>JAVHKZ010000015.1:14981250-17610000 GCA_035079395.1 Aspidiotus destructor | reverse complement strand
TTTTTGAAAATTAGAATCGAAATGAGAATTTACCGAATGAGTGCGATATTTTAGAAAATCAGATCAGGAAGATTTATTATCTTGTAAAATTGTACACGTCTTGATTTGAGTATTTTCATTTTTTATTGATATAATTTTGATATTTTTACAGCTACCCATCATAAGAATAAATTAATTGTGGTTTATTTTCTATCACTGCACTGCTGATGGTACCTAAATTGCACTTATTTGCAGCAATTATATATTTGTTAATCAATTTTTCTCTCATCAATTATTTCCAGGATTATTACCGCTTCAAGTATCATGAATTTAATCCTCCGTCGACATTCTTTATTCATTCTAATTCGTTTTATTCATTTTTACTCGATGAATCATTCTCTTTATCATGATACTGCGACTATCTTCTTTTTTTTTTACGACACACAAATTTTCTGACATCTTGAACACTTAGTATCGTCTAGGTTAAAAATTTAACTCATCTATGCATCCATACAATATTTTTGCTATTCCAATTTCTATACTTTTCTCATGTTCATGTACTCGTAGGTAGGCCTACTGTTTTCTTTTAATCAACCGTAGTTCGAATCATACCAAAAACTTGACTGATTATACCGGTAAATAATTTTTCATCAGCTTAAATTCTATAATGATGGTGCAAAAATTTTTTGTTTTAGAGGATCACTGACCATGAGATGACTTGCTTTTTTAGTATTCATCAAGAAATTCTGTTTGCAAACCTGTAGAAGATTGTCCTTTAAATTTAAACAGAATTTGGAACACTTTTTTTTTTTTTTTTTTTTTTTTGTCATCTTTCATTGGTAGTAAAACATATTAATATTAGAGCCTGACTATTCATAGTGTATTACGCAGTATTGGGTACAAAATGCTACTCTTTAAGAACAGACTTTGTAATCGTGAGTTTACTTTGTAAAATGTAGCCATTATGTGGCCACAAAGCTGCCGCAACCCTTCTTCTTTGATTTAGACTATTTTCGGGATTATTTGCGATTTCATCGTAAACGCTCCCGCACTCAACTCAAGTTGATATTTAATTTGATCTCACTTCTTGTGGAAATTTTTAGGACTTTGACGGTCTATTTAAACAGTAATTTCGAATGAGTCTTCGTTAGAGGTTGGTATTTTTAGAAGTGTTATTCAGGTACAAGCACTCCTTCAAAATATCTACACTTTCTACTGTAACTTGAACTACCAGCAACAACTTCCAATTTACTTTCCGCCCCTTTAATTTAAGTTTATAATCTAAGTTGCGTCGAGCAAATAGCCCTTCCTTATGTGCAGCTAAAATGTATTGACAAAAAAAAAAAAAAAAAAAAAACATTCTTAAAAGCTGGGGGACTTTACCCGGGAAAACAAGGCCTGAAGAAGAACTCTACGCCATAGGTGCGTCCAAAATTGCGTCATAAAGTTTTTTGAAATTGAAAAAAAAAAACAAAAACGAAAAATTGTTTTACGTTTTGATGCGAAGTTGTAAAAACTATGTACAGTATAATTATTCCTCAACTTCAAGCTAAACTATTTCTCTGAGAAGTGTTATACAAAGAACTGTTAACTGACTCATCGTAATTCGAATAGGTTATAGGTACATTTTGAATTTTGATTTAATACCTGGAGAAAATTTCGTTCAGAATCAGGTTGTTCTTTTTTCTTGTTTTCCTTCTTATTTTTTCTGTTTTCTGTTTTCTGTTTTCATTTTTTTGAAAAGAAATCGCCAGAATGATTCTATCTCCTCTTAATTTTTATTCATTTATGTATTTACCGCGGTCCTCATTCTGATCCGGCTGGTCGATTGACTAATGCGGATGGGTGTTGACGATAAAAAGCATCAGATTGAAAATGAGTGTTGCTCAAACAGTTGGTCAATCACCAAACAGATTAAGTTGACCTTCTCAAAGAATGTAAGTCCAAAAATTTCACATTGTAGCCTATAATATCAGAATTGTGTCAAAATTTCACTAATCTAAATAATCTGAGATATACGAATAACTGCTTGGTCATGTAAGGTCAAAGTAGTACTCGGCTAATCGCCTAACCTTGAACATTAGTCCTTTAAATGCACAATGTAGGCTGGAGGATGAATTACTTGGTAACTTTCTTCTATGCGAGAGCGATTTTTCTTTCAATTATATTGGCGTCAATCAATAATTGTAGAATTTGTTTGAGTTTGGAAAGTACATCTGTTACCTACGACACTAAGAGTAGGTTTTATAAATTGCCGTATGCATTTTTTTTTTTTTTTTTATTATTGAAAATATACAGCAATTCTAAAATCTACTCACAATTAAATGTATTGAAGTGTCACTTCTAAAAAATATTTTCAGATTATTTTTGAAGCTTTTCTAGCGTTGAACTTTAATATTGCTCTTTTTTTTCATATTTAAAAAAAAAAAAAACTTTGCTCATCCTTATAATTAATCAAATTACCTGCTTTGTGAATGAAAAATTGAACTAAGTTTTGTGAATAATGATTTCAAATCATTTTAGTGAGTAGCCTAGATTTAAAAGTATAACGTCGAGTTACATTTTGTGAAAAATTTGTGCGTCATAAGAATGATCTTCCTAGCCTATGTATTCTAACATCCAAAAAATTACTCATGCTGAAGAAGACGTCTTGAATTTCAGTCGAGTCAGAAAAGACTTCAAAAATTTCATTTTACAACGTTCATATCATTAAAATATAATCAATTCTCATTCTACTTTCGGTATTTTAATGGTGCATGATGGATAGTTGTTTCTCAATACTCTTTCTTTGCGTCTGTTCGAATATTTTCATCCAAAATTGCTTATGGAGAAAATATTGAGAGAACAATGATTACACTCCAACATAAATACGGATGGATCTTCTACATTTTTTACTTTGTAGAAAATATTTATTATTACACATCTTTGTACGTAGAGGATAAAGTTAAAACGTATAGATATTTGAACATAATACGTAAAACTGAAAAAGAGAAAAAAAGCGGCGACGCTCGTGAACAAAGACTGACTTAAAGAAAGAAATATACAAAATAAAACATAACATGATTTATAAGGCTATTTGCTATAAGCAGCCATCTTTGGACAAAATTGAATAAGAAAGAAAATGAGAGAAAGAATTAAAAAGAGAGAAGAAATATATTCTGCTCTTTTAGAACAGATGATAATTTTGGCAGTATTGCTTTTGTATCTAGAAGTTAATTTGTAAAAAGTAAAAAATATGAAAGTAATGTAACGATATTACAGCTAAAGATGCAAGCGATGATGTAAAAATTTTATGAAAAGAAGAACAGTGATGCTTGTGTTCATAAAAAAAAAATACTACTATAGTATTTCGGACAGCGATATTTCTTAATGATTTTATACCATCGTTGTAATACGCGCTACAAATCTGAGAAGGTATATACAAAAAGGAAGTTGAATTAGGCTATATAGTGGCAGTGAGTGTAATATTTCAGGCATTCTTTTTATCAGTATAGAAAGAAATAAAAAATTAAGTGCACTCTATTGCACTCTCGGTAAGCATAACCTATTCAAATAAGTTATACATTTATATAACTTGGTGTATGAAATAGGAATATCTGGTCTGTCTCTATTGGGTAATAAAAAAATGCATCATTGTCTTCTATCTCGCGCAAGATATGCCAAGTTCTTTCGAAATTATTTTACTTATTTGAATTCGTTCAAGCAGTTCATTGTGTAACCACCTAATTATATTATTGGACAAGTTATTTGAAGCATTATAGGAAAGAAAAAATTCGGTTGTAGCGTATTGACGATAATGATTTAAAAGAGATCATAAATAGATATACATTCTCATTAGGTGATTTTTAAAAATACGCGCTCATCATATAAGAAGCTCCCCTCGTATGTAATGATTATATTTTGAGAGGAAAAAATGCAGAGATTCTGTGGAATGCAGCTGGTTGGGGAAATAAGTTGATAGCGCTTCTTCTGTGGGATCTACGGTTATAACTTGGGGGAGAACACGTCCTTTGGCCATTTTGATCCATCGACGCGACGCAGGATTTGTGATTTTTTCAACGCTTATGATCGATCTACTCGTGATCCTTCAGCCATACTTTCAGCGGTATTTGTAAAAAGGCGGTGTTTAGAAAATTCTTAAAATGTTTGCCTATCGCTTGCGAAGCAGCTGGTTTCATTTCTTCGATGATTTCGTTGGCGTTTTCATTTAAGAAAACGTTCATTGCTTCTCCTGCAAAATAAGTAAGAAACAACATTACAAGGTTAGCTAATAAAGATTTATTTACGGTTGCAGACTAGGAAATTGTTCTTCACGATTACGTATGGGTAAACAGACCAGTTCATAATAGTTCATCTACTCGATGTTCGTAGATGAACTCATTTGACTGGAGTTCAACCTACATACGGTAGCGTCACAACAACAATCACGCGAAAGCGAGAGATGCGTATTTATGAAAAAATAGGCTGTACGTTACCGATGACATTATTTCGATTAATGACGTCTTTGATGCGGAATAGCGGCTTTTGCAATTTGAAACCGATACCGAGCTTGTCAGTCTTCATGAATTTGACGTTATCTTTCGTTACTTCGATTCCGTACAATTTGGCGAGGGCGGTCACGTTCCCTTGACATTAAGATCATTAATTTTCAATAAATATGCCGAGCCCACTTCGAGGCAACCGGTCATCACTCATTTGCCTATAGTTTTCGATTAGTTGAGACGAAAAATTTTTTATTGGATCGTTTCTTACAATTAATGCACTTCAAACATTGCTATAGGTGGGTCGCAATTTACGTTTTGAAATTAGGAAACTGAAAATTTCGATGCACACAATCCGTTATACTTACAAAATGCCGCCCAAAATTCACCTCTACTTCGTACTGGTAGTAGCAGCACATTTCCATTCACGTCGTAATTGCCGGTAACTTCGATGTAGGGTAAGAATAGTCCGAAATCGACTCTGTACTTATTCAAGTCGCTCCTGAAAGATGGAGAATTCATCACGTTTAAAAGCTTGAAAAACTTTGATTGAGGTGAAGGTAATTGTGAAATGAATCCAAAGTCTATAAGTGAGGAGCCACCAAAAAATGAAATATCTTTTTTTTTATTTATTTACGAGCAGTTAGCTACCCCAAGGTCTATAATGCTCGACGGAAAATTTGGTGAACATCTTAGAATTAGAAACAGAATTAAGGAAACGTATATTAGAGATAAGGGATTGACTTGGTAAACGGAGTATAAAGAGTTTAGATACGTCGGTAGAAATGAGTTTGTCGTAAATATTGAAGGGATAAGGATGTGGTTTCCGGGTGTGCAGAGTATGCAGTTGCACAGGGTGGCAAATTTTTAGGGCGGCTAATTTTTCATTTTTTTTTTTTTTTTGTCGATATCATGACCACTGACTATGATTATCTATTTATTTTTTCAAGGTAGCGTAGGTACCAACTATGCATGTATGATTTTTTTGCTATTTAAATGGTCGAGAAAGAAGAAGGGTGTGGCAAAGAAAAACGACTAGCCAAAAAAAATTATTTGGTAGGGAGCCCTAAAAATACAAAAATTCAATTGTTAAGAAAAAAAAAAAAGCTCATCACTGCGATAAATTCATATTTTTCACTGTCTTCCCCCCCCCCCTCCTCTAGTGTTGGGCCGCACCGGTCATGCTACCGGTTTAACCAGTTATTTCCTCGCTGAGAAACCTGGATAACCGGTAAATTTCCTAGACTGAATGACTAAGTATTTAACCGAGAATTTGGGTGAAATACCGGTTAACCGGTGCCTCAACAATGTCTGACCCGTTAGTGAGAAAAATATCTGGTCAGTGATAAACCGTTATTAAACTGTTCTCTCAGAATATGGTACATGTTGAATTAGAAAATTAAACAAATTACACTTTCCGTGAAATGTTGTTTTCTTAATTAAAATACTGTGCTGAACGTATATTTGTTCTTCTGCTCACAATGATGGCGTAAGCCGAAAACGTTCAGCACAGTATTTTAATAAAAATTTTCACGGAATTTCCACGGAAAGTGTAATTCGTTCAATTTTCTAATTCAGTGATAAACCGATCAGCGAAATAAGTGCTTTCCTATGCCTAAGAAAGCACCTATTTTGCTGATTTAATAGATGACGAGTAAAAGTCAGAAAATCAATGATGGATGATTCGATGATTCAATGATTGGAAAGAGCGGCAGTCAGTATGCGTCAGTAACTCGGAGCGTCGACACTGCAAAACTGCAAGCCTGCAACTTGCGTGTTTGGGCTTTTGGAGTTAGTTTTTAATTTTGTTTTCGTACGTTTTTCGTTTTTAGGGTCGGCGCGCTTTCGCTAGCCGACCGTATTACAATCACTTTTTGTCGTCGTCAGTGTCGTCGTCAGTGTCGTCCTCGTTTCCTCCTTTGTCTCCTTCACGTTTTCTCCGGTACCTTTTCTTATCTTCTTATCTTACCTTAGATACACAACACAATGGAGAATACCCTTTTTATTATTATTATTATTTTTTTTCTTCTTTTTATTTCCTTTTCCTATTATAAACTGCAGTATTCAGGTAGCGGAGAATTCTTGTCAGTGCGTTTTTGACTTTCTTGGTAGAATGTATTACTTTTGTCAAACGCATTTTCTTTGACTATCTGTGTGGAACATATCTTCCTTATCTCTTCGCATCCTTATTATTATCATTCTTATTATTATTAGTTCTTCTTATTATTTTCGTTTTATTTTCGATTATTTAGAAGATTAGGGTAACTGCGCCAGTTTGCAACGCTACACCAGTTTGCAACACCTAGCCCATTTAACTGATAATACTAAGCTTCTGCTCCATCAAATTTCATCTGTGATGATTTCTTCGGGAAGGTGAATGCAAGAGGATTCGAGTGGTATATTCCTTTATTATTAATCTGTGACATTGAAATTACAAAAAATCGATTTCGATATCACGATCGCGTGTTATCAGGTGTTGCTGCTAATCTTCTAAGCAAAGTGGGTTACTGGAGTACGTTACATCGACCAGTTTAAACGAAATAAAGCTTCAAATGGTTCACATAGTTGTTTTTGAAGATGTTGAGTATCTTTAGAGATGATTAAAAATTAATTCTTATTTCTTACCTTAATTAAGTTATTCAAGTATGAAAATAGAGGCGTTTCAAACCTGTGCCTGAATTTTGTTCATGCGCTAGTTAGCAACGTTCCGTTGCAAACTAGCGTAGTGGGTTAAAATCAATACTACCAGTTTGCACCAGCCTATATTATCTCATAATTTCTTCATAAAATTTTGAATATTCTGTAAAATAATGAGTTACTGGTTCCTGATCTAGTGTAGATTGAGTTCAGATTATGAAATGATCGGCTGCATGTTTCCTTGTCATAAGTTTACCTCCCTTTAGGTAACCCACAGAGTAAGCTAACCTAGATCTACAATTGGTGCACATTAGAAAACAAAGGCTTTTCCCGTATAGATTTTTATTAATACACAACGTTTTGTCCAGAACTAGTGGACTTAATCAAATTTCAAAAAGGACTGAAAATGAAATGAACTGATCAAATACAAGTGTAAACTATGATTCAGAAAGAAAGTAAAAGTAGTGTTCATGAAATTATTTGGCATTGATAACAGGCGTGTAAGAAGATGCAAAATTTGCCGTATTGCTTTTGTAGTTTACAGTGTTGGAACGTTTTATGATCTTGAATACAATCTGCGCATTATAGAATCAATTTTATTGCATTAGAAAGCAATGTTAAGGGCCTTTCTTCTGATTCTAAATCGGCGTTGCAAACTGGTACTTTGCTGTTGCACACTGGGTGATCACATGTTGCAAACTAGAGCATCACGTCATTCCACAAATAAACTTAAATTTCTGCTTGTTTACAAAATAAAATATAAAACTGCTATTGTGATTTTAAAACTAGGATCAATGACAAATCCACTGATATATCATACTTCATAAATAAATAACAACGTCTCTCTCCTCTTAATTGTGTCTTAAAGTGGAAAATGTTCTTAAGGCGTTGCAAACTGGCGCAGTTACTAGAAGATTAGTGGTTGTAATTTTATTATTTCTATTTCAAGTTCATTTTTTTTTTTGGTTTTGAATTTGTTTTTTTTTCTTCTTGTTTTCTTGATTATTCTTATTGATTTTGATTTTTTCTTGTTTTCTTCATATGGCAGAATCTGGAGGTAAGATTATTGTTATTTCTATTATTATTATTATTATATTCCCACAAAGCTACAGTTGGTCACTGTGCCCTTTTTTTCCCCTAAAGTGTATTGTGAAAAGTTTACCTTCAGGTTTTTTTTGTGGGAACAGTGTATGATAAAAATAAGTGTTCTTCATGTCCCTCTCCAGTTGTGAAACACATGTATAATTCTGCGTTCAGCTGACAGAAGCCATTTAAAGTTATGCTCATCTCAGTTTTTCAAAGAATCTAGTATACCTTTTAGCCCAGGTAACAATGCTCTGGATAAGGAAAAAAGTGAGAGCAAAAGATTTTCCTATGGAATGTATCTTAAATGGTCTTCTGAAGTGTATTGTGAAAAGTTTATTCTCCGGTTTTTTGTGGGGAGGGGAGAGGAGGTGATTCAACCTGCAGCCAAATTCAGCTTTTTTCAAGTTTTTATTTATCGAGTTTTCCAAGAAAGAATTCATTTAGCCGACCCTCCTAACACCTCGCCCGAGGTGCTTGTTCTTTTTTTGTAATCTTGTTGCTTGAAGTGAAAAAGTCGAGTGCACGACCCTCCGGAACCGCTATGAAGCCACGCTTTTAGCGCTCCTGGTGGCAAAAATGTAAAAATCTTGACCTCCGGTTAAAATCCAGTTTAACCGGTTCTTTCAATAGTCAAAAAAACCGGTACAACGGTTCTATTAATTATTTGAAAATATTGGTTTTTGTCGTTTTTCTTCCTCCCCCTCCCCCTCCCCCCAAAAAAAAGAAGATATATCATGAGCAAAAATTTTTTTGTTTGAGAGGCGGCAGCAGACCTAAATCCGGCTCTGGTTCTTCTTTAGGGCCTGGTTATAGGAAGAAGGGACATTAAGGGAAGAACGGAGAGATGAAAGTTGGAGGCATGAAAAAATTATTAGACTGTTGACGGATCGTTGCAGTAAGGGCAGGATGGAGGGTGTAGAATGTTGGGTTTTAGAACGTGGGAGTGGGTGATTCGCGTGTGATCAATTCTTAGTCGATCGGGTAAGAATGACTTCTTCCCATCTAAGGGGTCTGTTGGAGGTGGAGCAAGGTACTGAGGATTGTTTTATGGAAAAAAGTTTATTTAGAGTTTCCAGTAAGATTTCCATTTGTAAAGAATCAGGGAGCGAAAGTGAATTGTATGGGGGATTTATCGGTGATTCTTGGAAGGGAAAAGGCTTGTTTTGCAGCTAGGTCAACTTTATCGTGATCGGGATTATTGATGTGACCGGGAATCCAGATAAAAGTGGTGTGAGAGTTGATAGAGCGGAGGGTGAGAAGCGTGAGTTGGATGCGTTATATGAGAGAGTGTGAGTTGTGAAGGTTGGAGATGAAGTGGAAAGAAACAAGAGAGTCGGTCGCGAGAAGAAAGTTGTTGGGGGAAGTTGTGAGAGGTGGGATAGACAAGAACAAAAAAGTTAAGAGGGAGAGGGAGAGAGAATGATTAAGGGGCATTGGATTTCTTGGCGCAGCCAAAAAGATGAAGATCATGTTTCATGTCTTTTCAAAATTTTGCCCAATCAGATATGTTGTGAATAATGCGAGACAGAAATATTTTGGAATTCTAGGCTGAGGCTGTAGAGCGGCACACTCGCTTGATCTGTCTCGCTTCTTGGTCCAGTATAATTTTAGTATATTTCAGGCTGATGAGACAAGAGGGCCTCACTCGCTCCGCTCGTTCGTCCCGCTTTAGTATGTTTGAGATGTTGTAAGCGGACCAGAATTAACGACTTATGACGTCACCGAACTTATGACGTCCCGAGCTAATAGCTTCATAATGGCTCGCAGCTATTTCTTAGCCTAGTATAAATCTAGCCCACGCCTTTTCATCATATTGGGATAAACTAGAAACTACAGAGGGGGGAGGGGACTTGTGAACTCGGACTCGCAGATTTTAGAATCACTCCTGAGAAAGCCTAGTATAAATCTAGCATACGCCTTTTCATTATATTAGGATAAGCTAGAAACTACAGAGGGGGGGGGGGCTCGAACTCGCAGATTTGAGAATCACTGCCACAGTGAAACTTCCCATAACGATGAGACCAGAGCAAAGACATGAAACATGTTAATATATACCCATGAGTTCAGTAGTGAATATCGATGCGATGTTGTGAATACAGAGAGAAGTCACTGAACCATTGATGGAGAATGCATAAGATATTCGGTTGTTAGATTTAGACCCGTCCGAAAGGCAAATAGAAGAATTGGGGTATTCCCTGATCAAGAGATTGATATTTTGGATGATGATGGAGTTGTTGGTTTTGGGCAATCCAGTGAGATCGAGTCGTATGTTTGGTGGTGGCAAGATCCAAGGAGGAGTGGTGATGTTTATGGGGGGAGGAGTAAAGGGTTTGCATTGGAAGGGATGCCAAGGGAGTTATTGAATTGGAGGAGGATAAGCCGATGGAGAGGTAGGATATTGATGGCAGATAGAGTCAAAAATTGGTAGGTCAGGGTTTTGGGATACAGATGATAAAAAATTGGAGGTTATAGGATGAGTCTACAATAGAAAACTCAGCTATGGAAGTACTCTTTCAACCGCGACCTTTTCGGCAAACCTAAATTGAAGAGAATGTAGACATTTTTGGAACTTTCTCTTCTTTTCTCTCCCTTTTTATGAGCTTCTGAAATCCTGGAGGACTTGAAAAACAGCGGAGACGTACGTAGGTTGGTGAGGTTATAGATAAACAACATCCACACGTCCATCTTCTCTCGTAGTTACCTCCTCCCTAATCGAACAATTATTGCTGGAAATGGGTTATCATCCGTGCAATACTAAAACCCGTTAAAAATCCCTCCTTTCCCGTATCTTGTCGACCTATCGCTCTGACGTTTGGCAAACTGTTTCAGAATATATCAAGCAAAATACTATCCTGGTTTATTAAATCAAATAGCCCTACATTATTTTCTCGTATCAATAAAAATGTCAAGGATGAATAAAGAAGAAACGGTGGCAATAGCGTATCTAGGATTTGATAAAAGAAGGGTATGAGTGCCAGTTCTTTAATATTTGTCAAAAAATTATATTTCACAAATAATCCGATGAGAAGCGAGGTCAGAGGAGAAAATGTTCATACTACGCTTCTGGGGAGAAATAACACTAGAAGTTGGAACGAGGAAAAATGAAATGAATAGGAGAGCAAAAAGTGTATTAGGGACGTGAACCAATCATCGCAAAAGCGGTAGTCCAAGTTTCATTAACTATGTACAAAGTAGAAATAACAGGGAACCTAATCGGTGGCTAAATTTGAAAATTGGGCTCAAATTTCGCCTCCGTTCACCGATTTGTGTACCGCAAGTGTAAGATAGAAACCACTGCATGAGCTCAAAGTCTTATTCAGCGAGTCAACAAAGCTTCCTTTTTTCAAAATTAGCAGACCGTTTGAGCGGTACAATGACTTTAATTCAAGTTATATTCATAGAGTAAGGTAAACACTATTACAAGCTCCGTAATACTTTTTTGCGCTTTCGGCTGAACAGCCATTCTTAAGGTATAGAAGCGCTCCCTCCCTTCCTCCCTTCCTCTTTCACTCTCTCTCTCTCTTGCCAACTGATTAAATTATATCAAGAGATTAATCTTGGAATTGAATCAGATTGAAGCAGTCTGATACAGTCTTCATATTTCAATAGCTGTACGTGTCATGGTTCTAGACTGAATTGTACTATAAGATGGATCTACAACTATATTTTCTGCTGAGTTTCTGCCTCCAACCTTATTTCGTGGAGGCAAATGTACTCGTCATCTATCATGATAAAGTAAGTATAAATGTCATTAGTTTATCAAACTCAAATTCCCTTATCATTAAATACCTGGTTTGAAATTTTCTTAGGTACTAGAACGAGTACTTCGTGAGTTTAATATTACCGATCCGACCGAAAAAGAAATATTATTTGCTAGAAAAATTGTGGATGAGCGAATCGAGAACGAGAGGTACCGAAAAGAGATGGAGGATTATCAGGAAAGTTTGCGAAAAGAAAAGGAGGATTTGCAAAGAACAGCTCAAAATTTAAGCGCCATAATTTCTGAAAAGGACCGGGAATTATTTAAAGTTGAAGCATCTAGAGTAAGTCCTAATCGTTTTTTGTATTTAAAATGTTTATTCCGTGAATACTAAATAGAAATTTGGGAGAGACAATTACAAAGGGTATTCAAAATTCACCATGATGAAAAGAAATTCCTCGAGTAAAAGAAGAAAAACTCGAAACTGCGGGTATAAGCACCACCATTCGGTATATCTGAGCAGACTAGTCTAGTAAGCTAATTGGGTGAGAAACGCGGGGAAAAAAAGTCGTAATTTTTGTGCATTTCGACAGACACTGCAGTGTAAGAAGAAATAAAAAGGGGAATTCTATATCTGTGGGTGTAAGGTTTTTCGAAATTGGAACGAATAATACCTAACCTAATGGTTTTCGTCTGGAATGTATACGTGCAGTACAGGCTTTCACGACGTCTTTGTTCTGGTAGGTCACGATAACGCGTGAGAACGATATCTAGCTTATCTTTATCTTCTTTATTTCGGTAATCTGATTTTTGTATCACGTAACCGCAAAATCAAAAGAAAATTTAACGTTGATCCGGATAAGTCAAAGATACCCGCAGCCAATGACGTGATTGAGAAGACAAATAAGAGGAAGAAAACCAAAGTGAATCCTGTCATCACTAAATGAAAAAGTACCAGGTTGAAACTCTTGAAAAATTTCCCTCGCAACGGTTGAATCCGCCCAACCAATCATGAATTAGCTGAATATTTTTTACCTCTTATTATTCGATATCATGATGGGGAAAAAGGTGGAAAAGCACTATCATTTCTGTGTACCTGAGCAAATTAGTCTAGAAAGCTAATTGGGTGAAAAACAGAAAAGAAAGTCGTAATTTTTGTGCATCTCGACAAACACTGCAATGTAAGAAAAAATAAAAGGGAAATTTCGGAGGGTAGAATCATTCTAGTAGACAGGATACTGTATTCCCAATGATGAGTTGAAAATCTTTGAAATTTTTTCATTTTTCTCTCTTCGGTATTCCGTGAAACCACAGTCTGGAAGGGTAAGTGAAAATTTTAGCGATAGGTAAAATCATTTCAGTAAATAAGTTACCGTATTCAAAATTTGGGATGATCAGTTAAAATTCCTTGATATTGTTTTGTTTGAAACCATCGCTGTATATGATAGACCTAATTTTTTTCAATCAATCGAGATAAATATTATGGTTGATGATATTTGTCGGTACAGTACCTACGCCTTAAATGATATTTGTCGGTACAGTACCTACGTCTTAAATGATATTTGTCGGTACAGTACCTACACCTTGAATGATATTCGTCGGTACATACTGTATACTATTCTCTTTAAACGAGAACATGCCTTTAATACGTCCATATTCCCCGTATCTTGATTCCATTCACGTTATTCGCTAGCCACGGGGATGGAAAAATTTCTTCTTGATTTATCCAAACTCCAAAAAGTGAAGGAAATTGTACGTGACAGTGGACGTGCTCTACAAATGAAGTGATGAAAAAGAAGAAATCTCTTTTTCCAGTAATATGCGTACAAATGAGATGTGTGAGGAAAAACCCGCTGATGTTAGACCTACAGAAGGAAGCAAATTCAAGAATTCAACTTTTTGAAAGAAATTAAGAGCTCGAGGAAGACTGAAACGCGAAGACCAGCAGCTGTATTCTTTTAATCGGTCTCAGGCTGATGCGGCACCAAAAAAGTGCAAGAGCGGAGAGGTAGTGCCCCCAAACGTGTGAAATGGAAGCGACTTATTCAGCAAACGTGTCCCGTTTGTGATGTTTGAATTTGTCCAGATAAAGAATTTGTCACAATCACCAACTGTTGCCATCAGGTTGTGCACAACGATTGCCTTGCTGATTTCGATGCGTGCCCAAACTGTGTCTAAATACATTTATGTGTATAGGACTTGTATTCTCGCACTCATAATGTAATGACATTTGTAGGATAAGTTTTCTTTCTGACGTAGGTACTGTACCGACAAATAGACACTTTGAAATATTATAGGTACCGGTATTCACGTGATAGCTATGACTTTGACTTTGATTTATGAAACCATAATAGGGTGTGAGGGTGAACTACAATGTAGAACAATTTGTAGTTGAATATCTCATTTTTATGAACTTGTACAAACATTGGATGGGAACTCATTAAAAATAATATTATGTTCATATATTTTCAGGACTTTCATGCAGAAGTAAGCTCCGTGACTTTTATTCAAGATACAATGGATACATTCAAGAGAAAAATTCCAGAACGGTATTGCGGACACCCGCTAGAGGACGCAAATTCTATTAAAAACGTTCAACGTAACTTCTTGTACTACAGGTATAGTCATTGGGTACCAAATTCGGGAAATGTCTAAGGATTTGTATTACTACCTGACAAACACGCTTAGGACCTCCGTAGATAAGTACATTAATGAACAGGCTAACACGTATAGTTATTGTAATACCTTTATACACACCTACAAGAGGTATTGTCTAACGAATTTCAAAGCTGCTGAGTGTAATTTACTCATCCAAATGGCTCCAAAAGTCCCGCCCTATATTAAGAACGTTATGCAATTCATAGGACAGAGAATTTGAGAATAAATCTTTTTTCAAGTTGCTAACGACATATTTCTTTATTCATTTTCATCATTTTCCCGATTAAAGTTCAATTATGTCATCCGATTACTCGGAGCTACTTTGAAATTCTTTACGTCAATCATAGGATCCACACTGAAAATCATCCCTTCTGCATCTGCCTTGAACTTTGGATTAAGAACTTGATTTCGAAAATCAATAATTTGTTAGCATTGGTAGGTCTTGACTCCTACGTATGAGAAACACAGAGAGAAAGGTTGAAGTTGTTAGAATTTATGATATAAAAACTTGTGCAAAAATCTTGTACGCATTTTATGAAAGACCTGTACTTCTTTCAAAGATTTTTAAAACTAAACAAAAATTAGGAGAAATTGCTCAATTTACTTCACTGCACTAGAGAAATTAATTAGTACTCTAGCTCAAGTCTTATCATTAAAACTGAAATTTTTTATATATCGCGGGAAGATTGAAAAATAGCTCTTACGAGTGATAAAAATTTCTTTACAGGACTTCAACGTTATTGGTTTGATTGATATTGAATTGATACGAGAACTCTGAAATTTTCAAACTAGCAAGAATATTTGATTTAAAAACAGTATAAAAAATTGGAAGATTTCTAGGATATTTTTGAGAAGTTGAAAAATGAGCTTTGTGCATGGAAATTATTAGAATATCCTCTGAATCTCAATTTTTCTAAATTTTCTCATTTTCAAAACCATTTTTAAAAACCTGAAAAATAACTTGTGATGTAACAAGGACTGGAGTAGAGAGGGGGGGGGGGGTAAGTCCTCGACAGTGCACAAACCTTGCAGGAACTTCAGGGTACAAAACCTATCGAAGCAGCAACCGAATCAAGTGATCGAGTTTACGTCTGAAAAGCTCTCACATAGCCATAAGCACAGACCAGATCGATCTTTCAGGGAGTACACACGACTCTGACCTTGGTCCTACCCGCAACCATGCCAGCTCAGTCAGTAGAACTTGGATATTTCCCATCAGGGTCAAAAGGATAATCTGGGGGTATGGTACTAGTTCACTAAGATTCACTCTTAGAGATCACCCAGGCTATGGGGTACGTTGAAACAAGAGGAGGCTAGCGTCGTCTTTAGGTGTAAGCTCTACAATCTCACCAGACTCAAAATAAAGAAGTCTGTCTTATCGTTATTCGTTCGGAGGTGAAACTAAAAAAGCTCGAAAAGCTTGAAGAAAAGTAAGTGAACTAGGATTGAATAAAATTCAATCAAAAATGAGGGGAAGGAAGAGACGAAAACAGAAGTTTCAAAGGTAAGCTGAAATAAAATTCAGAAAATAGGCCAGAAGAAATCTTTGTAGGAAGAGAGAAGGGGAAAAACTATTTGACACGTAAAGAAGGGGTGAATAGAAACAATTTTCAACCTCCACGACGTTTTTCGCTGAAAGGGCATAGCGCTAACCCCAGAAAACCCGGTACCAAATTGTCAGTCAAGATCTCTTCTTTTCAATGATATGTTGCAATTCACAACAGTTACAGAGCAAAAACCACTAGTTTGCTATTCACCTCGTATATGTGAATAATAATTGGACGTACGTTCGGGTATAATCGTCTCATCGTCACACTTACCCTGTACCAGCTCCGAGTAATCGGGTGACACTTTAATCGGGGAAATGATGAAAATGAATAAAGAAATATGTCGGTAGCAACTTGAAAATAGACTTTCCTCAAATTTTCTGTCCTGTGAATTGCACAACGTTCTTAATATAGGGCGGGACTTTTGGAGCCATTTGGATGAGTAAATTACATACACTCAGCAGCTTTGAAATTCGTTTGACAATACCTCTTATAAAGCTATTGCAATAATTATAAGTGTTAGCCTGTTCATAAATGTAAGTATCTACGGAGATCATATGCTTGTTCATCAGGTAGTAATACAAATCCTGAGACATTTCCCGAATTTGGTAATCCCAATGACTATACCCGTATAGTACAAGAAGTTACATAGAACGTTTTTCCGGAGTTCCGGCGGACCGATCTGAGGGTGCAAAAGGAGTCAAACATGTTGAGCTATTTGGAGGACGTGTCAGCAGGATCTGTCCGTACCAAAGATTTCCAAGAAACTGTTTATGTCATCGGTTACTCTTTCTTTCTTATTCACTTTTATTCGCGTTATTACTCTGTCATATTTTGTGGATTTTTATTTTTACACATTGGTTGGATAAGAAGTTCATGTAAAGATTATTCTCTATTTCGCCTCATGTTCACTCTTTACCGAGAAAAATTTCGGTTAACGAAACTTTCCGACCCAGATATTGCTCACAATTGTCGATAGTATCAACATACGCGAGTTTTTCATCGTATCTACGCGAATAAATTTTAAAGAATTGCCAATATGACTTACTTTACTGAAAGAATTGTATAATTTCCTCCTCCGTGGATAGTCATATTACTGAAGATTCCTCGCATTCTTACCGGACCATGGCCATTTTCCATCTGCATTTTTTGTATTATCAGCGGCTCGATCGATGGCACATTGATTTCAGGTATACCTGTGATAGTGCAACATCCAAACCATGAAGTTAGGTGAAGTAAAGAATAAAATATAAATCGGTACTGATATTTGAATAATGAAAATTTTTAGGCTTCGCCAAGTTTGATTGTCATCTCGTTTATCGTCGTCGTGATTTGATAAACATTCTCTTTCACTTCTGCTGTCTTCTTCGTGCTCTCGAGGCATGATCTCAGTAGCTACCGTATGTTGTAATAATATATGTGCGCACAGACGGTGCTGAATTAAATTATGGAACAGTTAGTCATCGGTTACGTGAAATTAGACCATAGTACCAACTTCACGCTCTATAATTAGTGCTGCCGCAATTATATAAAGTAGGTATCGTCTACATTCTGTCTATTTTGGTGTGAGTGAGTGTCGGACAAAAAGTTTGTTGAAGGAGGACTTTTAAACCACTCCCGTTGAACCATGTCGACTTCAAATCGACCGAATCGACGTCGATTTCAAGTCGATTTAGTTCCGCCTGCATTTCGACCAGAAGTTGACTCAAAATCAACCGCTTCTGTTTACCAAAATTGAGTCGACTCAACGTCGACACCAGATCGACGTCGATTTAAGGTCGATGGAAGGCCGACCTGCGTAAATAACCAGAAAACTGCAGATTGACTCGAAATCGACCCAACGGAGCAGTCGATTTTAGGTCGTCAAAATTTTTGGGATGTTGACTCGAAATCGACCTGAAATCGACGTGGCAAATGAGACGACATAGAGTCGATTACGGGAAACAATAAGATGTGCCAGAAATCGAAGAATCTAATGGGTATACGCAACCTCTTGAACAAGAGAAGCGACTAAGACGACGACGACAAGAGTCGACCCTTGTCGACACAAAATCGACCGGATATCGACGTCGAGGTGAGATCGATTTCAATAATGTATCGAGGCGATTTCGACCAAGACTTTAAAAAAAAATTCATTCTTTGTCGATTTTTAGTCGATTTTGATTGTCGACTGGAAATTGAAGGATCGGGCTATTTTGTTCTTTTTCTCTATCAGTTTTGAGATCCAACTATTCTGGGGGAAAATTTATGAACATTAGGTCAACTAAATTTACAGAATTTTAGTCTGATTATCAGCTACTCCTACTTGTAGTTGAAACATTTGAAAACTACTTTTTTTTTTTTTTTTTTTTTTTTTGCAAAACCTAGGAAGTTCAAAATTTTATTGAGTATATTGGAAGTACGAGAGCCGAAAGTTTTGTTGAATATTTTTTTACCTCTCGAGTTTGCGGCGGCTGTGCCCACGCCCGCAATATTTCACTAAAACCGCGGGCACCCGCAACGCAGGTGAGTGACAGCCTTGGTTTCTTACTTGTCATTTTTGGGGCTCTTGCCACCTTCGGCAAGGCGAGAGCCCACATGCAACCGCGAAAAAAAAGAAAAAAAAACAAGACTGAGTCGCTCAGCGCCTCAGTATTCGGGTCTCTTGGTTTTTTTTTTGTTTCTTTCTATTCCCTGACTGTAAGTTACTCTTCTTTCTCTCAAATTATTATTGGAACATAGAAAATTGTGACTCAAACATTCTGGAGTTTCTTCTTTACTAATGAGATAAGGAGTTTGAGAGATCCAGAAGTCCTGAGACCCAAAGATATTTGTAACTTCTTGTCTTATACTCAGACCTGAAAACCGAGAGCGACTGGTCAAAGAATATACGCAGTATTCTATGATTGTTGAGGTACCAAGAAAAATAACCTTTGTACTACACTTTTGCCGAAGACTGTACCAAAAAAAAAAATGCTACGCAAAAATAAAACTTGTAGAGACTGCACAGATTGACGTACGTCTACGATAATGAAAAACTTCCGAAATTTGTAAATTGCTATGCAAAAGTAAAAAAAGAAAATGTCTCGTACTCTTGTATATAACTTGAGTGACGTCACAACACATTTTTTCGGGTGAGAATCTTTTTTTTTTTTTTTTTTTTTTTCGCGGTTGCATATGGGCTCTTGCCTTGCCGAAGGTGGCAAGAGCCCCAAAAAAGATTCTCACCCGAAAAAATGTGTTGTGACGTCACTCAAGTTATACGAGACATTCTCTCATTTCACTTTTGCATAGCAATTTACAAATTTCGGAGGTTTTTCATTATCGTAGACGTACATCAATCTGTGCAGTCTCTACAAGATTAATTTTTGCATAGCATTTTTTTTTTTCGGTACAGTCTTTGGCAAAAGTGTAGTACAATGGTTATTTTTCTTGGTACCTCAACAATCATAAAATAAGGCGTATATTCTTTGACCAGTCTCTCTTGGTTTTCAGGTCGAAGTAAGACAAGACGTTACAAATATCTTTGGGTCTCAGGACTTCTGGATCTCTCGAACTCCTTATCTCATTAGTAAAAAAGAAACCCCAGAACTTTTGAGTCACAATTTTCTATGTTCCAACAATAATTTGAGGGAAAGAAGAGTAACTTACAGTCAGGGAATAGAGTGAAAAAAAAAAAAAAAACAAGAGACCCGGATACTGAGGCGCTGAGCGACTCAGTCTTGTTTCCTTTTACAAACATTACGCATTGGAATTTTTCTCATGTTTGGAAACATTTAAGTGTATCCATTTCTGGTTCGTTCACGCTCACAAGATCACTGTAAAGTGATAATTCTAAAATATTTTGATAAAGGCTTATTTCTAGAAAATCCTAATATGCAAATAGTATCGTTCGACTTTTTTTACTCAACTGAAACCACACGCCATATTAATAAAATTGAAATCAATAATCCAATTCATCATTATTTATCATAAATTTTAAATTATAATAACATTTATTGTTTTGATTATTAATATTTTATTAATAAAACTACTTCGACTTCCGTTTGATTTTTATCAAAGTGAATCTGAACTTATTCCTGGATATGTTTTAGAGCATTGATATTAATAATCTGTTAAAATTCCAATTTATCATTTTATTGATAAAATTAAAAATATCAATAATAAAATTTCATTTATTGAATTCAAATATGGTTTCATATAAATTTATTTTTATTTCATGATTTAAAATTTTGATTTGAATATTTTTTATACAAGTTCAAAATTGAATAATAATTTCGGAGATGGAAAACAATTTTTTATAATAATTTAATAAAAAACAAAAAATAATGCAAAATTTTTATAATTTCAAGAATCATTTTTACTGTTACAATTTTAATAAATTATTTTAATTTATAAAAGAAAACAAATAGTTATTTATTATACAAGGTTGTAAACCGAGTGTTTTAGTCACAAGTCCGAATTTTTACAAAGCGAGCTGAAAGCGAGTGATGTAAAACGGACGAGTGACTAAAACATAACGAGGTTTCAGACCGCGTATAATACAATATTTTTTTTCATAGTTAAAAGCTTGTGGAAGACGGAATTGGATTAGCTATAGAAGGTGTAACGGCATTTGATTGTAGTCAACTGGCAACCCTGGAGTAGGTAAACGGCTGTTTTACCTACTCCTGTGACTAAAACGATGAGTTAAGACCCGCGACCACCCCGCGACTAAAATAGATAGTTTATCTACTGAAAACAATCGATTAATCACTTGATTTACCACTAAGTATGGAAAAAAAAAATAGTTATTTGTGCAACACGGGAGAAAAATGAGCGATTTCTCAACAAGTGTGAAGTTAGTGACCCAAGCCAGAAGCGAGGGTCAATATTCGCCCTGAGTTGAGAAATCGCTTTTTCAACCGTGTTGCACATAACGTTTTTCTTTACACAATGAAAAAGCAAAAAGCAGCAAAAAGCGTAGTAGTTTTGTTGCCCGCGTATATTCATATATCTCACCTAGGGTAGATATCCCGTTCGCGCATGCGCAGTACTGATATTGACACTACCGCACCGCATATTCGCGCAGCATATTTGCGCAGCGTTGTTTTGCGCATATTTGCGCAGGGTTGTTTTGCGTACGAACCAAAGCGCTTTGTTCTCGTAAATCAAGTAGGATAAACCGCGTTATTGTATGAGTGTGAAGAAAAATATTTTTTTTGTGGGAAAAATAATTTTTTGAAATAAAAAATCCAATCATAAAATGAATGAATTTTGTTACTCTAATTATTGATCCAATATTTCATATTAAAATAGAGTAGATATTCTTGCTAAAATATCTTCATTCAAAAGTGAAACTTTTGTGAATAGGCTAATGATTGTATTGGCAATGCATCTCCTCCTCAAACCCTCCACCCACCCCCCTAAGTTTTGAAGACTTTCATGTAAGCATGAGGATTAAACGTCTTATTGTGCGCGCATGCATTCCATTGGAGTATTATTTTCCCTCGAAAAATTTCAAGAGGGGCTTAAAAAGGGAATTTCTTTCTTCTTTTCGGATTCCTGTATTCTCAGAATAATGATGTGTAGTCAAAAAAACAAACTCCCGTATGTTTGCCTCGAGAGGCCAGAAACTCGCCTTTTCCCCCGTGAAGCTAAGCTGCGATTGATTAGTTTTAAAAAGATCAAAAACAATACTACAATTTGGGCCGAACAGTGCTGGCGCACAAGGGAAACAGCAGAATTGGTGGGTGGTGCGAGTGACGGGCTGAATCAATTTTCATGAGAGAAGATGCTTTACAAATTTTGTCTTTTTATTCCTCTCCTAAATTGCTTCGTTCCACTTCCGTTCTATAATAATATTGTCTAACGTAGCACTCCTACAGCGGATGACCGGCTCAAATGATAACGGAAAGGCTTACACATTGATAGACTTGAAATTTTCTAAAAGTCACTGTACTAATGGAGCTTCAATTCACCTCCATTTGGTGAATATAAACTAAATTTTTCTTTTCTCGAATTTTTCCTAGTGCTTTAGGCTATGTTTTGCACCACCATTGTCGTCTACCGTATTCTTTTCAGTGTAAAGTAATGTGGGTGAAAATTGAACACAAGTTGTGCACGAATTTTGATAATTCGATATTAAAAGAGTAGTTGAAATTCACGAGGATGGTAAGCATTTACCCACCGCGAACCGACTAAAATGAGTAAGTTTCCTTCCCCCATCGAACCTCGAGCTGACAAATTTTCATCAGCTGATGAATCGGCATTTCTTTTATTCGTTTTTCCACCATGGGTGCTATTTGTTTGTTCTGCTTTCTCATTACCTGAGTTGCTAAAAGTTCATGTTGATGTAATTATAACTTTGACTCATTTCATGTCTTTCTGGACCCCACCCCAGAATTCCTAAATTCGTGTCCGTCTGCACCCTTCAGTTTGAGAGAAATTTCAACCTTCGACTGACCAATAGTGAAACAGGGGCTAAAGTGCGCCAATAAAGAGGAGCCTTTGAGCAATTTATGTGGAGGAAAGGACTCACCCTGACTCTGAAACCACAGATATGAGTAATGAGCTCCATGACCTTGACCTACTTTGAGGATTCAAAGAATTTTGTGACTCAAGAGAGGGGGATCGTAGAATCACCCCTTTTCCCGAGATCTCGAAACATACTCAGAGGTTAGTGCATCATTGGTGCTCCTCCAAATCAGTCTTCTGGTTGCAGTTTCATGCGGTGACAATAAATAGAAATATAAATTATGAGAATATTGTGTATTTACCTTTGAGTACGTATGGTCGTAAATGATTCAGCGTAGTTTTGATACAGTCGTTCAACTGGGGATCTGACTTTCGACAAGAATGGACGTATTCGGCTGAAAAATAAGAATAATTTTTTAGTTTCTTGATAATTACCTATAAATGAAAACTTATTGGAGTTGACTTATTTTATAACATGGTATTTGAATAAATTGACAGGTGAGTACGTTTGAACTTCATGTTTGAATGAACTCAAGGGTCTTTTGGTCAAGAGAGATGGCATTAATCTTTTTGCTTATCTCTTTCTCTTTCTCCCTTTCTGTGCTCGTCTTTCTTATCTCCTCCCTGTTCTTTCTTAGAGATCGCAGCATCCACTACATCACGATACTCAAATAAAAAGTGCCACAGAATATCGAATTTTTGGCCGTGCAAAATTTCAGATAGAGGTCTGTTACGCCTCACTTCTACACACCTTTTTCTGTATCCCTCTTGTATGCGAAATTCACTCGCAAGTAATGAATAATTTATTGTTAAAAAAATCGTAGTCTTGAACTTGGAAACTGCCTCGAGAATGTCATCATGCGTTCATTTGAGGTACTGAAGGTGACCGAGTTGATGCGAGTGTAAAATTTTTAATATGTTTGTTTACATTTTACGATGTATGAGATACTCGGAGAAATGTATTAACCGCCTATTGTATCCACAATACTTTCTTCATCTGGACTGACGGCTTCTTGAGATTGGTTAACGCGCGAGAAAAAGAGAGTGAGAAAGAGATTCAAGGTCGGACGGAATACAGAAATTAAGAGACTATAATTGTGCACCGGTAATCATAATTAATAACAATTAATTGGCAAATGATATGTAAAGACGTATAGAAACCAATTGCGTGTAAAAAAAAAATCACTTCGATTCAAAATATTAGTCCGTTTTTCCTTGAAATAGAATTTTACGATCTGTATCCGTCTGTTAAATTGAGCATTGACAACTCATTCCAACAAATAATCTAAAGTGTAAATTGTGCGGACATTGCGATCTTTTTAATTTTCTTGCAGTCTATATCCTCAATAACCTCATTAGGTCTGTAATGTCCTTCCAAATAAAGCTGTTATTTTCTCACAAAAATAATGTACATATAACTTTAATGTACATGTTTTTCAATTTTTTTCTTATGATTCCACCTCCTAAGTGTTGGCTGAAGTAGATTCAGAAATGACAATAATTTAATTGCTAAATATTCGATCATTTACCATGATATCCTGAGCCAGTCTGATATGTGGGAGTACCATTCTGCGTTATATTATCTTTTATTTGCAAACAACACTAATAACAAAATTTTGTGCTCCTAGCAAGAATTTTTAACCTTCACATATCTCTGGATATTAAATAGATTTTAAGGGTATGCTCTAGTCACTAACACATAGACACACACAAAATGGTGTATTGTGTGTTGCGAATTTCGCCCACAGGTTATTAACTCAGTAATGCATCAAATTTCTCGAAATTGCGGATTTTTGTAGTTGAAGCTCAGAAATATGCGGCTAATTGGTTTACACAAACTATATCCTTCATACATTAATAATTGATATATTCGACAATTTAAAGATGACTATTTTAGAAGTAACTTTCCCTGTCTTGTATTGTTTATAATGTGCGGACAAAGCCGAATAATTTAAATGTAATTTAAAAGTCAGTTACTTGCACATTCATTAATCCGCAGAGCCTGTCAATGAGGAGACGCTCATTGATTGTCTTACAGCGCTCTGCAGTCATAGTCGATTTGTATTGTTTTGAGGCTGGTTTGGAGCCGATAATACGTACAATAGCCAAACGCTGAAATGCTAATGGTAGAAGCAGAAAGGCAAAGTTTGAGCGGAATTCTGAAGCCTAAGCTAATGTTTAGACGCTGTGTGATCTGCTTCTCATCCCTGCCATAATATCTGAGACTTTGCGTTGTATTAAACAATCTGTCAACACACCATAGTCGACGTCGGAACTAGAAATCTACTGGCGAATAAAACCAACCTCGAAAACAAAAAAATATGGCACATTTCAACACTCCAAATGTGTCACTGTGCCAAACTGCTGTGTTGAGCCAAAGTGACATATTTTAGAGGATGAAAATCAGGAGAAGTAGGTCTTTTGTAATCAGGAAGAGAAACCTTTCTCTGGATTATCATCTTAATACATAGAAATGAGGGCCTAGGGAAAAAAGTTTTGGTGGGAACCCACTACTCTTCTGTTGAGGGACATTCTCATGAACTTTCCGCGAGCGCGTTTAACTTTTTGGGGAAATTCTCAGAAACCTGAAATACCATTGAGCTATACCTATGTATGAGAAGGAACTTGAGAACAGAACTTGAGGATGACGTCATGTACTAATGAAATCTTATTTAATTGAAGATATCCGTTTTTGTAGTTTACGGTTTTCCATAATTTAATTTTATACTCAGAAGAGGAAAGTAAAACACAAATACTATAACTGCAATATTTTTGTTTTTTTGAGGTTATAGTATTTGTTTTACTTCACTCTTCTGACTATATAATTGAAGTCATATTTATTCACTCAACGGAATAGTGAAGTTGGTTATTACATACAATTTGGTGAACATCTTAAACTTAGAAACAGAATTAAGGATACGTACATATTAGAGATAAGGATTGACTTGGTAAACGGAGTATAAAGAGTTTGAATACCGTCGGTAGAAATGAGTTTGTCTTAAACATTGAAGAAATAAAGACGAGGTTTCATGGTTCTTTCTAGAGCCTGGTAATAGGAAGAGGGGGCGTTAAGGGAAGAACGTAGAGATGAAAGTTGGGGGCGTGAAACAAAATGTTGGACTGTTAAGGGATCGTCGCAGTAAGGCTAGGATGGAGGGCGTAGAATGTTGAAGTCAATAAGGTGGGAGTGGGTGATTCGCGTGTGACCAATTCTTAGTCGGGTGAGAATGACTTCTTCCCATCTAAGAGTTTTGTTGGAGGCGGACCAGCAATGCTGCCAGATGATAGTTTTAAAAATCCGTACCCGTCAATTTTTGTTAGGCTAAAAACGGATTTCTACGGACATTGATCGATACATTAATAACAATCAGGAGAAAGGTATCTTCCATAGAGGCTACTGAGGTACTTTTTCCTTGATCGACTCAATATTACAGGACCTTGCAGTGTCAACCTAGAACAAGAAGAAGAAAAGTATCTCTCGTCCTAGAGTCTAAGGTACCTTTTCCTTGATCGCAAGAAATCCGCATTGTACGTTAAATCTATAGAAAAAGGAAAATATTTTTCGAGGATCAAAAATCCGTAGATCTGGCATCCTAGCGGACCAGAGTACTGGGGATTGTTTTATGGAGAAAAGTTTATTTAGAGTTTGGAGTTTCCAGTGAGATTTCCATTTGTCAAGAATCAGCGAGCGAAAATGAATTTTGTAATCTAAAGCAGGTATAGGGGATTTTATCGGTAATTCTTAGAAGGGAACAGGCTTGTTTTGCAGCTAGGTCAACTTTATCGTAATCAGGATAATTGTTTTGACCGGGAATCCAGATGAAAGTGGTGTGAGAGTTGATGGAGTGGAGGGTGAGAGACGTGACTTGGATGCGTTGTATGAGCGGATGTGAGTTGTGAAGGTCGGAGATAGAGTCGAGTGAAGCAAGACAGTCTGTCAGGGAGGAGAAATATGTTATTTGGGGAAAGTTATGAGAGGTGGTATGGACAAGAAAATAACCCATGAGTTCAGCAGTAAATATCGATGCAATGTTGTGAATGGGGTGGGAAGTCACGGAGCCATTTACGAAGAATGTATAAGATGCTCGGTTGTTAGATTTGGACCCGTCCGAAAAGCAAATAGAAGAATTGGGGTACTCCCTGATTGAGAGATTGATATTTTGGATGATGATAGGGTTGTTGATTTTGGGCAATTCAAGTCGTATGTTTGGTGGTGGCAAGATCCAAGGAGGAGTGGTGATGTTTAGGGGGGTAAGGGGTTTGCATTGGAAGGTATGCCGAGGGAGTTATTGAATTAGAGGAGTATATGTTTATTGGAAGCCGATGGAGAGGTGGGATATTGATGGGAGATAGATTCAAAAACTGGTAGGTCAGGGTCTTGAGAAACGGATGATAAAAAATTGGAGGTTAGGATGAGTCTGCGATAGAAAAGGGGAGGTTCGCCGGATTCTGCGCACAAACCGGCTTGTGCGGTAGTCACCCTGGGCCATCCTGAGGGCGGAAGTTTGCATAGTGTCAAGTGAAGAGAGGACGGTTTTGCTGGCAAGATTGTAGATTGGGGAACCATAATGTAATTTTGAGCGGATAAGACTTTTGTGGTTGAGTAATAGGAGTTTGCTATTGCAACCTCAAGAAGGGTGGGATAGAAATTTCATTATATTTAGGGCTTGAGTGCATTTTGCTATTATAATTTCGATATGGGGAGTCCATGTAAGTTTTTGATTGAAGTGACGATCGAGAAGTTTGCCGGAATTGCAAGAGGGAATTTCGAAATTTAGGAGTTATAAAGGTTGGAGTAATGGTATGGAGTTTCTTTTTTTTGAAAACGACCGAATAGGTTTTGGAGGGAGAAAAATTTGAAGCAGATTTTCGAGGTCCAAGTAGTTGTTGAATTTGAGTCAGTCATGCGCTAGGAGCGCTACAATTTGTAAAATCAAGAACAAAATCTGGAAAATTTTCCTACTGTCTGAACATGGATTGAGTTATCTCAGGATAGGTTGAGAACCTCTTCATCCCCCCCTCCCTAGCGCCAATTACCCCAAATCGAATGCGAGATATGAAGAAAAAAAAATTGATCTCATTCTAGAGAATGTCTTTTTACTCAACTGCTGTTAAAAAAAAGTCTCTTCCGTTCTTATGTTGAATTTGACATCGATGATCGCCAATAGTTCACATTTCAATTATTCCTCTCGTTCGATAAATTCGAATAATATCATCCAAAACAAATTCTTCGAGTACCTATACGCGAAAAAATTGCCTGTTCCCGTAAGACCACCAACGATAGCGTGTTCAAGAAAATTTTTGTTTCGAGTAATATTTACGATGTAATCGATCATGCGACCGTGATGTTATTATGCAGCCAGAAATCTTGCAGGTAATGCGCGAGAATAAAAACTTCTGGTAGAGAAAGACAGAGGTGGTACTGGTACAATTTCTAAATTGACAAGTACCGGATTAGCAAACCTTCTTGTCCGCAGTGGGTTAGTGTGTAATCGTGTTAATACACAGTTAGAGCTCAATTTACAATAAAGAATGTTATGCAATCGAAATAATAATGCTCGGAACGCGTCTATCCTCCACGTCGTGCGGATTAGCCTTACATAACGTGTCAAGTATAGGAAAAATGGAGAATACGACGAAGGCAGAAGAAAAGTCGCATCCAAAAAGAGACAGAAGTAGAAAGAAGAGAAATTCAAATTGTATTGAGTACCCCTCACGGTAAGAGGGAAGATGGAAATATTCTCGTATAGAGGCTTCCCTTGACACTGAAAAATTTGCTTTAAAATTTCATCAAAATTACAGAACAGGGTATAGTGGAGCACGAAATTTTGTTCAAAATTCGCTTTTGACGCGACGGTTGCCGATATTGGGGCAGAGATGTGCGCATGACATCGGAACCGATGAATGCAAGAAACGCATAGTGCATATCATAAATGTACTATCCGAAGTTACATGGGAATTGAACGATGATTTTAATATTGAACTAGACATTGCGTGCTTTGACACAGTGCGATGTATGCCATGACAAAATGTATTAGAGGAAATTAGTCATGCACGAGAGTGTACTTACATACGGATATTCGCGTACATGTATGCATACGCGCTCTGTGCAGCATGTTTTTGTTCCTTAATCACGACTCACGTTCGACATTAGAAACAGTTTCCTCTTCCAAATCGAGATATCTGTAGCACGTAGTCATAGGTTTTTTGACGAAAAATCGAATAGACTGTAATGAAGTTCATGAGCTTGACGATCTTGTGAATTGACAACGTTACCTGATGAAGTCTAAACTTTCATTAAACCTATTCTCAGTTTGTCAACACTGGGTAAAAAATCCTCATCGATCCCGCTTGATAAAGTTTTGTCTGACTCTATTGAGTATCACCCCTCCTCCCCGCCCCCTCTCAGTAGTATTTGGTCTGAAGTAATTGATTTTTCAACTTCAATAGTCGATTATTATCGACTTAATCGATTACCCGGGAAGTTTTAATCTCCTCTTTTCCGTGCTCTCGAGTTATTTTTAATCACTTCTCCAATATATTCTTTAAATGTCACAACACCTTTAAGGAAGTATTTCCGTACACATTTTGGAGTTGCAGCCTCGGAGGAACGATTGTAAGAGTGTTTTCCCCCCTTGTAGAACTCTCTAAAAAAACGTTGCTCTGCTTGTGAGTTTATGGCTTTTTGGTTCCCACCTTCTTTCGTCAACAACTATAGAAGCACAATGGTTCATGTAAAATTGCTTGAAGTTCATTGTTCTTTGTACGTGGCTCAATTTTACCAATATTCTTTTCTATTAAAGAAGTCTTATGCGTACAGTCATCTCAAAGTTGGGGGTGATGACGTCTCTGAGGGTGTTGGCAATGATACCACGGGTTAAGACGTCAAAAAAATGTATGCGTTCAAGGTTAAGGGTGATGACGTCATTGAGGTTGAAGTTGAACTGATTGCAATAACGTGACGAGTTGATGACATCACATGTCACAAAAGCCTGTTTATATCTCAAAGCAAGGGGTGCTGATGTCGCCAAGGGTGATAGCAATAATATCACGGGTTGGTGACGTCACGAAAATCTCAAGGTCAAGGGTGATGACGTCATATCACGTAACATTACTCTAATTTGTCTCGTAGTTTTGAAGAAACGATTCAACTCAAGTATGATATTTCAGCTCTCTTCACTGACAATGTTCGAGTTTGAGGTCAAATAGGATGAATAATGAAATTCGTCTACTGTGAAAAAGATTGGTGTTTTTGTGTCTGGCATTATGAAAGCACTTGCTGATTTCACGAGTTCGACTGCCGAATTTCTGTCATGTCGCGTATTTCGTGAGCTCTTTAACTGCGTTACTCATTTCACAAAACCAGCAATTCTACGAATCTCGCCTAAATGCCCTCTAAACACTCCTACCCGGGTATAAGGAGAGTGTCAATGTAATTATTCTCAATGCCAAAGCTCCAGAAAGAAGTGCAAGAATGGGTTCAGCGAGAGAACCTTGGTCCTTTACGATTTGATAGTCTCCAAGATCAACTTTCCCACCAAAATTGCCAGCCACCTAGGGATTTCTTAAGCGAACGTATGTTGCGGCGAAATTTCAGCAATCAACGTTGTCTTTTATGGTCATCAATTTGAACGTCAGTTCGACCTACCTACTGAACCGGATCGACTCAAGACCTTAAAAATTCACGGGTTCTTTAACGAAGTTGAATGAGGGGTGGCAAGGAACCTGTTTTCTGAGGTATGTATTCTGAAAACGCCTTTTCTGAGTCTCATGGTGTTTGAAGCGTTGCTTATCTGGCTCATTGAAAAGGCGGTGCCAACATACAGTATATTGAACTTAAACATGGCTAGGACTCCCCTTGTAGTATACTCGCTTTATATTATAATATGAGGAGGGGGGGTAGACTTATAAAAGTTGAAGGAGGGGGACTTGGACAAATTTTGACCGAGCTATAGGTGATAGATGGGCTTTCCGGGCGACTGCTCTAGGGCGATCGGATTCCGCCGAGGTGATCTAAATTTTTCGCTCGAGTTTTTCATTTACCAACAACCCCCCTTCTCGAATCCTAGGTTGGTGAAAATAAAGAGGAGAACGTTGAGTGCTAATTGTGTGGACATTAAATCTTTGAATAGAGAAAAGGCATACCAGCCTCATCAACTTACTTCCATGCTGAAAAAAATTTTCTGGCTTAGCCAAATATATAAATATTATTTTTCATGTCTTTTATAATGTAGCATGCTACACTCGTTCGCGTCCCTTCTTGGGCATGCTACACTCGTTCGCGTCCCTTCTTGGTCTAGTATAAGTCTATTTTAGAATATTTTAGCCTAGTGGCTTTTGGAGGGCTCACGCGTTCGCTCGTTCGCCTCCTCTCTTGATATAATGGAGGGATACAGTGTACAGGACAGTGCTGCCAGTTTTACAAAATTTTGGTCCTCGATGGATTTTTCGACTTGCGCTCGAGGGAAAAGCATCCTCAGTCATTTGTCTGAGAGATACCTTTCTCATGATCGTTATTGATCAATCATCGAGAATCAGTTTCAAGATCTTGAAAAAATGACGGTACGAATTTTTGAAAATATTATCTGGTAGCACTGATATAGGATTCCTAGACCTAGTATAAGCCCAGCATATCAGTGGTTTACTGCACAGACGAAAGAGAGATGTAGCATAGCTAGTGTAAACTAATACAAGTCTCATCTTGGAATAAGCTTTTGGCGTAAAGCAATGGTTCCCAACCTGGAGTCCGCAGAAGGTCTGAAAATAGTTTTTATAATTTTTGTTCGAGAAAAAAATTGTTCTGGAAGGCGTTTTGAACAAGATTTTATGATATTTTAGGACAATTTTTTTAGCTCTGGGGGGTGGTCCGCAACGCCAATGATTTGTGCTACTTTGTTCCTATAACATCTCGGATGCCAGATCTACGGATTTTTGGTTCCCAAAAAAGGTACAGCGTTTTCTCTTCTATAGATTTTGCATGCAATACGGATTTCTTGGGATTAAGAGAAAGGTACCTTAGACGACGGAACGAGAGATACTTTTCTCCTGCTCGTTATAGGCACATACTGCAATGTCCCGTAATATTGAGTAGATCAAGGGAAAAGTACCTCAGTCACTCTTATGAGAGATACCTTTCTCCTGATTTTTATCAATGGATCAATCAAACTCCATAGAAATCTGTTTTTAGGTGTTACAAAAAACGGCAGATACGGATTTTTGAAACTGTCATTTGGCAGCACTGTTTAACATTTTTTTGTAGGGTGTCCGCAAAAAAAGGCCGGAGCATTGGAGGGGTCGAACATCTCCAAAAGGTTGGGAGCCTCTGGCGTAAAGGAGTCTAGTTTAGAGGAGGGATGCAGTATACAGGATTCCTAGACGTAGTATGAAGCTAGTATGAGCCTAGTATATCAGTAGTTCACTTGGAGTAATACTTTTGTATCTAGCAGAGCCAGTACAAACTATAATACAAGTCTCCTCTTGGAATAAGACTACTGTATAGAGGAGCCTAGTATAGCTTTGGACTTCGTATGATAGTATAAAGGAGGATACAGCAGTCTACAGGATTCCTAGACCTACTATAAGGCTAGTAGAAGCCAAGTATGCCGGTAGTTTACTACACTGATCAAAGAGAGATCTAGCGCGCACTCACACAAATTTTCAAATGAGGATAGGGTGAAAGCAAAGACAAGAAACATGTCAAAAACTTGAATTCACTCCAATTGAAGAGCCATACAAGGCAATAAAGAGAATGTGAGCGCTAATTATAACAGACAAGAAGGAAAGCCTGTCTTTTGGATGGAACCCTTATGTGCCTAACCCAAGCCTGTAACTTCCTGAAGTTCAACAATACCAAATGCCATGTACTCTTGTCTCTCCATCAGATTCAGATTCAATCCCTATTGTCTATATAGCACTCTTATTCAACATATTCCCCATATTAGCGTATTCATCCTGCAATCACTATTGTCCACCTCTACATCTGTTTCCATCCTGTGACCTGGAACATGATGCAATTGTCTTTGCCGCCAAAGATTTCCTCCTATCTCATAAAATTTCTGACCCTGTATTTACATAGCTTCGTTTTTCATACACATGATATAAATTATTCCATCATCAATAAGTACAGTGAATCAAAAACTGTTAGGATCTTGAAAACAATATCCAACACAATGATAGGGTTGAACAATAATACTGTGTAAAATTGTTCCTATCAAACATTTCAGCGGAACAAACTATAAATAATTGACAGCTACAAATTATACACGACCATTTACCGACACACAATCCGTATTTTTAAGCAATTTTGCCCGATTTTGTGAGACGATGAAAGGATACTGCCAATGACATTGAACTTTCATTTCTCGCCACAGCTTCAGAAAGGGAGAGTTTTTTTTACTTTTAACCTCCCTATCAATGATTGGGTACTAATGGGAGCAAAATTCAAAATCTCCCTGGAGCCTATTTATCCGAGAAAATGGAGTCTCCTATAGGATCAATTTGAACAATACTCAATTGACGACGACCTATGCATTCATAAGAAGAAACCCCGGCGTAAGTACTTCGGATTTTGAAACCAATTGCGGAACTTTTCTCTCATAGTTTTCAGCGTTTGCAATGCTTTTGAAATCGTGGCATGGGATTATATATCCTTGTCGATATTGTTAGATCAGATTTCGATAATTTATGGACAGAAATTGCTTCGATTGATGTAGTACGTGGGTAGAGAACTTGGGACACAACCTGAATTCGTGTATTGGTCTTTTGGGATTGTCTCGCAAAATTTCGATGTATAAACGTGATATTCGTGCACTTAGCTGTCATCTATACAAGAGTTGCTAACAAAAATTTCGTGAATTCTTGGTCGCTGGTAGGGTCAAATTGCTCCATCGAATTTCACCACCGCTATAAATTCGAGTCGGTGCGGCGATTGTGCACACGTGATCCCTTTTTGCCCGTGTATAATCTGTATTCTTTATCTGCGCGAGACCTGTACGAATAGGCGCGCAAATTGTACGGATTCGCTCGAAATCCATTTTAGGCACGTTTATTATTCATTTTATACTCGGGTTATCTAGGTGAACGGAATTATAATATTTCGTACGAATTTGCTAACGTATACACGATCTACGTGCCCGTATATTTGGCACTGTTTCTTATAAATACTTCGTACGTATTCGTAAAATGCGTAACGCCGTTCTTTCGTTGCGAAATAAAATTCTTAATTATTTAAACATGAGAAAAAAAAATTAAGAAAAGTGAACACACGCGTGCAACAAGCGTCAGATGACAGATAGGGAAAATCAACTTACGGGTCGCGTTCACAGACAGCACTGCTTTCGTTTCACGTACACGTAAACACAAGAACAACAACACGATACTGAGAAAATTCAATACAATTTTCATTTTATTTCTATTATCGAGCGTCCGCTATCACTTTTTGCTAAATAATCTTGAGAAAAGCTCGAAGATTTTCCTCCGTCGAAGGAATGTGAAACGTAGCGCGAACGAAGCAAAAAAAAAACGTCCCAAATCACTCGTCCGTCATCGACGGTGTCACAACTGTAGCATTTGTCGGAAACGAAAAAAGAAAAAAGGGGTATATCGGATAATTAATACAATTCATTTAGAAAATTAAAAATTTCGAACGAAGCACTGTGGGAAAAAAATTGATTATCGAGTGCAAAACGAACGATGAAGTTTTTCGTATTCTCCGAAAAACCGGTTGTGCGATATTAGTTTTGTTTCATGATACGTGATATAATAATGATAATCATTCGATACATTTAACAAAAGCATCCTGACGTATACTCGTGGAAAGAGAAGGTAGCCATGGCTGGTGGTGTGCAAATGAGCGTCGCTCTTTACTCTGGCCCTCTATACGGAGTTATTGTAAGAAAAGGGCTGTTGTAACAGCGTCGAGTAAGAGGGAGTCGCATTGAGGCAGGGGACCCGGCTGGTGAAAGTGAGAGTTCTTCGTACTCCTCTCTCGGATTTGTTCGTTAGTTTTTTCTGCTATTTTTTCTCTCTCTTTTTTTTCAAGCATTCTTTCCTCGCTCTTTCTTCGCCTCCTATTTATACGTTATTGGTCATAGAGACACCGCTCCGGCGTTTCTTCTATAAAGAAAATTATGTAACCGGAACACACTTTTAAAGTAAACTCAAATGACTAATGTATCAACGACACAAATATTCGCCGAAGATATTCGTTCGAAAAACGGGGAAGGGCATTAATAAAATCGTATGTCTGATCTAGTTTGCGACGAATTTTTTTGTCTCCTACCCTCCAATTTTGATTTTGATATGTGTATGTCTTTGGGCTGAGAGACAGTCAAAATCTTCGTCACTTCGTGGGTCACGCGGGACACTTTTGGACGCCATCAATGACCTTGACACACTACAGAGGTTTGGAAAAAATATCTCCAATTATTCTTTCTGATTTATAACAAAATTATGAGAATCGTATGTAGAAAGCGCTCGCAGGCATCTTCAGACTCAATACTAGTACATACTAACACGAAGAAGTCAGTACAGGCGAAAAGAATTGCAGTCGAACAGAGAGTAACAGTATTCGTGAAAAACATAGGAACGGGGTGTGGTGATGGGATGATCTCGTTTACTATGTGAGTGATTATGAACTGCTTTCGATATCTCGCCCGGCTCCTGTAAGATAGACCTCTCCTCGTAGAACAGACGAACTTTTCCAGGTCTAGGAAGAAAATGTCCGCCCATCAGAAGATCAACGATAAAATCAGTGGAAACGATTTTTTGAGGCTCGACCTGTTTGCCCTCTGTAGAGAAAGAGCATTCATCCCCGTGGACCTTGTCAAGACCACACTTTTCATCAGGAAGGATGAGGTTCTTTAGACGAGAGAAGTTTTTCTGACGGTATTTACATTGTAAAAGGCTGCATTCAAAGTAAACTACCTACGTGCGTAGAAAGCACCAGGACATAATCAAATCTCAGCCTGCATGCAAGGGCTCCCATATAAGGGCCTTGTCATATGAACATACCTTCACAACACAATACTACGTCTCCAATATGTGCCTAAGCAATGGAAAATGGCCACGATTGTTATGGTCTTCAAATTAGGTAAACCACCAAAGGCTCGTAGTTCATATCGTCCAATATCATTGCTCTCAATACTGTCGAAGCTATTTAAGAAGCTGCATGCAAGACGCTTCTAAAAAACTATTGATGAAATTGATACCTGATCGAAGAACGTAAGTTTTGTCCTGCTGTATTTGTGGATGAATGAGCAAGCATTTTTCAACCCTACATGTGCGAATTTTATCCTCTTATCTCAACGATGGGAGCTTCTATGTGCACTATGGAGGAGCCAACTCCTCCACAAAACCAATTGCAGCTGAAGTACCACAAGGAAGCGTCCTTGGCCCTCTATTGTACTCACTTTACACTGCTGACACTCCAACCCGAGTCGCAGGTGATTCTGCAGTACTAACAACTCATGAAGACTACCTTGCAGCAGTCACAAAACTCCAGACAGCAATCAGTGAAACCAATCACTGGGCGAACACATGGAAAACTCAAATAAATGTGGGCACGACAATCCGAGTTAACTTTACCCTCCGAGCGCATGTGTATGTACCAACATATATCAACAATGAACCTGCCGAGCGGGCTGAGAGCGCACTATATCTACACCTAGATAATAAACTTAGCTGGAGAGTACACAGTATGAAAAAGGAGAGAACTCAAAATTAGATTTCGTGCATCGTTTGGATTGCTCAGAGCCAACTAAGCTTTGAAGAAAAAGAAGTGAAAGATAATGGGGAAGAAAACTAAACTAGACCAGTGATGACAGGACAATTAGAGCAATTAGGTTTCGTTAGGGGTTAGGAGAAGGAGAGAGACTGTAGAACTCCTCGATTAAATTATTCTACAATTTAAAAGTGTGACATCATTAGGCTTTGAGTGGCGAATAATCTCGATATGGTCAAGGGTTAACCGTCGACGGAAAGAATTCTCAAATTAGAGCAAAACGGTTTGATGAAGATCAAATTTATAGTCAGAAGCCGAGAGGTGCTCTGCAAAGGCCGAGCTCTATTGGAGGGGGACAGAAGTAACTTCATCGAGATGCTCTTGATCCCTAGTACAAAGCTGCCGGCTCGTCTCAGCCGGGCAGTCGGAACATTAGAGCTAATTGACACAACTTCTCTCCATAATGGAGATGGTATCTTTCAGCATAGAAAATTGTGTTAGGATTAAAAAATGCAGGATGACAGCCAAAGAGTTTTCTCAGAAGAGAGTTTCCCACGGTAGGGTGAATGGACCCATTTCACTTTCCTTCCGGAGGGAGTCGTACTCCAAGGGAGAGAAAAGGTGGAGGCTAAAGCTTTGGAGGTAAGTTTTTTCCAAACCATACGGTCAATATCAAGATCCAAGCCAATATAGTGGACTAAGTACTTAATGACTTTATCTTTCTTTGAAAAAGCATGGGGAAGGAGGACCGAATCAAGACGGTGAATGAGGCTATCGAAGGCAGTGAGCTTATGGGAAGGAGACCAGAAAGGAAACTCTAAATGAATTCAATATTTTCAGAAAGCCCACCACCCTTCTTAGTATAATCCATCGTCTGGTATTCTCCCCCCTATTGCTGAAGCCTTCAAAAAAGAAGTGGATACTATTAAGCTCATAACGGAAGCCAGAAATTAGACATTGATAATATGGTACACAAGAAATTAGTTTCTAGAGCTCTTGATGCCACCACCTCCAACTTACGTAGAAGACACAAATTGAAAGAAGGGTAATGGATTCGTCTTTCTTACCTCGGTAAGTATTTCAACCCCTCATCTCGTTTAGTTACATCTTAGACCGTGGAGGGTCTTACAATGTAAACACCGACAGGAAAAACTTCTCTCGTTCAAGGACCTTATCCTTTTTGATGGAAGGTAGGGTGTTCACCAGATCCAATAAGCCTGTCTGCCGCTCAGCTGGATAGATAAGGATAGAAGAGGAATTATGACAAATGATTCCTTGTGAATATTCGTACTTAACGTCTTCCTTTATTCAGCTGTACTCACGGTTTATGACATCGTTAATAACCTTGATCTAGTTTAGGAACTTGAGAATATTTCAACCTTTGGCCGCCATTTTTTTAGCGGGGAACCCGCTATCGCTATCCACTTTGTGAAGGGGATTACATCCTGTGAAAACGTTCGCGTCCGAGAGTTTCTGTGAACTGCGTGACGTGATTTGACGTGAGTCACTTTATGACGTCAGCAATGACCTTGACCTACTTTAGGGACTAGAAAAAATTTCAACTTCCAGCCTTCATTATATCAGGCCTAGCAGTGGCGTAGTTATGGCGTTGGGGGGTTTGTGGTCGAAACCCCTCCCTTCCAAAATTTTTTTCTACATAAAGAAAAATAAGAAAAAACGAAGAAAAAAAAGAAAAAACGTATAATATATAAAATTATCAACCTTAAAACAGCCCCTAAAATTAAGAAACCCCTCCCAAAATTTTGGTGTAACTACGCCACTGAGGCCTAGTATTGTTAGGGCCGGTTGTACCAACTTTTTAATCTCGAGAATAAATTAACTAAACGCCCTATATCGGATATCCTATTGTACCAACCCATTTAACCGGAGTTTAAATCTGATTTTACTACGCTGAACCCGGTTTAACTTAATCGCCCAGTTTTGGCTAGTTAATCTTAAACCACACTTAATTTTTTGAACTTGATTTCATCTTTGGTACAAGCGGCCCTTAGGGGGATTATATCCTCAGAAAACGTCCGCGTACGCGTCCGGGAGTTTCTGTGAACTGCGTGACGTGACGTGTGGCGCTTTATGGCGTCATCAATGACCTTGACCTACTTTAGGGACTTGGAAAATTTCAATTTCCAGCCTTCATTATATCAGGCCTAGTATACAGTATACTAAGAAGAGCCCAGCCAACTCATTTTCTGAGAGGGCACTTTCGCGCCAACGTGATCGCGGGTGCGCGAGGGGTCGCTAAATTTTTTTTGGAAACTTCCAGAGAGGAATTCAATATTTTTCTATGAAGGGGAGAAACTTGGGCTTTTCCGTTGTGCCTGTTTTCCCTCTTCAATTTTTGAGGGAGAGGCGGTAGATATTGGGGCAATCATGAGTGGGGTCGTTTACTGGATTTTGTCATCAAGTTTTTCGTTTGTACTGCTCTCCTTCCTCTCCAACAGTTTCCTATCGATTTGGGGTTGACGATTTGGCTCGAAAATAACGTTGGCGCTGGCGTCGAAAATTTGCTGTTCGGAAAGTCATTGGCATGAGGATGGATTTGAACTCGCTCACCAAAATTCCTCGTTGCTCTTTCTGTCCAGCTACTCCGAGGATTGTTCGATGGCAATGAACTTTGGTTTTATATCATTTATGTGAGAATGTAATCCACTAATGGGAGACAAGCTGTCAACTGATTTCACAAGGAGGCTGCCTAGATCATTGTAAGTCACTACAACACCCTCTATTTTTCAATACAAAACTTTTAATGTTCACTTTTTTCACATGGGTTCATTACTTTCTTACAAAAAAAGGTTGGTCTTCTTATGAGTCCTCTTATACTCAAACAAAGTGCACAAGTTCCTGCCACCACAGCTTGAATATAATACTATCTATTCTTAAGTTTTCAATAGATTGCTCAACATTGCGCGTTCATCAGATAAGAATTTATAAAATCTAAGATCAATTGAAATCAAACATACTAAGTTGATACAATATCACTCGAACATGAGAAAACGAAATCTTACCTCGTGATTTTTTCCGAATCCATCAAACGTCACGAGAACTGCACCCCCTTGATTCGCAGAGGCCAGCCAGAAAATTTTTTCAAATTCAGCGTCAGTTCAGTCTAATTCACGTCAGATCGCCCGTGCCAAATTGAGCGGCAATGCCCTTCAACCATTGCGAGGTAAGAGGCTGTAGACATGTGACCCCTTTTCCATTTCAATTTTTTGTCTGGAAACGGGCTGATACGTTTGTGCTACCTTCTTGTTGGATTATGCTGTCGAGTTTTTCTTTTGCGTTGATCTAATTACGCTTTTTTGGAGGCTCTAGATTAACAGATTCTATGACGACGTACTTTGGGCTCGTTCACCCTCCCCCCTCCCTCTCATTGGTCTAGTGGGGATGTCTATTAGAATTCAAGCCAATAGCTTTTAGGAGCCTTCATGGTCTAGTATGAGTCTGGTTTACAATATTTTAGGGTACAGGACCTAATTTGAATAATTAGTGGATTTTTGGGATGGAGTTTCATGCGCTACTTTTGTTCTGGTACCCTTGCCCTCTGTTGTATATTCACGAAGAGAGATTGACTAAGGGCAAGGCGGGCAAATATGCAAAAATTCTCGTTTTGTTAGGCGATGCAGGGAATGTTACCAAAAAGTTCGTCCAATTGTGGACTTACGATGAGAGATAGGTGCAGTGGGTAAAAGTGCGGAATTCATCGTTCTATTGGACGATAGAGAGGATGTAACCAAGTAGATCATTTCTGTGGTGCGCTTGTGGTATGAGTTCGACTACACCCCCGCGTATATGCAAATTCCTCGTTGTGCTAGAAGACGATACAATGTGAATAAACAAAGGTTCCTCTTTCATCGTGGCGTCGGAAGTCTGTTTAATGCCGATCCTCCATCTCTTCAACCGCAAATCGTCTTTCATTGACGTTCCATGTATTACATAGTTTTTAAAAATGTCACGGCTTTTCTACTTGGGTCACTAGAACAACAACATAAAAAGGAAGGAGACTAACCTCTTCAAATGATTTTGTCGGAAGTTGATTCTATCGAAAATTACATGTTTTGAGCGACACATCGTTCACCTTCGGTTCCTTATACGCTCCATACTCTACGGTAGGAATGAAGAAATTACGAAGTACCATTAAAACCAAGAGAATTCTTGCTCGTACGAGTACACATACACTTAGTCCGTATGTGCACGGAAGAAGTATGATTTCGACACTTATTAGTTTTGCCATATCTTATCATTTTTGCATACATGAGGACGTTCGTCGTCTACCTTCGATTGAAAAAAAAATGTATAGGCCTATAATGAGAACCATGAACTAGAGTGTAAGGAGGTCAGTTACTAAAATTTGTACGAAACGGTTCTCGTATTTACACTGATAGAAAGCTTTGAACAATGTGTCCATTGCGTAAGAAATAATGTCAGTTGCCACCTTATATGAGACTCGCCGATGACGTTACAGTATTATCGCGAGGTACTGTATTGCAATAGTGACATCCGTCACTCGTTTCACACCATTTTGTTTAGTCTTTTAATTTAAAATAATTTACGTCCCTCGTAAATTGGAACTCCGTGCCTGAGTTTACCCTTCGATGTCTCATTACTGTTATAACACACTTACCTTCTGCACTACGTATGCATTGTACAGTCCGTTGTCAATTGTGTATGGACGATTGTTCGGCGCCGTGTGCAGATCGAAGTTTTCAGTAATTTGAGTATGATATTCTTCATTTTTGGTGCCAGCAGCGAATAGAGTATTCTCCAGCGACCTTTCTGCAACAATGGTTCGCCCTCAATTGAATATACGATCACTGTACACAATGATAATCAATCATATCGGCGTCTAATGAGTTGCTAGACGCAATGTCCAGAAGTGGAAAAAATGTTTTTCTTACAAAGACGAACAAATAAAGGATCCCACTCGGCATACAAATCAATAAAAATAGGCTGAATACACAGTGACAAGTGTACCTAAGAAGTCTGTAGCTCTTACTCTCTCTGTCTCGCACTCCATCTTTCTCCTTCTTTCAAAATTCGTAAGATGTGTCGTAATAAAGTCAAGGCGATAACTTATACGGTACGGGTGATAATTAAAAAATGGAAATTATTGTTCTTTTGTGTACACGCGCGAAAATAAAAGATGAAATCGACTAACTTTGACAGCCGGGCGAACGCGACATCGATAAATAAACTACCAATCGTATTTTGTCCCGACGTCGTCTCCCGAAGATATTATACTAGAAGGTCTCTCTGTTTTATAGGTTGATCCTAAGAATTATTATTTACGAGCGAGAATGAGCGGAATCGTATCGATTATCTCAATCATAAAAGCCAATAAAATCTATGAGCATTAATACGTATACAATTACCACCTTTTAATTCTAAAAAAAAAAAAAAGATCATAATCCATGACAGTCGTATCATTCTACTCGTGTATATATTTTTACTTGTACCAACTTCCCGCTTACGTTGTTTAGCACGTTTTAGACTGTATTGCAGCAATACACATGTACCTCGTCCATTCCGCACTGTCTTATTCTTTTATTTCTGCATTCAACGCTATAATGAATGGCCTACAATTTGTAATCGAAATTTTCTTGTTAGTGCAAATAAGCCAATGTGTGTCAATACGAGCTACATTCGTAGTAAGTTGATAATCTTTTAACAATGAAAATATATAAACAGCGTATTACATAAAATACACTCCAGTCGAGGCGAAATATACACTACTTTGTATAGCGTGACGCTACGATCAATATGCTGGGTTCCATGAACAGAACACTGAAAAAAAAAAAATTATGGCTAGTCATTGGTACACGCGACACTCATCAGTAAAATAGAACTGTCACGTAAAGAAATATCATTCAAAGTTTGGGTCGTGGAGGGGACGTCTGTTTGGAAATTGCAATGTTTCGGGGTGTGGAGGCTTTGGGGGGGTTGAGGATCTGCGACGAAGTTTTTCTGGACGTCATCAAAAGAATCGGATTCTTTTACTGATGAGTTGAGAACTATGTTTATGCCCTTATCGGAACTCATATCGAGTTTCAGTGGCGCCGAAAACGTGAGGGGGCAGCATTTGCCCTCGCTCATTTGTAGGTGCGGGGGCAAAAGTATTGTTTTGCCCTACCCTCCGGAATTGTTAAAAAGAATAAAATCTGTTGCTATTTTAATGTCGTTTGATAGTTTGATATATTTGAACGTTTAGTAGCTAAAAATTTTTTTGGTTGCCCTCCCTTCCCCCCACCAACATGGAAAATTATATTCCGAAGGCTGGAAATTGAGAAAAGTAGGTCAAGGTCATTGATGCCACACGTCACGTCACGTCATGCAGTTCACAGAAACTCCCGGACGCGGACGTTTTCTGAAGATGTAACCCCCCAAACGAAATGGATATCGGGTTCCCCGTGGAAATCATGGTTGAACTAGCGAGTCATCACAATGTAAATCAAACTTGTAAACTACTTTGATCAACCTCTCATCGGGTATATACCTATTAAGCAGTCCACAATTGTCACTATTCAGATGACGAAGAATTTCGATATGCTCCAGCACTTTCCGTTATGAGAGAGAATTTTCTCTATGGAGAAGGACCACGGACTCCTGTTTGAAGTCATGACCGCCAGCAATTAAATGGTACGCGAAAGCTGATTCACCTACCTATGTATGTCCTTCTTTTCCCACGCCCTCTTTTGTTCGGCGACTCTTATTTCGAGCTGACGGCTGGTTTCCCCGATATAAACTTCTTTACAATCGCTACCCTCCATCTTATATATGTGTATGTCGTAGGCGATTTGGAAAATTTCGCCGTTTACAATTTAGGCGGATTGTAAACTGCCGGCAGTATGGGAAAATGATTGAAAATTTTCCAATCTGCCTGATTTTTTCTAGGCAGATTGTAATCCGCCCAAGCTCTCTTAGGCAGTTTGTGAAATATATCTTACGCAGTTCAATTAGCCTAACTTTAGTCCGGCTGATTACAAAGAGACTAAGTTTCTGCAGGCAAATGCTGTTCAATGTATCAATTGTCGCCTACAGAAGCGATAGTCCATGGCTTTCGCACAACATTTGTGCAGTTCCTGACATACTTCGTCATTCGTTCATTAAATAACTCCTATTTATGCACAAATACTACGTTAGCATATGACCTAAGCTTATGAGGACTGAGGAGAAGGGGACAACAGATGTAAACTAATGTACCTTCATGTCGCTAATTTCATCAGCGGAATAAGTCGTGAACGTTAGTTTCCATCTCATTTTCCATGATATACTCGTCCAAAACGAAAAACGATGCACTGAAATGATACACCGCGCTTGAATACTTTCGAGTAGGATTTGCAATATATTGTAGAACACAATACGCCAATCTAGCATTCACGGGCCGCGTTCGAGCTGAGACGTGTAGCGACCCCATGATAAGGATGAGTTCATAAGTTGCAGTGCTTCTTCGGAAGCTGTTTTGATGCCGTAGTTCTCGTTATACGTTGTACATTAGAGCTGGATTAAAATTTTCAATTTGAGAAACACTTCTTTGAACGTGATAATTTGTGGATCTTTCTTTCTCTCAATTGAATCTGCTTGCAGACACTAAGTCTCTTTGTAATCAGCCGGACTAAAATTGGGCTAATTGAACTGCGCACGGTATATTTCACAGACTGCCTAAGAGAGCTGGGGCGGATTTCAATCTGCCTAGAACAAATCAGGCAGATTGGAAAATTTTCAATCATTTTCCCATACTGCCGGCAGTTTACAATCCGCCTTAGGCAGATTGTAAACGGCGAAATTTTCCAAATCGCCTACGACATGTACACCGCTCCTCTCGGTTAGAAGGATCAGATCCTTCAGCCCAACAAATAGACTTTTAACCGTATTAAAACTATAATACGCGGGCCGGAAGCCGAAAGGGCAAAGAACACGACCCAATTGAGAGGAAAACTTCCCTAGGAACGGAAGTCTTATCCAACGCTTTCTACTGTCAGTAAATGAATCCCGAGGGACGTGGTCAAATCGAGACTTTTCCAAGAGATCTTTCTTTGAACCAAAAGGTCGATGTCCAAATTGACCTAATTTACTCTGGCCAAGTGCTTCATATTCAACAGCTCCTTATGAAAGGCGGACTGACTTAACGGGATACAAATCAACCGATGGATTAAGCTGTTGAAAGCTGCGAACTTGTGGGCAACAGGCAAAAAGACTTGCCGTGGACGGTGATATCGGTCGAAGTATCTTTTCTGAGGCCGTCTCTCTCGGAGATCGTCAAATCTAAATAATTGATAGTGGAACTACCTACTTTCAAGGTAAATTTTATGGAAAGGTATTGTTTATTAAAATACTTGAGAAACTCCAAAAGGAGATCTCGGGGACCGGTCCACTTACTCTACTCCTTCGTTTTACTCGTTTTAGTATGAATCCCCCAATAATTTTTACCGACTTTTCCTTGTGGAAAAGTGAGGTATTACACCCGCCCGTTCAGGTTTCCTTATATATTTATTTATTATTATTATTTATTATTATTTATTATAAGATTTTTATTTCCGTCGAACTCCTCCGAAATTACCCGACGGATTTTCTTGAAACTTGGCCATATTGTAGTAGTATATCTGAAGATGTGCACCCGCAATTTTTTTGAGAATCGGACGAGTACTTCTTGAGAAATTTGCAATTTTTTAATTAATTTCTCACTCATTAGGAGTATAGTCGCTCACATTACCTGAAGCAAACCCCTATGCTTTTGTTATCAGTGCGTCTATTGTTATGAAGAACCTTTTATTCGACAGGTTCATTCTTGACAAAGGTTTCATTAAATTAGTTTAGGAGAATGATTTTACATAGTTAGGGCTTCTTTAGGCTTAGGTTAGGTTAGGTTCAGTTATTTCCTCGACTTTTCTCAAAATATATATTTTTTTTTCGGATTGTCTTTGTAGCTGGATTTTTAGATGAAGAATATTGGGATGGAATTTGTGGAAGATGGTGGTGATGAGAGACAAATTATGAGCGAATGAAAAGATGAGCGGCTGGAGCCCTAATATACCGTATACTAGACCAATACTAGGCTAAGAATATCGTGTAGGAAGAAGTAATTGTAAAGCTCTTTTTTGTACCGAATTTTCTAGCTAAAAAAGTGAGATAGTAGATCCATGGCAAGGTTCCTCAAAAACGAGAGTGAACGAGAGCCTGCCGAAGCACGGTCTCTACCGTTAGGTCAAAATGGAAAACGGCGGGCGTCCGAAAAACGCCGTACGTGCCTTATTGACTCAATGAATATTCCTGCATGTAGTTTTTCTTTTTTTTTCTTTTTTTTCTTTTACGAATTTTAGGTAATTAGAACTGGAGTTTTCTTACATTTTAATATTTCTCATCCCACAACTGGGACTTCTAATTTTTTTATTTTTTTCATTCCGCAATTTTTTTTTTCTCGTTACGATTTAGATGTTGCTGACGTTGCTCTTATTTCTTTTCTTTGATTATACCATTTGCTTTTTAGTGTTTTCTTTTGTGCCTACAATTTGTTCGAGAATCAAATGAGCTTAATTGATAGTAATTCATCTATGGTTTTCTGATTGAAATGATGGACAATTTGTTCAGTGATTAGATTTTAGAATTTCTGAACATTTGCTGACTTTTTTTTGAAAAAAAAGGTGACGCGAGAATAATTAGAGTTTATGAGTCCTTACTAGCAGTGATCCTCTCAGTGAATTTTCATTAGTCAAAGGAAAAGTCGTGTACTACTCACGCGACTGCGTGAGTGTTTTTTACTGTTGAACGTGATCACATCGTTTAAGAGGCTGGCTTCCGTTTTCTTTGCATTTGCAATCGTCATCTGATCCCAGAATTTTCTTCTCTTTGTACGATTTTCTTGGAATACTTCTTCACCTGTGCTGTTCTTTGTCACAGTGTTTATCAAACAATTTCCAATCTTTCCTCCCTGTCTCCTTCGCACTGCTTACAATTGAGCTTGTGCACTTTGCTCGAGCCTTTCTTGTAATCTTCTCTCATCTGGTCATTGCTGAACCTCTTCATGGGTGTGTATCTGATTCTAGGTCTTAATAATATGCCCGCAGTTCAACAGAAATACTTATAAAAGAAAAAATATAAAAAATTTGAGCTTTAAATGTTGGATATCCAAGTTTGTGGCGCGTAACTTGTAGGAGGAACAATAATCACTATACTCTTGGAACTTAAGGTGAGTAAAAATGAAATTGGAGCTGCACTTACAATCCCAATAAATATTGTTTTCACTTAAAGCCCTCGAATGCAAAGGGCTTCAGGGATTCAAAAGGGAAAACGGGAATTGAAATAGGAATTACATGGGTAGTTTCTTCTAAATGAAGCCCAAGAATTCGAAGGACTTCAGGTTTGTTCATGTTGAAGTCCTTCCAGTCCGGGAATCCAAAGTGCTTCAAATGGGGAAAAAACAGGAGAAGGGGGTTTATTGGGGTTTCAAATGGCGATCGAAAGGGTAGTTCTTCTTTTTTTTTTTTTTTTTTCAGGGAGACAAATTTTTCACCGAGAAAGTAAAATATTCGCTCGAGTTATTGTTGTAACTGTTTAGATCTCAATAATTTTGAGTCAAATTCAAAGACCTAAAATAACTGCAGGTCGCCTCAAACTCGATTGTTCCTTTCTACTGCGTGAATTCATCGCCCTTGTCGAAATTGAGTCAACTTCTATATCATAGACGATTGACTAGCCGGACTTTGGCTTAGCACTCGCTTTTTGGGCAGAATGTCGTTGGAACCATGGAATACAGCTTAGAACGCCCATCTTCGTGTTTTGCACTTTCTTGCAGTGCAGTCGGAGACTCTAGTAAGCCCTTGTTTTATACAGGCATTCTCGTACTAGGTATCTTTCGATCCAGTTTTCAACATGTTTAATGTCTTCACTTGCCCTGACCCCAAATTTGGAATTTTCCGAGTGCCCCCCCCCCTTCACCTTTGTTACTCCGTGGGAGCAAGGTTTCGATCTCAGTCACTTTCTCCCTCCTTCAACATTCGCTTACATGCTTACATCCCCCATAATTGCCCTATCTAAGACGTGATCAGGATAGTTCCTAGTATGTAGGTCAAGGTCGGTCTGGATTAGGGGCATGACGTTAGTTCAAGATCAATGATTGCTCGCGATTTTAATCTGCGGTAATACCCACTCTAGATTCCTAATAATTGCTTAGCCTTTGACGTCATCAAGGTAGTCTCTATGTAGATCAAAGTCAATCGAGATCTAGAGCGTGATGTCAAAGAACTGTGCCACAACTCTCGCTCGGACTAGACGAGGTGGACCTCCAGAGCGGAGCTTAGGATAGACGAGTGAACCCAGAAATTCTGCAGCAAAGACATAAAACGCGACAAAATTTGTTCAGTCCCAAGAGTAGTTCAAGTTTATCCAAAGGCGGATATTTTCTGGGAATGTAGCAAGGGCTCTTTGTTGAAGACATGCGAGTCCGGAAGTTGTTGAAAAATCTTTCAATTACTGAATCCTTAAAGGTTTCAATCTCAAACCTTTGGAGAAGAACTTGAATTTCTCTAACTGAATCCCTTTAGAGGAGGGATTTTGAAAGTTGTTACAAACTCGCATCTTGTAACGGAGAAGAAAGATTCAGGCTGTATCTTTTTCAGCGCTCGACTAACTGCCGATGACAGTATAGAAGATTCATAGTTGGGGTAGCGAACAAACTTGTGAAATTTTCTAGGAAAAAGAGATATTTATGAATGGTTCATGAACCAAAGTTTCAACAGAGAACCCGTTCTACGGAGGGTCTTTTTAAAAATTTTGGCGAACCGCCGTCGACCCGTCGACCAAAAACTTACCTACTGTCATACAGCACTAGTACTTGGAAAAAAACGACGGCTTCCTTAACGAAGTCGAACGAGGATACGTGTTCCAGGGGTGAATTTGGTTTTGGTATTGGGGATTCAAAGTCCCTCTGCCGTCATACATTATGGCCCAAAAGTCTTCATTTTTTCAAGTCTTTCTCCTGTCATATACTAAGGCTTGAAGGTCAAAATTTCCTTCTAAGTCCATCTTCTGTCATAATTGGGGCTTGAAGATTGAAATTTTTCCAAATCCCCCTCCTACTTTATATTATGGTCCCCACATGGTTCAAAAGTCGAAATAAGTTGAAATCCTTTATATTGAAATTTCTCAATTCCCTCTCCTATCACATGTTATAGCTCGAAAGTCAAAAATTTTCCAAGTCCAAATCCTTTGCGTAGAAATTTTTCCAAGTCACCTTCTACCATGTATTGTGGCTTGTAAATTGAAATTTTTGCATGTCCAAATTCTTTATTGGGGTGGGTCAATGCACAGCGTACAGTAAATTTTTCGAAAAAATCCTCATAAAATAGGTTCCTGGCTAAATTTCGACTTTTGAGCTATGTATGATAGGAGGTACTTCTCCAAGTCACCTCCCCCCCCCCCTCATAGTTAGATAAGGTTAAATTTTGTCATCCTACCAAATTAGGTCGCCGACCAACCAAACGGCCACCACTGAACATTTTTTCCACATTGAGAAAATTCCGACTTTCAGGCTTCATGTGATGGAAAAGGACTCAGAAAAATTTGAACTCTCAAGAACCCCAATTTTGAATTCAACTCTCAAACCAATTCGACCCAAAAACGGGTTCCCTGCGTTCCTCGTTCAACTTCTTCGTTTTTCTCTCTTTTGTGATCGAGTTTTGTATGTAAAGTGGACCTAGAAACCAAACATTAAGTCAAAAAAATTGGTCCAGTAAAGAATCGATTTCTCCAAGATAAAGAAGTCCATAAGATAGTTCTCATAATCTCCTGTCCTCTGGCCCGCCATTGAAGGTATGTTGTCCTAAAGTTATCGACATTTTCACGCCTTTTCCAATGAATCTGGATAGACTTCAAGTAACCATTAGCCATTAGTGTCAAACTGTTAGTTGTCGATTCTCTATGGGCAAGTCATTGGAAATGACGACAATTTCATCTTCTAAGAGATTAACTAAATTACGTTCTATAAATCTGAGAATGAGTCTAAAAAAACTACAACCCGATATATAATTGATATACGTTGCTTCAGAAAAACAAAATTATGGTATCAAGTTCCTCATTATTTAATGTCCTTCGAAGGGTATTTCTCGAAAGAAGAAAAACTCGGTAACTAGCCAGTACCTCTACAAATTACCGGCTGCATATCGTACGAATTTAAATTCAATATTATAAAGATTATGTAATGCATGACTAACACGAAATGATTCGACTTCAATAAATTTAATCATTTAACCGCAACTGCATGCATTACGATTAGAGTCTGGAAAGAACGTAGCATAGTAGGTAAGATGATTCCCCTACCTGGTTCTTCTTTACAAGCATGCAAAGCTAACTCGAGTATTTCTTGAAAAAAAAATACACGTTACCAGTAATCGTGTGGGAAACCCTAAACGTGAACGTAAATTCACTTTCCTTCCTCGATAGCGAACTAAAACTGCACGTACATCAGTAGTTCAATAAAAAAGTAGCACAAGGTTTGGGAACTTTTGAATCAGTGTCTTCGATAATAATTTCACTGACCCGGTCAGCACGCATCCACTTTCGATTTCATCTCAAACGTTACATAAGTTGCATATACTACAAGCACCTAGGAGTAACCTTCGAAGTCTCTTGAGAACTTATGCACTTGAAACAAATACATGACATCGGAAAGAAATAACAGACAATTATAATTATTTGACAAAAAAAAAACAAAAAACATGGAAATGTTATAAAACAATGTTTACAAATATTACAATGCATAAATAAATAATGAGATATGACCTAGGCCCGGTCCAAATTTATTATTCAGGAATAAGATCTTCTAAAGCATATAGGTCAAGTAAACCTTTCGTCATTTGCAACATGATTTCTCCTAGAGTGTCCTCGACCAGTGGATTCACTTCCTGGATGATTTCTCTCCAGTTTTCATTCACGAATCTGTTTGTCGTATCACCTGCGAAAAATTACGAAAAGTTTATAGCCGCATATAATCGTTGGAAACTCTGAGTACCTATATTTGAAAAAAAAATAGGTATATTCCGGTTTCCCTATATTTTGACCGCCACCGTCTCCGAATAATGTCACGTAATAGACTCCTCGGGCACTACCTTAATGACACGAACGGAGCTACGGTCGTCTACTCTACGCTGTTATTCAGTTACGTCGTCGTGTACTTATGCCGTAGCCATCAAGAGAGGCAAAACCGGAAACATATAAGATCGTACGTATTGTAGCGAGTTACACAGTATTATCTGCAGTGGTTGATGTGGAGACTGGCGCAAGTATTCATTATGTGTGCACCGTACAGCTCCTTTACGCATTTTGTTTATCGTACGAACATCTCACTCGTATTTTTGTCGTACTTTCCTAGCGTTAGAATTGAACGTAAGTAGGTTATGTTCGTCGAATATTACGAATTAAATTATACAGTAGAGATTATAATCGCGAGCTCTTATATTACCTAGATGGGAATGACTGTGTTCCGTGATGAATGTAACCACGTGGTTCAAATTCTCATCACTGATGATGAAGTCTATTCAGGTAGTGATTTTGATGATACTTCTCAACTTCGTTCGAAGGTCTCAAAATTACTTGCACTTTGGGAATTCCGTTCATAGTATCCCAGAAGAAATTTGCAGACTCTCTCGAATGTTTTGTGTCTTCAGAAGGAAATTTTTAAGGCCTCTAGTCACATGGGTAAAGAAGAAGAAACAGTTCGAGTTTTGAGAGTTATGATGACTGAAAAACTTAATTTCAAAACTCAAAATTTGTATGTGCCAGACCCGGTTTTGCACCCTTGCAACAATGCAACTTTTCTTTTGAGCTCAGGACGATGTAGTAACCGAAGACAGGTGACTATGAGACAGAGAGATTCAGAAAATTCCAAATATCGAGTCCTGTACAGGGTGGACCAGAAAGATGTTTGCGCTAAATCTGTCATGGTGCGAAAATAAGAAACGTTAGACGTTGTGTAGTTTGAATGTACAACATTTTTATCTCAATGTTATCTTCAATTTGAGCCATGTCCGAAGTTTCAGGGCCGCCGAGAGGGGGGACAACCGGGGCAGTTTGCCCCGGGCCTCGCGCCTTGGGGGGAAAAGGAGAGTAATGAAGAGTGGGTGGTCCATGAATATTTCTTAAAAATGTTGGACTTTGAAAAAAAAAAAAAGGAGAAGATATTGCAGGTGAAATAGAACGAGTATTGCAGGAATTAGATATTGATATACATCATTGCAGGGGTCAAGGATATGACAACGCTTCAAACATGTCCGGGATATTCAATGATGTTCAGGCTAGGATTTTGGAAAAAAAAAATAGGCAGGCCTATTACACCCCTTGTTTAGCCCATACAATGAATCTTTGTGGAGTACATGCCATGGAAACAACGACAGAAGGAAAGATATATTTTGGAAATGTTCAAAAATTGTACCCAGTGTTTGCCTTAAGCCTTGCAAGGTGGAAAATTCTTGAAGAAAAGGCTGGCATATCACTTCATAAAGTGTCAAATACAAGGTGGAGTGCCAGATTGGAAGCTGTCCGTCCTTTGGCTAAGAATTACCAAGGCATACTCGACGCTTTGTATGAAGTAGAAGAACTTCCTAATTTAACATCAGAAATTCAATCTGATGTGCATTTTTTGATAAATTGGCTTCAGTCATGACTTCATTCTTACTACAACCTGGTGGTTAGAGCTGTTACAGTGCTTGGACCAAACAAACAAACTTTTACAAAGTCCAAAACTTGATCTCAAAGATGCAAGCCAACATGTTCGCGCTCTACTACTGGATGTACAACTTTTAAGAGATTCATGGGGAGAAAAAATTTCCGAAGCCAGAAGCGTTGCCTCAACCTTGAAGATTGCACCTGAATTGAAGGCTGCTCAATCGCGGATTAGGACAAGAAAACGATTCTATGATGAATCCCAGGAACCAGACAGTAACTTTCATATCCAAGAGTCGAAATATAACGCTCAAGTCTTCCTTCCAACAGTTGATCTACTTCTTACTGAACTTCGAGATTTGGATATGCAAGCAAGTAAAGTGGCTCAATTATTTAATCCTATTTTAATCCCTCGAGCACCCAATGAGGAAGAGAGGGTGTACGGTTCCAAAGATGGTCCAAATTCCCCCAAAATGAAAATTGACAAATTTTTGAAATCTCGCTCTTTTCTGAAATGAAATTTAGCGCAGAGTCCAAAAGAAACCCTGAAATGACCCTTTAAAGCTTTAAAATGGATTTACGGGCTCAATAAGGTTCAAAGTTTTCCCGAAATGAAGTATGTATTCGCACAATTTTCAAATCTTTTCTCGATTTTGGATAAAAAATTAGCTCTGAGCCCTATTAAAATACCAAAACGACCCTACAAAGCAACAAGAGCAAAATACCTTCCAAAGAGGGTCAAAGTTTTCCCAATCGAAAACATTTGCCCAATCTTCAAAGTTTTTCTTGGTTCTGGGGTAAAACTTAGCCCTCAGCCAAAGAAAAAAAAAACAACAAAATGACCCTAAAGCAACAAAAGCGATGCACGGACGCAAAAAACGTCAAAATTCTCCCGAAATGTAAAAACTCACTCAATATTCGAAATTTATCTCAATTCTGAGGCTAGATTTTGAACAAACGGTTTCAGGAAGAGTCAAAATCCCTTGACGTGAAAAATTTTGTGATCAAAATTTTCCGCGCTGAGTCAGGAAAAGGGGTTGAAACGATCTCACAAAGCTCTTAACGTGGAACTTCCGTGCTTCTTTTTCGCTGACATTTAAAATGACACTGCACTACACAGTTCTGAAATTTAGTAATGGGAGAGCTACAGTCGTTTGTCTGATGAAGGCAGGCTACTGTATAGAGAAATTCTCATTACCATAGGAGCTTACCTGCTTTTCTGACCTCAAGTTGAGATATCGGCATATGTAGTCTCTTTTCCAATCAAGCGGATACTTGTAAGTAGGAGAATTGTGGTTGTGTCGTCCAAGAGAAAAAAAGATATTTTACAAAACTTATCCTCGGTAGTGAATTTGGGACAGGCAATCGGCTACAGTCCCGGTTCCAATCAAAGTAGAGATGTGTAGAATAATATTCGTTATGGAGATTTTCCTGGAAATCCCATCTCTGCTGTGAGCTCCTGGGAAGGAATAGGCTAAAGCTCTGCGTCTCACCACAGCAGGCAAAGATGCAGAAATTCATATTAAGAGCCGCGGAGTTTTAGACGATCTCTATCCGCGGACTGACAACTAAGGTTAATCTTTTTGATTTGAAAGGAAAATTAAACGCTGGTTCCAAAACAAAAAAAAAATACCAAAAAAACCATACAAAGTCTGAAAGTGAGAGAATTTTCGAACTTTTATTCTGGAAATTTTGGCAAATTGGTCACATTTTCACACATTTTGGCCCATAACTTGGCTCAGAGAAGATGTAGAAACTTCGCGTTTGGTGCAAATTAAAGATAAAATTGAGATACACATTTCATACATCTAACGTATCGCGTTTTTGAGCTGAAATAAATTTAGTCCAAATCCTCATTTAACTGTTAACATCTTTTTGGCGGACCCCTTGTCTGACAAGCTCGGCAGCACAGCAGAGCCGAAATTCTGCCGAAATTTACGGCACTTCGACACGCTCCTCCCACTCTCAAGGTTAAAGTTTGATCTTGCGCCCACTCTCAGTAAAAAATACCTTCGAAATGTTTGGGAAATGGATTGAAACATTTTCCTGATGGAAAAATGTAAAAAAATTGTTTAAAAAATCAGTTGTGGTCCAGTTTGAAGGTCAATATCTACTGTTTTAAGCCTCATCTTCTCGACGAACAAGGAGCTCAAGTGGTCTGAGGCGCTATGAGCCTCGTTGGGTTAGCACTGCTGTTTTTTTGTCGAAATACTGTCGGACCATGATAGAGCGTTCTGCTTCTGATTGGTTGGAGCTTTTGCCGTACTGCTAACGAATCTGCTGCCGACGGGAGCAAATTTTGGCACTGCCGAAATACTGCCGCAATTCGTCAGACGGGCCTGTATACATGAACCAAATGTATACATGAACGATCCACTTCCGTTTGGTTCCGATTCTGGAATCCAGATCTGAGATCCGGTTCCTTTTTTTCCCGGTTCCAGAATTTGAAACCGGCATTCAATATTCCTTTTGGTTCTGATTCTAGAACCGAATTGCCAAATCCGGTTCCTCTGGGTTTTGGTTCCAGAACTCAAATCTGAGATCCGATACCTTTTGGTTTTGGTTATAACAGCCGAATCCGGGATGCGGTTTCTTTGGGTTTCAGTTCCAGGGGTCTGAAAGAGAACCGCTACCTGTAGCGATATTTGGTCCCGGGTCTCAGCCCTGATAGTGTTATACTTTTGCCAGTGTACCTATACAGCCTGATTAAAATAGCTCCTTCAAGTGACTAGATATGCATTTCTTTATTCATCAATTGGCTTAGCCCCTTCAATGAGCCGGTTATGCAATGCCTCGAACGACATCCCTTCAAGGTACTAGATACGCAACGCTTCAAACACCTCCAGACTTGACTCTGTTAAAGAACCCGTGAATTTTTTTTCCAAGTCCCACGTGTTGCCGGACAGCACACAGCGGCCGTCATTCTTCTGCAATTTCCCTCCAAAAAACGGGTTCCCTGTTCCAAGAGAGAAATGGTAATGACGTTTTTTTTTTTTTGCAAACTAATCCTAACTTCACAGATAACAATGACGTCACAACCCAAGTCATGCTGTTGATGACACAAACTAATGACGTCATGGATGGTGATGGTGTCATAAGCTTGATGACTTTCAAGCAGATTTGATGATGATAATGACGTCACAAACTCATAACTTCACGGATGTTTATGACGTCGCAGATCACTTCAAACTGAAGACGTTGCAGATGGTGATGGCGTCACAAGTTACATGACGTTGCAAGCGAATTCAACGGGTGATGTATGACGTAGCAAGGAGGTTCAAACTGGTTGATGTCTTCACTAAGCGTTTATACGCTATTGAAAATTGGCAAGTTTGAGACTGAGCTCCTTTTTTATGTCCTTACCGGCATTGGCACCTCAGCCGTCAATTGAAAATCTGCAAGATCAAGCCTGAGCTGACCTTCTCTCTCCCAGAAAATCTGCGAAGAATCTTCCACCTGATCCAGAATGGTTAGCTTATCATACTAGACCTAACATGAGTCTTTGGAACCTAGTCAGCATAAAATATGTGTATTTGACGGCAAGTACGTTGATGACGTCACAAACAGGTCTAAGCTAGTTGATGTCTTTACTGTGCCTTTATCCGCTATTGACAATTATTTTGCCTTGACTGATGGCCGGATCGAGCGACCATAAAAATACAATAGAAATGGTTTTCATTTATTTGGCTCTTCTGAATATATTTTTTAGCGGGGAACCCGCTATCCATTTTGTTAGGGGGATTACATCCTCTGAAAACTTCCGCGTCCGCGTGTCTCTGTGAACTGCGTAACGTGACGTGTGGCGCTTTATGACTTCATCAAAGACCTAGACCAACTTGAGAGACTTGAAAACTTTCAACTTCCAGCCAGGATGCTTTATGACGTCATCAATAACCTTGACCTACTCTTTAGGGACTTGGAAAAATTTCAATCTCCAGCCTTTATTTTAATCAGGCCTAGCATGCAGTATACTGAGAAGAGCCCAGCCAACTCATTTTCTGAGGGGATATATTCGCGCCAATGTGATCGCGAGCGCGGGAGGTTGCGGGTTCCCCGCTGCCATTGAAAACCTGCAATGGCCTGTAATTGTTTTCTTTCAGCTTGAGCGTTTCAAAGTCCCAAATGTCAAGTTTTCTGACTTCACAACTCCTAATCTACTGAACCTGCACGTATGGGAATTCGAAATCAAAGTATATCGACCAAAAAGAGCGTGCCCTTCAGTCATCATTAGGAAACAGTGAGACAGTGAGAGCTATCCTTATAGGATGGCGGAAAGAAGAGGGGAATTGTGTGAGATGATATGATCATGAACTTTCTGCTGCGCAAGAAATGAAGATCATAAGGATGGCGTCCTCTTAATTAGGTCAAGGCCATGCCTACCTCATAGGTTGAAGTCTTGGCGCAGCTTGTGTGATCAAAAGACATTAATTAGCACGGACGTTCACCAGGAATCATATTATAGATGAGTAAGGACTTGATCCAGGAGATTTTTTCGTCATATTTCCCCATCGTTCTTTATCTAGTAGCTTGTGTGCTTGTAGAAGTTCCTTAGATTGATACACGAGAGTTTTTTGCTCTTTTAACTAGAGCTCAGTTAGGTTTGAAATTTTTCCAAGCCCCTGAAAAGTATAGCGGGCTGACTGTGACTCACTCTTCACCAGTATTTCTAAACATACGACCCTGTGAGGCAAGACGAGTCAGAGTCAAGGAAACGCCCAAGAACACGTACATGATCCAATGTTTTTCCTTTATATGTTTTTAGGGTTAGGGATCAGTCGTAAATCTGTTCTATGACCTCACCATCGACCTTGATCTACTTTTAAGACCTGGGAGAAATTTCGACCTTGGATACGCCCGTATTCTTAGCCCTCATTCAAGCTCTAGGACGTCTTAGACGAGGATGAGAGACTCGAAATTTTGAGCCCGGTTATAGCCCAGATCAGCAAGACGGAACAAAGGCGGATTGTATTATAAGACGAAAAAATTTCAATGCCTGAATAAGGCAAATCGTATATTCGTAGCTCCGACCAGGTGCACTCATTCATAGTCTCAATTCAGGAAGAAATGTTGAAAATTGGAAAAGTTTCGGTAATGCCCGAAGGGTGACGGTCTGTTTGAATACTCCACCTTATGGTGTGTACTTGTTGATATGACGCAAATTATAGGGTTATTATGATAATATTTCAATCAATTTGATGCTTACTTAATTCCTTGTTTCCATTGAACAAATTTTCGAAGTATAAACGGAGTCCTCCTAATTTCAAATGGACTTTACGACCTTTTGCGCTTAAATGGGTTTTACCATTCTTTTTTTCGTATTTTCCAAGAATACTGACATTGGCTTCGACATTACCTAAAAAAGAAAATCAATTGATTGATTAATGACAGACAACAATTAATACGTAGGAAATTTATTGATTTGTGGTTATATTCCGAGCTAGGTAAATTATATCACCGAATGGTTCAATAATGAAAAATTTTGAAGAAATATTTCTAAATATATGAAGCTATTTTTCGTCGTATGTCTGGAAATCTCAGTTTCTGAAGTTGATATGCTTTGTAATGGAGTCATATAAGTTGCCTATTTGTACGCGTTACAGGAGTGTTGATTGCGCTCTTCGTCGACCAATAATAATTTACGTAAATTAATTCAAAATTCTTTCTTTAATAGTTGTTCATTTCGGCTTCTTTCTTTCTCTTCACGTTGTCTTAATAACAGGAAGATGCTTACGATGTGCGCTCGCCTAGCCAAAGTGATTCAAAACATTATACGACTGAGGCTATTTCTTTACCTTGAATTTATGTCTCGAATAACAATATTACTTCGACAATTCTACTAACTACGCAAAATCCTTAATATTTTTTATACTAAATTCGCCGTAGACCTACATATGTATATTTATAATATGTATAGATTTACTTACTAAAAGTTCCATTTGATTTTCCATTGCCGTTGATAGGAACTAATAAAATTTTTCCTTTAATCGTATAATCCGAGTAAACGACTAGTTTTGGGAACGCGACATTCATTGTGACACTTGGTGCTTTGAAATCGATTCTGTGAAAGAAGAAAAAAAAAAAACAGGTTCGTCTAAGTTCAGTACTACCGTCTGTGAAGGATAATGAAACCGAAAAATAAGCTCTTAAATATTTTATCATTTTTATTCTTTTTCGTCTCCTGTAATTCAAACACGAGTATATTTTGTATGGGCTTGAATTTTTCGTTGGATTTCCGATTCCTATTGTTAAATTGGTAAGCTTGAAATTCTTACGTCCTATGTTGTCTTTTTTATTGCTCGATCAAGTATCAGAGCTTGACCATCTAAGTAAATAAGTGTAAAAACTGAAAAGTGTCTGAGAATAAATTTTTCCTTTTTTTTAATCGATCGAAATCGACTTCTTTTGGCTCTGGAAGCATTTCACAGATGTTCGATTCATTTCAAGTCGTTTCTAATCCAATTGATTCGATGAATAAGATAAAGTCGACTTTTTTGATAGTCCTGCATTGACTTTGTGAGCTTGTGAAAACTTACTTCATTTGTGTCATATTGAATCTCTTGGCACCGTGAGCGACTATGTTCCGGAAGATGGCTTCAAAGTTGACCGACCCTGTCCCTTGTTGATGGAGCTTTATTTCAGGAAGACGGAATGGATCTAGTGGAGGAATACGCATTTCGGGAATTCCCTTTGATAGGCGAGGCTCCAAATCCGTGATCAACTTTATGAGACATTTTTCCAGGTTCGGGTCTTTTCGTTTGCATGGTTTGATGTATGAAGCTGAAACAAAGAAACCCTACAGAATAATTTCTTGTTCCTGGACAGCGTAGACTTCTGGAAAAAACGAAAATAATTTTTCGTCAACTCACGTAATTCTTTAGCGTAGGTGAACGTCACGATTGAAAGTACAACTAATGACAAACTAGTAAAATAAGATACTTTGGAAATCATTGTACACAGCCCTGTAACAAGAAAAATTTAAGGTGGGATTACGACGGATGAAGAGTCATCATTTATTCGCGTTTTGGAGAAAAGACAAATTATCTAGAGCTGTCAGAACGGTCTTCAAGCTGAATGCTGGAATCAAGCTGGAGAGGATAGTCAAAACAGCAATATGTGCGTCTTTATTTTGCGCAGCCTTCAGCTTAGATATAAGAAATGCGTTCTACTAAATATCATGGGAGAGGATATTGGAAATTCTACTGGATGCAGAAGGTCTGCATGACGATAATCAGCTCTCTTAGCTGCCGAGAAATCCAAACAGAGACATCTTCTGATGCGGTAAAGCGCCCAGTTACTTGTGGTGCGCCGTAGGTGTAAGTCTCGATCGCACTTGACAGGATTTCCAAAGGGAAGCTGCCACCAGGAGTTCAGCTCATCTACTACATGAGTGTGACACTGATGGTAAGCACTGCCGAAAGAACTGCAGCGATGGAAACAAGGGTAAACCAGACTTTAGAGGTAGCGATGCATTGGATCGAGTCAGTCAGACTACCACTTGCAATAGGAAAGGCGGACCCACCCATCTTCTGCCTGCAAAGCGTGGGAGTTGAATGATCGAGCAGGTGATGAAGTGTGATGACAGCGGAGAAAGGTAGGGAGTAGCGGCCTCCTTGAGCAGTGCCGCCAGATCTACCGATTTTTAGTCCTCGAAGAAAATATAGATTTTTCTATGAATTTTGCGTGAATTACGGATTTCTTGTGATCAAGAAAAAAGTACCTTAGTCCCTCTTATGAGAGATACTTTTCTCTTGGTCGTTATAAGCTCATATCGAGTCGATCAAGGGAGAAGTACCTCAGTCACCTGTATGAGAGATACGTTTCTCCTGACCGTTATTGTTAGATCACTCGAGGTCCGTAGAAATCAGTTTTCAGGTCTTAGAAAAAATGGTGGATACGGATTTTTGAAGATATCATCTGGCAGCAGTGTCCTTGAGCCACCTGATGACAAACCTAGGAGGCCGATGACAGCAAGAAGAAGGGTAATGGTGAGCATCGCATTGTCAATCCTGCAGGATGAGTAGACTCCAAGAAGTTAGCATACAGAAGGAAAGAGATAGAAAATATCCAAGGAAAAGTTGTGGTGAGGCGCATTAGAGCCTGCTTTGTGCGTCTTAAAGGAAGCTCTTTGCGTATTGGCACGTTCACTACCAATCGAGTTCCTGGCTGAGAGAGCTGTGGTGTTCGAAGCAAAGAAGAGGGAAACAACCAATCAAATGGCTTTACGAGTCTAGCAGAAGATCAGGTATTCTTGCTTGAGAAATGAATTGATCAGAATAAGTTCGGGAAATAAACCGCACCTTGGGCAATATACACGAATATGATGAGTGGATCTGAACTTTACCTGATGCTGGTATTGAGCAGCCATGGCTGCTGCAATAAGAACCTTCATGAGAAGTTGGGAATATTTGAGCAGGCAACGTGTTTGCATTGCGATCAAGGATTAGAAAATGGACCAGAGCGCACCTATCTGAGTGTGAGGCGTGGAGTCTTGAGCGGAGCAAGCTTATTCGGTCTTTGCAAAAAATTGGGGTCGATGAAGCGCTTGGTGGGCAGCATAATAGCCACTATGCAAAGTTCCAGAAAATTTTGACTGAAAGGCGGAGAAAGGAGATAACTAGCCTCTCCAGGGTACCCGAATCATTTTGAGTTCAGTGCTGCCAGATCTACGGATTTTTGCACCTTGAAAAAAATACAGATCTTCGTACGAATTCTGCGTAAAATACGGATTTTTTTCAAGTTCAAGGGAAAAGTACCTTAGTCACTGATATGAGAGATACTTTGCTCCTGGTCGTTATGAGCTGATACTATATTTTTTTGTAATATTCAGTCGATCAAGGGAGAAGTACCTCACTTATGCTTATGAGAGATACCTTTCTCCTGATCGTTATTGATAAATTGAAAATAGTGTGGAAATTCTTGTTAGGTCTTCGAAAAAATGGCACATACGGATTTTTTATAATATCGTCTGACAGCACTCTTTGAGGACTTCAGAAAATATGGAGTCGCGAGCTGTATAAAGCAGGAGGACTTGGAGAAACTCATCTCGAAAACACGTAGCATCATCAAGAAAGCTTGGAAAAGTATCGATTCCCGAATAAAGGGAGGGGAAGAGGGATGACCTTTAACTAGACGTTACGTGATCAGGGTGTGACGTTATGTGAAGGGTTTGAAAAAAAAAATTCAATTGAAATGCGGAGAAAAGAAATGAATGATGTACTTGGGAGACCCGGATCATATTGAGGACACAAAAAGTAAATGTCAAAAGCTGAATAAATGAAGAAACTTGACTCAATAATGAAGGGGTCAAATGAGCCGTTGGATAGACTAGACACCGCTGGTTTCCGGCTGCCATTACTCTGAATGCGATGATCAGTCATACGTGAGCTTCGAAAAACTTTTGTTTGAAGAACTTTTGAATAGTCTTGAAAGTAATATTTTCCTGAATTTTTAAATTTTTGTTTAGGGGAGGGAATTTCTAAATTTTTACAAGTAGATGGAATAATAGGAAAACTAAATATTATAGAATCAAGATGTGCCTTCACTTTTTCCTTTCTTTCAGTGTCTCCCTCAGTCTCTTACCCTGGGAATTCGCCAATCGAGCGTTTTCTCAAATAACCTGCACGATTAGACTGCTTGAAATTAAGCGTCGGAAAATAAGGCCTACATCATTATTTACTTTTTGACGCGGATAACGCCCCGTTCAGACCACCTCGTACCTTGATTTTCACGAATATTCAAAATACGTTATTCGATGGTATTAAAAATATGGTAATTTTTATTATCATCTTCGGTCATTGAATCTTCGAAAGAATACCGAGAGCGTAGTAACCTGTAGTTTTTTCTGTGATACCGCCCTTGCGGTTCAATGAGATTTTAATAAGAACCAGTGTTGAGGTGAAATAACTTCAATAAATATGAACTGTATTCACTTATACTCTTCACGAAAAAACAACAATTTAATGCGTACCAATGATCTAGATATAGTCCGACCACAATATCGTCGATTATGTCTCTGACGTGCGAAGAATCGATTAAAGAATATTTTCGTAATTTACTAATTTCAATGATTTTTTTTTAATTTGCCGTGAATCATATCAGTACTGAGAAATTGCTAGTTTAATGCGAGAAATGGAACCAGGATGAAGCTGCTTAGATGACATCATGCAAGAAGAGAGAAAATTTCCCGACTTTTCCATTATCGCTTATGTACTTCGTTAAAAAGTGATTCAAACTCTGACGTCTTTAAGCGGTCTGTCTGAAGTTTTTCAATCTCAAGCTGAGTTTTTTATGTTGCGTCTACTTCTAATGACGTTAAAAAAACGATCTGACGGGACAATATTACGATTATCTGATTTTTTATGGAACAGTTTTCGTAAGATTCTTAATTGACGTTTTAGGTAAACAGCAAAACCTTGGATTTCCATTAGGAGTACTTGGATAGAGAAGAAGCTGAGATGAGGTGAAACAATATAGTGCAATAATTTTCACCGCAAGAGAGTTACTCAAATTTCTGAATGTTGATACGATACAGTGATTCTGGTAGACGGGACACGAGGAAAGGAGCCGTTCAATTATCGGAATGACAGTAATTTTTAGGTTAGATGGGTGTGGCAAATCCTTAGACGAAGAAAGGTTTCTGTTCCAGGAGCACCAAAGGCAAGTTATATCGAACAAGGTGAATTATTGAAACCGATGACGAGAGAACGAAAGGACAAGAGTGATACGAGTGTATACAAAGTTGGGAATTTGAGCTGAGATCTTCAATCTTGAACGTCAAATAGACAAGTATGCTTTCTTTCTACCATCAAGGCTAATTTTCCTTTACGGATTCATGATCGTGAATTATTTCTGTATCGAGCTCATGAAGTGAAATAAGTTGCAAGCTTATTACTTTAATTTCCATTAGATAAACAAGGCTTGTAATTACACCTAGGGTTGAGAAACTGGGGACAGTGAATTGGATTGTATCGTTATGTTTCAGAGGGTATTAGTGATGCAGGGAGAGACAAAATGGTAAAGCCGGATGTTTTCGAGAGCTGGGCAAGAGAAAAAGTGTTCAGCGGATATCTTTCGCATTACAGTACAAGTATGAAGGAGGCGAAAGGCGTGAAGAGAAGAAAGAATGAGTGAGATAGGTATGGCCTATTCTGAGACTAATTAAGATCAATTTCTCGCGCCTGGCGGGACGGTCTGAGGTAGATCAAAGAAATTGAAACTTTCTTAGTAGATCCAAGCTTATTAAAGGGTAAAAAGGACCAGGAATCATTCCAGGAGATCACAAGGGAGCATCAATAAGATAGGAGGAAGGATCAATTAGTGACGGCAGGATGCACTGCGTCATGTTTCTTACAGCCGATGTATTGTGGTATCCACGGGAAAGAGCAACAGCAATGGAAAATACAGACACCTACTGCGGTTTCGGGAAGATAAACTTCTCATTAAGAAGGCGACGAACAGGATGAAGGTGCAACATGAGTAAGTACTACAAGAAGTATCATTGGCGTCGAGGTAGGAAGGATTAATTATGATCGGGTTCAAGAACATCAGGGGTTCGTTGGACGATAGGATGGTGAAATAAGGATCTCGGATAGCAAGTAAGGATGAACGAGAGTCAGACTGCATAAGGAATTTGCGTAGCAGGGAGACGCGGGTGAGAAGGGAGAGGCGAGTAGATATAGCGGTGAATCCGGCGGTGATTTTGGAAGTAAAGTTTCTCATACGGAAGGATGAGATGTCACCCTGAATGGAGATTTCATATCCTGTCCTGATAGTTTCCGCTTTTGGACCCGTCCACGATGCCGAGAAAGTGATACGAAAATTTTTGACATGTTTCATGTCTTTGCTCTGCCCTGGCCCCTAATTTGAAATTTTACGAGTACCCCCCCCCCTCTTCTTCACCCTCGATACTCCGTGGGTGATTCAAAAATTTGCGAATTCACCTTGTCCAGTTTATATGCTAGCATTGCGCGTGTGAAACTCCGGGTATTGATTTTTTTTGTGTACTGTGCTAGGATCATCTTCAAGATGGTGAAGAAGAAGTTTCCTGACCTCACTCGCAACCAACTCCATGAGGAACCCCAAATTCGTGGCCTTCCTGTTGGTGGAACTAAACCTGAATTAGCCGTCCGTCTGGAAAATGAATTTAAGAGTTCAGGTCTGGATGTGGAACATTTTGAATTTGAGGTTGTCGAGAATGTTGGAAACGATGTCCTGGAAAGTGGGGATACAGGCGAGTCGCCAAGAAAGCATGCTCTAGCGATCGATATGACTGCAATGCTACAAGTGTTGACCAATGCAATGGCTGAAAATTCGGAAGACTTGAAGACTAGGTTAGCTGTTATAGACCAGAAACTTGAACAGAACGAGGCAGATCTCAAAGCAGAACTTCAGGGAGATCGAGACCGATGTTAGTGATGAAAGTTAACTAAAGAGGAGTGAATAAAAAAATAGAAAGTAAGGTCCTAAGTTCAAGAAGAGAAAGAAGCAACCGAAAGGAGAGAATCACGTGAGCTGGAATCATTTTGGAAAGATGGGAAGATTTGGGTAGGTATTTAACTGTTGAGGCAAGAATCAGCATTGAATGGAAGAGCGTGGTAACGGAGAGAACACCCGCCCCACCCCGGCGCACAGGAAGCTAGTGCGTAGTGCGCCAAGGGCAGTCGAAGCCCGGAAAATTGAATGGAGTACAGCGATTGTAAGGTTATTTTGTTGGAGTGGGAGTGAATTAGAGAATCGTATTAGTCCATTGTGGAATACGAGGGTTTCATAGGTATTTGAGAACGTTCAAAGATACAAGACTTGAATGAAGTAGTTTTGCTACTTTTTGGGGCTTGGAATTTAGCCGGGAATTATTGAAGTCACTTGCTAAGAGGCATTTGGTCGGGAGGAAAAGCTGGCACTGGTTGTTTTGTGATTTGTAGGATCAGGAGAAGAGGAATACTCTATATTCCGTTTTGGGGACCTTTTTGAATGGATTGGTTGGAAGATTGCTGGACTGAAATCCTAACCGTTGCAGACCTGTCTTGGAGGGAGGGTTGTAGGAGTTTGTATAAATTGTCTCGAAAGTCGATCTCATTTAATTTGTAGTAAGTATAGTTGTAGTGACGCCAAATACGAAGAAACGCTTACTGGAGGTCAAAGAATAGTATTGAGTTTTGGCGGAGGCTCCCTCAATTTGGAGGTGTTACAGCCTCTTTGGAAGATGTAATTTGGTTCGAGAATCCAGCATGGTCTTTTGTTTAGTATTTTTCGAACAAAACTCGGAGCGATAAGGGTTGTAAAAAAGTTATACTGGTCGAGCGCAAATAATTTGGATAGATGGCGAATTTGCGACAAGAAAGTGATTTCATCCAGAAGCCATAAGAGGAGGGATTTTTGGCGAAATGAAGATTTATTTCGATCTTGAAGATCGTCCGGAATTGAGATTAGCTGAAAGGATGCAGAAGAGTAGGGCAATGATGAGATAGGACAGCTCTATTATTTCAAACTTGTTCAAAAATCTACCTAACAATCCTCACCGTCTTAGACAATTAGTTTTGAAGCTGAATTCAAATTCAACCTACAAAAAGAAGCTAATCAAAGGCATTATCGAATTTTTTCCTCGGTGGGTTTCCGAATGGTATTAAACTGAATTAATATTTTCATCTTACCATCTCACTTTAATAAGACCTATCATGGAGTCGCCCTCCACGGACTCGTTGGCATCTTGATTTTGAAAATTACTGAAAATCGATTGCTCCTACAAATGTGCGTGTCTAAACTTTTGTAGGGGACTTATTTCGAAATGTACGAGAGAAGAGTTATCAAAACATCGTAAAAAATTAAATATCAGATCTTGAACAGGATATTTCGTATCCTTGTTTTGCTACTTAATTTTGACTGTACGAATCACGGAAGAGTAAAAAAAAACGGGAAAAGGACTACGAGAACTGTATAGCGTAAATTTCTCCTCACAATAAAATTAAAGAAGTCAATTTTCAAAATATTTTCAAGCTATATTATATATATTTAAAAAAAATCATACCTGTTCATGAATCTCGTACGAGCGAAAATGGAAGATCAAATTAATAACTAAACTTTTTTCTTCTCTTTCTTACTTCGAATTACAACGCATTCTTTGAGTGAGTAATACTCCAAGATGAAATAGATAAAGTAACGCTTATAACGAACAACGAAATTTTTTCGATATTTCGATTTTCACAAAGCGCGAACGCGAACTTGACCTGTCTCGACAGAGAGAGATATTTATAATGAAAATCTATTCGGAAGAGTAATACTTACTACGCTTTTGATGTTATAGGAAACGGAGTAGAATCGGTCGTCGCTGGATGATACATTATATTTTCTCAAGGTCAACACTCAGCGGTTATCCTGCAGATTGCTGCATTTTAATGAACGATAAAAAAAAAATCTCCAAATTGATACGTACGTTATTTGCTCTCAGAAAAACTAGAATGAGTGAACACGATCTCAACCTTCGTAACCAGTCATTAATCGATTGGCGGGCGATCCCTATGAATGGACTATTAAAATTCAAAATTAGGTGTATAAAGTTCAATTTTTTTTTTCTCTTCTCTTCTCTTCAAAACAATCGATTTCGAGCGAATTTAATTAGCGAAGGCTCATTCGATTCACGTTCTGGAATTCGAAAAAATGCGACACGTGCGTGCCTATATTCTTGACTCCGCACCATCGTTGTGTGAATCCTTCTAAAAATTTTCGCACACGATAATAGAATTATTATTTTAACAAAGAGAAGCTTCCGTACAATTTTTCATATTACGCATAATTTTTGTTTGGATTCGTCATTGTTATTCTTAATCTTTTAAAAATTTAGTAGAAACGAACACGCGCACTCATACAGGCTCTTGCTCAGGGATCAAGAGTTGCGGGAGGTCCACGGCTGATAATAGAAAGCTGAGTGTATAGAAGAGCCCAGAATTTTTCCAAGTCCCGGCGTTAAAAGTCAAGAAGGTCACGAATTTCGTTTCGAAGTCCCTATACTAGCCCAAAGAAGAGCTCGAAATTTTCCAAGTCCCTAGTCCCTATCGCCTGTACTAGCTAATAGAGGAGTACGGAAGAGCTCGAAATTTTTCGAAGTCCCAGCGTTATGCACCCCAGCGTTACGCGTACGTGGACAGAATTTTTCTGAGGGCCCTCAGTAACTAAAGGGATGGCGGGTCTCCCGCCAAAAAATTCCTGTCTCCTGGTCCTCCTCCATCAGGAACATAAGACGATCAGAAGTCATTCGTTCCCGTCTTAGAATTGTTTACACAAGGCCCGTCGAGAGCTCCAGTTGAGTGCAAGGCAAGGAACACAGCGCCTCCCCCCCCCCCCCTCAAAAAAATTTCACCTTCTCCCTTAGTAAACCGGACCCCTGGAAGAGCTGTACCCGGGGACAAAATCCCCAGTTTCCTCCTCCTCTCGTCAGGCCTGACTTTGTGGACCGAGTACAACTAGGATTAGCATGACATGAGATGCTCCCTAGTTCAGGATTTGGAATTCCTCTCTGAATCACAAGTTGCAGTTGTCTAAGAATATTGCTTAAGCATTTTTCTCTCACAAAAAGGTCTTAATACTTTGCTGAGGGTCAGTGTTTGAATTCTCAAGATTCTGCCGAGCTGTGAATCCTTGAGAAACTGGAAATAGTTTAATTTCTTAAGCTCAACTTCAAATCACAAGGGTAAAGGCAGTCGGTGTCTGCACTTTTGAGCTTTCTCTTCAGCGATTCTGTCTGACAAGGGCATTTTCGTATTCTTCGACCCAATCACGAATTCGTCTTTGGGTCTAGAGCTATGGTTGAGAATTCTTGAGGAACTGGAAATACATAGATTATTTTCTGAGCCTCAAATTCAAACCACGAGGGTAAAGGGAGTCTGTATCTGAACTTTCGAGCTTTCTCTAGAGATTTTGTCTAACAAGAGCATTTTTGTATTGTTTTGACCCAATGACGAATTCGTCTTTGGGGCTCAAGCTATGAATTCTTAAAAACCTGAAAATAGAATTACTTCTGAGTCTCAACTGTTCAAGAACTCAAGCTGTGGTATTTCATGTATGTGTTTAATTTCCTTTAGCAGTTTGGTCTGACAAGAAGATCAATTATCAAGGAAAAGGTTTGAATACTACAGTATATGCTTTACTGAGGTGTGTTCACCAGGCTATGACGTCCATAATTAGAAAACATTATCACGATTATTCAAGTCCCTAAAGTTGGTCAAGGTTACTTACTAGATTATGACGTCATCACCTTGTAAACTCATCATAAAACGTTACTTTACATTATTTTCAAGTTCCTGGGTGAATTAAGATCATTCACTGGGTTATGGCGTGATCAGAAAACGTTATCAAGATTTTCAGTCTTAAAGTGGGTCAAGATTTTAACAGGGAACGCGTTTTATGGAAGGGGGAGGGGGTGAATGTAAGGAAAATAACGGCGCCATTTGGTAGACTTGGGACTTGGAAACGAGGGTTGTGTAGCATAACTTGGGACTTCGGAGAAATTTCGACCTCCGGGCTATAGGTGATAGGAGGGGAACTTGAAAAAATTTTGACCTCAGGGCTATACAGGAGGAGGACTTGGGAGAATTTCGACCTCCAAGCTGTAGGGATGGGAAAAGAACTGTGAAAAATTCTGACCTTCTGGCTATAGATGATAGAAGGAGACTCGGAAAAATATCGACTATTAAGCTATACCTATATATTATTATAATAATGATGGGAAAAGGACTTGGAAAAAATTTAAACATTGAGCTGTACCTGATGAAAAATTCCCTTAATAAAGGTCCCTTGCGAAGGCAATTTTGACGTGTTTATCATGTCTTTGCTCTGACCCTACTTTCATTTAAAAATTTGCGTGCGCGTAACGCGTGCGTGCGCAGATAACCTTGGGACTTGAAATTTTTTCTCTCTAAGCCCTACCTCCATTTGAAGATTTGCGTGCGCGTGCGTGCGCAGATGACCTTGGGACTTATTATACTAGGATTTCACCGGTCTGAAACTAAACTTCTCCCTCCCCTTCCCATTTTCCGAAGGAGCCATCAGCCTAAAATATTCCAAAATAGACTTCTACTAGACCAAGAAGGGGGCGAACGAGCGGAGAGAGTTAGCCCCAGATTTTTGTTTTTAGCGGGGAACCCGCTATGTACTTTGTTACGGGGATTGCCTCCTCAGAAAACGTCTGCTTCCGGGAGTTTCTGTGAACTGCGTGACGTGACGTGAGGTATCGTGACGTGAGATGTGACGCTTTAAGACGTCACGAATGACCTTGACCTATTTTAGGGACTCAAAAAAATGTCAATGTCCAGCCGGGATGCTTTGAGACGTCATTAATAACCTTGACCTTGACCTACTTTAGGGACTTCGAAAAATTTCAATTTCCACCGTGAGTTTCAGTGAACTGCGTGACGTGACGTGTGACGCTTTATGACATCAATGACCTTGACCTACTTTAGGGACTTGCAAAATTTCAATTTCCAGTCTTCATTATGTCAGGTCCTATATACAGTATACTGAGAAGAGCCCAGCCAACTCATTTTCTGAGGGGGCATTTTTGCGCCAACGTGATCGTGAGCGCGGGAGGTTGCGGGTTCCCCGCTGCCATTGCAAAGCTGCAATGGCCTCTAATTTTTTTTTTTTTATTTCTTACCTGTAGCACTTTTATACTAGTATAATAATGATCCACATTTTAAGGATTTCTCTTTACCCTCTGCCAACATTCAGCCTAATTAATGAAAGCGGCCATTTCAAATCGATCCAAGGCGTCATAATCAGATGTAGATTAAGAAATTCTGCCTCCACTTTCACTACCAAACAAAATGCCACATCTTTCACTAGGTAATGACGTCACTCATCACCTTGTGATATCATCAGAAAACATTACTCCACATTATTTCCAAGTTCCTCAATGGAGTTAAGATTATTCACGAGGTTATGAGTCCATTAAAAAACATTATCAAGATTTTCTAAAATGGGTCAAGGTTACTCACTAGATCATGACGTCATCACCTTGTACCGCATCAGAAATTGTTACTTTACTTTAAGTTGAGATCATGCACTAGCTTTTGGCGTCATCAGAAACGTTATCTTGTCTTTTCAAACCCCCAAAGTTGGTCAAGGTCGCTCACCGGATCATGGCGCCTTTACCTTGAAGCAATTCTCGCAAGCTTCTGAGTATGGGTTAAGATTATTCCCTAGGTTATGACGTCATCAGAAAACGTGATCATGATATTTCTCGAACCTCTTAAGGTAGTTCAAGATTATTCACTTGGTCTTGACGTCATCTACTCTTATAATGATACATTTTTTAATGGTCGGAATCTCACAATGCAAATTTTTGAATTTCCTTCCGTTTCAAGCCAACGTCTGTCGACTTTTTCACTTTCAATGCTGTAATTTCCTCCGCGGTCCTTTTCCCTTCAAGTTTCTGTTAAGAATCAGGGGTCGGTGTAGGAGGTGCTACATTTGAGACTGCGAAGTACAGTTGTTACAAATTAGAGGCAATTATGTGAAAACAAAGTCAACTTGAAGAGCCAGCACCAAATTTTTCTTAGGAAATACGAGTATACAATATGATACAACAATGAGTCAGTCAATCTTGATGATACAACTTCAGCAGGCCCTGTTAAATTGTTTTTCGGATGAGCGGTCAGAGGAGAAGCCATAAATTCTGAAATTTGAGTACAACTTTATGAATCTGGTGCCGATCTCTGAGATTTACTCGAGAAAGAGGGAAGTGGATGCGAACCCGAACCAATGTGAGGGTTTCTAGTATTTTGAAGCGATACGGGTGGAATAAAATAGGTCAGTTAGGAATGCTCGATTCTAAGATGAGTCAATATTATTACACGTCATAATTTTGTTATTTTGATTGCAGATGTCGAAATTTAGAATATGGCACCAATTTTGTGGAATATATTCAATCGGATTTTTCTCATTCTAAATCAAACAGTACTTTTTCGAGCATTCTGTGGCTTTGCAGCTGTGCCTTGATTACGAAGGTAAATGAATTGTGCCGTGTTTGTTTTTCACTAAGAAAAAATTTACCCAGTTTATCCGATTTAAAAGAGTCCTTTACTTTAATATTATATTCTTGTCGATGCTGTAGTCGGAGAAGCGATTCACAAAATCATATCTTAAAATGCTGATAGATTAGAAGTTAGCCCTAATAGGTGTGATATTGACCTTACCTTCCGAAGCCTCAATAACTGTTACATCACACATTTTTTCATGCTTGTTGAAATTTCAGTTCTGCCAGTCGAAGATGGGCATTTTCGGAGCACAAAAAATTGGAGACCAAGCATCCCCAAAAAAATGTGTGAGGCTTAGTTTACGCGCACCTTCTGTGAGACTATTTGGACAAAAGTACATGGATTTCTCTTCACCACCTCAGGTTAGTTTTTTCTTCTTAAAGGCTGCTGATCTCTTTTCTGAGCTCGCTTGATAAATTTGAGAGAATACTAGCGCGGAGGAGTGTCATCGATAGATGTGGGCGTCAAAGCAAGAGAAGATAATCAGAATTTTTCGTTTCTGAAGTCTGCTGACGACAATGAATTTTCGCAGTATTTTTATTTCTACTCGCTTAGGTATCTTTTGTTATGTGAAAATCCGTCGTCTAAGATAGAAAATCCGATCATCACGTAAATATGTCATGGATCGGACCGCGATAGGACAATTATTCCATTTTTTGTAAACATAGAAATTGTTTATTGTTTTGATTAGGTACACGATTGCTTTTGCTCGTTTCATTATAAAATTTCTCTCTTGTTGAAGCAAAGAATATTATTTTACTTTCGTCTTCGTCGATCACGAGTACACCCAGATATTAATTTAACGTCGATTTTGCATTAAGAATTATAAAAAATCGTTTTCCGTAATGGCAATTTTGATATCTAGCCCGCCCAAATTAATTTTAATAATATTGTGGTTCGCATATTTTATGTGTCTTGGCTCAAGTGAACGCAAACCGTCACCAATTTTGAGTAAGTGTTTCATCTCCAGAATCGATATCGTTTTTTTTTTTTTTTCATAACTTAATTTTAATGCGTAGATCGATTTTGGTTGATTCTTACAAGATATTTTGTTTCGAACTACACCCGCTGATCTTTTGTTATTCAACAAAGTGGTGTGCGTGAATCTACCGCGAAGAGGAAGAGAAAATTATTAAAAATTGCGTTTGTTTTCTCATTCACAAGGCTGCTGGGTGCCTAATTTGAAAATTTCGTGTCGGAAATCGATTTTGATCGGCGTCTAAGTATTGGGGAGTGGTGAACGAAAGACTCGTCGACGACTGTTTTTTTTTTCCTATTCGATGATTAATTGAACCTATTCGTTCTTGAACTCGTGAAGTGAGATGAAAGTATCAAAATATTTCCCAAACAGTCGAGTGCTGATGTTCGCAGGCGCGATAATGTCAAGGTCACTGGATTGATACGGTCTTAAAAACTCTAATATTGTCCGAAGTACATTTCATAGAGGTTCAACCTCCAGGAGGCGATAAGATTTGTTTGTACGATCTGAAGTGGCTTCAGAGTGGCTACCTGTGTTTTGTAATGAAAATGCCTTTAATTAGTCACCATTGTCGAACGATCGATTCTTGGATTTGCGTCAATTCAGTCGATTTGTTGGCTTGCATTCCTTGAATAAAAATTCAGAGAAAACAATTAAGAGTGCATGTACGAATTTGTAAATAGATCGATCTATTACCGAGATCATCCTCTCGAATAGTATTTTATTTTTTACATAGTCATCGTTCTTCGTAACAGTTATAATGGTTTACGAACGAGTTATTCAATACTATAATCTAAATTAATGCGAGATAATGTGCATTTCAAGGTGGACTTTCGATTCGTCTTAATTCGAATGCATTTCAAGTTTTGCTTATACGTATAGATTATAAGAATTATCTTTTCGTAACTCATCCCTTAACCTTCATTGTTGGATTTAAAAAAAAAATTAAGGCAACACTTTCCAGACCTGCTGACTTTGAAATCTTCAATTGTTTTGAGGAGGTGTTAGAATTCAAAATTTGAGTTTATGAGACTACAAAAAAGCTAAGAATCGTCGCGTCGTCTTTGTGACCTGAGAGCTAAAAATTTCGTGGAACGATCTGACACAATTTTTTCTTGGAGAGCAAAAGTGACCATTCTGTTTTTCTTATTTTGGCCATTATTGATCAAATGATTGGCAAAGGCTGATTCCCCCAGGCGTCCCTTTTCCCAAGACTTCACGTGCTCAGCTACTCTCAGCTTTATCTGGCGGCTAGTCTCACCAATTTAAAAACCCCAACAATCCTTACATTCTATCTTGTAAACACCACTCCTCTCATCAACCAGTATAGGATCCTCCAACTTCACAAAGAACCCTTTCACAGTGGTAGGGTTGTAAAATTTTGGTCTGAAATCAAACGGACGAAGGGCCCGACCCAATTGGAGGGAAAACTTCCCCAGGAAAGGGAGACTGATCCAACGCATACGAAGGTCACTGATCGTGTCTTGGGGGAGGGAGGTGGTAGAATCAAGAATTTTCCGATTGGTTTTCCTCCGAACTATCGCGTTGACGTCGACATTGACCCTATTCACTCTGGCCAAATGTTTTATAGTTATCAATTCTTTCTTGAAGGCAGCCTGACTCAACGGAATACGAGTCAGTCTGTGGACTAAGCTATTAAAGGCTGCTATCTTATGAGCAGCAGTACAGAATGAAGCTGCGTGCACTAGATTATCGGTCATAGTATCCTTCCTGTATGTTCCAAACTCATGGATAACCGTGCTTACAAAGATCGATAAATCCAAGAAGTTGATGGAGGTTTTCCCCATTTCCAAGGTAAATTTTATGGAAGAGTAGCAGAAATTGAGATACCTCAGAAACTCTTCAAGGAGATCTGGAGGACCAGTCCAAGCACTCAGAAAATCATCCCCGTACCTGTGCCAATAGTAAATATGACTCAGTAGCACTCGGTTCGAGGAAAAGAGATCAAGTTCGAACTTCGACATGGAAACTTCGGAGATGAGGGAGCCTAGAGATGATCCAATGGGGATCCCTACTTCATCAGGGAACTCAAAAAACTTCCCTTCGAACTTATAATAGTTAGGGCACCTAGAGATATTTAGAAGATCAAAGAATTCTTGAAGCTGATTGTGAGGAACATTAGCCTTAACGAGTAGATCGCCCATACGCTGCATAGTAACAGCTTTGGTAATATTTGGGAACAAACCAATGTCATCAAAAGAATAGATGGTCGTGCCAGGGGGAATACTTACATCCTTCAAAACATCTGCCAAGAGGCCGAGTTCGATACTGAATGAGGAGATTCGAAATCGATGCAAGACTTGAACCAACGGTTCAAAAAATTAACAAGGAGGTAGGTAAGAGAAGAAATGAGTGAAACCACAGGTCGCATCGGGGTATTAACCTTATGCACTGTAGGCAATCCGTGAAGGAGGGGGTAGGAACAAGGAGGGCTTTCTTCATCGCTGGGGTTTTGATAATAGCCTTACACTTGTTGATGACTCTCCTAACTTCTTTAACTTGCTTGGGGAAACTAAAATTGTCGCTCTCCTTAGCACCACATTGCTGGAGCACTTCATGAACCTTGGAAGCATGAGCGGATTTCTACATAAACACAACAGCATTGCCTTTATCAGCCTTGAAGCCCTTCGGATTCCCGGGCTCGAAGGGCTTCAACTGGGACAAACCTGAAGCCTTTCGAATTCCTGGCTCCACTAGGGAAAAACTATTAATTTAATTTCCATTTTAAACATTGTTCCTCCTTTTGAATCCTTGAAGAGGCATCCGAGAGCTTCAAATTGAGAAAAATATTGACCGGGTTAAGATTGTTTTGGAACATCGCTAGAATTTTTTCTAATCACTGGCATGGCTCAGATTTCGTTGAAACGTTGCTTAAATTTTTTGGGAGCAGTCAAGATTTTTTTGGAATATCCTGAGGATTCTTTCTGCAGACTGCTTGGATTTTTTTGGAACGTTGCTAAGATTATTTTGGAGCACTGCTATGGTTTTTTTGGAAAAGCCTCCTCGCACTTTTGTATCCAGTTTGCCAATTGCACTTTCTAACCCTGTAGTCGACTTCGTCAGTCTCATCTACCTTGCGCCTTGTGGGGACGATACTCATAAGATCTTTACGTTACAGGTCCTCATACTCAGAGGATCCAAAACGATAAATAATCAAAAGCAAGTTTGTTTCAATTAATGACGTCTTGATGAAATACGTACTGTCCGACTCGCATTATTAATTTAGTTCTTCTCGGAATATAGGGACCGTTTCTACGTAAATGTTGGGCAAGAAAGATGTATTTGTACGAGTAAATCATTCCTCCAGACAAACGACAACCATTCGTCTAATTCTTCGTTATACCGGCAATATTTCGGAAAATATTACCTAGGTACTTAAATTTAGATATTAATACCCGATCTTTGCGAGATACTCTCGAATACGTCATGAGAGTGTGTGGAGAAAATTAAAAAATTATATCCATACCAAAATTTTATGAAGTGCCGTATCGCGACCGCCGTCCTTCAACGAGATGACTGATTATCCTCGAGGAATCGTAATAAAAATCGCGAAAATTTTTCTGGTAACTCGGAAACATCGAACAAAGATACACCCAAAAATTATCGAAAACAAACTATTAAATTAAAGAAATAAACAAAGGCATTTACTACCTAAATTATATCAGATGTATATCAATTTTTACTTTCATATACATCGCGTACATCAACTTCTACCGTCGATGATACCTCTTTGATGAATCGCCCCGAAAAGTGGCATCGTAGACGCCAATAAAATCTTCGTAAAACGGTACCTGTTATCAATTTGAGGAATCTCTTTTATGTTTACAATGTCACATCCCTGCGTGGAATCGACAAGGTCGTCGAATAAACTTTTAATATTGCATCGCTCATTCTCCTATTGTCTTTCTGAATCTTTATTGACATCTTTGACTGCATATCTTTATACGATCGAAATGATTTTTTTAGTTCACCCATGAATGTTCTATAGGTTACGTTTTCTCCCTACATCATGTTGACGAACTTTGGTAGGTAATGATAAAAAGCATTTAGCGTAGGTATCTAATTGAGATGAAAATTTTTAAATTAAAATCTAGTCAGAAACTCTCCATTCTGATTCTGTTCGTTAAACTGTACACGTTTACTTCCATTTATGTTTTGGACTGCCAAGAAACGATCAAAATATAACTCGTCAGAAAGCTGAAATCGAGCTCTCGAATGTGAAGAGCAGAGGAGAGGTAGTGGTTGATGCACTTCAGTCCCTAACCATATGAGCGAAAGAGACTTGAGAACATTCAACAGAAAGGGAAAAACTGAGCTGTTGTACTCAAAAAGATTAGGTTTCTCGCTGTTGATGTATGGACTCGTTCAAATTACTACTTTTTTTTCATTCTGGATTTTCGATGAAATGCTCTAACGCTTATTACCAGTGCCATATTTCCCACGGAGCACGTGGGGCACGTGCCCCGGGCGCAAAATTTTTGACGAACAAAAATTTGAGTTCAGAAGGACGGAGCTCCTGCGGGAGAGAGAGAAAAAGTAATTTTCCGTTCTCCGTTGGGGCGCTAACGAGGAAGTGCCCAGAGGCGCCAAGAAGCTTAATCCGGCTCTGCTTATTACATGCTTCACTTTCGTTTTCGTTTCTTATTCCCTCTGTCATTTGATCGCTTTACAAGATTGCCGAGGTACTTTTTCTGAATGAGATCACGACCAGTGAAAATGTGAACTAGCAATTGCGAATGAGACGTCCGAGGAACAACTGATGAAAAGTTTCGTCTTTCCAAGAAGAAACTCATCGAAATCCTAGACACGAACTATGAAGATATCGAGCGAGAGGAGAGAGAAGGGAAAAAAGAGAAGAACTCTCAACTTTGGAAGCCAATACTTATAGCTTACGATGTAATTGAAACTTGGGTCCATTAAGAAAAGTATAAAACGTTTTTCACGGTCTAGTGCTTATAAATGCTTCTCTTTATGCACTCTCTGATTTTAACAGTATCAAAAACTTACTTAATTCTCAAGTCTTCTCGATTAGTTGCGCCAGTATTGTTTTAGCACAAGTTCGCTTCCATCGACGAAGACTAGATTGAAACAGAAGATTGAGAAAAAAGGTTGAAGATGAAGACTCCATTCTTATCTTCGCACACCTCTTCGATTTTCAATTCTAAAAAGAAGCTTATCTAAAGGGGCAATTTTGGAAAAAGAAGTCCGACATCTTCTTTTCCTCCGGCAAACTGTGCCTCCAAAGAAGCCAGGGCTTTGATCCACTTTCAAGACTTCCAGAAATATAGCCAACAATTTTAACCTTTGAGCTACACATATATACAAGAACATAGGAGGGCTTACGGCTAATTTGAAAAGTTATCGGAGGAGAGCATAGGTGTCGGAGAGAGAGAGAGAGAGAGATGAGGCTCTGACCTAATTTAGGAACTTACAAACATTCACGGAAACGAAGATAGGCTTTGATGAGGTGAAGGCTGCGATCTACTAAAGCGACTTGGAAAAATTCCAGACGGCTATCTGAGAGAAAGGAGGGACAGTTTTTGAAGCGGCAAGCTCGATCTAGATGACTGTAGATGTCCGAGGGAGGGGAGGCTTTGACCTAGTTCAGAGACGGATAAATTCGACTAGACATTAATAGACAGCTGGGACTGTAATTTTTTTCAAGGGTTTGAAAAATTGTCGAAGCTGACTATTATTATCGGCATAGTTCAAGGGTAAGAAAATTTCCAATTCTGAGAACAGAAAATTATGGTTTTGAAAAAGTTACCTAGTCTAGGCCGGGGTGTTCCGATAGGGGAGGAGGTAGGGGTGTGACACACCCCTCAAGCTTTCTGTTCGAACGGCAAGTTTATTGCCAGTCGGCAAATGTTGACATTCAAACTTCACCAATTCTCATGAGCCCAAAATTGGCAAAATATTGTTTTCACCCCCCCTCAATAATTTCCTCTCGGAACGCCCCTGAGTCTAGGAGCATGCAAAAATCTTCAGGCAACGAAACGGAGTGGAGGCAGCGTTGCCAATCTAGGAGACCAAAAATGTGTCGCATTTCAACCCTCCAAACGTTCTACCGTGTCACATTGCCGCATGTAAGCCAGAATGACGTACCTCACAAAACAACGATTGAGAGAACTGGGTCTTTTGTAGTTCGAGAAGAGACACCTTTCTCCAGATTGTTACCTCATTACATAGAAAAGAGAATCAAAAATACGGTATTCTATTCGTGCAAGGACACTAATCTGAAAAAGAACTCGATGAGTTTGAAATGTGTGTTTCGATGAAAAAAATTGTGCATTATAAATTGAAAATGAGAATGTGGAGAAAGTAGTTTTATTTTTCGCGTTTTATTAGGTCTGGTAAAAGACCTAGTTCTCCTGATCGTTGTTGTACAGAACTAGAGATGGAGAGCCAACGGGCCTGTGTTCTTGAAACGTCACTAAATGCTAAGAGAGAGAGAGAGAGAGAGAGAGAGAGTAATCACGGGCAAAAGTACCCGTACCAAAGCCGGAAGGCAATCAGCAGAAATTATGTCCGTAAAATATGAGATGTGTCACAAAAAGTGTGCTACGGTCAGATTTACATAAGTGACTGGAAATATAATTTCGAATGTGACTTTAGTTATCTTGAGGAGAAGAGATGTGAACGGCAAATTGTTGTTTTGAATGGGAAGGGTCTGACCCATTTGAAAGGAAAACTCGCAGTCCACAGACTGAGTTGCTCGGAGTTGCCTTCAGTAAAGTTGTTTATTGAGAACCTGTTTCATGAGAATCATGGGCGTGCAGGTTCAACCTTGTTAATTTCATGCTTGAACTTTGTTCCTCACCCCTTTCAAAATTTTTCTAAGTACACCACCAATCATCTACAGTTTGGAGGACGAAATTTTTTCAAGTTTTTTTCCTGTCATATAAAGCTTGAAAGCGGAAATTTTTCCAAGTCCGCCTCTCTGTCACATTTCTATAGCTTAAAGGGACGTAATTTTCCGGAGGCCCCATTATTTTGCCAAACGGTACCCTTTTCCAATTCTGTCGAAATTTTTCCGAGTTCCTTTCCCATGATAATAGATTGAATATGGACCTATAGCTCGGAGGACGAAATTTTGCCAAATCTCCTCCTGTATCACCTATCAATTGGAGGACAAAAATATTTCAAGTCCTTCTTTCTGTCTGACAGTGCCTTTTTCTTAGTCCCAAGTCTGCCTGACGGCACCCGACGCCCGTCAATTTTCTTCAATTTACCCCCCTCTTCTCCTCATAAAATAGGTTTCCCGTTGAAAACTTCAAAGGTTCATCGATACTGGCCTAAAAAGAGGAAATAATGGGGGAGACAAGTACGGTTTACTCTGAGACAGTTTCATTCTTGTCAGTAAAGACCAATAGATTGCTGCTTATTGGAGGGTGAGGAGGGCCAGAAATCCTGTCTAGAAGAAAAGATATAAGAAAGCAGAGATAGGATATGAGGTCGTGCGAGGAAGAGGGGGGAAAGTCAGTTATGGAGGGTAGACGCAGTGATTGCTTTGCGCGATAAGGTGTATAGTGTCTTGAGGTCGATGGGTCCCGGTGTTCATAGAAAAGAGATAGAGGATGAGGAAGAACAACGAGTGTTTGAGAATGTGGATTCGTTGGATAATAAGGTTGGAAGATTCAGGGTTTTGTAGAGCAAGTAAAGAAGAAAACAAAAAAAAATTGATTTTCCGTCTCTTTTTTCCCCATCCCTGTAGCTCGAAGATCGAAATTTTCTCAAGTCTCTATACTACCATATAAAAGTTCCTTTGTCATAATTTTATAGCTCCACAATCCAAATTTTTCCAAGTGCCCCTTTCATCACCTACAGCTCGGAGGTAGAAATTTTTTTAACTCCCTCTCCCCCCCCCGGGATCGACATTTTTCCAAATCTCACTTTCTTTCAGACAGTGCCTGTTTCTGAGTCCCAAGTCTGCCGGACGGCGCCTGGCACCCGACATTTTTCTACGATTTACCCCTCCATAAAACAGGTTCCCTCTTAAAAATTTGAAAAGATTTTTGAAGGTGCCAATAAGCGGAGTGGGAAGCGTTGATTTATTTTAGGAACTTTTGAAAATATTCAAAGGTGACCATAGCTATCCGATGGAGTGAGAATTGAAAAAATTACATTCAACAATGGCTCTCAAAACTTGAAGCAGTATTTTCTTTCTCCTCTGTGGAGCGTGAGAAATAATGTTTTTGATTTTGAACCTGCGGATCTGTTTTGTTTAACGGCGTTTGCATCCAAAGTAGTCGTTAGCTTAGTCAGCCATTTGGAAGATTTTTTCAGTGCGCTATCCAGATATGGCTTCACCTTAAAAATGAATGATAAATTTCCAATCAAGGAATTTCAGGAAAGCAAAAACTTAATTTGAATAAATTAGTGCGATTTTTCATCAACTTGATTACCTTTGTTATATGAAGACCGAAATGTTCTTCTCCATCGATTGTAAGTTTATTGAATATTCATGTGCTTGCCACAAGCCTCGAATATAGGTTCGACCATCAGTCTTAAGTGTAGTTGCGAATTAGGTAGTAGTTTCGCTTTCTATGTGAATGACGCGACGCATAAGAACTACTGTTCAGAATTGGATAAAAAAAGTCTTATGGGAAAAAATGGGTAACTATACATAATCCCCTTTTGAGGCAGCTTACCACAGTACTCGCGTTTATTTTAACCACTCTCTCGCACGAATTATAGAAAAACTCGTGGCCGGAAAGTCATATTATATTTTATTTATAAGAACGTGGTTACTTAATTTATTCTTCAACAGAGTACGCAAATGAGCTTCGTAATCGATCTGCTAGAGTAGCTAGGATTTTCTATAATTCAAATTCTGTGCCTACAGCAAATAGTTAGGTGCGAAAGCCATGAACCTTCTCTCGAGTACAGCAGCTCATTAGCCTTTCTAGTTTTTTGACTACGAGGAAGTGAATGGAGGAAAGTGGAAGTAGCAATATATACAGCAGCCTAGAATGTTTCTGGTTATAGGCAGCGAGATTTATGATGCAATTTATCCTTTCTTCTTCGTTTTCAATGTCGGTCGCCGCACTCGGGAAGAATCGTCTGGCGCGGTTAATAAACAACGCGAACTGTATAATCTACACGGAAACAGAGCACAGCTCTCCAAACACACAATTTTCGCCTCCAAGGGAGGAAGAATGAGTCGAAATTATGTGTACGTTTTGACTGATCGTTCCGTCGTTTGATTCTAGGTCAGTATCTAAAAGTTTGCCATCGTCGAGATCCGCAGCTTAGTAAATGTATGAAAGAAGGCATCGAAAAACTGAAACCGTTTTTAAAAGATGGTAAGTCATCGTGAATAGAATTTCTTTAATCTTCGGAATGGTGACGGCGGCTTATATGCGCTAAAAAATTGTAAACTTGTATTACAGGTGTTCCGGAATTATCGATACCGGCATTAGAACCTCTAATAATTCCTGAAATAATAATGAATCAAGGTAGAGGTTCGACCATGAACCTGGTAGCCAAGTACGAAAACCTACACCTGTGGGGTACCAGTACGTTCGAGATCAGAGACTTTCAGTTAGTATAGACGACGGCCGGTTATTTTTCAGTTTAATTATAAATTGATTCTCGTTTCAAAATTCGTGGCGTATTTTCAGCGTTAATTTAGAAAATAACCAGATAAAATTCCGTATTCACTTTCCCAAATTGGTAACTCGAGGATTGTATTCGCTGGATGGTAGGATCCTCATGCTTCCAATTGTTGGTAATGGATTGAAAGAGGGAAATTATAGTAGGTTTTTACTGAATTGGAACGTAATTATACCTATATTGATGAGGAAATGAGCGATTTTTTTTCTTAACGGCAATTTTAACGAAAATTTCTAGCAAATGTTGATGGAAAAGTTCAGATTTTAGGAAGCCGTGTACACAACCAAGGCCTGACGTATTATCACGTTGAAGACGTTAAAATTGATATGGATATCGAGTACGCTAGTATTTATTTCAGTAATTTGTTCAACGGAGACAAGCAATTAGGTGAGTCGAGCTGACCAATTCCTCGAACATAAATCTATTTAAGATACTCGTAGAACCAATATGCCCATCAAGCTTTCTTTCGAGGGTAATCATTTGGTTGCTTTATTATAGAAAATTTGTCCAGCTCCTCTTCTTCGAACCCCACTTTCGTGTTTCAACGGATTTTCTTTGATGTTACTCATCATGAAAAATTTTATAATTTCTTGGAATTTTTTCGGAGTACTGTCCCCAAGTTTCGGTCCATGTCTTTCTTAGCATATTCAGAGGGCATAAAACTGTATGTCCTCCATCTTCCCTTTGCTATTTTTTTGCGTCTATAAATGTAAGGAAAAATAGGAGAAATATATACAGGAAAGAGAAGGAGAAATTCAAGGGATACAAGCCAGAAAACGAGCATGGCAAAGTCATCAGCATCTTATTTCCCCCTTCCTTATTCCCCTTATTTTTGTAGATCTATCTCATTATGGAAAGAAAGTTATAGAGCATACTTCATGGCCTGCTCTGACTCTTCCCTTCTGTTCTCCAAATCTGTTCACGAATTTCTTCAACTATTTTTGTTGTCTTCCATTCTCCCAAATTTTAATGAGAGACAACGAAGATAAATCCTTGTTAGAAAGTAATATTAAGCTGAATACCTAAAGAATGTCGAGTAATTTGACTACAGAGAGTTTCTGATGAAGATACTGTTCATTAATGAGGTATAATTATAGGAATAGGTAATAATTCGGAAAAACCCTCATTCCGACCACTACAAAATTTTTGAAAAAATGTCAACTAATTAGGTAAGCAAGTGGTGTGAATCGAGTACTTAGAGATGAGCAGCAATAATTAGGGCGAAGAATATTATGTAGCCTGATTAAGGAGCGAACAAGGTAGGCAACTCTTCAAACATAACTGTTGACGTGTTGAATGTATCAAATTCAGACTCAGGCATACTGGGCGCGAGAGGTTGATTTACTCAATAGTTGAAAATTTCGTCGGTCCTTTTTCCCCTGTTTTACTGCAAGGATTTTCAATATTCTTTCGCAAATTAGAAATGGTCTAGATTTTTCTTTTTATAATTATTGGAAATTTTTTTCCTTGCCTTTGAGAAGATTAGGTTGCGCTGTGAATTTTACTACATCTTACAGTATCCATTTTTCAGTTTATACCAAGGGCTGAGCCTACAAAGGCCGCTGAAATCAGGAAAACACTGCAAAAATGAAGTTTTTCGGTATTTTTTATCGTTTTTCAAGTTTATCTCAAGAATTGAGAAGGTTGGGGTGGGGAAATGTGGTCCGCGAAATTAGCCTCGTGAAATTTACTACTAGATGGTGTATTTGAACTAGCACAGGTCTAAGCTGTCACCTGACAGTATCGCCCGAAGTAAAGAACCGTCGGAATGATGACGTATTTTTCGGGTGCTCTTGTGATGGGAGCAGTAGTAAGGTCTTAGGATCTTGCTTTCTGGTTTTTGGAAGTCGTTCCTTCTGTAAGGTAGGTTGCGCATCAGTTTTTTAGGTATTGTTGGGTTTCCTCTTCTTATTAGTGACTACTACAAAGTCTGTTTTTGTAGCAGTAGAAGTAAAGTTGCTGGTAGTGGCAGTGTTGGTGTCAGTTTCTGGCGGGTTAGATGCAACCCTAAAGTTATTCAGGGTTTTTCTCATGAGCATGTTAGCAGGGCCATTGCCCACAATTGGGTCGTTCATGCTACTTAAAGGGATTGTGGAGCCTGCAGCGCTGACATAGGACTTACCCTTAGTGGCTTTTCCAGGGGCCTCTTTCTTCTTGGTTGCAGAGGATGGTGTGGTCAGTGAGTCCAGAACTAGTTTCAATATTGATTAAACCAACTTCTTTACTTGTGGAGCAAGTTTGGAGGGTGCAGTGTGGCTACTGTCTTTTGCCGCTATGGCTTGTTATGTGGTGGCTAGTTGTTTTGTAAGACCTTGGATGGCATCGTGCAGGTGGCAATTTGTTGCGAGAGGGTTACTCCTTCTTCTGCTAGTCCTTTCCTTGCCTTGCGTTCGTTCTTTGCGAAGATTGTGTATGACGCGATCGTTGTTTTCTGGTCCAGTTGTGGGTTCCAAGCATTGGCGTTTTCGTTTACCAGGTTCGCAGTTGTCTAAGTTACGACTTCTGTCTACTTCTTCTGGTAGTATGCAGCTTGGGATGCTGACTCTCAAGCTCTTTAATTTATCCTTTTGTGGCTCGTATATGGCAGGAGTGGCTGAGGTAGCAGGTTGGCTTTGGCTCTCCCTCCTTCGTGCTTCCAGGTTGTTCAGAAAATCAGTCATGGCTTTACTCTCTTGTTGTCTTCGCCAATTGTGTTCAGATTCGGTTTCATGCATGTGCTGTGGCTCCCAGTAGGGTACTCCAGTTTCTGCGAAGTTATTGTATCCAAGTGCCCTTAGACGCTTCATGTGATCCTTGGCAGCTTTGTTTTGTGGTTTAGGTTTCGTTTCTTCTGCCTTAGTTGTATTGAGTCTTCATCATCTGTGCTGATAACTTGGGTTTCCATATTTGTTGCAAGGATACACCTTGTGGCGGCAAGGAGTTTCCAGACTCTTGCGGAGAATACATCTGGGCAGCGACCGCTTGGTCCTGCTGGCTCAGGTCATTGATCTGTGATCCGGTGTGAGAGGTCAATTGGTTTGGGGTAGTTGAATCCATGAAAGTTTCCACGAGAACATTGAATTAGTATCCCCCAGGCAGTGCGTCGTACCTGGATAGCCCTATATACTGCAGAGGTCGTGAGGTATCTGCAGGTTCCCTGTAGACTGACATACGTCTCAGCCATGCATCTCTTGGCCAGGTACCCTAGAATTGACGTGAAGATGTTGGGTGAAGGTGGGTGTACATTGAAGTACAGTCTCTGCTCTCCAATTCCTAGAGTTACAGGAGCAAGGGGCATTCCAGCAGAGACACCAGACGACTGCGCCGAGGGGTGACTCTCCGGCGACTTTGGGTAAAAGAGTGAGTGGGAGGTGCTGGATTGGGACATGAATGACCATAAGTCGTACAAATATCGGCCAAACTCCGTCAAGAGAGACCTAAAGTGCAGAGCAGTACTTAAGCCATCAGCGGACGTGAATTCTGCAAGCAGCACGTAACCCCAAGCTGGCATTCCTTGGTGATCGGGTACCTTGTTTCCCGCTTGGCTTACAGAAAAGTGCGAGATTTCTTTCCCAGACTTGTTTCTCACAAGACATCCGCGGGATGGTGACTTACCCCGCGGCCCACGACAGACGAAGGGGATTTTTAGGAGTTGTGCAGGGTAAGGTGTGAATGCTTCCCTACAAAGTGTGTGAAGGAAGGAATGGTGATTGGGGTTGGGACAGTCATACATGGGGTGAAGTCCATGCGAGCCTTTCCACTATTGGTCGATCTTCGTGATCTTAAGGCCCCTTACCGCGACAAGGTTGTGGAAACACTTGAAGACACATCGAGCCCCCAATATGCCCCCCAAAGTCGGATCCCACCCCAACCTTCTTAATTCTTGAGATAAACTCGAAAAACGACAAAAAATACCGAAAAACTTCATTTTTGCAGTGTTTTCCTGATTTCTAGAAGCATTTGTAGCCTTGGTGTAGACTAACAAATAAATACTCTAAGATGTAGTAAAATTCACAGCGCATCTGTTGGTGCCGAAATTCCTCATCGACAGCCAATATTACTCGAGATATGCGCCAAAAACCGGAAAAAATCAATTTGGGAGGTCGAAGAGTGCCACAAAAAATTTTGCACAGCTGGTGGCGAGCGGGAACTTTCAGAGGTTGTTTCTGGGACCAGTCCTCACAGGTTTTTGCAATTTCACACCGTTACCCGCAAAATGCATAGAACCTCAACGTTTAGGCTAGGTCTGATTCGCCTCTGCTAGTTGGTCTTGAGTCGATTTCCGATTTTAGACTAATGTCGACTAAAAATCGATGTCACTTTCGGATCGCTTTCCATTCAACTTCTCCGGATACCTGAAATCGACAGCTTAATTGTGTCTGTTTTAGTCGATTTAGTTTTCTGGTACCGTAATGTGTGCTAGTTGCCGACTTCTAATCGAATAGAATTTTGAGTATACCGTCCTTGTTTCACTCACTATTTCCTCTTTTTAGGCCAGAATCGATGAATCTTTGATTATTTCAATAGGGAAGCTGTTTTATGTGGGCGGGAGGGGGAAGTAAATTATTGACGGGCGTCGGTTGCCGTCTGGCAGACTTAGGACTCAGAAAAAGACACTGTCAGGCAGAAAGTCGGACTTGGAAATATTTGAAAGAGCTCGTAAAATTCAAACTATGTAGTTGAATCGATCTGAAATCGACTTCACCCAGGTTGATTTGAAGTCGAAGTCACCAAAATTCAAGATTTTCGGACAAAATGCCTTCAATTGTATCCCCAGGAACGATATGGGGCATTGAAGTTACAGAATCAATTCAGGGAAAGGTGGATTTTTGCTGAATTGACTGATCTAGTTCTAATAATGTTTCACTTGAAGTTGAAGGTAGCGCAGCTCCTATAAATGTGCAGCTCCTTAATTCTCATAAACCAAGAAAATTGAGCCCGCGTTGTGAAAAAGTGTCCAAGACCGCAAGCTCACGCAGCGTTCGAAGCTTTTATCTTTCCACGCGTTATACATACCTATTAATTCTTTTGTTCCAAAATTGGTGTTCGGTCTTCCCTCTTTATTTGTCAGCTATCATCGACTACATTCACGATAAACCGGTTGCAAGATTTATCGCCTAGTTTGGCTCTATTCATTCGCAATGCGAGCCAAAACTATAGATCCTATATACGATTATATTCGTGCCCATAACACATCTAATAATAATACAACTTTCTCATACTTACGAGTTTAACCTGTTTTCACGTAATAGCGCAAAAATCACACGCCTTTAGAGTATGCGGTAACTTGTGAATTCAATTTCGTTCATTCCAGCGTTCATAGAACACTTTGTTGTTTCAGGTGATGCCATGAATTCGTTCATCAACGATAACTGGAAGCACGTGATTAAGGACATGAGACCTGTACTGGAACAAACTATCGGAGAAGTGGTCAAAGATTTGTTCAACGGAATTTACACGAAATTCCCTTTGGAAGAAATTCTCCCGAATTAATTCCAGCGCTGGCCCACGACGTACAGATTTTCCAAAAAAATTGAAATTTTATTTTGTTTTATTCTTGAAGGTACATCACGCTTATCATGGAAAACGGAAAATATAATTACTTTAAGATTGTGAGACTAAAGACGAACATTGCGATCGATCTCTTTACAATTTGTACTATTTCATACTTGATCAGTATGGCACTGCAAGCTCCAAAAGTACATTCTCACATCTTCTAAAAATAATACAAAAACCTCCTAGTAACTAACTTATATTGTAAATGAGAACACGAGAGTTGTATACAGTACACGTATAAAATGCAGTGCCGTAATGTACACAATAGTATTTTTCCTTTTAAATCACAGGAAAACATTGATTTTGTCAATGTACAGTATAAACGCTCGAAAAAAAAACACCTCCTCCTTACTACAACGTGCGACTCCATTTCGTGAGAGTCCATCGACTGACTGACTAAGAGACCTTAAAATATTATATTGGTACCTAGGTTAATATTTACGAAATAGTCTTTGTCGACGATGATGCTGTCGACGTTGGTACAGATGACGGAGACGTTGATGAAGTCGGTATCGTTTTATTCGTTGAGTCCTCAATCAACCATAATTTTGTTGGTATGTGACTGAATGCGTCGTTCATGATTTTCTTGAATACTCCCGACAAACTCTCGCCAATATTTTCCTTTAGTTCGTTCACCACTTCCTTGGCATTCTCGTTTAGGAACGTATTGACTGTCCGTCCTGTAACAGTTGTAAATAATCTTCTTAACCATGTCGCCAAAAATTACGATAATATGATTAATGTATTAGTGAAAATCTTCTTTAAGTAGCTCTATAAAATACAAAAATGTACCTATTATAATTCGATTGTAAAATTCGTATCGTTGATTATTGAATGATTAAAAAAAAAGTATAACTTTATTTGACCCATGATCTGGACACGAAAGAAGAGTGACTTGCAGAGACTTTATCAGATGTTCGAATTGAAAGATGCAAGTAGGATCCGGGAGATCGCGTTGTACTTTCGAGTAATGATTTTTGATAAAGGTAGGAGTATCAGTCTCCTACATCGGGGAAGACAGAAAAATCAACGAAGCCAAAGAAATAAAATGTCTTCTTGGATGTTCGAATGGGGTCAACTCGGGCTCACAGATTTCCATTAGAGGAAAGGGATGCCGGTAAAGACGGGGTTCCTCGAAGATTTTTCATGTCCCCCATGACGTCATCAAGTTGCCTATCCGGAAAATTTGGGTGAACGTCATACCTTGTCGCCCACCCCTACTTAATTCATGCGAATATAATCGATTTTATCCATCGATATTTCGAATTGAATCAATTTGCGTTACTATTAACTTCCATTTCTTGAGAAGTTGACGGACTCACTCACTCCGCTTATTCTAGTATATGCTGATGTATACTAAACTGAGTAATGTAGTCGATAACGTCATGAAGACTTGGAAAAATTCCGATTTGCTACTATGAGACTTATATCCGTGGTCTTCATTATATTAGGCCAAAAATACAGTAGTATACTGAGCAATGATAATAGCTTTTATTCTACTAAACATATCGACCATATCGAAAATAATCGCTCCAATCCATTTTATTAAGAAATTGACGGGCTCATTCTCTGCGCTCGTTCGCCTCTGTTCTTAGCTGAACATAATACTGTATATAGAGTAAGTGGAGTACATCGTATGCTAAGTCTGAGGTATTCGGACTTGCACTAGCGGATTTCCAATAGAGGGTTGAGGTACCATCAAAACTATCAGAGAACAAGCATCAAATAGGATTGCCTTCATCAACTGTGTTGATCGGGACAAACAAGAAACCTGTTTTATGGGGGTCTCTTCGTTTATACTTTTTCTGCATAAAGATTAAACTTTGCTCCTCACCATCTTGGGAGTTTAGTCCCTCTCCTATCATATACACCTTCAATGTCGAAGTTTTTCCAAGTCTCCCTCTTATCACCTATAGCTCCGAGGTCAATAGTTTTCCAAGTTCCACGTTTTTTCGTACAACACTTACTCCCTCCTCCCCTTTTCTGTTGAGAAAAAAATCCAAGACTAGCACGCTGAAAAGAGAGAGGTACCTGAACTGAAATAAGGCACCGATCGAAGACGTATTAATAGAAAATTTTGATCTCGTTATCTAGTAAGATTATTCTTCGAAAAATTTTCTTATCCCTGCTATTTTTGTCGAACCAAGGAGGACCAAGAGAATCAAGAAAAAGACTTCACGTGAGCATAGCGATATCAATCCTCATTCCTCCTTTATGGAGCCCCTGCGTGGGCCGACTCCGCAAAGATTGAGTACAGAAGAAGATGAATTGAAAAATTCCAACGAAGAGCTGCGCTTTGGTGTGTTAGTGCCTACCGACGCTCTTTGCGCCAATTGACTTGCAGAAGACAAGGACCATCCGATAAGCTTTGCGGGTAAAGTAGAAGGCCAGGCGATCCTTGCTTGCCAAGTGGAAAGAGTGACTCACCCAGACAGGAAAGAGTGAGTGGACCCGCGTGCTAATACGTGATCTCGACAAGTGGATGGATCGAGACCATGGCCAGCTAAATTTCCATCGCACGCAAATGATGAGCGACCAGTATCTTGGATAGCTGAGCAACCGTCGTGTTCACACTGTCAAGAGCGGGATGATGGATTTGAGTGTGAGGCGTGGAGACGTGAGCGGGTTGAGCTAAAACGGTCTCTCTCTAAGATCGGGGAAGATGAAGAATTCACCCCTAGCAACTTGGTTCCATGCATGCTGTGCTCAACGGAGGCATGGAATCACATATCCACATTTGCCGCTAAGGTAATGAAGAAGAAAATGAACGCGGAATATGAGCGGCAGATGTAGAGTCACGTTGGGGCCTCTCACATCAACGTGTACCACTCCTGCCCTTCCCCATGGTGCTGCTGCTGCTGTCACATCTCTTCTCGTCAGCACCAGCCCCACCAGATACAGAGCGCTCAGGAGAGAGCGCCAACAGAAGAAAAAGAGCGTGAGCACAAGACAAAAGCCAACAAAAGAGGTGAAGAAGAGGAAGAGGAAAAAGAATCCCTCGCCTGAGAAGCCAGGGTCGCGATGCGGTGCTGGTGAGGCCCTAATAGGCTCCTAGCGGCGACTAAAAGCTCTGAAGGAGTAGATACGCGTAAGTCCATCTGAATTCCAGGTTGAGTGCCAAGCACTCTCTCGGTCAGTAGGGTAGAACCCTGTTGTGGCCTCATTGACGGACATGGCACAGCGCGCGGAACTCGTGAAGAAAATGGGACCAGGCTACTCTCGATTCGAGCCCTCTGGACTACTAACAATATGCCCTGAATTGTGGATACCGGTGCCGGAGATGCGGTTTTTTGGGGACCACTTTGGGCGTGCGTGCACGCTCACACCCCGTTTCTTTTCAAAGGCGATCGCTGCTATCTTCCTCTTTAGGCTCGTACAATTTCGCAACTATGGAGGGAGAAACACAGTACGCAATCCCCAAAGTTTTTAGCCATCATCATACCACCATTTTTATTTTCAATTGAGAACCAGATTCATCTAAGCTTATTTGGAAACAATAGCTGCTATTTTTCTGCATAATTGTGATTTTCAGAGGAAAGGGGGGGGGGGGGGGTTGTCTAACCCTTTCAGGGACTTGAAGCTCGAGCGGTGTACGAGGAGTAAGAGACTTGGAAAAATTTCGACCTTCAGGCAGTATATAATATGGGAGGAGGAAAGCTTGGAGAAATTTCGAACAAATTTTAGTTCCGAGAAGGCGGCGCTTTGACCTACTTCGAAGACTTGAAAAGCAGACGTGAGCTGCTTTTGGAGGAAGGGGGACAAATTGATATTCCGTAAGAGACGACGCCTTCGAATTTGGAGAAAATTTCCAGCAAATTGTGGTTCGGAGAGGATGGCATTTTAACCATTGAGCTGCATATGAAGGAAAGGGTGAATTTATATACGAAGAAGGACGAGAGCCTATGATGAAAATTTGACAACCACTAAGCTGTACATAAAAGAGCGATGAAAGTTCTAGAAAGAATCTCAATCGTCAAGCGCTAGGAGAAGACGGCTTAAGGAAATTTTGATCGAGTTATCGTCGAAATCCAAGAATTCCTCGAAAAACCAGTTCTCCACTCACCGCAATTAACGTGGTTAATGAAAAGAACCACGTGAGCAGCGAACAAAGTGGATTGTGAGATTTGTAATGATGGGAAATTCAGAAAAGGAACGTAAAAGAAAATTTCTGAAGGCAATAGGTAGGCACCGCAAATACAATTTTACTCTGCCAGAAAAATGAAATCCGACTCTCTATTCTGGAACACGCGAGAGTTTGAAATTTGGAAGTCAGCCTCTCGTAGAATGTATAAATTGTTAGTAGGAAACACCTCAAGCCAGGCATGGATGACGGAGTGAATTTTTCTCAGGGAAGGAACAAAAACGTTTCAAAAAAAAATCCAGAACTTCTTATTTCAAATTGCAATAGTATTCCTGAATCAAGTACCTTTTAATTTTTTCAGTCGTTCTGAGGGCAAGTTGTCTCCCGCCTCCTCCCCCATTCCGACACCCATGAAGCCAGGCTAAGTTTTATGTTAGAATAGTTAGACTAACAGCCCTACTCCCCCCTCCGCGCTAGTTTGATCAATTATCTCTTTCTCCTTCCGTCATTTAATCTAGTGTACCATACTAGTTCATATTGGTAAGAAAGAGAAAGAAAATATGGCGAAAAAACCCCCTGGCCCGATTTTCTAGTCTAGTGTATTGATTCATGATTTTGAGAAAGGCTTACTCGAAATAGGAGAGGGATGGCGTGTATTCCATTCTTCGTTTCCAAGCTAATTTGTTGAAGATTACCTTCTTTTTTAATTCTCCTCCTTTCCTCGTCATCAAAGCACTGAGCAACTTTTCGAGTAATCTTCTCAAACTTTACGGTTTTTATTCTGCGAAGAACTTTGACTTCGAGATTTTTCCTTTGAATAATTTTTTTCTCATACTCTGTCAGATGTTTGGATAATACTTCAGTTCGGACTATCGCTGTTTTGGCAAATAATCGAGATAGATGACACAACTCTAAAGCACGCAATAACTCTATCTCAATATGACTGTTTATAATCGTAAGAGTTTCAGACTGTTCTAGAATCTTATTTTTGGCCAGGATTCTTCGTTAAAACAGATGTTCAAATAAAAATGTTTCTTCATATTGTAGCAAAAGTTTCCATTCGAAATCATTCATAAATTGAAAATCAATGACCCATAAATTATCGTTCTCTACGTCATAACTATTGGACAACGATTAAGAAATCACCAAATTGGACATTTCTGGAAGCAATATGTCATGCGATCCACGTACTTATTACGATACCTATGTAGGCACTTGATTGTGAACATCGGTGATGACTAGAAGATGTACGTAAACAGAGGCCACTCTGATGAGTACGATTCAGGAAATTAATGTCACATTTCGAAATACCCGTGTATCTATACGTACGTACCTAAAACCTGATTTCCGTTGAAAAGATTTGACAAATGTACCCTCATTATTGCCAAACTGAATTCAACTTTCATTGTGCTGGCCACCATTACTTCTTCGTCTTGATATTTCGGGAAATGTATTCTCGTCGATACGTGAGTCGTCACATTTTCTGGAAAAAGAAAAGTATTTGACATTTGAACCATGTGGCCCTATTTTAGTCTAGGATGAAAAATTAAGTCGATGTATACTTACTGAGATAGAGCTTTGCATCGCCCACTCCGACTAAAGGTAGCAATAAGATGTTGCCTTTTAAATCGTACTTGGCGTCTACTTTTATTATAGGAATAAATAAACCGATGTCGAGTTTTCCACGTTTGAAATCTATCCTGCAAATTGAAGTATTTCCATATTTCATAAGTGGAACGAAATACTTGAAACAAATCCACAAGTTAAAAGTAGAGGATTATTTACCTGGTATACAAGGCTGTCGTATTACTGGGACCGTGGACGATTAAATTATTAAATGCTCCGTGTAAAGTGACGGCACCCTGGCCTTTCGAGATCGCTACTTTCTCAATATGCATTGGCTCCAAAGCCTGAGTACCTATCTCCGGTATACCTAAAACGAAGAAAATTAATTAAAACGATAGCACCGAAGTCGCCATTTTCCTTTCTACTTCTCAGTCGAAATAGACAAATTTCTTCTGACGTCATACATTTGATAACAATTGACTGGAGTACCCGTACGGGTGTGTTCAAAACTGTTGACTCTTGTGAGAATAAGAAAAGGAGCAAAGATCATCAGGTAAATAAAAGAGAACCCTACCATGAATTTTGGTCATAATCAAAATTAATAATTTGTGACCCTGTCTGCATCAGAGACTTGGATAGGCGATTTTAGAGGTCTACCACTGTACTGATGGAAAAACCTTTCCTCTGCAAAATTGCTTAACCGGGTTTCTGCAGACAGGGTCCCATTTAGAGGGTTCCTAGTACTTGTTCATTCATTTTTGAATACTAAGGAATCGTTTATTCACAATTGAGGCCGGTACTGGCGTAAGAGTATCCATCCCATGAGAAATACATTGAGCGAACGCCCTTTTGCTTGATACGTCCTTAATTAGTAACGCAGTGATTCCTGCTCTCTGCTTTTCTTATAGGAGTGAAAAGGTCTGTAAGTCACGTACACTGATTTACAATTCTGACGTCACCGCCTAATGGTGACGTCACGCCGTCCTCATAGTCAATTACCAGTCGTTCTTTGGTCTGAATTCAAAATACTTTCAAATTCTTTAATGACGTAATAGATGGTCCTTCCTATTTGCGAATAGAACGAATTTGGACGCTGTACTATCAGGAAGGTACCGCCAGGTTTCTCAGACGTCCAAATCGTGCTAACCATTCGCTATATAGAAGCAAAGTGATTTGGGAGAAAAATTGAGAGAATAAAAGTTATTTGAGCTTAAAATTTTCCGAAAGGCATCTTCTCTCATAAAAAGTGATTCAGATCGATTTGAGGGAACCTTCCGACTTTTTGCCCATCATTTGTCTCGTTTTCGTTGTGCGCGATGCTAGCGCTGTTATTTTGAAGATTTATTTCTTTCACATTCTTCACAACTACCTTTAGGGCTCTGATCGGACAAAAGGGGACAAAACATGAGAATCAGATGTTGTTTCAAAAAAAGGTGGATCGAAGTTGATTTATTGTTGATTGTTCGATAGGAAGTTTGTGGTTCAAGAAGGGACAGAATGCTGAAGCCAAATGTTTTCGAGAGCTGGGTAAGAGAAGAACTGTCCAAAAGATAGGTCATCGGTGTCGTGGTATAGGCGTGAAGAGGGTCAGAGGCGTTGAAAAAAATCCGAGAGAGAGGAGTAAGTGAGACGGGTTAGGAAGACTTAGTGGTTTAGAGTAAACCAATGACTTACAGCTCTTTAATAGATCGAAGGTTATTCCCGCCAAACCTTGTCGACTCAAAATCGACACGTCATGTCGACTAAAAGTCAATCCAAAATCGACGTCGACTTTTGAGTTGATTTAGTTCCGTCAACCGCCAATCAATTGAAAAACGACTGCTCTTTTTTACCATCGACTCATAGTCGACTTCAAAATTGTGTCGACTCCTGGTATTATGGATTGATGTCGACTCAAATCAACGTGGATTTCGATTATATTTCTCTAAAATCGACTACTCTGCTACCTCAATTTTTGGTGATGTACGCTAGTCGACTTCAAACCAACCTAGGCCATGTTGGAGAAGTTGACTCAAAATGTGTCGATGTTGATTCAATACTGGGAGTCAACTCAATTTCGACGTCGGCTCGACTTCCTGTCTAATTGCAGTCGACATGGTCGATTTTAAGTCGATTCACGTTCTTGATCAAAAATTGATGGTCGGCATGGTTCTTCGGGCTGGAGAAAAAGAAAACCAGAGTTCATCCCAGGAGTAGTCGATGAAGAAGCAGTATTGGGATAAAAGGTTATACGAATCAGTTATGGGAAGTAAACGCAGTGACTGTTTTATGACAGGATCCGCTGCGTAGAGTTTCTTGAGGCCAGTGTTTCCTGGTATCTACCAGAAAGAGATGGAAGATGAGGAAGAGCTTGAAGAGTGCAGTAGAGGAGGGATTTGTAAGACGATAAGGTTGGTAAAGTAGGGATCTTGGACTGCAAGGAAGGATGAAAAAGAATGAGATAAGGTCAGAAATTTGCGAGGAAGAGGGAGAAAAGAGAGAAAGATGATAAGTTTGGCCTTAAATATGGACGCTTAATTCTATAGACGGCAGGATGAGATGTTTTCCTGAATAAAGACTGCATATTTGCTTCTCGAGCGGAGAATGTGCGGGAAGGAATAAATGGTTTTGTTGGTGTGTTGTGGGTGATTTCAGTAGGATCGAGGCAAATTTCAGTGATACAGGCTCACTAAGGAGGAGTTGATGATGAAATGTGTACCTAAGTTAGATTCAAGGAGGTTTAGGGTATTTAGAGATGATTTAAGTATTGGCCTACCAGTTGAGGCTAGAAAGTCAACAGTGAGTGAAAGAATGCGGCAACGGAATACCTCCCTCTACGCATAGGCTGAGTGATGGGCTGCTGGGTAGTGATTCAAAGCCCGGAAGATTGAAGGGAATCCATCATTTTGAAAGTTGTTTCGTTGGAATGGGTGTAAATTGGAGAACCGTAATCAAATTGAGAACGAATTAGACTATTGTAGACTAGAAAGAGGATTTTGCGGTTACAATCGGTACTGGGGGAGTGTTAGGCATTTGAAAACGTTTAAGAAATTCAATCATTTTGCAGATGATTTCCAGGAGGTTTTGAAGGTCAAGGAACTTGTGGGAATCGTGAAGTTGGTATGTAGATGCAGAAAAGGAAGAGGCGCATTGAGTATCTGTTTGTTTTCATGAATTCTTGATAATTTTTCCTATAAAAATGTCATGTGAGCGAAAGAAGGCCTTCAGAACAAAAATAGTTTATCATTAATAATTTTCTGTATAAAATCAAGTTTTACTGTTACTAACCTTTTGCTAGCCATGGGAACATATTTTGGAATGTATCTCGCAAACATTCGTTCAGTTTCGGATCTTTCCTTCGACATGGTTTCAGCCAGACAGCTGAAAAGTAAAATCATAAATGTAAAGACCTTTAAAATATTCGAAAGGATAAGCTGTAATGTAATTTTTAGTATTTACTATATTCAAAAAGACTATGAAGTACCAGAAGGCAATGCACCCAATCAAACAACACTACTGGTTGCTTAACAAGTTTGATAACATGACAATGGCTTAAAAGTGGATGCATTTATTATTATGAAGACGATGTGACTTCGACATGTGAATGATGTTGAACTAAATAAACAATGCATTGTAAAGGAAGCACTGACCCGTATTGAGACATGATAGTGTAGACGGAAATTTTTTTCCTGGTTGGTCACGTATCACGAGAAATTGAATTTTTTTCTACATTCACTTATCAGCTTTGGAATGGAAGATCTTGTACGTAACAGTGAGGTGACGATGAAAGTTAGTTTACCGAACACAAAAATTCTTGTATTCAAGAATCTTAAGGCCGTCCTGTGGAGTATCGAGATGCATGTGTTCGGGGGGTAAAAATATTGAATGCGCGAAATTTTGCCCAAGAAGCAAAGAATAAAGACAGTTTGCGCAATTTGTTCCAGTGCTTGAGGCACAAAAATCCTAAATCCGTCACTGGCCCTGTGCAGATTTGACTTATCAAGTCGAGAGATAGTGCTGAATTGTGAAGCTTCCCCCTCAAGCTTCGGTATCATTGAATCAAGTTCTAAAAAGAGAGATAGGTAATATCTCCATTACAAATAATGGAAATATCTAGAATTTTTGATTGATGTAGGCCTACATGACATCGTTACAAAATGTACTCCTGGTATTTGCATACATGTAAATGAAGCGTCTACCTGTCGACGTGCCGTCTTGATCGCCGGCATGCCGCAGTAAGACACCCGCGACTCCTACTAATTAAACATACATCTTATCCAACATGCAATCGATTACAATTACGTGATTACAGTTATTCGATTTCGTCTTTCTTTTTTTATGTCACGGACGAATAGTCGCAGCCATCACTTCAAATCTATGAACTCTCTAAACTGATCTCGTGTCATTATTTCGTCTTCGTAATACGCGATTTTGCGCGATGTATACGACCGTCGTAAAATTTCGAACTTTTACTGCATTTTATAAAGAAACTGGGGATTCATCCAGGGTCGCAGCCGGAATTCGCATTCGTGCATATATGAACTTGCACGTAAAGATGAATGTACTTTTAAGTTCGTAATAATAATATGTATAAAATATCGTATAGGTAGGACAATTAAACAGTCATTTAAATAACTCGTTATTATTTGTATTGCAACATTATGTAAGTGCGAGAATGTATCATAAGAATATTGGACAAAACTGCGTGTACAGTTAACTTTATATAGTCTCTGACTCATTAAAGACATATTTCTGTACCTTGATGTGCGCTGAAATGGTACGCTTGTATTTTTTTCTACTTATGTTCCACACGGCAATATTAAAAAACTTTCTCTCTCTTTGAATGTGGTCAATAAAATAATGAGATACCGTTTTTTTTTTTTTTGAATGGACAATTTTCCATTTTTCTATCAGTTGGCTGCTCGCGATTATCGATATTCATCACTTCTTCCGCTATCGATTACTGTATATGAACGACAAAGTTTATGCAATGAAATTCAAATTTTACCGTTTTCAGTAGCGTTAGAATTCTTACATAAAGATTTCATAATCGATGTGTTCCAATGCAGCGGAATTGTAAGTAACGTAAAGCGAATGCGGGGAGGGTGCAGTGCGATTGTATCATTCCCCAAAATTTATTTGTGAGAATGGCTCTAAGTGAATCTTCGTAGAAATGGGCATTCGGTAAGATGATTGATTTTCCTCAGTTTTCGACAAAGGAAATTAGCCATAAATGTGTCCTGATATGAGAAACTCATACGATCTCGAATAGACCAATTAATCCTTGAGTACTGACTGGGACTCTTCCATATCAGTGTTGAGAATCTTGCCTATTCGAACCTGATCTGTCTTTTTTTCACTCTAATTTACGAGTTGATAGCAGCCTGCTTTCAGGGCTATGAGATCGGCAAAATTGTGTTCAAATTAACTTGATGTAGGAAGATGAATATGCTCGGGATGGAGGGCAAGTCGTCTGGTAGTGCCCCTACGTGATTGTGAGGGGATGGTTAAGGAATTGCGGAGTTGGATTAAATTGGGGCAGCAGAAGATGTGTTGAACGGATAGGGAGGTTAGATTTGCAACGAGGTGAGGGCATGAGAGATGAGATGGGTATGTGTGAGTCTGGTGTGGCAGATTCTGAGACGGGTGTTGACTATTTCTTCTCTGCGTGTCAACCGATTTGTAGAGTCCCATGGGATAGGAATATTTTCAATTTGGGCTAGCTCGTTTGAGCGTGCTTTGAGACCAATGAGTGAACCATTGATATGTTGGGGGATATCGGAACGTGAGAGAAGGGAAGAGGCGTTGGCTGATGGGTGCTGAGTAGCTAGTTTGGCTTCTTCGTCTGCATTTTCGTTTCCAGGTACCCACATGAAGAATGATGGGATGGGAATGGTGTGAAAGGTGGCAATGAGAGTGCGTACACGATTTATGAGTGCCCGGATGGAGGCTCATCTGCCAGATGGTAGTTTCAAAAATCCGTATCCACCATTTTTTGTAAGACCTAAAAACAGATTTCTACGGACTTTGGTTGATCCATTAATAACAATCAGGAGAAAGGTATGTCTTGAAGGGGTAGCTGAGGTGCTTTTCCCTTGATCGACTCAATATTACGAAATGCAGTATCAGCCCATGACGAGCAGGAGAAAGGTGTCTCTCGTTGCTTTGTCCAAGGTACCTTTTCCTTGATCGCAAGAAATCCGTCTTGTATGTAAAATCTTCAGAAAAAGAGAAACCCGTATCTTTTTTTAGGGCCATAAATCCGTAGATCTGGCATCCTAGGATGGAGAAGCAACTAGTGATGAAAGGGAGTTGGAAATGACCAAAAATGGATCGAGGGGAAGAGAGGAGGGTAGTTTCATGAGGATGTGTTCTAGACAGCCAACGATTGCTTGTAATTCAAAGGTGAAGACTGATGCAGTGTTACGGGGTCGGTGAGAGACTGTAATGTGACCTATTGAGTATGCGAAGCTGGTTTTGTTTTGATATGCAGAACCATCGGTGAAACATAATGTAGGGTTGTGGAGGGTGTTAAGGATTTAGTTGAACTGTGCCTGGTTTTCTGCGAAAGATGTTGATAGACGAGGGAGGCGTGTAGGGTCGCGATTTATTCTGGAATGGAGTAAAAAATCACGGAGGGGTTGAGGGAACTTGGAGTTCGAGATTGAAACGTAGGTTGGTTACGGAATCTTGGTTGTGGTGAGGATGGTGGAAGGGGATTTGAGGATATTGCAAGATAGTTGTGAGGAAGTTGATTGTTAGTTTAAGGCGTCGATAATGGACTTTGAAACATAGCGGAGATAGGCATGCGAAAATGTGAGTGACTGAGAAAGAGAGTCGAGGCTCTAGTGTGCTCATGAGAGCGGGAAAAGCCTGGAAAGTGTGTGAGTCGCGTGTAACCAATTTGGAAACGTGTAAGGTAGATTTCGTGACGGCAGGATTTTTGGCGTGATGAAGCCCACGCGAATGGTAGTGGTTTTAATTTGGTTAATTCGTTTGATGAGATTTGATTTTGCCAGATGCTGATCCTTTCGTGAGCTGAATGTTGAGGGCGAGATCATTTTTAGACAGAAGAGGACGAGACTTGAATGGTTGAAGTTTTGGATCAGTTTTGGCGGCCAAATTGACGTATTCATTACCTTGGGGACCCAAATGAAAATTATGTTTTAATGAATAGATGACAGAGTTATGAGGAAAGAAAGGAGAGAGACAGTGCTGCCCGCTATACGTATTTTGGGTCCTCGAAGTAGATAAGGATAAAATACGGATATCTTCTGCTCAAGAAAAAACTACTCTAAGCAGATATATGAAAGATACTTTTCTCCTGGTGGTTGGAGGGTGATACCGCTGACTCTCGTAACATTGAGTCGATCAAGGGAAAAGTATCTCAGTTAATCGTTTGCGAGATACCTTTCTCCTCATCGATATTGATAAATCAATCAAAGGCCGTAGAAATCTGTTCTCATGTTTTAGGAAGAATAACGGATACGGACTTTTGAAAATAATCATCTGGCAGCACTGTCAAGAGGAAGGTATCTCTCATACTGATGACTAAGGTACTTTTCCCATGAGCTCAAGAAATCCGTATTTCACGCAAAATCTAACTGAAAATCCGTAGATCTGGCAGCGCTGGGAAGAAAAGTGTGGAGTGCCGTCAAGGTAGATAAGGAGTCAGTAGCGATGAGAAAAGTACGTTTTTTTTGGGAAGGGAGGGTTATAGTATTGTTTCTAAGCGCCGAAAGATGGCTTGGACTTCGGCCGTTGAAATTGATGACGACGAGAAAAGATTTTGTAACCAGCTGACTTGGTTATCCATTTTTGATCCATCTAAGAAACAAAGAGTAGTCAGATATTTCTGAAAAGAGGGAACGATAAATTGCGAAGTTTGTGGATTTTTACGAAGGGTTGACATGGTTAGTGTATTATTTTAGGTCTAGGTTAGACAAACAGGGGTAATGTGGGCAATACGAGAAGTGAATTTCTTGTGAAGGGAATGGGTGGAAAAGTAGTGCTTGTTGAAATTAGAGTGATAAGTAGGACGATAGGGCTGGGCTGGTTAGGAAGTTGTAGGACAGAGGTGTGGAGACTAGCAGTTAAGTCTAGTTGATGAAAATGCAGAGGTGGGTGACCTGATTCGGTGGTTGGACTGAGAGCAGGGTCAATGCAGAAAGAGCGCACGCAAATACGAACGGCGGAATTTTGAACTGTGTTCAGAAGTGAGAAATGTGATGAGAGTGCTAGTTTGTATGATCTGTAATCTAGGATAGATCGGACTAGAGCATGTTAGAGGGAAAGTAGAATTTGACGATTGTATAGACGGGGTATGTATTTACTGTGCCATGAGATGCGATAGGGATCGAGTTGTGGTTCGGAGTTCCTTTTTGGTTGTTCTTCAACCGTCTCCGTTTAACATTGATCGTATCAACTTCTTGATTCGCCCATTTATCGAAAAAGACATATTTTGAGGGCTTGAGGGAGGGTAGAAGGAACGTTTAGAGAAGGACGGATAGGTTCGAGTTGGGGACATGAGAAGATGTGGTCAACTTTTAAATTTGCAAGATGTTGATGACTATGAGCTTCTATTAGTTTTGTATGGATGTATCTCCAAGGGGGTAGAAGTTTGTTCAGGGGTTGATTTCTCCAAAGTTCGCGCCTAAAACTCGGATAAGTATACGAAAATGATTTTCAAAGTCCATGGTTGGGAGATATTTAGGTGTGCGATAGCTTGTTTTGCTGCATTGTGTTCAGAAAGACCAACTTGACCGGGGATCTAGATGGATTTCCGGTACAGATAAACGTCAAGATTTGTTGCGTGAGGAGAATTTTTTGTATGAAGGCGTTGCGTCCTTGGGAGAGTGAAGCGAGGAAAGTGAGTCTATGAGCCCGATACATCAAGACTTTCGATGCACGGTTTTGCTTTTGCCATACTGTAAAAATCAAAGATTCATCAATTCAGATCGCTTTCAAAAAAAGTCGTTCACTTCGCTTATTTTCTTTGAATTTGTTCGAGAAATTAGCTTTCTTTCTGAGTCCTCATTCCTAAAACACACTTTCTTTTTCAAGTTCGAATCTCGCTTCCTCTCTCTCTCTCTCCTTTCTTTCTTAAAATTTTTTCCATCGTCTCTCATTTCAATTTTATTTTTACAATCTCGAATAATCTTGATGGCGAAATAGAAGTTCTATAAAGTAACTTTAATTTGTAAACTAATTAGTCCGTGCTAGCATAAGAACTGCACTACACCGTTATTGAAGCTACTTAATACAAGTGTAAATAGAGATGGAATATCAAGTTGACGCGGTTCTGAAGCATTTGGATGATGAAATAAGAAATGAATAGATCGTTTCCAAGGTAGCTAAAAACAAGTTATCCTCGCTACTTTCCTTAGCCTGCTAATGGCATCATTTAATTAGGTAAGTATACGACTCTTCATGACAAAGTCAACCCTTCGACAGCATTTTTAATGGTCAGATAATTCATCCTGATGGAGGAATTTTAAACTCTCTCAGCTTTTTTTTGTGAAAATTTCTCTTATCCGACATTGGTTCGTATGGTAAAGAATTCATTCCAAATCATTTCAACTGGAGAGATTGTAAAAGAAGTAGTCAACAACCTTTTAATTTTACAATTCCACTCTTCATTTCTGCTTTGAAAACCTAGAATTCTGGTCGTGCACTTGTCCCCCCCTTCTCTCCCTCTCCTCATAATTCATAAACGTCTGGGCTAGAGAACAACTTTCATACTTTGTGGGGTGTACATAGTGCCCTTAACTGTTGCGTTGGTGAGAAATAAAGATTTGCCATCATTCGAGTCCTAAAACTCCCACCTCACAGTCTTCGACCAAATAAAAACTTTTGACCGAGTCCTTCCTCTTCAGGATAGTACATGAGCATATCCCCTCTCCTTCCATCCCAAAAAGAAGGAAGTCCTCCTCCAGTCCAAAGTCACTATGTTTTAGATTTTAACTGAGATTTGTCTGGCCAAAATCAAGCGAATAAACTCGAATAAAACTTTCAAGTCTAGACTCTCATCATCTATAAAGAACTCTGGTTGTTGAAGGCCTAATCACAGTCAGAAACTGAACATGAAATTTCTTAATTGGAATTCAATTCAACAAATTGGAGGGCGATCGATTGTGAAAGATAAAAAGTTAACGATGCATTGTGCGTAAGTAATATTTGTTCAATCGTGTAAAGGAAGAAATTCAAAAGCATTCAAGAAGGTCCAATACTAGGTATTTGACTTTATAGTTTTGAACAATAATGAAGGCAGAAGGAGTGGTAGACTAGATTTTTTTTCTTTCGACGTTGAATTAAACATTTAAATTTAAAATTTGTAAAAGGATGAGGAAGTTCATACATTATTAAAACATTCAAGTGGATTTTCTTTGACGTAAATAAGTCTATACTTGAAGTTACATAAATAAAAATCCAAGAATAAAATTGAAATATAACCAGAAAGCTGTAAGTGGATTTTATTGAGTGCGGTTTGTTTCTTCCTACTTTCAAAATAATTTGGACTACAACCCTGCTAAATGCAAGAATAAAATAACAAATCAACTATCAAAAAGTCTAGGAGAAAAAAAAATGATTCATGAAGATAAAAATAAAAGATCACGATTTATATATTCTTGCATCATTATGAAGAAAATTCATCCCATTTTTGAAAACATGTTTGTTACTGAGCATCACCTTAAGAAGAATAAAAAAAAAGTTGTTCCAATTTGACCCCAAACCATGATCAAACACATTTTCACTCGTTAAAAAATACGTACAATTTTAATTTACAAAAAAAAAAAATTCTAATAGAATTCTCGAATTAAATAAATGAAATGAAAAACGTACGTGCTTCGTGTAGTAATGGTATCTCGCTATGTTTCTTTATCACAATGTCCTCCGCCGCGATTGACTGATAAATGGAAAAACATAAACATAAACAATAAATAAATTCCATTTATTACGGATAGAGAACGCGGGCGCGGGAAAATGCGGTAATTTTATTTCCACTTCGTATTCGCTTTTTTTTTTCTACTATTTATTCTTCTCCGTACGATATTTTTTTGTAATATCCGAAAATACGTACGATATACCGGCTACGGTCTAATTATTTTTTATTTTTCGTTTCGGAAGCATCTATTCGGCCCGTATTTTACCGATCAGAAACTTGCGTGCCGCTACTCACTCTGCACTTTGGCGAACATCGAACCGGCTCCGCTTCCATTCCCATACGCATAAACATGGTGAAAGTAAATTGGTGAGGCCGCACGGCGAAAGAGGCGCAATCGTCGTACGTCTCGTTCCCATGTCAGTGACCACAAAAGTTCTGTTTTACTGACCTATTACATATGTACACGAACGCGCGATAAGAGTGGACGGACACTGATACGAATTTTGTGTGTCCGACCGTTGTGGCCAAAAAAATCGTCGCCGGAGTCTGCAACGAATGCACCTTCTCGTAATAGGTCTTACATAAAACGAGACAGCGATCCGAACTTGAGACGGTTATTTTCCACGTTATTGGATGGTAAAACCATATAACCTGTCGATCAGGAAAACAATTTTTGCAACTTTGCTTGTACTTCGAAGACAACGAGACATGTAAAGATTGGGGCGAAGTAATATCTTTTCTATGATTAACATGTGCCGATTGAATGCATTACGAAACCTATTTGAGGATGAGGTGTAATGTGTGTACCTACACTGTGATCGAACGAGGAAATTCTTCGTTCGGTGTACGTCGAAGGAAATTACATAATATAATATTTAACCGTGCTAAATACATCGTTCGAAATAAGGATGTTTCATGCTGGAAGTAGTGTCAATGTCGCAATAATACTTTTTGTCCCCAATCATAATCGAGTACTATAACTATTACATAAAATTTTGCGTTTGACGGATCAATTTATTATTGGGTCTGAATAATGACAATATTCTTTTCCAGCCCTTCCTCACAAATCGGAACAGTCTAATATGAATTTTTGACAAAATAGTGATACCTACATTATTGTTTTCATCTACACAAAGTGATAGTCTTTACAAAGACTCACCAGTTGTCAACTACTTTCGCACCCCCCCCCTCTCCTTACAAACTACTCGACACTGTTCAAAGTACTGCACTCGAATAGCTTTTAGTGCATTCCAAACCAGTCCCGCTGAAAGTCTCTGAACAGACATTGGCTTCCCCCTCTCTATCGACGCCTCAAATTAACAACCAACTTCCTCACTACTATCCTGCAATATTCTCAAATCCCCTTCCACCATCGCATATTCCACCCTCACCACAACCAAAATTTCATGACAAACCTACGTTTCAATCTCGAACTCCGATTAACTTGCTCCTTCAAGTTTCATTGTCTAATCCACATCATTCCCTCAACCCGTCCAGGACTCTTTTGTTCACCCAAAATAATTTGCGATCTCATACGCCTCTTTCGTTCATCAACTTCTTCCGCAGAATACCAGTCACAGTTTGACAAAATTCTTACCTCTTCTGACAACCCTACGCAAAAGGTCACACCTTAGTCCCTCACCGACACTGCAACACTGCGTCAGTCTTCACGACTGCATTACAAGCAATTTTTCGCTGTCTACAACACATCCTCATGAGACTACCCTTCTCTCTTCCCCTCGATCCATTCTTAGTGATTCCCAACCCTCTTTCATCACTTAACGCCATCTCCAGCTGCAACTCCACCCACCCACTGATAAATTATATTCACTTTCTCATTGCAACTTGCCCACCATCCCTAAGAAGTCAACTTTCTCCATCAAGCCAACCTCCTCTCACGTATCTAAATACAATTTTCCCGAGCTCATAACCCTGAAGATAGGCTGCTAGCAGCTAGCAGCTCGTAGATTGAAATAAAAGAAAAAACTTTTTGTGATTTTTACTAAAATTCTGACCATAGGAAACGGATTTTTGTTTTTAGGAAATTTCAATACCTACTAATCTTGAAACGTATTCTCTTTTAATATCGCCTATTCAATATTTGATGTTCCGTAGCAGAAATTCCCGTATTATTTCCCTATCATGTGCGTAAAGTTATCATCGAAATATTGCTTCGTGTGTTTTGACTTCGACAGGTTTATATAAATAAGCTCTCCTTGTCTACATTGATCAAACAATATCTACGTGATCGAATTCAATAAGTTGCATATTCTACGCCTGAACGTGAATTGGAACCATTCTCGGGCGAAAGAGTTGATCATGATTTTTTCATTGTGTGAAAATGTAGAAGAATGTTAACAAGTTTTAAGTCAGTCATGACAATACTTTTCCTAATGATTCGTATTGGATACAATTCTTTTGTGTGTACGTTGTTTAATGAAAGATTCCCTTTGTATCACAAGATAATTATCATTAAATACCTAATATATTTCAAAATAATTATGACTTTCGCGTCTACTTTCATGGAAAAAGGGAAGTGTGTAATATTTGAATTTTCAAAAACTCAAGACGCTGGCTAGAGTCGAGAAGATAGTTTGTATAATAAAATTGGTGAAATTAACGAGGATCATGAGGCTGTTCGATAGACGATCAAAATATCTGTCAATTTTCTTTATTATTATCATTTTTTTTCTAATAGAATTTAATCGAGTTCAGATTTGAATGAAACTTGATTTTAAAAAAAATAAAATTGATGAAGAAAATTGACTAATATTTTGATCGTCTAGAGGAGCCTATAAATTTTTGTTTCTATATTTTCTTTCGTTCTTCCCTCAATTGGCAATTATCGACTGGATCGACCTGACTAAGAGCTAAACTCCTATTGTTGGATTTGATTAGGGCGCTATTCTTTCTTTGGACATCGAGTATTTTTCCATTAGTTGACAGTACTTATTTTTCCATGAGTAGGTAGATGCATGTATTTTATCAACCTACTCAGAGAGATCTTGAAAAAATAAAAGAGTTCAAGATAATGTGACTTTTCATAGGGCTCTCCTTCTGTATCATACATAATTATTCTCGACCTTTGCCTGATTCTCATTGTAATGGTACTCGCTCTAAGTTAGTCTTAAGGCAGGAGACTTGAAAATGCAATAATTGAATTCGGACTTGACAACGGAGTGACTGATATCTAGCGGGTATTTCTCGTAACACACAAAACATACACCACTACAAACACACGCACTGGAGGTACCTTATCAACTGTAGGATAAAATACACACGTGTTAACGGAAGAAACATTTTCAGTTTGTCACCATTTCACCAGAACTTCATTTTCAAGGCCAACAAAAACAAATATACGTAATTTCAAACCATCGTATTAATATCTAGGAAACACTTTTTCAAGAAATTGAATTATATTTGAGTGAGAGCTCATCGAAAAAATTGCCATTTGAAATTGTATAGAGCGAAAATTGTACCCTACAGTTGATAACAAGGTGCGGTAAGCGAGGTAGCCGCGATGCTAGCGCGCGTTTGCTCTGTCAAGTCCGAATAATAACACAGCTATTCCCCTTCCATAAGACCACCCAGTAAAGTTTGTACCATCACGATTCAGGAAAACAAGTATGCCCCTGTTCACAACGCTTGGAGCCAGGAGAAAGGGGAACTGCAGCGATAGCAAAGTCACGCAACAGTGTTATACTATGTTCACGTTAAGAGAGAGCTATAATCAAAAAATTTAGACGTGCCATGAAAACACAGCAAACGGCATTGAATTCAGCATTAAAAAGTACTTCAGAATCACGTATCCAAATCAGTAGCCTAATGCAAACAAAATTTTCATTTTGTTCCGTAGGGATATCAATGGGCATCGGAGAATCACAAAAAGTTGCAAAGAAACTGCATTTAATCGTACACTGCGTTGTCGCCGTACATAAAAGATAAATAATTGGGCTTTCAGCATTTCTGTCTGTTATATATATTATGTTGCTCTAATCCGTTTCATGTCCGTGAGGAATAAATATCTGTTTTCTAAAAATTTTCCAGCCGTCAGTCGCATTCTGTTAAGACACTAAAGACGGGAGATATGCTGGGACTCCATATTGTATAGAATTAAGTCTGTAGCTGATGGCTGCACTCCATTTGATTTCTGCGGCTTCGGCGTCTTGTGTTGGTGTGAGTGCGTGCAGCCTATGTGGTAGTGTGTTGTAATTCTATACAATATGGAGTCCCAGCATATCTCCCGTCTTTAGTGTCTTAATTCTGTCCGTCAATTCCTGTTATCAGTAAATGTCCATAAATGACGTCACGACGATTTAGTCTACTATGACGACCTTGTAATTTCAGCACAGTCTGCGCACTGCGGATTTTAGAGTCAACCTTGTCAATTTGTGAAAAACTGTTTTGGTCGCTCTGTGTAGTAGGTACATATAGATAGTGGTACACTATCTCTCTGCAGTCTGTATAATCCTAGATCCAAATATTACTTATTTAGTAATTCATTATACTAAAGGAACAGCAATCCTTTCTAAGTACCTAAAATTTGAAGTTTCTGAAGTAAAGTCAAGTATGCGTTGCAGTATCAGAAGGCACCAGAATATTTGTGGAATAAGCGTAAGGTTCTGTCACGGCTTATGTTTTACCATTCAGGATAGAAGTTTGAACGTACTCATCCTTGATAGAGGTTTGTAATTCATAATTAATAGAGCACAAACCTGCATGAAATTGAATACTAATTGTCTCTACGTGAGTATCCATTTAATTACCGCCTAATCATTCATATTTTATTTGTCTATTTTTTTTAAGGGTAGTCAATGGTGATTCATGCGCAAAAACACAGGTTACAGTTGATGCTTATCAAAATCATGTATTCAAAATTGGAAGTATTGATCCATATAGCCCACTTGATCTGTAAAGTACTAAGAACTGCATCTTTGATTGATTACAACTACCATGTTGGCTTGAGAGTTTGCAAAAATGTATCAAAGAAGACAACACGTAATTCTTAGACAAGCACAATTCTTAGACAAACGTGAAGGTAAGCCAATCCAGTTTTGAGAACGTATAGCTATATGTGTTTGGTGAAAACACTATCAATCTGTGTTTAATAGAGGAAGTGTATTACAAACACAATTTACAATTTGCATTTGCTCTAAATTTCATCTTTTATTAGGAAAGTACTGCAGCGTGGTATAAGTTTGGAAAAATTATAGAACTATGAAGGTGAATGAAGTACATTCCATACTTGTTCCCTAATACCTAGAACTAGAAGATGATTATGGTAGGTGCCGAGGATAATTATTATTTCACTTCCCCAAAGTTGATGTAATAATCAGTACTGATAAGAACTTTGCAGACTTGATTACATGAAAACATCGCACATCCACATTGTTTGCATTGTTGACAAAAGGTGTGGGTTTGTTTTATCTATACTTGTGAGGAAATGTTGCTAAATTTATTTGCAATTGCGACAGTTTATAGTCACTTACCCAAAATTTGATTGAGATGATTATGATACTCATTCAACTTTTGTGATTTGCGCTTTGGGAGATTGATTGGTGGTTCTGAATTTTAATCACTTTGCTAGGTTTTGTCAGTTTTTTGTTGTTTAAATTGTGAATCTTTGAACTGAGAGTGGTTAACGACTGGCATGTATCAAACACTTGCAAGCGTGTTGCAGAAAAAATAACGCTTGGTCAAAGTTATTCACCAGGAAAATTGAAGAGAACATATTCTGATAGTCAATTTCATATTCAATCTCTTATCTCTCTCTCATAGAAATTGATTTTGATCAATTTTTAAGCAAGCCCCAGTGTTCATAAAGTGGTATTTTTCTCGGTAATTTTCAGCGTTTGTTTGATCCTAGATATCCTTCCCACAAAATACTCCAACAAGCCAAAGTTATTATCAATTTTCCTTGTTTATATTTGTGGGTAGGGTTCTTGACCAAAATAATTTTTTTGGGTTTTGGGCAATCGGGCAGAAGTTTCCCCGGAGTAAAACGGGCATAACTGGTTTCTGGCAATGGTAAAATCTTGAACGGGCATAACGGGATACCAGTTATGCCCGTTATCTTAAACGGGCGGGTACCAGTTATTGCCCGTTTGCCCGAAATTTTTTTCGGGCATAACGGGTGACGGGCAATCGATCATTTTACAATAACGGGTATCGGGTAACGGGCAAAATCGATATTTTTCATTCGGTAACGGGCAGTGACCGAAAAAATAACTGTTATTTGAAGAACCCTTTTGTGCAAAACAAATCAAAATATTTTGCATTGTTGTGTAAAAATTATTTGAATTTATTTGTCAGAACGTATATCGGTAATGAGCGATGTTGTAATAATCAGAAGAAGAGTAGGCTATCATCTTTTCCTGGCTTGCTATCATCATTATGACTTCGACAGGTTTATATAAATAAGTTCTCCTTGTCTGAATTGATCCAACAATACTTATATCACCGAGTTCAATTAGTTGCATACTCCACGCCTGAACGTGAATCTAAATTATTCTTGGCGTACTAGAATACCTGCGAAAAAGTTGATTATGATTTTTTGATTTCATGAAAATGAGGAAGAATTGACAAGTTTTAATTCATTTGTGGCAAAACCTACTTCTCTAATGATACGTGTGGAACGTAATTCTTATGTACCTCTACGTAATTTAATAAAAGATTCCCTTCGTATCACATGTAATTCAAAATTATTATGATTTTCGTCTACTTTCATAGAATAAGAAAACTAGTTACAATTTCGGTAGGCGTACCTGGATTTCTTAAACGCTGGATTTTCATTTCTTGAATTTTCAAAAACTCAAGAGGTTGCAGGCAAGAGTCGAAAACATAGTTCGTATAATGAAATTGGTGAAAATAACGAGGATCGTGAAGCCGTTCTAGACGATCAAAATATTCGTCACTCTTTAGGTATCACCTTTTTTTTTTTTTTTCAAATCGAGTTGAATTGAGTTTAGATTTGAATTTTATTGAGGATAACTATCAAAATTTGAACGTAAGTAAACTTGATTTGGAAAAAAAAAATATATATATGAAGAAAATTGACATATTTTAATCGTCTAGAGCAGCCTGTTATTATGATTTTTTTTTCGAAGATCTCGTAATCTTTAAAGAAGTTCATTGTTGTCTCCATATTTTAAGCATATTGGGTTCGTTGTCTGCAGCTTTGCTATCGAAGTCAGTGTTTATTAGGTAGTTATATCTCATGTTCGTAATCTTTTGTTTTAACGAGAATAACATTATTAAATAATTGTCTTCAAAGAATACTGAATTCCGAAAAAGATTTGTAGCGTTCACGATTTGGTTATCGAATGACCGATATACCGGTACTTCTCAATCTGACCATCGTACTGAATTGGGATATCTGCAATTATTTTTTTAATTTTACAAGTGTACGAGAATCGAATTGGTTCTATTACTTAAAAATCCTTCTTTGAAAAGACTAGGTACCTTACTTTTAGAAATAATGAAACTGCCAATTTTTAGCGTTTTCTTGGATTTCGTATTACAAAATTTCAAAAAGCAGTGTTCATGATTGAAATTTGCATCGTCCAATGTAATAACTGCGTACCGATATTCTATAGGCATACATACTTCTCACATGAACTAATTTTGCATCCTGAAATTAATTTGATCATTAGAATTTGGTTTGTTCGCCATTTAGCTTCTTCATATGGGACCATTCGATGACGATATGAGAATACAGTACCTAGAAAGTGTATATCAAGTGTACGAGTTGATTTTTATTTCTTTCATTCTTTTTTCTTCATTTATATTGAAGAATTTGATAAGTTTTATTTCGCAATATGATAGAATTTCACATCATCGCATTCAACTGATCTATATTCAATAATATTCCTCGAATATTCTTAAGAGTTAGCGGTACTAGGCCAAACAAAACAGAAAAAGTTGATTCGAAGTTTTTATTATCTGATTCGAGCTAAATGGTCTACACAATCTTATGCACTACCTATGAAGTTAAGAAACGATAGGAATCTATTATGCGGTAGAGGCCTACATTTCAGATCATTTAAAATAACAAATAATGAATAATAAATAATTAATTACGCTGTAATAGGAGCCACGCGAGTTCAACAATAATAGGTACATCGTTTACTTGGTAAAAACCGTGTTGACGTACCGGTAGACAAAGAATGAATCCGCAGAGAGTCATTATTAAGAGAGAAGTATATTGAGTGTTCGAGTGAGCGGATTTGGGTCACAACTTGCTGCTCCTCGCTCCCTAGGAAGCGATTACAAAACTAAAGTATTAATAAATGTCTTTTTCAACTTAAATTACTTATTCTCCAAATTCAGGACAAAAATTATTAATCTAACATGAGCGTTCACTTTTTTTTGTATCTTTTTTTTTCTTTTCTTTGTTAACGCTACCTACACAATATAAAATTAGGTTTTTTATCACAGTACGTACAGGACAGATAGAGAGAGATAATAAAAAGTAAACTTAAGCATAAAGATTTACATTTTTTTTTTTTTTTTTTCAAACAAAAACATGGGCATGAGAAGTTGTCCGTATTTTGTTCATTAATAATTTTAAGTAATTTTTTTCTTTTTTCTAATTTTGGACAGGGTCAATATCCTAGCATGGTAAAAGCTGTCCGTATAAAACTGGCTCTGATGGTAACGTGAAGAAAGTTGTTTATTATCTGTGAAGGATGTAGAAGTCAATGGTGTAAAACAGGTCTAATTTGATGTTCAATTCCCTCGGAGAGCTTTTACTATACCGGGATGTGGTCACTTTTCATGGAACGTATCTTATTTACAATATTATATACTTAGATACTCTTTCTGTCGTTTACGCGGAGTTCTAAAAAAATATATGTTATGTACAATGATTTAAGGACAAAAATAGTAAATTAAATTTTATTAATTAAGCTACCGTATTTTATCGATGAGGTAGTTATAAAGTTGTTTACTACTCAAACGCGAGCCGCGCGTAAACAAGAAAATAAAATTAGTTAAAAAATAATATAATAAATTAGTTTAAAAATAATAAAAGCAAATAAAAACTTACATTCTCTTATATGTTAAGATCATACGAATAGGTATTATTTAGGAGTAAGTTTGTCGAAAGGAGTTACTTTGAAAGCTTTATTACAGATATCGTCGATCAAGGTGCTCGTTACTTGTTCTATGGCTGGCATCACTTCGTCGATAATATCTTTCGAGTTCTGGTTGAGGAAATCGTTCGTCACGCTACCTGGAATATCAAAAATTATTGGCATGAATGTAGATGAAGGAATGAAAAGAAAAATAGAATACGGAAATAGAATAACTTGATGTTGGAAATTATTTTCGTGCCAGCAAATTAATTCTCGAGCTTTATTCAAGTAATGAAAATTTATGAATCATCCCTGGTTCATATAAAAAAAGGATGCGTGAATTTTTAGTAATATGATTTTTTGAAGAATTTTTTTTTTTCTTTCACACCTAAGTGTAAGCTCAAGAAGTTTTATCAACCATGTAATAACTCAGAACGAATCGTGATCGTGATTGGGCTCATCCAGAAATGAATTCAAATACTCGTATCTTGTAGAATATTCAATTTTTTTCGCTAGGCCTATCTTATACTGTCGAAAAATCTTTCTCGGCTTCCACGCTCATGTCCGTGGCGATGATTTCTTGTGAAATTTTTTCATTTTTTCTTACGCATGTTGGTCGATTATCATAATTCTGATTGTTGTGAGAGTTATTCGATATAGTTTGTTTTCCAGAAGCAAGATTCTTACGGTAACTTAAATTATTTCGTATTTTGCCGATATTGTGAAGAAAGATGATTTAGAAATAAATGGTGAAATTATACTTACTGAGTGTTGTATCACCGTTGAAGAGATTTCCAAAATGTGCTTTAGCCGTTTTCACTGTCAATTTTACCGCCGAGTGATCTTTGATTTCTAAGAATTCTTGATCTTTTCGTTTCACCAATACGCCTTTCAATCGAACGTATACTTTCACATCGGCTGTAAATAAAATGCAAAAAAGTTTAGAAAAGTGGTTGTGATTGTGAGTTATCAAAAAAAACGAGAAAATCCATTTTTTCTTTTGCCTCGAAAAATGAATATTCTCAAAATTTGAGAGTAATCGAACAAATCAGGCACGCAGGCTTTGAAAGGACAATTTTCAATTGTTGTACCAATAAATTGTATAATGGAATGAGACGAAGACAAGAGTTATTGTAGAGCAGGAAAGGCTGTCCGTGAGAAGTTTACTTGGAAGGCGGTTATATGTAAAAAACTTGTTGTGCCTTATAAATCAATTCTTAAGGATAATGCTTGTGAAATGATTTTATTTTTCTACCTTTCGTGTTCGTGTCTTGCTTTCCTCGTCAACTTGATCGATTTGTATCTGAGAGTTATGAGTTTTAGGTGTTTTTGAATTTCGTTATCGTGGAGGAAGGATGAGGAGATAATTCAAAGAAAGAATGGAAACTGTTTCCATCACTATGAAGAAACTAAAGGATATAAGGGGGTGGGATTCTACATGAGGGAAAGATTGTAGAAGAAGGTCGAGGAACTCGAAAAAGTGAACGAGAGGACGAAAGCTGGGCGAAACGTATGATAGAATGGAGGCCATTCGACAAAAAGAGAACTAGAGCAGGGAGACCGCGACAAGATGGAAGGATGATATAGAAAAAAGGGTGGGAACGGGTTGGATGAGGGAAACAAACAATAGGAACAAATGGCGGGCTGATATGAAGTATGTTAAATGTAAGCTAAGATGTAAACATAGGTAAATGTCAAGCCCAATAAACGTTATTATTATCCCACAGTCTCAATCCCCTTCCCCCCTATCCTATATTCATGAATTTCCTAATCTATAAATTTTATCTAATTATGTTTTTTTTTTCTTTTCATTTTCAGGTGATCCATAGTACTTGGAATCAACTTCATTCAAGAGCTGGTTCTAGGCTAATTTTTGATTGTTCCATGGTCACAAAATTTTGTGAATACTTCAGTTGTCATAACACTTGCAATAAAGGCACGCGTATACAGATGCAAGGCAAAATTTGAACGATGAAACTGGGCCTCTATCTCATGTGTAGAAAGGCAGGTTGTCATGGCAAGCGAGCAATTGGAATACTCGTAGTTTTGTTCCCGCCAGAAGTGAGTTTTTATCTTAGTCTGTATTTCCAAATTCTCATTTTTTTCTAGTTGGATAATCAATATTTGGAAAAAAAGAAGCATGACAAGTCTTGGTTGCTGTCCTAAACGTATCCTGTAGGCCAACTCATTGGCCGGCATGTACCAACCGCGAATGTCACATTCCTCAAATATGCTCTATCACGTCATCATCGCTCTTGGATGTAATGCCAAAGGATACTGTCAGTCATCTCGACTAAGCCTTCACCGGTTCACCCTCTTCTCTCAGTCCCAACTCTGCTACGGAAGTTTCTATATTGTTCTTTTCGGAACTCGGTTATGGTCGGAATGTTGTTTCCTGACAAAGGATGGACCTAACTCTTTCGATTCTCACTCGACTGCAATACTCCGCTTCTATACAGAGTGAAGCAAAATGATGTTACCAGTTGAATGGGAAATTGGGCTGAATCTGTCGTAGCACGGAAACGCAAAACGTTATACGAAACATCGTACGAAATTTGTATTTCACTTTTATCTTCAATTTTAGCCACATCCAAAGTTTCTACGACTTTTCTGCGCCGAGGTAATGGACCAAAATGTGCCGAATATAACCAAATTTGCCAGGGTTTTCATAATGAGGCTCAAAAAATAATTGATAAAAAAATTGCGCGATCTTCAATCCTCAGTAGGCTACTATACTTTGGTGAGATTTTGCGCTGAGTTTGAAAATAATCACCCAAATGACTCTATGAAAGATCCAGTACTGCCAGATGATAGTTTCAAAAATCTGTATCCGCCCTAGAAGCAAATTTCTAAAGACTTCGATTGATTGGAAGGATGCCCATTTTCGATCCTCAAAAAAGATACGGGTTTCTGTTTTTCCACAAATTTTACGTACAATACTGATTTCTAGTAATCAAGGGAAAGGTACCTCGTCAGACACTCGTACGAGAGATACTTCTCTCCTGTTTGTTATGGGCTGAAACTGCAGTATTACGTAACATTGAGTCGATCGAGGGAAAAGTACCTCAGCTTCCCTTGTGAAAGATACCTTTTTCCTGATCGTTGTCAATGGATCAATCAAAGTCTATCAGAAGAAAGGTATCTTTCATATTAATAGCTTAGGTACTTGCAACCTCATAACGAACAGGAGAAAAGTATCTCTCGTTTTTGTGTCTAAGGTACCTTTCCCTTAATCGCAAGAAATCCGCATTGTATGTAAAATCTATGAAAAACAGAAAACCCCTTTTTTTTCGAGGACCAAAAATCCGTAGATCTGGGCATCCTAGGAAGGACCCCCGTCTTTGATCAAGGAGGGCAGAAGTGCAGAAATTTGCGGCACGTTGGCCACTAGAATGAAAGATACCGAGAAGCATGCACTCTGAGGAGGCCTCGTCATTGATGAAGGAGGGCAAACGTGCAGAAATTCGCGTCGTGTCGGCTGCTGGTGGGAATGATACTAAGAAGCTCGCTTTCTGTTGTATACCCGCGGTCAGAGATTGAACGAGGCGGTCTTTCTTCGATGAAGGAGGGCAAACATAGAGAATTTGCCATAGGTTTATGTCGTGAGGCAAAAGTTATCGAAAGTTACGGGGAATCTGGCTTTCGGTGTACATTTGCGTTGAGATTCAAGGATCACCCCAATTTTCATGTTAGGGAAATTTTGACCCTCCTTTGGCCGGGACTCTCAAATTGAAGATAAAATCGAGATACAAATTTTGTACATCCAAACTGCACGTTCAAAGTTTCGCGTTTTTGAGCCACGATAGAGTTAGCGCCAACTCCTGTTTAACTGGTAACATCATTTTGCCTTACCCGGTATACTTAGTCCCCCCCCCGCCCCCCGTCAACTTCAAACACCACAGTACTGAATATCCAACAGGAAATTTTTCGGCTATTCAGGCCGATTTAGGCTTAACGCCTCTGAGTAAAAATTTTTCGGTCGTGTGTCTATTTGAAACGTATTCGAGCAGAGGGGTAGAAAATCGACTGCATTGTCCTGACTAAGAATTGAAATTCCTGTTTTCGGATTTGATTAGGGCACTATTCTTTCTTCTGGACGTCGAATATTTTGCCATCATTTGACAGTACAATACATATTTTCCCATGAGTAGGTAGATGCTTGTACTTCATCAACCTACTGAGAGAGCTCTTCGAAAAAGAGAGGAGTTCAAGATAATGTGGTTTATCATCGAGCTCTCCCACTATTTCATGCGTATTCGGTTGCCTTACTGTAATGGTACTGTAGCTTCATTAGTCTTAAGTCAGGAGACTTGAAAATGAAAATATGATAGCACATTTATTCCCCGTTCATAAGACCACCCAGTAAAGTAAAGTATGCAATAATTATGGTCTATGAAAAGAGCCTAATACATTCTGTGAAATTATCTCAGTTATATGTGTGGACCGCCGCCCACTGCAATAAGACTAATTATGAATTGCCTGGAGCTAAAGTGGGCAAAGATTTCCTGTAATGCCACTATTCTACTTATTGCTGCCGAAGGGTAGTTCTCGTTCCCTATAACTCTCTTATTGTCACTCTTTTTCTCTCTTGCAATCTGTCGGAGCATTGAAACTAGCGATCTCCTTCCTAATGAGAATTACGATTCAGGATTTTTCAAGTAAAGCTCGCGGTGGTCTCCATCATGCTAACTTTTTTGAGTGAGGCTAAAGTTTAACGCGTTTATTTCAATATACGAGTTGAATTTCTGAGGTCAGATTCTGTTGATGACCGCTATTGAACTTGAATTTTTGAATCCAATTCGAATTAAACGGCAGATTTCCTGGTATGCATCTTAAGTGTTTCAAACACTCATTAGTTGCAACATCGTGTTCGGTCTAATTAGCCACGAAAAAATGCGCCTAAATCACATGCGCATCAAATTTATCATTTTTTCTTTGTTCTTCCTTTCTTGTTTTATAATTTACGCCGCAACATAACTGACGTGATGTTGTCCATACTGATCGAATGTCTTTCCAATCAATATTACGAAGATAGGAGAATGAATGATGAGAAAAATAAAAAACATTATTTTAATAATATTATAATAAGCCATTTGACACTTTTCGAGCAAAGACAATTCAAGGGCACCCGTATTTATATCTTCTGCAATTTCAATCAGACGTATTTTGTTTCTCTCTCTCATTTCATTTCATATTACTCATTCAAGGAGACCATGGAAAGTGTAGCGTACGTAAATCATTTTTGATACTTTTCATCGCACCCAGACTTCGTTTATTGATAATTCATCCTAAGTACACGTATGCAACATTGAATTATGGTTTGTTTTTCTCTCCTTCTTGAATCTTATATTTCTCGTATTTTCTTTGTAATTAACAAGATCAAAAAATGTCGAGCTAATTAAAAAATAACGCAATCGTTTAGCATCCGAATATGATATCTGTGGTTTCGCTAAATCCGGTTTTATACGCGCATTAAAAAGAAAATAAGAATGAGAAAAGGACGTATTGTAGGTATTCTGACAACAGAAAAAAATGATTTCGTAAAGGATGACCTTGGCGTTACAATGCCGCACGCGAGAAATGTTCGATTTTTTCAAAGATGAGAATACATATTTTTTTTTTCAAACTTTTATCAAGGGGGAGTATACTTACTCAGATTAGCTGTAAACGGGCCATTTCCCATAATCGGTACGACCAAAGCTCGTCCTTTTATGTCGTAATCGGATGTCAAGTGCAAAACCGGGATCGTTAATTTGATATCCAATTTTTTGCCATCTAGATTAACGCTGTAAATAGATAATTTTCATTATAGTAACTAGATGACAATATCGTGCCTCGATTACGATCGAAATGTGCCAAATTTAGGCGATTCGTCTTCGCACTATCACGTACCCAATTATTGTATAGTTTTTAAACGTCGATTTTTAGATTTAAATATATATATCAATAACCTTAACACGAGTAAACTCTTAATGGACAATCGTATAAAAAATTCAAGGTCTCGCTTTTTCTACGCTCGCTATGTGTACAAGATGTACCTCAGCGTATATGCTCGTATCATTAATGCCATTATACCATTTCCTCAACGATACTATTACGAAGGTAGCACATGGCGAGATTTACGCGAATCTTCTTCTCTTAAACTTGTGATATATTTCTCTTACTCTTTTCCCAATAACACTCTATAAATGCCAGTTTTCTATTCGCGGAAGAATCCTTCAAGATTATCAAATAGTATAAATGGTAATTAGTAATTCTAGCGGCTAGTGTGCGAAGGCCCGCGAGGGAAGACTAAAATTAGCCGACTCGGAGAATAATAAACGGAATACGAATCGTATTTATGACTTACGTGAGATCATCAACTTTGTAGCCACTTAAACCGAACAGTTTCAAATTTGTCAACACAGCTTTGTAATTGATCGCTTTCGTTCCTTGTTGCAATTCGATTTTCGGTATAATGAGCGGCTCGATGGCTGGAATGGCGAGATCCGGTACTCCTGTAATGAGGAAAATAAAAACATGCGGAAATTGAGATTTTTAGGAAGTCGAAAGAAGTAAATCGATATGCTTGTAGGGTTTACGATTACGTTTTTAGTATATAAAATGCTTAGTATCTATATGTATTTCAAATACGCTAATCATGGTCGTGATCGGAGCAGGGTCAAAACTGTCGAGCCATGCGACACGTCTTCGATATACCTGAAAGTAATAGATGCGACTTCACTTCAATTGAATTTTCTCTTGTTTTTTTGTCTGTAATGAGTGTAAACTTCCGGTCAGTAGCGTGATTGTTGCAAAAAAATCTAAAAACTTGTCAATCGAAACGAAAATATGCGTATACGGTAATCCAGTTTCTTGTATTCTCAAGGTTCAAATGAATAAGAGATCGTGTTATGGTTTTTCCAAGCGAAATGAGTAAACGTCACTTCGAAGATACTGACCGCAAAAATAAGGACAAAGCCCGAGTAGTATAGAGTGGTGAAGTACAAGCAAGTGACTATTGATGAAAACATGAGAAGTCAGTCATTGTGGTGATGATCGATACCTAGAAAAACTTTCGAGATGAAGAACATTCGTAAAACTAGTAGTGTCCCGAAAGAGTACACCGTATACTCTCACAAAATTTGTGCAAAACTTGGGGTATACGGCGTATACTCTCAAGGACCTAAAATTCTTACTATGGCGGGAGGAAAGGGGGTTGAATAATTAAGAACTATCGAAAGTATGAGGAGACATTGGCGTATCCTCTCAGAAATTTCCTTCGGGACACCTTAGCGTAAAACCTTCTATAAAAGGTAGAAGAAAGTTTTGAAAGCCAAGCCTTCCCCTTCAAATTGGATTAAGCTATATAAAGTTTTAGTATGTCTCGACTCTACTGAATAAAAATATGTCTTTCTTACGACCTATTGCTTACTCCTCTCGGTAACCCCGAATCGACTCGCTATGTCGACCTAACTTCGCGATTTTGTGTGATTCAGTTCAGGCCCATGTCAACCGCAAATCAACCACGAAAGTCTGCAAATCGACTTGAAATCGCCAGTTTCTTTTCACCATATCGACTTATCTTTGAAATCGAAATTGAGTCAACCCCCCCCCCCCCCCCCACATACGCCATTCGTCGTGGCAGAAAATTTCAGAGACGTCGAAAGTTCCCGAGTCAAGGTCAAAAATGAGTCGATAAAGTGGTATCAGATTTTGATGTCGACTGAAAATCGACGTTGAATTTGCGTCGGCGTTTCATGAGATTCTCAATCGTCTTCTCGCATTCTGTCTGAGAGGAGCGAAGTCATCGAACGCAGCACGCGTTAAGGGGGTGTCTCCAATGACTCTAGATCGACGTCCATTTGGGCTCAATCTAATCGACTTGAAATCGACCCAGCAGAATGGTGGCTAAGAAAACTTGGTAAAGTTGACTCGAAATCGACATCGATTTGTGGCGGCACACAGCACTGGAGACAATCGGTCTTGAAATCGACCCATTAGAGTGATTGATGAAAAAACTGACGCGAAATCTACTTTGATGGCGCATATCACCGAATAATTGCAAATCGATGGAACAGAACAGTCGATTTTAGGTCGATAGAAAATTTCGAGAAATCGACCCGATGTCGATGTGGATTCGATTTTTATATGAGCAAGACTTTGACAGAAGAGAATTCTCGGTCAACTTGTCCTCTATTTCGGCCGACATGGTTCATTGGGCTGTGAACGTGCTAATACGCGAAGAGCCTCCGTCGAGACAGTGCGGTAGGCACTAACACACCTCAGCGCAGCTCTTCGTTGGATTTTAACCATTTCTCTACGTCGGTATGGTATCTTCATGCAGTCGGCCCATACTGGGGCACCGTATAGGAGGACCGACATGGCGGTGCTCTCATGATCCTTCTTCTTGCCTCCTTCGGCCCTCCCAGGTTCCTCATCAGGCGTGACAGGTATCCAACTACCCTACCCGCCTTTTCCGCTGTCATCAGGAAATGGTGCCTGAAGCTCAGCTTTGAGTCAAACCAGATGCCCAGATATTTCATCGTCTTCTTGGTCGCGATTTCCGCACCTTGCAGGCGAAAGGTGGATGACTTGAATTTTCGACGGGTCGTGAATAATATGGCCTCCGTGTTATCCACGGCGAGTTCAAGCCTGGCCGACTCAATCCAACGCGTCACTACCTCTAAGGCCCGCTTTACCCTGCTCTCCACCGCTACAATTGTTTCGGCGGTGCATACCACCAGTGTGTCATCCGCATAGCAGATAAGCTTAACACCCGATGGCAGCCTCACCTTGAAGATCCCGTTAAATGAGACGCACCACAACAGCGGCCCGAGGACCGACCCCTGCGGCACCTCACAAGTAACAGGGCATTTCAATGTACCAGCAGAGGTCTCTGCTTGGATTTCTCGACAGCTAAGATAGCTGCTGATCATCCTGAGCAGGTATGCGGGCACTTCTGCGTCGTTGAGGACTTCCAAGATCCTCTCCCAAGGAATCGAATTAAACGCATTCCTTATGTCGAGGCTGACCTGCGCAAAACTGACGCGTAGCAATTTTAGCACGTTCACCGCCACTTGAGCTCCTTGCTGAGGAGAGAACGGTAATGTTCGAAGCAAAGAAGACAACGACGACCAACCAAGAAGCTTTACGGGTCAAGCAGGAGGCCAGGCGCTCCTTGCATGTAAAATGGAAAGCGAGAATTGCCCAGAGTGAGCTGGGCAAATGGACGACCCGTGTGCTGATATGTGACCTTGATGAGTGGATGAACCGGGACCATAGTCAGCTGAACTTTCACCTGACGCAGGTGTTAAGCGGCCATGGCTGCTTCAACAAGTACCTTCATGAGAAGCTAAGGAAAGTTGAGCAGGCTTCGTGTTCGCATTGCGATCAAGGGCGGGATGATGGACCACAGCACACCTTATTTGAGTGCGAGGCATGGAAGCGTGAGCGGGACAAGCTTAGTCGGTCTCTTCAAGAGATCGGGGTAGAAAAAGCGCTTGTTCCGAGTAGCCTGGTACCCACCATGCTAGGTTCCGAAGAAGCATGGAACCAGGTGTCTGCATTTGCGGCCACCGTTATGAAGAAGAAGATGGACCAGGAATGGAATAGGCAATTGCAAAACCACGCTGTGGCCTACTCGACACCTGTGTACCATCAACATCCGGATCTGCAGGAAGACGACGAGAAGGACACCATTTAGCTTGATGATGTGATAGTGTCTGTGGTTGGTATGTGAGTGTCACTAGTGTATTTTGCGTGCCAGGGGGACACTGCAGCTTGGCGATTGCCAAAGCAACTTGGCGGTTGCCAAGTAGAAGAGGGGGTTCGCGTAGAGATTCTTCCAACACTGAGGTTATACCCGAAAGGGTCGATTCCAGGTTGGAGGAAACAAAATTAAATGCATACGCAACCCGTACCCACTCCACTATGGAGGAAGGGGCGGCGTTCTGCAAATGCGACAATAACGTGATGGTTCATTGGGCTCTCCTTCTTCCATTTCCTTGATCTTCGCCTGTAAGTTCCTGTGACCTTCAATCATCAAGCCTAGTCCCAGAGTACGGTTCCTCAGTGATTACCTTGGACTTGACTAACATGCTTACCAACCTACTAGCTTACGATATCTTGAACTGGATTCTTATATGGTTGAAGAAGAGGAAAGGTTGAGGTGTCAATGGCTATAACTTGAATTTCGAGGTTTGAAAAACTCTATCATTGATATGTATACATTTAATTCAAGTCAGGATGGCAAAGAAGAGGAGGCCGGGGCTACCTTTGACCTCCGTTGGAAAATTTTGAAGGGCTTTTACTTTCCTCCTCCTCCCTCCTGCGTAGAAGACACTCGCGAGTAACGGAAGAAGTGCACTGCAAATTCGTCAATCAAACTCAATGACCTTGATCTACTCTAGGGATTCCAAGAATATGAGCTTTTTCAGAGAGACACTAAAACTATACAGGGTGAACTAAAATGACGTTAGCGTAGTAGTTGGCCTCTAAATGCGCGAAAACTTGAAACGTTAGACGTATAGTTGAAATGTATCAAAATTGTACCTTAATTTTATCTTTAATTTGAGTCACATCCGAAGCTTCTACGACTTTTCTGAGCCAAGTTATGGACAAAATGTGCCGACATTTTGCTACAGGGGTTTCCGAAGTAGGTAATTACCTAGAAAAAATGTTTTTAAAGTGAGAAATTGCGTGATCTCTCATATTTTCTCTCGCATCTGCCCGCGCTGAGTCCAAAAAAAAAACGTAGGATGACTCGACAAAGCACCAAAATGACTGAATGAGCCCAAGAAAGGTCAAAATTGAAAATGCGGTCATTTTGACATTCTTTTCCAATCCCCGCTAAAATTTTGCACCGAGTCCAAAAGAAATAGTGGAATGACTCGACAAAGCACGAAAATGATTAAATGTGTCCAATGAGGGTGATTTATTGAAAAAGGAATTAAGTCTCGGCCGAAGGAAGGTCAAAATCTCCCCAACATGAAAAATGGGGTGATTCTTGAATCCGCGAGTGTACAACAGAAAGCAAGCTTCTCCCTAAATTTTGCCTCACAGCGTGAACCAACGGAAAATTCTCCATGTTTGCTCTCCTTCATCAAACACGGGGCCTCGTTTGATCTCTCATCGCGGGGGTGCGACAGAAAGCGAGCTTTTCAGTATCATTGCCTCTAGCGACCGACACAATGCGAATTTCTGTACGTTTACCCTCCTCTATCAATGACGGAGCCTTCTTTAATCTCTCGCCGCGAGTGTACAACAGAGTGCATGCTTCTCGGTATCATTCATTCTAGAATTTCTGCACTTTTGCCCTCTTTGATGGAGGACGGGGCCTCCTCTAACTCTCACCGTGAATCTACAACCAAATGCTGCCTCGTATCCATTTCGATATTTCGTGGGGTCATTTGGGTGATTATTTCCAAACTCAGCGCAAAATCTCGCCAATGTATGGTACAGAGTATCGAAGATCACGCAATTTCTTTACGAGGGAAGATTCTGACCTTTTTTGGGTCGTACATCTATTCCGAAGCTTTGTAGGTTCACTTGGGTGATTTTTTCAAACTCGGCGCCAAATTTTATTAAAGAATCGTACAAAATTCTGAAGATCATCTTTTGAGCTATGTATCCATCTCGAGCTTTGTAGAGTTATTTGATGGATTTTTTCGGGCTCAGTGCCATATTTCACTAGAGAATCGAATAAAATTGGCGATTTGCAGATTAGGGGAAATTTTGACATGTTTCATGTCTTTCGTCTTACCCTACCCCAATTGAAAAATTTGCGAGTACCACCCCCTTCCCCCCAAATTAGCGTGCACGTGCGCGTGCAAATTTATACCCTAGACTGATTCAGAAATTTGCGAGTACCACCTCGGCTCACTTCCTAGCGTGCGCGTGCAAATTTATACCCTAGACTGATTCAGAAATTCGCCAGTATCACCTCATCTGACCTCCTAGCGTGTGCGTGCGCGTGCAAATTATACCCGCGACAGATCCATAAGTGCAGGCCTAATGTACGTATTTTACCTTGAAATGTTCTAAACTAGATTTATACTAGACCAAGAAGCGGGGCGAACGAGCGGAGCGAGTGAGGTTCCCTAATCTCATCAGCCCAAAATATAATTTAGCCGTGATTCCTTAGCGTGCGCCTGCATGTGCAAATTTATGTCTCTATTCTAATATTCTTACCCTACCTCAATTGAAAAATTTGCTTCTCATCAGCTTGAAATATACTAAAGTGGGTTGACCAAGAAACGGGACAAACGAGCAGAGCGAGTGAGTCCCAGTAATCTCATCAGCTTGAAATATACTAAAATGGATTTGTACTGGACCAAGAAGCGGGACAAACGAGATGAACTCTAGCCACCGCAAGAAAGTTCAATATTTAGAATTCCCCTTGTTTCTCATAACATGTCTCCAAGGCAATTTCATGAGCATTCGAATCAAACAGCATTAAAGCGACTTGTTCATCATCATTATTCGCGGAAACACCTCCTTCTAAGACATGAAACATGATCTTTATTTATTTGGCTACGCCAGAACATTTTTAGATAGATTGCTTATGTTGGGCAATTTCTTATCCATGCAAACGATGTGTTGACAGTGGTTTGAGGTTCGATCTCATCTACATATTTTGCGGTTGAGATCATTGAGCGTTATTAGAATGGGCAAATAACAAAAATTTTATCTATCTGTCAGTAGTCCCAATCTCCCTAAGACCGAGCGCTTCAGTGCATGGGAAGCCTACGCTGGGAAGTGGAAAGTTATCGTAGCGTTTGATTGACCTATGGGTCCGTATTTTTGAAACTTCCTTCATTGCTAGAGATGATAATTCGTCCAGAGTTGGTGGCTATGCCCGTGGAGGTGTAAGATTGAGGGCCCTTGGGTAGAAGAGATGAAGCCGCCAACCAGCAAAAGCCAAAAAAGCGCTTATCGTTCTACAGATTCATTATCGGGGTCATTTTTCCAGCGAATAATTGAATTAAAATCCGCACGTTTGTTATTCTCTTAAAAATTGTATTATACAAGCTCTTATGTAGGCTATTATGTATTAAATGATAATGCATTGATATTTGATCCATCGCAGTATTTTGTGACTATTTTTTTTTTTTTTCCATTTTCCCCGTAAAATTTCACTCACGGAACACCAACTTGATTGTTGAAATGTTCGAAATTCAGTTCAATACTGAAAATAAAATAATTTTTGAGCCCTATTTACAGAACCCTGACAAATTTGTCCATTTTCTGCACATTTTGGTTCATAACTCAGCTCAGAAAAGTCGTAGAAACTTCCGATCTAACGTTTTTAGGGTAACATCATTTTGCCTCACCCTGTATTTCATCATGAAACGGGAGACTTTGGAGAATGTTGATTGGGATGGTCAAAAAATATGATTTTTATTTTTCAATCGTAGAAAGTTTTGACGCGTTTCGCATATTGTTAGGCTGAGTCTTCAATTTGCCCCATTTTTCACACCTCTCCCATCTCCTCGATTCATTTCAGGCGTGGTGCGATTGGGAATGATTTGGGACCGGATGAGACGTGGGAAATTGTGACCTGTCGCGAGAAAAAACCTGTAGGTGTTGAAAAACTTATTTCGGGACTGTAATTTGAAATTCAGTTCTCAAATCAAAGCCTTTCCCTTATAGACCAGGTTTCCTGTGTTTCTCGTTCAACTTCGAAGAGAAAGCCGTCACTTTTTTCCCAGTACGTGCCTGATTGGAATAGGATAAGTCAGTTTTCGTCGAACGTCAAGTTTTCAAAAAGAGCAAATGAAAATAGAATTTTTTTTCCGTTGAAAGAAGAAGAAGGAAGAAGGGATATGAGAAAACGTACTTGTGGAAAGTTGGATTGATCTTTGAGCTTTGGAGAAAGACGTCAGGAGGTAAGTCTCGCCTATTGGAGGCAGGTGGTTTGAAGAATCTTGTTGGGGTGAGGAACCTGAATTACTCTGACTAGGATCTCTTTGCAGAGGCTGACCATAAGTATACGAAGACTCAGAAGCTTCAATACACTTATGAGGTATTATAAAAAATAGTTGAAGAAAATCGACCTAAATTTGAGCCCTGAACAAAGAGAGAGATAGGGGTGCCTTGGCAAAGCTACTTTTTAGGTTCTCTGCAAGTCCCTTTTTGATGAACCGAATTTGTGAAATCCCCCCTCCCTTCCATGTACCATGTGCAGCAGCGTCTCCAATTTTCGAATTTGACCATTCAAAAATCGAAGGACTTTCTTCTTTGCCTCCTTCCTTCGAATTTTTTCTCATATTCTTCATCTCTCACCCTAATTCTCTTCCGAAGGGCGTAGCATCTTAGACCGGATTCATGACGCAAATGCAAACGATCTCGAATGCACAAATTCTTACACTACGAATACCTATTTATTTTCAACCAAAATTATGGACAACAGAAACAGAAATATTAAAAACCCATTAACGATCATTACTACCCAATATCTTTGACTAATAGTAAACCTTGATTCTACATAGGCGTTATTGACCGAGTGAGGAGACGAAAAATTTCTCGACATACAAGTCGAAGATGACGTGTATATGTGTTGTGTTTAATACGCGCGATGAATTGATATATTTTTCGAGGTTAATAACTAGTGTAAGCGAGGTGTAAATTCGGAATGGTGCGAAAGATTCGAGCCAGGAATCAATATGCGTATACTCGATAGCGACTGATGAATAATAATCAGGAAATAATTCGCGATATTAAAATGTTTCAGGGCGCGCCATATCGCGTAATATCGTAAATTTTTTACCGCGGGATCGAAGTACCGGTGCAGGAAGACTCAAATGAGGAAGGAACTAAAAAAAAGTAAGACCGTTTTGAATTTTGTTATTGTGTACCGGGATGATAATTATGGTGTAGGTACCTTTACGATATCTAGACCCACAGGGTTTTTCATTTGAGTAGAATTTTATGGGCGGAAGTAATCATAAAAGGAGGACCGAAATCGCATTAAAATTTTAATGGTTCACGAGTATATAAACTATAGTATCCATTCATGTCGCGGTACACTGGAGGAATATCATCCTCTCAATGCTGCATGCGCGGTGATCGAGATGAAATTAGGAAGAGAATTGATTCTTTGTAGTAATACCTAGTACGATTTCCTTATTTTCTTCGAACGCACACGTATAGAAAAAAAGTCGGACTGAAAAGAAAATTTCGTACGCGTATCGTAAGAGTCTACGTGGTTTCACTTTCTTTTCGACGTGACGTCACGTACGTTGTCGAGAAAAAGTGAGAAAACATCGTCAAACACTACAAAGCGTCAAAAAGTGAACGACCTTCGATGGAAAATGTTCTGTAGATTCTTCTATTTGAAAAAAAAAAACAATGACTAAGAGTTCTCGTCAATGTGATACCGTATTGAGTAACAACTACCGACTTCCGATTGACAAAATAATATTTTTTTACGACTATGATGATTGTCCTTTTCTTCTCATCGATGTATCGCTTTGTCGAAGAGAGATTGGTCTATAACGCACTTTTGGTTACTTCTCGCATAAAAAGTTCTTAATTTCCACAAAGATAATAATATGTTCATATTCAGTTCTATGAAATATGCCGAAAACAATTGGCGAAGAAATATGTTACCGAGTCTTGTTCGTGAGTCATTCTGGCGAAAATTTCATATCGATAGGTTAGGTGGTTCTCAAGGTACACGAGGACAGGCTCGAGTTTCTGGAGGCTGCTTCTCAAGTATTTCTTTCACTAACTACTTCAATTGAGGCGAGCTGGGAATTTAGTTTTGAGGGTGCGGATTCGCATAGACGCGAGCAGCAGATGGAGAGAAGGAGAATTTTTCCGGGATGGATCCAGAAATGACAAGTCGGTTGTACTCAAAGACTCTTTCTCTCAGCTTTCGACTAGTTTGTCTAGTTAGTATTGATGGCGAGGCAATGTTCACCTTCGAGTCTATGAATACTGTTCTTCTTCATCGTTGTTCGAGGGTCGCAGAATTAGTGCTCGCGCTACACAAAAATGGCACATGGTGGTGTTCAGGTACGTGAAATTTTGTCCACGAGTTTTTCATATTTCCTCGAATTTCAGCCCCCCCCCCTCGCCCTTGTCCCTCAATATTATACGGAAAACGGTCACAGTTACAGTAATAATGTATTAGAGTGAAATGATTGTCCATAAAACTTCCTCGATTGGGAGTATACCCATGACAAATTTAACCATTTTCTGTTTCCCTTCGGGAGTCTCGAAGCTGCAATTTTTCAATTGAACTGTTTTTGTCTTCATCCTCTAAGAGGCTATTTTGACCGATTTGAAGCTTCTGTGAGGAGAGGCAAGAGGTGTTATCAAACAGTACTGTGTGTGTAGACAGTGAATCAAAACTCGTCTATCGATCTGATTATTATCTTCGAAATGGTAAAATTTTCGAGTAATGTCTGACTCGTAATTCCTCAATTTTGATCAATAGATCTGTTACAAGGATTCCGTTTCTCACGACTCGCCTCTGTTCAAAATTATTCTTCAACTGAGCCCAATTTCGTATCCACTCAGTCCGCATGAAGAAATCACCTTGACAACTTTAGGGCTTTTATGGGGAGGTGTATCGAACATGCTGATTCATTGATTACCAATTTCTCATCTTCTGAAGACGATGTGAGGCACAAATAAAATCCCGAATATTTACTTCATCTTTCGAGATAATCTTGAATTATTGAAGGAGGGTGAGTTTTGAAAGACGGGATAGGTGTGTATTACCAAGTGCGTCTATTGGGTTTTGTTTCCGATGCTTACACGTTTTATTATTTTTCTTCAGACTTCATCTTCCAAGGTTGGCGCTGTTTGTGATGAAGGGGGGAGGGGGTACACGCTGTATACCCGTCTCACTCTTGTAAAAACGAGATTCGGACCAATACTTGAATGTTCCCATCTTTTCTGATGTTCTTGGTCTACGTAATTCTTCCTTTCTGTCGCTTAGATCCCCTCAAGGCGCTCATCTTAAACTCAAGTCCTTATTTTCTACTTTTTCATCCACTCTCTCTCTCTTTCTCTCTCTCTTTCAACTCCTATCACTGGTATCCTTCTCGAGATTTCTTGTGATTACCAAAACAGCTAAGTATACAAACGCCTAATCGGGACCGAGAACTAGATATGCAGTCTCCATTTAGAATACTATCAGAACTGTGCTTGCGTATTCACCACCGACCTTACTTAATTTAGCCCATACGTAAGGCTTCAATATTACAAATCATATACTCGAAGTTACTCGTACAATTGGAAATCCTGTATTCCTCATCTATCTCTGGTTCCATCCAAAACCGTATTTGCGAAGTATGAAGGATGGTCTTTCTCCCGAATTCCAGGTCCAAGAGATCGTACGTATCAGCAGAAACTCTTTTCGTCACCGCATATGGCCCTTGATATTTCGGGCAGAGTTTGGCCGCCTCCCCTGCCTTCCTGGCCTATATCTATAACTTTGCCCGGACAGTGACGCCGCTCGAAATCTTTTTTCTGAATATCCCACTTCTGAATTCTAGTAATAATAACTTAGACCCTCAAGTCAACATACGTCTGACGCAGAGCCGGATTGAGGTCTGCTGCCGCCCTGTGCAAAATTCTTTTTGCCGCCCATCAAAAAAAACAATTTTTGCTCGCGATTTACCGTCCAAGATGATGAGGGGGGGGAGGGGATTGGGCAAAAAAAGGAAGAACGGTATTTTCAAATAATTGAAATAATTAATGAAACCAGCATACCGGTTTTTTTTGAGCTTTGAAAGAACCGGTTAAACCGGATTTTAATGGGAGCTCAAAAATATTACATTTTTGCCACCAGGAGCGCTAAAAGCGTGGCTTCATAGCGGTCCCAGAGCGTAATGAACCGGCTTTGGAGCGTAATAAACTTGTGTCTTGTGGACATGTGGTCGTGTACTCGACTTTTTCACTTCAAGCAACAAGATCAAAAAAAAGAAAGACAAAAAACGATTAAAACAGAACAACGTTAAAAACAAACGCCAAACACGAAAGTTGCAGCCCAGCAGCCTTGCAGTTTCGACGCTCCGAGTCACTGACCGTCGCTCTCTATCAAATCAGCAAAAAAGGTTTTTAGACCTTTCCTAGATCTCCAAAAGTTTTGGAGATCTAAGAAAGGCCGAAGAGGTAGTCAAACCAAATGAGCTCAATGATCACCACCTGACGGAGTACCCCTGATCTATATTGACTGCTCTGATTACGTCGCAGACTGAGCAGTCGTTAGTGTATGCTATCCTGAGGCGTCCACACTGGGTTTCAATGAAGATGATGGGAGAAAACTAAATCGCGTCTTCCCCTCTCCTGCGAGTTTTGTACATGCCACTCTGAAGGATCTAGAGTGAGTGAAGGGAACCTCAAACGAGTCAATTAAACACAATCACTGATCACACAACAGTGCTTCAGCTTCTTTGTTTCGTTTTCTTTCATTCATGTTTTATTTTGTTTCCATCTTGTTTTTGTATTTCGACTTTTCTTCTCCATTTCTTGTAGTGTAAGTAAGAATTCCAGCTGAATAATTGCCGCCCTGTGCATCGGCTCAGGTCGGCTCAATGGTAAATCCGGCACTGGTCTGACGCGCTTTAATGCTCATCTTACTCCGTTTATCTATATCGAACACATATCAACACGTTCGTACAATCATATCCGGCAATCTCCTGCCCGCAAATACCTTATACTATCTAATCCCCTCTCACCCTTACTCGTTCTGCAAAACCCTGATTCTACCTATCCTATCGTCCAACTAATCCTGATCCTCATTTTTGTGCATGCGTCAATATCGTGATACCGAAACACATCGACCCCAAAAAGCTCGTGACAGAGGAGTCATTGCTTTCACCTTCCATTTTCATACGATCTCAAATTCTATTACAGCTCTCACCCTCTTCTCCTGACACGATTTCTGTTCGTCGTTATCCTTCAATAAACTATAATGATCTAGAAAAAACGACGCGACGAAGTTACACAAAGAGCGCAAGTAATCTGTTTTAAAGGAGAAATTTTCAATACTGAAAATCGAAAGTCATGCGAGACAAATGCTAGTAGGTGCGGTACTGCCGTCCGATCAGCCGGCAATCTTCCCTGCGAACCTACGAGAGGGACTGGAAAATATTTAGGAGCTTGAAATTTCTTCAAGTCCGGCGTTGATCCATACAGAAGTGTTGAACGTGGAAAAATGACGTGGCCAGAACTGGAAATAAGCTATCGGAGAGGAGCTCAGGGAAACGACCGCTTATTTAACGATGTTGAATGAGGAACGAAGGGAATTTGTTCGAGGGGTCAAATCAGTCATCATACAATCATTCTGGCTCAAGAATCAAAATTTTCCCACGTCCCTCTCCTATCACAATATATAATGTGGCTTAGCTCGTTCACCTTTCTGAAGCCATCAGCCCAAAATATTCTAAAGTAGATTTATACTGGACCAACCGCGAGTGATGCCCCTGAGAGCATTTAGGCTAAAAAATTCCAAAGTAGACTTATACTAGACCAAGAAGGGGTCCGACCAACAGCTATTAGCCTAGAGAAAAGACTTATATAATGAGCCCTAGCCAGAAATATTCTAAAGTAGACTTGTATTGGACCAAGAAAGGGGGGAGGGCGAACAAGCGGAGCATGCTACCTTATAGAAGACATAAAACATGATCTTCATTTCCCCTTGTAACTCCGCTCTCAAGGTCAAGCTCTTCAGCTCTGGCTCTCCTCGATACCAAAGTACGGCTCTTTGGCTCGACTCGACTCCCTTCTATCATATATTATAGCTCGAAAGTGAACATTTTTCAAGTCCAAATCGCTCATTAGGGTGGGTCAGTTTTTGCCGAACAGCGCCCGGAAAATTTTTTAAAAAATCCCTCTAAGAACAGGTTCTGTTTTGAAAGTGGATTCGCGATCAGTCCAAATATTTATGAATCCTTTCCCACCATGTACACAGCTCGAAACTCAGAAATTTTCAAGTCCCTTTCTTATATTATTGCTGGAATTCTTCAAAAACTTATTATGGCTTCAAAGTCGAAATTTCTTCGAGTCCGTTTACTCTTGAAAGTCTAAATGTGACCTGTTCCAAGATAAGGGCAACTAGGAGCGAAACGCAAATCTCCGAGGAGGGCGAAAACGGAGTTCAATTGCTACTCTTCAGTTCTGCCAGATCTATGGATTTTCGGTCCTCGAAAGTGAGGATTTTGCGTAAAATACGAATTTCTTGCGCTCAATAATAACGTACCACTTTTCTACTGCAGTCTCCCGTTGACACCGATTCGATCAAGGGAAAAGTACCTCAGTTACTCCTATGAGAGATACCTTTCTCCTGATCGGTTCTAAATCATGAAGTCGGTCGAAATCTGTTTTTAGGTCGTACGAAAAATGAGGGATACGGATTTTTGAAAATATCTGGCAGCACTGCTACCCTTTCCCTGGAACAGGTTGATGGTGGTAGCCCGTGTTTTGGAAAGTCACAAATTCTTCTAAATCTCTATCCTATCGTATATTATGGCTCGGAAGTCAACATTTCTCCAAGCCACCTACCTTTCCTGATGACATGGCTTGAAAGTCCAAATTCACTTTCATGGTAGGTGAGATTTTGCCGGACATTATATGGCGTAGAATCTCTCATAGAACAGGTTCCCTCTTGAAATGGGAGTCCCGACGAGCCCGAATTTTTCAAATATTTTCCTATCATAAATAGCTCAGAACTCGAAATTTTTTCGAGTCTCCTTTCTATCATTATATTAGGTATTGCTTGAAAGTTGAAAATTTTCCAAGTTCTCCTCCTATTATGGCTTTGAAGTCGGGGTTTTCGCAATTGCCCGAGCGTCAAAATTTCTCCTAGATCCTTTACTCTTTTACACTACAGCTTGAAAGTTACAATTTTTCGAAGTCCTCTTCCTATCTTGTATTATGGCTCGAAAGTTGAAATTTCCTTCCAAGACCCGATCCTTTATAGTGAGACTCAATAGCCGAAATTTTTTCAAGACAAAATCTTCCATTAGGGTAGGTCAGTTTTTGATGAACGTCACCCGAAGCACGACAAATTTTTCGAAATACCTTCCCCCCCCCCTCCCTCATAGAACATATTCTTTTTTCATATCCAGAGGGCCGGAATTTTCCAAGTCCAGCCTTGAGCTACACAGGGGTCTTGGACTTGGATTCAGTGTAGGTTAGTTTTATTGGGCGCACGGCAAATTTTTCAAAATACTCATAGAAAAGTTTTCTTGATGTTTGAAGCTCTAATTTCCCACTCATCCCGACAAGAGGAACCCTGCACACCTGTCTCTTGGTATAGGCTACACTCGACTCGATCACTCCGACGCCGAACACCCCCTTCATGCTTGTACTTCAATCCTAAGGATCTATCCGTCCAACACTTCTCCTCGTGATTCCCAGCTCCCTAAAATATGCGGCTTCCTCATTCTGTCTCCTTGCATCACAAAGTTACCCTAGCTTGAGAAAACTATATTAGCAACTACCTCCAACCCACCTATTTCTACAACACCATCTAATTAATGTTCATCCTTATTGTCCTCACCCGCCCATTTCGTGCTCATAACCCTAAACGTAGTCGCAAGCCTCCTTGATTTAATGAAAAAAAGTGTATTTTCTTATATTCTAAAATATGAACTGATTTCGTATCTGCTTATTTCGCATTACACTATTCCTCAAAACAATTGCACCCGCATGGTTTCAATCTTCAGAATTTCACTTATTCGCACCATGTCCAACTCTATTTAAAATGTAGGTACGTTTGGGTTGAAATAAGGAAGGTCTATATGTCTGCGCGAGTAATCTGACCTTGAAGAGACACCTCTAGCCTGTGGTATGAAATAATATTGACGAGATTTCTACCATATATTTGCTCGGAATATTGACAACCATCATGGTCGTTTGAAATTATTTTATCATGAAAAAAGCGACTAAGAGAGAGAGAAGGAATGTTCACATGATTCAGGGAATCGCAATGAACGATTAAATTAACGCATTAATAATAAGTTCACGAGTAAAAATCTGCGCGAGAAGACTTCGCTTTACGCATAGCTATGTACGAGAGAACTTGAATTTTTTCAGGGTTCTCTACTCTAGAGACACCATCGGCTAGTTTGAGAAAATGAAAATGATAATAATCTATAGAAATAACGAAAAAAAAAAAAGGTTCCTTACCTTTGGCTAAAATGCTTCCGGCGGTTGCCATTTCTTGTTTTATGCATCCTTGGAATTTCGGGTCACTCTGCTTACACGAAGATAAGTAGTTCGAACCTGTGAATCAATTATAAAGTCTCTCTTAAAATTCTATTTCCTCATTGTATTATTATGGTTCGAACGAGTTGATCGGAAAGAATAAAATTGTAGCTTAGGAAAAGGAAGAATGGAAGGATCGTAAGACCAATCATACAAAAGATCTTTCATTTCATAGAGATGAACCAAGTTTGGGTACATTACGAATGCAATTTCGGGACGGTATGCAATCATAATGCAACTAAGAGAGCATGCGAAATTTCCATGAATAAGGGAGCACGTGGTCAATAAAAATTCAAAATACTCTCAACAAATTTGTTCTTGCACGACCTCGACTTATTCTAAATATAATTATTTTCATCTTTGAACAAAAAAATCTAATACTACTTGAAAAATTAAGATGATTCAACTCACGTATTTTGGCTACACCGGCGTTGACTGACAGATATTGCGTTATCACACTTAATATTACTATCTGCAAAAAGGACCGCATTTTTACAGACACCGGTATTTTCGACAGTATTATTATTATATAGGAACAACTTGCGCACTTCGGTTTGAATACAAAATTTTTGACAATAGTTATTATCGGAAAAACTTGCACTTCGATCTGGCGATGTTCAGTTTACAAAATATCAAATTATTCCGAACTGATTTTCGCGACGGCCCCGTGTATCGAGAACCAGTCAAGCACGCTACGATGGAACCCTCTTGGAAGTCGTAAGCGAACTGAATTCGAACTCGTCTCGTAGCACGACTAAATAATTTTCTTGCCTCCGTCGTCGAATCATATCGCGAGATCCCACCTTCCCTCCGTCATCGACGTCTTCATTGGCGCATCGCCCTCTAATCGTATTTTTTCCTCAAGATGCGCACATCTCACTTTTCGACTGAATCCTTGATTACGCATCTTCTTTTAGTTCACTTCCTGATGGTATCGTAAATGCATTCGAAGATCAAGTTCAATACTTTCCTTTTTCATAGGTCGCGCCGATGCATTTTCTCCTTCTAACAGGGAACCTGTTTTACGGGAAGGTAATTTGAAAGCGGACTTGGGATAATTTAGATTTCCGAGCTATACGTAATTGGAGGGTTGGGAAGGTAATTAGAAAGAACACATGTAAATATTTAGATTACCAAAGCTGTACATAATAAGAGAAGAACGTGAAAAAGTTTTGAATTTTGAGCGACATGATATACAAATCACAAACGCCCGTTCGATTTCTTCATTTTTTCCTCAATATTTTCTATTTCTGTCTTAGTTTCCAATGAGACCCCGGGACAGTCTGTTTTTAAAAGTTTTCCTTCCAATAAATCTTTTTGTGTATAGCTAGACAAGTTCTTGAATTTTTAATCAACTTACTATTACCTTCATTTATCAGTTCTATTTTTGATAGGTATCCCTTACCCTTTCTAAACAAGTAGGTATTGCTGCAACCCTATGGCGAAGATTTCGTAATAAATACCTTACATCTACCCTGCCTTTCTCCCTCGTGAGAAGCCTAGAGGGTGAAATGTTTTCAAAAATTATGGTCCCTAAAAACACACAGTTGGTGTAAATTCAAGTTTTGCGCAATTAAGCTTACGAGCCCTTATTTAGAGTTATTATTTGTCAATTTCAGCTTAAATGACTTTGACTTCCAGTAAGGATTTCAAAGAGACAGCGGCTTCCTTAAGAAAGTTGTTTAATTGATTTACACGGAACAATATTACGACACGACAATTTTATTTTATTTACGGCAACTAGGAATTAATTATAAATATTTTTCGAGACGAGAATTGCAATATTACGAGAGATTATTCGGCGATACAAAAAACGATAGTGATAAGATTCATATAGTGAATTGAATACTGGTAAAACCCGCGGCAGGTTTGTTATCAACAAAAGTTGAATAAAACATTCCTCGGTATCGAAAACATTATGATCCTGTGAAAATGCGGTACCATTTTGTGGAACAATTGAAGAGTCAATTCGGGGTACTTTAGTACAATGATATAAAAACCTTTATTCCGGAAAAGATATTTCAACACATCTCCATTTCCTTCGCTAACCCCCAAAGAGCCCATAGACTCCTTCAGGAAACCCTAAACTCAATCACCACGTGGACTTCGAAAACCGGATTCATATTTTCTCCCTCAAAAACCTACTCAGTTATCTTCAAAGAGAGAAACCCTATCCCTTCCATCCGTCTTCTATAATTTTAAAAAACTTCCAAATTCCATCCCGTAACCATAGCAAACTTCTTGGCTTACAGTTTGACCAAAAACTTACCTGGTCATCCAAATTAAATCCGTTTAAAGCAAAATGCACACGCGCACTCAACGTTATAAAATACAAGCAGAAATGCCCGTCCTCTGGACGGAACTCTTATACGTGCCATACTCTAGATTTACATACCCACCCGACCACTGACCAGTATGCAATTTACCAAAGACTGAATCCATAATTTTGTAAGTCGAATTTTCTATAATAGTTTTGGATCACAAATCATGTAAATTTTCTATTATAATTATTTGACAAAATCGTTGAACCGACAGCTAACGCTATACTACTTTTGTCACAAAATTATTCGATTTTCCTTCTCACTCATCACTGACCTTAAAAAATTCTAATATTTATATGAATGATACCCAAAGTAAAATAATACGCCCCATGATCGATAAACTCGGACCACTCCTCCTAACTATTTCTTCTCTTAATTTCTCACCTGCAGTTCTTAATGCTACAGACCATCACCCTAATTTGTATAGAGCTTGGTTTTAACCGCCTAACTCACTCTTTTAATTATACTCTATGACCTTTGTACCCTCATTTCCCGCATCGAAACATCCATCGACCCTAATTTAATATCTATGAAAACTTCAAGCTTCTCCAAAAACGTCAGATATGGTAATACTCACTGAGAAGAAATTTTGTTTCCTAATTTTTTTCCTTCATGAGTGGTCGTCTTCCAATCACGATCGACATCGTGAAGAACAAATCTAACCACTACCCGCAGAAGATCACATGTCGTTATTGATCATATTCTTACTCGATATTCAGCCTTAACGACCCACTTAATACTCTTGTACCCATACGACTCTTCTCGCTCACATCCACTACGTATTCATAATACAAAGCAAAAGTTTGACAAATTTATCATCAGTTCTTCTTCAATAATAAAGCAGACAACTCTTTTCTGCTGGTCAATAAATCAAGGCCTCGGCTACAACGATCTAGACCCACTCTCAGCCTCTGCGCCGGAGTTGAAACCTTCCTCCCTCAAACTCCGCTTCCTAACTCTTACTATTGATTTTTTTGCATCCATGCAGCTCAATTCACGCATCTTCCAATCTACGCACCCGCACTCTGCTGACTCAATTCTCTCCTCCTCCCTCTTGAATCTAAACTATTTGAACACCTCGAATTGAACCATCTACCCCTTATCTTATCATCCACTTCTCCATAGCGTCCCCCATATGTCCAACTCAATCTAGCTAATAATCTCCAAGAAATTAACAATGTATACCGGCAACTCATTATAAACATTGTCTCTATACCAATTTTATGACCCACCAGCCCTACTTTATTGACGAATCTAGTCTGGACTCAAAACAGGCAACGCTTACTTGATTCAAGAAATGATAATCAGTCATTGATTGAAAAAATTGTCGGATAGGCCTTACACTCTTGTTTTTCTCATCTCCATCTCCTTACCTTTAGCTCTACCATCCGTTAATTATACATCTGTCTACGTCCTGTGGATCCGGATCACAACAACTTCCCTAAACATAAAGCCCGAGAAAATAAGCATTCAAACTAAGAGAAATTGTAAGTGAAGCACTCCCTTCGACCTGTGTAAGCGTCATAAAGAAATCATTCTCTCCCGTCACACAATTGGTCATACGCGTTCCACCCATTCCAGCCTTTGCAAAAATTTTATCCATTGACCATCTCTTCACCTGCCCAACTAATTATCCTCAACTCCCGCTATAAATACACTCTGATCATTCTTCAATCAACCACCAACAACTATTGACTTGTCTTCATATTTAAGAATAATTCATATTCGTGGAACTTCATAATCCTTCCAGCACTTACTCACCTTTTTTTTGTACACACGACTCTCTTCCCTTCACTTTGCAGTATAAAATAACAAAAACTTTTCAAGTCGTCATCTGCTAAGTCGTATGTACTCTGAAATCGTAATAGCGCGTCTCACTAAAAGCCTGAACTATTTCACCAAACCGAAACTTTTCTGAATCTCTGACCCACAATTCCACGGACCATCACTTCAATTTGAATGAATATTGATATTAACCAAATAATTCACTCGTACATACTGTATAACTCTTGCGCTCTTGCTGCCGGCATTAAGGCACACCGATTTCATCCAGCAACTCGCTCGGCTCTCGTAGAAATACTCAACGCTAGCTCGTCTACACGCGGGAAATGAAATAACATATCTCACAATAAGCTTAAACTACTTTGCCAAACACAATCTTTTCAGCCTTAATTCTCAACTTTACCGACCATGACTTCAATTCTTCCTGTGGATTTGGGTCACAACACTCGTACATACTCTATAACTCTTGCGCTCTTGCTGCCGGCATTAAGGCACACCGACTTCATCCAGCAATCCCCTCGGCACTCGTATAGGAATACTCAACGCTAGCTTATCTATACTCCGAAAATGAAATCATATCCCACAATAAGCTTAAACTACTTTGCCAAATCCGATCTTTTCCATAACTCTCACCCTTAAAATTCTTAGCTTTATCGACCATGACTTCAATGTGAATGGAACCACCTAACGCACTCTGTAACTCTACCCCCTTCACAACACGAAAATTTACTCCTTAGACCCTCTCATCTCTTCACCTATAAGTTTATTTTTGGCTCGCTCAAAAAATCGTAGAAGTAGCTGCGTACGAAAGTCGTGATATTTTTTCATAGAAATTAGTGAATCATGAACACATTTCCCGTGTACCGCTCAAAATTATACGCGGCCATCAATCAACACTTGATCCGGATTTCCAAGCAATTTCGTCGATTCCGTGAAAGTAAAAAACTTTGATTTACACCAGCAGACTGTATGATGAAGAGATACAGCCAATGACATCTAACTTTCATCCCTCGCCAAGGCTTTAAAAGGGGTTGTTTCGTTTTTTAAACCCCCCTATGACAATTTGAGCACTCATACGAAGCTGCATTCCAAGTCCCATCAAAATCGGGTCAATAGTTGCCGAGCCTATTCGACACGAAAAAATTTCAATTCCTTTATAATATAGAGAAGAGATACGAAATTGTAGAACTTGGGATTCTAACCCAAATATAATCTGACCAGCTAACAAACAGAGTCGCTGAATCCGCTCAAATTGAGTTTTTAAAGTCGAACCTCGACGCAGACGACGCAGACTCACTCGAAGTCGTAGATTCGCTCTCACTCGACAACATCGACGTCGACCTATTCATATTGTTTCACAAAGTGTCGTGAAAAGACTCTATCCCAATCATCGAAAGATTGCAACCTACCTCATACCCCGCCCTACAGTCGTCTCCAGTGTCTTTAGTAAATTATTTCAAAAAGTCTGAAGAGACTGCTATGGTATTTAAAAATAAAGAATATCCTCTTTCCTCTTCCAGTATGGCTTCAGAAAAGGACGGAATACTATAGAACCATTTTTCAATCTTCAATCCCAAATCAACGATGCAACTTTCAACTCTATACTCCATGTTTTTTTTTGAGCTCGAGGAGGTCAATCCACGAGTCTCCACGAAATCGGCCTCCGAGATCACAAGGTCACCTCCCAAATATACTGAATACCTTCCCAAACGACGGAACCCTCTTAGTAAGAATCCATAACGTAGCCTCCCCCCTCTTCCAGTTCACAATGGAGTCCTTCAAAATGAAGTCTTTAGTGTTCTACTATTCCTATTAGCAATTAAGGATATAACTGCATACGTCAAACTCCCTATCACCCAATGCCTCTTCGCCGACGACTTTAATATCTCTATTTCCTCCGCTAACCCCCAGAGAGCCCACAGACTCCTTTAGAAAACCCTAAACTCAATCACCACGTGGACTTCGAAAACCGGATTCAAATTTTCTCACTCGAAAACCTACTCAGTTACCTTCGAAAAAAGAAACTCTCTCCTTTCCCTCCCTTCCCTAATTTTACAAAACTTCCAAATTCCATTCCGTAACCATGGCTAACTTCTTGGCTTACAGTTTGATCAAAAACTTACCTGGGACCCCCTGATTAAATCAATTAATGCCAAACGCACTCAACAATCCATCGAAAGGATGCAACAAAAAATTACTCCTCCGACTGTACAAAAGTCATATCCGCTCAAAACTAAACTATGGCTCCCAAATTTATGACTCGGTTAAGAAAACCGTCCTCGCTCTACTCGACCCCATCCAAACTTCTTCCCTCAGAATCGCCCTATGAGCATTTCGCACCAGCCTTAAACTCGGCTTATGTGAAGAAGCCTCTATTCCCCCCTCCACGTTCGCAGACTCACACTAACTGCTAACTTTTCATCTTCTGTCTCACAATTTCCGGATCTTCGTATCTTCGACCGCATTTCCCAACGAAATACTAATCATCCTCCAGATATTCGCTTTCAATGCAAACACCACATATGTGAATCATAGGGCCATACACACATCCTCTCCCTTGGTACTCTCCCTCAACCTGAAATACGTCAAAATTCTACTTCAGGACTACCCTCAACACACTCTCTGCCTCTGTGACGGATCTAAAACAAAAAAAAAACAGCTTATGCTTACTCCATCGATGTAAAAATCACCTCACACCGAACCCGCAACATCGCCTCCATATTTACAGCCGAACTCATGGCGATACATTCCTGCCTCTCCCATCTCGCTCAACTTCACCATAATGGAAAAATCCTTCTCCTCACCGACTCACTGTCTTCACTCCATTCCTTACCGATACATACACCTCTAACCCTCTCACCCAAGGCATTCGATCCTTACACTCCTCACACTTAACTCAATTAACTGCAAAATAATGTTCATATGGATACCAGGTCACATTAATTTTCAAGACCACGATACAGTTGATCAAGCCGCCAAAATTGCTACAATTCCCTCAACAAAATATCTGACAACTCCCTTCTACCATCCCTTGATTATAAAAACCACTACCGTTCCCTCATAACTCAATCCTGGTACACCTTCTGGAAAAATCAAACTAATAACAAACTCCTCAACATCAAAAAAATTTCCGTCCTCTGGTCATCCTCTATTAGGAACATGAGACGAGAAGGAGTCGTTCTCTCACGTCTTAGAATTAGTTATAGAAAAATTTCCCAAACTCACATTAATCAACTCCAACATCCTATCTCTTCCCTCTTTCCCCCATTGTCACCAAGACAATCTAACAATCGGACATTTTTTTACTTGCCCTCAACTTTTAGCTCACCGCGATTCCACCAAAACACCCTCCTCCTTCATTCAAGCACTCAAAAACAACTCCGACACCTTATCCTGTACAGTGTACACTACAATACCACAAACTAAATGACTTTTACTCATTTCCGGATTTAGAAATGTTGCCGCTGTAAGCATTAGGGAAAATTCCGCTCCTCCAACGCAAAAAATAATCATAAGAGCTCGTAGCAGTTAAAAATATTATGTTTCATAATTATTGGTATAATACCTAGCATAAGTGCCTATGCCTAGACGTTTATCTTACATAAAATAGCTGGAGTTTTGGACAATTCCTCTTTATTGTTCTCCATGAGTGATAAGGCTTCCAGAATTTCATTCCGACTTTCACATACGCTTCCACCTGCAAAATGTTGCCTAGACCATCTCGTTGTTTCAACTCGTTCAGGCAGTATTTGCCATCTGTGAGTAGAACCGCTAAAAAGTTCGTATACACGATGAAACAATTTTACAGACTCTAAGTAGCAGTCTGCTGCCCAAGACAGGACCAAATTCAACGAATGACCGGCGCAAGATTCATACATAGCCATATAATTCATTTTCTCGATCAGTTTTTGTAGGCCATTGTAAACGCCGGACATATTGCTGGCATTGTTGTATAATTGTCCTTCACAGTCATTAATAATATCTATCCCATACTCAGGTAAGAATGACTCCACTATGGGCCTACACATATTTCTCTTCTTTTCCTTTCCATATATTGCTATTCCAGTCTTGTCTCCCATTACAATAGTATAGAATTTTTTGTATTTTTTAGCCGTGTCTTGTGTCTACTCATAGAACTGATCTATCTCTTCTTACTTGGTTTCAAGCGTTGGTGCATAAACTTGTATTATTGACATAAAAACTTTGAAGTTCCATTTTCATACTACACATTCTCACGCTTCCTTTGGGTTCACTCTCCCTCTACAAAACAGTAGTCTGGCCTACTTTCTTTATTATTATTATTGGCTTTCTTTGTACAGTACAATAATATTTTGTTTCTAAGCTAAAGTACAATATTTGGTACAATATTCGGTATTTGTCGGCGACGACTAGAAATACCTATTGCCCTTGTGGGCGAAAGCCGATCTCAATCTCTGCCATTCTGGTCTACTTTCTTTATTACTATACCTCAAATCTTCCGTCTCATAGGTACCTGCTCTTGAAAGCGAGGCAGAATAGGAACCTTTCATGATGGCAACTTTGGCTGGGTATGTTGATCAAAGTATTTTTATTGGTTGCCGCCCAACTATGTTGCTTAGCTTCCAGGGTCGCCACATGGAGGCTGCAAATATGTCTCATAACATCCTGAACGCTGAAAGTATTTCCAATTCATACAAGAATTAGAATATTAACTCTTTTCTACTTTCTGGAATGGCACTAAGATAATGACATCTAAGATCGGGGTGATGAACAAGTTCAAGTTTCATAACAATCTCTACTTTCTCTATTTGTATTTCAGTGACAAAATAGCTCCCTAGACATAGCTGCTCACAATTGTGCAATTCAGTAATGAATACTGTGACGTTCTACCCGTCACCAAGTTTCCGCCGATGCCAATAAAAGGACAATTGTAAAAACCGAACTTTATTACTGGAACCGCAAATACACTACACAGTCTAAACACTGTAAACACACAGTTAATCACAAGGTGTTCGCGTTAAAAAACACGAGAGCACATCAACTGCAAAATACACCATTAACTACTACACTAACGCGTTAAAGAACACGAGAGCAGGTTAACTTTATCGCTTCAGTATACCAACTGAACCAACTGAACCATCCTTGCAGGTTCGGCCGGCTATTTATAGTCTTCCTCCTATTTCCAGATTCTTCGAGATATCTTCTAGAACGGCAAATGAGATATGCAAAATTGGTTGCTTGGGTTCTGGAATTTTCAGGAATGTTCGGCAGTTACAGATGCACTTTCTAGTAGCGTCCGTCTTTACTAAAAGTTTCGGGGTACGTTCAAGCTTGCTGCTTGTGGCTTTGCCACAGAACGTTACACTATCCCCTTCTCATTCTTGAACGTCCCGTTCAAGCACCAGACTCAATAGGGCCAATCTAATCCGATGTACCATTAACCACATTTCTTCCTCAGCTTCTTATCTCCATCTGATCTTCAGTCTCCCTTTGCTTCCATCTGGTGGAAAAACAACCTTCACTGAACATATTGCCAGTCCATTGATATCCGCCGATTGCACAAAAGTTGCTTCCTTACAGGACATATCAACCCATGTCCACTTTCCAACCAGTTGTGACGTCCTACCAGTCACCAACTTATAAACCAGGCAAGCAAAGATGTACCCATTGAAAGAACCATGAATCTGGCATCACCAATTCCTGTAATTGGTGAGATCACTTCCAATTATCTTCACCACCCAGGAAAATCACATCCCGGAAACTCAAACCGCCATGTTTGAAAACCATTTTTGTATAGAGTCAGGTCTGCATCCTCAGCCACAGAAAGGTTACTGGTTTGCATGTAGTTGCCCGATTAATTCTTCCAGTGAGTGAACACATCTTCTCTTCTTTGGACAATGCGCTCTAAAACAGTTTTCTTGACCACGGTTGTACCACTTCCTTCCATCTCTATGGCTGTCTAAGAATCCTTTATCTGGCTTTACTGCTGACTCAAGCCTGTCTTGATGGTTTTCATGCCGGAACTGCTTGATGGCTGTCTTCATCCTGCAGTACTTCTTACATTCTCCACTCCTTTTGTATCGGGATCTGAATTTTGGTCCAATCAGAACTTCCTTCTTTCTGTTCCACTTTACAGAAGTCATCAAGCAGCTATTTTCAAGCTTGTCCACATTTTCACAATCAATGACAAGACCATTTTGCACATCATCATCTTTTTCTTCTATCACCTTGATCTTCTTTGTTGGAGATTCTTCAATGACGGAACCATTGTGCACAACGTCTTGTTTTTCTTCAGTTACATCTATCTTCTCAGATGGAAATTCTTCAATGACGGGTCCACTGTGTACAGCATCTTCATTTTCCTCCGTCACTCTTACCATCTTGGTTGGAGGCCCTACACTCTCTTTTGATTGACTATCAGAGCACTTCCCTTTCAAATTGTAGCTCCTGGGCTCCTCCTCAGCCCCAGTTGAAGGCAGGCCCACTGTTGTTGACTTCAACTTCCCATGATCAGTGATGGAACCATTTTGTTCAAAATCTTCATTTTCTTCTGCTACTTTTATCTTCTTGGTTGGAGGTTCTATAACTGGTACAATTCCTTCATTAGGACCAGAACTGAAGAAGGCAACGCTTGGTGGATCTACAACCATGCTTACGGCTGGACTCCCTTCCAGTTTCTGCAGATTTTCCTCCACAATTTGCCATTGTTGTTTGGGTTCTTCAACTTTCGGTTCAATCTGATGTTTGACTTCAACGCTCATGGTTTCTCTGAATCCATTAAAAACGTCTGCTTTGTACTGTTCTATTTTCTGGTCTATCATAGCAAACCCGGTCTTTAAATCCTCCGAATATTTAGCTACTGCATTGGTCAACATCTGCAGCATTGCAGTCACATCACTAGCCGGAGCTTCCACATAAAAATTAACTTCATTGATATCTGCGCCTTCTGCTAGTAGAGCGTTCTCCAGATAATCTTCAAGTTCATCTTTGGTTCCAATGTGCGGCAACGACCTCTTCTTCAGTTCCCTCTGAAGTTCAACCTTGGTCAGCTCCCACATCTTCTTTTGGATCATCTTGGACATTCACCAATACTCAATACCGGTTACCAATCAAATCCAATTCCAAAAATCAATCTCGACTTCACGTGCAAATATCACAATCCACAACCACTACTAATCCACAATCAATCTCCACTTCACGTCAGAATATCCGATTCACTTCTGGAGCGAGATGTCTTCAAATCCAATCCAAATCCAATCCAATTCCCTCTGAAGCGCGATGTCTTTGAATCCAACGACTTCAATCCAATTCACTCTGAAGCGCGATGTCTTTGAATCCCACTACTGACACCAATTGTGACGTTCTACCCGTCACCAAGTTTTCGCCGATGCCAATAACAAAGGACAATTGTAAAAACCGAACTTTATTACTGGAACCGCAAATACACTTCACAGTCTAAACACTGTAAACACACAGTTAATCACAAGGTGTTTGCGTTAAAAACACGAGAGCACGTTACACCATTAACTACTATACTAACGCGTTAAAGAACACGAGAGCAGGTTAACTTTATCGCTTCAGTATAGGGCTCTTCCACCGATGCATGCTGCATATCAATTCCCCTGATTCTTATCGTAATGGCAGTGAAAATAGCATTGCTCTTATGTAACGTAACACCTCTATGGTTTTGATGTATGCAATCAACTTTACACATAAGAGCAATGTTATTTTCACTGCCATTACGATAAGAATCAGGGGAATTGATATGCAGCATGCATCGGTGGAAGAGCCCTATACCAACTGAACCAACTGAACCATCTTTGCAGGTTACTGCCGGCTATTTATAGTCTTCCTCCTATTTCCGGATTCTTCGAGATATCTTCTAGAACGGCAAATGAGATATGCAAAATTGGTTGCTTATGCTCTGGACTTTTCAGGAATGTTCAGCAGTTTCAGGTGCGCTTTCTAGTAGCGTCCGTCTTTACTAAAAGTTTTGGGGTACGTTCAAGCTTGCTGCTTGTGGCTTTGCCACAGAACGTTACAATACATAACATTATTTTTAATAATTGGGTTCTTGGATATAATACCAACTGAACTCTGTTCTAGCAAAATTTTGTTTTGGCGCAGCTAGGGGTGATAAGTTGAAGCTGTTAGATACTACAACCAATGTTCTAGTGCACAGAGCTTCATTCTGTCCTGTTGTTCATAAGATAGCAGACTTTAATTACTTCCACCGACTGACTTGTATTCTGTTGAGTCAGGCTGCCTTTAAGAAAGAATTGTTAACTATAAAACACCTGGCTACAGTGAACAGGGTCAATGTTGACGTTAACAAGATGATTTGAAGGAAAACCACTAGGAAAATTCTTGATTCTACCACCTCCCTCCCCCATGACACAATCAGAGACCGTTGTGTGCGCTGAATCAGTCACCCTTTCCTGGGGAAGTTCTCCCTCCAATCAGATCAAGCCCTTTGTCCGTTTGGTTTTAGACCAGCATTTTATAACCCTACTAACATAAAAGGGTTGTTTGTGAGGTTGAATGATCCTATACCAGTTGGTGAGAGGAGCGGTGTTTATAAGATGGAATGTAAGGATTGTAGGGGTTTTTATATTGGTGAGGCCAGCCACCAGATAAAGCTGAGAGTAGCTGAGCAGGTGAAGTCTTGGGAAGAAGGACACCCGGGGAATCAGCCTTTGCCAATCATTTGATCGATAATGGCCAAAGTTTCCGGGAGGGATTGGAAACGCTCCTCTATAAAGAGAATACCTACCTTAAGCGTAAGGCCCTGAAACTCATACAGATAATAATTGGTCACCTCAATACTGATGAGATTACAGTACTGAACACATACATTTGGGGAGACAGATACCCAAGGTCCATAAAGAAGATATGCCAATGAGGCCTGTTCTTTTGTTCATTTCCTCCCCTACCTGCTCTCTTGCCAAATATTTAGATTGTTGGTTCCAATCCCGCGTTGATTTTGAGTCTCCCTAATCTTTTGAGAATTCTTCTTGCCTGAAAAATGAGCTTCCCCCTGCAGGCTCGACTCTTCGTTTTCTTGACGTTGTAAACACCTCTAAGGCTGTCACTATGCAGCGGATGGGTGAACTCAAGTGAATTTAAACACTCCTCGTGAATAGTTGAACGTGTTTTTCAATTTATTGAAGTTGTGTTGGACTCCTAATTTCTGCAACTTCAATGGGAAACTAAGATGAAAAAGAGAAATCGAGCAATAAAAATGAGACAGCGCAACTGCAAAGGTTTAGTGGGAGAGGACCGACTCTTTGAAGTAGAGGAAGCCATCTGCAACATGAAAAAGGTATCGAATTAATGCGAGATTTTAAAAATAACGGCTATTCAATATGAAGAAAGGGTTGATACTCTTTTTTAAGTAGTAACAAAATAGAAAAACCGCAGAAAAATACTGAAGTCTTGGCGACCAATTGCCTAAGAAATATACTACTTCCTGCGGACACGACCCTTTGTTCTTTCGACGTCGTGGGCCTATTTCCGAACATTCCTAAAGCTGTCCCTATGCTGCGGATAAGTGAACTCCTAGTGAATCTAACTACTCCTCATGAAGAGTTGATTAAATTTTTTGATCTTTTGAGGTTGTGCTGGACTCCTAATTTCTGCAAGTTTAAAGGTAAATTCTTTGAGTTCCCTGAGGAGGTGGGTATTCCTGTAGGTTCGCCTTTAGGTTCTCTCATCTCCGAGATGTTCATGTCCAAGTTTGAATCCGACCTCTTCTCTTCTGGCCATCCTCTTTTGAATAATATCTTTTACTGGCACAGATATGTAAATGACGTGCTATGTACGTGGACTGGTCCCCGAGAGCTCTGCTTGGAGTTTCTCACGTATCTTAATGAGCTGTACCCGTCCATAAAGTTTACTTTGGAAATGGGAGGCACCTCGATCAACTTTTTGGATCTTACTGTCTCCAAAAAAGACGGGGTCCATGAGTTTAAGATTTATGGAAAAGATACGTCGACCAATGTTTTAGTCCACGGGTCGTTATTCTGCTCTGTTGCCCACAAATATGATGCTTTCAACAGCTTAGTTCATAGTTAACTGATATTCCTTCGAGTCAAACTGCCTTCAGAAAGGAGTTACTGACCACAAAACACCTGGCCAGACAGAGTGAATGAGATTCACCTGGACATGGACGCTTTGGTGCGTAGGAAGATTACTAGGAAATGCCTCGACACTACTTCCTCCCTCCCCCGTACTATTAGCCGTGAGAAACTACGTTGGACTAGGTAGGCCCTTCACCCTTTCAAATTTTGACCTGCGTTTCACGACCCAGTCACTAAGATCGAATTCCTGATGGTGAGAAGAGTGGAGTGTATAGGTTGGAATGTAATAATTGTAAGGGTGTTTAAATTGGGGAGACCGGTCGCCAGCTTAAGATCAGAGTCGATAAGCACAAAGTAGCCTAGATTCGGCATTCGCTGACCATTTTATTGCTGATCGGTACAGCTTCCGAGAGGAATCTGAGGTGCTTCTTCAGAAAGAAAGCTCTTATTTCAAACGTACCGCTTTGGAGCATATCGAGATTCTTCATAGGAGAACTGGTGGTCTCATTCCGCTGTACAGGCATTTACCGGATGAAGATCCGATCGAGCTAGTTTGTGAGTCCCAACTTGATGATTAGTCTCCTCTTACTTTCTCGTCAATTCTCGAGATTCGAGTCAGTTGTGTTCTTGTCTTTGCTGAGGATGACTTTTCAGTCGAAAGCGCTTCGTAATTTTAGTAATATTTTTGCGGTTTTTGTATTTAGTTACTCCTTGAAAAACTAGTATTAACCCTTTCTTCATAAAAAATGTTTGTCGTACAATTTTCTACAGAATAAATTGGCTGAAGTTTTTTCCAAAATTCGTCAAAAGATCACCAAAGGGATTGGTCTTGAATGTTTTGTATTAGTTTTCATTGTATATCAAACACTCTGCCTCACCTGCAATCACTTGCTGCCTTTAGGTTTCATACCTACCTGTAGACACTCATAGAAATATTCTATTGCAATCAGTCCTAGTGTATCAGTTTTTGTGGAAAGAGCCCCTTTATATCTGGAAAGAGAAACAAGACTGAGCTGCTCAGCATATCACGGTCTCTTGGATTTTTCTTTTTTCACTCCATTCCCTGCCTGTAAGTTACTCTTTTTTTGCTCCAATTATTGGAACATGAGAAATTGTCTAGACTTTCTTTCTTACTGATGAGATTTAGAGTTTGAGAGATGCAGAAATCCCGAGACCCAAAGACATTTGTAACTTCTTGTCCCACTCAGACCCAGAACCCGAGAGAGAGAGAGACTGGTCAAAGAATATACGCAGTATTTCACAATTGTTAAGGTACCAAGAAGAAGAACCTTTGTAGACTGTCTTGATCACTTTTGCCAAAGACTGTTTGAAAGTAAAAATGCTATGCGAAAATAAAATAAGAAAATGTATGTACAGTGGAACCTTCTATTATTCGAAATTCAAGGGACAAGAAATAAATTTGAAATATCGATGGTACTGTGCATAAGCGACAAGAAACTGATTCTACAGGAGAGCATTTCAAAGATTTTTATAAGTTTCAGACTCTTGGTAGCCTTCAAATTTTCTTAAAATGAAAAAGTAAGGAAAGTATTAAGATCTGTCAACCTTTGAGAATATACCCAAAGAAAACTTTTTTACCCGTCAATAGACGACGAGTGTGTAAAGGACCAGTTCAGGTGTCGAGGAAAATGTCGCTAGCGTGGTCCGCAAGAGAGACAGATAGAGAGAGAGAGAGAGAGAGCACCACAGACACTCTCCCCATAGCGAAGCGATATAAACTTAAGATTTGATACAAGTAATACTTAACAGAAAAAGTCTTGTGAAAGGACGATTGCTTATAGATAGGACAATAATTTAAATAAAAGAGAATTGGAAATGAGAAAAAAAAAAGAGGAACAAAAAGTTAGTTTAGAGTACATGTACGAAATGAATAGTAACTACGCGACGGGTTAGTGCGCTGGCGCCATTCAATGTTATCCAATGAAACATAAAAAAAAATTAGAATTGAAATACGAAGAGTGAAGTAACATTTTTGAACAGAGGTCGCCGTATGGAAACTGTATGTTCAAAAATACCGCTGTGAAAAGAGCGTAACGATTTCAGAGGGCGAAATTAGGAACTTCAGGTTAAATACTGTGACAAGAATAAAAGACTCATAGTGACACGATAATAAGCGATGCATTAATGTCTAGAGGCAGGGTTTGTACAATTGTTTTTCAAAAAGATTGTGTCCGGAACGGGGGATGCGATTGAATGAAGAAAATCGCAGCGAGAATGCATTAGGCATTTCTGCGACTTTCTTAATGTTTGTTGTTTTTGAGCTACAATAGGTTCTTAGGTATAAGTTCTGAAGGCAGAGACGCGCGAGTCACTGCAGGCGCTACAGGCCAGTTTTAAGCATTCTATTTACTATGAAGAATAAATAATACGTTACTTTTGAAATGATATGATCTGTAAGCTATAAAGAGAATTGGAAGATTTACTTCTAAAATAGCTCTCTCTCCAGTCGGAAGAATGGAAGGTAATTTAAGGTTAGTTGCGAAAATGTGAAGATGAATTTTTAACGTAGAAAAGATAGGATTCATATATAGCGAATAGAGTTAGCGCCAAATAGGATCGTGTAGTGTACTCCGGAGATTTGGTCGTGTGTAGAACTTGGAATAGGATTATGAATAGGATTTGGAAGTGATTTCAACGATTTTTGCTCGAGAGGAGTTGATTCTAAAAAAATAGAGCGGGGTTTCAAACGACCTATTGTAACCGTCGTTGGTTTGGATCGTACGTCAAGCGTATAATGTTTGACGTTACAATCCAGAACTTTGAACAGCCCAATGTAAGGTGGTGTAAAAGGAGGTTTTACGCGGTCGTCGCGTACAAAAACAGGAGAGCACTGCGACAGCAAAGGGGGAGGTAGGACCAAACAGAAGAAGTTGTTTGCATGAGTTTCGAAAGAAACTCAAGAAAAATTTTTTCAATAAGATGAGAGAAGCGTGAATTTTGCATAATATCTGCAAACCCGTGGGTAGGCTTCTTGGAGATCGAAGGATATAGTATAGAGGGGAGGGTTTGAAAGAAAGGCTTCTTCAATTTGATTTTGGAGGTCGGCAAGAGCTTGGATAGAGTTTTGTCCCTTCCTGAAGCCATACTGAATGGGAGATTCAACACCTTGAAAAGCCACTTTAAAGGATAAAACTTCCACTTTGTAGAATTCTAGAGTAATCTATAAGATACCCTGTGCAGAGTTGAAAATGGGCCTCCTTTCTTGTGGTAGCAAATAACAAAACTGCGGACGAAAAGTTCAACATGATAGAACTGATTGCGCGTTTGAAAACTTGACCCTCTTACCTAAAACTACCAACTACACCACTTAACCACTTACAACCTTAAAACACCTTTATTATTATTTAACCCTGGCTTCTTGGTATTACCGACATAAAAGAACAACCTTGCAACCAACTTCTATCCATGGACCTTCTCGCTCAACTAACAATTGATCACTTCCAACTTGTACCACTGTTTGTCCATATTATCATCTTATCTTAAAGTCCTTTTATGTTGTGCTCTCCAACATCAATATAAAACAGTGGTCTTCAACCGTTTGTGCATTGCGGGCCAAAAGAGAATTTTTCACACCTTGCGCGGGCCAAGTTAGGTGAGGTTAGGTAAATCTTATCTCAATAATACACTTGTTTTGAAATGCCCACTTGAAATGATGAAATTAAAGCGTGCCAGACAGGAACACTTCAAGAGCAGGTTTCGGCGGATACCTTGTTCTTTCCTCTTTCCTCTATTTTTTTCCTTTTTTCCTTTATTTATTTTTTAAATTTTATCACCTCATACGGGCCACTCGGAAGCACTCCGCGGGCCACGCGTTAGGAACCACTGATATAAAATGTGGACAATGTTATCTCGGTCATATCTTGTGTCTCGCGTAATTACTCTGAAATAGTTCTGGTATAATGCAAAAGCTAAAAGATGGCTAATCGTCAAAACTTTTATAAATTCCTGAAATAGGTGAAGGTTATTGATGGGGCTGTTGCGCAGATTTTCGACCCCCCTGTCAATTTATATCATATCTTGAATTGATGCGAGATTGCAAGGTACGGCTATCCATAATACGAAAAAAGACGATACTTCTAAAAAGACAAGAAGTAACTAAATACAAAAAACCCTATTCCCCCCCTCCTCTACGGATTACCTAAGGTCCATAAAGTTGATATGCCAATGAGGCCGGTGGTGTCGTTCATCTCATCTCCTACCTACTCTTTAGCTAAATTTCTGGACCGTTGGTTCAAATCCCGTGTTGAATTTGAGTCTCCCTACTCCGTCAGGAATTCTTCAACTTTGGCCAATAGCCTAAAAAATGTGCTCCTCCCTGCAGATACGATCTTTTGTTCTTTCGACGTTGTAGGCCTCTTTCCTAATATTCCGAAAGCTGTCCCTATGCTGCGGATAAGTGAACTCCTAGTGAATCTAACTACTCCTCATGAAGAGTTGATTAAATTTTTTGATCTTTTGAGGTTGTGCTGGACTCCTAATTTCTGCAAGTTTAAAGGTAAATTCTTTGAGTTCCCTGAGGAGGTGGGCATTCCTATAGGTTCGCCGTTAGGTTCCCTAATCTCTGAGGTGTTCATGTCTAAGCTTGAATCAGATCTCTTTTCTTCTGGCCATCCGCTTTTAAATAACATCTTTTACTGGCGCAGGTATGTAGATGATGTGCTATGTACGTGGACTGGTCCCCGAGAGCTCTGCTTGGAGTTTCTCACGTATCTTAATAAGCTATACCCTTCCGTGAAGTTCACTGTGGAAGTGGGAGGCGCCTCCATCAACTTTTTGGATCTTACTGTCTCCAACAAAGACGGGGTCCACGAGTTTGGAGTGTTTAGAAAAGATACGTCGACCGATGTTTTAGTCCACGGGTCGTCATTCTGCTCTGTCGCTCATAAACATGCTGCTTTTAATAGTTTAGTTCATAGACTTACTGAATTTCCTTTGAGCCAGATTGCTTTTCAGAAGGAGTTACTCACTTTAAAACATTTAGCTAGAGTTAATGAGATTCACTTGGATATTGACGCTTTGGTGCGTAGGAAAATTACTAGGAAATGCCTCGACACTACTACCACCCTCCCACGTACTATCAGCCGTGAGAATTTTCGCTGGATTAGGCTCCCATTTTTGGGGAAGTTCTCTCTTCAATTAGTCCGGGCCCTTCGCCCTTTCGGCTTTCGACCTGCGTTTTATAACCCCGTCACTATTAAAGGGTTATTTGTTAGGTTGAAAGATCGAATTCCTGAAGACGAGAAGAGTGGAGTTTATAAGTTAGAATGTAATGATTGTATGAGTGTTTATATCGGAGAGACTAGTCGCCAGCTTAAGATTAGGGTTGAGGAGCATGAGAAAGCCTGGGAAGATAGTAAAGTGGGGAAGTCAGCTTTCGCTGACCACCTTCTTGCTTACGGTCATAGCTTCCGAAAGGGATCCGAGGTGCTTCTCCACAAAGAAAGGTCCGATTTCAAGCGTACTGCTTTGGAGCATATCGAAATCATTCGTCATAAGAACACTCGTGGTCTCGTTTTGTTGAACAGGTACATACCGGACAACGATTTGATCGAGCTTGTTTATGATTCACAATCTGATGAGTAGTTCTCTTCTTCAGTCTTTCGTTTTTCTCGAGGTTGGTTTCGGTCTTTCAAGTCAGTGCATTCTTGTCTTTCGCTGATGATGGCTGCTTAGTCGATAGATCTTCGAAAGTTTTAGTATTTTCTGCGGTTTTTTGTATTTAGTTACTTCTTGTCTTTTTAGAAGTATCGTCTTTTTTCGTATATCATATCTCATTGAGTCATCTGGAAAGAACCCCAGTCCAGTTTTTTCTTTTTTTGTATAAAGATGAAAATACCCCATCTTCCCGCATAAATCAATATTTTTCCTATAAAGATCTCGAATTTATTGATATTATATTTTTTATTATAATCACCGCGTTTTACCGCGCCATTTGATTTACGGATATGTTCTGTGGAAGCGTTTGTGTTTGTAAACAAGATAGATGTCAGCTTCCCAGGTCTGTCTACGGATATCTGTCATACTGCCTCGAAACTCATTGTCATTATTTTTGTGTACAGTTAATAGCGTACTTACGACTTCGGGAATTCTAATGTTGTCTCGATTTGCGTCACCAAAATCGACGCAATTTGTAAACGCGTTTATAAACAAAATATCGATGATCGGAAGTGCCTTCGAGACATCTTCGAGAATTCTTTTCTACCGCGTGAAGACTCGACGCCTGCATCGTTTAAATGCACACGCGCGTTATCATTATTTCAACCAAAATGCGTTCATAATGAAGGTCTACTAGTCATAGTATAATACGAAATTGAGTGGAAGGAACAGAATGAGAGAGAGAGTATTGTAGTCGATTTGTGAAAAGCCGCAGAATAATAAAATAAATAAAAATTCGCGTCTAGATGATATTTATTATTATTTTAGTGACACGATAAATTATGCCGAATAGTATTACGGTCACGCGCGTTTTGCAAGCCACTTATGCTCGCCCTGTATGTATATTTCTATAGAATACTACAACTTCTTCCTCACTCGTACTAGATAGTCGAAAGGAATTTGCCAGTCAGTATTTACTCGCGTGAAGGTTACTTCTGAAGTACTTTCAGAGGTTTTCAGAGTACACGCGAGTTGAAAACGTTGAACGTATATGGTAAAGCATCTGAGGACCTCAACTCCCAAAGTAATCATTGGACCTCATAAAATTGGGTAGGCAATTTCGTTCTGTTCGGAGGGAATTGATTAGGTTTTGAGATTTTTGCTTCGCGGCCCCAAATTGACAAAATATCTTGTTCGAAACCTCTTAGGTCAATTGTGAACGGTATCCACAGAGTATGAAGTTGTTTTCACATTTTTGACTGATGGTGTTTTAATGAATATAAATTTTATTGCATTCATCGTGGTCAATATTATGAAAGAATGGTGAAGAAGGCGTATACCTGCAAAGTATACAATGCGCAGTTTTAGAGACTCCACTATTGCTATCATTTGTTTAGGTATTATTTTTGTGTTCCTTCCACTCGTCGCTAAAGATCAAGGTGTAGGTCACTCTCTTTAACATTCAAATCTATAAAGAATTCATGTTCGAAGATAATACATTGCCAGATCCCAAAAATTTTGGTTGAAATGATTATAGAAGTAAAGACAAACTTTAAGGGATATAATTTAGCGCAATAAAATCAAAATTCTTGCTCTCATCCTTTAGAGCCGAGTCAACTCTAGTCTAGAGTCGATCAGCGTGCATTACCAGAGACCTACAAATTGACTTGAAATTGACGCAACAGAGAAGACGGTTTTAGGTTGATGAAAATTTGGAGAAATCAACATGAAATCCCAGTCGCAACTGACTCGATTCCATTACGGACTTGGTAAGATTCGAGTTTTGACTGATGTACACAGCAAGGTGCTTTGAAAAATGGTTAGCGTTATATGTAGGTACGGTAGGTACAGCGGCAAGTACCTACGAGTAATATGTTATCTGTATATAGGTACGTAATGTGTATAAAATATGTGTACGTCGATACTCCAAAACGGTTGGTCTATTGAATGCTTCCCATTGACTAGGTATTTAATACTGGTAAAGACGTTTAGAGGTTCAAATTCGTAGGCTAGTATTCCATTTGTATCTTCACTCTTGGTACTTTTACTTGTAATAATGGCTGAGAGTGGGTGACAAGTTTTCGTTGTTCCTGGCGATGGGAGGAGTATTGTCTACAAGATCGTCCTCTATTGTTGAGAGATCGCGAAGGATGATCGGGACGCCACACAGGACGAGGTTTTCGATTGAGATTTCCGTCAACGCCGGAAGCCACGAGTATTTTGGCACATCTGCCCGGCTCGATGATTCGCGGGCGTTTAGCCGATCTCGTACCGCAAGCTATCAACAGAGGACGGTCTTCTTGATAACACTGTCTCCTTCTCTGAGATCAACAAGGAATCGTCATACATACGTGGGACTTTGGCCGATCTTTTACGGCAATCTCACCTCAGAGGACGATTGTCTCAGTAGTATTCTTGACATTGCCCGAAACGACGAGGCCGCTTCGACCCTATCCGGGGCTCTCGCCGATCTCTCACTGCGAGCTTACAACGGAAGACTAGCTCTAGATACGAGCTACTCTCGGGCATTTTCACGCTCGGATCATACAAGGAGCTTTAGCCAATCTCTCACCGCGAGCTCCCAACAGAAATCGACCTGCTAGGTAACACTCTCTTTGTTGTGGAAAATACTCCACAATACTCCGAAGAGTAAATTGAAGGGAAATCTAGGGCTACCGTTAATGCCCTCCTCAACTTTCCTAATTATGTCAATTAGGTTTGGATAATGGCTAGCATTGTTGATAATCGTTTCGCACTGAACCACATTTTCGAGAATGGTTTCTCGTGGCGTATCGAATATGACCGGCGAGTATTCGACAACCGCACCTACATAATTGCGGTTAGGTTGACTGCTCTTCAGCACCATCAGGATCTGAAAAAAACAAAAAAATGAATTCATTAAAGTACAAAATCTATTAATATTATTGAGAGAAATTCTAAGAGGATAGTCGATAATGTAGGTCATTAGGGTTGAGAATTTCTTCAATGGTCACAGAGTAGTTTAAGAAATGTTTGAGAAGAGAGGTAGGATGATATCAATAGGATGAGAGGTCCAGGAACTTGGACAGCACTCTGTTGCAAGACTTTGGTGATATGATTCGCGCAGGATTCTAATTCCTGGATGGAGCTGAGACAAACATTGAAGTCAAGTTGTTGATCTACTATTTCGCGGAATAAGTTCCAATTGGTAGACTGACTCACTAGAGGAAGAGACGACGTTGTTATGTTCATCTCATTAGAGATGGTTCATAAAACTGGAATGTGATTGGAAGTCAAATCTGTGATAGTTCTAGATGATAGGTAGTTATCTGGGATACCTTTGCAGATGAAAAAATCAATGACATTAGGACGTTTACTGTTGTCGTCCGGCCAATGAGTTGGACCGCCGGGTGGAATAGCTCGACTGTTATGTTCAACAATAGCTTGCTGAAGAGCGCGGCCACGAGGGGTAATGATACGTGATCCCCAAATAGGGTGCTTTGCATTTAGGTCATCTCCTAGGATGAAATGATGCCCTAGATGCTGAAATAGCTCAAGGAAGTTGTCTTTACTGAAAGTTGAACGAGGTGGGCAGTAAATGCTGCACAGGTGGACTGTATAGTTGTTGAAGTGAATAGCAACTACAGATGATTGTATGCTGTCTGTGATAAAGGCTTCAACATCATGGTGTTGTAAGGATTTTTTTATTAGAACCGCTGAGCCACATCTGGGATTACCGCTAGACTGGTTTGCAGAGTAGACAATGAAATTACGAATTTTGGGAAGATTGGTGGTACTGGAGAGATGCGTTTCCGAGATCAGGGCCACATCGATGTTGTTTTGGTGGAGGAAGATTTTGAGTTCATTTTTCCTAATGAGTAAACCATTTGCATTCCAGCAGATGAGGTTTAAGATGTGTGGACGCTCCATTATTTAGTGCGTTTTCGGGGAGGACTGGGATGACTGCAAGACTCTATGTGCACTCCTCGTTCTTCCTACTTGGATAGTTTCTCTTCAATGGCTTTCTGCGAGGCTCCAAGGCCTTTTTGTAGAGCGAGAATTTGAGAAGTTTCTGATAGAGCTGTTTCATTTGGAGGAGGGTGCGTTGGATTGCTATGAAGAGCTGTAGATTGAGTAGATTGGACTGTTGCAGCACCACGGGTTGCTGTGGCGCCAGCATATGATGACATGTTCCTGATGGGAGCACAATTGATAGGTGGATTGGTACGAATGCGGTCAACAGCAGTTATTTTGGGTGTCTCATGTACAGTAATCTTAGATTTGTAATACAGGCAGCCTTTGTAGTTAGCGGTATGTTCACCTTTACAATTGAAACATTTAGGTGGCGTGGTTTTAGGAACCTTACATTCGTTGTGTAGATGGGCACCTCCACATTTGACGCATCTGGGCGTTTTTGTCCAGTAATTGACAGAATGGCCATAATCCTGGCAACGTTTGCATTGAGGGAGTGTATTAACCTTTCTTGGAGGCTCTACAGTTACTCGACAGTAACATAATTTGTTTAGGCTCCTATCGAATATGACCGGCGAGTATTCGACAACCGCACCTACATAATTGCAGATAGGTTGACTGCTCTTCAGCACCATCCGGGTCTGAAAAAACAAAAAAATGAAATCATTAAAGTACAAAATCTTGTCTACAAGATCGTCCTCTATTGTTGAGAGATCGCGAAGGATGATCGGGACGCCACACAGGACGAGGTTTTCGATTGAGATTTCCGTCAACGCCGGAAGCCACGAGTATTTTGGCACATCTGCCCGGCTCGATGATTCGCGGGCATTTAGCCGATCTCGTACCGCAAGCTATCAACAGAGGACGGTCTTCTTGATAACACTGCCTCCTTCTCTGAGATCAACAAGGAATCGTCATACATACGTGAGACTTTGGCCGATCTTTTACGGCAATCTCACCTCAGAGGACGATTGTCTCAGTAGTATTCTTGACATTGCCCGAAACGACGAGGCTGCTTCGACCCTATCCGGGGCTCTCGCCGATCTCTCACTGCGAGCTCACAACGGAAAACTAGCTCTACATAAATTTTCCTCCATCGCTCAAAAGAACGAGCTACTCTCGGGCATTTTCACGCTCGGATCATACAAGCAGCTTTAGCCGATCTCTCACTGCGAGCTCCCAACAGAAATCGACCTGCTAGGTAACACTCTCTTTGTTGTGGAAAATACTCCACAATACTCCGAAGAGTAAATTGAAGGGAAATCTAGGGCTACCGTTAATGCCCTCCTCAACTTTCCTAATTATGTCAATTAGGTTTGGATAATGGCTAGCATTGTTGATAATCGTTTCGTACTGAACCACATTTTCGAGAATGGTTTCTCGTGGCGTATCGAATATGACCGGCGAGTATTCGACAACCGCACCTACATAATTGCGGTTAGGTTGACTGCTCTTCAGCACCATCAGGATCTGAAAAAAACAAAAAAATGATATCATTAAAGTACAAAATCTATTAATATCATTCATTACGTGCGAGAGAAATTCTAAGATGATAGTCGATAATGTAGGTCATTAGGGTTGAGAATTTCTTCAATGGTCGCAGAGTAGTTCTCGGGTAGGAGTGTTGTCCACGTTGACCGTTTCCGGTCAATTGTGGGCAATCCACTCCCCCGAGGCATACCCACGGATGTCAGTCCGGCCGGAACGCCATTCCTCTGACCAGGCATTGAAATCGCCTGCCACAATGAATTTGTCACTTCGCCATCTGGAAAGACTTTCTTCCAGCTCGCTTAAGAAATCCTCAAACTCCGGAAAGGGTTGATTTGGAGAGAAGTAGCAACTGTAGACAACCATGTCGGCCATCCTCACAGCAACATACCCCTCCCCTCTTTCAACCTCTCCCAGAGCAATTGGACACTCTGGGCAAACACCAATGGCCGCTAAGCCAGTATGGTCTGTGTACCATCCTTGTACTCCTGCCACGTTGTAGTACTCGCAAGCAATTACAACGTGGGTTCCCTTCTTTCCCTATCTATCAAGGATGATGACCTCTTCCGAACTTGCTTCTAATACATACAACACAAATGTGAAGTTACTTCCAACCAAAAACGTATCACACTTTCCAGAAAACTGAGCCGAAGAGTAAATTGAAGGGAAATCTAGGGCTACCGTTAATGCCCTCCTCAACTTTCCTAATTATGTCAATTAGGTTTGGATAATGGCTAGCATTGTTGATAATCGTTTCGTACTGAACCACATTTTCGAGAATGGTTTTTCGTGGCGTATCGAATATGACCGGCGAGTATTCGACAACCACAGCCCCATAATTGCGGTTAGGTTGACTGCTCTTCAGCACCATCAGGATCTGAAAAAAAAACAGAAAAATGAAATCATTAAAATCTATTAACTCGCACCGGAGAGTCTCGAATGGACCAAAAGGTTCAATTTAGTATAATGTTATAATTACCGTGCCATCTCCACGACTCCGTTCTCATTTACTTTGCTTTCATTTCGTTCCCGATGATGGTTTATAAATCGAAAAGGCTCGATGTCCAATTTTTCTGCGGTTTTTGTATCTTTCACTCTCCCTTTTGAGTATTTCTTTTCGCGATTCCTCTTTCATTCTTATCTAATTATAAGGAGATCTTGCATCCTCTTCCTAATTTCAATAATATTTTCAGAGAAAGTAGTGTCGTTGACGGGAAGGGTCGGTCGCCCCATGCTAGAGCCACTTCAGGTTCAGTATAATGAAGCTTAGTCTAGTAGAAAAGTTGATAGGAGGGGGACTGGGAAACTAGTTTTATACTAGCAAGAACTGTCTTACGAGTCGAAGGCTCTCTCATCTCGGAGGTCTCTATGTCCAAATTTGAGAATGACCTGTTTACTTCAGGCCAGGTGTTTTTGAGTCACATCCACTATTGGCGCAGGTACGTTGACGACATTTTATGTGCGTGGACCGGTCCTTCGGAGCTCCTTGGTGAGTTTCTCGCTTACTTGAACAGCCAATACTCTTCCATAAAATTCACGCTGGAAGTTGGTGGTACCTCTATAGATTTTCTGGACTTGACCATATCCGTCATTGACGGCGTCCATACATTCGGTATTTACCGAAAAGATACTTCGACCAATATTGCTGTTCATGAGTCGTCCTTTGTACCTGCTGCTCATAAAATAGCTACTTTTAATAGCCTCATACATCCCTCTGAGTGAGGCAAAGAACTAGTGACGACAAAGCATCTGGCCAGAGTGAAACAAGTCGAGGTAGACATTGATCTTATGGTCCGTAGGAGGCTTACAAGAAAAAGTCTCGACTCTACCGCCTCCCCCGAGATTCACTCTTTGATGGTAGGAAACGGTGGATTAGTTCACCGTTTCTTGGAAAATTTTCATTGGAGTTGAGCCGCATCCTCTGTCCTTTTGAATTTTGGCCAGCGTATTATAATACTAATACTGTTGAAAATTTTTTTCTTAAATTAAGAGACCCCATTCCAAGGACTGAGAGGGAAGGGGTTTGAGGAATGTCCCAGTGACTAGCCGTCAGCTCAAAATAAGATTAGACGAGCACAAAAAAGCTTAGGAAAAGGGAAACGTGGGCTTGTCAGCCTTTGCTGATCACTTGATAGAAAGTGGCCATATTTTTAGGGAGAGATCTGGAGTTCTTCGCCACAGAGAAAATTCATACTTCAAGCGATTAGCTCTCGAAGAAATTGAGATTTTTCCGCATCGGAATAACGACGGCGTCACCGTTTGGAACAGGTACATTCCTGAGGAAGGATTGATTGAATTAGTCTACGGGAATGATTCACATATTGATGACTCGCTGGTTCAATGATGATCACCTAAATAGAATATTCTCCTCATGAGTACGAGCCATTCTTATGCAGTAGTGGAGGTACAAGCACGTAACATTTTCCACAAGAAGCTGCAGCCACACAGAAGTAGACAATTGAGGTGTATTAGAAAACCACAACCGACGGTAGAAAAAAAGTACTTTAATTATGAAACCAAAGGTAAAATTAAAATTTTTATATAAAAGAGAGGTAAATAATTATTAGGAAAATGAAAAATAGTCGTACAATGGTCAAAAGAAACATTTAAAACACAGAAACTAAACTAAAATGGAAACTAGGTGAGGCCTGTATATAAATCTGAAAATATGGAAAATTAGAGGAAGCGCGCTGTAGCAAGGTTGTGACGAGTCTACCGGTTTCGATCGTGCGCGGATGATCATCATCAGGACGGAACTGAAGCGAGACGGTAGCCAGAGTGTATGAGAGAAGAAGACGAGGAGTTGAAGAATCAAGAATTAACCGGTGGATGTCGATAGTTGTACTAAAATTGTATTAACGGATTGATGTAAGTACCCTCTAAGTCATTCAACACGTTACCTCCAGCCCTGACAGCCGCTATAATCTCTGCTTCTTCCAGACGATTCATAGTGTATCCTTTTGTACACGTGTGAAGAAGGGAGGCGGATTTCTTTGCAAAATTATGCCCAGTCTCGTGGCAGTGTGCAGCAAAAGCGGATTTCTTTGCGTCTTTCTTAGTATAGGCTGTCTTGTGTTCTTGTATGCGCAGGCGGAGTTTTCTTCCGGTCTGACCAAGGTATTCTGCATCACAATCCCCGCACTCCAGCTTATAAATCCCAGACTTTTGAGAAGAGCGAACAGGGTCCTTAAGACGAATAAGATTTGCGGTTGTGGTGAGAGGCCAGTCCTGTGTCCGTATCTTCTCAGAATGGAGGATAGTTTCTCGGAGGGGGCTCCTAAGAAAGGTAACCGCATCCATTTTTGTTTAGTGCGAGAGGAGGAGGACGACGATTTTCAGCCAACAAGGTATGGAGGCGCTTACGGCGGATTAAGCGATGAGTGTTAACCTTCAAGTCATTCATTTGAGCTATTCTACTAATTTGTCTTGCTTCTTGAGCTTGAGCCTCTGGAGTCAGATGGAGGTGGACTAGACGATGTATGGCAGAGTTTATTGCCGCTAATTTGTGTGCCGCGGGATGATAGAAAGATGCGTGGATAGATACTCCGGTGTAGGTTGGTTTTCTGTAGACTGCAAATTCGGTTTGAAGAATGTTGAGAGACTCGGTGAATGCGATTGTAAGATCGAGATAGTTGATACTTTTACCTCCTACCTCCACCGTGAATGAGATTGCAGGATGGTAGGTGTTAAGCTTCTCCAGGAATGAGTGAAGATCCGCCAACGGGCCATGCCAGACACAAAGAACATCATCGACGTACCTAGACCAAAATCGGATAGCACGTGGTGAGGAATCAGTTTCGAGACGACTCATGAAAACATCTGCGGCGAGCATAGAGAGGGGCCCTCCCATCGGGAGGCCATCAGGAAATTTAAAAAGCTTTCTTCCGAAAAGCAAGCCGTGATAAGATATTTAAATTCCTTGATTATATCAGGGTGTATGTGTTTATCGACTAGGAGTTCTACCATGATCTCGATAGTCCGTTCAACCGGAATTTTAGTAAACATACTTGTTACATCAAAAGATGCGCAAAATTAAGCCCTGAGGGAACTTTTCCCCCTGTAACCTATTGGTTAGGTCATAAGAATTTTTGATTGTATAATTGGGTGCAAATTCGACCGTTGCGCGGAACCAGGATGCCAGAAATCCGGCCAGTTTATGGCTGGGGTCGATATAGTATGCAACGACTGGACGCATGGGATAGCCATTTTTGTGCAGCTTCACTTGGCCATACAATTTTGGAAGGGAAGGATTCGTTACAAGTAGGTTGCGCTTGAGTTTATCATCGATTATGTGAGCGGAGTCATCTATTGCTTTACTAATTTTGGAATGTGTTCAGCTAGGTTGTTGTTGATACAAAGAGCGTTGGCCGAAGTTAAGAAGTCTCGCATCTTTTGGTCGTATTGCGGATGAGTCATGATGACAAGAGATTCACCCTTATCAGCCTTTACAAGAGCAAGATCGTTTTGATGCAGACGTCGTTTCAGCGATAAGTATGCTCGAGTTTCGTTCGAGAGTGGTTGATCATGTTGGGAAATCATATCCGATATAAGAGAGCGAACGAGATCTGTGTTGAGGCCGGCTGTTTTGATTCCCATCGCGAGATCGGCGATTATTGTGGATTTTATTGATTGCCTTTTGTCCACCGGGACTACCGAGAATTTCTTACCACCTTGTAGAAGACGAAGTTCGTTCGCTGAGAATTTAGTATCGGTAAGATTCACATCTGAGGAGGCGAAAGAGGAGGTTTGAGTAGGGATGACGTTGAGTTGACCAGGTGAAGTTTGGTTCCGAGATTTCTGGGCGGTAAGTAGTGTGAGTTTATGTAGGTTCGTTTCATGCAGATCAGCGTTGACTATTGTCTGTCGGTGATGAGCGGTAGAGAGCAAGGCCTGAAACTCTGCCGGAGAAAGATTTTTGGATTGGCGATTGGATGATCGTCGGAGGATATCCTGGAGTTTGGCTTTCTTACAGTACCATATACGTCTCTCACTTGTGGAAAAAGTTACGTGCTTGTACCTCCACTACTGTATGTATCCTCTCCACTTTACCTATTCTTGTTAACTGTTGGGTTCAGTCGCTTTCTATACTTTGAGAATAGCTGTTTAGCTGTAAGCTCTCAGTCATTAAAAAATATTACGGTAATTGTATGTATTTGTGGCTTTTCACTTTACTCTTTGAGTATAATTTTTAAAAAGGGATTTTTTCACAAGTCGGCGGTACACAACCGAATTGAGTTCCGAAGTAGCGGAGGTGTACAGCCGAATCAATTTCCCTTCTCGCTTCAACAGACTTAGGATTGTCGATGTAGACTTAGCACACGGCTATACTTTCAGCACATTAATACCCGTGGAAGGTATTGGGCTTGAAAACCTTGCTGTGGATAGTGTCGACCTAAACAGCGATCACGTAACCTTACTCAATAGGCACGACAAAAGCTTGGTTGAACCAATTTGTGAGTATGACCCCCAGTATCACGACTCGCTAGTTCAATCATGATTTTCGCCGGTGTTATTTCTACGGCTTTAGTCTAGATTTTCATTCAGTCTACTCTTTGAAGTCTGTTGAGTATTTTCTAGTATGTCTAGCCATAACTTGGCGTACCGAATCGATTCGATTCGCTCCATTGCTCAAACCAAGTAGAAACTCTGTATTCGGAGCTTTGGTGATCTTTTATCCGCAAGTCCGCAACAGAGGTAAGCCTCTTAATATCAGTCCCATAACGAAAATTTCTGTTCCTTCACGAGAGCTTTTGTCGATCTCTTACCGCGAATCGACAACAGGAAGCGAGCTTCACGAACCTACCGTACCCACGTATAACATTATAATATACCGTAACTACATATGACTAAATAGTGAAGTACTCGCATGATTCTAATTATACTCATAGAAGTTGGAACGAATAAATCATCCCTAGAACACAGTTTCTCTGTTCGCTTTAATTGAAAGATTGGGAAAAGAAATTTACAATAAAATATACGTAGTTGGTCAATAATTTGTCGGCTAGTCCATACTTTGAGGGTTCGGACTTCGCTCCATCGATTCATAGCTCTACTTAAGCAGGTTATATTCAAAGGGCAATCAGAGTTTGAGTGAAAAAGAGGCTACCTCTCTAACTTTGTCACTGAAAAAAGGAAGCTAAGAGATTTACGTGATCAGAATGGAGACAGGAATGAACGGTAATTAACGAAAATTTAAGCAGACGAAAGTCGTTACCATTTGAAGGCCACAGTCTGTTGAAAAACAAACGAGGAGATAGATGTACTTTTATGTCTTTCGTAGAAACTCATTAGATCAAATTTTGAAAAATTTCTATTACGTGATCTTGCGGCCCTTCTTTTTGATATTGATCTTCTTCCTCAACCTGCCTCTTGATCTTTATCCGCCTTGCTTCTATTGTTATATAATCCCTTTCAACTCTATCTACATAAAAATTCTTTCTATATGTCCGCAAAACCCTTCGTTTCAAAACAGAATCATCGTGGTATGTCTCGAAGTACTGAAAAACAAAGTCGACTGGTGCTTCCGGCGTAGACCTACCGTGCTCTATTATACGGTACGTTTTTCTTAATTATGCAATCTTAATAATACAAAACAAACAATTATACCGTAATACGTTTTTAACGTATTATAAATATTTTTTTTAATACGAAAACGTAGATATACGTATGTTGAGGCATTGCCGTCACACAAAAATGGAAAAATTTACAAAAATACAGGGCAGACGTTTCGAATTACACGTAATTCTTCGCGACGAGGTCAGTCTAAATATAATTAGATCGAGTTTCTTTTCTAATGATTTGAATTTTTTGATGTTTACGACTCTGGTAAATTTCATGGGTGTAAGTTGCGGTGGGAATAAACAAGTGCGTTTTTTTGTTGAACCGTACGGATAAAGGTATACCAAGTCAATATCTCTTCTCCCAATGGTTTGTAAGAAAGGGGGTTGAAAGGAACAAAAGAAACTTGTTCTAAATTCCTACCCTCGAGAAGCACGGAAGATCATCATCGCTATGTCTCGCCCATTTAACCTTTTTATATCGATATTATCATGTATCTTTCAATTTCTATTATCTGAACAATGGTGATGAAGTCAACTCATTCAAGACGTATGCACTACTGTAACGTCATTTCCCGTTACCTGCAAATCGAGCCATTTTCCTACTTTCTGATCTCAATTTCCACCAGGAAATCTGGCGACGAGAACTTGTAAACCTCTAATCGACATGAACAGCGTTTAATGAGTAATTTGCCTCATTAGTCGGGGCCAACGCTTTTACATAGGACGCGAAGGAGTCATTTCTCCACTGGCGGATAGCGCGTGTTGTTTCTCTCGATAAACTGTTGAAGATGACTTTGTTTTCCACTGAGCGGTGTCGTTGCCACGCCTTACGCGCTCGACGTCTCCTCTTGACCATGTTGCGAATGAAGTTAGGATATTCGGTTGCAAATGGACCTGCAGTTGGATATTGGGTGCACGCTCCCACAGCTTGTACAAGGAATGACGCAAAGTTTTCAGCAGCGGAGTCGATTTCGGCTGATGTTGAAATTTTGGTTCGAAGATTTATGAAGCCATCGGTTGTTTCACGGTAGAGGTCCCATCAGTAGATTTGTTGGCTACTGGTTTTGTCAGCGTCGTCCGGATTGGAGCACGGAAGAATTCAAGGAAGACAGGAACGTGGTTTGAGCTAAGGTCGGTGTAGTCTTCTATCTTGAATTGATTTATGGGGAGACCTTTCACCAAATAGAAGTCTATGATATCTGGTCTTTTATTCAGATCGGATGGCCAGTGGGTAGGATTATTCGATGCGATAGCTTGACAATGGGCTCTTTGCACAGATTTTAGTAGAACTTATCCCCTTGGGTTGCTTAGTCTTGAACCCCAAGGAGGGTCTTTGGCGTTAAAATCTCCACCTAAGATCCAGTGGTTACCAAGGTGCTGAAACAAACAGTTGAATTCCGACTCTTTTAGAAGAGAGTTTGGTGGACAGTATATGCTGCCGATATTTACTGTGCGGCTATTTAACTGGATGGATATTACTGATGATTGCACGCTATTGGTTGAGTAGGCGTCGACATCGTAATGTTCAATCATTTTCCGGGCTAGCGTTGCAGCACCGCCTCTAGGTGAACCACTAGGGTGGTTAGCTACATAGGTATTGTAGTCACGGATTTTAGGCACGGATACATAACTGGTTAAATGAGATTCTGATATAAGCGCCACGTCTACATTGTGAGAGTGGAGGAAGAGTTCCAGTTCATTTTTATGCGATAGAAGACCATTGGCATTCCAACAAACGATTTTCAATGGACGATTCGTCATGAAGTTTCGTTCTTACAAGTTTTTCTGGGTGGTGACGGCCCTGAACATTCCAGCGCTGTTACCCTTTGCTCTAGATTAGTAAATTTCTCTAGCAAGGTTTTTTGGTTGTTCTCCATACGTTGTAGAATTTCCAAGAGTTTATCCGGTTCTCTTTTTACTGAAGCCGGTGCGGTAGTTGGTGAGGCGTCCTTGTAGTCTGAGCACGGGACTTGGATGCTTCTATGGCAGGGCTAGGTGATAGTGCACTAGTTGTTGAAACTGCGGCGTACGAGGGTCGCGAGCTGTTTGCTTCAAACACTGTTGGAGCTGGCATACTATTTCTGATACAATCAACTGCCGTAATTCTGCTTGGTTTTTTATGGCTGTGACTTTCATTTGGTAGTAATCGCAGCCTTTATAATTTGCTGTATGTTAACCTTTGCAGTTAGCGCAGGTAGGGGTAGAACTTCGCGACTTACAGTCTTTGTATAAATGATTACCCCCGCATTTCACACACTTGGGAGTCCTGGAACAATAATTCTTTGTGTGATTGAAGTCCTGGCATCTAGTACATTGAGGTAGGCTTGGAGCTTTTCTCGGGGGCTCTACCGTAACTTTGCAATGACACAGCGTATTGATGTCGTATATGTTACAATTATTTTCTGCCGTTTTGAGATCGACTTTGAAAAGCGGTAATTTAACGATTAAGTTTTTATTTTCTGACTTTTTACGAACGTTGATAATATTCACAACAGTGTGACCCACTTCTAACAAATCCTTGATGATATCGTCAACATCTGTAGACTGATCTAGCCCGCGTATAAATACGGTGAATGACTTATCTTCTTTCAATTGATACGTGTGAAACTTGATATTACCGAGTTCCTTCTTGTCGCTCATGGGTACGGTAGAATAGTCGTTTAGATTTTTTCGTAGTTTACGATAATCTGCTGCAGATTCTAACGTGATTTTGAATTCGCCGTTGGCTAACGTTATCATCTCATGAGGTTGAATATCTTCTTTTGCTAACTGTTCGTTAAAAACCTTGATCGATTTTATTCCATTCACAAAGAAGGGCGGAGGTTTCTTTTCGTTCTTGACTTGAGTTTCGGATTCTACGCTTTTATCAGTCTCCATTGAGACTGCAGGTGGAGCCGGATTAAGAAATCGCTTAATGCCCATCTTTTGTTTGAGATCCGCATTTTCTTGACGAATCTTTTTGATTTCTTCACGAGCCGCTTGTAATTCTTCAGTAATTTGACTGAGTGTTTTCTGTAGCTCCTCCATTGCCATGGAGGGCTATAGAAGAAGAACAAACTGAAGATTGTTCACCAGAAATAGTATCAGGGAATAGTTTGCGATAAGTCGAATTAACGAGAAAGCGAACGAAAAACGTGTTGCCTCGTACTTGACGATGTGTCAAAAAACCTCGAGAGTTTTCTCCACAACAGAACCCTATAGTGAGAATGCACAATACAACCTCCGTGAGTCTCCTTGTCGAAAACAGTGTCCCCTAAGGGGAAGTTTTCATTATTTTATTTTTCCTACCAAGAAACATGATCATCCTCCTCTCTCCCACCGCCTTTCCGCCGATGACTATTACCTACATTTCAATTTGTTTCGCTAACCCTTAAACACCCTACCTAGGCTCCTTCAAGAAACTCTCAATTCAATTACTACATGAACATTTGAAAATTACTTCAGTTTTCCTCCCTCTGAAACCTATCGTTATTTTCAAGAACAGAAATCCTACCCTTACTATTTAAGCCGTAATTTTACAAAATTTTCATATTCTACCTCGTAAGTACGGACAAGTCTTCGGATCACATTTCAATCAAAAACTTACCCGCTCTCAATATTATAAAATTCATTTCCATCTTTCAAGAGGCTGTAACAGAAAACTACTCATCCGTTCAAGACTGGACGACGCCGCCAATATATCTCTTCTTGCTTTACTCGATCCCCCCTCTTCCCTCAAAACAGTCCTACGTGCCTACCAGCCCCAAATTAAGCTTGTACGCACAGAGGCCGCTGAGCCTCCACTACATATTTATAGACTCATCCGAACCTCCGATGAGCGAGCCGTTTGTGTTACCCTAAACTATGCCCCTCTCCTGTAACTTCCATTGAAGTCTTCTTTTGACGTGGAACACGTCTATACGTCGACACCAGTACAGGGTGCCCTAAATTTAATGCTCTACCTGAGATATATTTTACTGTCTGAATAGTTGATAAAGGGTACACCCCTGTTGAACACCCTACATAGATTGTCCTTAATTTGATTCTCTACCTGAGAAAGGTGAAAAAAGGTAGATTCCTATTGAATGAAGTAAATTTCTATTGAACAGAAGCCCTACATCTTTGCATGACCCTTCCCCTCTGCAATGCACCCTTTAAAAAACCTTTTCAGCTCTTCCTACCTGCGAAACCAAGATTGTGACTTGAAGACGAGATCTATTCATCAAAGCTAACCTCAGTTTGTATTTGGTCGTCCTCCATTGCGGGCTTAAATTTGAATTTTAAAAACTTATAAAAATCAATCAATAAAAAAAATATTAAAAAATAATTAAAAATAAATGTAAACCTAATTAAAAATATTTTAAATAAAAAATTATAAAAAATTTTAAATATTTTTAAAATTATTTTATCTAAATTAATTTTTAAAATTTTAAATATTAAAATTTTTAACTTGACCTAATAATTCTTTTTAATAAATTATTATAATTATAATTTAATTATTACAAATGATTATTTTGAAAATAATTAAAATTTAAATAATTTTTTATTATTTAAAAATGATTTTTATATTAAATTTTAAATTTAAATATTAAATAATTATATTTAAGTCATATTTAATCCTTTTGTACAATAATATGAAAATTTAATTAAGATTAAATCCAATCTGATTTTATTTGAATTATTATTTTTTTTATAATTCATTAAATTGAAATAAAATAATTATAAATTGTAAATTTATAATGAGTTTTCATTTTCAATATAAAAGTTTAAATTTTTAAATATTAATTTTGGAGATTAAAATAATTTTTATTCAAAAGTTTTATTCAAAAATATTTTTTTTAAAATGTATTTTCCTATTAATTTTATTATTAATTCTTAAATTTATTTTAAATAAATTTTAATTCAAAAATTATATTTAAAAAAATTTGCTTTTTCAATGGCTTTGTCCAATCATTATTTTGATAACTTCTCTCTTGAGTTTTGTAGCTGCTGCAGGATAGTCTTCATGAGTACTTGGTGCTGCAGTACTATCTGCGAATGATGCCAATGTGGTATTGTCTTGGGTTGAAATGTCCACAGTAGTGAAAGTAAGCACAATAGAGGACCAAGGATGCTTCCAAGTGGTATTCTAGTAATGGGTTATGTCAAGGAGTTGGCTCCTCCATGGTACACATAGAAGTCCTATTGCTGTGATAGGAGGACAAAATTCCTCATGTTGGTTTGAAAAATGCTTGCTTATGAAGGACCTCACTCACCCAGACTCGTTCGAATGCTTAACTTACGTCCAGAAATACAATCAGTATTTGCAGTTCTTCGAGCTCCTCTCTAATTGTTGAATCAACGCGGTTCCACAGTGAAACGTTTGGCTCTGAGCCCAAACTGGTGAACAGGTTTATCAATAGTTTTTTGGAGGCGTTTTGCATACAGCTGCTTTGACAGTATACTGAGAGCAGTGATATTGAAAGATATGGACTAGCAGCCTCTGGTGCTTCACCTGGTTTGAAGATCATACATAATTCATTTCAGAAACCGTCAGGTTATAGTCCGCATCTTTACGAAGACCAGACAACTCTTGGGCGCAAACTGACATAAAAAGATCTGGGACTTATGCTGAGCACCTTGAAGAAAGATTTCATTTACGTGGCAGTTGATTACACTTCTCTGAAAATGATACCGTGCTGCAAATTTCCTGTGTTAGGAATTTTTCCTCTAAAATGCCTACTAAACGAGATAATTACGAAAATTATACACCGTGTGAGGGGGAAAAGTAAATACTTTGGGGTAGCTTTTTCCAGGCAGATGCAAATACAAAAATTTCTGATTGAAGACCACCACAAAAAAATGATTAGCAGGTTCCGGTCGTACGAGAAGAGATACAAATCAAATTAAAGATTAACTTGATAACTCTCACAGTATATAGTAAGTTAATATCAGGTAATATTATTACGCGCTGGAGATCCTCAAAACCGATTGCAAGCAGACGATTACAGCGTTAGTAGGTATACTCGTGTGTTCGCTTAGATACTGCCGTATGAATGAAAAAAATTTGTATCGTCGACGTGTAAAAGTATGGCCACGGTCAAAATTTTTGACGCAGCCGATCGCAATGATCTTGATAAAGTAAAGATGTTTATTGAAAAAGGAGGAGTTTCGCCGACTGTCAAGAATGATTCAAGACAGACGCTTGCACACATTGCCGTCAAGAAGGGTTATCTGGATTTGTTGAAATACGTGCTGGAGAAAGATCCTCCACTACTAAACATTAAATATTATGGCAGTATCACTAAGGGGCCTTGTACAGTACTCGATATGGCGGTTGAACATGGAAATCTCGAAGTGGTCAAGTATCTTGTAGAGAATCAAAATGCAGATATTTACGAAGTGTTTCACGAGACGTGTACCGCTATAAATTGGGCTGTTTGCTGCGGTCATCTAAATATAACAAAATATTTCATCGAAGAAAGAAATGTAGACGTTAACAAACCGCCAATAAAGGGAAGGCTTATATTTCCCGAATACTTTCGACCATTATTATTCTACGCTGTGGAATACGGACGCAAGGATATCATCACCTATCTTATTGAAGAGAGAAAGGCAGACTTGACCGTGGTTGACAAAAAGAGTAAACAAAATATTTTATTCCCAATCTTACAAAAGGGAGATCTAGATTTAATGAAATATATCCTCGATGAGAAAAAAGCCAGAATAGACATAAACTGGAAAAATGAGTACGGCAACTCTTTGGTTTATTCTGCAGTCATCAACTCACGGATGCTGGCGGATAATGCTGTAGAAACGCTTCGTTATTTGATTGGAGAAAAACATGCTGATTTTGACATTTCTGTTGGTCAAGAGAAAAGGACACTCTTGCACTTAGCGGCTGATAGTGCATGTTTACCTCAAATAAACGTAACTCAATACCTGATCGAGTGTGGTGCTGAAGTAGGGAGGCAGGACATTAATGGTGATACTGCACTACATTTAGCGGTTTCTGGCAGTTTTGGATATCGACATGAAATCTCTAAGAGACTGTTAAAATACGGTGCTAACATGAATCAGAAAAACAATAAAAATGAAACTCCTTTTGATATTGTATTAGAGAAATTAACAGAGGAATCTGAATTTGATTGGGAAAAGGCGAGAAGAATTGAATTATGTAAACTTCTTATAGAGAATGGCGCTAGCGTGAACTCAACTGATAAGACTGGCAATCAACTCGTGCATATCGCCGCCATCAGAAATCTAATGAGTCTCCTAGATTACCTGGTACGGGATAAACAAGTCGACGTTAATGCTCCGAGGGAGACGGATAATTGGACGCCCTTACATTGTGCAGCCATGTTCGATAATTTTCGTATTTGCAAATATTTAATCGAGCACGGAGCTGATTTTCGAGCTAAGAGTAAATGTGGAAAGATTCCAGCTCAACTAGCGTCCGATCAATACGTGATCGACTACCTAGGAGAAGTCTCGGCAACAAATAGGAGTCGTAGAAGCGTTGAGATGTATTCCTCTACTCTTCTCCAAAATCCAAAATACCACGAATACAATTATCGAATGATTGCAGGATCGGTAAATGGAAGTAAGATGAGTTCTTCAGGCAGTGGTTCCATATTAGATTTCTTGTCCAATGTCAATTTTTTTATGCGATATTTTGTCAAAAAACGTCCAGTCAATTCGCCGCGAGATCAGGGACTTAGTTTTAGGTCGCCTGCTACATTATTACAGAGCAGAATGGATCCCGTTGCCGAAAATGCTGCTCATAATTTTTTTTCGATTTAACGGGGAGATTAGTTTAAAATTTGTTTGGTGTATTGCTAGAAATATGAGAACTAACTATCTAGGTATTTCTGTTAATGATTTTTTGAATAGATTAGTGACTACACTGGTGTCAGACTATTCAACTAAAAATAGTATGTACTTTTGTAGATTAGGTAATTCAGAAATGTGGGAGAAGTTGTTTTAACAGAGCCAAATAAATAAAAATCATATTATATTGTAAGTTGGGTTTTCGCTCATTCATCCCTCTCCAGCCCTGTATAAATTTAGTATACTGGATGTTCACCTATCTCAAGAGCAAATTTTAGCTGAGGATGGTACAAATTGATTGGATGAAGAAACTCTTCGAAGTCTTTTGTCAACTTTTTTGGGCACAAATGATGTCCTTGACGTAAAAGAGAACATTCGCGGAGAAGATGGTTCCCTAATTTGTGAAGATATACCTCAGCAGCAAGAGACGAGAGAATGTACTTCTAATAGGAAAGCCATCTTGGAATTTGCAGGTGCTATTGCACAACTGGCAACCGTTGGTTTGAAGCGCAAAGAGATAAGACTTTTGAAATCAGATAATAGAATTAGAATCAACTCCAGCTTCTAGGACCATAGAACTTCTCCGCATATAAGTCGTCATCGAATATAAATCGAACCATAAATTTAAAGAGCAATAGATACTCAAGACTCGCCATCCCTTGACTTACTAGGCGCCCTCTCGGGATTCTGTCCGCGTACGCGTAGACATTGAAAAATTCGTGAACGTTTATTGGCGGGAGACCTACTATCTCTTTAGTTACTTGGGGCCCTCTCAGGAATCTTAGAGTTCTATAGACCTGTATGGTACTTGGAAAAATTTATGACGTCTATTTCTTTTGTATTTCTTCATATTTGCTCTTTTATATTCTTCTATGGAGATAGAGAAATTTCGATGCTTTTTATTTCCCTTCATGGACTTGAAAAAATTCCTGGTTCTTCTATAGCTTTTTATGGAAAAGTACCTCAGACACTTACACAAATAATTAGCCTTTATTATAATTATACAATCGAAAAAAATACAATTACGAGTTACATTATAGTTTTTGGCCCGTGTGCCGGGCATAGGCCTCCCTCAGCCTGTACCACTCATGCCTGTCGTAAGCCACTCTATGGTATATCTTGTTCCCTCCTAAAAATTTTATTATATCGTCATCCCACCTAATTTTTTGTTTTCCTTTTTTCCTCCCTTCCTTCAAAAACCAATTTTTAATTTTGTAAGTCCCTCGCTCTTCATTCTGCCTTGATATGTGACCAGCCCAATCCCATTTAATCCTTTTTGCTGCGTATAAAAAGTCATTTCTATTTTTCATTTTTTCATGTATTTTCCTCATACTTATTTTGTCTTTTAGTTTTATACCCATTATTGACCTTTCCATTGCGTTTTGCGTCGTTCTTATTTTCTGTTCATCTTTTTTTGTTGTAGCCCAAGTTTGTGCACCATAGGTAATTGTTGGTAGTACGCAGCTATTCATTATTTTTATTTTATCCTTTATTGAGAAAGGGCCTTTCATTATGTGTTTTAAAGATCAAAATTTCTTCCAGGCAAGCGTTATTCTACGTTCAATCTCCTCAGTAGTTCTCTCTTCCATCTCTATGTTTTGTCCCAGGTATATTATTTTCTTTACCTCCTCCACCTCCTTTTTATCTATTATTATTTTTGTTTTATCATTCCCTTTACTTAAAATTTTTGTTTTGTTAATATTCATATTTAACCCTTTCTTTTTTCCCTCTTCGTTTAGTGTTTGAATCATTTCATTTAATTCTTGTTTTGATTTTGCTATGAGGATTACATCGTCAGCATACCTTAAATTGTTCAAATATTTGCCATTTATGTTAATCCCTTTCCCCACCCAATTCATCTCCCTAAAAACGCTCTCTAAAACACAGTTGAATAACAAAGCCGATAAGGGGTCACCCTGTCTTACTCCTTTCTTTATTCTGAAATATTTCCCCGTTTTATCTGTTTTAACTCTAGCCTCTAGTTTTCGGTACATCTCTCTTATTATTTCAATATATCTTATTTCAACACCCTGTTCCTCTAGCGACTTCATGACACAGTCATGCTTTACCGAGTCGAATGCCTTTGTATAGTCTATGAAAGCTAGGTATAGTTCTTTATTATATTCTATGCACTTCTCGATCATTTGATTTATCACAAATAAGTTGTCTATTGTAGAAAAATTCCTTCTAAAACCAGCTTGTTCCATCGGTTGTTGGGTTTCCAATATATTCCTTATTCTATTGGTAATTACTTTTGCAAAAACTTTTGCAGGGGCAGATCCTAGGCTTAGGGGTCTATAATTTTCGATATTGTGCATATCTCCTTTTTTATATAGTATTATTATATCTGTCAAGCACCAATCTTTTGGAATCTTTATTTCCTTTATTATTAGATTGTATAGTTCTGCTAGGTATTTTATAATGATTTTTCCTCCATATTTAATATGCTCATTCAAGATATTATCAGACCCTGTTGCCTTCTCATTTTTCAATCCTTTCACCACTTGTTCTACTTCTTCCTCTGTAATATGTGGGATATGTGGGATATTAGGTGGGTTTTCTCTCATTTCTGAATTTTCTAAATCATTATCAGGATTTTTGTACAATTGTTGGTAGAATTCTGTGGCTATATTATTTATTCCTATCCTGTCATATATTTTTCTTCCCTTCTTGTCTTTAAGATATGATATCCAGTTCTTTCCTATAGCTAGATTTTTCCTCATCTTTTTTGTACTCCCTGTATTTTCTAATACTTTTTTTATCATTTTATTTCTTTTTTGATCATTGTAAGTTCTCAGTTTCCGTTTGATTATCTTACACACTAGGTTTAGCTCTATTCTCTCTTTCTTGGTTGTTGTGTTTTTCCTTTTTATTTCCTCTCTTTTCCTAATTAAATCTGTTATTTCTTTTGGCAAACCTTCTTCTTCTTTACCATTACTATCTCTTTCCTTGATTGCTTTTTCTGACGCTCTTTTCATCCATTTATTTATTGTTGAATTCAAATTTTTTATTGTTAGAGCTATTTCTGGTTCCTTTTCTGACTCCTCACTCAGCTTTTTAATGTATAATTGTTCGTCCTTTTTTTCTAATCTTTGCTGGTTCTTATTGCTTGTTGCATATCGCCATCTATTTAGAGTTACTTTACACTTTATCATTCTATGATCCGATTGGTGATTAATTCCACCTACCACATCAAAATCTTCTATCTCATTTGCCTGAATTGGTGCTAACATGTAATCAATTTGAGTTTTATACTCACGATTTGGAGATATCCAAGTCCACATCTTTCCTTTTCTCTTCTTAAATAGTGTGTTGATAATTTTAAGTTCGTGCTCTTGACAAAATCTTATCAATTTCCACCCTCTTTTATTTCTTTCTCCATAATTATATTTTCCCATTGTACTTTCTTCACCTTCCCTTCTTTTTCCCACTTGACTATTAAAGTCCCCCATGATCAGTAGTTTTCTTTTTTTGTTTACTTTTTGCTCTTTTATTACCTCGCTCAATTTTTCATAGAATTCGTCACTTTGACATTCTTCTGCTGAAGATGTGGGTGCATAAACTTGAATTATTGTAATTATATTGTCTTTTCCTAGATCAACTTTTATTGTTGCTAGTCTATCGTTTATACCTTTGAATATTGATACTTTTTCTTTCCATTCTTTCCCAATTATGAATCCCACCCCTTTTCGTCCTTTATCAATTCCTATGTAGCAGAATAGGTTCCCGTTCTTGGTTTGAATAATTTTTTCTCCTTCCCTTCTGACTTCGGATACTCCTAGAATATCTATTTTTCTTTCTTTCATTTCTTTCTCTAATTCTGTTAGATCATCATTACTTTTTAATGTTCTCACGTTCATCGAGGCTATTTTTATTGTTTTCTCTTTTACCGACTTTAGGAGGTATTGTAATCTTGCGCGCGGTGGAATTTTTGGTGGGGGGGGGGATGTTTTCTCGACGTTTCAGAGGGTCTAGATCACGATTCTAACATTCGTTCAAATTCATATGTATGTATGTATGTATGTACTTTTTTTTGTACCTGAATGTTCTCTGTATCTATTCGGTCGATTTCCATGAAATTGAGGGTTAATAAAGTAGTGAACGTGAATGTGTGTGTACGCTATTTTTTTTTTAAATCGGATTAATAGTTTTCGTGTGGTGAGCTAAATACTAGTTGATTAACTAGCGCTTAAGGCTTGTTATGGAATCTTCATAGTTTGTTACGAGGTATTTCTTTCTTCTTAGATGGGGGCGGGGGCGAATGAATGAATAAAATATAAAATGCTAGGCAAGCTACAAAAAAGAAATTGTATCGGAGAACGAAGTCATTTGGCATTGTTAACGAGCGATTTATTTTATCATCGATTATTTATATACAAGCTGAAAAACCCGCGACTTCGTCGCTCATTCAATATTCTATGACGTCGAGGACAAAACATCAATTTTTATTTCAATAATCACACATTGAACATACTTATAACTACCCATTTTTTAAACTTTGAATTTCGAGAATCAGTCGGTATTTCTTTTCTTCTAATTTCCCAATCTCCTCATCTATATCCAACAACTCCTTCTCGATGTGTTGGTGAATGTTCGGATATTTTCTTTTTATGTAAGGGGGGAGATATGGCTAGCGTTTCTTTGAAGTCTGTCATTCTAGCTTCCCACGTCCTTGCAAAATTATTTGATTTTCCTTCTCACTCATCACTGACCTTGAAAAATTCTAATATTTATATGAATGATACCCAAAGTAAAATAATACGCCCCATGATTGATAAACTTGAACCACTCCTCCTAACTATTTCTTCTCTGAATTTGTCACCTGTAATTCTTAACGCCACAGACCATCACCCTAATTTGTATAGAGCTCGGTTTTAACCGCTTAACTCACTCTCCTGATTGTACTCTATGACCTTTGCACCCTCATTACCCGCATCGAAACATCCGTCGACCCTAATTAATATCTATGAAAACTTCAAATTTCTCCAAAAACGCCAGATATGGTAATACTCAAGTCGGAAGAAATTTTGTTTCCTAATTTTATTTCTTCATGAGTGGTCATTTTCCAATCACAATCGACACCGTGAAGAACAAATCTAACCCTTATAGTGCTTAGCCCGAGCCCGTAATTTCCAAAAGTTTCACAATGCTCCTCTACTTGTACAACTACTCTTTCTCAATTATTATCCCATCTATTCTCTGATCTGTGGGCTTCTTCCTCTCCAGCACGTCAAAACTTTCTTCCATCCTCAACGATTAGTCTGTATCTTTTCTGATTGATACCACGTCATGAAAAACTTTCCCAACTCACTGGATCTACAAAAATCAAGCACTTCCACACTTACCCACATATACCGTCGCTCACTTGTGACCTTACTGCCCGTATTGTAACACGGAACAATATTGAGCAAAGGAATTGTTCACTGTAAACTTATTCACAATCGTCATCGTCCGACTTGCCCTTGTAACACCTCACTCACCAAGGAAGGAAACTACCCGCAGAAGATTACAATGCCGTTATTGATCATATTCCTACTCGACATTAAGCCTTAACGACCCACTCAATACTCTTGTACCCATACGACTCTTCTCGCTCACATCCACTATTCATAATACAAATCAAAAGTTCAACAAATTTATCATCTGTTCTTCTTTAATAATAAAGCAGACAACTCGTTTTTGCTGGTCAATAAATCAAGGTCTTGGCCACAACGATCTAGACCCACTCTCAGCCTCTGCGCCGGAGTTGAAACCTTCCTCCCTCAAACTCCGCTTCCTAACTCTTACTATTGATTTTTTTGCATCCATGCAGCTCAATTCACGCATCTTCCAATCTACGCACCCGCACTCTGCTGACTCAATTCTCTCCTCTTACTATTGATTTTTTTGCATCCATGCAGCTCAATTCACGCATCTTCCAATCTACGCACCCGCACTCTGCTGACTCAATTCTCTCCTCCATCTCTGAGCGTTCTCGCTTCAGCAAGCAGGCTTACGGTGTTGTTAGTCAAGTGGCTATTTACATAAATACCCTTCAGCTTGACCAGTCGAGATGCTTTGACTAGTTTCGATGTTTTCATCCTATTATTCAGGCGGACAATAACGGCTCTTTTTTTAAGCTTGTTGGGCGCTAGTCTGTGGTACGTATTGACATCGTACTTTTCGAGGGGGACGCCCAAACTTTTCGCTACTTCCTGTATGGATTCTAGTAAATCTTCTTCGCTTTCTTCCTCCTTCTCTTCTATTCCGCTGATAATTATGTCTTGTTTCCTATGGTATTGGTCCGTCTCTTTCATTTTTGTTTTCAATTCAGCATTCTCTATTTTCAGATCTTCGATTTCACTTCTCAGTTGTTCGATCTCCTCTTTGTTTTCACATATTTCTTGTCGTAATGTTGATATTTCTTCTTTAATCTCTTTTTTTGCTTCCGTTATGCTTTTCTTCACACCTTTCAGCTCTTCTATTACTTGTCTCTTGAGTTCATCTGCAATTATTTTCTTCATATCTTGCTTCATTTGTTCGTTCATCTTCTTTCTTCTTTGCAGTTCTTGTAAGTGTGGTTACCGTTGATCTGGTGTAAGTCTAATATCGCACTATAGCAATCACGATTGCTGCCCGAAAAAACACGCTACGCACTATTATATGCTTATCTTAATAATTCGCACCGTAGGTATTCACATTCTCTTCAACATTTGAACGCAGTGCATACGTCCTGACACTCTGGCTTATCTAACCAAAACTCCAGACACTTACACAAGAGATACTTTTCTCCTGGTCGTTATGAGCTGATACTGCAGTCTTCCGTGAAAATCGAGTCGATTAAGGGAAAAGTACCTGAGTTACCCCTATGCGAGATACCTTTCTCCTGATCGGTATTGATAAATTAGTTACATAAGGCTTTCTTCACGTTTCCTACAAAGAATAGTCTTTTTTCTCCGAAGATGTCACGTACGATCGCCAGGCCCCTCATCTAACCCCAAACATGGCGTACAGACCGCCCGTATGCAACATTCCCAAAAATCAAGAATTCTTACCCGGTATGATACCATTAAATAATCGAAGAAGAACTTTTTTTTCTCTAACATTGTTATCAAAATGGCACGCACGATAATTCAGCTTGTAACAATTAGGAAATACTTAATATCGGTAAATATTTTTACTTCAGCCTCAAGTCCGATTTGTCCGTCCTTCACAATGAATCAAAAACTTATCACATATTCATGAATTCATAATGCTCTACGTACTTCTTCGTGCGTTCAAGTGCACTTGACATTCGTACTTTAAAATCATTTCCTTATCTAATTAGACATCACCATTACCTAGTCGTAATGTGATATGCCGACAAAAAAGTTCATATTCGTGCTTCTACTTTTTTTTTTGTCAGTCAAATTCTTGAATTTGGTTTTGGCCACCTGACGAATTTTTATAAATGTCTTTGTGAACTTCAAATATGCGTTACATCTTGATGCCATTTGTGATTGTGATTCTATTAAGCGCCGAAGCGACCCCCGTTCCGAATTTGAAGGAAAAACTCGACGCCATCGATTGGTTGCTACATCATTTCCGCAATGAACTCGAGATTCCTGGATTCTCCGTTGGAATCGTAGCAGATGGCAAAACCGTATTCGCCGAAGGGTACGGTCTCCGAAATCTTTCCGATCCAAACTCCTACGTCACCAATCGCACACTATTCGCCATCGCTTCGTGTACAAAAGCGTTCACCACTTACGCGTTGGACTGCCTCGTAAACAGGGACGGCGTACTCAATTGGAGTGATCGGGTGGTCGATCACATTCCCGAATTTCGTATGAAGAGTGAACATACGACTAACAATATAAAAGTCAAAGATTTGATTACTCACACCTCTGGATTACCCCGGCACGATATGTCATGGTTATACGCCAACTTTTCCATAAATGAATGGCTTAAACGAATCCCTCATTTAGAACCAACTTACGACCTCCGAGAGAAGTATCAGTACAGCAATATCATGTTCGCAGTCGCTGGCCTCGTTATCGAGAGAGTAACCGGTCAATCGTGGGAAAAAATGGTACAAGATCGTATTTTCAAACCCTTACACATGACGCGTTCTTACACCTCTCTTCATGATTTGTACCATAGACAAGTTGACGATGATATCGCGATACCGTACAGCAGTGCGAAGTTCCCGGACAAGCCTTCGGTCTCTCCTGCATGGCATATGGACATATCAGCCGTAGGGCCCGCCGGATCCATCATTTCATCGGCCGAAGATATGACGAAATGGATTGAAGAGCAATTAAGGTTGACAGGACCGTCGAAGGAGATGCATATTCCGCAAATGTCGATAAATAACGACCCAGCTGAAGGTGCTGGTTTCGCTTATGGTCTAGGTTGGGAGTTGGCTTTTCCTAACGGAAGATTCTCGGTCGCGCACTCGGGTCACATCGACGGACTCACCGCGCGTGTAGTTTTGCACCCAAAAGAGAAGATGGGTATCGTACTTCTTGTAAATTCGGATGCATATTTGATGTATAACTTCAACCATGACCTCGTCTCCCGTATAACTGATATTATGACCAGTACGGTCTCGACAGGGGAAGCAGAAAGCCGGGAATGGGTGGCAAGTGAAAAAGTAAAAATCTTGAAAAACGCAGATCGCTCCAGTTCTACCTGGGAATTCAAGAGTAACGATCGAAATGACGTACATCAACCGGAACAATACGTTGGAACTTTCGAAAACGGTGGTTACGAAAGTGTGAAAGTATTTACCGAGAATCCTGGATTATTCGCGTCTTTTAACGGTATACGCTTTGTGTTGAAATCAAAAGGGAGAAGCGATATTTTCGACGCGATTTCCCCTTTTCCTCGAGAATTGGTGTTAACATTTTACTTCGTGCGGGACTTTACTGGGGATGTCTCCGGTGTTCGTATCAACATGGAACCCGCATTACCGCCAATTTTGTTCGAGAAGCGAGTCAACAACGAACTTTACGCTCAAAAATACCTCGCCTCTTTTGTCGGATCTTTTCAGAGTGTCACATCGTTGGTGAAAGTTTATCTAAACCAGAAGAAAGGTTTGTCGATTGCGTGCGATACCTCCGAGTACTCTGGAAATCTCAAACCGCTCAAACTTAATTGGTTTAGTTGGGAATTTTCGGCCTCTGAATTTATCGCTGCAGACACCAGCCGTCCTGTGTTTGAATTCAATGTTACCACCGATGGTGTTGTGAAAGGATTGAACAAACATAGCGAAGGGTTCATAGAAATCTTTAGCAAGATATGAATTTATGATGATTGAACAATGTGGCTATTCGTAGGTACAGTACCTACGATTAAAAAGCTATTTGTAGGTACACCATTATTATGGATGATTGAGGCCAGAAAGGAAGTCATTGTAGGAGAAAGTGCATGCATATAGTTCCTAAAACTAGGTTAAGTAACTAGAATTCAGTCTATTTTGCCCTCGTGCCCTTGAATTTTATGCGTAATATGACCGAAGCGAACAAAGCTATAATTGAAGTCGGAAAAGAATTTGATTCATGAGAACATTGTGGTGTTAACCAACTTTTTTCATTTTACATACCACTGGTAGTAATCAATATTAAATGAATTGTACTTTCACCTGGTCTCGAGTACATCTTTCATTAGGCTTAGTCGAACAGTCTGTCGGAAGGGAGATCATCATACCTCAATATAGTGTAGGTACCTAGGAATAGCTTTCTAACAGTAGGTATACTGTACCTACAAATAGCCGCATCCTTCCTTTTCTAAAAACAAAAAATCCTGATGAAGCTCGTTCAAGATAGAACAATGCGTGCGGCGTTTACGTATGCGATATTTTGCTTAATTTTTCTTCAAAAATTTGTGCTGATACTACGAAAAGTCTGAAGAACGTGTAAATTTAATTTCTATACTAAATGACCTAAATTATGTTGTGGAACTGTGTCCTTTTTTTAAAGCCATCAAAACTTCTTGATGTAGGCTAGTATTGAGGAGAGGTTCTATAAATCGATGTATCGATTATATTTATCGACCTCTAATCATCTTAAATCGTTTCTACCGTACATCGACTTTTGATAAATCTATCATCATTCATCTCGCGGAGCTCATATAGTCAAGTATAGTGTAGAATGCGATGGTAGCTTTGGTCTTCTTCCTCTCCTGTCACATCTTCTACTTGGCCTAACATGAGTATATTATGTAGTCTAGTCCTCCATCATGTACACGCAATTTGATAATTAGGAATATCCGAAGTTCCTCTTCTTTTTTCTGGTCCCTAAAGTAGTTCAAAATCCCTCATGACGTAATTTTAGTCTCGCAAATTTCAGAATGACCCTTCAGCCTCAAGGTCCTCTCTATATTCCGCAGCTTGTGACTTAAAACTGAAGTGCTGCGTGGAGGAGGTGCCTCTGTGTGGTGCTTTTCTTATGGACCTGAGGTCCCTCTTCCACGCAGCGCTTCAATATTATTAGTCTATTAAATTGACAAAGCTGATCTCGAGTCGAGAATTCCAAAGTCCGAGCCCCCTGAATAACTTTAAATTGAAAATATTCATCAGTCCCTTAGAAATTTGAGCTACTCCCCTCCTCTTCTTAGTTGTTTTGAAGGAAACGTCCGCGTCCGACCTTTATGATGTCATCAACTTGAATTAGGTTTGGTTATGCTGCATAGAAGAGGAACATCTTCAAAAAACGTATGTGTCCGACTTCGATAACGTCATCAACCTAGGTTAGGTTATGTTTCATGAATAACCTCCGCGTCCAACTTTGATGACGTCGTCAATGACCTTGAGCTTGACAAAGTTGAACGAGGAACACAAGAGATTTGTTTTATGGGTCAAATTATTTTTGGTGTTTGGAATTGAATTCGGGATTAAATGTCTCCAATAGTCTAAATTCTTCTGAGTCCTTCTCCTATCATATGATATGGTCTGAAAGACATATTTTTCAAAGTCTTTTTCCTGACTGTATAAGTCTGTCCGTGGACAGACCTAAAAAAGGGTAAAACAAAATATACGAAAAAACACTCACGCAGTCGCGTGAGTGATACACGACTTTTCCTTCGGCTAATCAAATTTCATTGAGAGAATCACTAATTTTATTTGTTCTCTCGTCACCATCCCTATCTGAGAAAAAAAGTCTGCAAATTTTCCGAAATTCTGATTGTCACTAAACAAATTGCCATGAATTATCACAAAGAAAAAATTTCCCATTTACATGTAAACCAATCTGTTCATCAGGTCAATCAGAAACACATGGATGAATTACAGTACTATCAATTAGGCTCAATCGACCCTCCAACAAGTTCTAAACGCACATCTTCACATAAGAGACTATACTATAACTTGTTTGAGTCTGGAAATGATACGTCCTAGTAATTTTAGAGAGATCCGCAGACAAAAAAACTTGTAAGTCTAAATAAAGGCCTAGAATATTACAAATAGGTTAGGAAACCTAAAATTATTGCAGATTGAAAGTGATCTAGGACCTCCAAAATGTCGAGAAAATTCACTTCCCTCTCCCCCAGTCAACCTTGTTATGGATATAATACCTCATCTTTCGAGCTAAAAGAAGTCAATAAAAATGAGTAAGAGCTTCACAATTACTCTTTCCAATACGTTTTTCCTAGTTTAGTATTGTTCTAATATACATCTTGAGCTATTTTGGTTGGTTCATGGTCGCCTTCAACTACGAGCATGACTAAAAATCAATATTGAAGCCAAACAAGCATCGAATCACTCATCAGTCCATCCCTCATCATCCCTTCTCTCAAGCTCCGACCTCTCCAAACGCTTGAACAAAGAAAAAGAAAATTAGATGCCATTGCAGGGGCGGGGAACCCGCTGTCCCAAGTCCAAATTCTGTCGTTCTTTCTTCCATACTCCCCTTTTTCGAAGATCGCTCAGCAGGGGAAGGGGGTGGTACCAGCAGATTTCTCAATCACCACCAATGTGTAAAAATTTTTCTTTAAGTCCATTATTAAGGGGAGAACCAAATTCTTCTAAGTCCCCTTTTCATCATATATAGCTCAGAAGTAGGAATTTTTTCAAGTCCCCCCCTCCTATCATATATAGCTCGAGAGTCGAGATTTTTCGAAGTCCCTCATCTATCATGAATATATGGTTCAAAGGTAAGAATTCTTCTAAGTCCACTTTCTATCATATGTATGGCTAGAGGGTCGAATTTTTTTCAAGTCCCTCTCCGTAACGTCATCAATCTCGCTCGCGGCGCGGACAGTATGCCCAACGAAAGGGATAACGAGTTCCCCGCTAAAATAGGAAAATTCATCATCAAAATTTAGTTCACTCAGCTAAATTCCGCTCAAAGACTCCAGTCAAAAATAACATCCAATAAAAACAGTACTCCTATCTAATGAGACACCTCATAAAAATTCCTATGAAGTGCTACACATTTTCAGAATAAAAGTGGTCTAGGACGTTCAAAACGTTGACAAATTTCTCTACTCCCTTGCTATGGATCTAATACCTCACTCTTTTAGCTAGAAAAGTCGGTACAAAAAAGAGCTTTACAATTAATTTTTCCTACACGATATTTTTAGCCTAGTATTGGTCTAGTATACTGTATAATTAGGGCTCCAGCCGCTTTTCTTTTCATTCATTCATAATTTGTCTCTCATCACCACCATCTTTCGCAAACTCCATCCCAATATTCTTCATCTCAAAATCCAGCTACAAAGACAATCCGGAAAAAATTGATATTTTGAGAAAAGTCGAGGAAATAACTGAACCTAACCTAACTTTTTTTTCTTTTTTTTTTTTGGGCCACCCATTCCGGATGTTCCCGGTGGGGGAAGTGTATTCCATAGACGCCGCTGCTGAGTTACATGAACAGTGCTCAACAGCCGGTGGAGAGAAGTAAAGCTATTGTAACTATAGCCTCTACTCTCCTGCATACCTGAGGTTTATCGCAGAGGGTTCTTCTTATGCTTAAGGCTAATTTGTAAATGGCTATTGTTTGGATGAAATGGGTTAATATTGTGAGGTAATGTGAGCTATTACAGAAACTTATGCGTAAAGCTAGTGGAAAAATCTTATGCTGAAGGCTAAGATAGGCTGTGACAGAGTCATCACAGCTTGTCCTAAAATGGTGTTATCTTTTCCATTTAGATTGACGCTGACGCTGCAATCAATTTTCTTTTGGGATCAATCTCTATTCCTTCTTTCTATTCTCTGGCGAGTTTCTGCCACTTCAGCATTCCAAAGCGCCGTCATCTGGTACACAAGGTATGCTTTTCTCCCTTCAGTCTCAGTCCAGTCCTCTGGACTGCCTTCCATATATTTTCCACATTCTTTGAATACATGCCTGGCATCTTGTATACTGCCATCTCCACAGTGGCTGCAAGCTGGGGAGCTTGTCTTCTTGATGCGGTATCTGTATGCAGCAAAGCTCCCATACCCTGACAGGGCCATTGCTAACATGAAGCATATTACATCTCTGTGCTCTTTTGCTGTTGGAAGGACTTCTTTGGTCCATCTCCCTGTTTCGCATTTGTTCCATTCAGAATTCCATAATTTGACCGATCTTTGCCTTAAATATTCTCTCTTGTTATCACAATGGTGGATCCCAGGAGTCTGGTCTTCTTCTTGAGGGAACATAAAATGGCCCTTTCTGTTATCTCATACTTGATTGGCAGCCAGCCTGCAATTACTGATGCTGCCAAGTATGACACTGTTCCATATAAGCGACTGTAATTAATTATCATCAGTCTATGGATTCGGTCTACAGTTTTGCTGCAGTACTTCAACTCCAGCCTATGTGCCCAGCACGCACTAGCATACATTACCTGGGCACCGACTATACCATTGATCATTATTCGAATATGTGTTACGAGCAATCATTGTTATTTTCATCATCACTGTTGCGGCTTTCTTATACATCGCTGTTAGGTGCTCCCTCCAATCTAAGCTGTCATCTAGTATGACCCCTAGATATTTCAGGGTCAGCACTGTTCTCAGAACAATATTTCCCAATTTGATGTTCTCTGGGAGGGGCCGGGTCTGCCCTCTGCGGCTGATGAGCATTATTTTTGTCTTTCCGTAATTGAGTAGAAGCCCAGCAGGTTTCATTTCTTCTTGTATTTTCTCCAATTCTCTCTTTACTATCATGGCCAGTTCAACAAGGTTGGCACCATTCAGCAGCAGGAGGGTTTCATCTGCATAGCAGAAACACTTCACCCACCGCTGCTGCAGCTTCTTCATCACAACCTAACCTAAAGAAGCCCTCGCTGTGTAAATCATTCTTAATGAACCCTTTGTCAAGAATGAACCTGTTGAGTAAAAGGTTCTTCATAATAATAGACGCACTGATAACAAAAGGATAGGAATTTGCTTCAGGTAATGTGAGCAACTACTCCTAATAAGTGAGAAATTAATTAAAAATTGGAAATTTCTCAAGAATTATTCGTCCGATTCTCAAAAAAATTGCGGGTGCACATCTTCAGATATACTACTACAATATGGCGAAGTTTCAAAAAAATCCGTCGGGTCGTTTCGGAGGAGTTCGACGGACAAAAAAATCCTATAATAAATAATAATAAATAATAAATAAAATAAATGTATAAGGAAACCTGAACGGACCCGTCAGGAAAAGTCGGTAAAACGAGATTTAATGAAATACGAGTACAGTACTAACGCAAGAACAAAGCGATATCATAAACCTCTTGAATGTATGAATGATTCTCTATCAACAGCTAGGGGGTCGGTATGCCGCTATAATCAATCTATCAGTAACAATTTATACAAGATACTACATGATTAGTACACATATCAACGTCAAATGAATGTACACAGAAAACGGAGCAATAATGACTGGTGGTCGATAGGAGCGAGTTTTGAATCCATAAAAAGATGTCAGCATTTTAAGAAGGCAATCTTACATAAATTATTGGCACAGGTACGTTGACGATCTGCTGTGTACCTGGACTGATCCCCGAAGCCTTCTCTTGGAGTTTCTCAAGTATCTGATCAGTTTTTATCCTTCCATTAAATTCACGTTGGAAGTAGGTGGTTCATCTATCAAGAAGGACCTTACTATCTCCAATAGAGAGGAGGTCCATGCATTCGCCATCTTTAGAAAAGATACTTCGACCGATATTACTGTCCATGGTAGATCTTTCTGCCCTATTACTCATAAATATGCCGGTTTTAATAGTTATATCCACCGGTTAACCAGTATCCCGTTAGGTTTTCAACAGGAGCTTTTGACTATAAAGCACTTGGCCAGAGTGAATGATGTCAGTTTAGACATTGACCTTATGGTTCACAGGAAGTTGACTTGGAAAATCCTTGATTCCACTACTTCGTTTTCCCGCAATCCGACCTCCAACGGTAGAAAACGTTGAATTAGGCTCCCGTATTTGGGGAAATTTTCATCTCAGTTGGGTCATGTCCTACGCCCCTTTGGGTTTCGCCCAGATGTTTCATGTTTTTTCTCTACCCCCTAAATCTCGAAAATGCGTCCGGGCGTCCGGGCGTCCAGGCGTCCGGCCGTGACCTTGGGACTTCGTCGAATCTCAGCCCTATCTCTGACTCCGGAATTTGCGTCCGGGCGTCTGTACAATTCTCTAGTATAATAAATTACTACCTTTATACTAGGATTATACTAATCTTAAAGTAGACTTCTACTCTCTTTGATCTATTATTCAAAAGGGTGGAGCGAAAAAAAAAAAATCTCATATTTTACTGACGGGTAGCGATGAAAAGTTGTTTTTGGGGTTAAAAAAAAGTGTACAACATTCTGTTTGAAAATATTGATATCTTGAGGTAGGAAAATAAGATGGAAAATCAAGGTAGTTGTGTACAGACTACTGCGCGTAACGTTGGTTACAGCGCGCGGTGAAAGCGTAGCGCGACGTCGGGGCTGAAGATTGATGTCCCACACTCATTGATAGACTTCACATAACGCAACCTTGATTGCAAGAAAATTTGTTTTCAGTATAATAAAGCACAAATAACAAGCACTGAAAGTATTACAACTAAATATTTTCAAATTTGTAAATAATTATATAGAGCAATATCATTTTGCGACGGGGACGTATTCTTTTTTTGTTTTAAAACTTGGAATTATCCTTCGAGACTCAATTGTAGCTCGAATGAGACCATCACGAGCTTCAGAACCACATACTGATGAAGAAGCTTCGGTGACAAGTCGTACACTGCGCTCAACTGCTTGTGTATGGTTTGGAAAACTCTTAAGGAAATTTTTGACCTCTGCAACTGATGATGTTGTCGAATCAAAATTCTTCAGAATTGGTGGCTCGGAAATGATTAATGGCCAGGTGATCATTTCCATATAATCTTTAGCAGCAAAATTGAGTTTAAGAACTCTGAATACTCTGGGAGTCTGTAGTTGAACTTGTTGTTTTGCTGCTGTAATCAGCTGAACAGCTCTTTGTTGATTCCCCAAGTTCTCCTCATCCGTTAATGCGCTAAGAATTAAATTTCTGGATGGACAAAAACTGCGTTCCTCTGAATGGCTGGCCTGATAATTCGTTGAATTGATAGTGGAAATGGTTCAATAAGCTGCAACATTCTGAACAGATGACGCCCTCCCTCGACGCACGAAGGTTTTTGTTTCACAGAGAACCATACAGGAGCATATACTTTCATGATGAAAATTGAAAGTATGAGTAAATTCTCTGATGGATTTGCCGTTGAAACATATAGCCGCAAAATTCGATCAGCTGTTGTTAGCCAACGAGCGTGTGACATTAGACCAGGGTTTTTCCCGCTGAGCGGTTGAGATACATTTCCCTCAGATACTGCGTTCACTATTTCAAAAAGATATCGTTGGTCTGTGCTCAATTCGATCTCACTCCAAAACGGAGGCATATTGTTGCCTATTGTTTTAAATTTGACTATTGGTAACTTCTCACAGTCCGTCAACTTCTGACCAATACTTCTTTTAAAGCATTTAGGTCCACTCGTTTGTCCATCTAACGCCATGAACATGTGCAATAATGTGCATTAGGTCCTCGGCCGTCATGCAAACGAACAATAACGGCGCTAGTGGCCCACGCGCGCGGAATATGGCGAGCGGGAACCAAGTTGTACCCGCTAGTATAGCATATTGCAAACGTTGCATTGCTTTTCCAACCTGAAGATCTTCATATTTTGTAACCAAATTTTGGATACATTCATTTTACTGCTGTAGACAACTTTGAAAATTTGATTTTTTTCTTTTCAAGGCCGATTCTCCACCCTAGGACTTGGAAAATATTTAGTTCAATGACGTTATATGTTCGGTACAGTCATAATTTCGGTGACGTTATAAGTCAGTGACGTAAGTAACGTCATAAGTCGTCAATCCTGTTCCGCTTACAACAATAAAAGCAAACTTCTCCAAAGTCCGAGCATCCCCTCCGCAGTAGTTCTAGCCTAACTTAAGCGAGTGAGCCCCTCTGTCTCATCAGTTTGAAATATACTAAATTAGCCTAAAATACTCCAAAGTAGACTTATACTAGACCAAGAAGAGGGACGAACGAGCGGAGCGAGGAAATTTTGGAAATTTTAAACGATAAAGAGTTTCAGACGACTGGCGAAAAGTCATGAAACATGACCTTTATATTTTTGGCAACGCCAAGAAATTCTTCCTTTTATGGGTCAGTGGAAATGAGATATTTATACCAGTTTTTGAACATATTCTGCACTGGATTTTTGTGAATAGCTTATGATCGCATATCCTCTGTTTCTCTCAGTGGTTGGATTCATCATTAATCTGAATTTCTTGACTTCGACTTGCACATAATCTTCATCTTCAATGAGAAGTGGAATTAATTGGTCCTCAAAAGAAAAAAAATCTGATGGAATCCCGCTGCAGATTATCTATGCAAGGGCAATGGTGGGTTACAAAGGTTTACATTTATGGGATCAAACATAACATTATAATTGATCATTAATCAATTGAAAATTCAAACCAATGAGTAACATGTAAATATCTCATAACTGAAATCTTCACCTTCGTTCTCCAACACTTTCTCCACTGGTGAAATTTTTTATAGTCCTGGGTTTCATATGTGAGAAAAAAGTGGATAGATACCTCCTGATATTGCCTGAGACAGTGCTTTATAAAATTTTCGCACGTGAGACACAGTGATCTTGTTTTCATAAGCGATGAGAACATCCTTCGCTCGTCTAGAATTTGGTAATCATTTTGAATGATTTCATTCATTGATAAAGTACATTACAAACATTTGCTTTTCGGTTAGAAACATTCATTGTCACATCTAGAATATGAGACCTTGATCGGTCTTGCAGACATAGGTACTTGAGTAGGATTTTTCTAACCTCAACACTGTAAAAAGCCTGCGTTTGTCAAATTTAAGGACCCCCCTATTGACGAGAGAAGCGGTGTTTACAAAGTAGAGTGCAATGACAGCAATGGAGTCTACATAGGTGAGACCAGCCACCAGTTGAAAATCAGAATAGATGAGCATAGAAAGGCGTGGGAGAAGAGTAATTTGGGTGATTCGCTCTTTGCGGACCATCTCATTGCCACTGGTCACAGATTTAAGAAGGGATCCGAGGTCCTCCTCCACAGGGAGACCTGTTACCATAAGCGTATTGCGCTTGAACACATCGAAATTATTCGCCATTTGAAAAACGACGACCTAAATGTGCTTAACAGGTACATACCTGATGAGGGATTGATTGAATCAGTTCCGCTACTCCAGTCATGACTTCTTTGGTCGTTTTTGTTTCCAGCCGGAGTTCGTTTAGTTGCTTTCTTGTCTCCGTTGACGATGGTTTTTCAATCGGAAGTGCTCCGGTGTGAGTATTTTTCTGTGGCTTTATTCAATTTACTCCGAACGTTTTACTCCATCGAGTACTCCGTTCTTGTTGATCTTTTGAGTATGTCTTCGTCAGATATATCACACATCTTAGGATCTTACGATGACTTTTCCATTACGACTATCGAATTACATTTGTCGGCCTTAGTGATTATTAGCACCTCATTCTTTACCTACTTCTGCAATCCCCTGATAAGTGCCACTTCCAGCATCTTATTGACGAATTCCCGAAAGATATCGGTGTCCCCATCGGTTCATCCTCGATTCGTTGATTTCTGAAGGGTTCCCCAAATGGTCTCCCTCACCGTATTGTTTATACACGCTGATATATGGACGATGTCCTTTGTCTTTGGAGTGACTCTCTTGCAATTTCCAATCCTTCCTAGTGTCTCCCAATAGTCGCTATCCCACTACTAAGTTCACTGTTGCGGTAGGTGGTATCTCGATTAACTTGCTCGACCGTTTCCATTTCCATTGGGAGCGGTGAGCACCAAGGAGTATAGAAGGGAAGAGGTGTGCACACACCGCCAAGCGTTGGACTGTGATGAAATACGTGCGACTGCATACGGACACTCAATCGCGTTCTTACAACGAGAAGTTGCAATGACGAAATTCTGCGCCTAAAAATTTTGTGAGTACCTTTTCCTAAATGTAGGCTAACTTGGGAGAAATTTGTTTTCTTTGTACTAATCAACAATTATTAAGATAAAAAATACCCAAATAACCCTACGAAGTTTGAGAGTGGGGGTTTTTTCAATGTCTTATATCAAAAATCTTTGAAAATATGTCAATTTGTGGCACGTTTTGGTCCATAACTTGGCTCAGAAAAGTTGCAGAAACTTCGGATATGGCTCAAATTAACGATAAAATTGAAATACAAGTTTTGTACATTTAAACTATATGTCTCACATTTGGGGTTTTCGCGCTACGCGGTGGATTTAGCGCAAACTCCCATTTGACTGGTAACATCATATTGCCTCATCCGGTGTAGAAGAGACGAGCCGGCAGCGTTGTACCAGGATCCAAGAACACCTTGATGAAGCTCTTTCCTACCCTTCCTCGAAAACGTTCGGGTTTCGCTGAATATCTTTCGCTTAGACCACCATATAGTAACATAGCCCGCCAAAACAGCACGTAAACGACGTACATCAGTTGTCTGAAGACTAGAGGCAAAAATTAAGGCTGCTGGGTCCAGCATAGACGTTTCTGTTACCGACGGTCTGAGGCCAATTACAAACCACGCCCATTGATACATTTAACGCTGTGGGGCCCAGGAGTCTTATTTCGTCTCCAGTGTTCCGACGTACTTCTTATCATTGTCGGTCTATGTTACTATGTGGTCCAAGATCTCTCGGAATCCAGCCATAGTTTCGAGCTGGCTTTTATACTTCATTGTGAGGATTCTTTTCGTCGTCGATTCAGGCTGTACCTACGTCACTTGCATAGTTGTCGGTTCTAGTTTTCAATCATTCTGTTTCTAATAATGATCTCATCCTGAAATTTCATTTTTCATTCAACGATCGCAATTCATAATAATTTCCTGTCATCACCGATGTGTTTGCTTACGGTTTCTTATGGGCCATGAATGTTTGACAATTTTTAAAGAAAAATCTCAATCGTAAGGCTTTCAAAATAGATTTTTTCCAAACAGTGTTAGTCAGATTTTTGCGTGATAATTTTCCAACAGTAATCCGATCTTTGAAACATAGGTACAATTCTGAAATACTTCTTGAGAAAGCAATTATAAGAGAATTACAGCTAGCCTGGAATACAAATTAATACGCGAGAAAATCGTAAAACCAAAGATTTTCAGAATTTAATGATTTCACGAATGAAATTTGATTCTGTCCTATCAACGACATGAGCTATAAATCAAATGTTTTATATTATCCTTCGGATTCTGAATCTTGAGTGAAGTTACGTGTTAAACAAGGCTACGCGATTTCGTGAAATGAAATGATTTTCTTGTCAATTACAAGTTAATTAATACTTAGTCGGAAATCAACATCGCTTTCTGCATTTCCGACATAAATGTTCGTTTTCTTTCGTTAATGAGTAAACCCGACATTTTCGGGTACGTTTCCAAACACGTACGCACATTTTGATTTATATACGACGTCAGTCGGTCAAGATTATGGACGTAAAATAATATTACAACCCTGAATGAATGGTTGTTTGTATTGACACACGAAAAACGTATGAACGACGGTATATTCATCATGAAAAGAATAATGTCGAATGGAAAATTATTCACGACAACAGCGCGAGAATCGATCAGTTTGTGACGTACTTATTCGCAAAAATTGTATTGTCATAAGAATACAAATTTTTGAAAAGTGGTTCATATTACTGACTCACGAACAATTTAGTACGTCTGAAATGTTTGTTTATGATATTAGTAGTCAATTGTATGGACATGACTGCGTTGTAACTTTTTATGGAATTTTGTTGTTTTATTGCCAAAATTTAAGGCTAATAGATGCAAAGCGTTCGATGACTAAGAATTTTTCCTAATATGTTTGGATCATCACTCGTTTCTGAAGCGGGATTTGGAAATTTTCCATGGTAAAAAAACCGAAAGTGCGGTCATTATTTCTTTTTTGACATCATTATTTTAAAGTATCGATTGTCGATACCGCATCTTGAGCGTAGGCAGTCTTGCCAGTTTTATGAAAAAATTTAGCGTTAAATATTTGGCACACATTATAATAGTGGAAGTGAAATTGTAATTGAAGTGTGATAACGGCATTTGAATTGTAAAATTTTGGAAAGAAAATTACCCTGTACACTACAATCTTTTACTCTAAATATTTATGTGTGCTGTACGTGTGTTCTTTCCTCTCAGTTTCCTAGAATTATTCTCACGTCAAAAATCGTGTTCTTAATTAGGAGAATTAATTTGATGCCTATTTCAATTAAATGACGCTACGTTTACCGTACTACCGAAAAAATGTTCTCTTTCACCTCGTGAGTCCAGGGTCCATATTTTTTGTGAGACGGAATTTTGTTCAAATTGGATGATGAAGTTGAAGTATGGGCGAGTTCTAGTTCGAGGTCTGAAAAATGAGAAAATATCTGAGACCAAGGGCATAGAATTACTTGTACATACGAACACGTGTTCAGGGTAGCAAATTTTTATTTGTGAAAAAAGAAAATCAGGAGCGGTAGGGATCCCTTAAGTTTAGGCTTAAAAGTGGAAAATTGACTTGCATGTCTCTGGGCTGGCGTCAGACAGAAATTTTATAACGTCACCAATGACCTTGACCTATTTTGGGGACTTGGAAAGAACGACGGCTTCCTTAACGGAGTTGAACGAGGAAGGCACGGAACCTGTTCTATGAGTCAAATTGGTTTTGGTATTGTGAATTCGAAGTACTCTCTACTGTCACGTATTATGTTTCGAAAGCTGAAATTTCCTCGAGTAAAAATCCTCTATTACGGTACGTCTGTTTTCGCCGAATGGCGTACGGCAAATTTTTTGAAATAACTTCCCATAGAACAGATTCCCAGTTAAAATTTCAATCTTTAGCTTTCATTATAGCTTACTAGGCCTAAACTTGGCTGCTATAATAAATTTAGCCTTCATTATAAAATAGACGTAATATACAGTATACTAGACTTGTACAGTACTAGAATGAGCCCCAAAAACTATCAAGCAATTAGCTTTTAGGGACTCACTTCTTCGCTCCTTCGCCCTCCTCCTTGGTCTGGTATACCTCTATTTTGAAATAATATTCCAAGCAAGTGTACTTTGAAATATTCCAAGCTAAAACGAGCGGAAGCTTAGCTCTTTCACTCCCCCCATCTTTAGTCTAGTATAAGTCTAGTTTAGAACCCGTAGAATCCTTTTCTTCTACATCTATTATAATTCTAGTTTAAGACTGTAAACATACTAGTAAGCTTACACCTAGTTTAAAGCCAGGTCTATAAAAAACCCAGTGCTCAGATTTACCACCTTCTTGATCTAGTTCAATGTACATTTAGATATAAAGAAGGCAAATTTTTGAATCGCCCAGGGGCGTTCTGATAGGGAGTTGGGGGTGTGACACGCCCTCCTCCAGGTTTTTGGGTCGGTCGGCAAATGTTGACATTTAAACTTCACCAATTCTCTTGAGCAAAGACTGGAGCTCCAAGTCACTTGGCAAAATATTAAAATAATTTCCTCTCAGAATTTCCCTGGAGTATCGAGGGTGGAAGGAGGCGCAGGGTAGGGTGAAGGCGGGCCGCTCGGAAAATTTGAAATTAGGGGTCAGGGCAGTTTAAGACATGAAACATGCCAATATACTGTATGTACAATATACTAAATTTCATAAACGTGTATACTAGACCTAAAATGGAGGCTAAACGTACTATTGTAGCCGAATTGATATTTCTACACAATCGAGATTGATGTATCGATATGATCAAGACTGATTCATCGATATAATCGAGATTGATGTATTGCTATAATCGAGATAGATGTTTCAATTTGATCGATATCAATGTATCGATATAGTCCAGATTGATACATCGATATAATCGAGATTGATGTATTAATGCAATTGGAATTGATATGTATCGATATGATTGAGATTATTAAGATAAATGTATCGAGATGATCAAGATCAATGTATCGACGAATAAGTGGATTCGAACGGAGTTGAAAAGGTGGTATGGACAGATGAACGCCACCACAAGACTCAATCTGTTGGTACATTCTCGTCTGACTAGCTTACTTCATCACGGTGAGTTCGATCCATTTATTCAATCCGTAAATGATGATTGTCGCGAACTTGAGTCCAAATTAAGTGAAAGAAAAAATCGAAAACTTACCTCCCTTCTGAGTTCAAAGACTAAGGAAGGGGAAAGAGTTCATGCTGACGATGTTACTAGTCAGCAATTCCAACCGCGAATCATTAATTACAGCCAAACGGAGTTTAACTGTACCGCATTGAACCTACTGGAGAAGGGATTAAAGTTTAGTCTCCCTCCTCTTAAAAATCAAGAAACTTTGGCTAACGTTGTGGCCGATTTAGCGGTAAAGATTGGTCCTGGTTATAATATCCAGCAAAAATGTGCCGAAATGGTCTGTAATACCCCCCTCCCCCGTATAAGTAATTCTGGGAGTGATGGAATAAAGGGATTGAGGAGGAAAATTAAGGATGAAGGATTCGTTCTGACAAAAGTAACGCTGTTGTCATTATGGAAAAGACCTCCTACATCTCCAAGGTTTACGAGGTTCTCGACCAGTGTGGGGCAAAAGAAAACCCTCTTTTCAGTTTCCCAAAATTTGTTGAAGAGACTAGGAATGTCATTAATAACAGTGAAGTTATCATTAAAAAGAGTTCAACAAAAGAGGCTATTTTAGAACCAAACCCCGTTCCTCCTCTACTTTACGGTTTGCCAAAAGTGCATAAAGAGAATAGACCAATGTGGCCGGTCGTTTCGTTCGTTTCCTCCCCAACTTATTCTCTTGCAAAGTGTTTGGACCGATGCTTTAAATCGCGTGTGGAATTTGAGTCACCCTACTCAGTTCGGAACTCGGGCTCCTTGGCGAACAAATTAAAGGACACACGCCTTCCTCCGGGATCTGTGTTATGTTCCTTTGATGTGGTAGAACTTTTTCCTAATATACCAAAAGCTACCACTCTTCAACAAATAGGTGAATACTAGTGAAATTTAATATCCCTCACGACGAATTCGGTGAATTCTTTGATCTTTTAAATACTTGTTGGACGCCTAACTTTTGTAAATTTGATGGAAAATTTTTCGAATTTTTCGAGGAGGTAGAGATCCCTATTGGATCCCCTTTAGGCTCCCTCATTTCGGAGGTTTTTATGTCCAAATTTGAGAAAGACCTTTTTGCTTCTGGCCAGGTGTTTTCAGGTCACGTATACTATTGGCACAGGTACGTTGACGACATTCTTTGTGCGTGGACCGGCCCAGAGGATCTCCTCAGTGAGTTCCTCGCTTATTTAAATAGCCAGTACCCTTCTATAAAATTTACTCTGGAAGTTGGTGGCTCATCGATAAATTTTCTGGACTTGACCATATCTATTATTGATGGTGTCCATGATTTTGGTATTTATTGAAAAGAAACCTCAACTGATATTGCCGTCCACGGATCGTCTTTCGTGCCTGTTGCTCTGCACAAATTAGCTGCATTCAATAGTCTTACACATCGCCTCACTCACATACCTCTGAGTGAGGCTCGCCAGAGTGAACCAGGTAAAGGTGGACATGGACCTCATGGTTCGAAAGAAACTTCCGAGGAAGAGTATCGACTCTACGACCTCCCTTCCCCGAGATCCACCCTCTGATGGAGGGAAACGATGGATAAAATTACCTTTTCTTGGAAAATTTTCTTCTGAGTTGAGCCGAATCCTCCGTCCTTTTGGCTTTCGCCCGGCGTACTACAATCTCAACTCTATCAAGAATTCATTTGTTAAACTAAAAGACCTCATTCCGAGGGTCGAGAGGGAAGGAGTTTATAGGATAGCCTGTAAGGATTGCTCTACTGTTTATATAGGGATGACTAGCCGTCAGCTCAAAATTAGAGTTGATGAGCACATAACACCTTGGGAAAATAAAAAATTAGGTCAGTCGGCCTTTGCCAATCATTTGATTCATAGCGGTCATGGCTACAAAAAGCATTCCGCAGACCTTCTCCATAGGGAAAAATCGAAACGTAAACGCTTGGCTCTTGAAGAAATCGAAATTAATCGGCATTGTAACAACGGAGACGTCACCGTTTTGAACAGGTACATTCCGGAGGGAGGATTGATTGAATTAGTATACGGGAATGATTCACATTTTGATGACTCGTCGGTTCAATCATGATTTCCTTCGATTCTACCTTTTCTCGTTGGTGCTGGGTTCAGTCGCTTTCTACACTTCGAGAATGGCTTATTAGCCGAAAGCGCTCGTGATATTATAAAATACATTGCGGTTATAGTAATTGGTTTTTACTTTACTCTTTTGAGTACATATTAAAAAAAAAAAAAAAAAGGAAGCTCTTACTGTCGTATCTTTGTTAGATACTTTTGAGAAGACCCCATGAACTCAATGACGTTGAAAATTAGACAATGGTGGAGTCTGCAAACGGAGTTTTAGGTCGTTGCCGCGCTGTAGTTGAAAATTTGCTGGACTCTGTCTAATCTAATCCAATACTACAAAGTGACTGATATGAAAAAGATGTGCCCGTTCAACTCGCCGCGCACGATTCGCCGCGGACGATTTGCCGCGACAGGAGACCCCGATATTCACCGCGGAGCCAACTTGCCGCGGGTAACAATTAGCCGCAAAGTGAATTACCACGAGTACAGAAATTTTAATGGTGAAGTTACAAATTGTACTTAAAAATAAAAATTTTTACAAATTATGAGCAATGCCGCGTATGTATAGGATAAACTTTCGCGATTTTCAAAATCTAAAACGACGGCGCGAATCCGATTGTCTGAGGCGACGTATTTTTTTTTTTTTTTGTGCAGGGGAGGGAGACCGGTCTCTCCTTGGGTGTACTCCACGTCTCTCGTCTTTTGGCATTTCTTTAAAGTGTTGATAAACGCCCATATCGAAGGGTGAGCGCAGTTGAACTCCCCTTGTATCTTACGGTGACCCACTTCAGCACAATTATTGGTCCGTGTGTCACCATCGACCGCTCTTTGGAAGACGTTCCACCACTCTCGTTTAAAACGCGGCTCTTTCCTGGATCTTTGAGCCCGTCGACCTAGGTGAAGTATTTCCTACACTTTTTCCCGCGGCGTATTGCTACGGTGGCGAGTTGTAGCCGGCGGCGAGTCGTCTGCGGCAAATCGTCCGCGGCGAGTTGTATGGGCACCAAAAAAGAAAATGGTGCACGCGAGGAGCTCTAGCTGTTCTGTATTCTACTTTTTCCGACTACGTTTGAGAGAAATCGATCTCATTATTGATGATGATATGGTATCATCAATACAGTCATAATAAAATACGAGATCATGAAATCATAATAAATTATTTGATCAATACTGAACTATGAACCACTGACATGACATTTTTTCGAAGTCTGATGCTAGTTTTCTTCACATAGAAATTCATTCAAATGTAGAAACGCAGACATTGGTACTTTCAGTCACTAGACCTTGGATATAAGTATAGACTATGTTTTACAGACAATTTCGTTTTGATATTTTAAGACGACTGTAAAATACTATGAGTTTACATAATGAATTTTTAAATTTACTGCCCCGAAACTATTGCTGTTAATGCGCGCGTAAAGTGAAATTTTACTGTTAGAAAGGTGACTTTGAAAATCATTGAACGCGAAGTCTCGATGTTGGTCATCATTTTAAGAAAAGCATACGGTAGCGGTTTATTTAGCGTTCCGGGTAGTTAGGCAACCCAGACAGCTCGGATGTCGAACAAAAAAGCATTTAATTAGTTCCTCAGTCGTGAATATTTTTAGCGATTATTTTTGCATAAGCAATGTGGTCTTTCCAAATGGTGTCACGTGCATTTTTAATTGTTTGAGAAAACGAAAGGAACAGTGCAGTGCAGTGTCATTTCATATGCAATGTAACGAAGTGTACCAAAGTCGGTGGAGAGGGAGTCAAATCCATATCGAATGAGGGAAAAAGTTTTCTAGGAAGTAGGAATATCTTCCACTTGACCCACAAAGTTGAGATGTTTAGATAATATGTCTTAAATTTTAGCTAGACGAGTAACGCTGATAACAACTCCCCTTGATTTTTACATTGAGTCGGATGGCTACATCCAGCGCCATGTTTCTTTAGATCGAGCGAGAATACCTGTAGTGCCTTAACATGATTATACAAAATACAAGAAAGGACAGGTCAAACGAATTGAGAACTAATGTGTATTAGCAAGCTATTATACCGCCCACCCTTTCCCAATTGGCTTTCAATACATACAATCTATTCCCATCATTGCGCATAAAACCTTTTGGAAAAGAATATTTCCTTGTCTGGCGAAACAACGCTCCTATGGAGTTCTCGTAGTTCCCGTGACACCAAATGATTTGTGAGCCATCATCCTGAACCCGAATCAGTGCTTCATTCAAAAACGATAAAAACAAACGATTTCTATCAGCACGTTTTGGGGAAAAAACTCGCAGCCTAGTTCATTAGCTGCTCAAGATTGGGAAACAATATTAAAGAAACCTGTTTTTTAAAGTTTCTTTGTTCATACTTTTTCTAAATGAAGATTAAACTTCGTTCCTCACCATTTTTGGAGTTTGCGCTAGAAAGTCCTTATTTTTCCAAGTTCATCCCCAAACAGCTCGATATTTGAAATTCGTCCAAATCCCTCACCTATCGTATATAAAGTTCGGAAATCACAATGTTTACAAGTCCCACGTTTTGCCGGACGGCCTCCGGCGGCCGTCACAAGTTCCCTGCTGGAAAATATGTTCTTATCTTGTGTGATTTTTTGCGTATCAAGAGCGCTGAAATGAAATTTTAGTCATTCCAGTGGTACCACAATCCGATTCAGTGCTGCACTCCTAAAGCTGAAAAATGCAAGTAACTTCTTTCGGGAAAAAACGAAGAACAAACGCCAATGTATGGAGAGATTGTGTTTCTAGAGGATGGGGAAGGGAGGTCGATTTACCAACGTTTTTGCCTCTTTATTCCTTGAATCAGAGGTGTAGTGAGATAATTTTTGGGCGACTTCTGAACAAAATTTCGTACAATACTTCACTATTTTTGTCATTCTTTCATGGTACTTGAAAGGAAATTTTTTAGTGTGAAGGGCGGTCCAAATCCTCTGTCCTACTCGATCGCTCTCCTGTGCTACGCCTCGGCAGCCTTTAGACAATACCAGTAAGATATTTACCACACCATCAAATATTGCCTCGTCATTTCGAGAGTTTTTTGAAATCCTGAGTCCTTCTCCGTTGATATTCAATGCTGTATATTTGTTTTGAATTAGAAAATCGATTTTTGGCCTTGTGTTCTTCTGAACCCTTGTTTTTTGTGCAGATTCTATCGTGAGAAAAGATGTCTTTTACAAAGTGATCGTGTCAAGACCCCAATCAACTCCTTGCAAGCCATGTCTGCGGTGCTTCAGTACTTCTAAATCCGCGACGGACTATCCACCCTTCCTGCCTGTAGCATCATTTTTGAAGCTCACGCTTGAGCCAGCAGCTAAATTTTGGAGGTAGCTGAAAAAGAAGTCTTCATATCGAGGTGGGTAAGTACGAAAAAGTTTACTACTTTATTCAAAGCACGTGAAAATCTGCGGTTTGAGAGTATGGAGATCTCGATAAACGGTGGTGGTGAATCAAGGCACATTGATCCCTATTTTTGGTGCCTCGTTAGACATCAATCTCCTATTTAACCGTAAAATTGTCTAACGAGGAAAAATTTGGTAAATTTTAGGGAAATTATGTTAAACGAAAGAGGTTTCGGTTGAGAGTTTCTCAAAATCTCATCTTGTTATTATCGTTGTGAGTTCGACTAGAAATAGTAGTGAAAGGTGCGCAATTCGATTACTTCTCGTTTTGTTTAAATCATTCAAACCCGCTTCACATCGTCTTGTAATTGTTGGAATAATTTCTTCATCCTCTGATGCATGTTTGTTATAAGCCGTGATATCCTGGTTTAAATGCGCCCTATTTCTACCCTTCAAAGAAACAAGTACTTTGTATGGTTTTCAAATCATTCACCTTACTTATTTTATCGTGCCAAGTTCCTGCGCTAGTTACTTTCTAAGAATCGAACACTTTGTAAAGTACTTTTTTGAACCTCTGTAAGCCCCACCCGACAGAATAAAGTCTTCAGTTAACCAATGATCCTTCGAGATTCGAGGGAAATTATTTTGGTTATGGAAAGAACCCGAGTCATACAACTAGCCCTATGTTAGGTTGTCTTCATTAGATCTGCATGTTATACTTGACCTGGGTGTATTATGCAAAAGTTGAAGTTTATTCTTGTTTTATTCAATCCAGTCCCTCTGTTTTTCTTTGACGATATCTCATCATAACATTGGAAAGACCTTATTGAGGCAAACGTTTTCACGGATGTTCGATTCAGCTTGTGAACTAATTACCTTACAATACTTGATGTTATTTGACAAAGATACTACTAGTCAAATTTAGGCATATTATCAGGAAATAACTAATTTCGCATTCATTACTCGTATCTTTCTCCGAGATTAATTGTTTGCAAAAATAACTAAAGAAGTTGAAAAGATGACAGCTCTGATTTTCAACTCCTTCTCTCGCTACCCTCATCTGTCTCTACTTTTCCATTTATAATTTCCTAGTCTTCAAAACTTCCTTCTTTATTTTAGTTTTTCCTTTTTCTCATTCCCTCCCTCTCTTTATGTACGTAGACGAGTGAATCTCTAAAGCCGGTACAACTTCCTTCCATAAGATAGATATGCTTCTAATTGTATGTACGATCAGACATAGTTGCCTATGTCTCACTTTCTGCGGCGTAAAGACATGCGACGGCGACGCCTTCCAGATTTTGAACGTCAAGTAAAAATTTTATTGTAAAAAATTGCATTTACACTACTCTTAATTCTATTACATAAAACGTATTCAGTAGAATACACGAAGGGAAAACTTTGTAGTTGACAGTAAAAAATCTTCGAGAACATTTCATTAAAAAAGGGCTGTAACTGTATCGAACTTGGTATTTTCTATTGATTTCCTACAGAAAATTAAATTCCCGCTTTCGGAGGTCTATTTTACAAAGTACTAAATATTATCAGAACTTTATAGGTACTCGAAACTTGTCAATTTAATAATAATTAGGTAACTTTGAATCACAAAAGGCTATTTGAATAATACTCCCATTGTTCGAAATTTAGGCAGATTCTATACTGTATAGGTATGTTTGTGTACATGATTCACTTTGACAGCGTTTTCGGTACGAGGTTTTGAAAACTAAAATCTAAATAAAAGAGAGAGCACCGCGACTGAATTTACATCAGCGAGCAATGTGAGACCACAAATAGGAAAATTATGTCGCCACTAGATTTCTATTTTTTAATTTTCTGGCAATATTTCGTCCAATAGGACCGCTCCCAAAATCTGATTTCCGAACTGGAATATGAATTCGGTCGCGATATCTTCAGCAATGGGGGATGCTATGTCGAGTATTTGACGACGATTGTTTGTGTAGAAACTGATCGCTGTTTCGGCTGAAAAAATAGAAAAGTAGGATGAGAAAAGCGGTGTTGAGAACACACAACAAATGCTCCTACAATCGCCCTTCGCTCTTCATTTCCTAAGCCTGGATTCTTTCTCACTTGGCTCTTTCATCGAAATTCTCGTACCTTGACTTGCTTTGTTGTGGTGTGGAGATACACTTACTTATGACTTCGTTATTCCTGTTTCCATCGGTATTTGTGGCAGTTCCGGTAGCGTCACCAATTCTCAGTTTCGTGACAACTGTTTTGATTTGAGCGATTTGTCTACCTTTCTTGTCGGTGGTTAGTTCTCCCGTTCCACTTAGATCAGCTTTGATATTAGCTATAAAAAAAGTTGATAATGGCTTGTAGGGAAAGAAATTGTAATCAAAGTTGAGTATTGTTATCAACTCAAACGTTTACTCACTGATATTTCCTCTGAAGATACCCTTTCCTCTCAACGGTATCACCAATACTCTTCCATCAATATCGTATTCGCAGCTAGCTTGGATAAACGGTAACGTGATTGTACCTTCAGCTGTAAGCTTTTCGTAGTTGACTCTGTAAAATATCAAATGGGTTAAATGGTTGGGGTAATATGAACTACACGGAGAGATTTGTAGCAAATACTGATGGAAGAATATGGAAGATTATCGGATGGCTGGTAAAGTGAACACTTTCTCAAGAAGTGATTTCGAGGTAGACATTTTAGCTCGTTCCTTGTGAGAGACTTCTCATTGGGCGATGGAACCACTTGGTCTGCCATTTTCGCTCCTTAGTGAACATCAAACCTTAAATTGCCCTACTAGAAGAAATTTTTGGACAATCTCAAATGTATATTGAACGAAATGTGGCAAAAAAAAACTGCCCTTCTCCCTGGTTGGTTCATATAAGTTCCACAATTTCCCAACCTGTTTGACTATGATTGCGCTATTCAAAACCATTGAAACTATGTGCGTACAATTCCATGTCTGTCTGTAGCTTTTCTCCTAGCCATGGCAATATTTTCTCAACACATGATGGTAAAGTACGATTTAACTCACAGTTAGCAATTTTTACCACCATTTTTTGAGAAAAATATCTTCCTAATACAAGGGATTTACATTTACATATTATGATCTCGAATATCGCCATTGTACCTCTTCATGCAGTTTTTGCATTGATCTTCGGTCTCTCTTCGTGCTCTTTTTTCCTGTTGTTAAACTTTCTTCAAGTTTCACCTGTGTACTTCGTTCAAGATTCCCTTATCCTTAGAAAAAAAAAAAAAAAAAATCGGCCCTGCCGTCGAAGAGAGAGTTTTATTTGAACATATTTACCCGACGTTTCGGAATATACCTATTCTTTTATCAAAGGTAGAGATAAAAGAGTTCTGTCTTACCGTGCCGTCGGGTTAGGTTTAAATAAAACTTTCTTTGACGGCAGTGCCGAAGAATATCTTTTCTAAAGAAATTTCAACTACCGTAGAGAATAATTCGGACAATTACAAAACTCCAATTGTCTGCAAGGTTTTCCTCTGTCCTTTTCCTCCCTCTGGTTGTTGCTTATACTCTTCATCGTGGGTGGGCTGTTATAGATACCCACATTCACATCATAACCTTTGATCGCCTTTATCGCCTTGTTTTTGTATTTTCCTCTATAAGGTACTGATTCTAAGTATTCTCACTATGTTGTCGCGAATTCCCTTCCTTGCTTCCATTTTGCTTTTAAAGTAGGCTTCGCTGCTGCTATTCGCTTTACTTTCTCAATTTTTCCCGCCCTCTCTTCATTCTTCCGAACATGTTTTTGATTCTTAGTTTCGGTGCGAACTGGTAGATTTCTTTCAAGAATCTAGCCGCGGTCTTTGTTTGCATGTAACCTGGTGATTGGGTACACTTGAGATCTTCTGACCTCCAGTGCTCTATTTACACCTCGTGAGTTCGGGTGAATTTTTGTCAAAATTCTTCTACTCTGCCTCGTTATCTATTTATAGCGTCAAGAATCTTTCCGTTGTATAGCCTTTTTACGACCACCCTAGTACGTGGAGTCCAACGCATAATCTGTCTGGCTTGATCAGTGGAACAAATCTGGTCAGTCCAGGCCAAAGCAAATAGCGAAGTAAAACAGAAGCAACTAATTCTTTTTAGAATAGAAAAGTTGTTTCACAATTCTAAAAGCCGAATTTCAAGTTTTTCTTCTTTCCTGACCAGTCCATTGCCCAAGATTCATTGAAGCAGGTATTTCACTGCGATAATCAGTCACCTCAGAGCATTGCATCAACTTGTTTGAAGTATCCTTGAGACTAAGTTTACAGTTAAATCTTGGTCGAAGTTGTCGCGCAGATTGTTTTTTACGGCTTCATCCCGGAGGACTTTTTGTAAAAATAGGGTAAAGTCACGGGTAAAGTCGAGTGTGAAGATCCACTCTCTTGAAAAACCGAATCACTTACTTCAGATTTTTGACGGAGAAATTGGTGCCACCCCATGCTTTCAAATCTTTCAATTTCAAACGTAGATCCAAGGCTTCTTGTTTCCTATTGATCTCTACGTTCGGTATGACTAGAGGTTCAAGAGCTGGGATCTTCATCTTGGGTATACCTGAAACATAAACGTACCTTCGTTATAAGGATCGATTGATTTCCATGATTTTGTCTATTCGGGTTTCTAATGATTTTCTCTGCGTCCGTTCAAAATTCTATGACTTGATTAAAGATTAGGAGAAACCGTTCACTTTTCCCTCTTCCTACGGTTTCTCTCTCCTCCTCGCTGGTCTTGAGACTTAGAGAAGTTCTTACCTTCGAAACAGTAAAGGACAAAATTTTCCCAAAAAAGGAAGAAAGAAGGCTATTGATTATTTGAAAATAATTGATTTTACAGGTTCACTGAGGTTCTCTGGGGGTTGGGAGTTTGTTCACAAACCCTCGTGCTCCGTTAAAATACTTTTTTTTTTTTTTTTCTCGAGATATGGGTATAAAGAGCTGGATTTTAAGAAACTCTCCAGTCAAAAGCCTCTGGTGAAATCACGCCACCCTCTCTTCATTTAGTCTTTCAACAGAACTCGTCAAAATCCTTATGATGAATTCAAGTCCCCTTCCCTCTATTGGAGTCAAACTTTGAAATTCTTCCAAGTTTCTCTCCTCTCTAAAGGTTCCAAGCTAATTTCCGAAGTTGCAACCTTCGAGCCGTGGCATTGCGTAAAACAAGTTCCTGACTCTTCAACCCTGTTAATAAACCCTCATAAGGGCGCGAGGTTATCAAGGGACTCAAATTTTGCGGGTTTCTCGCTATTTGCCTAGAATTTTCTCAGAATTTTTGATGGAAAACCTGATGTAATTAAAAGTAACTTTTTCGTAAATAAGATCGAGTGAGGCTTCAAATGGCGTCGACCTCGAAATGAGAATAACCATGAAAAATATGTCCATCTCTTGATCGCATTGGACTATGAGAAGGACTAGGTTGCCATTGAACACGGATTTAAGAATATTTGATTTTGGTGAGAAGGGAACTTGGAATATTTCCTATCATCGAATTGATCTAGATGAGGTTCTCTATTAACAGAAAACCTATTTTATCGGGGGATCTTTCCGGAAAAACGTCCCCCGTCTGGCCGGCCGGCAAACCTTGGTGGTCGAAAATTTTAATAGGCAACCTGTTTTATCGGGAGGTCTCCCGGAAAAAACGTCCGCCATCCACCGTCCGGGAGGCAACCCAAACTAATCTAACTCAACCATGATCATGGAACTTGAAAAATTTTTTGTTTTCGTCCTATCGCTTATAGCTTGGATGATGAAATTTTTTCAAGTCCCTCTCATATCACCTATAGCTCGGATTATCACGTATAGTTCGAAGTCAAAATTCTTCTGAGTCGCCCACCCATTACCTTAGTTTGAAGATCAAAATTCTTTTCGACCTCCCCCTCCTTTTTCTAAATCCCTCTCCAATAGCTCGGTCTTCTATAATATATACTAGTATAAAACTAGTATAATACAAGGAAGAGTCCAAGCTTATTACAAGTACAGTACATTGTATGCTAGTGAATGATTTTTCAATAACGATCATACGAATGGTATCTCTGATACTTTTATTTAAGGTACTTTTCCCTTGAACGACTCAATGTTACAGAAGAGCAGTATTAGCCTGTAATGACCCGGAGAAAAGTATTTCTCATACAAGCGACTGCGGTACTTTTCCCTCAAGCCCAAGAACTCCTCATTATACGCAAAATCCGTAGAAAAATCCCAATTTTTTCAGGGATTGAAAATCCGTAGATCTAACAGCACTGATAGCCCGATTAAAATAGCTCCTTCAAGTAACCAGATATGCAATACTCCATTCACCAATTGGCCTAGCCCCTTCAATGAGCCAGATATACAACGTTTCAAACACCATAAGACTCATATAACAGGTTCCCTGTCTCCCCTCATTTAACTTCGTTAAAAACCCGTGAGTTTTTCTACGGCCCCTTCTATCATATATAGCTCAAAGATCAAGCCTCTTAGTACAATTCAAGGTGGGGTCCTACTCTAGTTTATGTCCAGTATATTGTATTTCAAGCCCCTCTCCTTTGATGGTCGGTGTAAATAGCCTGATTAAAAAAGCTCCTTCAAGTTGCTAAATATGCAATACATATTTCATACACCAATTTGCTTAGTCTCTTCAATGCGCCAGATAGGCAATACTTCAAACAACGCTCCTCTAATGAGCTCGAGCTGCAACGCTTCAAACACTTTAACTCGAAAGGCTCTTCCCAAGTACCCCATAGAACAGGTTCTCTACCTCCCTTCGTTAAACCCCATTCGCAGGTGGGTACGTCGCTAGAAGCGCTACTTTCCACCCAATATTAGAAGGCGATGCAAAAAGTTTGCCCTATTTAAATAATATGGGCGGTGCTTTTCAAAAATTTTGTATTGATTTGGGAAATTGAGATTTACAAAATAATGGGTGAGGTTTCTAGTATACATCAATTTTTAATGTTTCTTGGGTAGGTTATCGCTTGAATTTTCAAGAAAAACAAATGAAACGAAAAATCCCCATGAGACGTAATGAAAGCGACCACTTTCTTGGGACAAGCTTCGGAAAAATTCCGCTTAAAAATATAGAGAGCGACTCTTTACTGTCCACTCGCAAATAAAGAACCTGCGAATATTTCAAGCTGATAGCTTTTGGCGGGCATGGTCTAGTACAAAACTCACAGGTTCTTTAACGGGGTTAAATATGGGGTGGCAAACAGGGCTGAGATCCAGAACCAATATCCAAAATGGGATCCGGATCCAATCCTTCATTTTTGGGGTCTGAGATCCGAATCCGAAAAGAAACTGTATTTTTTTGGTGAGATCTCAATCCAAAAAGATCCCGTTTTTTTTTTTTTTTTCTTTCTTTTTTTTCTGTGAGATCCAAATCCGGAAAGATCCCGTTTTTTTTCCTTTTGTGAGATCCGGATCCAAAAAGGACCCGCATTTTTTACCTTGGCAAGATCTGGATCTGAAAAGATCCTGTATTTTTTTTTCTGTAACAACCGGATCCAAAAAGATCCCATATTGTTTTTTTTTTTTTTGTGAGATATGGATCCAAAAAGGTCCCTTTTTTTTACCTTAAAAAGATCCGGATCCCACAAGATCCTGTATTTTTTTTTTCTGTGAGATACGGATCTGGAAAGATCCTGTATTTTTTACAAGTAATTGAAAAAACAACAACGTTTGTTTCGGTACTTGAAGAAGTTGACTAGTTTTGACAAAACGTTGTAAAACAAATGAAATCTGTGCGGGAAAAGCCGTTGTTGATTTTCAATTACTAGTTCTCTCCTTGCACATAAAAAAAAAAAAAAGAAAAGAAAAAAGTTGTTAATCTCTGTATTTTTTACCTCGGCAAGATCCAAATCCAAAAAAATCCCATATTTTTTTGTGAGATTTGGATCCAAAAAGATCCTGTATTGTTTTTTCTGTGAGATCCGGATCCAAAAAGATCCCATGTTTTTTACCTTAACAAGATCCGGATCCCACAAGATACTGTGTTTTTTTTCTGTGAGATATGGATCTGGAAAGATCCTGTATTTTTCACCTCGGCAAGATCCGAATCCAAAAAGATCCCATATTTTTTTTTTGTGAGACTTGGATCCAAAAAGATCCTGTAATTTTTTTTTCTGTGAGATCCGGATCCAAAAAGATCCCTTATTGTTTTTCTGTGAGATATGGATCCGGAAAGATTCTGTATTTTTTACCTCGGCAAGATCCAAATCCTAAAAGATCTCATATTTTGTTTTGTGAGATTGGGATCCAAAAAGATCCTGTATTGCTTTTTCTGTAAGATCCGGATCCAAAAAGATCCCGTGTTTTTTTTTTTTTTTTTTCTGTGAGATCCGGATCCAATTGTTTTTTCTGTGAGACCCGGATCCCAAAAGATCCTGTATTTTTTTTTTTTTATGTGAGATATGGATCCGGAAAGATTCTGTATTTTTTACCTCGGCAAGATCCAATTCTGGAAAGATCCCATATTTTCTTTTGTGAGATTTGGATCCAAAAAGATCCCGTGTTTTTTTTATTTGGGATCTTACCCCCGGTGGCAAAGAACCTGTGTCATGAGTCTTATGGTGTTTGAAAAGTTGTATATGTGGCTCATTGAAGGGGCTTGGCCAACTGGTGTATGGAGCATTGCATATCTAGTTACTTGAAGGAGCTATTTTAACCAGGTCATCAGTCCAGCAACCTGATACAAAGGGAGCTGAGAATTTGTGGAAGGGGTGATGTTTGAAGCATTGTTTATCTGGCACATTGAAGGGGTTAAGCAAATTGGTGTACAAAGCATTGCATATCTGGTTACTTGAAGGAGCTATTTTAATCAGGCCATCAGTGCTGCAACCTGATACTAAGGGAGTTGAAAATTTGTAGAAGGGCTGATGTTTGAAGCATTGCATATCTATCTCATTGAAGGGGTTAAGCAAATTGGTGTACAAAGCATTGCATATCTATTAATTTGTAGAAACTGTTTTGATCAAGACGTCATCAGTGCTGCAAGCTGATACAAAGGGGGTTTGGAATTTGTAGAAGGGGCGATGTTTGAAACATTGCATATCTGGTTCATTGAAGGGGTTAAGCAAATTGATGAATTTTCAGCCTTCGAGCCATAGGTGATAGAGGGAGGCTTGGAAAATTTTCGACCTCTGTCGGATACATATGATAGGAGGGCTTGTTGCCTCCCAGACGGCGGACATTTTCTCCGGGAGACCCCCCGATAAAACAGGTTCCCTGCTAACAAAAACCAAAAATCATAAATGGTGTACTCGCAGATTCCTGAACGATTTATGGGATATATTGTCCAGTAAATTCCAGGAGGTTCGTCCAGTAATTTTCTGGAGATGAGAAGAGTAGTTTCCTGAATCACCCGCGGTCCATTAATTTGAGGGGGAAAAATGGTATAGCGCTTTACTTGCAGATTTCTGAATCAAGGACGGGGTATACGCACGTACACTTGATGAATGATCTCTCGAAAATATTTCAAGTCCGTTAATTCGGGGAGTTTTGTCTAGGTTCCAGGAGATGAGTCCCCAACCCGTATCCTCAAATGACGATAAAAAGAGTTTAAATAATTTTGATTGCTTGCACCTTTCTCCCTTCTGACGTCTGTACCTAAACTATGAATGAAGACATTACTGAAAATTGTACAAAGACTGACCTACTTTTCCCGTGTAATAAGAATTAGACAAATATCGCGAGGAAAACGAATCATGATATTCTGTCAAGATCTATTTTTGAATTCGCTCAATGAAGTGCCACCTGGGTGCATACGACTCAGTTATCTTTCATCAGACCATGACTATAAGAGATTAACGAGATTGATCTGGAGAAGTGCCAAAGGCTCCGACAAATATAAATCTTTCGAACGACCAAATAATTCAGTTATCGTAAACATCGAGCGATGGGTTCCTTCCGCCGCAGATGCGAACGAAGAAAAATCGGAAAATTTGGAAAAAATACAATTTCGGGATTGATGACATAACCTACCTGTAGCTAAATGCGGTCTCACCGATTCCAAGGTCTGCTCGAGTAAACATTTGGCCAAGTCTGGTTCTTTCCTGCGGCACGTTTTCACGAAACTGGCTAAACACATATTCCGAGTAATTTTCATTAATTAGGTGACGTAATGTCTTTAATATTCTTATTTTATGTGTATATGTCTAGGTTTCGGAATTAAAATAGATTAAATTGACAATTATGTGAATAGTCCACGCTTGGCGGGGAAGAAGTGATTGTATGTTTACACTACTCAATGACGTTCTAGGCAGCGCAAATCAATTAAGATAAATTACACGCGTGTGCTGTGCCCTAGTTCGTACGTGGACATAATATTACACGAGTTCCATACCGTTACCTCTTGAATTTGTACCATATTTCAGCCTGTATGGATACACTTTTTCGAAGAGATATCCTTTTACACACTCGTCTCCTGATGTCTTGGTCACAACATTGTAGAACGTTTGCGCATTGTAACGTGACGAAGACGATATAGGTGTAGAACTGCTTTTGCGTAATGTCATGCTCGAAGAAAATAATAACAATCTCTCGTCTAACTGTATCTGGCTAATATTTGCATCAGTTGCACTTACGAGTATACCTATAATATAATCTGTATATGGCTTTTTGCAAGATATACTTACGTAATCGTTTGGCGTCCGCTGAAAAGTCTTGGACCACGAGCACGAGTAAGGTGATTATCGACAATCGGTACATTCTGTTGTTTCTGAAAACCGCGAATTGTAATATTGTAATAATTACGAGTGGAGAGAAGGAGGAAGTGTTTGTCCTAAATACACTAAATTAGATCAGTAAAACGATGGATTGGTTTTGCCTCATTATCGAAGTATCGCAATATATTTATGCAAACTTTTCTACTTCCGAAGAGAATGTGCCAAACATTCGACACTAGAGCTTCAAAATGAGGGCGCTTGTGATTCAAAATTTATCGAGAATTTGATGGTTCAGAAGAAGAAGGCAAGGCCTTATAGAAAGAATTTGAAGCTTTTCGGGGGTGAGAGACTCGACGATAAAATGAAATAAGATAAGGCGACTCTGAACTACGAGTGCTATAGAAGAAAGACACCTGAAAATTTCGAGCCGCGTGGAAAGAAAAATTTTGAGTAAGAAGCTACAAAAGGGAAGAAGAGTTCATAGAAATTGCTAAACTTGAGTGGACGAGGGAACTCCAAAAATCTTTTCAAACTGTGAAAATTTGAAAGGAGAGAAAAGAGTCAAGTCAATTAGATCTCATCAGTTTAAATGTGATCGATTTTGTCAATTGAGTAAACATCAGGAAACGGAAAAAAAATCAAAATAGTGAGCTCAAAAATCTCCTTCCCAGGAAACAAAGGAAACAATGTTTTCGTCTACATTTGGATCAATCTCAAGTTGGTATGCTTGCTGCACTTGATTAATGAGAAAAATTCCCGATCTCGAGAGAGGAAGAAACTTAGCTTTGCCAAAGGAAAGCCAGGATTTTGGAGCCCGCTTTTGATAAAAGATTCATTGTCATATTCTCTCTGCGCTCTCTTGTGATTATCAACATTTTTACGTTTTTTCGTATTTTTCTCATCCTCCTTGAGCAATGGCCTAGTTTTCCTCTACTTCGCGCTGGACCTCGGAAGGAGGAGAGGAGGGAGAATGCCGTAGACCCTAGTCAAAATCAAATTGTGGGGCTCATCATTAATTTTTCCTGTTTTTCTTATTTTTACTTCCGGCGTAGAAAAACGGATATCATTGCTAGCGTAGTAAAAAAAAGAATTGGAAACTTATGTTATTCTTTCGGTAAAATTTGAACTCGCTAGATTGTAGTAGACGAGGAACTTGAATTCCCAACTATGGCTCAAATACCGATAAAAGGACAATGATTTTGAATTCTAGAGGATGAGAAATTTTCCAGAATAAAAATACGAATTCGAACTTGAGAGGAGAAATGTCTTAAGTCAAAAACATAAAATATCAGCAAGGCTTTTGTTTTTGCGATCATGAAGTCTTTGAAGTTGAAATATCTAATTTTGAAATTTTTATGACCACTAGCTTTTTCGAAATCAAACAGATTGAACAAATATGCAAGCATAAGCTCTAGAAAGGAAGAAAAAACTAGAATATTTCGAGACTCGTATGAGGATGAAGGAAATTGAAAAAATTGTGATCGAAAAGTTCGATAGAAGAAAATAGTTGGAGTTTTGGAGTTTTTACAACAGCCGGGGCAAAAGATGTGCGCAGATTCTGAGGTTGAGTTTAGAAAGACTAACGACAAGCTCCAACGATGGGTAAATTTTTAATGACTTTGAAAGTGACATTTGATCACGTCATCAGCCATCATCATATGAAAACCGTATACCCTATCTTATCGATTATTTTTGAGAACGTGTCCTATGGAAGGGAAAGGGTCTACTGTCGGTATCGTTAGCCGGATGCCAGCCCCATGCTTAGGGTGAATCGTAACTCCGGTGAGAGGGGGTTGCTTTGACCTACATCAAAGACTCGAAAGGTTAATCATAGCCTGTATCTTAGACTTGGAGCAAAAGAAGAGAAAGAAAAATAAGAGAGAAAGGGAAGGAAAGAAAATACGAAGAGAGGAACCTGAAAGAAGCTATGCTCAACCTTCGAGTTTCTTGGAGAAAGACATCCGGGCTAGGCGATTCGAGATTTGAAAAAATTTTAGTACGTTGATCGTAGTTATCCGAGGACTAGGAAGGAAAGAGATAAAAAAAAAGAGGCTCGAAAGAAATTGAGGTCAACTTACGATCTGTGAAGGAGGATTTTTGGGCGAGGCGAAGGTTCTTAAAAAATTTCGTGAGGTGGAGGGAGGCTCTGACTTACCTCAAAGACTTGAAAACATTTGTGAATGTTGACCATCGGTATCTGAGACTTGAGTAGAAAAACGAGGAAGAAAAAAGAAAAAACTCGGGGCTTCGCGCCTCGCTAAGCCCCCCCCCCCCAATTATCTCACTTTCTGTAAAACTGAATAGGATAGAGCGTGGAACACTTCCTTCTTCTGAAGGTGTCTTTTCAGTTTTTTCTAGTAAAGGATGTATAATATTATGGGAGGGAAATATTAATAATAGTGGAAAATTTTATTCAATATAATATTTTTTCGCCATCCTTGCCCTCCAATAAACTTTGGTTGATTCAACTAACAACTGTATCTTCTCTATAACAACATAAGAGATATGATGGAAAGTAGCTCTAACACTTAATATTTAAAACGGAATGACCCCAGCTGAGATTGTGAGAGGATTTTGTGCCAGTATTTTTTGTGAATATGCCAAAAAAACAAAAAGTAATATATAGATAATTGATTCTCAAGGGAATAGAGGAAGAATTGGATGATAGTAATAAATATTCCTCTGAGAAATCATTTCGCAGAGAAAAATTTCGCGGCAACCTATTGATTTCCTTTCTTCTTCTCATTAAATTAAATTTTATATATATATTAATTTTTAAATTAATTTGAAATTTTTTTAATTAAAATTTTTATTAAATTGAATGAAATATTTAAACTAATCAATATTTTAAATAAAAAATTATAAAAATTTTTATTGAAATTATTTTATTTAAATTAATTTTTGAAATTTTGATTTTAATTAAATTTTTTTAAATTCAATTTTTGAATTGAAATTTATATTTAAAATAAAATATAAGAATTAAGAATAAAATTAAAATTGAAATAAATTTTTCAAAAAATATTTTTGACTAAAACTTTCTAATAAAAATTATTTAATCTCCAAAATTGATATTTTAAAATTCAAATTTTTATATTGAAAATAAAAATTTAATAAAATTTTTTTATTATAAAATTACAATTCATAATTTCAATTTAATAAATTATAAAAAAAAAAAATAATAATTCAAATAAAATCAGATTGGATTTAATCTTAATTAAATTTTTATATTATTGTACGAAAGGATTAAATATGGTTTAAATATAATTATTTAATATTTAAATTTAAAATTTGATATAGAAATCATTTTTAAATAATGAAAATTATTTAATATTTCAATTATTTTCAAAAATAATTATTTATAATTTATAATGATTAAATTATAATTATAATAATTTATTAAAAAGAATTATTAGCTTAAGTTGATAATTTTAATATTTAAAATTTTGAAAATCATATTCAAAATTTCCTATCATTTTTTATTTAAAATATTTTTAATCAAGTTTATATTTATTTTTAAACATTTTTTAATAATTTTTTTATTGATTGATTTTTATAAGTTTTTAAAATTCAAATTATTCATTATTTTATTAGTAAAGAAGAATTATTAAATTATTTTTTTTCTAAATATTTTTTTGATTTATTTTCAAAAAATTATAAAATTATAAAATAAAAATTGATAAAATATAAATAATAAATGTGAAAATAGAAAAGAAAAATATTTGTTTTCATATAATTTTTATTATTATATCATATTACCACTGATTGATTTTTGTTTAAGGATTTACTGAATTGCTTCTCTAGCCTATTTCCCCCTCTCCTTTTTTTTAATATCTGTTTGGAGAAATAAAGGAAAAGGAAATATCTAAGGTAATGCCTACCTATCGATCTATTGTTCTGAGAAGAAAGAAATCTAAGGTAATGCATATTTATCGATCTATTTTTCTGAGGTGTCGGTCGGTCGGTGTGAATCGAATTCGAAAATAGGTACCCTATCTAGAGAGTAAAAAAGACGTGTTCCACGTCAATATGGTGCATACTTATTCTCCTACTTGCTATCATTCTTGTAGTGTTTCCTAACATTGATCTTATTAGCTCAACAAGTGAAGTTTTTCAACTCCCTTCCCTTCGTATGTTCTAAAACACAACTTTTTTCAAGTTTAACTCCTTTAATAGTTCAAATTTTTCCTAGTCCCTCTCATTTTTCTCCTATAATTTGCAACCACCTATATTCAGAATTGTTTCAGAATTGTTTCAATTCTAAATTCTTCATTAGGGTCGATCAGATTTTGCAGTATGGTAGACGGCGAGACGTGAAAATCTTCAAAACGTCCTCCCTCCCCATAGAACAGACCTCCTGTTGAAATTAAGTCGACTTTCGAGCTGTTGATGGGCGATGTGTAGGCTAGACGATGAGATTTAGAAAATTTCTTGGACGAGAGCTTCTACTGTTGGAACTCAGGAAAATTTGTCGAGCTTGACTTTGTATCCGCGAGGATTGGAGAAGAAGAGGTAGAAGAGGACTTGAAGAAAATTTTACTTCATTGACAGCCTTGAAGAGAAACAGATGAAGAAGCAGAAAGAGAGAATGAGAATATAAGGAGAGGAACTCAGAAGAAATTGAGGTCGCGATTGTCGACCGCTGTCCAGGTTGAGTAACAGGAAATCCTAGGCCAGGCTTGGAGGATTTGGGAAATGTTGAGGTGAGAGCTTGGACTCAAAAAAGTTGATTATGGGTATCCGATGACTTGAAGGATAAGGAAAAGTGTTGTGCAAACTTTCGAGAGGTATATGAAGAGGGATGGGACTCAGACGATTTAAAATTGAACATAAGCCTAAAACGGAAGAAGAAGAGTGCATAATAATATGAAATTCTTGGAAAGGTGTGACCCCATCCTTTTTTCGTCCTTTTCTTCAGGGATATGTCCTACTCAAACTCTGTGAATTAAAAGCTCAAAACCCTTCGACTATCGAAATCTAGACACAAATTTTTCTTTATTCACCTCATTTAACCTAGGGTGTACTTCGCCCGTGGGCGAAGTCCGAAAAGGTGTACGATAAGTTGCATATACATCCCCTAATACACTGCAAGGTTTGGCGTACCAGCGGTCACTACGTGACGCTTGTCAAGTGTGTTGAGGAATGATTTCACAAGACTTTACAAAAAGTTTCTCAAAACTTCATTTTTTTACGAAGTTTTTCGATCTTCAAAAATTATGTACAAGAAGGTTCAGCAGAAATCCGAATTTTTGCTCCAACAGAATTTTACGTCAGAAAATAGATGAATTTTCGTTCATTGATACGGCCTCAAGTTGAACCTTCCTGAAAAAAAATATCAAGAAACTAGAAAAATCTGTCGAAAACTCGAGCATTGAGAAACTTTTTGCGATTCCATATTTTTAATGCACGATTTCACAAGCGAAGCACACCCTTAATGTGAGAAGGCCCGCGAGCAGCGAAGGGAGTGGGACATGAATAAATTTTCTGTAATTCATAAAATCTCGAAAGCATCGAGAAAATAGAACGATGGTTTCCTTCTACCAAACTCTTCAGACTAGATAAACAGACAGTGGCTTACGACATGAAAAATTGTTGAGATTCATTTCCTCTAGCGCCACTTCCTCAGGGGGAAAAAAAGAAGTAGCTTTATATGCGGGTGTGAGGCTCTCCAAGATTTACTAGAAGAACAACCCTCCATTAACTTACGTATGATCGGTGTGATTGGCGGAAACGCAAGAGGGTGCCGGCATCAAATTTCGACTCGAAGAGTAAGAGCATTTCAACTATGAAAATTGCGGTCGCAGAAGCCGCCTCAACAATGATGACTTTTATCACAAATTTGGTTACATTCGATTTGTCTTTTTTCGTGAATATTTTTCGAGGTGTTGACTGGCTTGAAAAACCTGTTATGAAAATTTACTCAACACGCTTGCAAATGACTTGAATTATTTGTCACTTTCACTCCCGGAAAATTCTTCGTAATCGTATTAAAATATTGCAGATAAATCAAGAAGAAAAAGATGAGAGAAGGAAAACCAATCAAGATAACGAATTTGAAAAAAAAAAAAAAAAAAAAAACTATCAAAAGCAGCCAAATTAACGAACTAAAACAACTTATGAAAATTGAGTCAAATTCTGAAAATAAATTCGTCCTCCTTTGCATAAAACTTGGAATACATCCGCGGTTACTCACCAAATCAAAATTTTTTCGTTTCACTTTTAGTTCATCAAAAATATTTTGTATCATTCACGCATAAACGAGTGAAACAATAATATTATAATTTTTATTTATTTTTCACGAACGGAAAACACAATAGCATATTATAGGTTCCATCCCTTGACCTAATTATGAGACTGAGTCAATGTCATCGAATCATTATCTTAACATCCGCTGTGAGAATCGCGAGTAAACTTTTGGTACGCTTCGTCTTATCCATTTAAAATATGCGTATTAACGGATGAGGGTTTTTATGAAAACGAACACCTAATTAGGAAGGAGTAAGATATTATTTTTTCAAAAATACGAAATTCTGCTTTGTCGGTAGAGTGCGACTTGCAATCGAGGCCTCTGGCGCAAGGCTGATGCAGCAGAGAAGGGAAATTTAACAAATTTCAAAAGGTTGAGTAGTAATGAAAATCCTCTAAAAGATCTCGGCTCACCAAAACCCATTGGGAAAAGCGAAGCTTCTCTACGAAAATTTTCGAAATTTCATCATAGAGACCAAAAAAAAAAAAATTGTCGTCATGCAAAAACAACAATAAAGGAAGAAAACTTCCCGTTCCTTTCATCCTTATATTCGCAGAAATGTAACACCCGCACTCTACATAAAAAGAAAAAATTGAGAGACGTATAGGCCGGACAACCGTTCCCAACTTTCTTAGAAGTTTAACTGACATAACTCGATATATTTTCGAAAAAAAAAAAAAAACGCGAAATCGCCATCGAATAAGCTCGTAGAAGAAAGCGCACATTCGACTTACCTGAATTAATTAAAAAAACCTATAAATTAATAATAAAAAACCAAAAAATTATTTACTCAAGATTGTATACAAGCTGAAGAACTGTTGTGTACACAGGTATCACCGGTACGATAATGAATGAAAACCAGATTCATAAAATTTATTTTAAGTACCGTATTATTTTAAAAAGAGTCTACCCAAAAGTATTATGGTGGGGTCGCGACGCCGTGCAGAACGCGTCTATTCCCCTGACGACGATCAAAGGACTCGGACGAAATGTTATCGCATCCGAATGCGCTATCCGGTCTTATACCGTCCTCTATACGGTAGCACAATGATTATTGCTGGAAAACGTACGCGGTCTCTTCTGCGTATAGCTTTATGATCGACTGGGACAAGGTTCCGACCCGATTGCAACGGGTCATGCACTCGAGCAAGTTCTAAAGTCGCGTGTATGTACAGTATTTCAGCTTCGGAACGTCGCGACGCATCATTGTTTTCATTTTTTCATTCATATATCATGTGGTAAAGAATTATATTATACGTATAATATGTTAAATAATGTTACATTCAGTAAGTTAGTATGGCAATTACGCGTTGTTGAGTCGAAGGTGATCGCGTCTAATGCGTGCATGTAGGCCCGAAAGTAAAAGTTTGTATAATTGAATAAACTTCTTAGAAACGCACGCTTTTCATGAATGTGTACTTCATGATCGCTATCATGGAATGGAAGAAGAAAAATTGCCTCGTTTTATTCGCTTTATATGAGAGACGAATTCGGTTCGAGCATAATGGCAAAGTACGGTCCTTTGCCGTGTTCCAATTGTTCAATAATTTGGCGGAAATATAACCGAGGCAATGAATGAGGAAACTGATTTCAAGGACAGAGCTGGAATGATAAAAGAATCCCCTTTTTTGGAGCAATTCCTTGTTCAACTCATCTTTGTATGATTTTGTGAAAAATGATATACCACTCGTATAGTCCCGGAAGCGACAATAGCGTCGGACAAAACCACAAAAGACATCGAGTCAAAGTCATACCGATCTATTATTGTATTTGGATGAAAATGGTAGGAAAAGGTGGCTAATTGAGATGGCTATGTGAACACGATAATGGTTCTAGGAAGAGAAAATGATTTAAAACAATCCAAAATCAGGATAGGAACTACTCAAAGAAGGGAAAACAAGGTGTAGAAGGAGCTCAAAGTAGGGGGGCAGTTCGTACGATGAAAGTTACAAGGATTCTCAAACTTTGAGTTTAATGCCATTACGATGGGAAGAGGTCGATATAAAAGACCAGGATTATGAGTTTGGACGAGTGGACAGATGGGGATCATGAGGATGAATGTAAGAATTAGATGATCTTGTAGAAATAGGTAGATCAAATAAATTTATACCTCATCGTGCAAATAATTTCCTCAAGATTGATTCAGAGGGAATTTGTGATGTAACTTTTTCAAAGTCAGGTACCCAAAATTCTCGTATCCGAAGAACTTTTTTCCCGGGTGGACAAATAAGTACTCGAACACTCTTACTCCGAAAAACATTTCCCAGAATGCTTTTTATAAGAATTATACCCGAATGGAATAAAATCCAATTTTCTCTTTGCCTAGTAATGTGTTATTCTGTCAACTTCAGGAGCATGAACTGCGACAAAGATCTCCAAGTTGAATAAACGATCTTAATGACCGTTGAGTAAAACTTGTTGGCTCTCACATCTGTGCCTCTCGATGATGCTAAAGAAACTCACGCACTCCTCCTACAAATATGGACTGAGGATGACTTCAAAGAATTAATCCGTTCCTCTAAATTACGCCTCATTTTAAGGAAGATAAAATAAACCATCAAAAAAGGTTTCATCAATAATTTAATTAAAACATTACGTAAAAACGAAATAAAAGTACAGGTTGAGCCACCATTCGGCGAAACAGCCATTTTCAAAGCATCAGAAACAAGTACTGAAACAAATATGCAGTATGAAAAGGTAACCAAAAGCCAATATGGCTTTAGGAAAGGCCGAAACACCTTACAAGCATTATCTGACTTTCAGCAACAAATCAATGACGCAGAACTATCCAAATCTTCTCTCTACACTATCGTTTCCGATCTCCAGCAAGCTTTCCTTCAAGTTTGACGCCATTACATCTGTGAAAAACTACACCAAATAGGCTTCAGGGAAAACTTCCCAAAATTACTTCAAAGCTTCCTCTACAACAGCACTATTACCGTCAGGATATAAAACTAACTCTCTGTTCACCAAACCATCCAGAATGGCGTTCCTCAAGGAGAAATTTGGAGCGTCCCCCTCTTTCTAATAGCGATCAATGATATCAGTCAATGTGTTTCTTTTCCACTTGCGGATGACTACAGCATCTCCCTCTTATCTTCAAACCCTTACAGAACAGCACGCCTCCTCCAAAAAACGCTTGATAATATCGGTTCCTGGGCTTCCGACCGTGGATTTCGTTTCTCTTCAGATAAAACAGGTCTTGTCATCTTTTGTAAATACCGACGCCCTATAACCCCACTTAATCCGCTAATTCTTCAAGGCTTCACAATCAACATTCTCTCCTCTTATAAATTCTTGGGTTTAATCTTCGATCAAAAACTCTCCTGGATGCCTCACATAAAGTCACTCAAAGCTAAATGCCTAAACGCTATCAATATCATTAGGTACCTCTCCCACACCTAGACAGGATATGTCTGCAAACTCCTGCTCCAGCTATACAAAAGTCTTATTCGCTCTCAACTCGATGACGGTGCTACAATCTAAAGCCAATGCAGGAAGTTCAAAATCAACTCGTCAATACTGTTCAAGCATGCATGGCTCTTGGAGCTTTTTGAACTTCCTTCCACCTAAGCCTTTGTGCAGAAGCAGCAGAACCACCACTACATTTTCGCATTACTGACTGCGAACTTCCTCGCTTCGTCTTCTCAAACTCCTGACCTTCCAATCTATACATCTATCCTTTTTCCTAGTAAATCCTCCTCTTCTTCTCAAAATCCGATCTCCAATACCTCGCTAAACTCTCGCCTCTCCTTCTTATCAAACCATCAACGCCTCCGTGGCTATTATCCCCTCCCCCTCCTCGTCTATCAGACTCGACCTCGCAAATACCCCGAAATTTGGCGATTGTTCCTATCGAAGACTAATCTCAGAAATTATCACAGAATATCCAAATCATGAAATCTGATACACTGATGGCCCTAAATTCCATGCAATTACCGCCAAACGACTCCGTAACTCAGCTTCAGTAATTACTGCTATACTCGTACACTCCTGCCTTTCGCAACTAACATAACGTCCCCCACGACACAATTACATCTTACAAACTGATTCTCTTTCCTCTCTCTTAAGAATACAAGACATCCATTTAACAAACCCTATGACGCAACGCATCCATGTTATTCGCAAAACTCTTGCTTCCATCAAAACAACAATAACTTTCATCTGGATCCCTGGCCACATCGGTCTCCCTGGACATGACTAGGGCGACCGTGCAGCCAAGGAAGCCACTCACTTTCCAAAGATTACAGATCCATCTTCTTCCCCATCATACGATCTAAAAAACTTTTACCGTTCCCTAATTTTGAATGCTTGGCATCATCTTTGGACTCACCTGCCGCACAACAAGCTCCGATCAATAAAACTTAGAGGCCATTGCAGGTTTGCAATGGCAGCGGGGAACCCGCAACCTCCCACGCTCGCGATCACGTTGGCGCGAAAATACCCTCTCATAATGATTTGGCTGGGCTCTTCTCAGCATACTGCATGCTAGACCTGACATGACATAATGAAAGCTGGAAATTGAAATTTTCAGAAGTCCTTAAAGTAGGTCAAGGTCAAGGTCATTGATGACGTCATAAAGCGCCACACGTCACGTCGTGCAGTTCACAGAAACTCTCGGACGCAGACGTTTTCTGAAGATGTAATCCCCCTAACAAAATGGATAGTGGGTTTTCCGCTAAAAACCTCACCTACCTCTTGGTTCTCCCAAAACCGAAATTCCCATCATGAAGAAATCATTCTCTCCCGCCTCAGAATTGGCCACACCCGATCAACTCATTCTCACCTCCTATTAAATCTCTTCGCTCCATCTTGCAACTTCTGTCAAACGGATAACCTAACAGAAGAACACCTATTCTCATGTCTAGCCCTATAAAACCGACGACTAACTTTCAACGTCTCTTCCTTTTTATCCTCCTCCTTATGCAACAACTCACAAACAGTTACCAACTCTTCAATACTTACGCTCTACCTACTATTAGCACAATCTTAGGTAAGGAAGGAGAGGGGGGTCAAAAATAGGCAAAATCATCTTCACGTAATTCATGTATGGCCCCGTAGACTATTGTAGAGTTAAAGGAGAAGTTCGTACCGCTCAGCATCTGTGGATGGTTTGCTGCATGTTGAAGGCATTTAAGGTGTCTCTACATTGGTCTGTCCTTAAAACTGGGGTCATATTGTCGGAGGTAATGGCCTAAAGTGGGGTGGCCATCAAGATTCTGCGCCAACCAGAAACTGGACTTCTGAGAAAAAAGTCTCCCTTTTAATGCCCGACCATTCTTCTTAGCTTTTTGTTAGTGGGAAACCCGCCATCTGTTCTGTTTAGGATGGGGATGTATTTTCAAAAAACTTCCGCGTCCGACTGTGGTGACGTCATCAATCTAAGTTAGGTCAAGCTACATTGCGTACTAGAATTTGTCTGAGCTAGATTTTAGAAAAAAAAACTCGCGGGTTCTTCAACGGAGTTAAATGAGAAGAGGCAGGAAACCTGTTTTGTATCAGTCCTATGGTATTGGAAACGTTGAATATCTGGCTTATTGAAGGGGCTAGGCCGATTGGTGTATGGATCATTGCATGTCCAGTTACTTTAAAGAGCTATGTATGATAGGAGGGGACTTGGAAAATTTTCAAAGTCCCAAGGTGATGTTGCTTCCTGGTTGGTGGACGGCGGAAATTTTTCCAGGGAGACCTCCCCCCGATAAGACAGGTTCCCTGTTAAAGACTGAGGTTTGCCAAAACCTACTTCACCTCTCAGTTTAGCGGGCGTTTCCATAGTAAACGTTTGCGTTCTACTTTGGTGACGTCATCAATTTGAGATCTCATCAATCTAAAGGTACATAATTGTAGAATATATCCGCTGCCATAGTGTTTTGGCTAGCTATGCTTACTCAATAATCACAACACAAACAGCTTTGGAAGAAGAACGTCCAGTACGTCTCTTCGACGAGAGAATTTTGGTTGAACTTTACTCACTGTTGTTCGTCATCGGATAAAGAATGGTTCAAATATATTCAGTCTCTTGTCTATGATTTAGAAAGTTGAGCCTTCTTGAGTCAATTTTTATGATTGATCGGGATGAGTGCCATTTTTTAATCAGCTTTGTCTTCATCCGCGGTTCTGTTTGTACTTGTCTTTTTCTATGGTATTCTTACGTCTACTCGTTTAGTCTTAGTAGTCGTTCGCTTGAAAGTGGCCGTGTAATGTGTGCCGAAAGATCTCGCAATATTTTTTGCATTAAACATTAAGAAATTCAATCTCTGAAGTCAATTTTTTGGTGTTTAATTAATACAGGCTTCGTAAAAACTAAATCCTCACAATTGCCATTTTGGAGACATACCAGCCAAATTTAGGTATTCAGAGGGGCGGTGTTTCAATACTTTCTTCGAATAGTCGTGTCTCATTTCCATTTCTCAGCGGGGAACCCGCTATCCATTTCGTTAGTGGGATTACATCCTCAGAAAACGTCCGCGTCCGGGAGTTTCTGTGAACTGCGTGACGTCATCAATGACCTTGACCTACTTTAGGGACTTGAGAAAATTTCAATTTCCAGCCTTTATTATATCAGGTCTAGCATGCAGTATACTGAGAAGAACCCAGCCAACTCATTTTCTGAGGGGGCATTTTCGCACCAACGTCATCGCGAGCGCGGGAGGTTGCGGGTTCCCCGTTGCCATTGTAAACCTGCAATGGCCTCTAATTTTTGTTTGAGTCCCGGTTTAGAAAGTTTCACGTCCGTTCGTCGTCCGTCAATTTAAAGATCTGACGTAACCGGACCAAATGTAGGAAGGGAAGAAACTTGGAAAAACGGCGGTATTTAAGTCATATGTGTGAGGAAGAAATTTTGACTTGTGAGCTGCATGTACACGGGTGAATTTGACTTCGGGAGATGGCCTTTGATTACTCGTAAAAGAGGCTTTGTCGTACTTGCGTATATGAATTAGGTTAGATGTTCACTAATTTAGGCGCTTGAAAAATCTTTATAGAGGATGCCATTGGGTTCCTGGAACGATGTATAGACAAGGGGAAAACGATGGTTGACTTCGAGGGTTGACTCAGGCTCGCAAAGAAGATGGCTATTACAAAAAGGACATAATTTCATCAGAGGATAAAGTCACTAAAAAAGGGTATCATCATAGGTACTTTTGACTCGAAAATATTCTGAGTGATGACTAAGAGTAAAGAGCAGACGGGATACGAGTGGCCTTGGAACTGCATAAATTATGGGAGTTCTAAAACGTCTGACTTTCGATCTCGGACCTAACTCTGCTACCATTATTGAATTTAGGTCAACTTAAGAAGATGAGGGGTACTTTTTACCTTCTTTTGGCGGGCCCGGAATAGAAAAAGTATAACTCGTAGATTAGGAATGCACGATTTCCAATATATTTAAAATTAAATAGCTCGTGAGGATTTTGTGGTCAGTGCGGAGCAAGATACTCATTGCATTATTCTTGGGGAAGATTTTGACGGCAGGAGTTTGCATCATAGGGTATTTTGATGACTTACCGAACCAGTCAACCATGTTATACTTGAAGATGTTATTTCCTGTAAAATGCCTAATACTTAGTAATAATGTTCCGAACGTCGAAACTTATTTTGTCACCTTTATTGATGTATCAATCACTCTTATTTTTCTGAATAATCGTTTTCTCATTAATTGCGAGTTGATGACTGTTGACGTACTAAGACGTACCTAGATATTGGCTAACGAACTAATTTTTATTCGTTGAAAGTTGTGTGACCTATTCTCGGAATTTCCTGTAGGTACTCGTAAATCTTCTGCTGCCGTACGTGCACTCTTCCACATGCATTGATTTTGAAGTCCTCGACCAACTTTGTCACACGCTTTATCAAGGAAAATACCTCAGAAAAGAGGTCTATCGAAGAAATGAATTCCAGCTTTCTTAGTTTAGGCTTTTGTAACATTCTTGACGATCTTCACTGATGTTGAGAACTGTTTACCGACCATTCTGGTCAACTAGTAGGCCGAACTTCTGATGATCGATTGAAATAACCCGGAGTAAAACTTTTTCATGGGTTGTGATAACGAGATGAGGAGAGGGTCTTACTACAGAATGCAACCATGTATCATAATATGTAATTTAGTCAGACACCATCTCATCCCTTGGTTCTTTTTCAACACGAACTTGCATCATAAATTATTAAAAAGTGTGAATCGATATCAATTAACCCAAGATTGTCCATTAACCTAAAAATTATAAAACACTTACGGAACGTGTAACATTCCATGTACGACGAATAACTAAATTTTTCAAGGTAGGTTTTTTTTTCTTCGTTTTCAATTTCGTTCATTCTACACAAAATATTTGTAATGAAATTGAAAGTACTTTATCTGTACCACCTTATTTGCTGTTTATACCAAAACCGTAACGCCGAGTTGTCTAGTAACGGTTCAAGGTAGCACATATGTACATGCACATAGAGCGTAAGTCTGTAACAAGATTACTTCAATATCTAGATGTGCGTTTATTTTAATGATTGGCCAGTTCATCATTATAACCGGTTAGTTAGTTGCATAAAATATACATACGGTACAGTACATATGTGAAGCCTTCGTATGCAATTTATGAATACATGTGTAGACGTCCTTTCTTGCATCTTCTTTCATTTCAAATTACTACGGTACAGGCTTTTCATTTTTTATTGTTTATATTTGTATTCGAAGAAGCGTGGGAGTGCACTCTAAAGCGTACAAGGGTTCCTAAGACATGTTGCAATTAGGTTTCACCCAATGCAAGTCAGGTTGACCTACTAATTCATAGTAATATATGATAGAGACTGAAGAAAAAGTAATACCTATCAATTTGATCCACGTTCTCAAGTACTTATGAAGAAAAAGGAGAGGTGAATGGTATTGCAATTCGTACAAGTGACAAGACTCGGATACTCAGGGTGTTTTTATTCAGCATTTTATCGTCTCAATGTCCTACAATCGAAAAATATTTGTAGAACTTGGTCTGCATATTTCTGAGTTCCTTTCATTGTGCCTAGATAAAACTAGTAATTTAGACAACCCCAGGAATTTCGCCCGAAGTAGGCCAACAGCTGAGGCCTGTGGATTGTCAGGTAGCCCGAGTTATAAAGTGGTGGGTGGCTGAGGAGGGATTCAGAATTTAAATTTTAGGGCAGGCCAAAGGGTGTGCTCAGAAATTTTATGTAAGCCTGGTTTTGTGGGCCGCCACCAACTCACTTATTAGGCACAATTTATCATCTCACATGTAAAACTGAAGTTGACCAAAATAGACTCATTCAAAGAACTGAAGGTCACAAGCGAATCGAATCATTTGAATGATGTGAATTTTAGAACGAAGCATGGTTGAAAATTTACTTCCTTCTTTCATAACCTCCATCAAATTCTGTGTCAATTGGCAATCACCGCCGGTTTAGATGAGGGCGGCAAAAAAATGTGAGTCTGATGAGGCATCGAGAAGCTCTCTTTCTTTTGTAGCAGAACGAGAAGCGCTGTAAATTTGCTTTCATTAAGATGGATTGGAGGCGAAGTTAATTTTTTACCTTCAGAGTTTGTAGGTTTAACATACTTCGGCGGCTGTACCAACCAGAATGTTTGAAGTCGTGCCTTTTTTGACGAAGCGTGGCGAAGTTGATTTCTTGCCGAGAGTTTACTAAGGAAGAAGAGTTCCTTGGTAAATTCGTATACTCCCGCTTATCATCCAAGACTGCTGACTTCTCTCCAAACGTACGTGGCGAGAGACGAGCTTCTTAGTAAATTCGTGGGCAGTGTGCAACAAGAATTTCCGCACGTTCGCCTACTTTGATCAAACCTGGAGCTATAGCGGATCTCTCACCGCAAGTCCGTATCACAAAGAAGAAGCTCCTTGGTAACTAGTGGTGCCCGATGATTGTTTCAAAAATCTGTATCCGCCCTGAAAACAAATTTCTACCGACTTCGATTGATTCATTAGTAACAATCAGGAGAAAAGTATCTTTCATAAGGGTAGCTGAGGTACGTTTCCCTTGATCGACTCGATTAGGAGAAAAGTATCTCTCGTACAAATGTCTATAGTACCTTTCCCTTGATCGCAAGAAATCCTTATTGTACGTAAAATCTATAAAAAAAGAAAAACCCGTATCTTTTTCGAGGACCAAAAATCCGTAGATCTGGTATCCTAGTTGGTAAAACTCTTTCCACGCCTCGTAGACGAGATTTTCTGCTTCCATGAGACCAAATTTTCTCACCTGGGTCCGAGATTGGGACCCAGAATTGGATATGCAGGTTCCATTCGGGGTAATATCGCATCCTTCCGTGTGAAAAACTTCGCTTCCGTATTCGTCACCAAACTCACCGCTACTCTCAACACATTGAAAGAAGTAATGTCATAAGAGAATGTACAGCGGACTCTTTTTTATTTAATTCACTTACAGCTTTTGATTTCTCGACTCGAGAATAAAAATTTATCATCTAGAAAAAATTATAGTTTTTAAACTCTCAAACATCGAGAAACAAGATGTACGTTATTACAATGACAGTACAGTCTTTAAAACTCTTTTGTTCAAAAAAATGTTCGAATGAAAATAAATAGAATATTTGCGCAAGTTTGAGAAAATATTTTCAATAAATAATAATATGATAATAAAGTCAATCTCAAAGCAGTAATGCTTGTTTTCTAAATAACAAGGGGAAACACTCGATAAATGCTCACTAGTAAAAGTTAATTTTTGTTAAGTTAGGCAAATATACTTGTAAATACTTGATTCACACGCATACTGATACGCGTACAGTCACACAGCCAAGGATCCTATTTTCCGAATCTTTAACTAAGATATTCTTCAGAAACCATCTTAGTCTTGTGGGTTATACATAGGAATATTAAATTTCAAATCTATCGAAGATCAGATCACAACTCACATAATAAAAGGTTGAAGCCTACTCGACTTTGAGGGATTCACGAAAATAATGAGGAAGAAAAGAGTAAGTACAGATAATCAAAAATAAAGTAATTACTGACAAAAAAAATGAATAAAAAAACAACAAAAAAACAGATAAAGATAACAAATAAAGTCATCACTCTCACACGAATATAAGAAAGATACCTGGTATAAATGACTTAAAAATGGAAGACTCGATATTGAAAGAACATGCTGTTCATAATAATCACATTCTAACAATGAACGTAAAAAATTTGAGTATAAAAATAAAATACGATAAGGATACTTGAAAATAATTTCTTTCATCCCGAAAATTGTGTATGATAAAATAGTAAATATTAGTCATGAGCAAGAAGGAAATATTTTCCTGAGATACACGTCTATATCTGAGGAAGATGAATGCCATTACGGTTGTGAATCGGTGTATTCAAATTCGAACCAAGCCAAATACTTTATTTTAATTTGACGCTCGTCGTAAATCACGTACCTGAAAAATTTGGTCAAGGAAACCAATCTTCAAGAAAAAAAATAATAAAACAAAACAAACAATAAACTAAGCTTCTAGGATAACTGCTGAAAAATAAAATGATTTTTCTAAGCATATTAATGCATTTTCAAAGGATACTCATTGAACTCGAGAGGTTTGGGTATTGTAAAAATGATTCCCGAGGAAATATTACTTCCCAAGGGCACTTCTACGCCACTTCTGAGAATTTCCGTCTCCACCGGGTTTGGTTTTGATTTACCAAGACCTTTGACACTATTAGTTCCTTCCGGTAGATCTTGCACAGATTCTATAAATTCTGCTTCACGACACTCGTGCCTTGATAAGAAAAATAGTACATGAAAACAAGTGTCTTTAAAATATATTGATATCGAATGTGACGCACATTTTTCCTAGAGCAACTTCGCACAGCAACAAAACGCCGGTTTCCGGTTTCGCTTTAGAGTCCGGGCGACAATATTGCGCCGATTTTGATACCCTATCGGCAAAATAAATACCGTTGCCGAACATGAATCCCCGCCTGGGTCTTCCAGTAGGAAGAATCAAACCCTGTCAGGAAATAGAAAACTTGTACGGCTATGGAAAAAACTGATTATCTACGAAACCTAAATGAGTAAAACTATACGAACTTTTGACAGTATTCCAGGAATATTATGGGTAAGTGTACCGTGCCACAATAGCTGCCTATGTAATGATTCAAATTGAGCAAAACTCTCTTCCTCGCCGCGTCTTCTGACTTTGAAAAGCTAAACGAGAAATTTCTGGCAATGTAGTAAAACTATCGACCATACATCTCGTATTGTTCTAATTTTGTCAAATTGTGTACCTTAATGAGGTGTAATTTGAATTCTTTCTCGTGTGACTGCGTATTCTTAAAATACAACCTCAAAGCCTCCAATTCCGGATCCGCGTCAGTACTTCTTACGAATTGTAAATTCGTATTTAGATCTCTGTAAAGCGAATCTATTTTCTTAGCACAAGCATCAGACTTATTCATATTTGAACTCAAATAACTCCAATCGATGTAGTTCAGATCATTCAACAAGTCTCTTTTTTTCTGTCCGATTCAAACAATTAAATCGTTAACATAGAAGATGCCGATATATTTCTTCGAAAAATAGAAATTTCTCACCTGAACGATATCCATAGTGTTTAAGAGAGGCGGATTATTATTACCGAAAAAGTGGGGAATAAGTGTGAAAAACTCGTTGGTATAGGAACGTGTTGTCAGATCGGTCATATTCTCACCATGGTTGGTTATGTAATCTTCTAATTTCTTGAGTAATTCGAAACCTTTTAAAATCGTGGAAGGACTCAACTTTCCCAACGGCAATAGCTCCAAATTGAGCTAAAATTTAGTAAATATTCGTTAATAGAGCAAGCCTTTTTCTTTTTCATGACAGATTTGTACAAGCTGAAACGAATACTTACTTCCCACTTCAAAAGAAGTTCTGTGACCGAATCCGCGTCGAATATGAATTTAACAAAACTTTGAACCGTTGTATCCAAACGGCACAAGCTTTCCACGCTGAACAAAGCCTGAAAATAAGTCTTTAATTTAGACAGTTGGAGTGCAAAAATGAAGCGTTTAATTTCATTCAAACCTACTTCGTACGAGACGCCAACAAACGAGTAGTTTGAAGACTTTTTTACAAAATTATTTCGGTTGGCCCATCTGTTTCCTGAGATTTTCAAAAATTCGTTTTCAAACATATTAATGCCTTCTTGTTTTGTCAAATATTCAGAATGAATGACATCTCCGCGAGAGGTACCTATTCGTCCCCATGATTTGAACAACCAGACACTAGATGAAAAATATTTCAATACAGTTAATTGATTATATTCACGTGTAAAAGAACCATTTGAAAAAACATACAGCTTTCCATGTCTGTGATCACTCTTAATTGGTTCAAGTAATTGAAGTTTGTAGTATGAATTTCTTCCCATGTATAAATCAATTCTAGTGAAATAGGCGCTATAAATATTTCCGTGGGCATCACGACACACCTGCGATACCCATTGTTTTGATGACTGCGGATCAACAGCAGTATTATTATCTCGTACTTGAACAAGAACTTTATGAGGCGAAGATTCTCTTTCTGAAAAAAAAAAATTGAATTTCAGTTCCCAAAAATGTTTGACTATATTTAGAAAAATGTCCTCACCTGATATAGCCGCAGATTTAGCGCCTGCTACTACCATGATGGGAATGGCCTTCTATAGAATTAAAAATGGCAACTACAATACAATAAAATATTAATCGCGTTGCGAATTATCATCAATATAAACACGAAAGAAATTACTGCCAATCCGCATGAGAATTCGTATCTAACTCAAGATATACCAGCGAAATACTTACTTCAGGTTTATTAGAACTTCGAGTATTCATACCACCAGTTTTTGCCTCAAAAACTCTTCTTTCAATTTCGCATTCATAATCACTCCTAAAATTTCATACATGGAAAATGAAAAACAAATTACGAGCGAGCACCCAGGAATGATTATTAATCATAACAACACGTACAGAAATTCATATTTTCTTCTGAGATCTTCAGGAACAAGAAATAATTTGCGAGGAGGATCCTCAAATAATTGATTACATCGTTCCCCCGATCCGGTTTGTAATATGCAACGATAGTTACCAATATTTACAATTAACTGACCCCGTTTGCATCTTGAACAACGTTCTAGGGCTCCAAAAGCCATTCCATCAGCGAGAACATCCAACCTCTGCAGATAAGAATACTGAAGGTGTTATTTCAACATTTATAAAATCATAACTTCGAATATTACGTACTTACATCTTCCTCTCCTGCAAGCAGGAATTGATTATTGACATAAAATAATGCCTCTAATTCTTTCCTTGTCAGTTTCTTTAGAGCAACGCGGTACGACCACATCTTCTTGTTCTGTTTCAACAAGATATCATCGTGCATCCGAAGTTTTTCCTCTGGTCGCTTTTCCGCTTCTTGCGATGAAGTGCTAATTTTGAGAAAGATGAAATTAGCGTGTACGACTACTGGCACATGCACTTCATTCTCTTCAGGAACACAAGTAATGAAATAATAAAAACGCACGGCATAACAGCATCGATCTCCATTTCATTTCCTTCCAGTTTTCTTTTTTGAGTTTCCTTGGCGTTCCCCCTCTCCAAGAATGAGGATAATGGCCCATTTGTGACAGCTAAAAAGACAATAGTTGGTTAAAGGATTTCACTGATTCAGGAAATGATAAACGGATGTACAACTACATACAAATCTACTTACAGCCACCCATTTGAAGTTTAATTTTTCTTTGATCGCTGACCTTTAAATTATCAAATTTAGAAATTTCATCAGTGCTCTTCGGTTTATTTTTCCTCCTTCGAAAAAAACATTTTTCGTGGAACCACAGCGGGTCTACTCCATCATGATCGCTAGACTAGAGGTTTATACCGGTGAACATTCAAGTCAATTCGGAATTTATCAGAACTTTATAAAAACGTTTTTCGTACCTCTTTCCTGTAAGCGAACCGCAGTGCACCTTTTTCAATTTTCTTCTTACATGAAGTGGATTGGCAGAATGAATTTCCTTTCGAGGCATATCCAGCTTCAAATCGTAATGGGTCACGAATGCGAGGCATTTTTTTGCCTTTGAATACTATCAAACAGAATATTAACTCGGAACGTCCGAATTTAGAGACACTCCGCTATGATGGTATTTACTCGTACGAAAAATTTAAATATCTCGCCTTTGGTTTGATACTAATTATTAGTTGCTACTAAATTCTACCCAGTCCGACTTGTGTTCAAAATATCATTCCTTTTGATTAAGAACTCGAAGGCAATAACTGCGATGAGAAAATAGTTCTAATCTTTGACGGTGTTTTGAACAGGAGAAATTTTAACGAGAGATATTTTTCTAGAAATTTCTTCCGAACTCATGCTCATGTCGAACTGCCGAAGTCCCGCGTTTTTTTGTTATCATCAACTTATCATTTTGAAACAAGAACAAGGCGCTAGATCAACAGGATGTTACACGTCCGCGCGCAAAAACGGACAGCAGCCCATTAGCTAGTGCTTCATACTCGGTCACCGGTCGGAACAAATGGACCAATCAGGATCGTGTATCATCAACGAGATGACGTCATCATAGCGAATAGCGGGAGACCCAAGGTGTTTGAGCGGGACCGGCGCGCAAAAACCGGCGGATTACAACCAGCTGATCATGACTGACTCACCAGCTTTGAATTTTGTTCTCTATTATTTTTGATTTGTAGAATATCAAGCCGATGGAGAATCTTTTTTGATTTCGATCGGATACTTTCATTTTAATTTTGAAATCAGGAAATACGACTCGTGTTTCTCGTATTTAGTACTACCCTTGTACTACCATACTTCAAATGAATACTGAAATGAAAGTTGTTGCGAACAATTTCAAGGAATCAATCGAGTTACAATTGGAAACGGAAGGTGCGGTACGCTATTTGTCTCTACATTAGATTCTGCATTTCGAAGACCTTTTAGCTTAGTATTTCAAATAATAGACAATGCGTATTTGGTCTTCATCTGGCTGGTGATAAATTTCATTCACCGAAAAGTCTAAGAATCACATCGTCCATTACCGGTTTTGCATTTTCACGGAAGTTATGTGATAGCAATTATTGTTATTCTGGATTCTTTTATTCCATAGATATTCTTGACAACCTTGTAAATCGTCCGTGTATTGACGAATGAAGCAGATGTCATCGACGAATCCTTGGCGAACCGTATCGAACTAAACTGCAAGATAGATCATTGGAAGCAGAAGAGAAATAGGGAGTTCTCGATCACCTTCATGACTTTCTACCAGACACTAGCTCAAGCGATTCTGATGAAGATGAATTTTCTTACACGTAAGCTAATCGAGTTCTAAAATAATGGATCAATTCTTTTGCAGAACTGCGTAATTTATTGGAGTTTATCGCTCTTTCTTCTAAGTGGATGCGCGTTCTTGTTTTACCAATTCGATTACAAAAAATTGAAAAACATTAAGGTTTACGAAAACAACATCATTACTTGCCTCCCCGAAATATTAATGTTGATGAGTTTTTAATGGACTTCTCGGCAATATCCTGAGTTCCTATGTCAGTTCTACGAAAACAGGAAAATCACGAACTGAAGAGAAAAAATTTGTTTGTTCAATTATCATTATCATGAGTCACGGACAAAGAGATATTGCTGAAGTGGTTGATTATTAGCCAGAGAGTAATATTCTTGAATCTTAGACTTTGAGTCCTCCCTGAAATCTTACATTTCCGATGTGTTCTTCGTTACTTTATTCCAATTCCAGAAGATTTTAATATCGAATATCAGTATGATAACACCTGTATTTAGAATCGTTTTTGCATTGGGAGATTCTCATCTTGAGAAGCCGAGAAGTGAACGTGCTTCCATCCCATGTACGTGTGTACTTCCGGCGAACCTTATACGAGTGTAGAACGGCATTTTGTCCCAAAAAATAATAGAATCGAACTAACGAAAAATTTTTTGAATATCGAACTGCTCAGACTAACATAGGATACGACGTAAAAATCGTTTTTATCCGTCTTTCCTTATGTGTCTTCTATGTTGACGTTTCAATTCTAGGTATGGTCAACAAAATTATCGATGAAATTATTTTTGTGTCAGCTAAAATCAGATACAAACCAATTTTCTTTCAAATCCGTAATGGAGCTACGTTTGCTAAGGTTGAAAAGGAAAAGAATTTTCATAAAATCGCTCATCACTCTATTTCGAATAATTCAGTCGATCGCTTCGTGTTGAAGCACTTTCGAATCTCATTATTTTATATTGATTTCAAATTTTTCAGCTCGTTACCGCGATTTTGCTGATAAATTTGGAAACCAGTTTGATGGAATATTCGCTCCAGCATTTGGATAATTTCAAAACATTTATGGAAAGCTGTCGAATCGGGTATTAAATTCATACAATAATATTTCGTAATTCTTTTGTTTTTTGGTAAATTTACCTTACACAGCAATTTTCAAGTTTTCAGAAAACAATGGTTTGAGACTCCGAAATTATTTTGAGTGCTGAATTTGAATCTGGTCTTCATTTTTCGATATCCGCTCTTTATTTTTTAATTTTCTCTTAATTATACGTTTGCACTCGGTTCCTTGCCGTGGAAGTCATGTAAGTTTAAGATCAGTTCTAATGCTGCTTACATCTGTACCTTTATTTTTGTTTAAGGCGCAGCGTTCAGAATAATATGGGTGCATAAACGTAAATGAGCAAATGACGAGACACGAAAAATGAAGATCGCAAATTCGAATTCCAAGTCCAAACACCTGCAAAATTGAAATCTCATTATTTTCTTGACTATTATGTGGCATTATTGATTCTAAAAATTTTGTGAGAGTCGTGGTTGGACGCTCTTCAAAGAGCGGTGAAAGAATTGACTGATGATTTTGTTAGTTACTAAAATATTTCGAAGTCCCTTAATAACGTCACATCTCGTATTCTTCTGCGATTTGGACCAAACACCTCTCCAAGTTTTTTTTTTCACCCTTCAATATGAGCTCCCTTTTACCTTGTCATTTTTTTTTTTTTCTAAATCCCTAGTGATAAGCTTTATAGAGATTTTAAATCTACATTAATCCGCCTCTCTTGAATCCATAATAAGGCTATTTTTGAAAATATTTCAAGTAACTTATATAATAATTTGTTTATTAGGATTTAATTTTGAAATTGGAAATGAACTGGAATAAAGGATCGGAGATTTTCCTGTGGAAACAGAAGAAGCAGAAATCAGCTGTTTGACAGATGAAGATTTGAGCATTTGCAACGAATTCGTGGACATTTGTAATGATTTCTAGCGAAAGTAAGTTTCTTAGGAGCTCTTCTGAGTTTCTGTTAAAGTTGGTGCTGGATTATTTATCTGGGGACTTCTAATGAAATTAGATCAATTTTTGTACCGTCTATTAAAAGATCGTCTTTCGGATCTTTCTTTCTTGCGATCTTCCAAAGACGTATCTGCCGATGTCCATATTTCATTATTTGAAATCATTAAACTTGGGAATTTTGCATGTAAACTAAGGGACAAGTGCGACATTTTATAACTTAGTTTGTTATTGAGTTGATGTGGGTATGTTTTTGGCTTCAAAATTTATGTAACGTTAAACGATTTTAATAATAAGACGCCTCAACTTCGACCTATGGTCAATTTTATCTTGAACAGTGAGCTAGGCTCTTACTCTGTACACTCGAGCTAAAAAGACCTAAACTGAGCATGAATTTTGAGTAGTGCTCAGCTATAAAGCGAAGCAGGATTCCTTATTTCTCGGTTGTCGTTTGGTTTTATTCGTGTTTTTCCTTCATGCTGACTGATAGTATCGCATTTTATATGTCGTTGTACTTCAATCGCCTCATATTCCTGTTGAATATTATTCACTATGTGTCATATTTCGTCAACTAGTGAAACTAGTCAGGAGTTTTGAACCCCTTTGATCGAAAAGTACTGACTACCTATTAAGATTTTAGCTTCTAGTCGTAGTAAGAATTCTAATTCAAAGTTCTGAGTCATAAATGTGAGACTCTATCTTTGTGGGAAATAACATTCAATTAAGAAAGTTTATATAATTTTCCGAATAAAACCAAAATATTTCCAACCGCAAAAATCGGCACGAAATAAAATGATATTATTTTAATATTTCAGTCGTTATTAGTGAGAATCTGAAAATTATCTCGTAATTTGAACCGAATAGATTTTTCATTTCTCGAAAACTATAATAAAAATCTTGATGAATAAGTGACCTTGGGAAATACCTCGCTCCGAAGGAGCTTCTTTTATGCGAGCCTTCTTCCGGAAATTTTCGTCCAGGTGGTTGAGCCTTTCCCATCGAGGTGCTCGAGTTGAACCCGGACCACAATTGCCGCAGTTTCGGGCTAATACGTAGTAAATTTCTTACGCTATTATTGTCTTCGAACGACGACGGTGGTGGCGGTGGTTTCTGGTTTTCTCGAACGTTTATAATAAAAACCGGTGGCCTTCTTAGCCGCGCCACCATACCGGAAAACGCGAGAACGAAGTGTCGAAATTCTATGAAGTACTTTGCAGTATTATGAATTGAAATTTTTCCGCCGAGAAGGCGCAAGGATAAAAATTTTCAAGTTCACTCTTCTGCCTTTTTTTTTTTTTTTTTTTTTGCCTCCTATGTGTTCGCGGCCGTTAGTTGCCTTTTTGTTCTCGATTTAGAAATTATAATTTTTTGAATTGTAAGAAAAAAAAAAGAAATGTCGCAGAAAAAAGTTTCGTTGTTTTGTGGGATAGCGATGGTGGCTATGATGGTCAATATCGTTTATAGCAAACCAGCTGGAAATGTTCGTAAGTGTAATTTTGTTTGTAATCATTGTTTCCCATCTTTACGTCGTGATATTAAGCTTGAATTAATAACAATCGGTTTGTTTTACATTGACCCTATTTTTTTTTTTTTTTTTATCATATAATATATCGAAACCCAATTCTGAATTCACGGTAAAATGATTCTAGTAATTAGTATAAGTTCATACTCAACTATCTACTTGAGACGTCCTGGTCTTAAAAATTAGATAGTCGATAAAAACATGCCCTGTGCTGATCGTCAAAATTGAGAATAGGAGAAAAGACCTACTCTAAGTTTCTCCCCGTAACAAATCCACATTCATATTTTTATCATTTCTGTATCCTCTTTTTACTATATTCATACCTGTATACCGTGTATACGTAACTATGCCTGACCAGATTTATTGAAGTGTGACTCGTAGACACGAATAAGAGTTGTCATGGAGTGACGATTCCAGGTTAATTAGACGATTCAAATTTATTCCAATGACAATGAGATGAAAATTTGGTGGGGAGCAGTTTGACTTTTTTAACGACAGTCAGGTAATAGTGTCTTTCGATCTCTTGAGGAAAATGATCTGAAGGTGGAGCCGAGTACGGACATTCGTCTCTATATTAGTCATTACGTCATCATTTATTCACAGCTCCTCTACTCAGATAAGCTTTCTTCATCCCTTAACAGCCTGTGTTTTGCTTCTTACTTTGGCCCTTTGCCTAGTCTTCTTATAATTATCAAATCCTCCATCTAAGTATGGAACTCTTGAGGATGAATGATGATGTGACGATTAAATATGACGGTTGATTGAAAACTTTACGACTCGTTCGCAAAGGCAGCTGTCAAATTGTTGTGTCTTCAGGTCAGTAAAGGGAATTTTTCAAGCTTCTCGAAATTTTGGCAGGATTTTTGATGGGAGACCAGTTCGATAAAATTTGTGAAAGAGATATATGATCCGTTTTTGAAATCAATTTCAGCACAATGTCGTATCTTTTATTACAAGTGGTCCGTACAAAATCATTCGATTACTCAGGCTCGGGCTAGCGATTGAAGGTCGACTTTCTACTCTTATTGTATTGATGAGACGGAGGATTCTTGAGAATTCGAGACGATGTATGTGCTTCTGGGATTTAGGAAATTGAAATCTCTGCGACGCTGATCAAGGAGAGAGGATCATTATAAAATTTTCTAAGTTCATTATTATAAGCAGGGGGGGGGGAAGAGTAGTACTCGCAGATTTCTCAATCGCCTCCGAGGTCTATGTCATTAGGGGGTACAGGATTTCTTGGCGCGGCCTAAAAGATAAAGGTCATGTCTTATGTATTTTCAAAATTTTGCCCAGTCACATATGTTGTGGATAATGCGAAACAAAAATAATTTGGAGTTCCCGTTTAAGAGATCATTAAAGTGTCTATTATGACATAAGACTACTTGGGAAGATTTTAGGCTAAGGCTTTAGAGCGGCGCACTTGCTTGGTCTAGTATAAGTCTACTTTGGAATATTTCAGGCTAATGAGCCTTCTTGGTCTAGTATAAGTCTACTTTAGTATATTTCATGTTGTAGGCGGACCAGGATTGACAACTTATGACGTCACAAGCTAATAGCTTCATAATGGCTCTATTAGGTTAAGCTAAACTACCAAGCCTCGGCCTTGGACTCGCAGATTTCAGAATCACTCCTGAGAAAATCTTCTCGAAATTTGTCTAAGTCATTTTTGAGAGGGGGGGGGGGAAGCTCGGACTCGCAGATTTCAGAATCATTGCCACAGTGAAAAATCTCATAAGGATGAGACTAGAGCAAAGACATGAAACATGTCAAAACTACACAAAGCGCTTAAAAGTTGGGTATTAACAGGGAACCTGTTTTATCAGGGGGTCTTTCAAGAAAAAGTGTCTGGCATCCGGGAGGCAACTTCCTTACCTAACTATGACCTTGAGAATGACCTTGGGACTTGGAAGATTTTTGACCTCCCCCTCTTTCCTATTCCCTCTACCTCCCCCCAAGTCCCCTCCTATTTAATTATATACTAGTATAAAGCTACTGTACTACAAGGAGGGGTCCTTGCTTATACTAGAGATAATACAAATTGCTAGGCATATCAATATTCCAGTTATACAGCCATATAATCACCTATGACCTTGGGACTTGGAAAATTTTTGAGCTCCCCCTCCTATCATCTATGTAAATCACAAGATCAGAAGAGAGGCTTTAAGAGATGTTTACTATTCTGTACCATACAACATAATCGTAATATTGTACCGTGTGTACTGAGGTATCTTAAATAATAATACAGATTGCTAGGCATATCAATATTCCGGTTACACGGCCATACTGACATTCAACGGCGTCCCGACGTTGTACTCCAAAATTTCCTTTACAACAGCTTTCTTGCAGCATTATCGGGTTATTCAGATTAAGTAGAACTTTTTGGTATATCCAGTCTATTATTGTCCTTTACACGGTTATCTTGACTCACAATGACGTCCTTGTCATTGAGAAAAACCATTCGGTCATTCTGACTACAAATTCATTTTCGTATCTAATTCTGTTGAAATACTTGCTAGTAATTTTCCAATTTCTATGGAAGGGTTGTCACCATTTCCAGCATTTGTCAATCCAGAATCATGAGTGGTAGTCGACGTAGAAAAATCATCTTGATTTCTCATTATTGTTTCCATCAACATTTGTGCGCGATACGTTCACCTCAGATTTTATGTCTGAGTCCGGTGAGTTGTAGGTCTTGGATCTAACAAAGCCGTCATCCGAGTTGTTGTTAATCGAAGAAGAGGCTCTACACGGATGGATCTTGATGTAATCCTTAGTGCGTTCAGCAACACTCGGATATTTTTGTACGATTCATCGGCGTTACAGTAGCGATTGGCTCGATACAATATAAAACTTTCCATTGAATTCTTTTCCAGTTGAATTAAGCTCATTGACTCCAGAGTTTACCAACATTGTAACCACAGGCCTAGGCTGTGGACATTCTTTGCATGCAAACTGAAAAGGGTAAAGAACCCCGTTGTATCATAATCAGAGTCTGACGTTTCCTGAAACAAACACTCGGTCATACTGACTTGGATTCAATACGCTCATACACAATACTTGTCTAGTTTCCAAAGCTTAGACGCAGTTTCTCATTCTATACTTGCTCTGTTGAGCGCAGTTTTTCACATTACAGTCCAGTTTCATTCACTGGCTGGCGGGTTGGCTCAGTCTCTATACTACTTGCCAAACTAGTACATGATTACAACACATCTGTGGCTCAGTCTCTTCTACTTGCCAGTTGCATAGCGCAGTTCTAGTACTTGCTACCAACTTCACGTTTGTCGTATCTTTCAACGACCACTTTGATTCTCATGTTCACAGTTACTCATTTAACACACCCTCACGGTTCATCACGTGACTTACAATATAATACAATTTTCATTAAAACGCGAAGAATTTGTCAAATACCATGGCTGTATCTTCGGTGCTCTCAACTCTAGGTATCAATTGTCAGAAGTTGGTAACCTTCTTGGACACCCTGTTTTCATCCCGTTAGCGATTTCTTGTGTTGTATTGACTTCTTGGAAAGGCTTATTGCACAGTTGAGTGGCATGTTCATGAGTTTGAGCGCGTTTACTCGTTTCATCCTCGAGACTTTGGCGTTTGAAGCTTATTGTATCTCCTGGAGCTTATTTGACAACACCATTGGCAATGTGCCTCCACATAGATATCACCGCGTAATATTTATCGACGTTGAATTGGTTTACAAGTTGCAATACCCGGATTAGCACTATTACAAATTGCGACAGGTACAGGTTGACCTTCTCAGATTCTTTTTGGTTTCTTGCTTGACATCATTATAGGAACTCTTGTTTCAGCCATTGATTTGCGCAATGTACCTAGGTACTAACTCTTGTGACTTGTTTGTGCATTTCACTGTCAGCAATTCAGGTCGAGCACTTAGGTGTTACGCCGGTGGTAACGTTGATAACATTATTGAGTCCAACTTGAATTTGAGGCTCTGCGACTATAGACGGCGCTGCGGTATCTTGTCTAGCATTTGGAAGTATTGCGCTAGCTCCGGTACGGTCTTGGGTTGCCGCTGCTGGATTAGGACTTGCACGTTGTCCAGGAAGCCGTTACAGATGTCTCAATGAGTTGACTATCTCTGATAAATTGTTATTTGAACGTTGCCTCGAGTCGATTCAGTTTGGTCTGTCCACAAGTAGATGATGACTCTCCTAATCCATTTCTTGACTTTTGACCTTCCTGGATTACACAGCGGAGTTTCTTCACAACCAAAATTTAGTAGGTTTTACAGGAACAACGGCTTGTGACGTTGATGAATTTGGTGCAATGATTGCCAGACAAAGTAAGGGTATGCGTTTTGGTTGGATCGACGCAAGGTATCTCCTGTGACGTCTCTCGTCTTCCTGCCATACTTATTTGATTCTGTTGCGTTCTACAAGTTGGTGATTCTTCATCATCAATTGATATTTCTTGATTAGCGTTTTAAAAGGTTCTTCTTCTTTGCGTAATCTCTTCCTCTGCTTCTAGTATTGGCGCGTTTTAGAGGTAATCCCACTTCTGATGTAAATCACAAGATCAGAAGAGAGGCTTTAAGAGATGTTTACTATTCTGTACCATACAGCATAATTGTAATATTGTACCGTGTGTACTGAGGTATCTTGAATATAATACAGATTGCTAGGCATATTAATATTCCGGTTACATCTATAGCTCAAAGATTCCAGTTATACTAGTATGAAGCTAGTTATACTAGTATGAAGCTAGTATAATATAGGAGGACTTCTAGCTTATATTAAAGATAATACAGATTGCTAGGCATATACTTGTATAAAGCTATTATACTACAAGGAGGGGTCCCAGCTATACTGAAGATAATAGAAATTGCTAGGCATATTCCAGTCATACTAGTATGAAGCTAGTTTAATAAAGGAGGACTTCTAGCTTATATTCAACATAATAATACAGATTGCTAGGCATATACTAGTGTAAAGGTACTATACTACAAGGAGGGGTCCCAGCCATTCTGTTTTCTGATAGGGTTTGACTCTGGCATTTTCGCTCTTGTCACTGAGGCTTGGCGATCACCTTATCCGTGAGAGATCCCAAATTTGAGCCCAACTAGAGAGAAACAAAAATTTGGCACATTTTTTGCTGTTTCATAATCCTTCTCTTTCCTCCTTAATTATGTAAATATTGTGAGTCGAAGGGTTTGATTCTTTTCTTGATTTCCTCTTTGGGCCCTTGGGGTCAAAATTTTTCTGAATCCCCATTCTCCTCACCTACGTAGTCAGGTCTCCTTCCTCCTTGGAAGTATTGCTGGCAGATCAAAATTTTCAAGTTCTGTACATATTGCTCGGCGATTGAAATTGTTTCAATTTCTAACTTGTGTACATTTTTCCGGACGATACTTTTGCCAACATTCCTCCTCTCCTCCTCTTCCCTAGATATCGAAAAGTCAGCGGATAGCGGATATTTTTCCTAAATAACCTCTAAACCTCAAGGCGGTGACAACCAGCTGGGAGTTTGTACCCTTCTATCCTAGCCAAGTTTCCGAGATGACATTTTTCCAATCAGCTATTCCTCCTCTTCTCCTGATTTTCCTCAGAACCATCAAACATTCCTCCTGAATAAATCTCAAAACCATCACGACCAAGTAGGAGTCCTTTCTCTAACCCTCTTCCCTATTTAACCATCCCATGAACCATTTCGATCGTCGATTTCCGGTCCATAATCAGTATCGACCAAAAGTCGACTAAGACTTGACTTTTTTCAAAGGCTTGGTTGAAATCAACTTCACTTCAACGTCGATACCCGGTCGATTTCAAGTCGACAAGTGTCGACTCTATGTCGACTCATTTGCCACGTCGATTTCAAGTCGACGTCCCCAAATTTTTTGTCGAGCTAAAATCGACCTCTGCGTTGGGTCGGTTTAAAGTCAATTTGTAGTTTTCTGGTTATTTACGCTGGTCGACCTTACATCGACGTCGATCTGGAGTCGACTTTGAGTCGGCTCAATTTTGGTGAAAAGAAGTGGTCGATTTTGAATTGACTTTTGGTCGATATGCGGTCGATTGTAAGTCGAAATGGGCGGAACTAAATTGATTCAAAATTGACGTCAATTTTAAGTCGACATAGTTCAACGGGCAGGTTTTAGGCCCAGAGCTGAAAAACTGAGCGCGGATTTGGACCGTCGATAGTTAAAATCATCATTAGAGCCATTGAAAAAATTTTGAAAGATCATGTTTTAGCGGGGAACCCCAGTATCCCTTTTGGTGGGGGTACTCCCAGGAATTTTTTTGCGAGCACGAATGTTGATGACGTCACGGAGAGGGACTTGGAAAAATTTTGACACTCTAGCCATACGTGATATGAAGTGGACTTGCGCGAGCGCGTCCGCAAAGGTTCATGACGTCACAGAGAAGTTGGTGACGTCACGGAGAGGTTGATGACATCACGGAGAGGGACTTGGAAAAATTTTGACACTGTAGCCATGTATGATATGAAGTGGACTGAGAAAAATTCCTACCTCCGAGCTATATATGATAGAAGGGGGACTTAGATGAATTTCGAATCTTGAGTTCCCCACCCCGATCTCGCGCTCGCGAGGTTGATGACATGACGGAGGGGGATTTAGAAAATTTCAACTCTTTAGCCATATATGATGAAAGAGAACTTGAAGTTATATATGGTAAAAGGTGGCTTAGAAGAATTTCGAATATCGAGGTAGTCTCAAAAAATCTTCGAGAAAAATTTTCATACTTTGGTACAGCTTCAAGGAATTCGAACTCTAATGGACTCTAAACAAATTTGCTCGGAGCAGCGGGCATTCCTGCAATGGCATCTAATTTTCATGTCTAGCATCCGCCCCCCCTCCTGTTTTTAGACCTACGGTAGTTCACTGTATATTGAACTTTATTAGTATAGGCCCAGTCAGCCTCCTTCCTAGTCTAGTATAAGTCTAGTATTTGTAAATTAGGCCTATGTAATGAAGACTATACCTACTACAGCAGCCTAATTCAGGTCTAGTATAATGAAGGCTTCAGCCCAGTATAAGTCTTAATATATCATTTCATTTGGTCAGAGGGACGGACGGACGCACGCAAATTCCGAAATCAGGGTAGGGGTAAGAGCAAAGATATGAAACATGTCAAAATTCGCGGGTACTTTACGGAGTTGAATGAGGGGTGGCAGGAACCTGTCTTATGAGGTGTTTTGGAAGTGCCTTTTCTAATTTTCATAGTGTTTGAAACGTTGCATATCTGGCTCATTGAAAGGACGGAGTCAACATACAGTATATTGGACTTGCCCCTTCGATGAGTCAGATATGCAACGCTTCAAACACCATGAGTCTCAGAAAAAACGTTTCCAGGCTCCCTGTCACCCCTCATTCTACTCCGTTAAAGAAACCGTGAATTTCACATGAATTCCTTATTAGAATATGTTACTCAATTTTGAAAGTTCATACAGGTCAATGTGAGAGTTCTGGAAGCTGCAAACTAAGGGATCAATTATAGATTAAGAAAACCGTTCGAGACATCTGTTCCGCTCTTTTCTAATTAGTTGAAATTTCTAAAAGTCCTCTTTCTCTCAAAGTGAATATTATGATTTCCTTGAAATCACGTTCTAATTTTTGTAAGTCTCTCTTCTGTAAGGACTCAAACCAAAAATTATACCCCTATGACGTCACACCCTTCTTGACCTTGTATTTTTTCCAAGAACTCCATTATGATAGCTTTGCTTCCATATCTTCTTTTTGTAAAGTATCCGAACTAAATTAGGTAGAACTAAATTAGGTGGATACCGACTTCTTCTGAGGATGTAACCTTGTTAGCTCGAAAGGAGTCTTATTTTGAATTACTCTTCTGGGTGTAGCTTATATGTTCAATCTTGAGACTCTATCCAGCCTAAGTTTCCACAACGAAGCCTATACCGATATAGTTGGATCATTTCCCGAGTCCCCTACGTTGCTCGAGCGTTTTCCACATTCTTAAACTAGGTCAAGGTCATTGATGACAACACAAAAGTCGGACGTGAATGTCCCTTGATGATATGCATCTCCTCTTACAAAACAGATCGCGGGCTAGACTAGCAATAGGTAAATTGTGTGTGTGTTTGTCAGTCGGAGGAGTCGGTCATTATTAAGAGCGTGAAGAAAAAATAAGATCATCACTTGACAAGATCTATTCCCTTTTCTCCCTCCTTCCAATGATGTAGCTTTCGCGATAGCCCTGTAGACCCTCATGAAACATGTTCCCTGTTAGAATCGAGATCTATTTCCATGTTGTGGAGGGATCTTCATCATGGACGGATTCTTTCTGGATGGCGGGGATACTTAATTCTTTGAAATTCACAAACTGTTCAAAAACTGAAAGAATTGCGCGCCTTGGTATCAAAAGCGATGGTAGTGGGGATATCACAATGCCCTCGAGCCCAACCTTGTTATTTGTAGTCCAATGGCTACAACTAGAAACCAAATTCTTCAGCATTTTGCTAAATAAGTTCCCATATGGGCAAGAGAATAAAACTAAAATCGACGTACGTTTTGTGGCTTTCTCACAGTCTTTCTGAACTTAGTTTGATGTCTCTACTCCAAAAATGTGTCTTTAAATTTGACGAGATTCTTGAGGTCATTATAATACGGATCTGTCAATCTTCGAATCCAGTCTCATCTCCAGAGTAGAGGGCTCGACCCTAAGCTCATGACGAAAGCATAGTTTACTCCATCATTACATACTAACTTATAGTTATATCTTATCGTCGCCATATACCCTTGAAATAATTTTGCCTGGGAAAAACAATGGAGCTGATACGGTCTGCGACTACCCGGTTTGCCGAAATTCTGTATCGCAAAGAACGGTATGGTTCGTGAGTTTTTCTTATCATTTTAGGAAGACTCTTTCTCCAATATAAACTGGTTCTGGTGAGATGTAAGGGGCATATTCGGAATACAAGTTCATCAGTCGCATTATCTCCATCAAAATTCTTACAGTACCTATCTAAAATTCTTTTGTCATTATATTCTGCAGCTGATTACAGTATATGTATTTTGTAATTATCGTATGGAATTCGTTATGATCTCACGTACATTTGCGGTACGAAGTTTAGGAATTCTCGTTCGCGGGCGATATTTTTCATATGACAATTTGACGCGTGTTTTTTTGCAAACTTTATACAAACGTCTACGTCAATGACAACATTTAAGTACAATGCGTAAGCGTAACTTACAATTAATAACTTTAAATCGGGTAGTCATTTAATCATACCAACAGAAATTACTCATTAGCTCGAAATGACTCGTTGAAGTTTCCTTGTCGTGCAGTTTTTTTCTTTTCTTTGTTATTTCTCTTTCCCTCTCATTTTTTTCGAGTGCAGAAAACGACCGGAACGAATGGAAAGTTCCGGAAACTTTTGTTTTTCTTCGGATAACGGTGGCGTTTCCGCGATAAGTGAGGAGAACGTATGGAGAGATTTTCTTTTCTTCTTCTTCATTCAATCAATATTAGCCAAATTACTTTGGAATAGCCCATAGTCACTATTTTTTAAATAAATTTCTTTCTTTTGACTGTAGTTTCATAATGACCATCGAGGTCAATATTGACCAGGGCCTTCGCCTAAAGTTTTATTGCATACAAGTTCGCCTAATTCTCACCATACCAGTACTCGCTCTACTCCGCGACATAATATTCCTTTCGCTTTTGAAATGGGCCATATAGGTTCATGAAGAACCGCACCTCATCCATCCTTTTGGGCATTGCGTCAGTGGTATGGAGGGCTCGGTCTGAGGATAGTTCTACTCTATTCTCTCCTCAAAGTCAGTGCTCTGTGCAATACCCGTCAATGAAACCGCGACGGGGGTCTATTATTATACTGACTAGAGAAGGCTCGGAACTCAACCTGGAATTCGGGTGGTCCTGTGCCATGGACCCGCCAGAGCTCTCAGCCACTACTGGTAGCTCACCGGGACCTTATCGCAACTCTGGCTTGTCGGGCGGGGTTCTTCTTCCTCTTTCTCTTACTTTTGGCGTTTTTTGTTTTGTCTTTTTTTCATCTACCGGCGCTCTCTCTCCAGTACCTGAGTGCTCTGTATGGTGGTGCCGATGAACAATGATGTAGCAGCAGCAGCATGGAGACGATACACATGGTTGTGATCGGCTACAACGTGACTCAACATCTGCCGAACTCATTCCGCGTTCATTCTATTCTTTATTACGTTTTATACCTGCCTTTTTCTCAGCGTGAATGGATCCAGGTTACTTGGGAGTTCTCCATCTTCTCTGACCTTATGAAGAAACCGTCTCAGCTCACCTTGCTTACGTCTCGATGTCTCACACCGCGGCCTATCTCATATAAGGCTGGATTGTCCTCGTCAGTGTCTATTTGCCCTCTCCTATCTCAGCAAAGCGCTCTTTCTACTTGGCCAGCTGGAAGCGCCAGGCCCCCCGCTTGATCCGTCGATTCTTTGGCTTAAACACCGCTGCTCGCTCTTCTGTCAGTAGATCAACTAGCGGTGTACATGCTCATGTTCGTCGACATTTTTTTCATTTCTCTCTACACGAACTTGAAGGAGTCGGCCCACGCGGCAGTTCCATACAAAATGGACTGATATTGCTACACTCTTATATAGTCTTCTTCTAGCTTCTCTGTGTCTTCCTTGGTTGAATATTAGTTGAAACAAGCGTGTCCACCACCCTGAAAGGTTTCTCCGTTACTTGCACAGCAAACTGTCGAACGAGAACCTCAGGTACTCTAGTACATATCTTCTTAGTCTCAATAACCACATCTTGTAGGCCACATCATTTAATTGAAAATCAATTAAATGAAGTAGTTCGCTCCTGAGGGTATTTCTTGCGCTGAGTTGAGAAAAATTCTTTCTTTTTTTTTTTTTTATTGAAGTTCGTATTTTCTCATCATGGTTTCGGTTAGTTGCTGCGCATCGTCGCGGGTTGATCATACTGGTATCGTTCGAGAGCTTAAGTCACGTCTCGCAACGATGCTCAGCGCTGCATATGATCAAGTTTACGATGAGAAAAAGCAAATTTGTATCAAAATACTACAAACGATTCTTAATTCAGCGCAAAAATACAAATACTCTTCTGCAGCCGATCCCATTTCAATTAATTTTCGAAAAGTTTTCATACACCTAATTGTTGTGTAATACTATGGTCTTGAGGAAAAGCAATGAATATGCGATAATTGTACACTGATTGCCCTGTTTCAAGATCAATGTAAAGCCAAGGCTACTCTTCTCACTTCTCTGTACGCTATCGATCAAGACGTTCGCTGCGTAACAATTCGTTGTCATGGTCGTACATCGACTTCGGATTTTATGGAAAATTCCGACAACCCGAAAATCTGTCGTTTGTTGGTGAAAGAAATTCGGTTCCAGGAATAGTGTGGCTGAACCGTGTACATTCTTTCAACTGTTTCGCATGTCCGATTATTCATTTTTCAAGCTATGTGTGAGAGAGGAAAAAGTTCAAAAGGAAAACTTGAGAAATCATTACAGAAGACGCCATGAAGATAACTTGATAGAAAGATGGCCACTTTAAAGTGGAAAACATGAGTCCGAAAAACTAAGGAGATTTTGCTAACCTTTCAGACAGTTAGAGGATGTTCTATCGAGACTCGTTGGAAGTGAGAAATGGAAAAAAGGACGCGGCTTCTTTAATGAAGTTGAACGAGGATCGCAGGGAACGTGTTTTAATGAATAAGCGAGGAACGAAAAGAATTTGTTAAGGATTGAATTGGCCTCGAGATTGAGATTTTTCAAGTCCGTTTTCCATTATGAAGTTTTATCCTAGTCCCCTCCTATTACATAGACTCGAGTTTGAGACTCGAGACTGAGACTCCAACTTGGAACTTGAGACTCGAGCCTGAGACTGAGACTGGAAACTTGGACTCGACCGTGGGACTGAGACTTGTGCCTGAAACTCGAGACAGAGACGCCAGCTTGAAACTTGAGCTTGAAACTTGAGACTTGAGACTGAGACTCGCGTTTGAGACTGAAGACTGAGAGTCAAATTTCAGACTCAAGATTGAGACTTGAGACTGAGATTCAAGCTTGAAACTCCAGAATGAAACTCGAGACTGAGACTCAAGACTGAAACTCAAACCTGAGACTCGAGTCCGAGACTTGAGACTTGGGACTCGAGACTGGGGAATGAGAACTTAACTTGAGATTTGTAACTGAGACTGAGACTCTAGCTGGAAACTTGAGCTTAAAACTTGAGACTGAGACTTGAGCTTGAAACTCGAGCCTAAGACTTGCGCTTCAGACTCGAGCTTGAGACGTGGACTCGAGACTGTGACTTGAATTTCAGACCCAAGCCTGAGACTAGAGTTTTGGACTAAAGATTGAGACTCGTGATTGTGACTTGATATTGAGATTCGAGCATGAGATTGATGACTGAGACTGGAGACTGAGACTCAAGTTTGAAACTCTGGAATGAAACTCGAGACTGAGACTCAAGACTGAAACTCGGACTTGAGACTGGGGAATGAGAACTGAACCTGAGATTTGTGACTGAGACTGAGACTCGCGCTTGAGACTGGAGACTGAGACTCAAGACTGAAACTCAGACTTGAGACTTGGGACTCGAGACTCGGAGAGAGAACTGAACCTGAGATTTGTGACTGAGACTGAGACTCAAGTTTCAGACTCAAGATTGAGACTCGAGCCTGAGACTGATGACTGAGACTCGAGCCTGAGACTGAGACTCGAGACTGAGACTCTAGCTAGAAACTTGAGATTGAGACTTGAGACTGAGACTTGCGCTTGAGACTGGAGACTGAGACTCAAGTTTCAGAGACTGAGACTCAAGCTTGAAACTCGAGACTGAAACTCGAGCTTGAGACTTCTGGGGAATGAGAACTGAACCTTAGATTTGTGACTGAGACTGAGACTACAGCTGGAAACTTGAGCTTAAAACTTGAGACCGAGACCTGAGCTTGAAACTCGAGCCTGAGACTCGCGCTCCAGACGCGCGCTTGAGACGTGGACTCGAGACTGTGACTTGAGCTTGAGACCCAAGCCTGAGACTCGCGCTTCAGACTGGAGTCTGAGACTAGAGTTTCGGACTAAAGATTGAGACTCGTGATTGTGACTTGAGATTGAAATTCGAGCACGAGACTGATGACTGAGACACGAATCTGAGACTCCGGCTTGAGACAAGAGCTTGAGACTCGAAACTGAGACTCTAGCTTGAAACTTGACCGTGAAACTTGAGACTCGGGACTAAAACTCAACCCTGAGATTTGGGCGTGAGACTCGAGGCTGAAACTTGAGCTTGAGACGAGACTCTAGATTCAGACTCGCCTTTGAGACTCGAGGCTAAAATTTAAGACTGAGACTGGGACTCAAGACTATTTGAGCCTGAAACTCAAGTTATAGACTCGAAATTGAGACCCCATCTTAAAACTTGAGCTTCAAACTTGAGACTCAAGACTGAAACTCGAGCCTAAGGTTCGTGCGTGAGACTCGAGCATAAGGACTCGAACCGAGACTTGAGACTGAGACTCGCGCTTGAGACTGGAAACTGAGAGTGAAGTTTCAGACTCGAGATTGAGACTCGAGCCTGAGACTCAAGCTTGAAACTCCAGAATGAAACTCGAGACTGAGACTCAAGACTGAAACTCAAACCTGAGACTCGAGCCCGAGACTTGAGACTTGGGACTCGAGACTGAGGAATGAGAACTTGACCTGAGATTTGTGACTGAGACTTGAGCTTGAAACTCGAGCCTGAGACTTGAGTTTGAGACCCAAGCCTGAGACTGAACCTGAGATTTGTGACTGAGACTCAAGCTTGAAACTTGAGAATGAAACACGAGATTGAAACTCGAGCCTGAGACTTGAGACTGGGGAGTGAGAACTGAACCTGAGATTTGTGACTGAGACTGAGACTCCAGCTGGAAACTTGAGCTTAAAACTTGAGACTGAGACTTGAGCTTGAAACTCGAGCCTGAAACTCGCGCTTCAGACTCGAGCTTGAGACGTGGACTCGAGATTGTGACTTGAGTTTGAGACCCAAGCCTGAGACTCGCGCTTCAGACTGGAGTCTTAGACTAGAGTTTCGGACTAAAGATTGAGACTCGTGATTGTGACTTGAGATTGAGATTCGAGCATGAGACTGATGACTGAGACACGAATCATCGACTCCAGCTTGAAACAAGAACTTGAGACTCGAGACTAAAACTCAACCCTGAGATTCGGGTGTGAGACTCGAGGCTGAAACTTGAGCTTGAAACGGAGACTTGTGACTTGGGACTCGTGACTGAGACTCGAGCTTGAGACGAGGCTCAAGATGCAGACTCGCCTTGAGACTCAAGGGTAAAATTTGAGCCTGAGACTGAAACATGAGCTTCAGACTCAAGCTGGAGACTCGAGATGGAGACTCGAGCTTTCGGACTCGAAATTGAGACCCCATCTTAAAACTTGAGCTTCAAACTTGAAACTCAAGACTGAGACTCAAGATTAAGACTCGAGTTTGATATTTGAGACTGACACTTGAGATTGACACTTGAGACTGAGATTCTGGACTCGAGACTGAGACTTGAGCTTGAGACTCGAGCATAAGGAATAAGGACTCGAACCAAGACTCGAGACTGAGACTCCAGCTTGAAACTTGAGTTTGAAACTTTAGACTCAAGACTGAAACTCGTGTAACATATGATGAGATCCAAGCATGTTGCCTCCCGGATGGCGGACACTTCTTCCGGGAGAGAACCCCCCCCCCCCCTCCCATAAAACTGGTTTCGTGTTAAAATGTTGAGCAAACTAGCTTTTATCGCTCACTTGCTCCGCTGGTTCACCCACTTCTTGGTCCAGTATACTGTATATTAGGCCTAGTATAATGAAGACTGGAGAGTAAAGGTTGAAATTTTTTCAAGTCTCTAAAGTAGGTCAAGGTCATCGACGATGTCATAAAACGTGGCGTTCCATTACAGATTTCCAATTGACCCCCAGCCCAAAGATATATACATGTCAAAACTAGGAGAAGTTCTAAATAACGAGACCATTGAAAATTATGAAATAATATCGCTCTTCGAAAATTTTCTCGGGTGGTAGAATAATGGACGTGCAGAGCATAATTTTCATTCGAAAAAATTCAATTGCAGAATGTTGAGCGCATCGAACTCTCAAGTTTTCATTAGATAAATGATGTTGAACGTTTTTTCATGTGATTAGCCTTCATTTTTGAATAAGGTTGTTCATCATCATTCTCTCTCGCTCTCTTTCGATCTAATTTTTAAGGTTTCAATTTACTTCTCATTCTTGAAATCGTCGAATCTCCCTCAACAATGCTGACAAATTCACGTACACCTACCAAATTGAGGCCAGTTTTTCATTAAAAAGCAGGTTTCCTTTTCTCTTATCAACTAACTACTGTACCTACACTTACATCGTAATTACAACTTAGAACGAGATTGACGGATAGATGTGGAAAACCGGAAATTAAAAACGTTTTGCACTTCGAGGGTACCTACACACGTATAATTATACCATTAAGTGCAAATTGTCCTAATCAACGTTGAGATGGATCAGGGATCTTTGTTACGCGTAACTTTCCGCTTTGTTTTATAGCCCATCGTCGAGTCGTAAAACTGCGTGATATCTGCTTCAACCTCAAAAAACATCGCTGGGTTGTCTTTCTCAGGAAACACGAACGAGTATGCTGACTGCAGCACTCTGTGCTCAATGTTCTTGAAATTGTTGTTTATCAAATAAATCAAGGCTGACTCGCCGAACTGTGCAGAAAATAATTTGTACGGCAATAAAAATCGATCTCTATTGATATATGTGAATGTTTTCCTGTCATGTGCACGTTGTTCCATCGTAAGATGATGGATATGTATGGGTAATGACGAATGTGGTGAAATGAGGTAGAAATACATCGTGAGTCATCCTCATTATTCGAGTCTGGAGAAAAACAGAGTTGAAGGGTCGCACTGTATTGAACTGTCTCTCAACTATAATAATGTATGGTTGCAGGTAGCTTGACAAATGAAGGGTGCAAGATTTTCGATTGAATCATCAAAATTCAGTCTAGTCAACAATTATGCGAGTCTATTTTGTTTGTCTTAGGCTCTTCATTTTTCTTGTGAAAAAAACTCGTACAAGCTTATTATTTTTATTTAATAATTCGAAAAGTTCGACCCAAGCTTATTTGTTTGAGAGAATTACGAAAAATTTTCACTTTCGATGTACGTGGCTCTTCTTTGCTCCTCAGTCAAAACCTCCTGACGACGTAATGTGCGAATAGCGTTACATCCTAATGATGTCAGGCTTCTCGGTCAGTCCTCACTCTTTTTGATCTTTAGTCACACTGCGAATCTCAGTAAGTTTCGAAATCATAAAATTTGTTCAAGACTTGTCACTGTAAAAGTCTAGAATTCATTTCGACCTATGCGCTCTGAATTTAAATGCGGAAGCGTTTTGGAACTTTGGACGAAAAGGTAATAGGGCAGATATTTTCACGGATGGGGCACGAAAATAGAAGCAATTTGAGCATTTCATTTGTTTGACCTCAACTCTTATTATGTATAGCGAATCGACTGACGGCTGGCTGGAACTATTTTTTCGTATTATCGGGTTGGCAGTATTCACCAGAGGAAACAGAATAGACTTGAGAAAATATAGGATTGAGTGAAGTATGTACGACCGATTTTGAGATGAGTGAGAATGGATTCTTCAGACTGGCAGTCCGGTGGGAGAACGTCCAATGGACCGATTCGCGGCTTGTTTTTGATAGGGAAAGATCATAGTTTTTGAGTTTGTAGGCAGGAGTAAGTGAAAAGATAGAAATTTTATGTTGGCGGCAAGGTCAACCGCGTCATGTTCCGAGATGTAAGTCAGGTCCCAAAATCCAATACCGCACAAGAAGGAAAATATTCGATTTGCAATTCGTGTTTGTATTGAGTACAATTTCCTCTAATCTAACTTGTATTGCTTGTTTCAGCTAAATACCTTCGAATGTGTAAAAGAGAGGATCCGGAATTGGACAACTGCTTGAAGCAACTTTTCGAAAGTCTGAGACCAAAACTTTCAGTAGGTGAGTAAATCTGTGCTTACATATCGCTGACCTGGAACAGAAGTATCTCAATGTCGAATGTAACTCACATTCGCATGTGTAGCCGCCCGTTCTGTGTAGGCATACGAACTTTAGCACTCACTCACGCACACCAAAACTAAATCGTTGTCGTAGTCTCGTTCCCCGTCTCTCTTCAAGTCCCCGCACTTCCTCTTCTTCCTGCAAAGTAAGTGTCGTCTGCATGTGGGGCCAGAGCATGGTGCTAAATTTGCCTGTTCCAATCCATATCCGTCTTCTTCTTCGTGACTATGACTGCGAATGCAGACGTCTGTCTCATGCTTCTTCAGAACCTCTCGTAGTATGGTGAGACTCCCAGGCTACTTGGATCAAGCGTTCCATCAACCACAGACTGATTGAACTAGCCCTGCTCACACCTTGCCCCAGCCGACTCCATCCAACGCGGCACTACCTCTAGAGCTCAGTCTACCCTGCTCTCCACCGCTACAATGGTCTCGGCAGTGCATACTACCAGTGTGTCATCCGCATAGCAGATAATTTCAACACCCAGAGGCAGCTTCACCTCAAATATTCCATTAACAGCGGCCCAAGGATCGACCCCTGCGGCACTCCACAAGTGATTGGGCGCTTCACTGTACCAGCAGATGTCTCTGCTTCGATTTCGCAACAGCTAAGATAGCTGCTGATCATCCTGAGCAGGTATGCGAGCTCTTCTGCGTCCATGAAGGCTTCCAATATCCTCTCCCATGGGATCGAGTTGAACGCATTTCAGCATTTCTTATGCCGAGGCTGACGGCTGCGCAAATCTGACTCGGCTATACTCTTCAGCCGGATTCCAGCATCTGACATACAGTGTCCAATTTGAAAACCGTCCTGGCTACTAGAGTTTATATCTCTTTCCAGTCGATTGACTATCACTCTTTCCAGGAGTTTCCCAACATTGTCCTGCAGACAAAGTGGACGATAAGAGGATGGCAGGCCAGGTGGTTTATCCTTCTTATCGATCAGCGCTAGCCTGGCTTTTTTCCATCCCACAGGGAACAGTCCCCCAACAACTGCCGCATTAAATGTATCCACAAGCAGTGCCGGGTCAACTGAGTGTATGGCGCTCCAGACTGGTTTCGGAATCTCATCCGGGCCTGGAGCCTTCCAATACTTACCCCGCAGTCTATTTACTGCTGCGTCCATCTCCTCGGTACCTAGGAGGGATATACCATCCTCTTCCACCATTGGTAGCGATACCATTGGTGGTGGCTGCTGTGGGAACAAGCCATCAGTGATTTTACCCATAACATCCGGCTCCATTCGGCTCATTGCTGAAAGGCCCTTTAGCTTCTTCAGCTCCATCTTATAAAGCTTTCCAAAGGGGTCGCCCACGGCCATCTCGCATAGCTCTTGCCATGCAGCACTCTTCCTTCTTCAGCCTTTTGCGAGCCAGCTGGTATTCAGGTGCAGCCACCCGCGCCCCTTCACGGCCTCTACTACGCTGGTATATCCGGCGCTGACGGTTGCACTCTTTTTTTAGCTCGGCAATCTGGTTGGTCCATCAGTAAACGGCTCTCCTCTTCTTTGGTAAACCTTGTTTGGGTATGGCTGCATCGCATGTTTTGATGACAGTCTTTATCATCCTCTCTGCTGCCACCTCTGCGTTCTCTTATTGCTCTTCTCTTTGGTACCATGTGAGAGCAAGGTAGCTAGCCTTCGGACGGTCGCTATTCAATTTCCTAACTGCCTATTTTTTTACCAGCTTTTGTGGAGCAGTGACCTCAACTTCCCGGTGAATGGAAAAGTTGATATACCGACCGCCGCTCCCAGAAAGCCCCTTATCCAGTACCGCCCACCCTTCTATTCCTCGGGCTAGACTCTCTGGAGCAAAGGTGAAATGAATGATGGACCCGTATCCTTGATGTACTCGGGTAGGAGTGTTGCCCACGTTGACCGTTTCCAGTTGATTGTGAGCAGTCCACTCTCCCAAGGCATACCCACGGATGTCGATTTGGCCAGAACGCCATTCCTCTGACCAGGCATTAAAATCGCCTGCCAAAATGAATTTCTCCCCTTACTTTCTGAACAAGCTTTCTTCCAGTTTGTTCATAAAGTCCTCATACTCCGGAATGGGCGATTTGGAGAGAAGTAGCAACTGTAGACAACCATTTCGGCCCTCTTCACAGCAACATACCCCTCCCCTCTTTCAACCTCTCCCGGAGCAATTGGATACTCTGGGCAAACACCAATGGTCGCTAAGCTAGTACCGTCTGCGTACCACCTTTGATTACAATGCGAACACTTGCCTGCTCAACGTTCCTTAACTACCTCGATCAGTGTTGTGCTGGCCGACCGGAAGAGGCCCGTGAAGGTTCATGGAGTTCGGGAAAAAGCCTCTTGAAGTTTTACTATGAGAGTTGGAGGCTCCCGACGAGCGCGTTACCGAGTCTATGAAATTAGATCCAGCACGACACTGGCAAACAGTCCTAATAACTCAGCTTTGATTCAAACTAGATGCCCAGATACTTCATCACCTTCTGGTCTTGATTTCGACACCTTGCACACGAAAGATGGGTGGATTGAATGGCCCCCGCCTTTCCCTGTACGAGTTCTGATCTGACTGACTCAATCCTACTCTCCACCGCTACCAGTGTGGCAACCGCATATGGCTGGTGTCAGTTTCACCTCGAAAATTCCGTGTACCACTAGAGTGACCCAAGGCCGACCTCTGCAGTACATTATTACTGTGCCACTGTACGTCTCTGCAATGATTTCTCAACAGCTAAGATAGCTTCTGAATATCCTGAGCAGGTATGCAGGCCCTCCTATGCCCATGAGGACTTCTAATATCCTCTTTCATGGAATTGAGTTGGATGCATTTCTTTTGCCGAGGCTGACGGCCGTAGAGCTATTGCTGACTCGGTTATCTTCTTTATCCTGATTCCAGCATCTGATTTACAGTTTCCAGTTTCGAAAACCGCTCTGACTTCTTGAGTTTATATTTTTTCCGTGGTGTTAATTTCATTACAAATCATAGTAAGACGTAGATGTCTTTCCTTTAAGTAGCTCTCGAGTGGATCTCTTCGAAAGTTTGCCCGTATTCTCCAGCAGGCGAAGTGGTCGATAAGAAGGTCGTAGACCAAATGGTTTATTTTTCTTCCGGATCAACGCTATCCTGGCTTTCTTACACCGCACAGGGAACAGGCCCCTAGCAACTGCCGCAATGAATGTATCAACAAGAAGTACAATATAATTTACATTGAACATTAAATAATTCTATTCTGTGATAGCGAGACTGTAACAAACGTTAGGATACGAAAAAATTCTTAACATAGTAAAATTCATTTCTCGGTTTGCTAATCGAAAAATTCAATCGTTTGCAGGAATTCCTGAAATCGCTATGCCTCCTCTCGATCCGCTATTCTTAAAAGAGGTAGTCGTCATGCGAGGAGGTAATGGAAAGACGAAAGCCATCGGCCACGACGTGAAAATTTATGGAATCAGCAATTTCAAACTGAATTATTTTAGGTGAGTAAACTTCATGCACCAAGAAAAACTTGCACACGTAAATGTAATGTTGACGTCATTCGACGTTATGAAAATCACAAGGCTATACCTTATCATTATATCGTAAAAATGCACGATACTACTCATAATAAAAAGATACTCGTATTTGTACATTGTATACGTTGACGAAAGGATTATTTTCTGATGTTAAGTTCTATCAACTGCTATATCCTACTTTCTGGATGATAGATTTTAATAAGAATTCAAGCTGTGGGAGGAATTGAGAATAACCCGTCGTTTCTATTGACACTGCCCTGTTTTAATAAGCCTTATACAAGATTGGTAAGATATAAATGCGATACGGACATTGTATTTTTAGAAACCTGAATCGCAAGTGAAGTTTTTTTCTCTGAAGAAATTAAAAACTCGAACCCTTTTCTCCCGACCTAGTTCTAATAATAATGATTTTTCGAGTAATTAGGCTAAGCCTATTACGAAAATATCTCCGAACTTTACGAAATTCCGAGATTTTATTGGAAAAGTGAAACGAATTCCACTCACTGACAACGTAAACAGTGAGATAAAAATTACTTGTACCTTACTTTTTCGTTCGTCATTATAGAAGTTTGAATTATTTGTATTACAGAGCAAACGTGGATAAAGTAGAAGTTGAACTGAGCGTTTATTTCCCGGCTCTGCAGTTCGAAGGTACCTACGATGTGAACGCAAAATTTGTGAACATGCCAGTCGTTGGCAAAGGACCGATCAAAGGCAACGCGAGTAGGTTTGATAAAATAATCTGCGTATATCTACTAAAAAAAACTTGCGTAATATATTCTTGGGAAGAAATGCATGACAATGAGGACTACATAATTATACAGTTTCTATGGAAAAATAATGTTTTTTTTTTAAACATTCCTATGATTTTTTGCTCAGATTTTTCTAAAATCTAGAATATTGCTATGATTTTTCTAAAACATTGCTAGGATTTTTTTAGAACGTTGCTTAGACTTTTTTTAAATATTGTAAGAATTTCTTTAGGTTCAGAACATTGCTAAGTTGTTTTTTGAACACCTATAGTCGGTTCAACCTAGGATTACAAATTTGACGTCACCGATTATTCAGTCGTGCTCTAGTGTTAGTGCGTCCATTCATGTTCATAACGCACCAACACTAGAACACTACAGAATAATTGGTGACGTCAAATTTGTAATCATAAGTTGAACCGACTATAGAAAGATTTTTTAGAACATCAATGAGATTTTTTGGAAACAGTGCTAGGATTTTTTGTAACATTATAAGGATACCCGGCTCACTTTTTTTTTTTTTGGAACATTGTAAGGATTGCCTGTGAAACGTTCCAATGGATTTTTTGATTTTTCTGGAACGTTTCCAGTTTTTTTTTTTTTTTTTTTTTTTTGTTAAGGATTCATTCTTGGACATTGATTTTGAAACATTGCAATGATTTTTCTGGAATATTGCTTAGATTCTTTTAGAACACTTGCAGGATTTTCTTCTCTTTGTAAATCAAATGTACTAGATTTTCCTTACTTCCCTTCTTGATGTATTCAGCTGGATGACGGGCTCGCCTCTTGAGGCTAGTTCTATTGATTGTATTCTTTGAATACATGATCTAGTTTACCAAACTATATTTTGGTCCATAATCCTGGTAGGATTATCTTGAGGGATCCTCCTGACTAATTTGATAATGTTTTTCTCGCCATCTTCCATCCTGATGATCTCATAAGAGTTCTGTCAAAGCAATTCCCGCTTCGAAATTCATATAAAACGTGGAACATTATCTTTTTTTTTCCGCAGACCAACAGAACGTTTCTTTTTCTTCAATAATAACTCGATGATTGAAATTTCTCTAAGTTCCCTGTTTGGTATCTATGAATCAAAAGTCGACATTTTTTTATTTTAAGGTATGTAGAATGGAAGGGGGACGTAGGCTGACAATCTTTGAATAAACTTTCTATAGAATAGGTTCTTGTTAGAATACTATCTTGAAGGTGTTTATGAATCATTATGTGTTCTAATGTAATTTCAAATGTTCTTTCCGTTATTTTAGCTGACGTTACTGGAAAAGCGGCGCTAAAGGGTCAATTTGTGGACGAAAAAAAAGATAAATACGTGCAGTTTTATTCCGCTGAGGTCGACGTAGACGTGAAAGGTTACTACGTGCGAGTAGAGCATCTGTTTCCCGATAAACAATTGAGTAAGTTTCTTTTACAATAAATTTAGACTGAGGCGTCAATCGAGAATCAACAAAATGATCATCGAGAATCAATTCCTGAAAACAGACTATAATTTTTTCCGTTCACATCTTTCTTGAGTGTAAATTCATAACCAGAACTGTGAATTAGATTCGTGCCAGGCTTTTTGCGGGTCTGTTCAGGGTACCTCTTACTATTCTTTGTGAGGAGCAGAGCGTTGAATTCTTGAATTTTTCTAAATCATGAATTAATATGATTTTTCTGAAAAAAATTTGTACCCGTTTTTGACATGTTTCATGTCTTTACTCTGCCCTCACCCGTTATTTGAAATTTTCCGAGTACTTCCCCCCTTCACCCTGCTTCGCGCGTGCCCTTCTTCACCTTCTTTACTCCGCGGGTCAGTGCTGCCAGTTGTTTCAAAAATCAAACCTGGGGAGCGGCTCTGGCTCGCTCCCTACATTTTGAGGAGCCGGAGCTAGGAGCTGGATCTTGAAAAGAGTCGAAAACTCCGGACTTCTGGTCAGCTCCTTAGCTCTTTGGGTTCTGCTCAACTCTTGGAGCTGTTCTTCAGTCAAAATGACAAAAAAAAAAAGGGAAAATTCGACAAATTTCAAAATCCAAAGCCGGAAGGTTTGAAGCTTGAAGTAAAGACAACCCAACTAGAGAGAGAGAGAAGAACCGGCAAGCAAAGTACCATTGAGGAACCCTATGAAAGCCCACACCAAGTGAAAAAAAACCTAATATTTGCTTTGCTTGTTTTTTTTTCTCCATGAGGCTCCGCTCAGAAGATCAAGAGCTTCAGCTAGCTCCGGCTCCGCTGCAAAAATCCAGCTCTCTGGCACCACTCCGCTCTTTGAGAAACTGGAGCCGAAGCTGGCTCGGAGCCACCTCTTTTTTTTCTTCTGGCTCCGCTCTCAAGATCGAGAGCTTCAGCTCCGGCTCCGCTCCGAAGGTTCTGGCTCCACTCCGCTCTTCAATTTTCGAGGAGTCAGGCGCTGGAGCCGGAGCCGGGAATCACTGGCTCCCCAGGCTTGTCAAAAATCCGTATTCGCCATTTTTTGTGAGACCTAAAAACAGATTTTTACGGACTTTGATTGATCCATTACTAACAATCAGGAGAAAGGTATATCTTCGGCTTCTGAGGTACTTTTCCCTTGATCGGCTGAATACTACAAAACGTGCATTGTTGGCCCATAACGATCAGGAGAAAGGTATCTCTTATTTTAGTCTAAGGTACCATTTCTTTGATCGCAAGAAATCCGTATTGTATGTTAACTTCGGAAAATGAAAAACAAGTATCTTTTTTGAGGACCTCTTCCCCCCCCCCCGGGATTTTACTAGTCCTAAACTAGACCTATAATACTGTCCGGGCGTAGGCTAATCATCAGAAACACAGTATACTGTACATTGTAGGTTAAGCCTTCTTTATATAGGTCTAAATGTACAGTTAAGTAGACAAAGAAGGTGGTACAGTCTGTTTACGATAAGAAAGGGCTACTCAAGGAAAGGTATTAGGTTGTAGCACTGTTCGCACCATGTCGTATTCGCCATTCAAATAACATGGTACAAACTGATACGAACTGTGGTATGAACTTCTCAAGTAACATAACTTTCTCCTTTTCTTTAGCCCTTTCTTACGTGCACAGACTATAGGTCTGAGCACTGAGCTTCTTCTAGAACTGGCTTGAACTAGGTGTAGGCTTACAAGGCAGTACTGCTTTTTGTTCTCAAAAAAGATAAATATTTTTCTACGGATTTGGCGTGAAATACGGATTTCTTTTGCTCAAGGGAAAAGTACCTTAGGCACTCATATGAGAGATACCTTTCTTCTGATCGTTACAGGCTGATACCGTGTTTCTCGTGACATTGAGTGGATTAAGGAAAAAGTACCTCAGTTACTAGTACAAAAGGTATTTTTCTCCTGATTGTTATTAATAGATTGGCCAAAATCCTTATAAATCTGTTTTTAGGTCTTACAAAAAAATTGGCGGATATGGATTTTTGAAAATATCATCTGGCAGTACTGTTACTAGGACTTCAGCAGTCTTGAACTAGAATTGTAATAGGATGTAGAAAAGACCACCCCGTATGATTTGACTAGTCTTGAACTAGACTTGTACTATACCAAGGAGGGAGGGGGGGGGGCGAATGAGTGTATCGAGTGAGCCCAAAAGCTATTAGTTTAGAATATTTCGAAGTTCACTTGCTTGGAATCTCATTTCAAAGTAGACTTGTACTAGACCAAGAAGGGGGTCGAAAGAGCGGAGCGAGTGAGCCCCCTAAAAGCCATTATTTTGAAATATTTCAAATTAGACTTATATTACATCAAGGAGAGGGGTGAAAGGGCAGAGCTAGTGAGCCCCTTGAAAGCTATGAGCTTGGAGTACTTCAAAGTAGACTTATACCAGACCAAGGACTAGGGCAAAAGAGCGGAGCAATTGAGCCACCCAACAACTATTGTTTGAACATATTCTAAACTACACACGTACTAAAGCAAGGAAGAAAGCGAACAAGCGGAGCAGGTGAGCTCTTCTAAAGCTACCAGTTCCAAAAGAAGAAGAAAATCTATTTGTGCAAGGATGGTACAAATATAGAAAGAATAAATTTGTGGCTTTTCCTGCACATATTTCAATACAAACGCGACGTTTCGGTCTCATTCGCTTGAAAAAGGTCTCAATGAGCCAAAACGTCGCGTTTGTATTAAAATCTGTGCAGGAAAAGCCACGAATTTATTCTTTTTGTAAAGCTACTAGTTTGAAATTCTTCAAAGTAGCCTTCTACCAACTCAAGGACGGGACAAACGAGCGGAGTCAGTGAGCTACCCAAGAGCTATTGCCCTAACTGGAAGTATACACCAAGCGCTGGTAAAACTGGCCCCCAGACCTAACACGTGAGTCGCTCAAAAGGATAAGAATTGGATCTGAACATTATACCTGCAGACAACTGTTATAGGCTACCCTTTCAACTTCACGTATTTCCATTGTTCAAATAAATTCTCAAAAATAAAGCAAATATTTAGCGTTTTAAAACCCTTTTTTTGCGTGCAAATAATTTATTTTAAATCTGTTGCACGCAAAAAAAGGGTTTTAAAACGCTAAATGTTTAGTTTTTGGTGAGAAAAAAGGAGAACAATGGGGAAAAAACTACCTGCAGAAGTTAGTGTGTTTGCGTGACTGAATTAGAAGGGGTAAGAATTGGATCTGAACATAATACCTGCAGGAAACTGTTATAGGCTACCTTTTCAACTTCATTCAGGTAGTTTTTTCCCCATTGTTCTCATTTTTTCTCACCAAAAACCAAACATTTAGCGTTTTCAAACCCTTTTCTTGCGTGCAAAAGATTTAAAATAAATCATTTGCACGCAAGAAAAGGGTTTCAAAACGCTAAATGTTTGCTTTTTAGTGAGAAAAAATGAGAACAATGGAAATACCTGAAGTTAAAACGGTTGCCTATAACAGTTGTCTGCAGGTATTATGTTCAGATCCAATTCTTACCCCTTCTAATTCACTCACGCAAACACACTAACTTCTGCAGGTAGTTTTTTCCCCATTGTTCTCCTTTTTTCTCACCAAAAACCAAACATTTAGCGTTTTAGAACCCTTTTCTTGCGTGCAAAAGATTTAAAATAAATCATTTGCACGCAAGAAATGGTTCCAAAACGCTAAATTTTTGATTTTTCGTGAGAAAAAATGGGAACAATGGAAATACCTGAAGTTGAAACGGTTGCCTATAACAGTTAACTGCAGGTATTATGTTCAGATCCAATTCTTACATCTTTTGATTCACTCACACAAGCACACTAACTTCCGTGGGTAGTTTTATTCCCATTGTTTATATAAGTCCTCCAGAGCATGATTATACGGATTGTCGAGGACCGTGATACATGGAGGAGCATAGTTGCAGATGGGCCGCCAAACCTTGAGCCATGAAGGAGAGAGACCTGACGGTTATGACTGGCACTCAACAGCAAAATAGTTGTATATTGAGAAAGAGGAAGACATGAAACATAGAACATTCTGCTTGTCCAAAGCCTTCATTAATTTGGGCCCAAACTAGGATACTATACTGAGTTTAGTTTTCATCATATAGGTCTAGTATACAGTATACTTGACTAAGGAGTGAGCCCTGAAAGCTAGTAGCGTAAAATATTGTAAACTAGACCTATACTGGACCACTAGACCATGGAGGCCGCCAGTGAGCCCCCCAAAAGTTTGAAATATTTCAAAGTAGACTTAACCTAGACCAAGGAGGGAGGGCGACAATTTATTAATTTGTTGAAATTGCACTTTCGAAGATAGCTGTTCAATGTCCATCGATATCAAAATTCCTGTTTCCTAATGACATCTTTTCGCATCCCCGTTCGTCAGTTTAAATGTTGTACCTATGCTGAAAGAAACTCGACTTCAATTGTAAAAGTCTGAATCAAATTGTGGCTTACCTAACTACAAATTACCTAATTTCAAAAAGGATGAATATTTCGAGTGCGAGAGTAAAAAATCGACAAAGCTCAACTACTCACCTGCATATGCTTTTGTTTTGCAGATGAAGCTATCAACGTTTTGCTGAACGACCGCAAATTGCAATCGCTAGCAACAGCCAAGCCAATCGTTAATAAAGTCGCGGCGCAGATGATGTTGGAAATGGTGAATAGAATAGCCAAAAACTTACCTCTTGACGAGATATTTGCCTGATTTGCTTCCATGTGCAATTTCTCATCGTGTAATTTTTTTTTTTTTTATTGACCACGTTACCTCTCATTATAATGTAATTTTCTAGATCGATTGATTTTTGTTATCTCATTTTAAATGACGTGTACCAAAAAAATATACGATTTTGTTGTTCATTTTTCAGAACGTTTTTTCATTTATATTTGATAGAAGATGAAGGCTGATCGGCGGTATCTTCTTCAGAACTTTGAATTAGCTTGCTGATCCAAATCTTTACCTTGAATCATCTCTGCTCTCCTCGAGAGTAAACGCAGAAATTTTCTAGAGAAAAATGAAGCTATTTACAAAAAACTCACGGGTTCTCTAACAGAGTTGAATGAGGGAAGGTAGGGAACCTGTTTCATGAGTCTTATGGTGTTTGAAACGTTGTATATCTGGCTCATTGAAGGGGCTAAGCCAGTCGGTGTAAGGAGTATTGCCTATCTAGTTACTTGAAGGAGCTTTTAATCAGGCTATCAAGGCTGTAAGATGATTCAAAGGGGGCGTAGAATTTATTGAAGGGACGGTGCTTCAAGCATTGCATATCTGGCTCATTGAGGGCTAAGCAAATTGGTGTATGAAGCATTGCATATCTAGTTACTTGGAGCAACTATTTTGATCAGGCTATTCTCACTAACTTCCAAGCTAAACATATAATAGGAAGGGGAATTGAGATACAGTATACTAAACTTGAACTAGGCTAGGACCCCTCTTGTATTATACTATTCCATGTACGCTGGTTTCCCATACTAGAGAACTGTACAGACGTCCGGATACGCGGACGCGAATTCTAGAATTTGGGGTAGGGCTGCGAGGTTCGACGTTAAATATTCACCAATTGACAATGTCACGGTTACAGACGCCCAGGCGCATTTTGGAGATTGGGGTAGGGGTAGAGAAAAGACATGAAATATGTCTCTAAGTTTTTCCCAATGTCAAGGTAGGTTATTTTCCACATCACGTAAAATCTTCACAAAGAAAAAAAGGGCCGGGAGGTTGAGTAGTTTTTGGGAGAGAGGCTTACGACTAAATGAATCTAGACCAAATCATTTCTAACACATTAGAAAAGTACCAGCAAATATACTTCAGCAGAATTGAACGCAACAAGAAGAATTCACAGTCACAATGACCAACTGGTCTTTCTTACAAGGACGTCATGGTTGTCAAATAGTGCCACAAGAATGGTGACCTTCAAAGCTTTCAGTGAGATTCTTCAACATCAAGACGTCAGCCGTTGATATCATTTTACATGTTTAGCAATTTGTATCATCATTTTGTACTGTACTTGAGTTTATACAATGGAATAATATGATGTACAATATAGGAAAATAAACACCTCTTAAATTGTTTATGTATATGACAGAAGACAGGACCAGGGGACTTGAAACTGGATCAGAAGTTTGGAGGATTTCCTCGAACAGATTGCTTCAGCATGTCTGTAGCAAAATCAGAAGGTTTATAGAATGCTGTCTTACTGTATTCTTTCTATAATTGATTGTAGAACCAATGAATTCTTGTTTGAGTAACAAATAAATACATGCTTGTATGATTAAATTCTAGAGGGCAAGGCATAAATAGAATCTGAACATGATAACAAGCATAAATATTTTACTTTGTTTCACAAAGTTCCAAAGCTATTCTGTAACACTCATGACCTGATATTTCAAAATAGTTGAATATACAAATCTGTAATATTCTAATTACCTCAAATTAAATATTATTCGTTTTAATGATGAACGCTAAATTATCTGGCTGTGCAAACTATTGCTTTCAACAGCCTGGAATAATAGAGTCTAAGTACTAAATATTACAAGCAAGTGTGGGTTGCGTGAGTGATTCAAAAGGGGTAAGAATTTGATATGAACATGTTATTTGTACCTGCAAACAATTGTTCCTATACCCTTTTAACTCCAGGTAGCTATATATTTCCTTTTTAGCAACATGAAAACGCTGTTTGCGTGAACTGTTCAAATCTTGCGTGCAAAAGATTTAAAATAAATTTTTTGCACGCAAGATTTGAACAGTTCACGCAAACAGCGTTTTCATGTTGCTAAAAAGGAAATATATAGCTACCTGGAGTTAAAAGGGTATAGGAACAATTGTCTGCAGGCACACAATCATGTTCAAATTCAATTCTTATCCCTTTTAATTCAATCATGCAACCCATACTTGCTGGTAATATCATTAATAATGACTCCATTATTCTAGGCTATAGGAAGTTGTATTCTGTGGAGCCGGACTTATTTCCAATCATCTCTTTGAACACATGATGACTGGTTTGAGGTTTCTCAAATATTTTTGAGGGTTTCCTTAATTTTATATGGGAATGTACATTGTAGCTCTGAGACTTCTTGAAGCTTTGTGATGAGTTGTATCAATGAGGAACCTGTTTTATAGGGAATTTATCTGGAAATTGTCATTTTCTATAGGAATTTAGAAAAATGTTGAGTCAAGCTGTATTCATATTTTGAAAGGGCTTCAAATGCTGTAAACAATTAAGAGAAAACTTGGATATCTCCCGCAGCCTATACATATGATGAATGGACTCTTAACAGATCAACGATACATGAATGGAGTTGATTGAGAAGAGCGGAGAAGAATTTTATTTAAAGATATGAAGTTACCCATTGATTTTGATTGAACAGCAGAATGGGACGCATGTAGCTCAAAAGTGAAAATTCCTTCACGTCTCCTTACTGATGAAGCAGGTTTTCCATCTTTTTCACCTGATGTGGGTGCTTGGCTTGAAAGTCGAAATTGTCCAAAGTCCCTCCCCTGCTATTATGATAACTTTGGGAATAAGGTAGTTTTCATGACGCTTTTTTGAGACACTTTTGGAAAACTGTCAAGAAACTGTGACAGTTTTTGAAGGTCAGTTACAATCTTACTAGCATATGGAATCTTAAAACTATGACGCTTTTTTGTGACAATATTTTTGTAGGAGTGGACCCGCAGTCAATCCACTTCTGGAAAACCAGCACCAGAATGTGATGGTTCTTTGCGACGGTTTTCTGTAACATCAGCTTTCCATAGTGGTTATGATGACGCTTCTTTAGGACAGTTTTTTGTGACGATTTTTCCAGGAATAGCCCCAGCAGAAAAACTTTCGGAAACACATCAATTCTTTGAGTCGGTTTTTTCAAAGATGGTTCCAATCTTTAAACCATATAAAATACCAAGACAGACAGTGGCTCTATTTTATGACAATTTTTCTAGGAGTCACCCCAATCAAAAAACTTCTAGAAAATTGTCGCAATACCGTGACGGTTCTTTATGACAGTTCTTCCAAGAACTGTCTCAATCTTGAAAGCACATAAAATGCCAAAACTGTAATAATTTCTTTTCTACACTTTTTGGTGACAATTTTTGCTACAGTAGCCTCAGGCAAATAAGTTCCAGAAGGTCCCCACAAAACCGTGACGGTTTTTCTAAGACTAGTCCCACCAAGATGCAAAAACTGTGACGATTTTTATTACGCTTTCTTGTGAAACTTTTTGCAGAAGTTGTCCTAGGCAGGAAACTTTCAGAAAATCGTCTCCAGACTTTGACGGTTCCTCAGTTAGTTTTTTATAACAGTTTTCGTGACGCTTTTTTGTGACAAGTTTTCCAGGAGTAGACCCAGTCCAGAGTATTAGAAATTAGAGAGCGACTGAGGGCGGCTTAGGAAAGAGTCGAATCTCGTACTGATTACAAAGTGTGATAATTGAGTCTAAACTTGATACGAGCCTGTTGCTGATATTCTCCTAATGCACCTGAGAGGCTATATTTTGCCTCGAAATATTAGAAATTTTTCTGAAAAAACTTTTGCTCTTTTTTTCCTCGCCTATTCTTGTGTATATGAATTTGTTTTCCTAAACAATACCAAACTGCTATCACGAGCCACCCTAAAACAATTTCTCCCTCTGTAATTTGCCTCCGAAGAAAATTTTTTACTTCATCACGTAGGCCCATCTTTCCGCAGATATTAAAGAGTGCAAACTTAGTGTTTCAAAAATTCTTTCATACATTATTATTCGATTTAAAATAAAACACAAAAAGTTCCAATTAGATTGAAGATCATCACACTTATAACTTTAGATAGAACGTCGACTTAATCACTAGATACATTTCTAATTCTCTACTTTGTAACGAAAATACCTAAAAATAATTCTATATACATTTTACGAACTGACTAATTGACGTTAATGAATAATCAATTATGAGAAGAGAGACACGTAATAAAACAAACTTAAAAAATTGAAAGTATTCTTATAAATTAATTAATAATACAAAAATAACTTAAATAATGAACGTATCAAATACGTAAGTAGAAAGCTGGGAACAATCCACGAGAGCGAATTAGAATTCGACTGTAACTCTAAAAAAAAGCTTAGAAAAAGTTGATACAAAAGTGCTCGATAAAAGAAGTGAGGAGTGAATGTACACATGAAATCTGATCAAATGCATATAGGATAATGACAAAATTTTTTGATTCAACTCGCAACATCGAAACTTGACCATGCTTGGAGAAGAGAAGAGATTATTCTCGTTTTTACGATTGCAATTTTTTAGGTACTTATTCGGTTATCCAATAGTCTAGAGGAACACGAGAGAAAAGATTTTCTTGAAAATGTTTCATCTGAGCGAGCAATTTCTTCTTGATGGAAGGCTTCATTTCTTTCAGCAGCTCTTGTGAGTTTGAGTTGATGAACAAATTGAGAGCGGCCTCTGCAAACATAAAACATTTGAACATTTAGTTATGTGGGCACGGTGGGTATGCTTGATAAGCCCGTGATGAATAAAAATCCAGAGGTATGGGAGAGGTAATTGTGATCTCACTACAAACAAACAGCATTTCTTTAGAAACTCGAATCGCTGTCATGTGAAGAAGGAGGAGTGGATCAAGAAACTTTGCTATGTTCCCTGACAATCGGAGAACTCCACGATCAACTTCTATCCGATCCAGACTCTCGCAGGACATGGATGCTTCAACGTCCACTCAGGTACATAAACGCATTTGCACAAAGTCATCTAAATACCCTCGCACTCATCTCAAACTAGGACCCTTACTTCCTATTTCTTGATCCACTCCTGTCATCCCTGACATTTGTCTCGATTGTACAGTTTCCAGAATAGTTGACAAATAACATATCGACAAAATCATTCCTTCAAAATTTCCCTCTGCTACACGGACGGATCCGAGTCAAGACCCAGAACTGGAGACCCGTGATCTACTTCCAACCGCCCTTTCCGACGAGAAAAAATAGATTAAACTCGACGCCTCCCACCCTCTTCATACCGATCTCTGTTTTCTCTTCCCCAGCTCTCGAAAATATCACTCCGTCTCTCCCTACATGACAAACTCCCTCTCAAACGATCAGAAGAAAATCTTTGTAATAAGGAACTAGCTTCAATCCACCTATTTTCACATCACCCGCATCCGACCCGTTCAAGCTCACAACCCTAAGTGTGATTGTAGGCTCGTCAATGTGATGAGGAGGGGAGGTGTCATCAAAAAGTATCAGATTTCAATGTAGGAGTTCCTAATGTTTCATTTACGTGATATTTATGGCAAATAGAACCGGAATTTCAAAGATATTTTGGTATAGAATGAGGTAGTTTGAAAAGTGCGATCCCTTCTTACCACTCTAATTTGCGCTAATTGCACTCAGTACTTGAAAATCTTTGTTCACAGCTCCTTCATGTTTTTCTTTCCAAATATTTTTCGCGAAGAATTTTCGATCTACATTTTAAAAGGTAATAGCATTCTAAATTCTCACCAATAATCGTGTTTCCATTGTGAACATTTTTGATACCCATTTGAATGTCTTTAACGCTGAAGTCCATTTTCAGGTCGTCCAGTTCAAGGTACTTCTGCCCCGATCTGGTTACTGTATTTCCTTTGATGTAGACCTTGGCACGAACTCCGTCTGAAATTTTAATACGCCAATATTATTTCATAGGTAGGTATTTCGATACATTAGGTATCACAAATAATAAAAAAAAAATTACGGGTTCTTTAACGGAGTTGTATGAGGGGAGGCAGGGAACCTGTTCTATGAGTCGTATGGTGTTTGAAACAATGAATATCTGGCTTATTGAAGGGGCTAAGCCATGTGGTGTATGGAGTATTGCTTATCTAGTTACTTGAAGGAGCTATTTTAATCGGGCTATCAATGCTGCCAGATATACAGATTTTCAATCCCCGAAAAAATTGGGATTTTTCTACGGATTATGCGGATTTTTTGGGCTCGAGGGAAAAGTGTCGCAGTCGCTTGCAGGCTAATACTGCTCTTCTGAAACATTGAGTTGTTCAAGGGAAAAGTACCTCAGTTAAAAGTATGAGAGATACCATTCTTATGATCGGTATACTGGACTTGAAGTAGGCTTGGACTAGGTTGAAACTTGGAAAAAGTTGGGGTAGATATTTTTTGCCGGATATCACACGGCGCACGACGTATGGCAAATTCCTCACTGAACAGCGCTGAACAGATACCTATAGTTAAGGTAGGAGTGACTCTGATGCGACAAAATTTTACAGATTTTAAAAAAGGACTTGCAAAATTTTTCAGGTTGTTCTTCATAGAAAATGACAGAGAGTGGGTTATTGAAAAGACTTTCTCAAGCTTATACCTCTTTTCCTGACATTAATTACGGTTGCTTAAGTTGCAATAAGCTTGGACAGACAGGGTTGCCATGTTCTGAACAAATGATGTTCAAAACGCACAAAAAAAAGTCAGGATTGTATTTTAAGCGGAATTCTGTTTCATGTTTAAAAAATATTTCTTTGGTTTCAGACTTGTTTCTCTTAGTACAATGAAAAACATCAAAAACTTTGTTTAGGTTAAAAGAGAGAGAGAGAGAGAGAGAGAGAGAAAAAAAAAAGAGATAGAATGTTGTTTAAAACAATGATAAAACCAGTTTTCTGAAACGTGTTCAGAACGACAGTTGGAGCTCCAAAAATATGTACCTAAAAATGGAGTTCAATGTTTCAAAGCGGTTTTGAACTGTGTTTGAAACATTTGAAACACGTTTCAAACAAGGAATTTAAATCCACTATTAAAAACATATTCTAAACATAAAATCTATTTTTAACCAAAAGAAAAAGAACGTTTTTAGTTTTTTTTTCTTTTTTTTTTCCGCCGGTTTCATTTAAACCGAGGAACCCTCAATTTGACGTTCCTAATTTCAATTTTTTAGGGTTTTTTTATGTATCAGCAGTGGGAAAACTTTCTCTCATGCAATCACCTTCTGAGTTAAAATATTAAATAATGATTAATAAATTTGTTTTATTAATTTTTCAATTTTTAATTTATCAAATCAATTTTTTTAATTTAATTTTTTTTCAACTTCAAGGATTAATTTTTCTATAAATAATGATTATTTAAAAATCATGTTAAAATCAATAATTTCATATTATGTGTTCATTATTACTTACATAATTAGTGATTGAATAATTTAATTTGTTTTAAAATAAGTAATATCAATTCAGATTTCAAAAGATAAATTTAAGAATTTTATTCATTATTTTCATTGAAATTTTCAATTGAAAATTGAATATAATCAATTTTTCATTGTAATAAGAAAAAATTTGATTTACTTAGTTGAATTACCATTTGATAATTATAGGAAAATATTTGAAACATGTTCCAAACAAGGAATTGAAAACCATCAATCAAAAATATATTCTAAACACAAAATCTATTTTTAACAAAAAAAAAAAAAAAAAGAAGAAAGAAAAAAAAAAGAAAATGTTTTTGATTTTTGTAAGCTTGTAAAAATGCCCTTCTCAAACCAAGATAATTTCAACTCAATTTAATGATCCTAATTTTACTTTTTCAGTTTTTTTTCTTTCTTTATCAGCAGTGGGCCAACTTTTTCTCATGCAATCACCTTCTGAGTTGAAAAATTGAATAATGATTATAAAATTTAATTTTATTAATTTTTCAATATTTTCAATTAATTCAATCAATTTTTTTAATTTGAATTTTTTTTAAACTTCATGGATTAATTTTTCTATAAAATAATGATTACTTGAAAATTATATTGAAATTAATAATTTCATATTATTGTTTATTACTTGCATAATTAGTGATTCAATAATTTAATTTGTTTTCAATTAAGTAATATCAATTCAGATTTCAAAAATTTGACAAATTTAAGAATTTTATTCATTATTTTTATTGAAATTTTCAATTGGAAATTGAAGATAATCAATTTTTCATTGCAATAAAAAAAATTTTAATTTACTTAGTTGAGTTACCATTTAATAATTATAGGAAAATATTTGAAACACGTTCCAAACAAGGAATTGAAAACCATCAATCAAAAATATATTCTAAACACAAAATCTGTTTTTAACAAAAAAGAAAAAAAAAAAAGAAAATGTTTTCAGTTTTGTTTTTGTAAGCTTGTAAAAATGCCGTTCTCAAACCAAGATAATTTCAACTCAGTTTAATGATCCTAATTTTACTTTTTCAGTTCTTTTCTTTCTTTATCAGCAGTGGGCCAACTTTTTCTCATGCAATCACCTTCTGAGTAGAAAAATTGAATAATGATTATAAAATTTAATTTTATTAATTTTTCAATATTTTCAATTTATTAAATCAATTTTTTTAATTTGAATTTTTTTTTCAACTTCAAGGATTAATTTTCTATAAATAATGATTACTTGAAAATTATATTGAAATTAATAATTTCATATCATTTTTTATTACTTACATAATTAGTGATTCAATAATTTAATTTTCTTGAAATAAAGTAATATTAATTCAAATTTCAAAAATAAATTTAAGAATTTTATTCATCATTTTATTGGCATCTTTAATTGGAAATCGGATATAATCAATTTTTCATATAAATAAAAAGTTTTTTTATTCATTTAGTCGAATTACCATCCAATAGTTATAGGTTAATAGGAAAATTTGAAACACGTTTCAAACAAGGAATTGAAAACCATAAATTGAAAACTTATTCTAAACATAAAATCTATTTTTAACAAAAACAAAAAAAGAAATGTTTTTTTTTTTTTTTTTTCTTGGAAAGCCTGTAAAAATGCCGTTCTCAAACCAAGATTATTTCAACTCAATTGAACGGTCCTTTTGTTTTAATAATTTATTCATTTATTTTAACGAGCCTCAACTACACAGTGGGTCATTTGCTCAGTCGTTAGATTACATTACACAAAGGATCCTAATTTTTTTCTTTTTTTTTCTTTCTATATCAGCAGTGAGCAAACTTTTTCTCATGCAATCACCTTTTGAGTTGAAAAATTAAATAATAATATTAATAAAATTAGTTTTATAAATTTTTTAAATTTATTAAATCAATTTCTTTATTTAAAATACGTTTTTTGAACTTTGATGAATAATTTTTCTATAAATGAATGATTATTTAATAATTATATCAAAATTGATAATTTCATATCATTTATTATTACATACTTACATAATTATTGATTTAAAAATTTAATTTTCCTAAAAAAAAATAATTTTTATTTAAATTTCAAAAATTTAATAAATTTAGGAATTTTATTCACTTTTTTATTGAAATTTTTGATTGGAAATTAGGTATAATTAATTTTTCATATTAATAAAACTTTTTCAATATTTATTGAATTAAATTACCATCCGAGAATTATAGGAAAAATCTCACGTTTTTGATCATTTTTGCCTCATTTTATTTTTTATTTATTTATTTTAACATTGTTTATTTTTAAGTGGTGCCGACAACAGTCCAAAGACCAATTACAGCCGGCATCACTTCCTATAGTTAGTAAACATGTGGTAGAACAGAGTAAATAAAAATGTATGAGACAAACAGGGGAAAAAAGAAAAAATTGAAATTAAAATTTATAGAACACCCAAAAAAAAAAAAATTTGAAATTTTGTCGCGATCAAATATTGTAATGCATGCTATTTTGCCCAATTCTTAGGTGTCGTGATGGTGCGTGATCTGAATCGGGCTTGAGGCAGGGGAATGGAATATGCAATAATAGCACATCTATTTTCCTGCCATGCGAAAAGTAAGTACAATTAGAATAAGAATTAGGCGAACAAGATGTACCTAGACCTAGACGAAAAGCCCTACATCCTGAATAGTTTTTTCCCCGAATGTAGACAAGATAATCTTGTCTTATCTAATACTTTGATTGCCAATATCTGTGTATGAATAAATATAATTCAGAGATATGCGTCTCACCATTTTTTTTTTTTTTAATAATAATTATTTTTCAACATGGATCAAGACTCTCGGCATTATGCGTCAGTATCTCTTTCATGGTTTGCCACCATAATAACACCCGTGCTCAATTTGCAGGATTGCAGTCATGATTTTCCTCTGTGTTTGGACTTTTTGAGTAATTTTCACAAATATGAAGAAAAAATTACGACAGTACTAGCGCAATACGACCCTCAAATCTTGGTCATTGGAAAGCATCGTTTGTAATCGGGTCTTCGTGTGCCTACCTACGTCAATTGTGATCATATTCTCATACTTTTGCATTCGTTAGGAACACAAGGCAGTAAAACACGATTGCCAAAAAGAACTTCGAAAAAAATCATGTCTATGACGTCAATACGTGGTACACTATCACTTAGCACGTGCTCAATGACCTCATTGTTATTCAACCCACAAATGAGAGCCGAGTCATAGATTAAAACACAAGAAGCGCACCATGGCTATTTCAAAAGTCCCGGGAAATGTGATCTACGTGTCTTCGTTTCTTCCTTTGAGTGAGTCGACAATCCAAAGAAAACAAAGATCTGCTTTAGGTTACTTTAGAGAACTTTTTCAGGAGGCGTGATCTGTGTTCACAAGAAAGGAACTGATGTGTTTTGAGTTTGCTGGTGAGAACAATGGCTCTAGACCGAACTCACCATAAATACCCCAGTAGTCTCCACCACCAGAAGCCTGCACCATGATGAGCACTCCGGAACTGCGGTATTTAGCGTTAACTGTGATTCTGGGTATAGTAAAACTTAGTTGAAACTGCATCGAATTCAAATCGGATCTGCAAATACGAGAAAGATAATGTATACCTAAACCGAGACAAATCCTGGACGATAGACTCTCAAAAAGGGACTCACCTGACAGAATTGATGGTCAAATTACTGACTCCGTACGCTTCGATATCTCTAAATGTTGCTCGATAACCATTGGGCCCGGTTCCGAGAGCTAGATTAATTTCGTCAATTATGATCGGTTCGACGTCGCCAATACCGAGTTCAGGGATACCTGCAATAAGGTATACAATTACGTGATGGGAGATGCATAACAACACAAATTACGGAGAACGTCGATTGTCGACGACGAAGTTATTATTTTTAGAGATGCTGCAAGCCCGCTAACTATTTTTCACGCGTATGAGGAGGCAGTTTCCTGGTTATTTCTTCGACAAATTACGCAAAATTACGCTGCACCGAATGTATGAAAATCATAAAGATAGGTAGCGACGCCGTAAAATATAGATATTTATGATGAACGTAATTATTGTGGAGTATAATATCGATTATAAATTATTATTCGTAGTTCGTTTGCATTCCATCGCGAGGAGTTGCTTGATTAATGCAGCGGTGTCGATGTCTACGTCAAAATATTACGCAAAAATTGCATTACTTTTAATTTTTTGATGGTGAAGCGACGACGATGACGCGTAAAAATATTGTCGTCAGTGTGAACGCGTATTATTCTCATCGGCTTTTTATAATCTCGATGAAGTAATAGCTTCTAGACGGCTTACAACAATTTGAAATATTTTCACCTTCGAGATGCAGCAGCACCTCGGCGGGTAATTTCGTACGACGCGACGTACAATTCTAACGAGACAATGAAACCCAAGACACTTACCTCGTCTGAAATTCATCGCAAGCATGTTAGCCGAGTGCGTGAGACATTGGTTTATCTGCGGATCGCTCTTATGGCACGACTGTATGATCTCGGCTGTAAATAAACAAAACAAATTTGTCAAGCAATATTTATAAGGATTTAGATGGTTTTTATTTGTCCATTCGAGTGATAAGTATCAACAATGCTCTATATTCTGTGTCTATTGCTCTAGTGTAGTAAGCACGTGCCCGGAACACCAAAAGTTCGCGAGGGTGGGATTTTAACGAAGGCTTGTACGTAACACTCAATAACATCTTATCTTCCCGTTTGAGGAGGCCCGCTTCCACATTCACCCACCTCTCCCCTCCTTCATACCATCTGATTCTCTTTCATCCTTACTTGCTATCCAGATCCCTCATTCTAACAATTCCATCTTAGAACAAATCCGTATTCTTATACAAGTTCTTCTCCAGCAGATGGAAGAATTGAACCAATTTTCATTTTCGAGTTATATTGATTGCCAGCTACTCCAATCAGAAGATTCGAGCTATATCCCTAAGATAGGGGCTTGAACTTCTCAATCGCCAAGTATGTTATTAGTATTACAGTACAGCTTCTCTGCTCGTCTCAATTGACTCAGTTAATAGAAGGCCCCAGAATTTCTCTTCATCGCAAGACCTCTGCCTACACGCATTCAAAGATCGAAGACTCATTTCAGATACGTGTGGTGCTCTTCAAAAACGATGACATCCTTAACGAAGTTGAAAGAGGAACATAAGGAACCTGCGGAATTTCAATTGCCAGACGGCAAAATGCCAGAATTTTTGAACTCCCCATAGAACAGGCAACTTTTCCCTATCGATTAAGAATGTTATAAAAAAATTTATGTGAAAATTCCAGCGTAATAGAATCAATTTTTGTTTACCAGATGGATACATACTCAAACTTGTAACAGGTACATACCTGATGAGGGTTTGATTGAGCTAGTTTATGAGAGTGATTCACATCGTGATGACTCGCTAGTTCAATCATGATTTCCTCGGTGGTTCATTGTTTCTAGCCGTTAGATTGTTTAGTTGCTTTCATGTCGTCGTTGACAATGGTTTTTTAATCGAAAGCGCTCCGGCAAAATTTTTCGTTTCTGTGGCTACCTTTCAAGGTACTCCTTTGTGTTACAAGTTTGAGTATGTATCCATCTAGTGTCTTTGGTCATAATTTAGAGAACCGCATTAATTGCATGAATTTTTGTTTAGTTATTTGAGTTCAAAGTTGTACAGGGTCTTAAGGGAATTTCGCTTTCTGCCCCCACTCAGGCAAATGCTTATGCAACCGCATATCACAAAAATTTAACACGCGTTAAATGGCGAGTCTGATATCTAGGTAGTCGAGTTATATATCTATGTCCGAAGTAGGCGCACGCGCACTTCATAAATTCATTTTGTTATTTTCATTTCCGAGCCGACCGTTCAGAATTTTTTAATCAGATAATATCCCGATAATATCCATAGATATCTGTTGTTCCGAGTTTGCTTGTTCTTCAAACGTCTCGTCCTATACCTACTCTGGAATTTTGATGATTAATATTAACTATCATTCTAGTTCAATGATTTAATTCTGTCTGAGTTCTTTATACCTACAATCTACTACAGGATGTCAACTGTGTCTTTTAAAAATACATTTTTCGGAAAAACTATTTTGGCAGATTTAAAAAAGTGGGAATCAAGAATTACTGATGCCGAAAAGTTTATAAATGTTGATGCACAAAAACTCGACTTCCCAGGTAAACCTGTAACTGACCCAAGTTACAATGCTCAACTAAACAATAAATGGCACTGTTCGCACCATAACAAATACCTTGGGCAACTTGAAACTCACCAAGTACGTATTAAAAAAGTTCTATCGGATATAATGAGTACGAAGCTGATGTTCCTTCAAACGTGCATGAAAACTGAGAATGGCGAATCTTCAGCGAATAAGAAATCACCGCGACAAAATTTCCTAGAGGATGCAATCAAAGCAATGAACGGCTTTGAAGACAGAGCGGTGCAGGTGATTACAATCATCAAAACTTGGTTGTTGACGAGCAAATTAACTATGGCGGAGGAAAGAAACAATAGAATGGTCCTGGGTTACGTTGCCACGAGAAGTGTGTGAGGTAGACGTGAAATTGCGTGGTATTAGTTTACGGTATGATTAAAAACATTGATCGATTTTGTGCTAGATATAGGTATGAAAACTGATGGATGGTATCTTTATTTTTGAAATTAGAAAACATTATTTGTATCCTCATGCGCTACCTATATAATTATACGTATGACATTATTTTATTTTTATGAGAATTCCAATTTTTCAAGGATTGCGCAATTGCAGTTTGTTCCATTATTTGCAGGTTTCACATAAGGTTACATAAGGTACCTACGTTCGGGTATAAACGCCATGCTAAGGGAAACGCTCTGTGTCTGTCATCAACGCTTTTGAATAGGACGCAAATGAGGGGTCTGATAGAGGTGAGTCTGTGGTATGACCTGAAGGTTGAGAAGAGAGAATATGCGCGGTACAAAGGTAGAATGAGATCATTTTCTAAAAGCCTCTCCTAATCACGCCACAACATGTAGAGGGTAATAACGCCATACCATTTTGTAAGCTCATTACTTGTATTCTATCAGTGAAATCATGCTATAGGGTATCAAGTAGAGCGGTTATTCTAAAAAACTTGAAACTTATTTTACACCTTCTCTTCATCAAATTTTTAAAGTTGAAACTTTTTTCTTCCCATGAAATCCTTTTTTTCACTGATAATTTAGCATCACGAACGTTTTTTAACGCAGCATAGAGGTTATCACAGCTGTATTGCACTCTAGGAGTCGTTATTCCTAATGACACCAGAAGAGAACTTTCCCATCAGCTCGGAATTAATGCAGAAGAAAAACAACCGGCTAAAACGTTCGAGTAGTTCAGCTTGGCGTTTCTACCCGCATACTGTTATCGAATGTTCGAGTTTTTTTTTTCTCAAATATTCAATCGTATCTATTCGTAGAAGAGAGCTATTTCCAATGTTCGTGATGCGTTTAAAAACTTGGTTCAATAGCTTTTTGTTGGTGTAGGACACATTACCATAAACTTTTGGAGGGTACTGAATTCCAATAATTAGAAAATTTCCTCTAAAACTGTAAATCTTCTAAAAACAAGGCTGTCACTTGCTCGCGCCCGCGATTTTTGGTAAAATTTTGCGAGCGCGGGCACGAGCGCCGGCAAAAAAAAATTGTCCACGGGCGCCCGAGCGCAGCTGCGGGCAGTGCCCGTGGTGCCCGCGTGCGGTAACATTATCAGTTTTTAATATTTTATTGATTTTTCTTAGTGGTCGTGATCTTGCCCGCGCCCGCAAAATCTCACCAAAAATTACGGGCTCGGGCGCCCGCGGGTGCCCGCGACGCGGGCAAGTGACAGCCTTGCTTTTTTTTGGTGAAATTCAAATGGAAAGCTACCCAGAGAATGTTTAAAATTGCAGGGACAGACTTTGCTCAACTTTTGTACATCTCAGTTTTAAAAATAGATCGATAAATCAAGTAGTGCGAGAACGCTTAATTGAAAATCATTTCTGTATCATTGGTATGGGAGTATTATTAGAGTATTACATAGCATCACTGTTGTGTGTGGCGTGGAAGGTGGCGCTCCTAGGGAAGTCCTGCCAGGCATATTTTGCAAAAATTAGGAGAGATGGAAAAACTGCAAAAATTTGTGTTTTTTTTTGGCTTAAAAAGGTTTCATTAGGCTTACATTTTTCAAAAACTAATATTTTACACACAAACAATCAATTCTACCCAGAACACATCCTAAATTCCTTTGTTTCCTTATCAAACAACGCTAGCGACCCTATAATTTGCTTGATTTCAATCAGTGTATTACTTCAGCCAGCCAAAAGCCGAAAGCTGAAAGCCAAATTCAGCAAAATTTCTACTGATAAGACACAAGCTAGAAGCCAGCTTTAAGCGTACCTTTAAAAGCCAAAAACTTTATTCAGTTAAATTTTTTTGAGTAGCTTTTGGCTTCCTGTAAATTTTGAGAAGTTTTTTATTAAAAAAAAAAAACAGCAAAGCAACTTTTGTAGTTTTCTTTCTTTTTTTTTTTTTTTTTTCTTTTGCTAGAGTTTAGAGAGGAGAGAAACTGAGAAAGTGAAACATATTACAGTTTCAAAAAAATCAATATTTAATAGTCCAAAAATCAATGGCTGTACAGTTTTTTTTGTAAAAGTTGTAAGTTGTAGTTGTAATATTGTACCCTTAATAAAGATCTTTTTCTCTTGGTCATATCCCATTTCCCCAATGACTGAAAAGCCAAACGCCAGCTGAAAAAAAACCGAAAGCTAGCCAATTTTTTTTAAACAGCCAAAAGCTTATCCCAAAGCTATATTCTTCAAGGTATAACGTTCAAGCTAAAAGCCAAAACTGAATCTTTCAGCTGCAATAAACTAATGTACCCTTAATAGAGATCCCTTTCTCCTGATTGTGTACAATTTCCCTAATAACTGAAAAGCGGAAAACCAGCTGAAAGAAAGCCAAAAGCTGGCCAATTTTTCAAGATCAAAAGTTTAAGCCGAAAGCCAAAGCTGAATCTTTCAGCTGCAATACACTGATTCAAAGAATTGCACAATTTCAATGAAATGCTGAAAGCCAGAAGCCCAGTTTGACTGAATTTTTATTGATAAAAGAGAAGCTGAAAACCAGAATAACTCAAATTTTTCTAGTTTTCCTAATTCACACAAAATAGGAAAATACATTGGTCGAGTGTTCAAATTTGAATTTGAACTTTTTTTTTTCTTCAGGCTAAAACTGGCTTTGTCAGAAAATTAACAAAGAGATTGGCTCTGGATTAGTTCAGCTGTTCAACCGTATAGCAAAGAAGCAATGATCGCTAGTCAGAAGCCAAAGCCAAAAAATAACTGCATTTTTCATTCTTTTCAGATGCCAAAAGTCATGTCCTCAAAGATTGTAAGTTTAATTAAGGCAAAAGCTGATTTTTTTTTTAAATGTCCAGATGCTAAAAGCTGAAGCCGAAAAAGAGCTGTATTTTTGGCAGCCACAGTTGAAGTTTTTCAGCATTACATCCTCAGAAAACGTCCGCGTCCGGGAGTTTCTGTGAACTGCGTGACGTGATGTGACGTGATGTGCCGTGCCGTGCCGTGACGATGACGTAACGTGTGACGCTTCAAGACATCAGCAATGATCTTGACATACTGTAGGGACTTGGAAAAATCTCAACTTCCAGCCTTCATTATATCAGGCCTAGTATACAGTATACTGAGAAGAGTCCGCCAACTAATTTGCTGAGTGGGTATGCGAGCGCGTTCAACTTATTACGTCATCATTTTCAAGACTCGGAAACTAGGCTATGTATGATAGAAGGAGAACTTAGACAAATTTCAGGCTCTAAGCTATATTACATGATATAGGAGAAGAGCTTACAAAAATTTCACTCTCGAGCTATACATTATATGAGAAGAGTAAAAGAAGGAAGCCTGCCCTAGAGCTAGGTTTTGACATTGTTTGGATCCAGATTTCATAGGAAAGGGGAAGTCTTGGAAAAACATCGGCTTCCTTGACGGAATTGAACGAGGAACGCAGGGAACCTGATTTATGACTAAAATTTGCTTTAAAATTGAGAGCCGAGTTGAATTCCAGTCCTCCTCATATCATATATAGCTCCAGAATGAAAGGGTTCTTTTTCATGGTCACTTTAAGCCAAAAGCGCGAACCGTATTGTTTGACTGTCCTAATCTACATAGAAGCATGTGCAATCATTTAATAAAGATGAACACAAACTGGAGAATAAGTATCTCCCACAAGCGTAACAAAGTCCCATTTTTCCTGATTGGTTCAACTGACATACATTTTTTCATAACATAGATCAGCCGAAAATCCGCTAAATTGAGCCTAACAGCCACTTTTCAAGCGGTGGTAAGTTTTAGCCGAAAGCCAAAAATCAAATTTTTGACCGCAGTTTTCTGCATTTCAACTTCGTTTTGTAAAATAAATCTCATCATTTACACTTTTACGTCAGAATTTGAACCAAAACAGAACATCGACAGAAGAGCAGAGGATGAAACCTTTTGCTGGTAGGTCAAACGACAAACCATCAGTGCTCCATTATTGGGCTACATGGGCTGAAAATATCAGAAATGAAGAATATAACAAAAGAACAGAAGACTTCACACCCTATTTTCGGTCGCCGAGCATGCGCTCCAATTGTTCTTTACCAACACATTGATTTCCCCAAATCCTTATCAAAAACAGCCTGTCTAAGACGCCCTCCATACTGCCCTCCTTTAACGCTTGAATGTCAAAGTTTTCTCCAAGTTCTTTCCCTTTTATGGACTGGAAATAATATTGATCTTAATGTTGATAGTGATTCATTTCATTCTAAAGGATTGCAAGTCCTATCAATGTGATCAAATTTCAAATATTGGCAGAGACTGAAGAAGAATTTTAACCAAGCTGTGGTTCTATCGATTGATACCCGTTACGTAGCTTCAAAAATTAAAATTACATTACATTATTACAAAATTGGAATAGCCCTCTTCACTCCCCCTCCTAGCTAAACTAAGGCAACAAATGCTCAAAAACTAATGTTTCGACGGAATGTAATCAGGTTTGGAACAAAGGTGAAATAATGATAAGGCAAGAGTGCGGATGAATCATAATCAAAAATTACAATATTCTTTTAAAAATTTCATCGAAATGAGAAACTGTTAACACGAGCAGGCGGCGCAGCGAAGTGAAAGTAAGAATGGCACATCAACTCTTCAATTAGGCTTAATAATAACGATGAATACGGTTTGGGTGGTTCTCGAAGATTAAAATAGGTACCTACAGATTCGGATACCGCGCGATACAAATCAGAGAGAACGTGAAATCACCGCAATTAGAGATGACTGTAAATCGAACAAATTATGCATCGAGCGCAAATTGGATGATTTTCGTATAGGTAGGCATTCTATTTATCAAAATTGGAAACTGTGATCTGAATGTACTTACATAAATCTCTTTGAGCTAAAATAGCGGTGGCCACTTGTAGAACAAGAAGTATCGTCCGGAAGAGAGCCATTCTATCACAATTTCTTATACCGTATTCAGATTAGTACCGGTAGTTGGTGTAGCAGCAGTCTGAGCGACGACTCCTAAACCTGAAACAAGTAACACTGGCGTAAGTGAAATTGAAAATATTAATATGCTTTATGGTATATAGTATTAATGATGCTATTCGATAATGTTGATGTAACCCGATAAACATCGCGTCATGATTACGGAAACAGACGGTACACGTTTACAATGGAGCAGGAATCCCAACAATGAAGAATTTCTCCTCATTTTTTTAAATTCATTTCGGAAGCATCTGAACTTGTTGCGTGTCAGCCTATACCGATGCATTGTCATTGTCATTTTTGCCCGACACTCCAAGGATACCATGGTCATCTAATACCTACACCTAATGCATCCTCGTTTCTAGAAGTGTTGTTGTCGGACGGTAGGTACGTGAGCGACTGGATTGCGATGAGTCACAATAGTCGCACAGTAACGAGTTGATCAAAGAAATTTGTCACGACAGTCGCGGAAATACCCAGCAACCTTATCCTAAAGCTCATATCTCACCAAAATTAAGTATTCTTGAAGCTAAGATTCAAATATTTGAGGAAAGTATGAAAAATTCACGGGAAGAGGACAAGTATTGACAGAACCTCGAAGACAATTTTTCCCAAAGGTCGATTTGGGGTGGAATTAAAGAGAATGTTGTGAAATAGAGCTCGAGGATGCCGCACGTCTACTCAAATTCACCCTTGATAAAATCTCCTCTCAGGACCTGGGTCGTTAATAGCATTTTTCTAGCCAAAAAACCCTCTTACTTATTTTTTTAAAAAAAGAAGTCGCTAATATCTTTCCTCTTCAGTCTTCGATTCTCCTCTAAATTCCCTAGCCTCATTCTCGATTCCAAGCACTCCTGGACTCTCTACATCAAACTTTTTAAAGCCAAATGCCTGAACTCACTGAATGTCCTTGATTATCGATCCCACACTCGCACTGGTTGCATTCGCAAATTCCTTCTCTAGATGCATAAACTATTCACTGTTCCGCTGTCAACTAGATTACAGGTCTCCAATCAATAAACAGGCAAACAATTCCTCCCCGAACCTTCGTACCTCGCTAAGTCTACGCGCATTTTTCTTTCCTCCTTCAGTTCCCAACCTTTTTGCTTCTTTCACTTGAATCCCCTGTCGAAATTGATTACAAATTCAAGCCCCTCGTTCTAATCTCGTCTTCGACCCCTCCCCGGACATCAACTGGGCTGACCCATATCAAAGCCATCATTGCTAATGACTTTCCCTGCACAACCTGCGTTTTACAGAGAAAAGATGGATCCAAATCGGGCTCCAGAACTGGCTACGTCTTCTTCAGAGTGTTTTCACAGTATTTCACATTGCATACTTATTGCTGGATTGTATACTCATTTTCATTTTGTCACGGAGAGGGACTTGGAGAAATTTCGACACTCTAGCCATATATGATATGAAGTGGACTTACGCGAGCGCGAGTGCGTCCGCAAAGGTTGATAACGTCAAAGAGAAATTGATGACGTCACGGAGATGCTGATGACGTCATGGAGAGGAATTTGGAAAATTTTCGACACTCTAGCCATATATGATATGAAGTGGACTTACGCAAGCGCGTCTGAGAAGGTTGATGATGTCACAAAGAAGTTGATGACGTCACGGAGAGGTTGATGACGTCACGGAGAGGTTGATGACGTCACGGAGAGGTTGATGACGTCACGCAGATGTTGATGACGTCATGGAGAAGGACTTCGAGAAATTTTGACGCTCTAGCCATAGATGATATTAAGCGTCTGAGAAGGTTGATGACGTCACAGAGATGATAATGACGTCAAGGAGAAGGACTGAGAGAAATTTTGACACTCTAGCCATATATGATATTAAGTGGACTTACGCAAGCGCGTCCAAGAAGGTTGATGACGTCACAGAGAAGTTGATGACGTCACAGAGATGTTAATGACGTCACAGAGATGTTAATGACGTCATGGAGAAGGACTTCGAGAAATTTTGACACTCTAGCCATGTATGATATTAAGTGGACTTACGCAAGCGCGTCCGAGAATGTTGATGACGTCACAGAGAAGTTGATGACGTCACAGAGATGTTAATGACGTCACAGAGATGTTAATGACGTCACAGAGATGTTAATGACGTCACAGAGATGTTAATGACGTCACAGAGATGTTAATGACGTCACAGAGATGTTAATGACGTCACAGAGATGTTAATGACGTCACAGAGATGTTAATGACGTCAAGGAGAAGGACTGAGAGAAATTTTGACACTCTAGCCATATATTATATGAAGTGGACTTATTCAAGCGCGTCCGAGAAAGTTGATGACGTCACGGAGAAGTTGATGACGTCACAGAAAGGTTGATAACATCACGGAAAGGTTGATGACATCACAGAGAAATTGATGACGTCACAGAAAGGTTGATAACATCACGGAAAGGTTGATGACATCACAGAGAAATTGATGATGTCACAGAGATGTTGATGACGTCATGGAAAAGGACTTTGGGAAATTTTGACACTCTAGCCATAATTATATGATATGAAGTGGACTTATGCGAGCGCGTCCGAGAAGGTTGATGACGTCACAGAGAAGTTCATAACATCACAGAAAGGTTGATGACGTCATGGAAAAATAGATGACGTCATGGAGAAGGTCATAGAGAAATTTTGACACTCTAGCCATATATGATATGAAGTGGACTTATGCAAGCGCGTCCGAGAAAGTTGATGACGTCACGGAGAAGTTGATGACGTCACAGAAAGGTTGATAACATCACGGAAAGGTTGATGACATCACAGAGAAATTGATGACGTCACAGAAAGGTTGATAACATCACGGAAAGGTTGATGACATCACAGAGAAATTGATGATGTCACAGAGATGTTGATGACGTCATGGAAAAGGACTTTGGGAAATTTTGACACTCTAGCCATAATTATATGATATGAAGTGGACTTATGCGAGCGCGTCCGAGAAGGTTGATGACGTCACAGAGAAGTTCATAACATCACAGAAAGGTTGATGACGTCATGGAAAAATAGATGACGTCATGGAGAAGGTCATAGAGAAATTTTGACACTCTAGCCATATATGATATGAAGTGGACTTATGCAAGCGCGTCCAAGAAAGTTGATGACGTCACGGAGAAGTTGATGACGTCACAGAAAGGTTGATAACATCACGGAAAGGTTGATGACATCACGGAGAAATTGATGATGTCACAGAGATGTTGATGACGTCATGGAAAAGGACTTTGAGAAATTTTGACACTCTAGCCATAATTATATGATATGAAGTGGACTTATGCGAGCGCGTCCGAGAAGGTTGATGACGTCACAGAGAAGTTGATGACGCCACGGAGAGGTTGATGACGTCATGGAGAGGGACTTGGAGAAATTTTGACACTCTAGCCATATACAATATGAAGTGGATTTACACAAGCGCGTCCAAGAAGGTTGATGACGTCACAGAGAAGTTCATAACATCACGGAAAGGTTGATGACGTCACGGAGATGTTAATGACGTCATGGAGAAGGACTTAGAGAAATTTTGACACTCTAGCCATATATGATATGAAGTGGACTTACGCAAGCACGTCCGAGAGGGTTGATGACGTCACAGAGAAGTTGATGACGTCATGGAGAGGAACTTACAAAAATTTTGACACTCTAGCCATATATGATAAGAAGTGGACTTACGGGAGCGCGAGTGCGTCCGCAAAGGTTGATGACGTCACAGAGAAGTTGATGACGTTACAGAAAGGTTGATAACGTTACAGAAAGGTTGATAACGTCACGGGAAGGTTGATGACGTCACAGAGAAGTTGATGACGTCACGGAGGAGTTGATGACGTCACGGAGAGAAACTTACAAAATTTTTGACACTCTAGCCATATATGATATGGAGTGGACTTGGAAAAATTCCTACCTTCGAGCTATATATGATAGAAGGGGAACTTGAAAGATTATTGAATCTCGAGTTCTCCCCCCTCCCCGATCTCGCGCTCGCGCAAATGGGCTCGGGGCAGCGTGATTGCATTTCTGCAATGGTATCTAATTCTTTTGTTCCTTTCGAGGGGGGGGGGCTCCGACTCGAACTCGGACTCGCAGATTTGAGAACACTGCCAGAGGGGAAAACTCCCATAAGGATGAGCCCAGAACAAAGACATGAAACATGTCAAAAATATGAATTTTGGCGGGAGACCCGCCATCCGTTTAGTTACCGAGAACCCTCAGAGGAATTCTGTCCATGTACGCGTAACGCTGGGGGGCTTAACGCTGGAGGGCATAAAGCTGGGACTTGGTATTTAATTCCGGGCTCTTCTATACCCCTCCATTAGCTAGTATAGGGACTTAGAAAAGTTTTGAGCTCTTCTATGGGCTGATGTACTGACTTGGAAAAATTCCGGGCTCTTCTATGGGCCAGTATAAGGACTTGGAAAAATGCTGGGCTCTTCTATACACTCAGCTTTCTATCATCAGCCGCGGGTCTCCCACAACTCTTGATCCCTGAGCAAGAGCCTGTAAGTTTTTTCACATCTATAGTTTAGAGGTCGACATTTTCTCCAATACCTTTCCTCAAAATTTTCCCCCTCGTATCAATAATTCGAAGAGTGCGTGCCCTTCTCCAATACACCTGTTATTATTAACAAAAACCGTTAAAACGTCAACATAAAATGATTGGTCATTAGTTGAGATTCTTGAAAGCAGTGTGCCTAAATGAGGGCGAAATTTTTCAAATTTCGAGTTAGTCCCAATCGTTGTGTTTAAAAAAATTACTTCATATTTACAAAGAACAATGAAAGCACTAATGAAAGTAAGTATATTTTTTTATATTCAGCGCGCGAAAATGAAGCCAACATTCGTAGGCGCAGAAAAAATAAAAAAATACTTTATTTTTTTAATTACTCGCATTCATAAGATACAGCCTACTTCACATTTCATTCGCTCTCCTAATTTTTTTATCACCATGATGAACAATTTCTCAATATTATTGAGCTCCGCAAGGTGGACGTTAATGAGAAAGAGAAAATAATCCGAAATGGGCTGAACTTCGCCTCTTGAGCTAGATTCCATCTTATTATGGAAAAGGAAATCACAATTTGAGCTATATACGTAGTTCGGATCGAAACCTGTCTCGAAATTTTTTAAACACGATCGAAAATCAAAATGATGTTTCGACGATAAATATTTGTTTTCGTACGTACACAAGGAAGAAGAGGAAAAAAAGTACAAGAAACGCTAATTAACGAGGCAAACATTGATACTATCTTCGTTCTCGTCGTTAGTTTTTGTCATCTTGTTCGATTTTGTTCCGCGACAAAGAGAGGAAAATGTACGACCATAGGAACGAGTCATGAAACCAATTATTACGTCCTTCTTCCTCTTCCCCCTCCCACGCAAATAGGCGAATTACGTACTGAATTATGTTGAGAAAATTTATTTTTAGAACGAGTCTTTTCGATGGTACAAAAAGGAAAGTACACAAAAACACTTTTATTAGCGTTATACCGTTATAAGATACTTCCCATTATTGTGTTCCTTTTTGCGTACCTATACTTCTTGAAAAGGAATCGCAAGTCAACATACGTATGACGTAATGATTGATGGAAATTCGTCGAGCATGACGACTTTCAAAACCTCTCATCGTGACTTCCTTTCATTTCGTGACCGATTTTCACGAAGTAGACATCCGGTCCTTTTGGTTGGAATTGTGAAGCCTCCGTAGATGGGTGAGGCCAGATGAAAACACCACTTTTTCACCCTGTATAGCTTCTTTAAAGATGAAATGATGACTCATTTTGTGGAGGATAATATGGCAAAACTTCTAACGTATTTTCTCGGTGAAAAACCACGGGCACCTGTTACGCCTTTTTCAGAACTTCGCACTTTCTTCAAAGAGGAAATCTCTTCTTTCTGTACATTCTGTCTGAGAGTAGTAAAGATACCAAATGTACGAAACACTTGAAGGTAGAGCGACGTCGACCAGTAAACAATCCGAAATACAAATCGACAGACGAGTCGAGATCTTGAAATTGATGGCAGATCGACGTGGATTTGAATTCGAACTACAAATCGAATTGAAATCGACCTATAACGAAGCAATCTATCTCAATTCGGTGGAAAAATTTTGGAGAGGTCGACTTGCAATCGACTTAAGGCAATGAGTCGAACTGAAGTCGACATTTCCCAACTCCATATAATGATCTGAAGTTGATGGCAACAGATACAATTCTTACGGTAAGACTTTGACAGCAAGTAGATATGCGTCAAAGAAAAACCCGTTGGTTCTCAGCATATTTCATGAACTACAATTTCGCGTGCGAAATTCTTGTGAAATACAAGACCGCACAGATGAAGAAAGAAGGTGTCACGAAAAGAGCAACTTTGAACTCCACATACGATCATTTATTGACCTACCTTTCAATCATTTAATTCAGCATTAAATGAACTAAAATACAGGTGTCCCATGATGTGTATATGACGTGTATGATGCGTGTACGAAAGTGAGAGTGTTTTTCTGCATGTAATCATAATTAGAAATATCATTTGGAGAAAGCGGTCAGTCTTGCACAATCGTATTCTGATATAAAAAAAAAAAATGCTCAAATACTAAGTATACTTTTATCGATTTGTTGGTTTTTGTATTCTTTCCAGTCCATCCGGATGACTACAATTCTTCCTCTTCTTCCTCGAAGCTTCGGTACTCATCCAATTTAAAGAGAATGTCACTTATTTTGCTGTGCGATCTTCATTACCTACCGGTTCTTAATTTGTCGGGGCTCGTTTCTACACAAATCAGTAACGGCGACTTGAAGCCCGTTTCGAAATTGGCTTACAGCTTCAATCTCGTCAGCGAATATGATGAAACTTACAACATTTTTGTCCTCATACTTGACTTGTAATTTAGCGATGATTGTGCGAAGTATGTCTTCAGGATGGAGATGCTCCTTCGACGCTTTTATTGTCAATACCAAAGTTGAATCGGTTCTATGGCTATTTTGGCAAAGATGATTGCATTGGCTGAACCTAACCCTCAAAATTATCTGGTTCTGCCAAAAAAAAAAAAAAATTTCAAGTTCTCCTCTTATCACATATAGTTCGAAAGTCGAAATTTTTCCAAGTCTATAACTTTTTGACATGTTTCATGTTTTTTCTGACACCTTATACACTATTGAAAATTCGCGAGTACCACCCCCTCCCCCCCTAATAATGGACTGAGAAAATTTTCGAAAAATACCTGGGAGGTGATTGAGAAATCTGCAAGTACCACTCTCCCTCTTTTTTTGGGGAAAAAAAAAATAATAATAAATACCTAAATAAAAAAATAAAAATAAATAAAAATAAATAAAAATAAATAAATAAAAATAAATAAAAATAAATAAATAAAAATAAAAATAAAAATAAAAATAAAAATAAAAATAAAAATAAAAAATAAAAATAAGAATAAAAAATAAAAATAAAAATACCTGGGAGGTGATTGAGAAATCTGCGAGTACCACCCTCCCTCTTTTTTTAAAAAAATAATAATACTTAAATGAATAGATAAAAATTAAAATTAAAATTAAAATACCTGGGAGGTGATTGAGAAATCTGCGAGTACCATCCTTCTTATACTATCTGTAGTATATTTATAATGGACTTGGAAAAATTTTGGGTGAGGTTAGGTTGGGTTATGTTTAAGGACTTGTAAACAAATTTTCTACACCTGATGGATGATTGAAAAATCTGAGTACTACCCCTTTACTCTTCTTCTTTATACTGGATGTCTTTATAATATACAGTAAAAGCCGCTTAAGAGAATCGAGTTGGTCCAAAACAATTTTATTCTACTAATCGGTAAATTCTATTAACCAAAAAGAAAAAAAAATCTGCAGTGTGTTTATTCAGTACATATTATGTACATATCTTGATACTCTAAGTTAATTTAGGAAAAAAATTATCAATTTTTGTTTGTTTTGGAACGTTACAAATTATGGTTGAAATGTAGTTCTCATATTTGTATTACAATTGGAAGTGGTCTCCGTAATGTTGAACCCCTTGTCTAAGGATGTCTAGTGCATGCAGCATTTCTCGACAGGTTGGTACTGGTTGAAGAACTACTTCATCGTCGTCACTTGTGTCTTCTTCTGTATCACAATTCATAATCCTGGAACACAACTCTTCCTCAGAAGGTATGTTAGAAGTCTGAAGTCTATCATCAATTGCCATTCATTCCTCAAACACTGCCTTTGGAATGTCGTCAAATATGGGGAAGTCGTCCTCTTCTTCTACACTGCTTTTGGTCACACTGAAGCCACCTTTTCTAAAACAGTTTTCTATTGTGGAAGTAGAAACTGAGTTCCAAGCTCGTACAAGCAAATGTAATGCATCTAACAGGGAGGTTTTCTTTGCGATTTTGTTTGCACGAAATTCTTCACTTTGTGCTCCATCAATAGTGAGCTGTTCATCAATGACCTGTATTATTCGAAGTCTCTTATTCTACTAAACAAAGCTTGAATTACAGTATGCGATGAAATTTACATGCAAAAGTATGCAACCGTTCTGTCCCAGCCTATTTCATTCTACTAAACGACTTATTCTCTTAAGCGCATTTCTCTTAAGTGGTTTTTACTGTAGTATGTTTAATTGTTTATACTATAAAGTATCCCTTCATATATTTTCATGGCTTATCTTAATATGCTAGGCTAAGAGAACTCTGAGAGCCATTATGAAGCTATTAGCTTGTGACGTCATAGGTCGGTGACATCATAGGTTGGTAACGTCATAATTCGTTAATCCTGATCCGCTTATAACATCTGAAACATACTGAAGCGGGACAAACGAGCGGAGCGAGTGAGGCCCAGCAGCTTGAAATGTACTAAAAAGGACTTGTACCGGACCAAGAAGCGGGACGAACGAGCGGAGCGAGTGAGGCCCAGTAATTTCATCACCCTGAAATATACTAAAGTAGACTTGTACTGGACCCAGAAGCGGGACGAAAGAGCGGAGCGAGTGAGGCCTAGTAATCTCATCAGCCTGAAATATGTGCCCCTGACTACAGAAACCCACCTTGGCGGTAGACTTACACCAGACCAAGAAGGCTCATTAGCCTGAAATAATCCATAGTAGACTTATACTGCATCAAGCGAGTGTGCCACTCTAAAGCCATAGCCTAGAACTCTCAAATATTTATGTCTCGCATTATCCACAACATATCTGATTGGGCAAAATTTTGAAAACTGTTTTCCCCTGTTTATATACTAGATTTATACTTACTGGCTTTATGATAGCTATATACTATCTTTCCAAGCCTCCCCCTCCCTCCCTCCACCCTAGGTAGACTTATACTAGATCAAGAAGCTGTCCCAAAAAGCAGTCAGCCTAAAATACTCTAAAGTAGACTTATACTAGAACAAGAAGCTGGAAATTTTTGAAATTTTTGAATGATGAAGAGCTGAAGACGACTGGCGAAAAGACCTGAAACATGATCTTTATTTATTTGGCTACGCCAGAACATTGCTTTTTTTTTTTGTTTTTATCATCGAACCATCGTCGATGTCAAAATTGCGGAGAACTAAAAATCGACTGGTAATCAACGAGACAGAGAAGTCGATTTCACGTTGATGAAAAAAATTTGGAGAAGTCGACTCTAGATCGACGCCAATAAATCGACCAACCTACTAGAGAACTACAAATTGACCTGAAATAGACGTCGACGTGAGGTCGATCTCAACCATATATCGACACAATTTTGACCAAGACTTTGAAAGAAGTAAATAGGTAGATCGATTTTTCGTGACGATACAATCTTGATAAGTGTAGGCAAAAGCACCCAAAAAGAAGTCTGTCAGCTTTGAGCAACTTCACAATTAGCGTAGAAATAATATAGCGAAAGCTTGAAGATGAGAATTTTTTTTTTAAATACTGATAAGGGATTTTGTAGTGATCATATGGAAGTCGATATTCCGTTTACTAAAATGGGACGTCATTCCGAATCCTCGAAGAAAGTAAATGTGACGGTAAGGAAATGAGGACAGTCCATGTTTTGTGACCTCCGAGTAATTGAGAACTCCTTCCCAAAGAAATCTGCCATGACACCTACTGACAAAATCCGCTTAAAACAACCTAATGAGCAAAGCAGAGGGGAAGAAAATTACAGCCGACGAGATTTCAAACTTGTTCTTCGAGCTTTAGTATAAAAGTAAGACTCCGAAGATCTTCATGGTCATACGAATTAATTCGGTTTCTCATAGACTGAAAGCAATTTAGATGAACTAGGAATGATTGGAGAAATAGTTCGGAAAGTAGAGCCTAAAATAACTGCCCATGGTTAAGAGAATGAAAGATTTTTTAAATTATCTATAGAATCGTTTAGACATTATATGACTTGACATTCAGAAAAAATAAATTTTCCCAGACAGGATTCGAAAGCAAAAGAAAAAAAAAAACTTTCCTTAATTAAATTTTACGAGTTTTGAAAGTATATTTGGGATACTTCAACAGACAATTAATCTGACAACTTTAAGGGAGATTCCTTACTTTTTACAGGTCTTAAGAATTCAATTCTTTTCCTTCCTATTCGTATTTTAACACTTTTATCAAATCAATCATGCGCACGATTACATGACACATTATTTTCACGAGCATATCTTTTTCACTCACAGTCGCACGCTTCGTGACCGATCAAAAAAGATTAAAAAGCTTCCTGACGCAATCAGGTTGTACTTTTAATGTACGGTATTCTTTTCCTAATTTAATTTCGTAAGTTTATGAATACAGTATTTTCATCTATCAGTGGAAACTGAGGACCGGAAGTGGAAAAAAACTCGCTGACACTCGCTTGAAAATTTGCCAAAACAAGTACGTACGAGACTTCTATCACGTACTAGTTTTCAAAATAGACCTATTAAATTATCTCGCGTTTATTTTATGAGCTTTTCAAATTAATTGATATCGAGAAGAATATTTTGTAAAATTTATAATAAAACCATGACGATCATCCTACTGTACCGTGATAATGAACTTTGGGAAAATTTCGAAGCTTGACATTCAGAGACGGAGAAAAACTCATTGTTGGAAAAATCTTTTGTTCTGGAAAACTTACGGGGAAAAAGGTGGAAATTTGATTCCGGGAAAGGATTTAAACTTGTGGACATTTGGGGAAATTTCGGACCAAATGGAAGAATTTCGATTTAAAGGTACCTACTATTATGAACTTGGAATTCGAAAAATTTTCGAGGGTCGATACCAAAAAGAGGGAAGGGATGCTTTAGTGCAATTCCATATTAAAGCTAGGCTAATACGGAGAGTGGCCCTTAATACGGAAACCTCAGTTTCCTCAAGTCTCAAGTCCGTACTCCGTATTAAGAGTGCAACTCCGTATTAAAGCTAGGCTAATACGGAGAGTGGCCCTTAATACGGAAACTTCAATTTCCTCAGTTCTCGAGTCCATACTCCGTATTAAGAGTGCAACTCCGTATTAAAGCTAGGCTAATACGGAGAGTGGCCCTTAATACGGAGACCTCAGTTTCCTCAAGTCTCAAGTCCCGACTCCGTATTAAGAGTGCAACTCCGTATTAAAGCTAGGCTAATACGGAGAGTGGCCCTTAATACGGAAACCTCAGTTTCCTCAGTTCTCAAGTCCCGACTCCGTATTGAGAGTGCAACTCCGTATTAAAGCTAGGCTAATACGGAGAGTGGCCCTTGATACGGAAACCTCAGTTTCCTCAAGTCTCAAGTCCCGACTCCGTATTGAGAGTGCAACTTCGTATTAAAGCTAGGCTAATACGGAGAGTGGCCCTTAATACGGAAACCTCAGTTTCCTCAGTTCTCAAGTCCCGACTCCGTATTGAGAGTGCAACTCCGTATTAAAGCTAGGCTAATACGGAGAGTGGCCCTTGATACGGAAACCTCAGTTTCCTCAAGTCTCAAGTCCCGACTCCGTATTGAGAGTGCAACTCCGTATTAAAGCTAGGCTAATACGGAGAGTGACCCTTGATACGGAAACCTCAGTTTCCTCAAGTCTCAAGTCCCGACTCCGTATTAAGAGTGCAACTCCGTATTAAAGCTAGGCTAATACGGAGAGTGGCCCTTAATACGGAAACTTCAATTTCCTCAGTTCTCGAGTCCATACTCCGTATTAAGAGTGCAACTCCGTATTAAAGCTAGGCTAATACGGAGAGTGGCCCTTAATACGGAAACCTCAGTTTCCTCAGTTCTCGAGTCCATACTCCGTATTGAGAGTGCAACTCCGTATTAAAGCTAGGCTAATACGGAGAGTGGCCCTTGATACGGAAACCTCAGTTTCCTCAAGTCTCAAGTCCCGACTCCGTATTAAGAGTGCAACTCCGTATTAAAGCTAGGCTAATACGGAGAGTGGCCCTTAATACGGAAACCTCAGTTTCCTCAGTTCTCAAGTCCCGACTCCGTATTGAGAGTGCAACTCCGTATTAAAGCTAGGCTAATACGGAGAGTGGCCCTTGATACGGAAACCTCAGTTTCCTCAAGTCTCAAGTCCCGACTCCGTATTAAGAGTGCAACTCCGTATTAAAGCTAGGCTAATACGGAGAGTAGCCTTTAATACGGAAACCTCAGTTTCCTTAAGTCTCAAGTCCGTGCTCCGTATTAAGAGTGCAACTCCGTATTAAAGCTAGGCTAATACGGAGAGTGGCCCTTAATACGGAAACCTCAGTTTCCTCAAGTCTCAAGTCCCGACTCCCTTAATACGGAAACCTCAGTTTCCTCAAGTCTCAAGTCCCGACTCCGTATTAAGAGTGCAACTCCGTATTAAAGCTAGGCTAATACGGAGAGTAGCCTTTAATACGGAAACCTCAGTTTCCTCAAGTCTCAAGTCCCGACTCCATATTGAGAGTGCAACTTCGTATTAAAGCTAGGCTAATACGGAGAGTGGCCCTTAATACGGAAACCTCAGTTTCCTCAGTTCTCAAGTCCCGACTCCGTATTGAGAGTGCAACTCCGTATTAAAGCTAGGCTAATACGGAGAGTGGCCCTTGATACGGAAACCTCAGTTTCCTCAAGTCTCAAGTCCCGACTCCGTATTGAGAGTGCAACTCCGTATTAAAGCTAGGCTAATACGGAGAGTGACCCTTGATACGGAAACCTCAGTTTCCTCAAGTCTCAAGTCCCGACTCCGTATTAAGAGTGCAACTCCGTATTAAAGCTAGGCTAATACGGAGAGTGGCCCTTAATACGGAAACTTCAATTTCCTCAGTTCTCGAGTCCATACTCCGTATTAAGAGTGCAACTCCGTATTAAAGCTAGGCTAATACGGAGAGTGGCCCTTAATACGGAAACCTCAGTTTCCTCAGTTCTCGAGTCCATACTCCGTATTGAGAGTGCAACTCCGTATTAAAGCTAGGCTAATACGGAGAGTGGCCCTTGATACGGAAACCTCAGTTTCCTCAAGTCTCAAGTCCCGACTCCGTATTAAGAGTGCAACTCCGTATTAAAGCTAGGCTAATACGGAGAGTGGCCCTTAATACGGAAACCTCAGTTTCCTCAGTTCTCAAGTCCCGACTCCGTATTGAGAGTGCAACTCCGTATTAAAGCTAGGCTAATACGGAGAGTGGCCCTTGATACGGAAACCTCAGTTTCCTCAAGTCTCAAGTCCCGACTCCGTATTAAGAGTGCAACTCCGTATTAAAGCTAGGCTAATACGGAGAGTAGCCTTTAATACGGAAACCTCAGTTTCCTCAAGTCTCAAGTCCGTGCTCCGTATTAAGAGTGCAACTCCGTATTAAAGCTAGGCTAATACGGAGAGTGGCCCTTAATACGGAAACCTCAGTTTCCTTAAGTCTCAAGTCCGTGCTCCGTATTAAGAGTGCAACTCCGTATTAAAGCTAGGCTAATACGGAGAGTGGCCCTTAATACGGAAACCTCAGTTTCCTCAAGTCTCAAGTCCCGACTCCCTTAATACGGAAACCTCAGTTTCCTCAAGTCTCAAGTCCGTACTCCGTATTAAGAGTGCAACTCCGTATTAAAGCTAGGCTAATACGGAGAGTGGCCCTTAATACGGAAACCTCAGTTTCCTCAGTTCTCAAGTCCATAACTTTTTAAAATCACAAACATTATCAAACCAGCATTTGCTTTCTACTTTTTTTTCTCCTTTGACCGACCTGCCCGCCGGCTAAAATCCTCGTGGCCCACCGGGAAGTTCCCGATTTCCTACCCATCAGTCCAAGCCTGGAGACTCGAGACTCGAGATTGGGACTCGCGCTCTAAGACCCAAGCATCAGGCTTGAGACTAACATTTGAACCTGGGACTCAAAATTGACCCTATAGAGTGACACTCAAAACTGGCACTCAGGACTGAGACTCGAGTATGAAGACTCGCGCCTGAGACTCAAGACCGACACTCGAGATTGGAACTCGCGCTTAAGACCCAAGATTGAGGCTTGAGACTGGCATTTGAGCTTGGGACTCGAGACTGACACTCAAGACTGACACTCAGGCCTGAGACTCAGGACTGAAACTCGCGCTTGAGGCCCGAGGAGACTGAGACTCGAGACCAAGAATCAATATTGAGACTCGAGGCCGAGACTCGAGACTGACATTCGAGCTCGAGACTGAAGGTTGAGACTCGTGGCTGAGACTCGGGACTGAAGACTCGAGCCTGAGACTCAAGCTTAAGACTAGAGACCAAGACTCGAGCATGTGACTCGCGCTTAACACTCGAGCTTGAGGCTTGGCAATGGCATTTGAGCCTGAGACTCGAGCTCTAGACTTGAGCTTAAGAATCGAGACTGTGACGCAAGACTCGAGACCGAGACACGAGACCGATACTCGAGCCTAAGCGTGAGGCCTGAAGCGGTAATACCTACTCGCCCCCCTCCTGGCGCGATGTCCCTGGGTATGATATCATTAGGACCAGAGCGGTCATCGCTTAAAATCTCTAAAGACGGAAAAAATTCAGGAAGAAGAAGGTGGAGAAGGTGATTTTTGCGGGGAATGATTTTCGACTCAAATTTTCCTGGAGGAGAGGAGCGCGATGTCAAAAAAATTACGATAGTTACGTAAGGGACTTTCTTAAATTTGACAAATTTCAATGATCGAAAACAGCAGAGCCATTGCCGAAGGTTCAGTCGCCGTCAATTGCCTTCCTCTGTTTTCTTGATTAAATTCCTCACCACCCTTCGAAATTCTTCCAAGTCCTCCTCCTATCACCTAAAGCTCGGCAGTTTAAATTTTTCTAAATCCCACTTTCTGCCAGACAATGCCTTTCTCTGAGTCACCAGTCGGCCAGACGGCGCCCTTTCTTCGATTTACCCCCCCCCCCCCTTACAAAACGGGTTCCTGTTGAAATGGATGAGGCCTCCCGAACTCTCCACCTCGAGGGAATCTCCTCTAATTCTCTCAATTTGTTCTGTAATTTTTCATTTTTCTCTTGTCCTTGCCCTATTACACAATTTCAACTACTGAGGCAGCCTAGTGGTTAGCAATTGTAGCTGGGATGTTGGAGCTAGGTAATTAGGGGTGAAGGCAAAATGGTGTCCACGCACCTAAAAGCAGGATATTTGATTGTGAAGATCAAAAGAACTCGACCAATTTTGCCGTCTATGAAGCCTCCTTCCTCTCCTGTTATGTAGGAGTGAATGTTGGGCAATGTACAGGGCATCACAGCAGTCAAAAAATTCCATCAGAGGCAACTCGTATCAAGTGGTAGGACCTAGTAGGTGCTCAAAACAGCAAATTGGGACCTCGAGAAGCAGCTGATAACGAGAAACCAGTTGTAGTGGACTGGACCCCGTGTAAGAATGCCAGAGGAAAAACTGTGTGACCAAGTGTTATACGGGAAAATCCGGCGAAAAAGGAGAACCAAGAGCGATATGAGGACGTGCTGCATGGTACACTAGAAAACCCTACGGCCGTCAATAGACAGATACATCTAGAGATCAGCGATCAACAAAAACCGAATGCTGTGAGACCTACAGAAGCACCCTCCCTCAGCCTCGACTGAGGTCGACTGAAAGAGATCTCCCGAATCGGGGCCTGAAAATCAGCCTTGTCCCTTCCCCACCCTTCGATACACACTGAAGGGACAGACACTTCGAAAGAGTTTCGAATTTTAGGCTCTGCACGTAAGTAGTTTATGAGCCTTTAACTAAATCTATACCACCATCTCGACAGATTTATGAGACATGTTCTCTTCAGCAGCCAGCAAAGTAAACTAAGAGTTTTATTTCTCAAAATACACATTTATGTTCATGATGAATCAACATAACTGCTAGAGTGATTGGAGTTCTTGAAATAAATCCAAAATGTTGCTCCTCCACAAAGGAAGTCCTTCAAATCCGTTGTATAATCGAGTGCATTGCCCTACTAGACATCGACAACCAGAAACGGACAGGAAATAAATCTGTAGCACCTCGATGGCGTGTACGTACTTTAAAAACTTAGTTTTTACCAAAAATACAGTGTATATCCATTAGTAGCGCGGCTCGGTTATCATCAGCCGTCTCACAGGTACTCGACATGGACAAATGTGGTTAAATTCATTTCACCTCAACACCGACCGGACAATAAAGGTGAAAACTTACGGAGAAAATGAAAATTTATGACTATCATTAATGCGCGTTTACGGTTTTTTTCTTCTCTCTTACTCTCAGACATATACTTAATAATCGCCCCTCTCGACTCCGCCTTTAAACAATGTAGACTACACATTTTAGAGTTGTAAATAGATTAATTAAATTATATATACCTAGTTGCTTTTACTTTTCGACTAACTTGTTTCCGTTTTTTTATTGTTCGCTTCGAATGAAATCTACATTCTAAGGTATACGAAAGCAACCTGAGAATCTTGTTTCCAGATTCGAGTACGTGATATCGTTAACTGATGAATGAGTCTTATTATATTTAGTGCGTGTGTCATCAATCTGAACTGATTTTGACGATTGGAGAAAAATGTATTAGATAGACCTATTTTACAACGTGCGCTCGTATTAGGCCAACTTCACGCCAATCATTCCTGTATTATTATATTTCATGGAGGAAATTTTTCATCGCCCTTCAAACCTCCTCACACAGTACGAAGTTTTCGACCCTTGATAGAGTTAATGAAATTGGTTCTAATATCGATTCTCCAAAATTGCTCCCCATGTCTTCTACATTCTCTATAGCTCATCGAGACGTATAGTCTCAATAAAGGACTTATTATTCACGCACGTGTTATATTGTTGTCCTAGGTAGACTATAATGCTGTATTATGTTATGCACTAATTATACCATACTGATGAATCAATTTATTTGTACGATCAAAAAAGGCAAGTCATTAAGCTACGAGGGGTTTATCCTATTCACATAAGCTATACTTCGAAATCATGCGATGAAATTCCTTAATAAAAATAATCGAAAGCGTCGATATTGATTAGCCTTCCATACAACCAACAAGCAGCAAACGAAGGTAATGAAGATAAAGCGAACAATTTGAAAAAAAATTCGTAAATTTTTTGTTGAATAAAGAGAAAAAAAATTCAATTACTTACTAGATTGCGGAGATTAATAAATTTTTCAATGTACGAAATACGTTGACCTATAAAAATAAGAAACACACACCAAAGTTGAACGCGTCAAATCAACGGAGGAAATGAGAAATACGAGGTAAAAAGACAGCGAAGCGATTAATGTTTTCTTTACACACGAAGCGACTCAACTGGACACAGTATCGTAAAACGCGTCGTACTTCGTATTTAAACTTAAACTAGTTTCAAGTTCAGTGGCATCTGTGATGCACTCTCTCCTGCGGTACTACAGCGAATCAGCTGAGTTTATTTCCTCGGTCTTTCGGCTTACAGCAGCGCTGGGCGATTTACAATATCGAGACTTTTTCAGCGAGTCTAGAGGCAAAGAATTTTCTTCAGTGGGCACACCATTAGTAAATTTAAAGGGACGATTTTGACATTGAAAACAAAATTTTACGAAACAAGTCGACGCTGATATAGTAGAAACCAATTAGGAAGGAATCTTCCCTAAAAAAACTCGTTTTATCAAAAGGCATTATCACATGTCGGCTAGTACCTACTGCTGAAACCACGCGATGGTGAATGACTATGTCTTGGAAGAGTTGCTGAGCCCAAAGTGTATCATCAGGTCTTTTTTGTTTCGTAATATTTGTAAGAGCTCATGTTTTATACCAAGCGCAAGAAAGGTTCATGGAAAAAAAGTTGGTAATAAACTTGTCGTTAATTCGATCATCCTATCCGCTGCTTTGTTGAGAGAAGGAAGCGAAGAAAACCTACATCTTATCCAAGTTGGTCCACTGCGTCCAGAACGGCCTTATTATTCCTTAATGGGTTTTTCCCGAAGTCTTATTAACTTTCTATTCATGTCAAACTTTGTACTTGAAATTGTTTCTATTTCCGTAATGTGGAGCCAAATAAGAAAGTTAACAGGTGGCAAGCGAAATCTTTCTTTCAAACCTCTAATAGTTTAAACAACAGGAATTTAGGCCATACTCATCTCACACATACTTATCCTCTCACTAATCTTGCTCCATTATCTCCTAAGAAATTCATTTGCAGGACATTTTTTCTCATACCCCGTTTTACAACCTATTCGATCCTCCCTGAAGATACATTCCAATATCCACTCAACAATAACTGCGAATCAATCGACTCCATTCTTACAAATGCTAACTGCCCCAGCCCGCGAGTCAACACCACAAAAGTTCTTGGTTTCAATTTCCACAACTGTCACTCTTGGATACCCCAAATCAAACTAACAAAATCAAAATGTATTCAAGCACTCAGTGTCCTGAAATTCCTTTTCCATCCTCAAGGAGATTGTAACCGAAAAATCCTCTTCTCTTCCACCTTTATCAAAGCTTAATCCGATCCATCCTTGATTGCGGCTCACCCATTTATGGTCTCGCATTCCCTCTCACTTGAAACTACTCGACACTGTCCAGAATTCTGCACTCAGAATAGCTACTGAAGCATTCCGGGCCAGTCCCGCTGGAAGCCTCTGTGCGGACGTTGGCTACCCCACTCCATTATCGACGCCTCAAACTAACAACCAACCTTCTCACAACTACCCTACAATATCCTCAAATCCTCTTCCATCATTGCATATCCCTTTCTTTGTGACCAACCTTCGTTCCAATCTCGAAATCGCTCCTTCAAGTGATTCCCTCAACCCCCCCTCCCGTGGCTTTACACTCCACTCAAAAAAATTCGCGACCTTACCCGCCTCCCTCATCTATCAACTTCTTCCGCAAAATACTAGACGCAGTTCAACAAAATTCTGAACACCTTTCACAACCCAATATTCTGTTTCACCGATGGTTCTAAATTTCGAAACAAAACCGGCTCTGTCACATCAGTCTCTCACCGACACCGCAACACCACATCAGTCTTCACCACTGAATTACAAGCTTTCGTCAGCTATTAATGAAGCTTCGGGCTCGGACGAGGTTTATTAACCGCAACTACATCTGAACATTTGAAACTTCTGCTCCTTGTTGACATGTTTCATGTCTTTTCTCTACCCCCTAAATCTCGAAAATGGGTCCAAGCGTCCTCACAGATGACCTTGGGACTTGTAAAATTTTAACGTTGAACTTCAGCCCTACCCCTGATTCCGAAATTTACGTCCGGACGTCTACACAGTTCTCTAGAATAGGAAATGGTATTGTACTATCATGAGAACCTTCCATTGTACTAGTTTCTCTTTGATCTATTCAATAAACTAACTAGCTTCATCCTACATCTAGGACTCCTGTATACTATATTCTTTCATAGGCCTCCTTTACAATAAGCCTCAGCTCAGCTACCATAAACCTAGTATACAGTATATAAGGTCCAGTAAAATGGAAGCTAAAGAACAGACCTAAGAAGTGGCTGCTATAGTGGGTTTAGCTTTCATCATATGAACTTAATGTACAGTATACTAAAGCGAGGAGTGAGCTCTTGGAAGATAGAAGCCTAAAATATTTCTAACTAGACTCATACTAGACCATGAAGGCCGTAAGTGAGCCCCTAACGCTATTGGCTTGAATTCTAATGGACACCCATACTAGACCAATGAGGGGGGTGAGCCAGCCCAACGTATAGTGCTATGTACAGGGCCGTCACCAGGGGGTAGAAAGTAGGTATTACCGCTTCAGACCTCGAGCTACTGCAGGCCTCGCGCCGACGAGGATAAAAAGAAAGTTAAAATTGTCTAAACTGAAAAAAGGGCTCATGTGAAAATTTTACTTTAGGTCTCAAAAAGTCTCGTCTACGCTCTCAGTCTCGAGTCTCAATCTCGAGTGTCAGTCACAAGTCTCAGTCTCCAATCTCAATCTCGAGTCTTAGTCTCATATCTCGAGTCTCAAGTCTGAGTCTCAAGCTCCAGTTTCAGTCTCCAGTTTCAGTCTCGACTCTCAAGTCTCAGTCTCAAGCTCCAGTCTAAGTCTCGAGTGTCAGCCCCGAGTCTCAGTCTCAGTCTCGAGTCTCTATCTCAAGTCACAGTCTCGATTCTCAGTCTCGAGTGTCAGTCTCAAGTCACAAGCTCCCGTCTTAGTCTCAGTTTCAAGTCTCGAGTCACGAGTCTCAAGTTTGAGTCTCAGTCTTGAGTCTCAGACTCAATTACTAATCTCAAGTCTCAAACTCGAGTCTCAATCACGAGTCTCAATCTCAAGTCTCCGTCTCGATAGTCAGTCCTAAGTCTCAAGCTCCAGTCTCAGTCTCATTCTCGAGCTTAAGTGACAGTCTCTAGTCTCACTCCCGGGGTTCAATCTCGCGTGTCAGTCTCAAGTCTCGAGCTCCAGTCTTAGTCTCAGTCGAGTCTCAATCTCGAGTCTCAGTCTCAATTCTCAAAGTCGAGTCTCGAGTCAAGAATCTCAAGCTCGAATCTCAGCCTCAAATATCAATCAGTATCGAGTCTCAGTCCTAAGTCTCAAGTCTCAAACTCGAGTCTCAGTCTCGAGTATCAGTCTCAAGTCTCAAGCTCCAGTCTCAGTCTCAGTCTCGACTCTCGAGCTTAAGTGTCAGTCTCCAGTCTCAGTCCCGAGTGTCAATCTCGAGTATCAGTCACGAGTCTCAGTCTCGAATCTTGAGCCCGAGTCTCAAGTCTCAAGCTCCAGTCTTAGTCTCAGTCGAGTCTCAGTTTCAAGTCTCAAGTCACGAGTCTCAAGTTTGATTCTCAGTCTCGAGTCTCAGACTCAATTCCTAATCTCAAGTCTCAAACTCGAGTCTCAATCACGAGTCTCAATCTCAAGTTTCCGTCTCGATAGTCAGTCCTAAGTCTCAAGCGCCAGTCTCAGTCTCATTCTCGAGCTTAAAAGACAGTCTCCAGTCTCACTCCCGGGGGTCAATCTCGAGTATCAGTCACAAGTTTCAGTCTCGAATCTCAATCTCAAATCTCAGTCTCGAGTGTCAGTCTCAAGTCTCATGCTCCAGTCTTAGTCTCAGTCGAGTCTCAATCTCAAGTCTCAGTCTCAATTCTCAAAGTCGAGTCTCGAGTCAAGAATCTCAAGCTCGAGTCTCAGCCTCAAATATCAATCAGTCTCGAGTCTCAGTCCTAAGTCTCAAGCTCCAGTCTCAGTCTCGAGTATCAGTCTCAAGTCTCAAGGCACGAGACGCAAGTCTGAGTCTCGAGCTCCAGTCTCAGCCTCTAGTCTCAATCTCAAGTCTCAAACTCGAGTGTCAGTCCCAAGTCTCAATCTTCCGTCTCAGTCTCGAGTCTCAAACTCGAGTCCCAGTCTCGACTCTCGAGCTTAAGTGTCAGTCTCCAGTCTCAGTCCCGAGTCTCAGTCACGAGTCTCAGACTCAATTCCTAATTTCAAGTCTCAAACTCGAGTCTCAATCACGAGTCTCACTCTCAAGTCTCAGTCTCGATGGTCAGTCCTAAGTCTCAAGCTCCAGTCTCATTCTCATTCTCGAGCTTAAGTGACAGTCTCCAGTCTCACTCCCGGGGGTCAATCTCGAGTGTCAGTCACAAGTTTCAGTCTCGAATCTCAATCTCAAGTCTTAGTCTCGAGTGTCAGTCTCAAGTCTCGAACTCCAGTCTTAGTCTCAGTCTCGAATGTCAATCAGTCTCGAGTCTCAGTCCTAAGTCTCAAGCTCTAGTCTCAGTCTCGAGTGTCAGTCTCGAGTGTCAGTCCCAAGTCTCAAACACGAGTGTCAGTCCCAAGTCTCAAGCTCAAGTCTCAGTCTCAAGTCTCAAACTCGAGTCTCAATCTCGTGTCTTAGTTTTAAGTCTCAAGTCTGTGTCTCAAGCTCCAGTGTCAGTCTCAAGTCTCGAGTTTCAGTCTCGAGTCTCAATCTCAAGTCTCAAACTCGAGGATGGGTCAGTCCTAAGTCTGAAGCTCCGGTCTCAGTCTTGAGTGTCAGTCAGTCTCGAGTCTCAATCTCGAGCCTCAATCTCAAGTCTCCTATTCGAGTGTCAGTCTCGAGTGTCAGTCCCAAGTCTCAAGCTCCAGTCACAGTCTCAGTCTCGACTCTCGAGCTTAAGTGTCAGTCTCCACTCTCAGTCCCGAGTGTCAATCTCAAGTCTCAGTCTCGAGTGTCAGTCTCAAGTCTCGAACTCCAGTCTTAGTCTCAGTCGAGTCTCAATCTCGAGTCTCAGCCTCAAATGCCAATCAGTCTCGAGTCTCAGTCCTAAGTCTCAGTCTCGAGTGTCAGTCTCGAGTCTCAATCTCGAGTCTCAGCCTCAAATGCCAATCAGTCTCGAGTGTCAGTCTCAAGTTTCAAACTCAAGTCTCAATCTCGAGTCTTAGTTTTGAGTCTCAAGTCTGTGTCTCAAGCTCCAGTGTCAGTCTCAAGTCTCAATCTCAAGTCTCAAACTCGAGGATGGGTCAGTCCTGAGTCTGAAGCTCCGGTCTCAGTGTTGAGTGTCAGTCAGTCTCGAGCCTCAATCTCAAGTGTCCTATTCGAGTCTCAGTCTCGAGTGTCAGTCCCAAGTCTCAAGCTTCAGTCTCAGTCTCAGTCTCGACTCTCGAGCTTAAGTGTCAGTCTCCAGTCTCAGTCCCGAGTGTCAATCTCGAGTGTCAATCTCGAGTGTCAGTCACAAGTCTCAGTCTCGAATCTTGAGCTCGAGTCTCAAACTCACAAGGCTCGAGCAAGCCCATCGCCGGGGGGTGGCGAGTAGTATTACCGCTTCAGGCCTCGAGCTACTGTAGGCCTCGCGCCGGCGAGGGGAAAAATTAAAATTATCTAAATTGAAGAAGGGCCTCATGTGAAAATTTTGCTTTAGACCTCAAAAAGTCTGGCGACAGGGCTGGCTATGTAATCTGTTAATTTAGTATATAGAACCGCGATCGAGCTTCCCAGAAGCTATTAGCTCGAAGTTGTAGGCTCATACTAACCCAAGGAGTGAGCTTACCGAAAGCTATTAGCTCGAAATATTTCAAACGGGAATTATACTACACCGAGGATCCGCTCGTTCGCTCCCTGAGGGCTATTAGCATGGAATATTTCACAGTAGATTTATACTAGAACAAGGAACTAGGGGAGCGAGTGAGCTTTCCAAAAGCTATTAGCTCAAACAACCTCAACTTGAATTTTACCCCATCAAGAAGAACTCTCTAAAAGCTATTAGCTTGAAATAGTTCAAAGTGAACTCATATTAGACTAAGTAGGGGGTGAACGTGCGAAACAAATGAGATCCCCAAAAGTTATTAGCTTGAAATATTTTCCATCTTACTGTCATACTGACACTCCACAACAATATACTGAGAAAGGATAGACGTAAAACATGATCTTTATTCATTTGGCTCCGTCATAAAATTTCTTCTTTTCTTCTTCTTCGAGGTTGCGCGGCCGCATTGCGAGGAGGCTGAAGCTTCCTATGTTGGTGAGGAGAAACGTTGCGACTAAGCCTGAATAAACTGTAAAATTCAAAGGATACAATTAGTTGATACGCCAAAATGTGTATCATTATGATTGAACTCCACGAAATTGTCGCGGAGTCCTCCCGGAGTTTTTCGTTCAACTGTTAACATCTTTTTGGCGCACCCTGTATAGTTTTAATATATGTTCAAATTTGAGGCGCTTCCATGCTGCAGAGAAATGTAGTAGAAGTGGATTTAGAGTCTGTCGCAAGATGAAACTTCGTACACGTACAAACTTCAAAGTGTTCACTGGACAGAAGGGAGAAAGAGACGCTCCCTGGGGCCCTTCTGGTCACTTTGTACACGGGCGTGGTTTTTGTTCGTCCTCAGCGTGATACAAAATTTCGACTGACCTCCAGCCCAAAGACATATCAGAATAGATTTTGAGACCAACAGGCTATACAGAAGTCTAATTCATAGCATTTACAAGAAAAAGTTACCGGTGTATACTTTGAGGATATGTTAATTCTTTACAAAACGTGACGGCGAAAACAGTTGAGAAGATGACTTTCGAACTCGTTCGTAATATCCTAAAAATCCTAAGAAAACTCCTATACAGCGATGATGTCAATCTTTTTACTTATTTTTAGAATCATTGCACCACTTTGTGTGGGATTTCCGTGAACCTCGGTCACAATACTTTATGGAAATCTCCGCAAATCGCTTCAGAAACACACGAGTCTCCTAGAATCCTTTCTTTCATTCTCTTTTTAGCCCCAACTCAATGACGATAGGTTGCCGTTCTTTTCTTATGCGTATTACATAAAGTAATTCTAGCTTACTCATCGTTGCCTGTCCATAGATAATTTTTTCTTTTTGTGAAACGAAATAAGCTCACGCACTGTGCAACGTGAAATTTGACGCGTCTCAGGCAAAATTCGTGTACCTGGGCGTCGAGTTGTTCATCAAATATTCTTTACGGAAATCGTGACTAGTGGAAATTTTTTGTGAAATTAAAGAAGTACAGATTTTTTGGTTTTCTCACGCGTTTTTACCAGCGCTCGAACTATTCATCATCGATGTCAATATCCTCTCCTCATCAAATGGAGAATAGAAGTGCTGACTCGGAACTGCCGCGAAAATCGTGATTTTTCAAACCCCCTTATGATGGGTCAGAGGCCCCGCCCTCCTATGGTCTACGATTTTCCTCAAGGAAGGTGGACATTTTTCACAAATCCAATCCTCTCCCTCCCTCATCAACCGGAAAGGCGTGAACTATATTCCCCTCCGTCAAAATAGTCCAAAGATCATTGTATAACTCCATGTGATATCGATACAACAAAATTTGTGACATATTTAGATGGAAACGAAAACGGTACTCCTTGATGATGTCCATAGGCGATGACGCACTCGGACGCAGACAGACGACAGAATAAATCGTTCAATGAAAGCCCGAATTAATTCATACGATGAATGAAAGATCAAGATACGGCACGTGAGAGGAGAATCGAATAGACGCAACGCTTTTCATCAGTTCGATCACGAAACCGCAACACGAATCGAATTTTTTTTTTGAAATTAAAATCGCAGAGGTACTATCGATTTCATGTATCATCGTCGTAGTCGGTAGTTTTTGTAATATTTATGTTCATTTTTTATACCTATCTACCTCAGTTGTTTTATATTTTGATTCTTTCTTCTTTTCTTACTCAATGAATAGTTGGCTCTGTGACCTCAATTGATGAGCGATGCAGAAATGAAAACTAGGAAGATATTTTGAGCACCTTGCTAGAATTACCTATTAGTCCGAGTACATCCTTTATTGTAGCTATTTCGAAACTCAAATCTACCAAGATCAGTTTTGTGCATCTTGAATAAATTTTGTAATTTTTTACGCGCGAAAGAAAAACAAAAAATAAATTTTATAACTTATTAATTAATGGGTTTATATCGATATTGTAGAATAACGCTCAGCAGCCTACGTGCTCGCATCATCTATTATAATTAGTCACTTGTGCAGTCCATGCATTCAGGTCAGTTTCACAATGACTGGACCTCTCGTTTTCTAGAATTGCGTGAAATTCTCATTTATAATCAATAAATACGTATGTAAATTGACGACTCTTTGATATCATATTTATTCAGTGAATTCATTATTATGACAGGTTTGTAAATTCAGCCTTGATAAGATTCTACGTGGGATTTCAAACTTTCTGATGATCGTCAATATGCTCTTGTTTTCCATCTTTCTCTCACCGTTTTTATGAAAAATATCGGCACTTGATTACTTACCACAGACGAGTCACTAGCTCCTCTAGCCAGAACTGAGATCCCAATAAAACGAAGAATCAGTATTACGCTCGGCCTCCCTAATTTTCTTAGGTGAACCACTACAAATGGACTCTGGTTACAGACCTGTACACAAGAATTGCAAAATTGTGCAATCTCAGTCATTATTCTGGCAGTTTTTTAATACTTCTACAAGCCTTTTGTGCAATAGGCAGTTTTATACAAAATATTCTGTAATTTTCAAACAACTTACTCAATTTGAAAGTTATACTCAAAGAGTAAAGTAGCGAGCCACAATTACAAGTACCGCAATATTTTAAACGACTAAGCGCTTCCGGCTGAACAGCCATTCTCAAAGTATGGAAAGCGACTGAACCCAACAGTCAACAAGAATAGGTAGAGTCGAGAGGAGATCATGATTGAACCAGCGAGTCATCAAAGAGTGAATCATTCTCGTAGACTAATTCAATCAATCCTTCCTCAGGAATATGCCTGTTCAAAACGGTGACGCCGTCGTTATTCCGATGTCGATAAATCTCGATTTATTCGAGAGCCAATCGCTTGAAGTATGAATTATCTCTGTAAAGGGAAACCCAAGTTCCCTCACTAAAGCTATCGCCACTTTCTATCAAGTGATCAGCAAAGGCCGGTTCACCCATATTTCCCTTTATTTTGAGCTGACGGCTAGTCATACCTATATAAACAGACCGAGACTCGAGATTGAGACACGCGCTTGAGACTCAAGCTTAAGAATCGAGTTTGACAATTGAGGCTGAGACTCAAAATTGAGACTCGAGAATGAGACTCGAGACTGAGACGCGCGCTTGAGACCTGAGACTGAGGCTTGAGACTTAGACTCAAGCTTGAAACGCGAGACTGACACTCAACACTGACACTCAACACTGACACTCGACACTGAGACTCGAGACTGAGACTCGAGCTGTGGAGCTTGAGACTTGAGACTTGAGACTCAAGACTCAGACTTGAGACTGAGACTCTACACTGACACTCGAAACTGACACTCGAGACTGACACTCGAGACTGATACTTGAGACTTGAGATTGACACTTGAACTTGAGACTCGAGACTGACACTCAAGCATGAAACTCGAGAATGAGACGGACACTCGAGTTTGAGACTGAAGATTGAGACTCAAGCCTGACACTCAACGCTGACACTCAAGATTGCGACTCGAGCTTGAGACTTGAGATTTGAGACTGACACTTGAGCTTCAGACTTGAGACTCGAAACTGACACTTGAGCTAGAGACTAGAGTTTGAGAATAGAGAATGGGACTCGAGACTAACACTTGAACTTGAGACTCGCGCTTGAGAATTGAGACTGAGACTCAACACTGACACTCAAAACTGACACTTGAGCTTGAGACTCAAGTTTGAGAATCAAGACTGACACTCAAGCTTGAGACTCAAGACTGACAATCAAGCTTGAAACTTGAGGATGAGACGGAGACTTGAGACTCGAGACTGACACTTGAGCTTGAGACTAGAGTTTGAGAATAGAGACTGAGACTCGAGACTGAGACTTAAGATTGAGACTCGTGAATGAGACTCGAGACTAACACTTGAACTTGAGACTCGAGACTGAGACTCAAGACTGACACTTGAACTTGGGACTCGAGGTGGAGAATCAAGTTTGAGAATTGAGACTGAAACTCAAGCTTGAGACTTTAAACTGAGACACGAGACTAAGACTTGAGCTTGAGAATTGAATTTGAGACTCAAGACTGACACTCGAGCTTGAGACCTGAGACAAAGACTTGAGACTTAGACTCAAGCTTGAGACTCAAGACTGACACTCAATCTTGAAACTTGAGGATGAGATGAAGACTTGAGTTTGAGACTCAAGATTGAGTCTCGAGCCTGATACTCAACACCGACACTTGAGACTGAGACTCGAGACTGACACTTGAGCTTGCGACTCAAGTTTGAGAATCGAGGCTGAGACTCGAGCTTGAGACTTGAGACCGACACCCAAGTTTGAGACTCGAGAATGAGACACAACACTGACACTTGAACTTGAGACTCGAGACTGAGACTCAAGACGGATACTCGAGCTTGAGACTCGCGCTTGAGACCCGAGACTGAGACTTGAGACTTGGACTCGAGCTTGAAACTTGAGACTGACACTCAACACTGAGACTCAAGACTGAGACTCGAGCTGTCAAGCTTGAAACTTGAGAATTCAGACTCACGACTCACACTTGAGACTGAGACTCAAGCGTGAGACATGAGAATAAGACGGAGACTCGAAACTGACACTCGAGACTGATACTTGAGACTTGAGATTGACACTTGAACTTGAGACTCGAGACTGACACTCAAGCATTAAACTCAAGAATGAGACGGAGACTCGAGTTTGAGATTCAAGATTGAGACTCAAGCCTGACACTCAAGACCGAGACTCGAGCTTGAGACTTGAGACTCGGGACTGACACTTGAGCGTGAGACTTGAGACACGAGACTGACACTTGAGCTTGAGACTAGAGTTTGAGAATAGAGGTTGAGACTCGAGACCGGGACTTGAGCTTGAGAATTGTGAAAAAGACTCAAGACAGACACTTGAACTTGAGACTCGAGACTGAGACTCGCGCTTGAGAATTAAAACTGAGACCCGAGACTGACACTTGAACTTGAGATTTGAGACTGAGACTCAACACTGACACTCAAAACTGATACTCGAGACAGACACTCGGGACTGACACTTGAGCTTGAGACTCAAGTTTGAGAATCGAGACTGACACTCAAGCTTTAGACTTGAGACTGAGACACAAAACCGTGACAGGAGCCTTAGACTCGAGACTGAGACTTGAGCTTCAGAATTGAATTTGAGACTCAAGCCTGACACTCAACACTGACACTCAAGATTGCGACTCGAGCTTGAGACCTGAGACTCGGGACTGACACTTGAGCTTGAGACTTGAGATATGAGAATGACACTTGAGCTTGAGACTAGAACTTGAGACTCAAACTTGAGACTGAAACTTGAGACTTGGACTCAAGCTTGAGACTCGAGGCTGACACTCAAGCTTGAGTCTCGAGAGTGAGATGGAGACTCGAGTTTGAGATTTAAGACTGACACTTGAGCTTGCAACTCGAGTTTGAGAATCAAGGTTGAGACTCGAGACTGACACTCAAGTTTAAGACTCAAGAATGGGACTCGAGCCTGACACTTGAACTTGAGATTCGAGCTTGTTACTCAAATTTTAGAATTGAGTTTGGGAATCAAGACTGACACTTGAGCTTGATACTTGAGACTGAGACTCGAGCTTGAGACTCGAGAATGAGAGTTAAGACTAAGACTGAATTTTGAGACTCAAGATTGAGACTCGAGCCTGGCACTCGAGACTGATACTCAAGACTGAGAATCGAGCTTGTGACTCAAATTTGAAAATTGAGTTCGAAAATCAAGACTGACACTTGAGCTTGAGACTTGAGACTGAGACTCAAGCTTGTGAATCGAGATTGAGAATCGAGGCTGATACTTGAGACTGACACACAAGCTTGAGACTCAAGAATGAGACTTGAGAGCAAGACTAAATTTTGAGACTAAATTTTGAGACTAAATTTTGAGACTCAAGATTGAGACTCGAGCCTGACACTCGAGACTGATACTCAAGACTGAGACTCGAGCTTGAGACTTGAGACTGAGACTCGACCCTGAAACCCGAGATTGAGACTCAAGAATGAGACTTGAGATACTAAGACTAAATTTTGAGACTCAAGATTGAGACTCGAGCCTGACACTCGAGACTGATACTCAAGACTGAGACTCGAGCTTGAAACTTGAGACTGAGACTCGACCCTGAAACCCGAGATTGAGACTCGAGAATGAGACTTGAGACTGAGACAACAGTTTTAGACTCGAGCCTTACACTTGAAACTGATACTCGAGACTGACGCAAGCTTGAGAGGTGAGACTTAGACTCAAGCTCAAGACTCGAGATTAACACTTGAACTTGTGACTCGAGACTGAGACTTGAGACTGTGACTCCGCTTGAGACTCGAAACGAGCTTGAATTGAGTTTGAGACTCGAGACTGAGACTCGAGCTTGAGAATCGAGTTTGAAAATTGAGGCTGAGACTTGAGATTGACACTTGAGCTTGAGACTTGGGACTGAGATTCGAGAATGGACGGAGACTCGAGTTTGAGGCGCAAGATTGAGACTCGAGACTGAGACTCGAGACTGAGACTCGAGCTTGAGACTTGAGACTCCAACTCAGACTGGAGACTGAGAAACAAGCTTGAGACTCGAGAATGTGACGAAAACTCGAGAATGAGAAGGAGCCTCGAGACTGACACTCAACACTTACACTCGAGACTCGATATTAACACTTGAACTTGAGACTCGAGACTGACACTCAACACTGACACTTAAGACTGAGACTTAAGCTCAGCGTCATGTCGAGACTTTTTGAAACCTAAAGCACAATTTCCATATGAGGCCTTTTTTCAATTTGCACAATTTTAATTTTTGTTACGTCGCTGGCGCGCTGCCCGAAGCGGTAATACCTAGTTGCCACCCCCTGGCGACGGCCCTGATATCACCACGATAGTTTTCGTCCAAGATTGAAAATTAATATTATTTTTTGGTTTTATTCATTTTTTTTTCTTCATTCGAGTAATCTTTCCTTCAATTCCTCATTACACTCACTGAAAAATGAGAAAAATGGCATTCCGACAATAATTTTGGTCACTCGTGGGTGAAAAAAATCACGAATTCTACTATCATGAATACTACTCACTGTCTCAATCTCTTCATCGTCATTCATTTTGATATGATTGTATAGCCTATTAATTAAGTTTCTCCATATTTTTTTTTCTTTATGGGCTGCTGGTCTCTTCCTTGATGAAAAAGACAGATGAAAAATTATTTCAAACATTGTCATTTACTTTACAAGCTGTGAAATTTGTAGCAAACCTTTGGAGATACACGAGCCGCGAAAGAATAATTACACATAAATTTAGGAGGCCTTGTGAGTGCATTGAAATTTTGTCGTGATACACGAGTTGATGGTCACGATCATCGTCTTTCACGAACAGAAATTTCCACACGTGTAACACGATTATTCTTCCAAAAAATGTATACCTACCTAATCGAGATCCACAACGAAGTGTAACACAGAAACTAGTAGGATGACCAGATACACTTTTTTTCTTTTTTAGATAAAAAACCCAAATGAACCGAAAACAGGTCAGTTAAATTGAACTAATAGGTAAATGAGAAGGACATCATTTTTTACATCAATAGGTAGTGTACGGAATTTTTTTTTGGTAAAATATCAGCCAAACATATGGCATAGATTTTTCCTTACTAGGTATGGATCGACCGTGTGCAAGAAATTTTCTTTGCAGTAAAAATCGACGAACGCATCTGTTTAATTCGTTGATAACATTGAATTATAATTTTTTCTTTACGTAAACTATGGTCATGAACCCGATGACAAAGATCTTCCAGCGGATTCAAGAATTTTGAATCAAATTTGGAATTTAAATTACATTTTATGACTTTTTACTAAATCCGGGTGTAGTAAAACTACGTACCTGAAGTCTGGTCGAAGGAAGGAAAGTACCGTTACTTAAGCAGAAAATCGAAAGAGTTCCGTAATAACTTATTTCAAGTGTCGGTAATTTTGCCAAGAATAATGTCTGCTCAGGTAATGAAAAGCAGTACGGTACCTCTTTCTACAACAGATTTGATTCGGTCATGAAATTTTTGAATCTCATTTTGAGTGTTAGGGAAAGGTACTTGCATAGTAATACATAGTATAGGTCTATGGGAAATTCCTTCTCAATGCTAGGCCGTCCTTGGTTTCAAAGTACCTTAACAAAACGCAAACAGAATTGGATAGACTCATGCAATTTCGTCCAACTGATTCAGAATTACTCAACCTATATTCGCGTCAATCCACATTAGGGAATACACTTCAGCATACTGATTTTGCTTGCGGACGTCAATCAATGCTGGAGCACGTGCGAAACAGCACGCGCATCTTCAATTAGATCTGCTGATGTGCCTTGTACGCACACTCGGAAAAACTTGTTGCAAATTAAATACAGGCAAAATTATTCCATTTTATCTGGTTTACTCAGTACCGTAGCTTTTAACTCGCAAGACCTTTTTTTTTTTTTTTTTTCTTATTAGAATGCACTAGTAGGTAGGTTACTATTGACGGAATGAAGAAAAAACGACGGTCATACCTACGAGAAGAGTTCAAATATTATTGTTTAACTGCGTAGGTATGCGACTATTTGGCGAGAATTCTAGATGGATGGCGAAATGATGTAGGTAGGTACGTGAAACTGCCAGGAAGTTCTTCAATCCTATCCCGCCGAATATTGCGAACGTGCTTGAGATCACGTATACCCGCTGGCAATTGCGTTCCACTCCATCAGTACCTACAGTTCTAAGAACGTAAGGTCCTATCTATATTTGATCATCGTATGACGATAGCAAAGATGAAATAATCAGCCAGGAAGTTTGGATGAAGAAGTTGAAATATTCATCAGAAAGTCAACGAGAAAGGAGAAGACAAACAGGATGCACGGGAGCTCATTCAAGATTCAAATTTTTTCAGTCGTCACAGATGTAATGGAAATGTGCTTACTTATTTGTATTGAAATTTAAAAAATATACCAACTATTGCACAATTTATTAGTTAACAGATGGTAATTAGGAAGAAACATAATTTTGCTCCCTACACTGGTGAAAATTCTATCAACAGCGACATGAAAGAAAAATTTGCTGGCGGAGCCAATGAAATAAAGATCAGGTTTTTATGTCTTTTTCTTTCTCAATATACGGTACAAATATTTTGTTGTTGAATGTCAGTACAGAATGAATACGGATGATTGGCACTGTACTGTACTTCTCCTTTCGTCTAGTGCCAGTCCAGTTCAGAATATTTCAAGCTTACGGCTTTTGGGGAGCTCTTTCGCTCCGCACGTCCGCCCTCCTCCTTGGTGTAGTATAAGTCTACTTCGAAATATTTCGAGTTGATAGCTTTTTGGAAGCTCACTCCTTGGGTTAGTATAAGCCTACATTAGAATAGTTGAAGCTAATAGCTTTTGGGGAGCGCACTCGCTTGTTCACCCACCTCCTTAGTCTGGCTAGCATGAGTCCAGTTTAGAATATTTTAAAAGCTGATAGCTTCTGGGGAGCATGGTCTAATATAACAAAACCCAGAAATATACAAGTTGTACTCGCAGATTTCTGAATCACCAACGGAATATATCATCCTATTAAATCCAAGAAATTTTACCCAAATTCCAGGAAGTTTATCCAGTATTTTCAGGAAATAAAAAAGTAGTTTTTAGCGGGGAACCCGCTATCCATTTTGTTAGGGGGATTACATCCTCAACAAATATCCGCATCCGGGAGTTTCTGTGAACAGCGTGACGTGACGTGACGTGTGGCTCTTTATGACGTCATCAATGACTTTAGGGATTTGAAAAAATTTACTTCCAACCTTCATCATATCAGGCCTAGTAAAGTGCCCAGCCAACTCATTTTCCGAGGGAGCTTTAATCACCCACGGTCGATTAACTTGAGGGAAGAAGAATTTGAGGAGTTTTAGTTTCACCTTCATTATGCATTATGGGCTCATCAAGGCTTAGAACAGTTATTCTTTTTTCGCGCCGGTCATAAAGGTTCTTGGACTGGTTCTGGTTCCGTTCCAGAATCCGAATCTGATATCCAATTGCTTCTGGCTCTGGTTCCAGAACCCAAATCCAGGATCCGGTTCCTTTTGGTTCCGGTTCCAGAATCCAGATCTGGGATCCGGTTTCTTTCGTTTCCGGTTCCAGAATTTGAATCCGGCATCCGATTCCTTTTGGTTCTGGTTCTAGAACCCAGTAGCCAGATCCGGTTCCTTCAAGTTCTGTTTCCAGAACCCAAGCCTGAGATCCGATACCTTTTTGTTCCGGTTCCAGAAGCCAAATACGGGTTCCGGTTCCAGGGGCCTGAAAATACAAAAGGAGAACCGCTTCCTGTAGCGGTATTTGGTTCCGGAATTCTCAGCCCTGGTGCTCATACTAGGTGTAGTTGCGGATTTTTGAATTACCTGTGGTTGAACTTGCAGATTTCTGAATCACCTACGGGGTATTTTGTCCTGTACGAATTCCAAGAAAGTTTGTCTAGCCAATTCCAGGACGTTTGTTCAGTAATTTCTAAAAAATTTTGTGGAGGTGTACTCACAAATTCCTGAATTACCTACGCTACAGAGTATAAGATTTCCTGGGAGAAAGTTTAGCTGTAATCGCAGACTTTTCAATAACAAATTATCTCAAAAGGGGAGGGCGAAGGGAGGGTGTACTCACGGATTTTTAAATTGCGGGTGGGGTAAGGCTAAAAGATGTATTCAGGAAGCTAAACTGAGGAGAAAAAGGAATAAAAGTATTACGGAGAATTTTCTGAATAATCTAAAGACATGAAACATTATCAAGAAAAGCTTACACATCAACAAAATCAACACACACGACCTTTTTTGTTTTGAGAGGAAAAAGGCAAGTAACAAGTTATAACGACTAGTAATTTATTTTCAATATTGACAAAGATAGAGCTTGCGCAAGTAGCGTAATGCGCTTATGCATTGCCATTTTTATCCAAAAAGAACCCGTATTTTTCACCTTGGCAAGATCCGGATCCAAAAAGATCCAGTATTTTTTTTCCGTGAGATCCGGATACGAAAAGATCCGCTATTTTTTCATTTTATTTTTTTTTCTGTGAGATCCAGATCCAAAAAGAACCCGTGTTTCTTACCTTGGCAAGATCCGGATCCAAAAAGATTCCGTATTTTTTTTTTTTTTTTTTTTTCTGTGAGATCCGGATCCGAAAGGAACCCGTGTTTTTTACCTTGGCAAGATCCGGATCCAAAAAGATCCTGTATTTTTCTTCTGTGAGATCAGGATCCAAAGAGATCCCGTAATTTTTTCCATTTTTCTCTTCTGTAAAATCCTGTATTTTTTTATTTTGACAAGATCCAAATCTCAAAAGATCCTGTATTTTTTTTTCCTTTTTTTTTTTTTTTTTCTGTGAGATCCGGATCCGCAAAGATCCCGTAGGATCTCACCCCTGTCTAACAATTAAATGGGGATTAACTAAATACATTGTAGCTCAAAAACGCAAAATGTTTGACATATCGTTTAAATGTATAAAATGTGTGTCTCAATTTTATCTTTAATTAGCGCCAAATGCAAAGTTTCTACGTGTTCTCTGAGTCTAGTTAAGGGCCAAAATGAGCCAAAATTTGACCAATTTGCCAAAATTTCCTGGATAAAAGTTCAAAAATTCTCCCACTTTCAGACTTTCTGGGGCTGTTCTGGTATTTTTTTCGGAATCATAATTAAATTTCCCTTTCGAATCAAGTGAAATCTGGAAATTTTAACGATTTTAAATTTTTGAGGATTTTGGTTGGTCAATTTTCGGCACATTTTGGTCCATAACTCGGCTCAGAGAACACATTAATAACTCTGTTCGATAATCCACTTTTTGACACCGAGTAACACTTTTAGTCAGGTTGGCTGTTCGATTTGTTCTCGAGGCTACTTCAAAGTTTGGTGTTGAATGTTTGATTTGCCAGTAGGGTTACACCGAGGTTAACGCCGGTGTTAAAAATTTCAACCTTCCTCCAGAGTAGGGTTGACGCCGGAGTTTGCTTCTTGACCACGTTGTTTTTCTCGGAAGGTTGAGAAAACGTTTGATTTGTTCATTGAAAACCCAACACTTTTGTTTATACTTGGTGAAATGATGACGTAATTTTCGTGTTACACTAGAATTACACCAAAAATACCTCGACCGAACAGGGTGTGGATAATCGAACAGAGCTATAGAAACTTCGGGAATTGAAGATAAAATTGAGATACAGATTTTACACATTTAAACAATACATCTACCATTTTGCATTTTTGAGCTACAACAAATTTAGTTTGAATCCCCATTCAACTGTGAATATCTTTTTGGCGGATCATATATGTATACTTTCAGCAACAAAGTTTTGATATTACAATGTCTGGGTACAGAAAGTTGTTCCCAAATAAATCGCATTTGAAAGTCGTGTTCTTATCGTTTTTTTCATTGAAACATTTCATTTTCTCATTTTCTTCCTTTGCTTTCAAAAAAATGAGATTCGGGAAGAAGATCGGTAACAATTCAACCGTAGATGTACCAAAAACAGAAGAAAAAAAGAGAAAAAAAAAAAAAAAAAAAAAAAAGAAAAGGAAATTGGTTAAAAAAGTGAGACAGAACTCGTGTAAAATTACTGGAGAGAATAACACAGAATAACTTGAAAAGCCTACTGATGGTAGAATCATTAAAACATAATCCTAAGCATAAATAAAATATTCTGAGAAAGAAGAACTTCAAATGTGATGAGCCAAAAACGAAAATGTACGACAGGATGGTAGACAATTAACACAGCAGCAGGACGGCGTTGGATGAAATAATTATACAATCCACAAAGTCTACAGAATACGATCATACACACAATGGAATTTCATCATCCAACAAATTCGTGAAGTTGAAGGGCAGTAGATTCAAGAACAATAATTTGAATTACCAAATTTCTGTCATGAATAAAATAAAGAAAAAAAAAAAAAGGAAAAGAAAACACCAATAAAGTTTAATTATTAATTCTGAGAAGGATATGCAAATTTGAAGAATATGAGACTAATTTCAATGAAAAGAATTATTGCTTGTTATATGGAGCGAATAGAGATGGTTGGGGATTGCGAATAGCATGACGAAAACTAAATGATTGAATTTTCCACGATACGTTAATGTAGAAATAATTTACAAGTAAAATCTTCGATGGTAATTGCTTTAAAGACCGTAGTTCTTCGTAAGACAGATCTTATAAGGCTAAGAAAGTCAATCTGAACAGAGGGTACCTACGCGATAGTTTCTACATTCAGCAGATGATGCAGTGGAACATAATTGAAAATCAGCAAACTAAAGTCCACGGACATTTTGGATCGTAAGACACTGAATGGACAATACATACAATGAATAAAAATACCCTGAATACAGTCAAGTCACCGATGGTGCGAATTACTTCTCTTTTTCTTTCATAATTATCAGCGCTTGAAAGCCTCCCACTCATTAAATTAAATTGTGACCGGAATTATGATTGATGGAGAACAGGGGTTGTTCTGCAACTAATAAGAGTTGACAGAACTGATGAAAAATAGGGTAATCTTTTGTAAAGTTCTGATAGTAGTATAATATAACATGACTTAGTTTCTTGTTTTTTGGAGCATCTTCTTCCGCATTTTGCTTCGTTCAGCGAGGATTGATTGAAATTGCAGATTTTTTCGAATAAAGCTGGAGACTTTTACGGCATCTGAGCTGTGTTCGCGCCATTCAATCGTGATTCTATGGAGACTAGAAGAGAACTTTATTCTTATCGAGATAATGTCTAATCATCGATGTACAACATACTCAGTCCTCATTTGAGTCAAAATTGAATCAGACCTTGAAAGAGTGCAATTTGAAAGCTAATACTATATTGGAGTGAAAAATTAGGTAGCAAATGAAGGATACACTTCGATGAATTTCGGTTTCGTAACATCACTAACCGTCAAGATAACCTTGAGCATCAGAACAGTTTTTCAACGAGAAATTAAAAATTAGATGGAGAAATTAATCGAATGATTGAGAGATAGTAATCAATTTTTGAAAACATGTTCGAATACGTACAAGATCTAACAATGCGTAATGATGAACATGCTACCCAATTTATTATTCAGGGTGGTAGAACGTCCCCGAGGCAAAATAGAGAAAAATAGATTCTCTCTTCTTAGAGCGAAACAAGGGAGACGCAAATGAACAGGAAACCGGGCATTTTCAAAGTCGAACCGCAAATTAGGACAAAGAAGAAAACTTGAGGATTCATAAATTTAAATGAAGTTGCAAGAAAAAGCACATTTTTCTAAATTTTCAACTGGACCGGTGAATTTCCATGATCCTGGAAGAAAAATCTTTTGCAGGCGCGTATGTTCTAGTTATCATTAATCTCAGCCGGGTTTACCGGTTCATCGACGAAGATAGATCGAACTACGGTGACGAACCGACGGGTCTACAACCATAGTCGGATTCGAGATACTGGAGGTTAAAAATTTACGCTCGCAAAATATTTTTCACACCGGAATTTATAGTAGCTAGCAACGTCGAGTACACCGACTCTGAATTCTACGATACAGCAAACAGAATATTTTGCAGGTATTTCGTATTTCAAAAAAACAAGTGTGAACAACGCCGCTGACCAAAAGCTCGAGAGAAGCAACCAGAAATACTACCATCTTACACTTCGAAGAAGTTTTCCATACGAGGAAAATTACGACAAAAGTAAATGATTTCTTCGTAAGTTCAGCTATCGATGGCCCAAATCGCAACACCCTCTAATAATGAACAAAATCAAAAGCAGTGTATCGACACATAAAAATTGTGAACGGATGTTATATTAACATTTATAAAATAACCGATCTGTTAGATTACAGAAGTTTATCCACGAATTATAATATTCTTAATGTTGTTTTCTTCGGAATGAACATCCTGAAACCAATCAATCGACGAATCAATATAAAGTAATGTCCGAATGTGATGCTAAATCTACATACGAAATTCAATTTCCTTACCTTCTGTTAATCGTGCTTTACCACCAGTCGGCATGCATAATATCGTGAAACAACCAGCGCATACAACTTCACTCTGGGCATGGCTGAATACAGTTGTAATTTTATAGCAACCTGCGCGGAAAACCGAATGTTTGAGTCAAATCGAATATTACCTAAAGATAAGTTATTTGCGAAGGAAAATTGAACATACCAGGGCACTTCACGTCCATGAAGTAAGAATTAGGATGCTGTACTAAACGTTTAAGTTTGTGTTTCTTCTTTTCGTCAGCAGCAGTTGGGTGAAGCAGATCTCGGGCGAGCTGGAAGCAATCGAACGAACGTGTTAATTAAAAAACCTCAACCAAGTGTAGAGAGTGAAATCCTCAAGTCGAGAGCACATTAAATTTCCGGGCCGTCGAAAATTACAAAACCACCGGTGTATTTGAAGAAGCGATTAACATATTGGAAAGCCGAAATTGTATCGATAAAATTAAGTGATACAATGGCCACAACGAATAATTTCGACCATCATCATGAAATTAATAATCATATACTTACAGGCATGATTAATTACTGGGACTGCGTGTATCGTAAACTTTTTAAGCACAAATGCACGGAACACAAAGTTCTCGCAATCGAAATGGAAGTGAAAAGACTGAAAAAGCGAAAAATTAGAATGGTTGTCGCGTTTCGGTCCGTAAATAAAATTCTAGATTCTCTTTCTACACGTGGTAATCTTGCTGGTGTATCGTCGTCACCATGTTCAGCGACTATCGATAGTAGAAACATCGAATATCGGAAATGTTGATGTCCAATAATGTGTACAGCAGACCGCCATATTGTTTTCACTTCCCGAAGAAAGAACAACGTGCGTCTCTGCTTTGGGCTTTGCAGTTTGCAGACTCGCTGGAGTATTTATCAAGTCAAGATTAATTTTAGTGTTTTTAATCGCGAATTTCTCAAAAGGAGGTTTGGTTTGTTTTCAAGATGAGATGAATACAAATATTTTGTTCCGATTTAATATGAAGTTTAGGACAAATTAGCACATCATAAGCTGTTATTGAATCAGAATTACCCATTAATTGAATTGGGAGGGTTGCGAGGCCCATCTTTTTTTTCCCATGACTAGAGAACATTTTTTCTAGTACCATCATTGCACTTCCTTGATTTATTTAATGCAGTGGTTTGTGATTTTTCCATTTTCTTCCTCTTTTTCTCATAGGACAATTTACACAGATCAAGCTAGAAATCTTAGTCTTTGGTTCCAGGTAATGTGTACACATCAGAACCATGTTTCAGCACCCAAAAGATCTCACATTCATCAATTTGAGGCTATTATTGAAACAGTACTTGAAGAATTTTATCAGGAATTATGGTTTCATGCCAGTGAAATGAATCTAGTTTAACAGGTAATTTCAGGTTTTATGTGAAGGAATAACTTACATTGTAAGTAAGTAAAAATTTATTTATACACTAAAATGAGTTATTTGTTTGAGAACAATTGTATCACAGATAGGTTACTAGATTCCACGCTGGTAGTGAAGTCATTTGGTAGAAGTTCTTTGTTTTAAATTCAACCATACTCCGCCTTCTACATTGGCAAGGATTGAACTTTTCTTGAATTTCAACGTATCGCCCATGGCTGAAGCTAAATTGATGTGGTAACGCCTAAGCAACTCGATTAATCCCAATTTAACCTGCGTTAATCCAAACCGCATACCTTCAAACAAAAACAAAATAAGAAACTAGAAATCGACTATTCTCAAACGCTGACAGAAAAAACCGATATAGTGTACCTATGCATATACGTGGTCCTTCTCCAAATGGTAGATAGCAATAATGATCTCTTTCGAGTTTCGCTTCTTTGGTAAATCGATCAGGGTCAAATTTTTTTGGATCGTTGTAATACCGAGGATCCAAATGTAATCCCAGGACAGGTATAATCACTCTGGTGCCCACTTCGATCGTGTAATTCGGGTCTAGCTGATATGGTTTATTACAAATCCGGACTAGAAAAGCAAGTATGGGATACAAACGAAGAGTTTCTGAAAAATCAAAGAAAAAATCATTGAAGGTTTTGATCAACTAAAGAAGATTTATGATGATTGAAACTTAATTATTCACCGCTAACAACTTGATCGAGGTATTTCATTTCATGCAAACTTTCATACGTTAATTCCCCAGAATTCTCTTCCAATACTTTGTTGATCTCTCGGAATAATTTTTCTTGAATTTCCTGATTCTTTGCTAATTCGTAAAGAGCAAAAGTCAGCGTACCCGAAGACGTCTCGAAGCCAGCAATGAAGAAAACGAAACACTGAGCAATTATCAAATTGTCAGTCAGCTCTGAAAGAAAAAAATAATGGTCAAAACGTAATTAGCTTATTTTAACGAGAAAATTTCCTATCTCGCCCTTACCGAACTTCTCATCGTCGCTATTTTTTATTTCGTTCCTCAGTGCAATCAACAAATCAATAAAATCATTCCTCTGGAAATTCTGTTCTTCGCGAGATTTTATTGTGCTTATGACCTACGAAGAAAAGAAAGTCATCTCATTGGTAACGAGAAGATGGACAGTTATTCTGACAACTTCGAGAACTCACAATTGTTTCGAAAAATTTTCCCACACTTGAATCGAAGAAACTCAATTTTAAGAGACGTCTCAACCACGGGAAACCAGCGGAAAGAAATCCAATGACGCGCGATCTGAAAGAAGTTTCGAAAATTTTTTTGCCCATTTTGCGAAAATCTGAATCCGGATTCTTGAGAGAGTTTGAATGAAGCCCGAATGCGCAAGTACTGATCACATCTGTCGTAAACCTGTAATGATAATTAAACTCATCAATGCGGACTAAATATTGGATACAAAAATGTTTTGTCTGACTTACCTAGCCATGATATCCCTGATTTCGAAGGATTCTTCTTTGGAGACTAATTCGTCGATAACTCTGACCAGTTCCTCGGAGCACTCTTTCATCAGATCGAACATTTTCCTAATTTTACCCGAGGTGAAGGTAGGTGTCAATTTCTGTCTCAATATCTTCCATCGTTCTCCAGTCAGGTTGAACAGGTGTAACGAAAGAGCTTCATTCTCATCGAGGGTTGAATTCGTACTTCGATTCATGAACGAGTCGAAATCTTTGGTAAGAATTTTCTTTATCAATTGCGGATCACGTATAATTAACGACGGATTCAGGAAATTGTAATAGCCTCCAAACTTGTCGGACGGATGGAACTCGTTGTACATTTTTGCATGATATTCGTACAATGAAGTGTCACCGAAAAATACTTCAGCGGCATTACCGAAAAGAATATTCTTCGACTTCAGATGAGAGACCTTTCTATCGCGCCAGTATCGACGGCGATTCTTCATGTACAAATAGATGATCACGAAAATCGTGAGCAGGGCGGAAATTACTTCGAGAATCATCTTCTACAAGATTACAAATCATACGAAATTTCTTCAATTGCGCCGCTTGTTGATCGACTGCGGGTCCTTAGCAGATATTCCAAGCCTTATTCACGATGAATTTTCACGATAGCTTTGGTGGGTTGGCTTCTTCTTCGAAAACTGTAAGCGTAATACAAATTATTGCTGTGACTGAGAATACCTTACTCAAAGAAATATTACTGCATCAATCGGAACATCGAAGTATTCTTAGAAATTTTTTTCAAAACAGCAGCTGATTTTGATAATGAGGTTGCAGCTTGCAGCCACGCAGCTGACAGATAACCGCAAAAACCAACACCATGGCCATGAAGCGCTGGTGTCAGACTGCGCTGCTGTGGCTTTTCAGTTTTGATTTTGAGTTTTCCTCTATGAAAAGTGAATGTGAATATCATTCTTAATTAATTTCGATTCCGTATCAGTTGCATGGCAATTAAGAAGACAGAAACTAGAACCAAAATCTAAATCAACTTTGATTAAATTTTGTAAAGGCGAGAGAAACAAACTAAAATGATTCATTCATTATTTCTTTCATCAATATATGAATCTTCACTTAAATTTTTTCAAAAAAGTGCTATGCATTTTCTGCAAAAATGAGTAAGAAATTCTTCCAGTTTTTGCTTAAAAAATCTTTACATTTCACTCCAGCAATTGTTCACAAGACTAATAGAATACCCATTGCTTTTTTCACACCTTTGCGGAATTTCATCATTCAATGCTTTTCGCTCCAAAAGATTTGACGCTGCATATTTTTACTGTTATTAAATGCACAAAAATTTAAAATTCAAAAAATTCAAAATACCAGGCTTTCTCCTCTTCCACATTATGATGTTGAAAAATTATATGAAATAATAAGAAACTCAATTTTGGTTCATTTGTGTTTTATTCCAAATTAATTTGCTGTTTATTATTTCATTTCTGAGGATATTTATACGGAAATTGTTTGTATGATCCTTTCTTCAATGGAGAATAATGCTATTTTATTTAAAACTCATAAATACTCGGAATTGAATTGTAAATTTTTACCCATGTAACATGGTTACTAACCAAATGGAATTAAATGTAGGGGAATGATCAAAAAAAAAAAAAAAAAACTCGGTGCAAACACTCAAATATAAACCACTTTTTTTTTCAAATCTACGAGCTGCTAGCATTTGGTAACCACAAAAATCAATTTTCTTTCATTGTTTCTCTAGACTGCTTATTTATTTATTGAAATAAAGGTAAGAATTTACAGGTAAGGAACAGCCTGTAATTTCTTGGCTTTATTTTGATACTACGGCTCGTGGGGAAGAAATAATCTCTTTTATTATTTATTTATAGCATTATTGAAAAGGCCAAATGCCAGAAAGAGAGGCATAAAATTATCATCGGAGTTTTGGTTCTGATGTTAGCCCAAGACGCTAAAATGGGATAAATACGTCAGCTTAGAATTCCTTTCCAACCTTTGGTGGTGACAGAATTTGAAAAAATAATAATGCAAGATCTCGGAAATGCTGAAAGGAGAAATGCTTGAAACGGTATTAGGAAGTTCAAAGAAAATGTTTAAGAATCTCCGAACAAATCTGCCCGATTCCTAAGTAAATAGGGCGTCGTCCTGAGTATAATGAACTGAAAACAGCGCAGTGAATTTTAAAAATTCAAAATCAATTATGTAGGTACCTATGTTTCGGAAGTAAATAACAGATGACTCTTACGAGACTAGAATTCAATCGTTACGTGTCGTTTACCATTTAAATTTGAACAGCGATTATCATAATGACATGTAAGTAAGTCAATGACTATGATTAAAAATAGTGCAATTGAATATTTCGCTGGTGTGACGATGAATCTTTGATTGAGAGATATTCCAGACTGAAGATCTCTGGAGTATGCATTTTTCGATCTTCACATTGCCCATGCGGCCACCACCACTTTTCAATTTGGGGCTCACGTATTACAATATTAGGCTTGAATTTTTTTATCCGCGGTAATATTAATCGTGATATTTTACAATGATCAATCCGATTAATCATTTTTATTTGCGATTGTCTGAGGGAAAACGGACCAAGAAAGCTGAAAAACCTTCTATTTTTGCACAAAATTTTTCTTTTTTTTTTTTGTAAAAATAATACATTTACGAAGCACGAGTCGATTGTTTTCTGTTTTCTCGTTCTTCACTATTTTAGCTTCGGCACGAGGTCACGCGTATCGTATACGCAGGGTCAACAAGTCGCTCTAGTAAAACTTCTTGTTCGTTGATTCTATAGGTTTGTTATTTCCCGCTATAGGAAGAATCTTTCATAACATTTCCGAAACTCCGTTCTTTCGTCGCGGCAGAAAACACGCGTGTTTAGTTTTTTATCTTCGATTTTAAGAAAATAAAATTCAGTGCTCAACGATGGAGCCCGAGTTGAGAATTTTTATCGTATTTTTCTGCGCGGTTTCGGGATAAATGCAGGTAAATACCCTCATTTTCGTAATGATTTTGCGCGAGTTTACTTTAAAATTTGTGTCGAAAAAATACGATCGAATGAATTCTAAATTTTTTCGTAGATTAAAGAGGAGGGGAAAGACAAAGATAATGTGACGAATAGAACAATATCAAATTTATCGTTTGATTCTCTCAAAAATAGAAAGTTGAAAATTTCTCAAGTTTATTCTACTATGTTGGGTAGGCCTACATGATCGTGTATTACAGTTGCAATTAAATACAGGTGCGTCAAAAAGAGCTGGATTACAGAACTTCTGACTCATACTTACGTACTTTGAATCGTAGTTTCATCAGCCTTTTCATTTCCTCAGGTGAGCAACCTTTGTACGCCAATTTTAACAAAAGAATTAATTTAATCTCCAATTCTCAAACGTATTTTCAAGGAAAGTCGATAGAAACTTTCACAGAGAAATGTGCTTAGGTCGGATCGAAATAACTGACAAAATTTCTTGCAGTTCTACTCTTCTTAAACCTATTTTTCATGGAGAAATTTTTAAATTGTAACGTTGACAGGGACATTAGTCAGGGGAAGGAAAGAATGTGTAAGAACAAAAAAAATCGCAAATTCCTGCACTTCAATGGCAAATAAGAAATTGTCACAAGTCAGAATTTTATCGAAACAAAGGTTTTTATACTCTTGAGATTCTGAAATTTTGGGTTCAACTCGAGCGACAACCTTCGTTTCATAAACGTCGAGTTTGCTATATCTTGGGGGGCAATGAACTGTCTGCCAACAGAAGAAATTAATTTCCTGCTTCTGTTGGTTTATTGTCATCAGATCGCGAGTTGGGAATTTCTTTCAACTCCATTTTACAGGTTTCAGCGAGAAGCAAGCCAACAATCAAAATTACTGTGCTTTATTGATCGTATCAGGCCTATTTTTCGCCAAAAAATTCCAATTTGAAGAATTTTTAGAAAGAGATATACGAAAGCAGCTCACATTTATTATGGATTATTTCTCACGGATTTGAAGAATTCGATAAATACGCAAATAATTAGCAAAAAACTGAAAAATAATCGTCTTCTAATAGTATAGCCTACCTACCTTAACATTAAAATACGTTCCGGCGTTGACTTTTCCCAGTAATACCATCAGAAAAGGACATTGAGAACGGTGGGAGAGTCGTGAATAAGCCTCGTCTTGCTATCGGGCATTGGTCCTTACGACAGAATGCTTGGGGGGGGGGGGGGGGGTAAACTGGGCTGGGAAATCGTAAGCTATCTTCCATTTTTCTTGTACTTTCGAAGGGGGTAGAGAGAGGCCCTAACGAGTCATATTCAAACCAGACACTCTCCAGCATAATGAAAAATTTGGAACAACTCTTGAATGAAGCGGAATCGAAGGTTTTGTCCTCTTATCTAAATTGTAGAACGTGCGTTCGTGGATATTATCTTTTCGATGGGATACCAAGCCAAGTCTGCTTCGCTGTCATCGTATTGGTTGCTTTTAACAAGGAATCTGTTTTACGCGGGCGGGAGGGGAGTGGTAGTCAGAGAGGACTTGTCGGCCGGCAAGGCTATGGGAGGTCGAATAGCTCAGAGGTTAGTGTAGCCCCTTCAGTTAACTGGATATGCAATGCTCCATCCCTTCAATGAGCCAGATATGCAACGTTTCATGCACCGTAAGACTAGGAACACTTCTCTAAGGTACTTCATAAGACAGGTTCCCTGCCTCCCTTCGTTTAACTCCGTTAAAGAACCCATGAGTTTTGTTCTTCCTCTCTCGTCTAATCACCAAGCCAAATACTCTTTCCCACTCGAATGCGATTGTTGCTTTCAAGAGGCTGGCTTTTCTCCTCATTGCCTTTGCAATCTCTATCCCTTCCCAAAATTTTGTTCCCTTCGCGCAGTTTTCTACAAACATGACTTCAAATATTCCTCCCTTGTTGAGCAGTGTTTGCAAAACAGTGACTTCGCGTATTTCATGCTTTTCTCCCCTGATACCAAACTTTCTCTCAGTTACACCAGTGCAGATGCTTTCGCACTGAAAGTTTGCTATTGAGCCTCCCTTATCCTTTTCCTCCTTCAACCACAAATGGGTTTCAGGCGATTCCTCTTACCCCCCCCCCCCCCCCAGACACAAATTAACAATAATTCAGAACTGCTAACAGTTTCTTTCTTATAGAACAGTAAAGAAGGGAGGAAAGAAATCGAGAAAGTGAAACCGATTGCAGCAGCCAGCAACGGCTACCTTAGATCTGTAGTTGAGGAATTCCTTAGGAAAATCGAAGCAAAGAACGGAACCCAGGACAGCGCAGTGAAGAAGTTCTTGGGTCATTACATTACATAGGAAAGTGCATAGAGTGATTAAAAGGCGCTCAGTGGTTATGATGTCAGTTTGAGTATCCATGACAGCCCATTTACGGCGAAGAGAATGAGCAACGACCAGACGCGTAGAAAGAAGACAAAGGAAGCTTGAGCGAAGTATACAAGCTCAATTGCGAACAGTGCAAAGGCATCTACCTTATTGGTGACCGGGAGAAAGTTCGACGCTCCAGAAGAAAGAAGCACAAGACATCAAGGCAAACATTGCAATGAACGGCACAGTGGTGAAGGAATATTTACCATACATGTAAAAAACCGCATGAACAGATGGGAACTCTGCATACAGAGGGAGATTTCAAAGGCAAAAAGGATAAATATCAGCCTCTTAAACAATGGAATCACGTTTGATAGTGAAAGATTATTCGGCTTAGTGATTGGACAAGACAAAAACTCGCGGGTTCTTTAACGGAGTTGAATGAGGGGAGGCAGGGAACCTGTTTTATGAGTTTTACGGAGTTTGAAACGTTGTATATCTGGATCATTGAAGAGGCCAGGCCAATTGGTGAATGGAGAATTGCTGATCTAGTTACTTGGAGGGGCTATCAGTGCTGCAGATCTACGGATATTCAATCCTTCCAAAAATTGAAATCTCAACGGATTTTTTGGGCTCGAGGGTAAAGTACCGCAGTCGCTGGTATGAGAAATACTTGTGTCATCACAGGCTAATACCGCTTTTATGTAATATTGAGTCGTTCAAGGGAAAAGCCTCAGTTAAAAGTACGAGAGATACCATTCTTGTGATCGTTATTGAGAAATGATTCACTAACATACAGTATACTGGACTTGAACTAGGCTCGGACTCCTCCGTGTATTATACTACCTGTATATACGATAGGAGGCCGAGCCATTGGAGAGGGGAGAGGGAAGTCAAATAGAGTTTTAACCTTTGAATTCTTGAGTAATAGGTTGGCGACTTATAGAAGAATTTTGACCTTCGAACTATACGTCATAGTCTGAGCTACAGGGGATAAGAGAGGGACTCAACCTCCAAGCCACTTGGAGAAATTTCATCCTCCAAGCCAGCGGTTCCCTACCTTTTTGACAGATGTACCGCTGGGCAACTTTGGAAAATTTCGAAAGTTATGAGTTGTAGCACAGGTACATAGAAGCATATATATTCTTTAAATACTCATTCATCTCTTTTTTGACTCGTTTCTTTTACCCCGCTTGTATTTCCCGTATATCTCGCGCGCCACTTACAGACACCTTGCATGTACCACAGGTTAGGAACCGCTGCTCCAAGCTATCAGCGATAGGACGAAAACAAAAACTCTTCCAAGTCCTATGGTCATATTCAAATTAGGTTAAGTTAGGTTGCCTCCCGGACGGCGGACGTTTTTTTCGGGATACCGCCGCCCCCCGATAAAACAGATTCCCTGTTGAGAAAAACATAAGTGACTGATAAAATGATAGCAAACCTGGTAGCCGATAGAAACGCAGTACTTAGGTAAATGAACCAATCACGACGCAGTATCATTGTGGCCAATCAGACTACAAAAACTAATCTATGTGGTTTTGTTTCTTAGTAGTGATACAACTGAAGATGAGGTAACACACAAAAGTGCTTCTATGAGCCAACTACATAATACTATAGAATAGTGCAATATTGAAATCTCTTTCAATCTTGAGCTCTGCTCACCCGTCATCACGCTCAATATGAGATAATCCCGTCCTACTTACAAGTATCTAAAACTATCTTGCGACTTACGAGAAGCAGAATTAACTCATATACATTCTCGTCTAGCTGCACATATCGGCGATAATGTTTTCCTGCGAGTGTCATAGCACGGTGGCGGGCATCTTTTCGATATCTCAATAGGCTTCAAAAAATTCCAACCATTGAGTTATGTTCAAGAATAGGGGGATGCATCGAAAAATGCCAACTCTTGATCCATACGCATCAGAAGAGCCGAAGAGGAAAGTGATCGAATGACATCAAGAGTCAAACTCAGAAAAATTTCATGAAGGGAGATGGTGGACTAGAAAAAATTCAGCTATTGAGCTTTATACATCCGTAGGAAGACTAGAAAATACTTCACACGTGGAGGAGATGGTGAAAAGTCGTTGTTTTCGACACAAATATAAGAAAGAGGGGGGGGGGAAATTCTCATAATCAATCTCGATCGATTTTCGAAATGGAACTTGCTTGCCTCAATCACGGTAGTGCATGAAAGAGATCCTCCGAGCAGCGAGCGGAATGAGCTGTGAGTTCGTTTTTTCATATTTTAAGAAATTGAAGGCACTGCCGTCTTTAAAATTTTTCGACGGCAGTGCCTTCAATTTCTTAAAATATTAATAATTCCGTCTAGTGAAACTTTTTATTTCGTTTTTTCATGTTTCCAGTTTCCCTTAACTCGAGAGCCTCAAATTCCAAGACAGGCTCTTGGAGAGTCACTGCAAAGCCTGAAGACAGGATGTAAAAGGTTTCTTTTACTCACAAAATTCTCGTGGATTTTGTATGGATTGCCAAGGCCCCAACGTCACCGAGCCCACGAATAAAGTACTCTCTTGCCCCCTTTCTTGTCAGGCCCGTTTCCATAAGGAAACAAAACTCCATCGTGTAGTCGTATTGCTCAATTTATTAAATGAATAATTAAATATAAAATAAATTCAATATTCGAAAAAAATCTTCTGGCGGAGCTAAATAGAAAAAGATCATGTTTCATGTCTTCTTAAGGTAGCATGCTCCGATCGTTCGCCCCCATCTTGGGCTAGTACAAGTCTACCTAAGTATATTCCAGGCTGATGAGATTAGGGGGCCTCACTCACTGCGCTCGTTCGTCCCGCTTCTTGGTCTAGTATAAGTCTACTTCAGTATTTCAAGCTGATGAGATTAGGGGGCCTCACTCGCTCCGTTCGTTCGTCCCGCTTCTTGGTCTAGTATAAGTCTACTTTAGTATTTCAATAAAGGGTATTCCTTCTACTTCAGGCCCGGTATAATGAAAGCTTCCGATGCACGGATGTACGCAAGCGAATTTCAAAGTCAGAGTAGGAATCTGGCTTGATCTAGTATAAATCTAGTTTACATTTCAAGCTAAAATATGTATATTAGGCCTTTATAATGTAGGCTATTCCTACTACAGCATACTGATTCAGGCTTAGTATAATGAAAGCTTCAGAGACCCAAGGTCATTAGCATACGGCGAGGTGGTACTCGCAAACGCGGTGAGTTCACTGCACACATCAAAGAGAGATCTAGCCTAGCTAGTAGAGACTAATACAAACTTCCCCTTTGTATGAGCCTATGGTATAAAGGAGCTTAGTTTGGAATGAGTCTGTGGTATTCCTAGTATAAAGCTAGTTTAAACTAGCATGTAAACTAGGCAAGGCGAACTATAAAGCTTCTCTAGGAGTCAGTGTATATTAGGTTTAGTATAATGAGAGTTTCGCTAAAAGTCAAACGACTTGAGAAATCTTAGTATAAAGCTAGTATAAAGCCACCATAAAGCTAGTATAAAGGCACCATGAAGCTAGTATAATGAGGCGAACTATGAAGCTTTTCTAGGAGTCAAAAGACTTAAAGCCTTCATAAAGTGTATATTAGGTCTAGTATGGGGGGGGGGGGACAACTCGCGTTAAAAAAACTCGCAAAATTTCAATAGTGGTCAGGGGGATCAGGTCAGCGTAAAGACATGAAACATGTCAAAATGCACCTGAGACAAATCGTATTGCTGTGACCGAAAAGATCTTGACGAGAATGTAGCTTCGTCAGGCTAAAATTAATCGAGGTGATTGCCGGTCATTCATTGTTCGAACGAAAAGTACCAAAAAAATTGGCTTGAAACAAGCGAATTCAAATTCCAGTTTTCATTCCGATCGAATGCATTCACTATCAACAGGCATTGTAACAAAAATTTCATTTCAATTCTCCGCCCTTAAAAAGCCTTGCTTTTTGAGTACATCAATTCGTATTTATATTAGATAGTAGTATAGATGAGTTAGAATGGGTGATTCTTCTACGTGAAAGGAAATCTTATAAATATTTACGACTCGTCTAGAATCACTAGGTATTATTTCTACTTCCTACTTGTGATTTAATAATGCTTTTATGAGGTTGCACCTATGGAAAAACTAGAAATAAAAACCTAATCGAACGCGCTCATATACCGCCTAGAAGGTCGCGAACGCGTTCAGTTTTTTAACCATACCTGCTGGGTAGATGACCGTGATCGTGGTAGCTATATAATATTACACAAAAAGAAATAGTTCATGAAAATAAATGAAAGGTTGATTATGTGCCAGAATATTTAGTACCAGCTGAGCGTGTCACGTGTGCCCTGTCAGGCATCGGATGACAGTATTATTGAAATTTTGTTGAAAAAAGAACCAACGAAAGCGATGTATATCATTAGATTTTTTTTCTCAGGCACTAGTTTCAATTTTTATTTGAAAATCAAGGTCCTAATTAAGACGCATCACCTACGTTCGGTTTTTGGAAAGAAGTTTCTCATTGCCTAGGTCAAGAATGTACGGTACTGAATACGCGACCGAGTTGAAAATATTATAATTTTACGCGAAATATATCATTTCATTCTCTTCGTTTCCTTGGCAATGATAACTGCTGGAGCATCATGAGTGGAAATAATTATTGCAAAATGACTAGAAAGTTCGTGTCAGAAGGTTAAGAACCAATTTTATGACAATAACTTCGTACACATGTCTGAGGATGCGCTTGCTGAGCTTTATAATAATATGGTTTACAAGAGGTAATCGCAGTCAAAAATTGTAGTAGCCTACCTAAACGGATTTCAAGACGCGGAGTTCGCCGCCTTGAAATAATACGAAAAAACAGTAGCTCTTCAAGATCATGTGGCACAGGTGGTCATTTAAGGTCAACTAACGTCATTATTTAATTACCCACATAGCATGACACGAAATCAGGAAGTATAAGTTTCGTCGGAATTCAACAACTTGGCCACCTATACTTAATCGATTGAATTTCAAAAATGCGTTACACAAGCTTGGTTCTTGATGCTTAATAGGTAAATATCATAGTTGAAGCCCACTTGAGAATACTCATAGACAAACTAGTTCAGTAGAAATGTGGGAGAGGGGCTGGACGAGCATTTGCGGGGGAAAACGTGATTACAAACTTTTGGAACCACTCGAACTTTTTGAGCATGAACTTTTCTGTTTCCATTTTTTCCGTGAACGCCCTGGAATTTACTGGGCAATATATCTCGTGAGGTAAATGATTCAGAAATCTGCGAAATAAAATTTTTTCTTACTAGACCATGCCCTCCAAAAGCTATTAGCTTAAAATATTCTAAGCAGAGCTCATACAAGACCAACCGTCAGTGAGCCTCCCAAAAGCTATTAGCTTCAAGTACTCTAAACTGCACTGATACTAGACCACGGAGGAGGGCAAAGGAGAGGAGCGAGTGAGCTCCCCAAAAGCTAATAGTATGAAATATTCTCGTTAGGACTTATACTGAGCCAAAAAGTAAGTACAGCCACCTTAGTATGAACCGAGATATAGTATAGATGATACAAATTGCTAAGCGTAGAGGCGGATCTAGGTCTTTGCCACCTCGAAGCTTACCACGAATCCGCGCCTCTAGAAACGAAAAAATTATTCAGCGCGGTTTTGGTTGAATTTTTCTGCCGCCCCTAGAAATTTTGCCGTCCGAAGCTCCATGGGAGACACGGTGCTGGCTAAGCGTATCAACATTCATTTTGACGGCCATACTGACACTCAACAGCAAAATACTTGTATACTAATGAAGAGAAGGACATGAAACACGATTTTCATTTATTTGGCTCCGCTACAACATTTTCATTCGTGATCTCGATTTTTTTACACGAAAAATCCACCTCACGCACATCAGAAATCTCCTAGTACTGTGTTCATCCAAAAAAAAAAAATTTAAAAACCATTGAAAATTTTGCAATGGCAGTGGGGAACCCGCATGCTTCAAATAGCTATATTGTCTTACTTTTGTTTCCTTTGTTTAAGTGAGCAGATATTGTATTAGGTCTCTCGTCTCTGAGATGTAGGAAAACGATTAAAATTGTTTTTCAAAGTCTTGGTAGCAGGAGAACGCGAGGCTGTTGCTGTGAGGGAGGCTTTAGGCGTGTGAGAGTGGATACTGATATGCTCAACAATCTGTAGTATTTACACTAGGTCTCAGTGCATACAATGAAGTGTTTGTCATATTGTACTATACGGAGCAGTAAATACGTATCCCCTGAAGGCCAGTGCTTCCTGGTGATAGTGTAAAAAAAGTGAGAAAGATTTCTTGGCGTTGCCAAAAATATAAAGATCATGTTTCATGTCTTTTCGCCAGTCTCCTTAAGCTGTTCATCGTTCAAAACTATCCAAAATTTCCAACTTCTTGTTCTAGTATAAGTCAACTTTGGAGTATTTTAGGCTGACTGCTTCCTGGGACGAACGAGCGGACTGGGCCTTACTCGCCCCGCTCGTTTGTCCCACTTCATGGTCTAGTACATGTCTATTTTAGTATATTTCAAGCTGATGAGGTTACTGGGACTCACTCGCTCCGCTCGTTCGTCCCGCTTCCCGGTCCAATACATACCTATTCAAGCTGATTATTTTAATTCAATTTAATTTTATTCAATTTTATTTTATTTTATTTTATTTTATTTTATTTTAATTCAATTTAATTTAATTTAATTCTATTCTATTTTATTGAATTTAATTCTATTCTATTTTGTTTAATTTAATTTAATTTTAATTCAATCCAATTTTATTTTATTTTATTGAATTTAATTCTATTCTATTTTATTTAATTTAATTTAATTTAATTTAATTTAATTCAATTTAATTCAATTTAATTCAATTTAATTCAATTTAATTCAATTTAATTTAATTTAATTTAATTTAATTTAATTTAATTTAATTTAATTTAATTTAATTTAATTTAATTTAATTTAATTTAATTTAATTTAATTTAATTTAATTTAATTTAATTTAATTTAATTTAATTTAATTTAATTTAATTTAATTTAATTTAATTTTAATTTAATTTTATTTAATTTTATTTAATTTTAATTTAATTTAATTTAATTTTTATTTTATTTTTACCCAGGGGGGTGGTACTCGCAGATTTCTGGATAACCTCAGGGGGAGGGGGAGGGGGGGGGGTTGGTAGTCGCAAATTTTCGGAAGTGTATAGGGTGTCAAAAAAGACATGAAACATGTCAAAATCCGTATCCTCCATTTTTTGTAAAACCTAATTACAGATTTCTACGGATTTTGATTGATCTATTGATAACAATCAGGAGAAAGGTATTTCTCATGAAAGTAGCTGAGGCACTTTTCCATTGATCGGCTCAATATTACGGAACATTTGCAGTATCAGCCTATAACGAGCGGGAGAAAAGTATCTCTCCTGCTAGAGTTTAAGTTACCTTTCCCTCGACCGCAAGAAATCTATATTCCACGTAAAATCTATAAAAAAATTTACAGGCTTTTGCTCAGGGAGCAAGAGTTGCGGAAGACCCGCGACTTATGGCGGAGGGTTTAAGATTTTTAGTTTACGTAGAATGTAAGCGTATAATTTATTTTCGAAGTAGGTAACAATATTTGTGACCTGTTCCAAGATAAGGGCTATTAGCATTAAGTACCAGTTCCAGGGAAAGGGTAGCAGTGCTGCCTGATATTTTCAAAAATCCGTATCCGTCCTGTTTTGAAAACAGATTTTGACAAACTTGAAACGATTTATCAATGCCGATCAGGAGAAAAGTATCTCTTATAAAGCCAACTGAGGTGCTTTTCCCCTGATCGACTCGATGTTTACGGAAGAATGCAGCATCAGCCTATGACGACCAGGAGAAAAGTATCTCTCATTTATGAGTGTCTAAGGTACTTTTCCCTCGAGCGCAAGAAGTTCGTATTTCACGCAAATTCCTTACTTTCGAGGACCAAAAATCCATAGATCTGGCAGCACTGAAGGGTAGCAATTGAACTCAGTTTTCGCTCTTCTGGGAGATTTGCGTTTTGCTTCTAGTTGCCTTTATATTGGAATGGGTCACATTTATCCCTTCTCAGTTGTAAAACACAGAAAAATATACTGGTTTCTATGTGTTTAGCTTTCCTTTTCCTTTTCTCCAAGTCCCAGCTTTAAGGGTCAAGGGGGTTACGAATTTTTCCAAATCCCATAGACGGCTATAGAGGAACTAGGAATTTTTCTGTCCCCGCGTTGCGCATTCACGAGAATTTTTTCAAGTCTTATAGAGAAGTATAGAAGAGCCAGGAATTTTTCCAAGTCCCAGCATACCAAGGTGTTTGAAAAGAGGTGTGCTCAGTTCAATGTAAACAACAAGGCGCTACATCAGCTTACATCAGCAATGTAAAACGGAACCGAGTGACGTCAATTTCGGTTCCGTGTCCCATGTATTTTTATATGTGCATGCGGGTTGCGTTTTGTTTACAGTTGAACTGAGCACACCTCTTTTCAAACACCTTGCCAGCATACAGGGTCAAGAGGATCACGAATTTTTCCAAGTCTATAAATGGCTATAGAGGAGCCGGGAATTTTTCCAAGTCCCATAGCGAACTATAGAGGAGCCAAGAATTTTTTTTCAAGTCCCAGCGTTACGCATACGCGTTCGCGGACGCGGACAGAATTCCTCTGAAGGCCCCAGTAACTGAGAGAACGGTGGATCTCCCGCCAACAAAAACCCGTAGATCTGGCACCCTAGCTGAAGGATATGTCTAAACTTGAACTAGCCAAGAAAATTTCCAACAATCCAGCCTAGAAAAATTCTATCAACTTCGGTTGATGACGTCATCCTTAAGTACTACTCTCAAATTCCTCCTCATAATGTTGATGTAGCTCGATGGCCGAAAATATTTCAAGTCTCTAGAAAGTCCCCCGAAAATTATGACGTCATAAAATTCGGATAACCTGAGAGTTGAAATTTTCCAAGTCCCCCAGTCTGAAGTCAGAAGTGGATGAGCTTACACTCGTCCCATCTTCATATATAGCTCAAGAGTGAAAATTCTTCCATGTTTCTCTCCTGTACGGCTGTATTGTTGACATATTTCATGTCTTTACTCTGCCCTGACCCCTAATTTGAAATTTTCCGAGTGCCTTCTTCACCTTACTTTGCGCGTGCCTTCCCCCCTCTTCTCCCTGCTTACTCCGTGGGTGATTCAAAAATTTGCGAGTTCACCTTGCCCAGTTTATATACTAGGTTTATTCTAGCTTTTTGATAGCTTTATACTAGCTTTATGCTAAGATTTCAGCAGTCTTAAACTAGAATTATGATCGACAGAGAAGTCCCCCCCCCCTCCGCCTTTCAGGATTTTACTAGTCTTGAACTAGGCTTATAATAGGGTGTGGGCGTAGGATCAAAAAGACAATGACTTTAGGGGGTATCGAATTTCTATGACGTCGCCGAACTTATGACGTCACAAGCTAATAGCTTCATAATGGCTCTCGGACGCCTTTTCATCATATTAGGATAAGCTAGAAACTACAGAGGGGGGAGGGCTCGGACTCGGACTCGCAGATTTGAGAATCGCTGCCACAGTGAAAATTCCCGTAAGGATGAGTCCAGAGCAAAGACATGAAACATATCAAAATATAAACGGATCTAGTCAGTTTATACTAGCAGGTTTAGACATCCTATGTATTGTATTTGAAGACACCCCCCTTCCCCCTCGTAAACTAGTATACTGTATAAAACGGGCTAGTTAGTTTCTTTTATACTAGACCAATAGACCATGTCTTCAAAAATCTATTAGCTTGAAATACTCTGTTATAAGCTAGACTTGAACTAGAGCAAGGAGGAAGGCAAACGAGTGAGTGAGCCACCCGAAAGCTATTAGCTTAAAACACCCAGCTTGGAACACCCAAAAGCTATTAGTTTGAAATATCCTGAAATAGACAGACTACTTATTGCGATACGCGCACTACAACTGACGTCCATGATTTCCAATCAACGCCAGAACCAAGTTACCCGTTGTGCAAAATACCGTCACAATTGGGAACAGAGGAGAATCGTGACGCCTGTGACGGTAGTTTGTGACGGCGCGGCGATCACCCGTTCAAAAAGCACAGTGATCCCTCTTTGTGACTCAAGTGTAACGCAAATGTGCGCCGTCACAACCGCGTCACGTGACGGCACTTTGCACAACGGGTACCTCGAGCTTCGTTAGAATCAAAAACCTTACCAAACGGATAGGGAATCTCAGGTTGGTCACGCGTTAAAGTGTCTCGCGTCGCTCCTTTCCGTCATCTGGATCTTATTGCTGTAAAAACTGTGTGGAGACTCTTCAAGCAATGTCCGAAAACTTCACCGTTCAAAACACGACATCACGAAAGGTGTTTGGATCAAATCGCAAAGAAGGGAGGAATTTGCAGGGAGGGGAGGGGGAATTCACGATGAACTATCGTCCGAAAAATGCCCCGCGGAACAAAAGTTCGATCGGTGTTGGCAAAAGTTGAATGCATTGCAAATTGGAAACCACGTATTCAAACTCGACTCTGCGGAAGATAGGTACTACAAGTCGCTGCGCACCACCATCATTGTGTTTTTGGATGAATTCCTGCGATCCGCACACGATCACGTCAAGAAAAAATGACTTTGTCCATCATAAAGAAACGAAGAAACAAAATTAGGGTTAAAAAACCGCGAAAAAAAGAAAGAATAGAATTCAGGAAATGAGAGCTCGAAAAGGTGTTTATTGATAAAAAAAGAAACGTCATCATCACTCTGGCAATACGATTTCGCACACGAACAATACGCGAGCTTCTTTCCTGTTCAGTCAATGAAAAGCTGATGACATCCCCAACTCCAATGATAAGACCGATCTTGACCGCGTTGCCAAACATTCAACACTTGATCTCTTATCAAGACCAAGAATGAGAAAAGTGACCTTAGTGGACAACATATATTCATTTTTCTGTTCATCATTGTTCTTCCTATAATTTTTTACGCAGTCTCACGTGGTGCAGTCAAGCAAAATCGATTCGTTCGCCCACTAAGGTCCCTTTTCTTATACTCGGTCACTGGAGATTCATGAAAAGAATGGCGAAAATCATATAGGAGGTTGTACAAGGAAATTTGGAATAAGTATAAATGATAGCATGATAAAGAGCAAATTCCACTTTCCAGTTTAAATGATTGTAGATCAAACTAGGTACATTCAATCTCAATTTCTTTATTCTAACATCGTATTTTTACATGGAAATTTACAGTTATGGCAATGCTTGAATTCAATCATAGTTGGTCCGTATCAATCAGAATTACCTACTATCCATCGTGGAAAATAAAAACAAACCATAATTATTGATTAGTTTACAAATAAATCGCACAGCACTAATTTATGAGTAAGAATAACAACATTTTGTATCTTTTGATCAAAAACATCCAACAAAATGCTGAGTTTCTCTCACTATTCAATAAAAAAATTCAGAAAAAGTTTTGAATCGATTTCTCCCCTATCGTTAATCAGAGTCAGACAGTATCGACTTTTTCGACATCTTCGAACGCTGACAAGTTCACCCCGAGCCATAAATCTGCATTCTTGGGGAGAGGCTCTCTCTCCAAGAATGCAAGTATCACTTGACTCTTTCAACTTCGAGTAAATCTCGTTCGGAAAACTTAGAAAAAAAAAAAAAAACATTGATTCACGTTTGTCACGACGGAGGAAGTACATTGTCGAAATTGTAATCATTGAATACACGATTGTAGATCTCCGTAAACGCCGTCGACACTAGTTCGTTCACAAATGGTCTAAGGAGAACGAAACCCGGTCTCCATGCAGCAGAATTGATCATTCTGTCGAGAATATTTTCTGAAATCGAAATACGAATTTTAAATATTAGTTGTTATCGATTAAAGAGCGAGTTCCACACGCTCGCGAAATAAAGCAGGAAGTATTCCGTTCTCACAATTATGGGTAAAATTACACTGATATTACTGCAGTGCATTCCAGTAATTACGCTAACATATACCAAGGCTCATGTAAAACAATAATGTAGAATTACAACTACCCCGGATAAATATAACTCGAGAAAGACGTTTGTAAAGATGTTTAATTAAGAGTGTGTGCCGCGAGACCGACAATGAACTTGACCTTCAACTTCTGTACTCACAACGTATAAGTGTAAAAAATCAACTCGTTTTAACGAGTCGAGATGGGTACAGAAGATGGAATGTTGAAATATTTGCCTAATTTCTTAAGGTAAAGAAACTTTGAGCACGAAGAGCGTATAATTAAATTTCTCGACGCCTACAAAATGTAGATAGGCAATACTTACGACGTATTCGATTTCAAACGACGAACGCCAAGTACTCAAGGCGAGGCGGGACAGAGAATGTAACTTCGAAAAAAAAAATAATGGTGTAGATTTGAGGAGAGGAATTCCATGGAAATTTCCAAGCATTATATTAGGATCGAGCAGAATCTCATCAAGTATGGCGTGAAGGATCAAAGGATGTCCTTACTAGAATAGAGGGGGAGTCGAAAAAGTTTCAACATGAAAAAATTCAAAAAAATTCTTTGGACCCTCGGACAAGGCCGAAGGAACTCGAATACGCTAAACTAAATCACAGATGGAAAAACGGTATCTTTTAAAAGAATTTTAAAGGGTGTATTCTTAGGTTTTAATTATGTAAAGTATTGGAAGTTCTTGTTCTGTTTTTTTTTTTTCCATGAAAGTTTGCGAAATTTTTTCTATTTTTCAAATAAAAGTAACGATCAATTTTACCTAAAAATACAACATTTTTCCGAACAAAATATTGATTTTTCATCTTCATTTTCGGGTATTTGAGTCATCTCAGCCTCTTTTTTTTAGTACTTTCCTCGAATTCTACGCTAATGTCTTATTCAGCGTTCATCAAAACTTTCACCCAAAGGGCAATTTTTCCCTCAATTCTAGGGGCACAAATCTCTTGGATCCTTAGAAGGTCGGAAGAATTTTTTCGGTACGTATATTTTTCTCGAATTCCACGGTAAATTTCATGCAAAAAAACTGTCTTTATATAATGATGTCAATTTTATCCCTCTCAAGCCCTCAAAAATATCAGGTGAATTCTTTGAGCACTTTCAGCGGTTTTAATTATATGGGCAATCATACGAATTTCGGACCAAAAGACATATTTCCGGCATCTGAATCTGGGCCGTGCAGTGCAGTGTATTACAGCTGACATTTCAAGCATCCGCGTTTAATTTGAATTTACAACCTCAAAAATTACAGCTTCCAACTTTCGGCTCTCGACTTCAGCTAAAATAGGACGGGCTTTCGAGAAATTTATTAGTATGCAGAGACTTTGCGAGTACAATAAATCAATCAGAAGAATTGAGGTTTTGCTCACATAATAAAAGATACCTATATTCTCCAGCTCGTATCTCCATCAGTTTCAATGAATAAATGTAGTGTTGTAATTTTCCCTCTATTGGTTTCATTCATAGCTTAAATAGTAGGTGGAGGAATGGACTTTTAAAGAAAAATAAGTAGAAAACAATCCATTCTTAATTTTCATTGAAATGTCCAGTAACGTTATCTGTAGCTTTCTTGATTTTTCTGCAAAAGTATCAAAATTTAGCCGCGATCTGAGAAGTAAGAATATAATTATTAAATAATTGATCAACTTTTGTAAAGCTGAAAAAATTTGACTCTTTCTGACTTTTAGCTTATGAAAGTGCAAATAAAGCTCGCTTTCAGCTTCCCCTCATTAGTAAAATTTCAGCTAAATTTGGCTTCTAGCTTTTAATTTTCGAATATTATAGTCTGAGAAGTAAGCACTGGAGGCGCCATAACCCAAATTGTTTATTGTTTGAGTGCCCTGGACATTCGCACCATTCATGCTTTTTACACAAAATACAAGTTATACACTTCACTATTCCTTCTTTTTGCTTGCAATCTACGATACAAATATAAATACATAAATTTAATGACTCCCTCTTACACGACTCTTCGCCAACAATTATAGCCTTTCTCTACCAATTTTTTAATTTTATACTCAAATGAGTAAGGTAAACATAAAATACTATAACTGCAAGATTTTTCAAGAACACAGAGCGCTTTTGGCTAATCAGCCATTCTCGATGTGTAGAAAGCAACATTAAATGTATAATTTTTTTTTGTATTTCAATTTATTTTTTCTTTAGTTTTTCTTTAATTATTTCAAATTTTTGTTATTTAGTTTTTTTACTATATATTTTAATTGACATAAAAAATAAAATATAGAAATTGAAATAATAATTAAATAATTTTCTTTATAAAAAAATTAAATGAGATTTTTTTATTAATATTATTATCATGTTATTATAATAATTTTGATTTTTTAAAATAATTTTTATCACTAAAAAAATAATTTTAAAAAATTATATTTTTTATTTACTTATTTTTGTATGTTTTCAAATTTATATAAATGAAAAAAATATTAAATTTTTTTTTTTCATTTTTTCATTTTAACGAGCATTGTAGCGGCAAAGGCTATTTGCTCGGAGGTATAAATGTAATTTAGGAGGTAAATTAAAAAAATAAAATATATTAAAAAATTAAAAATAGTTTTTTATTAGACTCTTCACCAATAATCATAGCCTCTCTCTACAAATTTTTCAATTTTATACTCAAATGAGTAAGGTAAACACAAAATACTATAACTGCAAGATTTTTCAAGAACACAGAGCGCTTTTGGCTAATCAGCCATTCTTGATGTATAGAAAGCAACATTACATATTTGATATTTTTTTTTGTTTGTTTTTTAATTTTTTTTTCAGTGTTTATTTATTAATTTCAAATTTTTGTTATTCAGTTTTTTATTATATATATTTCAATAGACATAAAAAATGAAATTAAAATATAAAAATTAAAATAATAATTAAATGATTTCTTAAAATTGAATAAAAATTTTATCAATTATCATGTTATCTATATATTAAAAAAACTTGGGGGAAAAAAAACGCTTTCAGAGTTTGTGTGGCCGTTCTAATGAACGGATTTGCTTCATTGTTTTTTTTTTTTCATTTTCTTCAGAATGACCTCTAGATTAGCCATCAAGCATTACTTAGTGCCTCACTTCAGTGTTCCCCAATTATTTGCATTTGCGATTTTATTATTGCTGCGGAGCAGCCCTGGTCCTCTAGTTATTATAATTCTGATTTTTTAAAAAATTTTTAAAACAATCAAAAAAATTTATATTTTATTTAATTATTTTTGTATGTTTTTAAGTTTATATAAACCAAAGAAATAATAAATTAAATGAATAAAAAATATATTACAAAATTAAAAATAGTTTTTTATTATTTTTTATTATTTTTTTTCGCTTTCTATACATCGAGAATGGTTAGTTAACCGAAAGCGCTCTGTGTTCTTAAAAAATCTTACGGTTATAGTATTTTGTGTTTACCTTACCCATTTGAGTATAAAATTAAATAATGGAAAACCGTAGATTGCAAAAACGAATATCTTTTATCTCTCTACCAAATTCAAATTTGCAAAGAACCAGGATGCTCCTGCAAGAAAATTGTGGTAAGATTTCTTGTTTTCATCCCTCAGAGATCAAATTAATGCTGATGATATTCCTCCCAAAAAATTCTCACGCTCCTCTCCTACTCGTTTAAAATCTCAAAATCAATCTCTGTACTTCCTCCAGATTTCTCGGCATTGCTATTGCACGGAGAAAAAAAATACAGTAATTTTAACTAAGAACATTATAGTTAAAAGAACTAAGCAATTTAGTTTTATTGATTATTTTTCCTCGTAAGTGTAACTATATTTTTCAGTAGTTATGATTATAATCTTCGACTGGACCGGCTTTACATCACCAAAATTTTTCTCAGTGAGGCGACAACTCTCATCAAGTTACTAAGAACCAGATGTATGAACATCTCGAAATTATTAGACATATTTCAATTGTCAGCGCTGAGATTGACACTCGGAGCACTACGCTCTAGTCCTACCTTCAAATTGCGCTAAAGGAGAAGAATAGTAGGTTAAAGATTATTACGTGCAACAGTTTAGATTCCGATCAAGACCGCAGGTTCTGTCGAAACGTCAAATAAATATCTTTCAATTTTGTGCAGGCAGAGCCAGACAATGTGGAAGAATCCCGCTACCTATTTATGATTTCACTTCCACAGCCCACTTCATTCAGCTTACAATCTGATTCTCTCCTGTTTCTTCTCACATCTCAAATTGTATCCTCTACTCGTTTTCATATTATCCATCCCGCTATGGCCAATCTTTTGCCCTAGCAACGCTATGAAGTGACAATTCATTGCCGCATTTCTGACTCACCACCTCTGCTTTACTAGAGGTTCTAAATCTGCACCCAAAACTGGATACCCATACTAGATCCAAGACGTCATAACCAACTGTCCATTTAGAAATTCTACCTCCATTTTCACCGTCAAACTGAACGCTCGATACTCATATCTTTCTCAACTCACTCTCCTCACTTTTCTACTCAAATTCCAACAGTCAATTGATTCACTTTTACCTCTATTGGCTACACAGGACCCTCACTCAACCAATCCTTCAGTTCCATGCATTCATTTACTTCTGCAAACACCACCATTAATAGTCTCCACCTTCTAGATTCTGGTCCTTATCAACTTCCCGGAACATGACGCGGTCGATCGCACCGTCAAAGATTTCCTTCTCTTCCATAAAATTTTTGAATCTGTACTTATGGTCTCAAAAATTTTCACTGAGTTCTTATACTCGACTCCTGGCATGATTTCTGGAAACCGCAGTATTTAAGCAAACTCAGAAAAACCGAAAACAAACTAGTCTCTAGTTGGACTTTTGTCGAAGAAAGTTAATTGACGTACTCACAAATTAAGTATCAAGAAAAAACTATATTTCCTTGATTGTCTGAAAGATACTTTTTGCCCGATCGTTGATTTTGGATGTACGTCAATTCAACCTTGTACGGCAGCCTTACTCTAGTCAAATTTTCCGGGGTCGAGGAATCATTCTCATCCGTCGAAAGACTCTCACACCTTTTTCTGAGTCTATCTCCCTTTCCTCTTGCCAAATATGTGTTCAATAGCTCTTTACGTAACTCGCTCTTGAGAATATCTGTCTCTCTCACTCTACTTCTTCACGTCTTCCGTCCTTTGTAACAATGGCCATACGGTCGCTCTCTTTCTGAACTATTTGCGCTCCGCTTTCTTTCAGCCTTTACTTTACTCTCTAAGGCTTTCTCATTCCCCACCTCAATTTTCAACACCTTTCCACAGTCACTTACTGCCAGCTGATAACTCTGATAACCCTTAGAGTAGTTGGAAAGCTCGTGAAAAAAAAGACCTGTTGAGAAAATTACTGAGAAAAAGTCATTTGATTTCATGAATTATCTCGCGACAGAACTTTGTGAAATCAGCTCATTTCGCGATCTTTATTCTTCATGTACTTTTGGAGTCTGTAATACAGTAAACCTTCAACATTGTTTTTTTTTTTTATAATCTGAGCTGCTGAAGACCGTTGGACGAACGCGAGCAATCAACGATATTCCCCTGCTAATCTAATTTAGGTTCCTTGCGACAGAATTGAGATATCAAAATATTCGGGAGACCCTCACGTCAGACTGGCTATATTTTGTTCCTCCAAAATTAATATTCCATTTTGTTTTAATTTTGTTACAGAACGCATTGAATGGCACACCGGCTACACGAATACACGCAAGCAACCATGAAGTGAAACTCATCTCAATGTAGGCTAGTCCGCAGGAAGAAAATTTTTTTCTATCAATTAATAATTACAATGTTCGAAATGAAACGAAGGAAGTAATCCCTCCAACCTGTATACCTGTATATGCTTACGCATATTATGCACTTACAATGTTCGCATAAATTCATATGATTACCCACAAATAAATTTTCTTCTTCTTCCTATTATAGGTTTTAATTACTCTTCGTATTATTTTCTCGTTAAAGTCTCATTCGTTCTTACGTGTACGAAATTACTCACCCATACGAGTTCGTCCTCTTAGTAAATTACTAATGTGCAGTTTCATGTCACCAATTTCTTGTACATCGACGTTTACCTTGATTGACTTAGAATTCCTAGGTTTACTCAACGTAGTCGTTTGGTTGAGTTCGTCTATAAAATTAACAAATACAGTGTGAGCACTCGTCTGTATACAGTGTATGCATTATTTGTTCGCTTAGATATGAATTTATGAATAGGTTTGAAAAACGTATTACATCATCATCAACCATCGCTCGCTAAGTAGGAAAATACGATTACCGCACTACAATTAGATCGTAATTATACGAAGTACCTACATAGTAATGAAATTCAACGAGATGTTCGAAAGTCATTAACCGCGAATAAAATATGCAACAGTTCACACGTTTTTCTATTGATGGGCCAACATCCACACAGAAAAGAAAAATGCATTCAAAAAAGTTAGTAAATTCGGTCTACAGGCCTACTTACATAAGGATAAATTGAAATGGCCTTTGTTCGAACTCGGACTCAGTAGCAGACTCTCGAATTCGTATTCGCCCTCCAAGTACTTGTCGGGAAAGTACTGGGTCAACTGCACCGTATTCACTTTCAGATTGCTCCTGTAAAAATATCGTACGGTGATACATTCGATAAATTGAATTAAAATCGTGTCAGTGTTAACTAATTCTAGTCCAGGGTCGCGGCACACGCGTTAATCGATTGACTCGAGATGATAAATCACGAAGCATCTTTTGTAGGCACTCTGGAGATCCACGATTAATGACAATAGCGAGATTAGCTATAGAAATCTACATGCCTTCTCGACTCAACTTCATCGATGGTAATATTTGAACATTGTTTACGCAGTGATATTCTTACTTGAATTTGGTAACTTCCGACATTCTCCAGCCGCTCTCGCGAACATTCTTCAATTTTAGTTTATAACCGAAGGATGGTCCTCCTCGCTTTAAGATCACTTCTTTCGCGTGAATAGGATCGAAGGAAGGTATGTTTAGCTCTGGTACGCCTGAAAAAGGAAAGAAAAAATATAAAAATTAAAAATGACGGTCACTATATTTTTTGTTTTTGCTATAGTTAGTGAAGTTGAGAGTCTCCGAATCGGCCTGACGTCTTAGAGTGGGAAAAGACTCCAAAATTAGGTCTGATTTCTTTCCTGGTCTACCAATTGTGTCCAGAATATAGTTAAAATGTCTTAAAAACACAAAATAGAATAATTTGAGTTTGAAATGGAATCTAGAACTTGTCACCCTGAAATTTGTGTCATGTCAAAACCTTTTCCCTGTTCATAATACTGTCCTTTCGTTCTTCTTTCGAGGACATTTGAAGAGAAGAAGGAATCTCTGGGGCCTCCGCAAACTTTCGTCTTTGATTGTTGAAGGTACGAAGCCAAATTATTATTTTGAATGGTATGCCTTCTACCAGCCGGGGTGTTGAAAAAATAAGAGATGATTGCTTTGGAAGATAATCCTTTTCTATGCGACGCAAATACAACCATGACCTCAGCTCAGCTGCAGAGGTGCCACCGCGTATGACGTTGTCGGTGTACAGAGAGACTCTAACCACGAAACACCAGTGGTTAAAGCGTGAATTTTCCGTATGGAAAAGAATGTCGAGCCGCGACAATCGTCAGAAAATGCGTTCACAGATTCCCAATTTGACCCAATGAATAATCCGATAAAGTCCACCACAATTCGATCCAAATTGAGAGATAGTCGACTCAATATCAACCTCTCTTCTTTACCTTAGTCCGACTTATCGTCAACGTCGGGATTGAGTCGACTCACTTGTCGTTGTATTTAGATTGATTATGTATCATTCATCGATAAATGTCGATTTCAAGGGTAAAATTTGATGAAACTCAATTATTGCTGCACTGGTAAAGCACAATTGAGATTCACCATTGCCATCACTATATATCTGCGCATTAACAGACAGAAGGTTACAAGTGAGTGGCTGCACATCGATATCGTCGATTGTCAGTCGATTTTGGTCAACTTTTTACAAAATTCCAACTGTCAATAAGAAGACATCGAGGTCCGAATCCCTTCTTTCAAACTCAGAATACCTTTGTGGTGAATTTGAATTTTGAAGTGAGTTCTTGGTCAACGCTGAGCATTACTAAAACTAATCATAAACCATCAATATTGTAATTACAGTAAGTAAAACAATATAAAGAATACACAAATAAAAATTGGATCGATTAAATTTTTTTTTTTTACATAATTATGTGCCACAACTTTGCAAATTGAATCATTGTATGGCTAAAATTTAAAAATATGAATGATAATAATTGAATTGAAAAAAAAAATAAATTATAAAATTCATTAAAATTAAATACCTATATGACTTGAAGAAGAAAAAAATTTTATAAAAAAAAATGCATGCAAAAAATTTTTATTTAAAAAATAAAATAATCAATATAAATATTTATAATAAAAATTAATATGATATGAAAACAGAGCTAAGGCTTTTAAACTCAAGATCTGTTGATAAAGAAATGTAAAAAATTGAATTTCAATAAAATATATTCTTATAGAGTCTAAGTCGATTAATACCGTATTGTACTAACCATAAGAATAATAAATATTCATAGGTACATTCCATTTTAGGAACTTGATCAGGAATAAGAAGAATATCAAAAAGAATAATAATTATTTCAATTTCAATTTTCAAAGATCAATTTTGCAACTATACATGGAATATTCTTCAGTACTCTCCCTATGCCCAACAGAGGGTGAGCAGGGAAGGATTACTATTATTATCATTGAAAACATAAATAAAACAAAACAAAACAAAAGGAAAGAGAGAGAGAGAGAGAGAGAGAGAGAGAGAGAGAGAGAAAATAGATAAATAGGTGGATAGATAAAAAATTAAAAAAAGTGAGAAGGATTTCTTGGCGGTGCCAAAAATATAAAGATCATGTTTCATGTCTTTTCATCAGTCTTCTTAAGCTCTTCATCGTTCAAAAATATCAACCAGTACCAGTCCACTTTAATATATTTCAAGCTGATAAGGTTACTGGGACTCCCTCGCTCTTTTAATTTAATTTTATTTAATTTTATTTCAATTTTACTCAAGGGGTGATAATCGCAGATTTCTGGATGACCTCCCAGGTGATTCAAAGAGGGCAGGGGGGAAGGCTTATTTTATTTTATTTTATTTTAATTTTAATTTTATTTAATTATATTTTATTTTCATTTCATTTTTACTCAAGGGGTGGTACTCGCAGATTTGTGGATGACCTCCCAGGTGATTCGGAGGGGAGCAGGGGGAAGGTTTATTTTATTTTATTTTATTTCATTTCATTTTATTTCATTTTAATTTTAATTTATTTTATTTTAATTTAATTTTATTTTATTTTATTTTTACCCAGGGGGTGGTACTCGCAGATTCCTGGAAGACCTCCTATTTATTTTTACTCAAGGGGTGGTACTCCCATATTTGTGAATGACCTCCCAGGTGATTTGGAGGGGGCAGGGGGAAGGTTTATTTCATTTTATTTTATTTTATCTCATTTTAATTTAATTCAAATTTCTGGATGACCTCCCAGGGGATTCGAGGTTCATTTTATTTTATTTTAATTTAATTCAATTCAATTTAATTTCATTTAATTTCATTTAATTTTATTTCCTTTCATTTAATTCAATTTCATTTCATCTAATTCAATTTAATTTAATTTAATTCAATTCAATTCAATTCAATTTAATTTAATTTAATTTAATTTGATTTAATTTAATTTAATTTAATTTAATTTAATTTAATTTAATTTAATTTAATTTAATTTAATTTAATTTAATTTAATTTGATTTAATTTAATTTAATTTAATTTAATTTGATTCAATTTGATTTAATTTAATTTTAATTTAATTTAATTTAATTTAATTTAATTCAATTTAATTTAATTTAGGTTTATTTAATTTTATTCAATTTAATTTAATTTAAATTTAATTTAATTTAATTCAATTTTATTTTATTTTATTTTATTTTTTTTTATTTTATTTTTAATTCATTTTTACCCAGGGGCTGGTACTCGCAGATTTCTGGATGACCTCCCCGGTGATTCGAGATTTATTTATTTTTTTTTTTATTTTAATTTATTTTTATTTTATTTTATTTTATTTAAATTAATTTAATTCAATTTAATTTTATTTAATTTTATTTTTATTTCATTTTTACCCAGGGGGTGGTACTCGCAGATTTCTGGATGACCTCCTAGGTGACTTGAGGTTTATTTCATTTTATTTTATTTTAATTCAATTTAGTTTAATTTAATTCAATTTAATTTTTATTTTATTTTTACCCGGGGGGGGGGGGGGTGGTACTTGCAGATTTCTGGATAACCTCCCATGTAATTCACAAAAAATTTTCCAAGTCCATTAATGGAGGGGGGGGGAGGGTGGGTGGTACTCGCAAATTTTTAGAAGTGTATAGGGTGTCAAAAAAGACATGAAACATGTCAAAATAAAACTGACAATGGAAATAAAAATCATAGATAAATAAATAAAGATACAAAAAAAGAAAGTAAATGAAAGATAAAAATACATAATATAATAAAGATTGAAAATAAAAAATAGAAATAAAAACAAAAATTAAAAATAATAATAGTAACAATAATAAATACAAAATGAAAAAGAAAATACAATAAATAAAATGAAAATAATGAACTATTCTCATTTTGTCCTGATAATATTGATAGTATAATTCATATTATAGAATAGTAACTACCTATGCATTAATAATATTTATTTTTTTGAATCAATACCTATGAGAAAATTATAAGGTAACGTTTATTGGGCTGCACTGTGTCTATTCTCACCCATTAAGCTCCAAGCTGGCAAGTAAGTTTTGCCCAAATCTTTAATTGCACATCTCACACAATTTTGAGCATTTTTTGACTTCACTTAATTATTGCCTCAAGAAGATGGTTAGTATACTGTATTGCTATATAAAAATTTTATTAATGCATGAACAGTTACCATTTTTATAAAAAGAATTAGGTATTATGAAAGTGGTAAAAGAAAAAAGTTACCACCTATCTTGTAAAATGTTTTTAAAAAGTAACTGTGTTCATCCTTTACTTCAATTAATTTTTTTGCAACAATGAAACAGAGAATTAAACAAAATTATCATATAATTGTGTTAGAATACTAATTATTTTCATTGATATTATTTCTGTTCAAATTCCATTTTATCAATTATAACTGTACATTGGATACCTACGTAGTCTCATGATTAGTAGAATATGTTCATTTTCTTAATAATTATTGAGAATAATTTTTATTTCAATTTTGACATTTCTTTATTAATTGAAAAGCTTGGGTTTCAATTATAAGTTCAGTAGGTAACTTTGGATTTTTCTCCTCATTACAGATATTAATTTTCATCTTTTTTTTTTTTTTTTTTTTTCTTTCTTATTGAAAATATTTAATATTTTAATTTTTGAAAAGTAAAATTTTTTTATATTGTATTATTAGGCAATTTTTTTCACTTTTTTGATTTATAAAACTTCAATAAAATTATCCTATAGGTAATTGTATGATTTCTGGTACCTCTATTACTATTCCTTAAAAAGAAGAAAAAAAAAAAAAAAAAGAATCAGATTGAACAATAAAAATTGAATCAAAAGATATACAATATTTTAGCAATTACAAGTATGAGGAAATTTGAAAATATTGATAGTATATTTCTTAATTATTCATTGAATTTTTTATGGGACCTATTTATTGGCCCAAGAAAAATAATAGGAAGTACAAGATAATGAAAGTGACATAGCAGAATTTTAAAATGATGACCATGAAAATAAATTTCCCATAGGAAAAAATTATTGAAAACGAGAAAAATAATTTTTCAACGTCGTATTAAGTATTACAAACAACAAAAAATTATGTAATTGGCATCCGTCATTAGAATACATTTACCCATGAAACAATATTATTCCTCATCAAATGAGCGTGCACAGGAAAAGAACATTCAAAAAAAAATAAAATATCATATAGATTATTCAATATATTGATCCACTAAATAGAAATATTAGAATTAATTGTTTATTAATCTTAATATTATTATAATTATTGATCAATGAAAATTTATTTATTGCAACAAAAAATTTTAAATTTTATATTCAAACAATAATTTAAATTATATACCTTATGAATTTAATTAATGAATATTTTTTTTTAATAGTTTTAAATTCCATAAAATTTCATTTTCTATCTACTTTATTTTCATTAATTACATTATTGATAATTTAAAAAGTTATAATTATTAAAAAATGAAGATCTTCATAAAATTTTATAATTCTACATCGAGGTAACAAACTACAATATTCATTTAATTATCCTGTTATCCTAAAAATGATCTTAAATTCAATCTCCAATAAAACCTAATTAAATTAGAATAATAAGTATTATATTTTTATAAATAAATGAAATTGTCGTCAGGTGATTTATTATTATTAATATAATATTATATTATTATACTTATTGTTTAATTTAATTTTCTAAAAAAAAAATTCAATACCATTTATATGTAATAATTAAATGTATTTATTTAATTAATTTATAATCAAATACCGCCCTGATTGCCAGGAAAAACATCAACAGCTTCAACAAAACTTAGAGAGTTACAGTCGCTTCGACACATCATCTACCTACTCACTTAGTTTCCTTGTTGCAGTCATAAAGTTCCTAGTTCTGCATCATACTTTTCCCAAGAAAATCTGTTAATGTCTCATGTATGAGCGATTCTTGTCAGTCACTTTTAAAATTAGGTCATTTACATGGTTTTCCTGTTCTCCATTTCTCGCGCAACCTTTATTTTTTTTCCTGTACTTAATTCTTAATATTCCCCAAAACTAATTACAACATGTTCTTTTCAAAGGTATAAGGGGGTATACGGAATTTGACAGTCCGTCCCACACCGCCTTTTTTATCCCATCTTCATAGAAAACATTCCAAAACTTTCTCAGCTCCTAATTGAATTAGGAGAGGGAAGGATTAAGTGATCTCATGGTTACTTTTCTTTAGTAGCTTTCTGACCAACTTTACTTCATTCACTGTCATCTGCCCATAGCTACATTTCTGTACAGGCCTACTTTTTTTTCAACGTTTTTACGGGACGATAGATATTTTTGTTGAAATGGACACGTATTCAATAAGTTTTCTGTTAAAATCACCGAAACCCTCTCTCCATCCGTCTAGTCTATTTGCGGAGATTCGAACGGAACGTCTCTGGTGCACTGTACAATAAATAAATATATGTAACTAGATGAAGGTATAAATGAAAGACGTTCCTGGCTGAAAAGTTGATAATTACGTCATCGTCTAATAAAGTTGAACAAAATATTATACAGAACGAGAAATTGACAACACAAAGTGAATACGTGTATACAGGTAAGTATTCGTCGGTTGGGGTAGGACAAGCCGCAAATCTACTTTTTCGAGACAGAGGAAGAATGACCACTGGTTACGATAGTAAAAACTAATACAAAATTTAAATTTATGTTCGTGAATGACTTGTAATTCCCCATGTTGCAACGATTCCTATTCGTGGCATTTGAGTTTACTCTACTGAATGATTCATTTATAATGCAATTGATTATTTAATGAGAAATGATATGACGACAGAATCAAATTAAGTGGGCTCGAAACGTAGACTAGGTCAACATTCACGTCGCTATTAGAAGTTATACTTTTTGTCCCTAATATTTGATTAGTGTATTACCTGGTTGAATGAATTTTCGTACTCGATTGAGAGCGTCTCGGATGCACTTGTCGAAGTCCGCCGAGCCACGTTTACAAAGGGCAAAGTGCTCATCTGAAACAGAAATAGATATTGCGTTAAATTAAGGTTTGTCCTCGTCTATGTTTAGGCTGACGTCACAATTTGAATTTTGGAACTACGTATACGACACGATAACACTCATTTTACATCAAAATGATGCCATAATCGTGAACTGGTTGTCCACATACGATCACCCGTAACGTATCGACCCGAGGATTACTGAACTAGTTTTTTCGTCAGTAAAATATCTTCACGCGTGTAAGATTGTCCCACGTTGCACCGAACTGCGGAGAATATTCGCGTTAAATAAATCGTAAGTATTTTAAAATCTCCGACTGGTTTGACCTAAAGTGAAAGTACAATAATACAACAGATCATAATCGTCTGTCGGTCCCTCGATTTATTTTGTCTGCCTGCGACGTGTAAATGAAAATGTCAACTGGTGAAAAAATTTCAGTCATCTTCGGCGGACTAAAATTTAACTTACCGCAAGATTAATGAACCCGTTACGCATCGAGATAGCCCTGCGGACACCCGGTAAAGGGGAGTCGTTAGAGAGAGAGTTTCATAGGAAAGGAGAGGAGAAAAAAAAATTTATTACTTAATACCGGTCGTTATTAATTTTGTACGAGTGGATACCGTATTCGCGAACTATCGGTTGATTATTTCGTAACCGGGTTTTTAATAGGAAGCCTAATTTGGAAACCACACCCATCAGCCTACGATATTGTTTTCACTCGATTTACTATAGCTTGTCTTTACCTCGGTATTACTCGGCTTAGTTTTAGGAAACTGTATCAACACATTGGCAGGGTGCAGTTTTGGGAAAGAGATTTTGTATCTGAAGCTCAAAGCGGAGGAAGATTACTCGTAAGTTCATTACCAGACAGTATACGTGGACTTCTTTGTAATCTGTATAATGTTGAATTATTAAAACGACAGTTGGTCGCTGTTTCTCGAGGTTACAAGGGAATTCCTGGAGTAGCGAACGTTCGAATAATTGTGCCATCTTGTTGGAACGCATGGTCACCGCGCTTTCGACTCGACGAATGAAGAAGGTAAAATTGAAATCAAACAGAGTGCGGTCATCAGGGTCAAAATTTCGAGATGATTTCTACGTGTCGAGCACTTTTGAAAAAGTTTGATATCTCGAAGTTTGACGACGTTCGAAGAGATTCATCCAGACCTATTTTTAAAGATCGAGAATTTCTCGATCCTCGAACAGTCTAGAGGGGCTTACAGTGAAATTTACCGAGGATTCAAAACAGACATTATTCTACTTTTCAATCCTTAAGGAGGAGGAGAAAGAGCGATGGACGGAGTTTGACCCAGCGATACCAAGATTTTAACGAGAAGGGTGAAAATTCCATAAAAGCAAAAGCCTGAGATCTGTTTTTTCTTCGTAGAAGGAGGGGTAGGGATATTCTTAGGAAAGGCCCGCGTCTGCATCCGATTGTGATTACGTCATCAACCTGAGTTAGGTTAGGTTATTTTGCATAGAAGGGTGGAATCTTGTATCCGACTTTGATGATGACATCAAGTAAAGTTAGGTTAGGTTATGTTTCATAGGAAACGTAAGCGTCCAATTACGATGACGTCATCAACTTGTGACGCGAGTTAAGTTAGGTTACATTGCTTGAAAGGATTTGTCTAGGCTAGGATTTAGGAATTCGTCTAACTTGGCTTAGGAAATTTTTCTAGCATTCATTATAAGAAAAGTATGACTCGTCATAGGACATAACTTATTTCACCACTTAGAATATATTTGTAGGCTCAGTCGGAACCTTCCACTCTCCCCTTCTATTCATGTATGAAGCATGGGCCTTGAATTAGGTCAAGTTGAAATCTTTCCGGGTCTTCAAACTAGCCCAGAATCCATTTTTCTTCGGTCGATATGGTCACGTTTGAAAACAACCTCGAGCCCTCGGAGAGTAAATCAGAGCCCTACACCCACCCTCGGGAATTCATGGTCTTCAAGTCTCTCGTTCATAATATGTGCATTTTGAAGTCAAAAATATTTCTAAATCTTCTTACATGACCTTAGTCTTTAGCCTCTTCGGATCATTTCGGTCATCTAGACGAATTTTTCATAGTCTCTAAACTAGAATCCAAGAATAGTAAAGCGCCCAGTTACTTGCGAGGTGTCGCAGGGTGGGTCCTTGGACCGTTCCTGCGTACGTCAGATAAAGCCGCCAGCAGACTTTGAGCTCATCTGCTATGCGGATCACACACTAGTGGGTAAGAACAGCCGAAACAACTGTGGCGGTGGGAAGCAAGGTAAACTAGGCCCAAGAGACAGTGACGCGGGTCAAATCGAGTCGACCAGACTAAAGCTCGAAGTGAGAAAGACGGAAGTCATTGCATCCACGACCCGTCGAATGTCAAGTCCACCCATCTCACAAAGTGTGTCAAGAAGGTGAAAAAGGTTTGATTCAAAGCTGAGCTTTAGGCATCATTTATACTACGACAAATCTAAGAACACCTAGGGAAGCAAAACGAAGGATTATGATGAGTACTACATTTTCGATCCTCTCATATGGTGTCTCGGTAAGGATCGATTCCATGAAGATAGCCTACAGAAGGATAGAGATGGAAAAGATCCAACTAAGGGTTATGCTGAGGTGTGTTTGGGCCTTACGCACTGTCTCTAGGCTCGTTCACCTAGAGCTTTTGGTTGAGAAGAGAGTGGTGGTGTTTGACGCAAAGAAGAGGACAACGATTCATAAAGAAGCTTTACGGGTCAAGCAGGAAGCCAAGCGCTCCTCGTTTCAGAGATGGAAAGCGAGAATCACTCAGAATAAGTTGGGAAAACGGATGACTCGTAAGATACGTGATTTAAACCGTGACCATGGCCAGCTGAACTTTCACCGGAACCAGATGGCTATTAAAACGAGTACCTTCATGAGAATTTGAGGAAAATTGAGCGGACAATGTGTTGGCATTGCGATCAAGGGCGAGATGATGGACTACAGCTCACCTTACTTGAGTGTGAGGCGTGAAAACATGAGTGGAGCAAATTTTATCGGTCACAACAAGAAATTAGCGTCGATAAAACGCTTGCTTCGAGTTGTTTGGAAGGCATCATTCCAAGTTCCGGAGATACATATGGAACCAGATGTCCGCATTTCCAGTCACAGCCATGAAAAAGAAGATGGTTAAAGGAAAAATGGTCAGACCACGCTATGGTCTACTCAAAACCTGTCTACCATCCACATATAGACGATGCACATGGGTGGCGGATTGGGAGGGCAAGGGGTGCAACTCGTCCTCCGGACAAAAAGTAGGAGGGGTAACGTCCCCCTCAAAAATGATTGAAAAAAATTAAAAGGTACTTCATTTAGCAATACTATTGCGAAAAGTTCTTCTGAAGTTTTAGCGGGGAACCCGCTATTCATTTTGTTAGGGGGACTACATCCTCAGAAAACGTCCGCGTCTGCGTTAGCGTCCGGGAGTTTTTGTAAAGTGCGTGACGTGACGTGACGTATGACGTTTTTACTTTATGACGTCATCAATGACCTTGACCTACTTTGGGGACGAGAAGATTTCAAATTTCAGCCGGGATGCTTTATGATGTCATCAATGACCTTGACCTCGACCTCTTTTTTTTTATTGCATTAGAAGTATAATTATTACATCGAAAAGTATGCGGTCGGGCGGTATTTACATTGTGTCATTGTGTGCTCATCAAAGAGGATAAGAGCCAGCCTTTTGAACGATGTGATCACATTTGACAGTGAAAGATTATTCTGCTCAGTGGATGGTCAAGACAGGAAGAACAGAACTGACAGCAAACCTGGTAGCCAATGGTAACGCAGGACGCACGCCAGGTATGCCCAACCTTTTTCAGCTAGCAGGCCACTTTGAGTATGGTAAGAAGTGAGGCGAGCCAATTTTTCGAATTTTAATTGATTAAGAAATTTTCTGACGTCCATTTCTGAATTCATGGACTGTTTCAACGGAGTATTCGCGGGCTGGATGAAAAGCTTTAGCAGGCCCTAGGTTGGGCATGTCTGAGGTAGGCAAATGAACTAACCACGACGCACTACTGTAGCAACTCATCATATCACAGTTTCTCACTATAAATACTGCGCAGTTTATATACTAGTTTTATACTAGCTTTATGCTAGGATTTTACCAGTCCTAAACTAGACCTATACAGTGCTGCCAGATCTACGGATTTCCGATCCTTCAAAAAAATACGGATTTTTCTTCGGATTCTGAATAAAATACGTAATTTTCGTGCTCAAGGGAAAAGTACCTTGGTCACTTGTATGAGAGATACTTTTCTCTTGGTCGTTGTGAGCTGATATCGCAGTCCTCTGCAACACTGGTTCGATCAAGGGAAAAGTACCTCAGGCTTCAGAGTGAGAGATACGTTTCTCTTGATCGTTATTGTTGGATTACTGAAAGTTCACAGAAATTCGTTTTTGAGTCTTGAAAAAAATGGCGGGGACGTATCTTTGAAAGTATTATCTCGCAGCAGTGGACCTATAACCGAACGGAGAAGAACACCCCCTCCCCTCCCCAGGATTTTACGTACAGTAAATTAGACCAAGAAGGTAGTAAGTCTGAGCACTGGGCATTTCCTAGACCTGGCTTTAAACTAGGTACGGGTTTACTAGGATTTTAGCAGTCTTGAACTAGAATATTATAATAGATGTAGAAGACCCCCCCCCTCCCCTCTAGGATGTTACGAGTCCTAAACTAGACTTATTATAGACCAAGAAGAGGGTGGCGAAAGAGCGAAGCGAGTGAGCCCAAAGGCTATTAGCTCCCGCTCGTTCGCCCCCTAAAAGCTATTAGCTTTTAATATGTATTTCAAAATACACTTGCTTGGAATATTATTTCAAAATAGACTTATACTAGACCAAGGAGGAGGGCGAAAAAGCGGAGCAAGTGAGCTACCTAACAGACGTGAGCCGCTTAACCAATTATAAAGCAAACCAGGTTAACAATGAAAACGGACGAGTGCAAACCTCACGAAAAGACAGCAGATATGAAACATGATCTTTTTCTAATTGGCTCCGCCAGAAGAGATCTTTTTCAATCTTGTGCTCTGCTAAAACTTCAGCACATTCAATATGAGCTCCGGTGAGAGTTGAAACTTTTCTCATTCCGTCAAGTCTTGACACTAGGTCACATGTATGAGCCAGCACTCACACTATACTAAATTATGTCAGATTATTTGTGAAGGCGGACATGGATTGAAGATTTTTATCCTTCCCAACCAAGATTTAAAAGTTTTGTACTTGTTAGAGAACGGAAGAGTTCCCTCGTATGCGGACGTTTCCAGAAGATGAATACCCTAGCCGCTTCCCCGCTAGAAGTCGCACAGGTCCTTTTCTTTAGAATAAAGGATGGTTTCATGGGCACGCAGGGTGTAAGCCTCACGGGCTACCATAAACAGAGTCCCGGAAAAGACCATGAAACGTACTTCCTCTTTTTTAGTCCAATTCATAGAATCAGTTCTCTTTCTCTTTAGTTACCCTGTAACATCTGGAAACAGTCAGTGATATCCCAGATATCGTCGGTGGCCTGGTTAATACCTCCTATGTGACAAATTTTTCGAAAACCACTTTTTGGTATCATTGGATTTGTCTTTGCAATGCGCATCTTCTGATAAAATCTCCTATGTGCTTAGTTTGAAAATACGCCGCTTGGAACGCTTTGTAAAACCTCCTATGTGCATATTCAATGGCCAAATCTTGAAAAATCTCCTATGTGAAAACAGTTTTTTGCTTCTCCTGTAAAATTTGATTTCTTGCACTTAGGGGGTATTAACCAGGCCACCGACGATATCTACCTTCGATATTAGAATTGAATCAGTGGCGTAGATACGATTTTCTCATGAAAGGGGGGGGGGGATTCCCAAAATTTTTCCCAAATTACGCAAAAAGTGGACAAAACCACTGCCTCAAACTGTAAAAAGACACTAAAACAATTGCGATCAAGGATATATCCCCCTTATTCCCCCCCCCTCTTATCTACGCCACTCTAGGATGCCAGATCTACGGAGTTTTGGCCTTTAAAAAGATACGGAGTTTTCTTTTCTACGGATTTTCTTGCGATCAAAGGAAAGGTACCTTAGACATCGGTACGAGAGATACTTTTCTCTTGATCGTTATGGACTGATATTGCAGTGTCCCGTAATACCAAGTCGATCAAGGGAAAAGTACCTCAGTTACTCTTAGGAGAGATACCTTTCTCATGATTGATGGATCAATCAAAGTCCGTAGAAATCTTTTTTTAGGTCTTACAAAAAATGGAAGATACAGTCATCTGGCAGCACTGGCCACTGAATCGAATCGACAAATCAAAAATATCTCCGAAGTAAAAACTAGGAAATAAACGCCTTCAATACTTACTGAAACCATCGACAGATCTGCTTTTCGTTCTCCCACGTCCACTAGCTGCGGCTGACAGGTCATTGGAATCTAGCGGATCAGTCGCATTATTAGATTTGGTCAAGAGTGTCGTAGCCGGGGTAGAGGTTCGGTTCTGGCTCAGAGCTGAAGAGTTGAGCGAAACCGTCGTTGAAGCACTCGACGTTGTGGACAGCGCAACAGTAGTCGAAGGAGTAGCTGCGGTCGTTGATGAGGTAAGGTTGCTAACGATGGTGGTCGTTGATGATGGCGTTGTGCTCGACGTTGACGTCGTCGTCGATGGCGAGGCTGTCGTTGACTCATTTTGACAGCTATGCAGTTGAAAGCTGCATATTATCAGAATCGCGGTTAATTGCAGCTTAAACGATATCATTTTTTACGTAATTTTCTAAACAATGTGGATAAATGCCATCTTTTGAATTTCAGTCTTATACGTAAGCGCATGTACCGCGTTTACAGAGATCAATGTCTGAAAGAGAAAAATGAACAAAATGAATTATGACGTCTAATGGTACCGGTACAACGCATTTATCAATTTTAATGTTTATGCTTAGGCCACTGCATCGATAACCAACATCGTAAATTTCGTAAATATTCGCGATAATTTCTTAGAAACACGATTGTGTACTCGCATGAATCTAAAACGCTGGAGAAACACCTGAAATCGATCGACATTTATGCGATTACAAACGACTACAGCTTTTTTTGCCACCTTTCACTCGTCTTTGATAAACGTCCACGTGAATACGTTAATGATCAATTTGAAGAATGAGCACGTGGACAGAGACGCTATTGAAAAAAAAAAAAACGAAAAACGACCAGTTTCCTGAATAGAATATATTATAAGGCCTACACGAAAAAAAAATTTCAACAGTTTCGCTCGGCCGGCTGGAAATCTTCTTCCTCTCGCCGAACGACGATGTGTTAATATTTCGCCAACTGTACACGTTATAATAGATCTGAAATAAAAATATTCACAAAGCAAGGCTGTCGATCTCGTTCCACGAAAAAGCTACACACTATATCGGACCGAATGAATTCTATGGACTTTCGTAATATACGACTATGTGGCCACGTGCTTGAGAATGCACCCGTCCTACAAAATTCGTGCTCGTCGAGAACGAATGTAGGTGAATCCATAAAAAAAACGTGTGCCCTACGTGAAATGCAAGTCTTGTACATAGTCTGCACGTCTCGAATATGTATTCGACAAACACGTAAAGCTAGTTAGACATCATCACAGCTTGTTAGATGAATCTTGGTGAGACAAGAGTTACATAGGAGGGTCTTGCTTCAGATCGTCATATTATTATCTATCATTAATCTGATCAATGTTTTGAGGTCGTTTTTTTTGGAAAACGAAACCGAACTAGACGTTATTAGAGGAGGATGACGAAATTTGGCGGGACGAAGTGCTATCTAAAAGTCACTTGAGGTCGTTATGATCCCCTACAGAAGAGCCTCGATAGTTATCATCTGACATTCAGTCAGAATGACAAAGACTACGAATCAAAACTCGCTAAAATACTTAGAACCTTCGCGAGAATTACTCTGGTGTCGGATGCCCAGTGCCGAATTCAACTGTCATAAGGCCTGTGACTAAAGTTGTTTGAAGGCTCTCATCCCTAAAACTTCCAACTGTCGACTCGTGCAGGTCTCTATTCTTTGAAGATTCGTGATTGATGGCTGGTTCGACCGTCCCTCTGGCTTTCTCATGTATTAAGGGTCGAAGCTGAGTGTAATTCTCTTCCGAGACACACACTTTGATAAAAAAATGAGCGCTTCTAAAGGGAATCAAAACTCATCAGTGATAAATGAAATTCATACTGACCTCTTTTAGTCCTCTTGTCTAACAATCGAAAGTTACAATGTCATCATCGAGAATAACATACAAGATCTTACGAGCAAACTCAGTAAGTATGATTTTTCGTGTGCTTATGAGAAGATGAGTTCTGAAGATGGTCATTTGTTAGGTTTAATTGTATAATTATCTGCGAACGAAATAGTGATTATAATATGTTTGAATGACTTTGACATCTCCATCTCATCGCGTCTAAAAAGACTGTGTAAGCTGACAAGATAGCCTTCTGGACACATAGGCATCGCTACGAGCTGGAAGATGAGACGTTGAGGAGAGAAAAAAAGGAGAGAAGGTGGGCAACAGCTCTTGTCTTTAATGCTCTTAAATGAAAGATAGTTTCGACTCGATTCAAAAAGTTGTGACAAGCTGTGATAAAAATTCGAGGAAGCAAATAATTTTCACATCGGCATTGATCGCTCACCATCAATCAAGTTATACTCTGTTCAACACATTGTCAATAGGTAGCTCAAGAGCAGAGATAATGATTAGGAATTGTAGAGGAAGAAAGATCTAAAGAACCTGCGAACATCGAGTTCTTAGTTTTTAATGGATCCGGGCGCTACAAATATCAAAGTCTAAAGTGAGAAATTCCCTTTTCCCATTGAACTCAGTTGAAGAAATACGACTTAGAAGAGCATCTGCAAAGCAACTTTTGTTTGATGAGAAGAGTGCACAAATACAAGCACATAGATATATCGGATGCTATTGTCTGAATTCAAAAGTTTCCAAGTACTTTGATGACGTCACAACTTATAGCCAGAATTGTAAGAGCCCAGCCGAATCAAACTCAATCCTTCCATGAAGAACGCAAAGCTCAAAATTTTCTCAAGTCAATTATTTCCAAATGGGTTTGAAATTAAGACGAGCTCAAATTATAACCGAAAACTTGGTAATCTTTCACTAAGAACCCTGTTCTATCGGACACTTTTTGGAGAAAATATCTGCCGCTTACCGTTCCTCCGGTAAATTATGGTACTTAAGGCTATTGATATGAGAAGAGATTTTTCGAACAATTGGGGTCGACTTCCAAGTTATGAAAAAAAATATCTGGGTTAGGTAATAAGAAAGTCTATAGGATTTGAGGAATCTTGTAGAAATCGAGGGTGACCCATTTTTGGGGCTAGAGAACATGCTTGAAGGTTGACCGTAGGTATCCGAGGATTTTAAGAAGAAAAATAAGGAGGGGAGGAAAAGAAGAAAAGGTGGGAGACTTTGGGATAGATATGTAAGTGGGGAGAGGAGAGGAGAGGAAGATGAAGAAGAAAATGAAAGGAGGAAAAACTTCATTTCGAGCCCTTATCGAAAAGAAGAAGAAGAAAAAAAACGGTAAATATCTCCAACAAATTTGGATAGTGGTGCGGAAGAAAGTTCACGTTTCTCCTCCAATGAAGCAAATCGACTAAAAATTCACTTCTCTGAAAGTCTAGGTCGGATTGGATGGTTAAAATTGACTTCTTGTCCACGTCGACTCATTGACCACGAATTGATTTCAGGTCGACTTATCTTAATTTCTTATCGATTCAAGATCGACTACCCTGATTCGACGTCGATTTTACGTTGAATCGTAATCTTTAGATAATGTATACGTTGGTTGACTTTGAATCGACCTCAAATTTATGTCAAGCTAAAGTTGATTTCGACTTGATTTCTCCTAATTGTTCTGTCGACTTGGAATCGACTGCTCTTTAGTTTTTTGGAAAAGTAAGCAGGTCAACCTTAAATTGAACTCGAATGGACGTCGATCTGCAGTGAATTTTGAGTTCGTTTCTCCAAATTTTCTATCTAGACTTGATATCGACTACTCTGTCGGGTAGATTTCAATTCGGTTTTTAATTTTCCAGTATTCTGAGCAATTTCAAATCAACCTCAAATCGAAGCCGATCCAGAATCGATTTCAAGTCAACAGCTTCTAACTTGTCAACCAACCCAAAAGCGACTGCGCTCTGCTGCAACGATTTTTAGTTTTTGAGGAAGATAAAGTGGTCGACTATGAAGTCAACTCCAATTGACGTTGATCTGGTGTCGATTTTTAGTCGAATACTCCAAATTCTTTTATCGAACCTGAAATTAACTTCTCTAATGGATTTTCGAGTCCATTTGTAGTTCACGGTGATGTGCGCGAGTCGACTTTGAATTGACCTCAAATCTACGCGGATCTGGAGACGATTTCAATTCGATTCCTCCATATTTTTCTACCGACCCGTAATCGACTGCTCTTTTGCGTTTTCTGGGAATGTACGCTGGTCGATCGATCTCGAATATGTCCTACCTGGGGTCGACTTCCAGTTGACTTCCTCAAATTCTTTTATTGACCTGCTGAAATCGATTGCTCTGATGGGTCGATTTTAAACCAATTTTTAATTTTTTGAAAAAGTAAGCGCGTCTACCTTAAATTGACCTCAAATTGACGTCAAACTGAATTTGATTTTCAGTCGATTCCTATAACAATTTTTTATTGACCTCATATCAACTGCTTTGTTTGGTTGAGGCAAATACACTGAACGACCAATACCGGAAACTCCATAAGAAATACATTGAGCGCTGTGGCTCGTCGCTGTTTTCCATTTACCGCAATGTTAGTGCTAAAGTACTAATCCCATCCGCAGCGCCACGTGCGATTCAAATATCATTGTGAACTAGGGCTAATCCCTGCCGCTAGAGCATAAAAATCCGGCGGAGTTTCCGGTATTAGGTTCCGTGCGCTGGTCGACTTGAAATCGACAACAATAGGAATTCGATTTCCAGTTGACTTCTCCAAACTCCCAATTAAATATTTAAATTAAATACTAACTTGATTTTAATAATTAAAATTTATTATAATAAAAAAAAATATTATTAAAATTTTAAATTAATTTTATTTATAATGGAATATTTAGATAATATTTTTTTAATAATTTTTTAATAATAATTAGAATTTTATAATTTGTAGAGGTATAATAATTATATTTCAGAATGTTTATTTGTAAGATACATTTTTCGATCCAATTTATTTAATTAGGATTAATAATTTCTTTTTTCTTTTTTTTTTTAACCATACATGAATAATTTTTTTTTTTTTCTTCTTTTAGCAAACAATAATATTATTCATTTTATTTCATTTATGCATGGTTAAAAAAAGAAGGGAAAAAAAATTATCAATCTTATTTAAATAAATTACTTCAAACAAGTGAATATCCTGAAAATGAGATTATTATTAATTATTCTGAATATCATATTTTTTGGTTTATAAAATTTTTATAAATTAATCTTTGTATTATATAATTCATTAATAAAAATTTTGAATATATTTCATTTGTTAAAATTAACATTAATTCAAATTAAAAAAATTTAATAAATAATGAAAAAATTAGTTTAACAAATTAATTTTGACCCAATAAATTATTATTAAATTGAATATAATTCAATTTTCAAATTAATTTTATTTATAATAGAATATTTAGCTATAATTTTTTAAATAATTTTTTAGTAATAATTAGAATTTTATAATTTGTGGAGGTATAATAATTATATTCAGAATGTTTATTTGTAAGATATATTTTTTGATTCAATTTATTTAATTAGGATTGATAATTTTTCTTTCTTCTTTTTTTAACCATATATAAATAATTTTTTTTTTTTTTTTTTTTAGCAAACAATAATATTATTTATTTTATTTCATTGATGCACGGTTAAAATAAGAAGGAAAGAAAAATTATTAATCTTAATTAAATAAATTACTTTAAACAAGTGAATATCCTAAAAATGAGATTATTATTAATAATCCTGAATATCATATTTTTTGATTTATAAAATTTTTATAAATTAATCTTCGTATTAAATAATTCATTAATAAAAATTTTGAATATATTTCATTTGTTGAAATTAACATTAATTAGTCAAATTAAAAAAATTTAATAAATAATGGAAAAATTATTCTAACAAATTAATTTTGACCTTATGAATTATTATTAAATTGAAAATAATTTAATATTAGTTAAAGACAAAAAGACCCTAAAAATTTCATTTATAAATCAATATTTATATTTTTAAATTTTATTTTATTTTAATTGTTATTTATATATTATTAATTATAATTGATAGATTAATAAAATTAATTAATCAATTGAATTCAAGTTCAATTATAATAAAAAATTGATATTTTTGATATTTTTTTTAATTAATAAAAATTTAATATCATTATTTTATCAACCTGAAATTGTGCGTAATGTATTATAAATACTGATTTGTCAAAAAAAGATGTCAATAAAGCGCTTTGAAATTGAAATTGACTGCTCTGTTGCGCCAATTAGCGTCAGTCGATTTTCAGTATGCTGGTCAACTTCAAATTGACCCCAAATCCAAGTCGATGTGTAGTCGATTTCAAATCGTTTTCTCCAAATTTTTTATCGACCTAATATGGACTTCTCTGTTGGGTTGATTTAGAGTTGATTTGTAGTTCTTCATGTCGTCGATTCAAAATTACGCCAACGTGGAGTCAATTTTGAGTCGATTTTGAGTCGATTTTTCAAAATTGTCAATCTTATAACGGCTACTCTATTGGGTCGATTTCAATTCGATTTATAGTTCTCCAGTAATCCAGTATTGTGCACTGATAGACTTTCAATCAACCTCCAGCTGACCTCAATCTGGATTCCATTTCGAATTGACTTCTCCAAATCCTCCTATCGACCTTGAATAGATTGCTTAGTTGCGTCGATCAACAGTCGATTTTCAGTTTTCTGATGGGAGTTCAAATCGATGTCAATCTGGTGTCGATTTCGAGTCGACTTTTTCAAAATTTTCCATCGACCAAAATTTTATTGATTGCTCTATTCGTGCTCGATTTCAAGCCGATTTTTAGTTTTTTTCGGGAAAGTACGCAAGTCGACTTCAAATCGACCTTAAATCGACATTGATTTGGAGTCGATGTTCCCATGATATCGATTGCTCTTTTGAGTTCATTTTATTTCGATTTATACTTCTCCGGTATTGTACGCTCATCGACTTCAACCCAACCTCTCTGGAGCGGATTTCAAGTTGACTTCTCCACAGTTTTCTGTCGCCCTTAATCGACTGCTCTGTTGCATCCTTCAACAGTCAGTTTTCTCAACGAAATGTATGCAGGTCGACTTTAAATCGACGTTGATCCAGAGTCGATGCATAGCCACACCCTCGAAGCATTCCATGCGCTTTCGCTACTCGCAGACAAAATGCCTTGTCATAGTTATATAACGAGTAGAATATTAATTACGCTTTACCAGCGTAGCAATGATCAAATTGATGCAATGTTCATTTCAATTTTCAGTCGATATTCAAATCCAATATCAAACGTCGACTCAGTTTTGACCTCGATTCTGAATCACTGTCACATTGGGTACTTAAAATCGCCCCATTGATGACGTCGATTACTTTACCTACAACGTCAATTTTGGGTCAACATCAATCTACGTATTTGTACGATACCGGGAGTTGCCTTAATTTTGACGTCAACGATGAGTCAGCAGTAAGAAGGATCGGTAGATATTGACAGCCGTATTCCCAAACAAACGGAGTAATTTTGAGTTTGCTTAACGAACCGGAAAACACACTTAAGTAACCTTGCAAGGTTACTTAAGGTTTTTTTTGGGGGGACTTTCTGGGACTCTTGAGTGCACTTAAAATTATAATGTTTGCACGGCTGTGAGTCGGATTTTAGGGTCGATATGCGATCAACATTAAACGGAATTAAATTGACGCAAAATTGACATCGAGGAAATTTTCCCTCCCTACTTTTCGCATTTGTTTGACCTGAGGAATGGGAAAAAATTTCCCTTAAGCTACGTACAGGATGAGAGCGCCAAGAAAATTCGCGATTTTCAAGCTGTTTCATGTAGATGGGGAGTTTGAAAATTGCAACTAACGACCTTCATGCACTTATTCGTAAGAGGCGGGAAGGGGAACTTCAAAATCTTGCGAGCTACAATACACACATAAAAAGATCACCAATATGAAACCTATGAAACAGATTTACTTTTCTCTTCAAATAATTTGGATAATAAACTCCCGAGTTTTTTCTTTCTTCTCATCGTCTTATGAGGGTTGAAACTCAAACTGTTTGTAAGTATCGGAACATAAATATGCCACCACTTCCGTATCCCAAGAAGGGTGGCATTTCAAACAGAAGACAGTCTAAATTCCAAGTCAGGCGATTCACATCTGAGTAGGTTACTTATTGTAGAAACCCATGACTTTACAGGTTTACGAGATAACCCATCACACTTGGCTGGACATGTTGACCTGAGAAGCTGTCGAGGTATCTAAAAGAAGAACTTCGTCCCCAGAAACTTACCAAGATTATAAACATTCTGCCAACCTACACTTTACCTGATTGCTTACAATTGAGCCAAGAAGAGAATACTCGATGCCGTCCATCAAAAGTGCAACTACCGAGATTGCGCATCTGATTCAGCTCCAAGGATATGGCTGAGAGTGGTCAAGAATTTAAAGAGAAAGGAAACGCCCTTAGAAACTCCGGTTTCGATGAACTTTTTCGATAAAATACATAAAAGAAACAAGTATCCGATTGCATGTCGTCGGACTGATTTACGAAAAACAATGACGAAATACGATCGCTTCGAAAGACGCACGGTTTTGACACCGGCATCGTTCGACCATCGTTGAGACCGTGCGAGCAGACAAGATCACTCGTCCATTTTAGGCGTAATTAATTTAATCGACGTGTATACGTACGCTATACCATAACCTAAGGTTGAAGAACTAGTCTGAAAACGAGTTCATTGGTCAGACGCAATATGATCGAGTACAATAACTTTGAAAACAAGAGCGTGAACGAGTTCAAAAGTTGCGAAAAGTGCAGGTACGTACGTCGACGTTGATCGATATACTTTACTATTGTAATCTGAGAAACGACGATAGAATCTTTGTACTCCTATTACCGTACAAGTTTAAGCAAAAGTCTACAGAAACGCGTGAAGTATAAACAAAATTTTCACGGCGCCTCGCAAAAAGATCATACAATGAAAATATAAAACTTACGCGATCACCGGAATATGACTTCGGTACAGTTGACGAATTTCACTATTTGTGATCTGAAAACTACGTCTGCGAATGTCGTAAAACTCGCGCCTCGGCACACACGATAAGTCACATGAAGATTCCCGAAGACGTCTCGAGGAGCAGAAAAAAAACCGTCTGCCAACTAGATCTAGCGATCATACTCGTACACACATCCCGGTCGGCGTTTCGTGTAGCTGGGCTACGGAATGGACGCGGACGGCGCGCGGACACGATACTATCCAGAATTATTGAGGACTGTAATTACCTATCTCAGCGTTCGCTCCCTTCTTAAGCAGCTTTCGCCGTTATGCACGCGTTCGCCAAACCATTAACAGGTTTCAAATGATAACAATAATACGAGCGTGTATTTTGAGGCGAAAGGAAATGTATTGAATAAGAACCGACGACCATGAAGTCATTCTTAGGGAAGTCAAAAAAAAAAATATCACTCGCTTATAGGCAGTGTCGAGTGGACTGTAGAAGTCAATCGCAAACGTAATCGTACGTATATTTTGACGACAATAATTTCGATCCGACGACTCTTTTTTTCCGCTGTTGAATATCGAGTGCGTACATACTCGTCTTCATAATTGATAGTTTATGAATGAAAAATCGAAGACGAAATAATTTCTCATTCTTTTGTTCTATTCTTCTCTTTCTCTCTTCAAGTATGCTGAGTTAAGGTGTGCGGTATGTGCTTAGCACGTAACTATTTTTTCTTTCGCATTATGTATTACTGAAATGTCTCAATTAATAATAGGTTCGTAGATCGTGTTTAGATAATATGAAAATATCGAAAGAACTTATTAGTAAGGACTTCCTTTGCAGTTATGCATAATATAGTTCATATTTCGATAAAATTGTTTGAAAGTTTTTCTTTCCATTTCATTTTACATGGTTTTGAATCGATTTCAGATGCGTTGGATGTAATTTGCTGCTTTTAGATCTGAGATGATGTTTCTGATGGATGAGAGGTCATCGGTGAGAGTTGTGGGTAGGGGAGAAGCTGAAGATGGGAATGCAAAAATGTAGGTAACTGTTAGAGGGATTCGAAGCTACAATGTTTTTATGAAACCGAGTGGCTCTAATTCGAACCCGTGCTTTCTGGTCCCAGCACAAGCTCTGAATCAGACGAACGTTTTCCGTGTCTGCGTACTTTTTTAGCGGTTCATCAGCTTGTTGAGCTCCACTTGATCAAAAGCTTTCTCGTAATTTACGAAACGTGGACCTTCCTATCTACCTCCAGAACTCTTTGTAACGATATTTAAAATAGCGTCACTACATCCCTTGTTCCTTTTTTCGTCTGGAGCCTGACCTGAGCTGCGTCTGACTTAATTTGGAGTCGATCCTTCTCTCAATGCGTTTGTTGATTATTGTAAGTAATGATCTCAGTTCGTAGGACATCAGGCTGATCGTTCTATGGTCGTTGCACTAGTGCGATCTAATCTTCTTTAGAGATGACAGTAGAAATTTTAAAATTTTGCGGGTAATCCGTCGAACTAGTATATTGCATTAATACCAGATGGCAGAGTCTTCTTTATCTCCCCCGGCAGCTTTTCTTCTTTTGGTACGTATTGTGCTTTCCAGTTTGCTCATTGTTATTTCCAGCGCCGAAGTCTGCTCTAGCCGTTCTCCCCTCTCTGGACGTTCCGGTCTATCACTGTCGCTTTGTAGCTTCTCAATGTATCTTAACCATACTTCTTTAAAACTTTTTGACCAGTTTAATTTCTGATGATAACTATTCTTGAGGTACTCTTCTTCGGCTGCTTCATTATTAACTTGATTTCATTAACCTAGGACATCATAAAATTATCTTATTTAGGTTACGGCCAATTTGGATCAAGTAGTCAAGCACATCGAACTCACTGGTGGGTGAAATTGTGATAGAGCCCCCCCCCCCCTCATCAGTGGCTACTCTAGATCTTTTAGCGTAGCATAAAACAATAATTTTCCAACCTACGATGAAATAATGGCACTTCCTAAATAAATCAAAGTCAATCTAGGTCAGGGAGTAACGTCAGAAAAGCTCGGCTTCCGTTCCTCTCCACTTCTCTTACTCTTGGACAATGAAATTGTACTGAGAAAGCCGGGCTCGGGCTGAAAGATGAACGGCCGTGTAGCCGAAAATTCATGAATTGGAGGATGGTTCTACAAAACCTCGAGATATGAACAAGTCAGAGAATTGAGGATGGATTTTATATGCGTAGCTTCTCATGAAGGTACTTGTTGAAGCAGCCATGGCCGCTTAACACCTCTGTGAAGTGAAATTTTAGTTAGCCATGGTGTCCGTCCATCCATCCATCAAGGTCGCGCATTAATCTCTCTTCATCTGTATGGTATATTCATGGAGTAGTCGGCCCATGCTGGCGCACTATATAGGAGGATCGACAAGGCAATGCTCATCATGGTCCTTCTTCTTGCTTCTCTCGGTCCTCCTAGGTTCCTCATAAGGCGGTTCAAGTATGCAACTACTCTACCCGCCTTCAGGAAATAGCGCCAGAAGCTCAGCGTCGAGTGAAACCAGATGCCGAGGTACTTCATCTTCTTCTTAGTCTCGACTTCCACACCTTGCAGGCGAAAGGTAGGTGGACTGAACTTTTGACGGGTCGTGAATAAAATGGCCTACGTCTAATTAGCTGCAAGTGCGAGTCCAGCCAACTCGATCCAACGCGTCACTACCTATAAAGCCCGGTTTACCCTACTCTCCACCGCTGAAGTTGTATCAGAGGTACATACCACCAGGGTGTTATCCGCATAGCAGATAAGCCTAACCCCCGGGGGCAGCCTCAACTTAAATATCCCGTTAAATGCAACGCACCACAACAGCGGCCCAAGGACCGAACACTGCGACACCCCAGAAGTAACAGGGCGCTTCATTGTACGAGCAGACGTCTCTGCTTGGATTTCACGACAGCTAAGATAGCTGCTGATCATCCTGAGCAGGGATGCGGGCACTTCTGCGTCCTTGAGGGCTTCCAAGATCCTTTCCCAAGGAGTCGAATCGAACGCATTTCTTATGTGAAGGCTGATGGCTGCGCAAAACTGACGCGTAGCTATCGTTGACTCGGCTTTCCTCTTCAGCCGGATCCCAGCATCTGACATACAGCGTCCAATTTAAAAACCGTAATGGCTACTTGAGATTCATATCTCTTTCCTTCAGATAGCTCTCCAGTCAATTGGCTATCATTCTTTCCAGGAGTTTCCCAACATTGTTCAGCAGCCTGCTTTTTTCCATCGCACAGGGAACAGTCCCCCAAGAACTGCCGCATTGAATGTATAAACAAGCAGTGCCGGGTCAACTGAGTGTATGGCACTCCAGACTTGATTTGGAATCTCATCCGGGCCTGGAGCCTTCCAATACTTACCCCGCAGTCTATTGACTGCTGCATCCACTTCCTCGGCACCTAGGAGGGATATACCATCTTCTTCTACTGTTGGTAGCGCTACCATTGGTGGTGACTGCTGTGGGAACAAGCCATCAATGATTTGACCCACGACATCCGGCTCCATTTTGCATTGCTGAGAAGCCTTTTAGCTTCTTCAGCACTAACTTGTAAGGCTTTCCAAATGAATCGTCCTCGGCCATCTCACACAGCTCTTGCCATGCAGCACTCTTGCTGTCTTTGATGGCCTTCTTCAGCCTTTTGCGAGCCAGCTGGTATTCAGGTGCAACCGCCCGCGCCCCTTCGCGGCCTCGTCTACGTTGGTATACAGTGTTGCCAAAGGGTAGTTTCAAAAATCCGTATCTGTCATTTTTTGTCAGACCTAAAAACAGATTTCTACGGACTTTGATTGATCCACTAATAACAATCAGGAGAAAGGTATGTTTTATAGAGCTGGCTGAGGTACTTTTCCCTTGATCGACTCAATATGACGAAAAGCCCGATAACGAGTAGGGAAAAGGTATCTCTCGTTTTGCTGTCTAAGGTACCTTTCCCTTGATCCCTTGATCGCAAGAAATCCGTATTGTATGTAAAATCTAAAGAAAGAAAAAAAAAAGTATCTTTTTGAGGACCAACAATCCGTAGATCTGGCATCCTAGCTGGTATATCCGGCGCTGACGGTTGCATTCTTTTCTTAACTCGGCAATCTAATTGGTCCATCAATAAACGGCTCTCCTCTTCTTTGGTGGACCTTGCCTGGGCATGGCTACATCGCATGCTTTGGTGACAGTCTTGATCATTCTCTCTGCTGCCACCTCCGCATTACCTTCTTACTCTTCTCCTTGGTCCCATGTGAGAGCAAGGTAAGTAGCTTCCAGGCGGTCGCTATTCAGCTTCTTAAACACCCATTTTCTCACCAGCTTTAGTGGAGCAGCGACCTTAACTTCCCGGCGAATAGAGAAGTTGATATACCGATGCTCGCTTCCAGAAAGCACCTTATCCAGTACCGCCCAGCCACCGATTCTTCGGGCTAGGCTCTTTGAAGCAAAGGTGACGTCAATAATGGATCCGTATCCTTGATGCATTCGGGTAGGAGTGTTGCCCACGAGACTCTTGACTTCAGATTGAATTCTAAAAATTTAGTTCACCAAGTATACTTCCTTAGAAACTGTTCTTTTTGAGGTTAAATAACCTTTTGAATATTTTGCAGAGATTCGTATTTCGAGGGCGTTAGGAATAGTGTGCTCTAAAATAATTCATTCTGTAATCATTCCTGATGAAGAAATTTTCTCAGGCATTTCATGAACGGACCTTAAAATTCGGATATTTCCCTTAGCTTCTACAACAGCTCAACAATGACTCATGAGGAGGCGAGGAGTTGACGGGACTTCCCCAGGCGCGGATTTAGCCGTACATTTTGGGGGGATATTCCATTGTCTGCAAATTTTTTCCTCGCTCCTTTCGGAAAATATGGTCTATCTAAGTTAATTCAGCCTGTTGTTGAAAGTTTGGAGGGGACATACCCCCTATGTCCTCCTCTTGTGGATCCACGCCTGCCTCCCGAGATATTATCAAGAAAAAATTTTCGTCTTTTCGGGCATGCATTTCTCTAATTTCTCATGATTTCATCTCATTGTCTTGAACCTCTGAATCCCTCTCCACGTCCACCTCATCCTCCTCATCAAGACTGCTTGACTAGGAAGGAGAGTACAGCTGTTATGCGTCTCTTCCAGCAATTCGTCATCTTGTAATAACTTGCAAAGATATTTTCTATGTCAGTTTGGCCAGATTACCCCGGCAAATTGAACTCAAAGAAAGGAGTCGAAAAAAAAATTCCTATATGATTCATAAGCAGTGTTGATACTCAAAAATTGCGTAAAAAAGAAACGACCTGTTTCTCCTATGGTGTAGGCGATTCGTTTATAAAAAATGTATCAACTTTCACAACGATGTTGAAACGTCTATTTCATCGGTTTAGTGTAAGGTTTATAAGTTGATGCGGCGTCATTGAAGAGTGAGAAAGAGAAAGAGATGACCAGACAGAGAGACAGAGAATCAACGACAAAAGTTTGAAGGTATGATTATAACGTCAATATAGACCTATATTGTAAGCTGCTTTACTAATCCTTTCACTTATTTCATTCATTAGTATACGTTGAATACTCTTATGGTAGTTATATTTCTGTTATCAAGAAAGCCAAAGAATTCGCTCTTGGTAACGATTGTAAACTGGTGCATACAGAATAAAGAAACTTATGAAAAGTATATTTTTGGAGTCCCATTTACGCATGATAGTATTGCCCTAAGCTTCATTCATGCAGACTTTTTAATTTGCTGGATTGGTTAGATCTGTTTGGTGCGTTTGCGGTCAAACAAGAACATCGTCTTGCACAATTTCTTTCTTCCTTATTTTCGTCGATGGTACACACGAGTAATAAATTGCTTCCTCCATTAATTTTATTGGTGTACCGACGTCATACGCGCGTGTCGGAAGTATTGTTTACCGGTACCTGAAGAGGCTTTCAAGTCGATTCACGCGCAAGTAAATTCATTGCAATTGTATATTTGAAAGCGCTGGTGAAAAATCACTTCTTTTCAGTCAATCATAAACGCTGGCTCGCGAGTACAATATTTGCATACTTTCGAGGTCAGTGGTAAGAAGCATGAATTGCGAAAAATTTCGGGATAAGTGTAATGTGAAGTACACTAAGTGTTATGTGTACTTGCCGCGCATAATCAGCAGTTTCCTCGTTGTCTGTTGGAAAACTTGTAAGGAAGCATCAGCAATAACGTTTACGCAAACTTCCGAGACCTTGGTGTGTTACATTGGTGAAAAACATGCGGAAATTCAGGGCTTAACGTCGAAAAATCACGGTAATTCTTTTCTGTTAATCTTACATGCGGGGGTGTACAAAATACAATTCTCCGTATCTTCTATGTCTTTTCGTCCGATTGTACTTCCCTCGTCATAGATGAAGAATTCGATAAGGAAAGACTATTGTTTTTCAAGGCTATGACTTATACTGCAAAATATTGAAAGGGATGTCATCTGTGAGCAGGAGGATCTGATGTCCCATAAGAAATTGCAAAGAAAATTGTGCTGATGATATTATTCAGCAAACCCAGCCGCGTATCATAAATTTTAGTTAAGTTGAGGTGACCCTTCTAGACAAGGGATTGAAGCTCGGGCTACCTTCTCTCAAGACTCACAATATCCCAGCTAATGTTGTAGTTGATCCGGCGGTGAAGATTGGACCTGGTGTGCATATCCAAAAAAAAATATTTCAGCCACAAGAGTAGAAAGTGGTCCGCCCATTGGAAGGCCGTCTGGAAACCGATAGGTTTTATTACGAAAGAAACAGATAAAGGAGGCCGAGGTATTGGAGAGGGATTTAGGAATCTAGATATTTTGGGTATTGGATTTCATCGCGCCGCCAAAAAGATAAAGATCATGTCCATGTCTTTTCACAATTTTGCCCAATCTGATATGTAGTGGATAATGCGAGACAATAATATTTGAGAGTTCTAGACTAAGGCTTTAGAGCGGCACACTTGCTTGATCTAGTATAAGTCTACTTTGTAATATTTTAGGCTAATGAGCCTTCTTGGTCTAGTATAAGTCTACTTTAGTATATTTCAGGCTGATGAGATTACTAGGCCTCACTCGCTCCGCTCGTTCGTCCCGCTTCAGTATGTTTCAGATGTTGTAAGGGGAACAGAATTCACGACTTATGACGTCACCGACCTATGGAGTCACTGACCTATGACGTCACCGCCTTATGACGTCACAAGCTAATAGCCTCATAATGGCTCTCAGCGTCTTCTTAGCCTAGTATCAATCTATTCATTATATTCGGATAAACTACTATTTCGGACTCGCAGATTTCAGAATCACTCCCCTGAGAAAACCTCAAAATTTTTCAAAGTGCCTTTCGAGGAGGGGTGGGGGCCCCCTCAGACTCGCGAACTCAGACTCACAGATTTGAGAATCACTACCACAATGAAAATTTCCATAAGGATAAGACCAGAGCAAAGATATGTACATGTCAAAGAATTAGAGGCCATTGCAGGTTTGCAATGACAGCGCGGGGAACCCGCAACCTCCCGCGCTCGCGATCACGTTGGCGCGAAAATGCCCCCTCAGAAAATGAGTTGGCTGGGCTCTTCTCAGTAAACTGCATGCTAGGCCTGATACAATAAAGGCAGGAAATTTAAATTTTTCCATACCCTAAAGTAGGTCAAGGTCATTGATGACGTCATAAAGCATCCTAGTTGGAAGTTGGAATTTTTCAAAGTGCCTAAAGTAGGTCAAGGTCATTGATAACGTTATAGGGCGCCACACGTCACGTCACGTCACGCAGTTCACAAAAAGTGCGTCAAAATGGTCTGCAATACACCCTCCTCCGCGTAAGTGATGCCAGTGATTTGATCCAAGCTTGAAGGGGATATTCAGAAAAGAGAGATTAATCCTCACAGAGGCTGATGCTGTTCACGAACTCGTAACATGAAATATTATACCTGCAAGTTCAGTGTAACGCAACTAAAACAAAATGGCGGTTGCCAGGGACGGGTTTTGTTCGCGTTGGCGATCCAGTGCTCGGCGATAAAGGAAGCAAAAGCAACAAGTTGACAAAAACAAATGCATTGGATTTTGTTACTTCTTGGTTACACAAAAGCTAATGCCATTGTGATTATGAAGAAGCTCTGGTTCCCAAACTATGGATCGCAAAGTAATTGAAATGTTTTAATTTTTCAATCATGTAAAATGTATGAAATTATAAAGGGAAAAATTATGCAACCATGAGAACGGCCTACTTGATGTATTTGTGAAGATATGAGTACATTATGTGAAAATTTTGCACTTTTCAAAATACGTAAGTATGATTATCAGAGGGTCGCGAAATTATTTTTGGTTAGAAGTTGATCGTGGGGCAAAAAAGTTTGGAAACAATTTTGGTGCCATCTTCTTTCACTTACTCCGAAATCAAAATCATAGATCGATAGTTTAAATCTTGTGTCGAGTTTGTTTCTCCCTACTTAGTGAAGAATTCGAGTCTCCTGGCCGATAGGTTGAAGGATGTAAGTCTTCTTCTGATGTTGTTGAGTTATTCCCTCACATCCCGAAGGCCATCGCCATTCATCTTACGGGTGACTTTCTCGTTAGATCGGGTGTCCCTCAAAGAAATTGAAGGAATTTCTTGGCCTTCTGAATGTATAATGGTTTTCTGTAGGAGTTTTCCTTCCCTTAGCCTCTGGGGGACCGATCCCTCAACCACGAGGCAATGGTGCAACCTACTCTTTCCACTACCAAAACTCAGCGCTTCTATCTCATAGGTACCCGCTCTAGAATGCGAGGGGAAAGTATGAACCTTTCCTGATACGGCTTCGGTCGGGTGTATTCATCGGGGTTGCCCTTCTTCTCAAACTGGTTTTAATCTCGGAAGTTTTTCTTCTTTCAATATTTATGAGGCTCGATAAAAGAAATTTTTTTTAGATTTAGTTTCACGGTCTTGATCACATTCTTTTAGGGCACTCTGAAATTGATCACCTATAACTTCTTCAGCTACTTCAATATCTTAGCTCTCTATCGGTAGCTCAATTCATCATCACCTGTACGGTCTTGTGACAGCGTTCAACAGCTATTGGGTGACCAACTTGCCTCCCAGCAAGTCCTTTACTGTCTGCCGAGCCTTCTAGTTTATCATGTCCTGCTCAGATTTCCAGCTATGGACTACTTTTAAATTTTAAATCGCAAAGAATCACTTGGAAAAATTTACTGCCCTTGCCTGTCGATGTGCATAATGTGCTAGGAGCTGGTTTTGATCACGACCAACAAAAATGAACTAACTAACAAACATTATTTCCAAATCATTTATTCAGCAGTTACAAAAATATACTCGAATTTCTAGACGTATCTCACCACACAAAAAATCCAGGGAATTATAGTTTGGTCAAGTCAAGTTTGAAGCTTGTAGGGAGAATTTATGAAGCAAAATTCTTCGATATTCACCTATAGGAAGTGCAATCATCAAAATTCAATACAATCAGGGTAATTACATCTGTCTACTATTACGCTGATATTTTTCATGATACTTATTATAGAGCAAATTGATTCTGAGCAATCCCATACAAATGCCATATGAGAGTTATGGGCTCGCGAAACGTAGTACATACCGTCTTGAAGAGGCTTGTCCGAGTCATCTTTATCAGTATTAATGAAGTCTACTTTACACGGCAACATATATTCCTGGAAGGAAGTGCCACCGGCATACAAGGAAAATATTCTTTTTTTACAAAAATCGTGAAACTGTTCGTAGTCCGGGACAAATTTGACAATGAGTTCAAACATGGGTGAATTCATCGTAGACGTGCAGATTCGCAGCTTTTCAAATTTTTTCAAGCCACATATCGGATCCGAAGCTTCATCGGCACCTGTAAAAATATGAACTTAGAAAATAGGTTGCAGTAGCTGCGAAAAGTGTTATAGTACTCACAGTTTGCGAGAAAATTTATTGTCAACGATGTCTTTCTAAAGTCGATATTAGAATATATCGATACGACAATGTACTTCTCGCTCTTGTTTATTCATTTCAATACACATATATGAGTACGAGCAAAATTCGTTGAAAAATCTTTCTTCATTGAACTCTGGTTAGCAGAATTATGAGACTTGGGAAAAGATGAAATAAATACGATTTGTTACTCCCCACATTTCCATACGCTACAGGCCTGAGATTGAGCCATGGCCCGGCCTGGCTGAGCCAGTGTAAAAGAATTTGAAGCCTTGCTAAGGCGAGGCTGGACCAAGCCGAATATTGGGAACATCTAAATGTGAGCCCAGGGCAAAAAATTATGTCCAATCTCAGGCCTGCATCAGTGCATACGCAGACTAAGTGACGTAGTCTTGGGGCGGCAGGGGACTGACAAATTAGTCTTGAAATACCATCAAAATTACAGAACAGGGTAAAATATTTTCAAGAAATTTTGTTCAAAAAGCCCTTCTCAAAATTTTTCTCGCCTATGCTCCCACCATGCTCCCCTGAAAAAGTTTTTGGCTACGTTGCCGACAGAATGATTAAGCCCCTTCATCAAGTAATAGTTTTGAATAAGCATTAGGAGAAGAAAGCATTACACGTGGCATCTTCTAGTCTAACATGTTGCTGCAAAGAAGAAGGATAAGAAGAGGATTAACAGAAGCCTCAATTGAAGACGTCTTCAAAGCTTTCTTCAGACTTCATAATGATTCGTGGCATTGCTCCAAACTAATTCTTAAGAGCGTTACCAGTCCAAATCTTACTATACTTTTCCGTCTGAACCTCTAAGGGTGGATGAGCCGGATGATGAATATCTAAAAGTTCAACTAATGGTATTTGAACAGAAAAACTCAGAAATCCAAACCAACGATGACAGTCCGCTCGTTCAAATAAAATTAAACTTACTTGGCGAGTACTTCGTCCGCATTTCTTGGTATGCATTCAACATTTTCAGTTTCGGAAAAAACGAATCTATCGCTGGTTCTTCCGCCAGAGCGATGAGAGCTCCCGGCTGAAAGGAATTTTGAAATACAAAACGGCCACCGATGTATCCTCTTTCTTGTTTCACGATATTCAAGGCGTTATTCACGTTGTACGGATCGGTAACAAAATTAAGGTCGGGTCGGCCCCTACCCAAATGTTTCGTCAGACATACAGTCATGTATTCTTCGTGATTATAATCGTGAAAGTTGCCAAGGGCTAATGCGAGTAGCGGATGAGTGAATTCTCTTCCAAATAAATGAAGTTTTTTCGCGCGCCGCGCGTAACCAGGCCATAGAAACTCTTTGTAAAGTGTATATTTGCGCTCAATTTGATTCCTGGGTAGGTTAGTAACGTCTTCGTAGGCTTTTGCCAAATCTGCATGCTCGTCTTTTCTCATCAGTCGGAAATAACCGCTAAGACCAATATCCTTACAGACACGATTTTTCATTTCCGCTGTCGAGGTGCGATCTTGTTTGCGTGTTTCTATTTCTGCAATTCAAAACAGAAATAATTCAAAATAATTCTTCATGCAACCTCGAAAAGAGTTTTTTTCATTCTTTGCTTTTCAACCGCACACTGTATAGAATTCCTCCCTTCCCACGACTGCCAATAATGATACTATACAAAGAGTAAAAAGACAGGTTTTGAGAGGCTTTTAGGCCAAAGTGGTTTTGATACCATAAAGTTCTACATAATATCCTTGAAATTCAAAATCCGTAAGGGCAAGAGAAGGATACTCAAAGTTAGCAAACTCGTGAGTTCTTTCCAAGATTAGAGATCTTTCCCAATTTTTCTTTGCTTCACTACTATCAATCAAAAACAGTCCCCAAAGTCAATCGCACAAAAGCCAATCGAGCTTACAAGCACGGGCACCCGTTCTCTGCGAGTGACATAGCGCTATTCCAGGCATCGTCTTTCTTTGCTTAAAATTACACCTGTCTACTTTGCAGGAGTCCATCACCAGACTCAACAACGTGAAAATTTAGCGGTCGTCTTCTTTGGTAAAACCATGCTACATGTCTCTCTCAAATCGACTCCCGATCATTCACCTTACCCTCAATAGTCTTATCTGAGAATAGTTTGAAATAGATGAACTTCCAGGGATGACTGTACTATGTGCGTAAGGAAGTTAGGTACCTGATTCAGAACTCAGAAAACTATGAAACAATCGTCTGTTTTGTGAGAGCAGACATTCATCGAACAAAGTGCAACCTTTAAAGTTGCGATGCCCAGTGCCAGTCGAGTGCTAATGAAACTTATATCAAAAGATGAAGCGTGAGCGATGCTTGCCAGAGGTACCGTGCCCAATGGTACAAAATAAGTTTTAGAAGTGGGATCGCACGTCATAATTCCTCTTCGATCCCTATCTATGTAATTCCTTGTGAACATCTCCTTTATGAATTACAGTTTTTCGAGGCTTTGTAGAAGTAAAACGACGTCAAAGTCAAAATAAATCTCGTCAACAATTTATCGGACAGTACATAAGCTTTCAGATAAACTTTGTAGGCTAAAATTGTCACTTACCCTCCTTCCTCAATTTCTCGTACAATTGGCCAATCTCGGGGAAATAAGTAACTGCTGTAAATCTTCTTTCAGTTCCAGTCTCATCAGTAGGAGCACCCCCACCTAGAATGATACGGAATTCAGTAGCGGAAATGAATATCAATAAGAAAATATGTATCATTTTCTTGAAATTTCCCCGCTTAAAAAATATCACGTACAGGTATTTTCAACGATTTGACGGTATAGTAAAAAAATTACCGAATATTGATAATATTTTCAGTACTCGGGTAAATATCTTTATTTATTCAAGTGTGTTATTGTTGTATTTTCATTCACTTACAATTTGATGACTTGAGCCGTAAGACAAAAAAAAAAAGCTCATAGAAAAGTTTCAGTTTGAGCTTAGAAACCAGCGTCCAACTGATGGCTCACTTCTGGGTCACCGTCCTCATGAACCTGTGCGAGTTCAAAGGTCAGAAGATAAAAGTTAATGACACCATGTACAAAGTTCTTCTTGTTAAGGCATTATGAAGACTCTATTTCCAAAGAAGCTCCACCAATCTCTAGTTAGGCACTCATACGTACACTGAGAGAAAACAGTTTTGTAATGATTAGGTACCAAATTCTAGAGACAAGAACAAAGTTCCCAAACATGTAACAAAATTTAGATAATGATTGCTGAATCATAAGGGAATTACTAGCGGACGTCTTCTTCCCAGAATTTAATAATAATTGCCCAACTTTTTCCTCCAAGTATGTTCTACGGCCCACAATAAGCTGAAAAGCATCATGGGACGATATAAAAATCTGAAAGAAAGCAGCATCTGCAATTTCTATAATTAATACTTCATAGAAGAACAAATCATTGTCACTTGATGCCGTCAGCTGCCGTGCTTGGTTTAATCGGTTAATCAGTTACAATTACATATCTTCAATAACTGTTTAACCGATATTTGTAAGTGCCCATTACTAAATATCTGTAACACGCACCTTATCTACTGTCAACATCTAATTTTACTCCAAATTCACTACCGTTCCCACGAGGTAAGGCCTAGTAGCCATCCTCTTTCCAACCCTTTTTTTTTTTTTTTTTCCTTCCTTTAATTTTTATTTATTCATTTATTTAGTTTCTATTTTTATTATCATTTCTTTTGTATACTTTGTTTATTTTTCTGTGATTTTCCTCTTTATAAGTTTTAAAGAGCCGATAATCGTATAAATTTCCTACAATTATCGATTGAAAAACTCGACACCAATCTTTACACGGATTACTATGTCGCAATTATTACTTTCAATTATTGTACTTTCTACTATTTTGTGTTTCTTTGTTTTTGTTTTCTATTATTTTATTTATAAATAATATGGTTGGATAATTCAAAAAAAAAAAAAAAAAGTATTCAAAACGAGATTACAGACACTCAAATACATGAATGATTTTTCTACTTTCGATAATCGAAAGAAATCACACCAATCTTTATACGATTTTTTTCCGTTCCAATTTTGCAGTGCAACTTGTCAGAGTATTTTGTACGAAGAAAAAATACCAATATGGCAAATATCTTTTTTCTACTTCTTTTTACGAATATTTTAGCTTCACGGCGGGCGAAAATAGTCCGTAAGTATTCGAGTATTATACTTATTAAAGTGTGGACTGGATTTTATATTATATTAATGTGAGAATCATAATATTTCTTCTCTTTCTTCGACTGTGATATTGGTAATGTTCCTAAACTTTATTGGTTTTTCGGGTGCCATACTCAAAAACTAATTGTACTCTGTAAAAATGTTTCCACGATTTTCTCAATGGAGCGTTTTTATTTAAGTACTTTTTTTCATAAAAATGATTTTTCTACTTTTGAACCGGGGGGTGATATTTCTACTTACTTTCAATTATCGGTATTCAAATCTTTACACGACTCTTTTTTATTCCAATTTGAAATGTTGTCTGAGTATTTTGTATGAAGGAAAAATATCAATTCGACAAATATATTTTTTTTTCTATTTCTTTTTATGAAAATTTTAGCTTCACAATAGATGAAAATATTCCGTGAATATTTGGATTATCTAATTTAAATCAAAGACTGAAATATTCGTATTATAATAATGTTGGAATCACATTTTTTCTCGTTTTTTGACTGTGATATTAGTAATGTTCCTTGATTTTTTGGTGCAACTTACGACTTTCTCAAAACTTTCTTCGAACCTTGAGCGTTTTTATTTAGGTACCTACGTTTTCTACGTAGGTATTTATTGTGATTATCAATCTATGTTGGTACAAAATAAAATATTGTGTTTATTTTTATCTTTTCGTCATCGTGATTTTATTTCGATTTTTGTACATACAATTGGCAAGATTTCACGACGAGAAGACTGCTCAAATCGTTGGCTTTGATTATTTTTTTTTTTTTTCACAAGCAATACACGGAAGATCATTTTCAATTTTCTTTCCAATTTTAAAAAACCAACGCCTGCTGAATATCGTATAAAGAAATGCTCCACGTTTGTGATTGGTATTGCGGATTTTTTCCCTGCATTATTTGTAGTGTGTATGTGACGCCAATTATTTAAGAGATTTATCAAACTGTGTTTCATTTTTCTACAAAAATTCTGAAATTAATCTCGGGAGTTGGAATGAGGTGAGAAGTTAATTTTGATTTATACATCTTTTCAGGAGAAAAAATTAACTATGGGTTATAGGAATTAATAATAATGATGTATCAAGAAATAAATCATCAGTACTGTACTTCTTCTCTGGATGTACATATCCGCCACTATACCATTTGGAACTCAAAATAATTTTTCTTTGTCAACGATTTGTTGAGTTTTTAAAAAAATTCTAGCTCCGATTGTCTTGTATAATTATTATGATTATTTTTTATAGAATAAGTGTACGAGAAATGAAAATCTTGATTCTCGAACAAAATACTTGATTTGATATTAATTTGTCCAATCAAAAAGAGGACCGCAATGGCACTCATAACCGAGGTAAGAGGTATGGTACGGAAAAATATATTGTTCAGCCTAAAAGCTGACAAACATGTGTAACTTGTTGGCGTTTTCCCAGAAAGACTCAGCGAAATTGCTGAGAGTAACGGCGAACAATAAGTTACCGCACGCTTAAGTCGTATCTAGGTACTTGATTGCCTAATTCGCCGAATCAAAAGCTTTTCTATCAAATTCATGAAATAATGTTCATCACTGGCGCCACATTACAATATTTGAAAACGATTTTACCATTTATTTACGCTCATTTATTCTAGTCATCATCGATTCTAATAATGATAGCATTGGTAACATTCGATCATACATCAGTACTTCAGAATGAAAAATAAGGAATAAAAAGTGAATTCTCAAACACCCGGTAGCTTCTATATCAAAAATATAAACTTTTCATTCCTTATTTTTTCATTCTTAATTATTTTTAGAATGTAGGTAGATATATCTAGGCTATGATGTTATTAGTTCATACAGAAAATGATATCTGCTGAAGGCTGCTGTACTGCATTTTTACTCTGTTGTCAGTTCATATGACGTCATAGTCATGGCTCATGGGCTTTCGCACAAGGCAGTGTATTGCAGCCGAAAAATTCGGCTTCGGCTTACGGCTAAAGCTGATGACCTTGAAAAATTCGAATTCGGCTTATGGCTTATGGCTGATCAGAAAAATTCAGCTGGCTTTTGGCTGACTTATGGCTGGCTTACGGCTGATTTTTTGGCGGGATTTCAGCTAATTTTCGGCTGACTTTTGGTTGGCTTTCGGCTGGCTGATGATTGTGTTGTCGTTTTATTGCAGCCAGGGAATGAAAAATAAAAAGAAAGAAAAACTAGGGCTTGGAACCAAAATTCATAATAACAGTTATAACCGCTTATGACCAAAATTATTACAAGAGCCTGACCGTAACAACTATAACCAAATTAGCCCTTGACCGTAACCAGCCAACCAAAATTAGAAGCTCAGACATGTAAGCGTAACCAAAATGACCAAAAATAATATCGGCCATAACTGTTATTCCTATGCAACCAGAATTTGGAACCTTCTTATATACCTAGTTACAGTGTTGTTAAATTGCGGAATAGCGGAAAAGGTATTTTGATCATCAGCCTTCAGCCATCCAGTCAGAATGGCAGTTGGTGATTTGTGAATTGTGATTCAAATTTCAATTTGTGATATGAGAATAGGAGAATACGGAGAGAATTGAGAAGCGTGTCAGTGTGTCACACGTCATTTTGCAGTTATAATATAATTTGATAAATAAGCCAAAAATCAGCCAAAAAAAATTGGCTGAATTTGGCTTTTGGTTTTCAAGAGTAAACATAAAGCTGGCTTATCGCTTTCGGCTTAATGGCCGAAAATTCGGCTGAATTCGGCTTTTGGCTGGCTGCAATACACTAGCACAAGGTATTTCAGCTGAAAGATTTAGCTTTAGTTTTCGGCTTAAACTTTGACCTTGAAAAATATAGCTTTGGCTTCGGCTTTTGGCTACTCAAAAAAAAAAATTTGCTAGCTTTCGGTTTTTTTTCAGCTGGATTTCATCAGATTACAGAACAGAAGCTAGAAGGTTGAGAAACTAAGTTACCTCAACCGTGATTATGCTCGTACTAAAGATCTTAATCAGTAGCTTGAACAAGGTTGATCCGTACTTAGTTAGGACGGCACTTAGGAACCAGTAATATGTGAGCGTGTAGAAGGAAAAGGGTGGGTTCACCAACCAACCTCAACTATTCAATTATTGGGAAATCGAACACGATCAGGAGAAAAGGATCTCTGTTGAGGCCACAATACAACTATGACTTACAATTCCTTTGGACTACCTATTTAATATTAATTTTTTTGAAGTGTATGGTGCTTCTCTTCCTTAGTTTCTCTGCTCTCTGAAATCTGAACAAAAAAACTAAAAAAGTTGTAAAAAAAAAAAAAAAAATAGAAGCCAGCGGGGAACCCACAACCTTCCGTGCGCGCGTTCACGTTGGCGCGAAAATGCCCCCTCAGAAAATGAGTTGGGTGGGCTCTTCTCAGTATACTGCATGCTAGGCCTGATATAATGAAGGCTGGAAATTGAAATTTTTTCTAGTCCCTAAAGTAGGTCAAGGTCATTGATGACGTCATAAAGCGCCACACGTCACGTCACGCAGTTCACAGAAACTACCGGACGCGAGCGTTTTCTGAGGATGTAATCCCCCTAACAAAATGGATAGCGGGTTCCCCGCTAACATAGTTTTGTGCAAACTTTTCAAAATTCAGTGGAAGCCAAAAGCTAGTCAAAAATATTTAGCTGAATAAAGCTTTTGGCTTCCAGAGGTGCGCTTAAAGCTGGCGCTTGGCTCTCATCTTATCAGTAGAAAATTGGGTAAATTTGGCTTTCAGCTTTCAGCTTTTGGCTGGCTGCAATACATTGCTTTCGCAAAATTTGTTTGTGCAGTACTCTACTTGTTTTTATGTCTTCTAAAAGAAAAAAGGCCCAGAAAAACATTATGAATTGAAGCGTTGCGTGGACTTGTCGTAGGTAATACGAAAGACGCAGGTAATTCAGTAAAAGAAAATTAAATTCTATGGGATGGTGAACATCATTCGGCACTCATACCCCTCAAAAAATCTAAAACTCTTGCTTGAGGACTTTTTAGAAATTTCAAACATCACACCCAGATTGTGATTTCACAATTATTAATTCATATCTGAAAATATTTTTTCTCTCCTTACACCCTCCAATCGAGGAGCTGAGGAAGAGTGTGATTACAAGATTTTTTTCTTTGTCGGAGCTGACCCTAAAGATGCCCTTTGTGTCACCCCCAGCTACCTGATAATAGTTGCAGAATTTCAATTTTCGCTTATAATATTAGCCATAAAATATGAATCATCATTCCAGTGCATAATTCAAGTATTTGATATTTAATGTGTATCAAATACAGAAAGAATTCCCGAAATTCTGTCATCAGAATCCGTTTTTTTTTTTTACTTGGAATAATTAGAATATTGTGCGAAATACAGGGCATACGCGGTAATACGTCTTTAATGGAGTTTTATGTGTAAATCATGTCTGTTATTTTGAGCAAAAATGCTGTGAAATATTTTGTGCGAAGCGCATCATGACAAATCATATGAGATAGCCGATTTTGAAAATTCCAGGGATGAAATGATCGTCTCTACATGTGAAGAAGTTGACACTTATCTATGAAAATATTTTTATGCCTCTACCATGAAGGTCGTTCAATTATAATTTCAGATTTGTAGATATTTCTTCTCCTGAAAAGAGGTTTGGCTGTTGCTTCATGGAAACTTCAACCCATTTTTCATTCGTACCGATTTTTAGTACTCAAGTTAGTTATTTATACAATATGTTACAAGCTAGTTTTGGGTGGGAGGCGTCGCGGTCTTCGAATTCAAAGAAGTCAAAAGAACGATCCGTAGTATACAGCCGAGGACTACTAGACGAATTTTCAAAGTGATGGGCAACAGTCAATACTTTAAGAGATAAAGTGTGCTCTACGATGCGAGCCATTGTCTTAGGGTGGAGGAGAACGGTACGGACACGCACATGTAAGATATAAATTTTTCATTTAACACAACCGCGGTTTCGAACCTTACCGGGTTCATCATCAGGCTTACATGTGCGTGTCCGTACCGTTCTCCTCCACCCTAAGTCAATACTTTCATGCTATCAATTGGCAGGGGACCTGCCATCCCTTTAGTTACTGGGGGCCCTCAGAGGAATTCTGTCCACGTACGCATAGCGCTGTGGGGCGTAACGCTGGGACTTGAACAAATTCCTGGTATTTCTGTAGTTTTCTATGGGGATTCGGGAAAATTCCTGGCTCCTCTATAGCCGTCTATGGGACTTGGAAAAATTTGTGACGTTCTAGACTCTTAACGCTGGGACTTGAAGAAAAAGAAGAGGGAAGCTAAACACATAGAAACCAGTATATTTTTCTGTATTTACAACCGAGTAGGGATAAATTATTATTTACTTCGAAAATAAATTATACGCTTACATTCTACGTAAACTAAAAATCTTGAACCCTCCGCTATAAGTCGCGGGAGCCTGTAATTTCCAGGGCCCTAGTTTTTCTTGAAACTATCGATAGTTTGGATGGGAAATATCGACGAAGAGAAAAGTACCTACGCTACCTTTAGGATGGATACCTTTCTCCTGATCGTTATTTTTTGAAAGGCCTGTCAAGAAGTTGATCTCAAGGGTTACCAGATGATGGACGCAACTAAAGAAGAGTTCCTGTGGCCATTGCACAACTGATACCACGTGACTGATCTAAATTTGTGCGCCAGTTCAACGTCTGCTAGGTGTGTAGCCCAGGAAAATTAGACTTTATTCTGGACATAAATCTAATCATAGATTTTCTATTCTGGAATATCTCTGAAATGACTCCCTAATAAACATACTAGAAGTCCACAGCGATTCCGGTGGAGCTTCGTCCCCAAGGAGGCTTCAAAGGCCCCAAAATTCAGTTTTTCGAAAAAATGTCGCACAAAAAAACATTATAGGGGGAAATGTTCGGAACAAAAGTTGTTTCTTACTGAATTTTACATAAAAAAGGTCTCTTGTAAAATTTTTGTAGTGTTGAAAATGAGGCCGCTAGCGCGCGCCGAAGTTCGCACATATTTACGTTGCGCAGTGAATTAACGTGCAAACATTGCGAGTCAACTCATTGTTCTTCTAAAAACGTTTTCAAACAACAACAAAATATAAAAGTACTGTATATTATAAAAATAATACTATAGTATCAAGTATTACACAAAATTAACACTATAAAATCAGTACACAAAAATAAAGGTAGAAATGTGTGCAGTAAAGACATAGGTAGGTACGCGGTATTCATATTGGATGGGCGTATGATGAGGTGGAGGCTATTCAGTGAAGGTGAGGCTGGATGGGCTGAAAGGCAATGATAATTACTCCTATGTTCCACAGATAGAATGTGCTAAACGACAACCCAACGCTAAGGAGTCGCCTAACATCTGGAACAGAAGGCACTTGACAAGACCAGTGAATGTAAAGACCAGTACCTAATGAAAGGACCCAGTCTGAGAAAATGGATACATTCACTGCTTGCTGGTGAACAGCCTGAACTGACTGCTGTGGCACACTCGATGACAGTCCTGCAATCACCTAAACACCCTACCACTGGACCGCAAATCAACCAGAGAGCAGCAGCACATGATAGGCCAAACAGCTTTGTCCAAAGTACACGTCTAGGACTCGAGTAAAGGCGGGCAGAGTGGTAACCTAGTTGAGCCGCTAGATGACGAACCTAGGAGAACCGAGGGAAGCAGGAATAAGAAGTATAATGAGCTCCTATGCGGTTTTTCCAACTCCCCCCCCCCAATAAAACAGGTTCTCCGTTGAAAAACATAAATTGGTCTCGTGGCGTTCCGAATCCCCGGTATACGCCTTAATCCGACCCTGTCTATAGCTAGTAATTTCCCTGAGCAAGTATACAGGTGCTTCTGCGTCCCTCTCCCATGGAATCGAACGCCGCAAGGTGCGGTAATACCATCAACTTTGCTCACGATCTTTGAAAGCAGAGTATTGCCAGCTTATGAGAAAGACGCTTCGAATTTTGAGACATTACATGCTCAATAAGACCAATTTCATTTTGAAACTAGTAACACTTCTCAAGGATCTGAGCAAGGGCCCTCATCAGCACCTTTGCACATCATCCGTGGACTTGAATGCTTCTTATTTCGACATTTGTGTACCGATGCCAAAATAAGCCAGATGATGCACAGACGTATCAGTCGGAAAGAATTGAAAAGTTTGATAACATGGAAAAAACTGGAGTAACGTACCCGAAGAATTTACCTCACTCTTTTCCTCCCCTTTTCTCTTCTTTCAATTCTTGAAACTATGTAAATGTGTAATACAAAAACCATAAAACAAGTTTTACGCAATTCTCTTGTAACGTATTACCTACAGCTATAATTTTTCCTTTCATTTTTCTCCGATCAACTTTTGCTTTTCATCATCAAAGGGAGAGGAATTCTCGATCCAAAGTATATTTTAATGGCGTAATTTCGATTTATTCGTCTTCGTTTTGTGAACCATCGCATCGCAATTCGAGAGACGAAATTTCATCGGGTAGTCCTTGCAGAAAGAATTTCGTGTTCGCACATATACGCGATCCCGTAGCGTAATACGCGCGACGTCTTATACGTCATTCGTGCTGCAAGTGTGCCAGGCATCGGTGCGAACTTCTGCATGGTGGTGCGTAACGAGAAGGGGATCATTCCTTCCTTGCGATCATCTCATTCGCTTATCTTCTATAACTCGGTTACGACTGCAGTATCGATTCCACTGTGTTCAATCATACAAACCCGAATTATTTAATTTTAATTACACGCCGCAATGGTACGTTTTCCTAGTTTCTATTTCCTAGTTGTGGGATTTCTAACGTTAGTCAACGCTGTCGAAGAACAATTACGTAAGTACTTTTTATACTTTTTTTCTTTTGCTGGTGACTATTTCTGAAGCACTCGCGTCCCCCATTTTGTCGTGAAGATCTTGGAATCGCCCGAAGATCGGATAACAATTATTTTTTCGATTTTGCGTATTATTCGCGCGATGTATTCAAATATGATAATCGAGCCAATGAAGATTTACGTCCCGGTGTATGTTACTGAGATCATTATAAAAATTGAGTTATTAAATTTTTAATTATATTATCGCGCGCGTGTATTGTGTCGATGAGATCAATACCGGCTGATCACCTCTGGATAAATTATTTTCTTCGCGTGTATAAATTGATTTTTCTTCTCTTTCGCATACAGCCCACCACCGTATAATATAATTAACCTTCCCATTCCTAAGTATGGCTTAGGCACGAGTTCAGGGCCTGCAACGTTTCGACTCATCGTTTAAATACCTCGAGTATAATAAAGCCTTGTGTGCTCGCGAGATAAAGAAACTGAATTAAAGCGCGAACAGATATTCCGATTATTATACGTACAAATTCCAGTAACCAGTTGTGAATTTAGATATCGTATTGTAACGCGATCGATACCAGTGGAAGGGTAACCTTTCTCGAATATTGAGCAGTTTTCAGTCCACGAGATATATTCTAAGAATGCTTATGTGGGTTATCGTAGCTCGTCTTGAAGGATTGCAAGTTTACAAAGACTGGACCGGTATGTCTGACTGCGAAGATACGATATAGAGTTGTCCAATTTGAAATTTTTTCCATAGGTAGTCGTGTTTCTAGCATTTACGTTCGAATATTGTAGGAAGCGCATTCATCTTAATCTAGAACCTTCTAGAAATCAGTTCTTGTCCAGTTCTTCCTTTAAGACTACTCTTTCTAGATGTGTTCTCGCTTTCAATTTATAGACAAGCTTATTATAAGTTGTGCATGCGAATATTTTTGAGAACCGGATTGATTTATCTTCATTTTACGAAAGGTTATAAAAGTCGATCGCGGAAATTTTGTAGCGATGTTCAACGATATGGGTAGTTTTCGTGCAAATTCTAGTGCGAACTAAGATAGCCTCTAGTTTTCAACATGGCCGTAATCGATGGCAAAAACCTTGATTCCTCCCTCCCGTTTTCTTTTAGAAAAAACTATGACTCACTCATCATGGGTACGCCTGAGCATTTGATAAGTTGTGATGAATTTCAATTAAAATTCAAGAATTCATTTTCACTCACATTTTTCACAGATTTCTTGCCTCCTTTCTTTTTCATGTTGAGTGTACTCCCTCTCATCGAGCGCTATTCTGCGAATACACATTCACGTTGTGTAAAGTTTTGAGGAATGAATTCATGTCCTGAACTCCCACTCTGTAATCCAATACTATCTTTGTTTCACCTCTTTCTTCCTCTCAAAATCCAAGTTTATTACAAACCTTCCCTCCCTGATTAGCCATTTTCCACTCTGTCCTTCAGTCGATCTTTTTTTGGAAGTCATTACGCCCTCTTCTAGATCAAACATTTTTTCCTGGTGCTCTTTTTCTTCTCTAGTCGAATATTTTCAGGCGGATGGACGAAGGTCTACCCCTATGTGATAATTGGATGGTTGAGAATTCTGGAAATCTCAAAATGTAGATCAAGCTTCCTTCCTCATCAAAACCATGGTTCAAGTTTTCAAAAAGACGGAGGATGTTTTTCCCAAAGTTCGATTCGATTAATTATGATGTTGGTTTGTTCACAATTATACACTCATATCAGTACTGCCAGGTCTGAGGATTTTTGATCCTCGAAAAAGATGGGCATACGGACTTCTTGCGCTCAAGGGAAAAGTACCTCAGCTATCTAAGAGATATTTTTCTCTTGGTCGTTATAAACTAATACTGCAGTCCCTGTGACATCGAGTCGATCAAGGGAAAAGTATCTCAGTTACTTCTACAAGAGATACCTTTCTCCTGATTGGTATTGATAAATTAGTAAGTCCGTTGAAATCTGTCTTTGGGTCTTACAAAAAATGACGGATACGGATTTCTGAAAATATTTGGCAGCAGTGCTACTTTTTCCCTGGAACAGGTGCTTGATGCTAATAGCCCTTATTCTGGAACAAGTCACAATTATTGTCAAGGGAAAAATTCAGCCCATCCGTACGATTCAATAGAGTCTTTTCGTTTGGAAGAAAAGGACCGAGCGCAGATCTACGGGAAATAGCTACAAATGTCATATTCTACGGTTGAAAAAGGTCGTCAAATTCCATTTTCCTTCAGTTCCCCCTCTCATCAAAAAAGGAAAACGTGAACTTCAAAAAATCAAACTCTTATACATCCTCCCAAATGCTCCTCTCAATTCGCGCCTGCAACTTTACCTTTTTAAATTACTTCTGGTCAGTAGCTTGTGATTTCTGCTGCTTCTATTAATAGTTCCTTCCTCTTTGTTAAGTTCTTGTAAACTTTCCTGTGTGTGCTTAAGCTGAGATTTTTGGAAATCCCTTGTCTCTGGTTTGCTTCAAACATCAACGCTTTCGGTATCTTACTCATTTAAAGATGGTTGTGTGCTGACTCATTCTCTAATTTTAGCAAGTCTTTCCTTTGCAGGGATTTAAGTCAGAAATTATTTTCTAACAACGTCACTTTCTGATGTCAAATTCGTCTGCAGCTAGTAATTTTTGAATCCTAGCTTAGCTCAAGGTCACCGACGACGTCATCAATCTTATTTTCGCTCATGTCCTCCCTTACAGTTTGAGCTGAAAATTCTTTGCTTTTATCGTCAAAACCTCGGCCGTCTGATCGCCTCATCTGAATACCTTCGCGGCTTTGAAACTCGCTGCTCGTAATTTTTGTTCATGCACCGTCTCGTCAGGAAATTATGAATCCCGCGTGGTGAAGAAACTGACCTACTTCAGGAATTTCAAAGGTTGCCTTCAGGTTGAGAAATGGAAAACAAGTTTCATAGAATTCGGTTTTTTTGGAAGAATATCCCCAGTCCGTCCGGAAAATTGGGATTCACAACTTTCAACATCAGGAAAGCTGTTCCATTGAGGGGAGTTATTTTGAAAATTTTGGGGTCCTGGCATTCACTGTCCACTGTTCAGCAGAAACTAACCTACCCTAATCTAGTTGGACTGAAAAATCACTACTTCCGCAATGAAATTAAACGAGATACACAAGGAGCCTGTTCTGAGGGTCGAATTGGACTTGACATCGAGCTAGAATTCAGTCCCAAGGAGTCTAAAGTCTTCGGAGTTTCTTCTCGTCATAGTAGCTCGAAAGTCGCAATTTTTTGAATTCAACTCCTTCCTGTTAGAGTAGGGCAATTTTTGTCAGACGTCGCGGAGACAAAACAGACAAAAATCCCCCCCCCCCCCAACTCAAGGAGAGGAGGAAAAGTTGGCTGAGAGTTTTGAACGTAATAAGACCACATATTGCAGTTTTTAGGAATTCAAAAATTGGAAAATCGGAACGGTCTAACTCCCGTGACAGTGTGTTAGAAGAATGAAGCCCCAGGAGAGGAATAGGATAAATGAGGCGAACGTGAAGCTAAGAAATGATTTTGTCAAGGCCTGATAAATTCTATTTGAGGAGAACCGTAACGGTCCATCTTCTATTATTTTGAAACTGTGGCGCGAATTAATTTTCCATAGAACCAGGTAACGGAGATTTCCACGTGATACACCAGTGGAAGTGAAGACTAACTAGCTGACAGGCTTACCCACTCAGAGATCGTTCGCCTCGTTCTTCCCTAATATTGATGATACATCGATCGTATTGACTTTTAACGTCTATCTCGGTTATGATGATGTCTTAGGAACGTCTCTCTCTTAGCTTGGCGTAAACCTAGCATTCTGACTAGACCCATTCTCATCGTCAAATAAGTTCAGTTGACTTTATGTTGGGCTAAAAAAGTCTCATAGATATGCGCCCACTCTCTCCATTTGTTCACTAGAAAAGCCTAGTATCTAGGCATATGACGTCATACCACAGCCGCCTTCTCTCTCTCTCTAGCCCTAGCGGACTTGACTGCGAACTGGTCACTACATCAGCAGGCGGCAAGGTACGGAAGCTTGGCCTAAGACGGTGGTCATAATATTGAATAATTATACTTTCTTATAGCAAAAATAAAATTTTCCAACTCATAAGTGATTTGGGTTACGGTCATACAGACGCGGACGATTAGGCGCAACAATCATTCAGACGCCGCATTCATTTGGACTTTTTGTAACTTGGTTCGTCTAAATTTTAAAATTATTTAAATAAATATTAATTTAATAAAGAAAATTAATTTATTTATTTAATTATAAATATTTAAATTTTTAATTGAATTATAATTATAATAATTTATGAAAAAAAATTGAAAAAAAAAAAACATTAATAAAATTTTCAAAACTATATCCAAACAAAATATAAAAATAAATAATTCTAAAAAATATAAAATATAAAATTTTTATTAATATTGAAAAAAGTATCAAAAATAAAATAATTAAATTAATTTTTTATTATTATTAAACTTAAATTAAATTGATTCATTAATTTTATTGTTAATAATCCATCAATTAATTGAATTTTTTTTAAAAGTAAATTAAATTTAAAGTATTAATTTTTTAAAATTAATTATGAATTAATATCCTTCAAAATTTTATTAATAAATAATATTATTTTAATTAATTAAATCATTGTTAATAATTTATTCAACCTGTATTAAAATCAGAATAAATGCTAGAATATAATAGGGTTTCCATTACCTCTAGGGTTGAAAAGTATTGTTTTAAAATTAATATCAGTTAGAGTTATTGTGATTCCCCTTGCTAATACTGGTAATGATAAAATAGCTCAATTCATTTTTTAAGATTGTTTCATTTTAATAAAAAAAAAATTAATTCGCGCCTAAGCGCCCAATTGTTCTTGCGTCTACTTGAATGGCTGCACGCTACCGTATGTGTTCACGTGCTGCCTCTGTAGATTTCCAATCATCTCGGGTAAATCTTTTTCGTCGTTCCTTGGTCGGGAATGACCACATGGGGCCATTTAGACGCAGCGATGCTAACGCGCGACCACTCTGTAAAATCCGAATGTGGGCCCAAGTATCTAAGCCTAGAGCGGTCTTCATAGGCTGGGCTAACTTCTAAATTAGCGAAGGTCGAAATTTTTCTTCAAGTCGCTATAAAGGCCGGTAAACTGCATTTTATGTCTAGTATGAAGATATACGAGATAAGTTAGTCTAAAACAGAGAAGGTCGAGTCTTAAATGACGTCATTCATGATGTCATTGAAACGAGATAGGGAGAACTAGTTAGCTCAAAATACTGCACATGAAGCCTCCGGTATACTTTATGTTAGGCCTAGTATAATGAAGTACGAGGATACAAGTTTCAAAAGGACAAAGGCCAAAAATTCTCAGTCCCTAAAGTAGGTCAAGGTCACTAATGACATCATCAGGCGCTACAAAAACCGTGACTGTGGTTTTCTCAGAAGTAGTCTCATGGCCAGTTTTACCAACTCAGTTAAGCGTCGTTTCATCCAAGATCCCGGATTAATCTAGATTTCATACTTTGATCGCCAAAACTCGCTTAAACCGCGTCACACTCGGCACGTTTTTTCGGTAAAACTGGCCCTTAGTCTCATGGCCACATAAAATGCAAAGAGCGTACCAGTTCTTTTACCCTGTCCCTCCGCAGTTGAGCCTACCCAGCCCTACTGAAGACATGCCCGATTTTTAGAACTAATTGACCTCCATGAAGAAGTGTCAAAAAGATGGAGCGCCGGGATCATCGCAGTTTCAAAAGACGTAGAAAGAAAAAGTGAAGCCAATTAAGATGAATGCCAACTATTGAAAACAAAGGAAGGTTCACTGAGAATGTAACAAGTAATCCGTGATTCGAGCTTGTGGTTTCAAAATCATTTTACAAGTTGAACAATCCAATAAAAATACCCATCCGTCAGGATGTGATTACTTCCGTGAAAATAAACACGAAAAATCATTTTCAAAAACGTCAATACGTCATTAACATTTCCTTATTACCGTAGTGTCCGTATGGATACACTTTTTCCCTTCCAATGTTGTTTAAGAAATACCCATTCTAATCAAAATTTCGTGGTGACATTGATTTTGCTCACAAGCACCCGCCACTTGCTGCTTCCTTCAATTTTGTAGAGCGCATCATCGTCTTCCTCACGCGCCTTTTCATCATTTTTCAAAGTCAATTTAGTAAGTAGGTACCTTGCTACCTATGTTTTATGGAATAAAAATACAATTCGAGTAGATCATGAATTATGGAACGTGTTGAGAAAATAAAAAATTGAGATAAAATAATTTTTCAATCATTTACAACTGGAAGTTTTCTTACCAGATGGATACAACAAGCAAAAGAAAGGAAAAATTTTGTTATAGAATGTGGAAAAGTTCTTATGACAACACAGGCAATTTTGGATATTATTTTACTTTATCTTGGAAGGAATAGTAAGATAGTGGTATGTTAGTTATTTCTATGATCAATTTAGGCAATTTTTCTATTTTGCAATGATTTTTTGTTCATTTTTTCAATATTTCCAAAAAGAAAAAATTATCTTACAGTCAAAAATTATTAATATTCTATTGATTACTTCCACAGAAATTTATATAAAATAATATTTACCTCGACATTTACCGGTAATTTGAATTTTTGTCTCTTTTCAATGTTTCATATAACATTATAAGGATCTATTACTAAAAAAGAATGTATGAAAAGAACATGAAAATAAATGAATTAATTTTTTGATTTTTTCAATATTTTAAAACAAATGAATAGTTATTTGTGCAACAAGGGAGAAAAATGAGCGATTTCTCAACAAGTGTGAAGTTAGCGACACAAGCCAGAAGCGAGGGTCAATATTTGCACTGAGTTGAGAAATTGCTTTTTTGACCGTGTTGCACATAACGTTTTTCTTTACACAATGAAAAAGCGAAAAGCGATGAAAAAGCGAAAAGCGTAGTAGTTTTGTTGCCCGCGTATATTCATATCTCACCTAGGGTAGATATGAAAATTCATATCTACACGTTCGCGCATGCGCAGTACTGATATTGACACTACCGCAACGCATATTTGCGCAGCGTTGTTTTGCTTACAAAAGGAAGCGCTTTGTTCTTGTAAATCAAGTAGGATAAACTGCGTTATTGTATGAGTGTAAAGAAAATTAATTTAAAAAGTTGAATTAATTGATTGTTTATTTTTTTAAATTTTACATGTCACGGATATAACAAAGAGTTGAATATTACGCTCAAAAATGACAGTTGTGTCGAAAGCGCTAGCGCTAATTTGTTAGGCTAGGTATATCTGCAAGGGTTGAAATTAAGGAAAGAAAAATCAAATAATTCAATATTTAAAAATTGATTTATTATGTTTTAAAATTGAAGAAATTGAAATTTTTTATTCTTTTAAAAATAGTCGTAAAAGGTGGAGAATTGTATCTGTACAATTTATTATTACTTGGGCGTCTGACGTATCCACATGGACAAAGCTTTTGAAAGTATGAAAAAATATTCAAATTTGGAAACAACGCTTGAAATTTTTCAGTTGAATTTATATTTTTTATCAAGTCATTATCAATAATTTTTTTATTAATTGATACTTATAATTTTATAAAGTTCAATTTATTTTGTTATTAATAATATTAGAAATTTTAATAATAAATTTTTATTTATTGATTTTAAATATAATTTATATTATTTATTTTTAAATTATAATTCTAAATTTTGATTTGAATTTTCAAATTTAAATGGATTTCATGGGTCAATTTTCATAAAGATTGGTGGCCGTACAATTTTTTCAGCGGGAAACCCGGTATCCCTCTTATTGGGCGGTCATTTTTAAAAAACGTTCGCGTCCGCTCATTTGTGACGTCATTTTTTTTTGGATATTTGCCTGGGGCCTAGAATTTTCTTGATCTGCGTTTAACCTTGATTGTTAAGATACCTTGCATAAAGAAATTTGTCCCGGCTAGACAAGGGTGGCGGAATAAGAGGGCAGGGAGCAACGCCCCCTTCACAAACGGCTGGGAAAAATTGAAAAGTACACTCGATTTAGCAATACTATAGCGAAAAGTTCTTCTGGATATTTTTGGAAAAAATTTTGCCTCCCCCCCCCCCCCGAGAAAAATTTACTCCGCCATCCATGAATGGAAACCGTCATATATTAGGCGGCCACGTCTACTCATTTGTGACGTCATCATTCTTAAGAAATTGTCCAGGGCTTAAAATTTTCTTGATCTGCGTTTAACCTCGATCGTTAGGTAACCTTGTATAGAAAAATTTGTCTAGGCTAGATACAGCAATGGAACCCGTTGTATATTTTGTTAAGGGTCATTCTCAGAAAACGTCTGTGTCGGTGAAGTTATCATTTTCGGGGAAATGTCGAGGGATAAGAATTCTTGCAATCGAATTGGATGACGTCATCAATCGTTATCTTAGGTTATGCCGAATACTCTAAACGATAATACTGGAAACTCCTATCTAAATACATCGAGCGCTTTTGGTGACGCAACGCAGCGCATCCAGCGCCGTGGGGTGTACAAATCTCGGGTTGTTTGGGTAGTCAAACAATGAACGTCACTACTACACTCGAAAAACATACACAAATTCATAGTTACAACCCTCACAACTGATGTTAGTTCCATCCACTACCGCTAGTCGCTTGCGACCACAAAATTGAGGAGAGTTTTCAGTATAATTGTTTAGAGTATTTGGTTATGCTATTACCAGGTGAGGCAAAATAATGTTACCAGTTAAATGGAAGTTTTCGCTAAATCCGTTATGGCGCGATAACGCGAAACGTTAGACGTATAATTCAAAGGTACGAAATTTGTATCTATCTTTAATTTTAGTTCTCCGAATTTTCTGAGCCGAGTTATGAACCGGAATATGTATATATGTTGAAAATTGACCAATTCGTAAAGATTCCCTGGAAGTTCAAACAATTTTTAATTATTGAGAATTTTGGCAAATTGATGAATTTTTGGCACAACTCGGCTCACAGAACTCGTAGACTGCTGGGTAGGGACGCAAATTGTAGATAAAATGAGATGCAATCTAAGGTTTCGCGTTTTTATACTGGAGCAGATTTAGCGCGAACTTCCCATTTGACTAGGCTAGAAAATGGCAAGAAATCTGTGTCTGAATTTTGGTATGTACTTCCCTTCTATTGGGAGGGTCATTTCCAGAAAACGTACGCTCGTGACGTCATCATTTTCGGTAAATAAAAATAATAGAAGAAAAATTTATATGACTCCCTCTTGAGACGAAAACAAAGAATCGTCTTCATGAAAATGGTCTGACGCATCGGCACCACTGAGGGCCTAAAATTTTCGACCTTGATTTTCATGTTACCTTGCATAGAAAAATTTGTCTGGGCTAGATACAGCAAGTGACGACGAGTTCCCCGTTACCATCGCACTGTTGCAATGGCATTTAATTTTTTTGTACACCGTCTATGCTTGAGCGTAATTGCGTTAACATAAAAATTAGAATTTTCACTGTCAAGGGTACTCAAAGTTCTAACTCTAGAAGCCAACGTTACGATTTTGCTATTTGTATCAGAGCTCCAAGTATTTTTCACTTAATTATGAGCGGGGAGACCTTCGAGGTTTCATAGAATATATCCGACCCGATTTCAATTTCGAGTTTCGCGAATAATTTCGTGAAGAGCACTGTAGTTACCCATAATTTGAAGATCCCAACTACAATGACAAATAATTCGGCGTAGAGATGAACGACGAGTACGATGGAGATCGATGAAAAATTTTCATACAGAGACACGCCATTCGAAAAATAACATATTATTTCCAGATAAAAAGCCAGTGATACGAAGACGTTGTTACCTTGCGGGCTAACAAACACGTCCCTAATAATTACGCTTATTATCATCAAGGATTCGACTTATAAATTAGCAATTCTAGATATATCACTTCAAATTCTATTATGGGAACACGTTTCTGAGGTGATATACTCCGACTTTGATCTCCCCTCTCGGTATATCGTTTGCATGTTGTAGAACTCACGCTTTTCTCTCTCTTTGGATCGTTCTATTATTAATTTTATGTATTTTCTGCCAGTGCACGTCAAAGTACATGATGAAGCTCATGGCTAATCTTAAAGATGGTGAAATAAATTAAGCCTATTTTTATTAGGAAAAAAAAAAAAGATGGGAACAATTTTAAGGTTACTTAGAACAGTAACTACTTGGAAAAACAATTGATTCAGGCTCACATCGCCGATTTTATTACTTTGATACGAAGGTTAATATACGGAATAATACACATCTAGTGTGACATTTTTGAAGTTTATTCATACTACAGGATATAACAATCTTTGTACGCTGTATTTCATTATTTTACCGGCTTCTAGACTGTCTAATTAAAGCTGTATAAGTCTCGTCTAATACATTGGCTTTGATATTATAATGCTCGTTAAGGTTTAACTCAATTACAAAACCATGGCCGATTATCAATGAGAGTCGTTTGTATTAATCATTAACGTGCTAGACTTGGTGGAAAATTGCCCACCAGTGTGAGAATATACTGCGGAAGATTCACAACGAATTTAGGTCATCTCCGACACATATTGTATAAGAGTTCTTGCATTATCGGTATGTTAGAAGAAATACTGCACTATCGCCCGCAGTAATCCACAGTAGGTACCTAGTCCTGCGAATGCATCTCTGCTTTATGAGTTCGAAATAAGGTTTTGTGAGTCATCTTCGAGTGTCGGCTGTACTCTTCTAGATGGGAAGGGGGTACAAGTATCACGATAAATCACGAAAGAAAAATGACACATGTCCTAACTTTCATCGGCGTCGATTTACTTTATGAATGAAAATTATACGGAAAGATTTGGACGATTTTCAAAGTACCGCATGGGTACTCCAATAATTTTGTTTACAATGATAATAATATGTAAGACGACGAAAATCCGAAACGGTGAACATCAGGTTTCCATACAACAACAAGCTGCCATTACAACGAGTTTACTGACCCCGATTGATCGCATAATATTAACAACGTTTGTCTAGTAAAGATGTGGTTAAACAAGTATCATATCGCTCTTCCCCTTTTTAAAATATTGCGTAATTGCACTGCATACTATTCGAAGTACTAGTTCTGACTTAATCACATGGTTTCTTATATCGTCTACTGCGCCAGTAAGAAGGTCGTCTTACGTGCAAGTTACTTTTTTGTTTACGCGCAAAATGATACAGAACCAACAGGAGTATGCACATTGTCTAACTTGGAACCTTCGAGGGCCTGATTTGGAGATCATTCAGAAATCTGGAGCAAGAAAATTTCATTTTTATCACTCGCGATGGTGAATCCCAACCCTTAATAAAAGTCTCAAGGGAAGCAGACGGTCTCAGTGAAAGAGTAACCAAGTAGCAAAGGATTCAAATTATATCCTCAAGACTCACACCTTTGACGAATATCTTTCATTTCGGGGATAAGAAATAGCTAATTGATCAGACACCATTGTTCCCCTTCGCCTTCCGATTCCTCAGAAAATTGATCAACTTCTGTATCTCCTTTCTACCTGATGAATGTCATAAAAATTTCTCATTTGTAGAAGTCATTTGCTGTTATTCGTCTCAATTTGAAACATCATCACTCTTCCTGTATCTCTCCTATGCAATGGGATTATACTCGTATGCACGCTAGATTTAATCGTCAATTTATAACGATTTGAACATTCGACTTAGAGTACTGTTCATGCAGTTGTAAACCGCGATAAGGAAATGTTTTTTCGGGGTCACGAGTTCTCATAAAGTACACGATTATAACCACAAATTCTATTGATATATTTAATTTTTTTTTTACTTTTGTTTCCAGCACCATACATTAAACAATGTCGAGAAGATGATCCAAGGTTAGTTGATTGTATTGTCAAAGCAATAGATCATCTAAGGCCGTATTTGAGAAGCGGTAAGTAAATTTATTGAATTTTAATCTCTATAAAAGTGGATGATGTAAGCTTGATGTAGAGGCCAGTGCTTATAGTTCACGGCTTTTTCTTTCGCCCACGCTAGAAACGAATGATGAATTCGAGCAGAGGAGAAATTATAACTATTCATCTAGATACTGGAAGAAGAATGAAGTTTGACACTATCCAATATCTGGTGGTAATAGGGAGAAGAGTAAATTAGCGGGTTAAGACAGTAATAGCTGCACAATCAGTTTTTTCGTATAAAGAATGCCACAAGCTTTCCCAGAAGTCACAAATTCAGTGATAGGTTCTCGATTTTATGGTGGAAAAGCTACTTCTATTTGAGTGACCTCCTATTTTCTGTTCGAGACCTGAAAAAGCAGTTTTCACCCCTTGTTCCGAAAAGATAGGTATAGCTAAATAAAATTTAAACTTATAAAGAACAAATTTTTTATGTTTTCATTAGTCAAAGTTTTACAAAAAAAAAAATGCCTTCTTCCAGCCATTTTTCAATAAAAAAATTTTCTGGTATATAAAGATCATGTTTCATATCTTTCTCAGTAGCTAGTGGCTTTTGGGAAGCTCACTTGCGGAGGTCTAGTGGGTGAGGGTAGCGTCAGCATTTGATTTTGTTTCCTCGAACACCGGAATCATACTTCAGTGTTTGAAGAATCTTCTTAGCGAACTTCCTCTTCTACGCGGCAACTGCCAAGTTATTTGGCAACCGCCAAGTTGCAGCCCCCCCCCCGCATGCAGAAAACACTAGAACACACAACAACAACACCACCACTATCTTAGGTATACTGGATTGAAATGCGGATACTTGATTCCATGCTTCTTCGGACCCTAGCTCGGTGGCTACCAGGCTACTTGGAACAAGACCGACTAAGTTTGTCCCGCTCACGCCTCCACGTGTGCTCTTGTCCATCATCCCGACCTTGGTCGCAATGCGAACACGTTACCTACTCAGCTTTCCTTAACCTCTCGCAAGCAAAGGTACTTGTTGAAGCAGCCATGGCCGTTAACCACCTGCGTCAGGTGAAATTTAGCTGACTATGGTGTCGGTTTATCCACTCTTCAAATTCGCGTATCAACACGCGGGTTGTCCATGTGCCCAGCTCACTCTGGGCAATTGTTGTTTCCATTTCTTCAGCAAGGAGCGCTTGACCTCCTGCTTAACCCGTAGAGTATCACGGTTGGTTTTTGTCGTCTTTTTTGCTCTGAACACTACCGCTCTCTCCTCAGCAAGGAGCTCGATTGGTGGTGAACGTGCTAATACGCAAAGAGCCTCCGTCGAGACAGTGCGGTAAGCACTAACACACCTCAGCGCAGCTCTCTGTTGGATCTTTACCATTTCTCTTCTTCGATAAGGTATTTTCATTGAGTCGGCCCATACTGGGGCATCATATGATCCTTCTGCTGGCTTCTCTCGACCCTCCTCGGTTTCTCATCAGGCGGCTTAAGTATGCAACTACTCTAACCGCCTTTTCCGCTGTCATCATGAAATGGTGCCTGAAGCTCAGCGTTGAGTCAAACTAGATGCCCAGGTACTTCATTGTTTTCTTGGTTTCAATTTCCGCACACCTTGCAGGCGAAAGGTGGATCGACTGAACTTTCGACGGGTCGTGAATAATGTGGCCTCCGTCTCATCTACTGCAAGTTCAAGTCTGGCCGACTCGATTCAACGCGTCACTACCGAGAATCGAGCTTGAGACTCGCGACTGAGATTCGAGACTGACACTCGAGCCAGAGACTCGTGACTGAGACTCGAGACCGAGACTCAAGATTGAGACTTGGGGCTGATACTTGGGACTGACACTTGAGCTTAAGAATCGAGACCGAGACTTAAGATTGAGACTCAAGACTAAGACTCGAGCTCGAAGCTCGAGTTTGATGCGATTCAGACTCGAGCCTGAGACCTGAGTTTGAGACTCGAGACTGACACTTGAGCTTGAGACTTGAGTTCAAGACTCAAGTCGTGACTGAGACTCGAGACCGAGAATCGAGACCGAGACTTAGGACTGAGACTCAAGACTAAGACTTAAGCTTGAGGCTCGAGTTTGAGACTCGAGATTGAGACTCGAGACTGGGACTCGAGACTGGGACTCGAGTTCGAGGCTCAAGACTAAGACGCAAGCTTGAGGCTTGAGACGGGCACTCAGACTCGAGACTTAGGATTGAGACTCAAGACTGAGACTCGAGTTTGAGGCTCGGTGAGACACGAGTTTGAGGGTCAAGACGGGCACTCGAGCCTGAGACCTGAGTTTGAGACTCGAGACTGACACTTCAGCTTGAGACTCAAGACTAAGACTCGAGCTTGAGGCAAAATTTTGAGACTCGAGATTGAGACTCGAGACTGAGACTCGAGTTTGAGGCTCAAGACTAAGACTCAAGCTTGAGGCTTGAGACGGGCACTCGAGTCTGAGACCTGAATACGAGACTCGAGACTGACTCTTGAGCTTGAGAATCGAGACCGAGACTTAGGATTGAAACTCAAGACTAAGACTCGAGTTTGAGGCTCGAGTTTGGGATTTGAGATTGAGACTCGAGACTGACACTTGACCTTGAGACTCACTCTCGGTACTGAGGTTTGAGACTGGGACTCGAGTTTGAGGCTCAAGACTAAGACTCAAGCTTGGGGATCGAGACGGGCCCTCGAGCCTGCGACCTGAGTTTGAGACTCGCGAATGAGATTTGAGACTGGGACTCGAAATTGAGGCTCAAGACTAAGTCTCAAACTTGATGATCGAGACGGGCCCTCGAGCCTGAGACCTGAGTTTGAGACTCGAGACTGACACTTGAGCTCAAGACTCGAGGTTGAGACTCGCGAATGAGATTCGAGACTGACACTCGAGCCTGAGATTTGTGACGGGAGACTCGAGACCGAGACTCAAGATTGAGACCTCGGGGGCTCAGACTTGAATCTGATACTTGAGCTTGAGAATTGAGACCGAGACTTAGGATCGAGACTCAAGACTAAGACTCAAGACTAAGACCCAAGCTTGAGGCTCAAGACGGGCACTCCAGCCTGAGACCTGAGTTAGCGACTCGAGATTGAGATTCGAGACCGAGACTCAAGATTGAGACCCGGGGATAAGACTCGCGACTGACACTTGAGCTCGAGACTCGAGTTTGAGACTCAAGACTGAGACTCAAGCTTGAGGCTCGAGACGGGCACTCGAGACGGGCACTTGAGCTTGAGACTACGACCCGGTTCACCCTGCTCTCCACCACTACAGTCGTTTCGGCAGTGCATACCACTACAGTGTCTTCCGCATAGCAGATAAGCTTAACATCCGGTGGCAATTCTACCTTGAAAATTCCGTTATATGCGACGCCCCACAGCAGTGGCCCGAGGACCGACCCCTGCGGCACCCCACAAGTAACAGGGCAGGGTCACTGTATCAGCAGACCTCTCTGTTTGGATTTCTCGACAGCTAAGATAGCTGCTGATCATCCTGAGAAGATATGCGGGCATTTCTGAGTCCAGAGGACTTCCAAGGTCTTCTCCCAAGTAATCGAATTGAACGCATTTATTAAGTCGAGGTTGACGGCTGCGCAAAACTGTCACGTAGCTATCGCCTGACTCGGCTATCCTCTTCAGCCGGATCCCAGCATCTGATGTGCAGCGTCCAATGGGAAAACCGTACTGGCTACTTTAGATTATAACTCTTTCCTTCAGATAGCTCTCAAAGCGATTGGCTATCACTCTCTCCAAGAGTTTGCCCACATTATCAAGCAGGCAAAGTGGACGATAGGAAGATGGCAGGCCAGGTGGTTTATCCTTCTTATCGATCAGCGCTAGCCTCGCTTTTTTCCATCGCACAGGGAACAGTCCCCGAACAATTGCCGCATTGAATGTATCAAGAAGCAATGCCGGTTCAACTGAGTTTAAGGCGCTCCAGATTGGATTTGTAATCTCATCCGGGCCCGGAGCCTTCCAACACTTACCCCGCAGTCTTTTGACTGCTGCATCAACCTCCTCGGTACCTAGAAGGGATATGCCATCCTCCTCTACTATTGGTAGCGTTACCATTGGTGGTGGCTACTGTGGGCACAAACCGTCAATGATTCGCCCCACAACATCCGGCTCCATTCGGCTTATGGCTGAGAGGTCCTTCAGCTTCTTCAGCCCAAACTTATAAAGCTTGCCAAATGGGTCTTCCTCGGCCATTTCGCAAAGCTCTTTCCAAGCAGCACTCTTGCTGTCTTTAATGGCTTTCTTCAGCCTTTTACGAGCCAGCTGATATTCAGGTGCAACCGCCCGCGTCTTCGCGGCCACTACTACGCTGGTATATTCGGCGCTGACGGTTGCGCTCCTTTCTTAACTCGGCAATATTATTGGTCCACCAGTAAACAGCTTTCCTCTTCTTTGGTGGACCTTGCCTGGGCATGGCTACATCGCATGCTTTGATGACAAACTTCATCAGCTGCCACCTCCACGTTCTCTTCTTGCTCTTCTCCTTGGTCCCATGTGAGAGGAAGGTAGCTATCCTTCAAACCATCACCATTCAACTTCCTAACTGCCCATTTTCTGACCAGCTTTTGTGGAGCAGCGACCTCAACTTCCCGGTGGATGAAAAAGTTGATATACCGATGGCCACTCCCAGAAAGCACCTTATCCAGTACCGCCCAGTCTCCTATTCTTCTGGCTCGGCTCTCTAAAGCAAAGGTGACGTCAATGATGGATCCATATCCTTGATGCACTCGGGCACGTTGACCGTTTCCAGTCGATTGTAGGCAATCCACTCCCCCAAGGCATACCCACGAATGTCAGTTCGGCCAGAACGCCATTCCTCAGACCAGGCATCAAAATCGTCTGCCACAATGAACCTATCACCTCGCCGTCTGGACAAACTTTCTTCCAGCATGCTTAAAAAGTCCCCATACTCCGGGAAGGGGCAAGTCGGAGACAAGTAGCAACTGTAGACAATCATGTAGGCCATCCTCACAGCAGCATCCTCTCTCCTAACCTCTCCCGGAACAATTGGACACTCTGGGCAAACACCAATGGCCGCTAAGCCAGTACAATCTGTATACCATCCTTGTACTCCTGCCACGTTGTAGTATTCGCTGGCAATCACGACGTGTGTTCCCCTCTCGGCTACAAATTACCACAGGAAATCTTGCGCAAGAATACAAGTCTCCAGGTTATCCTGTAGGAAGGATAGCGCACCAGTCATTGGTCTTACTTGAGTTTTCTTCCAGCACCCTAAGCTCGGGCACCTGTGCACCCTCTGCTCCTCACAATGTGGTTTTTAGCGTGCCCTTTTATCCGGCTGCATAAGGGACACTTAGAATCTCCCTTCCAGACCCGGATTTGGTGTCCCTCTTTGCCACATCTGTACCAATCGCTGCATTAGTGCAGGCAGCTGCTACGGGCCTCCTGGAGTCATTTATAGCATCACTGCGTAGACCTTGCCTTCTCTGGGGATTTCACACGGCAGGTGCTCCATCCAACCTCGATCTTGTCCTTCCTGATTAGCTGGAGGGCTGCTGCAATGGGCAGCTCGACCTCGGCCATCTGGCATTCGCGTCCCATTAGCTGCAGGTCCACAAGCTTAGCACCTGTGCCAGCTGACATTTGGGCCAGGACATCTTCCCTATCCGCGGACTTTCCAATTTCCAGGATCAGCACTTTAGTCTGTCGCTGTGGCGCCCCAACTGTTGCCATATTTCCAATGGCTTCAAGCAATTTCTCCATCAACGTCGCTCCTTCTCCTTTCACTTCTAGAAGCAGTTCTTCTTTCTTGGTACTCCGGACCTGGGTCACCTTGAAGCCTAGAGCAGCTATTGACAGCTTCGATTTAGTTGTCTTGAGAATGGTCTCGTAGGGTACATCCTCACTTTTCCGACTTTTAATCATCGCTGCCGATCTTCGCTTCCTCTTCTCCAGCAGCTTCTCCAGCCGTTGTCTTTAGGACCGAGTGACCGCAGACCTTCTTCCTTTGTTTATCTGCGGTAATGCCCCATTATGGTTCATCAACCGAAACCACTGCAATCCTTCTACCGTTGCCCGAAAATGGTTTATAAACCGAAAGATCTTGCATTTCCTTCCTCTATTTATCTGCGGTCACTGCAATCCTTCTTTCATTTACCCTTTGAATATTCTTTGATTATGTCAACCTATCGGACCGCGTTAATTCAAGTAACACTCTTCTCCCTGTAATATTTGTATGGTTCACAGGTTATCTACTGATAAGATCATCCCAACCTTACACTTCGGTGTTCTGAAGATCCACAGGCCCGAGCCGGAGAGTCAGTTTGTTGATGAACCTCCTTGAAAATTTGAAGGGCTGAATTGTGAACCTCTTTTTTCTTTTCAAGATCACGGGTTTATGTTATTAGTTCGTCTCCTTTTGGCTACGAACCTGGCGATCCATGGAATATTTTTGATGCAGAAGTAATTTTAGTTTTCGGACTCTAATAGCCTCCTAAACTACTTGTTGTTGCTTGTTGATAGTTTTCTCTACATCCAAATGTGCTCAATTTACTTTATACTCTTTAAATTCGTGGACGTCTTTAAATCAATCATGCCCGAAAGTCGATAAAGATCTTACTCACTATTGTACATCGTTATCGACCTCGTCTTTGAATGCTCGTCCGTACGAGAGAGTACTTCTACAATCGTTAATGAAAAAATATTGCAAAAAACGTTGTTTTTTTTCACAATATTAAGAAACAGCATAAAATGAATGAATGTGTAGCACTTAACGGACGTACTGTTACGTAACAACTTCACGAATTCCATGTGACTGTCACACAGGTGACCCATGCAAGAGTGCAGCAACCACGTCATTTTACGACATACCTATCTTCATGGAGAAACGTTCCGTTACAAATTTCTACGTCACTCTTTTCAAGTTGTCTCCGATATTGAGCGTGAATTCAAAATCTGACATTGATTCACTTTTCTCGACAGTAAAAGCGCTAATTTGTATTCGAGACGCGCGGCGGATTTATCGGCTACACTCTATTGATGTGTGCAGACGCAACCGGTTCGAATACACGGGACAGTGCGGCGGCCTCTACGGTATTATGCGATATGACTTTGATAACTTGGACAGAAATTAAACGCCGGTACATCAAACTTTATTCGAAATAAAAGGAAATCCTGGGAAAGGGGGCGAGCGTTTGAGAAACGCCCTTCGATTCGGACTAAGAATGAGGTTAATTACCCACTCGGACAGCGGGACAAAAATGGAAAAATCACTCGACTCGCGAACTAAACACGACATCACGACGTGTACTTTTCTTCAAATCGCGTATTTTTTAAAATGGAAGCGATGTCGGATTAATGTAAAACGCTTGTTGTACGAGGATCATTCGAGATTTCTTGCCACGTAAATGCAATTATATCAGGCCTATTAGGTACCTACTCGAGGTTATAAAATAATTATCTTATTCGCGTGTAAATTGAGGTTTTTCAATTCGAGTCGATGAACCCTCCCGCGTGTACGCGAGAAGACCGAAGACGTCACCGTATCACGTAAATATAGGTAGGAACTTATTGGTCAAGGTTATTCGCACAGACGTAAAAAATAAATAAATAAAATAATTTTTACAACATCGACTACCAGTTCTACGTAACGGTTGAAATTGTTAGGAACTTTCAATTTTTATCCAAGTTCAAGCAACTCTTCCTTCTATGAGACAACGAGGGAAAGAAGATGCATGGATAAGAAAAAAATGTAGACTAGGTTTGTTCGCGATGAAATGCGTTTTGCGGTTTAGCATCAAATGCATTATGGTAGTATTAGAAGACATTACCTACTAGCACAGTTTTCAGATTATTTGTAATCGTCTCGTAGAGAGGCTAGTTATATAATATGGAATAGTACTTCGTTATTTCGCCATACGGAGACTCCTTTATTGTCGTCATCGATAAACTTTATCAGATGTTTCTTTCATTTACTACACAGTTTTTAGACGTGCAACTGTTTAATGAACGTATCTATTTTATTTTTTTTTTTGATTCCAGGTATACCAGACATAAGTTTACCAAATATAGAGCCATTTAAAATCGATTCATTATCTTTGGCTTTGACCACTGGACCTAATGGATACAAAATAACTCTAAGAGATATAGACGCATTTGGAGCTAGCAACTTCTCGATATCTAAGATCAAGTACGTAGAATAGTTATTAGTAGAGAGGATAAATAGTGCGTGTTTTTATTGAAACTTGATGAAAAGAGCTTAATTCTAATTTACGAGTCATCTCTTTGTTGTAAAAATGCCAGGGGGTGAGGAGGGGCAGTATTTCATTCAATTTTGTTGAGTACTGTTTAAACTATATACGGAGAGAGGAACAGCGTCAATTTCCTACCTAGATTTCTAGTTTACGTTCCTTCATAAATTTTTACAGTGAGGGGTGGGTATGGCGGAAATTTTAGCGGACGTTATTTTGGGTTAGAAAGTAAGTGTGCTGCAGTTAATAAACGGAAAAACTAACTTTCTAACTAGAAATACCAATTGAATTGAAAGGCTAGGAATTTTCAAGCCTTTGAAGCTACTTTTAGTTTTGCATTTCCAAGTGTTGTAAAATTCCTTAATTGCATTAACGCAACGAACAGCCCCCCCCCATGTACCACCATACTGACAATCGATTTGACGTAGCGTCGACCCTAAATCTACATCAGAGCTAGTGATGGGCGATAGTCGATAGTTTCATGCTATTTTCTATAGTTTGGATGAAAATGTCGATCAGGAAAAAAGTGTACTTCTATTACTCGTAGGGTAGATACCTTTCTCCTAATCGTTATTTTTTCCAAAAAGCCCGTTCAGGTGTGTATTTCAGCGTTACCACTGGGCTTTCTTTCTCTTTCTTTCAAATGTGTTATCAGTAAATTTCCACCAATTTTGTGACTTTGATAAGAAAAAGAAGGATGTTCGAACAATCGATAGTTTCTCCAAATATATCGACGATACTATCGCCGTCATTTTTTACAAAACTCTCGTTCTTCCCAAAAACCATCGATAGTATCAATATTCTATTGATAGTTCCCAGCAGTAGTCAAAGCAACCGAAAATTTACTTCGTTAAAAGTGTAAATCAAAATTAGGTCGATATATTGTCGAAATCAACCTCACGTCGAAGTCGATATCAGGTCGAGATACAATCCATGAAAAGTTTGATGACGTCGATTTGGAGAAAAGTACCTATACTACGCTGAGGATAGATACCTTTCTCCTAATCGTTATTTTTCCCAATAACCCGTCTAGTAATGTATTTTAGCGTCACCACTGAGCTTCCTTTCTCTTACTTTCAAATGTGTTATCAGTAAATTCCCACCAATTTTGTGATTTCAATGAGAAGAAGAAAAATTTTGAAACCATCGATAATTTCTCAAACCATCGATATAATTTCTCAAACTATCGATAGTTTCTCAAACCATTGACGAGACTATCGTCTACATTTTTCTATAAAACTATCGTTTTTCCTGATAGTTTTTTCCAAAAGCTATCGATAGTATCGATAATATATCGATAGTTCCCAACCCAAGTCAATGCAACCGAAAATTTACTTCGTTAAAAGCCTAAATTAAAATTAGTTCGAAATGTTGCTACATTATACTGGAATGTCGAATAGTGCCGTTTTGGATGTTGGAAATGGGAAGTGAACATTGAAAATGTGCGCCAGTTCAATGAATTAGGATCAGTCAAACGATACCAGTTGTGCAGTGGGAGTAGCACCGCGTTTTTGTGGTATTTCCTAGTCGCGTCCATCATCTGATGACACTTGAGTACATTCCTTGCGACGGGCTTCCTGAGAAAAAATAACGATCAGGAGAAAGGTATCTTTTCTACTGGTAGTGTAGGTACTTTTCTCCTGATCAACGGTTTCCATCCAAACATTAGGAAAAACTATCGGGACTATCGACGGCATGAAACTATCAACTACCGCCCATCTATAATTTTGACTCATAAACCGCTTCAACTTCAGATCGATTTTGAGCCAAATTCTCCAAATTTTTACGGACTTGAAACCAACTACCCTTTTGCGTCATTCTATAGTCATGCGGTGCTCCCTCCATCTCTCTCACGGATCACGCTCGTAACATTAATTTCCTTGTCTTCAACTGGTCCTTTTTACACCCATCACTCTCTCCTCGTCGTTCTTCCCTCCTCTATCGCCGACGTCATCCGTGCACGCAAATGTGATGCGCGGAGGGCAGTTTTCAATAGAATTTTTTCCCCGTTCGCCTGATTCTTATCGTAATGGTACTTGGCTTAAATTGGTCTTATGATAGGGGAATTGAATGTGCAATAATAGCATATCTGTTCTCCAGCTATAAAACGAATGTGTACCAAGTACCAGAACAATAGGAATCAAGCACTTGAGTATGCAACATGATATAGGAGAACACTCTTATTCTGCACATGAAATACATTTGTCTTCGCTTGTTCGTTTCATCTTAACTCTGACACGCGGATAACATAATTTCCGCTGTCAATTTATAGGTCATTCGGTAATTTAGGCTGATTGACTTGGAATCGATCTCAAATCGACGTCGAGCCGGAGTCGATTCGAGTCGACTTCCAGTGTTCAACCAGACTGTTCCAGCTGAACTGAGCGAGGTGGATCTAGATGGATAACCGGATACTAGAGATCTTAGTCACACGTATTAGGCTGAAGTAGGCCAAGTCAGTAGCCTAACACTAGGCTAAGAAATACTATTACCGGTGTATCTGATCTATTGGTTTGCTTGGGTACAGAAATGCAGGACCATACCAATAGAAATAAGTCTAAAGGTTAGGCGAGATGACATCATTAAGAAGCTTGACGGCGTTACAAAAGCGAATACATCCCAAAGTCTGGGGTGATGACCTCGTTAAGGTTGAGTGACGGATTGATGACGTCATCACGGTTTCAGTTGATGACGTCTCAAGAATGTATATGACGGGTACAAGGGGAAGAAGGGTGAATGTCCAAAGAAATGAGCTGGCAAAAGGGACTTTCTCATTAACGCAGAAAATTGTATTGTTTGCATCGTTTCTCTTGGACAAAACCCTTCTACCCTTGTATTCTTCATACGTCTTAAAGTTAGAGGTAATTACCGAAGCAGAATGTTGCAGCCAGCCAAAAGCCGTATTCAGCCGTATTTTTGGACCATTAAGCCAAAGTCAAAAGCCAGTCTTATCCTCTGGACCGACGAGAGGGAGTTGTCTTTACAAATCATAACATCACGATTTATGGAGGTCACTAAAGTTGAGTGAAGTTAATACCACGGGTTGATGATGTCATTGAGCTTGAGCTGATGACGTTATAAAATTGTATATATCTCGAGGTCAGGAAAGATGACGTCACTAAGGCTGAGAGGGATGATGTCACGACTTGATGACGTCATCAAATTTGGAGTTGAGGACTCGAGGGTTGATGACGTCATAAAAGTGCCCAAAGATTAGGAACGATGATGTCTAGTAAAATTTTTTTCAATTGACACACTATGTCGAATGATATGGAAATTGGAAGAATATCAACAAGAAATGCTGAATAGGTAGTGATCGATAAGAACAAACAAGTGTGACACAATACCAACAAGACATCCCCATGATCTCCTGTTTTTCTCAAAGGGAGAAATTTAAAGCAAGTTTCATTCTATATCAGGTACGACGCATTAGTCATGACAAAATTGGCAAAGTCAACTGATAGTATATATTCTCAAGCCCCTCTTCTCCAATTCTCTCTTTCTTTCTCCTTCTTCTCGAGGTCGTTGGATACCCACAGTATATATATCTTTGAAAATGTTTCCAAATCCCTAAAATTGGTCACATCTTCTTCTTCCTTCAAAAAAATCAAGAAAATACTTCGTGAACTAGTAGCCAAGCTTTAAATTCATCCCATGACATGAAAACGAGCAAGAAAATGGGTATCAGAAAACAGGTACTTGTTACAAATGATGCTTAATCTAAATTCCTACAGAACTTTCATGTTTGGAAGTTTTGATCGATTTTTTTCAACTTTGATTGATTGAAAAATTTGCTTTCTATCAACGTGAATTCTAATCACGGTCTCATAATTCTAATATTTCAGGCTAAAGAACGGTAATGCTCCATTTGAAGTCAAGATCAAGATTCCGGGGTTGAATCTACACGCAAAATACACGAGTACAGGAGTGCTCATCGTCATTCCAGCAACAGGCGATGGTACTTTCCACGCTGAGATGGGTTAGTATACAATTTTTCCTCTTTTTTAAGGCTTGCTTGTCAGTTTCTACAAGTTACTTGACAAGATTATTATTATCTTTTTTAGGAGATGTCACAGCAATTGCACGCGGTACTATGGCCAGTTTTCATAAGAACGGAGAAGAATATTTCAAATTGGATAAATTAGATTTAGATTTAGATATTAAAGACATCAAAATGCAAGTGAAGAAAATATTCCACAATAATAGAATTTTAGGTAAGTCAACGACTCTAAATCAAATCTCTTCCCTCTAGAATAAAAAATTTTCATCAAGTCTCTTTCACTGATGTAGGGTTGAAATTTTCCTAAACCTGCCTCCCTCATAGGTACGAGTCGGAGGTCAAAATTTTTCCTATTGCCCTTCCATCCTCATACTCACAGCCTAGGGGTCAGAATCCTCCTCTCAATCAATGGAATTTCTCAAAACCCTTTCTCTATTTCTATTGTTTTTAAACAGGTCGAAAGTTTCCAAGCAGTTGGAGATACGGTTTCACTAGTTTATTCGTTCAGTAAAATTTCCCTAGAATCCTTCGGATCACGAAAAGCTCTGCAAAGGGTGCTTGCGATTTCCCACAGAAATACCGCGAGTATGACCGTTTGGTCATTAGGACTGTAACTATCAGTTAGTTAGGCCATCACTCGTAAGCTTAGGCTCTAAAACTGCGATTTTAGGCGCGAATTCACGGGGGGGGGGGGATAAAAGGGCTAAATCCTCCCTAACCTTTAAAAAATGCTCAAATTATTCCACTTAGACCATATTTTTCGACCGAAGTGAGAAAAAAAAGTTCTCGGACGGTGAAATATCTTTCTTCCCTGCTCGACCTCTGAAAGAAACGCGAGGTCAAATCATGCTGTAAATACATATGTACTTGCTGATATTGTGAAAAAAGATTCACCTAGATCCATTCGTGTTTCAGTCGAAGCAACCAATCTATTCTTGCGAGAAAACGGTCAAGAAGTTCTTAAAGTCATGATGCCGCAACTAAGGGTAAAATTGGTTAATATATTCTTGGACATCATCAATCGTCTGCTGAACAACGTTCCAGCTCGTCAGTTCTACATCAAGACAAATAAAACAGCGACCAAAGCTGCAGCGAAAGCAGTTCATTAAAGATAGTCTGGGAAGGAAATCTGGCAATACGCAAGATTTTTTCCATCCAAAGAAGTTGTCATCGCGAAGTGAGAATTAGGGAGAGGCAACTCTTCCCACTCTCGTACAAAACAAATGAATGAACTTAATTACTCGAATTTTCGAAGCAGTAATAATTTCATTTTCGATCTCGTATCAAGGAGTGGGAAGTTGGAGTGTCTACGTTGACAACTCTACCATACCTAATACCAGTAGTAAATACGTACCTAATATCTTTTTTTCTTCTCATGTATTAGAGCCAATCATTTTTCTATCTAGATGAATTTTTTTTAATTGTACGTACGAGTACAAGAATGATACACGAATTGTTAGCCAGTTTCATAGATTTTCGGTGATTTTACCAGCACTGTTTTCTCGTTACATTTTTCATTATTTTTTTTTCTCTCGTAAAATCAACAAGAACTATCAACTATGTATATGTAATTTTAATACGACTTTCCTGTTTCAACGCACACTATGTAAGTATTTGATGTACCGTAATTATATTCCGAATGAAACGAATACATCCAAATAATAATGATTACCTATCAACGTGAATATCGCCGCGACAGTACTGTTGGGCCACGCGCATCAACAGGCTCTCCTCTAGTTTGGAGCACTAGAAGTGCCTGACGCAATTCACTCCCGGGTTACGAGCGACTATTCAGTTTTATACGTTGACGAGCACACTTGATGAGTCATCATAGATAAACTTTTCTAACTTTTATTAATTACGACGAGGTTTTAACGTCGCTTCCACCATCCACTTTCAACAGCAGTCGTGGCCGAGTGGTTAAGGCGTTTGACTAGAAATCAAATTCCCTTTGGGAGCGTAGGTTCGAGTCCTACCGACTGCGATGAATCAGGAGTAAAATTTTTGCCCGATCCAGGAGGGATATCAAGAACGAATCTTGAACTGAAATAATCACATAATCGCGAGCAAACCGAAGATAATTAAACTTGAAACTGGCGAATAATTTTTTTATTAAAAAAAAAGTAACAACAATAAATTAAAAAAGGAAATAAATTATGTTTTTAAATTAGGTAGGAATGGCAATAATATGATTTATACGTCAGGAAAGACTTTGTTGTACGCTACTGTTTGAAAGAAAGCGTCAAGCAGTTGATGAGAATGCTTTGACATATCTTCTTCCATTCTGGGTTGTAATCTCATGAATATATCTTGCCAGTTATCGTTCATCATTTGATTCATAATATCACCTGTGAAAATTAGAGAACAACTATCATCAATCATTGAAATTATTTCTCTTCTCATTAGTTAATGTCGAATGGTGAGTATATTTAAATTCATACCACCTCATTACAATTTACTTTTTCAAGTTCAACGAATATTCCATCAAGTGAATCTCATAAAATTGATACAAAAACCTATGATAGATCAAAATTATTCCTTCATTATGAAGCCTGAACCATCGATTACTAAGACTCTTTTCATAAGTCCCTTTAATCCAATCCACATACTCGTGTCAAACTTAGGCCCTGTTTTCTTATGTTTTCATCAACTCTCCCTTCGCAAGCCTTCACCCCTGACATCCGTTTCGATCCTATTAACAAAATCATTTATTCAGAATTTCTTTTCCACCTTTTCTGACACACGAAGGAGTTCGAATCGGAACCTAGAACTGGATGTGCACTTTCTATTCCGGGTAACATCTTGCCTTCTGTATTCATCTGCTTCCCTCCTCCCCGCAAATTCTATATCCCTCTAATTCTTCCTCATCCCTTCTCGCTACTTCAGAATCCTATCGTCCAACTAATCCTCATTTTTACACACTCACCAAGTTCTTCCTCATCTTGCATTTCTTTTCCACGGATACCGGACAATATCAACCTGCAGGAATATGAAGCAGTGGACCTTGTCACAAAGAAGACACCATCAGGTTCACTTCCATGACTGATCCCTTCTCTTCGTATGATCGCGAATCTTAGGGACTCTCATACACTCTCTTTCTGGCATGATTTCTGGTCCTTCTTGTCCTCTAACAAGCTTCGATCTATTGAAGTTTTGATTCCTCGGTCCACTCTTCTCTCTGAACTACTTTCGATCCACTTATTCTTCGCCATCATCTGATCCATAAAGCTACAAGGCACGTTAATTTATTGAAAGAAAGAAACATTACGTGCCTAATTCTTTATTTTCTTTGAATAATTTGTCGAATTGGAACTTCATCTTCTTTGGTTTCAGTCTCATTGTTACGGAGGAGACGACGAATCGCTTACTATTCGTTTCGTGGTCATCGACAATATCGCCCTTGATTTTTACTTCGTGCGTGACATCGTCTATCAATTAGAAGAGAAAAAAATTCATATTAACAACCTTACAAAATATGACATCATTATAAAATCCGTCAGATTTATCAAACTTGTTCCCTTTCTCCTTCTTTCATATGTTGACAATTTTAACGTGATTAATGACCGGCAAACAAATACCTTGTTCTCCTTCATTTCGAAGAGAAAAAATTCATAGAAACTGTCGATTGAAAGTCACACTAGAAATTTTTTCCACCTATCTCTTTTCGTGCTCAAGTCCAGAAAACCCATTTCGCCCAGTTTGAAAGAACTCGAATTTTAGAGAGTTGGTTCGATAGTTTGCGGTTCATAATACTAGGTGTATTTATTGAAACTCATATTGAGTGGAAAAAGGTGTAAGTAGACCGTTTAAAATTGAAAAAGTCTTTTCAAATGTACAATTCTACTTTAATAGTTGCTTTTACAAAAGTACTTTCGGGTGTTATCCCATCATCAGTTGTGTCGCAACTGAAGAAAAGGCCTTAAACAAGAGTATTTATAGTATAACACTGTGATCTTATTGGCTGTAACAATGCTGTGCTGTGATTGGTTCACTCAGAGACTTATTCTTACACTATTTAGACAAAGCGTTCTTATTGGCTAAAACATGCTGCTTAGTGATTGGTTCTCATTCTGAAGCTAAATACGGTGTTCCTAATGGCTAACTGGTTTCCTGCCATCTTATTGGTGAACTCTGTTCTTCTTCTTTCGTCCAATCACCAGGCCGAATAATTTTTCGCTGTCGAATGTGACTACATTGTTCAAGAAGAAGGCTTTCTTCCTCTTGGCTTTTGCAATCTCCATTTGCTCCCAGAGTTTTCTTCTTTTCAAGCGATTCTCTACACCTATGATTTCAAATATCCCGGTGTTCCTCATTACAGTGTTTGCCAAACAGTGATTTGCCATCTTCTTTCTCCTTTGACTTTTCGTGCTCCTTCTTCCTGGTTTCAAACTTTCTCCCAGTCTCACCAATGTATATGCCCTCGCACTGGTCACAACTGAGCCTGTAAACTCCACTCAAGCTTCCCTCGTCCTTGGCTTCCGTCTGGTCGTTGCTAATTCATTTCACCATGGGTAGGTTATTCTGGATACCCACATTTACTTCATAGCCATTGAACGCCTTTATCACTTTATTTGTATACTTTCCTATGTATGGTATTGATCCGGAGTACTTTCTCACCGTGCTGTCATGGGTTCCCTTTTTAGTTTCCATTTTCCTAAAGATTGCCTCCACCACACCACTACGGTAGCCATTGGTTTTTGCGATCTGCTTTACTACCTCTATTTCTTTCCTCTTCTCTTCATTGTTCTTCAGTACAGAAATAGCTCGATGGCAGTAGTTCTGAATTGCCGCTAGCTTGTGCTTAGGGTGGTGGTAGGAGTCATTTGGGATGATGGTGTCTGTGTACGTTGGCTTCCTGTAGATTTTGTACTCTATCCTATTACTATCCAGTGTCCAAATAGTTGATGGTCTCATTGCCTTTTTCTACTGTGAATTTGATGCTGTCATTCATCGCATTCATTTCCAAAAGCAACAAGTCCACCAGTCTGTTAGTGCCTGTCCACACAATCAGGATATCATCTACATATCTGCCCCAGTGCTTGATTGAGTTTCTGAACTTGCTGCCCTTCAATATCTTGTTTTCCATGTCGTGCATGAATATCTCTGCCAGGATTGGTGACAACGGTGATCCCATCGCAAGTCCCCTCTCCTGGTTGTAGAATTTGTTATTGAAGCGGCAGTAGTTCTGGCTCAAGATCTCTTCCACTATATTGGCGTACTTTAGTCCATCAGGATTCCCATGATATTTATTCTTTTTGAGCAAAATGAGAACTTCCTCCTTCGGTATGGTTCCAAACATGTTAGTCACATCATTGATTATTGCAAATTCCCGCAAGGTTTTAAAACAAAATTACGATGCACAAAAAAGAACACGGTAATCAGTTTATTCTTTTCAGTCGTATTTAGTACCTATTCTGAAGATGACAGTGATTGTCGAAAGCGCTCAATTAATTATACCTTTAAACTGATTACCGGCGTTCTTTTTTGTGCATCGTAATTTTGTTTTAAAACCTTGCGGGAATTTGCAATAATCAAATACACCTAGTATTATGAACCGCAAACTATCGAACCAACTCTCTAAAATTGTTAAGGCAAGTGCAGCTTACCTACAGGTTCTATACCAAAAATTTCGTCTGAAAATCGTGGCATACTCGTCGCATATTTTTTTCGTGAAACAGTGTCTCAGTGAAAACCTTACTCCTAACTTTATTCGGTTTCGCCTACGGTGTGATTGTGCTTTTATCGAGAAGAAATTAGGTAAGGGTGCATATCGCTAAGAAATGGCTTCGGTTAGAATTAAGACGATGGTACGGGAAGCTCAACAGCACAACCAAACTCCTCTAATCGACTCACTTGAAATTGGCCAACACCCTACACGATGAAGACCTAGACATGTTTTTATGGGAAGTTGAAACTTCAAGTCGTGAGCTCAAAGAACTAAAGAATAAAAAACTTCGAGAATTGAAGCTGAGGGAAGAAATGACGGCTATGGAAATGGAAAGATCCAACACTCCGAGTAAGGTCCCGCACAAATTCTATGAAGTTAACCAATCTTTCTGACGTCCACTTCGATAATGCTGAAGAAAACCTACTGCGTAAAGGCCTCTAAAATATACTATCCCCCCAACCAATGTGAAACAGATAAAGGAGAGAACAGTGGCAGACCTTGCAGCCCCGGTTTCTCACTACCCTGACAACGTAGTAAGCCAACTGGCCAACGATGTACACACCTCTACCATTCGCCTCGCCAACTCGCACCAGCGACGTACCCTCAAGACGCTACGCAAGAAAATCTCAGAGCACCACCTGGTTGTCACCAGAGCCGACAAGGGCAACACAATCGTAATTATGGATGGATCGGATTATAGCCGCAAAATGAACGAATGTTTGGTCTCGATTGGTGCAGTAGTCGACCTTGAATTCAATGTCAACACGCACAATGAGAAAGTTCGTGCCGCGATTAATAAGAGTAAGCACCTCATAGACAAGGAACCCTTGAGGAAGGCTCTTCTGGTGCCTAATCCTAAGGTCCCGCGTATTTATGGTCTTCCTAAAGTCCATAAAGACGGGTCCCCTATGCGCCCGGTAATAAGTTTTCCGTCTTCCCCCTCTTATCTGTTGGCCAAGTATCTTGATACTTGGTTTAAACAAATTACGTGCTTCAAGTCCCCGTTATCATTTAGGAACTCAACTGAGATAACCGAAGTACTTTCTAAAATCCCCCCCCCTCCCTTCTGGAAACATTTTACTTTCATTTGATGTCAAAGGCCTATTCCCTCATGTTCCTTTGAAACCTACCTGCGAGCGCATAGAAAACCTGCTCACTGAAGCAGCTGTCCCCTTCCCTTTCATCTCGGAGTTCCTTTCCTCCTTCAGATATGCCTCTCTCTTAACGTATGTCAGTTTAACGATCTTGTGTACAAACTTCCTACTGACATAGGCATCCCCATTGGGCTCACTCATATCTGAAGTCTTCATGGAAAGAATGGAATCGGAAATTTTTCAATCCTCTCACCCTCTCCTCACCCATATTGCCCTATGGCGTCGCTATGTTGATGATGTCATAGGACCCCATGCATTGATACATGAGTTCCTCAACTTCATAAATAGCCTTTATTCTTCTATTGAATTCACCATTCAGATAGGTGGGGCGATGCTCAACTTCCTTGATCTTACGATCACTATTGAGCACAATACGGACACCTTCAGCATCTATCGCAAACCCACTACCACCGATCTCACTATACATGGTTCCTCTTTCTGCCCACTATCCCATAAATTGGCCGCTTACCATTATTTCATCCATAGACTGGCTTCCATTCCTTTAACCCCCTCAGCGTTTGACAGTGAAATCCAGATCATAAAACACCTGACCAAGGAGAATGATATCAACGTTGACCTCGACGCCATGATCAGAAAGAAAGTGATTAAGGTTAGTCTCCATAGAGATGTGAGGGAGGAGAGGAGAAGGAAGAAACTTATCCGTCGCCCTTACCTGCCCTCCCTCTTTTCTTGCATCAATAAAACTCTCCAAACTGTCAACGCAAAGCCAGTCTATTACCTGTACCTCCAAATTGGTAGGTTACTGTCTAACGGGAAAGACACCATCCCCCCTTGTCTAAATGTGGTGTTTACCTCCTTAGATGTCGTGATTGCCCTGCGGTCTACATCGGCGAATGCAAGAGGGCATTCATAACGCGGATCGAAGACCATGTCAAGGCTTTTGAGAAGAACAACCCTACCAAATCCGCATTCGCTAAACACCTACTCAATGAGGGACATCAAGGAGACGAGGAAGTATTGCTCCATTTCGAACGCAACTATCGTAGAAGGATAGCCTTAGAAAATATCGAGATAAATAAGTACGAAAACAATCACGAGTTTAATGTAGTTAACCAAGACATCCACCACAATAGATTGATAAATCATGTCTTCGCAACATCCCCGTTCTACGCGGAAACTGAATTGTAACAAAGCTCTTGGTCACTCACTATGATGTAATCTTTGTAGGCTGGTTTTTACTGGGGTTTTATGTTTCTCGAATTTGTATGTCGAGTATTTATTCTTCTTTTCAGTCGTATTTAGTACCTATTCTGAAGATGACAGTGATTGTCGAAAGCGCTCAATTAATTATACCTTTAAACTGATTACCGGTGTTCTTTTTTGTGCATCGTAATTTTGTTTTAAAACCTTGCGGGAATTTGCAATAATCAAATACACCTAGAGCTCGAATTATCAACACACCTTCCACCGAAGATAGATCGTTTATCTAAAATACTAAATTCTGAATTCATAGTCAATAGTTCAAGAAACGATTTTGACTGTTTCGCTCATAAAGAAGAGAATTGAAATGAATTAACTGTAAAGAGAATTTTACGTAAAACTTATAAGCTGAGCCCGGATTCCTCGGCATTTGTCGAATCATTTTGGTAAAGGCGGGAAGCTTGAAAATCAGATAGAAGTTCATTTTACGGGTAGCGGGGCCAGCAAAAAAAAATTTACTTTGCCGAAAAGTACCGAAAATGGGATAAAAAGCCAAACAAGGATCGAAAATGAGCAATTTGTGGAATATCGTCTGATATCACGGATTTTTGAACGAAAAATTGGTGAATTTTGCCCAAAATTGGGGAATTTTGGTAGAAAAATAATGGAGCTTAATTTCGAACAAATCAAAAACATTAAAAATTTTAATTGAAAAATTGTTAGGATTTCTGTATTGATGAGTTTTATCCCTAGAATTCGTTTATTTTGATCAAAAATCACGTAATTTTGGTCAGAAATTGAATAATTCTGGTCGTGAGTTTGTAATAGCTCTGAAAACGCGCGTTTTTTCAACTTTTTTTTTAAATGCCGGAAAATAACTATTTGATGAAATTCAAATTTTCGTTTTGCAGGAAAGAATGATCGAAATATTTCATTTCCTTTCATTGACTCGAACAATTTCGGGGAGAATTCAAATGCAATCAGTTTATCCCCACACAATTTTTCGTACTAGTGAGTGATTGGTGAGCGACTCAGACAGTTCTGTAGAAAACGATCGTTAGTTTCAACCAATTGTAGAGGACACAAACTAAAACAAAGTAATCAAGTTTACAAGCGAATCCCAGAGATGACGTTTGAGTCAGCGAAATACAAGCATTAATTTCAAATGGAAAATAAGACTAGTCCGAAGAGGAAAAATGAAACTCAGCTAATTCGCGTTATCATAGAAAAAGAGACTAAGGAACAAGAAAAAGTAAAAAGGAATCTTGAAAATGGGCGAATAAGAATACTTGGTATCAATGAAGAAGGAAACACCGGGACCAACCTCGTGGGCTGAAGACAAAAAAGAATGAAAAAGTTGACGCGGAGGATCGCAGTCGGTAGGATTCGAACCTACGCTCCCCTAGGGAATCTGATTTCAAGTCAGACGCCTTAACCACTCGGCCACGACTGCATTCGAAAGTACAAAAATTCAGTTACATATTCGTGCAAATTTAGGAAACGACGACTCATAGTAACTACTACAAAAACAATAATAATAAAAACTCGTTTTTATCATAATTCAGTCGGATCAGTTGACTAGATAAGATACGACAGTGCATCAGCTGACGAAATTGTATGAGTACAGTTTCATATGATTTACGTCCGGATATCATCACACTAAGAAAATTTCATCTATGATAGACAATCGAAGAGTAAAACGACAAGTTATATTGACAAATTCGAGTTCTAAGTAGAAATGGAGCAAACACTATTTTGTAATACTCAAGCAAACGGAAGAACAAAAACTTCCACACCATAAAGCGAGGGTGAGACGAGTATGACCTACTCTGAAGCGGGTGACGATGAATTTTAGTCAAGAAGGACAGTTTGAAATAGACCCAGGAATTGGAGACCTTTCAACAGGTCAGAGCTTATTGGAGGATACGGAGAGGTCTCGAATTATTTCTCGTAAGTTCAAGCTCCATCAATCTTTAGCCTCACAATTTTTCGTAGTTTGGCTAATGAGTAATGAGGGATTGATCAGCGGCACAAGACAATCGACGGTACTGAAATTTCTGTGGAAATTATTTCTTAGTTTTATATTAAGAACAAAAGTTTCATAATAGTATTCTCTTCTGCATTGGGATTACCACTCATGCGTGAAACATTACAGAAGAAGGCGAAAGAAATTTTCTTGAAGCTGTATCATTTTTCTCATACAAAACGGTAAGGAATAAGGGAGTTTGCTCAGTAAACCAAATCGAGAGTCGTGGTTTTCTTTAGTTGTTCAAAATAAACTGTTGTCCTTTTTTAATGCGTCGTAACTGACACGAATAATTTATCAGATAATCTGAATAGTTGATAGGTCACTTCTTAAAATACAATTGAGCTCACAAATTCCAGAGATGACTTTCATATCTGTGACATAAAAACCCAAATCTTAAATCATACGCGAGCAATACCAATTTCAATACGTTTGAAGTGACTCCATGAAGAGACCATACAGAAGACGAGAAATGGTAAAGATCCAACGGAGAGCTGCGCTGAGGTGTGTTAGTGCCTACCGCATTGTCTCAACGGAGGCTCTTCCCGTATTAGCACGTTCACCACCAATCCAGCTCCTTGCGGAGGAGAGAGCGGTGGTGTTCAGAGCAAAAAAGACGACAACGACCAACCGTGAGACTTCACGTGTTAAGCAGGAGGCGAGGCACTCCTTGCTTGAGAAATGGAAAGTAAGAATTGCCAAGAGTGAGCTGGGCAAGAGGACAACCCGTGTGTTAATACGCGACCTTGATGAGTGGATGAACCGACACCATGGCCAACTAAACTTTCACCTGACGCCGGTGCTAAGTGGCCATGGCTGCTTCAACAAGTACCTTCATGAGAAGATAAAGAAAGTTGAGCAGGCAACGAGTTCGCACTACGACCAAGGACGGGATGATGGACCTGAGCACACCTTATTTGAGTGTGAGGCGTGGAGGCGTGAGCGGGACAAGCTTAGTCGGTCTCCTCAAGAGATCGGGGTTGATGAAGCGCTTGACCCGAATAGCCTGGTATCCATCATGCTAGGCTCCGAAGAAGCATGGAGTGGCCACCGTCACGAAGAGGAAGATGGACCTGGAATGGAATGGAATAGGCAAATGCAGAACCACGCTATGGTCTACTCGACACCTGTGTGCCATCAACAACCAGATTTGCAGGAGGACGAGGACGTCGATCATCCTTGAAGGTAGAAGAAGATGGAGAAACTTCAACAGCAATTTACTATATCTTAAGGTGATGTTGTTGTTGCGTGTTTTTGTGTTTTCTGTATGCCATGGGGGCACTGTAGCTTGGCGGTTGCCAAGCAGAAGAGGGGGTTCGCCGAGAAGATTTTTCCAACACTGAAGTTATACCCAAAAGGGTCGATTCCGGTACTGGAAGAAACAAAATCAAATGTGTAAGCAACCTGCACCCACTCCACCATGGAGAACGGGACGGCGCTGCACATGCGACATAAGCGAATACTTTTGAAGTACTACACTGTAGAATAAAAATGAACATATTTGTGGCATGACCAAGTAATAGGAAACGTGAATGAAGAATAAAAAAAAAGTCAAAAGTAAACCCAAAAATGAGAAAAAAAAAATCAGCTGTTGGAAAGTTAAAAATTCGAATACCTACAACAAATGAAGAAGTGAACACCGGGACCAATTTCGTGGGCCGAAGACAAAAAAGAATGAAAAAGTTGACGCAGAGGATCGCAGTCGGTAGGATTCGAACCTACGCTCCCAAAGGGAATCTGATTTCTAGTCAGACGCCTTAACCACTCGGCCACGACTGCATTCGAAAGTACAAAAATTCAATTACACATTTGTGTAAGTTTAGAAAACGACGACTCATACTCGTACTAATTACTACAAAAACAATAAAAATAAAAACTCGTTTTTATCATAATTCAGTCGGATCAGTTGACTAAATAAGATACGACATTTGCATCAGCTGTTGAAGTATGAGTAAAGATTTTTTGAGAGGGAGTAAATGATGCAGGGAGAGACAGAATGCTGAAGCCGTATACTGTCAAGAGCTCGGCAAGAGAAAAAGTATTGGACGGAAATATCTTCAGCATTGCAGTATAGGCATCAAAGGGACAAAAGGCGTAAAGAAAGGAAAGTGAGGGTGATACGGGCGTGACATGCTCTGAAACGGGCGAGGATGACTTCTTAAGAATGTCAGTTCGAAGTAGACCTGGGAATTGGAGACCTTTCGATAGGTCAGAGCTCATTGGAGGATACGGAGGGGTCTCAAGTTATTTCTAGTAAATTCAAGTCTCGTCTATCCTTTGCCATACAATTTTTCGTGATTTGGCTGATAAGGGATTGATGAGCGGCACAAGATAGGCGACGACATTGAAATATCCGTAGAAATTTTTTTCGATATGTTTCACGTCTTTTCTGACACCCTATACTATACACTATAGGAAAATCGCGAGTCGACCCCCCCCCCCCCCCCGCCCAACGAATGGACTAGGAAAATTTTTTGAAAAAAATTCTTATACCTGGCACGTGATTCAGAAATCTGCGGTACCACCTCCATACTATCTGTAGTATACTCATAATGGACTTTAAAATTTTTTGGTTTGGTTAGGTTAAAGGAATGGGGAACAATTTTTATACCTGATTGGTGATTCAGAAATCTGCAAGTACCACCCCTTCTATATTACCTGTAGTATGCTTATATTGGACTTGGAAAATTAGCCTAAAATATTCTCAAGCAGACTTTAGTAGACCAAGTCCGCAAGTGAGCCACCCTAAAGTCACTAGCCAGAAATATTCTAAAATGGACTAATTCTAGACCAAGCGAGTGTGCTGCCCTAAAGCCTTAGCCTAAAGTATTCTGAAGTAGACTTATAATAGACCATGAGGGGGGGACGGGGGGTGAACGGTTGGAGCATACCAGAAAAGACATGAAACATGATCTTCATATTTTCGGCTATTTCAGAAAATCCATTCGGTTTTAGTTTTATTCTAAGAACGAAATTCTCATAGGTGCATTGGGAATACTAAAAATGCGTGCAACATTACATAAGAAGACGAAAGAAATTTTCTCGAAGTTGTATCATTTTTCCCATACAAAATGGTAAGGAATAACGGAGTCTGCTCAGTAAACCAAATCGAGAGCCGCGGTTTTCTTCTGTTCTTCAAAATAGATTATGGTGTTTACTTTTAATGTGTCGTAACTGACACGAATAATTTTTCAGATTATCTATCGAAGAGGTCACTTTCCAAAACATAATCAAGCTTACGAACAATTTCCAGAAATGACATTCATAACTGTGAAATAAAAACCCAAAACTCAAATCCTACACTGACAATATCGATTTCAATACGATTGAAGCACTCTGTAGATTAGAGAATGGAACCACGATTCTGAAGAGAGAAAATAAAAATGAACACACATTTGCGGTATGACCAAGCAATAGGAAATGTGACTAGAGAACAAAAAGGTACAGAATAATCCGAAAAATGAGAGAAAAAAACAGCTGTAAGAAAGTTTCAAAGACGAATACTTGAAACGAGTGAAGAAGTGAACACCGGGACCAACTTTGTGGACTGAAAACAAAAAAGAATGAAAAAGTTGACGCGGAGGATCGCAGTCGGTAGGATTCGAACCTACGCTCCCCTAGGGAATCTGATTTCAAGTCAGACGCCTTAACCACTCGGCCACGACTGCATTCGAAAGTACAAAAATTCAATTTCACATTGGTACTAATTGTCAAAACGACGACTCATAGAAACTACTACAAAAACAATAAAAATAAAAACTCGTTTTCATCATAATTCAGTCGGATCAGTTGACTAAATATGATACGACAGTACATCAGCTGACGAAATATGAGTAGAGTTTCATATGATTTGCCTCCGAATATCTGCACACTGAGAAATTTCAATCCATAATAGACAAGACAATTGAAAAGTAAAACGACAAATTCTATCGACAAATTTGAGTATTAAGTAGAAACTGAGCAAAATCCATTCAATAATTCCTTAAGCAAACGGAAGGACAAAAACTTCCAAACCGCAATTAATACAGGGACAAAAAAATTCTGTAATCTAGACCTGTAAGTCAACATAGTGTGCGACAAGTTCCTCACACAATTTCATTATAAGAGACATATTTTTGAACTGAAAAATTAATTTTTTCGAAAATATGAAATTTTTTACTTCACAAGAATCATTAATTACAAAATTTTTTCGTGAAATAAATCAGAAATCTTAAAAAACACAAATTTTCGGCTGAATTTCACTATACATTTATTTTCACAGAGAAAACAACGCGCGTTTGAACGTCTTCGTTCTTCTTCAGGTTTAAGAAAAAAAAAAAAAAAAAAAAAAAAAATTTTAAACCTGAAGAAGAACGAAGACGTTCAAACGCGTTGTTTTCTCTGTGAAAATAAATGGATAGTGAAATTCAGCCGAAAATTTGTATTTTTCAAGATTCACAAGAATCTTGATACCTATTTATTTTTTCTTCAATTTAATGTGCTTTGGATCTATATTTGGGGGTTAGGAGCTCGGAGCGGGCATATGAGAACAACAAAGATGAACAATGAACACGAATCAGATGGTTATGTAGGAAAAGGTGGATCGGAGGTGGTTTATCACGCCAATGATTGCCTCAAGATTCTTTGAGATGGAGTTTGTGATGCAGGGAGAGACTGAATGCTGAAGTCGTATATTTTCGAGAACTTAAAAAGAGAAGAAGTATCGAACGAATAGATCTTCAGCATCGCAGGATATGCATCTAAGAGACGAGAGGCGTGAAGAGAGAAAAGCGAGGATGAGACGGGCATGTCTTGCTCTGAAATGGGTGAGGATGAATTCTCGTCAAGCAGGGCAGTTCGAAGCAGATCAAGTAATCGGAGATCGATAAGACGGAGCTTATTGGAAGATGCGGAGGGACCTCAAATTATTTTTAGTAAATACAAAATCTATCAATCTTTTGCCTCACAATATTTCGTAATTTGGCTGATGAGAGGTTGATGAGCGGCACTAGACCGGCGACGACACTGAAATATCTGTGGAATTTTTTTTAATTTTCTGATAATCTGAATAGTTGATAGTCACCGAAGAGGTCACTTTCCTAAACGTAATTAAGCTTACAGTATCAGTGAAATAAAAACTCGAATCTCAAATCCTACGCGGACATTATCGATTTCAATACGTTTGAAGTAATGTAGATTAGAGAATGGAACTACACCTCTGAAGAGAGAATATAAAAATGAACAAATTTGTGGCATCATCAAGCAATAGGAAATGTGACTGGAGAACAAAATAAAAGTAAATGGTACAGTAATTCCAAAAATGAAAAAAAAATAATCAGCTGCGGGAAAGTTTCAAAGACGAATATCTATAACAAGTGAAGAAGTGAATACCGCGTGAAGAAGGGAATACCGGGACCAACTTCGCGGGCTGAAGACAAAAAAGAATGAAAAAGTTGACGTTGAGGATCGCAGTCGGTAGGATTCGAACCTACGCTCCCCTAGGGAATCTGATTTCTAGTCAGACGCCTTAACCACTCGGCCACGACTGCATTCGAAAGTACAAAAATTCAATTACACGTTTGTGTAAGTTTAGAAAACGACGACTCAAATTAACTACTACAAAAACAATAAAAGTAAAAACTCTTTTTCATCATAATTCAGTCGGATCAGTTGACTAAATAAGATACGAGATTGCATCAGCTGACGGATAATGAGTAGAGTTTCATATGATCTGCCTCCGGATATCATCAGCACACTGAGAAATTTTAATTCATAATAGACAATTGAAAAGTAAAACGACAAATTATACTGACAAATTAGAGTATTAAGTAGAAACAGAAAATTCCATTTAATAATTCCTTAAGCAAACGGAAGAACAAAAACTTCCAAACCGCAATTAATACGGGGCAAAAAAATTCTAAATAAAAAAATGTCATATCAATGTATTCTAGACCTGTAAGTCGACATAGTGTGCGACAAATCCCTTGAACAATTCCATTACGAGTTTGAAAAATTGATTTTTTTGAAAATATGAAATTTTTCACTTCAGAAGAATCTTGATACCTATTTTTTTTTTTTCTTCAATTTAATATGATTTGGAACTACACTTAGAGGTTAGGAGCTCGGAGCGGGCATAGATGAACAATAAAGATGAACATGAATCAGATGGTTATATGTACACATAGAAAAAGGTGGATCGGAGGAGGCGGTTCATCGCGCTAATGATTGCCTCAAGATTCTTTGAGAGGGAGTTTGTGATGCAGGGAAAGACTGATTGCTGGAGTCGTTTATTTTCGAAAACTTGACGAGAGAAGAAGTATATTGAACAAATAGATCTTCGGCATCGCAGGATATGCAAGAAGGAGATGAAAGGCGTAAAGAAAGGAAAGCGAAAGTGAAGCGGGCCTGACTAGCTCTGAAATGGGTGACCATGAATTCTCGTCGAGAAGGGCAGTTCGAAGTAGATCAAGGAATTGGAGATTGATAAGACGGAGCTCATTGGAGGATGAGGAAGGTTCTCAAATTATTTCTAGTAAATTCAAGTTCCATCAATCTTTTGCCTCACAATTTTTCGTAATTTGGCTGAAAGAGATTGATGAGCGGCACAAGACAGGGGACGACACTGAAATATCTGTAGAAATTTTACATTACGAAAGAAGGAGAAAGAAAATTACTTGAAGTTGTATCATTTTTCCCGAACAAAATGGTAAGGAAATATGTAAACTAGAAAATCGAATAATTACAGTAGTCTGCTCAGTAAGCCAAATCGAGAGTCGTGGTTTTCTTTAGTTGTTCAAAATAAATTGTTGTCCACTTTTAATGCGTCGTAACTGACACGAATAATTTATCAGATAATCTGAATAGTTGATAGATAGTCACCGAAAAGTTCACTTCTTAAAATGCAATTGAGCTTACAAATTCCAGAGATGACTTTCATATCTGTGACATAAAAAACCAAATCTCAAATCCTACGCAGACAACATCGATTTCAATACGTTTGAAGTACTGTAGATTAGAGAATGGAACCACGATTCTGAAGAGAGAAAATAAAAATGAACATATTTTTCGCGCCACCGCAAGCAATAGGAAATGTGACTGGAGAACAGAAAAAAAAATCAGCTGTTGGAAAGTTTTAAACACGAATATTTAGAACAAGCGAAGAAGTGAACACCGGGACCAACTTCGTGGGCTGAAGACAAAAAAGAATGAAAAAGTTGACGCTGAGGATCGCAGTCTGTAGGATTCGAACCTACGCTTCCATAAAGGAAATATGATTTCTAGTCATACGCCTTAACCACTCGGCCACGACTGCATTCGAGAATACCAAAATTCAGTCACCCATTCGTGTAAGTATCAGTTGACTAAATAAGTTACGACATTGCATCAGCTGACGGAATATGAGTAGAGTTTCATATGATTTGCGTCAGGATATAACTAGCTACTGTAGTAGGGTTAGCGCTCTTTATATACTTCTAAATATACCGTAAACTAGACCAAGAAGGGGATAGGTCTGAGCACTGGGCTTTTTCTAGACCTGGCTTTGAACTAGGTGTAGGCTTACTAGGATTTTAGCAGTCTTAAACTAGAATTACAATTGATGTAGAAGACCCCACCTCCTAGGATTTTACTAGTCCCAAACTAGACTTACACTAGACCAAGGAGGAGGGCGAAGAAGCGGAGCAAGTGAGCCTTTAAAAGCTAATAGCTCGGGAATATTTCAAAGTAGGCTTATACGAGACCAAGGACGGGAGCGAATGAGATACCTAAAAGTTATTAGCTTGAAATATTTCAAAGTAGACTTATATTAGGTAGTGCCCAGTTTATATACTAGTTTATACTAGTTCTATGATAGCTTTATATTAGCTTTTATGCTATGATTTTACCAGTCCTAAACTAGACAGGCCTATATTAGAACGGAGAGAATCCCCCCCCCCCCTGGGATTTTATTCATCTTAAACTAAGCTTATGATAGGATGTCCGGGCATAGGCTAATCAAAAATACAGTATACTAGCAGGCTTAGGCATCCTATGTATTGTATTTGTGACTTGTCACCAGAAAAACCCTTAGCATTCAAAGAACGGATCAGCAGTTTAGCGTTTGTATACGTGCAAGCCTGCGACTACGTTAAACCATTCCTGCTAATCCGTTCCTTGACGACTAAGGGTTTTGTCTCGTGAAAAGTCACATTTCTTTTTTGAATTCTCTATAGAACTTGACCTAACTAGCTACTACAGTAGGTTTAGCATTCTTTATATAGGCTTTGAGCTGGACCAGAAGGTAGGTCTGAGCACTGCGCTTTTTCTAGACCTAGCTTTGAACTAGGTGTAGGTATACTAGGATTTTAGCAGTCTCAGACTAGAATTATAATAGATTTAAAATACCTCCCTAGGATTTTATTAGTCTTTAATTAGACTTAAATTAGCCCAAGTAGGGGAAAGAGTAAAGCGAGTGAGCCTAAAAGCTATCAGCTTCCGCTCGTTTGCCGCCTAAAACTTATTAGCTTGGAATATTTCAAAGTAGACTTATACCAGACCAAGGACGGGAGCGAGAGAACGGAGGGAGTGAGCCACCCAGCAGCTATTGTTTGAAAATATTCTAAACTAGACACGTAGTAGAGCTAGACAGAGAGCGAACGAGAGGAGCGAGTGAGCTCTTCTAAAGCTACTAGCTTGAAATTCTTCAAAGTAGGTTTCTACCAAACCCAAGGAATGAGCTACCCAAAAGCTGTTGGCTCGAAATACCCTAACTGGAACTATACACCAAACGCTGGTAAATCTGGCCCTCAGACCTAACACGTGAGCCGTTCAACCAATTATAAAGCAAACCAGGTTAACAATGAAAACAAACGGGTGAAAACCTCACAAAAGGACAGCAGACATGAAACATGATGTTTCCATTTGGCTCCGACAGAAGATTTCATTTTCTTCAATGTACTTTGCAACCACACTCAGGGTGAGAAACTCGGAGCGGGCATATGAGTACAATGAAGATGAACATGAATCAGATGATTTATAGAAATAGGTGGATCGGAGGTTGCATCAAGATTCCTTGAGAGGGAGTTTTTGATGCAGGGAGAGACAGAATGCTGAAGCCGTATATTCTCGAGAACTTGGCAAGAGAAAAAGTATTGAACGGATAGATCTTCAGCATTGCAGCATAGGCATAAAGGGGATAAGAGACGGGAGGAAAGGACACGAATAATTTTTCAGATAACCTGAATCGTTGATATTCATCAAAGTGGTCATTTTCCAAAACGTAGTTAAGCTTACAAACAATTTCCAAAGATGACTCTCATATCGAGGAAATGAAAACCCAAATCTTAAATCCTACACGGCCAGTATCGATTTTAATACGTTGGAAGTACTGTAGATTAGAGAACGGAACCACGATTCTGAAGAGAGAAAATAAAAATGAACATATTTGTGGCGTCTCCAAGCAATAGGAAATGTGACTAGAGAACAAACAAAAAAAAAGTACAGAGTAATTCCAAAAATGAGGAAAAAAAATCAGCTGTTGGCAAGTTTCGAACACGAATACTTGAAACAAGCGAAGAAATGAACACCGGGGCCAACCTCGAGGGCTGAAGACAAGAATGAAAAAGTTAACGCAGAGGATCGCAGTCGGTAGGATTCGAACCTACGCTCCCCTAGGGAATCTGATTTCAAGTCAGACGCCTTAACCACTCGGCCACGACTGCATTCGAAAGTACAAAAATTCAATTTCACATTCGTACAAATTGTCAAAACGACGACTCATAGTAACTACTACAAAAACAATAAAAATGAAAACTCTTTTTTTATCATAATTCAGTCGGATCAGTTGACTAAATAATATACGACATTGCATCAGCTGACGAAATATGAGTAAAGTTTGATTTGATTCGCGTCCGGATATCATCACACTGAGAAATTTTCATCGATGGTAGACAATCGAAAAGTACAACGTCAAATTAGACCGACGAGTTCAAGTTCTAAGTAGAAATGGAGCAATCACTATTTTATAATTCCTCAAGCAAACGGAAGAACAAAAACTTTTAAACCGTAATTGATACGGGGACAAAATAAATTTAAACTAAAAAATGTCATATCGATGTATTCTAGACCTGTGAGTCAGCATAGAGTGCGACAAGTTTTTTGCACAATTCCATTATGAGAAACATATTTTCAAACTAAAAAATTGATTGTATTTTAGAAGAATCTTGATAACTATTCTTCTTTCTTCAATTTAATTTGCTTAGGATTAGGAGCTCGGAGCGGGCATATGAGAACAATAAAGATGAACATGAAGCAGGTGGTTATGTGGAAAAAGGTGGATCGAAGGGGATTCATCGCGTTAATGATTGCCTGAAAATTCTTTTAAAGGGAGTCTGTGATGCAAGGAGACACAGGTTACTCAGGCTGTATATTTTTGAGAGCTTGGCAAAAAAAGAAGTACTGAACGAATAGGTCTTCAGCATTGCAGTATAGACATGAAGGGGATGAGAGGGGTAAAGAAAGGAAAGTGAAGGTGATACGGGCATGATATGCACTGAAACGGAGGTATGAATTCTCGTCAAGAAGGGCAGTCCGATGTAGGCCCAGGAATTGGAGATCATTCAATAAGTCGGTCTCAAATTATTTCTAGCAAATATCAAGTCCCATCTATCTTTTGCCTCATAATTTTTTTTTTTTTGTAATTTTGCACGATTCTGAAGAGAGAAAATGAAAATGAACATATTTGTGGCATCACCAAGCAATAGGAAATGTGACAGGAGAACAAAACAAACTGAAGAGAAATAACAGAAATAAGAAAAAAAAATCAGCTGTTGGAAAGTTTCAAAGACGAATACTCGAAACGAGTAAAAAAGTGAGCACCGAGACCAACTTCGTGGGCTGAAGACAAAAAAGAATCAAAAAATTAACGCACAGGATCGCAGTCGGTAGGATTCGAACCTACGCTCCCAAAGGGAATCTGATTTCTAGTCAGACGCCTTAACCACTCGGCCACGACTGCATTCGAAAGTACAAAAATTCAATCACACATTCGTGTAAGTTTAGAAAACGACGACTCAAACTAACTACTACAAAAACAATAAAAATAAAAACTCGTTTTCATCATAATTCAGTCGGATTAGTTGACTAAATAAGATACGACAGCTCACGAAGTATGACTAGAGTTTCATATGATTTACGTCCGGATATCAGTACACTGAGAAATTTTCATCCATAATAGACAATCGAAATGTGACTGGAGAACAAAAAAAAAAAAAAGTAAAGGGTAATTCCAAAAAGGGGGAAAAAATCAGCTGTTGGAAAGTTTCACTGACGAATACTTGAAACGAGTGAAGAAGTGAAAACTGGGACCAAAGTCGAGGGCTGAAGACAAAAAAGAATGAAAAAGTTGACGCAGAGGATCGCAGTCGGTAGGATTCGAACCTACGCTCCCCAAGGGAATCTGATTTCAAGTCAGACGCCTTAACCACTCGGCCACGACTGCATTCGAAAGTACAAAAATTCAATTTCACATTTGTATAAATTGTCAAACCGACGACTCATAGTAATACAGAAGTAATAAAAATAAGAACCCTTTCCTTATCGTGTTTCAGTCGGTTGTTATGATGACTTAAGATATGATATTACACCTACATCGGCTGTTTAAATATGAGTCAAGATTCAGTTAATTTGCGTCCGGGTTTCATCATACAGAGAATTTTCATCTATGGCAGATGAAACTAGACTCAAAATTGAAATATAAAACGAAAAATCATGAGAACGAGTTAGAAAAAGAGAAACCACTATTTTATAATATTCCATACAAAAGAAAAAATGATAACTTTCGTAGCACAAGTGATGCAAGGAGAAAGAAAACATTTCGAGTTCACAAAATTTTTTCCATTTTTATTGATGAATTTCTGTACCTTTATTCCCTGAGTCAACGAGGTGTGCGACAAGACTTATAAGATTTCACTGCGAGAAAGATATTTTTGGTCTAAAACATCGATTTTTCAGAACATAAGAATCTCGTACACAGTAGATTACTAAATTACTACACCTCAAACTCTGCATTCAAACTCTTCATTTTTAGAAAACGCATGAGAGTTTATCGATCAAAAGTACTAATCACAAGTTTTCAAAATTCTGCATCTGGCTGATCGAGAGATTCTTGTAGCATTCTCTTACTTACAAAATGTGATGTTGGATTTTCCTTGTCCGTTGATAGGCATACTAAAAATTTTTCCGGACAAACTATATTGACTTAATATGGTTGAAACAGGAAGTATGTAATGTATTTCGAAGAATCCTTTTTGCGGATCAGCTCTGAAAAAATAAAAAAAATAGAATTAGCAATCGATACAATAACACTGTTCAACAGTGTTTCAGTAACATTGAAAACCAAAAGTGATTCTTGGCACAAATTTTTACGCTGAAAACGATTCCGTCGGTCATTTCTCTCTAGCACGTCTCAATTTGTCTGAATTCTGAGTTGAAACTGTAAAAAATGCTAAAACTGCCCTACTTTGACGGAAAAAATAAAAGTTTAGATTCGAAGCTGAATCCTTCATTCGACGTAACTACGTGCTCTAGATCTAGCTAGGAGATCGTAGTAGAAAAAATTGGGTCAATCTGACCCGTAGAGAGGTTTTTAATCGATTTTTCAAGACTCGATCGTTTACATTTTGAATTCCAGTTCATGAAAATGCTTTCCAAGCATTCGAAATTCATTATTTTTGTTATTTATGCGTCATTACATAGATAGAATTCGTATTATTCACATTACATATTTGATATCTTTACATAATTTATTCGCACTTGGATTCCCTTTTCCCAGCGTCGGAAATGATAAAAAAAAAGGAAGAAAGAAGAAAAAAAAACAAAGAAGGGAATAGGAAATAACTGAGTACCTATATTTGTCTATGAACAGGAAATTCGAGGTTTCAATAGTAAAAAAACTCGTTTCTTAAACACCGAAATATTATAAATATATTTTTTTGCAGGAAATGAAAACTATTATCCAGTATAATTACAAAGTACCTTCAACCTATAAATCTCTATTATCGTTCAAGGTTCAGCTTGAAATTTCAAAAATTTGATCCTAAACAAGTATAAGAAGAGAGCAGGAAAAAGTTTTCTTTCTTCGTTCATGAAATTATTCGTGATTTTCGAACTCATTTGATTAACGCTAAACTTTGTTCTATATTGTTACAAAGTTCTAAAATAATAAAGAAATATAATTGAGTTACAAAGCTTTTTTATTGAGGCTTTTTGCCGGAGTGTTGGGCAATATTCACTAATTAGTTGCAGTCGCTCGTACTTTCTGATGATGCCTGTTTCTAGGCGAAGGTCGCAAAAAAAGTTTCTATACAAAGACTCGTTTATCATATCATCAACTTACTTGACTTTGCTTATAATAGCTTTACTGAAACCGTGCGTCGTAGAATTCTTCAATTCTATGTTGACACCCATATTTTTACTCGACGTCATCGTAACTTTTGGCACGAAGTAAGGATCTAACGGTGGGATTCCATATTCTTTACTCCCTGAAAACAAATAGCATTAATACACTGAGAAAGGCCACAACAAAAAAAAGAAATTTCAGTAATTGAATCAATCTCAATTTCAAAAGAATAGGAGCAGTGCAGCGAAAAAGTTACCAAAGGGAACAAAAGACGATAAAATTGTTTCTTCTCGAATAAGAAACGAAAGCATCGGGAGGTCAAGCAGTTGAGTCCAGTCAGTCCTGTATCACAATTAAAAACCGTTTTTGAAGTTTTCACACCTTGTCCAGACAACTCAGTTCCTTTAGAGATATTCAAGGTTTGAGTAATGTAGGTAGAATACTTTTGCGAGAAATGTCAAACCGGAAATTATGACAGCTCCTTAGGAATAGAAGACGTCAATCAACATCCGTACGGTAGGAAGGCTGTTTACCAACCGTGGCAGAATATTAAATACAGTTCAATTTAGGTCAAAATCAAGAATAATAGATTCACGGTCGTACGGATCATCGGAGTTTAAAGTGAACAATCAAACAGACTACAAAATTACTTTCCGTCCAGATATCTAACTATCTATAGTTAGTATTCCACATTCCGAACACGAGATTACATCAGAATAAACTTTTTTATTCACGTACCTCTTTGCGAACGCTTGATGGCGCTTTGTAAGAAAGTTGTAAGACATTCGTTCACGTTTGAATTTCTTAATTTACAAACAGGCAACGAAGAATGATCTGAAACAAGAATACGTACCAATTAACACAAGTTAATAAAATTACAAAACTTGGATTTTCGGAGTACAAATGTAATTTAAATTAAAAAAATAATAATAATCATTGTTTGGGGTTTTATCAGATTCGATCTCACTATACCTAAATTTGGAAGTCGGAACATTTCTTTACCCACAAGCTCTTACGGGAAAACAGAAGTTTCTACACTTTTTCGTCATTTCCATAATTCTTATTTCGTGCGCGACTGCGTTGAAATGAAAATTTATGTGAATCATGGAAAACTCGTGTAATCGTTAAATCAGCTTTTAGAGCCCATTCCAATTTCTTATGACTTAACAGGAGAAAAGAGACTTCTTTTAAATTCGCTCAATTTGAATTTAGAACAAAACGCCTTTAAAAACTTTTTGAAGTATCCTCATTCACTAAATTGATACAAAATTCACTAAAATATTTGTTCAGAATGTTATCAAGTTTGGAAATTTTTTTTGTTTTTTGCTTTCAATAAATCAAGAATAAAACGTGAAAAAAGGAAGGAAAAATTATAAACACTTTACTCACCACTTTCGGATGCTATTGTATTTATACAAGAAAAAGCCGCAACTAACGCGACGTAAAATAAATTATATCGAAACATTATTCTGAATTTTTATTAATTATCACTAGACGATACTGACCGCACAGAAAATTCTTCACTCGCTTATATATAATCGACTATTCGATAGAAGAGGGAGAGGGCCCGAGGAGCGAAAAATCGAGAAGAAAATCTGATTTCCTGGGTAAAAAGATACTCGTTTAACGCACAAGTAATCGTACTTGCATGTGCATCTCAAATATCGTCACTCACACTTTACGAGGGCGTTCGATGACAGAAAATAAAATTATTTTCCAATTATCGACAGCCGTAAGGCGCACGTTGGTTCGTTAGAAGACCAACTCACCTTCGGATATCTTCCGCATCGCATCCATTTTGCACTCTCGACACAAACTGTTAAATGCCTACATGCATATTTGTAATTTATCAATGACCTCTACACCAAAACATCATATTTTTGGTCGATCGCTGTCCTAATCACCTCGATGTTTTTAGCTGTTTCATACGAGTATTCACGGAATTACAATCGTTATATTCACATTAGTGATGATAATATTCTTTACATTCCGGTTTTTTGAAGCGAAATATTATGTTAGATAGGTTTTCCAAGTCATTTCGAAAAACTCTAATGTGCACTTTTTCGTCACATACCACATCACTTTTAGGCAGGTGGAATTTTTTAAGTTGATAGCATATTCGAACAATGATACGAAATTAAACTATCAACAAATTCACTTGATGATATTTTTGTCGCTCGGAGAAAGATGTATTCGTATACATGATGCGACTAGACAAGTAAACAAGGTAGTCATCTTTTCGATTTGATCGAATTTTTGCTGCAGGAAGTCCGCACACGAGAGTTAATCTTCTCATAAATAATATTGATTCCGTATACTTCCTCATAGCGGTATAATTCATTTTCGATCTGCCTATTTTCGTGTTTCACTCGAAGTAGTCTGAATTCAAGCAACTTAGATTGAACGATAAAAGACAAAATGGCAACGATAGAGAAAGAAACAATCCTACGTTTTGAAACAATGGATGCTGGGGGATTTCACCGAGTAAAGAGATCGCCAAGAACGATAGAACTTCGTGGAACCTGATGTAGTTTTGAGCTAGCAACATTGACAATATACGAAGTATATATGTAATAGTCAATGGGTAGCAATGTGATAGGGAGCGGTAAAATATTTCCGTGAACGTAATGGCTTGAGTAGAGCTAATGATCTCTTAAATGAAAAATAACTTTATATCAATCTCTCAGGTATCAAACGCAATTTATCGTAATGCTGTTCGATCCTCAATTTCATTTGACAATTTCTCACGAAATTAACCTTACTATTCTAAACCATCATTCCCCCTCGGCGATAATAATTCTAGCGAGTTCTTTCACATCGTGACAACGAATCATTTGTTTTCAGGATTTCAAGAATACCTTCATTCCTCATCAAGGCATCACAGGAGATGAGAAACTACGAGTAAGAAACCCTGACTCACGAGGTTGGGTTTAGAATTAGTTTCTTACCGAAGTTAAAGTGTTCAATAAAGCCTCGAGATCGTCGTTCATGTTTCGGATTCTGATGATTTCCAGATAACAAACTTCAGGCTTCACCTATTTAAGAAGATGAAAATGAATATAAAGCCGGTATCAAGTGTAGGTACTTTTATCGCTGAAAATACAGCTATATTCAGTCGAATATCTGTACGATCTATTGTTTTTACTCACGGAGGCCGGAACGACGAACATCTTGAAACACGAAAGAGAAATTCGAAACCGGTAGTTGCAATAGTCATTGAATAGGAGTTTACTCCTCAACGTTACCGTATACCTATCTTTAATCAGAAATCACAGCCATTAGATGGTGATCTATGAAGAAGAGACACACGGATTATTGGTTCTTCAGTTGGAGTAATAAATTGTACTTACTGGAAGTGTTTAATCGGAGTCGGTTGAAGTTAGGAAACAATCTCACACTCACTCAAAATGTTCAATCAAAATGAGATAAATGAAAACAATAATATTCTTATCATTCAAGAGTGAAGAGTGAGTAGACGACCCGCCACAGCGATAAACTGTTAGCTTTTAGTTACTAGCTATTAGCTAAAAAATTCTTATGCACCGCTGCATCAACAGAAGTTTTGAGTTTTGAGTTTTGACACTTCATTATGATGCTACAAAAATGCTAAACATATACCTACGGTATCTGTCAAATGAAATTATATGATACTGTTTGACAGAGATTTGATAGGTGAGTCAATTAACATTTTACAAGGTGATTGACATCCACCAAATAAAATGTCTAAAATTTAAATTCTTCTCTCTTCTCAATAATCTTTCAAATTCTTCTTTTCTGAGTGACAGTCTCACTTAATTATTCATCACCCTCTTTGAATAAATTTTAAAAAATTGTAATTTTCTTCAACTTTGAGCTAGAAGATCCTTCTATCACAAACCATGAAACCATCACCATTTGTAATAAGTATACTATGTACTTGGTAACTCATAATTATACTGCAAAACAATTAAGTGCTATATAGGTATAGTATAAATATAACAAAATATAATTAAATATATTATAGGCTACATATTATACTGCAAGATACTCTCACCTTCTTGGTCTTCAGCATTGGACGTGATGTAGAGTCTTACACATTGATTTCTTCAAGCACAAACAAAAGATAAATGTAAACAATAATATAAACCACAAACAGTATGAGCGACTTTTTAAATTGCATCCTTTCTTTACCATATGCTTATTGTATTTTCTTCAAACAGAAAGTTTGGTAGCAAGTTCTATCAACAAATAATAGACAAATTATTTCAAAGATCTATGACCATGAAAATTGGGCATGGGGGGGCAAAATGAAATATGGGAATAAATACTTATTTCGACAAAGGCCCTACTTCAAAATCTTGATCAAAGACAATTCAAATTTATAAAATCAATTAATCAGTTATAGGTACCCTATCAAAAAATTTACATAAATATCAGCAGTTGAAAAGTAGTACCAAATTTGGCACACTTTTTGGTACCTTCAGCAGCTGACTTGGTGTTGAAACAACTACTAAAACGCACAAAGTACCGGTATGACATATTGTCAGTATAGTTGTATCAGCATCATATTAGCTGCTGAAAAACTGTGCCAAATTTGGTACTACTTTTTCAGTAGCTGATTTGGTCAATTTTTTTGATAGGGTACATAATAGATAAATTCACCAAGCTGTCAACACAAAAATCAATGCAAACAGTAACTATTGCACAGTCACAAGTGTCACAACAGTGAAACTTGAACCTAAACTTGAATGTGATGAAAGATAAAATGCCTCTTAGTTGTCAACCAATTTCTCATACACTGGCATTTATTGCAGGTACCCCAATTTCTCTTGTAGATCTCTACAAGCTATATTTGTTTCATAATGCAATGAAACTATAGGAACTCACTCAAATAACTTCAAGCTCAAATCAATTTCATAATAAGATTACTTATCACACAATTTTTTTTATTTTTTTTTGAGCAAGCTAGCCTATTCAAGGGCAAACGCAAAAATAATACTTCGCTAGAAGGGTTTCTACAATAAAGTACAGATCTTTGTATTGTAGGAACAAAGATTAATCAATATTCTTGTCAGAATATTTACACTATGAATCCAAACAAATTTTGAATCGCTTACCTTGCACTGGAACATATCAGATGAGTAAAAATACTGCAAACCTGAAATGAGAGGAAATTTAGTATAAGTACAAATAGCCTTTCAGAATTATGAGTTAAGAAAATGGAAATTAAATGTGTGGTAGGTAAGGTGCAAATAACTTGTAGAAGATGTTGCTCCCAGGGTGTTTGAGGTTAAGTTACTGCTCATTTTTGACAATTGACAACTTCCGGATTTGAGAATTTGCCAGATTTATTGTCGTTGTTTCCTAGCAAAAGTGATTCATAAATATCAAGGAGGTTGGCGTACGTATTGAAACTATCACCCAAAGTAAATAAGCAATTTTTCTGCGCTGATAGAAAGTATGGATTAACATCTCATTTTCACCTCCTAGTTCAAGCAGGGTTACTCATTACCAAGCTCATCACACAATCACTACAAAGAAGCAAAAAATTAATGTTTTTTGTTTTGGGAGCTGATATGTGACCAAAATTTGAGGTACCTAAGTATGCGATTCATTTTTACACCGTAGTAATGAAAGTATGAAACCAGTATTATAAGTTACAAATTACAATGGTTCTTCCTAGAGGTGGGCAATAATCGATTTTGGAGGTACCGTAATTGGTTTCTAACTGTCCTCAATATTGGTGAGCCGTGGTAACCAATTTTGCTTCTATACTTTGAACAGTGACGTTGTTAAACGTTTGAAATCAGTTTTTGCTGTGAGATAAATAGATGATAATTGGAATTTGGAAAAATTGTTGACGTTCTTTCCACAAGTAACTACTGACTTATGAGGGCTTTCCAGGATCTCAACTAGCTAAGAATGTGATTTGATTGATTTCTGGTTAACATTATAGGTAGGTATAAGATGAAAGAATAAGTCATACCTGATACCAGTAAGGGGTCACACTCCAGTGCCTCATCATCCCATCACTCTTTTGCATGTAGCCCACAACATCACAGTCAATTCACAAGAAAAAGATTGAAAAGATGAAAGCAAATATCATAAGTACATTATTTCACAAAAAAACAATAATACTCCCTTGCAAGGAATGTGGTCATCAGCTACACACGCACAATTCAAAGAGAAAGAGAAAGCACCACTTCCACTAGATTCACAGCGGTATAATTTTGGAAAAAATAAAGTTTGATTACAAAATTATAGACACAAATTATTATTGCGTTCTACAATTTCATTTAAAAACATTAAGTCGCTCACAACGCATAAGGAGAATTTGAGCAAACAAGGCTGAAAAACAGCTAACATGGCGGCCATCACTGCTGATAAATGGGAGAGAATTTTGCTATACCTGAGCACGACCATGGACGGCAGGCGCTAGGTTTCCAGTTTCCACAATTGGATATCGGACAAAGCTCAAAGGAAGATAAGTCCGGTATAATTATTATGGGAAAGATGAAAAATAGCATGCGTTCCAAACCCTTGAAAAGAAAACCATAGAAAACTATTGATGGCAATTTGGGGTGTGAATCATGAATCGCTATACACAAAACATAATACATCAACATTCAACACGTTAGCATGATGAGTAAGAGTAGATATTGCGAAGGCCATAATACGCAGCTGCGTCTTAATGCAAGGTCTGATAGTGTCTGACCAAGGTTGTAAACAACAGCCGTACAAAATAGAATGGACAAATCGGGGAAATTCACAATCTGCGGAAAAGGATCCTTCACGCCTCGGAAAATTACCTTTTTCGCTGATAGTAGACGTGCAGCTACGTCCATTTTCTTTTGTACGGCAGGAGTGAACATAGCCGTACAGAAAATATGAGTCATCAGTAGGGGAACCGAGGACTCAAAGGAGAGTAGGTAGTGTGGAAAGCGGATAGCGCGCTGTCCGTGACCCAATCAAAATTGATCTCACTTCTTGAGGTAGCCTATTTCCTATTATATTATCGCGTCAAGATGATAATACCTCATAGAAAACAGGATATAATTTTTCCAAACATGGTGATATAGGTAGCTCATAAGTTATATCTTGTTCCTATTTTCTTATCCGGCCTTTGATAGCAAAAGAGTCACTGTGATAGGCGTACGTACATGATAACATGTAAACAAGTTCTGAAGTAGAAGTTCTAAAAAAAATTTTTGTTGATTTTGACTTTTCCAGCTTCTACCTTTTCATTTCACAATCCAAAAACACATGAAGGTTTGTAGCTATAGTCATTTTATGTTGATGTGATAATTTCCTTGTTGTAACATGGAACAGATGATTCTTGATACTCTGTCCTTTGATTCTTTGACTTCTAAGTATTTCCAACGTTTTAACAAGCTGTGTCAGGAATGAAGAAAAGCCCATAATAAACTTTCTGCAACTTTTCCACTGCCACGTCATGTAATGAAGTTATTTGAACAACTGGACCTAGCCTACTAGAAATTATGAGAAATGAATTAGAATATAATCATCTCGGAATTTTGGACTGTGATGACTGATGACATATAGTGGGAAAACCATTTAAGTAGGATAGATGATATCAAGAGATGTGCAATCATCAATACATCCATCTTATGCTGAACCACGTCCTAATGTATGCGCTAATCCAATGATCGACCATGAATATTCTAAAATCTTAAGAAAATCAATCAACTCAACTTAAACATACCTACCGGTATATAGATAGGTAGTATATGTTTCAACCTGAGAATTACAAATTTGTGCCGATACCGTCGATCTGAGAGGGTGAGGGGAGGATAAAAAAAACTAATGTTTACAACGCATAAACACATGAGCACTACCTACTTAATATTCATTTGTGACCTGAAACCATTACTTTTTGAGTCGTTATCCATTTTGTTTTTCTCTCCAATTGTTCAGCGATCGCTTCTATAAAATAACTTTTATGTACTTAGTCTAAGGGAAGTTTTTCTCAAGGTAGGCACTTGACTGTGCAGGAAAATTTATTTACGGTGTTAGAGTATCTTTCCACTATTGGCATTTGCTAGATACCTAAGTCAAAAATGACGAAACATTAAAATAGAATCAACAGCATTGTCGAGAATTTTGCACTTAAGAGATGATTCACTTTATGATTGTTATACCAATCATACATAATTATGAAATACATATCATGTTGAATGCTGATAAGGCCATGACTTTTATGCAAATTATATCCGTTTAGGACAAGATATAAATTCGAAGTCGCAGATTATTAGATACTTGACTGTTCATTAGAAATAAAGGGACGTTGGTACTTCACATTAACGTTCGAACAATATTTGTTACGAGATATAATTTTCATTTTTGAAAAGTATCACCATGCAAACTGTTACAAATTATTTCCTCCTTTTAGCTTGCGGGATGGTTTTGTTGCACATTTGCCTCGCTGGTAAGTTTCTATTATACCGATACCTAAGTATTTTATTTATGGAAAAATTATTTTCGTCAATATTTTAGATCAAAAATTTTAACCGTGGGTAGACAAATAATGTAGCTCTATAGAATAAATACCTTATAAGCACAGAAAAAAAGTAATTTATGATGAATCACAATTTTAAAAGCCAATTGTAGATAGATCGATAGATAGGCCTACGTCATTCAAAAACTTCTTCAGTACAAATTTTATATTGTATCCAAATGAATTTAAACTTTCAAGTTTTAAAGAATAATTGAATAAATCCTTGTCACGTCATTTAAAAAAAAAAAAAAAAAAAAAAAAAAAATCCATCAGAATTATTTTTAGGCCTACGTAAAGCTTCGAATAAACGACTTATAAATACGAGATTTTCAACGTGGACTCATATGTTTTTTAAATCGCTCCTGGACGATACGCTATTTATTTCTAAATTACAAAGAAGTATCCAAATCCGAACTTTTCGTGTTTCTTTCTTCATTAGAAACTATGTCTAGAACCTATATTGATAAAATTTTGACTTACGTGGTATTCATCGTATTCATTAGGACGAAGCCTAATAAATAGATGAGTGTATCAAGTCTAGGAATGTATTACACTTTTTTCTTTCCGTCAAAGAAAAATTTGCCTAGATAGGTAATTAACTTATAGGACATACATAAGACCAACTCGCTTTTTCTTCCGAAATCCTTCTCAATTTTTTATTTAACTGTTGTTTACGTCTACCTATCTATGTGAAAATTTCTGCTAATTTTTGCGGTCGGGTTCGATCTAGAGCCCTGCGATTAATTCCATTGAAATAAAGGGAGGGAGGGGGGCATTCTTCAAATCGTACCCGCGCGGAAAAGTGGGAAAAGAGCGTTCCTATGAACGATAGTTATTCAGAACAATCGTTTACAATAGGTTATTCGTTACCTTGGACAATTTCCTAAATCTTCTAAGAACCGTTTCTTATTCCGTTGAACAATTTGATGTCCCCGCGGCAGAAATACCTGTACTATATCCCTAATATATGCAAAATATCTCCATTTCACTATTATGACTTTAATATGTTCCCATTTGAGAATATGCCGACGAATGTTCAATTAGAAATGCTGTCATTTTAGAAAACGTACTTACACTCAGGTTTCCATTTTCGTATTTGACTCGTAAGAAAGTTTCATTCAGTTGACAAATATTTTTTTTAGAGTCCTCCGGATCTCGGGATAATCCAAAACGTCGTACGTCCGGATCTCTTGAAAAGGATGATCCGAACCATCGTGCGTGGTCCGACAAATTGGATGAAAAGTTCACTGGCAACAGCGCTTACGATAAAGTCGCCCGCCCTCTCATTCATGGTACTTACCATGCGAAACGTTACGTGGATAGTGGAAACTCAGCAGAATGGGCTCGCGCTAAAGATCAGTACTCCAAAGTAGGAACGGGACAACAACGGACTGATTACCTGAAGGAACATAGAGCTCTACAAAAAGAAAAACAGGGAAAGCAGTGAGGAGGGCTTTCGAGGATAAATTTAAGATTGGCATCATTGTCGTGAACAGTTAGTTCGATGAAGTAAAATTAAATGTGTTAGTAATTAAGAGTTTTTTTAGGCGGTAGTTGAGAAATTTTTTGAAAGGTAGAAAGGCTTTTCCACCATACAGCAACACATTTCGGGAAATCAATGGATTTTTAGGAGGTAAAAAAGCCTGTCTTTCTGGCATTGAATGTGTTACTATCCGGTTAAAATAATAGGTAATTGGTATCTAAAGAGGCAATTTTGTCCATTCTATACCTAGGTATTATCAAAGGCCTAATTGTCATATTTTATTTACCTATCTCTTATATTTTTACTCTGTTTCCAACCGTTTGCTGTATTGTCTTGTGGATTAAATGAGTAAAAATATGTTTCACAAGTCTTTTATTTTTCTCCTTCAATGTTTATCTACTCAGTTTCTTTATAGATTTTTCAATATTGTGCATCCCTTGAAAATGATGTGAAAAGAAACTTTTCCGGCATAGCTAAATGAATAAAGATCATGTTCCATATTTTTCTCAGGAGCTAGTGCGCGCCGTCCTGCTAGTTGAAAGTTATCAAGTGATTGTTGCACCCCTCGGTTTGGAGGTGTTGGCAGTTTGCGGCCTAAATTATACAGTTTGCGTCCCACCCACTGTCCTAGTTCCGGCCGAAAGAAAATGAAAGGAGTATCCAAGTTGCGGCCAAAAAAAAATTGAAGTAATATCCAAGTTGTGGCTGAACAAAAGAATTTCTTTTTGAAAATAACATTGTCAGTAAAACTTTAGTCAAGAAATTAATAAAAGTAGCTGTAAAACAACAAAATATTCTACAATACGCCCTCTTACTACACATTTGTGACATACTTCGAAAAATTAGAGGTCATTTCGGGTTTGCAATGGCAGCGGGGAACCCGCAACCTCCCGCGCTCGCGATCACGTTGGCGCAAAAATATCCTCTCAGAAAATGAGTTGACTGGGCTCTTCTCAGTATACTGCAAGCTAGGCCTGATACAATGAAGGCTGGAAATTTAAATTTATCCAAGCCCCCAAAGTAGTTCAAGGTCATTGATGACGTCATAAAGCATCCTGGATGGAAGTTGAAATTTTTCCAAGTCCTCAAAGTAGGTCAAGGTCATAAAGTGCCACACGTCATGTCACGTCACGTCACACAGTTCTCAGAAACTCCCGGACGCGGATGTTTTCTGAGGATATAATCCCCCTAACAAAATGGATAGCGGGTTCAAATACTGATTCACGAGACCAACTGAGAAACTATGAGAAAATGAAAGAATTAAGTACAATATTACTAGTGATTCACGTTTGATCTCGTTAAAACACAAAGGGGAATCAAGGGAAGTTTGTCACCCTGGTGGCACACAAAACTTCTGCAGGGGCCAATCACTCAACAGTATCCATGGTTCTAACTTCCATTTCAGATGGGCCGCAAACTGGGTATTTGTTTAATTTCACTTGGGCCGCAAAAAGTATCCTCGGGGCCGCAAACCAGATGTAGCCCGATTTGCTACTCGGTGAGTAATCACTGACTCTTTTTCTTGGATTATTAGTCGTAACTATTATGATGTAGTTAAGCGTCGAATAGGTGTCGTCTACACATTATAATCTTAATGAGAGAAGAGAAAACTATGAATGAATTGTTATGGGTGCTGATTCCGAATTAGGGAACCCAGTGCACACGACGCCAAACCTCGAACCAGTTTCCTGCAGTCGCGCAGTTCATATTGTCTAGATATTGTGACTTCTTATTATTGTTCTCATGAAGGCAACACGAGAGAGTTTCTCCTAAATAAACGTTGCCACACTGGACAGCTAATACGAGTTCATGCAGACGTACGATACGAAACTGTAACTTACCCTTCGAAAATATATACACTATTTACAGGTCGGAGGATTCCCGGGGGCTAAATCTAAAATTTCAGTATTTCAATAATTCTATTGGGAGTTTCCCCGCATGAATCAGAATTTCAAGCAATGTATCTTGTGCTAGGCCTAACTAGCAAACGTAGCCTAACGTTTGTATTTGAACTCGAATCTTGTTATCCATTTTTTCTCTCCAATTCTTCAGCAACCGCTTCTAAGTAAAATAACTCTTAGTCTAGGAATAGTTTTTCTCAAGACAGGTGCCTATCTGTAAATAGGAAAATTTGTTTATGGTACTAAAGAATCTTTCCACTTTGGCATTTGTTAGATAGGTACCTGCAGTGTAAAAAATGACGAAACATTAAAATAGAATTAACATCATTAAAAATTTTGCACTTAAGAGATGATTCATTTTATGATTGTTATACTCAATCATACATAATTATGAAATACATATTATGTTGAATGCTGATAAGGCCATGACTTTTATGCTAATTATATTCGTTTAGGACAATATATAAATTCGGAGTTGCGAATTATTAGATACTTTACTGTTCATCAGAAATAAAGGGACGTTGGTACTTCACATTAACGTATAGCCTAATTTTCATTTTTGAACAGTATCACCATGCGAACTGTTACAAATTACTTCTTCCTTTTAGCTTTCGGAATGGTTTTGTTGCACATTTGCCTCGCTGGTAAGTTTCTATTACCGATACCTAAGTATTTCATGTATGAAAAAATTATTTTCGTCAATATTTTAGATCAAAAATTTTAACCGTGGGTAGACAAATAATGTAGCTCTATAGAATAAATACCTCATAAGCACAGAAAAAAATTAATTTATGATGAATCACGATTTTAAAAACCAACTGTAAATCGAAGGAGATAGGCCTATGTCATTCAAAAACCTCTTCAGTAAAAATTTTATACCTGTATCCAAGTGAATTTAAAGTTTCAAGTTTTGAAGATTAATTGAATCAATCCTTGTCACGGTTTTTTTCATTAAAAAAAAAAAAAGAAAAAATCCATCAGAATCATTTTTATGTAAAGCTTCGAATAAATGACTTAGGTACGAGTTTTTCAAAATGGAGTCACATGTTTTTTAAATCGCTCCTGAACGATACACTTTTTATGCATTTCTAATTTACAAAGATCCAAATCCAAATCTTTTTTTTTTTTTTTTTTTTCTTCCATTAGAAACTATAGAACCTATTTTTGATAAAATTTTGACTCGATAGATGAGTGTATCAAGTCTATAGGAATGTATTATGTCTTTCTTTCCGTCAAAGCAAAATTTGCCTAGATAGATCATTAACTCGTAGGACATACATAAGAATAACTCGCTTTTTCTTTCCAAATTTTATTCTCCTCAATTTTTTTTATTTCATTTTTTTTATGTCTACCCAACTACGCTAATTTTTGCGGTAGGTTTCGATCTGCAGCCCTGCGACTAATTTCACTTCAGATAAGGGAAAAAAAAAAGTCTTCAAATCGAACCCGCGCAGAAAAATGGGAAGAAAGCGTTTCTATGGACCATAGTTATTCAAAACATTCGTTTACAATAGGTTATTCGTTACCTAGGACAATCCTATAAAAACCGTATTCTTATTCCGTTGAACAAGTTGATGTCTTCGTGGCAGGAATACCTGTAGTATATCCCTATTATGTAACTTATGTAAAATATCCCCATTTTACTATTATGACTTTAATAAAAATGTTCCCATCTGAGAATATGCCGTCAAATGTTCAACAAGAAAAACAGCTTTAAAATAATTCCGTTCTTACTAGGTCTCAAATAAATTTCATTGACATCAAGTCATCAAAGTCACAGGATGAAATTAAACATCTCATTGCAAAGCTAAATCTAGGTAGACCTCTTCCCCTGTCTGACAGATTTTAAAATCTAAAACGAGTACCACGGCGGCAAAGTTTACAAATCAGAAATGCTGACCAAGTCATTTTAGAAAACGTACTTACACTCAGGTTTTCATTTTCGTATTCGACTCGTAAGAAAGTTTCATTCAGTAGACAAATAATTTTTTTAGAGTCCTCCGGAAAGGATGATCCAAAACATCGTGCGTCCGGATCTCTTGAAAAGGATGATCCAAAACATCGTGCGTGGTCCGACAAATTGGATGAAAAGTTCACTGGCAACAGCGCTTACGATAAAGTCGCCCGCCCTCTCATTCATGGTACTTACCATGCGAAACGTTACGTGGAGAGTGGAAACTCAGCAGAATGGGCTCGCGCTAAAGATCAGTACTCCAAAGTAGGAACGGGACAACAACGGACTGATTACCTGAAGGAACATAGAGCTCTACAAAAAGCAAAACAGGGAAAGCAAGTAGCAGGGCGTCCGAAAATAGAAGTAACATTTCCGAAAAGCAAACCGGGAAGAAAACCGTAAGCCAAGCTCGCTGTACCCAGTCATGCCTGGTCCGCATGGGTACGTAAAACCACTCCCCTCAACTACAAATAAAAACAAAAGAAGCACAGGTAAAGAGCTGAATTATCTTATGTAATTTAATTTCCCATCTCTTATATTTTTACTCAGTTTCCAAACATTTACAGCATTGTCTCTTGAATTAAATAAAAAGATTTTTTTCGAACATTAACTTTTATTTTTAACCTTCATTGTTCATCTACTGTCACCCCGGGCCCCCTCCACGCTAGGAGAAAATAATTCGAAACTCCTTATAGCTTGTACACTATGAATTCTTGAACAGTCTGAGAAATCTGAACAGCTGGACGTTTAACATTTTACAAAAAAAAAAAGGAAGCGTGGCACTTTGAGAAGAGAATTTTTGGTGTCAAGTGGATTTTGAAAAAGCTTGGCGTTGTATGAAAAGAATAGTGCGAATGAAGAATAAAAGTGAGTAACAGTTTATGAAGATACATCAAGAAACATATTTCATGCGCAGGTTGACATGGCATAATTATAAAATTTACTTTAATATCTCAACACGTGTCTACTTGTCTCTGTTTCGCCCATTATTATTATTATTATTGTTAATATTTTTCAAGAAAGTAATTTTGTGGCTCGAAGAGTAAAAGTACAAACGTGGTTCATTTTTACTCAGTTATTCAGATAAGATGAGTAAAATTTTATAGTTCAACAGACGACGTAGGTATTCTTAAAAGCTATGATGCTTTAATGAGTTTCCAGATGTAGAAGAAAAACTCTGTGAAACGGACCTCCTCCTCGATCCTTCTAAATTGTTGAGTTCAAAGCGTCATTTAACCCAAATTAAATTACCTTTGAAGTACTTAGGTTTAATAGAATTTTATCTTCACCGTCTTCTCTCGATCTTAAGACGGAGAAAGACTCTTCCTTGATTCGGCAGTACAAAATTACTTATCCGTAACCCATCCCAGTTTGAGCAAAATCGAATATTTTTTTCCATCATGTCTTCTAAAATTTTAAAATATTGACGCTATGATTCGATGATGAAGAAAGAAGGGGCATCACCAAAAAATCGTAGACGATTCTGGACACAAAAAATTTATTTATTTTTACACACAGAAACTGGAATTATCGAAACTGTACAATTCTCCAAAAATAATATTTACAGGTCTACAGTTCATCTCTCGTCTGCACAGCGTACAGAATGCGATCGAGTTTTGTCAAATTAGAACACAATACAATTTACGAGGAATGTCGAAATACAAATTACGTAGTATAGGAGCTACAAATGACAATAAAATCAAGTAGACTTAAATAAGTAGGTATAACCTTAAAAGATCACGTTTTTATCATCGAACCTAAATAAACAAAAACTCGGAAAGAAACTTCTTTTCCGTCGAGTTTAAAAAAATCACACAATACGCAGACAAGGTAACAATGTTCCAGTCAACTTTTCCTAATTTTATAATTATCTCTCTCGTGGAACATGACGTAATACTTAGGTATGTACACAGATATAGGATAACAAAGTAGCTACGGTAATATAATTAACTTAGACGATGTGAATGTGAAAATTTCGTAAATTTCATAAGTGCATGTAAGCAGTAGCTGTTGAATGATATGTGAAAAATTGCGCAAAGTCGATTTCAGAATGAACTCGAAGGCCTAGTTGAAAAATTCAAATAGGGAGAAACTTATGGATAGTTTCTAGAACCTACTCATAAATTGAAGAGACATTAATACGCAAATTTTGAGTAATAAAAAAATGGAAATGCAAACTTAATTTACCTGAAAAGTGTATGGGTGAAAGTATTACTGGATGTAGGAAGAGCAGGAATCCAAAGGAAAGCTTACTAGAGCAAAACTTTTACATAGTAACTCAATTAAACAGAAGAATACGAGATTTTCAAGTAAAAACAGTCGTAATTTTCAAAACAAACTGAGTACTTACGAAGGAAGCGTATCTATACGAACAAAAATTAAGTAGACCTATTTTTTCTGCTCTAAAATTCCCTACCACCATTTCACACTAGTTGGTCGGAAATCGATGATGGTAATTTGGACACCGTTTTCTCTAACCACGAGACAATATTTTTATAATTCTTCTTCATCCATATCAGATTGGCACGAGCTTTACTAATCGATTGCGCAAGTGCTCTGTTCACCTGAATGGCTTCATCTTTGCGTTTAACTGCAAAATCGATCATCTAAAAAAAAAAAGAAGATTTAAAAAAGAAAATTAAGATGGGATCTTTTAGCTGTACAAAATCGTCGTTGTCATTCATTTCAATCGAACGCAACATCAAAAATTTTTTCCAGCTCATTCCCTGCAATCTCAAAAAACTCAACATTACATTGGATTTCTTCAACTTCATTTCTTGCTTCCTCAATTTTAAACTCCTATTTTTTTCAAATGCAATGTAGAATAATTAGTTTTTTTTTTTTTTTTTGGGGGGGGGGCACTATCTCTTTTGTTGAGGGGGCATTTACAGAAAACAAGAGCGTTCAACTAGTGACATCATCATTTCCGGACCAGTGCCGCCAGATTTACGGATTTTTGTTCCCCGAAAAAGATGAAAATCTTACTACGAATTTTGCGTGAAATGCGGATTTCCTGGGTTCAAGAAAAAAGAGCCTTAGTCACTAATATAAGAGATACTTTCTTCCTGGTCGTCATGAGGTGATAGCGGCAAATCGAATTAATCAAGGGAATAGTACCTCCTTCACCAGTATAAGAGATACCTTTCTCTCGATTGTTATCGATGAATAGGGGAAAGTCCGTAGAAATCTGTTTTCAGATGATAGAAAAATGGCGGATACGGTTTTTTGAAAATATCATCTGGCAGCATTATTCCGGACTAGCATTCTTACACTCACCTCATTTATCTCGTGCTCAGTACTGAACCGACCGAGTACATGCTTAACAATGCTACTCAAGCCAAACAAAGACGTCCCCAAGCTACAATGCAAGAATGAAACACATCAATCATCATTTAATCAAAACGCACTTTAATGTATCGAATACGTAGTTCACTTGACTTACTATTTGACTACATGATCCCACTGATCTCGAAGAACACTCCAAGCTAGTGTCTTCCCGATAGGGTTATGAGAAACGGCGATGAAAACTCTTAAAACGTCTTGTTTCCGAATACCGGATGTCTCGTTTAAGGACCATCCTAAATATCTGGATACGAGAACATGTTCAATTAGATAAACGGCATTGATAAAGAAATGTGACGATTAATTCTATTTTACCGCGACAAAATCCACGTTTCCCGCGAACACGCAAGAGCGCCTAGCAGTAAGTCTTTTTCGGAGCCAACGTTCGAGTTTAAAAACCTCTGCCAAGCGAAATCCCATTCTCGTTGACCACCGTATCGGATAGCTGTACAATACACGGTGCTCTTTAAATTTGGCGATACCCTACGCAGAGAAAATTCTCGTAAATACCTATCTGTAATTCGAACGAGTAAGAATTTCGATAGCTCTAGACTAACGGATTCTTGTGATCTGGTTGAGGCGAGTATCTCCAGCTTTGGAATTGATTTAGAGAATTACGAATACAATCTTCGATGCCTAAACTACACGCGTGGTGCACAACCTCCACGCGTTTGTATATTTCCATCTGGTCGTCGCTTCGTTTCTCGATAAATCCTGTTCTCGAATATAATTCTGACAAGAGGAAAGCCATGTACACCTGAAATGTTATAAATTAATAAAATTACTCACAGTTATCGAATAAGGTAGGTATTTAAAAGATTTATGAATGCACTGGAGAAGAAAATGGACTGATTTGACGGACTTTACCGATCAGGAGAAAGATATCTCTCCTACGAGTAATTGAGGTACTTTTCCCTTGATTGACTCGATATTACGGGAGACTGCAATATTAGCCAGCCAAAGCCAATAATGACTAGAAGAAAAGTATCTCCAAGATACATTTCCCCTGAGCGCAAAAAATCCGTATTTTTACGCAAAATCAGTGGAAAAACCGAAAAACCGGTATCTTTTTCAAGGATCAAGAATCTGTAGATCTGGCGACACTGCTGACACCAATTCTGACACAATCCAATATACTCCTGTTTCCCACCAAAATTGTATTTTTCAGCTAAATTTTATGTTCAATTTGCCTATAGAGGGCTTTTTTGGAAAAATATCCACCAACTTCCCAGAAAATTGTGGTACTCATGTAGGTGAAGGCTAAAACCTATTTTAGAACTTGAAAAATTCAAGGGTTTTTTGACGAAGTTGAATGGGGGAGGTAGGGAACTTGTTTTATGAAATATTCTGGAAGGGCCTTCTGAGTCTTATGGTGTTTGAAGCGCTGCATATCTGGCTCAATGAAGGGGCGGTATTTAAATAATTAAAGGGATTGTGCCAATTGGTGTACGAAAAATTGCATATCTAGTTACTTGAAGGAGCTAGTTTAATCAGGCTATATACACCGACCACCAAGCTATACAGTATATATGATAGGAGATCTAAAAAATTCACGGGTTCTCTAACGGATTTAAAAGAGGGGAAGCAGTGAACCTGCTTTATGGAATATTTTGGAAGGGCCTTTCATCGAGTCTTATGGTGTTTGAAACGTTGCATATATAGCTGATTGAAGGAGCGGTGTTTGAAGCACTGCATATATGGTTCATTGAAGGCGCTAAACCGAATGGTGTATGAAGCATTGCATATCAAGTTACTGGAAGGAGTTATTTTAGTTAGGCTATATAATGTAAGAACTTTCGTCATTTTCTCCTCTCGTACGTTGATACGTATCATCGTATACTTCACGTCACAAATAACTCGTTCTGCTTTATCAGTCATTTATCCGCTCTTTATTTCTTTCTTGTTGTTTCCTGTCTATTCCTCCTAGTTATCTCTCTCGTCTATTTCTTCTTTACGATTTTATTCTTATTCGATTACTTTTATTTCGTACGTCGTCCTGCAATGTAATAGCGACTTTGTTTTGAATTCCTCTGGAATAAAATTCACTGAGTGCATTCTTTCGTCTCGTTATTACGCAAGTTACTACGGATCTTACATATATACAACGACCTCCAAGATATTACATGATAAGAGGGGGTCTTAAAAAAGTATAATACCATCAAAAACTACAGTAAGCCAATGCCTAACATACAGTATACTAGACTTGAACTAGGCTAGGACTCCTCCTTGTATTATACTAGCTTCATGCTAGTAAATAAGATAAGAGGGGGAATTGAAACATGGCCGGACAGCTGATTTCTTCCCAAAAAGACCTCTCAATAAAACAGGTTCTCCGTTAGAAAATCACGAGTTCGTCAACGGAGTTCAACGAGGTGAGGTGAGGAACCTGTTTTATGGGTCATTTTGGAAGAGCTCTCTGAGTTATGGTGTTTGAAGCATTGTATATCTGGCTCATTGAAGGGGATAAGCTAATTGGTGTATGAAGCATTGCATTTTCAAATTACTTGCAGGAGCTATTGTAATCAGGCTATACACACTTACACAGCGACCTCCAAGCTGTACCTATGCTGGACTTGAACTAGGCTAGGATCCCTCCTTGTATTATACTAGTATATAATGATAAAAGCGGAATTCAAAATTTTCGACCTCTGAGGTTTGCAAGCCGGCCGGACGGCGAACGTTTTTTCCGGAAAGACACCCCCCCCCTTCCCCGATAAAACAGGTTCCCTGTTAAAATTCGCGTGTTCTTTGACGGAGATGAACGAGGAGTCGCAGGGAACCTGTTTCATGGTGTAGCTTGGAAGATTCTGAGTGCTGCCAGGTCTACGGATTTTTGGTCCTTGGAGAAGATACGGATTTTTCAAGGGAAAAGTACCTTAAACACTCATATGAGAGATACTTTTCTCCTGGTCGTTATCGGCTGATACGGCGGCCTTCCATAACATTGAGCCGATCAAGGGAAAAGTACCTTAGTGACTCGTATGAGAGATACCTTTCTCCTGATCGTTATTGAGGTATCAGTTGAAGTTGGTTGAAATCTGTTCTCGGGTCTCCAAAAAAATGGCGGACAGTGCTGCCAGATCTACGGATTTTCGGTCCTCTAGAAGAATAGTTATTCTGCATAGTGCTCAAGGGAAAAGTACTTCAGTCACCGGTCGGAGAGATACTTTTCTCCTGGTCGTTATGGGCTGACACCGCAGCCTTTCATAACATTCAGCCGATCAAGGAAGAAGTACCTCAGTGACTCGTATGAGAGATACCTTTCTCCTGGTCGTTATTGAGGTATCAGTTGAAGTTAGCTGGAACAAATACACTAAACGACCAATACCGGGAAACTCCGCTGGATTTTTATGCTCTAGCGGCAGGGATTAGCCCTAGCTCACAATGTATGAATCGTACGAGGCGCTGCGGATGGGATTAGTACTTTAGCGTGAACATCGCGGTAAATGGAAAACAGCGACGAGCAACAGCGCTCAATGTATTTCTTATGGAGTTTCCGGTATTGGTCGTTTAGTGTATTTTGTTGAAATCTGTTCTCAGGTCTCCAAAAAAATGGCGGATGGTGCAGCCAGATCTATGGATTTTCGCATAGTGCTCAAGGGAAAAGTACTTCAGCAACCAGTAGGAGAGATACTTTTCTCCTGGTCGTTATAGGCTGATACCGCAGTCACTTCAATATTTTTCGATCAAGGGAAAAATACCTCAGTAACTTCTGCGAGAGATACCTGTCTCCTGATCGTTATCGATAAATCAGTTGAAATTCGTAGAAATCAATTTTTAGGTCTTAGAGAAAATTGCGAATACCTACGGATTTTTGGAAATATCATCTGACATCGCCGTTTTTGAGTCGTATAGTGTTTGAAGCGTTGCATACCTGGCTCATTGAAGAGACTAAACCGCTTGATGTATGAAGCATTGTACATCTAGGGAACTGAAGGGGTTACACCGACCTCCAAACTAATATTATGATAGGAGGAGAACTTGGAAGATTTTTGCCCTCCAAGCGGCCAAACAACAACCGGCAGGCGTTTTTTCTAAACCGCCTCGATAAAACAGGTTCCCTGTTAAAATGTCGTATTTGAGCTATGGATACGAAGAGAGGGACTTGGAAAGGATGAAACCAATTCACGACCCATGTACAAAGATGTTATGGCAAGAGAATTTGGAAAATTACGGAGGAGGAGAGGAAGCGCGGCCTACGACCTTCTTTGAAGGACTTGAAAAAATTTACAAAGGTTGACCCTCACGTATGCAAAAACTTCCAAAGAAAAAAAACGAGGAAAAGAAGATAAGGGAGAGAACTTGATGGAATATTCCAACTTTTCAGGTATTTATAGGAAACAGAAAATAGACTAAGAATAAATGTGACCTAATTGTGAGCCTAGAACGAGAGTTTGTTGTACGGGGGGGGGGGGCAATTTTCTCATAATAGAGGTTCTCTATGCTTGATGGATTTCAAATCAATTGCTGATCGACATAAAAGTTATGTTGATAGCGAATAGTTCAAACTGTAAGATTTTCTTTTCTTCCCTGATTGTAGTATAAACACCATTTTGGTAGGGACTTCGTCATATCATTCCCCTCCTGAATCAAGGCGTGACCATAAGGAATCCCGTCTCAGAAAAATCATAAAAGCTCCAAAGAACGATAATCAAGAAAATCGATCTCCATCAGTTTTCCAACGGTCCCCAAGAAAATTCCACACTATACCAATACATACCCTATATTTGTCGTAACCGTCAGTATTGAGTAAATTTTCTTGCAGGAATTGAAATATATTGCATGCGGCTAACCACGGAATATATTCTAATTCGTATTGCAAATATAAAGATAGGTCTAACGCGGTAGAATATTCCAAATAACCAGCATGAGCCAATTTCAACGCATCGTTTATTAATTGTGCACGACTTATCGTATCTAAAAATGAAAAAGAAAAACATAATACATTTTTTCGAATGTGAAGTAGGTCTTCTCGTATTATTATTCAAATAATTACCAATCATTCGAAATCTCTTCTCATCGTTCAACGTGTCCGCGATTAAACGCCAATTTCTCTGATCGTAATTCACGCGATAATAACCTGCAAAGTTCCGATACTTTAGGAAAATAGAATCAAACAATTTTTATGAAATTTTGAACTTATGCATACCTGTTTGCTGAACGTTGAACAAGATCCAATTATTTTCGTTCATCCTAATGTCGTCAATAACTAATTTTTCGTTACTCGACAGCCAGTATGAGGGTTTCGTCCTATTAAAATCACTATCGATTTCGGTAACGTAGGTCAATGGTATCCACCACGAGCTCTTATCATCGTTTTTACTCTCGTTGTTTACCACAAATCTACTCTGAAAAGAATTAACACTATATTGGATCATCTTTTCATCGTGATGAGTTTTTTCAAAATTTGTAAGTTTCGAGCACCCGCATTCGTCTTAGTTTTGCAGTTACGAACCTGAGTTACTGTTACTAGACCATTTTCATAATTTCTCTCGACATTGATGACAGGGAAACCATTCTGTAACGTCCACGTATCCATGATCTGTTTGACGGTTACATTACGAGATAGAACATCTTGACGGTGAGCTTCTTCCGTCAGCGCTTGCCAAAGGTCGTCTTGAGTAGCACTTTGATAAGCCCTGAATAAAAAAAAAAAAAAGTATGAAGTAGGTCAGCAGTCATTTTTCCTAATTTTTTCCATCATTATGTGGAAACTACTTGACTTTAATGATATCAGAGAAAGAGAAACAGACGATTGAGGATATATCAAGAGGGGATCAGGGATTTGAGACTAATGATAAGTAGCTCCAGAATTTTGGTTGCGTTTGAGGTTGCTGATGTTATCTCCGACAAATTCTCTGATCTATCGTAGATTGTTGGTTTTCCTTTTTGCCAAGAAATATAGAAATTGTTAAGGGAGCATTCCAAAATTCAAATGAATTCTGAATTTTTTCAATCAAAATTGGAATTCTTGATTTCCTAGGTACCTAAAGGGTATAAAAGCACCATTTTCTATGATCTTGGGGTTCATGACAACCCTCAGATATTAAGAAAGAATTATTGTCAAAAAATAAACATAAATTGGTCTGGACAAGAAAAATTAATTTCGACCTTCTGCTCATTCTTTACAGTAGGTATACGCCTAACATCAGTTAATAAAATTCATAATTTCCCTTCGCCTATTATATTCACCGATTTTGCGTTGATTCTTCAAAACTACAAATTTTTGATACTTTTCCAATGAATTGAATTTATTTATTTGTCCCGATTATATTACTTAATTAAAACGATAACAGACAATAACCAGAAGTCTTTGCGAGAATCGAAAAAATAATTAGGCCTATTTCTCAATTATTATTTAATAAGATGTGAAAAAAAGCAGATATTCTTCTTGACTGAGAGCACTGATTCGAATAATAATTTCTCCCTCGACTAAGTATTAGCTAGTTTATCTTTTTAACGTTTCCTATATAAACCTCGTTTTCCACGGGACTTTTCCTTTCATCATGAAATCGCATGCTCGCTCATACGCATCGTTTATTTTTGTAAGACTAGGTATCATCGTATTTACTTTTCATTACCGTTTTGTCAGATAATTTGTTAATCCTTGAACGAAAACCTGTCTCGTTAAAAAGTGATCCATCATCCTGATTATCGAGGCACCTGTAACCGAAAATGAATTACATCAACACGGTGTGTCTCTCGTCACCTGGAGCGTGTAAAACGCGTTATAGTTAGCTCGCTTTTTCTTCGTCATTTATACCTTTACTATACGAAATACCATCAAATATCTCATTGATTTCATTCGGATCAGATACCTCGACTGAGATCGGATGTGACGAAACCAGCGCATCCACAACGAATACGCTCTGTAATTCATCTACGACGAACTTTTCCATCATTTTCCAAGTTGGTTCTACCTATACGTAGAATTAACGAGGAACAGATTTATTTATATTTAACGACTGTCGTCTTACCAGAAAAAATAAGTCGCGAGCCGCAAATTTACCGCATCGATGGCTATATACTCTAAATAGTTGGCGAAGCCTTCGTTCAGCCATAGATCCGACCACCATTCCGGCGTCACAAGATTACCGAACCATTGATGGGCTAGCTCGTGCGCGACCACTGTAGCTACCCCTTCTTTGTTAAAACGACTCGACACACCTTCTAAGTACAACATTGAGGTTTCTCTACGCGTAAAATTCAAAAATTTTTCTCTAGTCATTCTGTCTCCGGTAGAATCACACAGTTGAGTAATTGGTAAAATACCTGAACGTGATAAGCCCCCAGTTTTCCATGGCTCCGGAACCGAAGTCGGGTAATGCAATCATATCCACTTTTGGCAAAGGATAATTGATGCCGAAGAACTTCTCGTAAAAGCCTAATATTTTCGATCCTAAATGAAGAGAATACTCTGCTTGATCGATGGCGTCTTTTCTAGCCCATACTTTAAATTTGTTTTCGGCTTCTTGGTAGAAATCTGTTACAGCAAAAGCGACCAAATAAGTGGACATCGGAACTGACTCTTGATATTTATCGAGCACGAATCCTGGTGGTAAATCATTCCTGTTGCAAAGAGAAGAAGATGAACGTAATAATCAAACAGTTATGATATTCCCAAAAATATATCATAAATAAAGTAAACAGCTCTATGCACAATAGCAAGGGTAGGATAATCATTAGAAACACCAACTATTTCTGTATCACTTATCAGGGTATCAAAATGAGTAGAAGAGAGGGAAATGAAATTTAAGTTGAATTAATCCACGTACAACTAGTGGTGAGAATAGAAAATATCTTATGATTACATACCTAGTATAGGAATTAATAAAAATCTATTTTAAAATTATTTAAATAAAAAGAAAATTTATTTATTTAATTATAAATATTTGCAAATTAAATTGATTAATAAATTTTTATAATTAAATTATTATTATAATAATTTATTTTAAGAAATTATCGAGTATTTAAAATTTTAAATTAAATACCTAAATTAATGTTGAAAATATTTAAAAAATTTTATTATAAAATTTATTAATTTAATTTATATTCAATATAATTGAATTGAAATTTCAATAAAAAAAAAACTTTGAATTAATTTAGAAATTAATAAGAATGTAAAATATTTAATTAATGAATTTAACAAAAAATTTTATTTATTAGTTTATTAAAAACATATTTTAATGATTGAATTGATATTAAAAATATTCTGCTCAATGATTAATTAATTAAATTGGTGTAATATATTGATCCAACAAAGATGGCATAATAATTACTATTTTTATTGAATACTGGAATGAATGAATAGATGAATAAATATTATTTTATTAAATAAATTTATATAAATTATTATTAAATTAAAAATAATTTAATGTTAATTAAAGACGAAAAGACCTTCAAAAATTTTATTTATAAATTATTTTTAAATTTTATTGGGGTAATATAAAATAATTTTTTCAATACTTTTTTTATTAATAAATTTAAAATTACTTGGATGACAGGATAAAACAGGAGTAGGCCAAAACTTTTTCATGATAGTATTGCAAGCGCTTCTGAAGACAGCGTTACAACCAGAATTCAAACGAGTACTGAAAGGAAAAGCCCCGTGAAGGGACTTGGGTCCTTTACTTCAGGATCTTCTTCATTGTCCGATAGTCCATCTTAATCTCATATATTTTGCTGATATCAATCAACATCATAGCCAACATTTAGATTTCGCAGGATCTGTGACCATGGACTCCTCCTTACACATACTAAATGCGCTAGTTACATGCTCGCATTAAGAAAAGCGAAAGAATCAAACTATCAACTTTCAAGAGAATTCTCGAAAGAATTTCTAGTTTGAATTAACAAAATCTACAAACATAGGTAGGGAAGGTTTAGAGTATTCAAACTTCGTCCTCGATAATCCAGAGGTTCTGTAATTTTCCCCTGAGACGAAATTCAAAGAGAAAATTTCAACAGTGGCACTAAATACCCTCAGGTTCTGAAAGTTGAGACTGAGAAACAATTCTATTTTCAAGTTCCTTAGAATTCCCAGCTCGAGACCCAAAAACGAATTCGTGATTGGGCCCCAAAAATACAAAAATCCCCTCGTCATACAAAACTGCTAGAGAAAGTTCGAAAGACACGCTGTACCCTTGGGCTTGGCGGTTCCGACTGAAAAATGAATCAATTTTCAGGTTCATAGCTTGTAGAGACTTTGAGAATACAAACTTTGAGACTGAGCAAAGAATATAGTGAAAAAAAAATCCACAACTTGACAACCATTTAAGAATATTGAATTTTAATCTACAGAGCGATTAACATCATACTGAACCTGGTGGCCTTTAGTTAACCAAATTCCCGAACCTGAGGAAGTTTTAGGGCACTAGCACTTCTTCCTTGATAACTGAGGGACTATAATTTCCTTCTGAGACAAAATTCAAAGAAAAAGCCCGCACTGTGGCACCAAATATCCTCAGGTTCTGAAAGTTGAGACCGAAAGACAATTCTACGTTCAAGTTCGTGAGAATTCACAGCTCGAAACCCAAAAACGAATCCGTGATTGGGCCCCAAAAATACAAAAAGCCCCTCGTCATACCAAATTGCTGAAGGAAGTTCAAAAGTTCAAACGCAGACACGCTTTAACCTTGGCGTTTGCAGTTTAGACTAGAGAACAAATCTTATTTCCGGTTTTCAAGAATCGATGGCTTCTAGCAATCTTGAGAATCCAGACTTTGAGACGAGGCGAAGAATGTAGTTGTTCATGTGGGAAAAAATCCCTCTAGCCATATTCTTGAAAATCTAAATCTTGAAAACCAGTGAGGAATTAGGAATTCTGGCCTACAGAGCAATTCATATCATACTAGACCTATAGTAGCCTTAAGTTCACCGAATTACCGAACCAGAGGAAGTTTTTTCCTTGTCATACCAAATTTCTAGGGCAAGTTCAAAAGTTCAAAAGCAGACAAGCTTTACTTCAGGGATTTGCAGTTCAGACTCAAAAACTAGGAGTTGACCAAAACTACCAAACCTGAAGAAGGTTTAGAGTATTCAAACATTTTGACATGTTTCATGTCTTTGTTCTGGGCTCATCTTTATGGGAATTTTACCCTGTGGCAGTGATTCTCAAATTTGCGAGTGCACCCGGGTCCGAGGCCCCTCGACCTCTGTTGTTTCTAGCTTTGTAATATAATGGAAAGGTGTAGGCTAGATTTATACTAGGTTAAGGAAACTCCGACAAAAGTTGGTGATGTCATAAGTCGGTGAAGTCATAAGTTGGTAACGTCATAGGTGGGTGACGTCATAAGTCGGTGAAGTCATAAGTCAATGACGTCATAGGTTTGGTGACGTCATAGGTCGATAACGTCATGAGTTGGTAACGTTATAGGTGGGTGACGTCATAGGTTTGGTGACGTCATAGGTCAATAACGTCATTAGTTGGTAACGTTATGAGTTGGTAACGTCATAGGTCGGTGACGTCATAATTTGGTAACGTCATAAGTTGGTGATATCATAAGTTAGTGATGTCATAAGTCGATGACGTCATAAGTAGGTGACGTCATAGATCGGTGATGTGGTAAGTCAGTGATGCCATAATTTGGTGACGTCATAATTCTTGGCGACGTCATAAGTTGGTAACGATATAAGTTGGTGACGTCATAGGTCGTTGACATCATAATTTGGTAATGTCATAAGTCAGTGATATCATAAGTCAATGACGTCATATGTCGGTAAAGTCATAAGTTGATGACATCATAGGTCCATGAGTGACGTCATAAGTTGGTGACATCATAGGTCGGTGATGTGGTAAGTCAGTGATGCCATAATTTGGTGACGTCATAAGTTGGTAACGGTATAAGTTGGTGACGTCCTAGGTCAGTGACGTCATAAGTCAGTATCGTCATAAATCTTTGAAATTATAAGTCGGTAACGTCATAGGTTGTAGACGTCATAAGTTGATGACTTCATAATTTGGTAACGTCATAAGTCGGTGATATCATAAGTCGATGACGTCATAAGTTGGGTACGTCATCGTCATAAGTCGTCAATTCTAGTTACCTTAGAACATTAAGAGCAAACTTCTCCAAAGTCCGAGCTCCCTGCGCAGTAGTTTCTAGCTTAGCCTGAAAATTTTACCCTTCGACAGTGATTCTCAAATCTGCGAGTCAAAGTTCGAATCCTGGGCCCCCTCCCCCAAAGGGACTTGGAAAAATTTCGAGAAAATTTTCTCAGGAGTGATTCTGAAACCTGCGAGTCCGAGTCCCCGTCCCTCCGTACTCTCTAGCTTATCCTAATATGATGAAAAGGTGTAGGCTAGATTTATACTGGGCTAAGAAAACTCCGAGAGCCATTATGACGCTATTAACTTGTGACGTCATAAGTCGGTAACGTCAGAAGTCGATGACGTCATAAGTCGTCAATCCTGGTCCACTTACAACATTAAGAGCCAACTTCTCCTAAGTCTGAGGCCTCCCCCCCCCTGCGCAGTAGTTTCTAAGTTAGTCTAATATGCGGGGCAAACGAGCGAAGCGAGTGAGCCTTAATTCAAAGGGAAAATGTACACAACGGCATCAAATACCCTCAGATTAAGAAAGTTGGGATCGAGAAATAATTCTATTTTCAAGTTCCTGACGACTTCTAGCTCAAAACCCTAAGACGAATTCGTGATTGGGTCCGAAAAACACAAAAATTCTCTTGTCATATCAAATTGCTGGGGAACAAAGTTCGAAAGACACGCTTTACCCTAGGGGTTGGCTGTTCTGACTGAAAAACGAATCTATTTTCTGGTTCTCAAGAATTCATAGTTTGTAGGAATCTTGGGAGTCCAAACTTCGAGACAAAGAAAACAATGTATATAGTCTTGTGAGAAAAGTATCTTTCTTGAAAATCTACTAATCAGTTAAGAATATTGAATTCTGATCTACAGAGCAATTCACATCATACTAGACCTCCTTTAGTTTACCAAATCCCCAAACCTGAGGAAGTTTTAGAGTATTCAAATTTCTTCTTCGATAACTGAGGCACTATCATTTCCCTGTCAGACTAAATTCAAAGATAAAATTTCAACAATGGCACCAAATACTGTCAGGTTCTGAAGGTTGAGACTGAGAAACAATGCTATTCTCAGAATTGCCAGCTCGAGACCTAAAGACGAATTCGTGATTGGGTCCGAAAAACACAAAAATCCCCTTGTCACACCAAATTGCTAGGGAAAGTTGAAAAGACACGCTTTAACCTTGGGGTTTGCAATTTAAACTCAAAAACGAATCTGACTTTGGATCTCGAGCCGAAAAATTTAGATCTCCTCGTCGAAATCTGATCCCGACGACGCGACCAAAATTTTTCTTTCGAGTTTTTCATTCACTAACAACCCTCCTTCTCTAATACTACCCCCGCCGTAATAATAGCGTCTTTCTATTGAATTGCAGTAGATAAATTATATAGGTATTATTAGCACTGCCGTCATTAATGAAATCCGTCAAGACATATTTTTCGCTTTTTTACTAGATAGGCCTAGTTATAATTCATTGTAGTATTAATAAATCATTAACATTATATTCTTTGATGTCTTCAATCGATACAGATCCACCTGCCTATGATTACACTTTCAAAAATAGCCTAAATCAATGACCTCGAGAGGAAGTGTAATGATGAGCAATATTGTTGTGATAACAAAATCTATCGTCGTATTCATCAAAATTATCCATTCTCTGTCAATATCTTGATAATAGTGAAAATTAAATATACTCTTACATTTTGACGGCGTACTCATCGATCGGCATATTCGATAGAGTGCTCATATTGAACGGCCTCGCAATACTGATAGTAAATTTTGCTTTGAGCGCAGGCTCGTCAAAGCAGGGGAATGCTTGTCTCGCGTCTGTTGGTTGAAACTGGGTAACTGCGATCCATCTATAAAACATCGAAGACAATTACGATTACGCGGAAGTCAAATGATACCTCCAGGTGTATTGTAGGCGCTCGTACATTAACAATACAAAACACAATGACTAAATCCGACAAGACCTACCTGAGTTCATTTTCTATTTCGTAGGAACTTCTGTAGAAACCTTGTAATCTATCATTTATATATCCAGAGTAGCGAATGAAGATACGATATTGATATCCGGGCTCTAGAGTCTCTTCCAAATGTAAAATGAAAAATTGTTTCTCAAGATCGTTAGAGTGACTGCGAACCACGACCTCATCTTCACCTCTGTCGTCAAATTCGTTCGTTAGTGGTCGTAATTTGTAAACATTCCATCTCAAAATGACTAGGTTTGACTGGTGTAACGTTATGTCGTCAGTGGGTTGAGTGACGTTAACAATTATTGATACTTCCCCGTCGAAAGTGAAATTGCCTGTAAAACAAATAATGTGTCGTACCTTAGCATACCGTTACAAATAATTAACACAGACATTTGTATCGTTTGTTGTTAATTAATTAAATAAAATATATGTCACGATCACGCATTTGATTACCCGTCCTCATACAAACGAATATCGATGAATTCGCGACAAAACAGATGTTTTTTTTATCGGTAAGTATGTTACGAATGCCATCGATGGTAAGAAATGATGCCATCTGCTTCACAAAATTCCGCATAATAACAAAAAAAAATATCATACCTTCCCAGATATAAGGGACGATTTTCAGTTTGTAAGTGCTTGGAACCACGGACCTCGGCAATCGTAAATTCTTCTTCGGCTTAGAAGTGGACGTTTCATCGTAAGTTTCCAAATTGATGTGTCTGACCGAAACGCTCGATTGACTGACGGAGTGTTGACAAGAGAAATATTTATAAATTAGAATACTGGAAGAGAGTACAGACAGCAAAAAGACAACGCTTAGCGGAAACGCTAGGAAGTAAGGCACTCGTAAAGTTTTTTTAGCTTTTTTCGACGTCGAATTATCACCACTCTCCATGACCTCCAACACTTCAGGAATATGAGTCATTCGTTTTTGATTGATGTAGCACCATCTGCGAAAAATAGAAAAAAAAATTATTGGACACTGTTTCATAATAGCGCACCAGACATGGTTCACGAGGTTTTTAAGTTTCTGAAGACTAAGGCCAAACTAAGAGTGACGCATGTGAAGATTTGGTTTATTAACGAATGCCTGAGACGAGGCATTATTCCCAAGTATGCGACTATCAAGCTACCAGGGAACAACGCAGCAGCAAAACGCACTAAAATACAAGCCGAAAAACTGAGGGTAAAGAACGAAATAAATGAACTCTACAGGAAAATCACCACTTTGAATGGTTTATTGTAGGATCAACATTTCCATTTGGTCAACTCACTCCACCCTCTGGAATTTGAAGAACTTGTTGCTAGAAGAGGAGATGACAAAAAAGGAGAAGGCTACGTGGATAAACAAGTGGGTGCCCAAACAAAACAGATTAAGAAGAAGCTTGCTGAATTAACTCGGAAGAAAGAAGGAAAAGAAAGAGAGACCGAAACAGCTACGCACAAATTTGCTCCCAGAACCGAGAACCTTTCAAGCGTTACTTTTACGGTAGAAGAAAAAAGACTGCTGGACAAAGGCATTAAATACGTGAAACCAGAAAGGCTGAACCAGCGCCAGCTTGGAAGTATGGCCATTAGCTGCGAACAAGTAATCCAAACCATGAAATACGATGTGAGGCAAGAAGCTCGAACCAGAATTGGGAAAGTACTGTTGGACATTAAAGAGAATCTGTGCCGAACCGATGTCAGAACGCAAGTAATGCAGAAGAAGGTCACAGATCTCCAAAAGAAGATCCGACAGAACAACCTGATTTTGACGAAGGCGGACAAAGGCAGCAGATGGATAAGGATGACTACACCCAAGGACCCAACACAGAAATACTAAGAGGACCTGAAAGCTGTGTTGAAACGGAACAATGTATCTGGTAATGGCAGGACGCTTGAAATGAACCCGGTAGCACCAAGACTCAAGGGGCTTGTAAAACTCCACAAAGCGAACCGTCCAATGAGACCCCTGGTCAACAGCATCCAATCACCCTGCTACAAGATAGCAAAGATTGTAGCCACATTCTTGAAAGAAAACTACCAGTTTGCTACGAGAAAGAGCGTCAGAAACAACGGAGAACTGATGGAGCAACTGGACAAGTTGGAAATCAAGAGTAACGACAAGCTGATATCCTTTGATGTGACTAACGTATTTGGAACCATACCGAAGGAGGAACTTCTCACTTTGCTCAAAAAGAATAAATATCATGGGAATCCTGATGGACTAAAGTACGCCAATATAGTGGAAGAGATCTTGAGCCAGAACTACTGCCGCTTCAATAACAAATTCTACGACCAGGAGAGGGGACTTGCGATGGGATCACCGTTGTCACCAATCCTGGCAGAGATATTCATGAACGACATGGAAAACATGATATTGAAGGGCAGCAAGTTCAGAAACTCAATCAAGCACTGGGCCAGCTATGTAGATGATATCCTGATTGTATGGACAGGCACTAACAGACAGGTGGACTTGTTGCTTTTGGAAATGAATGCGATGAATGACAGCATCAAATTCACAGTGGAAAAAGGCAATGAGACCATCAACTATTTGGATCTTACACTCACACTAGATAGTAATAGGATAGAGTACAAAATCTACAGGAAGCCAACGCACACAGACACCATCATCCCAAATGACTCCTACCACCACCCTAAGCACAAGCTAGCGCCAATTCAGAACTACTGCCATCGAGCTATTTCTGTACTAAAGAACAATGAAGAGAAGAGGAAAGAAATAGAGGCAGTAAAGCAGATCGCAAAAACCAATGGCTACCGTAGTGGTGTGGTGGAGGCAATCTTTAGGAAAATGGAAACTAAAAAGGGAACCCATGAGAGCACGGTGAGAAAGTACTCCGGATCAATACCATAAATAGGAAAGTATACAAATAAAGTGATAAAGGCATTCAATGGCTATGAAGTAAATGTGGGTATCCAGAATAACCTACCCATGGTGAAAAGAATTAGCAACGACCAGACGGAAGCCAAGGACGAGGGGAGCTTGAGTGGAGTTTACAGGCTCAGTTGTGACCAGTGCGAGGGCATATACATTGGTGAGACTGGGAGAAAGTTTGAGATCAGGAAGAAGGAGCACGAAAAGTCGAAGGAGAAAGAAGATGGCAAATCACTGTTTGGCAAACACTGTAATGAGGAACACCACAATGGAGATGGGATATTTGAAATCATACGTGTAGAGAATCGCTTGAAAAGAAGAAAACTCTGGGAGCAAATGGAGATTGCAAAAGCCAAGAGGAAGAAAGCCTTCCTCTTGAACAATGTAGTCACATTCGACAGCGAAAAAAATATTCGGCCTGGTGATTGGACGAGAGAAAAAGAACACAGTTGACCAATAAGATGGCAAGAAACCAGTTAGCCATTAGGAACACCGTATTTAGCTTTAGAATGAGAACCAATCACTAAGCACTAAACAGCATGTTTTAGCCAATAAGAACGCATTGTCTAAATAGTGTAAGAATAAGTCTCTGAGTGAACCAATCACAGCACAGCATTGTTACAGCCAATAAGATCACAGTGTTATACTATAAAAACTCTTGTTTAAGGCCTTTTCTTCAGTGGCGACACAACTGATGATGGGATAACACCCGAAAGTACTTTTGTAAAAGCAACTATTAAAGTAGAATTGTACATTTGAAAAGACTTTTTCAATTTCTTTTTTCAATGGTAAAAAATGTACAAATCTAATATCAAAGACCTTTGTCTAGTATAAGTCTACTCGAGAATAAGTTAAGCTAATGGCTTTTGGAGGGCTCACTCTCCGTACTAGTTGTCCCCCTTCTTGGTTTAGTGGGTAAGTCGGGTGTCCATTGCAATTCAAGTCAATCACTTTTAGCGGCTCACTTACGGCCTTCATGGTGTAGTATGAGTCTAGTTTACAATTTTTTGGAGATACATCTTTATGAATGTATAATACCATTTCCTGCACAGAAGTGTATAGACGCCCGGAAACCCGGGCGCATTGCAGGGCAGCCAGATGATATTTTCAAAAATCCGCATCCGCCATTTCTTTCTACAACCTAAAAAATTTCGACGGACTTTTACCAATTCATCAATAACGATCAGGAGAAAGGTGTCTCTTCTATTGGCAACTGAGGTACCTTTTCCTTGATCGACTTAACGGCATTATTCCATAACAACCAGGAGAAAAGTATTTCTCACAAGAAGGCATCATGTACTTTTGCTCTGAGCACTAGAATTCCGTATTTTACGCAAACCCCGTAAAAAAACTAATCTCCTCGAGGACCGAAAATCCGTAGATTTGGCAACACTGACGTATTTTCAAGATTTAGGGGGTAGAGGAAAAACATGAAACATGTAAAAATAAATAAAAATAATCAACGCAATTTTGACTTTGAAGTCGACTCAATTTGGACTACTAGCGGTTAATTTTAAGTCTAATTTTGATCCGTTTTAGTCGATTACGAGCTCTCTTTATGAAGAAGCACCTCGGATCCCTCCCGGAAGCTGTGCTCGGTAGCAATAAGATGGTCAGCGAATGCCGAATCTCCCACTTCACCCTTCTGCCGGGCTACCTTATGCTCATTGACTCTATAAATCTTGAGCTGGCGACCAGTTCCCCCAATGTAAATACTCTTTCAATCGATACATTCTAACCTGTACACTCCACCCTACACTCCACCCTTCTCATCTTCAGGAATTTGATCTTCCACCCTAACAAACAACCCTTTGACAGTGACAGGGTTGTAGTACGCAGATCGAAAGCCAAAGGGGTGAAGAGTCCGGCCTTAATGAAGAGAAAACTTCTCCAAAAATGGGAGCCTAATCCATCGTAGTCTCTCACAGCTATAATGGGGCGGGGGAGGGAGGTAGTAGTGTCGAGGCATTTTCTAGTAATCTTCCAACGCACCATCATCGCGTCTATGTCCAAGTGAATCTCATTCACTGTAGACAGGTTTTATATGGTCAGTAACTCCTTCCTGAAGGCAGTTCGACTTGGAGGAATGTCGGTCGGTCTATATGGACTAAGCTGTTGAAAGCAGCGTATTTGTGGGCAACAGAGCAGAATGACGACCTGTGGACTGAAACATCGGTCGACGTACCTTTCCTATAAATCTCAAACTCATGGACCCCGTCTTTTTCGGAGACAGTAAGATCCAAGGAGTTAATCAAAACGCCTCCCACGTCCAAAGTAAACCTTATGGACGGGTACAGCTCATTAACCCGTAAAGCCTATTGATTGGTCGCTGTCTTCTTTTTTGCTTTGACCACTGCCACTCTTCCTTCAGCAAGGAGCTTGTGTGGTAGAAGAGCCTCTGTTAAAGCAGTGCGGTAAGCACTAACACACCTTAATGCACCTCTTCGTTGAATCTTTACCGTCTCTCTCCACTAAAGGGTATCTTAATGGAATCGGCCCATATTGGGGCACCTTTCAGGAGGATCGACAAGGCGGTGCTCGTCATGATCTTCAATGGTTGAGAGAAAGGTAAGGAATCAAGGGATGAGGGAGAGGGGGTGTGCCAATATATGCGCGAGACACATGAATGCCGGCCCTGTTTGAATTGCACATAAAATAAATTATAATTGGAAGTTGTGCACTTTATCTTTATTTCTTGAGGAAAAAGGTTGAGAGAATAGTGAAGACAGGAGGAATGAGGGAGAGGGGAAGTGCTATAATACATAAGCTGCAGACACATGAACGCTGTCCCTGCTTGGATTGCTCCCTGCTTGGATTGCGCTAGTTAGTATTATAAAATGAACAAGAATTGTATGTTGTGCTTTTTATCTTCATTTCCTCTGAAAAAAGGTTGAGGGAAGACTGAGGAAGGCCTGAGAGAGAGAGAGGATGTGCCAATACATGCGCAAGATACATTAACACCGTCCCTGTTTTGATTGCTCCCTGCTTGGATTGCGCAAGTTGGTCTTATAAAATAAATGAAAATTGTAAGTTGTGCACTTCCATCTTTATTTCTTGTGGAAAAAGGATGAGGGAAGACTGAGGAAGGGAAGGATAAGGGAGAGAGGATGTGCCAATACATGCGTGAGATAACGCCGCCCCATTTTTTATTGCTATAGGTAAAATGAATGAAAATTAGAAGTTGTGCACTTTATCTTTATTTCTTGTGAAAAAAGGTTGAGAGAAAGGTGAGGACGGGAGGGATGAGGGAGAGGAGAAGTGCCAATATATGTCTGAGACACATGAATCCTGCCCTTGCTTGGATTGCACTGTCCCTGCTTCTATTGCACTGTCCCAGCTTGGATTGCGCAAGTTAGTCTTATAAAATAAATCAAAATTGTAAGTTGTGCACTCTTTTCTTTATTTTTTGTGGGAAAAGGTTGAGGGAAGACAGAAAGAGGGAGGGATGAGGAAGAGGGTAAGTGCAAATATATGTGCTAATATACGTGCAAGACACATGAACACTATCCTTGCTTGGATTACACAAGTTAGTATTGTAAAATGAACAAAAAATGTAAGTTGTGCACTTGTATCTTTATTCCTTGTGAAAAAATTTTGGGAGAAGAGTGAGGAAGAGTGAAAATTGAGATAACCTCTTACTTCAAAAAAAGTAGGCAATTGGTGACACTAGTATAATAGGAGGTAATAAACAGACTTGAAAAAAAACACGCTGGGGGTGATGTACCCGGCACTCAACCTTCACAACAATGATGGACTGCGCCAATTGGCACAGCACTGGACTCAATGAGTTGATACGTGAGAAACTCCAAGTAGAGATCTCGGTGACCAGTCCACCTACATAGCACGTCATCTACATATTGGGCCTATTACAGTGCTGCCAGATGATATCTTCAAAAATCTGTATCCGCCATTTCTTGTAAGACCTGAAAACAGATTTCTACAGACTTCGACTGATTTATCAATAACGATCAGGAGAAAGGCATCTCTCGTCAGAAAAACTTCAAGGTGCTTTCTCCTTGATCGGCTCAATGTTACGGAAGACTGCATTGTCAGCCCATAACGACCAGGAGAAAAGTACCTCTCATACCAGTGTCTATGGTACTTTTCCCTTGAGCGCTAGGAATCTGTATTTTACGCAATATCCGTATCTTTTTCGAGGACTAGAGCTCAGTTTTGCAAGCCTTTATTATACTAGGCCTGAGACTAAAAGAGGGGGTGAACGAGTGCAGGTTCGTCCGTTCGTGAAAATGACCTTCTGACTTTTAGCCTTCATTATATCTTCATTATATTAGGACTAGTATACAGTATACTAGACCTGAAGCGGCTAGAGTTGCTATACGACACCTGAAATAAACTATTTCTTAAGTAGACTTATACTAGACCAAGAAGAGGGGCGAACGAGCGAAGCATGTTACCTAATAAAAGACATAAAACAGGATCTTTATTTATATTGCTACGCCAGAAAATTCTAACAGGACCCATCCCCTTGGGAGAACGAGGCAAGGGAGGCTGCACAACATCTGCAGCTCAGAAGAAAAACCTAACCTAACTTAACCATGACCATGGGACTTGAGAAAATTTTTGTTGTCGTCCAATCACTTATAGCTTGGAGGTTGAAATTTTTCCAAGTCCCTCTCTCATCACCTATAGCTCGGACTATCACGTATAGTTCGAAGGTCAAAATTCTTCTAAGTCGCCCACTTATTACCTAAGTTCGAAGGTCAAAATTCTTTTCGACTTCCCCCTCCATTTTCTACAAGGAGGAGTCCAGGCTTAGTTCAAGTCCAGTATACTGTATGTTGGTGAATGATTTCTCAATAACGATCATAAGGAAGGTATCTCTCATACATATAACTGAGGTACTTTTCCCTTGAACGACTCAATGTTATAGAAGAGCGGTGTGCAATGACCCAGAGAAAAGTATTTCTCATACAAGCGACTGCAGCACTTTTCCCTCGAGCCCAAGAAATCCGCATTTTACGCAAAATCCGTAGAAAAATACCAACTTTTCTCGGGGATTGGAAATCCGTAATATCTGGCAGTACCGATAGCCCGATTAAAATAGCTCCTTCAAGTAACTAGATGTACAATACTCCATTCGCCAATTGGCCGAGCCCCTTCAATGAGCCACATATACAACGTTTCAAACACCATAAGACTCATAAAACAGGTTCCCTGCCTCCGCGCATTTCACTTTGTTCAAGAACCCGCAAGTTTTTTTCATCATCCACCTATTCACTATTATTTTCAGTATAAGCCTTGGTCGGGGGGCTCTTTTCATAGTCTCAAGCCTAGTATAATGAAAGCTTAGCCCAGCACATAGTAAACTGTAAAAGGAAACTGACCTTTGTCAGTACAGGCCTAGTCAGCCCCCCTTCTTAGTCTTGTATAAGTGTGGTATAATTATGTATATTAGGCCTATATAATGAAGGCTATATACCTACTACAGCAGCCTAATTCAGGCCTAGAATAATGAGGGTTTTAGCCCAGTATAGGTCTAGTATATAAGGTCATTTGGCCGGATGGACGCGGGCACGCGAATTTCAAAATCAGAGTAGGGATCAGAGCAAAGACATGAAATATTTCAAAAATGAAAAATAGTTCTACGAGTGAATTTACGTTTAAGAGTCATAATGTTGGTTAGATTGATGAATTGTACATTTGTCACCGAAATCTCGTGACCAAGGAGCTTCCCGGCGAAGGAGGATCAAGTGCTTCGAATTAATTAAAATACTTGATACCACTCAAACCGAGCAGATGAACGATAATAAAATTGAAGCGTGAAAATTATACTCGTAATTTACAAACACCGCTATCCGTATGATTTCTATAAGACGTCTGCTGCTATAGAGCAGAAAGAGAAAATAAGATGAATTTTATCATATTCGTATACATATATTACGTATCATTACTGTCGCTGGTTATTGTCATCGTCGTCATCCAGTATGATGAAAACGACGTAAAATTACATCTATGAGAACGGAATGAATTATTAAACAATAGCGACCTAATTCGAAGAAAAGGGGAATATATCACTTAATATGAGGCTAGTGTTTTCTCATCAACGCTCTAAATGTGTAAGAAATTTTGCATGATTAATCGCAGCAAGGCGCATCGCGGTGTAGAGACGACAATGATGACAGAATCCAGATTCGCACAGACGTTATAAAATTACTCTCGGCTAGCTGCGACAAAGACGTAGAACATGGAGACTAATTTCCTACACACATCTGAAAGTGCGTTCGTATCAAATCGTTTCGCGATAACGCGAGTGGCATTTATTCGAGCAGGTAATAATGGCAATTTAAAAAGCGTAGTAGTTTACAGACTCCTACGTAGAAGGAGGAAACGTTACGCCGAGTCAAGATGATGGAAATTTCAATACGATTATTTAGGATGAGCAATTGTCATCTCGACGAATGTGCGACAATTACTGGTACTTGAAGTGAGCAAGAGAGTATTAATAGATAAAGAACGACGAGTAGACGTTAAGAAAAGGCGGTGAAAGTTAAAGGAAGACAGAAACGCTTTATTTCCGACGCACACACGCGTTCGGTTGTCGTAAGTTACATACTGTATTCTGTCCCGTGACACGTATTTTAATTTATGGTACAGAAACCCGTCGATATGAAAAACAGAACCGATTTAACATCGCGATATAAACTCTTTCCCCATTGGAAAAAAAAAAAACGCGTTCTATCCTCGGACACTATCCATAAAAGGGGGTAGGGACACTTCAAGAATTCACGCTCATATACGCCACAGATAAATGGCTCGTCCACCTACGAAACGTGAGTACACTCCGTTTCCGTGTATTTCTCTTCCAACTCCCAAGAAATTTTTATCGAAACTCATGCATACTAAATTGAAGGTATAAAAAAAAAAAAACACCAACACTGCAGCAGTTTGATCACCGTAATTTCCTCGAGAAATGTGTGGTATACATTTTTCAACATAATGTACGCGAATGTGTCGGCATAAGGACAGCTTGCCAATTTAGAATATTTAAAAGCCCACAGGATACATAATAAATTAGAATTTATATTGGCTTACGCAAGTTTCATCAAAGTGGACTGGGAGGGTGAGAGTTGGAGAAGAGTAAAAATTTATGCGTTTCGAAAAATTGTTCATTTGGGAATTATTTCATGAAATAAATTTTTCGCACGTGTTTTTTCAAGTGAATTGACGAGCAGATATGATGGAAGAAATCGGCGATGTCCTCTTGGATCTCGTTTCCTATCCTACCGAATATAAGTTGCACGAGTTGGAGACTTCCAGGTGAAATCGTTCTTTTCTACGTTCTTACCAGAACCCGCAATTGAATTTTTCTTTGCCTGACCCTCCTAGTAAGGGTAGATCCCGCTTCTTGAATGGGTGTGTGTATTCGGGGAATGAGATTTCAAAAACTTCGAGCTATAATATCTAGAGAGAAAATTTGAAGAAATCTCGACTCTTGCGAGATACATGAGGACTGAGATTTGAGAAGACCTCGACCCTGCAGCTGTAGTTATGAAGAAAGGGACTTGTTATTCAACATTGACTCTAAAATTATGTACTCAAAAAGAAGGACAGCAGGTCCAACGAATCATTTCGACTCTAGATTGATGTAGTGACTCAAAATCGATACAAATGTCGGATACATTTTCCCTTATTTCGACAGCTGGAATTTGACTCAAAACTCGCCTCTATGGATTGTCAAAATTGAGTCGATGCGCACGCAAATTTTCAAATGAGGGTTGGATCAAAGCAAAGACATGAAACATGTCAACAAAGTTCAAAATACAATACACCAAGTCGGATGCTAGACATGAAACATGATCTTCTGACAGGGAACCTGTTTTTATCGGGGGAGGGGTCTTTCCAGAGAAAACTTCCGGTGTCCGGTGCCCGCTTTCCGGCCGGCTGGCAAACGTCGAAAAATTTTCAAGTCCCCTCCTGTCACATATAGTTCGGAGATCGAAAATTTTCCAATTCCCCATCCTATCTTATCTAATATATAAAGCGGAAAGTTTGTCTGTCTGTCTGTCCTTTTATAACTCAAGAACCGCCAACCTATCGACTTGAAACTTTCGCCACATATTCAAGTCACTCAGGAATGAAATTTTAGCCATAAATGAGAATTTTAGCTCCCATACAAAGAAACTTCTTATTAAAAATTGTGTCCTCGCTGTACGCATCACTTAACGCGATGCGATTCAATTTATTGAAAAAAGGTACCTGCACGCAACTGTCGACTGTATTTCTCTCCTACGCTGACATCCTGTGTTCACAAGAACCGGACTAGCACGTTACCTGTTCAATAGTAACACGTTAGAGGTGATCCTTTCTCTTTTCTTAACGTTAACGGAAGTACGGAAGAAGAATATTTTTCTGTCTTTGTTCATTATATGGATCTCTATACCTATACTGTGATGTGTATGAAGTACATCAGTCCATAGCTTTTGAACGCATTCGCCTACCAAGACGGAATTGGTTTTGAAAAACTTTCCACTATTCGAGTAAAGCATTTGAATGAATTTCAACGGTTCGTCTTCCTCAGGATGGAGAAATGGGCGAAAAGATTTGAAAAAAAAAAAAAAACGAGGATTATCAACGTAGTAAACCTGCTACTTACTGTACGCGGTGTTCCAAATGTTCGAATGCGTGTGGGAGAGAGAGAGAGAGAAAAAAACCAAAAAATTCAAGTGAATCCACAGTCTCTTTAATTCTCAACCTACACATTGAATGTTATTGGTAAAAATAAAGTATTGTCAAAATACCTAAATTTTTGAAAAATGTAGAGAGCTAGCAAAGCGGCCCCTTGAGACGCAAGATACCTTTAAAATCCAAATAGCTACAAATACAGATATCTACTCAACACAAGGCTGGCGGTCAGGTGCGCGCCAAGCGCTAGTATGTATACTAGAATAAAGCTAGTATAATACAAGGAGCCTGATTATAGCCCAGTAGAATTACAGTAAATAAGTGCTTTGAAAAAACAAAAAAAATGTCCATCAAAGCTTTTATTGCTGAAAAGTGTTGGCCTTGGTTTCCTTGTTATGTGGTAAAAACCCAAGACCGCCACCCATAGAGGAACCCCTTAAAAAAGAGGCTCATTCGGCACATTTATTGGTTTTTCGAATTTTTCTCGAAAAGTATGAGATTTAGAGCAGAAATACTTCCGTACAAAAAGATTCCTCATAAAATTTACCATCGATTAAAGTCATTACTTCTTCGGTTACGATAATTTGACGCTGTATAACAATATCTGCAAATTTACTGTTTTTATAAATTTTCGATTTTTCGAGTCTTTTCCTAACGTTTTTCTAATTTTTGTCAAAAAGTTTGAGATTTAGAGCACAAATACCTCAGTACAAAAAGATTTCCCATAAAATTTACCATCGAATAGAGTCATTACTTCTTCGGTTACGATAATTTGACGCTGTATAACAATATCTACAAATTTACTGTTTTCAGAAATTTTCAATTTTTCGAGTCTTTTCCTAACGTTTTTCTGATTTTAAACTTCGAGAAATTATTGTATAGCTTCTAATTATTGTAACTGAGTAAATGACGAGGTCAATCAGTAGAGAATTATACTGAGAACATTTTTGCATTTATGTATTTTCCCTCTAAATCTCAAACTTTGTTGGGAAAATCAGAAAAACATACAGAAAAAACTTGAAAACCTGACAATTTCCAAAAACAGTAAATTTTCAGATATTGTTATATGGCTTCAAATTATCGTAACCAAAGAAGTAATGACTCTATTCGATGGTAAATTTTATGGGGAATCTTTTTGTACTGAGGTATTTCTGCTCTAAATCTCAAACTGTTTGAAAAAAATCAGAAAAACGTTAGGAAAAGACTCAAAAATCGAAAAATCAAAAATTTATAAAAACAGAAAATTTGCAGATATTGTTAGGCTTCAAATTATCGTAACCGAAGAAGTAATGACTCTATTCGATGGTGAATTTTATAAGGAATCTTTTTATACTGAGGTATTTCTGCTCTAAATCTCAAACTGTTTGACAAAAAATCAGAAAAACGTTAGGAAAAGACTCGAAAAATCGAAAATTTATAAAAACAGTAAATTTGCAGATATTATTACACAGCGTCAAATTATCGTAACCGAAGAAGTAATGACTCTATTCGATGGTGAATTTTTTGGGGAGTCTTTTTGTACTGAGGTATTTCTGCTCTAAATCTCATTCTTTTTGAGAAAAATTCGACAAACCAAAAAATGTGCCAAATAAGCCCCTTTTTTAAGGGGTTCCGCAAAGGGTGGGGGTGATGGGTTTTCACCACATAACAAGGACACCTAGGCCAACACTTTTCAGCAATAAAAGCTTTGATGGACATTTTTTTTTTTTTTTTTCAAAACGGTAATTCTACTGGGCCTATTAAAATAGATCCTTTAAATACAGTCGAATCTGTCTAAGTCAAAACTCAAGGGAAACACTTTTCAATTCGAGTTATAGAGATTTTCGAGTAAGATGATTTCGAGATAGCAAGATTTATTCAAAAAAATTTCGACTTACTAAAATTTTCATTTGAAATTTTGAATGAGCCCTAAATCTAATAATTGGAGAACTGACGTGGCGTTTGGAGGGGAAAATTTTACGGTAACTGCTTGCGATGGAGGAATATTAAGATGAGGTGTAACGTTATCTATACAAAAAGAAGAACTTGCCTTTTTTCTTTACGCATTTTCCGGTCAATTTTTGAGAGCCATGACGAAAAAATTCCATTCGTTAGTGCATGAAGCTTTGAAAAGCGGGGAAACTCAATGTGTGGACGAAAAAATTGCTTCGAGTTATAGGAACATCATTTCTTACGTGATTCGAGATATCCAGATTAATTTGTATTGAGTGTTATGGACATTTCAAGGGAAAGGCATTTTCTTTCGAGTTGTGGGGTTTTTCGAGTTATGTGGTTTCGACTTCGACAGATTCGACTGTAATTAGATATGCAATACTTCAAACACCGCCCCTTCAATAAGCCAGGCATGCAAAGCTTCAAATACCATGTGACTCATCAAATGGCCCTTCCACCATGAAACATGTTTCCTGCCTCACCTCTCGATGATGGCCATCAAGTCGTCTTTCAAACTCAAAAATATCGTTTATCCATTCTTCGTTTTTGATATAGAATTTGTACATTTTTAGGTATTTTTTCAAATTTTCATAGCAAAATGAAGGTCGGTACTTCAGAGTATCTAGATAACGCATGCAATGTCTGTAACTCCTTCACTCTTCTACTATCTGTTTGTCATTCATGGCCATTCATTCGGATCTGCTCTTCTGTTGTTGTATATGCATTGCTACCAAATAAAACCTCAAGAACATATCGCGATCTGTTGAAGGCGTTAAAAGTCTGGATCCAAGTTTGAATCTTACTCCAGAATTATTCACTTTGAAATGGCCATCATTAAAGAAATTCAGCGCACTTTTCCGTCAATTTCCGTGGGAGGCTGCCTATGTCACCTGTAGCAAAACATACACAAGCGAATGTGCGAATGTGGACTACAGAAGGAATATGAAAGAAATCCCACTGTCAATTTACACATCCGGATATGATAGTCGCGTTAGCCTTTCTGCCAAAATGTGACGTTGTTGTTGGTCTCAAGCAGTTCAAAGACTACGTTGACGAATCCTTGCGATCAGTGTGGGATTTTACGTATCGAGGACAACTACATTCGGCGCCGAAAACGAGAAGGGAGGAGACAACCAATGTTTTAAATAACAGACTTACGAAATTTTCAAACCTTCGCGCCGAAATGGTCACACTAACAGCGGAACAGGAGATACCTTGGCCTGCTACACCTGAGGAGATGGAAGCTATATTGGTTAAGCAGAATAACTGCTCCGCACCCGGCACAGATGCCATTCGGTATAAAGTAATTAAGGAGGGCTGTACAATGCCTGTTTTGCATGGGGTACTTTTCCAGCCACTTGGATAGAAGGACGGCTGGCCATCTTTCCAAAGAACGAAGTCCTCAGCAGTGTGCAGCATGGATTTCGAAGAGGCCGAGGCTGCGTGGACTGCGTCCTTGCAGCGGCATAAAGTATAGAAAGTATGCGAAATACTGGTGGCATAGCAGCAGTTGCGTCAAAATGAAGGGAGCCTTCGACCACCTACTGGGGCTCCACATCCTCACGGAATTGCTTCTTTCTCTTCTTAAGATGTCCCGTGATGTATCGGAAACAATCTCTCGTGTCAAATATGGCATGCCGGAGTATCTGCTGAGGATGTATGACAGTCACTTGAAGGGGCGAAGTGTTGTGTATTGAGACAGCACCAAACTACTGCAAAGAGGTTGCCCACAGGAGAGCGTCATCGGCCCCCTGTTATGGAACCTGGGATACAATATGATTATGGATAAGATACAAGCGAGGTGGACAAAATGCTATTGTTATGCAGATGATACACTGCTCCTTATTTGCGGTATCAACAGAGATGATGCCATCACCAAGGTGAAACGCGAAATAAAGACAGTACAAGAAGACATGGAGCCGGCTGGCCTCCTCCTCAACTCGAGAAAGACCGAGCTGATGCTAGTAACACGGAAACGGTCGGAAAAGGCATCACCATGTGCAATCACGTGTAAGATATCTGTAGACTACCCGCGTCACACGAGCTCCTACATCCACCCTACAGGCAACCTAACTTACATAAACCTACTTTTAATTACCTGTTCGTCCTATTTTCAACTTCTACTCGACAATGTTTCCAATCACCTGGAAAATAAACGAGGGTGAGCTCTTTTTCTTAAAACCACAATCCATAACTGCCGTTAACTACCAGTGCACGAAATACCTCTTACGTCGACCTTCACCAGCTAACGTATCACAATTCTCCTTCCCCTCAATCAGGGAACACACAAAACCACTTTAGCTGGCTACTAGTCCGACCACAAATGAGCAACGAGTCCCCGAGCACGGGTACAGAGCAGAAATGCCACTGTACTGTCCAAACAACTGGAAGAGCCTTCACACTACCACCTTATCTGAGGTTGGCCGGCCCCAGCATCGGATTTGTGTTCCAGCCCTTGGCATCTTCAGGATCGGCGTCTCACCTATCTATCGACACCTGCCTCCTGGCCGACAGAATGACCTGGACCCGTCGGCCCGCATTCTGTACCTGGCCGAAGCACCAACAACAAGATCATTCTCCGGAGTCAGCACCGCAAGAATCACTCTCTGGAGTCAGCACCAGAGAGTCCCGTCCTTCGGAGTCACACCGACAGGACCACGGTTCTCAGAGTCACACCGAGAACCGTCTCAAAGAACACCATCGAGAGATTTCACTCAGGTAATGTTACCATTCTGGCGAAGACACACACTTCCATCCAGCTCCGGCTAGCCAATACCCCCTCTGGGAAATCCCGGTTCAACCCTATGACAAGACTCGTTCTCTGCTCAAACTCAATCTACAGGTGCGTACACTACGCCCGAAGGTCCACCACGTTGACCACTGTAGAAAACCCATCAGGCACGCCCTCACGGCGTCCCGATAACATTTCATCGTATTCTTACGTATCATACGTGTGCACTGGGTTCCCTAATTCGGAATCAGCACCGATAACAATTCATTCACAGTTTTCTCTTCTCTCATCAAGATTACAGACGACACCTATTCGACGCTTAACTACGTCATAATAGTTACGATTAATAATCCAAGAAAAAGAGTCAGTGACTACTCACCGAATACAAAATTGACGAGTACAACACTCACAAATATTCAACAACCAAGCAACAATGCGCACTCCGCACAGATCTATAAAAATACGGGCACACCGTACGCTCACAATACTACAAGTGTGCTAGATACATTTCGATACAGTCGAAAATCAAGAGATCACAACCACTGGACACCTATTATTGTGTTCTCGTTGTCATCCCTGCTAGCTCGTCGACAGGCTTTCTTTTTAATTTCTTCCCCTACGATATAGTGCGTTCAGATAATATCCGTGACAAGATGCTGTGTATTATACTCGATATTCGACGCCAGCAAACTACGAACCAGTCTCCTGCAGTCGCGCAGTTTATATTGTCTAAATATTGTGACTCCTTATTGTTCCCATGAAGGCAACACGAGAGAGTTTCTCCTAAATAAACGTGGCCACACTGGACAGCTCTTACGGCTAATACGAGTTCATGTAGACGTACGATACGAAACTGTAACTTACCCTTCGAAAATATATACACTATTTACACACGATAGATGGAGTTTTGATACGCTCAGTCCCTTGGTTCAGATATCTGGGAGTCATACTGGACGGGGGCCTGGAATGGCTCGAGCACGTCAAATACATCTACAAGGAAGCTGCAAAGGTCATGCCAAAGCTGTGCGCCATTGCGCGGAACACATTTGGCTACAGCTGAGAGGTTAAAAGGATAATGCTGATGGGGACAGTGGGTGCACGTATGCTGTACACCAATACCGGCTGATCCCACAGATTAAAGATATAATATTGCAGTCGGTGGGTAGATAGGACACACCGCTTGATGGTATTCAACTACGGGAGGTTGTATCCGGCAGTGTCTCATCTACCCGCTACAATCATCACTGGTTGGATGCCGTTTCAATATGAAATTGCAAGGCGTTCAATCATATGAGCCGCCAAAAAGAAGGAAACCCTACTGGGCCTACTATAATGGAAATTCCCAAGATACAGCAAGAAGAGATGTATATGCATTTGACTGAGGCATCCATTGCAAGGCCTGAAATAGGAGCTGGGAGGCCAGCGAGAAAGGAAAATGGACAAGAGAACCGATGCCCGTGGCCAGGGAGTATAGGGTCCCAACCAGCTTCATGCTAGCCATGGCGCTTTGCGATATACCGCCATAAACTGAAGAAGATAAACTCGCCGGTATGCGATTGCGAGGCAGAGATACAAGATGCACGGCATGTATTTATAGAGTGTCCATTATATAACACAAGCAGGCCCTTACAATGGGATTCAACCAATACGCAGATGTACGTGAATATCTACTAACAGTCACAACAACCTTGCGGGTTAGCCTTCAGCATAAGTATCTTACACTAATAGCCTTATACATAAGAGTTTGCAATAAACAATAACCACTCCATTACTGTGATAGTCATAACTTAGCCTTCCACATAAGAGCCCCCAACACTCTCTGTGTTGGGGCTTGACTAATATAGCCCAAATGTCCTCCCTCCCTATACATTTGTATCCCTGTCTCTTCAGGTAAAGGGCGGGCACAAAATCCGAAAGGGCCTGTGCCTAAGGAATGCCGGAGGGCATCATGAAACAAAAGAGGTTAGGTTGCCTCCCGGACGGCAGACATTTTTTCCGGAAAGACCGGACCCCCTGATAAAACAGGTTTCAATTTTCTGACATAGCCGAATAAATGAAGACCAGGTAGCTTGCTTCGCTCGTTCGCCCCTATTCTTGGTCCAGTAAAAGTCTACTTGAGAAATTGATTATTTCAGGTGTTGTATAACCACTTCAGGTCTAGTATCAAGATAGTATACAAGGAGCTTCATTATAAACCCACTCTAGGTCTAGTAATGAAGGTTAAACTCACTATTTGGTTACTATCTGATTACTGTGTAAGTCAAAGAGAGATCTAGCCGCTTCAGATCTAGTATACCGTATATTAGCCCAAATATAATGAAGGCTAAAAGTCAGAAGGTCATTTCCACGAACGGACGGACGAACCTGCGCTCGTTCACCCCCTCTTTTAGTCTCAGGCCTAGTATAGTGTATGTTAGAAAACTGAGCTTTGTTAGTATAAGTACAGTTAGACCCCTTCCAGTCCAGTATAAGTTTGTTATTAGGTCTGTGCACTGAAGGCTATACCTGCTACAGAAACCTGATTCTTATAATGGATAATTTAGCCTAGTGATTCAGGTTTAGTATAATGAAAGCTTTAGCCTAGTATAAGTCGAGTATATATTTAAGGTCTTTTGGCTGGACGCACGCACGCAAATTTCGAAATCAGGGGCCTTACCCGATGAACAATTTAAAGAACTTGGAAAAAATTAGCCATGTTTTTTCCTAGTGCTTGATTATCAAACCAAAATTCAGACCACCGGGTGATCTTTCGAGTTTTGACCATTTGCAAAATATAAACCTGTCATATCCAAGAAGCGCACATATTGCAACCCGTTCAAATCGTCCTAACGATGGAAAATGATAATTTTAGAGCATCAGGATGTCTTACATTTCTTACCATTAGAGCAACCTTAACGAGACCTAATTACGAAGTTAGCACGAAGTTCTTTGAATGTAGCGATAAAGTTGCAGAATGTTTGTGTCCTGTTATTGGTTATTTTGGATCTTTAAGGACAACTCTGACGCAGGAATGGGTCATTGTCTTGATACTCGATTCGAGAGACACGATTAATCTACCTAACTATAATCCGTATACTTCTTTACATTTCTAATAAATGGATTTTATACCTCCATACATTTCCAAAAATTTAAGTGACTACGTCAGCATTTTAATTCATAAATTCCTGAAATTTTAGCCGTCGGATGTTGAAATATTCGCTTAAAAAAACAAGGCTCGTGTGTCGCAATTATACTCGTGTTCAAGTAATAATGTTCGTTGAATTCTTATATTGCTTACATTTTATTTTGTGTCAATGACTCTCATTGAATTCACGAACCCATACACCGTATAAATGATATAATCGTGATAAACGGAGAGAAGAGTATTTTTATTAAGATGATTCAAATGAAACGCGAGAATCATGAAACGGATTACCGTCTTACGTTTATTACCTCATTATTTTGTCATCTGCGCATTCTTTGCTCCAATAATCTGGTCTAGGAATTAAATTTTATTTTCGATCGTGCACATCTCCAACAGAGCTTCGAATTATAAATTTTCTAGAAAAATAAAAAAAAACCTACCGTATAAAGGTTGTATATTTTCTCATTAGCTCGTTCGTTTCGTCACAGATGAGTAGAGAAAAACTCATTACATATATTTTATATAGAAGGAAACATTGTTCGCCTCGTAAATGACGACGACGGAGTCGTGAAAAATTTTAAAACACCTTTTGACTCTAGATGTACGTGCTCGCGTAATTTCGACGCGTACCTCCGGAAATACGGTAAATATTAGCTGTATAGCGTAAAAATTTACAAGTGTGTAGAGATGGGTTTTCAATTTGCATCGACGAAAATAAAACAGCGAGACCTAATTAAACGGTTTAATTGCGTCATAATTATGATGTAAGTAAACCGTTTTTCTCATCCTAAAACGTTATACATCTTCAGTTTGCAGAATGAGGGAAGGATAAAAATACGAAAACGTGAAAGAATTGGATTTTGAAAAATTTATTGTCGCTATATTCGGCACGAAAAGAACGTAACCTGAGTTTTTACGTTATTTTTTACATCTTGAAACCTATTGAGCTCTATAGCTAGCTCGAGTCTTCAAGAAAATGAAGATTTTGAAAAATGTATCGAATAATTTACTTAGTTTCCATTACATCCTCAATGTTTTAAATCACCTCAAATGCGCATTACTAGGTAAAGGGGGTTCAGACACGGATTGATGCCCGCGTCTTTCTTGAAACCCCAAGAAGGAGGAGAAGAAAAATATTCACTCATTTTTCTGTCTTTATTATCAAAAAACTAGAGGCTACCCAAAGCAGGGAGAAAATCAATGGTGTCAAGTAACAGTCGCAGTCGCCTGTGACGCTACCTCTCTCCCTGACCCTCGTAACCCAAAACCTTATTACAGCACTCACCAACTTCTTCCTCTAAACAGTCAAGTTCTCCATCCCTTCTTCTCTGGTCTCTATAGATAGAGTAAAAACTCGGCGCTTCGCGCCTCGCCAAGGGGGGGCGCAATTATCTCACTTTCAGTAAAACTGAATAGAGCGTGGAACACTTCCTTCTTCTGAAGGTGTTTTTTTAGTTTTTTTCTAGTAAAGGATGTATAATATTATAGGAGGAAAATATTAATAATTGAAAATTTTCAATATTTTTTCGCCATCCTTGCCCTCCAATAAACTTTGGTTGATTCAACTAACAACTGTATCTTCTCTATAATAAAAAAAAAAGATATGATGGAAAGTAGCTCTTAATTTTTAATATTTAAAACGGAATGACCCAAGCTGAGATTGTGAGAGAATTTTGTGCCAGTATTTTTTGTGGATATGCCAGAAAAAGAAAAAGTAATTTGTTGATTGATTCTCAAGGGAATGGTGGAAGAATTGGATGATAGTAATAAATATTTCTCTGAGAAATCATTTCGCGGCCACCTATTGCTTTCCCTTTTTCTTCTCATTAAATTAAATTTTATTATATTAATTTTTGAATTGATTTAAAATTTTTTTTATTAAAATTTTTATTAAATTAAATAAGATATTTAAATTAATCAATATTTTAAATAAAAAATTATGAGAAATTTCAAATATTATTTTAGAATTATTTTATTTAAATTAATTTTCAAAATTTTTATTTTAATTAAATTTTTTTAAATTTAATTTTTGAATTAAAATTTATATTTAAAGTAAATATAAGAATTAATAATGAAATTAATATTGAAATAAATTTTTTTAAAAATATTTTTGAATAAAACTTTTTGATAAAAATTAGGTTACCATTTATCGGCCCGATAGAAAAGAGCAAATAAACAATAAAAAAGATCAAAATCACAAGCGTGAATAATATTCAGCAATATTTTAAAAAGACAACATTTAATTATGATATTGCACAATAAAAATATTATATTAACGGTAAGAAAATAAATTGAGTGATAGTAAAAGAATTCCACAATACAAAAATAAGATCCCCCCTCTGAATTATTTTTTTGCCAATATTTACGACACAGTAAAAAAATTGAAATGAACATTTAAAAATTTAGTTTCATTATATTAAAAGCCACAGTAAAAAACACTTCATTTTTTATAATATTATGTAGTTATATCTATTGGATAATTAGCGCACGTTTTGACTTTGCTGGGCGACCTCTTTTCATCTTCTGGCCCAAAGGAATCTGCTTAGCCTCCTGAGGAACTGAAATAGATTTTTGCCGGATTTTCAATCCAAGTATGTGTTTACATACAACGTACTTTGTAAATGAGGGGCATGTACATGAACAATCCTCATTGACGTTGTTGGGTACTGTCACCATCCAGATACCATGATAAAAGTACCTTTCTGTTGTAATATTTTTCGGTTTTCTAACGCCCAGTGATACGCTGCTGTCCATACCTTCAGAGGGATCGCCGGTGTATCAGCAAATGGTTTGTAGTTCGTGCTATTAGGATGACGATCTGTTGACCACTGAGTAATCAATTGGTCGACTTTGCGAAGAAACTGGCCAACAGGTAACCTCTCCCTCAGGGTGTTCACGTTTAATGGTTGAATTTTTCCCTTCCAGTCCATTATTCGTGAGTGGGTACCCAATTCCTGCGCCCAAAAACCACTGATTGTTCTTCAAGAGCCAGCCTCTACGGTGAAAGTATTCCATACAGTCCTTGACTTTGTTATCTTTAACTGCCCTCCACTTTTCTAGGAACAATTTTGATGCTACATCGAAAATATCTTGCTTGGAACACGTGTACAACGCTTCAATTTCAAACCTTAAGCGTCCGCATGTACCGTTCTTTGATAATACTTTTAGGTATGGCTCTAGATTTTTCAGCATATGGAATTTTATTGTTCATTCAGAAAAAATTATTGCGACCACAATTACCGTTCACTTCCTTTGACATTAATGCTCATTCACATTGTTTGAGTGTTGATACACTTATAGTTGAAACAATTTATTTTATTGCTCGTAACTGTTTTTTTATTGTTTGCTCATCTATTGTGCAAATAATCTATTCTATAGTGCCGTTTAATATACCCCTAAAAATTATTTTAATCGCCAAAATTAATATTTTAAAATTGAAACTTTTATAGTGAAAATATAAATCTACAATTTATAATTATTTCATTTCAATTTAATTTATATATAAAAAAAAAAATTCAAATAAAATGAGATTGGATTTAATCTTAATTAAATTTTTATATTATTGTACAAAAGGATTAAATATGATTTTAAATTATTTATATAAAAATCATTTTTAAATAATAAAAATTATTTAAATTTAATTATTTTCAAAATAATAATTTATAATAATTAAATTGTAATTATAATAATAATATTTATTGAAAAGAATTATTAGGTCAAGTTGATAATTTTAATATTTAAAATTTTGAAAATTAATTTAAAATACCTAAAATAATTTTTTATTCAAAATATTTTTAATCAAGTTTATATTTATTTTTAATTATTTTTGGTAGGCGTTATATGCAGATACGGTATCTACGAATAAAACGTTCAATGCAGATACTGTATCTATATGAATGAAACGTTCAATGCAAGTAGGTACGTTATATTGATAAAATTATTCTCAAATGAAACATTATCATGGAAAATTTGAAACCAAAAATTGAAAACATTGTACTAAGGTTTATACATTGCTACCGTACGAGACATTATTATTCATCACCAAAGTCATGCAGCGAGGGCAGCCGTCTTGTTGAAAGCACTCTTTATACACCTTCAGAGAGCAGCATTTTGTGAACGTCACAGTTAATCTGCTTGCATGAGCAATTCGCGCATAACAAACGAGGCAAGAAGGTGCACCATTGTTATCTTCATCACTCTCTTCACTTGACTCAATTTATATATATTTTTGCCTTTTTTTTTGCGGCTGATGTACTTTTGGAACTTATTTTGCGTTTTGTGCCTCTGTCCGCACTGGTTCTATTAAAGGAGAGCTGTTTTTCAGCACGTTTAGGGCGTCCCCGTAGTTTCACTTTCTTTTTGAAGGTCAATTGATGGCGTTTTACCTCATCAATACTCCCGTTTCCATCTGCACTCAACGTCAACAACATTTCGCCACCGCTGTTACCACACGTACCTACTTTTCGTAGCACTCAATGTTGGGGGCTGGCTTTCATTGGCATCAACAGTTGTAGGAGGAAAGTTCTCAGCAGAAAGTGCTGAACCAGCACGTATGCTGACTTCAAACTTTTTCATGGCCTGCAAATAAGTGAAAAAAACTTCTGTCCCGTGATTTGCAGATAGCGAAGCGATATTGAGACAGATGGGTAGCATCATATTATTATACTTTTGGCAAGTGTTCAAAGTATGTTTGTTAGTAGTTTCTCCTGCATCACTGGTATCTACAAATGAATCATCGCATTCACTGGTCATAAGTGAAGCACGAGGTCTGCATTCTGCAATTCCTTGTTTACCCTTGTGATAACGGGAGTGAAAGAGAGAGACATCAAATACTGCCGTTAAAGAACCAAATTCTTGTTCTCTTCTGAATAGGATGTGTCGGCATGGAGCTTGGTTGTTGCAATAGAACGTACAAGTGCATTCTAACAATGAAGAACTATAAAGAACTTCGCTGCTATCCTTGTACGTTTCTCGAGCATTTTCTGAATGCAGTGTCTTGTGCTCCCGTCAAGAAAGGAACTGTCGGGCGTTTTTTTAGTAAATCACATCGACATTTATTCATATAGATACAGTATCTGCATCGAACGTTTTATTTGTAGATACCGTATCTGCATTGAACGTTTTATTCGTAGATACCGTATCTGCATATAATCACTTCGATTATTTTTTAATAATTTTTTTTATTGATTGATTTTTATAAGTTTTTAAAATTCAAATTTATTTTAAGAATTTTTAAAAATATTTTTTAAAATTTATTTTCAAAAAAATAATAATTAATAAAATTATTAAATAAATATTAAGATATAAATAATAAACAAAGTGGTTATACCTACGGATAAATAGTATATTACAACACAAGTATCAAACGAGAGCTTTTTCATAACAAGTACGTGATTTTGCGTGACAAGCAAAGCGAGTGAAGTGACAAACGTACAAGTTATGAATGAAGCTCTCTTTCGATACTTGAATTGTATTATATTTCTTAAAACGAATGTATCGAAAGGATCAGAATGTCATACTCGACATATGCAGGTGAAGACATTGCAATTGTAAGTAATAATACTCAAAATAAATGAAAATGAATAAAGAAATTGGTCGCTGTTATTTATAATCTCACGTGACTTGTGTTTTTTCTCAAAAACTTTAAAATATTCTCCTGCCGGCACCTATATTTAAATTTAAATTTGTTCTGTTACTACAAATCCACAAAAACAACGTTGCAATCAGCCACTTGCCGGCATGAAATTTCGTTCATACTATGGGTGAAAAGTAACTTTACCGTCATACTATGAGTGTAAAGTAACTTTTCCATCATACTATGAGTGAAAAAGTCATGTTTACGCAAGTGAGGACACCTTCACGTGAAAAGAGTTACTTTGTGAAAAGAGTTACTTTCGCCACGTAACTCTGCCCGCCCTTTTGATACAATAGTTTTAAAAACGTGGGTACGGTATGTTTTGAAAGTATTTGGTGATCGACGAGAGCACTCTGACGAGACAGAGGTCGGATTAACCGAATGAAGGATGTTCAAGGAGGAAATGCTGATGCGGTGATGATTCATGAACAAAATAGCGTCTTTTCATATAGCAAGATACAAATGAAACTAGTGTATATGATGGTCTTTTTTTGAATGCAAGAGCTAGCTCATGTGTACCGCCTAATGAAGGCCTGCCAAGTGCGCAGGCTACCTCACAAAGCAGAGACACCAACGAAATCACAGCGAGGGTGCAACTGAGGAACCACGCCAGTTGGTTTCCAAGAAGAGAGTGAAGGCCAGAGGTCGCTGAAAACTTTCATCAAAGCAGTTGTCATTTAACAGAACCAGAAGGAGTAAATCTGTACCTGCAGATGACAGTAAGGACGATGATGATGATAGTGATGGAAAGGCAACTTGCCTTGTCTGTTACGCGAGGATTGCCGGAAGGAATGGGTCGACTTTTACTTTGACTAAGTGCTGTTCTATGAAAGTTCACACTGCATGCCTACAAAAAGATGGCTGCCCTCGCTGTGATGACTTTGGAGACGGCTGAAGTAGATATCCAAGACGAGAACATACCGTACCTACATAACGTTTATTTGTAGGTACCGTACCTACAAATAACGTGTACCATAAATAAAAAACAAGAATCTTCCCAAGAAAATGAGTATCATTTTCAAATCAGCCCACAACAATCCTTGTTTCACTACTTATTAAGAGAGATTTTTTCCGGATCGTGATTTTGCACAGACTCGGCCAACATCTTTTGTTCTTCCCATGTGGTGTAGAGCTGTCTTCCTCTCACCCTGAGCTCCCGCTCCGAGCCTCTACCCCATTCCTTCGCGCAAATTCGTCTGTGTAGTGCATTTTGGGCACGGAACCACACCGGGTACTGGCCATGGAATTTGTTGATGTTTTGTAAGATCGCAGTATTTTTCTGCGAGATTGGATGATGAGATTTCTTTGAACCATCGCGGAACTTGTTGACGTGGAACACGGCACTACTTTCTATAGATAGGGTGCCTACCTATTTCCGAAATCGATTCACACCGACCGACACCTCGATGCATGAGTCACGCAGACCAGATATATTCTGCTAAACAGAACGATAGATGGAGAGTACCTTAGCTATTCCCTTTTCTTTTCTTCTCAGAACAATAGATCGATAGGTAAGCATTACCTTAGATTTCTTTCTTCCCAGAACAATAGATCGATAGGTAGGCATTACCTTAGATATTTCCTTTTCCTTTATTTCTCTAAACAGATATAAAATTCATATTTATTATTGGTGAGCGTTATTTGTAGGTACGGTACCTACGGATAAAACGTTATATGTAGGTACGGTACCTACGAATAAAACGTTATTTCATTTATAGATAAAAAGAGCGCACTTCTCAAAACAGAAATTTACGAACGGAGGCTCTTTGGAAAATGCACACGCATTCGCTGATCTATCTAGGAAATTGAGAAATGTATTGTTGTACATGGTAGTGGGTAAACAAGAAAGCTAATTGCGCACACACCAAGTATTGATCGGAAGCATCATTTCTCCGATCGTGAGTACTTTTATCCGACAGATAGAGTGCCTATGCGGGTAAGTGTTCATTTCACACTATCTCACAACTGAAATCCTTGTTGTTTCTAAACTTCTTGCCTCTCACCTCTCAGCAGTATCAAATGATTCAAACTACGATAGCCCCTCTCTCAATTTAAATCTCCAGCCCAACCTCTTTCATTTTCCTTCAGCGCTCACCTCGCTTCTCCACCCAACTCACCGCCTACAAAAGCCTCAAAGGACCCACTCTCGGCTCGAACACCATCCACGTCTGTATGCTTCAAATCTCACCAAGTCGCATGCCCTCCAGTTCAAGAAATAGTCATCCTTCTCCCAATTCTAAAACTCCCTAAAGATCCTCTTCTTCCCTCATCCCATCGTTCTCCCACCCTAACTTCCGTTCTAAGTAAACTTTTTCAAAAATCCTCCACAAAAGTTGTATTCTGGTTCCTTCAATCTAAAAAAATCTTATCTCCCTGTCAACACGATTTCCTCAAAGTTTGAAACATTTTAAAAATAATTTCCGACCGGGACCTTCTCATTGAAGGATCATTTCGTGAAACATTTCCTTTTTACACCATATTTTTGGACTTACAGGATGCGTTTGATGACACTGAATTTCCTCTAAATTATTTGAAACGGGCCTGAGCGACAACTTATTCTCTCTTCACGACAGATTCATATCAGTCAGAATTCATAACCTCTCCTTCTTTCCGACCACAATGGTCGTGTTCTTCTCTCCAGATTTCCATAAGTGATCCAATAACTTGTGTTCCCTTCCCCTCTCTAAACGACTTCTTGTAGAAAATTTCAGCACCAAACGAGCTGCTCGTCTTTTCCAACTCAACGTCGATAAGATCTCCTCATGGTCTAACTTTGAGCCATTAGCAAAATAGACAAGGAAAATTTCGAGCTCGGAGATTTTAACAACAGACATGCAAGAACGAAGTCGAGTTCTTAAGAAAGAAGGAAAACTTTTACAATAAATCTCGTTGTGATCCAACTTGACGCATATCTCTGCTTTTCTCTTGACCATATCGAATGAATCCGAATAATGCGAAGATCTCGTGTCGTCATAACACGTGTTCAATGCTGCAGAGGTCGATGGCTCAACGATTTATTCGGATGTAGGTATGTACCGAAAGAGACATGCGTGTGATGCGTTTACAATACCTGTTTACTGGCAAGCATCAATGGCTACAATGGGCCGATGTCCGTTGTTTCATACGAGAACAAATATGGTATATCCGAATTGCGCCTTTTTTTCGAAATATTTCAACTTCGCCACGGTAATGGATTATCATCCAACACTTCACACAAATTCATCATTGTTCATCATCTATTTGTATACGTGTACTGTGAATGAAGAGAGTAAGGTTTCCCCTGATCTGTTATTAAATATTTCTTGCCTGATTTTCATAACTTCAAAGCAGTACTGAAATCACAAACGTGTGCAACAATGATGTGAAATCCAGAGCAAAGACCAAGTCTATAAGCTGATTTTCTAGATCCTACGAGGTAAATCACTTCTTCAGGAGTTTCTTTCCAAGCACTTTCTACTTATTTTATGAGGAATAAGATGAACAACGTCCGCCAACCGGGGTGACCATAAGTATCTGAGGGATCCAACCTATAGACCACGGACTTGACGAGATTTTTGTAAGTACCGTAACCGTACTCGTAGGCTAGTAAACCAAGTTCATCGAAAAAGCATAAGAGAGCAAAGCCACATAACGTGTGCTCGCGATACACTCGAAGCGTATATCTATCGTGAGAAAATATAGCATCATACAAATAAATAAAAGGAATGCTTACACAACGCATGCGGTGGACTTATGCGAAGTCTCCATCATCAGAATGCAAGAACACGCGTCACAAATTAACGGTTGCACTGTTTATACAAATTTTTCCGGCGTATACGAATGGGTATACTCGTAGGAATTATTTTATCGAGTTAATATTGAACTTTGATCTTTTAAGAAGCTTCCGACATGTATATTCGACAACCAAAGATGAACAAATGAATGAAGTATAAACTGTTGATGAAATAAAACTCGTTGACAATTCAGTACTCGATGATCTTCCAAATTGTATAAAGAAGAAGCATGCGGATGATGAGCAAAACATTTAAAAGACTGGAATGTTTGTCCGGCAAGAAACATTACCGTAATTCATCGTAAAGGTTTCAGAAACAAATGAAATACCGTTGTACTTAGTTCAGTAACCTTGCACAAAGCTTGAGGTTCAGAATTTTCATTATTTGGTCGAGGGTCTGTAAAGCGGAAAAAATGAGTACAAATGAGAGGATTTCAGAAAAAAATTCCTTATTTGATCCAGATTTTTCTTTGTCACCGCATTCAAAGACTGTTTGCAGAGGCTTTATACAACGAATGAAATAGTTTTGAACACGAGGTACGTAACGAAACTTATATACTTCAAAAATACACGAAAAACAGAAATTTCGGAAAAGTCGAAAAGGTAAACAATTGAAGTACCTTACTTTCCTTTGCTGACACTGTCGTCCTACAAAGAGCTCCAAATTACTCAGAGGTCAATATTCGATATTTGCAATCCCCCCCCCCCTTCAAAAAACCTCTTAGACAGCCAATTCACTTGAAAAGAATTCTACTCAATTCTTTGTTCGAGGAAATCTACAGCCCCTGGTCTCGACGGAATCTCTTACAGCTGCCTTCAGTCAATACCCTTATCTAGCCTAAAGTCTCTTCTGGTAATCACCAACCGTCTGTGGTGAACTAACGTCATCCCTTCTGCATGGACTCATTTCCAGATCATTCCTATTCCAGAAGAAGATTCAAAGCTGCGTCCTATCGCCCTATCCTCATACATCCGCAAACTTGTTGAATCCATGCTTAATGCCCGACTCAGACACTGGAATTATTCCACTGCTATGGCTTTCGAAATAAACGCAGTGCTATCGACTGTGTCACCTCCCTCGTCAGTGAAATATATCAGGCTTTTATAGACAAACAACACCTGAACGCCCTTTTCATAGACATCCATTCTGCTTTTCCCATCGTCAGCTTACAAATCTTGAGACAAACTCTACAAAATCGGAATATTCCCCTTCATTTCTCTATTTTCTTTCTCAAATTGATGTCTCCTCAAACATTTACATTCACTCACGCTGACCATCCTTTATTAACTAGGATGAACTACTCAGTCTTCCTCAAGGCTCGTCCCTGAGCCCTATTCTATTTGATCTATTAATCCTCACTGTTTTAAACATACGATAGACACTATTTATTACGTGCGGTGGTAATATTAAGGAAGGAGGGTTGTTGATAAATGAAAAACTCAAGCGAAAAATTTGATCACCTCGGAAGAGCAGTCGCCCGGAAAGCGAAAGGTCTCGGGTTCGGATCCCGACGAGGTGATCAAATTTTTCGCTTGAGTTTTTCATTTATCAACAACCCTCCTTCCTTTAAACATACGTTTACCAGCTACCATACCATACTTTCCTACGCCGATGACTTGGTTATCTACCACGCTCATTCTCAAGTTGTCACCACCACTCTACACGTCACTAACGCCTTATCCGTCCTTCAAAACAAACTAGACCAACTACTCTTGAAGTTATCCATTCCCAAATGCGTATCTGTTCTGTTTTCTCTAAGAGCCTTCAACCTCGCGGACACGTGTATCTTCCTTAAGGACAGTCACCTTACATGGAACATTCATACTTCATTCCTTCATACCAAATGCTCTCAGGCCATGTACATGCTTCAAGCCTTGTCTAGCGCCAAATGAGGTGGTGATCCCATCATCCTGTCGATGCTATACAAAGCCATCAATCGTGGTAAAATGGAATACGAGGCCTTCCTCTTCGGTTCCGCTGCTCCCTCCCGACTGAATAAACTCGACATAATTCAAAATCAAGCCCTTCGCCACATTTTAGGAGCTATAAAAACGACACCAGTAGCGGCCATGGAAGCCGAAGCAAAAATTCCTCCCTTCCGACTTCGTAGAATGTATCTTGCACAAAAATATTGTACTCGCTTAGCCTTTTGGACAAATAGAAAGCTTATTCTCTCCTTTTCGAATATTTCTCGTAATTGGCGCTTCATCTCCTCCAAAAAACCTTTGTTATCTTGTTTTATATAAAAATATTCATAACTCTTACACTTGTTCTCATCGATAGATGGCTATCCTTATCGACACATCACCTATTTCGAAATTTTTCATCGTTGGCCGTTGAAAATTTTTACACCGGAACACAATGTTGCCATACCTCTACAATTTACTGCGAGCTTATAAAAACCCAATTCCGTTTACACCGTAAGGCTCAAAGATGACTTCCGATTGCGGTGCGGCGTTCTACAACTCCTTTTCGGGAGTTGTAAAGAACTTCCAAATTTGCCCCGGCTCCTCGTCTTACGATTGCGAAATTGCTGCTATGTACTCCAATCTCACCCTTCTTCTTCTTCTCATAACCAAATTCTTATCACTTCAGACTCTCTCTCGGCTCTACAAGCAATCACAGAACCACCCTACAGTCACAATATCAACCCTACTATCATTAACACTCGCTTTCTTCTTCAACATCTACTTCACTCTAACTAAAGTCGTATAACTCTAACATCACTAGTACATCTTTCACGTGGATTCTCAGTCACAAGGGAATTGAGGGTAATAAACGAGTTGATTCGGCAACTAAAGCCGCTTGCTCCTCGCAGTCTGCCGCTAATGCGAATTTTCTCTCAGGCATAGCCCGAGACGAAAACGAACAAAAATGGCAAAGGCACTACTTGGAAAACATTCGCCACTGCTCCCAATATTTCCATCGAGAAAACTCAATACTCTCTCATCCCTGGTACATATGATCAAAATACGTCAACAGAAAATTCACTGTCACAATTTTCAGACTTCGTTTCAATCACAACAGGCTCCCCTACAATTTAGCAAACTTTTTACCAAACATATCTCCTGATTGTCCCTTTCATCTGCAAGACAAGATAGCGGCCGACTTGAATCATATTCTTTTTCAATGTCCACATTTTACCACTCAACAAAAAACACTCCTCTCTTCACTTATCAACTCTAATTTTCGACATCCTTTCGCTGCGCTCAATTGTCTCGATATCATCTATCTCTCTGTCTTTCCTGCTCTCAACTCCTTCGTAAATTCTCTCTCTCCTACCCTCACCATCCAATCCACTTTCGTCTTCCTGTTCTACCTCTACTCCCACTCCTACAATTATGATAACTTATCGGTCGAAGCCCCTCTGTAAGTTCTTATGTATTTTTTTTTCTCTTTTTAGCGGGGAACCCGCTATCCATTTTGTTAGGGGGATTACATCCTCAGAAAACGTCCGTGTCCGCGTCCGGGAGTTTCTGTGAAGTCACGTGACGTGACGTCACGCGTGACGCTTTATGACGTCATCAATGAATGACCTTGACCTACTTTAGGGACTTGGAAAAAGTTCAAGTTCCAGCCGGGATGCTTCATGACGTCATCAATGACCTTAAACTACTTTAGGGACTTGAAAAATTTCAATTTCCTGCCTTCATTATGTCAGGTCTAGCATGCAGTATACTGAGAAGAGCCCAGCCAACTCATTTTCTGAGGGAGTATTTTAGCGCCAACGTCATCGCGAGCGTGGAAGGTTGCGGGTTCCCCGCTGCCACTGCAAACCTGCAATAGCCTCTAATTTTTTTCTGTCTTTTTTTCCTTGAAAAAAAAATAATAAATCTTGCCTCAAAGCCAAAATATAATTTTTTTATTCCAGAATTTTCAAGATAGAAGTTGCATCAATAATTACCACGCATGATATTGCCTATGATTTTTGCCCTGGTCCATATAATTTGTTTTTATCGAATACAATGAAGCTTTCAACATCAGCTTGCAAAGAAAATATACGTATTTTCTAATATCGTTTAGCCCGGCCATTTTACCCTAGCTGAGCTAGGCCATAAATATCAGGCCTGATTATTACTTTAAATTTTTCTGCTGGTGTGCAATCAGAAAATCAAGTCATTTTCTCTTTCCATACTCCTTGAAAAATAGTTTGAAAATCGATAATAAAATGAGGAGCTATACTCAGGTAAGATCTTTATAAATATACTCCACTTTCGGAAGGTGCGGACCTTCTTTCTTCATATCATAGAAGCTAAAAGCTAATGCAAGCAGCACCTCCTCACTCAAAGGAATTTCTCGTCGCCCTGCCTTTATAAACTTGACCTACCGACATTATCCTGGAATAGCAAAAGATAAAATGAGACTCACGTAAGTTATTTTAGTCACGTAAAATATCTTGATAATTTTTCTTCACAAGGTTAGTGGGTTTATACGCTCGAAAATCAATGATTTCGAGAACAATTATGCTCGAGGAAGATTTTCTTTCGCTAACTAACCTCAAATATAGGGTTAGTTCTTTGCAAGAACCTCTTAGAGAAATTTAATTCCTTTTATCTTTATTTTTTTTCCTCGTTTCAAAGCAAATTCAAACACCGTTACTTTTCGAGTACTATTCGAGAGGAAAGATAAAAAGAGAAAATGGGTAGGAAAGAATTTCTAAAAATTTGCCTCTCGTCGTTTTCAAGGTTCGTTTAACGTTAAAGTGCAAAATTTGCGAAGTTCATATCGCGTATACCTATTTGGTCGACGTTAGTAAAGTGATGATTTTCAAAACGACTTTCTATGAGGACACCGCGATATTCCGGAATTATCGCACCAACTTGCTTAATATATTTATAGGGAGTGACTCGTTTGAGAGGCACGCAATTTGTATCTTCTTCCTTTTTCACCTACTGACGAAGAAGCATCTGCTCGCCGTTTTAAAAATGTAAATACTCTCGTGGTACGCATGAATGAGTAACTGTAGACGCGAGATGATCTTCGCATAATTTTCCATCGGATCAAAAACCAGCCTCAGCGACTTTTCAAACGCCTTCCCTAAGTATAGTCTAACGATCCGCCGAAACAAAGTATACTTCGAGAAAAACTTTGTCAGCGCTATAAATAGAATATCACCTTGTGTACGAGAAGTCGATGAAACTTTGATAGATTAAATTGAATTCAAAATGAGGGAGAGTAGGCCGTGGTGCGAGTGAGCTATGTTGACTTTTCCACCCTCAAACGTGGATTTTTTTGTAGCTCCATTTCGTAAAGCGAGCACGTAATAGAGAAAGAAAAGAGCCTGCCAGAATAATTGATACGATGTTTGGAAACTAATTAACAAGACTGTGCCAGAACTTCTTTGTTTACTATCATCAACACATACGACTTTTTAACTCACTACTGAACTCTAGGTACGCCTAAAACTATATTTTATCGGTATAAGAAAGTGGTTGAATTTTTTGGGAAAAAATGTATTTAAAGGATTGGAACTCATCAAAATAAGAGGTAAGCGTCTATTTCGGGTTACATAATGGTGTGGAGACAAAGAATTACCTCCTTTGATATACACCTCACGAAAATTCGTACCGGTCTTTTTTCCGCTTTGGAAGGGTTTCCATGTTAGGAGAAGTTGCAAAAATAAATAAATAAAGCAGTCGATCGAGCAGCCAAAAACGCTACCTCTTGAATCACCTTGACAAAAATTTCAATTGTTATAGCAATTTAATTAAATTTTATTGGGGAAATATGAAATAATTTTTTTTTTTGTACTAATTAAATTTAAAATTCTAGTAAAATTCAATAAAATAAAATGAATATAAAATAGAATTTTAAAAAATGGAAATTAAAACTTCTGAAGTAAAATACCTGGGCTTAATATTTTGAATTTAAATTTGAATTGGAAAAAACATTCTGAGTACCAACAAAGCAAACTGAGAAAATTGAATCACCTTTTATACCATTTGAGAGAAATTGTCCCCCGAGAGTTAGGCTAAAAGTATATCGAGCACTTTATGAGCCCGTACTTGCCTATGGAATAGAGTGCTGGGGTGGAGCCGCCAACTACTTCAAGTAACCTATAAAGATCCTCCAAAAGGCAGCAATCAGGTGTAAGATATCTGTAGACTACCCGCGTCACACGAGCTCCTACATCCACCCTACAGGCAACCTAACTTACATAAACCTACTTTTAATTACCTGTTCGTCCTATTTTCAACTTCTACTTGACTATGTTTCCAATCACCTGGAAAATAAACGAAGGTGAGCTCTTTTTCTTAAAACCACAATCCATAACTGCCGTTAACTACCAGTGCACGAAATACCTCTTACGTCGACCTTCACCAGCTAACGTATCACAATTCTCCTTCCCCTCAATCAGGGAACACACAAAACCACTTTAGCTGGCTACTAGTCCGACCACAAATGAGCAACGAGTCCCCGAGCACGGGTACAGAGCCGAAATGCCACTGTACTGTCCAAACAACTGGAAGAGCCTTCACACTACCACCTTATCTGAGGTTGGCCGGCCCCAGCATCGGATTTGTGTTCCAGCCCTTGGCATCTTCAGGATCGGCGTCTCACCTATCCATCGACACCTGCCTCCTGGCCGACAGAATGACCTGGACCCGTCGGCCCGCATTCTGTACCTGGCCGAAGCATCAACAACAAGATCATTCTCCGGAGTCAGCACCGCGAGAATCACTCTCTGGAATCAGCACCAGAGAGTCCCGTCCTTCGGAGTCACACCGACAGGACCACGGTTCTCAGAGTCACACCGAGAACCGTCTCAAAGAACACCATCGAGAGATTTCACTCAGGTAATGTTACCATTCTGGCGAAGACACACACTTCCATCCAGCTCCGGCTAGCCAATACCCCCTCTGGGAAATCCCGGTTCAACCCTATGACAAGACTCGTTCTCTGCTCAAACTCAATCTACAGGTGCGTACACTACGCCCGAAGGTCCACCACGTTGACCACTGTAGAAAACCCATCAGGCACGCCCTCACGGCGTCCCGATAACATTTCATCGTATTCTTACGTATCATACGTGTGCACTGGGTTCCCTAATTCGGAATCAGCACCGATAACAATTCATTCACAGTTTTCTCTTCTCTCATTAAGATTACAGACGACACCTATTCGACGCTTAACTACATCATAATAGTTACGATTAATAATCCAAGAAAAAGAGTCAGTGACTACTCACCGAATACAAAATTGACGAGTACAACACTCACAAATTTACAACAATTGGACAACGATAGGCACTCCGCACAGAGCTAAGGATACACGTGTACACCGCACCGTACGCTCACAATACTATAAGTGTGCTAGATACATTTCGATACAGTCGAAAATCAAGAGATCGCACAACCACTGGACACCTATTATTGTGTTCTCGTTGTCATCCCTGCTAGCTCGTCGACAGGCTTTCTTTTTAATTTCTTCCCCTACGATATAGTGCGTTCAGATAATATCCGTGACAAGATGCTGTGTATTATACTCGATATTCGACGCCAGCAAACTACGAACCAGTCTCCTGCAGTCGCGCAGTTTATATTGTCTAAATATTGTGACTCCTTATTGTTCCCATGAAGGCAACACGAGAGAGTTTCTCTTAAATAAACGTGGCCACACTGGACAGCTCTTACAGCTAATACGAGTTCACGCAGACGTACGATACAAAACTGTAACTTACCCTTCAAAAATATATACACTATTTACACAGGGCAGCTATCAGGGCAGTTGTAGGGGCACAGTTCAGAGACCATAAAGCTCCAATTTTTGACAGATTAAAAGTCCTATCCTTCCGGGCTCTTCACACCCGTGGCCTTCTCTCGCTCATACACCGGGGAGGGGTTATAGTCCCAACAGAAGAATATACTGGTTCCCATAAATTACGATTCCCTCGTTTCAAAACACCGGCCTGGAAAAATCACAAGGCATGGATTCAGGCAACATATCTGGTGTTGATGCATTATTCAAAATTACCACTAGAACTAGAGCCCTATAATAACGAGAGAGGACATAGGCCACCATATTTAGTCGTTACAGCATGAACTTCCCTATTCCTGCTTTACTGATATTTTAAGAAGAAACTGAAAAATTATCTTTTGAAACAACCACAGAAGGAAAAGAAAAGTTAGAGTAGGAAACGTAAAGAGGCATCTAACAGGGTGAGGACTTCATGCGACTGAAAATAGTGCAATAGCAATAATTAGTTTTTTTTTTCTTTTTTCTTTAGGAAGATATTTTATTTCATTTTTTCATCTATTTTTTTTATTCTTTTCCTCTTTTTAGAAGATATTTTATTTATTTATTCATTTAATATCATTATTTTTTTTGTTACCTTTATTTATCTGTTTATTTATCTTGATTCATTTTTTTATTTCATTTTATTCTTCCATTTATTGATTTCATTTTGTGTTTATTCATTTATTTATTATTATTACTTTATTATATTTTCATTATTTTGTTTGTTTGTTTGTTTTTTTAAATTTAATATCTTCCTAAAGGAAAAAGAAAAGAAAAACTAATTATTACTATTGCACTATCATCAGCCACATGAAGTCCTCACCTTGTTAGATGGCTCTTTACGTTTCCTCCTCTAACTTTTCTTTTCTAAAAATAACAATAATAAATAAATAAATGAATAAAATATCTTCTAGAAAGACGAAAAGAATTATCATTATTATTAGGAAAGAAAAGTTAGAGTAGGAAATGTAAAGAGGCATCTAACAGGGTGAGGACTTTGTGCGGCTGATAATGGTGCAATAGTAATAATTAGTTTTTTTTTCCTTTAGGAAGATATTTTATTTCTAATATATAAAACAGAAAGTTTGTCCGTCCTCCTGTCCGTTTATAACTCGAGAACTACTGGGCCAATCGCTTTCAAACTTTCAGGATATATTGTCCTCATCCCAGAGCAGCACATAGACTCATAAAAATAAAAATTTGACGGGGAGGTGCTGAGTAATTTCAAAAAAGGGCGAAAACAATGACTTTTTTCAATATAAAAAAAACGTGGTGGTGTAGCTTGCCATCGAACGCGTTGTTCCAACGTTGAGTGCAGCGCAGTTGTGAAAATACTATTTTTGCGATAGCTCGAATATTATTCATTTTTATGAAAAATTACAGAGAATTAAATTTTTAGCCCCTGTAATTTCCTTTCCAATAAGCCTAATTCCAGATTTTTAGGAGGAAATTTTGGAACTATTGGTATTTTGACTGATGCGCATTTAAGATCATTGTGTTTACAGAGAGAGAGAGCATTTAAACCGGTTGCTCTGGATGAATCTACAGAGACTATTCGAGTTTTACGTATCCAATTTTCGATTTTGAAAGGAGACGTTTATGTAAAATAATTTCTTGAAAATTTGCTCTTCTTTTGTGACGAGTAACTATACATTAGGTAAATATCGTCGTCAGAGTTTGAAACTACCTAAGAAAAGGTACTGGGTTCGAGAAAGAATTAAGAAAATTACATCCGGTTTCTCATAAAGGAAACGACTGAGTTCGTCTCATGCCTCTACACAGACTGATGTAATGCTTCGGGGATATGGCAGGCTTTTTACCTACTGTCCATTTATTTCCTTAATCATTGCAACGGTTCATGAATTAGTCCGTTTTTTGCTGCAATACAGCCCTTACCTGTCAACTCAGCTCTTACCGTTAAAATCGAAATATTTACAAAACATGATATCTACTCAACACACAGGTGGCGGTCAGGCGCCGCCAACCGCTAGTCATTTTACAATTTTTTATTTATTTATTTATTTTTTTTTATTCTTTTCCTCTTTTTAGAAGATATTTTATTCATTTATTTATTTATTATCATCATTTTCATTTTTTTTTTCACTTTTATTATCTGTTTATTAATTATTTATCTTGATTTATTTTTTATTTTATTCTTTTATTTATTTATTTCATTTTGTGTTGGTTTACTTATTTATTAATTATTATTATTATTATTATTACCTTATTATATTTTTATTTGTTCGTTTGTTCGTTTTTTTAAATTTAAATTTCATTTTATTCTATTTTTATTTATTATTTTATAATTATAGTAATCCCACTTCTCTCGCTCAAATCTTAATTATGTGAGCATAGGGTGGTGTATCATTTTATACTATTTGTAACTTCGAAATTAATAATAAAGAGATTTAGAATAAAGAATATTATATATTTATTCATTAGATTTATAATTTGAATTATTTTTTATAATAAATTCAAGTGCTATTAATAAATTTGATAATTTTTTGTTATATTAAATAAATTTTTTATTGATCAATAACATTATAATTTGAAATAATTATTATGATCAAGAAATAATTAATTTTAATATTAATTTATTGGATCAAATACATGAGAGCTGGTTTTCCAAAAATTGTCAAGTCCATATCAACTTTGAGTGTATTAGCGTTTTTAGCATCTTGTACAAGTACTACACATCTTCGATTAAAATGGACTTGACAAGTTTTGGAAAACCGGCTCTCACATTAAATAAATTGAATTATATTTCAAGGTGTTTTATTGAACATTTTTTTCCCTGTGCACGTTCATCTTGTGAGGAATAATATTGTTTCATCGGTATTTTTTATGACCTATGCCAATTAATTTCTCGCTCGCGTCTTCAATATTTTTTTCTGTGGAAAATTTATTTTCATGATCATCAAATTCTTCTATGTTACTCTCATTATCTCGTGCTTCCCATTATTTTTCTCGGGGCAATTAATGAGTCCCTTTTCATTTCATATTTTAAAATTTTGATTCGAATAATTTAAGATAAATTTAGAAGTTTAATATAATAATAAATAAGATTAAATTATTGAGAATAATTCAATTAATCAAATACAATTTTAAGGAAATTAATTAATTTGTTATTAATTAAAGAAATTAATACTCCATATTTAGGTTACTTACAAAGAAAAGTTTTAATTGAAAATTTTTTAAAGTCCAACTCTAATCATAATATTATTGTTCTGGCTTGAAAGATGATGACTCAATGGTCAAAATTTTCCAAGTCCTATGCTATAATATAGTGGTTCCCAACCTTTAGGACATGGCGGACCCCTTCAATGCTTTGGCCTTTTTTTGCGGACCCCAAACAAAAAAATGTTACAGGAATGAAAAAACAATTGATTATAAACAGTGATCCATTGATAACAATCAGGAGAAAGGTATCTCTCATAAATGTAGTTGAGGTACTTCTCCCTCAATCGGCTCAATATTACGGAAAATTGCGGTATCAGGCTATAATGAGCAGGAGAAAAGTATTTCTTGTACTAGTGTTTAAGGTACATTTCCCTTGATTGCAAGAAATCCATATTGTACGTAAAATCTATAAAAGAAGGAAAACTGGTTTCTTTTTTGAGGACCAAAATCCGTAGATCAGGCATCCTAGGATAGGAGGGGACTTGGAAAACTCACGGTTTCTTTAACGGAGTTAAATGAGGGGATGCAGGGAACCTGTTTTATGAGTTTTGCGGTTGGAAAATCCTTTGTCTGTTCAATGAAAAAATGCGCTAGAAAAACAATGTGTATTTTTCAGTTTTGAAGTATACTAGCTTTATACTGATATAACTGGAATATTGATATGCTTAGCTGTCTGTAATATCTTTAATATACCTCTATCTATTTGATACAATAGTGTGATTATGGCTATGTAACTGGAATATTGATATGCCTAGCTATTTGTATTATCGAATATTAATATGCCTAGCAATCTGTTTTATCTTTAGTATAAGTAGAGCCTAGTATAAGCTAGGACCCCTCCTTGTAGTATAGTAGCTTTATACTAGTATATAATTAAATAGGAGGGGGCTTGGGGGAAAAAATGACCTTAAGGTAGAGGGAATAGGAAAGGGACTTGGGAAAATTTCGATCTTTGAGCAATAGTAATAGGAGGGGGAGGTCAAAATTTTTCCAAGTCCCAAGGTCATAATTAGGTAAGGACCCTCAAGGCAGAGGGGGTAGGAAAGGACTTGGAAAATTTTCATCTTTGAGCTATAGATGATAGGAGGGGGAGCTCAAAAATTTTTCAAGTCTCAAGGTCATAGTTAGGTAAGGCAGTTGCCTCCCAAACGCCGGATGCCAGACGCTGGATACTTTTTCAAAACTAATCAGTGGCCTATTTACAGAGGGGGGGGGATTTAAGGACCAACCCCCCTCCCCCCAGAGTTGAAGAAATTCAAGGGTGCAGAGCCAGAGTAAACCTAATTCCAGCTCCGCAAGCTGCGATGCAGAGCGAGCCCTCAGCTCCTAAATGACAAAAATTGAAGAGCGGAGCCGCTCTTCTAGCTCTTTTAGCTCAGGCTCTGCACCCTTGAAAAAATTGCCCTAAAATATCATAAAATCTCGTTCAAAACGCTTTCCCAAACAATTTTTTTCTTGGACAAAAATTAAAGAAATTATTTTTAGACCTTCTGCGGACCCCCGGGCTTGGCTTTGCGGACCCTTTGGGATCCGCGGACCCCAATCCTGAAGACGACACGTGAGTGTCGAAACGTCGAACTTGTATTTCAGTGGAAAATAAAGCCGTAATTCGTATTAATTAGAAAATTTTTCTTTCTACGAATAAATTTCTTTTATCAATTTGTGAGATATTTTCATGAATCAAACGAAGTTTTCTGCGAATGTATATTTCTTTTTTTATACTTCGAGCAGATTGTGAGAAAATTACTTTGCCCGATAAACGAATTGATCAGAAAATTTGGTAGCACAATAATATATGAAATTGGTAATCCGGCAATTTTCACGCTTTTTGTCAACTTTGAACCCAAGAGTGGGTAGTGTTCATCAATTACGAATAATTTTTTAGAAACTTACGATGACTATAGTTTTGCCATCAGGTAAGAATGTACGCATTATCGGACCAAAGAAATTTGACGAGAAAGAGAAAGAACTCGAATTAGTATACGCGTATATAGACGTGCTAAAAGGATTGAATTACAAGCATTGTAGAATTGTTGGTTATTAACCAAGTGTACCTATACTATTAATACTCGTACGTACACATTTTGAATTCTTACATTTATGTTTATTGTTTCATAGAACGACATTACTCTGTCGCGAAAAGCTGTGACCAGTGTCCGCCAAATGGTCGGCAAAAGCACTCTTACCCTTAGCATGAACAGAATGCGAATCATTAGAATTTTGATCGACAGTTTAGTACATTTTCATTCTAAAGACCCCGATGTGGACACCATTACAATTACTGCAATTTAAGCGATAAACACCACTTCGCTTGAAAAGAGGGTGGGTCTCCAAGCATAAAGAATCAGCGCAAGTTATAAAACGTGTAGGTTTGATACCTATTCGTCGAATCACTTTGACTATTTTATAAGAAATACACGTATTACCTACGGAAGGTATTCTAAGCCATTTATTTTCCTCTACCGTTAGGAATTCTAAAATACATGAAAATCTTTGTGTTTGAATAACTTTGAGTTGGATCGTAGAGTTTTTTCGGTCCAAACTATCAAAGTTGGCGCAAACATGACCTTTCTCTATTTAGGGGTTGGAGTCGACAATTCTTTTCGGCCTCCTTATTCTTAATGAGATTTGATGAGTGTTGAAATTGTCAAAAATTCCTCACCATCTAAAATATAGGGTAAGTCCGAATAATTTCAAATGGTCTAATTATAGGAGCAAGAACTTAGTTGTCTGGTTTTGACTGACACAATTTTGACAGATTCTCTCTTCAGAAATCACATGTATACCTAATTACGCCTTCGTCACAACGACGCGTGAAAAGAGTACCTTCATAGATTAATTGTAATTGACCGCTGCACTTTCCTTTCTTCCATTCCACGTGGAGAGTGAACGCATTTCGACGCCTAATTATTCGTTTTATACGGATGATGAAGACGTTGATACTTCGATGTCGCGTACGTAAAACGTGTTTTATTGGCTTTTGTGAAGAGTGCAGGGAGGAAAACGCGTAGTTGTACACATTACTGTGCCAGTGCCGTGTAAAAAAATCATATACTCGACAACACGATGCAGCTTCATTCGCGAGTGAATTGTCCTTCGGCACGTACATCCTCGATAATACGCGTGCTCCCAAACTAACTTTACGGTAAATGATGACGACGACGAGATGGAGATCAATCGACAATAATAATAAAAAAAAAAATTGTCTAGATGATAACCTTTTCGTCGTCCCGAGTAACAGATTCTGTTTGAGACGTTAAAATAACTCATTGGTGTGGATGAGATATTTTCCACTTTCGCATTTATCTGATGCAAATTTGTGTAATGAATTTTTCGCCATAAACTATGGTAGAAGTCTAGCGCGCTTGTGAATTAATGTTTCTCGCCCGTCACGTGCAATAAAATTGAAAGATTTGAGCGTGCCGTTACTGAAACGAGCAGCTATAGTTTTCCATTTCGTACCTCGATAGATTTTCGCTTCGCTGAAAAGCTAATCATCGTTTGATACCTTCGAGATCATATCTTCAGGTCGAGGAATGAGGCAGCTCTTCGAAGACTTCACGACCCGGACGTGGACGGCGTTCTTTTCAAGTTTGAAGCAACAGGCAACCTGCTCTATGGGAATTGAACTGCGTCTTCGCGGGTACGAGCCATAATTCGAATAATTGAATGAAAACGAAAGCTACACAGGCACTTAACGATTTGTCTTTGGCATAGAGCGTGAAGAAATTGTAAAACAAAAAGTAAGGATTGAATAATCGCTTACGCCGCTTGAGCAGCGCCACCCATCCTCCATGGTAGGAGGGTGGGGGGGGAGTGCGGGTTGCGTAAGCATTTGATTTTGTTTCCTCCTACACCGGACTCGACCCCCTCGGGTACAGCTTCAATGTTGGAAGAATCTCCGTCTTGGGCTCGGCAGCCGCCAAGTTGCGGTGCCCTCCTGGCACGAAAAAAGCACTAGAACACACAAGAACAACATCGCCACTTGCTCTTGCAGTCTTTTCATCTTCTTTTAGAGGGGTGATTCACCTCTTTTTCCTGTACATCTGGATGTGGATGGTACGCAGGCGTCGAGTAGGCCATAACGTGGTTATGCATTTACCCATTCCATTCCCGATCCATCTGCTTCTTCATAACGGTGGCTACAAACGCAAACACCTGGTTCCATGCTTCATCGAAACCTAGCATGGTGGATACCAGGCTACTCGGAACACGCGCTTCATCAACCCCGATCTCTTGAAGAGACCGACTGAACTTGTCTCACTCACGCCTCGTACTCAAATGAAGTGTGCTTCCGCCTTTGGTTGCGGTGCGAATACATTGCCTACTCAACTTTTCTCAACTTCTTGCAACTGATACTTGTTGAAGCAGCTATGGCCGCTGAGCACCTACGTCAGGTGAAAGTTCAGCTGACCATGGTGTCGGTTCATCCACTCATCAAGGTCGCGTATCAACACACGGGTTGTCCACTTGCCCAGCTCACTCTAGATAATTCTTGCTTTTCATTTCTCGAGCAAGGAGCGCCTGGCCTCCTGCTTTACCGGTAGAGTCTCACGCTTGGTCGTCGTCTTTTTTATTCTAAACACCGCCGCCCTCTCCTCAGCAAGGAGCTAGATTGATGGTGAACTGCTAACACGCAAAGAGCCTCCGTCAAGACAGTGCGGTAGGCACTAACACACCTCAGCACAGCTCTTTGCTGGATCTTTACATTTTCATTGAGTCGGCTCATACTGGGGTATCATATAGAGAGATCGACATGGTGGTGCTCATCATAATCCTTCTTCTGGCTTCTCTCGGTCCATATCAGGCGGCTAAGGTATGCAACTACCCTGCCCGCCTTTTCCGCTGTCATCAGGAAATATTGCCTGAAGCTCAGCGTTGAGTCAAACCAGATGCCTGGGTACTTCATCTACTTCTTGGTCTTGATTTCCACACCCTGCAGGTGAAAGGTGGGTTCACTGAATTTCCGACGGGTCGTGAATAGTATGGCCTCCGTCTTACTTACTGCAAGTTCTAGTATGGCAGCTTCCTTCCAGCCACGGCCTACTTTATATAAGGCCGTAATGCAGCGATGTCACAATGTCGCACTCGAAAAGTAGTGGATACAGATTTACACGTACGCTTATGGGAAAAAGTGAGAAAAAACCAAAGTTTTGATTTGTACGCAATTAAAACGCTGTTTTTGAAAAAAATGAAGAGAATATAACTTGAAGAGCAAACAATTCTCTATTTTTGAAGCCCTATTTCAGTAAAATTGGTGCAGTACAGGAGAAGTTATCATCCTTTTAAAATTAAAAAACGGATAGGGGACGAAGTGCGGTACAGTTTCATCATCGGTACACCGCACCGATGAACGTGAACCGCCCCGAAACGTAACTGATAACAATCCACTGCCGCGCTGTTGTCATTTTCTACATTACGGCCTTATATAAAGTAGGCCGTGTTCCAGCGCGTCTCTTCTTCTTGGGCCCAGTTTACCCGGCTATCCACCGCTAGTGCATACCACCAGCGTGTCATCCGTATAGCAGATAAGCTTAACACCTGGCGGTAGCTTCACCTTAAACACCCCGTTAAATGCGACGCACCACAACAGCGGCCCAAGGATCGACCCCTGCGGTACTCCACAAGTAACTGGGCGCTTTGTTGTACCAGCAGACGTCTCTGCTTGAATTTCTCGACAACTAAGATAGCTACTGATCATCTTGAGCAGGTATGCGGGCACTTCTGCGTCTACGACGGCTTCCAAAATCCTCTCCCATATGGGATCGAGTTGAACGCATTTCTTATGTCGAGGCTGACGGCTGCACAAAACTGACGCGTAGCTATTGCTGACTCGGCTATCCTCTTCAGCCGGATCCCAGCATCTGATGTGCAGCGACCAGTCTGAAAACCGTACTGACTACTAGAGATTACATCTCTTTCTTTCAGATAGATCTCAAGGCGGTTGGCTATCACTCTCTCCAAGAGTTGCCCACATTATCAAGTAGGCAAAGTGGACGATAAGAGGATGGTCCTCTCGAGCCTGGCTTTTTGACATGTTTCATGTCTTTACGCTGACCTGACCCTCCTGACCCCTAATTTGAAAATTTGCGAGTTCACCCCGCGAGTTCACCTTGCCCGGTTTATATACTAGCTTTATACTAGGATTTAACCAGTTGTAAACTAGATGGTGGCTTTATACTAGCTTTACACTATCTTTATGCTAGGATACCAGTCCTAAACTAGCCCTATAATTTAACGGAGAAGACCCCTCCCTCAGGCCAATCCCCCCCTCCTTCACCCTCGATACCTACTAGGTGATTCAAAAATTTGCGAGTTCACCTTGCCCAGTTTATGTACTAGATTTATACTAGCCTTATGCTACGATTTTACCAGTCCTAAACTAGACCTATAATACTGTATTAGGTTTAGCCATCTTTATATAGGCCTAAATGTACAGTAAACTAGACCAAGAAGGTGGTAGATTTGAGCACTGGGCTTCTTCTCAACCTGGCTTCAAACTAGGTGTACGCTTACTAGGATTTTAGCAGTCTTAAACTAGAATAATTATAATAGATGTAGAAGACCTCCCCCCCTAGGATTTTACTAGTCCCAAACTAGACTTATACTAGACCGCGAGTGAGACCCTCTAAAGCAATTAGCCTAAAATTGTTCGAAGTAGACTTATACCAGACGAAGAGGCGCGGCGAACGAGCCGAGTGAGCCCCTAAAAGCTATTAGCTTGGATTTCAAACTAGACTTACACCGGACCGAGAACGGGGCGAAAGAGCAGAGCGAGTGAGCCACTCAACAGCTATTGTTCGAAAATATTCTAAACTAGACACGTAGTAGAGCAAGGAAGTAAGCTCTTCTAAGCAACTAGCTTGAAATTCTTCAAAGTAGGTTTCTACCAATCCAAAGAGGGGGCGAATGAGCGGAGCGAGTGAGCTACCCAAAAGCTATTATGTAGCTTGAAATACCCTAACTGGTACAAAACTGGCCCTCAGACCTAACACGTGAGCCACTCAACTAATTATAAAGCAAACCAGGTTAACAATGAAAACAAACGAGTGAAAACCTCACGAAAGAACAGCAGACATGAAACATGATCTTTTTCTATTTGGCTCCGCCAGAAGATTTTTTCCATCGTACAGGGAACATCTCCCAACAACTACCGCATTGAATGTATCAACAAGCAGTGCCAGGTCAACTGAGTGTATGGCGCTCCAGACTGGGTTTGGAATCTCATACGGGCCCGGAGCCTTCCAACAGTTACCCCTCAGTCTATTGGCCGCTGCATCAACCTCCTTGGTACCTAGGAGGGATATGCCATCCTCTTCTACTATTGGTAGCGTTACCATTGGTGGTGGCTGCTGTGGGCACAAACCGTCAATGATTCGCCCCACAACATACGGCTCCATTCGGCTCGTGGCTGAGAGGTCCTTCAGCTTCTTCAGCACTAACTTGTTAGGCTTGCCAAATGGGTCTTCCTCGGCCATTTCGCAAAGCTCTTTCCAAGCAGCACTCTTGCTGTCTCTTAATGGTTTTCTTCAGCGTCTTACAAGTCAGCTGCAGGTATTCTCAAGCATTGTGAATCAATTTTTTTTTCATTTTTGTCGAAGTCATCCGTTGAGGTAAAGCATTGGCGGGCCATTGCGGAGGTACCTCAATTTTGGATTCTCTTCTTGCCGGATCGAAATTGGTTGAGATGGGTGTGGTGTTCTGAGAGCCTGATCTTTAGAGAACGACCAGTTTGACCAATATACCTTGCAGAGCAACGAGAGCACGCCTATGTACATCCGACTTCTCCAAAGTTGGGGCAGGATCCTTGAGCGAGGATAGGCTTTGTAGGCCTAAGATGGAGTAGTTGTGGCGTTCAAGTTCTTTTCTATTGGTAGATCTGAAGTTCTCTTCAAATAGAACAGGCGTAGCCATTTCGTACGAGGAAAGTTCTGGATAGGAGGTTGAGGGGCAGACGTGGTTTTTAGGTAGGGACGGAGAATTTTCCACCTAATCATTTTCTTGATGTCCAATGGCTATTTGCTGAATGATGCGAGTTTCTTCCTCGATGTCTTCTTTCTCCATGGGAATGGTGGTGGGTCGGAGTATAACAGAGTTGATGCGAGCAATTTTGTGCTTTCTATACTAGAGGGAGGGGAAATGTTTGGAGATTCCCGTCAGTCTCCTTGCGATGAATAGAAAACTTGGTAGCGAAAAATAAAGAGGAAGGAGAGAGCCGGAAGAAAAGTGTAGTTTCCCTTCATTTCGAGGGAAAACTCGATGGAAGGGTGCAGAGAGTTCTGGAAAAGGAAAAAGGAGGAGAGTTCTTGGTCTATTCCACGTCCACTCATCTAGCCCAGAAGAAAACGAGGGAGGGAAGAGAATTTCGTTCTCTAGAAGCACATCTATACCTCACTAAACCGAGTACTGACATGAATAACCAGTGCACCGACTGCACCGTAGCAATTTTCCGTTTTGGGCTTAGCGCACTATAACTACTATAAGCGATCACAAAAAATGCTTCATTATCGGACCAATTAGATCAAGTTCATCTTTTTTCTAGATAAAAGCTTTGACCCACACATGAGCCAGAGTTTATTAATTCACTACACCTCCCTCCCAAATTTTCAAAAAATCAAAACGCGATTTCACTCGGCACATATTTCTCACATGGATATTTTTGAGATTAAATGAAAGACCGTTTTACAGTTTGCCAGTAGCTTCTACAAAACAGATTGTGCTGATTTTTATTTTTAAAATGAAAAATTTTTACCCACAGATTTGCTATTACTTAGTCATTGATTTACTCCGCTCCCCTAAGAAATTTTCAAAATTTATAATTCTTACGGGGATATATTCCCTTTAGAATATACTGCCCCTGTCCAGGTGTCATTACTGAATTATTTGAACTACTAATACTGCGGAGCAGAACGGGTGATCTTATTATGGCATGAGAATTTCATAATCCTATAGTTTCAACAGAAATTTTTTATAATAAGATTTTTCCAGACAATTTGAGAATTTTGCAGATTAGAAGAGGGATTTTACTACGATGGGCCCACAGACATTCTATTGGGGTATCATTTTCACCTCGTTCTGGTTACACTTTCATCCAAATCAATGAGAGAAAAAAATTTCATAAACTCTCACAATGTACCCTAGTAGCTGTAGATTTTCTTTAAACAACGAAACAATTATTAGTTGATTGTTCTGCACATGAAGTCAGTGTAACACCTTGATACATTATATTTTGTAACTTCTCATAATTTAATTGCAAAAAAAGAATTAACTATTCGTTACAATCGTCTGTTCAGGCACGCGTTTTTACTTGCATACTTTTTGATAAATTGACGCAATCTCATGCAGTTCGAGTGATTCTTTAAAAACGAGTCCTACGTTTCTTCCTCCTCGGCCTGATAGTCGCCTTCCCTTCTCGTATAACAATTCCATTAATATCAGTCTGGAAAATATTCTCAAGTCTTCCCTTCCTCTAGAGAACAAGAGTATCAGTCTAGAGTCTCGAGTCTCAGCCTCTAGTATCAGTCTTGAGTCTCGGTATCGAGTTTCAAGCTTGAGTCTCAATCTCGAGTGTCAGTCTCTAAAATTTGATACATTTACGGTTCGTCAGATGAAAATCGTGAAATATGTAGCAGGATGACGGGGTTTTCGATGATATTGAGAAACACGTCATCCTGCCACATAATTCGCGATATTTGTCTAACGAACTTTAAATGTATCAACTTTTAATTTTTTTCATCCTTTTCGTGTTCTTTTTTTACAAATTTTACATGCTTTTCTTCTAAATTTTTATAAATGTCAAATAATGCCAAATTTCATACTTTTGGAGTCAAATTTTGAAATTTTTAGTGCCAAAGAATCCGTTCTCTATCGTAACAATCTTATTTCATCAAAAATTGAAACAAATAAAATTTCTTCAAAATTCAGGTCTTAAATTTCAGGAAATGCGAGAGAACCTGTCTACGAGAAAGTGTGCCATGACACAGAAAAGGTTGGGAAACACCTTGCTTCGGCCAAGTCTCTCTTTTCAAAGGTATTTTATTAAAGCTTCACCACTAAAATTTCATATTGAGTTTAGGGAAAAATTCTAACCATCAAGCTATGACTACGAGATGCGGACTTGAAAAAGATTTTGACAACAAAATCGACCCTGAGGATCTTTAAAACTGAAACAAGGAATTCTTCCAATCTTTCCTGCTGTGTCCTCATTGGAATAGATCGACTAGAAAAGTTATTTCGGGGAAGAAAGTTGGGATCTAGATTTGTTGACTGGTACTTCGAGACACCATGGTTATAGCCAAAAACCCTTGATATGCTTCTTTAATCCAATTTCTATAATTTGTATGTTCAAATAAGGTTTTTGTAAATAAATTAATTATGACACCCTAGCCTCAACGAGCGCATCTAAACTTCTGAATCGAATGAGACGGACGAATGGCGTATGCAACATGTGTACGTAGGGGAAGCTTGTTTATTGTCCTAGGCAAGTAAACGCAGTAAAGAATGAGGGTGTAAAACTTAAGACTCCGCAAGTGAAGAGCGAACAAAATAAAGAACTAGCTACTTTTCTTTCTCATCATAAGCAGTGTATTTATCTAGGGAACTTAAGATTCTAGGCATAACAAGTCGACAATTTTCCTCATTTTTTTAGACGTACTTTATGCACAAAAAATCATCTTTCAAAGAATGCTCAGTAGAATTTTCAAACAATCATTATACTTACCGAAGGAACTAGAACTTGTTTGATCAAAAGTCAACGTTTCCGAGAATAGTCACCCACTTGACAAAATATCAGAATAGCATCGTCGACCACAAATCCGAATCAATAAAAAAATCACATGCCACACATCCACTCGATACACCGGCTATACAATTTTGCCAACATCGAGTATTATGTACGTATTTTATTAAAAATGCGAGAAAATACAATAACCTATTTTTTATTTATTTTTTGTAAATCCTCACATGATGTTATTCGTGCCTGTATATGAATGAATGATTAAAATCTACCGACAAGATTGATTTCCGAGTGGTAAATCTCTCGCCCGCGTATATTTACGATAAACGCCTAGGAACGTGTTTGAAAATTGAGAAAGTAAGAGGCAGAATACGCGCGCCAAGAATGATCGTATGAAACTGTCGTAGCACTGCGATATTCTCGCGGTACATAACGCCACTCCGTTTCTGATAGCGCGTTATTGAATGGAATAGCAGTGTTACCGATAGGATGAAAATTGAGTCACCACTACTAGTACACCGCACAGCATTAATTCTATCTCATGTTCGGGATGATCTCAGGTCCGTTTGACGAGCCGAATTATGTCGTGAATGAATCATCAAATCCGCAACTATAGGTACTTCAAAAGATTCTAGTTATTTGATCTTCTAGCACGAGGGTCAGACGGGAACACAGAGGTCATACAAACCAAAAGAATGAATTTCATCTCTCTCTTTCACATTACAATGAGAAGAAAAAATCGCGGTGTCCCTTTCGCAGCAAAATGGCTAAATTTGTCTCTGACAGTATGACTACAGGTTTATAAGTTCATTTGAAACGTATGTGAAACAATACCTCAAAGAATACCTCTTCCCCAATTTTATTTGGTTTCGCCAACACAGTGATTGCAGTGCATTTATTGAAAAACACGAGTAGTACACGACTTTTCCTTTGACTAATGAAAATTCACTGAGAGGATCACTGCTAGTAAGGACTCATAAACTCTAATTATTCTCGCATCACCTTTTTTTTCAAGAAAAAGTCGGAAAATGTTCAGAAATTCTAAAATCTAATCACTGAACAAATTGTCCATCATTTCAATTAGAAAACCATAGATGAATTACTATCAATTAAGCTCATTTGATTCTCGAACAAATTGTAGGCACACAAGAAAACACTAAAAAGCAAATGATATAATCAAAGAAAAGAAATAAGAGCAACGTCAGCAACATTTAAATCGTAACGAGAAAAAAAAAAAATGCGGAATGAAAAAAATAAAAAAATTAGAAGTCCCAGTTATGGAATGAGAAATATTAAAATGTAAGAAAACTCCAGTTCTAATTACCTAAAATTCATAAAAGAAAAAAAAAAAAAAAAAAAAAAAAAAAAAAAAAAAAACTACATGCAGGAATATTCATTGAGTCAATAAGGCACGTACGGCATTTTTCGGACGCCCGCCGTTTTCCATTTTGACCTAACGGTAGAGACCGTGCTTCGGCAGGCCCTCGTTCACTCTCGTTTTTGAGGAACATTGCCATGGATCTAATATCTCACTTTTTTAGCTAGAAAATTCGGTACAAAAAAGAGCTTTACAATTACTTTTTCCTACACGATATTCTTAGCCTAGTATTGGTCTAGTATACGGTATATTAGGGCTCCAGCCACTCATCTTTTCATTCGCTCATAATTTGTCTCTCATCGCCACCATCTTCCACAAATTCCATCCCAATATTCTTCATCTAAAAATCCAACTACAAAGACAATCCGAAAAAAAAAATATATATTTTGAGAAAAGTCGAAGAAATAACTGAACCTAACCTAACCTAAGCCTAAAGAAGCCCTAACTATGTAAAATCATCCTCCTAAACTAATTTAATGAACTCTTTGTCAAGAATGAACCTGTCGAATAAAAGGTTCTTCATAACAATAGACGCACTGATAACAAAAGGATAGGGGTTTGCTTCAGGTAATGTGAGCGACTATACTCCTAATGAGTGAGAAATTAATTTAAAAAATGCAAATTTCTCAAGAAGTACTCGTCCGATTCTCAAAAAAATTGCGGGTGCACATCTTCAGATATACTACTACAATATGGCCAAGTTTCAAGAAAATCCGTCGGGTAGTTTCGGAGGAGTTCGACGGAAATGAAAATCTTATAATAAATAATAAATAATAATAATAAATAAATAATAAATAAATATATAAGGAAACCTGAACGGGCGGGTGTGATACCTCACTTTTCCACAAGGAAAAGTCGGTAAAAATGTTGTGAGGTTCACATCGTTAAGAAATGGCTACATGGGAAGTTCAACTGTCCGACAAAACTGAAGGATGGGATTTTTAAAACGAAAATACACACTGAATTTTTTACGAGAACCAAAGGAATTATGAAATCGCGAGCGCTTTCGGTAAAATGACGATTATCTAGCGAGGCAAGAAAACAACCAAACCATTGACAAATGAAAAGAAGAACATACGAGGAAATCAGGACTGAACTAGCGAGTTATCACAATGTCAATCATACTCATAAACTAGTTCAATCAACCCTTCATCAGGTATGTGCCTGTTGAGCACATTAACGTCGCGTCTTCACTATATTCGACATTCTCGAGCGCGACGCGTTTAAAATATGAGTTTTCTCTGTGGAGGAGAACTTTAGACCCTTCTTTGAAACTGTGCCACAAGAAATTAGATGGTCTGCAAAAACTAATTCACCTATATTCTTCTTTTCCAATGCCTTTTAGTGTTCAGCCACTCGTATTTTGAGCTAACGACCACCGATGTGAACTCCCTTCCAACCCCCACAATTACGTAGGACGAAAACCTAATGGGCAGAAGATAGAACCCAACGGGCAGGAAAACTCTCCCAAAAACTCGGCGCTTCGCGCCTCGCCAAGGGGGGCTGCGCCCCCTTGGACCCCCCTAATTATCTTACTTTCAGTAAAACTGGATAGGATAGAGCGTGGAACACTTCCTTCTTCTGAAACTGTTTTTTTAGTTTTTTCTAGTAAAGGATGTATAATATTATAGGAGGGACATATTAATAATATTTGAAAATTTTCTTCAATATAATATTTTTTCGCCATCCTTGCCCTCCAATAAACTTTGGTTGATTCAACTAACAACTGTATCTTCTCTATAACAAAAAAAGTTGAGTTGACCACTGTCTACTGACTACCAAAATTATAACAAGAAAAGTTGAAGTAAATTTCTCAACTTCATAAAAAAATATTGAATCATGAATGTGTTCTTGAACATTTGAACAACAAATATTCTGACTAGCTCATCAAAAAATTATTATTATCAAATTTAATCTTGAAAATTGATATAATTATTGTACAAACAAATATTATAATTAAATAAGAATAATTAATATTATTTAATATAATTATAATAATTAATAATTAAAATTATAATTATGAAAAATAAATTAAATTTCAAAAAATTAATTTAATAATTTCATTTTCAAAAATTTATAGTTATTACTCAAATTTTTTAGAATTATTTATTTTTATATCTCATTTGGATGAAAACAAATATTTTTTTCCCCATTTCTCTATTTATTATTTACATTTTATTAATTTTCATTTAATAATTTCGTTAATTATTATTTTTTGAAAATAAATTGTAAAAAATATTGAAAGATAATATAAAAAATCCTAAAATTTCTTATAATTTATTTAATATATTTGATCCATTGAACAAAAATATCAGAATTAATTATTTAATAGTATTAATAATTATTACTATAAATTATAATTATTGATCAATAAAAAAATTTTCTTAGGGTATCTAATCCTTTATTTTTACATAAATTAATTTTATTTTATTCAATTTTTCTATGATTTTATTAAAAAATTTCATCTAAAATAATGATAATAATTATTGTCAATACTATTAAATAATTTATCCTGATATTTTTGTTTAATGGATCAAATATATTAAATAATTCTTATATTGAATTTTATTAAGCAAATATTAGAAATTATTTGACCTATTATCCCTATTTTGGTTGTTGTTCTTATTAGAATAATTTTTATCAATTTATTATTCTCTAATAATGAAATAAAAAATAATATTTTAAATATTGAAACTTGGTTAAGTTTATATTTATTTTTAATTATTTTTTAATAATTTTTTTATTAATTGATTTTTACAAGTTTTTAAAATTTAGGTTGATTATTTCATTATTAATAAATTTTCATTTATTATTAATAAATTTGATTTATAATTAATACTTTATTTCAAGTTACTTGAAAAAAAAAAAAATATTTTAATCAATAATAAAATATAAAAATAGTAATAATAAAAATTTAAAAAAAAGTTTTGATAAGTTTGATTAAAAATAAAATCAATTTTTATGAATATTTATAATTTATCAATAAAATTAATGAAAATTAATATTTATATTCAATTTTAATTATTAAATTTTTTATTATCAATAATTAATTCAATTATTTTACTATCATCAAGTATCACTTTCATAATTTTCATTACAATAAATAAAAATAATTTTTTTTAATAATAAATATATTTTTCTAACCATCATTTTAAGAATTTGTAATTTCATAATAAGTAAACAAATTAAATATTATTATGTATTACAAAATAATATAAAAAAATATAATAATATTAAATAAATTATCAAATTAATAATTTTATTAATATTATTATTTATAAAAATAATTAGGTATAATAAAAATTAATAATTATTTATAGTTTAAATTTAGAGTTTAATTAAGTAAAAAATAATAATAATACTATTAATAATTAAAAATTTCAACTTTAATTAAATTTTCAATAATTTGGAATAATTATTATTGGTTAGATTGGGACAAAAAAAAAAAAAAAAATAGAAAGCAAGACCACATAGAAACTGAGGTTAGCTTTGATGAATAGATCTCATCTTCAAGTCACAATCTTGGTTTTCCAGGTAGGAAGAGCTGAAAAGGTCTTTCAAAGGTTAAGGGTGCATTGCAGAAGGGAAGGGTCTTGCAAAGATGTAGGGCTTCTATTCAATAGATCTTTACTTCATTCAATAGGAATCTACCCTTTTTCACCTTTATTTATTTATTTTTTTTCTCTCTTTATCTAAGGAGCCGTACTTTTCTCAGGTAGAGAATCAAATTAAGGACAATCTATACCGTATAGGGTGATCAACAGAGGTGTACCCTTTATCAACTATTCAAACAGTAAAATATATCTCAGGTAGAGCATTAAATTTAGGGCACCCTGTACTGGTGTCGATGTCGATGTCGTTTTTTGAGATGTCAATTTTTCAAAAATAGCACCTAATATATAATAATATAGACGTGTTCCACGTCAAAATGGAAGCCTGATAGATGATCTCACGCTTCGGTTCAAATCGCGGAGGAGGCGGTAAAATCGAGGCAATTCCTCATAATCTTCCTGCGAATCATGAAGTCGATGTCCAAATTGATCTTTTTCACTCTAGCAAAGTCATTTGAAGTCAATAACTCCTTCTCGAAAGCGGAATGACTCATCGGGATACGGGTTAGCCGATGGATTAAGCTTGTGTGCAACAAACGAAAAGACTTGTCGTAGACTACTAGTAAAAACTGATTTTATCGAATTTTTCGCGGGGCGTGGGAAGGATGGGAAGATTCATGATGGAGTATGCCTGACTCAGAAATAGATTTCTTACAAGAAAGGTAGTGAACAAAGATAAATATACATAAAATTCATTAATTTAAATTTAACTGTACGTTACCAATGACCGACTCCGTGCGAATATTTCATCTTTCTTAAGCTGGGGAATGTCGCTTCACTGCTTTGAGGAAACAGAATTTGACGCTTCGAGACAACCCTGGTCATGCTGCAAAGCAGACCCACAAGTTGAAGCTTGTTTCAGCTTTCTTGTACTTTGCAATGGAGCACGTCTCCTCTTCCGAACGAGTGCATGCGATGCGAAAGGCATGACTATTTATACTCGTACTTCAATGTCGGTACACACAAACGTATCTTGAGAAAAAAAGAAACTGTACCAATTGTCACAAAAATAATATGTGCATTAAATACTTATGGACTTACGAGTATATTGTTTCAGCCACAATACGCAAATGGGAGACCAACATTTCCTTCATACATTCGCTGTATTCGAAATAAAATTCCGCGAACGAGCCGACCGTCCACAATAGCGGGCAGAAGCTAATACATGAAACTGTAACTGAAAGCAAATAGGTATTTCAAAATAATACAGATAATAATTTACCTCCCTCATCCATGAATGACGGATAGGAATTCTGGAAAGAGACGCTTTTATACGTCGTACAATATCGGTATATATAAAAATAATATAGACTGGGAAATGTTACGAGTTGATATGCCGAACAGACGGGGAAAAAGAAGTTCTGAGAAAAAAAAGGCGCCTCACATACGCACACCACACGTCGATATATTTTTTTAAAATTGAAAATTTTGGAAACATCAAGAAAATGCCCGAATTGTTTTGACCAAAAAAAAAATTGAGTTTACAGTACTTAGTACTATAACAAGATACCTAGCTTACAAGAAGAATCTTGTAATTCTCTCATCTTCTGATTACCTATGAATAATAGTAATTCCAGTGTTCCAAATTGCATACCAAGTCTCCTACGGGTCATCACCTGAAATCGAAAATGAGTATCAGAAAAGCAAGGTAGAAACGTTATTTGCAACCAATTCAATAAAACGTAGGAGAATAAGTCGAGGTGTATACAATTTGGAATACACCGGAATTGCCCTATCCAATGACTCGTTCACGATCAAGAAATTTAAATTGTACAAATATTCACAAATCATTCTATTGCTCTATTCTTTGACTCGTTCACGATCGAGAAATTCAAGGTGTATAAATATCCACGAATCATTCCATCTCCTCTAGAGTTGAATAAAATTTTTATACACGTAATTATTCGTTCAAAAATTAATGAAGTTTTCACAAATAAAAGCCTATTTTTCCAGGATGTGGACACTAATTTTGGCATCTTTTGTTAGAAAATCAGGATCCCTGATCGGTACACGTGTGTTACCGGTATACACATCAGTAGGCCTATGTCTGAACTTTTCCCAGTTTTTTACTGTTCATTCTCGTATAATTCTTTATAACTCATTCTGAGCCTGTGCAATTTCATAAATAATAATAATGGCAATAAATTGTTCTACTAATTGCAGTTCAATTGATTTGAAAGAGTACGTTTACTACACATCGACTCGGATAGGATAACTTCAGGTATAATTTCGATACATCTTCATTCCTACTGCCATTGACTATAGTTAAGCTACTGCATGCGTATACGATGGTGTATAACGAAAATCGACAGAACTAACCTTAGCGTACCATGAAAACATCCCACACCGGCACGAGAGCAGAGTGGCGCAGTGGAAGCGTGCTGGGCCCATAACCCAGAGGTCCGTGGATCGAAACCACGCTCTGCTACGAAAACTTTTTGCCTTTTTTTTTTCAATTCGTTTTCATCTACAGGCTACGGGTAAGGATAAATTCTTGTGTAGAATTCACGTAGAATTTCAAAGAATCGAAGAACGTAATATAGACCTAGGTGTAAACAACAAAATTAATTGATACTTTTTTCCATTCTGAACGTATTTCATTTCAATTTTGTAACCGGAATACCAACATAGGATGAGTAAGAAACAATGGCTCTTTTCTTTAAAGGATAATTCGAAAAATCAAATAGTTATAAGTAAAATGCCGGAGCTGATGCAATTGATTTTTCGATACAACTTCCGCAAAATATTTCATGTTACTTTTTGAGAATGATGCCACCTTCCTTTTCCTTATCAAATTCTATTATAGTTGTTCAGCGATAACGGGACTCGAGTGGCAAATCCGAATGTTTCTTCTCAGTAAGCTGTACGAAAATTGCAATCAATGAATATATAGCTTCGTCAGCTTAATATTCTTAGCCACCAAAATACCAACTTACAAGTTTGCGGATACACGCATGGAGGTCATCGAACACACATTCGCGCAGCCAAATATCACCTATGATGTGATTTACGAATGACCGTACTTGAGTACGAGAGAGAATCATATTTTGATCCGTTCTAGTATCTAAATTCTAAGCAAGTGAACAGAGATTAAATAATCAGGTAAATGGTTCTTGATACGACATAAGGCTATATATTGACAGAACCTTAAACGTACATGCATAAAGAAACGAAACGTATTTGCGTCGAATTCTACCATTATGACAAGGACTGAAAACTCGTCGCCGAGCGTCTTGTATCTGATTGAGTTATTGTGTTCGGTCTTGACTGCCAAGTCTGCCGAATTTTTATCAATTGGGATCACGTAGTGATCGATCAAAGCTTCGTGAATAATTGTTTTCGCATAAACGAAGTCAATCTTGTCTGTACTAAAACCTGATTTATCCATTCCAATGACGACATCAGCTAACCTTTTTGACATAGCTATGAATAAAATAACACGATTTTGACGTCTGGATCGAACATTTGAAGGATACGTCAAAAATCAGAATATTGCTTACCGATAATACCTACTCTTATATATACCAACGAGTCCAGCAGTGACCGATTATGGGAGCTTCAAGGCGTCTATACAGTACTTATTTGCTATTCTCTGACGTATTTAGATAATGAAATTCCATAGGATATGACGGAATAATCACGGAAACTGGAAAGAAGTTGTGGAATTGGATGCGCGGGATTTTCCAAAATGACTAAACGTTTTGAAATTGGGCGGAAGCAGCGATAGAGCAATACAGTGAAGCACCCTGTGTTGATACTGAAGCACTATTAAATACGATGGGTACATCCGTCCGCCATTTTAGTTCTAAAGTCATCAAAGCGTCCACAGCCACCTAATATTTACAGTAAAACTTTAGATTGACTGGACACTTCGACAGATTTTTTCGAATTTGAACTCAAAAAGAAAATTTTATGTAGAATAAATCATGTTCTCTTCGATTTCACGCAGGAACTACCATTTTCCGTAGCCGCATTATTCATTATGAGCGAATGACTGTTCGTTTTTTCATCATTCTGGATTTTGAGCGTTTTGATGGCGAAAAAACACGTTCAATTTATCAATCAATATCTTGGTAAATAATCTTTCCGGCGTAAAATTGAAGAAAAATAATTTGTTCTTCATAGAATTTCCTTTTTAACAAAGGTAATCTCAAGAGAATTCATCAACGCCAGTCATGGGTTGACTCCCACTAAAGACTTCAAATTTAATGTAAGCTCTCATATTGACTTCTCAAGTCTTCAAAATCAAATCAACGGACGGACGTACCCATTATACTGGGTGAGGCTAAAAGAAGTTACCGGTATTCAATCTTATCTACAATTTGAGCTCAGCCCGACTTTTTTTTGGTCTAGGTTGTTGATCAAACCGTGCAAAAAATTGACCTGTTTGCCAAAGTTTTTCAAAATAAAAGTTAAGGAGTATTATTTCGGTATTGTCTGGAGTCAGCGGCAAATATCTCTGAAAGATCGAGCAAAATTTAAATGTTCAAGCTATTTTTCAACTTGGGAACCGTGACAATCAAGTTGTAACAGGATAATCTTTCTGAAACCACAGCGACAAAGAAGAAAGGAAAAAGTTTTAATAAAAATCTTTTAATTGCTCACAAAAAAAAATGCAACACTGACGCGCAAGGAAAACAATAACAAATTGCAAAAGAAAAATTTTGTAAAAAAAAAAAAAAGAAAAAAAAAGTTCAACAACAATCATTCTTCCTTGTTTATACTTCTAAAGATAAAGAAATTATGATACATAAAATGATTTTCTTTCGTACTGGCTACGAAATAACGATAAAAGTAGTTTTATAGTATCAATAACAATTATAAAAATCCTAATTCTAATACACAATCATGAAGAATAGAATAAGAATTATCGATGAAATTTTCTTAAAATGGTAAAAATAGAATAAGCTCAATTTTTCTAAAAAGAAAGAAAGAAAGAAAAATAAAACCCAGAAATGTTATAAATTAAAATTTTATTTGGATAGGTATGCATCTGTTTTTTTTAGCGTGTAATTTTTGAAAATACACTTCGGCTAGCTTCGTTATTCGTCTGAACTTTCTTCGCATTCTAGAATCTGCTTGAAAGAGAATGGTTGGAATGGATAACCAGCTCCAGCGTAGAATTTGCTCATGAATTCGACCCTATAAATGAAAGTAAACTAATTACTTACAAATGTAATCGAAAGAATTTGGAAAGAAGGGAGAAAATGAGCACTAATTTGAAATTGACTATAGTTGCGGAGTATTATTGCACATTAATGAAAAGTCGACTGTTTGAGGTTATTCTTAGAGACAACGGGCACATTACATGCTTTCGTCTCTCTCTTCATGTTTGTGCTCTTCATAAAACGTAACTGTCTCAATTTGATGATTAAACCTCGTACATCAATGAACATCGCGAAAATAATAAGTTGACTCTCTTTTCGTGAATCTATCTAACAATTATAACAAGCTATGTCATTAAAACCCACCAATGCAGACGCAATGTATGCAGGAATGCCGACAAACCCTCCATCATAACTAATATCGCTACGGTGAATATGGCCCAAGCGCCAAATGCGAAGTATAGGGATATCGAGCCTAAAACCGAATCTGAAACCAGTCCAACATGAAGCACCATTTGCCACAGCACTTCCGATAACTCTGTAAAGAAATTTATCAAAACAAAATTTACTAGCTGTCAATTCCACAATACCAGAAGAAAGCATGATCGACACTACTTACGAGCATGAGCTAGCGACAGAGCCCATAAACGCAAATACGAGGCTGTATGAGACACGGTGCTCAAAACGTACTCAATCGTTTCGATCGCCTGGTGAATGAGGATTTCACTCATCGCCTCTTCTTCTTCGTCGTGATCCTCCGGGTGCTCTTGTAAGGCTAGCTCGTCGCCTATATTCGCCGCCGAATCACGTCCTAGCATTTCAATACCCTGGTTCAAATCTCCATTATTTACCGACTAACACAAAACATATTTGAATCCGTAACATAGTAAGAACGGGAAACAAATAATTCTAGGGGTGCGTTTCTAAGGGTAACTTTGAAAAAATATAAAGCGAGAAAAAGCTAATACTAACATAGTGTCGATTTCTGGCTTGACGTCTATTCAACCAAATGTAAAACGGTTTACCAACGAACATTAACGGTACGCATCCTATGGCGATTAGAAGGAATACTTTTTGTATTATGCCCTATAAAACGAGCAAGTGAATCAAATGAACCGTGTACATAAGAAAATTAAACGTAGAAAGAGTAACGAAAATTAAATCAGTACCTGGCAAGATGGAAACATGAACGGAGGACAGTCACTGATTTCTTTAGGATCTTTACTCTTCCACATTACCATATCAATGAATGTGATTAGAATGGAAGGAGCGCATCCCGCACTATAAATACCAGCTATAGATCAAAAATATAAATTTTCAATCAATATTGAGGTGCACAATTAACTTTTATAGTGAATATTATTTGTGTAGATACCGATAACGATAGTTAGATTTGTAATTATTATTTTTTTTTAGTGCTACCTGAATCTGTACTCACAACAACAAAATAGGTTATTTTACGTAGTACTGTTCAATATTGAATTTAGTTGAATAATTTCCCATAGGTTCCCATAGGTTCACTAGACACACTTGATTTAAAAAAAAAAAAGAGTGAAACTTCACAGTAAAGGGTATTGAAAGTTGAAAAACAAAACTCTTTTCTCAGCATTATTCTGTACCCAGAACAACGTATTAATGAGTTTTCAATTCAGGGTAAGGCTGGGTGGTGTATGCACAATACTATGGGAACACTTAATTTTGTCGAATAATTTTCCATGGGTCAACTGCAGACAGATTTGATGCACAGTAAAAGAGGTAAAATTCACTGTTACACAACGTGAAGTTGATTTTTTGTTTTGATGATTTTAAGTACAATGGTAGGAAAAATTCCAACTCCAAATACTCACTCTTATCGCCACCGTAAAGGACCCATTTTACAAACATCAAAGAAACTAGATAGAAAAACAGCAACGTTAAAAACAAAAACTGAGGAATAAACTGAACAAAGATATTGATTGTTTTTTTGAAGTGTCTGAAAAACAAAATACATAAAAATGTAGATTCGGAGAACAATATTCGCCTTATTTTGGAAAAAAAAAAAAAAAAACTTACACATGATTCACAACACTTAAGGTAACACCAAAAACCATGTGCACCACCCCGAGAATAATCGATAATTTCATCTTGAAAGAATTGAGAAATATGATTTTATTCGTTGATAACTGGAACAAAAAAATAATACAATTGAGCATGTAAGCCGATAATTCTTTAGAGTAAAGTAATTCAAGGACTGCAACAAAAATCAGTAAGAAAATTCAAAAAGATATCAAGCTTGCTTTCATTTTTTATTTCTAATAATTATTTGTTTTCACATCAATAATTTCAACAGCAGCACTGGATTATTTCTCATAAGTTCTGATTTTTTAAGAATTTTGTAACCATCAGCAGGTAAATTAGATGAATTGACGAAACTTTAGATTTTAGATTTTTGCTTCTTTCAAAACTACACCAAACTCATTATTCTCCCATGTACCGCCAGTTTAGTCACTCTTCTCAAATTCAGCAGAAAAGGCATTTTTGTTGAACGAACTCAGGGCTGGGCACGGATCAGACTACGGATCACAAATTTGCAATCCGTGATCCGTATTCGGATCATTTTTCCCCCGCGCTTCTTGGTCCGCGAATTATTTGGATCATTTTTTCATTTCAATTGATTTTGATCCGAATCATTTTAAATGATCCACGGATCAAAAAAAAAGAGAAAAGATCAACGTGATCAACACTCAATTGAGGTGGGATAGCGGATTTAAAAATACAAAGGAATTTCCACGCGATTGCGGATCACAAATTAATGATTCCCGGATCACGGATCAAACATCCTGATCCGCGGATCATAATGTTCTGATTCGCGATTCGTATTTTCCCTTTGATCTGTGATCCACATCCGAATCTTTTTTTCATACAGTACCCCTGATCCGTAATTGATCCGTTTATCGAGACCCTCATTTTGATCCGTGATTCGAATCAAATTTTCGGGATCCGTACCCAGCCCTGAACGAACTCCCTCCTTCCCTTTTAGAGCTGCTTAGCCAATTCTATAGGCCGAAAACTTGGCTGGAAGCTATAACCCTTCAAATTGATTGGCTTTGGGCGACTTCCGCTATCAGCTAACGGCTAATTGAGTATCATTGGCTAGTTAATGCTAGCTAATTTTATAGAAAATAGAATGGCTAACGGCTAAAAGTTAAAAGCTAACGGCTCAAATTGGGGGAGGGGTCACTCTGATGTGAAGGGGTGGGAAGGGAAAAATTAGCCTTTAGCAGTTCCAATTTGAATAGCTAATGGCTAACGTGATTTCATTAGCTAACTAACAGCTAGTCAAATTTGAATGAAAATTGCTTGGCTAACGGCTAGCAGCTAGTGACTTTGGCTCAGGGCTACCAACTAGCGTCTTTAAAATACCCCTGACCAGACCAGTTCGGCGTGTTGCAGCTGAAAAATTCAGCTTTGGCTTTTGGCTCAAACTTTTGACTTTGAAAAATATAGCTTTGGCTAAGGCTTTTGGCTGTTCAAAAAAATTTGGCCAGCTTTTGGCTTTTCAATAATTGAGGACACGATTAGGAGAAAAGGATCTCTGTCAGGGAAACATATAATTTAAAAAAGAAGAAAAAAAAATTGGTTGACTTGTGGAATACTAGAATAATATTTATTTTTTTGAAATTAGAGTGTTTTCTCTTTCTCAGTTTTCCTTCTCTTTGAACTTGAAAAGGAAAAACTACTAAAAATGTTACTTTACTCTTTTTCTTTTAAAAAAATAAAAAAAACATGGTTTAGGACAAACTCTTTTCAAACTTCAGAGGAAGCTAAAAGCTGGTCAAAAGAATTTAGCCGAATGAAACTTTTGGCTTCCAGAGGTGGATCCAAAGCTGGCTATTGGCTTCTCTCTTATCAGTGGAAATTTGTAGTGATGGGCGGTTATTGGTTATATAATGGATTAATCGGTTTATTCTGGTGAAATTTAACCGAATAACCGGTTTATTTGTGATGAACAAATAACCGGTTATTAGAGCGCAATAACAGATTAATCGCCAAAATCATAAATTACCGCTAGATTCGCTACTAGCCTTAGTGATAATTTGACAAATTCGATTTTTTCAAGGCATCAGCTTTTAGAATTGAGGTATTTCTTAATCATTATCACGGCACCTCAGAGTCTAAGAGACCTCTCCTCTTTTTTTTTCAATTTTTGCAATTTTGAGGGCAAAAAACGTGGAAGACTTTGGCGCTCTTAGCGGAATTTTTTGATAACCGCCGGACGCGCCGGTTAACCGATTAACCGGTTTATATGAGCGGTTTTAACCGATTAACCGGTTATGATGATCTTCAATTAACCGTTTAAACAGTATATTGAAATAACCTGTAACCGCCCATCACTAGAAATTTGACTGAATTTGGCTTTCAGCTTTCGGCTTTTGGCTGGCTGCAATATACCGACCCTCCTGACATTTGATTTAAAAAAAACCTGAGTTCGCCTGAGACGTAAAAAATTAGCTATGGTAGGGAATTTGTGGCTATGTCAGTGTTGGCAATTGGCATTAGATGGATTGCACGAAACCTTTGCTGGAATGGACCGAGTTCTGCAGTGCAGAAGCCGTCTAAACGACAAGCCAACGGTCCATAAAATAAGGCTTATCGCGCACCTCAACTAAAGGTCCCTCTTTCTCCAAACTGTTGGCTTGTCGCTTGGACGGCTTCTGCAGAAAGCGGTTCCGATGATGATAATGATTGGGTGTAAGGGGCTTGATGCAATTTACACCTTTTTGAAAAGGGAGTTCATAGATGAGTAGAAAAGCACCGATTCTCCAGATTGTATGTTTCGACTTTGCGTTGAATATGAATTTCTTGTGCTCAAGGGAAAAGCACCTCAGTCTTCATAATGATAGATACTTTTCTCCGGATCGTTATAGGTTGCTACCCGTAACGTCGGGTCGATCAAGGGAAAAGTACCTCAGTCAGATGTATGAGAGATACCTTTCTCTTTAATCGTTTGATAAATTAGTTGAAGTCCATAAAACATCCTTTTTCCAGGTTTTGGAAGAAAAAAACGGATACGGATTTTTGAAAATATTATCTGGAATCTGGCAGCACTGAGCCCTGTTCCCTTTCTATCGATCCTGATGGGTGCCGAGCCCTGATTGTCATTCAAAAATTTTACTTTACTCAATTGAAAGAACCTTTCTTAGATATCGGCCGCAATGTAGCTTCCCGTATTCTACAAATCAGCTCATTTATAATACGAATTCGTTCCAAAATGGTGCGGCACATTTTCAAATAGTATAATATATATTTTTTCAATTAAAAAGAAAAGAAGAATATTCTTTTCTACTTATCAGCTCATTCAAGTTAGTATCAAACCTGATTAAAAGCTAGATTTATGATAACTAGACAATTCAAAGATTCCATTACTTATGATCATTTCCTCACCCCTTACTCTCAGTTGAACTAAATTAATCATGAGGATTTTATTGCGCGGCAATGCTGTCGAAATTCACACGAATAAGAGAATTAAAAAATCAAGGGGGGGGGGGATGTTCTTTTCTATTGTTTCATTCTTTTATCATGCGAATTTAGGCGGCAGTGACGCACAAAAAAATTCTCACAAATTTTCCGTCGTAACTATTCTATTCCAATTGGATTAATAACGATCCTTCTTATTTCTTGAAAATTTTTTCACACAACCAATGCCAAATTAGCTTGAACAACCCTTGTTCAACTGCCAATCGAGAGTTTACACCTTAGTAGACTGTCTGCTTGACTTCAGAGTATCATTCTCAAAATTATATAGAAAATGCCCCACAGACTAGAAATAAAGACAATCCTTACTTGCCACACTGGATCTAATCCGATCGGATATGGCATTTGGCTAAAATCTTCCGTGCTCGGATCTAACGATACTTCGTGGTAGTTTAGTTTTAATTGTTCTAAACTACGGTTGGAGCGAGCCGCCCAACTGGACCCGAAGATATTGACCGATTTGGAGAACACATCGTTGTATATGAGGCCAGTATAAATGGAAAATAAGCCCATCAGTAGGATGATGTATCGGCCACTAAAAAATATATTCCAAATCTGCAAAAAAAAATTAAAATTCATTTTTGGTGCAATTTCAGAATCAGCAATGATTCGTCCAAGAATTCACTTACTTCACTACTAATTCTTTTTTGTATTAATTGTTTTTCTTGTATAATCATGAAGGCGGCGAAGGCCGTTAAAACGGCTCCATGACCGGCATCACCAAACATCACACTAAACAGGAATGGGAATGTAACAATCGTGTACAAAGCTGTGAAAGAAAAAATAATTTATATTGAACGCGATTCTGTAATCTTGGAACTCAGTTCGTTAACATTCTAAAACTTTCTTTTCAACCATATTTCTTTCTTTGCCAAAAGGGAACCCGCTATCGCTTTTGTGTAAGGTACATCGTCCGATAAGTCCGTGTTTTTTTGGATTTAGAAAATCAGACGATTTGGGAAAATTCTCTGAGAGAATCACAAATCAGAGGATTAAGGTTATTATTCTTGGCTCGAATTCTATGAAAGAAGGATTTGGGGAACATTCCGAGTCATAAACGACGAGGAGGAAGGAGACTCTTGGAAAAATGTCATACTACAAGCTAGAGGGGAGAGGAGAGGTAGCTTCAGGAAATAAGACGTCATGAGAGCGTGAGGATACCAGGAAACCTAAAGCGACTTTGAATAAATTGCTAGCATAAAGGATATTCCGACTTTAAATCAGAAGGAGAGCAGGCTAATTCAAATTCCGAGTTATAAGCTACGCATATGCAAAGAGAGGAATTTAAAGAAATTTTTGAAGACACAAGAGAGTCGGCGGACTGATTTGAGAATTGCACCGAATGATTCTATCTGAGTCGGAAACAGCACAGCGGGTTCCCTGCACAAGATTGTTTTTTCTTTTTTCATTCATTACAAAATTATTAATTTAATACCAGGATTTACTTCACGATACGAAGCAATTCCGTACGAATCTATCAGATTCTGGAAGCCTAACGTGAACTTATTCGTCCGGTTGAACGTAGGAGGCTTTTCATTGGTTTCGATCACATTGAGAAAGGATGGAATTGAACTGCCTACCGCTTTCTGCGACAAAATAAAAAAAAAAATTATAGAGTAATATTTCACGCGATATCAAATGCGCACACGTTTTTCAGAGTAATTACAAAAATTACCGCTTAATTACACATGTAAGCGCGTAATTACTATTAATTGGATTAGGTACTTCGCGAGATAAAAATTTCGTAAGTCGTACAAACGACGTTGACGACACAATTTCTACTCGCAGCATTAGACGGGGCAGGAAAGAAGGCGTACAATACGTTGTACGTAAGGTAATAAATTTCAAGTGCTCTTTTTAAAAGAAATTGTGTCGCGTGGATCACATAAACTACGCTTCAAGAATAATTTCTCGTTTGGAATAAACCAACGACGAGGGTCAAGGTATTAACGGAATGTACGCGAGTCGAACAGGAATATTAAAGTTATAATGTCGAGAGAGGACGAAAAGAATCGAAAAAAAAAACTGAAGGTTTTCTTACTTACGCCACCATCCGCTAAGGTTTGCCTAATAAATGGCACGTCGGATACTGGTACCCAGCACTCGCCGATAAGGCACTTTTTGGTAACATCCATATTGAATAAATTCAACGAATGATAGATCGCTTTCATTTTGCGCACCATTACGCTCCAGCCGTGAATTTCTTTTGCGACTGTAGTTAAAACGCGCTGCCGGTGGTCGTGCGTTTGATTCAATACCTATAAAACGTAACGAAGAGGATATTAAGAATCCTATGGCTTCTTAAAAGCGTAGCTCAGAGAGATATACGTAGCGGCAAAGGTGAAGGAGAAAAAAAAACAACATCCCACCGGGAGTCTCAAATTTTGCAAGCCCAATTACAGAAACAATTGCCACGCGAATGCACAGAAATCACGACCTCGTCGAACAAGCCGTTTCTTTTGTGAATGCGCGAAATAATCTCAATCTCATTGATGGGATTCATATTATAAAATTACCTACTGTTCAAAAAGATTGAATCATTTAACTCTAGTTTTACGACAAAAATTTTGAACATGATAAGATGAACAAACGAATCATGGGACATATTATGAACTTGTTCTTTCAGTCGTCGAATTTGATACACATGTATGAAATAAAACTGGAAGGAACATATCTTAATATCAAAAACTTATACGGAAATAATTTCAAAGAAAATTTCAAGGTCCTGAATGTGAAAAAAAAAAAAAATCAAAACACAATTTGAGGATTTTGTTTTGCATGAAATTGTCGAAGCAGACAGGCTACTTTGAATCCATTTCTGACTCACAAATCTTCCCGAAAATCAATGGATGCAATACAATCTGCTTGTTGCCCTAAGTTCAGCCCTCGTTGCTCTGCATACCAGTCCTACGCCAGCATTTGTCGTGAGACTTAATGGTATACCTAACCTAGAACTCCGCTCATTATCGCTTATCGCCAACTGTCTTGGGAGTCGATGGTCCAGTTTCTTCGACTCCCTGTCCATCTTTCAATACCCCTTCTTTCTATCGACTCACCTACCTCTCCTTGAACCTCAACGACGCCTCATATTTGCCTCAACTTCACTGACTTACCGAAATCGTTCAATTTAATCTACTTGAAATACATCGAAGCCATTATTGTGACTGATGCTTTACAGCTGGATCCAAATCGGCTTTCAAAACTGACTGCGCCTTCTTTATGAATGGCGAGGTTTCGCCCATCAATGTGAAAAACTCGTCTGTTTTTTCCCCGTCTACACACATCTCTTTCTGGCTCTTTTTCGTCTCTAAACCTTATTCTTCTTACCTCATCCTCCTGCACACTGAAAGATCCAGTCTATCTTCTGTTCTGGATTCTTGGTCATATCGGCCTCCCGGAAAACGACGCAATGGTCCTAGCTACCAAGCAAGCCCTGCTATCCTCCTCAATCACTGACCCCACCTCTTCTCTGGCACAGGACTTTAAATCTTACTAACGTTCTATATAATCATCCTACATGGCACAACCTTTGGTCCTCTCAACTCCACAGTCAACTTTATTAGTTAGAAAAGCCCATATTCCCTGATCTTCACGCCATGAAGAAATAGTCATAACATGACTAAGAATTGAGCACACCCACCTGGGTAACTCCTTCCTTCTCGGTGGGTTCTACGCTTCACCTTCATGCCAATACTGCCTCGCTGGAATTATCCGTCTCCCGATCCATAATCAATATTTGCCTCCTCTCGCGCCCTCTCCGACAACTTGGAATCCATTACTAACATCCCAAACTTCCTCCGGTCAACATATTGTTACAAACCCATTCAGCTCAATTACTACCCTCCGAGCTAATGACCCCTTCGCAAAAAGAAAAATAAGCCCGAATACCTTCTTCTGAAAAGGAAGAAAAAGGTATATAAACGTATTTCAAATTTTTTGTCACTAAAAATTTGCATTCCCTTCTCAAAATTCACTCAATAATCCCTTCGTTTACAGACAATCCCGCTGATAAAAGAAAAATAAAAGCAATCCAAGTGAGACGACTTGGGGTTTGTTCTTCACTTCGATGGAAATAGCGTGAAGTTCTTTGAGCTATATATATCATCAAATAAACTGAGAGGAAAGACTTTCAGCTTCTGCAGTCGATTTTGACAGAGGAGGGTAGCAGAACTTAGAGATAGCAAAAAATATTTATTGAAAGACTTTTTGGAAGACGTAGGCAGATGAACCTTCCCCAGAGTACGAGAATATGCCAACCTAGCTAGCTCTCAAGATGACAACTTACCAATTTAAGATCTTCTATTCGCGTTTTCACGCCTTTCAGTAAGTCTTGCCTCTCGGCAAACGAACTCGGGCAGTTGTAGAAGGAAGCGTGGTAACCGGAACATACTTTCTTTACCCGTGATTTAAGTTGTTCGCCTTGAAAGAAGGCTACGAACACAGTCTTGAAAATTTCATTTCCCTGAAAAACATGAAGGAAATGATCAAAATTTAATACTCCGATAGTTGACAATTGACATAATTCATATTTGATGATGAGTAGGGGCGGATTTAGAAGATAATTTTGGAAGGGAAAATTAACGCTATTTTTGACATTTGAGAAAAAAAAAAAGAACAAAATTTACCACTCATCATTTTTTTCGAGAAGGGGGAAGGGAGAAATGGTTCTCAGCCTTTTCCCGCCACAGGATGGCCCTCGAACTACTCAACCACTATTCAGATGAGTTTCGTCTTTGTAAATTTTTCCATCCTCTCAACAAATGGAAAATTAGTTTCAAGACCCAGAACTTTTACCTCCTCGCACGTTAACTCTGCTCAACGAACCAGAAACCTCATAAGTCAACCCTCGATAAACCTTGTATTTTTCGAGCAGATTCAAGATACTTCCCGCAGTACCATTCATAAAATAAGTTCCTGCCTAAATACTCACCGTTGACGGGTCTTCTAATGGCTGTGTTAGCTCGGCTCGACGTAAGAACACATTTCCTCGGCTGATACGCCATAGCATACGCTCAAAACCAGGGACCCGTTCTCTTGGTACAACGCCGGCTACGAATCTGTAAAGCGGAAATAATGTTTAGAACAAGACAACGACAAGTCCCATGAGTCTAATTGTTTGAATAACTATTGCAATTGGAGAGTTACAAGATTCAGGAAAGGGGAGGAACAAAACCAGTGAAGTTTAAAGCTCGAATGACGTCATTGTTCAAGTTGAAATCGAAATGACCCGCGTCAATAGAAGGAACAACGTTAACACTTATTCCCACCCTCAATCCCCTTTTTCAGATCCCTAGGAGAAGCAGACATTACGTAATACTCAGCCTTTGGCGTCATCATGGTCAGAGTCAGGGCGTGAAAAAAGCTCATGCCTTATAAACGGAAAAGTTATCAAAATGTGAAAAGAGATAAGGCAGCCAAGAGCTGATGGAAGCTGCAACGAAAAGAAGAGCGATACTTAGTGCCGGTTGTACAACCTAAAAATGTGACATCACGTGATCGTTGAATCGCGGATCCTTGAACCTGACTGGCCGGAATTGGGCGATCAACGTTCAACGAGCTGAACGTCGATTGTACAACCGGCCTTTATAGATTGCCAACTGATCCGAATCGACACTTCCAATGTGAAGATCAAAAAGAAAATCTTGCTTCTCTTCTAGATGAGGATGCCTAGACTGCTTCAGGAATGACAAAGGCCATGTCCGGCTAGTTTTTCTGAAACCCGTCGAAAGTTCAGTCCATTCACCTTCCGCCTGCAAGGTGTGGAAATTGAGACCAAAAAGCGGATGAAGTACAAAGGCTTCTGGTTTGACTCGACGTTGAGCTTCAGGTACCATTTCCTAATTAAATAGCAGCGGAGAAGACAGGCAGGGTAGTCCTGAAGAGGAACCCAACCAAGGGTGGGATGTTGGACCAAATCACACCTTATTTGAGTATGAGGAGTGGAGGCGTGAGCGGGAAAAGATTAGTCGGTCTCTTCAAGAGATTGGAATAGATGAAGCCCTGGCTCCAAGTAGTCTGGTACCCACCATGCATGGTTCCGAAGGAGCAGGGAACCAGGTGTCTGCATTTACAGCAACCGTCATGAATAAAACTCACGGGTTCTTTAACGGAGTTGAAGGAGAGGAGGTAAGGAACACAATTTAAGAGTCTTATGGCGTGTGAAACTTTGCATATCTGGCTCATTGAAGGGGCCAGGCCATTTGGTGTATGGAGTATTGCATATCTAGTTACTTGAAGGAGCCATTTTAATCAGGCTATCAGTGCGGCAAGATGATACAAAGAGGACTCGGAATTTATTGAAGGGGTGATGTTTGAAGAATTGCATATCTGGCTCATGGAAGGGGCTAAGCAAATTGGTGTAAGAAGCATATGAAGCATTGCATATCTAGTTACTTAAAGGAGCTTTTTGTCATTTAAAAAATCAATTTTACAATAATTAAAATTAGATATATAGTTCATTCAACAAATCAACAAAATTTTAAAAAATGAAATTTATCATTAATAAAATTCATTAATCGATAGATTGAATATTAATGATTTTTAAATCATTAAATTAAATAAAATTATTTGATTAAATGATATAAATATAAATAAAATTATAGATAAAAATATTTTCCAAAATAATTAAAGAGAGAATCTTCTTAATTAAATTTAAATAAATGAATAAATTTTAATCAATATTTTTTTGAATATTCAAATTCAAATTCTAATATTTATTGGATATATAATTCAACTTTTACTATCAATAAAATAAATGAACAAATATTATAAATTTTAAATTAGAAATAAATGAATTATTTAAAATTTTTATCATTGAAAAATTTATTGAAAGAAAGATTTGTAAAATAAAAAAGTTCAATTATATCAATAATTTATTATTTTAATGAATATTAAAAAAATAATGAACATAAATATTTCTATAAAAATTCAAATTAATAATCAATTGTTTGAATTGGTAATAAAATTGAATACAATCAATGAATTTGAATTATTAATTATTAAATAAATTTTAAGCAATAATTAGATTAATTAAAAATAATTTCTAAGGAAATTAATTCATAATTAATTTTGAAAATTGATCCCTCATTTTAAATTACTTTGAAAAATATTAATAATTAATAAAAATAGTATTGATAAAATATTTTATGAATCAATTAAATATTAATAAAATCACTTTAATAAAATGAATATTTATCACCAAAAATTAATTTAATTAATTTTAATTAATTATTATATTGTGCAAGCTTAAGCGGTTAAATACATAATAATAATAATAATAATAAATTTATATTATGAATATAAAAATTTGAAAATTTTACCATAATTATTTAATAAAATTGAAAAATTGAAAAATAAAATTAAATATAATATTAAAGAGTTGAAATTTTGAATTGTTTAATGTGCCCCAAGGTCATGTTGCCTCTCTGACGGCGGACATTTTTTTCGGGAGATCCTCCCGATAAAACAGGTTCCCTGATAAAAAAAAGAAGATGGCTCAGGAATGGAACAGATAAGAGCAGAACCACGCTATGGCCTACTCAACACCTGTGTACCCTCCACAACCAGATGCGTTGGAAGATGAGGAAGATCATCCTCGAAGAAAAAGAAAGAAGAGACTCCAACAAGTTTCTGCTTCATGTAAGGTGGTGTTGTTGCGGTGTGTTCTACTGTTTTGCGTGCCTAGCACACTTCAACTTGGCGGTTGCCGGGTAGAAAGGAGGGAAGGGGGTCGTCGAGGAGTTTCTTACTAAATTAATACCCACATGGGTCGATTCCGGTGGTGGAGGAAAAAAATTACATTCATACGCAACCCGTACCCACTCCACCGCAGAGAGGGGGTGGCGCTGCACATGCAACAAAAGCGAGCTTCCCTAAAAGCAAACATCGGCACAGTGACAATGATATAGAATGACAAAGAGTTCCCAATAAAGAACGTCCTGCTGAAGAGAATCATATAGCAGTGAAAAGATGTTACATAAGAGGCTCTGCTATGACCGACGCTCGGTGTATCTCTTGTACGGTCTAAGCGTGGAGCTCAATGAATCTGTGTTGATCCTCGTTTGAAGATGGAAAATGATGATACACCACTATGTAGCCACCGAGGACGGTGTAATCCTATCGTATCACGAATCTTAATTTTTGTACAATCGTCAAGTTCTGCCTCACCATTTCACAGGGAGTTAACGACTTCGAAGAATATGACGCTGTGAACCTTGTCGCAAAGCAGTTACTGCGTTCACCAAGGTTCTTTCTTCCTCCCTCGTATGATCTAAAATCAACAGGGAACAGGAGGAGGAGGGGGGGGGTATACAGACTGGAGACTTGAAAAGGGGGTCGTCTCGCAAAACGTGAGACTTGGAGAAATTTTCCACTTTTCTCTCTTGCTCTCCTCCTGGCGCTTGATTTCTGGTCCTCCTTATCCTTTAATAAGCTCAGCCGATTTTTAGGTCCCCCTCACTCATCTCACCCACTCTTGTCTACCCGTAATATAATGTTGATGAATGTTTTTTTGGTAAAGAAAACATCGTTAAGTATGAAATAATGACTTTTCGCATGACTTCCACCACGAATTTGTAAAATCGCGACTTTTCTCGATTTTTTCGGCCAGTATCTACCCTGAAATATACCTGATCCCTTTTGATAAGCCAAAGAATTTGAAATTACTAAAACCATTACTCTCCATAAGATTTTTTTCAGTTTCCGACAAATTCGACTGAAAATTGACTCCAAAACTGGGAGAGAACCTCGTGAAGATCAACCAAATATGAGATATTGAAAAAAAAAATCCAAACTGCACTTTGTTTCTCTCTCTCTCTCTCTTTTTCGGGAAAGGGAGATATACTATGACCAAGTTTCACCCTCCCAGGATATCTGCTACTACCCACTCCGACTTAGAATCTGCCAACAAACATAGAAGAGCTATTCAAGAATCAACTCCAACATATTTCCCACAAATCATCCGATTCGATTATCATATTCATCCGAAAACTATCAAAATTCCACGAAAATTCTCCTTAAAAGGCCCACTCGCACGAAACGAGCGGAGGCGAGACTCTGATCCACGCGAGTCTACATCCGCACGCACGTCAGTAAATAACGGTAAAATCGATTAAGTTCGAATGCAGCCTCGTGTGAGATAATAATAACCTTACATAATAGGCGAGTAACTTTCGATACTGGAAAAATAATAGGAAAAAAATTACCCTAATCGACCTCGAATGACCTGTTGACTATCCTCGCTTATCAAAGCTTTCGTTATGGAATCGTTACCGGTCGAGGTAGGCGTCACTGAATCTTGCTGAAAAGAAAAACAAGAATACAGCATTTCACAATATAAATGGTGTCTAGAGTAGCCTATTCACATCGACGCATTCACAAAATTAAAATCAATTAATTCTCCCTGCATCGAGAGGGTACCGGCGGACATTTCATCTCGTATAGTAGTGGTGATAAAAGTGATAATAATAATGTCAAAATTCTAAAATACGACCGTATAGAGAAACTGACATCGATACACCTACGTATTACACGAAACATTACAGCCTTATGGTCGCACCATAGTAGCAAGTGTACCAAGCCTCGGTCCTCGCTTACCACGATGTTCGACATACTGTATTGTATACGGTTTAAGAAAATTACCTCTTCGAAAAACGAATGCGTTTTCTCTAAAACGTGTTTCAGTTCGGTCAACTCTAAATAATTTGATTTTAAATTCACAGCATTATGACTCAATTCCAAAATCTCACTTTCTGTTCGCTCTAATTGACTCTGAAAGCATCAAAGAACGAAAAAAAAAAAAATACATTATACGAGCACGGGGTAAGGAGAAATTGGCGCATTAGTTAGGTATCTAGGTTACACAAAAAACACGCATCAACATGACGTCATCTCTTCAATAATGCAGGATCTGGATCAACTTCTAAATTAACATCCTATTTAGCTTGATTAAAAAAGAAAAAAAAGAGACGGAAATTTTTTTTTCACGCTGTACGGTATTTCCTCAATCAATGAATTAGGCGGCATCATTGAAGAATTTAACGCGCTTACTTCTAAATCTATGATCTCCCTCGGATTTGGAGCGTGAGGGCTGACCGTCGACTCCGGTATCGCCACCTTATCTTTATTTACTTCGGCTTCGATATAACGAAGTTTTCTTTCGAGTTCGTCGCATCGTCTGACTTCGCTGACGAATTTTCTTTGGAATGCGTTTACATCGGAATTCAACTGAAACAAAAGAAAGGAGAAATACAATAAATCACGTTGGTCCATCATGGTGGCCGCATGAAAGAATATAAGTATTCCTGTTTCCCTTCTCCCTAGTTCGTCTCCAAGAGTGTAGACATAAGAAAAGATATTGAACGAAATGTAAAATAATGAAGCAATAAGCTTTGCGTTCCTTCAGGGATCAGGGAATCTATCAAAGTTGCAAATGGAAATACGTGACTTTTTCGAGATTTTCGCGGAATTTATCCAAGACTTTTCCGTAGACACCCTGGGGAGGAATTTGGAGACCTTATAGGCTATCTGTGGCCACGGTCGTTGCAGTGAGGAAAGCGAGACTTGGTTCAATACGTGATTGACGACTAACGACTGACTGTCTATCGTTTTTATAGGTATCTTCGAGGAAAACAGAATTTGGTGCGATTAATTCAGCGTAGTCAGTTTCCGATGGAGTCAGGTTGCAAACTGAATATCTATACAAACAGGCAGATCGACGAAAACTTATTGTGATCTGGTATTTTTTGCAATTCCCGCGAGGAACGTTCAAAATCGAAATTGTTCCGAAGTCCTATTCCTCATAAATATAACTTCAAGAGAATGAGGAATCTCCTCCTTCTCTCTCCCTACTTTTCACTCGAAATACCTCCGAGTCAACACCTCAACTCCCCATAGCGACAACGAGCATTAAAAATCACGTTTTGATGACGTCACGCTCTTCTCCAGATCAGCTGATCCGATAAAGACGTCAAGCTCTGATGACGTATCGCCTTTTTCGTCGGCCATTTTCTCCGCTCAATTTTCGTAAATCCCTCGAAGACGTCGAACTTCAATCCCCACACGGGTTAAAGTTTTCTAATTTTTAGATACTTCCTCCATGTAGAACTTGGTTCAAGACCATCGATGGCGCCCCTCTGAAAGATCTTGGGGACCCCATACCTAAAAGCTCATCCTCCGGTCCATACAATGAAGCTATTCTACCAGCCTCTCAAACAGATGAGCTATACTTCTCAAGATCAATCTCTCGCCTCCTCCTAGGTTCTTGTGGCCTACATTTTTCCAAGTACCATCGACATACAATAAATAAATTTAGCTTCAAAGGCAAAATTTATTTAGATCTGCCTCTTTGACTTGAATTTTCTTCAAGTTTCTCATATAGCTGTACTAACTCTCCCCCCCCCCCTTCTAGACTGAATTCCTCCCAGAAGAAAAAAGAAAAATGAACCTCAAGACTTTCTCAAGCATCTTATTTATGTCAGCCTTCTCCCTATCTTTTCCTACACAAAGGAACTTTAAGAAATCTCGAGTTCTGGGCCAATATATACGACCTCAAATTCAACTAGCCTAGTGTTAGCCTCTTTTAATGCAGAAGCTAGTCTTTGATTCCGAAGGCTTTTACAAAAAGCACAGACTAGCTTAAGACTTTGCATATTTAGGCCATACATAAAGCTAGATAAGCTCAACCAGTTAGACTAGTATTAGCCGTATATAAGGATACAAGGCTAAAAAGGGTTCAAGTCCATCTAATCGCGTCATTGGGTGAGCAGTTTGTGACCTGGCCACGAAAGTTTTCGGTCACGTAACGAGGCGGGTGGGGCCCAAGGACCTTGAAACAGTTCGCGTTCCGACTCAAGCTACTCAGGTGAGGCCGTAAGTTCAAGTGGAGTGGGAATATGACGCTTGGCAGTCGGAAGAGAATAAGACGTTATCAAGGGCGACAAACATTTCCATGAGCTATGATTCAGAGCCGGATAGCGGTCTTATGTCAAGAGAATTTGTTTGCATTTGCCATAGACCTGTTGAAGAAAAAAAAAAACCGTACATAATACAAAATCGATAACTTTTCAAAAATAGAAAATGGAGGTCATGTTTCATGCCTCTATGGTCAAAAAGTTTGAATCGATAGCTTTGATTCACAGTCAGCTAAGACATGATTAACAAGTAAAAAAAAACAGGAGGAAAGGGTGGAGCACCCAGTAGTTGTAAATTGATGAAGTAGCCTGCAGAGGAGGGGGGGGGGGAATCCCCATTTTAGATTCATTTGAGCAGCGTTTGCCAAACGTGTCACATCATCAGAATAGGATAAATTTGATCGAACCGGACGTCAGTGTATTCACTAAAATGAGAAAAAATTACAATTTATGACACTGCTTCATATTTCCTCCTTCTGCTAATACTCTCTCCAGGAGCGCGATTCTTAAACCTCCTCGCAACCAGTGGTAATGTCCATCTGTCTATCTGTCAGAACTCATAGCAGAGTTTCAAGAATTGCACTCCAGATCCTTCAAAAGGTTCCACAATAATAAATGTCTAACCTATGACATCACGGTAGTTCCTACATAAATTGAGGTCATTCGAGGTGTGACTTCGGGCTGTGCTTTCCCTTCTCCACGCGCGTTCCACACTAGCCTAGTATGCCTGTGCTAGAAGGTGTGCGTAACAGCTTAAAAATTAGAGGTAGGAACTCGAAGAGTCCACCAGCCTCATCCATGTACGATCGACGCTTGTATCACTGAATCCAAAAATTGAGAATTCAATGGCAAATGGCACCGATCTTATATTTAATATTGCACATCTGACTCAATCATTCCCGATTGATAGGAAATGACAATAAAGGACGTGCTACTGTGATCAAGTATCTAGATCGAAGAAGAAACAATGTTTAATTCCTTAATTTACGATGCATGGATGTATCGAATAAGCTTTCTCCGAGAGGGTAAATTCTGCCTGAGAGGAGGAGGTGAGGCATAACTAGCCTGCACGAGTAGAGGAGTGTAGCCTGTAATACGCATTGCAGATTCCTCAGGGTAGCATCAATATCACATTGTAATACCAAGAGCGCGATATCATCGCCAGATCGAGATCATTGAGCTCGCTGGAATAGGAAAGGGTCACGTTCTATGTCATTAACCTCACACCCCGGATAATTCTAGTTCTAGATCCCTTGGAAGCGTATACAATGAATCGTTCAGACAATGACGTAGGTCAGGTTCAATTGAGGAGTGACGTCGGCTACGCTTCTCCTCCTTCCGCATTAGCTCAGTTGAAGCACCAAAACAAGAGATTCAATAAGACTCCATCGTGCATAGGATTGAGTCTTCAACTGATGGCTGCACTCGTAATAAAATTCTGCACTTCTGACGTAAATGACGTCATCAGAGTACAGAAAAATTATGTAAATGTAGCCGACAATTGCGCCAGACCTAATCCTATATAAGATGAAGTCCCATTACATCTCTTCTTATGATGTCTAAACATAGCATGCTCAGGCTAAAAGGAATAGGAAAAGATGGATGAAATATGAATAGAAAAAAATGAGAAGTTCATTTTTTGTGTTGATTGCGTCGCATCGGCACTCGCAGACAAAGTCACGCGAGTTGCGAGTACATAAGCCATCATGCTCTACTAAGCCAGAGCTTCGCCATTTTGCTGAATCGTAGCCGGATAATCAAGTAGAATGATACTTGATATTCATTAAAATGAAACCATCTCCAAATTACCACAACGGGGTAGGAGCAAATTTGGTTCACAAGTCGCTGAATCCTAAAAATGTACGATCAATGTTTGTCTCATTGAATTCAACAATTAAAAATTCAATGGCAAAAGACACCGATCTTATTTAATTTTGCACATCTGACTCAATCGTTTCCAATGGATAGGAAATGACAATAAAGGACGTGCTTGCAATCAAGTACATTGTCTGAGTCAATGACCAAACAATATTTCGTTTCTTAATTTACTGTATCAAGGTGTATCCAATAAGCTTTTTTCAAGAACAAAAAACTTAATAGAGCTGAGGATAAATTCTGATGTCTGTGAGGAGGGGAAGGTGGTCTTCACGTAGATCAGATTTGATCCGGAGTGGGCGCGTGATATCGTTGTCTAATTGATATCAATGAGTCTCCAGTAAATGGCTGCAATTGTACTCAATCCTACGTTTCCCCTCATGGGTTGGCTTGATTCTGGCCAAACGAGACAGGAGGATGCTACTTCAATAGTTGGGACTTGGATTCGGCACAGAGATGAAATATGTAAAAAAAAAATTCATTTCATTAATGGGTAAGAACGTTATGCCATTCTCAAGAATTCTCGCGTTGGTTGCGTCACACCAGCACTCATAGATAAAGTCACGCAAGTTACCAGTACATAGGCTAATGAGCTCAATAACGTCGGAGCTTGACCTTTTTGCTGAGTTGTAGCCAGATAATCAAGTGGCATGATACCTGATATTCATTAAAATAAGACTACCGTTGAATTGTCATACCGGCGTAGGAACAAGTTTGCTTCACAAGCCGTTGAGTCTTACACATGTACGAGCGATGTTTGTATCATTGAATTCAAGAATTGATAATGCAATGGCAGAAAGCACCGCTCTTATATTTAATTTTGCACATCTGACTCAATCATTTCCAATGGATAGGAAATGACAATAAAGGACGTGCTCTTGCTCAAGTACACTATCTAGGCCGACTACAAAACAATAATTTGTTCTTCAATTCACTGCATCTAGGACTCAGGGTGTATCCAATAAGCTTTTTCCACGAGTCAAAACCTTGCTCGAATTGACGACCAATTCTGCCTGGGAGGAGGGAGGAGGTGGGACATAACCAGACTGCAGGAGGAGGAGCGAGGACCTATTGTAGAACCCTTAGGCTACAATATTGAAGCAGTAGTGCGCTGGTCGACTCCAAATCGGCCTCCAATGAACGTCGGGTCAATTTCTACAAATTTTTCTATCAACCTAAAATCGACAGTTTTGTTCTACTGACTTTACATAAAATACGGATTTATCGCGCTCAAGGGAAAAGTACCTCAAACACTAGTATGAGAAATACTGTTCTCCTGGTTGTTATTGAGTGATATCGCTGTCCCTTGTAACGTTGAGTCGATCACAAGAAAAACAGCCCAGTAACTCTTACAAGAGATACATTTTTCCAGACCATTATTGGTGAATCGGTCAAAGTCGGTAGAAATCTGTTTTCAGATCTTAGAAAGAGTAGTGGATATGGATTTTTGAAAGTATCATCTGGCAGCACTGATTGGAATCCAAGATGGTTACGTTTCATGTCACTACTTCCTAACCTCACTGAAGTTCACTCTAGTTCCTTTGAGGGTGCATAGAAAAACAATCGTATCCTCACGTAGGTCAATGTCAATTGTGGTATGACGTCGGGATACATCTCTTCTCCTTCCGCGCTCGCTTAGTCAAGAGTCAAGACATCACAACGGGAAATATAGCGGAGTCAGTGCTGCCAGATATTATGAAAAATCCGTATCCGCTTTTTTTTCTAAGCCCTGAAAACAAATTTCGACGGGCTTTTACTGACTCATCAATAACGATCAGGAGAAAGGTTCTCTAACACGAGCAACTGAGATTCGTTTTCCTTGATCGACTCAATCTCGATGAAGACTGCGGCATTAGGTTACAACGATCAGGAGAAGATTATCTTTCAAATTGATACCCAAGGTACTTTTCCCTTGAGCACGAGAAATACGTATTTTTCTGCTCCGTAGAATAAACCCAGGGCTACCAGATAATATCTTTAAAAATGCGTATCCGCCATTTTTCTGGCACCTAGAAACAGATTTCTACGGACTTTCACCGATTTATCAATAACAATCAGGAGAAAGGTATCTCTCACACAAGAAAAGGAGGTACTCTTCCCTTGATTGACACAATTTCACGGAAGACTGCGGTATCAACTCATAACGATCAGGAGAAAAGTATTTCTTATATACGTGACCAAGGTACTTTTTTTTGAGCACATAAAATTGGCATTCTACGCAAAATAGAAAAATTCGTATCTTTTTTGAGGAACAAAAATCCGTAGATCTGGCAACACTGAATGGACTCCATCTTGTTGCTGCACTTAGATTCAAATTCAGCGATTGTGGTGCAAATGACGTCGTCAACGGACAGTGACGATATTAAAATGTAGAAAAATGATGCAAATGCAGCCATTAGTCAGCATACCTGCGTAAAATGCTGTCCTATTATACCTCCCCTTACAATTCCTCAGCTCTGGATGAAAAGGACGGGGCCAGGGTGACGCTATTTCAGGAGTTAAGGGCTGGATTCACCAATGAGATGAAATATTATGTAAGAAATTAAAACGTTTATTAATGTTCGATCGATGTCTGTATCACTGAATTCAAGAATTGATAATTCAATGGCAGAAGACATCGACCTTATATTTAATGTTGCACATCTGACTCAATCATTTCCGATAGCTAGGAAATGACAATAAAGGACGTGCTGCCGACCAGACCAAGTTTTTAGATCGGTTACAAAACAATATTTGGTTCCTCAATTTACATCAACAGGGAAAAGTACGAGACAATCTTTCTCAAAAAGCGAAAAACCTGCTAGAACTGAGCACAAATTCCATCAATGTGATGGTTTAACGAAGAGTATTGACAGGCCTTTCGGCTTATATCCAAGAAAGATGATTTAAGACACCAAAAAGTAAGTTCATCAGCGCTAGACGCTGTAATTAAACTTTAAATTCCCGTCTTGCTCTTGCTCCTTCATTCGAGCATCTAATTGATACCTCCAAGAAGCGAGGTTAATTCTCATCTACACATCCACGAGTATCAACTCCGGAGTAAATGATCGTTTCGCGATAGAGTGGAAACGACCAAAAAGCTAACAAAAGTGCCCATTATACTCGGAACATGCCCCGAAATAGCTGTTACAAATATGACCCATTTATATCTATTTTCTCGACATAGTATATTCGTGTGTAAACAAAAGAGTAAATCTTCCGATAAATATCGTGTTACAGTGACCGTATACAAGAAGCAAGACGACCGATAACAACTTATAAACATTATTAGTGATATAGCTTCCCTCCACCCAAAAAAGGCTGAGAATATACGGGACCTCTTCTATTTCTTATTACATTTTACATTCACCGCAGCGGGACGACGATACGATACAGCGCAGACACAAGATCGAACAATAACGAAATTTATAACATTTTACGAGTCCCAGACCGATTTTAAATAAAAATACGTACTACACTTCACAACCGATATCGAGTTATGTAAATATTTATAGCCTCGAAAACCTGAACGAGACCATACAAGTTATCCAAAAAAGAAATCAATGCGATACAACGGGCTTGGTTCGGCTTTTTGAAAACTACAGAGAAAGATAGATGCGGGTGTGTAAGCGTGCTTGAGAGAGAAAGAGAGACATGAAAATGATAGAATTGGAAGAAATTTGTGAACGCGCGAAATTGTGCGTCCTTCGCATAATTATAAGCTTTAATCGTTCTATACTAGCGCTACAATCTATCGTGGGAAATAATTTCATAATTCATTTCATACCACACACATGTCCACGTTATCATCAAGTCGACAGTGAACGACGCGACAGCGACAAAATGCTGACTATGACGTCATATACGTGTAATGATTATACGAGAAAATGTCCAGTAAATGCAAATTTATTAATGATTTATACCACTTTTTCCAAGCTATTACAATGACGGGATAGTATACATTTCAATCATTTCTTCCCCCTGGAACAAACCTATGACCATATCGGGCATTTAGTTTGCGCAATTATTTCCATACGGCGGTTCGTATTATAATAAACCAATAAGACGAATAATCTGTCGAGTTATAGAGCTTATCAATGTAGACCATAACTTGACCGTATTTATATTTGAAGATACCATCTTCAAGGTTCGACATGATCGCCTTCGAAAACCCACGGAGGTCACAGCTCCCTCTTGTATATAGACTTTTTACGATCATTTCTCAAGGTCGTTAATTCTTAGGAGACTATGTGCTAAGAGAGTAAAACCATCTATTTTCACGTTGAAAATACAGATTGTAAAACCAACTGATTTAAATGATATTTTAGTCGAAGCGACCGAGCACACCGACTATAAAATGAGTCTACAAGGAATAAGTAAACCGGAATGGGTATCTACGATATGCCCGCGTTAATAAAAGAGTCGGTTCCAACCCACGCGAGCCAGCCCAATTATAATTCCACCTAATTAGGAGAATTTTTTCGAACGTACGCAAACGAAAGGAGCTGAAAAATTTTAACATCCTAAGTTACATAAGCGGAATATCGTAAAAAGTTTTGACGAAGTCCCCACGATTGCACCTCGGCTGAAAATTGAGTCTATCATGGCGTCACATTTCAGGAATTCATAGCAGAATACAGAACGAAATACTACAAAGGCAAATATCGTAAATTCACAATCGATTGTGGTGCTCGCTGTTGCCCATTTTCCATCCTGGAGTAGAGGCATACGGAGCACCGTTCAAGGGTATTACTCACAATTGTTCCATCCAGCCCAATACCGTGAATTTGACTTCAAAACAACGAGTCGAAACTTGAGGAAAATGGAAGTCAAAGAGTGTCAAGAGTCAAGGAAATCAGAGAAAGTAAGTCGCAGACGCTCCAGGAAAATGTCCCTAAGGAGGAAGGAGGAAGAATTACGAAGAAGGAAGCAAGAGGTAGACAGTTGACGGGAAGAAGGGGTGGAACTAAGATGAGAGGAGGAAGAACATGAGAAAAATCACGACAAAGGAAATCCTCTCAGCTTAAGATAGCACGAAGGAAAGAACTTCCAGAAGAGATTCAGAAAGGAGGAGTGAGAAAAAGAGGAAGGAGGATATGACAAGGACAAGGAAAAGAAAATAAGAAGACAATGTTAGAGGAGACTCCATTCGAGGAACTTGCCCCCTCAGAAAATCACAACCAGAAAAAAATAAGTGATCCAAATTAGAACGAAGAAAAACTCACACCATTTAAGATTCAGTACAAGATTCCTCCGCAGGAGGATACCGTGAATGGATTAAACCTCTCTCTAGGATTGGGATAATCATGACCATTGCTGATATGTCCAACGCTTTCAGTCTGCAAAACGCGACATTTCCTGGGTGACCTTGACTTCTTGGACAATAAGCGTGCACGCACGCCTGAAGTGGCCCTCAAAAACCGCACCTCCGGCACCGGTATCCACCCTTTAGGGCATTACGTCGATAGTCCAAAGGGGTCGAATTGAGAGAGGCCTGGCTTCATTTTCTCCACGAATTCCGCGCGCTGGGCAATATCCGTCAATGAGGCCACAACAGGGTTCTAGTGCTCGGCACTCAACCTGGAATTCAGGCAGTCCTGTATCATGGACTCCACCAGAGCTTTCAGCCGCCTGTGGGAGCCCACTAGGGGCTCACAAGACTAGAAGATCCTTTTCAGAATGGTCAAAGTCCAAAAACCTGGCTACTCCATACTACCTGCTGTGTTCCACACATCGTCTCCAATTTATTATTTGGATAATTCTAGATCAAGAGTTTAAGTCACATATTTTTCAATTTTCGACAGTTCCTACAATCTGCTACCAACTCTACGGTTCGGAACATGGAAGATGGGGCCCCTCAACCTGCTTCGAACCTTATTTCCTTTGAAGTCGTTGCCTCTAATACGATACACCAAATGAGTTACCTCCAGCACTTTCATTCTGCCGTAAGAGACTCGCAGACTCTTCTGAATATCTCATCTGCTGGTCTGCGATCCTCCTAGGAACCCTCTGGGTGATTGTACTTCACCTCTAAAGTTTGAAAATAGAGAAGAATTAACCCCCGATTAGGCAAACAGGATGAAAAGACTCGAGTAAAACATGAATTTTTTCGTAAAATACTGTAGAAGGTTTTCTCTTAGTTGAAAAAGATTTCGTTCTCGTTTGTCGGGAGAAGGCAATACGATACAGAAATGTAATGCTTCTAATCTGTGCTTCAGCTTCAATAACTTTTGATCTTCAAATATTTACTTTCAGTTTGATCTAACGTTCGACCCTAGTATTGCAAAGATTTATCGCGACAGCACACAAAGTTTATAGTTTTCAAACACCTCGGATTCTACGGCTCCTTTGTCGCATTATCAGGCATTCAGCAAAATAAATGAATCTCTTTCAAACTTCCTGAGAAGGATTTATGTGATAGAAATCCATCTGTTTAGAAACAATGTACTTATCTCGTGATAGACTACATAATATTATTGGCTTCGTCTCCGTTATTGACTTTGACCTTATTTACGCCCAAACTTAGCCACTCTTTATAGTCTTCTTGGTGATACATGTACGTATATTTTTTCAAATTTATGGTTCACATTTCATACAACTTATTCGACATTTCGACGTTGTCACTCAACTTATTCGTTGGGGATTTACACAGACAGCATGTCGTGAAATAAGAAAAATATATACATACATATCATACAGTCGTAACACCTACAACTTCTTGGAGATATTAACCACTGTGTAAACATATTCGCCGATGTGCGCAGCTGTTGTGGGACAAAAACGTTCCAAATACTTGAATGTTGAGTGTAACTTGCCATGTATTTCTTCCTATTTCTTTTAAACGCGAAGCTTGTTTCATTTGTATTAAAACGAAATTTTTTCTCTGTTTGATGTTTCTAATGATGATAATTCGTAAGCTACCTACATAAATTTTCGACTGCATCGCCTCGGCATCCATTCACGTGCGAGTACACGGGTGCGTGCTCGTTACTGCGATGTGGACGCTGTATATTATATAGTCCTTTAATAGTTCTTTTTTTTCTCTCTCTTCTTTTTTTTTTCACGAGTACAAAAGTAATGATGACGAATGAAATGCTTCAGTTTGTGCGTTTTGTTGCGAATTATTCTCATAACCTTCGTGACATAAATTAATGACGGTTGTGAAAGGGCAAAGTACTTATTTATAAAATTATGTATTACGCCATCGCGTAAAACTTTTTTGAAAACTTCGAGAACGAGCGGTGATGATGAGTTTTTTTGAAAAATTACTTCGAGTTCGATATTGTGCAGTCGAATTGGATTGACGCAAAATCTAACCAAAACTTTCATTGAGTGTGGTTAGCTTACATGAGCACTTTCGGATGTTACCCCATCATCAGTTGTTTGACTACATTCCGGATTAGTACTACACAGTCATGGGAATGGTGATCAAGCCCTTCCGCGGAAGTGATGTAAATGTGATTGTCCATAACAATCCACTCTGGTACAAAGAATAGGATGAAGTTATTTGAAGGTACAGTACCGACGGTACTGGGTTCCCTCTGCTTGCAGAAGGAACTAAAGCGACTTCATACGGCTCCTCAGTTGATTCTTCATTCGCTATACTTGTTCCTTGCTTCTTCGCACGGCTTCCGGGGGCACAGACGTTCACGTCACAAACAACCCTAATAACCTTCTAGATCTGGCTATGGCTTCTAAGTAGTGCTGAAATTGAGAAGTGCCGTAACTGGCGGCTAGGGTGGCTATATATTGAGGATTACAGGCAGAATTTTGTTATATTTGTCACGGGTACTCAATGACTCCATTTCCTCCTCTGCATTGAACTGCTCTTCAAGGTAATCTTCGTATACAAAATGGTGACCTCCAGATTCGCCATTTGTAGTTCGGTCAGATATGATTGAGGAACTAGCGATTGAGCTACTTTGATGGTATCGTATATATGGATCACCGTTTACCTTTTCTCTTTCTCAGACAATGTGTCGACAGGGGCATTAATACTGTCAATAAAAAGTGCACTGTGCATTTGTGGCTCTATCGCCGAAGAGTTCCCGCACGCAACCCTCCTCAATACTTATGGTTTCACGCTGTTACTGAATAGTCTGTTCATACCCATCTCCTGTGCATACCTCAGAAGGAGGTTCAATCAGTCAGTACATACACTATTGCACACAGTAAATCAGCAAGGGTAAGAGCGATGACTTGACGAGAAATTAAACAAATTTTTTCCGTTCATACCCTCCTGTGTATACCTCAGAAGAAATTTTAACCAGTCAGTACATAAACAATCTTCGTCTTATCTGCCTTGACATGTACGATAAACTTGGCATTCTTAGAATCATTACGTTTACCCATTTGATTTTTATAAAAGTGAATCTGAGCTTATTTCTGGTTTTAATTTAGAATTAGGATCGATGAAATTTATAATTTTATTTATAATAGAATATTTGGATATGATATTATTACTAATTCAACAATTTTAATATATTTTTTTATAATAATTTCTTAGAATTATATAATTCAATATTATTATTAATATTTTTATGAATTCGAATATTCATTATTCGTTTTTGTTATGATTTAATAATAAAAATTATATGAGAACGAATATTTTTTTTCCCCATTTTGTTATTTATTATTTATATTTCATTAATTATTATTTAATAATTTTATTAATCATCATTTTTGAGAATAAATTTTAAAAAATATTAAAACATAAGTAAATGATAAGTTCATTTACAAGGTTCTTTTGATGGTTTTGAACCAATAAGAGAAATTATAGTTATAATTATAATTAAAATATAAATAGAAAATTTTCTAATAATTAAATATTTTTATTATTAAAAATTTTTAATTCATTCAAGTTAGGTAAAAAAAATAAAATTATAATTGATTTTATTATTATTATCAATCTTAATAATTTATTATTAATTGAACGTAAAATTGAATAAAAAAATAAAAAATATCATTGTGGTTCAATACGATTAGGAGTTTCAAATTGATCAATATTATTATTTAAATTTAAAGGATTTCAAGATTTATTAATATGTAAGATAATAAGATGAATAAAAGATGATATTTCAAAAAATTAATTTAATAATTTCATTTTCGATATTTTTTTAAATAAATTAATTAAAATTTATTATTGTTACTCAAATTTTTTAGAATTATTTATTTTTATATCCCATTTGGATGAAAACAAATATTATTTCCCCATTATTTTTTCAATTTATTATTTACATTTTATCAATTTTCATTTGATAATTTTGTTAATTATTATTTTTTGAAAATAAATTGTAAAAAATATTGAAAGATAAAATAGAAAATCCTAAAATTTCTTATAATTTATTTAATATATTTGATGCATTAAACAAAAATATCAGAATTAATTATTTAATAGTATTAATAATTATTACTATAAATTATAATTATTGATCAATAAAAAAAATTTCTTAGGGTATCTTAATCCTTTATTTTTACATAAACTAATTTAATTTAATTTAATTTTTTCATGATTTTATTTAAAAATTTCATCTAAAATAATGATAATAATTGTTATACTATTAAATAATTAATCCTGATATTTTTGTTTAATGGATCAAATATATTGAATAAATTATAAGAAATTTCAAAATTTCTTATATTGAATTTTATTAACCAAATATTAGAAATTATTTGACCTATTATCCCTATTTTGGTTGTTGTTTTTATTAGAATCATTTTTATCAATTTATTATTCTCTAATAATGAAATAAAAAATAATATTTTAAATATTGAAACTTAGTCAAGTTTATATTTATTTTTAATTATTTTTTAATAATTTTTTTATTAATTGATTTTTACAAGTTTTCAAAATTTAGGTTGATTATTTTCATTAATAATAAATTTTCATTTATTATTAATAAATTTAATTTATAATTAATACTTTATTTCAAGTTACTTGAAAAAAATATATATATTTCAATCAATAATAAAATATAAAAATTTAAAATGAAGTTTTCATAAGTTTGATTAAAAATAAAAAAAATTTTTATAAATATTTATAATATTATTATAATTAATATTGCTGAAATAAAATGTACTGAAAAAAATCGATTAATTAAAATATTATTAATAAATCGATTACCTCAAATCAAAAATAATTAATTTATTACCGATTAGAGGAATAACAGCAATAAAATTAGTAATAACTATTCTACCTCAACAAGATATTGGTCTTCAAACAAGTGAATATCTTAAAAATGGAATTATTATTAATACAATTATTATTATTAATCCTGAATATCATATTTTTTTATTTATAAAATTTTTATAAATCAATCTTTGTATTATATGAAGAAATATAAAAGTAAAAATTATTTATATTTCTATGAATAAATCGAATTAATCAACCATAATTAAGATTATAATAAATTAGACATGATTTAAAAAATATATCAATTAAATATGAAAAATAATTTATTGAAATAAAAAATCCAATCATAATTTGGATAAGTATTGTTATTATAATTAATGATCCAATATTTCATATTAAATTTAAATTTGTAGATGTTTTTACTAAAAATATTTTCATATAGATTAAAATTTTTTTAAATTCAAGTTTTGAATTAAAATTTATATTTAAAATGAATATAAAAATTTTTTTAAAAATATTTTTGAGAAAAATGTTTTAATAAAAATTATATGTGAAGATTCTTTATATTTAAATTCATTAAATTAACAAAAATTATTAATTCTAAAAAATAGGTTTCAACTTTTTTTTTATAAAATAAATTATTTATTTATTGAAAAAACAACAACGGCTTTTCCCGTACAGATTTTATTTGTTTTACAACGTTTCGTCGAAACTAGTCGACTTCTTCAAGTACCAAAACAAAATCTGTGCCGGAAAAGCCGTCGTTGTTTTTTCAAAAACTAGTTCTCTACTGGCACGTAAAAAAAATTGTTAATTTAAATAATTTATTATTAAAATAGTAAGAATAAAAATAATTCTTGAAATTTGAATTTATATAACTATTATAAAAATACTTGAATTTTTAAATATCAAAATAATTATTAATGGTAATAAAATAATTATCATTATTAAAGAAATAATTATTAAATTAGAAAAATATTTTTACGCTCTCCAAATCAGGTTCTCATATTCTTTCGCTGCGTTCTCAACACATGGTGAGGTTACTCAATAAACATTCAAGTAGTAAAACCATCCTGATCCCGTTCTCAATTTCCTCCATCCTAGCGCTTCTCGTAGTGATTGTAATGTAAAACCTTGAGGGTTGAAGATTCCATTATCCAAGAGTTCATCTAGAACTCTTTTTTACTTTTCCATTGCTCCGAATATCGTGTTAGATTTTCCCACGGGTAAAGTACGTACAATATGAGAGGGTGCAACACACAAGAATGTTCGATTTGCAAGTAGAAGCCACTTTTTGGCTCCAAAGCTGTACAGAATACGTCTGTAGTCTTAAACTTACGACGTCGAATGCCAAATACGTCAAATGCCAGTTTAAATTTATTTGTCAGAATGTGTGTAAAAACAATATTAATTGTCCTTTCGCGCGCTTATTTTCGTTTGTAAGGCTATCGCGTATAGTTCTTTCAACCAGCGTGCAAGTTTCTTCCTAGTTGTGATCGTCTACCCAGTCAGAGAGGGGAAAAAAAGCTCATTTACTCCGTGCGTACGCGTAAGCACCTTCAATCTAGACTCTTGGACGACGTTTGTACGACGGAGAATTTATGAATCAGTGCGGAAATTTCTCAAAAGTGCAGCCCAGCCTACCCACATATATGTATGACACGAATAAACTGATACACTTCGAGTACTCGAAACTGAAGAAAAACGTTTACGCGTAAAACTTGTATAATATTAGGACGTGTACTCAAAATATGTCGGCAATAATTCACTGTACGGAAGTCTATATGATATAAAAGAATACGCAGAAACAAATTTAAAACGACGACGAAAGAAGACGATGTTATATTTATAGGTAATTTTGTGACCTTTCCTACGGTAGAAGGGAATGCGATGTCTAGAAGACGAATTCATTTAGGGAGACGACGCGTCGTCGTCTTTCATTCTTGACGAAATTAGTTGAATAGAGATGCAGTAGATGAGAGAAAACGAGGGAAGTCCTCCCTGTTACGTGGAAGAAGTTTTTGAAAACTACCGACGCGTGATCATTCATCTTTCAGGAATGCAGGCGTAAATTTTTACCCAAAAGCTTTTCATACTTCAATATTCAGGAATTCGCATCGAAACTCGAACGGATGGTGCTCAGTGACCTTTTCGATGGCACCATTCAAATTCAATAACACCAATTTTACTGTAATTTGCTGTTCTCGGAACACATTTTGAGTCTAGTGAGGTGTGAGAAGAGCACTGAATACTGAAAAAGATCTCAAAACCACCAGTTCGGAACTGAACAAAGCATCAGAAGCAACAGGAACCTGAGGGAGGGATTGAACAAGGAGGAAATCAAGAGTAACGAGAAATTTGGTATCCATGGACGCGACAAATATGTTTAGCACTATTAGTTCAGGGGAGAAGGGGTGAGATCTCGGCTAGATAATCCCAAATTCTGAGGCCAGCTATGGGCGAGCATTAGCCGTAGCAAGTTTGACCACAAAAGCTCAATCCGAACATCGAGTTACCCGCTAAACTGCTTCAGCATTGAATCGTCTAGAATCCAGAAGTAGGGTTCACCGGCTAAAAACCTTCCCCATCTCTTGCATACCTTGCGCAGGAAAATTTCATGAAAGTGTTGGAGTAATAATAACGCTCTCCTAAGCAATTCGAGAGGGAGTGATCGCGAATCGACTTGTCAGCTATCTAGTCAGCATGAGTTTCAAACTAGAAAATGTAGTGTACATGCTGGAATCAGGTTAAAAAGGATAGCCGGGTCAGAAATACCTAAGCGATAGTTTTGCGTAGCTGTCAGGCTCGACATAAAATATGCGATCAACTCCGAAGCCATTATGAACGCAGAAGTGCCTGCATCCTCAGTTCTCTGAGCTACCGAGAAATCCAAGCAGAGTCCAGCGCTGCCAGATAATAATTCAAAAATCCGCATCCGACCTTTTTTCCAAGAGCTCAAAACGGATTTTTACGGACTCTGAATGCTTTATCAATAACGATCAGGAGAAAAGTATCTCTCAGAGGTATTTTCCCTTGAGCACAAGAAATCCGTATTTCACGCAGAAAACTCCGTATTTTTTTCGAGGACCAAAAATCCGCAGATCTGGCAGCACTGGCAGAGACGTCTTCTGGTATAGTAAAACGCCCAGTTTCTTGTGAGGTATTGCAAGAGTCGATCCTTCGGTTGCTCTTGAGGTTCGTCGCATTTAATGGGATTTTCAACGTGAAGCTGCCTCTATCCGGATGACACATTGGTAGTATGCCTTGCCAAAACAACTGTTATGGTGGACAGAAGGGTAAACCAGGCCCTAAACAGCGTTGGATTGAATCGGCCAGACTAGAACTAGCGCAGCATGAAAGACGGTGGTTACATTATTCACGGCTCGTTGAAAGTTCATTCCACCCACTTTCGGACATCTGGTTCGATTCGAAGCTGGGCTTCAAGCATCTTTTCCTGGGCAAGGCGGGCAGGGTAGACGTCGATGTGTTTGTTTCTTACTTATAAATAGATCTAAATCGTCTAGAAGGCCAAGTGAAACAAGGAAAGTATGATGAATTTGTTGAACGATGTAATCACGTTTGGAAGCAAAAGATCTTTTGGTTTGGTGATGGGACAAGAGAGAAAGAACAGAACTGACCAATCTGGCAGCTAATAAGATTAGAACGTAGAGTTGTACTTTAGGAACTTATGTTCAAGCTCAAGACCTCGTTCCTCAGTAGCGATACAGAGTAACACCCGAAATCTTTTTCAATAATGTGCTATTACTCAACACGGTTCCATTCTACTTCGATATCGATGAAAAACACTCGTCCTCTATACCATAAGCCATACTAAAATAGTAGTGAAAACTCAATAAATTGTTGCAAAATGAAAACGGGACACCTTTGAAAAAATTACAGACGTCATCGATTTCAAATTATTTACAACCCATAGACGAAACGTGCGTTGTGGGTAATTTTGCTATAAATATTCTAAATCGAAGCCGATTTTCTTTCTCTTATTGGCTGTCGTTTAATAACTAATGAACGTTTTAATAAACATTAATGAACCACCACATTCGCTGAACTATGACGAACATATACACTTTATATATATACGTTGCATTACCGTGTACGCAGATCAGAATACATTACGCATGTACCGCGAGAATAATATGTTTGCACATAGCTTCATACGTTCTATACGCGTGTATTGAGACAACAACTATACTACGCGAGGCTCATTTCAGCGGAAATTCGTTAAAAAGAAAACTTCGCGCCGGGACACCACATTCTATACAGCGTTTAGAGTCTGCTTCAGGTCGTGAATTCCGCGAAGTAAACGACCTGAATGAAATTTACATGTACCGGCAGATAATCATAATTGTAGGATTTATAAAAGCACTCTCGTAATCTCTTATCGCCATTGTATATCGCCGACTAGATCTCCATCATTTGTATCTTCTTCTATGTACACTCATACTCTTTGAATGTCGACCGAATAGAATAATGTTTAGTATGACCACATAGTGTTCTTCATCGGTTGACTTCTGGGCTTTTACTATTTTCTCAACTTGGTAAATAATTAAAAGTGAACTTTCGGTAGCAAACTACCAAGAACATCTAATTACGATATTGTTATCGATAACAGTTTCTAGGTATGAGTACAAGAAACTTGTACCAATTGCCAGATTTTGGGATCACATACTCGTAACGCCATCAAGAAACAGAAAAATCACGAACTTCAAACCCAACATAGGAGAAGAAATAAATATTTTTGTGACGATTAAACAAGATGAAGCAGTAAAAATTCCTTATTCATCTCGCTACAGAATTAAAATTGACTGCCATTGAGTGAAGGAGAGAGACAAAGATTGTAAGTTCTGAAACCCATGAAAGAAATCTGAAAATGGGGTTGGGTTGAGAGATAGTAAGAAAAAGCAGATGAAATCGAATATTATTCTGTCTAAATTTAGCAATGGCGACAAATCAATCGTTATGTCATCAAGCGGATTCGAAAAATCTCCCGACATACGAGGATTGACGGATGAATGCAGAGGCGGGTAGTTTCAATTTTTCGGTGAAGTAAAATTTGGTGTAGTATTAACTGAAAGACGGGAATAGTTTGTAGCGGTAAATTTACTATCTGTTTTGTTTGGGGAGTATCTCTGTGACGTCATCAATGCCTTTGTCCTAATTCAAGGTCTAGGAGAAATTTTGAGCCATGAATTTCCACGGAGGTCGAAAACTTTCGATGACTAAATTATTCTTCTTCTCTTCTCCAACTGTTACCAAATTCACGGTCCAGACTGGTTCAGGCCAGCCGGGAAGGTGACTAACAGCCGTAGTGCGATAGGTGGACCTATCCAGTTCATAGATCGTCTGGATAAGTTTCTGCGAGCAACCTTTGAGCACGAAAGCATCTATTTAAATTACCAATAAGATGTTAAGACCCCTTGTAGCGGGCGATCTCGCTGCAATGGCGAGTTATAACCCTGTCTTATTACGTGCCAATAAATCCGTCCAGACTGGGGAACCCAAAAACAAAAAAAATGTAGGGTTCTAGGCTAGGTGGGAGTCTTCTGCTGAACATAGGCTAACCCCAAAAGATTATTCTACCCCATGACTTGTTTGGACTAATTTCGAGCTGCAAAAGTTACATCCTTAATAGACGTACGCGTCCTAGCTTCATGTCATCGTCAATGACCTAAACCCAATATTTAGGGACTCCAAAACATTTTTGGGAAGACTTTAGAAATTTGGAGTGAGGAATCTTTGTAGAGGTGGACTTGAAGGTTGATTGAGGCCATAACTATAAAGTCCTCAGCTAAATTTCTCTACTAGGCAAGACAGCTAGGCTGCATCAATATAGGTTGGGCCTAGAGGTGGATTTTGGGTCAAAATTTTTCATCATATGACTCTCTTTCTCACTATGAACAAGTTTCAAGTTTGCTTAATTGAGTATACGAAGGACGTAACATCATCAATGCACTGACGCGGTTAGAAAGAGATAGAGGAACCGAGGGCAGCACTAAAACCCGAAAGACGAAGAAATGGCACGCAGGGGAATGTGCTGTCATCAAGGGATGAATTTGATTAAAATCCTCATTCAGGCCATAGAGCACTAGCATAGACTTCGCATATTATCATTGAGCAAAAAATGAACATTTCGACACATTTTGAAAATCATGACCTTACTCGAGAGGAAATTCAATGCTCTCGACGTTTTGTTCTCTTCATAGAATCGTTGAAAACTAGATAAAGATGGAAATGAAATCTCGAAATATCCTACGTTAGGACATAAAAAAATCTATTTCTCTCAACATACTTGCGTAGGAAAGAAGAAGGTCCACGTTCCTTGATACAGCCGTGAAAGGAAATTTTCGTTTTTTACAGATTTACACGGATTAATTTCTTCGGTCATCGGATCATAAACCACAAAATGGACTTTGGAGCCCCTCTCCATCCTCTCGAAGATTAAGACCTTCCCACGCTGATGCGCCAATTTAAAAAACATATAAGTGCTGAAGTTCAGCATTTTGATCAGCGGAAGACAATTGGGAGAGAAATTTGCAAGGGAAACTTCATTTTCTCGATGAATTAAAATTTGAGCTCGATTTTCCCATCAATTTTTCCCTTGGAATTAAATTCACCTCGAGAGGAGGGGGGGAGGGAGCTGTTTTGAACAGGGCACTCAAATTTTTTGGCGGATAGAAATTTGACCCATATATTTTGATGGATGGATATGTCTCCAATCTGGGAGGTATTTAGAAGTTTGTCTCACAAAATCACGAGACCAAAATGACGTCAGGAGCTGATGACAAAAAATTTTAACCTTCGCTGTGGGTAAAAAATGTGTTTGATACACAGGCACATTAGATTTGGAATTTAATATCCCTCGACTGTGAAAAGACTCGCTGAGACTGGAATAGTAATGATGATGAACAGGAGAAAATAATTTGGGGAAGAAAAAGTAAAATCAGTAAAGAATAGTTAATTGTGCAACAAGGGAGAAAAATGAGCGATTTCTCAACAAGTGTGAAGTTGGCGACACGAGCCAGAAGCGAGGGTCGATATTTGCACTGAGTTGAGAAATTGCTTCTTCTTTACACTCAGACAATAACGTGATTTATCCAACTCGATTTACGAGAATAAAGCGCTTTGTTTTGTACGCGAAACAACGCTGCGTGATGCGCGAAACAACGCTGCGTGATGCGGTAGTGTCAATATCAGTACTGCGCATGCGCAAACGGGTTGATATGAATTTTTATATCTACCCTAGGTGAGATATGAATATACACGCGCAACAAAACTACTACACTTTTTGCTTTTTCATTGTGTAAAGAAAAACGTTACGTGCAACACGGTCAAAAAAGCAATTTCTCAACTCAGTGCAAATATCGACCCTTGCTTCTGGCTTGTGTTGCTAAGTTCACACTCGTTGAGAAATCGCTCATTCTTTTCCCTTGTTGCACAAATAACTATTCTGACCGTGTTGCACATAACGTTTTTCTTTACACAATGAGAAAGCGAAAAGCGTAGTAGTTTTGTTGCCCGCGTATATTCATATCTCACCTAGGGTAGATATGAAAATTCATATCTACCCGTTTGCGCAAGCGCAGTACTGATATTGACACTACCGCAATGCATATTTGCGCAGCGTTGTTTCGCGTACAAAATGAAGCGCTTTGTTCTTGTAAATCAAGTAGGATAAACCGCGTTATTGTATGAGTGTAAAGAAATAGTTATTTGTGCAACAAGGGAGAAAAATGAGCGATTTCTCAACAAGTGTGAAGTTAGCGACACAAGCCAGAAGCGAGGGTCGATATTTGCCCTGAGTTGAGAAATTGCTTTTTTGACCGTGTTGCACATAACGTTTTTCTTTACACAATGAAAAAGCAAAAAGCAGCAAAAAGCGTAGTAGTTTTGTTGCCCGCGTATATTCATATCTCACCTAGGGTAGATATAAAAATTCATATCTACCCGTTCGCGCATGCGCAGTACTGATATTGACACCACCGCACCGCATATTTGCGCATCGTTGTTTCACAGCATATTTGCGCAGCGTTGTTTCACGTACAAAACAAAGCGCTTTGTTCTCGTAAATCAAGTAGGATAAACCGCATTATTGTATGAGTGTAAAGAAATAGTAGATTTCTATACAAGTTGGAAAAGTAAGCGATTGCCGACGAGTTGCGACTGTTGCAACACGAGCCTTGGCGAGTGCTGTAATCGCAACGAGTCGCAAGCGCCTACTTTTCCAATGTGTATAGAACGCTATTTTTTCTAATAAGTGCGAGAAAGCGCATTATCCAAAAAGATTATTGCGAATTAAAACGACTAATATACAAACAGTGAAGAAATGAAATTAGAAGTAGTGAAGAAATGAGATGAAACAGTGAAGAAATGAGCGATTTTCCCCACTGTTCCGTAGCACGCTTATAGCGTAACGCACGGTAGGGCAATCACCAGTTTTCCCAACCCTTTTCAATTGAGAAAGAGCGCGCTTTTGTAGCACGTATTAGGAAAAGGTGTTTTTCCTCACACTGTGGACTAGTGAGAAGAAACGTCGTTCCACATTCGCAGGTCAAGTGGCGTTTCAACTCGTTGCGTTTCCGACACTCACGTCCCGCTTGTGTCGGGAAACATTCGCAATTTGTTAAAACGCGACTTTACCCACTTGTATAGAAATATACTATTTCCCATAGATTGGATACATCTAATTCAGCAGTCATTCTGTAGTTTGCTTTACAAAATCACGAGACCAAAATGACGTCACAGAGACTTGGAAACATTTTGCCCTTTGCTATTTCGGGACCTGCGAGTTGAACCTTCATTTTTCTAGACTCAACTTACAGTATACCAGACCAAACAATAAGCCTCCATACGACGTGACGGAGGTCCAACATACAGATAGACTGATACCTTCTCACGACTAACTTATAGAGTCTCAAGGATAGAAATATCCATAGTTTAATGTTTTTCCCAGGGAGAATCACCAACATGTGTTCAAGTTTTCCGGGCTCCCATTCAACGACCCGGTCTAAGTCAATTTAAACGATTGCCTTCTTCTCTCTTGCAAATTAGACACGAGGTTTGGAATACTTTGCCTTCCATTCGATCGGATTTTTTATGCTTACATTTGCGTTCACGTCCTTCATCTTTGACCCAGAATCAAAGTGAGCGACTGAGCATCTTCCGAATGAATTTAGTGGAAAATTTAAAAACATGAGGAATGCTGACTCGAGCATAAAATCGAGATACCACTTTTAATTCCCAAATTCACTTCGAGAAGACGTTGAGGAGCTTCGCCCAAATTAGACGAAGTGAAAGTGAGGATTTGTTGTTGTAAGCGTTGTGAGAAATTCAGCTTTCTTAGTGAATTCTCACCCTAATCTCTTAGTACCGATAAGTCATAGAAAAATTATAGCGCATAACTACGTCAAGGTAAAGTCCCACGTCATCTTGTAAAAAAGATATTTTGTAATCACGACGTAAAAGATAATCACACGCTATACTTACATCTCGAAATTGAACTACCCCAGCTTCACCCATGGCAGCTACGGCCGAATATGCAGCTTCTGGTTGAATGAAGAGCTGGCAGAGGGCCATCTCCTCACTTCGGAACATGGAGCCCATCTTCGGCGCTTTGATTCGCTTCTCGTCATCAACATATGATTCCGTCAAGAAGCGATGATTCTGCTCCGTATCCTGATTTCCTTCGGTGGGACCTTGATCGGCTTCGACGTCTATAAAAGAAAAGAACAAAACTAATTTGAATTCTTGCAGTATTTTAAGCTTTACAGCTGAGGTTAGATAAGTCCTCAAAACATTACATAAACTGGCACGAGAAATGAATATGATGAACAGTACGTTTTTGGCAATCAAGGATCATTAGCGTTGGATGGGTTCACTTTAAATTGTCAAGTGATGACAGCGAAATACTTTCGATTTTGCAAGTATACTTTGCATGGCAATCGATCTATGCACGCTTACGATCAGTGGTGACAATGACAAGCATTTTACATTGATCGTTTGCGATGGCGCACGCGATATACTGAGAGTTTTTAAACCCATCTTTCTATAGATAGTACACTGAAAGCTTACGTGCACGAACTTTAGGAGACCCATCAACACTCGAATTCACGATTCAACTACGCCAACAACATTTGACTTGATCCGGTCAGCCATTGAAGAAAATTATGACCAGGATGACAGTTAGGTCGAGTAACCTCAAAGATTTGGTAGCAACCTGGAGAGATCCGATTGATTGTAAACACGATTACCTATCAAATTTCCACAATCTATTACTGTGTACGAAAATTGGATAGATCGAACTACCAGAATTTAGGTCGTTTTGTCACAGCAACTTTCTATGTTCATTTTTTCAGTAGTCGGCATCGTATACGAGATAAAAATTTATCGCGACTACATTATACAGAATTGGGTCACCGATCGCAGTGAATATAAGTTCAGGTGTTGAAGGTGTTGACACAAATATACCCGCATACATGTATAGGTGTGACACTCATCTGCAGAATACAGTGTCACGTCCATCATCATTTTGCGACTCGATTTTTCTCGTTTCGTTTACGAAAATTTACGTCAACATCTTGATAAGCAAAACGTGAAAAAACCAAAAAAACGAGAATTTTCGAAGAAAAATTTTCTCACGCCAAATTTTAAAAATGTATACTCGTATAATGGAGCGCGAAAATTGAACATAAGAAATGACCGGAGGCATTCTTTTTCCGCGAAAAACTGCCAATTAGAATACTCGTAACCACAGTAATTACGAATATACTTTCTAGAACTTTAATTATTCAACTGTTTTATTCCTCGGCGTCCGCTCCCTCTTTTTAACAACGTCAAATGCTGGACGAACGATAAATAATGCTAACAATACCTCGACAACGCCTGTCTGATAACACTACTTCAACTAAACACGAACTAATCGTTCATGAACTTCAAATAATAATATACAACCTCGTTGCATATTGTGCACTCCATATATACGATAGTGTGACAGGAAAAGAAACTCCGATATTTAAGAATTTTCTCTATATACTAAATGGGTTCTCGCTCGCGGTTCAAAACGAGTTGAAGCGAGAAGAGAACTCACTTTGTATGCTAATAAATTCTTAACATAACGTAACAAAAAACGTATAATTGACGTGAAAAATAAATCGTGAATGAGCGAATTTTTCTCGCCTGCAGAAGCAATTACGAATAATAATATTAGGGTTTTTAAAATGATCAGCACACACGATAACGGTCGTGCTATACGCACCACGTTTCCAGAATTTAACTTATATTTATTGGAAACGATAACACGCGAAAACAAGATAAAATTTCCAAACGTAAAGCATCGCTTATGAATTCCTGTCAGGAACGTAAGTCACCTAAAAGATGCTCAAGGACCGACAGCAACAATGTATAATAGTCCACATAAATTACTTTCAACATCGAAAACGAGGTTTGGTTTATTTTTAGAAAAAATTGTGATCAGTAGTTGCTTAAATTGGCTCTCAAGAAAAAATGATTTTATGAGCAATAATGCTTCTTTGCAATTCGTCCTCGTTTCCAGCGACAAGCACTTGGTCGAACTTTTGAAGAACTACCGGAAAAACTGGCGGGCACACGTTAAAAGGATGGAAGAAAACAGGTCACCAAAATTGACAATGACATACCGGTATACACTGCCAAATAAGAGACCGAGGAGAATAGAAGCGGATCTTCCGAAAATTCGGCTGCTTCTACACCGCAGATACGCCACTAGGTCTACCGCAGAAAAGGAAACGACGACGACGATGAGCGATACTGTTCATATTCTTTGGATTCTAGCGAAAAGTAAAAGTTGATTCAACACTCCCCTAGACTATGAAAGCTTAGAACAATGAGAAATTTAACCCTCATCAGACAAGGAAATGCCTCTAGAACAATCACCAAGAAAACTTTCTTCTGGGTCAACACCACTAGGATCGATCCTTTTTCGTGGACAAAGAGCAGATTATGGTCCAGTCGGCAACATCCGAGTTGAGTCCCGGGAGAGGAAGTAATCAATTATCCATAACCGAGTTGAGTCCCAAAGCGAGCGGAAAAGCAGGCATCAAAGTGAGAGGGCCCGCGAACATTTTGCGGAGATACATGATACGAGTATCCGAGTTGAGTCCCGCAAGTTGCGGCCAGTATGATGCGAATACGTTCGTACATTGAGGTTATGTTCTTCTCCTGAGACGGCAATCGCCACTCTTACGACTCGACTAGATAGATCTTGGTGAACTTAACCATTTAGACTCTAAATTTTAGAATTTGTTTCACGAGTTTCATTCAAACTCCTTCTTGTTCCGAAAAAAATAAAAAAAAAAGGACTTCGTTTTAGAAGCATTTTAATGTACAGGAATTCTGTACCTCACGAGTACGTACGTTGTACTCACTCTCATTTTTATTCACACCGATTCGTATTTATATCGACAATCCCAAGTCTGTGAAAGTGAGAAGGGAAATGAGAGTGAAAACGTTCAATGTACGGGACTCAACTCGGCTATGCTTCTTAGTTAGGGCCGCAAATTCCGGGACTGTTCAGGTACGTTGATTTCATTGGAACTCAACTCGGACATGTGCATTAATTAGAGCCGCAACCCCCGGGACTCAACTCGGTGTGAAAACACGGTTTGGGACTCAACTCGGAGTCCCCGATCTAGTCTCCCGGAAGGATATTTGCTAGAACGTTGTATCCCTTATGTACAATTTTCCAAATCGTTCTAGGCAATATTTTTCGAGAAAAAAGGGCTGTAAAATACGCTTTACGATCCTGAAATCAAACCTTATGAGTCGATTGCACAGTAGAATATGAGCATCTTACAAATCGAGATCGTGAACCGAGAAATTCGCGACTCGTAGCTCGTTTTCGACTCGTTTTGTAAGACCGATGATTTTCCAGTCCTCGGTATTTTAAGATCATGGGCGGCTGAACTTTCATCAGACGCAGGTGTTAAGCGGCTATACGGTTACTTCAACAAATATCTCCTTGAAAAGTTGAAGAAAGTTGAGCAAGCAATGAGTTCGCACTGCAACCAAGGGCGACATGATGAACCACAGTACACCTTATTTGAGTGTGAGGTATGGACGCGCGAGCGGAGCAAGCTTAGCCGGTCTCATCAAGAGATTGGAGAAGATGAAGCGCTAACTCCTAATAGCCTAGTATCCTTTATGCTAGATTCTAAAGAAGCATGGAACCAGGTGTTTGCATTTGCAGTCACCGTCATGAAGAAAAAAATGGACCAGGAATGGAATAGACTAATGCAGAACCACGCTATGGTTTATTTGAAACCTGTGTACCAATCACACCCAGATGTGTACGAGGAAGAGGAAGAAGAGACTCCAACAGCGATCTACTACACTACATGTAAGGTGGTATTGTTGTTGTGTGTTCTAATGTTTTGCGTACCTGAAGGCACTGCAGTAACCAAGGTAGCGGAGGGATGTAGCCGAGGAGGTTCATTCAACAATGAAGTTATACGCGAGAGGGTTGATTCCAGTGTTGGAAGAAGATTGAATGCACACGCAACCCGCACCCATACCACCATAGAGGAAGGGCGGCGCTGCAGATGCAACAAATAAAAGCGAGTCCTCGACATTTGACAAACATTTTCTTCTAATGCAGGAACTCCGACCTATAAACGAGCTTTCAGCACACAAGGCTAAGTTTAGATAGAGGAGAGAAAATTTGATGGTTGAAAAAAATGAAAGGTGTTCAGGGTGGAAGGAGAGTCGTCTGATATACAGCTTCCACGTGATTGTGAGTTGAGACCTACGGATTTTTGGTCCTCGAAAGAGATACAGGTTTCTTTTTAAATATAGATTTTACGTACAATACGCATTTCTTGCGATCAAGGGAAAGGTACCTTAGACACTAGCACGAGAGATACATTTCTCCTGTTCGTTATGAAATGACAGTGCAGTATTCTGTAATATTGAGTCGATCAAGGGAAAAGTACCTCAGCTACTCTTATGAAACATACCTTTCTCCTGATTATTATTAATGGATCAATCCAAGTCCGTAGGAATTTGTTTTTAGGGCGGATACAGATTTTTAAAACTATCATGAGGTTAATTTGGTGCAGGAAAAGACGTATCGAATGGGTAGGGAACCGATTTCGCAATGAAGGCACGAGAGAGGCACAAGATGAGTCATGAGATGGGTATGCGCATATCTAGTGTGACCAATTCTTAGGCGAATGACGATTATTTCTCCTCTGCAAGGGAGTTGAATTGAAAAATCTCCGCAAATGAGAATATTTTTAATTAGGACTAGCCTTTTTAAGAAAGATTTTAGGCTAGATGTAGGAGTGAACTGAGGCTTGGCGATTACTTGTGTAAAAGTGTTTCAAGAGGTCGGTCGTAGTGTGAGGAAAGGAAAGAGAGGTAAACTGATGAGTGATTGGTTGTTTCATTGGCTACTTCGTCGATTTTTCGCCCCCGGGAATGTCCTTGCGTTCGGGTATACAGATGAAGAATACCGGAATGGAGTTCGCATAGAAGGTGTCAATGGGAGTTTCATGAGAAGAAGAGTGATTGGAGATTCTAGGGAATCGGAGACTATCCAGAATGGATTAATAGGAGGAGAGAGGAGAGGAATGGGAAGGATACAACAAAACATGACTTGTAATCCAGTTGTACAGATTGACGCATATACCATTTACTCGGAGTAGATCTACATCATTTCAAAAGGGTGCGGAAGAGGGGGAATGTCGCAATTTATTCTCGTTTCTCACTACTTTTCGTCCACTCTTTTGCTTGTTTGAAAAAATGATGATACTTGGGGGAAAAATCCTCCTTCCATTGAAAAATCAGATTTACGCCACTGAATCTTCTTCTTCAATCAATGAATTCATATCCTACGGCCCACATGGTAGGCTTGACTCCAGGACTAGGGGAAAATTCAACTTTTGACCACTAAAAATGGATATTAATGACCTGTACATCCTTTCTTCCGCCGCAGCCCCCATTAGTGAGCCAAATAGCCTCGAAAGACGAGAAGTCGCAACTCTGAAATTCAAACATTATGAAGAGGGAAAGAAACAGAGGAGGAATGGTGAGGACGTTGGGAATCATGACTCAGTTTCAGGAAAATTAAAGAAATTCGATAATTATTTTTCTCATTTCTGAATTCGCGTCAGTATGAGGAAGAGAAGGAGGATATCCTAGATTTACGCCAAGAGTTTCAAAAATTTGAAATTTCTGTAGCTAGATGACCTTGACCTACTTCAAGGATTTGGAAGAATTTTGGCATTTTCTTCAAAAGATCAAGAAACACCAACGCCCTTCTCCTCTCGACTGGGGATGGGGAGAATTTGAAGTCGAGCCTCTCTCGCAACTGGAGGTACCTCGCAAGCCAAGAGTTTGTTTCGTGAGTTTAATGACGAGGTTTGCTGACTTTCCATCAAAGACACGTTCGGAGGAGAAAGGGGAGGCGGGGAGAGGAATCCAAGTTTAAACAGAAACTTTAATAGGTCAAGGTCATTAGGCTCGGTACATAGACTGGCGCTTTTCATTTCTTACGGCGGAAGTTTTCAACGTCTGGTCATAACACACGTCGTCCCAATACTACATCCTCTGACTGTATGTGGATTCGATTACGAAGTTAGGGACTTCAAAACTCTTAAAATAAATCAAAGACGATTCGGTGGAGGGACGGTGGATGGAGGGATTCACATCAGTTGAAGATCAAAATTTTCACAAGTCGTGCGGACAGATTCGTGAATGGGAGAGTGGAAGCTTAGAAATATCTTGAAGGTTTTTCCGAGTAAATAAGATCGAAAATTAATATTTGGCCACCTACAAGACCACGCCTCTTGAGACATGATGTCGACCGTCAATTTGTAGTCGACATCGTGAAATTGACAAAAATGTTCTCTGCTGAGCAAAAATTGTCAGAATATATCGGCAAAATCGAGCTCAAATTGACGTCGATATGAGGTCGACGAATGTCAACTCTATTTAGACTTATTTGCGAGTTCAATTTCAGCGGGTCAAGGGTTTCCTCATCGAGAAATTAAAATCTGTCCTCCCAAGATGCAACAACAGCCTTCCGAAGATTTCACAAAATCGAAGTTCCCTTTTCACTATTCTCTTTTGCATCCTCGCCTTTGGCTCCAACAACTCAATCTTTCCTTCTTTGCACTTGTTGCAGACTGTACCATCCTATTTGTCGGAATATTCATTCAGCCTCGGATAACGAATACCTCAATTCCACTTGTTGACAGTCAAGATATCAACGCAATCAAGATACGTCTACTACAACGCTTCCAATAAAATATCAACCCCGAAAAATGGATGACCTCCGCTATCACGATCGAATAATAGCATTCATATTATAATGTATTAAAGACGCTTTTCGCACACCTTCAAGCAACCTTTAAGTTTTATCTTTACTGTTTCGCATATCCGGTTACACGCGACAAGTGCCACTAATTCAGTAGTCGTTTATCAACTTCAGGTAAGTATGTAATCTATGCCAATAATAAAAATCAGGTACATTACCACGATCAAAGAACACGTACTCCGTATTCAAATGAGCTCAACAATGATGAATGTAAGTAAGTAACGGATAAGTAAAGTTGAATGTTAATTTCGTGTTAAGAGAGGAAGCATGACAATTTGCTCATTTATGCAAAGTAAGAAAAATACCAATAAATGTGATATAATTGCTTTCTCTTTTCAAACATTATCGACGAAAAGCTTCCTGAAAATTCATTTTTTCACAATCGAGAACAGCACACCTCGTAAGCTTTACAGAAAAACGGATCGAATGTTCTCAAATTAAAGGCTGACGTGTACGATCAACTAATTCTCTGGATGGCGTCATAATTAACCTCTTAAAAGACTTCTCGATTTCCAACATTCTTACTAAAGAAGCCTCGTGTATAGAGTTGATATTGTAAACTCGTCGCGCGCGGAGGAGCAAAAAATTCCGCTGATGTCAACTCTCGAAATAGATTACATTACAATAATATTAATGGAAATTGAGTTTGACTCTTTTTTTTCAGCAAACTAACCGTGATCTTCATCGTGCTTCGCATTATACAGTAAAATCTATTCACTGAGGTACACAGCGACGAAGTTCTGTTTATATCGGCGCGCATATACGAGATCGCGAATAAGTAAACCTATACATAATATTATTGTTATTGGAAGTTGTATAAAAAGCGTGATATTATACGATGGCATTTTTCGCTTCATTTACATGATAAAATTCATACGTAGAATTCTTATCGCTCTTTTATCGAAGCTTCAAACAATACACGCAATACCTCCAGAAGTATTACGTTTATCCTTGTTTAGTGAAAGCAGCTCTTGAGTTTCTCCCAGAAATGAACGGAGCATGTGCAACCGAACACGAAACCATAATATTATGACGAAGTACACGACGATGGTAATAAAATTCACCTATAAGATATGTATCAAAGGAAGAACGTGAGGTCCTATAGGAAAGGCACCGAATAACCTCACATTCCAAATACGTCCTTGATCACTTGTAGATAAATGCGAATAGAAAAAATACTGAACGAAGCTATTCAAGTCATTCTACCGATAGAATAAAAAGAGAAGGGACGAGTAAGTGCAAAAGAGAAGCACGAGATTTCAAAGATCATGATTAACCTACAGTAACTACAGGGCCGCCGAGAGACGAGGGAAAAAGGATTTCCAAGGGGCCCGGATTTTGGTGAGGTTAGGTTTAAAATTAAAATCTCGACGATGAATTACAAAAAAAAAAAAAAAAAAGGCAAAAGGAAAAAGGAAAAAGGAAAAGAGAAGAAACACAATTTTTTCCCAGACCCGTCTCGGCTCACGAGGACCGCATGGAAAGAACATGCCAGCATTCTGAGAGTCTCTCAAACAGCAAATGAGCCGTCCTAAATGACGAATAACAAATTATACGAGTTCAGGGAGATGAAATTATGTTCAAAGGATGTCCAGCCAGAAGAAAAGGTAGCAGCAGCAAGAAAACGAGCAATTTATGGATGTTCCGCCAGGCATTGTTGAACTCATTACTTAAAGACTAACCATCCAAACTTGGTTGATACGAGTTCACCTTCGAGTGCTCCTGTCCATCTAGGCCCCTCCAACCTTGAGAAGCACAATTGGCTGCCAGTCAAAAGTCGAAGTATTTAAGATCCTCGAACTAAGCTCTAACCCTTTCCCCTCGAACACCTAGTACATAATTATTTTAGTCTCTTTCAGAGGCGTTCTGAGAGTAAATTTACTACCGGAATGTTGCTCGTCATGGGCCCGTGATAAATTTATCTCCATTTTTGACATGTTTCATGTCTTTGCTCTGGGCTCATCCTTAGGGAAATGTTTCATTGTGGCAGTGATGCTCAAATCTGCGAGTCCGAGTCCAAGGGAGCCCCCCCCCCTCTGTAATTTTCAGCTTATCCTAATATGATGCCAAGGTGTAGGCTAAATTCATACTAGGCTAAGAAAACGCCTGTGACGTCGTAAGTCAATGACGTCATAAGATTTGTGACGTCATAAACCAATGACATTATAAGTCAATAACGTCATAAGTTGGCGATATCATGAGTCAATGACTGATAACGTTATAAGTTGGTGACGTCATAAGTCAATGAAATTACAAGCCAATGACGTCATAAGTTAGTGACATTATAAGTCAATGACGTCAAAAGTTAGTGACAGCATAAGTCAATGACCGATAATGTCATAAGTTGGTGACGTCATAAGTCAGTGACGTCATAAGATTTGTGACGTCATAAATCAATGACATTATGAGTCAATTACGTCATGAGTTAGTGACGTCATAAGCCAATGACATTATAAGTGAATAACATTATAAGTCAATGACGTCATAAGTTAGTGATATCATAAGTCAATGACTGATAACGTCATAAGTTGGTGACGTCTAACTCAATGACATTATAGGTTCGTGACAGGTTAAGTCGTCATAAGTTGGTGACGTCATAAGTCAATGACATTATAAGTCAATGGCGTCATAGGTTAGTGACATTATAAGTCAATGGCGTCATAAGTTAGTGACAGCATAGGTCAATGACCAATAATGTCATAAGTTGGTGACATCATAAGATTTGTGATGTCATAAATCAATGACTTTATAAGTCAATGACGTCACGTCATAAGTCAATGACATTATAAGTAAATAACATTATAAGTCAATGACGTCATAAGTTAGTGATATCATAAGTCAATGACTGATAACGTCATAAGTTGGTGACGTCATAAGTCAATGACATTATAAGTTAGTGACAGGTTAAGTCGATAACATTATGAGTCAATGACGTCATAAGTTGGTAACGTCATAAGTCAATGACATTATAAGTCAATGGCGTCATAAGTTGGTAACGTCATAAGTCAATGACATTATAAGTCAATGGCGTCATAAGTTGATGACTGATGACGTCATATGTCGGTGACGTCATAAGTCAATGACATTTGGAGTCAATGATGTTATAAGTTGGTAGGTCATAAGTAAATATATGTCGGTGACGTCAAAAGTCAATAACATTATAAGTCAATGACATTATGAGTTAATGACGTCATAAGTTAGTGACAGCATAAGTCAATGACCGATAATGTCATAAATTGGTGACGTCATAAGTCAATGACATTAAAAGTCAATGCCATCATAAGTTAATGAACGATAACGTCATATGTCGGTGACGTCATAAGTCAATGACGCCATGAGTTGGTGACGTCATAAATCAATGACATTTTGAGTCAATGACGTTATGAGTTGGTAGGTCATAAGTCAATATATGTCAGTGACGTCATAAGTCAATAACATTATAAGTCAATGACATGATGAGTCAATGACGTTATAAGTTAGTGACGTCATAAGTCAATGACCGATAACGTCATAAATTGGTGGCGTCATGAGTCGGTGACGTCATAAGTCTCAATCCTGGCTCGCTTACAACATCTGAGATATACTAAAGTAGATTTACACTAGGCCAAGAAGCGGGGCAAGCGAGCGGAGCGAGTGAGGCCCTCTAATCTCATCAGCCTGCAATATACTTGAGTATACTTACACTAGACCAACAAGGCTCATTAGCCTGAAATATTCCAATGTAGACCTCAACTAGACCACGAAGCGAGACAGATCAAGCGAGTTTGCCCCTCTAAAGCCTTAGCCTAGAATTCTAAAATAGTTTGGTTGATAGAGGCTCTGCTCGCACATAAAAATATAGAACTTTTAAAAAAAAAAGCTTTTATTTACGTTTCGACGCTTCATTTTTGTCTCGCATTATCCACAACATGATATCTGATTGGGTAAAATTTTGAAAAGACATGAAACATGATCTTAATTTTTTTGACTGCCCCAAGAAATCCAATACCCTTGAAGTCATTAGCCAAGATATGTTTTTTTTTTTTTTTTTAAATTATCGTAATTTTATTGCTTTCTAATCTTTTTAATTTCTTGAATTTGCTTCTTCTCCCACTTGCTTGGTGCCCCCATAATGCTAGGGCCCCGGGAACTCTCCCGATTTCCCGGCGGCCCAGAACGCCACTGGTCTCTTTCCAAAATTTTTTTCAGTCTCTATACTCTAGATCAAGGCCCCCTTCTTTCGTTACTACATTGCTCAGAATTAAATTTTCAACAAAGCATTTGCTTCATGAAAAGTTATATTTGAAATTTTTCGCCTCGACCGCTCTGTGTCATTTAAGAGTCGATTTTCATGACGTACATGCTGGTCGACTTCAACCGACCTCAAATGGACCGTTACGCTTGAGTAGAATCCAATGCTTGACCAGTGCAGCAATCGCCAATCGACGCAATTTCCAGCCAGCATTAAAATCTGATACCAGAAGACGACGCGACTGAATTCCTAACGGATTGCCGTATGTACTATTGAGACTGGCGCCATGTCGACGTCGATTGCTATGAGCGACGCATGGACGAGTCAAAACCGACAGCGATTCAACCCTGAGAGACAGAACCGAAGTCGATTTTCATTAGACAAGAACTTACTCGTATAATACCGAGAGAGAAGAAGATTCTGGGAGGAGTCTTGAGCGGCGCTCAAAGTACACGATTTGTTTGTCTTTTTTTTCGCTCTGGAGGGGGGGGGGGCTGACCCTGACACCTCCCACCCCCGTATCTACGCGCCTGCCGAGAGACGACTCAATTTCGTCGTCGTAGACGAGTCGATGGTCGATTTTGAGTCGACTATCACACATTTTGAGTCAATTTGGGGTTGACATCAGATGGAACTAAATAGACTTGACACTACTTTTTTTCAAAATCGATCCGAAGTCTATCTGGAGTCAAAATAGTCCATCGTGTTGTCTCTTATAGTCGTACTCCCAAGTGATAGAAATGGATCTGTAACTCAGTAATGAAAGACGTCGTGGGCATGTTGCAGGATAAGGAGGAGAACAGGAAAGAGGAAAGCTGAGCAAAAGTTGTGCCTCTGAAAACCGTTTTACACGTGGGCCTTAGTTATGGGATTTCACCAAACTGTATCCTCCGCAACGAATGAACAAGGCAGTTGCTGCGAATGTAACCAAGATGTAGAAGACATAAAATACAAACTTTGAAGCTGAAAGTCTCGAGGAGTTGGGCCTTTAAGAAGTTTAGACTTACTGACAAATGATAGACGAACAAATTCGCAAAAGTCTAATAGGTTTGGATCAATTTTGAAGCTCAAGCAAAGAAAAAACTTTGAGAATACTCGTCGTTCAATCGTTAAGACTCTCTTCCCTTCAAGAACAGGGGTTGAAGTTTGGTCCATTGATCATCGAAAAAAGATACAAATTGAAGGAAGGTGTGAAGTCATCAATGTGAGATGAAAAAATTAGAAGCCATTGCGGGTTTGTAATGGCAGCGGGGAACCCGCAACCTCCCGCGCTCGCGATCACGTTGGCGCGAAAATGCCCCCTCAGAAAATGAGTTGGCTGGGCTCTTCTCAGTATACTATATGCTAGGCTTGATACAATGAAGGCTGAAAATTGAAATTTTTTCAAGTCCCTAAAGTAGGTCAAGGTCATTGACGACGTCATAAAGCGTCACACGTCAAATCACAACACGCAGTTCACAGAAACTCCAGGCTGCGGACGTTTTCTACGGATGTGATCCCCTTAACAGAATGAATAGCGGGTTGCCCGCTAAAAAGGGCCTGGAAAAATTATAAAAGTATGAGTGCAAGGCATCATCCAAAATCTCATAAGACAAAGAAGGCACAAAGAGGAAAGTGCGACGTCATAAAGTGAGCATTTTTGGTTGAGATGCTTATGATGGAGGAATGCAACAATCAGAGCGTGTCATCAAGAAGAACTACGATGTGGAGCTTTCAGGACTTCCAGAAGTTTGAACCAAATAGAAAAGAAGAGAAGTAATTCACGACAGATAACTGAAAACTCCGGTGCAATCGTGAATCATCTGACAAAATCATTCAAGTCTACAGGTTACATTAAATAGAAGTTTTCAATCTAATCACAGGCCGTCAGTGTTGCCCAGTCAGGAGGGTTTTCTCGTCCATTGACTGGGAAAAGAAAAGTGATTGTCTGGCTTACGCATGTGGAGAACTGTGACGAAAAAATTTGCCTGAATCATGGAGATCGGCCATTAAATGGAAGTTTTCACTCTAATCACAGGCCATCAGTCTGGCCTAGTCCTGAGGTTTTCTTCTTCCATCGACTCGGAAAGGAGAAAAGATTGTCTGTCTCACGGATGTGAGAAACTGTGACGAGAAAATTTATCTAAGAAAATTTGCCAGGTACGAAACTTGCTGAGTCATTGAGATCGGTTTACAAAGTCTTCGAAAAAATTCGAGTAGTTCGCCTGTCGCCGTACATCGATGTTGCTCTCGAGAACATATTACTTTCTCGCCTCAACCCGCAGGTACGTGGCTTCGACTATTACAATAAAGGGAGGCTGGCTCCTCAATTTCCGTTGATAGTTGTGCGGAAATGTTTTAGCGCTACAATCCAGAATCTTTCAAGAACGAATAAGGTGGTCGAAGGGTGGCATCATACATTTTAGACAACTGTTGACATTGTCCACGAGAACGTATCTCGGCTGTCCGGAGCTCTCATGGAAGCGCGACAAAGGCAACAGTTGATAGCACAACTCAACAAAAAAAAAAAAAAATTGAAATTATCAAGAACGAGATAATACGATTCTAGAAGTATTTTCGACGCTGATCACGATGCCGTTATCCGTTTCTCGAAATTGACTCCGGTTTCCGAGAAATGATCAAATCAAATTCCCGCGATTTGTTGCGACGCGCAGTGTATGTTACCGAGCTATCGAATTCCGCAACACGGGAACATACATTGCGCGTCGCAACAAATCGCGGGAATTTGATTTGATCATTTCTCGGAAACCGGAGTCAATTTCGAGAAACGGATAACGGCACCGTGATCAGCGTCGAAAATACTTCTAGAATCATATTATCTCGTTCTTGATAATTTCAATGTGTTGAGTTGTGTAGGCGAACCACCAGCAAAAACTCGGTGGAAGTACAAAGACTTCGCATTCAGACTGGAGACCGATGTTGTCGAGATCTCACAACCTTTGCTACCGATAACACTTTACGTTCTGGACGACGACTTGACGCTAATACTGATTCTTGACTCATCTTTGTTCGGGGCAGAGGCCCATGATGACATTGCGTTTGTACGTAGGCAGACAGATCCACAGATTTCTGAGAAAATTATGTAAGCCGACCTCTGGGTAACGCTGATTGGGTCACATTTTGAAGAAAATGTTTGAGTCAGCCAAATTTTTCCGTTCCTGGCAACATTTTCTGACAAATCTTCATAACGGAAATTCTTGCAGGCAATTTTCGTCAGGTAAACTTTCACTATAGGTACCATAAAAAACAAACTTCCAACTTCCACCCTATAAAAGTTCGGCACTATACTTGAACAATGTTCCATAAGCCTTTCGAGTTTGTCAAGCAACAATATGGATTCTAATGATTGAGAAATTTTGAGGAAGGAACTCTGGGCTAAAAGTTGGATGATTGCGTGACAGCGATAGCTTATAAGGGGCATTGCGGATTGAAAAAGCAAATTTAAGCGATTTGCTACCACAGTGGAATGAGCGGAACTTTAGGTCCCACCACAAAATACTTTTTCTAAGCCAAAAAAACGCATTCGAGTGTTTTATTACGTTTTAAACGATCCATTAACAATTAACGACAAGAAACCTTAAATGTACGGTTATCGGATATCCTTTCCTATCAAAATGAAGAGTATGTAAGCAACATAAGCCTATATGCTTAAACAATAAAGACAAGAAGGAGCATTTAAAATTATGATGGTCGCCTCGCTTGGGAAAACGTATCTAGATGGAATACGTATACCCGTATCATGATCGCTGTTTCATATACGTGGTGGACAACGCATTAATATTAGAACCATTTTCGGTAGAAATTAATTCAATTTTGCTATACTGTTATACGGAATGTCTCCTGGAAAAATGAATTATTGATCATGCTGGGATCAATGGTTTGTTTTTCACAATATCTCGAATTTCCAATCCTCTATCCTGTCGACAGAAAGAATTCACCGATTCTCGTGTTTGCTTTTTGGATAAGATGGGCCTGTAACTGATGAATTCCACTCGCTGGTACCTCTTACTCTGAATTCATGGTTTTAATTTAGTATCGAGTCCTTGTTTCTCTTCAATCACACCCTAAAGTCATTGACCACTTTGTCATTCGAAAATTCTCATCTCATCATCCAGTAAACAGTTTCGGTACATTCGTTCTGTCAAGAAAATTGAAGTACCAATGAGAAACGAATGAATGCTATTCATCTTTTCTTTCGAACGCAGTTAAAATGTAAAGCCAATTCATTAATAACTATACAATATTCCATCGCCATATTCGCAGTCGATTCGTGAGGCGAGCCAATTTGAATTCGAGAGTATGACACTAAAACACCGATATGAAGAGAGTAAATGCAAATCAAGATTTAGACTGTGGTCTCGTTCGTGATGTATACAAACTTTATCATAAAGTCAATATCCTTTATACAGGAGCGACGCTACGTAATCTTTGATGTACGTACAGAGTATACACAGAACTTCACGACTCCTAATTAAATCCTACACAAATGCGTGTCTAACTATCTATAGAATAATCAGACAGACGTTCGCGTATCTACGCGGTAAAACATTATGTTTAGACAGTAATGTAAATACACCCACCTTATCATCGAACTCGCCTGGAACGAAATTTAATTCACACTCGAGGAAGAGCAGCGAACGCGGCGACACATTTTTTAAAATTTCATCGAACCCATTCTAAAACAGGCCTGCTACAAAATTCCAGATGTACTGCGCTGAAAGCTTGTAGGAACCGTTATTGGATCGGTTCAGCGATTATTTCTCGAAATATGTGCTCTACGTCGTAAAAAAAACGATCAGCTTCGAGAATCGTATCAAAAAATAATCATTGAGAAGGCTTCTACCGGCGATATTGCAGTATGGACAACGTATAATTATTGGGAACGCGAAATTGTGATACAGACATTCTCGAGCAGCCTTGCCAGTTTTCCAAAACTGTCAGACGAACCCCATAATCAAGATTCAGAGTCATTGCACAAAATAGAGATACGTTAGGTACGAAATACGTGCATACGAAAATCAGATAATTAAAACGCGCTCTGTAATGACCAAATGAAAGGAATATAATAGGGATGATTAATGACGCTTCGTACGGAGAGGTTTTTCGCCATCGATATATCGCGCTAGACTTATGGAAACGGAGTCCCTTATAGAATGAGACCTCTTTCACGATACTATGCGATCTGAAACCAATATTGTACGTTGAAATAGCATCAGTGTCAACAGAGTGGTAGAAGTTTATATCTGATGTCCACTCGTATTTAACAGGCCTAATGGATATTAAACCCAGACATGGAATCGCCTTCTTCGTAATGCGAAGTGATTGTATAACAATGTAATCCTCTTTACTGGTTTAATAACGCACAACAAGGTATTATTCCACCCACTGTTGTTGAAATTCTTTTCACATCAATTATGCGAGTCAATTCTTTAAAGCGGGCAATATTCATCTCTAACCTTCAGCAGATCAAATAGTGATGTAGCCCACAGGTATTAGTTTGAAAAAAACGTAATAGTCATCTCATAAAACAATGCATTGAACCAATGTTGCTTCTACGTAAGGTCTTTTAGTAGAGGAAGTCTCAGCAGTCGACATTCTCTTTTCCTTTCAATAGAGCTTGAATTTTGGAAGAGCTCCAAATAAAATTTGTTCATCTTCTAATTGTTATGTTGGTACATCAGAATTTTGACAAAATTCAGTAGTAGGCTAAGGCTTCCTTAGCTATTCATCAGTGTCAAAATATATTTTCATGGTCACATTCACAGCAGCTGCTTTTCTAACACGGATTGATGATATCCCGTAAGGGCCATGTTCAGATTGGTTCTCAAAGGCACAATTTTACGTGTGATCTCTGTCTCGACACTTCTGCTGCTAATGCTGCAGGATGCGTATCACATATTTCCTCTTAGAGACGCAATTCTAGTCCTATCGCTTGGGAATATGGTAAAAAAATAACTCGTTGGACTATGTCGTTTTTGAATCCATGTGTTTTGTTCCGCCCAATATCGATCGCAAATCAACCCAAAATAGCTGAAAGTTGACTCAAAATCGACTTCTGACATTGATTCGTCATCGACAACAAAAATGGGTCGTCTCTCCGGGCTCCAACTCTAGATCGACGTCGATGGGAGGTCTATTTTAAGTCGAACGGCGCACATTATCAGAGAATTACAAATCCACCTTTGAAATAGGCTGAACAGAGCAGTCGATTCCGGGTCGATACGAAAATTTGGAGAAGTTGCTTTGAAATCCATTCCATTCAACGTCAATTTGAAAACGATTTAAAGTCAACCGGCAAACATTATCAGAAAACTGAGAATTGACTCCCAATTGACGCGACAGAACTGTCGATTTCAAGCCAAAAGAGGTCCTGTATATACATACTCGTATTCAGCCTTTTGGGTGGAGGGAAGCTGTATCACTAATAATATTTATAAGTTGTTCTCGGTCGTCTTGCTTCTTGTATACGGTAACTGTAACACGATATTTATCGGAAGATTTACTTTTGACACGTTTCATGTCTTTTCTCTACCCCCTAATTCTTGAAAATTGTCCGGGCGTTCGGTCGTGACCTTGGGATTTGAAAGAATTTTGGTAAAAAAAAAATAATAATTAAAATAAAATAAAATAAAAAATAAAATAAATGTAAAAAAGAATAAAAAAAAATGAAAAGAAAATAAGATACAATAAAATAAAATTGAATAAAAACAAAAATAAAATAAAATGAAATAAAATAAAATAAAATGAAATAAAATGAAATAAAAAATAAAATAAATGAAAAAAGAATAAAAAAAATAAAAATAAAATAAAATACAATAAAATAAAATGGAATAAAAATAAAATGAAATAATTTTGGTCAAAAAAAGAAATAATAAAAGAAAATAAGATGAAAAACATGAAAAACATACTAAAATAAAATAAAATAAAAATGAAAAAATAAGAATAAAATAAAATAAAATGAAATAAAAATAAAATGAAATAAAATTAAATTGAAAACAAAAATAAATGTCTGGGAGGTCATTGAGAAATTTGCGAGTATTATCCTCTCTCAAAAAAAATGATAAGATAAAATAAAATAATAAATAAATAAAAATAAATAAAATGTGACTTGTCGCGAGAAAAAACCCTTAGTCGTCAAGGAACGGATCAGCAGGAACAGTTCAACGTAGTTGCAGGCTTGCACGAATACAAACGCTAAACTGCTGATCCGTTCTTTGACGACTAAGGGTTTTTTCTCGTGACAAGTCACAAATATAAATAAAATCAAAAATAATTCTGAAAAAACTCATCAGCTTGAAATATACTAAAGTAGACTTGTACTGGACCAAGAAGCAGGACGAACGAGCGGAGCAAGTGAGGCCCAGTAATCTCATCGGCCTGAAATATACTGAAGTAGACTTACACTAGACCAAGAAGACTCATTAGCCTGAAATATTCCAAAGTAGACTTATACTACATCAAGCGAGTGCCGCGAGTGAGTCCCAGAAAGCAGTCAGCCTAGAATACTCTAAAGTAGACTTATACTAGAAGAAGAAGCTGGAAATTTCGGAAATTTTTGAACTATGAAGAGCTTATGACGACTGGCGAAAAGACCTAAAACATGATCTGTATATTTTTGGCAACGCCAAGAAATCCTTCCTTTTTTTGTTTACACACGAATATACTATGTCGAGAAAATAGATATAAATGGGTCATATTTGTAACAGCTATTTCGGGGCATGTTCCGAGTATAATGGACACTTTTGTTAGCTTTTTGGTAGTTTCCACTCTTTAGTCTGGTGGACAATTATTGAATCCAAATTTTGATGTTGGCAAGCTAAATTTTGCCCCCTAGGGGCGTAAATTCAAGATGGCGCCCGATAAAAGCAGAAAATCTATGATGATTCTTGTACAAACAAAGTACCGTTATGCCAACAGATGTTTTTAGGGGTAAAATTTATCGCTGAATCCGAATTTCGATGTTGGCAAGCTAAATTTTGCCCCCTAGGGGCGTAAATTCAAGATGGCGCCCGATAAAAGCAGAAAATCTGTAATTATTCTCCCATAAACAAAGTGCCCTATATTATTGTAAACGTTTTGAAGGGTTCAAAACGTGATAAGATTATCAGTACTCACCAAGACAAAATGTAACTGTTGAAAAAACAAAATGGCGGCCAAATTTTTGTCAATTTTGCGGTCAAAATTGATGAATTTGGACGTCCGCGCCATAGAAGGTTGTGAGATATTGTTTTCATGGTTTTTAAGGCGAGAAGTTCAAAAATTGATGTCTGGGAAGCATTAAGGTAATTGGAAGTCATCATTTTGGAATTAAGGGAAGGGAAACTTCTCAGGAAGTACTAGTTTCAATTTCTTCACCTTTGCTGATTGTAAAAAAAGTTATAAGCATTTTATAAAACATTGAATTGGAAGGATTTTCAAGTTCCTCTCCAGTTCAGGATTTCTTTTCTCCTTCTTTCTGTCAATAAAGTTAAACATCTAAAAGGATCATAAATACGTACAAAATGCAAATATAGCATCTTTTACAAGTATCTCTCCAATATCAATTGTGTATGAGTCTATAATTAAGTCCTCCATTCTAGTCTCAACGTTTCTGTAGAAAATACTGTAGCAACTGCCACATACAATTCACGCATTACACTACTGAACAATTAAAAATTCTTTCTCTGTATCAAAAATGAGAATAAATGATTCTTGAAGTTCTTTTGACGCTGAATTCAACGCCGTTTTCCGTTTTTCGATCCGATCTCAAGTTTTCTCGTAATCTTCTTCTTTAATCGCGAGAAATTGGCTGCGTATCGTCGCGGAACGAGACGAGCGTTAACGCGCGTATACGTGTTCGGATACTGCTACCGTTGATGCGCTCCGCGATGATCCGCGGCGATTAAACAAGAAGATTACGAGAAAACTTGGGCTCGGTTCAAAAAACAGAAAACGGCGTTGAATTCAGCGCGAAAAGAACTTCAAGAATCGTCTATTCTCATTTTTGATACAGAGAAAAAAATTTTTATTGTTTAGTAGTATTATGATAGGTTAGTGAATCATCAACACATTTCCCGTATACCGTTCGAAATTATACGCGGCCATTAATCAACACTTGATTCGGATTTCCAAGCAATTTTGTCAATTCCGTGAAAGTAAAGAACTTTGATTTACAGACACCAATAAACAGCACAATGAAGAGATACAGCCAATAACATCTTATTTTCATCCCTTGCCAAGGCTTTAAAAAGAGTTCTTTCGTTTTTTAAACCCCCCTATGACAATTTGAGAACTCATACAAAGCTGCATTCTAAGTCCCATCAAAATTGGGTCAATAGTTGCCGAGCCTATTTGACACAAAAAAATATCAATTCCCCCAATTTCGATCGGACTTGGAATGCAGCTTTGTATGAGTGCTCAATTTCTCATAGGGGGGTTTAAAAAACGAAACAACCCCTTTTAAAGCCTTGGCGAGTGATGAAAGTTAGATGTCATTGGCTGTATCTCTTCATTATGCAGTCTATTGGTGTAAATCAAGTTTTTTACTTTGTGGAATCGACAAAATTGCTTGGAAATCCGGATCGAGTGTTGATTGATGGCCGGGTATACACTGTCCCATCATCAGCACACAGAATGACCCTCGGAACATTCCGCACTAGCTCTCATCTCAGCCTCTGGGCTGAAGCAGTGAGAACCTTCTTTTCACGTCCGCTCACCTGCCAACACTTGTTGATGACATCCGCACAATTCCCGGAACTACCTACTCAAACCACTTTCCTTTCTTGCCCTCACCACTCCCCCCCCCCACCTTTTTGAGTAATAGAATTCTGGCGGATACTGTTTTCCCATTTTTTTTTTTTTCAAAATTTTTATAATATCTAATTAATATAACACGTATACGTCTGTAAATCGATGAAAATTATACGCGGCCATCAATTAACACTCGATCCGGATTTCCAAGCAATGTAATGATGACTTCCAATTACCTTAATGCTTCACAGACATCAATTTTTGAACTTCTTGACCTAAAAAAACATGGAAATGATATCTCACAACCTTCTATTGCACGATTGTCCAAATTCATCAATTTTGACCGCAAAATTGACAAAAATTTGGCCGCCATTTTGTTTTTTCAGTCGTTTTCAACAAATACATTTTGTCTTGGTGAATACTGATAATCTTATCACGTTTTGAACCCTTCAATACGTTTACAATAATATAGGGCACTTTGTTTATGGGAGAATAATTACAGATTTTCTGCTTTTATCGGGCGCCATCTTGAATTTACGCCCCTAGGGGGCGAAATTTAGCTTGCCAACATCGAAATTCGGATTCAGCGGTAAATTTTACCCCTAAAAACGTCTGTTGGGATAACGGTGCTTTGTTTGTACAAGGATTATCATAGATTTTCTGTTTTTATCAGGCGCCATCTTAGCGCCATCTTGAATTTACGCCCCTAGGGGGCAAAATTTAGCTTGCCAACATCGAAATTCGGATTCAGCGATAGATTTTACCCCTGAAAACATCTGTTGGCATAACGGTACTTTGTTTGTACGAGAATCATCATAGATTTTCTGCTTTTATCAGGCGCCATCTTGAATTTACGCCCCTAGGGGGCAAAATTTGGCTTGCCAACATCGAAATTCGGATTCAGCGATGAATTTTACCCCAGAAAACGTTAGTTGGCGTAATGTCTCAAGAAATGCAGTTGACATGCAAAAAACGCAACATTTTTCTTCTTTGTCCACTAGACTAATTTACTCCAAAGTTGATACTCGTTAATGTGTGGTTGAGAATTCACCTCGCTTCTTAGAAGTGTCAATTAGATCCTCGAATGATGGAGCAAGACCAAGACGAAAGTAAATTGAGGAACGAAATATTGTTTTGTAATCGATCTAGATACTTGGTCTGGTCGGCAGCACGTCCTCTATTGTCATTTTCTATCTATCGGAAATGATTGAGTCAGATGTGCAACATTAAATATAAGATCGATGTCTTCTGCCATGGAATTATCAATTCTGGAATTCAGTGATGCTCATTATGTAAATATGATCGCATATTCTATCTGCGAGTAGCGAAGTCGCCAAACATACAGAATGCTCCAACGGATCGACGTCGATTGGAGATCGATTTTAGGTCGACCAGCGCACATTGTTAGAGAACAACAAATCAACTGAAAGCGACTGAGGTCGATTTAATTGCCAGAAGACTGAGAGATGACTTTCAATTCAAGCAGCAAGGCAGTCGATTTAAGATCAAGAGGAAATTCCGAAAAAGTCGACAGAGAATCAACTTCAAATGGACTGAAGCATAACGTCGATTTGAATTCAACCAAAGTATATTATTAGCGAACTATACATCGTTTGAAAATGGACCCAACAGAGCGATCAAGCTCAGGTCGGTACGGAAATTTTCAAAAGTCGTCACAAAATCAGCTCCAGGACTACGCGATGTCGGTCACTGTAAAACCGAATATAAGCTATCAATCTACGCAATAGAGCAGTTGATCTCGGCCAAATAGGAAAATTTTAATATCTCAACTTGATATGAACTCGAAATCCTCGTAACGTCGATTTGAAATCAATCATCTTCTACACAATCAGAGGATCATAGATTGTTTTAAAATTGAGGGCGATTACAGGTCGATGGGAGACTTTACATCACAACAAAATTCGAAGTCTCCAGCAAAGTGTGGTTCCAAAGGAAGCACAGTCTGTGCCTGACTTTAAACTTTGAGGCCTTTAAATTTCAGAGGTTTTGAAAATTCATGATTTTCGAGCCTGAACAATCGACCCTAGTTTCCCATGAGCTCCTGTGCGGTTCTGACCACATATTTCCCCCTTCCTCGTCTGCCAGTCGCAAAATACCGCTCTCAGTCGAATAGCCAAAGGTAGAAAACGACGGACTGTATTCCCAGATACTTTCAGTCGAATTCATTATAGAAATACGCCCCATGTCCTTTGACTAGGGTCCCACCAATGAATGTACTAGTCTTCTCGAAGAACACGATACCGTCAAAAGATTAATTGGGACTTTCAGTAAGCCAGTTTTCCTCCTTGCGGGCTACTTTCGCACAAAAAAAATGGGAGCTGGTTGGGAGGTTCCGTGACTCATTACACGCCAATCTACATTAATACGAATGATGAAGTCTCTCCCAATTGTATCGCACGGTAATTATAACTCATTCACAAAAACACAGTTGGCAAGATTAACCGTCTGATGATCGTGATGATGAGAAAAAGAAACCAGAAAGAGAAAAACTTGAACTTAATAATCCGCATTGTCAATGATAACATGGTTCATTACCGTACAAACTCTTTCACGCGTCTCATTAAAACGCTAAATAAGAACAGACATTTTCGCTCTCTAGCTGACAGGTCGTTATTACATATACCGGTATTGAAAAAACAAATACGAAAGAATTTCTTCTACCGTACAGAGAGAGAGGAGGAAACAAAGTCGCCAAGATTTTGAAGTACCCAAAGTCGGGTAACAAAATGCCAAAGAAATAAGCCAATTCTTCAAAGCACAACATATACACTTCAATATTATATACCTCCTCGCCCTCTTCTAATTTTGGATGAGAGGCGCCGAGAGTGGTCTGCAATTAACGAATGATTCTCTCGAAGCGGTAATTCCTCGACTATTTCGGCAGTCAAAAGAAAACTTCAAAACAAAAACCTATTACGATTATTTACGTCGTAAATTTTTTGCCGCCAATAAAGCGAGTTCGACACAAACTTAATGGGTAACAAAGTAAAAAAGAAAAAGAAAAGTTCTCAAGTATGTCTAGTATACTACTTGGATTGTGTCGTACGCATACACAGCAGCACCTACTTCTGTAATTTACATAGATTACAAATCATCTTCGTACGTTAAACGCTGTTCAGCAATACAGCACGCATTCGTTATCATTACCAATATGTAACAATTTATGTTTTAAAATAAACATTTTTAAATGTTTTTTCAAGCGCGTAATATTTTGGGATGTCTCACATAAACTTATCTACGCAGCCACATAATATATCGTACATCCTAAACAAAAATGATTCGGTAGATAAAGGACAAGGTGTCGACGAAATTCGAAGTTCCCTATTTTATATCTGCTTTATGACCTTTTGACGACTTTTCGCCTCATCACCGGCAGCGCATTAGAGACAGAAAACGAAAATAGTAAGTGTTTAAGCACCCTACTTTCTGTTAATTACGATACTCGCAAACAAAACGTAACGATGGTATAAAAGACTCGTAGAATAACTTTATTCTGCAACACTGGCACTCGAAAAACGCAGGAATCTATTTCACAACTTCCTGCACCTAGAACTGGAAAAAAATTTTGACGTATATTTGCTTTAAAATCGAACCCTCTGTTTTCCTTCGACTTATTTTCATGAATTCTCAACAGGTGGCGTAATAAATTTTCCACCGAGAGGGTAGAAGAGAATCTAGAAAATTTGTTGATTGGTTTTTCATCAATTAGCAAGTTCTGATTACATCTTGATTCTACTATACCCATGCGTTCTCAATCGACAATAAATTTTTCTCACGACGCAAAGGCAGATGAAGCGACCAACAAATCTGCCGTACTACGAGCGATTCCAAGAAAATGGTTTCGTAATTCTCAGATATAATTACTTTTTTTCAATCGCATTCATATTTTATGACCCGTTGGTGGAAAAATGAAGAGTAGAAAAAATACAATTTTCAGAGAAAGGGAATCATTTAGGATCGAGTTTTTATGCTGACAGCGTTTTATTGATTTAATTTGAGTTTTTATTTTTTTATTCATAATTTATTAAATATTGTAAATCAAATAATTGTAAATTGTCAATTTATAATAAGTTTTATTGAATTTTCAATACTTGTAAAATTTTTAAAATAGATACGTTATCAATTCGGAAAATTAAAAATTTATATATTTTTCATTAATTTTCAAACGAATTTTCTAATTATTTCTTATAATTGACTAATTACTCGTAATTCATCTCATTCTTCTTTGTTAATTTACGGTCAATTTATAAAACAAGAAAAATTATAATTTTATTATTTTTGATTATTTGATAATATCATCAATTTATATAATTTTCCTGATTTTTTCAATTGACCGGTATCAATTTTTCCGCTATTCGCAAATTTTGCTATTTAACGGTAAAACAAATTTTGTTTGCTGATTGGTGCAATTAGGACAAAATAGTGAAGATGTGACTGCAGTTAAAATTATCTAAAAGATAATCATGAGAGCTCCACTTTTCATTTTCTACATATCTCTGCATAAAACAAGATTCAGGACAGTTATGACCGAAAATAGTATATGTTATCCATTTTTTAGTGCAATCTAGATATCGACACTAGCGCTCCTACTAGATTCCAAATTCACAAAGAAACACCTCTTTATCATCATGAATAATAGGCGGCGTAACTTGGAGTTGGCAGTGTTGGTAGTCCTGCGTACAAAGGTGATCATGGTTCAATTTGTATATCTCCAAACAGTTTTTCAATTCAGTTTTCCACTTTAAATATGAGCTTTAGAAAAACATTTTTATTACAAAAAAATGTTCGTTTTAGAATTCTCTACAACTTTTATTCTCACACTGTTCTGGATTAAAAGTCAAATAACTTCAGAAAATGCGTTTGAACTAACGCATGTATTTGGTCCATAAGAAAAAAATCCATGATCACCTTTGTAACTAGCGCTACCTCGTGCAGGTTACGCCGCCTGAAATGGCCATTCTTTTAGTAGAAGCTGAAACTTGGGTGAATAAACCAGGGATGGCAAGCCGAAGCTATAGCCGTTATTTATCAAAATATGGCTGGTAGCCGAAGCCATTCACTGACAATTTTCAATCAGCCAATCATCAGCCGTTTGACAATTACGAATGGCTGGTAACGGCTGATCGGCTGCAGCAGAGCTGCCAACTCCTGATTTCAAAGAAGCAAAAAAAAAAAAAATCGTTTGCATTACTGATTTGAGTATGTGATTCTGAAGTACTTTTTAACGCTGAATTCAATGCCGTTTTCCGTTTTTCTCTATCACGTCTAGATTTTTCATAATGTCAATGTCGATTTGCCGCGCAGAACGTCGCGGAAAGCAGTGATAGTTGAGCAATATTCAAGCTCGAACGTTTCTTTTACATAGGTATTGCGTAAGTCAGCGGCAAAAGGACGCAAATAAACATCGATATTATGGAAAATCTAGACGTGATAGAGAAAAACGGAAAACGGCATTGAATTCAGCGTTAAAAAGTACTTTAGAATCACATATTCAAATCAGTAAGTAATGCATGTTTTTTTGTTCAGTAGTGTTATTAGAGCAAAGTAGGTAACAAACTAAATAGTGCAATACCAGTACCTACTAAATATTTAAAACAAGCAAAACAGCTTTCTACGCGGTAAAAGGACTGTAAAACTTGAAAATAGTGAATTTTTTGGCTTCCACGGGTGTTTTTATCATGAATAGAGGTATGACACGGAAATCAGCCGTAGCCGTTGGCTGATTCAGCTGATAAAATAGGTAATCAGCCGTAGCGGAAGCCGAAGTCAATAAACAAACAAATTTGTCAGCAGAAGACATAGTAGAAGCCGTTGAGTAATGGCTTGCCATCCCTGATTCTATTCCAGCTGGTAACCCGCTAGGAGCGCTACAATCGACTAAATCAAAAATTGATTTCAAAATAAGTTTGGAACAAAGTTATTAAACGGAAAAATTAGAGGAACAAAATTTGTAGAGTGTAAACTTTCTTAGAAGTCTTCTCATAAAAATTGATTTTGATCAATTTAGAAAATATGAGGTGCACCACCTGCGCCACCCTTTGATGGTCATGTTTTTGTCACACGCAATATTAGCGCGCCAACCGACCCGAATTTTCAATCCTCTTAGTGCAAAAATGAATCGAAAAATACAATCTTGAAAATTTGGATAATATTATTTCTTTATAACCACAGCAACCAAGTTTTCTTACTCCACTGCAGGCCAGAGTTGGAAAGCTAGCTGAAAGTTTAAAGCCGAAAGCCAAAGAATTTCAAGCCCAAAAAGCCGAAAGCCAAAAGCCGGAAAAATTTTTTGAGTCAAAAGCCAAAAGCCAAAAGCTTTTTTTATTCAGCTTTTTTATGTTTTCACGGTCCCTTGACTCTTGTTTAGGACCTGCCCATAGAAAGACGGAAAAAGTTGAAAGCTGAAAGCTAAAAGCTGAAAGCTGGAGGAATTTTGATCCAAAAAGTTGAAAGACAAAAGCCAAGAAAAAAAATAAGGTGAAAGCCAAAACCCAAAAATTTTATGTTTGGAGGTTAACAGCTAAAGCCAAAAGCAAAAGTTTTATCTTTCGGCTTTCCAACTCTGACTGCAGCGCAATTGACAACACATGCACAAGACAAATATACTCGCATTATTGAACAATAATTAGTCACTTTGTTGTAGTGATGGGTAGTTGTTGTTTGAATCATTGTAACCTGTTAACTACTGAAAACCTGCTAAATAAATTGTTTAACCGTAAATCATTCAAATCACTTTCAGTTTCAAAAAATTCCGCTGGGAGCGCTAAGGTCTCTCATTTTTTGTTCTCTCGCATTTGGAATTCTGTAGGAGCGCTAGTAGCGATGTCCGGAAGAAATGCAAACTCTACTGCCCTGAAAATTATTCTATTTAGAAAATTATACAGAGAATGTAAGTTGTTGCCCTCATAATTATCTTTTAGATTTTTGTGAGAATTTTTCTCACATTTTTACTATTTTGATCAAATTGCACCAGTCAGCAAATTGTATGATCGTTCAACAGCTAGGGCCCAAATTTGCAAATTGAAGAGAACGGAAGATTTACGCGAGAAGAGCCCTTGGATTCAATCGGAAAGATGAATTGTAACAAAGCTCGCAAAATCTATTCCATAGATGATCTTCAAAAACATTCATCAGTCTATCAGTGAGCAAACTATGTAAATATACCATGGGTACCTATTATAGGTCAACCAAGTCATCTTCCTGTACTGTTTGACGTTTGTACATGCCCTATAACTTTGAAACTGCGGCACGAACTTCATGTATTATATTACCGGTGATGAACTATAGACTGAGATCAAGGTATCAGTTTTATCTCCTCCATTGTTGATAGACTGATACAGATAATACTTTCTTTAGAAATAAGTATTACAAATCCTCATTCTTATGTTGTACTCTCGTTGAATATTTTTACTCTCATTTTCGTTTATAAACTGGTTAAATTATTAGTATTTGAGGCTATTGTTTAGAGTATGAGTTTATAATTGAACCGTTGTAACTTGTACCCGAACCAACTCTGTACCTTCCTGCGCTAAATGCGATAACCCCACGAAATTGATCGCGAAATTCTCTAAATGAGGCGCAACCTTCAAGTCACACCCAACGATTACCGCATTATCTTCAACTTACTCTAATCGGGTCGTGATCACTAGTAAGATGATTCTACCATCGGCCTCATGTCAACAAAACTCGCGTATTTTGCTTATCTTCATAGAGATTACGTAACATCAAATTGATCTTTCATCTCTTGAAAACTCGGTCAGCTCTCGCGTCAACAAGCATTGAGAGCATTGAACTTAATTTTTTCGATGAGACTTGAGTAGCTTTGAAAAGTTTTTATTTGCAGTTACAGCGCTCTAGCCATTTTTCAAAATAGTTGGATTGTTTGCTAATTTGTTCTGAACATTATTTGAATTTCCATAGCCAGTTTTGAAGGAGGATCTTTGACTTTTGGAAAATGCATCTCCCGACCGTCCGAGTCGAGGAGCTAGAGCTGTGTCATTGAATAGTTGTCAATCTTCTGACGTGATGTTAATGAAACCTATTGTTCTGTTAATGAGTTGGAGAGTATCGAAGTCAACGTTCGAGAAAAAGAATTTGTCTGATTATACTCAAATCATATGGCTTATGAACAAACTAAATTCAAACGAGATCGAGCGAGAGCCAAATAGAGCCCGTGGGAAAATCTACTACTCGCGGGGCTCAATCCTCCTGATGTCTTGAATCCTCAAATCCGGGCCAGGAGAAAATGTGCCTCTCCTCTCTCTTTAGCACTGAATCCGAGTAGATTTTCGACAACATTCAAATTTTGAAGAATTCAAGTAACTTCGACTAAATTATTGCTCATAAAATAAATCGCAGGATTATTTTAATCCATTTTTTTGTTACAATATTTACAATAATCATAGTCTATTAATAAGTCGAATCCTATGTACGTTTTCATAGCGTTGAAATCCATTTAAGTTGGTTGTCGTAATTTTAAAGCTATAATACCTTGTCAGGTTTCGCTGTTATTGATATGGTTAAAAAAAAACTGCGCGGCGCCACGAAATTCATTTTCGGATTATTCAAGGGATGTTCTTTTTACTGTTTCCGTACTTCTTGATTCCTCTTTTGTTTATTATATTTTTTCCCTGGAGAAGAATACGTATTGTTTCAATTTATAATTAATCGGATTCGAAGAGTTCTTCGAGTTTTCCAACGGGGATGATTATCAGCGATATTAAAAATATGAATAAAACGACGTTGTGAAAGTTCATTTTTCAAATCATAGAGAGTAAAAAATTTTTGAGACAAATTTTCGGGAAGATAGAGATAGTCTCCGTATAGAGAAAGTAGGACTAATTCGATAGAACGATCCGAGGACAAGTTAATGTTGTAAGAGGGTAACCCATTAAAAAACTAGGAAAGATGAGCCTAAAAGCATTTACGTTCTGGAGCTTGAGCAAAAAATGCTGTTGATAGTGCAATCGGTCTTATTTCAGGAAAAATAGTGCAGTTAGCGGATACGATTCATCAATTCGGTTAATCAAAGAATGCAAAAAAATCGATCGAAGTTGTAGATATGATCAATGCGGAAATTGTAAAAATAACGTTTCGATAATGTGGTTTAAAATACGACCAACGTCGCGTCTTCAGTATTTAGAAGAAAAATTTCTGACTTCAAGGCCTTGAGAATGAATGCACTAGATGAGAGTAGAATGAGAAAATTGGTGGAGAACGACCAGCTGGCGTCAAGATACCAAAGAGATATTCTATTGTTTTTCGTCTCGTAACTTTTAATTAGGCGTGTAATATCGATTGATCGTAAGATAAGAAGGTAGTGGGTGATTCTACGAAGACGATCAGTTTTAGCGTGAGTACCTTATAAAGTTATCGTGAATGATCAAGATCGGTGTTTTAGGCTGTTACAACTACTCACAACATTGGAGTCAAAACTATTTTATAGATTCTAACATTCGAAGAGTCCACAGCCATGTTTTTGGCGTGCGCTTCCCAGAAGATGAAACGTGCCTCAAAAATGAGTTTCTTCGAAAAGCTAGAGAAAATCTTGAAGAAATATGTTTTGTCCTGGACTATGGAGGTATGAAGTGGCATAAAATCTTGTGGAGAAATAGGGTGTCACGTCATCGACAGCAATTAGGAGAATTCGGACTAGAGAGACGAAATAGAAAATGGTTGTACTTGAAAAAGGGGATACTAGCAAGGCATACCGGAACGTGGCAACATCGAATGGGGGAAGAGGGGCTTAAATATGTCGTCTCAAAGACACATGAGGAGGATCGCTGATTTTTGAGAAGAGGAGGCGGGGTCATTGAATTATGGCGTCATTAGAGAGACTTAGAAAAGAAGGGGAGATGAATGACTAATCTGAGAGGTTTCGAAACATTTCAATGTTTCAATTATAAAAGTGATGGATTTTCTGGCGTAGCCAAACAGATAAAGATCATGTTTCATATCTTTCATGGCATGCTCCGCCAGTTCACTCCCCCCCCCCCCTCATGGTCTAGTACGAGTCTATTTTAGAATATCTCAGGCTAATGACTTTAGGAGGACTCACTCGCTCTGCTTCTTGCTCTAGTATAGGTCTACTTCAGAATATTTCAGGCTAATGGCGAACACGCCGAGCGAGTGAGTCCGTCCTTGGTCAAGCCTCCCTCCTGGGTTTGCTACAAGTCTACTTTGGGATCAAACTCCGCTAAACAAGTCCGAATGAATTTCTTGAATGATTGAATTTCAAGCGCTCGAAATTCTGAACATTGTTTCGGATTTTGCAGAAGCCATCTTGACGGTTTGAAAACTATATTTCAAGTTCACAAAAATAGTTGCGTTGCGCGGATAGTGTGTAATGATTATAATGTACAAGGAAAGTTTCAATTGAAGGCAGATAGAAAATTATTTTTATTGCAAATTATCAAAATTTGCTGACTGCTTGGAAATGGAAATCAGAACCTAACCTAACCTCACCAAAAGAGTAGAGGGGTGATACTAACAGATTTCTGAATCACCTACCAGGTGTAAGATTTCACTCAAAAAATTTTTCAAGTCCATTATTTGAGAGTAGGGGGGGGGCTGGCACTCGCAGATTCCTCAATCCCCTGCCAGATATGAAAATTTTTGAGAAAAAAAAAGTCCATTATTATTTGAGAGTAAGGGGGCGATACTCGTAGGGGGAGGGGGTGGTACAAGGTGTGACTAAAGACATGAAACATGTCAAAAAGAAGGTCGATGGGTCGATTATGGCAAATCCTAAGACAGGAGAGAATGATTTCTGCACGGCGGGAGTTTCTCTTCGAAGAAGAGGATCTAGGTGTAGGGAAGATTTTGATTGATTTTGGTCTGTTGTGATGTTGATTGCCCCAAAGATTAGGCCAAAAAGCTAGATTTTTGGAACGGTATACTGGTAAATGAGCTGGGTCGGTAATTTTTGGGAAGAGGGTAGAGTTCTTGGCCGCACGATCAACGTTTTCATGTTGATGGTGACCGATAAGACCTGGGATCCTGATGAAGGTGACTGTTGATTTGTTAGAGGTCAGGATATGGAGAGTGACGAGAATGCGTTGTGTGATGGGGTTATTGAAAAAGGGATCTTGTAAAGATATGAGAAAGGAAAGAGAGTCGGAGTCTGGCAGGACGCAGAGTGAGACTTGAGAAGCAGAAGCAAACAGCGCTCGACTATTCGATCAAGAGAAAAGTACTTCAGTTAGGAGTGTGAGGGATACGTTTCTCCTGATCGTCATTGTTAAATCAGTCGAAGTCCGTAGAAATCCGTTTTCCGGTCTTAAAAAATTTTCTGGCACAGCCAAATGAATAGAGATCATGTTTCATGTCTTCTATGAAATGAAAAATTTCGCTCGTCCACGCCCCTTCTTGGCCTAGTATAAGTCTTCTTTGGAATAAATTAGGCTAGAGGCTTCTGGGAAACTCACTCACCCCGATAGTCCATCCCCCTTGAAGCGTTGCACATCTAGCTCATTGAAGGGGCGGAGCCAACATGCATTATATTAAACTTGAACTAGACTAGGACTCCTAGCTTTATACTAAAAATATAAGATAGAAGGGGACCAAGAGTAGGAGCCACTTCAGGTTTAGTAAAATGAAGGTTTAGCCTAGTATACTGTATATTATGGAACCTCTTATACTGTGTTTCAGCCCTGTCTAGTTCACCTCCAGTATACTGTATATATCTTTATAATAGTATAATATCATTAACGAACCGTAGAATACTATTTATTAAACTAGAGAACTATACAGACGCCCGGACGCGAATCCCGGAATCAGGAGTAGGGCTGAGATTCGATGTTGAAAGTTTTCCAAGTCACAAGGTCATGGCGAGACGCCCGGACGCATTTTCGAGATTTAGGGGGTAGAGAAAAGACATGAAACATGTTAATATTGGTGGCATTACAGGCGTTTCGCTTTGAGCGATTTCATGTCAGAGATCCACGAAAGATAGTGGTTAGAGATGAGCTCCAAGAATTTTGAAGAGTTGAGAATTTTGAATGAGAAAGTAACGATCGTCAAGAATTAATGCTCCTATTATCAATACTAACTCTAATTTATGAAGGGACAAGTAAAGAACAGAGAAAGTTCCAAAAACACTCAATATTTCAAAGCAAATTGAATAGTTTTAAATGTGTAGTGACTTTCAAGCGTTTAATAAGAGAATTTTTCAACCTCGAGTTTTTTGTCCCATATCCTGTGACATTATTCGAAAACTTTTCTCGAACCATCGAATACAACCTGGGAACACGTAATTCACCATAAACTATCTTAGATACATCTCCACAATACACTCGAATCCGAAGAAAATCAGCCAAAACCCCCCCGGAGAGAGTTTCTACAAATTCGAAGCATGAATCCTCAGAATATGAAACCCAGAGCGTCAACAAAATTCGAATTTGGTCTAGTCCAAAAGTTTTCAGCAACCGGCGAATTAATTTACATCCTATTCCTCCGCATAATAATTGCACCAATGATGAAAAAAATGAGAAAAAAACGTACGTTGAAAGATTTTGAAAATGAACGCAAAGAGAGGCAATTTGCAAAAGGATTCTTAAACAATATTGCGAAAGAATTTCATAAATTTTTCCGCGACTTTCATCAAGACGAACCAAAATTTTCACAACTTTCGTAACCAGTCGACACTATTGCGAAATACAAAAGAAAATCTATCATACCTATGTTCAGTTACCCACCCCGAAACATGAAAACAATCCATCCTACTTCGTCTTCTGCGTCACTCTTAAGCCGGGTGTAACTATTTAGTCCGCACCCTCTATTTCTTAAACATCACCGACAATACAATACTCGAGAAGATTGCGTCATCGTTACGTCATCAAATTCAAATACTTTCATCCGCCTTACTTTTGTGCTGAAAATTTTACGCATAGTAAAATGGGCGCGCAATCCTCTTCAAATTGAATAATACGACTAAAATGCGTCACAATTCGCGTAATAAGCCGTAGAACACATTACCAATACGTGTTTTCGAAAAAGTTCATCACGACGTCGAACATAGGCCACGCGAAGAGCACACCGGTCACAGACAAAATGTTCGAAGTGAGACAACAATCTTCACCAACACTATTATGTCGATAAAAAGGACACTGAACCAATCGAGAAATTTGCTCGTCTATAGAATTTTTTCTTTCTCGATATACGACGACATCTGTATAATAACGGCGTTATAAATTCTCTTTTCGAAGCGGCGTGCACACATGGAGTTACAAAATAGACTGGATTGAACACGAGTATTATGGATGTGCGCTACCAAAGCAGGAAAAACAACCCGTCGCATGTCGATTCGGCAATATGAGCGGTTTGAAATAACATTCGTGCTCCGATCCATAAATAATGCAACAACTTCCTACCTGCTTTTCTAAATCACCTTAATTATGAAAACATTACCCACCTTTCGATCGACTATCTACACTGTATACGTGCTTTCAAAACCAAAACACTTTTCTACGACAGCAATTCCAGACGATTGTTCCTACGATCGAAAAAATTCGCGTATACCGAACTAATATAAAATCCGAGCAGACGTTACCGAAGGAATTGAGAGTTGAGGAAAGAAAATTAGATACCTCGACGATGGCAGACGGTTTAAGCGACAAATTAATGGCACTACGGACTGATGAAGATAATGACTTTCTAATCTAATAGAATACTGGCGGCATTTCTATAGTATCGATGCATCGATAATCGCATGGTACCATGCTATATGTATACCTTACTAAAAAATGCAACCACGCCGATGAGCTTTTCGTCGCAGCAACGTGCTGGCCTCGATGAATTATATAGTATACGGTACCTCATATTCTATGTGCACGCCGAGGGCGATCATCGCACGACCCCGTTACATTCGCCCATTCGAATGGCGTGCGACGAGCATTCCTGCAAAAAGCCACTACAAGAGAGTAAGCACTGTACTAACCGCTCTTTTGATCCTCGTTTTCATCGGCCGTGCCGAGCGATTTGCTTGCGGTCATCTCCATACCTCATAGGCGGCGAACTACAACCGAAATTACGACTTCTACACACCGGACGTTGAAACTTTACTGACGTTGAAGATAGGTCGTATGCAAAATTTGCTACCGCGAGCACAAGTACAGTAGTTTGCGGCTTAACCTTCAATGGTAATTACGTCAAATACAATTTTTACATTTTATACTTATTTCTTTTCTTCTTGACGAGAGTTTTTCACACAATAACCGCCGGTATACCAATAGAATTGATGAGCCGTTACAAAACATACAAATACATAGGCTACCTATATAGGTCTACGTGATTCGAATCGCAGCAACGAGTTTGAAAATGCTCTCGATGCCCGCGACAATCGCGAGTGTGACGCTGGTTAAAATTTTCATTTTTTTGACAGCTCTCGGGCCGATAAATTTTCCTGCCCCACCCGAAATGAGAGGAAAAAAAACTGCACGTCAACATACGGTAAAATTAGGTCACTTGAAGAGACGACACGGCAAATAACGCGTCATAAATGTTTGAAATACCTAGCGCGAGTAACGTTTTTTGACTCATTATCTAAACTTTGTTCGAGTAGACATGAGAAGATAAAATCTGCGAAGCTCGCGGATTTATTTTGCGAGCTTTGACGAAAGCTGAGTCGAGCGTGCATGCATGCATAGGTGCTGTGCTTGTCGTCTTCATTCATCGCGAATGCTCGTTTGGAATTGTAATTTCCTCGACTTCCAGGAACGGTCGTCGAGGTGATACGGACGGAAACCACGACCATACAGGTATCATTAATCGTTCTTAAGAGTTCCTTCACTCGAGATACCGTTCGCGATTGAATAATGTTAACATAAATTCGCGAATAATTATCTGTGCGGCGGTACGTATTGAACCCGAAATTGAAGTCGGTAATTACCCGTATTATTCCCCTGGTAAAAACTCGTGAAGTGAAGTGAAAATGTAAATACACGGTCAGTCATGCACCCATCGATAACGAAGAAGTCCATTATGATAAGAACGAACGATGCCATTCAACATTCATGAAATAAAGACGATGAAACAGTACAACATATAGAACGAGGGGTTCATGAAATTAAGAAAACTCGACTCACATTCACGAAGGGAATGAATACAAGATCACCTGCGTGCTGCAGAAGTTTTCTAACACCTTACCATGAAGATGAAATAAAGACAGTAGTCATCACGTAAACCACATAGGACACCACAGAAACATACGACCCATAAACTGAGGGGAGATACCGGAACAGTCAAATTTGGAAGGAGGAATGTTCTTGAGAGAACACCTCTAAATACAAGCTAGCAAAGGAAATCATTTCATCAAGAAACTGATCCAGGGAATGCTAATTCACAAAAATGCAGGGGTGTGAACCGTTATTATTTTATTTTTTTTGGATTCCGCTTCCATTTGTTCTTTAACTGAATCGCCGGATCCGCTTCCTTTTGGTTCCGCTTCCAAGCAGCAAGCACCGGATCCGCTTCCTTTCGGTTCCGCTTCCCAGCAGCAAGCACTGGATCCGCTTCCTTTCGGTTTTGTATCTTGATAGAAGAATCTTTCAGAAATTGCACAAAAAATTACGGTTATCCTTTGAAAAAAGGCAAAAAATATCGGTTATCCTCTATTTTTTAGGGGATATCCGCTATTTTTCACAGATGAAATATTGGTTACAGTTCTTTGGCTAGGTTTCAAGATCCGCTTCCTTTCGGTTCCACTTCCAAAGAGCAATCGCCGGATCCGCTTCCTTTTGGTTCCGCTTCCAAGGAGCCTTTGCAGGATCCGCTTCCTTTTGGTTCCGCTTCCGAGGAGCCATCGCAGGATCCGCTTCCTTTTGATTCCGCTTCCAAGTAGCAATTACCGGATCCGCTTCCTTTCAGTTCCGCTTCCAAGCGGCAATCGTCGGACCCGCTTTCTTTCGATTCCGCTTCCAAGCGGCAATCATCGGATCCGCTTCCTTTCGATTCCGCTTCCAAAACCCAAAAATTCAGGTCCGGATTCCGGATACCATTTGGGATAGCGATTCCGGTTCACACCCCTGCAAAAATGTTGACAAGGCACCTTTGCGTCGCATAGAATTCTTCAAGCTAACCACGTTTTCGAGGAGAGACGGAAATGGTGATCTACTCCAAGAAATAATTTCTATTTACGAAAACCTGGGACGAGAGGGAGTTGGAAGAAATTTTTTTCTCAGACGTAGTGCTTTGTCGATTAAGCTTTCTGTCCACGGTCTCCTTGTTCGCCCCCGATGAATATCAACGTTAGTGACGTCATACATCCACGATGACTACTTGTGACATCATCATCACTACCAGTGATGGCTGCCTATCATCAGCATTCATAACTTTATCAGCTTGGGCTTTCTCTCTCTTCTATTCTCAGGATCACTCATTTCGCTCGTAAGCCTCCAAACCGTCTCCATTATTCTAGGCCTAGTGGTAATAGTAGTACAGACCTAATGGTATATGCGATACAGGCCTCCGGGTCACGGCTGACGACGTCATAGATGCAGATTTCAGAATTTTAGCCTCCATCATATACTGGACTACACTATATTATACTGAACCAGGGTTGGGCAGCTTTCTTTCGAGGGCCACAAAGAGTTTTTCACACCCAATTTCTGAAGTTTACCTATGTATAGGGATAGAAAGAGACAAGAGAAAGAAAGAGCGCATCATACAACTGTGCTGCGTTCGGCGAGTAAGTCGCGCGTAAACTTGCAACTTTGCATGCTTTACAAATTGTTAAATGACGTCAACGTGTTTTGGGAAAAACTAAATTTACTGACTTTTCATCTGGAACAGCAGAAGTATGTCCATCCAGAGCCGGATTTAGGTCTCCTGCCGCCCTATACAAAATTCTTTTTGCCGCCCGCCCCTTAAACAGAAAAATCTTTGTTCGCTTTGCTCGCGATTTACCGTTTGAGGTGATAGGAGGAGGAGGAGGAGGGGGGTGGCCAAAAACTACGATATTTCCAAATAATTGGAATAATTGATAAAACCGGTATACCGGTTTTCAACGGAAGCTTAAGAATTTTACATTTTTGCCACCAGGAGCACTAAAAGCCAAGCGTGGCTTCATAGCGGTTCTGGAGCGTAATGAACCGGCTTTGAAGCGTAATAAACTTGTGTCTTGTGGACTCAGGGTTCCCACTTTTTTTGAATTAAGAAATTCCCTGACTTTTCCCTGACTTTTCCATGACTTTTTCAGTTTTTTCCAGACCATAATCTCCACTAAAAAGCAGTAGAAAAAAAAAAAAAAAAAAAAAGAGAAACAAGAGAGAAAAAACTTTTCAGCTCGAACTTTTTTGACGTATTTCAAAAAATTCCCTGACTTTAGGCAAAATTCCCTGACTTTTCCCTGACTTTTCCAGATTTTGAAAATTCCCTGACTTTTCCAGGTTTTCCCTGACTTTTCCAGAAGTGGGAACCCTGGGACTTGTGGTCGTGCTCTTGATTTTTTCACTTCAAGCAACAAGATAACAAAAAAGAAAATTAGAGGCTATTGCAGGTCTGCAATGGCAGCGGGGAACCCGCAACCTTCCGCGCTCGCGGGAAAATGCGCTTTCAAAAATTGAGTTGGCTGGGCTCTTCTTAGTATACTGCGTGCTACACCTGATACAATGAAGACTGGAAATTGAAAAGTCCCTGAAGTAGGTCAAGGTCAATGTCAATGATGAGGTCATGAAGCATCCCGGCTGGAAATTAGAATTTGTCCAAGTCCCTAAAGTAGGTCAAAGTTGAGGTCATTGATGACGTCATAAAGCATCCCGACTGAACGTTGAAATTTTTCCAAGTCCCTAAAGTAGGTCCAGGTCATCGATGACGTCATAAAGCGTCACACGTCATGTAACGTCACGCAGTTCACAAAAACTCCCGCTAAATTGAAATTTTTCCAAGTCCCCAAAGTAGGTCAAGGTCATTGTCATTGATGACGTCATAATGCGCCATACGTCACGTCACAAAGTTCACAGAAACTCGCGGACACGGACGCGGACGATTTCTGAGGATGTAATCCCCTTAACAAGATCGCTAAAAGACAAAAAGCGATTAAAACTAGTGATGGGAACTATCGATAGTTTTGTGAAAAATCGTCGATAGTTTGAGAAACTATCGATAGTTCAAAAATTGTTCTTTTTCTTATTAAAATCACAAAATTGGTGGGAATTTACTGATACATAACACATTTGGAAGAAAGAGATAGGAACTGGAATGTCAAATAGTCGATCGTTCACCGTTCACTTTTGGGCACATATGTGCTTTTTAGGTGGGGGGCCAGTGGGCCACGTTTTTGAGGTATTTCTCAGTCGCGTCCATCATCTGGTAACACTAGAATACATTCTTTGTCAGGATTTTCCAAAAAAATAACGATCAGGAGAAAAGTATCTATCCTACCAGTAGCACAGGTACTTTTCTCCTGATCGACGTTTTTCATTCAAACTATCGATAGTATTGATAGTTTCACGAAAAACTATTGGGACTATCGATAGCATGAGACTATCGACTATCGCCCATCACTAATTAAAACAAAAGAACGTTGAAAACAAACGCCAAAAGTCAAAACGCGCAAGTTGCAGGCTGGCAGCCTTGCAGTTCCGACGCTTCGAGTCACTGACCACTGCTCTCTATCAAATCTGCAAAATAGGTTCTTAGATGTAGGAAAGCACCTATTTTGCTGATCGGTTCATCACTAGGTCTGTTTTCCAGTAACTGGTCAGACATTGTTGGGGCACCGTTAAACCGATATTTCATCCGAATACTTGGTTAAATACTGTACTTGGTTATTCAGTCTAAGAAATTTATCGGTTATTCAGGTTTTTAAAAAAAAAATGAAAAATCTTCTGCCCTGTGCAACTGCACACTCTGCACACCCGGTAAATCCTCCGCTATGTCCATCAGCCTGCCTGCACCAAGATTCAAAAAAAGTTTCCAGTACATTTTCTAGCCCAAAATTTATTGGTTTCTTGAAGCGATTGCACAATGAATAAGGAATGCAATTTGAAAACGTGAAGAGAAAAAGTATTTCATTCCGCATTATTGAAAACCCTTCTGAAACGAACGAAGACGATGTGATCTAAAACTTAGCCCAACTGCTTTGCATAACATAACTAACCACCCAGTTCACGTTGGTTTTTGCGAAATTACTCGTCTTTTAAGACAAATTCAGAACGTGTATGTATTTAGAAGCATGAGTACGAATTACCCACAACGAGATGGTTTCACTTTCTTCATTGGTAATCTCCTCACAATGTCATCGATTTTTGAGAACTTAATCTAAACTTGTAATCGAAGATCTTGTTGTAAATCTCTGGTCCTCTTCCTGGGAAAAACAATCCAACAATAAATTAAGAAAAATCGAAAGTAAACCTCTAAATTGGTACACATCCCATCGTCCTTCCAGGCGGGAGGAAGTCATCTTGGCCCGACTGAGAATCGGTCATACTCGTCTCACTCACACATACCTTCTAACAAATCTTTTTCCCCCATCATGTCCTCATTGTCACGACGAAAATCTACGGTCTACTCTCAAAATTCCATCTGACACCGGCTCTGCTCTGAAAAACAGCTCCGACACCTTTGACTCAACTTTAACTTACCGACGCTCCACCCAGTTTTAAGAACATATATAACTACACTTTCTACTGTAACTTGAACTACCATCAACGACTTCCAATTTACTTTCCGCCCCTTAAATTTAAGTTTATAACCTAAGTTACGTCGAGCAAATAGCCCATTTTTTTTGAATGAACGCCCCTCAAAATTCACGAACAAAAAGAAAAAAAAATTCGATGACTCGTGCTCTCATTCTCTAGGAGGAAGAAATAAAAAGAGAACTTGTTAAAAACGCAATACACTAATTAAGAACGTTGATTGAAAATGTAACCCTTCGTTCTAATGTTAGAATATTCGCACTACAACGCAATGATAATACAATGTAAGAAAAACATGTGTCACACCAGCAAAATGATGAACAAAAAAAAAAAAAAGGAAATGTCGTAACGAAAAACCGAACGCATTATTCAAGAATTTTAAAACTTGACCTTGAATACGAAAACTTTTTACAAAAATGACCGTCGGCGAAGCCACAAAAGTTCACGATTACGTACCTTCACCGAAAAACTATAAGGCCCTCGTTTAATTCGACCAGCGATACATTCAATGTCAACTTTTAATATTTCAGTCACGGTAAATTCCTGAACCACCTAATCCCTCGAGATGTGATTCACAAACAATAACTTTGTTCGCGCTCAGCTTCAGCAGATACTTGTAAAAAGCTGTCTGATGAGATAATTTTGAGTTCAAGCATTCGAAAAGAGAAATTAAATCCAGAATATAGCGTTATAATTATCCAGCTTTTCACGGTTGGAAATCGCGAGAAAGATAGGTTTGGATCATAGGTTTTTACAATCAGCACACAGCCTACGATTCTCATTCTCCATACTTTTTACCGTGTGCAGGTGGGCAACAGGTTGAAAGTTTTCTTCGTTTATATTTTTCATGGCAAGTCAGCCACCCACGGTCTGTAGAAAGATAAGGGTTGGCGATCAAATGAAAATCCTTGGCAAAATTTCACCTAAAAATGAACCGATCTTCAGGAAATACTATTTCTGCTGATCAGCTTCCGGCTCTTCGAAAAGGGTACTTTTGCTCGTGATTCTTCCTTATTACCATTTATTGACGTCACAAGAACACGGGTCCATTGGCTCTTCATCTCTTCTATACCAGGAAGATCATACTGCAGCACAACAATTAAGAGAACTAGGTCTTCTAAGATCAACGACAAATTTTCTGTCTTCTGAAGTCTGAAAAACTTTCAGAAGAATATCTAATCTACAAAGAGGATTAATACCCTCAGTGTCTACTTTCTCGCCCTTAGAATTGGTCGCCATCGATCCAAGGAAAATAAAAATTGGCGTTTTTTTTTTCGTTGAATGAATTTACAAAATCAACAGGTGTTCAAAACGCGCTTGAAACTCGATATTATGACTTCACGGTAGTCGACAGTCAGTGATGTGGAAGGAATACAAGTTTTTTTCCGGATCTTTATACGGGTTTTTCCAAAATAAATAATAATATGTATTTTAAAAAACGTAACTTCAACACATGTTTCATTTATACGCCTACCCACAGCTCATGTTTGACAAAATTATCGTTTGAAGTGAACTTTTCAAAGGGAGATACGCTATGCTTAGCTGTATGTCGGAGTAAACACCCGGATTATTTTGATGAAATACTCTAGTTTTACTCGTACATCTTTTGGAATCAGTTTTTGTCTCGACAGCTTCGGTCACTAACTCGAGTTCAATAACTGAGAGTGAAATGATTTGTTTTCTTCTTTAATGTACGACGATACGAAAGTTGACGAATGTTCAACAAATATATTACACGATGAAGATGATTTGCATGCAAATTGTTGACACGCTGCCAATCATCGATTTTACAGCTTTCCGGCTCTTACCTATTGGAAAATTGGTGGCACCCTCGACCTAGTTTATATTTATTCGGTATCCGTATATCGTTAATGAGTTTAAAATGTTATATTTCGCTTTTCGATGGTTTCTTTTTGCAGAATGACGATGACGTAAATCGAGTAGCGATTTGTTGTAATTATGTTCAAATAAACCGGCAGACTCACGAGGAAATGTCTACTCGAGTTCCGGTCTGGCGTATTTTTATCGCCGGTAGGCTTTTATCGGGGCGCGCAGAGTGAAAATCCGATTTGTTTTATCGGAAGTTTTAAGAATCGTAAGACGAGAGCTCTCTTGGATTGAATGGCCTCGCCTCGTGGAGAGTCTATAACGCATGTTGAATGAATATTGTAATTTACGCACAAAGAAGAGTCCAGTTCAAGATTGATAACGAGGTACTATCGTATTGAAAACGTCTGTTTCTTCTTCTTGGAACAAGACACAATTGATAGCTCCCTTTTGTCAGGTATAGAGCGAGTGGTGTCTCAATACTGATGTCTTACCGAGAAATGATTGGTCGACTTGATTATTATGAAGTCGACGATGAGTCGGTAGCACCAAGAGTCGACATCCGCAGTCATTTTGGGTCGATTTGCGGTCGACATTGAAGGGAACTGAAGCGACGTCGATTTTGAGTTTTTTTGAGTCGACTATGGTGGAAGTAGCGAGTCGATTTGAAGTCGACATGATTCTTTGGGTGGATATTCAAAGTTGTATACTTTTTCATACGCCATTTCCCAAGAGTGATCCTAACAAAGAATGCATAGTATAATGAAAGCTAGTATACTGTGTAAAATGAAGGAGTAACCCAATCACTGAGAATAGGAAATTCTTCCAAGTTCCGATGTTTCGTTGCTTGCGACAATTTTCCTAGAGTAATAACTTACAAAACTTTCCCAATCTTAGAAACATAGGTATATAGAATCCTGAAACTCAACCGATTCTCATAATAAACATGTAATCCTCAGTGACCTCGTTTGAATAGAAGCGAAGTGGATACATTGATTCGAATACTTCGTAAAATATGTTTCTAGTACAAAAGCTCGGATTTAAATTATACTGATAACAATATTCTTGACGTCAATATAGTCATGAAGTGAATAAATGTGGTTTATTTTCTTCTTCTCGTAACGATAAATCTTTAGTAATATTTTTATCGGCTCGCCAGCTTATTGTCTGCTTGTTATTTTGATTTCCAAGTATCAGACGTGACGTAATCATACTTGAACTTTGATCGTCAAGTATTAGTACATGAGATCTCTTGACCTGCTAGTTCTCCGATTATATAAGTAGTAAGTTTAATGTGGATAGATATTAATCAATGAAATAAATTTCGTGATTTTTTGTTGTTTTAGAACCACACTTTTTCTTTTCATTTTCCATATTTTGTCCACTGGGACGTGGACTTACCTGAGCAGGTTATGAATGAGTGTTTATCACATGTTAGGCCGCGTCTACATAGACGACGATTTTGCAACATTACCACATTTACACCAGCAGACTGCAGCCGTACCGTAAGACTCGCAACATGATGAAGTATCAAACATGTTTGCTTCATTGTAATGTTGCGAAATCGCCGTCTATGTAGACGCGGCTTTAATGTAGGCTGGGAAGAAGTGTGGGATATATTTCGCTTGTTAGCACAATTTGTAGGAGAATACTTCAAACGAGAAAAACAAGAACACCTCCCTCCCATCATGCAATCCTATTTGATGATAAGAGCATCGTAAAAACATTTATCAAAAGGCGGGCCTCTGAAATTTGGAGAATTTTGGTTTTCAATCCGTGTGTCAGGATTCGAAGAATTTCCAAAGGAGAAAGCTCAAAATTTGAAACCTTGATACAAGAGGCTCAAAATTCAAATTTCTTCTCAAACTCTGTACTCACATAGTATGCTCAATAAACGACGCTCGGCCGTCGATGTTCGTTCAATTCTATCGAAGTCTAGGTCAAAATTGTGGCGATATATTGCTGAAATCGACCTCACATGACGTCCATACAAGGTTGACATGAAGTCGACCCCATTTCGACTCATCGCCACGCCGATTTTTTGCCAATTTGCAGTCTTCTGGTGATGTAAGCTGGTTGGCTTTGAATCGATCACAAGTCGACGTCGATCTATGGAGTCGATTTCCTCCAAATTTTTCTATCGACCTTGAATCGACTGCTCTGTTGGATGGATTTCAAGTCGATTCGCAGATGTTTGATGACGTATGGTGGTCGACTTTGAACCGTCCTCAAATGGATATCAATCTGGAGTCGAGAGTGAATTTCAAGACAATTTGTGTCTTTCCTTGGTGATGTTTGCTGGGCGACCTTAAATCGACGTCGATATGAGACCCGTTGCGAGAATGAATAGTCGATTAATAGTTTTCGGGCTAATTCGGCTAGTCGACTGGAACGTCGATCTTTAGGCGATGTACGTACGCTACAGTAATCCTCTTAAAGCGTTTTGTGTTTTTGGTAACTTTGCTACTCGCAGACAGAATACGTGGTCACAATTCTACAATGAAGATCATTCACAATCTATGATGCATAACCAGAGCAGCAAAGTAGAAGCTACGCAATGTCGACGTCGATTTTCAGTCGAGAACAATATCCAACATCAATGGTCGGCTCATTTTTGACGTCCATTCTGAAACCCTGCCAAATTGTGTATTCGAAATGTACGAAATTTGAATTTCAATGGCACGTCTTTTGTCCATGAGTGGCGAATATTCGACCTGAAACCGACGTCAGTTTCAGAATGCGCGAGTCGATCTGGAGTCAATTTGGCAACGACATGGTTGAGCGGGGGGCGGGGGGGCTTGGAATTGGACACGTTTTCAACTCCCTCTCATTATTTAGGGGTCCTCTTCCTTAGAGTAGTCAAACTCTCCCTCTACAGAGATAAGAGTTTGAATTCTCCTGTATGTTTCCAACTCTATAGGGTTTGAAGGTCGAAATTTCGTCAAAATCCAGGAGGTGGAGTTCATTTTTTCCCTACACTAGGTCAGCCAACTGTTGAGACTGGATAATCATTGAGAATCTTCCGAGATCGTTTCCACCGTAGGACTCAAAAATGAGACAAAGAGTTTCAAAGTTACAAAGTTTGACTGTTAAGCGTACTCTTTGTTCGTCTGATGTTGTTCAACAAAATCGACTAAACATCGACGTCGATTGTGAGCAGGCCTGACGAGAGGGAGGGGGCAACTGGAGATTTTGTACCCTGGTCCGGCTTTGTTTTCCAAGGGAAGGGGGCGAAATTTTCTTTTGAAAAGTGGGGAAGGGTGCTGTGTTCCTTGTCCCGGACTCGACAAGAGCTATTGACGGGCCTAATTGTGAGTCAACTTTTGATCGAAACAGCGAGCCGATACAGTATTTTTCTACAAAGGGGGGGTACGGGGGTCGGACCCCCCACCTCCCTTGACGGCTCAATTAGAACTAAAATATACACAATTTTGGCATAAATAAGGCTTTTATCCAGAAAAACATAAAAATTTTACCCCAAAACCCCCCCTTGGAGGCTTTGGAGCAAAAAAAAAAACTTTTTCTGGCCACGCACGCCACTGCTACTTCTCATTTGATCAGTCCATATAGTTTTTAATTTCCCCCAACCTCTTTTACACTCATACATGGTCCAATCTGTAGCCCGAAAGTTCAACCAGTACAACGGCCCTAAATTCATAGATGATGACCAATTGAATCGGAGAGTAGTACTCCAAATAGAAAACTAGGATACAACTAAAAAATACAAATATTATGATCGCATATTTGAACTCGAGACTCCAAGAATAGAGGTAATGATATGAGATTAATTTTCAGGAGAGGGAGTAAATAAATACGCTCCTATCGAATATTCTATCAGAGTACTTCTCACAAAAAAACTGAACCCTCGAGAGGCGATGGAAAAAATGAAGAAATTCTACTTAAAAGACAGACTACCAGAAATGTCCAAACAAAGTTTTCCTGAAATCGGCACTGGCGACGATCAGTACAGAGACCTTGTATCGAATGAATATTTTAATGGATCTACAGTTCACAATATTAACGATTCTTGCTCGACCTTCTGTACCTTCTGTCGGTAATTAAGACACTTCACCAAATAATTGACGAAGTTTTGAATAAGCTACATTCACATAGACTAGCACTAATTCGAATTTCATTCAAAGAATTGACACATAACAGAAAGACGAGTATCGCACGAGAAAATTTTAGGCACTCGTACAACATTTTAATGGAAGATGCATCGCGTGTTCTCTTCAACCCTCAGATTATCGTTCACTCGACGCTAACGAAGTGTTCACGTTGAAACTATACAAAATAATCCACCATACGTCGCAACCAGATACGGATGATTAACAGCTTTAAAAAGTCGGTAAGTTCATTGCGTCAGCGGAAGAGAGAGATTCTGTACGTAGTTGTATACTGATTAGCGCGATTACCAACATACGGTTTGTATAAAGTTTATTCCGTTCACGGTTTCAAGTTTACACAATAGTGCTCTCAATCTCGATTTCATTTCACGTCAACACAAAGGTATACGGGGTATAACAATAAGAAGGAAAAAAAGTTTTAAAAGCTATACAAAACGAGAGAACTGTGGTTATGGTTCGATTTAAGATTCGTAAAGCTTATTCTGCACAATGCACGATAAAATATTGAAACTCGTAACATTTCATTTCGAGCGAGTACGCTCATTGGAGACACTGTAGTAGAGTCTCAAGATACTAGGTTGAAAGCTTGATGAATAGATAAATTCGGAATTTTTGGATGAAGAGAGAAGGCAAGAGATATCGGACGAGAGAAATGGAGCTTGGTCATTAGTTTGTAAAGGTTTGTTTCAGTATTTCGCATAACTTGCGGATGTTTTGAACAACTCTTTAAGCGAGTAGAGGCTTTCCTACCAGTAGGAGGCGACAAAACAATGAGGTATAGAATCGAATATTCTAAATTACGGCTATTCACAGTGCTGTCAGATCTACGGATTTCGGGTCTTGGAAAAATATACAGATTTTGCGTAAAATACGGATTTCTTGTGCTCAAGGGAAAAATACCTTGGACACATACACGAGAGATACTGTTCTCCCGGTCGTTATAAAGTGATACCCTCATTCCCGGAACTTTGAGTCGATCAAGGGAAAAGTATCTCAGTTACAAGTCTGAGAGATACCTTTTTCCTGATCGTTATTGATGAAAGTCCGTAGAAATCTTTTTTCAGGTATTAAAAAAATAGCGGATACGGATTTTGACATGTTTCATGTCTTTACTCTGACCTGACCCAAATTTGAAATTTTCCGAGTGCCCCCCTCCCCTTCACCAACGTCTCTCCGTGGGTGAAAGCGGAAGGCTAGCCGAATATTAAGTCGAGATTAGTAATCGATATAATCGATATCAATGTATCGATATAATCGATATCAATGTATCGATATAATCGATATCAATGTATCGATATAATCGAGATTGATATATCGATATTATCGCGATTGATATAAGCGATCTTTACTTCGAATTTCCTCGCAAACGCCTGAAGACAATATATATAATTTCTGTTTGTACTCTGAGTCTATGAGTTGCGTGAAATTTGACCACCGCGAATGAGCCTACGCTGCTTGATTATGTAGGTCTATTTTGGGCTTGACATGAAACATGATCTTTCTCCTATTGGGCTCCGCCAGAAGATTAATTTTTGTTTGAAAATATTATCTGGCAGCATTGGCTATTCATTATGAAAAAAGGAATTAGCCACCTATTAGAGTGTTTTTTTCATAATGAGGTAGAACTTGACGATCATGATATGAGTGACTAATAAGAGATGGAAATTCACAGGGATGCTAATTGAGGGGGGCGGGATATAAGAGGAATCGGATCAATTTTACTTTTTACATCCACACCAACAAAAGAATACCCATTCATATACACAAATATCCTACTCAGGTCAAGCAGTTAGCAATGGGAATGACGGGAGAGGGGTGGATCGGTTTTGGCTAAGCTCTTAGTAAGTGCATACGACTTCGCTCACCCTCTCAATTTACAACCAAAAATGATTCGCTAACCTGAACAGGTTTTTAGAAACAAAAGCAGATCTATACCATACGTCATCCTTCAATGTACTTGCACGGAGTGGAAGAAAAAGGATGCTGCAGACCAGGGTAAGTTTTTACATAAAAGGGATGAAAGATGAGGAGGAAAGCAAGGAAGTTCATACCATGAGTGCAAATTCAAAAAGTACGATCTTATCCAAGCAAAAAATTCTTTCTCATAAACAAACCAACGTTTCTGAATGTTCGACAAGTCAGAGTCTTAAATCTAATCTAAAAATAAATGACCGAACGCACACAGGAATTCTGGAACGAATCCCTAAAAAGAAGGCACACGCACCTATTTGAAGATCAAAATTTCACGATCAAGGTGAGTAGGAAGCCATAATTTTTACAACTTTTACATTCCCGATCTCGAGAACGAATTAAACATCGTAATATCTCGAGTCCACATCGTCATTAATTAATCCACATTCTAACACCAGTTCGACGGTATTTTCTTACGATTGTACGAACGAAGCGCGCATCACATGTAAAAGCTAGACACGCGATGATCACACGGTGATGAACAACAGATTACAGTCGTCGAGACGTCTTATTTTTTCAATCAGAGTTCCGGTATTTATCGGCTATTTTTACGCCAGACTCACTAGACAGAGCATCGAAAGTGAAGAAAATAGTTTCAACGATAACAATCCATAAAACACCTGACTGTTTCATGATTGTCACTTGGCTACATTCTCGTTTAACCAAGAATACTTAAGGAGGAGGATGTTGAAATTTTGCGTACTCACTGAGACGTCAAAGAGGAAAATGATACGATGAATTCACAACTATTTTTGAAGTTCTATGAACGAAACAGATAAGTACACAACCGTCGTCTTTAGACTGATTTTGAGAGCAGAATGTTTGGCGAAACAGGGCAAGGAGGCAAATTCAGGAATTTGAAGTTTGTAAGTCAGTACAAGTATGACACGGTGAGTATGAGCTCATCTGCTGGTCACGCTCTCAAAAGTCAACTGGCGACGCAGTTTTTCGGCGGGTAGTGTAGTATTCATCGAGAAGGTACATCGCAAAGGCCGATTCTGTCGGGTTATTGATATCATGATTGTAAAATTAAATGATCTCCCGGTCTCACCAACATATGTAGCCGGACAGTCTGTACAAGTTCAGAGGGACGTTAGAAGAGAAAGACCCAATGAGGTTGGGAAGGGAAGGGAAAGGGAAACTAACCGGTGCATTGATGAATTTTCATTCGTTCAATTTTTCTATCTCCATGTCCACCAATTGAGGGTGGAGGGTAGGGGATGGTGGGAGGAATAAAGAGGTGACTTCAAACTTCCTTAAGAGGGAAACATAAATATGAGAACGAAAGTTTGCTGAGGAAAATATCCCACCAGTACAGCTAGTCAAGATTTGAAAGGGGATTCTAAAAACTGATAGCATGTTTACAATTTACATCCTTCATCATAATTATTACCTCGCTGCCGCACAGACAGGAACTAAACGTAGAAGCGTTCAAACAGCAATTAGGAGAAAAGTATCTCCCACCCAGGCTACAGAGCGCCTGTTTCTCTGGATTTTTGCATTCATCCGAGTTCTTCCTCCATAGCTTAAAAGGCGACATCTCTCGCACTCTCTACTCATCATTTCCTTCCTTCTTTTTAGTTCAATGATTTCCTGGAACCCACGTGCATCTGAATACCAAGCCGCATCATCGTGTATGAGGTGTGATAAAGTAATTACAACGATAGAAACGTGACAATTGCTAACGGTAACCACCTCCACGTCCGCCTTAAAATTTTTAAACCGGTCAATTCCCGGAAATGTCGCTCGTAAAAAATCGAAAATGTACCTAAAGCGATCGTCGTCGATTGTTATTAACCCATCGATCATCGCCGGTAGCGAGGTATAGAAAATCGAGATAATCAACCGTTAACAACGTCTATTGAGGAAAGTTTACCGATACGTGAATCGTAACGATACAAAACAACACGCCGGAAGATGATCGGCAGCATATGCTAATTAGATCTTATCACCGACGAGTCGTGTTACGTATCTCCATTATCTACAAAAACTGTCGAAACCACACACAAATCTGTATAGGTACTGTTGGCGTAGCGTAATTCGATCACGGTCACTAGCAGGATGAGCTAAACGAAAACAATGTTAACGAACTCGATTGGAAAAATTGGAGCATCTCCGATGATGAAGTGACTCAGCCTCTTCCCAGTTCTAGTACCCTGATAATACATAACACTTGTGTAAATTAGTTCATTAATGCTTCACTTACCTCTGATTCTACGCACAGGGAGGGAATAAACTCCTTAGAAATAACCACAACTAACGAAAACTAATGTACAAAATGAAATACTGATACGAACTGCGGTTAAACCGGTTCGATAATCAAAAAATGAAAAGCGCAATGCATTTTGAAAACGTACTCGGCTCGCAATAAAATTTTGATTCGTGAATCGTGCGCAAACGACAATAACGGCGCGATTTTGAAATCGACAACAAGACTCGATTTTAGTCTGAATGACTTTGAAATGAATTTTCATCCACGCAAACGCCGGTAAGAAACAAAACGATTGGTGAACTTCTAATTTCAAATTAAAAACAGAGCACTATGATCAGCCGTTTGCTCGGCTATAAATTGATGATCGTCGTGCCGCATGTAGCGCAGAGTACTGTGTAGTGCTGCAGTCTGCTCTACAAACAGCTGAGTGCTTTTTATTCCATACTCGCTGGCTGCTACGCTGCGAGACTCCGAATCGAATTCGACCTTCCATGCGTCTTCACGGACCAATGATTAATTAGATACCGCTACGGAAGGGCAGAAACGGTCTTTTGAAATGATATCCGATTATTCGATTTTCTGCCCTACAAATTTTATTGTTTTCTGCTTTTTGTATGTAGATCGGTCACATTTTTCACCGGGTTCCTCTATAAAATTATTAGTAGCTTCTAACTATTACTTATCAATATTTCAAGTTTGCATAACGTTACTATGCGCTGGCGTACCTATAAACAAGGAGATATTTTTCTCGAACAGTATACGATGGTTAAGATCATTATTGAGCAGATATAAAATCACTCTCCATCATCAGTCGAAGTAAAGACTTCATCTGTTTTATTACATTCTTTACAGTTATACAGAGTTGACGTAGTTTTCAACGACCGTATCGTCGCTATGGACATTAAAGTTTTTCGTTATTGTAATACCTAATGACCATTCATAGCAATGCATATTATGCATAATTTTCTTTTTTCCTCTATGCATCTTATTTAGTACATCTACCTAACAATTTATGAGCTATCTGTCAACTCCGCTACACAAATTAACATGAATGGTTGAGATAAATTGATGTAATCATTCGTCCTTGAAGAGATAACTTATGTAGGTATTGACGTAAGTTACCGACAATATTCAATGATTTTCAGTTCGTTTTCTGATGCAACTTTCTCGCTTATTTCAATATTTTTATTCATCTATTTTTTGTATACATTAGATCTATAAAAACTACGACCCAGATTTGTTTCTCTAAGTAAAAGCTAGATTTTTATGTACTCAGCTTTTATCATTGGAATAACGCTCTGTGAATTTGTACCACTATCTCTCAGACCTCAACATACAGTACCACAGAAAACGTCTCTTGTCAACAACTTTACTTTAAATTGATTCAAATTGAAAATATATTATCAATTTACTATGAGGATCGGTCTTAAATCTCAGATCTCAACTGCCTATCATCGATAGTCAGTTTGAGAATTTTTCTTCTTGAAATGCGGTATTCATGAGTACCCACTCCTGAAATCAAGTTTTTATCAACAAACAAGACACCTGTTTGGTATATTTATTTTTTTAGAAAAATTGGTGTTCTGGCGCCTGCGCTTGGCAGCAAAAACTGACCTAATTTAATTTAATTAGGCCTAGGCACTAGGGAAAATTATTACTTTTCCCAAATTTTTGGTATCGGAAGCGAGCCTTAGAAAAATTCCGACCATCGAACTATACAGGGGTGAGAGACTTTGTAGGTCCTTGGGAATTGGGGCAATAATGAATTCCTAATCTTTAATTCATGGTCTAACAGAGAATTTGCGAAGATTTTCATAAATTGTCAGATAATTTAAGAGTAATTTCCAGTTTCCAATGATAATACTTCCATGATCCTATAAGAGCATTCCTCGGTATTTCCCTTTTTCATTATTTTTCAAAAGTATAACCCATATTCCTTCTTTTGCGTTTCATAAGATCCAATAAAAGATTCCGACATCCCATCTCTTCAGAATTTGAGATTCAACAGATTGATATCAGGTCTATACTTAATTGTGATGGTGCATGGCACTGGTATAACGTTTTCTCCGGAAAATTGTTTCCCTTTTTTTCGTTGATTCGTTTAAGAAACTTGACGCTCTTTCACGCGAATAATGTTGAATTTTAATTCATACAATATTCAAGTCGCTACAGCGATCCCACAGGAATTGCAAGAAATTTCACAAATTGGGTAAAATGGTTGAGAAATCATATCAATTTTTTGAGAATTTCGAGGGAGAAACTTTCAATTTTTCAAAATTTAGACCTCGGGCTACGGCTCCCCGTCCAAGTATACGCCATCACTGTAAACTGGATCATCTTTTTGGCAAATCACTGTCCCAAAGTGAATAATTATTCGGATTGAAGATCGAAGGGCTAAACGGCTGATTGACTGCTGGCATTGTCTGAAATTCTATAAAAATAATCATGGTATAAGCTGAAAATAGCCATTCAACGATTGGCTAATTACTATTAGGTATATTGGCCGAATGGAATTTCACTGACTGGGGCTAATGATCAACTGTTCAGTAAAATCAAACATTAGCTAAAGCTAAAACTGACGATAGACCCACTCTCCTGGTACAAATAATGAATTCGAGTTTTTAATGAACAGCTACGCTCGATCATTTCCTACGAACCGTCATTCAATGCAGCTAAACTCTATTTTGGAATAAAATGTTGGTACACAATTTCATAAATGAAGCAACCACGAAGATAAAAAATATCTTTAATCGTAACAATAACAATGTCGCATTAATTAAAATGTTTTCATTTTATTATTCCACTTTGTTCTTTCTTTTTTTTTTTTTCATACAAATCGACAAAATGCAACTAAAATAAACACAACCAGAATCTTATTGGCTTCGGATTTATTTAACTTTCGTTGTTTTTCAATCGGATGTATCGTCCGGTAGGTACGAGAGTGGTACAATTATTGTATTGTAGTTACGACCATGATCTTCGTATTAAAAACCGCAACTACACCACACACAAACACAAAAAACGCGAGAGATATACAATACAGTAACGATAAAACATACTTACCTGAGGCATACCGGAAATAATATTGTAATATTCAGATAAAATGTCAAAATTTGAAGTGCTTCTATATAAGCTAATTTCATTCAAGTTTGGAAAAAAAAAAAAAAAAAAAATGGAAAAAGTATGGTGGAATATGAAATTCATTAAAATACGCTGCTGATATGATGACTGACTAGAATATTTCAGCTACCGAAACCGTGCTCAAATGATCTGAATACATAAAATGACAAAAATAGACTTTTCCTTCATAAAAACGAGAGATTTGAATAAGGAACATCATGAGAAAGATACCGTGAATGTCACTTACCATTAACTTCGAATAATGAAGAATGAAAAAAGACTAAAAAATTAGCACAAATTTACCGAAATATCGTACGTGTTTCATGCATATAACTGGTAGGTATACTTTCTGGAGACTTATATTTTCATGACAAAACGGTCATTTTCGCCCAAGTAAAAAAATTGTGTGGCAGTAAATGATATGGTCAGTTGTTGAATTTGAATTCATAAGAGGATCTACGAGGTAAGTCATCACGAATTTTCCAGCGACACGAACAACTTAGTTACAAGATTTTCTTTCTTCCATTATCGGTACTCAAAAAGAATAAGTCTCTTCACCCACTAATATTCTTTTGAAAAGGTATATCTATAATAAAGTTTTTTGCAAATTTGGAAGACAAAAAATAGTACTTTGCTTTTCCATCAAACTAGGGTAAGATTACAAGCATGAAATTCACGGTATCCGTCATATACGTAAATAAGTACATATTAAAGATTAAAATGGAAAACGAAATAGATATTATTGCTTCAATCTAATACATAAAGGGAGCCAAATATGAAGAATTCAAAAATAGAATCCTTACAGCCGAATCAAATATTTCAGTGATTGCAAAAATACCAAATTAAAATAAATTTATGATTCTCATTTCGCACCTGAACTTTGTGAAGTTAAAAATTTAAGGAAGAGCGACCTCTCATATTTTTCATGTTCTTCTCTACGCATCATCGACGATTCGCTACAACTACGTATAAATAATATCATAATATTATGTGTTCGTGTTGCAGATGATTCAAAAAATAAAAATGAAAAAAAGATGTGTCGGAGTAAACTTGGAATTTATATTTATCGTTATCTAAAACATTGAAAAGGTAACTGCATCAGCGTAAATGAATGTAAAAATATACATGAAAACTACACTCAAATTACTCTTTTTCTTTGAATACCTAATTATAGTAATCATATCAATTATCGCTTTGTATATTGCAGCCTTTGGATGACGTATCGACATTTCTACAGCGTATTCTTCAGAGATTTCATTAGTAATTTTTCTATATCATCAACTAATTCATTGAATTGATAATTAAATTTTGCTTATCAAAATAATAATTATGATAATAATCTTTTTATATCAAATGGATTGGATAAATAAAAAAGAACGAGTACAAAAAATTAAATATGAGCTACTACATACATTTTTATAAACAACAAAGTTGATGAATTTTTATCATAAAATATGTTCCGCTCAATTGAGGAGCATATTATAATGATACTGGTATACAGTGTATTTAAAAACTCTTATGGCACGAATACCAACTGTTCGAGTATTTATTTAAATAAACCTGAGAATGTAGAAGGGATTGCATTTCGCACCATTTCGAAAACCAACGTCTATTTTAAAAGTCTCAATCCATCTGTTTGCCAATCTTTAATTCTGTTATGGTGCACAAGAATAAAATTCCACGTCTAGGTCAACGGAATTGTACTTTGCTTGTACTTTAGGCCAGGGTCTCTGCAAACCGAAATAAATAGGTGAGAATTTTCAAAACCTTTGAAAACTTTTCTGAACAATTTTTTCGGACACTGACAAACTCCAGAACAATCCTATGGTCCCAAAGGCTTCATTTTTTTTATTAGAAACATATTTTTTTTCATCATTTATCTTCATTACTTTAATGATTTCGAAAGCTGCTGTGCACCTACAATGTCATAGGCTATCACCGCATTGTCCCCTAACAATGTTTGAAAAAATATAAGAAATTTTTGGCATTGAAAATCATAAATAATAACCGACCTCATACATGTTTTAATTTTACAAAACAAAAAAGCATAAATACTCTCAGATAAAACTTAAAATTGAAACGAATAATAAACAAAGAAAAAAAATTGTAACAAACTTATTAACTAACGAAATTTAAGTTTAGTATCAACAGTCAATTCTCTTATAACATCAACGACTTCATGATTCGCACAATACGAGAATAAGTTATACAAAATTATATGTATACATACTACAGAAGATTTATCGTAAAGTAACCGTTAAATAATTGCATTTTTTTTTCATCTTCTCGATTAAAACAATATTAGAAAATATTTACGCCACGAATCCTGGATTCTTCGACAATTTAACTTTGAAAAAGGAAATCGTTACATTTTATATAGGAATATATATTTTGAAGAGTATTAGCTGAAACAGAATTTAAAAAAAAATTAGTTCTACCAATTGTTTGACTAGTTATGAAATTAGGAGATATAAATCAGTAAGGATTGTAAACTAGTTTTTGCCTTCTTGTTTTCTTTTTTTTTTGAAATCATTGAGCCTTGCAACTAAACTTAGAGTTATGAGCTCTGTGAGTTCGAAGTGGACGAGTCGGGACAGTGAGGGTGATTGTGAATTAAATGGTGATGTGGAAACAGGTGGATCGGAGGTAGTTCATCGTGCTCATGATTTTCTTATGATTGCTTGAGAGAAAGTTTGTGAGGCAGGGAGAGACCGTGATGTTTTCGAGAGCTGGGCAAGAGAAGAGGTGTTGAACGGATAGATCTTCAGCATTGCAGTGTATAGGCATAGATGGGGTGAGAGGCGTGAAATGAGAAGAGTAGTTGCGACGGCTAAGATACATACTGGGGCAGATTAGGATGACTTCTGAGCGTTGAAAAGGGCGGTTTGAAGCATGTTAAGGAATTGGAGTTCTTGTGCTTCTCAACAGATCAGAGCTCGGTAGAGAATAAGGAGGACCAGAATTTATACCAGAAGAAGAAGGTGAGGGAGGGGATGTGAGATCATACGAGGGGAAAGGATTAGTTATGGAAGGTGAACGCAGTGTCTGTTTTGCGAGAAGGTGCCCTGCTTCAGGTTCCTCAAGGTCGATGTGTCTCAGTATCGATAGAAAAGAGATACAGAGGAAGGAATGTATAAGAATGAGGATTCGTTGCACGATAAGATTGGTAGAATGAGGATCATGGATAGCAAGTCAGGATAAGAGAGATCCAGATAACACTACTCAACAATTTTTCGGTCATGTCGGGCAACAAAGACCAAAAAATTGTTGAGTAGTGTAATGTAAGAAGGAATGTAGATGAGAAGGGAGAAGGATAAGATGAAAAAGTACCTTAGTCACGCATTCAAGAGACACTTTCCTTCTGGCTAAGATGCCAGATCTACGAATTTTTGGGCTTTAAAAAGATACGGGGTTTTCTTTTTTCTGGATTTTACTTACAATGCGGATTTCTTGCGATCAAGGGAAAGGTAGCTTAGACACCTGCACGAGAGATACTTTTCTGCTGATCGTTATTGGCTGATACTGAGGTTTCCTGTAACATTGAGTCGATCAAGGGAAAAGTACCTCAGTTACTCTTGAGAAAGATACCTTTCTCCTGATTGTTATTTATGGAGGTCTAAGAAAACATGGAGGATACGGATTTTTGAAACCATCATCTGGCAGCACTGGACTCGTTATAGGCTGATACCCAGAGTTGAAAAGCCAAAATATAGAACTATAGCTTTTGGCTTCTAGCTTTCATTCTACAACATAAAACATTTTTCTTTCTATATGGGGAGCGGTGGAGGGAGAAAGAACTGCTATATCGACAGTGTATTGCAGCCAGCCAGAAGCCAAAAGCTGAAAGCCAAATTCAGTTGAATTTCCAGAGATGGAAAGCTAGCTGAAAGCTGAAAGTTTAAAGCCGAAAGCCGAAGAATTTCAAGCCCAAAAAGCCGAAAGCCAAAAGCCGAGAAAAATTTTTGAGTCGGAGGCCAAAAGCCAAAAGCTTTTTAATTCAGCTTTTTTACATTTTCACGGTCCCTTGACTCTTGTTTAGGATGCCCATAAGAAGACGGAAAGAAATGAAAGCTGAAAGCCGGAAAAGTTTTGACCCAAAAAGTTGAAAGACAAAAGCCGAAAAAAAAATAATAAGGTGAAAGCCAAAAGCCAAAAGTTTTATGTTCGAAGGTTAACAGCTGAAGCCGAAAGCAAAAGTTTTATCTTTCGGCTTTCCAACTCTGTGAATTTCTACTTATAAGAGAGAAGCCAAAAGCCAGCTTTAAGCCCACCTCTGGAAGCCAAAAGCTTCATTCAGCTGAATTCTTTTGACTAGCTTTTGGCTTCCTCTGAATTTTGAAAAGTTTGTACAAGACCAATAGTAAAGTAACATTTTTAGTATTTTTTTCTTCTCAACTTCAGAGAGGAGAAAAACTGAGAAAGAGAAACAACAGTTTCAAAAAAATCAATATTAATTAGTATTCCAAAAATCGACCAATTTTTTTTCTTTATATAAATTATATTTTGTTCTCCTAACAGCTGAGATCCCTTCTCCTGATTGTGTCCAATTTCCCCAATATTTGGAAAGCCAAAAGCCAGCTAAAAAAAAGCCGAAAGCTGGCCAAATTTTTTTGAACAGCCAAAAGCCGAAGCTATGTTTTTCAAGGTCAAAAGTTTAAGCTAAAAGCCAGAGCTGAATTTTTCAGCTGCAATACACCGTATATCGGTCTTTGAACAGAATTTTTTTTAATGGGTGTTTTTGCTCGAGTAGTTAGAGTGTTTCAGTCGAATAATACGGCTTGGACTTTTGGCTTGGGCTGGTGACCTTGAAAAATACGGCTTCGGTTTTCGGCTGCTCCAATTTTTCATAGATAAGGCTGGCTTTTGGCTTTGGCTCGATGGTCGGAGAATACGGCTGGATACGGCTCTTGGCTCTCGGCTATCCATGCTATCAAGAATAAGGTGAAGGGTGAGGGGAACGGAAGAAATCAGCCAGCTGAAAAAATTGGGCTTTTCTTGGCTTCTGGCTCCGAGAGTGAACATAAAGCATAAAGCTGACTAAAAGCTTTTGGCTGAATAGTCAGAAATACAGCTGAATACGGCTTTTGGCTTTCGGCTGACTACAACACTCTGGTTATCAATCAACAGAGTGGTTAATAGTAGAAAATTCATAAAGTGATGAAAAATGAATAAATAAAGATCTTGGCTCTTGACTCAATATTTCTTTCAGCTTTTGGCTTTTGGCTTTTAGCTTTCAGCTAGCTTTTCAACTCTGTTGATACCGCGGTCTCTTATCAAATTGAGTCGATCAAGGGAAAAGTACGCCAGTTACTCGTATGAGAGATACCTTTCTTCTGATTGTTATTCTGATAGTATCATCTGACAGCACTGCAAGGCATATATCTATTGGAATATCCAAAATAATAAGTCGCTCCTTTGCCAGAACTGGTTTGCACTCAAAAGAGACGAGGACCAAATCTCGACTCCAGAGCTACACACCTTCAGAGACTTAGCTAAATTTTCGGGTCCCAACTCAAGAAAAGTGAGAGTGTAGATATCCTTATAGTTCGCTCAGGAGCCCCATCTTTCCCGATTAGTGAGCATGTTCTTCTGCATTTTGATGGCTCTAAAATTCCTGACCTTTTTAATCAGGTCAAGACTTATGATTATCGACCCAGTCCATACTTCCCAACTCCCTCCAGTGCAGAAACGTCTCTTTACACGCCTCATGCACACGTGACATGAGGTAGATTTACGTATTTTGTATTTCAATATACCGGTAGTTACTCACCTACTCTATCAAAATTTAAACGTCAGTCTCAATATGAACGGTATTTCTTGTGGTGTTGAGCTTTTGGTTACAAATACTGATTCTATTCGTTTGGGCAGTGGTGCTTGGTATGTCTTCTGCGTGTATAATAATCATATCATCTGTATACCTTGGTATCGACCTTTCGCGAGATCGTTCACACGAACTTTCGTCCGTAATTTCAGAATGCTTTCGCCGATGAAATTGTTCTGTCAAAAAAGACGTACGAGAAAAAATTAATAAGTGTACAGAAAAAGAAAACATGCAATAATTGTTGAAATTTATTAGCTGGACTTTTTAGCTAGGCATTCAAATTCATCTTGTTTTCTTAGGCTAACATTTGAAATAATAGTAGAATTTCACTTGCCTGCTGTTCCTGGAAGATAAGGACAACTGGTAACATGATTAAAATTCTGAGATTGCATATCCTCTTGATCGGTTTCTCTATGATAAAAGTAATTGAAATTGGAAACGATAACTGGGACAGGAAGAGCAATGGTAAGTACACCAGCGATTGCACATAACGATCCAACAATTTTTCCCCAAACTCCAACAGGCCTACAAATAAAGAAAAACTCTCGTTTAGTCTACAGTCATAGCGTGAGGTCTTTTTGTAAGAGTAGATGTGCGATATATTATTTTGAAATACTTAGGTACGATTATCGGCCCATAATATTCTAATAACATAACGATAATACTAAATCTAGGTATCCATAAATATCATGTATTAGTAGAAGACTGGTGTCCATACATTGAGGTGACAATGTTCCGGTATGTACTTCACCAATTCAAATTTTGTCTGTTTTGGAACTGAGTCCAAAACGAGATATAATGGGAAAATTATTCCCAAATAATTATAAATATAAGACCATATTTTGTAATTTCAAAAACCATTACGAGTTTTTTAATTTATTTACTATATTATACCAATACATATAATTTTATTGACACCTTATTCCGAGTTAATGGCAAAGAAATGTGAGGCGTCGTTGATGCCCAGGAAGGGTGGATGAGTCGATAGGAAGAAAAAAGCTCAAATTTGAGCTGATAGTCCAGACAAGATTCTAACAGAAGTAGAAAGTTTTGGGAGCGGAAGGAGGAAAGAAAGGAAGGCAGTTAGGGAAACTGAGCCGTGGATGCAAGAAAGTTGGTGGTAAGCGATAATGAGCGGAATTGTAGAGAAGGAACGGTACGAGACACCTACTTGAAGATTTTCAATAAAACCTATTGATGGATATTAGGTTGAAGAATCTATAATAGCACAAGCCTCAACGCTTCAACAGCATTTTGGGCGGTTTTTTCTCCGTCGAAGCTCGAAGCATAAACCTAAGCTTACGTCTCATCCGTACCTATCAACTTAAAAATAATCTTAATCTAACTCTTTAGTCCACGGATCATTTCTCACTAATATCCATATTTTCTTGCACGTTTACTGATTACGTGATAATGATTTTGGTACACAAATTGATCAGCTGAGAAATGAAGATTATCGATAACGGCTCAACAAAAGGACAGTGTTGCAAGAAAAGACTCTTTAAGCCCATTTGTTATTGATGATGAAAAAAATGGTAGGTATTTAAAAATAACAGAGTTTTTCAAGATACTTTTTCGTGACTTTGCTAATTTGTTGCATCTCTTCTTCATATCTTCTATGTAGTGTGAAGATGATCAATCAATAATAAATTATAATTTTGCTTAAGCCATTTTTGAAAAATTACTATTTTGCTGGGCAATGGAAAATAAAATACGCGCATATCAAATTTGTTTTCGCTCGACTTTCTCAGAATAATATTGATCTATATAATGACTGCAGATTGCGCTATAAATAAAAATCAATTTTTCTACAATCCTAACATCGTACTTTTCTACGCATAAATTTCTACAGTAGTCTGCCACAAAGGATTAACTCCCGTGAAGTGAGAAAATGAAGAGGCAAGTCATTTTTGAAGACATTTGAAAAGAAACTTCGCTTTAAAGATGAACACTACACAAATTCATCAGCGCATATTGCATCTAAAAACTAAAGCTCTAGGCTATTAATTGAAAATTTTGAAGTCCACTCAAATGAAGGTTTATGGACTAGATAGAGTCGAGAGACCGAAGTCGAAGAGAAGGCAGGACTATGTAATGACAAGAATGAGCGCGATCTTATACTTGAGTATAAGTCGGAACTTGATTTTCTACGCACGAGCTTTGATCCTTTCTTATTTTGACGTTAGCTAGATCAAAATCATGCTCCACGCCACGTAGAGGTTTTCATTTGAAGAGTTTTATGTACCTACATCAGAAGTGGTCTGTACTCGAGAATCAATCTTTAAAAATTTACCAACGGCGCCATAATTAAAATATAGCGTGCAACTATGGATGATAAGCAATGAGTGATATAGCTTTGTGTGCGATCTATAATGAATAATTATTATTGAACCTACATTATAAAGCAAAGTTTACGAATCATATTCGGAAAAAAATACACTGTTTTTCTATTTCAACTTCAATTCTCAGATTGGTTTTCCGTAACTAAGTAGATAAGCCTACTAATAATACTATCGAATGATTTTCCTCCCATCGCTTGATCAAAATCATGACCACGGATTACGAGAATTTTCTAATAATAGTGTTTCAGTGCTCCGTAGCTCTCATGGAGTCGAGAATGAATGAGCATTTTAAATCGAAAAATTTACTAACAAGAGAGAATGTGAGGCAATAAGTGCTACGTGTGGACTTTCACAGTCATACCAATTAGAAGGTGAAAAAACATAAACCTGGTCAGACCAGTGCGTCTCTATTACTATGTGCATGAGAAACTACTTCGAGAATTTTCGGGATACAAGCAGTCGATATTTGGACTTATGCAAAGTTTATCCTCTGAGACTTTTTTATGAGTGCTGTACTACACCAAATGTTTCATAAAGGTAGGTAATCTACTACTCATACAACACCTCACTAATTTCCAAAATCTTGACTGAGGCATGTGACAAAAAAAGTCAAGACGTAATCATGAATGGCAGCGCGACGTGTTACGAGAAAGGGAACTTGAGACAATAACTAACGCCCTTGCCTCCTTCCAAGGTGGAATGTTGAAGAAGTGATTGGCCAAATACGGTGCCTAGGTGCGAACCCTTCTCCGAAATCAAGTTAATCTTTTACTTACAGGGTGGTCGCCAAAATCATTCCTCCATGAAGAGCACAAAAATTCGAGACTTTCGTTTCTTTAATTTGTATCATGAAATGGAACCTTATAGGGCAATATGAATAAAGACAAAGTCATAGAATCGATTGAGTTCTTTCTTGACCAAACAAATGTTGAAAGAGAAGCTCACAGCTCTCGTCTCTTCGACTGTTGGAGGGGAGAGATACAGGCACAAGGAAAAATACATTTTGTTACATGTATCGAGCTCAATTCTGCACCAAAAGTTAAGATCAAGCCTCAGAATTCCCATTGCCTACCAAGTTGATCGAAACGATATCCGCACTTGCAAAAAAAAGAGACGTCCAATTCAGCAAAATTCTCAAAAATACAAATTGGATTCAGTCCCCAGAGGTTGAAGGAAAAGGAGATTGGAGCAGACGTAACATAAACTATTGAATGTATTTCCACCCAAACATCAAATTCAACTACCGAGGGGGGGGGGGGGTGCGCACACGTCTACAACCTTTTAATGCACTAATTTTATATGCGGCCCACTGCCGACCAGCATCGATCTGCTGGTTGACTATGAAGAAAAATTAAGGTAGGCACTTCATGTGACCACGACTATGGAAGAAGTTGATCAAAAACTATGGAATTGATTATGTCGAGTTCAATGAAAGTTTTGGCCACAACCATGGAAGATTTTGACCACAGCTATTGAATTACAATGTTCTGGACAGAAAATTATGACTACAACCTGACCATAGAATTCCAATGTTCTGGACGGAAAATCTTGACCAAGACCGTGAAACTCCTAGTCAAGGATGAGAAATTGTGTCTAAAACTATGGAGCTCTGAGTTGTGAATGAAAGATTTTGACAATTTGGTCACCATTATGGAATAATTGGACGTTCTGGGTAGAAAATTTTAACCCTCAACCATAGAATGCCAATGACGTAAATGGAAAATTCCGACCAAGACCATAGGATTCCCGTAATAGATGAAAGAACGAGGCTTTTCACGCACAGATTTTATCGCACTTTCGCCTCAGGCTACTATAAATTCCAAGTTGTGAATTGAAAGTTTTGGGCACAAATATGGAATTCCTTCGTAATGGATGGAACATTTTGATTAGAACCATGGAATTCCTAGTTAGGGGTGGAAAATTTCAACGAGAGCCACTGAAAATCTCGATCACGACATAAAATTCTCATTAGAGAAGGAGGGTTGTTGGTGAATGAAAAACTCAGGCGAAAAATTTAGATCACCTTGTTAGGATCCGAACCCGAGACCTTTCACTTTCCAGGCGACTACTCTAACCACTGAGCTACAAGGGCGATCAAATCTTCCGCGAATTTTTTCAAGTACCAACGACAAGAAGAAGTACGCGACTATATCCGCAACAACGACGAGCACTTATAGAGTGCATATTTAGAGGTAGCAAGCATAGCTTGCATCAAACCGACATGACTGACTGAGGAAATCAATTCGCACGTAAAAATGGTGTCTATCATTAAAATTCTTGTGTTGTGATGGAAAGTTTTGACCATTGCGAGGAACTTGTGGGTTGCGAACAAAAAATTCTGAAAACGACCATGGGAAATTTGGACTATAACCATCAAGTTCTCATGTTCTGGGCAGAAAATTTTGACCAAGACCATGGAGTTCCTAGTCGGGAATGGAAAATTTTTACCAAAACCGTGGAGTTCTTAGTTGTGGATGGAAACTTTTATCCACGATCACGGTAAATTTCAACAACGACCATGGAATCTCCTTGTTGTGGATGGAAAGTTTTGATCAAGACAATGGAATCCTTAATTTTGGACAAGAATTTTTTGTCCCAACCATGGAATGCCAATATTACAAATGGGAAGTTTTAGCCACACTCCTGAAAAATTTCAATGGCAGTCATGGAATTTCCATGTTGTCAACGAAAAATCTCCAGCGGAACTTTGAAGTTCCTATATTGAAGACGGAGTGTTTGCCAAGAAAAATTTTCTAACCAAGATAGCAGGAAATCGACTCAAAATCAATTGCTTCTTTTTACCATCAACTTGTCGTCGACTTCCTGTACTTGGATTGATTGTTGACTGAAGACCGATGTTGAGTCGACTTTTGGACTTTTGGGAGTAGATTTGAAAAAAAAAAAAAAAGATTCAGGGGCATAGATGGGGGGGGGGGTTAAGGAGATATATCCCCCGTTGCAATTTTTCAAAGTCTTTCTTCCGTTCCAAGCAGTGATTTTATCTACTTCTTGGGTACATTAGAAAAAACTTTAGGGAATACCTCCCCCCCTCGACGGAAAAAACCCCCTCTCCTAAGAAAGTCGTATCTACACCACTGAGCAGGTTTAAAAGTTGATAGAAACTGAACTTGAAAATTGCATCAATTTGATCATATTGGTGCACTGCAAAAACATAACTGAGATTCACAATGGCTTTCATAATACAATTGTGGGGGCACATTCCGTCTGCGAGTAGCAAAGTCACCAAATAGGCAGAGGACTGCAAGCTGTCGATTTCTTTTGAAAAGTCGACTCGAAATCAACTACAGGTCGACGCGTCGATTAGAAGATGATTTGAAGTCGGTCATCGCTTGTACATTATTATAAAACTACAAATCGACTGGAAATCGACGCAACAGAGTATTTGAATTTAGGTCAATCCCTCGCCCATTTTTCTTTTACTACGAGCTTATTTAGGCTTATCCCTGTGACGCAAGGGCAATCCCTACGAGCTATCCTATAAAAATCCCCCGCCTCTCTCAGATTTTGGAATGGGATCTTTTAATAATTTAATAAATAAGCTCCCTACAGTATTATTATTGTCAAAAGCTGGCCTAAAACCGAAGGAACGGAGGACACGCCTCAAGAAACGGTCCAGGTTGCGAATTCCGGGGTGGTGGAGGTCGTAGGATCGAGACATCTCCTTGGGAGCCTCCCACGAGCCTTGAGGTCAATGTCCACCTTGACCTAATTCATTCTGGCAAGATGTTTCATCGTCACGAGTTCTTTCTGGAAAGCGGTCTGACTCAGAGGGATGTGAGTGAAGCGATGTATTAGACTATTAAGAGTAGCTATTCTGTTGTTAACAGGCACGAAAGACGACCGCGACCAAGGTGTTTTTAAAAGAGGTGTGCTCAGCTCAATGTAAACTACAAGGCGCTACATCAGCTGACCTCCATTTAAAACAATGTAAAAACGAAACCCGGTGACGTCACTCGATTCCGCGTCCCATGTGAGGACGTATCTGTAAAAAAGGCCACCGTCGAGCGGAGGCCCTTTTTGCGGAGACCATGATTTTTGGACTTTTTAGTTCATTGCCAATCTTCTTTTTTTTTTTTCTTTCTTTTTACCCATCTCCGTAAGAATGGCCTCCGCATAATCTCTTCTCTCCTGTTTCCTCTGAATTCAATATTCAACCGATTGACAATGTATTATTGCACCTTATAGAAAAAGAGTTGCTCTTCAATTTTCGTTATTACACTTTTTTTGATTGAACTTATCGTTATAAAGTTATATCCTATCAAAACTTCAAATTTGTTTTTCTATGTTTAATATTTCCTTGCGGAGGCCCTTTTTACAGATACGTCCTCATGTATTTTTGAATGTGCATGCGGGTTGCGTTCTGTTTACAATTGAACTGAGCACACCTCTTCTGAAACACTTTGGACCGCGACCCGTGGATAGCAATATCGGTCGATGTATCTTGGATGCCGTCTAGGACAAAGATGGTCAAGTTCAAAAAGTTTACAGAGGAGCCACGAAATTCTAGTGTAAATTGTTGGCTGTTAAAATAAGCGAATAACTCATCAAGGAACTCCGCAGGGCCGGTCCATAATGTTACCGTATCTGTGCCAACAATGGACGTGACTTGAAGACACGCAACCCGACGAAAATAAGTCGAGCTCAAATTTGGACATGAACACTTCTGAGATAAGAGAAACCAAGGGGGACTCAAGGGAATTCAAAGAATTTTCCATCTTTACAGAAATTAGGTGACCAGCAGACGTTCACAAGATCAAAAAATTCATTGAATTCTTCATAAGGGGCAGTATATTTAACAACCTAACAAGCAAGTCTTCTCTATGTCAGATAGTAGTAACCTCGGGGATGTTAAGAAGTAGCTCAACAATATTGAAGGAGCATAAAATTGATCCCGGAGGAAGACATACATCCTTCAATTTGTTAGCCAGGGAATCTGAGCTATGAACACTATCCTCTTTCGCGACGGTTGTTTTCATTCCACTGGTCAACTTTTCTTATCACATCCTGCAGAAAACAGGTCAGATGAACGGACAACACTGAACAAGGAACAACGAGGTAAATTACATTAAACATACTACGTGAGTCCTATCTTTCTATTCGAATCTAAACCAAATTATGTGAGTCATACAATAGGTCTGCTAATGGAAAGAAAATTATTAAAATTGTACATGAATTGGGCGTAATAACCAGGCTTGTCCAAACAATGACTGACTATACCATGAGAGATATAATAAGGATGAACTTCAGTCACTTTGAACAACCCTGGCCTGTATCTATACCGTTTTTCTCGCCGTCGGAGTTTTATTAATGAAATTTGTACCTGGTAACTAAATGATTATACGAGTAAATAATTTGCAGAAAGTTTCAAAAGTTGCTGTTCAACAATCGCGTTTCCAAGTAAACATCGAATGACTTTTGAAACACTCTGCATTTTATGGCCGAAGAAAAATTACTACACTACATTCGCTAAAAAGTACCATATATACTAAAAACTATGACTATATTGAGGAAGTATTCATAAAAAACGCAGTGTATATTTTACGAGAATGTTTCTTCCAAAACATTTTATAGGTACTGTACGTAGGCCTATACAAATACTTCCTCAATGAAGTTATTATACCGGAATTAGTTTAAACTATCATGTTATTATGTTTAAAATCAAGAAAAATGCAGCAGCGAACTAACATGCTACGTAAAAACAAGGTTTTACTCAGGAGGGAAAGGATAAGTGAACGACAGAAAAAGTTTTGTTCGAAACGAGAGGTATATGGTTGTCATTATTCTTTTTGGATTTGCGGTGCAGCCCGGTGATGGATTATTAGTTCCTCGAAGTTATAATAGCAAGAGAAACGTCGCTCTTGGAATGAATCAGGCGAAATTTCGATAAAAATATCATAAGAAAGGCTCTTCTGATGATACGAGGGAAAGAATAATCTAAAATCCACTCGTAAGGAGATCATTAAAGGGATACAAATGAAACTAATTTATTTCCTTTATTCCGTATAACAAAACATACCACACGCTCGTAAGTATGTACAAGTATGTTAGAAGAAGGGTACTACAGAATACGCTTTCAAAAACGTAAAAATGCTTGACAGGCTATTTTCAACTGAACTCTCGGGTGCTGCTAAAACACTTTTAATCAAGCAACAGCATTTTAATGCAGTACATAATTTCGTATGTAAGTTGAAGTCACCATTATGGGGTGCTACACTAATGGGAAAGAAAGAAACGAGCACGCGATAAAACACAAACTTTTCAAACTACCAAACTTTCCCTTCGATGGGGAGGGGGTCGAGAGGTTGTCCTTCGACATATACGAGTATTTTTAAATTTCGAGCCTAAATCGCACTCCGCCGTGCCGGAAATTATTTCGAGGCCTATTTTCCTAGTTCGAGCAAAATGAAGAATTAGTTCGGCAGTTTGCGACTTTCGTTCACAACAAATTTATCTTCTTCTTCTTTCGCGAGAAGACAAACGATTCCGAGCTTACGAGCGTGGAAAGACGTACCCATCTAGCGGGCTTTGTTTGGGAACCGAACCGGCACACCTGAACGTGTATTTGGGCATACACGGCAATATTGATGTCACAATCCGCGAAAACAAAAGCTAAACTTTTGATTTTGCCTGACTTATCTCGCTCGCCGACGAGTAAATTTTCATCGCGAGCATTCCCTTTCTTCTCGGCTTCGCTGGTATTTAAACGTTATCGCGCATAAAAAAGGAAACTCCATTTCACGAAGAGTAGTTCTCTATTTGGTAAATCACGCTCGTTATTCAGTCGGTATACGTACTCGTGCAGAAGTTTATATTGATTTTTCTATACACTCCTACCGCTAACTTATAATGTGCTCGCGTATTTCAGCGAGATAGTACTCGACGACGAACGATGAAGGTTTTTCGAATGTATAAGATTTAAATCTCGCGGATTTACGCGATTCCCATAAATGGGCTCGATTGAAAAATAATTGCGGGTTCAGTAACTTCAAGAAAAGGGGTGGCAAGAATAAAAGCGGGTACTAAAAATTCAGTCTTATTATCAAAAAGTTTAGAGTCAATTTCTGGACTGAATTTTTCGAAAATTTACGACAGCAAGAAATGATTTCTTTAGAATTTTCCAATTTTTGAGTCGCTCCTTTTCTCATCCTGAATCCCTTAGCAGTTGAAAATTCGAAATACCGTGTTTATCGCTATTTTTCCGAATTGCACATCCTTTATAAAACCATGAGAAAATTTTTACTGACGAGAAAATAGCAGCAACTCACTAAGAAGTCGTATTCGGAATAGAAAAATATCACCTACAACCCGGAGGTCTAAATTTTTTCAAGTCTTTTTCCCATTATACAAAGCTTAGAAGTCGAAATTAATTCAAGTCTCCTTTCTTTCATACAGGTACAGCTCAGAGGTTGCAATTTCTCCAAGTTCCACGTTCTACTAGACGACTCCTTTTTCCAAGTCCTAAGTTTGCCGGACGGCGCCGAACGTCCGTCATTTTAACAGGGAACCTGTTTTATTGGAGAATCTTTTCGGAAAAAATGCCCGCCGTCAGGCCGGCCAGTAAACCTCGGAGGTCGAACATTTTCCAAGTCCCCTCCCATCGTATAAAGCTAGTATAACACAAAGAGGGTCCTAGTCTAGTTCATAATCAGTATACTGTATATCAGGCATTAAGTTATTATAATACTCTAGTTTTTGATGGTATTATACTTTTTTTAGGTCCCCCTCCTACCATTATAGCTTGTTGTTCGGTGTATACATGTTTAATCATGTTGTACCGTAACCTCGAAGAAAAGTTTAATAACATTGTATACAGGTATAGCCTGATTAAAAAAAGCTCCTTCAAGTAATTAGATATGCAATGCGTCAAACACTGCCCCTTAAATGAGCCGGATATGCAACTCTTTAAGCGCCACAAGACTTTATGAAAGATCTTTCCAAAATGACTTATGAAACAGGGTCTCTGCCTACCCTTATTCAACCCTGTTAAAGAGCCCGTAAATTTTTCTTCAACCCCCCCCCCCCCCCATGAAATAGGTTTCCTATTAAAAATCTCGATTGCCGTCAGATGTTTTCAAAAACCCGTATCTGCCATTTTTCTAACCCCTGAATACAGATTTCTACGGACTTTTGCCAATATATCAATAACGATCAGGAGAAAGATATCTCTCATACACGAATCAGTGAAGAACTTCTCTCTTGATCGACTCAATGTTACAAAGGACCGCGGTATCCGCCTATAAAGACCAAGAGAAAAGTATCTCTCATCTAAGTGACTACTGACTACGGTACTTTTTCCTTGAGCACAAGAAATACGCATTTTACGCCCCAATAAAATAGGTTCCCTGTTAAAAATCTCGAGTGCTGCCGGATATTTTCAAAAGCCAGTATCTGCCATTTTTCTAACCCCTAAAAACGGATTTCTACGGACTTTTCCCAGTATATCAATAACGATCAGGAAAAAGATATCTCTCTTACGAGAAAAAGAAGTACTTTTCTCTAGATCGAATCAATGTTACGAAGGACCGCGGCATCCGCCTATAACGACCAAGAGAAAAGTATCTCTCATCTGAGTGACTAAGGTACTTTTTCCTTGAGCACAAGGAGTCCGCATTTTACGCAAAATTTTGTAGAAAAATCCTCATCTTTTTTGAGGAACAAAATCCGCGCAGTGCTGCCAGATGGAAGAGTAAACGAATTTTTCAAAGGATTTCTTGCACTCAAGAGAAAAGTACCTTAGTTACATGTGTGAGAGATCCTTTTCTCTTAGTTGTTATAAGCTGACCTTCAGGTATTGAATCAATCAAGAGGAAAGTACCTCAGTTATGTGTACGAGAGATTTGTTTTTCATGATCCTTGTTGCTCTATTAGTGAAAGTCTGTCCGATTTTAGGTCTTAGAAGAAGCTTTTTGGCGCACCCTACATAGCCTCATTAAAATAGCTCATTCAAATAACTAGATCACTGCTGCCAGATCTACGGATTTTTGGTCCTCGAAAGATATACGGGGTTTTCTACGGATTCTGTGTGAAATATGGATTCCTTGTGCTCGAGGATGAGAAATACCTTTCTCCTGAGTGTTATTCTTAGATTGGTCATAAGTCCGCAGAAATCTGTTTTCACGTCTTAAAAAAAAAAATGGAGGATACAAATTCTTGAAAATATCATCTGGCAGCACTGAACTAGATATGCAATGCTTCATACACCAATTGGCTTAGCCCCTTCAATGAACCAAATATGCAATTCTTCAAACATAGCTCCTCCAAGGACTTCGAAAAATTTCAATATCGAGCTAAAATCATGACAAGGGACGGACTTGGAAAAAATTTCAAATATTGACTTGTATCTGATAGAGGAGGGTCTACTTGAAAGAATTTGGACTTTCGAGCTGGAGCTCTCAAGGTGGTGAAGAAGAAAGTTTAAACTTTATTTAGAAAAAGTACAACGAGGAAATCCCAAAAAACAGGTTTTGATTAATAAAAGCAACCCCGAGCAGCTAACAAAGTAGGCTGCGAGTTTTTTCACAAAGCCTAAAACTCGAGACTTCTCAAGTCGCTGTTTGGACTAGCCTCATTTTGGAAGGATGTTAATTAGTGCGGACGTTCTTAAGCAGAAAGGAAGAGGAAATATAATGAAAAAATCTCCTCGCCCGAGCGGGAATCGACAAGGAGTCGCAGGTTTGATTCCAGCGCAGGCTAGAAGATTTTTTTGTCATACTTCACCATTCTGGAGGTTTTCACAAAAATAAAGCCATGAGCAATTGGAATATCCCTGTTGACCATTGCTGCCAGATGATTTTTTCAAAAATCCGTACCCGCCATTTTTTCTCAGACCTGAAAACGGATTTCTACAGACTTCTACATAACGATCAGGAGAAAAGAATCTCTCAAAAGAGTAACTTGAATACCTTTCCCTTGATCGACTCGAAACACTGGTATTAGCCTCATAACGACCAGGAGAAAAGTATCTCTCGTACAAGTAACTAAGGTATGTATATACTTCACGCAAAATCTCTAGAAAAAATCCGTATTTTTTTCGAGGACCGAAAATCCGTAGCCCTGGCAGCACCAAGTTGACCGTAATTTTTCGCAAATTTTCAAAATTTCATCTCGTTGGGCAATTTTGAGGTGAATCAGAGAATTCGATAACCACGAAAGGGCAAGTGCTTTGAAGACCTTTCATCGTTCAACGGAATACCGAAGTCGCATGCTTCTCACATAGCTAGGATTCCCAACATTTTCTTCACTGCTCATCATCTTGACGGGTTATCGTTTTCTCACTCAAAACTTGGAGTTTTTGAGCTTCGAGTAGGAGAATATTGTGATCGGCCGAAAAAGTCCAGGTTCTGCAGCGTCCAAACTTTTTGAAAATTTCGAATTTTAGGACCTCCGAGTCCGATAAATTTTTCGACAAAAACCCTTTCGCCTTGAATTATATGTGAGACTTGAGACCTGAAGCAATAAAAGGCTTGGTAGACCTTTTTTCCCCTGGAAGGCTTCTACATTTTCGCTAGGCGAATTCGAAGCTTTTTCAACGATCGAGTCTCAAATGACGTCATAGAGTTATTGCTCTACGATGACATTAACTAAAAAAGGTTTACTATCAGAGGTGACCTTTGCGAAGATTTTACTATCGGAATTTTTCAATATTCGCTCATAAAAAAGGCGTTGTTCGCGGCGCTACAACATCGAGAAGATTTTCCGAGGCCGATAAACAATTTTGAATTCCCAAAGATTTTGAAAACAGAAACTTTAATTAACATCTTAAATTGAATCCTTTACTTTTTATTATATGATTCAACCTTCCAGGTCTAACTCGATTCTAGCCAATTAATATTCCCAAAACTCACAACAGTATGATTGTAACAACTTCTGAGAAGTATACCTCTACTAAATTTCCAACCCTTCAGCTCTAGCTCTACGTTATCGACAGATCTGAATCTGGACTCAAACTGAATACGTGTTGATGTATGGCGTCATAAACAATAATACTGATTGAGAAATTTTATTTCCATTCTCCCTTATGAACTGGTCTTTTCCATCTCTTTATCCTCACCCTTCAGCTTCGATTCCTGCTTTTAACTGATTCACTTCCACCTCTCCTGACTATGCCGGATCTTCACTAAATTAGGATCCTTTAATTTAACACATTCATTTTACTTCTACAGACACTGTCATCAACCTCGAGACCAGCAATCTGCTTCCTCTGGATTACGAGCCCCGGAGCATGATGCGGTTGACCAAGTCGCCAAAGATTCCCTTCTTTCTCATAAAATTTCTGACTTCGTACTTATTCTTGCCTATGATATCGATCTCAGATACGCAACTCCTGGCAGGACTGCTGAAAAACCCATCAGTTGAACAAACTTGGAGCATTCAATCACAAACCGGCCCCCTGGACTTTACCCAACTGAACTAAACGTTCATTCTCACCCTTCCCAGAATCGTTCACACAAGTCTCACCCGTTCCCATCTTTTTCCAAGTCTATTCTATGCTCCCTCTGGCCATGTCAATACTTTTTTCATGTCCAACTCTTGAAGATATTCGTCTTTCATCTGCGTTTTCTAACAATTCCGATACGGTCAATACTTTTTTCATGTCCAACTCTTGAAGATATTCGTCTTTCATCTGCGTTTTCTAACAATTCCGATACGGTCATCAACGTTCTTAACTATCTGCACTCCACTTACCAAACCTCTAACCTTTTCTTATTTCCCACCTATCTATAGCTACCTATCTCGAGCTGCTAACCCTTGAAGCAATTGATTGTTGTTTGTTCTTTTCTTAATCCACGTATTCTAATCTTCCCCAGCGCCCACTGTCTCACCCGCTAGCCTTCATAATTCCCACTGCAGGACGTGCTACTTTACTATTTTTTACTGCATTTTCTCGGTTCCTCCTTAACGAGTTTCACAAGTCTAAAACCTCTTCAGACTGTTTTTCAAGCAGAGAACTACTCCGTGGCGCAGCGATATCGATCATATCATCCAATTACGGGTAAGCAAGGACTAGACGATGTTCTAATGATTCAGGAATGAGGGAGAAAATACGAAATACTTACTTCCTGAAACTAAACCAGAAAAAAGGAAGTTACATGATTAAGTATTGAAATTTAACAAAGCACGTCAAATGTAATGTCACCACCACCTTTGTTAATCCCATTAGGCTGTACAATCACGACAAAGGAAAAATTATCTCGCGTGAGATTCAAAAATAGAACAATTGAGGTAGGAGAAGGCGATAATAATTAGCGAAAAATTATTTCGATTCGAGTTTTTTTGGCCGCTTTTGATTCGTGACGCAAAGAAAAACAATTAAAGGTAGTATCCTTCTATTTTTCTCTTTGGTTTGCTAACCTTCACTCAGGCTTTAATCGCATTTCTGGCACGGCAACAAGAAACGACAATATTTTCGATCGTAATTGTTTCGCGTACGAGCAATAAGAGATCATAGGTCAAAGGTAAAACCACTAAGGAAAGGTAGTAGGAGAAAACACTACCAATGCAACTTATTTGTGACATGATAAATGAATTGCGCTACGCTAATTCCTCTGCTCTTTCATGAAGTAAGGAGTGATGATATAAAATTAAAGCCATTAAGTATCTAGCCTAAAAAATCTAAGAAGCGAAAAAAAATGAAGAATATGAAGAACTGAAGATTCTCCAGCAACGTGAACTAAAAGGCTATATAGGTAAAGAGGGAAAACGAGAAATCTAATAAAACCATCTCCGAAGAAAGCACCGCGTTAATTTAGAATGAGAACCCGCAAAAAAGTTTAAATAGCAAAGAAATCAATCAAATTAGTTCAAAAATTTGTTAGTGTGTAAAACAATCAACGTGGACTATAGTCTTTCAATAAAAATGTGTACATCATACGTCATGTCACCATAGCCCACGGTCGTCATGGTGACAACAGCCCACCAAAATGCATCTGGAATTGATTTGAAGAAAGAATTTTCTGAGCCGGCCTCGGCAAAATAGACCGCGCTCGAAAATAGTACCACACCTGAAAAAATTAACGTTAAAAAATTTTACGTTATAATTTAACGCGATTCAACTATCTCGTCAAAATTTTAATGGCTTTTTTTTCTGTAAATTTTTTTCAATAAATTTGATGCTCCTTAATTTTTTTTTTAACTGTCGGCACTTCGTCGTTCGCTGCTCTTCATATCGAGGACACCCCTAAGCCGGCTTAGTTCATTATTACGCTTACCTCATGTCACCATATCCTACAGTGGTCATGGTGACAACGGCCCACCAAAATGCTGAAGGAATTGACTTGAAAAATGATTGACTGGTTCCAGTTTCGGCGAAATATACGGTACTGGAGAACAGTACAACTCCTGCAAAATATTCATAATGACAAAGGCGTAAAATCAAATTCAGAGCTTTCTTCCCACATGTCATGACTAAAGAATTTTTCCTTCTTTCACTCTTTCTCTTTCCATCAGCCTTAACAAAATCGCGAAGACAAATCCAATCGACGATAACAAAAATCGCGAATACGAAAGTACCCAAACGCAAATTAAATACTCCGAATTATAAAATGAAAAAGAAAAAAAAAACAGAAAAACAAAAAAAAAAGTTTGAAACATTAAACGAAGACGACTCAAAAAATTTTTTATCATCATTGATGGGTTTTCTTGAAGAACAGGATTCCGCGAGCACGTGTACTTATACGAAAAATCAGAACAGGAAAAATAATACGAAATGCCGAAAGTTTTTCTCTTTTTTAACTAAGTTACTTTAGTAAATTATGTTAAATAAGAACAAAAAATCAAAATCATAAGATACCAAACAAAAGAAAATAAAACCAGAAAATTTTACTTGGTTAAAATAATAATTCTAATAAGGAAAACTAAAGAAAAAATAATAATAATAACGCATGAATCTATAAAATGAAACAATAAAGCTCATCGTTTGTATATTTTGAGGGCTACACGATTCACCGCACTGAAGAACTTTTCAGCGACGTGAAACGGAAACTGAAAAATTTATTAACCCTCCAAGTACCTCTTAAAGATTATTATGAATGTCGTTGATCAATGATGGTTGACATTTATACGAACTCGCGTTCATTGTTTCATTTTGATTATGGTTCGAATTGTATGATCCTATGATGAGAGAATCTAATAAAAAAAGTGAATACGTATAAAAAGTTTCTTACCAATAAATAAAAAGAAGATAAGTAATCCCAATTCTCGCATCGAAGCTCTCAGCGTTCTACCCAAAATCTGCAGCCCCTTGGAATGTCGGGACAGTTTAAATATACGAAACACACGTACTAATCTGATTACCCTTAAAATAGCTAAAGACATGGCTTGGTTTGTGCTCTTGTCCTGCGGGCTAACTGGCGCTCTGGGTAGACTAACTTGTTCCTCTTCCTCTTCGGCAATGACAGTAGCTAAAGTTATAAAATATGGAATGATAGCAATTATGTCGATAATGTTCATGACGTCGCGGAAGAAATTTAATTTATTCGGGCACGCCAGAAACCGTATTGACAGCTCACACGTGAACCACACGATACAAACAGTTTCGATTAAAAAGAACGGATCGGTTATATCGGGCACTTCGTCTTCTTCTATCATCGTGCTATTTGTAGTCGTATTGTACACCTTATAATGCTTATATTCTGGAAGAGTTTCTAGACAGAATATGAATATCGACAGGAGAATCACAAATACTGATACGATGGCCACCACTCTGGCCGATTGTGAGCTTTCTGGGTATTCGAATAACAGCCATACTTTACGTTGAAATTCTTTTTTTGGTAACGGTTTTTCTTCTTCTTTAATAAAGCCTTCATCCTCTCTGAAATCAGAATTGAAAAAACATCATTTAATCGAGTTTCAATGAAATATGAAAAAGTCTATACTGATGGTAGGTTACGAATCAGTCACGGTTGCTGTATCAACCCCCTCCCCCCCCTTGATGATTGAGAGTGACTAGAGGGTGAGGAGAGACTTTCTCTCAACGTTATTATATAATCAGTAGGGTTGAGAACTCTTTATGCATGGTCTTGCATTGAACTTCTTTCATACAGAGAATTAACCTTACATTACGCCGCTAGAAGCGCTACTTTCCATGTGACACTAGAAAAGGATGCAAACAATTTGCCCTATTTAAATAACATGGGCAGCACTGTGATGGGCAATGATTTTCAAAAGGTTTGTTCTTGTTAATTTTCAAATCTTGTATTGATTTGGGAAATTGAGATATACAAAATATTGGGTGAGGTTTCTACTATCGATTTTCAATATTTCTTGGTTGGGTTATCATTTGAATTTTCAAGAAAAACAAATAAAACGAAAATTCTCCCATAAGACGCAATGAAACCGATCACCTTCTAGGGACAAGCTTCTGAAAAATTCCGTTCAAAAATATAGAGCGCGAATCTTCAGTGTCCACTCGCAAATTGCATACTTGTTTGCCTGATTCTTATTGCGCTGGTACTTGGTTTACATTGATCTGATATTCTGATGGCAGGGGAATAGATATGCTACTATTGCTTATTCAATTCCCATTCCACAATACCAATTACTAATGGGTGGTTATTGGTTATAAAACTGAATTCTTGTACAATTGAACCAAGAAACCAGTTTATTTGTAATTAACAAAAAACCGGTTAATACAAGCGCAAAAACCGATTAATTGCCTAAATTAAAGATTTTTCAATTATTGCTAGTGATGCTCCGACAAATTTGAATTTCAAAGCACAAGGAAGCGTCCAGCGTGATTGTGATTAGGTACTTTTTGTCAAAGAATTTGGAATTTTGTTTTATTCACTCAGTAATTGCAATGATAATGATGTCAATAGCTAAGTCACGTCACATAAGAAATCTTCCCACTCTTTTATTTCTAATTTTCCTTTGAATAGATTCTATAGAGAAAGTAATTTTTGCGATTTTGAGAGCAAAAAAAAAAGGAAGACTTGAGCGCTCCTGGCGGAATTTTTGAGAACTAAAGGCGATCTAAATAACCACCAGTTAACCGATTTTAACCGGTTTATTCGAAGAGTTTGTAATTGATTAATTGGTTACAATGATTCACAATAAATTGTTCAACCGGTATATTGCAATAACCTATAACCGCTCTAAGACCTTTGAATATAATATACTATGTATGGACTGATATTCTGTACAATTTTTTGGAGTAGTAATGTGCCACTTTCAGAGGTACAACCGGTACTACCGGTTGTTTCTCACCTTTGGTAGTCAAACCACCGGTTGTTTGACCATTGGAGGAAAAACCGGTATTATTGACAACAACTGAAAAGAAATCAATAGTTTGAAATTTTTGGTGCTTATGTCACTTGGCAATTCATAATTATTGATTGGGTGTAGTGCCTAGCCACACCCAAACTGATGCTTGTAACTTATTGAAGGCTTTTTGTAAGTGCTCAATCTTGACCAAGTTTAATTTTTGTTGTACAAATGTGACTAGAGGCTAAATCTGACTACCTACAAATCACTACAGAACAATGGTCATCAAAGACTGTTCAACTTCTGCGGTTTCATTGGACATCTCTGGCAAGGTACAACCGGTACTATTGATAGTTTCTTGAATTCCGCATTAAAATTTCTAAAATTTGGAATATAACCGGTACTATCGGTACAATTGGTTATTTTTGCCGGTAACCTCCAGTAGTCTACCGGTAGTGAAGGTTTGACGACTATCAGTCTACCGGTTGTTTCAAACTACCGGTTTTTACCCATCACAATTTTGGAGCATCATAGCGGTGTTGAAATATAGGCAAGATCATTACACCTGGCGTCATGTTATAAGGTCTTGCAGTAACAGCGTGGGAGTAGCGGAAGATGTTACAACCTTTCAATCCATACACATTGGTTTTCAACCGCAACACCTCTATTTATCGCGAGCCTTTTAATTTGACGCCAGCTGTACATCTTGTTGCCAAATGACTTACCGCCGTTTCTGCATGAAGATTCTTATAGCGTTCATGCACAAAGATCAGTCCACACATAGTATAAATATAGGTAGTCAAAGACTAACCCCAATGTAAACAAAGTACTGAGACAATAAGAATCAATATGATATTGAGAAAGAGCCCTATTAACAAAGTGAAATTTCAGCCACGGCCGTGTTTCAGCCAACACACTTAGTAATGTACCATCCCTAAAGATTGAAAAAAAAACAATGGGCGATCCAGGTGGACACGAGACAAACTATGGATGGCAGTTATCAACGGGTTGGATGGTGCATTGATCTGAAACTGGTCACAATATTGTAGATTAAAAGACAATTTGAAAACATGAGCGTTGTGTGATAAGAACGTGACTTTGGGGTTATTAGGCTGGATAGCGTTGATATTGCGCACAACAAAAACAGTGACCTGTTACAGTAAAAGGATCACTAGCATCAATTTTTGATTTACATTGATTTTAATGTAAAAATATATGGACTGAAAAATTGATGCTAGTGACCCTTTTACCGCGACAGGTGGAAAATTGATGGGTAGCAACTAGCAAGGCTGATGGATTAAACGTTCCCCTGAGTCAATCTTGGCCTCGATTCTCAATCCCCTGATGCAGCGCTTCTCAAGCTTTTTTGTCCGTATACCATTTTTGATATTCATCAAATCTGACGTACCACTTGAAAAAATTCTTTAAAATGTGACAGGGTAAAATTTGTAGAACTAAGTAAGTGGAAGAACAGCATATCCGTAGTAATTAATTGAATGCGATGGGTAAGCTTGTTTTTGCTCTACCAAGTGAGAAACACGTGAAACAAAGTTTGTTAGCTTTAAATGCAAGTCAGTCTGGAAGTCCAAACAATTTCAAAATTTGTTCTTCAAAAAATTCGGTGATTGTGTCACGTACCACTTCGAGCTTCTTTGCGTACCACTAGTGGTACACGTACCACAGTTTGAGAAGCGCTGCGCCTGATGAATTTTGTCCCGGTTATATCACTAGCGGGTGTAGACTGTACTTTATTGTTTTATGATAGTTGTGTCAATTATGATACAATGAAAAGTTTGTCCAACTTCCACTCAACTTCTTATCAGCAAAATGTGATGGTAATGATGATCAAATTTTATCGAGTGGCCGCAATCGAGGCCCTGAATGAATTTTCATGACAGGAGATGATCTGTAGAAAATTTCGCACTCTACTTCAGTTTCCTCTTAAGCTTCTCTTTTTCATTTTGTCGATTGTAACGCTCATAGTGGCTGGACGGCTCGAGCCAATTATCAACGAACTCCTCGATTTCATTCAAGCATCCACCCTACGTAAGGCTCTTGGAGCTTTTCGAACCTCTCCCGCGGCAGAGCCACTGCTACACCTCCGCACTTTCATACTGACTGCGAATTTCTTCACTTCGTCTTCTCAAATTCCTGACCTTACGATCTATACATCTATCCTTTCTGTTAGTAACTTCCTCCTCTCTTCTTTGAAATCCTGTCTTCAATACCTCCCTGAACTCTTACCTCTTCTTCCTATCAAACCATCGACGCCTCCATCTATCAGACTCGACATCGCAAACACCCCGGAACTATCAAAGACTAAACTTAGAAATTATGGCAGAATACCTAAATCATGATATCTGCTACACTGATGGCTCCAAATCCCAATCTAAAACGGCTTATGCGTTCTCTATCTTGGTTCCATAAACGCTAAACGACTCCGTAACTCAGCTTCAGTATTTACTGCTGAATTTAGTGCTTTACACTGTTGCCTTTCGCAACTAATGCAACGTCCTTCACAACACAATTACATCTAACTAACTGACCTTCTTTCTTCTCTCTTAACAATACAAGATATCCATTCAACAAAGCCTATAACTCCACTCATCCACATTATCCTTGAAACTTATGCGTTCAGCAAATCAACAATAACTTTCATCTGGATCTCTGGCCACATCGGTCTCCCTGGACATGACGAGGTTAACCATGCAGCCAAGGAAGCCACCCACCTACCGAAGATTACAGATCCATCTTCTCCCCCATCATACGATCTAAAGAACAATTACCGTTCCATAATTTTGAAGTTCTAGGTTCATCTTTGAACTCTCCTACCACACTATAACCTCTGATCGATGAAAACCTCACCTACCTCTTGGTCCTCCTCAAACAGAAATTCTCATCATGAAGAAATCATTCTCTCTCGCCTCAGAATTGGTCACACTCGACTGACTCATTCTCACTTCCTACTAAATCTCTGCCCTCCATCTTGCAACTACTGTCAAACGGATAATCCAACAGTACAACTCCTATTCTCATGTCCAGCCTTACAAAACCAACCAACGTCTCTCCCTCCTTATCCTCCGCCTTATGCAACAACAACTCAGAAACAGTGACAAACTCTCTTCAATACTTACAGTTACGCTCTACCTACCACTTCCCACCCCTCTAATAACCTCCACTACTTCTTCGCGAGCTGATGACCCAGAGAGTAAACAAATAGCTCAAAAATAAAATGAATTAAAAAAAAACAAAATGCGTATTTGATTCATCAATTTTGATGATTTACGTACGGCTAAATATTTGAAAATGAGAAAAACAAAAAAAAATATACTGTATCATGGTGAAATGAAATATGAATAAAAGAAAAGAAAACGTAGGTAGAATATCGTAACTTCACAAAATAATTAATTTTTCTCCATCTTCTTATACCTACTTGTTACAGTCTCTTTTCTCAAGCAGTTGCATGATTTTCTTTTATTTCGTTGGACCTTTCTGTTTTATTTTTTATTTCATTTTAAATTATATTATTTTTCATATTTTCATCATTCATAATTCATTATTCGATACATATCTTTCTATCTGGCCTCTCTCTTCTTCATTCTCTCAATATTTGCCGAAATACGTGCCTACTATGAATTTCAAATTTCTGACAGTATGATACCATATCCAAATTTTGATAACAAGTTAGTATTGCGGTTTCTACAACTTATTTGTTGCCTATACTTCTACAACAGCCATCATTAATTTTAAAAGTTCATTACAATATTTACCTGATCACACTACTTGAGAAAGAGACCAAATTAATATCACATTGTGCTGCGAGTAAAAATAACCCATATTTACACTGAAAAAAAAAATCACTATCGCGGCAATATCGCTTCTCTTATTACAACGAGGAAAGCTATGGGTGAAAAAAAAATGAATTCCTTCGGAACGAAGATTAATGGTTGAGTGAAATACTTTTTCTCGGCACGAAAGCACGTTTTCCTGCAAACTCAATATTTTTTCCAGTATATCATTTTAATATCGTTCATTTTAACGTTGAGACCACTCCAGAAAAAGACCTTTAACTCGGCACGCGTTGTTATGTATCGTGGAAGAATAAATAGCCGCAATATTCCTAATTAAAATTTTCCCAAAATCAACAAGGCAGGAATCTGATTCACCTCCGCCGGAGAGTTCATTCATTTTCATTTTTCCCCCCACTGAAGACGAAGATAGCAGACACTCGAGACTGAGAAAACGAACAAAAGAAATCATATCCAAAACCGAGAGAATGAATAAATCCTCCGTCCTGTAAAACAGAAATCTTAATTCTTTAGACACAATCCTCGTTCTGCAATTCTTGGCTATTGACAGAATCGTGACTCTAACCTCTCACAATTTTCCTAGGGATCTTTTCCTACTGTATAAATTACCAATCACAGACCAACCCTCGTGTCGTGAATTTCAGCTGAGGAGCACTTATTGTAACACCGATTTCATATCGGCAGAGGAAAATGCTTTTTCATCAAAATCAATACTAGTACTCTCAAAAAGCCAGAAAACCAGTAAAAAAAAAAAAAACTAGGTCACATCTACTCCATCGTGCCCTTCTTATTAGATTACATCAGCTATACTACAGTCGGGTATCGTACGTTACCTGAATTTATTTGTGGCAATTTCACCGAGCTCGTAGAATTTTATTTCTTCCGAAAATACGTCTAATGGAACATTGACTGGCCTTCTTAATCTGCCGCCACTTTGATAATAATATAAAATGGCATCAAAACTGGGACGGTTTCTATCAAAAAAATATTCATTTCGTAGCGGATCGAAGTAGCGAATACGGCGAGCCGGATCTCCGAGCAGCGTTTCTGGAAATTGATTTAACGTTCGTAACTGCGTTTCAAAACGTAGTCCACTGACCTGCGATCAGAATAATTCGAAATATTATTAATTTTTGTTCCTCTTCTTTTTTATACGCAGCGTAAGGGTAAATAAACAAAGCGTTAGTTCCTATTTCGTACCTATAGTAAAATTGGATACATATGTCATCGAGGAGAAAGGAGGATTAGCAGATAGCGGTGCGCGGTGCTTAAATTTCTAGTATCGATTTAAAGTTCTAGGGCTTGAATATTGCGGACGAAAAATGAAAATAAATGGATAGACAGATGAGGTGGTAATGAAAGAAAAAAAGACAGGCAATTTCTCCACTTCACGCGGAAAAACATATAATCAGCTGAATAGCTTTTAGCACTTAAAATAGGTAAAGAAGGGGATGTAATTGGCATAGCCCATGGCCGGGTTCCTGAGGATACCCTCTTCCTGAGGTCATCAGACAGACTAAATTCCCATGTCTGCGTATTAGGAGTTTCCTACAGTGACCGCACTGACGCACTCTTTCCGCTCGTTCAGTATCTGTATATTGAACTACATTTCTTGCACAGTTCACCTTATAGGCTAACTTATACAGCAACAAAGGTCAAAATCCTTCCAAGTTTCTTAATTAGGTCAAGGTCATTGATGACGTCGAGCGTTTAGAAAATTTCTATGGAACAAGGGTATCTCTATAATGTGACTCAGGAGTTGCGTGAAAGACTAGGAAAAAGATAAGGGAGGGGGTATCTAAAACCGCGCCAGAATGGTATTTGCAACCACCTTGAAATCGAGAGACTCCAGATTCAAACTTCACTGAGAAGGAAGAGACCTTTTTGCGGTTCCCATTGTTTCACAAGCCTCCCTTCCCTCCAGTCCGACGCCCTCCTTATTACAATGAGGACAGTTAGAGGGAATAGGTGAGTCAAGGGCTGGTTTCTTCAACCAGTGGCGTTGGTAAGAGGGCTTCCATGAAGCATATCGAATCCAAATCGACTCCTTATATATCGCTCGAAAGTCAACACGAAAGCGACTCCCTTCGCTCACTGTCAACCAAAAAACGACTCAACGTAACTGTAAGTCGACTCGAAATCGACCGTTCCTCTTACTATCGAAAAATTGAGTCGACCTCAGGTATGATATCGATTTGAGATTTCGAGTCAAGTATAACATGTAATTCGATGGTAAAGGAAGAGCTAGTAATCGATATCGACATTGCGTCGATTTACAGTGCATAATGCACTAAGGTTTCAGACTTTAGGTTAAAAATTAGTCAACTTTTGGTATTAGATTTTAATACATTCTTTTTCTTTCTGTGTTTCATTTTTACAAGCATAAAACTGCACTCAGGTTATGAGCTTAATCGTGACTCGATTTCAGATGCGTTGGATGTAATTTATCGGAGATGATGTTTTGGATGGATGGAAGGTTAACGGCAAGAGTTGTTTTGATGGATGGTGGAAATTGGTGGGTGAGGCGTAGAGAAGCCAAAGATAGGTACCCAAAATGTGGGTGACTGTGAAGAGGAAATCTAGGCTACAATGTTCGCATGAGAGCGGGAAAAGCTTGGAATTGTGTGTGACCAACTCGGGGACAAGTAAAATAGATTTCATGTCGGCGGGATTCTTGTTGTGATGAAGGCCACGCGAATGGTAATGGTTTTAATTGGCTACTCTGTTTGATGAGATTTGATTTTGCCAATTTTTCCGGAGTGTGATCATTTCGAGTGAGAAGAAGACGAGAATCAATTCGTGGAAGCGGCTAAATCGACTTTTTCATTATCTTAGATTCCCAGAAAAAAGGTGAGAATGGATGCTTAAGACAGGTGGGCGTGTGGTGTGAACGTTGTAAATTGCCGTTGAGGCCGTTTAAGAGTCAGTGGCGACCAGAAAAGTGCGATTCGGTGGGAAAGGGAGGGTAAGTACTGTTTCCAAGGCTTGGACTTCGGCCGTTAAAATCGATACGGAGTTGCGGTGTCAACGAGAAAAGATAAAAATCCCTAAAGACGTGGTTTTTGATTCTTGACCCTCCTGTGAAACAAAAGGTAGTGTTGGAAAAAGAGTAAAGTATTTCCAGAAAGAGGGAGCGGTAAATTGCCAGTTTGGTAGATTTTGTTAGGTAGCTGACATATATTGTAGATGTAGGTGAGGCCCAAGGATGTAATGTACGAAACATGGTGACAAGAGAATGGAAGTGGATTTTTTTGGTGAAGGGAAGGGGTGAGAAAGTGAGGCACATTGTTGGAAGTATTGCGATGAGTGGGACGACTTAGGGTGCCATTCAAGAGAAAGTTGTGAACTGCGGAAACGACGGAGTAAGGCTGAGGCTTTTGGCTTTAATTTCTTCAATATATGCGGTAGTCGTGAGAGTTCGAAGACAGCGGAGACCGAGGACTTCTACTGCGTCATTAACAGCGAGGAAGGGAAAAAACGGGGGTTTAGCTCGTCTCTTGCCAAAAATAATGCTACAGGATTTGGATACGAGGATACTCGGGATCGACGGTATGATAGCCAGCTAAGGATCGACAAGTTGGAAATTTGTAGGATTCGATGTGCACGAAGTTGATCACGTGTTTGCATGAATGGATGCTCAGGTCATCGGCATAAAGAATTGGTTCAACAGAGAAAGCGATTTTAAACATGTCACACATTGCGATCGTGAAAAGTGTTCTACAGAGGGGTAATTCTTGTGGGACTCCTTTGGATTGGGATTTACCACTCTGACTTGAAAAGAACGGGTTCTTAGATAGTTTTCTAAGAGCTGTGGGAACAGACTGCAGTTCCATAAGATGGTGTGATGTCGCCAGACTCTCAAAAAAGTAAAAAACTGAAAACAGGCTTGATTTATTGGAGTTTGCTTGATGGATAATTGGATATCAAGTTCGGCTAATACGACGGTAATAGATCAATCTTTATGGCATCCATATTGTAAATTGTAGAGAAAGGATTTCTCGGCATTTGCCGAATCATTTCTAAGAGGTCGGATAGCATGAAAATGATACAAAAAGACGTTTAAGGGGTAATAGAGTCTATGAGTAAAATTTTATTTTGCCAAAAATGGCCGAAGATAGGTCAAGTTGCCTTATCAGTAAAAATGTGCGTTTTTCTACAGCGTTCTGCAGCGTATGTGTCGAACATTCGTGGCAGAAGAGAGCGGACTTAAAAATAAAACTGCCACAGATCGCGGCAGAAAAAAGTCGCTCTTCCGCCATGACAACAGCTGAATGGGGCAGAATATAGTCGCGACTAAACGCGCCTCAGGCTAATTGTGCGGGGTTTCGCGGTAGAATTCAACTTTCTGCTTCTTATCGCAGCGCAATAAACACTACTGCTAAACGCATTAGAATGGAATCTGCCACGTTTGGGTGTTGAACGTTTTTCTGTTGCTGAACGCTACTTTTTTTAAACGCAACGTTTCGCAGCTGGAAAAAACTTCTAAGTATACGCCGTGATAGAATCTGCAGCGTTATGGGGCTGAATTTGCATTCTGCTGTTGAACACCGAACATTTTGCCCACCACGTTCAGCAACTGAAAAGGAAGTCGCAAATACGCCGCGGAATTCACAGCGCAGCGTTTTGGTACCGAACTTTAATTCTGTTTCTGAACGCGTCGATTATTTTATTCGCTACGTCGTACGGCTGAAAAAAGTTTCTGCTTCAACACCCACACTGACTTATGGGAGGTACAATTTTGATTAGGGATAATTTAGATGAACCAATAAACACATTGATGGGGGTGAGCAGGAGTACCAACATACCTCTATTTTCATGCTAATGATTTGGCCAAAAAAGCGATCGAAGCCGCTTTTCAAGCGGTCGAGGAAAGGGTCCGGCCCCTAGCATTCTGCATTTAAAGCTGCTTACCTCCGAGGGGCTTACTCGCTCCACTTGTTTGCCCCCCCAATTGTGGCCTCGTAGAAGTCTAACGTACTGTGTGTTAAGCTACTTTGCTCCGTGGGGCTCACTCGCAAATTCGCAGGCGCACGCGCACATTTGTAAAGATTGACTCGCAAATTTTTGAATTCCCATGCGGTATCAATTCGCACGCGGAATTGCACAGGCACGCAAACGCCAACTGTTTTCTGATTCACCCGCGGAGTATCACGCCTGCGCACGCCAGTAAGGTTTAAAGGCAGCACTCGCAAATTTTTGAATCATTCACAGGTAATAAATTCACACGCAAACATGCATGCTCCCAAAGGCTGCACTCGCAAATTTTTGAATCGCCTACGGGGTGTGAATTTTTACAAGTACAGGGACCCACGCTCGCTTGCAGGGCATGTCTTTCAAATTTCTAGACCACCTACGGGGTGTTAATTCTAGCATGCTGAAAACTGAGTAGTTACAAGGACGTTCCTCTCATCACTTCCGTCGACGCGACGTGGAGAGATCATTTTAATCATTTCCCGAATGGAAACTAATTTCAAATGATCGTTGTACACAAGTTCTACAAGAAAATTAAGAGACGCATTTACTGGTAATGTACAACCAAAAATTTTAGTAAAATGATCATTTTTATGTAATTTTTCCCCTCTAACCATTAAATTTCAAGTATTTTCTCATGTTGCCGAAAAGTGCCGGAAATACGATAATCCGTTGCTGAAAAATTTCATTTCAATGGCCGAGAAATCCTTACAAGATTCTCAAATTCCAAAAACCAGATGAGTCGCTTGTTGAAGATTTTTTCCAACATTCAAGCTAGGTAATAAGGAGACTGTTCGTTAGAAAAAGGGAGGGTTGGGTCTTTTTTTCGGTTTGAAAATGGAAATTACTATTGTCAGTTTCCAAATAGGTGGGAATATGGATGAGTTAGATTCTAGGTAGGAGGTAAAGTGAAAGATTGCTTGCGGGAGTGTTTGAAAAAATACTACTGTAGAGAGGATTCCGAGCATTGTTCTACGGTAATTAGGACTTCATTTTCCGTGATTGAGAGGTTGAGGATAAGGATGGAAGAGGAATTATTGACGAAAAAATCTACTAGCTTGGGTGGGAATTATACCCGCGATCTCTAGTTTTCATGACGGGTGCGATAATCACTACGCTACCAGGCTTAAGATTAGACCTCATATTTCGCCTTCAGATGGACGTTCCACCAGGTGAAAGAATCGCGAGGCCCTGGAGGGGGAGGCAATCAAGATCAAAATTTCGTCGATTCGACTTTTCCTGCACTGGATTCAGAGACAGATTCACCAGAGACGTGGACAAATTTTGAAGGAAACTTGGGGCAGTCTATTTTGTAGAAAATTTCCCGATAAATATTTTTTCTTTAAAACTTTATTTCATTAAGGCTCAATTCTTTGAGATACTTGTAAAAATCAACTTTTCTTCGGAAGCTCTCATCTTTCGAAGAACTTCAATTGGATTTATAGGAATAAATTTTTTTTTACGACAAATGTCACGAGTAACATTTTTTGTCCAAAATTTTCTTCGATTGCGGAGTCTAATTTTTCGAGTTATTGCTAAGAAATTGATTTTGGAGGCTAGAAAGGGCCCAAAAAAATTTAGCACAAGATCAGGGATGGTGGCACGAAGTTGAATATGTTATTTTACGTACCTATTTTCTTTCATTCGAAGAAAAAAAGAAAATGTTCAATCCGCCATTTTGAAATTGGCCGTAATTTTTAAAAGCTACTCTTCCCAAACGTCTTTCATCGTTTTTTCAAGTAAATATGTCACACGTACTATCCACCTGAATGGTCCAAAAACCACCACTTAAAAGAATCTCGAACACCGGGGGATGGACTTGAGAATTTTGACCTTCGAACTAAAAATACATGAAATGGGCGAGGTGAGAGAACTTGGAGGAATTTTGAGCATTTATATAGACCAAAAGAGTACCTGACTCAACAAAGTTTCGATTATTTATTTATTTTATGAGGGGAGGAGTTCAGCCTCCTGAGGTGTATGGATTCGACAGGTTCCTAGCTTGCCTTATTCAAGGCCGTTAGTATAAAAAGCCTCGCCAGCAGCCAACAAAGTACGTAAGTTAATTCCTACTTAGTCTCATGATCCTTCAGAACTACAAACCAATCTTGAAGAGGACCGCCCACACGATATCATAGCTAGAAACTAGTCGAATGTTTCCGGGCCCATGACCAAAAAATTTTCCGTCGAAAAGTTCATCACATTCTTCCAAACCCTACAATGTATGACTCGGTAGTCACGATTAATGTTTAGAATTTGAATTTCCCTATTCTCATTGTTTCGCTCGATAAATAGGGGACAGGACACCGTTAGAATTTCTAGTATTTTTTGAAAATTGTCTAGGTTATTTCTGCACTCCCACACTTTACAAAAAATTTGCTGAAAGTTCTGTGCTATTTTGTATTCAAAAAATTGTACTTATTCTGGGAGCGATGAGTACTCATTAACGGAAAGAACTGAATGTACGCACGTTTTCGTCTACGAAAAAACCGTACGAACTGAACAGTTTTCTCGCGTAATTAATGAGACGTTGCCGAGACCCGCTTGTTTTTATTTCATTGTAATTCAAAGAAAATGCATTCGACGGGATGAGAACGCCCGGCAAAGCTTATTTAATGACTCATAATTGTACTTTTCTGAGTAAAATTTGCGAATCTTGACACACAAAATGAGGGGAAAAAATTTCTACAGTTCTTCACGAAGCACATTGTAAACTTTTTGCGAATACGAGATACAACTTGCCAAGAACCACCTCGACATAGATACTTCTTTCAGAATGTTTTCACTCTCTTTTTTTTTTTCGTCTTCTTCTTCACTCGTTCGAAATACCGCATCATCGTTTTCAAAACTATTGACGTCATACTTTTGTTAGCCATTTGAAATAATTATACTTCGTACAATTATTGTTAATCCATTTCATCGTATAACAAAGTCGAGAACGAGCGGATTAGTCGTAGGCGTATTTCAAAAAAGTACGAAGCCAAAGAGAGAGGAAATACGTCGTCTTCTGTAATATGTTTTGTATTTTATAGTCGCGAATAAAACGACGTCGTATTGAGATTGAAAACGAGAATGACGTCATCATCGTTATCAGAATTGCCTTTTTTGAAATTCATATAACTTCCTCTCTGGATAGTCATTCTAACAAAATTTGCTCTATACCTACATTGTCGTTCCAAAATTTGACTCGTATTTTGAAATTAATTCTGTCCCACATAAACAACAATATGAGCTGAAGCTGTTCGTGGTTTCAACTTTAAAATCGACTTGAACCAGCCCCGGACTTTATTATAGAAGCCCCTGTCTAGGGTTTCATACTTGTCGTGCTATGATTGGTTAGTCACAAAGTCGGAGTGCTGGTTAATGTCCTCGGGGGAAGAAGGCCTAATTTCAAGATTTTTATGCGCTTTCATCTCCGTGCCGTTTTCTTACCACCTTCGCACCCGTTTCCTGACTTATACATCTTCCTTCGTGCCTTCAAATTACTCAAGATTCATACAATCATTCATAGTTCTTTCAGAATTGATGTTTTCATCTCCTCGTAAAAAAATGGAAGCCAAGCTCGAGATCAAAAATTTTCTCTTCTTTCCGGGATCAATGAGATATCACTGACATACTTGCCGATTCCCTCAACTTTTCGAGTTTGACAACCTTGGCTTTCGAATTTTGTTTCCTCTTTCCTCCTCTTCTCAATTATTTACCAGATCGGATCCAAAATTCTCTCCCTGCACAGGCGGTTGAAACTGCTCAAGTATGGGGACATTGATTTTCGAGTTTTTTAGGTACGACGAAGGGGACTAGGAAATTTCCGATGAAGACTTCAAACATCGAGCATTATATAAGAGGAAAGAGACTTGAAAAAATTTTGCTGCTGGATAGTGGTCGACCATCGAAATGGAATAAATTGAAAATTAGCACGATCTGTTTTTCTTCATCACAGTTTGTGAAACAAAACAGGTTTTCTCCATTAAAAAATCTGTAATTTTATTTTTGAAATCGTGATCGTAGATATCCGTAACAGCCTTCCAAGATCAACATTGACAGTACGTAGTGTTTTTAAAGTCGTGAGTTACTTCGCGATTATATTTTTAAAATTGAGAAGGCGAGCTTTAATTCCGTTCAACTGATAGCCTTCTAGAAAATGTGTTCCACTAGATTTTTTTTTTTTTTTTTTTTTTTCAGAATATGCATTTAAAATTTCAACTTCCTCAGAATAGGTTTCGAAGAGAAAAATTGACTCGTGGCTATGATTTTTTGAAGGAAAAAGAAGACTCTTCTTCTTTTATCCATCTGAAATCGACTGTTCAATTGGGTGGTCCTCAAGTCGATTCGTAGTTGTCTAGTGCCCTACGTACGCAGGTTGACCTCAAATAGACGACGATGTGGAGTCGATTTCAAGTTGACGAACTGCACATTTCTCCGTCAACCTGAAATCGACTGCTCTAGTCACTTTGTATAGTTCTCTGGTGATGTGTGCATTACAAAGCTGAATTGCCGTATCCGCGAAACGACAATCAAGTGAATAAGATTACTCTTATGGCCAATAGTAGACATTGCCGTGAGCCTTATTCTCCTAATTGTTGTTTTGCAGATACGTCAATACGGAGGATGTACGCTAGATGACTTTGAATTGACCTCGAATCAACGTCCATCTTGAGTAGATTTCGAGTGGACTTCTTTAAATTTCTATCAACTTAAAATCGAACCTTGTGGATCGATTTCAGAATGATTTCCAATTTTTGAGGTTAACTCTAAATCGACCTCAATTCAGCATCTATTAACAGGGAACTTGTTTTATATCGGGGGTCTCTCGGAAAAAATGTTCGCCATCCGGGAGGCAACATGACCTTGGGACTTCGAAAATTTTCAAGTCCTCTCCTATCATATATATCCGACCGAGGTCGAAATTTTTCCAAGTCCCCCTCTTATCACCGATAGTTTGAAGGCTGAAAATGTTCAAAGTCCCCTCCTATCACATACATATTTGGCTGAGAAGGAAAATTTCTTCCAAGTCCCTCTCCACTAATATAAAGCTAGGATAACGCAAGAAGGGGTTCTAGCCTAAATAAAGTACAGTAAGCTGTATTTCAAGTCCTCTTCCTTGGAGGTCGGTGAGTACAGACTGATCAAAACAGCTCCTCCAAGTCATTAGATATGCAATGCTTCCTACACCAATGTACTTAGCACCTTCAATGAGCCAGTTATGCAATGCTTCAAACACCACCCCTTTAATAAATTCCAAGTCCCCTTCGTATCATCTTGTAGCACTGATAACCTGATTAAAAAAGCTCCTTCAAGTAACTAGATATGCAATACTCCATAAACCAATTGGCCTAGCCCCTTCAATGAGCCAGATACACAACGTTTCAAACACCATAAGACTCATAAAACAGGTTCTCTGCCTTCCTTCATTCAACTCTGTTGAAGAATCCATGAGGTTTTGAAGTCAACTTCAAGTTGAAATTCACAAATTAAAATCGATTTCTCTGTCTGGGCAACTTCAAGTCGCTTTTTAGTTTTCTAGAAATGTATACCGATCGACCTCAAATTGAGATCCATTTGAAGTCAATTTCGAGTCGATTTCTCCAAAATTTTCCATCGACCTAAAATCGACTATTCCTCGGATCGACTTCAAGTCACTTTGTAGTTCTCTGGCCATGTGTCCGTACAGAGTTGAATTGACGTATCAGCGATTCAACGATCAAGGAATGAGATTTCTTTCAGCCTATTGCAGGCAGGATCATGAGCTTTATTCTTCTAATCGTCGTTTTACAGAAACGTCAATCTAACCTTGTATACGACAGATATATGTACAATCTGAAATCGATTTCGAGCAGACTTCTCTAAATTTCCCCATTGACTTATAATCGACTGCTCCGTCTTTATATTTAAACCGAAAATCGACTGCTCTGTTCGGTCAATTTCAAGTTTTCCTGGAAAATTCAGGCTGGTCAAATTTGAATTGATCTCAATTTCTCAACTCGACGTCAATTAAAAGTCAATCTCGAGTCGACTTTTCCAAAGTTTTTATTGACCTAAAATCGGCTGTCTTGTAAGGTCGATTTCGGGTCGATATTCGGTTTTCTGGAAATGTATATTGGTTGATTTCTAATCGAGCTCAGAATTGACGACCGACTCCGGTGGGTTAATTTCGCGTCGAATCTTAGTTTTTTGGAAATTTATGCTGGTTCATCGACTTGAAATTGATTACTCTGCTCTTTTGGGTCGATTTCGAGTCTATTTTCTGTCTTCTGGAAATGTCAAGATGGTCAAATTTGAATCGACCTCAACTCGACATTTATTCGAAGTCAATATCGGCTCAACTTCCCATCGACCTAAAATCGACAGTTCTGTTGGATCGATTTCGAGTAGCTTTGTAGTTCTCTCGTGATAAGTGGCTCACAAAGTTGAATTGATTTATCAGCAATTCCACGATCAAGGGAATGAGGTTGCTTTTAGCCTATAACGGACAGTGTCATGAGCCGTATCCTTTTAATCGTTGTTTTACAAATAAGTCGGTGTACGGTAGATGTAGTCGGCTAATTGAATCGACCTCAAATCTATGTCATAGCTGGTCAACTCTAAACTGACCTCAAATCGACGTCAGTCTGATGGAGTCAATTTTGAGCAAACTTTTCGAAATCTTTCATCGCACCTTGAATCTACTGCTCATCTGTAGCGTAAGTTCAAGTCGATTTGCAGGTTTTCAAAAATTTATGCTAGTCGGTTGTACATCGAACTGACGCTGATTTCAATTCAAAATCCAATCGCAACATTGATTTGGAGTCGATTTCGTGTCAAGTTCTCCAAATTTTTTATCGATTCAAAGTCGACTGCTCTGTTGTGTAAGTTCAAGTCGAATCACACGTCTGTGGCAATACACGCTGATCGATTTGAAATTGAACTCCAATCGACATCAATCTGAGTTGATTTTGAATAAAGTTCTCACAATGTTTTATCGTACTTGAAACTAACTGTTCTGCTCCGTTGGTATACAGGGGATCTATGCTGATTGATTCAAATCGACGTTGATCTAAAGTCGATGTGTTCAATCACACCATTGCACTATTCGGTCTGTTTTGGTGACTTTGCTACTTGCAGACGGAATGTGCAGTCGTGATTATAAAGATTAGAGTTATGCTGGACTAGTATGGGGAGGGGGGAGGGTATATGGGGTAAATTTTCTTTTTACGAGCCTTGACTATGCAGTGGGTCATTTGCTCGGCCATTAGATTGCAGCATTAGACAGTAAAGGAAACAACATAAAAATATAAAAGCAGTTTAGGTAGTTGAGTTGAGTACGTTATGTAAATAAGTAATTTCAGTTATATGGGTTTGTAAAACTGAGTTGTCGAGCGTAAGTATGTAAAGACTTGCCGTTATGTTGTTGGAGTTGTTACTCAAAGCCAAACTGATTGATGAAGGAATATTGAGGGCAAAGCTGATAGATTGTAAAGCGGGACAAGTGAAGAGATGTTCTACAACTAGATTATCCCCAAACAGTGCGGACAAGAAGGGGAGGCAAGGTTTAATAAAAGATAAGAGTGAGTAAGGCGGGTATGTCCTATCCTTAGACGGGAGAGGATTACTTCTTCCCGTCTTGATTCTCTATGGGATGAGGACTAGAAGATCGGTTCTTTTTTGATTATACTGAATTTGTTGCCAGTCAAGTAGATCTTTCCATAAGTTGAACCAAGTTTCGAGGTTTTAGAGGAGTAGTAGATTTTCAAATCTTGGGCGGGTGATGGTATAGGGTCTGTTATTTTAGAGAAAGATGTAGCTTTTTTAGTAGCTTTGTAAACAGCATCGTGAGGTGGAAAATTGATGTGACCCGGTATCCAGATGAAGGTGAGGTGAGACTCTATTGAATTCATAGGGAGAGGAGATAGGTGGATTCGTTGTATCATAAAGGATGAGTGGAGAACGGATTTAAAAGAGCTTGTGAGATGATAGAGAATCGATTAAGAGTGTTTTGAGGTAGGAGTTGACCAATGTGAGATACACAAGCTAGAATGGCGTTCAATTCAGCTGTGTAAACTGAAGCGGAATTTTGTATTCAGTGGGCTATTATTTGTTCGCTGATGGAGTATGCGTATGTTGATACTTTTTGGCCCATCCGTTATAAACGTAGAATGTGATGCAGGAATTCGTCCATTATTCGTGGGATATGTTTTTTGTTAATTTCTTTGTTTGTTTTGGGGATGTCTGTCAGATCTAGGCGAATGTTCGGTTGTGGGAAAGTTTGAGGAGGCGTAGTTGAAAGTATTGGTAATAGAGAGTTTAGTTTGATTTTGTGGTTGGGGCAACTTTCTAGGGGCACGCGGATGTGTTGTATGGGGTGACTCAAGAAGAAATGATGGTCCGATGTAACGAAAGTTGAGGAGATTGGGATAAGGAAGTTAGGAAGTTGGATGAGAGAATAGACCGACGAAAGGAAAGAGGGTTTCGAGAGGGGAATTTCATAATTTTTTGGTTGCTTCATAAGTAACAGAAAATACAAAAATGTACAGTTTCACGATTTCAATATTAACTATGTATTTTTATTTTTTTAGCGACCCTAAATTTCCTCGCTTCTCCCCCTCTATCATCGTTTTAAGCATCAAGTATCACCCCTATACCGAAGTGACGCTCCCCCCCTCTCCTCCCGAATGATACCAATATTTTTCATATGAACTATGGACAGGGTGTCTACCAGATCAAAAAAATTGAAATGCGTGACTTTGCCTGACTTTTTTGTCACCTGAAATTTGTTCTAAAATTCTATGATTTTTACAGAATTACAAAATTCCGTTAATTAACTCTCCTCGACTTTTGATTTTTAGAAAGGAGAACCCGTTTCCTAGTGAAAATGCTTAACTTTTCGTGACTTGCGTGCTTTGCGGGTTCTGCGTGACCGGTAGACACCCTGATGGACTATGTAGCCAGAAAGTCGACTTCTTTTCAAGTCCTTCCACCTTTGTTCATAATAATGGTCTCGTGCACCCCTCTCTTCTAAGACTAAAGCAAAAGTAAAAAAAAAAAAAAAAAGACCACGTTGACCCGCTGAACTTCTATAGCCTCACTACGTAAAGACTTTGATTTCAAGATTAATTAGGTACTGAAAAACCCCATACTCTCGGAACCACATTCTGCAGAAAGGACAGCAGACGCAGGACGTAAAAAGGTCATGGATTGAAATTGTTCGAGCGCAACTTCTCAGGCATCACTTTCTAATTTCACGATGAATTCTTAGCTTATAATTAGAACTTTTCAGCGATGTTAATCATGGACACTTAGAACAAGGAGATCAAGGAAACAAGCTTCATAAAATTCTAAGCACTGTATATTTTTCCAGTCCTTCTTGATATAAATGAACGTTCACTCGAAAAGCTAGAATTCTATCCCATGCAAAAAACGTAGTCCAATATCTTTCCATCAAACCTTCTGCTTGATTTAGGAAATAAAAATTTCAACTAATGATATATCGTGGGTGAGAGGAAGGATTTCTCAATCTAATCACTAACTAAAACATTTATTCGAAGAGATGTATCAAATTTTTCACTAATAATTAGAACTACGATCCTGACATTTCAAATAAAACATTGTAAAACTTACATTAATGACGACTCTTTCACAGAAACTATGATCATGATGAATAGGTTCGAATAATTGAACTGTTTGACCTGGACCTTGTGAATTTCCAGTGCCATCATCATCTGGCTGAGTACTGAGTTTTGGTAACGATCTGTAAAAAAAAGAAGGAAACTGATTAATATACCGGCACAAATTCAAAATACAATGTTTTCATATTAAATACTCGTATGAGTTCTCGCGAGAAGTCTTTCGATGTTTCAAATCTTCGTCGGATGAGAATGTAGGAATATGTTGGAGACCGCATCATATCGAAAGGTAAAGAGTCCTTAAAAAAACAATAACGACATACCTCCTGAGCCGAGCTTGGGTGTGCTGATCGTATAGATTTTCCCCCTTGCCACTAGAACTCCTATGGAGCTTCTTAAGTTGAATTGCTTCCATGCATTTACGAGACATATTTGTAAATGTAGAGATATTAGAAGGGTAATTTCAATACTACACACTTAATTATCAAAAATTTCAAAACGAAATTCATGTACGAAATGCGACACAGTAAACAAATAATTATATTCGATAGACTATTATCGACGACGAAAATATTATAACTAGCGATGGTAGTTATATCGATGAAACCAGTAGAAGGTTGACTATACGGGGACTTGGGAACACATCGATGCCTGGACCTACGATAGAATCGGTTCCTCTGCCTACGTAGACCAATTAATAGAATGCGGACACCGTCACATACGGGGATCCGAAGTGCTGCACGTTGAAAATGATTATACCGGTCTCACTTTAGAGGAACTTGAAATCACACGTCACAGCCGTATTAATGACCTTACTCTTTTAAACAAGAATGTTTTTGATCACAGCATCGCAACTTTGATTTTAAATGATATTCTCCCATTTCTTGTTTATCTCTATCTAAGTTAAAATGCACAGTAATTTTGTTGTTGAGACAAACGTATACGTATTTTTACCACCATTTTCCACCTCACTGCCTAGTCTGATACGTACTCAACTCTTATTTTTAGTTAAATAACGAAAATACAATGAATATGTGAATAAGGAAACTAGTTGCGCGAGATCAGCATTGGCAATCTTTTTCACAAGTATGAGACACGTAACAATCCGAATACAAAATTAAAAACTGACTCCCTGTAGATACTACATAAACTGAAGTTGCGCTGTTTCAATATGAAAGTGGGACAGGGAAGAATTCTGAAAAGGGGTTCCAATTTTATTCACTATTGAGTTTTGAGAACTGTCGCTATGATTTTGGTTTATAAAAAAAATTCACTCTACATTTAGGAAAATGGTTGTACAGAAAACTACTAGAAAAGTTGGAGTACCTAGAGATTTTTGCCCAGAACCACTGCCCATTCAATAACAAATTCTATATTGAAAGACAGCAAGTTCCAGAGCTGGATCAAACACTGGGCATCCTAATAGACCTTTATCCTGTGAAAACACTTTAGAGAAGCCCTGTTCATGTGGCGAAACGCGCTCTCGACTCCTGTAAGAAAAACACAGTCGAGACCAGCGGGGCGAACGAACGGAGCGAGTGAGCCACCCTGAAGTCATTAGCCTAAAATATTGTAAACCCGCGAGTAAGACCACCTAAAGCAATTGGCCTAAAATATTCTGAAATAGACTTATACTAGACCAAGAAGAGGGGCAAACGAGCGGAGTGAGTGAGTTCCCCACAAGCTGTTAGCCTAAAATATTCCAAAGTAGACTTATACCAGACTAAGGAGGGGAGGAAGGTGAACGGGTGGAGCATCCTTTAAAAGACATGAAACTCAATCTTCATTTATTTGGTTCTTAAAGAAAATTCTCATAGACTGTGTCATGTGATTTCCCCTCAAATCCAAAGAGAAAATCAGCTCGAACATCAACGAGATTATGAAAATAGAGGCTTACCGCTTCCTTTTATAAAAAATTGAAGAGGACGGAAGTTGGTGTCCTTGAAATTTTAAAGTTAAAAGGGTTGACTTTCATTTTAGGTTGTATTGGTTTGAATACAAACACGAGAAATGGGGAAAAAATACCTGAGCAAAATGGGTGTATAAAAATCCATATTCTACCCTAGAGAAAACATTAGAAAAAACGAATTAGGGAGTACGCTTGATCCCCCAATGTGGACGCGCACGATTGGATTACGTATCTCCCAATATAAAATTGTACTTGAGTGTTTGCTTTGCCGATCGGCAACGGTATCTCCTCTTCACTTCATGACCTGCTACGTAGCATTGCATAAAATAAGAGCGAGCACGCATTCAGGTCCTCACATCGTCGGCGGAGTACCAAACGTCCGTTATGCACGTATAAGAAAGTATATAAACATTAGGAGAATAGGAAACTACCGATGATTGCACGTTGCGCGTATGTTCGAATTACGCGAGTATTGAATACGACTTCTAATCATCTGTAGTTTCCTATTCTCCTGGTGCTTTGATGTGTAACGGTCGCCAAGTACTCCGCGGACGATGTGAGGACCTAGCAACTAAATAAAACAGAAAGTTTGTCTGTATTTCTATCTGACCTTTTATAACTCGAGAACCGCTTCTCCTATCGACTTGAAATTTTCACAACACTTACGTGTTATTTGGGAATAACGTTCAAGCCATAAATGAAAATTTTAGCTCCCATAGAAAAAAAAAAATGTTTTGGCGGAGCCGAATAAATAAACATCATTTTTTCTTTTCGTCCTATCCCTTATAGCTTGGAGGTTGACATTTTTTCAAGTCCCTCTCTTACCACCCATAGCTCGAACTATCACGTATGGTTCGAAAGTCAAAATTCTTCTTAGTCGCCCACCTATTACCCAAGTTCGAAGGTCAAAATTCTTTTCAACTTCCCCTCCTTTTTCTAAATCCCTCTTCAATAGCTCGGCCTTCTATAATACAAGGAGGAGTCAAAGCCTAGTTTAAGTCCAGTATACTGTACTTTGATCAATGATTTCACAATAACGATCATAAGAATGGTATCTTTCATACTCTTAACTGAGCTACTTTTCCCTTGAACGACTCAATGTTGTAGAAGAGCGGTGATAGCCTGTAATGACCCGGAGAAAAGTATTTGTCATACGAGCGACTGCGGTACTTTTCCCACGAGCCCAAAAAATCCGCATTTTACGCAAAATCTGTAGAAAAATCCCTATTTTTTTCGGTGATTGAAAATCCATAGATCTGGCAGCATTGATAGCCCGATTAAACTAGCTCCTTCAAGTAACTACATATGCAATACTCCATTCACCAATTGGCCTAGCCCCTTCAATGAGCCAGATATACAACGTTTCAAACACCATAAGACTCATAAAACAGGTTCCCTGCCTCCCGTCGTTCAACTCCGTTAAAGAACACGTGAGTTTGGTCGAAATTGCGTCAACACGATTGCAATCGAACTTATGTCGCGTTATCAATAACAGGTCGATGTGGGACCGACGAATAACGATTACAGTTCATCTCACTTGTCACGTTGACCTTAAGTCGATTTCCAGTCGACTTTTCCAAACTTTCTATCAACCTGCTGCAATTGGTCGCTCTGTTGAGTCGATTTGTAGTACTCTGGTAATGTACGCCGGTCGACTTTAAATTGACCTCAAATCGACGTCGATCTAAAGTCGAACGGAGTCGACTTTTTCGCATTGCTAGTCGACTTTGAATCGCTCTCGGGTCAAAATCTATTTAGAGTTGATACACAGTAACTTTACTACTCGCAGGTAGAATGCGTACAATCATAACCTTGTATAGATGACCATAGAGGATGTCAATAATGTTTGAAAAGTGTGGTCGACTTGTTCGCAATACCGACTACGAGTCATTCACCCACGAATGACGTGTCATCAACCCAGAAGCGACGGGGTCGACATCCGCCATAATACCGGAAGTCGATATCGAAAAAAAAATACTCAAAAAAGAGAGCAAAACGATGAAAAACACCACAGAAAAAATTAGACGAGCGCTTTCGGTTTGTGAACCATCATTAGGAAAGCAATGAAAGCAACTGACCAGAAAGAGGAGAGAATGAGATCATAAAGATTGGTCAAACGAGAAGTTGCGGGGTCAATCATTTACAAGTTCAATGAGGCCATCTTCCGGAATGTACGTCTTTGGCACAAGAATTCCATCGGAGTCTAGATGACGAATGATTTCTATAGGTTCAAGAGCGGTACGTTTGCGGTAGGAATTCTTCTTATGGAGAAGCCTTTCCCATCCCTCACGGAAACTGTGGCTACAATTGGTCAAATAATTCCAGATGTTCCTTATTCCAAAACTGCAGGTTCTCAGCTACTCTCAACTTCATCTGGCGGCCAGTCTCACCAATATAAGCAGTGCTGCCAGGTGATAGCATCGAAAATCCGCATCCGTCATTTTTTGTAAGACCTAAAAACAGATTTCTACGAAGTTTGATTGATCCATTAATAACAATCAGGAGAAAGGTATCTCTCATAAGTCTAGCAGAGGTACTTTTCCCTTGATCGGCTCAAAATCACGGAAAATTGCAGTATCAGCCGAGAACGAGCAGGAGAAAAGTATCTCTCGTCCTAGTGTTTAAGGTACCTTTCCCTTGATCGCAAGAAATCCATATTGTACGTAAAATCTATGAAAGAAGAAAAACCCATTTCTTTTTTGAGGACCGAAATCCGTAGATCTGGCATCCTAGAATATAAGAACCCCTTTAATCCTTACATTCCATCTTATGAACACCACTCCTCTCATCAACTGGTATAGGATCCTTCAACCTCACGAACGTAACCCTTTCACAGTAGTAGGGTTCCAAAATGCTGGTCTAGAACCTAACGGGTGGAGGGCCTGAGTCAATTGGATGGAGAACTTTTCTAGGAAAGGGAAACTAATCCAGCGCAATGGACGATCACTGATCGCATCTCGAGGGAGGAAGGTGGTGAAATCAAGCATTTTCCTCGTAGGTTTCCTCCGAACCATCACGTCCACGTCAACATTGATCCTAGTTACTCTTGCCGCGTGTTTTCTTTTCTAAAGCGGCCTGATTCAAAGGAATACGAGTCAGTCTGGAAACTAAGCGATTGAAAGCTGCTATCTTAGGAACACCAGGACAGAATGACGCTCCGTGCATCAAGACATCTGTCATAGTATCTTTCCTCTATATTCCAAACTCATGGATACCTGATTTTACAGAGATCGATGAATCCAAAAAGTTAATGGGGTTTTTCCTATTTCCAAGGTAAATTTTATGGAGGGTAGCAGGAATTGAGATACTTCAGAAACTCACCAAGGAAATCTGGAGAACCAGTCCAAGCACACAGAACATCATCCACGTACCTGTGACAAAAGTAAATATGACTCCGTAACACCTGATTCGAGGAAAAGAGACCAAGTTCAGACTCAGAAATGAAAATTTCGGAAATGAGGGAGCCTGGAGGTGATTCAATAGGGATCCCTACTTCATCAGGAAACTCAAAGAACTTCCCTTCGAATTTACAATAGTTGAAAGATCAAAGAATTCTCGGAGTTGATGCCCATACGCTGCATGGTAGTAGCTTTAGGAATGTTTGGGAGAAGACCAACGACATCAAACGAGCAGATGGGGATCTAATTTTTTCTACGTTTTCTTTTGCATCTTTTTTAGGTATTTTTTTACGATATCATGGATAACTGTACGCATTCATTTAACCGGAAGTCGACTTGATTCCGTCGTCGACGAAGTCGATTTTGAGTCGACATTTAGTCATTCTGGATCGATCTGCAATCGATACATGGGGTGGAACTGAATGTTAAATCATGATCGATATCGATTTTGAGTAGATTTGTATTTGATTTGACATTAGGTCGACGGCTATTTGAAGTCGAAATGGTTCATCGGAAAGGCTGAAATAACTTCAATTTTAAACCTCCAGGTTCAAAAAATTCAATGTGATTCTTAAAGAGAAGAAAATGAACAATACTCTTTATAGTTTTTGAAAGTACCTAAGAAATACATGACTTCACAATCAAATGAGAATAAAATTTTCAAGGTTAAAATTTGCCCATTCAAGGCAATTTTACAATAGACCTGGATTATCTGTGAGATGAATAGAGAAATTTTTTGATGTTTATTCAAGGGCCGAGACAGTGTTTTGAGTGCATCAGAGCAATTGCAACCGATCAACAGCCACGATCGAAATTATCTCCAAGTCCTCCTCTTGATATTATATCGTAGAAGTCCCAGAAACGATGAAAAGAAGAAACTTGAATTTTCTCATTTTGAAATAATAATTTGAAAGTTTGAAGATCATTTGTGACCGATAAACCAGGCGCGGATTTACGAGGGGGATAAGGGGGATAAGGGGGATATATCCTCTCCTCAACCTCCAAAAACAGGCTGAAATAACGTGGATAGACGATATTTTCCGAGCGAATCAAGGAAAAAAACAGACAATGGAATATCCCCTCCCAAACTGTACGGCTAAATACGCGCCTGATAAACATTCCCATCTCACTCATTTATCTCAATCCAATTACGAGGTCTGTGTATTTCAGAACTGATTCGTATCACAATCACGTTCTGGGAACGCAGTCGATTCTTGAATTCTTCAACACGTGCAAATTTAAAACTAAAGAAAATATTTTTCTCCACAAAGACTGGTATAACATGAGTAAATTAATCTTTTATGTCGCGTTTTTAAATCTGAGTATCTTGGCTGCGAAGCAAGGAACTGGCGATGAAAATACAGTAAGAACGAAAATTTCTACAACACATTTGTGACTGATAATAGAATTTTTACCGAGGGTACTGTTTTCAGTTTCGTATACTCGAGTCTACCTTCCGTGATGACATCAAAGCTGAATCCGAAAGAGAAGCTATCAAAGTTAAAAGGGAAGCAAACTATGGTTGGGGCGAAGCAATCAAGAATGCTGTTCATAAAGCTGTAAGCAATGTAGCCGACGCCCTGCAATCTGTCTCCGGAACTGTGAAAAATGGACTTGCAAGTATTAGGAACAGAACTACTGATGCTCTGAGACGAGCACCTAAACCTGTCGCGCAAGAAAAGGAGGCAACAAAGACCCAAGCTACGAAGAATGGAACTGAAGAGACTAAGGGCACGAGAAAGTAATGAAGGAGGGCACTGAACCATAGGAAAAGTATTACAAAATAATACGAATTTGTACCTAATATGCTTGGTCAATTACATTCATTTCCCAGAAATTTTTATTCTACGCGATTGAAAACTATAGACAAGAAAATGGAGAATCGGATTACCTCACAGATATCTCTGCCTAGTAAAGCCGCATTCAGGCTACTTTTCATTTTATTATTTTTAAATCCTATTTTTTTTTTTCAAGAGGAAGTCCAGAACCCGGTCAACAGAACAGTAAAACGTCCCCAACTCGAAGTCAGTACTAAATAACGAAACCAACGAGCGACAAATTCAACCTCAAATGTACAAATTTAAAAACTGAAAAGTTTTCTCAACCTCTAAAACCCTCTAAAACGTATTCGAGGGACGTTCTCCTCTAAATTCTGATATAATTATTCCGTAAAGCACGACTTTCACATAATTGGAACACCTTACAATCTTATGAGGCGGGAAAATGGTCGCATTATCCCGATTCCTTTGAAAACACTTTACCGTTCACAAGAGAAAGGGTTTGTTTTCTTTCCCTCTCACTGCCCTCCATTAGTTACTTTTCAGGCGTGTAATTTGTCGGGCTTCTCTCACTTAGACTTTGTAAACGATTCCAACGGGTACCGGGTCGGATCTCCATTTCACGTTCGTTCGAATGTTAATAATAAGAAAGGACGAAATAAAAACCAGAAAATTTGCTGGCATCAAAAGCTAATCGTTTCCATGTGAGGAAACGATTCCGACTTGCATCTTCTTTTTTTTTTTTTTAACCATAACTTCGTATTATTTTTTCACAATTAATTCTCGATATAAATTACCTTCTTTCTTCTTTTCTTTCGCCACTCGACGAAAGATCGAGTGCACAGCGAGCCGCGCAACTTTCGAAAATTAATTCAAAATTGAAAAAATCGAGTTACCCGGAAAAGTGAAACCCTAGTCTTCTTGAAGACTCGAGTGCACTCGATAGAAAGAGTGCCCCACTTTGTGGATTTTGTGACAGACGGCTCACAAACTAGCTTTCTAGCGAATTCAGAATTCGGCGATTCTTTTCTACGCGGTATTAAAGAGTACTGGAAAAAATGAACGAGGGTTACGCGAGTAAATGAATTTGCAAACTTCGAGTACCATCGATGTCAATCTTTACTCGAGCTTTTACTACGAAACTCGTCCGCGTATGAATAGAACGAAAATTTTTAAAATGAATTTTGTACTTTCTCTACAGATGCTCTTTTGTGAGGTCGTTTATACACGATTAAGTACCTTACCGTGTTCAATTAGAATGATCATTTTACGTATGACACTTGGAAAGGATGGCTGAAAAGTGCACTAAGGAATTTATCTTTTACACAACAAAATATACTAGCGCCCGTTTCTGAAACACGGCACTTTTTACTTTTTCGTTTTGAGATAGATTAGATGTTCAGATACAGACAAAAAAATGATGCTGTGAAATATTTCAATTTACAATAATGAACAGAGTGGATAATCGTGTATCGTTTAGCAGAAAAGGAAAATGATAAGCTAAATAAAAAATATCAAGTGTAGAGCTTACGAAATAAAAATTTATTCCAGTTGATAAGAAATCATCAGACATAGCAAAAAGAACAACGGCCTTCTAACAAAGAAAAAAAAAAACAGAAACAGATTCATTTTAAGATTGAGCTTCAGGGGAGAACTCACTCAGTGCGCCACAGCCAAATGGTTGAATGTACTCAGATGAATGATTTTGTAGTAGAATGTTGGGGTTTATAAGGTGGGAGTGGGTGATTCGCGTATGGCCAATTCTTAGACAGGTGAGAATGACTTCTTTCCGTCTAAGGGGTCTGCTGGAAGAGGACCAGGGTACTGGGGATTGTTTTATGGAGAAAAGTTCATTTAGAGTTTGGAGTTTCCAGTGAGATTTCCATTTGTCAAGAATCAGGGAGCGAAAGCGAAGTTTGTAATCTAAAGCAGGTATGAGGGAATTATCGGTAATTCTTGGGAGGAACAGGCTTGCTTTGCAGCTAGGTCATCTGTATCGTGATCAGGATGATTGATGAGTCCGGGAATCCAAATGAAAGTGATGTGAGAGTTGATGGAGCGGAGGGTGAGGAGCGTGAGTTGTGAAGGTTGGAGATGGAGTGGAGTGAAGCAAGAGAGTCAGTCAGGAGAAGAAAGTTTTTATTTGGGGGGAAGTTGTGAGAGGTAGGATAGACAAGAAAATAAACATACGAGTTCAGCAGTGTATATCGATGCGATGTTGTGAATACGGTGGGAAGTCACGGAACCATTTATGGAGAATGCATAAGATGCTCGGTTGTTAGATTTAGACCCATCTGAAAAGCAAATACTGTAGAAGAATTGTGGTCTTCCCTGACTAGGAAATTGATATTTTGGATGATGATAGAGTTGTTGGTTTTGGGCAATTCAATTAGATCGAGTCGTACGTTTGGTGGTGGCAAGATCCCAGGAGGAGTGGTGATGTTTAAGAGGGGTAAGGGGTTTGCATTGAAAGGGACGCCGAGGGAGTAATTAAATTGGAGGAGGATATGTTTATTGGAAGCCGATGGAGAGGTGGGATATTGATGGGAGATAGAGTCAAACATTGGTAGTTCAGATATTAGTTTATCCGTGCAAAGAAAACAATTACGGTTTGATTGGTAGAGGCTCTGCTCGCACAAAAAATGTAGAACTTTTTTTTTAAAAAAAGTTCTACATTTTTTGTGCGAGCAGAGCCTCTACCAATCAAACCGTAAACATTGGTAGGTCAGGATCTTGGGATACGGATGATAAAAAATTGTAAGTTAGGATGAGTCTACGATAGGAGAGGGGAGGTTTACCGGATTCTGCGCACAAACCTAATTTGCGGTAGGCACCCAGGGCCATTCTGAGGGCGGAAATTTGTATAGTGTCTAGTGAAGAGAGGACGGTTTTGTGGTTGGGAAACCATAATCGGATAAGAATTTGGAGTTTTCTGTTGCAGCCTTTAGAAGGGTGGGATAGAAATTTCATGTTGAGAAAATACTCTCTTCAATTAGAGCACTATCGAAGAAATTTTGCTGGCTCAATTTTGGAAGCAGAAACTCACATCCCCGATAACGAAAGAACTTTCTTTGAGAGATATCCGATTTCTATGCACGAAACAAAATCGTATGATCCTCTCGCTACTGACCAATTTACTTTTTAGCAATTATTTTACCTCTCAAGATCGTCGAGTTTGTGGATGACCCTTCAAACGACGCACTAAATTACGAATAAGACGGGAACGAGAAAACACATAGAATTGACAATTTGGAGCGTACATTGTAGTACATTATAGAATGCTCGGTCAGGCTTGCAAATTCTTCTCTACTTGCCGTCGTACTGCCGCGAGATTTCCAATGGTCAAATTAACACGGTATTGAGGTTACGCGGGAATAGCTGAGCCAAAATTGTTGCGGTTTGTCCGTTTTCAGTATTATAGGAAAGACGGCTACGCTAACCGCATTTTCTACCCATTATTCAGATTTCGAGATTGATGTTTCATTCATTGCTCTATATTCTCTGTGTAGCTTGGACAAGAGGAGATCATCTGAAGTGCGCGAAAGATTCCGTTATGGATTGGGAATATTTTTTCATAACCTCGAGAACGAAATATCTAAGTTATGTTCCATAAAATTCAAAGTCAACATAGGGTGGGCGCAATATTCTTTCAAAACGAAAATCACATCATTCCAACTAGGCCAAATAACAATTAATATTTTGGTTCAAATTAAGTGCGTGGAATGGAACTTCAGAAAATTCAAGTTCACAGAATCATACGGATGTGTTCAATTGATCAATATGACAGGCTTACAATAAAATGGCTGCAGAAAATTTATTTTTTTGTGTCTTCCTTGCTTTTATCAATCCTGGACACGCCGCGAGTTTACTCTAACTCACTCTCGATAAGGTCAATTCGTGAGGTTCGGATACTGATTTTGTTTTTCAGCAAAATAATTGTTCTAGTTGTATTCCATAGAAATCATTTACATCTTTCCTCTAGAACTTCCAGGTCAGTTTCCAATTCGATGCCAAACACTCGTGAACTCTCCCATTAAACTTTTGAAGGCCAGAAACTTAAACTCGCGGAACGTCCTTAAATATCTATCCCATACTCGCACAAGCTCCTTCTCCAGCTGAATACAGTTCTCTCAACCGCTCTCTATTGGACCACAGATCCCGAATTGACTGACAGGCTGATAAATCCCTCCTAAAATTACTGAATGAAATACAATCTGCTGCCTTACGTTGAGCCTTTGGTGCTCTTCCAGGGTGGCCTTTTTTTCTCTAGGGTAAAACTTGCTGACTTTTCAAGGTTTTCCAGACAACAAATTATTAAAGTCCTGCTTTTACATTTTGTAGAATAAACAGAGCTCAAAAACAGACACCTTTTCACTTGGGATATTGAGTTTCATTCGAAAAATTCCCTAAACTTTCTCAAAACTTATCGAATTCATTGAGATTTCTCGAAATTCCCCGAGTTCAGTCGGTTTTATAGTTTTTCCAGAAATTAGCCACCCTGCCCGCTCATCAGTCCTACGCTCAAACTATGCGCTGAGGCAAGTATTTCTCCTCAACAATTCCCCTCGTTATCGCTGACCGCCAACTTTCTTGAGTCTGCGACCCAGTTTCCCCAAATTCTCAACTTTCACCCCCCCTTTCGCTCTCGAAGCTCTAACGAATTTTTCCGAGAGCTAGGACGAAATAGACATACTCGAAGCGATGCCACTCGAGTTATATTAGATTTGCAGCAGTCAAAACCAATGCTTATACGTACATCTCCCCCCCCCCTCTCACCGCACCCAAAACTCACTACTTCTTCCATTAGAATCCCATCTGGACTACTAGCTCAAGTTTAGGGCTTTTTTTCTCATCTCCCCCCCCCCTCCCTAGGTAACAGCCACACACATTCGCCGCGATCTGCAGCTAATTCACCGAAATCACCGTACTTAATCCACAGTAGACAATTCGAAGCCATCGTTGCTGAGTAATGATTTTCTCTCCTACAACCCAGGCCTTCTAGATGAATCCAAATCGAGTTCTAGTACATCAATGAAAACGTCTCGCTCCATCGTACGAAGAACTTGGCTTTTATACATTCTGCTAAACTATCTGACATCTATTTCCACCTTACTTACCTCTCTCTTCCCCTCTCTTCCAGTCAATTTCCCCTACTTTCTTTCCTCTCTTTACAAGCCACGCATGTTTCTTACTCTTCCAACCTTTTCGTTCAGCACTTTTTCATCCTCCTCCACACCTTGACATCTTTTTCATCTTCAATTACCCTCTTCTAGATTCCTTGTCATGTCGGCCTCTCAGCAACGGACTTAGCAAGCCTAATCACTGATCCCTCTCCTTCTTTGGCTTGAGACTTGAAATCTTACTATCGTTCTCTAATCTCCCGATCCTGGTACCACCGTTGGTCCTTTCAAACCTGCAATTTACTTTTCGTAGAGTTGAGAAATTTTTAATCTAATGGTCCTCTTCAATTTGTTCTTCGTACTAACTTCTAAGAATTGGGCACACCCATCTAACGCACCATTTCCTGAAAAACAATCTGTCGCTCATTTTTTTCGTCCTCATATCTCCTACATCTAAGGAAATCATTTCCTATCCCCTTCTGAAGCTTTCTCCACCCTCTCCAACAACATCCAAAATGAATTGATTCAACAACGGTCTCTGTCAGCGGCGTGCTGGTCGAACCAGAAGAGGTTCGTGAAGGTTTCATGAGGCCCACGAGAAATTCTTGAAAGTTTAACCATGAAAGTTTTCAACAGCCCGACGAGCTGGTTACCCGGTTGAAAAAATGTGACCCAATACTACTCTGAATATTCCTGAAGCAAACCGGTCAATGAGGCTCAAACGTCATCTACAACACGCGACTATATATTTGACGATGAAAGTCATACCAGAAATCCACGAATTTTCATAGGTAGTTTTCTTCCTTTCAGACCAAAAAACTCAAAATTACAACTCAAGATCTTCATTTTGTTTCTTCCATATTGAGATGGCATTTTTGGAAAGGCTAGTGGACCATATTGATTACACGTCTCTTATGACGTTTGATCAATTTGAGTTGACGACAATTTATAGTACTGGGAGTCAACTCTGTTTTGACGTGGACCTTGGGTCGATGGTAAAGAGGAGCGGTCGATTTTGGGTTGTCTTTCAGTCACCTGGGATCGATTTGTGGTCGCATTATCGTCAATTTCAAGTGAAGCAGTGAATCAGTTTTGAGTCAATATGATTCGCTGGATATCCTTACTTTGCTACACCCTCTTAATTGTTTCCGAAAAATTCTAATATATCCAAGGTGGTGAAAAATTTTAAGGTAATCGTGTAATCTTCAAAAGTTCGCCCTTTGCAAAAGATGAACTATTCAGTCAATTTCCAGTCATGTTTGATGCGAGATTAGTTTTTTATTGTGCAAAATAGAAAACATAGATGCAGAAGGTGCAAATAACTGCCAATGACAGGTGAATGGAATACTTCGCAGTAGTCAATGACCTCCTCAGCAATTGAAGGTCTTTACGAAATGAATTCGAAGAGTAAAATTTTGAACAAGTGAAGTGTCTGCAAGTTTGGTACACAAGTGTGTCCACCATTTGAGTTAATACCTGAGCACGGCTGGCGAACATCCGAAAGCGCCTCACGTGCACCAGCCGCACTTGCACCCAGTGACAATAATTTTTAGTTGGTGAGAAATTTTGCCTAGTGAATTTTTTTTTCCTTTGGATATCTGGGAAAAAACATGGAATGGATGTTTAGCACCTGATAGAAAAATAGAAAACTGCCGGCCCGGAACCTGAGGGATGAGTTCGTAATGTTGCCCACCTCATCCAATACGTATCAAGAATATGAATGAGTGGATATCACGACAAGAAACTTGTGGCGTCATCACTCCAGCTCTTTCCTGGCCTATTGCCAATCAAATAATTTCATCTCTTAGGGAGCCATGTACTCCTTGGATCCGCCTCTGCTCAAAAATACTACAGTCCAGTCGAAAAAGATCATTGTTACCACAAGCCATCAATGAGCAGCCAACTAGAAGAAAAAAGTCTATTTTTCAATACTGCGAGACTTTACGGAGGGTTATTTAGCTCTGAGCTCTAAGGAGAATGCGGAGAAAATTCATATTTTTGACGGTATGTCTGTGAGATATGAGATCCGGAAAATAATACCATTCTCTAGGTCAGTGTTTCTTGTTTTCTCCCATCGTGAACATTTTCTATGAGAAGATATTCTCGCGACGCAGCATTGTCCAAAATTTTACTGCATTTTGACTTTTCCATGTTTCTACTGATTTCCTCCTTCTAATTTCAGGATTTGCAGCCGTGCAAGATCATCATATGAAGACATACAGCCCTTTTTCCTTATACTGCGGTTCCGGGAAACGGGAGCTTTGACCTTCTGACCGAACTCGGGAAAATTTTGAGTTCTGCCACTACACAAAACGGTCCCGATGTTTCTTGCATTCACTGAGGAACCCTCTGGGTTGTCCGAATTCCAAAAGTTAAGGGGAAACATGAAATACGATCTGTATTCTTTTCCAAGTCACAGAAAATTTTCGATTTCGATGAAAATCAGAGCAAGTTTAGACTCAAGTTGGAGAAACTGTTGACTGGAATTGAAATCATTGATTGTACCTATAATTACTTTTTCCAGTAGGTTGGAAAAATTGGCAACTCTTTTTTTAATTCACGAGATCAAAATCTCGCGGCACACCTGAGGAGAGCTTGCGGCACAGTAGTGTACCGCAGCACACCGGTTGAGAAACATTGCTCTAGCGTTTTGATATAGAGAGAAAATGACACGTCTTGAGGAAAAGTATCCAGGTCAGAGAACCTTTCAATACTGTTTGAGCTGGAAACAGAAGATTATACTTAGGTGAAGTTCGGAAACTTTCACTGCAGGACCAAAAATCGACAAATTGCCGATTGACTTGAAGCAAAGGTGACGAAAGCTGAGAGGGAGCTAAAAAAATAGCAAAAATATGAAGTCAGAGCACAACGAATGGCCAATGTTTGTGAAAACGGAGAAAACTGTTTAGTTCCATTAACGGTAAACACCTGGTCGCCGATTCTTAGAGTGCAATTTTTGCTTCTTGATAACTATTTAAGAACGACGTTTAGATACAACAGCGGACACAGTAACACTGGATTGATGATACAGAAATATACTGACTCTCAATACAATCTAGAACCGGGTGCTTACCGCACATTGGAGTCAGGTGGTTTCGAATCTGGAATCGATATCGACGTCCATAGAATGTCCCTCTGCTCACTCCTTCTTTTCTAGAATGATAGGGGATCCTCCAAATCTGAACATTTGCTAATTGAATTCATCGCGGAGTAATTTCTTCCCCTTATCGATGCGCATACTTCAGTTGTTATTCACGATGTAAAAAAACTACAATACACGTGTTCTTCCTGCTATGGGCGGGGCGGAAAACGAACCTGTCACGAATACCGACTGAATAATAGATAACAATTTATTCAAAAAATATTAGTGTTATTTCATTCAGCTCTCCATATCACCCTTTTTTTCCGTATTATATAAAGTAATAATGACCCGGTTTCCGAGCAGAAAATAACTTACGACATATGAGTGAAAGAAAATTCCCACCTTTGAGACATCTTCAATCTGAGAGCGAGCATTCGATTGTCCTCATTATTTCGCGCTGTTCACACTCAAGTGTCAGCTGTAACGTTGAAAAGTCAAACCCGGGTGTCGATCGATTTCTATTTCCTCCAAACTCGTAAGTCTTTTTGGAAATATCATTATAACAGCACACATAAGAAACTCGAAGGTAACATGGGTGTGCATAATTTACCGTGGTAGAATCGATACAATACGATTTTGAATAAAAGGACAGAGAGAAAAACTTTTTTGAATACCCATAAAAATATCGAACGAATTACCGTACTGTGGTAACGATTCTTGAAAAGTTTTTCCAACTTTCACGCGCGGGAAGAATGAAAAGTAAAACGTTATACTTTGTCCAAAAAAAAAGAATGAAAAACGAACGAGGAAGTCGAGCAAGACGCCACGGAGCAAAAATTCTCAAAACAAGAATAAAATTAAATGAGAAAAAAGAGCTCTCGCTTACGGTATTTTCGCCAAAACGAATTCTAATTTTTTCCCAGCGTCGTAATTCTCCAACTCTTGAGCGTGTAAGGAAGTAGGGCAACGGTCCTTACAAAATGTTAACCAAAACAGTGTCAAAATTACGAGCAAAGGTCGGAAGTGTTAGAATCCCTTTAAGTCGCAGCTCTACCCCGAAGTTACCTGACCGTCGTCGAATCAATAAAGGCATCCTCGCACTTCAGTACGAGCAATTAAACATACACCGTCTGGTGGGTACGAAGCAATTCATTCAATCCTCCGAGCCTTTGCTCGCACGCGATGCGGATCGCACCATAATTCATGGGCTTTAACATAAATAGGCTGCGGGAAAGTTGATGTTATGTACATTTTCTTGTTGTAAGGTACACAGTACACGATTCTAGGGTGTGTGTGCGTAAGCACGCACTTCTATCTTTCTTATCAGCGTACTCTCGTAAATCACGCTCGCGACTAAAAAGTTCGAAGACGCAACCGTCGCGTATATCGATTTATTATTCGTTCGTAAATTTCTCACTACACTTACTTTCGACGTAAATCCGGTGGGGGGCGACCGTCCTGTCTCGGCTTGAGGACAGGTGTCAACCCCCATTTTTCAGCAAATGCTATTCGAGAAATGATGACGGATTACAGGAGGGGGCATAGTTTCCCCCTCCTTGATACCATTCCACACTTAATAGCACCGGGAGTCACGTATGCGACCGTCCATACATTACGATTAACACCATCGGCGAAAACGAACAAAAAATTAGATAGAGAACGAACAATATCGATGAATGAAATTGCGAAGGTATCACATCGTGCTGGCAGGGTGTACGTACGATTTTCGACAAGGGAGTATTTTTTTTCCTGAAGCGAAGGGGACGCGAAATGGACCCGAAACACGGTAAACAGTCTCGCGATCACTACGAATACGAGAACTCTGTGGATGATAATATAGACGAAATTGCTGAATAAGAGAGTATCGTACACAGCAGCCAGGACTGAAGAGAATAGCGCGTGCGCGGTCTCCTTAACGCTATATCGCGCTACACGCTACACGCTCGCACGCCTAAAAATTTTCTGGATCAAGTGCGAATTCTAAAGATTGAATTTACTCCCATTCTTTTGCGCAATGACCGAATTCTGGACTGCACGGCATTACACGGAAATTTATACGCGTCGCGTCACGTTGTATTTTGTCTCTTTTTTTTTTGCCTCCCTCAATTGATGAGAGTATGAGGGTAAAACTCGAGTCTACCGCGAATTCATGATAACGAAACGGAAAAAAAAAAAAACAAAACCTGATGAAAATTCGAACGGAAATAATTTTTGGAATGAACACTCCCGGGGTGCGAAATTGAAACGAAAGTGCCACCGAAAGCTCGCGGAATATATTTACGCAAACTATTTTACGCTCCCGCCAACGCGAATAAACTTTAAGACTAAACCATACTTTCGAGCGAGTGCAAACCGTTCGATGGTATTCGCGAATATAACGAACTTTTATAGCACGTGTTCATTACCGTCGCGCCTTTACACCGAAGTACTTTGCAACTATCGCAACCGAGTGTCTTCCCTATTGGATTGAAAATTATTTATTGATTATATCCGCGCTGTCAATCACAAAAGGTCGTTAATTCGTTTTCGAGGAAACGGTGTAATCTTTTACCGCGTTCGATCTTTTCATTCGCGGTGAAGTATAAATACGGAAAGTTTATTAAATTTCTCTGGAAAGAAAACTCGGAGACGGTTTTACCAACCGAGTTAATCAGGAAGTGCACAAAATCTGTTTCATTGGATAGGTTTTCGATATATGTACCTAGTCTCAAGACTGAAAAGAAAGAACTTTTGCACAAAATTCGTTGAAATGCGTGGTTTAGAGCGCGGAGTTCAAAATTTCTCGTTTGTATGTGGGAGGAGGCAAAAGGATCTCACCATTCACAAGCACAAGTTCTTTTTTCACTCTTTTCGAACAGTATAGCAATGATTCAGTTCACTACTGTCACAAGTAAGAGTGCACAAGAAAACACAGGTCAATACGAAAAAAGTCTACAAAAACAATTAACACATGAAATTTATCCATCAACCCTGCATAGTGAGGTCTTTCAAACAGGCGTTCATCATCAGACTGAAAGCTGAGCAAGATCGTCGACCACAAGTACAATCAGTTACACGTCGGTACATGTGTAAAAGGGAGACTCAGAGAAGATTTCTCATCTTCAATGAGGACTCTATTTACGAGATCGTATGCGTGATGACGTTTCTTCCTCTCGATTTCAATCGTGTCGAGTGCGAGGCGACGACGTGGATCGGTCTCAATGTAAAAGATAGTTTCATTTCCGCCAGTGTGGGACTCTTCCAGCCAGCGAACACGGATTTTGTGAAATTCTTGCTTTCAAGAGCGCTTATGAGATCGCTAATTCTGGTGTAGAAAGATCTCCTAGTCTCGCTAACATACACTACAGGGCAATCACCTACACCCCACTCTCAGATAAGGGACGAATCTTTTCCATAAAGAAATGACCTTACGAATTTAGTCAAGGGGTAGAAGATAGGAGTCTTGTTGATGGTCCGCAAGAAGTCACCGATTTTAGAGGTGAGACTAGGGAGAAAAGGAAGAATGATAAAGTTTCCCTTCTTCGCCCGTTAAGGGGGGCGTCTTCTGCAGAGTATCTCTCGTGCGGATCATACCATCAACATCAACACATTAATGTTGTTCACCAAAACCACGGTGTTTCAAAATAGACATTTCACTATCACGGCCTTGGGGAGTGAGGATGAGAGAAGTCAAACGGTGTATATGGAAATTGAGAGTCGCAATCTCATGAGGGGAAGGGCAATAGGAGGAACAAAGGAATGGATTTTCTGGCACAGCCAACAATATAAAGATCATGTTTCATGTCTTTTATGGCATGCTCCGCTCGTTCACCCCCCCCCTTCATAGGCTAGTCTTTTTGGGGCGCTCACTCATTCCGCTCGCTCGCCTCGCTTCTTGGTCTAGTATAAATCCACTTTAAAATATTTTAGGCCAGGGACATTAGGAGGGCGAACGAGTGGAATTTTTATCCCTGTTGGAATAGCAATAATTATACTTGTTGTTATAAAATATATTTGTGTATTAATATCGATTCCCACAGTGAATATATGATGTATTCACACAATAAATCCTATTAATCTAATTGTTGATATGACAAAAATTATATCCATTTTACTAAAATTTTTAATTTTATTAGTTTCTTGATTTATAATTATTTATGATATAATTCTGAACTTGAAGAAATAATTCTTACATTAGAAAAATTTATATTAAAATTAATTCATTTTTATTATTGATTAATAAATTTTAATGATTTAAAAAATCATTATTTTTACTTCAATTTTGATTAAAATATAAAATTTAAAAAAAATAAAAATTTTAATACTTTCTTTTGATACCTATGATAGTTTTAATTATTAAAATTAAATTAGTATTCAATTTATCATTATTATTGCTAAAATGAATTTTTAAAAAAATCGATTAATTGAAATATTATTAATACATCGATTTCCTCAAACTAAAAATATCAATTTATTCCCAATTTAAAGAATTAAAGCAATAAGATTAGTAATTTTAAATATAATATATTCATTTTTAAATTAATTTAAAATTTTTCGAATCAAAATCTTTATTAAATTATACTAAATATAATATAAATTAAATAACAATATTATAAAAAAATTATTAAAAATTTTAGATATTTTTAAAATGATTTTATTCAATTTTAATTTTCAATATTTAAATTATTAACTTGACTTGATAATTTTTTTCAATAAATCGTTCTAACAAAATTTTAATTATGAAATTCATCAACTCAATTATTTGAAAAAATATTATTAATAATAATTCATTTGTATTCATATTATTAAATAGATGAATTTCATTTAATTCAAATAATTTCAAATTAATAATATTCACTTCATCTATTCATAATATAATTATATTGAATTTTATAAATTAATTTTAATGAAAAAATGTTTCAATTAATTCAAAAATTGATATTATATCATTTTACATTTTAATTAATGAATTTGACGAAATGTTTCATTTATTAGTTTAATAAAACATATTTTAATGATTCAATTCATGTTAAAAATATTCTGCTCGATGAATAATCAAAATAATTAAATTTTAAATTTTCATCTTTTATATTTAAAAATTTAATAAATTTTTCATTCTAAATTTACAATTTATAATTATTTTATTTCGATTTAATCGAATATAAAAAAATTAAAATGTCAACATCAACAAATAAATATAATTTCAATAGATAAATTATTTAGAAGAATTTTCTTATCAATAACATTAAAATTATTGTAAATGTTTCTATAATTACATGAGTTATTATTATTATTATTATTTAATACGTGTTTATTTTTTATGTAGGTGGTGCCGGAAACAGTACAATGACCAATTAATGATATGAAATAATGTAATTAAATAAAAAATAAATGAGTCTACTTTATAATATTTTAGGCTACCGCTCGTTAGCCCCGCTTCTTGGTCTAGTATAAGTCTACTTTAGATTATAGAAGGTTGGTACTTGCTGGACGCTGACTGCTTGGAAATAGAAATCAGAACCTAACCTAACCTCACTAAAAAAGTAGGGAGGTGATACTCGCAGATTGCTAAATCACCTAACAGGTATAAAAATTTTACTCGAAATTTTTTTCGTCCATTATTTGAGAGTAGGGGAGGGGGGGGGGCTGGTACTCGCAGATTCCTCAATAACAATCCGCTTCTATTCTTATCTATGAGCTGGTTAGCCTAAAATACACTGTAGTAAAGCCTCGAGTATATTGTTTATCAACTAATAATTATAGCCTTGTACACTGTGTTATAGGGGAGGCCCAGTATAATGAAAGATGAGAATACAGGCCCCAAAGTAGCGAAGCCCAGGTCAAGATATTGACGACGTCATCAGGCGTAACAAAAATCCATGGCTATTTTGCAAGAGAAGTCCTGGTCTCATTCAGCATGTAAAATCCTAAAACTTCAATTTCGATTAAAATTTGACGCGATAGTGTTTTCTCTATACTAAGTTTAGCACAGTACACTAGGCTTCCCTTTCGGGGCTTTGGGAAATTTCAACCTCTGCTACTTTATAAGTTAACTTACTCCTACCATATACTAGGCTGAACTAGGCTCAGCCACTCAGCTCGGCAAACTCCCAATATGCAGTAAACTAGAACCAGAGAGAGAAAGATACAGAGCCAAAAAGGATGACCAGCAAACTCTGGGGAGCGAGAGCTCAAAAGAGGACCAAAATGTGGAGTTGATAATGGCCTGGAACAAGGCTCTAAGGTTTCAGAAGTTTGGCTCGATTGGTAAAAAACTTTCTCAAACAGGGGAAACGAATTCATTTAATTTTTGCGGAACAGAAGTACTGACCTATTGCCCCCTTTATGGCTTTCACTCCACTTCTCGCATATGTGGCTTGAGTTCCTAAAATTGGACGACGTCACGTCTCCTCCCCCTCCGTAGGTCCATAGGATGACATTTTCAAAAATATGAAGTTACAATGATTCTTCGATCCACCGAATCGTTTGGCTTTCCCTATGGTAGTACATGACAGAGTAAGTTATTACGAAGTCCTAAACTCAAAATAGTTTCAAGTCTCCGCGGTCCAGACCAATTCATAACTTTTGGATAGAAATTCTTACCCAGGCAAATTAACAGGGAACCTGTTTTATCGCAGGGGGGGTCTTTCTAGAAAAAACATACGTCCGGCAAACTTCAGAGGTCGAAAATTTTCCAAGTATTGTAGTTTTGTAAGTCCTCTCTTACCATAAATACATATAGCTTGGAGGTCGCTGTAAATAGCCTGATTAAAATAGCCCCTTCAAGTAACTTGATATGCAATGCTTCTTACACCAATTGGCTTAGCTCCTTCGATAAGCCAGATATGCAACGCTCCAAACACCATAAGACTTCTTTTTGGAATACCGCATAAAACAGGTTCCACGCCTCCCCTCATTCAACTTCCTTAGAGAATCCGTGAATTTTTTCACTTCACCCGGGACTCCTTCCCTCTCGGTGATAGATTATCACATCAGACAGAAGAAAAGGAGAACAAATTACCGATGACGATTATTAACGATACTCTCTTAAACTCTTGCAGGACTTCGAGAGCACAAGGAGCCGTATTTAAATTTCCTAATTTTGAAAGTAAGAGGAAATAGAAAGATGGAGATGAATATGAAACAACAGCTCAAAAATTTCAAAGTCCTTTCACACCGCCTCACATTGTATGTCCTTCGCGTCGACTGGAAAGTTAAGCCAGGGAGTACAGGAAACAATATAATTTCTAATATTGAAAATGTGGACGTGACTCATCGAGTAGGGCAGCCTTACAGAGCAGCGTGTATAGGCTAGTTTTATTGTATAAAAGGTTGTAAAGTTCAACAAGAAGATCGTAAAGCGTACTTTACAACCCCGTGTCTCGTAGTATACGAATTATAAAGGCGCTTTTCAGTGGAGCCTATCCGCAACTTTGCCCGGAGCCAGTATGTCCGCACCTTCGAAATATGTAAAGTGTCTGTGAATAACAAATAGGTCACTTAGTCCGTGGAGACTTCTTGTCTATCTGCGTCACCGTAGGCACTCTTTAGTTTTACGTACCCAGTTTACAACTTATATTATAGGTGAAGAAAGGACGACCTATTCTCGAGATATTTGCTTGAGACTTTCCTGCATGCCGGTTGACATTTTTCGAACCCGCATTCCACTTCTTTATAAATATTATAACCCTGCGAGTTGTCCTGATCGATAATGAAGAATACCAGCTAGGTATACGACAAGAAATTCACGAAAGTAATAATTTCTGGGCGTGAAACGTGCTATCGAATGTAGAAACGTATAAATCACGGCTTTGGCCTGCGTTCTAAGTCTCGAGGGAGACTTAAAAACGAAGCGATCATATACGGGTTAACGAACGGCTAGACAATGTTAACAGAATGTTGTTTTATACCTTTATATTATCTTGGCAAACCGTTTCCCTCGAGTCCATTACTTTCATCTACTGGTTATCTTTCCAATATTGTCCTATCAAACGTTTTATTTTGGCTGCAAAATCGATGTCTGCTCCTGAATGAAAGACTTCTTTTGTAAGAAAAAATTATGATAAGGGTCTATTATTCGTCCTCGGAATGAATGAATAAGATGCGGACGATTACAGAGGAGGATCAACAAAAAATGAAAAGCACGGAGGGCTTCAGTGACCTCTGGCGGGCGTTATCTTCCCGCTACAGAGTTAGTTCATTTTTCCTCTCTCTCCTTGATTCCTTGTCACAGTCAAAATTTCAAAATTGGGACCCAGGTCGACAGTTTTTTTTCGTTTCCCTGTAATGTCAGTAAAGTTACGTCAACCTTGTCATCGACTGATACTACAGTGTTCATTTCTAAAGTCACTAATTCCAAGCCTCATGCTCTCTGCATGGAGGAATGAGGCCCAACAACTAAGGGAAAAGTGAGACCGAGAAGAATGATGCGTCCTTTTGAGGATAAGAAGTCCTTCGATCCATGCAAATTGAATGAGATTCGAAAGAATTGAGAGACTTGAGCAAAACGGATCTAAAAGACGAATTGAAAAATTTCAACACTTGAGACAGTGAAGAAAATGATTTTTTACTGAGTATACACTTGGAGGAGCAAAGCCATGTTAAAAGTTTTCCCTTAGCACTCACAAAACAGCAGTAACTCCTCTCAATTCTTTCCGCTCGAAGGCGTGGTGTTCCAAATCTCTTTATGAGCTCAAACTACATAATTTCGTACATCCGATAAGGGTATAACAGAATATTCCGAAAGAAACGAATCGAAGAGATCAGAGAAAATGTTGCTATAAATTCCATTCCTCTGAAAATTTCTCACACTTCGATAGAATTGACCCCAATATCGTACCTTTTTTTTTTTTGCAAGTAAAACTTTTCGAGTAAAAGCTTCGAATTTGAGCGGTTTGAGGAACGAGGCGCCGAACGCGTAGAGCGTAGAAATTTTTATACGGCAAGATTTCGATCAATTTCGCAATGATTTGCGCACAGTGACGTCATTATCAAAAGTTTTTACCAAAATGAAAGCGAGTGACGTCATCGTAGCTAACAAGATTTCCTGTTAGCTCGAATATACAGAAAGAGATGGGGCGTTGGCTCACCAAAATGACACGAGTATCAACCCTTTTTTTCGTTTCGAAAACGTATACGCGTGTAATCTACTTTTGATGACGAAAGCTTAATATTTCAATGTACCTATTCCATAAGGTACGAATTTGGGCAAATCGTGCAGCTTTTATTCGAAGCGCGCTTTTCTAGTAAATTTTCCTCCGTGCTGTATATGTACAAGAGTGACGTCACGGACGTTTGATTGTTTCGTCGTGAGAAACGATTTCGCTTCGCAGCTAACGAAGCTGACAATAGAAAAAAAAAAAAAGACGAACAGGAAGCCGTGTATGCTTTATAGTTTGTCTTCCTTTCTTTTTTTTTTTTTTGTTGAAAATTGAAACTCAAATGCGAATGAAACGAGGTATGAAAAAGCGTAAACGTTGGAATTCTGCATGAAGTTTCTTTCAGATTTTAGTTTCCATGTTTGGATGTGACATAACCTAATTTTCGCAACAAGGAAACGTCGAAATCGCTGTATGTGGAGTGAAATTTTCCGATTTCCAACGTTTCTTCAGTCTCTATCTTGAACTTCTAGTTTGGATTGCAGCGACATGTGTGGGTGGTCGTTCTAAGAATAAATTTATGGGCACTGGTCGATTGAAAGAAATATTTCTCGACTCAATACAACACACGTACGAGGTTTTTAATTCAAAAATATTGGATCTTTCATCACTGCGTTCGAAAAAAATAAGGAAATATTGAAACAAGGAGTATTTGCACCCAGCCAACTATCAGCGTAAGCCACCAGTTTCAGCCTAGCTCAATTCTCATGTGCAGAAATTGCAACAGCGGCTAGGTCTGCTACTTTGGCATAGGTTAGTATTTTGTGAGGTCGCAAACTCAAAACACTTCCAGAATATTGTTCGTTGAATGAGGAGGACAGTCCAGGACACTCACCTACAGCGCATTTGCGTTTGTTTTCTATAGATATCCTAAAATCTATCAATTGAGTTTTTCAAAGCCGAAGCTGGGTGAGGTGAAGAATTCTACTGGTTTTTAAAACCAAACAGAGAGGAAAAGAGGATGAAACGAAGCTCGTACCTTCGCGTAGTCTTCAAACATTTTGTACTTTAGCGTTCGGCTGATTGGGCCGAAAATACTCGAATATCGATGATAGGACAAAGACAACAAAAACAAGAGAATGCCACACTACTCTTGAACTCGCATCCTACGTTGGGCATGCGCTGAACTGCTCTCTTCTCTCTTTTGCGACAATAGAAGGGTACAATGAAGCACAATGTTTGGTAGAGGTTTTCCTCCTATGGGAGCTTAAATTTTAATTTATGGTTTGATAGTTATTCCTGGATAAAACGAAAATTTGGTTGAAATTTCGAGTCAATAGATTTGGCGATTCTTGAGTTATAAGAGGACAGATATAGCCAGGTTTCCGAATCTTGAAAATGATGACGACGTAATAAAATGAACGCGCTCGCGATCACGTTGGTGCGAAAACGCCCCCTCAACAAATGAGTTGGCGGGGCTCTTCTCAGTATACTGTATACTAGGACTGATATAATGAAGGCTGACAGTTGAAATTTTTCCAAGTCCCTAAAATAGGTCAAGGTCATTGATGACGTCATAAAGCGTCACGTCACACAGTTTACAGAAACTCCCAGACGCGGACGCTTTTTAAGGATGTAATCCCTCTAACAAAATGGATAGCGGGTTCTCTACTAAAAAGTCTACAGCGATTACGGTGGTGCTTCCCCCTGCGGGGAGAAGAGTGTGAAAAGCTTCCGAAATTCGTATTTTTACGAATATCTTGCTCCAGAATCATTTTAGCGGAAAAAATTTCGAACAAAAATTGTTTGCCATCAAATTTTACGTAAAAAAAGGTCTCTTGTAAAATTTGTGTAAAGTGGAAAGATAGAGCAGTGGCGCACGCCGACAGTCACGTATCAAGGGCTTAACCTTACAAAGTACTCATCTCTCTGTCTTACGGTAACGACGGCAGGCAGAGTACTCCGTTGAAGATATCCGTTTTTGTATGTTACGGTTTTCCATAATTAAATTTTATACTCGAAAGAGTAAGGTAAAAAACGATTACTAAAGCCGCAATGTATTTAAAAATTCACGAGCGCTTTCGGCTAATAAGCCATTCTCGAGTGTAGAAAGCGACTGAACCCAGCACCAACGAGAAAAGGTAAAGTCGAAGGAAATCATGATTGAACCGACGAGTCATCGAAATGTGAATCATTCCCGTATACTAATTCAATCAATCCTCCCTCCGGAATGTACCTGTTCAAAACGGTGACGTCTCCGTTGTTACAATGCCGATAAATTTCAATTTCTTCGAGAGCCAAGCGTTTTCGTTTCGATTTTTCCCTATGGAGAAGTTCTGCGGAATGCTTTTTGTAGCTATGACCGCTGTGAATCAAATGATCGGCAAAGGCCGACTGACCTAATTTCCCATTTTCCCATGGTGTTATGTGCTCAGCAACTCTAATTTTGAGCTGACGGCTGGTCATCCCTATATAAATACTAGAGCAATCCTTACAGGCTATCCTATAAACTCCCTCCCTCTCGACCCTCGGAATGGGGTCTTTTAGTTTCCGTAGTGTACGGTGGATTATGATTAGGAACACGGTTCAGAACACGAAACTTAGCGCTCACATCTGGAATTCCTATTTTTAAAAGATTTCTGTATTTATATAGCGTTGACGAATTAACACAACTTTCATAAGAATATGAAACGATAAAAGCCCGAAAAAAATGGAATACAGCAAACGAATTCAGACCTTATGCAAGACAAGATGAAATGGCAGAAATTTGGTAAGAGCGATAAACACTCTAGCCATATCAGTGCTAACATACTCATTTGGTGTCATTCAGTGGTCAGACATACAGAGCTGGAAGACTTGAGGAAAATGAGAACCACCTCAACCAAATTTAAATATCATCACCCTAAAGCTGCAATGAAACGGGTCACAATACCCAGAAAAGAAGGTGCATGCAAAGAAGATTGTTAGTACGAGAAAATATTTCCACCAGAATAAAAATAAAGTGATACAAATAATCATCAAATAAGATAGGAATCTGACACCATTACAGTAAGCCGGCAACCCAAGAGAAGGCACAGAAATGATCGAAAAGAACAAGGAAGAAAAAAAGGAGAGGTGGAGTCGTAAGGCACTCCATGGCCGATTCTACGCAGAAGTCAGAATCCCACATGTAATGAAAGGCTGAAGATGAGTCAAATTTTCCCGGAAACAGAGGGACCAATGATCGCGACCAAGGAGTGACTACCAACAATTATCGAAAAGTTATTATGAAGGAATCCAATGTTGGAGACGGGTCGGGAACATGTGGACACCCGGGAGAAACAATCGCTCATATCATAAACGGTTGCAATGAATTGGCGAATAATAAATACAAAGAGCGACATGATAACGAGGCAAAAATACTACACACAGCCGTAATCCGTGCACTTGGTATAAAAAAAGAAAATAGAAGCCCTACTAGAGAAGTCAATAGAGAACAGCAGGATGCAAATATACTGGGATAGAACATTAAGGACGGACAGGGAAGTTTGCAGAGACCGTCCAGATGTAGTGGTTATCGACAAAGTAAAAAAGAAGGACTACTTTATTGACATCGCAGCACCCCATATCAACAACATTCAAAAAACATATGAAGAAAAAATAAGAAAAAATGGAGGACTGACCCGAGAAATGAAGAGGATTCGGAAAGTTGAAAGGATGAAAACGTATCCTATCATCATCTCCATTACCGGACATAGGTTATCCACGTAAAACGCCTGGCCAACCTGGAGGAAATAGGCGTGCGAAGAGGAGTATTACAACACATGCAAAACGCAGTACATGCGGAATAACCAGAGAAATCTCAATTTCTGGCGACTAGAATTATGTGAAAAGTACAATTGTTATTTGGCATAGACCCGTACAATTGTATAATACCCGGGAGTGTGTAATTAACATACCAAAAGTCCACAGCGATCACGGTGGTGCTGCCCTTCCTCCCTCGCGGAGGGTGAAAAGCTCCCAAAATTCGTATTTTTGCATATATCTTGCTCCAGAATTCTTTTAGCGGAAAAAGTTCCGAACAAAAATTGTTTGCCATCAAATTTTACATAAAAAAGGTCTGTTGTAAAATTTGTGTAAAGTGGAAAGATAGAGCAGTAGCGCACGCCGACAGTCACATGTCAAGGGCTCACCCTTACAAAGTACTCATCTCTCTGTCTTACGGTAACGACGGTAGGCAGAATACTCCGTAGTGCAGTGTGGCCAAGAAATGGGGACTACAACCACAGACTATCCCCTACTGGGAATATCAAACATGATAGGCCGGACCTGATATTAACATACAAACAACACAGAAAAGCCTACTTGATAAATAATTATAGCGGTGCCAGGACCAAACAATATGTAGAAGACGGTACACCAGAAAATGGAAAAATACAAGGACTTGAGCATGGAATTGGAGAGACAATGGAATGTGAAAATAAAGACGCTACCACTTGTAATTACAACAACAGCAGTGCATCCAAAAACAACAATACAAAACCTGATGGAACTCGGCTTCGGTAAGGCGGAAATAAGAACCATGCAGAAGGCCACAATCCCCCATAGGACATGCATGGTCCGAAAGGTTCTCGGCGAATACAAGAAAGCACTCTATCTATGAACTTGATTTGCTCCTCCATAGATTAGTATTACTGGATACATATAAATGTACCATGAACATTGGAAATAATTATAATAATAGTGCTGAGGGAGAGACGGTACAACATATAATTGGAGCCTGCAGCAGCTTAGTCGCCGAAAAATACAAGGCAAGGCATGATAGTGTAGCCAGTGCTACCAGATTTACGGATTTTTGTTCCTCGAAAAAGATACGGATTTCTAGTGCTTAAGGGAAAAGTACCTTAGTCATTCATGTGAGAGATACTTTTCTCGTGGTCGTTACTGATACCGCAGTCTTCCCCAAGATTATCAAGTCGATCAAGGAAAAAGAACCTCAGTTGCGAGTATGAGAGATACCTTTCTTCTGATCGTTATTCATGAATCGATTGAAAACTGCAGAAATTTGTTTTTAGGTCTTGAGAAAAATGGTGGGTACGGATTTTGAATACATAGTATCATCTGGCAGCACTGGTGTAGCCAAAATAATACATTGTTTATTAATCAAGAAGTATTACAGAGATGAGAGGCTGGACCCAAATCACAAATATGAACCACCAAAGACAAGGGAGAACGAGGAAGTCCTCCTATACTGGGACCGAACGTTGTATACCCACAGAACAGAAGCCAAAGAGAAAGGTTTATCAAATTGACACCGGGGCCTCAATCGCTCCGCTCGTTCGTCCCGCTTCTTGGTCCAGTACAAGTCTACTTTAGTATAGAATTAATCTGGTTTTCGAGGTCACGGTCGGACATATTTAGAAAATTTCACAACACTCAATGAGTAAGCTGGAGGTAATTTACAATAACCGCAGAAAGAATTACGAATGAAGCCGCGAGCGCGCTTTCGGTTAAACAACCATTATCAAGCAAGTGTAAAGAGCGACTTGACGAGGTGGAGAAAATGTACGGTCACAACGACACCAGAGAAGAAAATCATGATCGAACTAGAAAAGTATGAGATTATGAGTCATACTCAGAGACTAGTTCGACCAACCCCTCATCCGGAATGTACTTGTTGAGCGAAGTTATATTGTCGCAATTAAGGTGGCGAATAATTTCAATATGTTCTAAAGCACGGCGTTTGAATTTAGTCTTCTCTCTGTGGCGGAGGGTTTCAGATCCTTTCCTGTAACTATGACCACAGGTTATGAGGTGATCAGCAAATGCAGGAATGCCCAGTTTTTTATTTTCCCCCTTTTTTAGATGCTCATCGACCCCGATTTTGACTTGACGACTGGTCTCGCCTGCATAGATACCGTCGCAGTCTTTACAAGCCACACTATAGACTCCGCTCTTCTCAAGAGGCGGTATAGGGTCCTTTAGTTTGACAAGTAACCCTTTCACAGATGTAGGATTGTAAAAGACAAAAAAAAAATTGACTTTGGTATATTTCAGGCTGATGAGATTAGGGGGCCTCACTCTTTGGCCTAGTGTAAGTCTACTTTAGTATGTTTCAGAAGTTGTAAGTGGACCAGGATTAACGACTTATGATGTCACCAAACTTCGAAATTATGACGTCACCGAACTTATGACGTCACAAGCTAATAGCTTCATAAAGGCTCTTAGCGTTTCCTTAGCGTAGTATAAATCTAGCCCAGGACTCGGAATCGCAGATTTCAGAATCACTTGCAAGGTGAACTTTTTCAGCAATAAGAGATTTATTATCCGCTCATGCTTTACCTTTTTCAAATTTTGAGTGATCAATTTCAATTTTCAATGCAGCATTTTCAATGACTGGCACTTATCTTGGAGTGCTGTATCATCTTTCCCCTCCCCCGGCCCCTATTAGCTTGGAATATTTAAAAGTAGACTTATACTAGAGCAAGGAGGAGGGCGAACGAGCGGAGCGAGTAAGCTCCTCCAAAGCCATTAGCTTGAGATTCTTTAAAGTAGGCTTCTACCACCCCGAGGAGGAGGCGAACGAGCGGATCGAGTGAGCTGCCAAAAAGCTATTAGCTCAAAATACCCTAACTGCGAAACTATACACCAAGGAGAGCTCTCTAAGAGCTATTAGCATGAAATACCTAGTTCAAAAAAGGGCTCATACTAGACTAAGGAGGGAGCGCACGTGAAGGATTAGCTTGAAATACTCCCATTTACACGGTCATAATGACACTCAACAACAATATAATGAGATAGGAAAGACGTGAAACATGATCTTTATTCATTTGGCTCCGCCAGAAACTTGTTATATCAGACCATGCCCCCCAAAAGGTATTAGCTTGAAATAATTTGTCTAAACTGGACTCATACTCGACCAACCGCGAGTGAGCTCCCGGAATGCTATTAGCTTGAAATACTCTGAAGTAGACATATACTAGACCAAGCTTCAAATATTCTAAAGCTGAACTTATATTAGAACAAAAGAGAAATGCAACCATCCTGGTACGTACTGAGGTTGAAATAGATTGCTAAGCGTATCAGTATTCATCCTGCCGCATACTGACACTCAACAGCAAGATATTTGTATACTGAGAAAGAGGAAGACATGAAGCATGATCTTCATTTTATTTGGCTCCGCCAGAACATTTTTCAGTTTTGTTGATCTCGGAGCAAAATTTTCAATGCGATAGGACAGAACGGTGAATATTCAAACGATATGGTGTTTGATGTTGGAAAGCAGTCGATCGCATAATAGCACTACGTGATCCCAATACCTCCACACCCGAACGTACATATAATAGCCTAAATCTACAAATTCCATTATTCCACCTTTCGCAAAGCATTATCTTGAACAAAAATGCGAATATTCTCCCATTACGATGTTAAAAGTTACTCGTATACGAATATGAATGCATTACGTGCTGTTCGACGTCGCGGGCGTTCGTTCCGCGATTTTCCGCAGATACGCCAGCTGATACTCGTATCGCTTACAAGTATACAGATCTCTACCAAAAGCTTCGGTGTACAGAACGGTATGTATTACATGACTGCTACGTACTATTAAAAGCTAGAACCGTCAAGTGTGACGACGAACCCGAAAATCCACCAGCGCTGCTCTTAACGACGCAACAAAAGACAGTCGTTGAGCGAAACTTTTACTCTTGCTGGGAAAATTTCGAGCGTCGCATTTTTCCTAACGCCTTTTGTTAATTTCTGGGTACAACTTTCCCTTCCGCGTTTGACTCGGTATTCGCGTCTCGAGTCTGGCACACCTAATTCGCATTGTTTCTCGACGAAATTTCGTCCGCGGTTTTCGGTCGCTTCGAAAAAATTGTGTTACACTCCAACTTCAGTTCCCTAGTAGTTAGCAATCGACTAACGAGATAAAATTTGAAGGAATAGCGCAAAATTAAGCGCGCGGTATCGACCTTTCCACTTATTGTGAAATGATTTATGAAAATTAGGCCTATTATTACGTCGGTTAATCGAGATTATTTTTGTCGTAGTTGTCATCGGAAGACACGAGATACATCAGACTGGCAACATGCCGATGCCATACATCGATCTTGATAGCTCTTCAGCAACCAGTATTTTGGAAAAAATCCAAAGTTTACGATTCACGTGACTAAACTTCGTATGTTATTTTGCTGGCGAGAAAAAAAGAAAGAAAGAAGACATTGCATTTCCACGTGAGCTGCATCGTCGCGTGCATTTGTCGCACCTTACGCTGTGCGTTAATCCGATGACTTTTCACACGTCTTCTGTGCCAATAAGAAGCCTCAGAAGTTTCCCGTATAGTTTCCCATCGATTCATTTTCTCTATTCTCTCTATTCCACTGCATATTAGTTGCAGACAGATAACAGAGCACAATTGCATACGAAGGAGAATTGTACCAGCGATACCTAGTTTATTTTTTCAAGATAGCGTCACTTCACAAATCGAAGATCGATCGCGAAGAATATACGACAGAATTGTTCTACGTTTCTATAATCATCGGGGAGACTGAAGGACGAAATAAACGAACGAAGCTGAATGATTTACTGTACAACCAATATTTTCATCTGAACAAGTTGCTGGATCCCCGAGAATGTGAAGGTGTATTCAACAGGGGAGAGGAATACGTGAAAAACTTTGTATGGAAGCTCAAATGAAACGGAGAAATAACCCGGGTCTGAAGCACCTGTTGAAGCACTGATCAGGGCTTCATAAGGGTAGTAATTCCCATTGAAGCCCTCTTGAAGCCCTGATCAGGGCTTCAAAAGGGTTTCAACTGGGCCTCTCAGTGCTTCAAGCGAGCTTCAAGAGGGCTTCTAATGGGCTTCGCAGTGCTTCAAGCGAGCTGCAAGAGGGCTTCAACTGGGCTTCTCAGTGCTTCAACGTGCTTCAAGCAGGCTTCGAAAGGGAAAAACAGGGGTAGTAATTCCCAAGTGCTTCAGAGTGCTTCAGATTGTTTACCGGGAAGAAACTTGCCGAACTGACCCGAGAACGAAAGAGAACAAAGCAAGAGAGTCAGCGAAACCAGAGCACAATTTGGCTCCTAGTACTCTTTCTCCGAAGGTGAAGAAAGCTGTACTTGAAAAGGGTGTGAAGTACGATCAGCCAGCGAAATTGACACAGCGTAAGCTCGAAAACATAGCCATTAACTGCGAAAAAGTCATCCAAATCAAGGAACCTGACCTGAGACTGGAAGCCCGAACCAGAATTGGGAAAGTACTGTCGGACATTTCTGTATTTTTGTGGCTTCATTTAAGTTACTCCTTGCTTAACTCGCGTTTGAGTATGTCGTCTGGGGCTCTTCCAAAATGTCTTTCAGACTAGTTTGGCCTCTTCAACGGTATTTTTCGATATGAGAACCAGTCTATAGTTAGTCCAGGTTAGCTCCTCTTGCAACAATATCTGGTCAATTTTATACCAGGCTAAGTGTCAGATTTTCGTATGGAAAACTTGATACCGGCCCCATCCCTAACCTTGAGACGTACATCTTTTGGCGACGTCATCACTGCGTTACTCTCGAGAGTTTCGGAATGTAGGGACTCTTAGGTTACTGTACATTTCACTGGTACGGTCGCATCTCGATTTTGCGGGTGTGATTTGGTACCGCTACCCTACACTGTCGGAGCGTCGCGCTCTGGATCGAACTCAGGAAAGGTTTCTAAGATATGTTAATCTTAGAAACTTAGGTGACCGTGACGCGTCAATACCACACGGAGAGTTGGCACTGGGGTACGAGACCACATCGTTGGGAATAAGAAGGGATATGGCACTGGTCCTACTACTGCGGGACCTGGTCTGGGGTCGGTTTGACTCGCCTGCCATGCTTGAAAAAGTTGTATTTCTTGCACCTTTGAGAACAGGACGGGTACATGGCCTTTTTCGGGTCTCGCGCTGTAGGACTCAGCATTTTTCCACATTGCCCCTGAATGAAGCGATGCCTCTCTACAGTAAATTATTGGAAATTAATATAAAAGAAATACGTTCATGAAAAAAATAGCGAGCGCTTTGTAGAAGATCCATGGATAAAGTTCTGTCTGCTCTGTAGGAAAAAGAAAAGGTAAGAAACCGAAGTGGAAACACTTCATAACCTTGTAGGGAATTAGGAATTTGATGATCCGGTTTTGTTTTGTTTAGTTTTGTTCGTTTTTTTTTTTTTTTAGCGGGGTGTCAGAGAAATTACATCCTTAGAGAAGTGGGAGTTTCTGTGAACTGCGTGACGTGACGTGCTTTATGACGTCATCACTGACCTTGACCTACTTTAGGGACTTGAAAAATTTCAACTTCCAGACGAGATGCTTTATGTTTATGACGTCATCAATGACCTTGACCTTGATCTACTTTAAGGGCGCAAGCGCGGGAGGTCGCGGGTTCCCCGCTGCCATTGCAAACGTGCAATGGCTTCTAATTTTGTTCTTTCCTTTGTTTTTCATTATTACTATTATTATCTTTTTTTTTCTTTTTTTTTTCAAGTGTCGTCTTATAATTGGCCTTATTGGCTGTTGGACGGCACTTAAAATCAAACCTATAAATAAAATAAAATGAATAAATGAATAAAATATAATTTTATTTATCTTGAACCATGTCGGTGGGCATAACCTCCTCAGAATATTGCTCTAAACCTTGCTTGAGGGGTTATGGAAATTCCGAAGAAACGAGCTCGAATAGTTTTTCAAATGAAAAAAATATCGATTATCAATGTTGAGTTTAATCGCCCAAATTCTGGTGCTTATTCGGCGAAATTGGAGCTCAACCTGTCACGTGATTTTTAGAGTCGTTGGTGGAACTGGCTCTTGGTAATGTGACTAAAGAAATCACTCGCCTAATATTGAAAGAAGGAATAAAAACTGCGGAAAGATAAGGAAAATACAAGTCACGCAATTGGAATATTATTAATAATCATTTTGACCAAAATACAATGACTGTAATTTTCCCTCTCGCATTAAAATATTTCTCATTGAAAAAGAAAATATAGCTTCGAAAAAATACGTTCCTGGCTGAAAAAAATATTTGCTCGTTCGAGCAACGAATTTTTCGCTACATTTTTTTTTCTCGATTTTCGAATAAATGACACGCTTCAAAGTTTGCGAAAAAAATTATACATTAATAGGCTTCGTTCGATCCATTTTCAGTAAATATCGTCAATTCCCAACTTGCGCGAAGAATGAGGGTATAGTTTTATAGATAATAACAAAGTAAAGTATGCTGATTAAAAAAGTTGACGAGAAAAAATTCGAGGTAACTCGAAAAAATAATGATGATAGACAGTACCTTTCATTCCATAATTAAACGTAGTCTCAGACTGAAAATATATATACACAGACTCTAGGAATTTCCTGCAATGCGGCAAAAATTTCCTACTATAATAGAGTAGATGCATCCGTACCATTCATAAAACATGTACTTACGGCGCAATCGATTAAAATTTTTTTTTTAGAACAGAATAAATGCGGATAAACTTTGGCATCAAAGATTACAGTCCCTCCTCTACTATATTTCTTCTACATAAAATTCTCCATTTTGCTACTATACAATTCGATACATATCTGCATTGAAGTTTCGCATTGAAGTTTATCACTGACAAACTAGATTGCACGTTCAAGATTGTATCGATGAGGAAAGAAAAATCAATCTTGAGTCAGGTGATTTTAAATGCGAAAAAGAGGCTTACGTAGCAGACTCGAATGATATAAATTCTTCTTTTTTTTTCCTCCTCGTATACTAGCTTATTTTCATTCTTGTATACTTTTACGTACAACCCAGCGTTTATGCTTTCATACACGTTTTGCCTTCATTCAATTTGCGGTGACACAATTACGTCAAAATGGACGTTACTGTAGTAAGAGAGACTTAGGCTGATACACGGAGACCTAATAAATATGGCATTAAGCTGTCAGAGTGAACAGAATTGCAAACTGTTGAATCCGAATTTCCATTAGGAAGCCCTTAACATAATTTTATTCGTATTGTGAAGTGAAGCTTTAATTCGCGATCTCATTGAGACGGAAACGAGTGATTTTTTTCACTCAATTCGTATGATATGAATTTATTGGTTCTTGTGGGTATAATATCGAATCTCTTTCAGTAGAGCGATACAGAAGTGAAGATGGGAGAATAGTGAGAAGATGTTTCGAAAAGATGAAACCATGCACAATTTGACGAGTCTTCAGTGGTAATGAGGTTGCCTGTTCAGCACACTTTTAAACGGGGGTGAAGAATGGCGACGGGTGCCGCTCAGAAAAATGTGGAACCTGGAAAAATTTTTACCTCCGAGTCATACATGATACGTGGAGTATTTGAAAAAATGTTATCTTTCAAGCAAAACATGATGGAAGTAAACTTGAAAGAATTTCAACTTCCAAAGCTGTACAAAGGGTGAGATAAAAGGATATTACTGCTCTTCCACTAGCTCTCACGGAACAGGGATAACCCTTTTTATGATAGGTTTCAGCTGTTTATGATGAGAAAGGGACTTGGAAAAAATTCGAATATTGAGCTGTATCTGATAAGGAACTTGGAAAAATAATATGAATTTCCGATTATATTAGAGCCGATTAGAGCCTTGCTTTTACGATTGCTTCCGAGCGTTTGTTTCTCCTCTTCTAAGGTTTCTTCCCGGTTTTTTCCCAACTGTGGATGTTAGTAAGTTTAGTTTTGAGTATTTTGAAACTGTATATTGGGTGTTGAGTTCCCTCTCAAGGTGGTGAGGAACAAAGTTTAATTTTGACATGTTTTATGTCTTCACTCTGCCCTGACCCTTAAGTTGAAACTTTCCGAGTGTCCCTTCTTTACCCTCGTTACTTCATGGGTGATTCGAAAATTTGCGATTTCACCTTTCCATACTAACTTTATGATGGCTTTATACAACTTAAAATAAACCAAGAAGCCCCCCACCCCAGGACTTCACTAGTCTTAAACTAGGCTTGGCCTGGGTGGCTGACTGGCGATCGCCAGGGCCTCGGACGAGAGTAGGGACCCGTTGGGGCCCCTGAAATGTACCAGCTGGGAGGGAAAAAATGTCGAGGCCGTTGCAGGTTTGCAATGGCAGCGGGAACCCGCAACCTATTGCGCTTGCGATAACGTTGGCACAAAAATGCCCTCTCAGCAAATGAGTGGCTCTTCTCAGTATTATGTGTACTAGGCTTGATATAATGAAGGCTAGAAGTTGAAATTTTTCCAAAGTAGGTCAAGGTCGTCACGGCTGGAAGTTGAAATTTTTCTATGTCACTCAAAGAACAATCCAAGATAATCGTTAAATTGCGAGTGAGCTTGGCCGTAAGTAACGTTGTCGTCTCCATTATTGGAAGCGGCCTTTGCATTAAGAGAATTCATGAAAAATGCTCGTCTCCTTCCGAAGTCCGATGGTACTAAATCGTGACATACGTTACATCATCAAAGTACATCATTGTATATTTTCGTCTGTATCACAATTATATACTACTGATATGGTTCTTTGTACAATGTCTATCTGAAAAATTGATGGTTGTGTAATTATATAGCCTATCTAAAAAAAAAAAAAAAATGTAATTTGTAAATACTCGATAATATTTCTGTTTTCCAAAACAAAAGAGAAGAAAATTTTAATTGTACTTAAATTTTCCTTCCCTTTTTTGGGGAAAGGATGTATCTTTTATTTTCGTCTCTATACATGTAACACATGCATGTTTCTTTTGATTCGTCTCATCTTATCAGTCCTCATAAATACTTCGTTCCCAAATGATCCAAAAACTGTTGATTTGATTGCGGACTAACTGTTATCTGCGAGAAAGTGGAGTATCATCGTGATCTATAGTCGGGAGCGATAGTAACGAGTCGCCGATCAAAAAATGCGCAGGTGTTATAACCTCGGATCCTTGATCAGAGTTGGAACGGTAGCATAGGGGTCTGGAGTTGAGTATCCCCTCTATACGGGTTAGAGTTGTTAGGTATTCGACGATAGTTAAAGCTTGCCCCTTCGTTACCGTAATAAGATGTCGCTTGGAGCTTTTGACGGCAGCTGGCAGTGCCAATTGTTTCTTGTGCTTGATTTATGTCACTATAATGTAGGTCAAGGTCATTGATAACGTCATAAAGCGTCACACTTTACGTCACGTCACGTCACGCCACGCAGTTCACAGAAACTCCCGGATATGGACGTTTTCTGTAGATGTATTACCTTTAACAAAATGGATAGCGGGTTCCCCGCTTAAAATTATCCGGGGCCCTGAAGTGAGCCAGTCTGGTCATGGCTTATAATAGTGTGTCTGGGCGTAGTTCCCAGTTTGTATACAAGGTTTATACTACATAGTTTTATGATAGCGTTATACTAGCTTTAGGACGGGGCGAACGAGCGCGGTGAGTGAGCCACGCGGAAGCCATTGGCTTGAAATACCTTAACTGGAACTATACACCAAGCGCTGGTGAAACTGGTATCAGACCTAACACGCGAGCCGCTCAACTAATTGAAAACGAACAAGCTAAAACCTCACGAAAGGATAGCAGACATGAAACATGATCATTTTCCATTTCACTTCGCCAGAAGATTTTCTATTTAGATACAGTATGAATAAAGAAACACTCCATAAAAGAGGTTCCCTGTTGTTAATCAAGGCAATCCTGAGCAGCCAACGACCATCGACAAAGAATCATATTTGCTTCGTGATTGAAATTTCTTTTCGATCCCCATAGTAAATGAAAGCGCGTACTTTTCGCGCTTGTTTGTAGGGTGCGAAGTCGCGTTTTAGGGAAGATAGTTGACGCAACGTTACTGTCAAAAGCCTGCTTTGTTGATCTTAAGCCTTTGACACGATCACAGCCAAGCGCTTCGGCAAATATTGGCCAAATTTGGATCGCGAACTTCCATACAAAGGCGTGGTACAAACCGTTGCTGATGATAGCATCACAGACAGGTTTGAAACGAACAATGCTGCAAGGCAGAGGTGCGCCTCAACATCTTTATGACGGCACTCTTCATTGTCGTGGACCACCGACTGCAAGACCTAAGGGCCAAAATTAGATATCACACCAACGAAGACCTACACAACTTAGTGAGGCTGAAAGACCAAAAGAGCAACATACATAACACTTTGATCTCCAAGCTACGATATGCTGATGATGTAGTACAGCGGAAAAGAAGCCTAGAGAATAGTAAACGCATTCGTCGAAGTCCATCAAGATCTGGAAAAGAGATCAGCCACTCGCAGACTAAACTATTATTAATGAGATACAATGTTCTTGTAGCCTCCGACACCACCATCAATACTAATTAGGGAGCCTAGCAGAGGACTCTTTACTATATCATATAGCATTTGTTTGCTTGATTCTTATCGTAATGGTACTTGCTCTATATTGGTCTTCTTAAGGCAGGGGAATTGAATGGACAATAATCAAGATACATGACCAAAAAGATCTTGAGAACTCCACCACGATCGCCACCAATAAAGCCGTAGTACTTCCCATCTTTCTGCATAGCGCTGAGTGTTGGACAGTGTACAGGAAACACATCAAAGAACTATAAAAATTCCACCAGAGGAAATCACATAGCATACTTCACACGAAGTGGCAGGACCTGGTATCCAACATAGATTGGACACATCGGAAGAATGCCGGAGGGAAGACTGCCAAGACAAATGATGCACGGCGAAATTGGGCTGATCGGAGAACTCAGGACGGGCAAACAAAACGAACGCACTGCATGGTATGCTCAAAAACGTCGGGATCAGCAACAACTAGAAGAACTTTGCAGAAAAAGAAACACCTCTGAAAATTAATGATTCGGCAGAAGCGACGGAATCTTCCAATTGTCAACAGAAATCCACGTCTGTCTCGACTGCGGCCGACTCATTAGATGAAGGATTATCCTCGAAAAAAACGAAAGCTAGTGACGACAACTATGAATTCATGAGAAAAACGGAGCAAGTCATGAACTCGCGCTCCATGTTGGCTCTCACCGCGCGCGGCTCGAGTCGCCAAAGCTCTCGTGTAGAAATTTTGATATACTGGGTACATTACACAGAATCATGATCGTCCACCTATAGAGCGAAAAAGGAAAAAAGAAAGTTCGGCATTCAGAACTGCAGAAGACTACTGCAAATAATCAAAATATGGATAAGACAACTTTCTTCTTTTAAGAATCATTAAAACCTACATTCGTGTGATAGGATATTGAGGACCTCGATGGATTGAAATAATTTCATCCCCTTAAATTTTTGAAATTCTACATCCAGTAATTTTCGGTATATTCTCTCTATATTTCAATTGGTAGCATCAAAAACATATCACGTGAGAGTACAGGGACAGTAAAAAATTGTTTTAAAAGTATAGTCATATTAATTGTTACGTCGGCACCGCAGGGCTTTCATAGTTTGAAGAGACCCGCAACGGTGTCTTCTGCTTCGTGACCGAACAGCAATAAAAACTAACCACCGCGGAGACTTCCTCAAGTGACGAGCAGAAAAGCTGCACTACGCTTAAAAGTTAAAATCTCTCGAAAACGAGGAGGTCACAAACCGCGGATGGGTTCCTCTTTTCATTCATAATCAATAGGTTACTATGAGGCAAGCGCAAACACGTGAGTACGTACGCTACTCTATAGTTTTCATATTTTCCGCCGAGTGCGGCACTCGTAGAAAATGCGCCCTATACGAGTCTGCTAACGTTATCAATTTACCAAACTGAGTACAGATAGCGCGAGAAATTCTATCGTGATGAGAACATGAATGAATGAAAATATTAATGTTTCTATACGTATTGCAAGCTATTGATTTACAAAATGAGTGAAAAATTTTGAGATTTTTCTTCGCCGTAAAAAATTTTATTCTGAGCATTTTCGAGAGCATTTCAACGATGAAAAAAAAGGAAAATTGCACCTTTACGAGCACGGATTTCAATCTATTCATAAAAGCTTCGCGCGAACGTACAGGAAACAGTCGCCATCTAAGAGAGAGTAAGGAAATTAAATGTACAATACTTAGAATAAGCTCGATTCAAATTTCAAGAACAGAGAAATTCGTAACAATTGCAAAAACTAACAGATGGTTCCGAGGAATGGAAATGAGTTTCGATGCACAATGAAATAGAATGAATGAAACTCGAAATAAACGTCGAGAATAATTTTTTGTGGAAAGAGACGAGGGAGATAGAAAAATATAGAATTTTGTCTAAGCTTTCCGATTTAAAATTATTTGTAGGCCTACTATACTCTTATCACACAATGTCTCACATCATAAAGGCACATACATGAGATGCTTTTGTTTTTTTCACCCCAAAAACCTCATAATTATAAGAAAATAGTAGAAATTTGTGCTACAGGTATGAAATAAAAGACAGTTATCACTAAATAGAAGGACGACAATTCGATCAAAAATAGAATCAGCATCTTGTAAATCAAAGGTTAGACTTCGATTCAATCATCGAAGCTGTATCCCATCGATCCTCATCAATAATGAGGGTCGTGAATACGTCCATCACCTATTGAGGGGTCAAAATTTCGAAAAATTGAAATTCGCGACGGATCGGATAAGGTGATATTTTCGATGGTGTTCGGTTCCACATTTGATTGTGATGAATTCTTTTAATGATGGATGGGTTTAGTTTAGGTTGTATTCATGTCAAGCTATTCCACGAGAGCAATAAGGCTGCGTTGCACTTTTCGTAAAGTATCTTAATAGTGAGGAGGATGGCTGCTTCAACGTGATTTTTTTTGGAAATCGAGTACTACTTACTAAAGTGAAGAGTTGGGATACAAAAACTCTTGAAATGGTACGTACATACTGTGTTATGCATACAACAGTTCAGTAAATAGGCTCTAAAAAAGATATGTAAGGAAACTACAAAGAAGAAATTTTCAACCTTGAAGAAGAGGTTAAGCAACGAGAAAGGGACCTCAATGAGACTTAGGTGAAGAGGGACTGTGCAAAAACACATACGGATACAAACATTGAGCTCAAAAGACTGTGTTCAGAAGCTATACGTCTACTCGCTGTACACGCACTGCAGCAGAGTGCATTACCAAAGGCTAGACCTAAAGACATATCGAGTCCTAGTAGATAAACGACAGAGATTCTGAAATATCATCATCTTCCGAGGCTGTCAAGATCTATCTGGCCCAACGATGAGCCTTCTAGCCGGTGAACCTCCACTTGCTCTGGAAATCATTGCGAGATCTGCAGCATGGATGATCCGCACAGACCTGTGCAACACTGGGGACACCCGTCTCCAGTCAATAACACAGACAACCGCCTTGTGCTAACAAACACCAACACCCCTGCCACGCTGTCAGAAGCAAAGAAGCAATGGCGTCAAGACACAAGACTGAAATGAGGAACAGAGTGGCAAGACCCTAAACACAGTAAGACCCACAAACTCATGCTAACTGTAAAATCCAGACTACGTCTCGACTTTAAGGCCACTTTCTGGCTGACTTCAAAAGGCTGAAGAAATTGGTGCGCAAGGTGATTCGACGTATCAAAAATTTAGAGCTAGTTCGTCATTTGTATTACTCATGGACTTCAATCAAGTCGAAAGTAGAACACGTAACGCATTAGAAACGACGTACGCTAGATACATGCTAGATCGTTGGGGAGACCCCGAATTACCAAAGAACATGGCGAGTCGTGAAGAAAAATTATTAGATAAAGATCGAAGTGCTGTATGGACTTCATTATTACGATTGCGTAGCTGTATACATCGTCATTTTGGTGGAAATCTAGATGTACAACCTGATCGCTAACTCGCCAACTGCTGACAGTAAAGAGCTGCACGTTGATTTCACAAAGGGTATTTCAAAAATAGTCCATAAAAATGACCCCAGGATCAAGATATTTCGTTTCGGAGTTTCTCCTTATTTGATCACAAAATTTCAAACCTCGGTTGTCTACTCTATTATTGACGAGGCGAATGAGTTAGGAGAGTATTTTTCGTTTTCGGATTCCTTGATCCAAAACATGATTCATGGTGGTTCCCAAACTGTTTCTCATGACGCGACCCAATTTCAACTGAAAATAATCTCGCGACCCAATAACAAAACATTTCAATTATTGTAGAAATTTCAATTATTTCACGAACCCGTTGGAACTACTTTGAACCCCACAAATTGGTCCCAAACCGTAGTTCGGGAACCACTGCAATGTATAGGAATAAATCTTAAGCTGATGGCTCCATTCAAGTTCTGCGGTTTGAAATAAAATGACGTCATCAAAGCATAGAAAAATGAACGTAATACAGCCATCAGCTCGAAACTTGATCCTTTACAAGATGGAGTCCCACTACTCCATCCGTTATGGAGTCTTAGAGATGTCAACACCCTTAACCAAGGTAAACTATCATGACGTCATCACTAGCCTTACTTATTTTGTTTGCCACATGTACCACGCAATTGGTTGAGTGAGAGGATTGGAGCTTCAGGACTCTATTACGTGGGTTGCGAAAAGGCTGTCCACACACGGAATAGGCGCCGCGTAGGCAGCTTCATTTGCTAACTTGGATCCGTCCAAGAGGCAGATTGTATCGCTAAGATATTCCTGGATCAAGTGCTCGATAGGTAATGGATGCACATGGCTTTGTAGGGATTCGTGTGTCGAGTCGAAATGAAGATACCGTCGGAGCATAAATATTGGTTTCCCCACTGAAAAGGGCTGGTTGAGGAATCGTCCGATTCGGAAATAAATTTGTCAGCGGGAAATGAAGAGGGGAAAGTTACTTTTTCTGGGAATTGTAGAACCTTAATGATCAACTTCCTTGTGAACCCTCCTCTTTACCTCTTAAGTAGCGAATGCAGGTTCAATGCGATTCTGTTTTCCAAGTCTCGCGTGTCCCAATAAACGAAGAATTTTTTGAGGACGTCGACCAAGCTGAACCAGAAATTCATGAAAAAAATAGTTATTCTTTTCTAATTTTTTCGTGTCGGTCCGTCAACTCCCAAAATGGTTTTTATTTGTTCACGGTGATATATTTTATGATAAAATACACACGCACACGTATTATTTTGAAGCGTAGTTCCACAGAATATTTACTGAGTCACCCTTTCACGAAACAACGGAACTTTTTTCATTAAGGAGAAAACTACACAGTCAACAATACATTAAAATGTCCAGTAATTCGTGTATAGATTGCGATGAAGAGCAGAATGATTTCTGATGTATTGATATTATTCTTTCAATTTTCTCGATTGAAAAAATCAAGACTAGGTACATGAAAAGTTCGTATTTGTAATCCGATTTCGATACTATTTATAAGGAGATTCCTCGTTCATACACGTGTATCAAACTTTTAAAGAAATGGGAGCGTTTTCATAATGCTTTGTCCATAATTTATTAACGAGGAAAAATTGGACTGGCATTCTAAAATGCCTGTTGCTTTTCGAACACTTCCTTCTGCACCACTTCTGGACATGAATGCGTAAAATTGTGTTGTAGGAAATACAGAGAAGTTAAACGGCGTTGTATGAAAGAAACGCTTCCTTCGCGTGAATTACGAGCGTGCGAATTTTATCGTGTTCTATTTTCACGCTATTTTAAAGACTGTGCGAACGTGTAGGCGAATGTTTCTTCGAAATAATCGTGTTTATTTTTCGCCTATAGTGGATCGTATCAACAAATAATCTTTTAGATAGTTTTCTGAGGAATACACGACGCATAATGAGACTGCAGTGCTGAGGGTGTAGATCATTTTGACGCCCTTAGTTCAAGCGTTTGTTGATGACTATTAATTGCTTTTATCTTTCCATAGTTTCAATCATGAAATTTTTCAGGAACGAACAGATCAAGGTAATAGGGCAACAATACTCAGAAATTAGATCGCATGACAGTTGGTACAAGTTCTCGAAGTTAACATCTGAGGAGCTCGAAAACAATCTATACGTTTATAATCTAAGAATTTGGAGAAACTTCTCTTTTTAATGAACAAACGTCCTTCGGAAATATTCATGCAGCCCTTTTTTCAACACACTTGGTCAGATATTCCACCATCGATTATTTAATAATAGAAGTGACACAAGAATGCGATTACTTGCACGACAATCATACTAAATTGTATGCACCACATGCACTCCCACTAGATTGGTCTGTTTTGAAAATGATAATGTTGCCACGGACAACAGGGAGACCTACGGTACTAATTTCAGAATAATGACCGTCGGAGTTGTTTAATAAATATTGTAATTAGGAAGCATTCTACAAAGTCGCAGACGAAATACAAACAATTCGATTAAGTGTAAGTTCGCATAATTTTCGGAGATTTTTTTTTCCAAACATGTCAAAAAAAAAATAAAACAAGCTTTGCGACAGCTTGTTTTAATTTTGTCTTCGTTATATTTAAGTGAGTGGACGTAATAGATCTCTATGAACAAAACCGATTGAAATTGTTCTTTAGGAAAAAGAAAGCATGGCCCTTAAAGAAAATGGGTCTACATCTTATGAAATGAGAGTAGCTGTAGAATAATGATCAACAAAAATGGCACTGTCAGCCACCAGAAAAATTATGTTTTTTGTTGAGTGGTAAGATGTGGACTTTGAAAACGAATATAGTTTAAGTCGACCGCTATCTTGTCTTGCGGATGAACGGGACGATCAGGAGATATGTTTGGTAAAAATTTTGCTAAATTGTAGGGGAACCTCTTGTGATTAAATCGAAGTCTGCAAATTGTGACAGTGAATTTACGGTTGACGTAGTTTGACAATATGTACCAGGAATGAGAGGGTAATGAGTTTTCTGGATGGAAATATTGGAAGGAGTGTCGAATGTCTGCCAAGGAGTGCCTTTGCCATTTTTCTTCATTTTCTTCTCGGGCTGTGCCTAAGAGAAAATTCGCTCTTATAAATGAGTATTTAGCGGCAGATTGCGAGGAGCAAGCGCCTTTAGCTGCCAAATCAACTCGTTGATTACCCTCGATTCCCTTGTGACTGGGAATCCACATAAAAGAAGTACTAGTGTTGTTAGAGTGAAGTAGATGTTGAAGAAGAAAACGAGTGTTAATGATAGTGGGGTTGATATTGTTACTGTAGGGTGGTTTTGTGGTTGCATGTAGGGCCGCGAGAGAGAGTCTGAAGCGATAAGAATTCGGTTATGAGAAGAAGAAGGAGGGTGAGATTGGAGTACGAAGTTAAGGGTCATAAAAATAGCAGCAACTCTGGAAGTTATTTACAACTCCCGAAAAGGAGTCGTAGAAGGCCGCACCGCAACCAGAAGTCATCTTTGAGCCATCGGTATATATAATACGGTAATCGCGGAATTGACTTTCTATAAGTTCAGTAAATGTAGAGGTATGGCAACATTGTGTTCCGGTGTAAAAATTTTAACGGCCAACGATGAAAAATTTCGAAATAGGGGAGGTGTTGATAAGGATAGCCATCTATCGATGAAAGCGAGTGTAAGAGCTTTGAATATTTTTTTTATAATGCGAGATAACAAAGGTTTTTTGGGGGGGATGAAGCGCCAATTACGAGAAATATTCGAAAAGCTATTTGTCCAAGGGGCCAAGCGCGTACAATATTTTTGTGCAAGATACATTCTACGGAGTCGTAAGGGAGGAATTTTTGGTTCGGCTTCCATGGCCACAATTGGTGTCGTTTTTATAGCTCCTAAAATGTGGCAAAGAGCCTCATCAGCCGAGAGCGAGCAACGGAACCGAAGAGGAAGGCCCCGAATGGCTCTGACAGCATCGACAGGATGATGGGATCGCCACCCCATTCGGTGCTAGACAAGACTTGAAGAATGTACATAGTCTGAGAGCATTTGGTACGAAGGAATGAAATATGAATGTTCCATGGAAGGCGACTATCTAGGTTGATGCCAAGGTACTTAAAGAAGGAACAAATTGGAATTTGTTCGCCCTTGAAGAAGATACACGCGTCTGCGAGGTTGTAGGCTATTGGAGAAAACAGAACAGAAACGCATTCGGGAATGGATAAACTCAAGAGTAGTTGGTCTAGCTTGTTTTGAAGGACGGATAAGGCGTTAGTGACGTGTCGAGTGGTGATGGAAACTTGAGAATGAGCGCGGTAGATAACAAGGTCATTGGCGAAGGAAAGTATGGCAGCTGATGAACGTATGTTGAAAACAGTGAGTATATATAGATTGAATAGAATAGGGCTCAAGGACGAGCCTTGAGGAAGACCTAAGTAGTTTATCTTAGCTAATGAAGGATAGTGAGCGTGAGAGAATATAAATGTTTGAGGAGACATCAATTTGAGGATGAAAGCAGTGAAATGAAGGGGAATATTCAGATTTTGTAGAGTTTGTTTCAGAATTGGTAAGCCGACAATGGCGATAGGATACAGCTTTGAATCTTTTTTTGGAATGGGAATGGTCTGAAAATGAGTCCATGCAGAAGGGATGCCGTTGTTTTGCCACTGACGGTTGATGATTACTAGAAGAGACTTTAGGCTACATTCGGGTGTCGAATGAAGGCAGCTGTAAGAGATTCCGTCGAGAGAGACATTCAAGCCGTGGTTTGTATTATATCGTCGTACAACCTACTATTCCTCTCGTTCTCACACTCTTTTTTGTTAGAACTTTAAATGACACCTAAAAATTTCTCTGAACTGCGTAACGTGACGTGACCACTTTATGACGTCATCAATGACCTTGACCTACTTTAGGGACTTGAAAAAAAATTCAACATTCAGCCGTGACGCTTTATGACGTCACCAAAGACCTTGACCTACTTTGGAGACTTGAAATAATTTTAACTTCCAGTTGTGACGCTTCATGACATCATCAATGACCTTGACCTACTTTAGAGACTTGAAAAAAATTCCAACTTCCAGCTGTGACGTTTCATGACGTCATCAATGACCTTGACCTACTTTAGGGACTTGGAAAAAAATTTCAAAATTCAGCCGTGATGCTTTATGACGTCATCAACAACCTTGACCTACTTGAGAGACTTGGAAAAAATCCAACTTTTAGCCGTGACGCTTTGTGACGTCATCAATGACCTTGACCTACTTGAGAGACTTGAAAAAAATTCCAAATTCCAGCTGTGACGTTTCATGACGTCATCAATGACCTTGACCTACTTCAGAGACTTGGAAAAAATCCAACTTTCAGCCGTGACGCTTTGTGACGTCATCAATGACCTTGACCTACTTTAGGGACTTGGAAAAAATTCCAATTCCCAGCCGTGACACTTCATGACGTCATCAATGACCTTGCACGCTGATGTGGTGTTATATTACATACTATATCAGGCATGTCCAAAATTTTTTGGCTAGTGGGCGCCTTTGATTTGGGTAAGGAGTGAAGCGGGTCCACTTTTTCCGATATTTAATGATGAAGAAATTTTCGTGTATTCAAGTCTTGATTTGTCCGCATTTTTCGGGGTGTCCGGGCTGGAAGGAGACCTTTCGCAGGCCAGATTTGGTTCGCTGGCCATAGCTTGAGCATGAATGTAGTATATTACAGCTATGTACACAGTATAGAGGGAGAGGTTGAAATTTTAATCCATGTGTTGTGCGTGGAGGGAGGCTTCCAAGTTACATTTTCGAGCTGTATTGACATAAAATTAATTTTTTACACGCTAAAAATGTGTTCCTCTTTCTATCTAGAATTATCGGAAGAGACACAGAAATGGCTAGCTGCATCGCATGCCGCCAAAATTCATACAAATTGTTCGATTCGTGTAGATGCCTGTCTCAAAGTAGGTGCGAGCGTTCATTTTGACATCGTTAAACGCTTTCCTAAATGCTTCGCGCGCTTACTTTGAGGAAAAATTCACTACGCAAATATTTAATATGTATAGTCTAATTCTTCGAAGACCTTTTTAATTACTCCTACATCACTCGAGACGTGTTGACGTCATCAAATACAATATACCGTTGCGATGCAGTATTTTTTCTTTAATGCGGAACATTTCGATCATTATAACGCAAGTTTTTTTGACGACGATGGCGGGCTCGTAAAACGAAAATTTGTGAACGGTTTTGATGTACTTCAATTTTCGTTATGAGGTCAACACCGGTCTGTGCGTTCAATTAATTCGAGCAAAAGTCGAACGAATGAATTTTACTTTTTGATCCAGCAATAAATAACACTAAAGCGTGGTATTAAAAATGTGTGAATATTGACGTCACAGCGAGATGCAGAAATATTTGCCAACATTCGGGACCACACTCTCTTTGTGACGAACATAGGCTTCAGGAGGGAGCTCATTTAGCAGTAAGCAAGAATAGTTAATGAGAGGAAATCATTCATCTCCATCAAGTCTAATGTGACCCAAATTTCAGCGGGTACGAATTATCGGTCGAAGGAGAGAAGACACAAATTATCGATAAAAGAAGGGGGTACAATTAGTAAATGAATGATACTTCAATCTTTTCCCTAGATAATAAATTATTTTGAACGGAGGAAAGTGTGATGAATTGCAAGATAAATCTTTGGAACAGGAAAATGAATGATTCAAAATGTAGAAAATTTTTATGTTTTTAGATCATGAATGATACAATTTTTTCGCTCGTTTCCGTCGTCTTCATCGAGAAGAAAATTCACCGTTTGCTTTCTTCAATCTTCCATTTCACTCTTTTGTCCATAGAAAATCGTCTTCTTCGTAAAAGTCTACCTTCGCCTTCAACCCCCTAGCTTCTTTGGAACTCAAATTTTCCAATTCCAACCAACAGAATGCCCCCTACTCTATGAGATATCGCTCCGTTTGGACAAAATTTCTCAGACTAGCTGTGGATGTGGTTAAATCAATCTCCAGACTCAGAGGAATAGATACGACGACTCTTTGTGAAGAAGTAGATACGTTCTCAGTAGCTCGGACTATCTCTACAACACGGTGCTCAGATGAACAGAAAAAACACTCACGAAGTCGCGTGAGTAGTACACAAAACCATTTCACAATATTTAAGCGTATCAATGGGCACTGATTTTTTCGTTCAGTGAATCAAAATTGCTGCCGTTTTAGCGCTCTGTATTTCCTTTGAATGTCTTCCTCCCTCTTCCTTTATTTCGAAAACATGGCTAAGACCAGAAATTATGGTACAAGACTTGATTAGTGCAATACGCGTACGTTGAAAAAAATCTAATTTAATGCTCGGTTCGAAATGATAGAAAGCTTTATGAGGTATTAGGAAGGTGGAGTTCTGCGATGAAGCACCGTCTATTATAGTAAATCGACTTCGATCACGCACCCATGTCGAGAGCACTAGTACCTATATGTACGCTTATTATATCTTCCTCGTGGTTTTAGAACGCATCACAAAAACCTAATAAAATGTACCGTGTCTCGTCGTACATAAATAAAATGTTTACTTCATACACGATTTTTATTCTCTTATGTGCTATGACATAAATTATGGGACGAATATACGACGATGTATATGAATATGGTTTATCGTTTATTTTGTTGCGTATCGATTTTCTAGAACACGGTCACACAGTCCAAAACTCTTATGTTTGTCGAATATTAAAATATTCAGAAGTCATTTGGTTCCGTAATCGACTATTCAAATAATGGACAGCAGTACTATTTCATACTATCTACGTATATCAGCACGATCAACCTCTTCTGTATTTGCAAAGTACAGTGCAGTGTATGGTTAACGATTTACTGTAATTGTTGTGCAGGTGAAAAGAGGACAAAGGAAGAATTTTCGACCGCCAAACTGGAAGTTGATTCGTGAGTATTTGGGCAAAATCAGAGTTGATCAACCTTACAATAGTCTTTTTCGTATTTGGTAATGAGGAGTCCTAGAACAATTCAGAAGAGATTTTCTCAAGAAAAAACTTAGGCCAAATCACAACCAACTACTCAGTCTGATAAGAAAAAGGTACCTACAAAAGTACATCTTAGCTAGACAAGGTGGTCAGATTACATACGCCCGACGTTGAACAAAATAGAGTAATATATACCACTCCCTCAACATCAACCAGAACCATCTCCAATCGGTTATGTTTTCCTTCCTGGTTACTGGAAGTACTTGCATACTCATCGCTGGGTTTCTGACCACCTTGTCTTGCTAAGATGTACTTTTGTAGGTACCTTTTTCTTTCTTGTTTGTTACTCTCTCTCATGGTAGTTTATTTACTTTCAGAATTGTGGAGCGCGATTTAAATGTCATTGGATTTTGTTCCGAGTAATTGTGGGACAAATTGCTGCTTGTGGTCAATAATCATGCTTACTACAAGTTTTGTACATCGGTATATTTTGTTACTTGTTGGTGCGTGAATCATTCCTCAATTTTTCATCATTGATTTCAATTCTATTTATAACGCAGACAATGTCAAAGTTCCTTATATTCAAGTACATAATTATGTCTTCAACTAGGTACCAAATATTATACTCGATTTATTTTGATGAGTGCAAAATACACTGTGTGCAGTATACTCAATCTTTTTCAATGTGTGCAGATTACTCAACCGAAAATGTGTGTGCAAATTGTAGTGTGTGCAGATTACCAACTCCCACGCTGCCTAATATCTCAGGTATAAGAATGGATTCAGTTGAATAGCTTTGCTTTGCGTGTGTATACAGAAAGCAGGCCGGCAAATGTACAGAAACAGATGGTGTACCTACAATGTGAGCTTTTCTTTTCTTTTTTTTTTTCCTTCCCTTGAGGAATGGAGTGAATTAAGGATTGGAGAAGTCAGGGAGATCTCTAAGTTTGGTTGTTGTCGTGGTTCTCACCTCAACCTCAGGTTGAGATGTGGAAGGGTTGCACTTCGGGGTCGCCCTATTGATGCCCTGCATGCTTAATCAACCAGACGATCGATCCATGCTATTGTTCAAACAAATGAAGATGGTCATTTGGTGAACAGGGGCCTTCATTGCATCTCAAGTGTTAGTGCGTCTTGTAGTACTTTTGGCACACTGTACAGAGATGCATTGGTTTCAGCAGCACCAGTACAATCTACCAGTACATTGGAAGTAGAGAACTCTACCAGCCACCGTCAATTACTGTTTCATATACTAGGGTACTGTTGTCGAGACGTCATTGTCTTGTTCTACTGTTGTTTGTCGTGATGTTCTGCGCTGACGCCTTCCTCATGCAGATTCTGACAATATTTTACCAACACAAAATAATGATTCTGAGACTTGCTCTGTAGTTCTGCACAGCTCAAGCGCTAGAACAGATCACTATGACAGGGTTTCTGAGACTCTGAGAGATTGTATGAAATCTAAGTATTAATCATCTGTTTCCTCGATCTAAGGATTTGTGTGTGACACTGCATTGTTGAAGCCGCTGCTTTCCAAATTCGTGTACTGAGGCTAGTCTTCAATTTCCGAAGCACCACACATTGGTTTGTCAGGGAAGTGTGTCAATCAAGTCCAGGCTTCGATTAAAGTGACAGGATTCTTTTCTTGTCTGTTGGTAATGGGTCGGTGGAGGGATTCTTTTAATAAGGCTAGAATGTTGCGTTCTGTTCCTACAGGACCCTTGTGTAGGATTGGGGTGTATAAAAGTGAGATCATGGAGGGTTGGGGGGGGGGGATATAGTCTTCATATTTCCTACCTATCTCACCTACTCGGTGAAAAAATTTTAGACATGCTTATTTTGAGAATCGAGTCCTATAGCTATTTGGACGAAGCTGTTTGGCCTTTCATGTACTGCTGCTCTCTGGTTTTGATTTGCAGTCCAGTGGTAGGGTTTCAAGGCGAGTGTAGGACTGTCATCGAATATGCCACAGCACCCAGTTCGGGCTATCCACCAGCAAGCAGTGAATGTATCGACTAGCCCAGACCGGGTCCTGTTATTAGGTACTGAACTTTACATCCACTGGTCTTGTCATGTGCCTTCTGTTCTAGATGTTGGACAACTCCTTAGCGTTGGGTTGTAGTTATCATTTCCTTTCAGCATATCTAGTCTCACCTTGACTGAATAGCCTCCACCCTATCACTTGCTACCTTGTACAGTAATTTGATTATATCGTATGCCCATCCAATATGAATACCGCGTATGTCTTTACTGCACACATTGCTATCCTCATTTTTTCAGCGAGGTATCCGCTATTTATTTGGTTAGGGGGATTACATCCTCACAAAACGTCCGCGTCCAATGACCTTGACCTACTTTAGGAACGAGAAAATTTCAATTTCGAGCCTTCATTATATCAGGTCTAGCATGCAGTATTCTGAGGAGAATTGGATGAGATCCTCCTGGGTACGAGCCATATTATAACAAGAAATTTGGAAGTACAGACACGTAACGAAGTTCTAATTCAAGACGTTAAAAGCACAAAACCGAAATTTAGATAAACAGCCAAATAAAAAGTCAAAAATAAAAATAAAATGAAATAAAATAGTCGAAAATGGTGAAATTTAGATGAATTCACGGCGCAACGTGAATATGCACAAAATGTGCGAACTTCAGCGCGCGCTGAGGGCGCTATTTACAACTCTACAAAAATTTTACAGGAGACCTTTTTTATGTGAAATTTAATAAGAAACAACTTTTGTAACAAATATTTTCCCCCTTAAACGTCTTTTTGTGCGACAATTTTTGCAAAAAACTGAATTTTAGGGTCTTTGAAGCCTTCTGGGAAACGAAGCTCGACCGGAATCGCTGTGGACTTATACGTAGTAAGGTTATTAGGGAGCCATTTCACAGATATTCCAAAAAAAATCTATAATTGGATTTACGTCCAGAATAAAGTCTAGTTTTCTTGGAGTATATGATTTTGACGCTCCAAAAAACAGGTGCAAACATGAGATGTATCAGCAAGCCACCCTAGTGGCAAAACCAAATGATAGGCACACCAGGCAGTGCTGCCAGATGATAGTCTCAAAAATCCGTATCCGCCCTGAAAACAAATTTCTAAGGACTTCGATTGATCCATTAATAACAATCAGGAGAAAGGTATCTTTCATAAGAGTAGATGAGTACTTTTCCCTTGATCGACTCAATATTACGGAATACTACACTGTCAGCCCATAACGAACAGGAGAAAAGTATCTCTCGTACTAGTGTCTAAGGTACCTTTTCCTTGATCGCAAGAAATCCGTATTGCACGTAAAATCTATAAAAAAGAAAAACCCGTGTCTTAATTTTCGAGGACCAAAAGTCCGCAGATCTGGCATCCTAGACACCAGGACAGACGGCCACTGCAAAGACACTACAATACTTTCAAGAAATAATGAATTCGAATAAAGCCTATTTGCAAACCATATAACCTGCATAGAAATTGGCCCAATCCAAGTAATAAACATATATGCTTCCCCCAATCATAGATGAAGACACAATACAGTACACACTCCAGCAGTTGTTTTCGGAGATTTTAGCCGCCGATGGGTATATGAAGGCCTCAAAACGACGAAGGGATGAAATATTTGCTGAATTCATTCTACAGAATATCTGTACAGATTCCACCTGTGTGCACCACAGTAGAAAATCCACTCATGATTATACCAGGAATATCACTATCACAAACTGGAAGATGTGGCTTGATGAAGAGTCCTTATCAGACAACCATAATTGTAAGCTGCGAGGTAATTCCCATAGAGAGACTGCATTTTGCATTGTTTCCGCTTAGTTTGGAAGGGTACGTGTATAAGAACGCGACACAGCACAGAAGCTAATACGTCCCCTCTTTGTCTTTTTGTCACTTTTATCAAAACGAGACTCGGTTCTAGTATTAGTCTTCTCTCTTACTTTCTCGACAGCTTCTCTGACTTTTCTCCGGCTTCCTACTACGACCGCTCCAACTTCATCTAGCAAATCACTCTTACTGGTTTTCTCTTTCGTATCTCGTCGTCGTCACCGGAGCACAACGCTATCCACAGCCTCTCTGAAATCTTTGGTTCAAGTACATTGTCTACTTCCTCTAGGTTTCGACCTTCCAAGTACCTTTCATAACCACGTTTCTCCGCGTCTCTTCGATCTATTCTATGCGGAAACCGCCGGTAAGCTCGTGTTTCCACTTACCAGCTTCGCCTACACTGGCAAGTTCTCGCCTACATCAAAAAATCCTCTTCCTTGACTCTCCCCCCTCTCTTTCTCTCTCTCTCTCTCTCTCTCTCTCTCTCTCTCTCGACAGGTGATAGAGAAAAGTTGCGTTCTCTAACATGTGATTACAATATAATTGGGTGTACAACTGTACACTCATCTTTTCATCTTCTTAAGAAAAGGATCATGCACCGCAAAATACAAGCGTATCACACGTTGTCGTGGCGGATTCATTATCTTTAAGTGATTCAAAAGTTGGTTCAAATCCAACAAATATGAAATATTCTCGAGCCGACGAAAGTTATTCTAGTCGTAGTTAATCTTCTCTCAGATACGTCTGTTTAGTTGGGAAGACAGACTGGACGACAAGCCGATTTTCATGAGGGTAATTTATTGGTTTCTCGAGTCCGTTTATAAGCCTAAACAAAATTTGGACCTGTTTCAGAGATGTAAGCAAATTTCCTTTCACATTATATCGCACGTCTGAGAAAGTCATATACGTATCTATAAGGAATCACGTTCGTTTTTCTTATTCGAGAGACGCTCTACGAAGAAGGATAAATAATGTCCGAAAAACGTTTTGAGCCGCACTTTGAAGTAATTACCGCTCCCTTGCCTGTCATTATTCAATTTCAAGATGAATTATCTAAACAACGTCCGGATTAAACTGCTGAAATTAATAAACACGAAACGCTCACGCATCGCGGCAACGCACTCCATTCTCGATGTATTATACAAGTTGCAAAAGAAGCTACAAAATTTTGGCCGCACTCCTGATTACGAATCAATCAACGTGATTAATTACGCACCGCTGAATTCAATAAGAATAACTCGATTTCCCCGCGTTCCGCGGAATAGGTAGGAATCATTTGGCAGGATGATGCACAAATATAAAAACCGCATACGTTGTATATCTTTCAGATGATTATTTCCAAACACTGTACCGAACGCAAAGGTCGACATAGGAACGAGGCAACCGATACGTCTTATCAGATTGAACGTGCGATCACATTTATAGGCCAACAGCGAAAGGTAACCAATATTTCATCGTAAAAAAAAGCTGATACATTTTTTTCTCCTATCGGTAGGAAAAAAAAAAAAATAGTACGCAGTTTCTTCTTAATCTCGTATTAGGTCGAAACATGGAAATGACATTCCCTAATAAAACCATTTTCATTGCTAAGTCGACTGGAATATCGAATTCAATAATGAACGTATTGCCCTGCGTGGAGAGAGGGAAAAAAACAGTGATACGAAGCACTAAAACTCGAATTTGGTATCGTTCCAAATAAAATTTCAAAACGTGTACAGTAAGTTTCACTTCTCATTTCACTCTGATGTCGATGCTCCTTTGGCTTCGTACCCATTATTCCACACATTAAAATGATCCAAGCTCTTCCGTTATAAACAGGGCTGTTGGGAGTGATTTTATTGTAGAAAACGTTATACAATTTCTTCACATAAAACGAGATTGTTGAAATTTTTTCGATCGTTAAGGTAGATACTCATTCGAAGTCTGGGAAGAAGCGCGCGAAGTCTGTCAAAATGTTAACTACGCGGTTCAAAGAGATAATATATAGACATAGATAAGCAGATTGAGCTATTAAAATTATACGGTTTGTGAACAAAGTAAAAATGTTGACTTTCCAATACAACACCTGAGGGTACACCTACATAGCATAAAGAACAAGAAACACTCAACACACGCACACTCAACATATTTGTGTTGTATCAACACGCGGACAAACTCAAACTCATTTGATTTTGTTGACTTGCTTGAAAAACATTCAACGTGTTGACGCTCACGTAGGTACGCCCTGAGTTAATGTCAATCAAGACCACTGAAGGTACCTATTTAAATTCTTTATTCATATGGTTGAGATACGTGTGGACGTAAAAGGATTCAGGAGTCGAGACGCTTTATATATGAAGTTTAAGACTGGAGTAGAATGAAGAGATGCCTAGCTGCCTTGAAGAATTGAGATGTGATCATTGAACCTCCAGAACATCAGATTCACCACCGTGTGATAACGTGCGCTCAAAAAACAATCATTAGAGTCCTGCTCTAAATATTGAAACGAATTGCGTAATAAGCCGGGCTCCATCGCAACAATTGATAGCCTTTATATTGACAATCTCTGCCAGGGTCATCAGTTCTATTAGGTTCATCTGAACTCAGAAAACAAAGTAGGGCCTGCTCTGTCGAGTTTAATAAGTAATCATACAGCAGGCAACACTGCCATCGTAAATGTAGTTGTCTTTAGATAATAAAGGATTTCAGTTTTCGTCCGGTGTTCGTATATTCCTGCTTATCTCATCATGCTCCACACATTGAAGCATTCCTATCAAGTACTGAGCCGTGTTCCACTGCAACGATTGATGGCAACGACATAGACAAGCTCTGTAAACCTTGTCATCTACAGCATTAGTATTCACCATCACCTGATAACCCGAGCTCCAAAAACAAAAAAAGAGCCTGCTCCAAATATTGAAGCAGCCATGCTAGTGGTCACAAATTGTTTGATAAGCCAGTGTTCCATCGCAACATGAAAACGAAACGAAACTGCAACGTTTCGGAAACATAATCGATACGTTTTTGGAAAAAACGAAACGATTGAAAGAACAAAACAGAAACTCAGAATCAAATTGAATGAGAAACGTTATTTCACACTAAATAAAGAACACCATTTCTGATACGTTTATTGTATTTCTTCAATCGTATAGCAAATTATACGGAGAGGGAAGCGAGCTCAATTAAGATTATCCCACATTATAATACGATCAAATTCTAATACCGACTCACGAATCCATATCGAGGAGCACCTAGCGCCAAAAAATGCCGAGCTCTTCTATAAGGCAAGATGTCTAAGGAAGGAAGGAGACATAAAATACCTTTGGACCAGGGACTGTAGGATTATGGCAAGAATTACAGATGAAGAACCAGTTATGGTAATATCTTCGGAAGAGGATTTGCGAACGCTGGAAGAGAGAAGCACCACTCGATCTGCTAGTACCCGTAACTATAAATAAATTACTAAAATCTTCACTACTGTGGATTATAAGGTTAGTGTAATGCCTCTTATACGTGAAACTCTGCTTTCTGCTCTCCCCCCTCAACAAGATTCAGAATTACTCCCATTCGAACAAAATGATATTTTATCAAAATGTAAGGGGACTGTGTACAAGAGTTAGGGACGTTTACCTATCCTCTGTGCAGAATAGGTATAGTGTCATAGCACTAACAGAAACTTGGTTACATGCAACTTTGGAGAGCTCTTTGGTGGATTTTATAATGTTCACAGGAGAGATAGGGATGAATCATCGGGCACACAAGGAGAGGGGGGGGGGGTACTAATAGCTGTCAACAAAAGCCTCTCGACGGAACGAGTAGACCAAATAGAAATAGAAGATACTCATCGCGAGAATATTTGGATAAAGTTGAATGACCACAACAGTAAGAGAAAACCGCTGTATATAGGATGCCCTCCAAACACGCCGACTAAATCCTACTGTAGAATGAACGATAACATCATTAGATTGGCGTATACTAGGAGACTTCAATAGACCCTCATTCAATTATCAAAAGAATGCAGAAATTGAAGCAAGCTCTGATAAACGTCTGTTAGAACTCGTTGATCTGTTTCAGATAGTTGAACCTACGCTCTTTTAAGACTGTCGACTGTGGTTATCTTCCAAGGTAAAACACTAGACCTTGTCTGAAGCAACGTGACAGAAACAGTGGTATATTCTTTGACTATCTATATTATGTAAGACTCAGAGGTTCGTCGAGCAAACTTGTTCTTACGCCGTTAAGATAGTTCAGAGGTGGATTTATCATTTTCATTATTCTTATTATTATTACCACTTGACTATCCGGCTACGTTACCGCAAAATCGATAAGCACCGGCGCTATGACGCTCGGTCGCTTATGTACTCGCCACTTCAAATCTTATCGGCGAGTTTTGATGCGACGCCACCAACACGAAATCGTGAGAACGGCAGCGTTCTTACATAGGTATATTACTACGTAATATGGACTGCTAGCGTCCGGTAAGAATAATATAAAAATAGTGTCCGCACCATACAGGGGCTTGTGTAGGCTACATGAGATACAGTTATTGGGAGCACCATTGTTGAATGTACTTCCTCTGATTCCCCGCGTCGTTCTGTCACCCATCTACAAACGTTGCTCCCAAAATCTGTAAATCATATTGCCTGAAAATCACTCCTGTATGTCTGACCGCATATTACGACGTGCTAGCATTCCAGATCGTGTATATTCAGAGGGTAACTCCCCGGGTGATTCACTGGTAAGGCGTGTAGACAGAAATCATCTACCGCTCGAGGTCAATATATGCAATACAAAAATCTTCAATAAGATAAGTAAAAATTCGGAGAGAAGGACCGAGGTAAGAAATGACCTGTTGCTACTATAGCTAATGCACAACGAAACTTGAACTACGCGAGGGCAGATTTTCACGCATTACTGTGGACAGAAGAGAAACCGCGGCCCTCCAGCTTTGAACGGATATGCCATACTGTGAGAAAACAGACGAAACTGAAAATAAGAAATGCCAAAAAGTGGCATTTCGTCAAAATCAGCCGATTTCTCCTATATTTTTGCTGGCAAAAAGCGGCGCATTTTTTCACCTCTCAAGATCAATTTGTTTGACTTCACGTTCTTATCAGTGAGGCATGCCCATATACCTAACATCTGAGCCATTTGTGGTTATAATGAGCCATCAGCAAGCAGAAAATTTCTAGAACACCCTTGTAAGCTGCAGGATTTAAAAATGGTCTGTTTTCTGAACGATTTCTTGTACCTCTACTTAGAGGAAAAGTAAAAACCCATGGACATAAACGAAAATTAAAATTCACAATTTGCTGTCACCAACGGCAAAGAGTTGATTATTATGGTCGCAGCCCCTCACTGGCTGCGACAAAAGCTCTTATTGTCCAATGATTTATAATATTCTAAAATTTGTCTATGGAATTAATGTAGTTCTGGACCAGTGTGCCGCAAATATCAATAGCCACTATATTGACTATCTCTGTCGATGTCATCATCAATAGTATCAAATTTACCGCATCACCTGATAACTCGAGCTCTAAAAACGAAGCAGAGCCTGCTTCCAAATATTCATTGAAGTAGCTGATGAGAGTAGGCGCCTGCTAGAGGATCTGAATCGAGTAATGAACCGTGTTCCACCGCAACAATTGACAGCCCTTACATCAAAAATCTCTGTCAGCGTCATCAATAGCATCAGATTCACCTGAACTCAAGAAGTAAAGCAGAGAGTGCATCAAAGCTGGAGAGAGCAGTCCAGCAATTAGAAACAAATCAAGTAACGAGCCGTTTCCAAGCACCGCAACAAAAGAGAGCCACAGCCACTACACATTGACAATCTCCATCGACATCATCAATAAAGCATCAGGCAATTCTTATTCATTGAATGAATTCGTTTTTACGTACAAGAGGAATAATATATTGACCCATATCGTTTCTTAGAGAAGGAGTGAAGTTGGTAGAGGTTCTTACGGGGGATACAAGAGCTCCTTTTCGACTGCTCCCGCAACCATATTATGGACGAATTGATCTGTATCGCCCGAGATTCGAAAGAATGTGACCAGATGATTGAGGTAGCCAAACAAAGAATAAATGCATGCACCTTCCTACAAGTGAATCAAGCACAGACAGTAAGTTGGAGAACAATAAAATTTTGTCGTTAAGAAGTAATTATGAGTGACGGTACAGGATTGTAAATTAAAAGAAAGAAACTTTTCTAGATAGACTTGAAGAACAGAAAATTTATTTGGCACTGCCGTCAATCAAAGACGCGAGCAAATTAAATTTTCAAGTATAATTAACGTGCGCGTTTCATCATCTGGCTTGAAATGAATATTAAATAGTCCACAGGAATGGAAACATCGAGAATTTAAACAACAAAGTACAAACAAAAATAAGAAAAAAACAATAAAAAATACGTCACTTCTCTAGAAACACGTAGAGTAGCATTATAATAGGCTTGCTTCTTCTCAGACGAGCTCATCCGCTTCTCGTGACTCTTCTTTTGTATTGTGAGGCAAAACTTCGCACTATAATACATCGATTATATTGAATCTATTCCGCTGTCCTCGCTGTCCATATCGACTACCTCGATCATGATAACATCAAAGGAACTTACCTCGCCACCGGTATTTCTTAGCTCAGTGACTATGCACAATTTAGGCTGATTAGCTGATAAGCTCACTACCACAGAATGAACTTGAATATTGCAATTGCGACTCAAGGATCATACCTCACTCGATTAGGCGCCTAGTTAACCCGACTTAGAAGGTCAAGGTCTTCAACGTTATCGATGATATCATAGTAACAAAATCGTGATGGGAGCCAGAATAGATAGAAAGGGTAGGATGATAGTTAACCAATTATACAGTATATGAAGCTCCGAGTATGATGGATTTGTTACGCCTACACAGTAAGTACATAGTATAATGAAGGTCAAGGATAAAGATGGTTAAAATTTAGCCTAATATACCGTATGTTTTGTCCAGACTAAGAATACGGGTCACAAAGTAGCCAAGGTCACTGATGACGTCATCAAGCATGATAGAAAACCGCGACAGTTTTGACACGTTCCATGGCGTTTGCGTGCATGTTCGCTTGTGCACATAATGTTGGAACTCGAAAGAATCTTGATTTCAGCTTGAAGACTGGGCTAGTTTCAAAAGTTGTGGGCAGGTTCGCTCTCACGTGCTTCATTTAGCACTAATCTTATACTGTTTTCTATCGTCAGGTTGTTTTGTTTAAGGTTAGATGCAAGATGTGCTTTCTCCTCCTAATATTATGCTCTCGGTGAGTGTTCGTCGTCTTTGCGGGTAGTGACGTACAAGTTCTCGTTGTTGATATCCCCTCAAAGGTCAGATGTCACGAGCAGTCGCTCGGCAAGCGAAAATTCTTGGGTTTGGATGCCGACGTGACGAGGCGGTCAAATTTTTCGCTCGAGTTTTTCATTTACCAACAGGCAACGACCCCCCTCCACTATTGATATCAATATTGGTGCCAACATGATCGATGAAATCTGAAAGCTTATTCGGTCTCTTCTCAATCTTAACCTAGCTCATAAAAAGAAGTTCTGAATTATTTGAAGTAAACCTCGACAATCTTGTCCACGATTTAATACCTTTCCTGGGAGGTAAAAAAATCTCGAATAACATACAGCCACAAAAATGTTTTATGGAGAGGAGAGCCTTTGGTGGTTGCCCTGCGGATCGACGTTGATATTCTGAGAACTAACGTGGAATCCCTGGAAACTGTTGTACAAATGGGAGATTTCCGAACTGTCAATGCTAATATCCGAGTGTTCTTCCGGTATATTGTGATTTCCAAGAAGGCGGGAGCTCTGACCTACTTTGGGTGCTTGAGAAAATTTAGTCGGTATAGCTATATTTATGATTGCCGAGAGTTGAAAAATTTTCGATTTTGAGTCGAAGCCTCATACAAAACAGGTTCCCCGTAGAGAATCTGCAAGATTTTCTTTGCTCTTTTAGAGAAGGTTTTTCAAATTCAAGGTCGCAGCCATCGCCTCTTTGGGAGCTAAAATTTTCTAGAAAAAACAGCCTGCAAAGTGCGAACGTTCTTCCAAAAAAGCCTCTCAAAAAATAAATTTGCTGTCAAAATTAGGAGGCGTGAGGCTAGACAGCAAAAACTAAAAAGTTCGAGGGAAGTATCTTTCAGCCGTATAATATACTTTTCGAACGAAGATTCGATCCGCGTTAAAAACTCGTACTTTATACCGCCTCTCTGTAGGCGTATATCGCCGAGATTTTTAAATCGGTTGATATAGTCTAAATAAAAAAGTTTTCACACAAAAAACGGCACCCTAAACGAGTCTAATACAATTTTTTTCGCTTATTGCCCATGAAAGTTTGACGATGTTCTTTTCACGCACGAACCACACACAATCACAATGCGGAGTCGTATACATTTCAAAAGATGAGAATTAAGAGAGACAGGTATTACATAACGGTAACAGAAACAAGGAAAAACTTGACTAGGCACGAAATTTTTCCAGCAAATTTCTCTTTTTTCTGAAGACAATCGCAAGGTCAGGATTAGCTAGCTAAATTCGGAGAGAGAATGAGAGAGATAGATACAAACTACGTTCGCAGAATATGAAGATTGAATCAGAATATATAAGCAGATAAAATCGCGAAAATTTCAATTTTGCCGAAGGAAAGTTTTCGCGTTGTTTTTCGAGAACTCTTATTAAATCTTAATATTCTACGAAGGTAGCGCCCAAATTCGTTACTCACCGGCTTACATAATTTATCATCAGCATATTCGCAGATATTGCGATTCCCGAAAAATGATATTGCATTAAAAATTTTCGCTCTATGCGTCTGAAGCTACGATTTAGAAAACGAAAAAAAAATTTAATCAAAAACCATTTTGAGGATGAAATAATTTGTGCACCCTCAACTCGTGTCTTTCTATACGTAGGCTGTACTTCGACTTTTATTTTTCCTATATGACTTTTTCTCTGTGGTCCACACTCAATTTTATATTGAGTCTTTAAGACGTCAAGAGAATCTCGAACTCATTCCTCGGGCCTGCGACAAAAATCATGCGATTACAACTAGATACACTTACATAGCGTATCATCGGGGTCGCCGAGAGCCAGACCTGGCCTGGACGAAAATGGCGTTTCTTGCTCTGCTTTAAGGACTTCTCGTAGAAACAGGGATGTCAAGTTCAAGCCAATAATTCGGCTTAAGCTAATGTTTTGACGAAGTCAGTCATTTAAGCGCAAAACCAATCAATCAGCAAGCGCCTTTGATATATTGATTTTTTGCTCCGGAGTCTTGAGCAACTGCGGCCTGCGCCGGCTTCAGTACTGCAGTCTGCCATGTGCACAGGAGTCTTCTCTAATTATTAGTTTTGTGAATGCAGTTTGTATTTAATTTTGCAAATCCTCACAATGACCCATGCCTGGACTATGGGTGCTGGGTACTAGAGATATTCCATTCAATCGAAAACGAAACCACGACGTACGCAAGTACACACTAGGATTTTATGAAATAGCCGATATACAGCATGATATGCTTCGAAAACCTAGGCAGTGTCCCAGGGTATCAAAAAGTGGAGTCGTGTCTCAAATCACCATTTTCAGTCGCTCACCGATCCCATCGATACAATGCGCTAAGACTTCTCGAAAAAGAGACGACCATATTTACGCCTTTGAGACAAGCGTAATCTTTTTATCAGCTTAGTGCAAATGTATAGAAGTTTTTCACGGAGGAGGGGGTCTCTTCCACGTCACGATTCATGATTAGGAACTACGAGAAATCTTCTTGAAACCGATTGAAAAAATAAAATCCAATAAAATTTTCTGGGTATCGTAATTTTTCTTAGTTACTGAACATAACACTTATCTTACGTACCCCTATAGACTGAAAACTGTTCACCGACATTGAAGCACTTCAAAAGTAAAACTCAAAATATATGATCCAGGAAGAAAACACACGTTCACTCAATTTTGTACAAACTTGACTCTTTCAAACTTGAAAGGACACCAACTTTGACTGAAGGAATAAGATTACCGTGGCTCTGGAAAAATCAAGGTATACGAAGACTAATGCCACTCGCTGCGGCACATTTTCACTCGACAAGTGCGAACATGCAGGGTTTGAAGAATTTACAGCGAACACCGACTATCGTATCTCACGACAAATTTTATACACCTCGTTGAAGGGCTGTTTTTTTAAAATTCTATTTCAATTCTCTTCGGAATTTTTTTACCGGAAGTTTCAAAAAATCTCGAAATCGACGATTCCGACGAAAACACGTGATTCATATAATATCGAAGAAGGTGAAGAATTAATTTTAAAAAAGATTTTTAAAAAACGTACGGTTCGGCGGATACGTCTCGTCGCTGAAATCTCGCCGCTACAGCTCTGTTATCCTCTCCGTACCCGAACCATCCAGCGGCGACCGCAGCCATCGAATAATCACATTATCAGCGTTGGTCGCGATAAAGTCAGCAACAGCGAACGACACTAAATAACTACGCTCCATCACCAGTATGTTAGCCCGTTGACTGATACAATGGCAAAGCCATTGGCGTTGTCGAGAAATTCGTACTTGAAAACGCCTCTGCCATACGATCCGACAATACGTATATAGCGAGTGTATTAAATTGTAAACGCGTCGAGACTACAGCGCTCGCGCTGCCGGCTGCAGAACTCGTGTAGCCTCTCTCCTACACACCGATCACCTTTCCCTATAAACTGTCGCTAGAAAATGTCGTTTTCATTTCATACTACTACAATCTTTTTTTTTTTTTTTCATTTCTTCTCTCTTCTTTTTCCCCCTTTCTTCATTCCCTTTCACTCCGTCTTATTTAAGAGTTTTTGTTCCCTTTTAATTTTATTCTGTTCAAAAAAAAAAAAAATACGAATTGGGCAAGGAGCCTCCAAACTGAATTATTTATAAGCACACACGTAACAACGTTGTTAAATATACGCTATTTTACGTAGACTATACGAGTAGCTACGTGCGATATGCAGCATTACGATAGGTGGGTGAAGGAGCGAATTACGATAACAGAGGGACGGTTAATTTAATGAAAATTCGACATTATTATCCGTATATCTGTCGGTGAACGCACACCAACACCCAATTTAATGAACGTATTTTCACCCTTGAACGTAATTGAGGGTGATTGACTTTTCTTTTTTCTAACTGAAAAATAATGAGACGGCTTCAACGAGAACGTCGAATATGAAGTTCCTGCGCTGAGTTTTTCTCAAGCAACAGGTGGATTAATGCAGAATAGCAGCTAACGTAAACAACGTGATTTCACGACGACCACGACCCATAGTACCCGCTACATCCGTCCTCTCTCGCCGATCACCAACATACAAGTAAGCGAACTTAACCTTGAGAGTTGATTCACAAACAGCACCGCGAGAGTCCCGAAACTCCATTTCAACGACTCGACTGATGAACGCGGTAGCTCAGTGGTTTCGAAGAGCATTTAGACTCTCCCAGAGTTGTGGATCCTCGAAGACAGACCACCGATCTAATTGGTTGACAGGAAATGCATGCAAAGATCAAACTACACTTGACAGACTTGGGACCGAGCTTAGAAAGACCTGCGAGACCTTCTTCCCTCCCTTGGTCATCAATCAATTCTGACTGTCCTGACCCGTGAGTGCTCTCCATCGTTCCCGATTCTATGCTAGGGCGACCGCTGCCACGGATCCAAAATTGATCCGAATTCCATTCGTCCACTGTGTAGGTGACCGGCCTCGCCCGTGGTTCCCGGTGTCTTTTCAAGCAGTATCGTCTTCTCCAAATTTTCTTCGCTTTGTCTGGCAATGTGTCCAAAGGACTGATCAATCCGACTTTCGCAAACTTTGGGTAGTTTTTCAGGTTCTTACACCTCCTTCCGTGTTGACAGGTTGGTTCTATGCTCCGTATTCGCCGCCATAACCACATTTCAGAAGCGTCGATCGGTTTTCTGCCCGTTTTCTTGAGGGTCTATGTTTCCACAGCATACATAAATGTCGGCATGTCGGCAGTATAAGAGTTTTTATGAGTTTCTTCTTCAGAATTCTGCGCCTTTTCTTGTTGCAGGTGATGGTTTTCAATCCCATCATTGCAGACTTTCCAATAGCACCAACGAGGAGCCACCGTTATAGCATCGATCAGCGACCCTAGATATACAAAAGACTCCACTTTCTCACATCTGGTCAGCAAACTGGTGTCCGTGAGGATATCCTCTCGATTTATTATCATTATTTCAGTCTTCGAAACATTAATGAATATCTCTCTGACACGCTCAAGCAGTCTCATCACTTCGCTGCCTTATGTTGCCTGCAGAATTGTAACATTGGCGTATCCCAAACTTGATATTTTCCGACCACCCACTAAAATTCTGCCATTCTAGTCTACCAGCGCTCCCCTCATGATGTTCTCTCCATATATATTGAAAAGTTGCGGCAAGAAGGTGTCTCCTGCCTTAAGTTGCGTTCTGCTTTGAACAGTTTGGACCCCTCGCCTGCAATTCTTACTGTCATTTCGCTGCTTCTGTGCAATGTCTTCATTAAGTTTGTCAGGTGTGCAAGTACACCCATCTTCGCCATCGCGCTTTTCCATTTGACATAGTCGAATGCACATTTCTACAGGGTTTCTACAATGATCCGTATATTTAGGATATGTTCCCTCGTTCCACGTCCAGCAACGAAGCTCGCCTGTTCCACAGGTAACTGACTATTCAGGTATGCCTTCAGTCTTTCGTTCATGATCTTCAGCAACAGCTTGCTTGCGTGTGAGATTAAGGCAATTGTACGGTAGTTGGCACATATCCTAGCGTCTTCTCTCTTATGTATGGGTGTCAGTATTGCGTTGACCCAATCACCTAGCCAGGTGACAGCGAGCCATACGTGGTTACACATTTACCACAGGACGGTTTCTTCTTCCCCCAGGGCCTTTATCATCTCCACCTCTACTCTGTCTGCCCTGGGGCCTTTCCGTTCTTCAGTCTCTTAATTGCGGCTCTCACTTTCTCTATTATAATCTCAGATTCTGACACTGTATGTTGCGAGGTAGTAATCTGAGGAGCGCGGTTTTCGGTGTTCTCTTCCTCTCGGTACAATTCTTCGCAGTACATAATTCTTCCATACGTCTAGTCTTTTACGAGCTCTTTGGCTCTCCTCTCTCCGCAGTATCCTGTATTTGTTGGCATATTCGGTCAATTAATTTGGCGCGGTCTTCTCGGCACACTCTCTGTACTCCTTGATTTAAGTCTCTGTATTTTTCCTTATTGTCTTTAGATTTAGCTTTCCTCCGTAGCTTGATCAATTCAAAAAAGCGTTCAGTTATCCAGAGTTGGTGCTTCTTTCTCATTTTCGGTCCCTGTGCTAATGATCTTTCTGTGCTCGTCTGTATAGTCTATTTCATCTGTATCGCTGGCGGGTCTGTTTCTCTGTTCCCTGCCATGGTCGAGAGTACATCACTTTTTATCTTTTGGCTATCTTCCGGGGTGACATGAATGCGTGTATTAACTTTTGGCGTGCTTTTGCGTGGTCGTATTCTAAAGCGAGCGCGTACAAGTTGGTGACCTGATCCCACGCCTGTTCTTGACCGTATTGATTGAGGTTTTCCAGCGTTTTCGCACCATCTGATTCCTTTTTTCCGTATGTATCTGCGAGACCTACTTGTCCGCAAAACGATGTGATTTGACGGGACTTTCCTCTTAACCTCCCTCCCTACAAAAATGCAAACGGTATACAAGCGCCTTGCACAGGCCTGGGGGTCACCACAAAATCCATAAATCAAAAACTTGATAGCTTGCAGTACTTCAATAATAGATTTTCATATGAAATAATACTCGGAAAATTCTTAAACGGGTACAGAAGCCTGATCCTGGGGACTCCAAGCTGACTCTTCAGTAGTATAGACCAGAGCCGTTCCTAGGAATTTGAACTCAAACTGGGAGCTAAAAAGCGCTCTCAAAATTATTAACAGGCGTAGATCCAATTCCTAAATTAAACAGAAAAAACCTTCACTTTGAGAAAGAAAAACTAAGTATGGCTAAGGTCTCTCAAAGGGAGGAGGGGCATACGATTTTTTCGCGCGGAATCACTGGCGTGAGCCTCCCTCCCCCCCCCCACAATAATGACGTTCTAGATTTGCGCCTAAGCGAGGCTGCACCCACAAGTATCGACAACCATTCCCTTACTCTAACACGTGCACTGTGGTTCCTTTGATTCTCGACTTCCACGTCCTCTTCTTCGAGTTCCATTGCTGCATCCCTCGGTGATATTTACGTCTACCCGCAAATCAGGCCTCGTCTATCTGAGTGGATGCCTACCATTCAAGAACGAGATGTGACTATGATTGTACTTTACCGTGGCACATAGTATTTGGACTCTTTCGTGAGAAAACTCAGGATTCGCCCAAGTACACTCTTACAGGTAGACCACACCAAAGCCAAGTAGACTTGTTCTTGTTGGCAGGCTGCAGACTACAGGAGTACCGAACGTTGTTTTACACATAGATAAGTATTGGAAACTCTCACTCTCTTTAAATAAAATTAACGTAATTGGAAATTTTATTACGAAGAATTTTTCCCAATTTTTGGCCGACATTTTACCCAAATCCTATGAATGTTGTCAACTTGAAACGATCTAGTTGCGGTCTTCGATGCCTAATACACCTACAGTAAATACTTTCCTTTTTGTCAGTAAGCACACAAACGATAAAGATGGAAGGATATACAAACGAAAAAGGAAGTTTTTCCTGAAAATTTCGTCGAAGATGAGTCTCGAATTACACGCAATATTGGCGTACAAGTCAGAATATACAACGCGTATCAAATTACAACGACCCTTTTAAAATTTTAGTACGCTTTAACGCTTCGTGTCACTTAATTTTTATACCATAGTGATGCCGATGTCCTTTACCCCTTGATATCAAATGTTCGCCTTTACATACACACGTATCAAGACTTCACTTAGAGGAATTACCACGATTAGAAAGTTAGCTTTTGCTTTGAGTTAAATATTACTTCTACACACAACGTTCAGTTCTTCAAGAAATTCACAATGACCACGACATTTTTTATCAACCTTCCTCAAACAAAGACCAGAAGTGATCACAAAAGTAGAGCTCGATTCTCGTATTTTTCACGCTTGTTTATGATAGTGATCGATTTTTAACTCTTCCTGACAAAGTTGGCATGCTACTATCAGGCGAATATCGCGTCGCGTGTTTAGGAGAATATGTTCAAGGTAATAATCCATTCTTTCTACTAACCTTAATTATTTTGTATACTTGTATGTTCGGTTTAGTGCCCGAATTAAAATAGGTAGTCTATACGCATTCGATAGAGGAACTAGCTCAAAAATTATTCTGCAACAGGAAAACTCAATAATGCGGCAGAAAGACCATAGAACCAACTTTTAGCGATCGCTGAGTACGCACAGCTACTGAAGAAGCAATTCAGATTTGTGAAGATTGATTCGTATAACTTTTCTTATTCTCACTATTCATATTTATTATCAAGTCTTACGCGGCAGACCAAATTCTTTGTTTCGCATTACTAGAGAAAGGATTTTTCGGCAAAATGCCGAAAATCGAAAACATAAATGCCGAAACTACCGTTTTTGCCGAATTTCAGCAAAGAAATGCATAATTTTCAGCGTTAAATGTACTCAAATAAGCAGAAAAATGGTACTTTTTTCGTTAATGCCGAATAAAGCCGAAAACTGAATTTTTAGTGCCGAAAATGTTATCATAAATGCCGAAAAATCCTTTCTCTACGCATTACTTTTCTCCGACACTTACAGAATCACATTTTGAAGGACTTAGCGCACAATGAAGCTGTCTATGTACGAACACTGGTGAAGGCAAATGGACCTTAACTCTATTCAATGTCTGCTTCCACTCTTTGAGTCTTTATGATCGTCATACCAAATGTGAGCCGAATGAGAAAATGCGTGACTCACGGAGGAGGGCTCGATATCCTAAGATTTCACATCACAATCATACTAGAAAGAGCTCACCGCGGAACTTCGAAATTGGAATTCAGTCACAACTTCTGCTTTCTCTATGACGTATATAGCGTAGCTTGGAATTTAGTCGAACTCCTTCTCATTTTCCTGAACAGTTTGGGGTTAATTAGCTTACTCTAATTAGCATAATTTACGGTTTGTGTTATGTAGCTTTGCAATTGTGATACGTAGATACCGACGCCAATGATCATTGATGTCGACGCGTCGCAAAATAAATAAAATAACTAACTAAATTACTTCTACCTAAATAAGTAAATAAATTTTGAATCATTAAAAATGTGCTTTACTTGTTGGCGAACTCCGAATTCGTGTAGAATAGGTTGCCGATCAATTCCCTAATACCCTACAACGTTCAATCTACCACCGGTCACTACGCAACGCTTGTCGAGTGTGAGTTGGTATACGTGCGTAGTCCCTGTCAGGAATGCCTTTCAAAAATTAATTCTCAGAGCTCGAATTTCCGATTAACATTCATCATATTTTTGTAGAATGTTGTACAGAAAGGTTCGATGAAGAGCGCTATAGAAACAGAATTTTGAAATTCGGCTCGAAAAAGTTTTTACAACATCGGAAGAAAGGCCAATTTTAGCCAACCTCAACAGCTTATAAAGGAGATACGGGGGGAAAAAATCAAATTCTACTTCGATAGCACTCTTAATTAAACGTTTCTGAACAACATTCCAGAAGATCGAAAAAATCCGTTCAAAATTGAAGCCTTGAGAATTAATTTTTGGTACCATGTTTTACGCTCGCGTTTTCACGTGTAAAGCACACCCTTAAAACAGTCCCTTTAATTTTGATAGAATCCTCCAATTTTGATGAGAACAGTAATTCACTCTTCTAAATATAAGATTGACCGTCAAATTAGGCCCGTTTTACACCAGAATACGATGGAGACTGTCATCGTTGACTTCTTTGACCCTTCAATCAAACATTCTAAAGAAGTTTCTGCGAGTAATAGTATATTACATACCAAGGACTATGAAGTGAGAATTTTGATATAACGAGGGCGAAATTTTGCGAAACGAGTCAAAGACGAGTTGAGTAGACGCACGAGTAGCAAAATTCTCACTTCATGTCCTTGATTTGTAACATATTTCACTGTACAAAGGGCTGTAAAGTTTAACACCATGAATGTAAAAACGTACTTTACAGCCATGTGTGCAGTAAAATGAAGTTAAGAGGCGAGCCTGTTCTCCACCGGAGGTTGTCGCGATGCGTCTTAGTGTCCCTTTTGGCAGAACGTACACATATTACAATTAATTACTACATATTTGTGATCAGATTTAAGAACACGGTAGTAGAGAAAATCAAAGACTGGAAAGCGACAGAACCCTGCGACAAGGGCGCAGTTTAAAGTTTCAATGTTCTGAAAAATCATTTCTCTCTCTTTTGGCTAATACCCCGCTGAATCGCGACTGATCGCAAATGTTGATTTCGGAGGAGGGAAGAGAAATAAACACGCATCATAATGTAGGTAAATGGGCAACCACCTCTTCTTTTTCTTTGTTACAGGTCAATGAACATGGCAAGTTCATAACCCTCTATTTGTATTTCGCATCAACATGTTGCGTGTTCCGTTCTCAACAAGGTTGTAAATTTTAGAAGCCCATTCAAAACGCCCCAATTTATTTATACTAGGTCCGCGAGCGAAAGTTTTTCTTTCACTCGAGTACATATTATATTTCAAATTTGTCCTCACTTTTTATTCGGTATTTGAGGCCATTCTTCAAAATTGTATTATATATTGTGAACGTTCAGCCTGAACGCATCTGGCAGCAAGTGACGAGTACGTCAACGTTTCGTCGTCGGTGGCACGATAGCGAGACAAAAATGAAAAATTACATCCATTTTAAACTAGCGCGAAGGAGAGAATTTATAGACTGGACGCGTGAATTCACGTGTTATGAATGTTTGTCGCAGATGCCGCTGGGTGAAAAAATAACGATGGACCTAATTTTAGAGAGGAGATATGTCTCTATACGTAAGCGTCTTCAGCAGCTGTGGCGTAATCCTAATTGTTTACTAAATGGTTGCTCATAAATTATAAAATAGTGTATCCGAATGGGATGACAATCGGATGACCATAACATTCAATATTACATTAACCGAGCGATTCAACGCGGAGTATGAATGTTCTTCAACCCTTAATCTCATGCTTTCTACGAAAGCAGTGAAACCAATAATTGATATTCGAAGTCGAAATCCCCTCGGAAATGAGAGCACCGAGTCAACAACTTAGTTTTTTAGACAAACAATAACATAATTTTCCTTCCCACAATTCAAACAAAATAAGATTGAAACGTCTTCACCTAAACCTATGGTTATGTGACAATCTCGAAATACGTTACCGACCGCTTCTTCTCGTAAAAAGGAAATAACAGGGTCAATTATATCCTCGTTTTCATTCAGATTGCTGCTATTCAGCGGAGAGTACGAAAACATGTCTCGAGAACGGTATACAATTCGATGAATTTGTATTGACGTTTGTGTGCTCCGCGTAAAAGAAAATCCGGCTCATTTTGGACAAAAATAATAACGAACTGAAGTTTCAATGAGTAACATCCGTTCATAGATTGTACATCACCGCGGTATACTGAAAATCTATACCTCAGCATTGGCAGAAATTGCGTAATTCGGTAACATTTTTGGCAAGCATTTATGGTACGTCGTTTGAAATTAGGGTTAACGTATCTAGACATACCGGTCAAATGCACGCTCCGAGTCGGAAAATTTTATGCGTCGGTATACTTCCGATTCGTGATAGCGGGCGCGATGTTCAATTTTAGGTAAGTGGCTATCGACATATTCGCTTCAACCGTTCTTCAAGGATGAGCCGGAGTCGAATTGTAACGATTTGTGTTCATAAACTAAGCTTGAACACGAATAAGTTTTGACATTAAAATTGTTTTTACCGACACCCCTCCTCACCATTGAAAATCCGCAAAACCGAGCCCCCCGCTCCAGTCCTGAAATCAAATTATGCCAAACTTCCTCTTCACTTTCGTTGACTCACTCTAACCTCTAATTCTTTTATTAATTGTCTCCTAATTCAATCTGTTTTCCTATGGAAATGCGGTTCTTCTTGACCACTTATATTAGAAATTCAATGCACATCGCAAAAAGAAGAAAATTATTGTAAGGTAAGCGCTTTCGGTTACAGACAATTGTCAAAGCAAATTTTATCATCACTACAATTGCGGAGAATGAGAGATGCAAAACTTTGTTCGCATTCCTGCTACATTATGGTGAGAAGGATGACGTCGTTGAACACTGAGAAAAAAGACGTGCATAAAGTGCGTCATCACAGTTTCAGCACTTTTTGCTGAAACTTCTGCAAGTTTTGAAATCTGTTTTGTATTTTGTACTGAAACTCAGTTATAAGTGATGAATTTTCAGCAAAACTTCCAAAACTGTTTGAAACAAATTGCTGAACTGTTCAGCAATTTCAAAATGTATGTACCTTTTGCATAACTGGTTCAGCATATTCTCCTTAAAAATTTTGTTGAAAGTGTTGCCTCATTTAGAAGAAAGTATTGAAATGCGTTTTGCTTTGAATACATTCACTGTTCAGTAAAAATTACATAAGTGTTCAGGAAAGAGTTCTGCCATTACAGTGAAGCAAATAATGCATAACTGTTTTGTAAAATGTACAGAACTGCAACACATTTACAAGGTGGCGTAACTAGTTCAACAAAAGTTGACAACCTGTGCAAGATATATTGCAGAAAATGTTCAGTAAAAACTACATTACTGTCGGAGAAACAAGTCTCACGTAACTAGTAAACTCGCAGACAAACAATGCACTTGGCTCTATATAAGTGATTTTGTAGTTACTCTGCTGGCGCTTCTCAAGAAGCGCTATTTGAACTGGGCAGCCTCTGGCATGCTTCGGTCGTGTCGCTCTTTCAGCCAGTAAGCAATACGCAACCACGGGCATACTCAAGCCGGTCGTTTCTTGTGTGCGCATGTGGTGGTGTAATGTTTACCGGCTGAGGGAGTGACGCGATCAAAGCGCGCTATACTCGATCCAACTTGGGAGCTACCCGCGACCTTGGACGCTTGCGTTACGGGACGGAGGAGAAGCCGTATGGGTTCAGTATGGCTTCCCTTCCATCTTTTAATGCGGGCGTCCTGGGTTGTGGGTGGCTCTTGGGTTGGATCGAGCAAAGCGCGCTACTTTCGATCCAACTTGCAATGGGAGCTGCCTGCGACCTTGGACTTGGGACGGAGGAGAAGTCGTATGGGTTCAATACGGCTTCCCTTCCGTCTTGTAATGCGGGCATCCCGGGTTGTGGGCGGCTCTCGGGTTGGATCGAGTATAGTGGCTGCCCGGTCCCTGGTCCGAATTGAGGTGAAGCTTTGACCCCATATTTCCATAAAATTGGATTGACAAGCTACTGGTAAGGATTGCAATACCTACAAAACTGGTTACGGAGTGAGTGCAATACAATAGTGCACTATTTACAGGGTAGTTCAATATAGATTACAAAACAGCTCTGCATAAAACGCAACAAAATTCTATACAAGATTGTTGAACAAAAATGTATTTTATACAATTCACTTTGGTAGAAATTACTGAACTAGGTTGGTAAAAAATGTTAAATTTGAATGTATGTTCTTTCTAATAGAACTGTATATTATGCGGTACACCTCAATAAATATTACTGAAGTAGATTAACAAAATGTGTGTGACAGTTATGTTAAAACTGCATAACTGTTCAGTAAAGTTTTGTATGGATATTGCTCAACAGTTCAGTAAGTTTTGCATAACTGTGAGAGCATTTTGTGCAGAAAACCCGAACTGTACCCTTTTTGCTGAATTAATTCATGCAAAGAGTGCTGAACATTTTTCTCAGTGAATGATTTCGGGTTCTTCTAAAGCCAACCGGCGACAGTAAGAGCTTTCTGAATGTATGCATGAGCTCTTCGGACCCTCTCTGGTGTGTATATCTGAGTTGATATCATTTAGGCGCGGACAATTAGGCGCGAAGAACTGAAAAATCAAGTAGGCGCCCATTCAAGTAGACGCAAGAACAATTGGGCGCTTAGGCGCGAATTAATTTTTTAAAATAAAATGAAACAATTTTTAAAAATTAATTGAGCCATTTTATCATTACCAGTATTAGCAAGGGGAATCACAATAACTCTAACTGATATTAATTTTAGAACAATATTTTTCAACCTTAGAGGTAATGTAAACCCTATATTCCAACATTTATTCTGATTTTAATACAAGTTGAATAAATTATTAACAATAATTTAATTAATTAAATTAAAATTATTTATTATTAAAATTTTTAAGGAAATTAATTCGTAATTAATTAAAAAAGTTAATACTTCAAATTTAGGTTACTAAAAAAAAAAATTAGTCAATTGATAGATTATTAATATTTTTATTAATAATAAAATTAATTAATCAATTTAATTCAAGTTTAATAATAATAAAAAATTAATTCAGTTTTTTTATTTTTGATATTTTTTTCAATAATAATTTATATTTTTTAGAATTATTTATTTTTATATTTTGTTCGGATACAGTTTTGAAAATTTTATTAATGTTTTTTTTTTTTCAAATTTTTTAAAATAAATTATTATAATTTATGATTAAATTAAAAAATATTTAATTTAAAAATATTTATAATTAAATAAAATCAATTTTCTTTATTGAATTAATATTTATTTAAATAATTTTATAAATAAATTCTTTATTGCAGAGGGAACAGATTTAGGCGAACCAAGTTACAAAAAATATGTCACGGCGTCCAAGTGAATGCGGCGTTTGATTGATTGTTGCGCCTAATCGTCCGCGCCTATATGACCGTAACCCGTATATCTGCGCTCAAGAAGATGGTCAGCAAACACAGAATGGCTTAAATTCTTGCGGACCCAAGCGTCAACATTCGTAATGGCTCTGGTGATCAACGTCCTGCTCTATTCATCAATGTAAACGCTATGGATATGATTTGCATTTAGTTACCTCTTTCTTTAGGAGTATCGCCATTTTTCGTAATATGGATAGCCGTAACTTGCAATCTCGCATCAATTCGATATGATCATACTTGAGACGATGAACACCGCTCTTCTCGTGAGTATAGGGATACCATTCTTGAGGTTGACTAGAAGTTGGCCGAGGACATTAGAATTATAATAAGCAGGTCGAAAGCCAAAAGGACGCAGTACCCTACTAAAGGTGCTGGAGACTCTATCAAGATAGGAAAACTTGGTCCAGTTACTCTTCCGAAGCGAATTATGCTCATGAGCGATGGAAGGGGTGAAGTCGATACATTGGCGGTCAATTCCTTGTGGATCAAGCGGTCAATATCCTTGTAAACGACGAAGTTTTTCAAGACAACAATTTTTTTTCGAAAATTTGAGGAATATAGGATTAGTAGCCAGGCGCCATGGCGTTGAAGGCGGCAAGGAAATGGATGGTAGTCCCAGAGGTTTCCTGAAGACACCACACGATACATTGTGATGACTCGCTAGTTCAGTCATGATTTCCACGGTTGTTCTTGTTTCCAGCCGGAGTTGGTTTCAGTTGCTTTCATGGCATTCTGTTTTCTGTGGCTCTATTCAAGTCGTTTTACTCGTTGGAGTATGTCATTCAGAGCCACTTATCCTCATAGTAAAACTGATGGAAGGGTAAAGACTGTTAACATTAGAAAGAAAATCTTTGAGGATAAGAGAAGAGCGACATCATCTGTAGAGGATATCATCAACGTGCCTGCACCAGTAAGAAATGTGAGTAAGGATTTTAATTCCGTTTTCAAGCAAAAAATAACATTCCTCCAGCCTTCAGAAACAAACAAATCCCGCTTCAATTCGAACACTCTCTCAATGAACCTTTCACACTCCAACCTCTTCTACGTATTCATACGTCGTCTGCACCGTGGACCGTCATCTAGCCCACCATCCGCTCAAATCTCGGACAGAAATCCTCAAACTAACAACAGCACCTTGACTATTCACTCAAAAAACCTGATGTCTCTCTGGTGGCTCAAAAACTAAGAACAAAACGGCCTACGCAAATTCCATACATGGATCCTTCTCCCATCGCATCTGTAACATAGCCTCCCCATGTTTTAGAAAAAAAAAAAAAAGGTTTATTACGGACGTAACAATTTATTTCGAGTACACGGAGGTAAAAATACAACAGTAGAACTCTACGCGACCGGTTTCGATCAGTTCTGTGCTGATCATCTTCAGGACTGAAATATAAGTACACTATAAAACTACGTAAACGTTCGAGATGTGAAGAAAAGCGAGAGTGGTGATTCAGCCGGGTGACTCGTAACGGAGAACGAAGCGAATCAACGGGTCTAGAACTGATGTACTAGATGAGTTCGCTCCCCCTGGTTCCATCCGCTTCTGGGCCAGATACGTTGATGATATCATATGCGTTTGGTGAGGTTCAGATGCTGACCTACAGAACTTTTTCCAAGCTCTAAAAACTCGACCATCCCTCGAGAATTCGGCCTCGCGGATTTCCAATAGTGAGACGGAGTGCCGGTCAAGATGTCAAAACCTATCAATCAAGGGTGGAAGAACTGCACTCTGCTATCATACCAATAGTTCAAACTTATAAATGGAGTATAATTTGAATTATAGTAAAATTTCACATCTCGTAATAGTGCCAAGCTCGAAGCAGGGAAATATCATGTCGCCTTAGTTCGCGTGCATTCATTAATAATACTCCCACTACATTTCGAATCGTTTAGACTCCAATCTAAATTAAACTGTATTCGTTAAGTGTATCCAGATGACTCGAACAGAATGCATGAATTCGTGGAAATTTCTTCTTCGTCCAGCCATTAGAAACGTAATTATAAATTTTTGTATATCGTTGTAAATTACATCATTCATAATGTATAGTGAACGCACGAGTATGAACGTTATTATAATGCAGTGCATAATAAAGAAAGAAAAAAGAAGAAAAAAACAAGACCGTCCCTGACCTACCTGATTATTTCGCGTGCGCTAAAATACGCGAAGTTCAAAAATTTGTGTCGAATACTGCAGCGGTCTCTATTATAGAGCGCACGATTCTCTGTCACTGTTACACAAAAGTTTGAGAGCGATGCACATCAGTTGCAAACTTTTACCCGAGAACGTACACGAAAAGACGTACGTCCTTCTATTTGGAATCAAGAATTGAATGATGAATGAATTTTATGACAGTCGCTAAAGAAACCGGACGAAAAGTGAAGGAGACCAAAAAGCTTCAAAATTTTCGATAAAATTAAACTTAACGCAAAATTTGGATTAATGATTCAAATTACCCTTAGATGCCGACTGTATAACTTCCTTTCCGATCGTATGAAAAGAAATACGGATGGAACATGTTACAAGGAAGAAAAAAGGGAAAGTGAAATAAACACAACTGCAATTCCGCGTGCTTAATTTTAAAGCTATGACGCAGAGCACACTCTGCAGTCCTTTCGTCGAACAAACATTCGACTAGAAAGACCATGCGGCAGTAGAGAGCATTCAACCAGGATATTTTTAGAGGTTAAAAACCATTCGCAACTCTCTCTATACTTTTTTCCTACTAAACACAGTGAAATGAGCTACTTTATAGGGCTGTTCTTCTACGTACACCGTATTGCATACTTATTCGCCTGTTCACCATCAGGTTTTGACTTTTAGAAGATGCTTTCAACGTCCTAAGGTACAAGAATTATAAAAATATAAAATATTTCAGTGCAGGTCACAGGTATAACTGCAGGCCAAATTTAAAAAAAAAAATACTCTCGAGGATGAAAGTAAGGAAGAAAAATTTGAATTCTTAATTTTCGTGGACACTGAAAATTTGAAAAATTCGTACAAGTTATCCCCTTATTTTCCCGAAAGAGGGCATCTAAGCACCAAAAAATTTAATTTTTCTCAACACCTTTTTTCAGCCTTACGATCCATGTCTCTCGATTTCCTGTCACCTCTAATTTTATTCTCTTTCTTTGCTCAATTACTTCTGCTCATTTGCTTGATAAATGATCTATTGGTCAAATCCACAAGAAATTTCTTTAATTTCCTTTTATTCTTTTTTTCTCAAGTAAAAGCATTTCTACAAGATCGCGACAGAATATCAGACAAAATTATTTTCTGAGTGGTCAGACAGAGAAGAATTTTTACTTAGTTTCTCTTGTCAGACAAATTTACTCTTTGCATTCACTTTATTTACATTCACGAGGATGGACTACCGAATGTTACTCATAAGGGTTATATGGAAAACCAATTTACGATTATTTATTTACTTCCGAATATTAAAATATGAAAGAGAGAATAAACATTCTACTGCTGTTGCACGTATAAGTTCATATTTTTACATTATTGTACACATCTATTTTTGCGATGCAACAAAACTATACATTATGCTGTCGCCATAATGTAATGTTCCATCTCTTTGCTTAAGGACTCCATCCTGACGGGAAATGGCGTCTACCGTTCAATTTGTAATGATGGTTACTATGTATGTCTGCATCACCAACCGAACTAACAAGCTTTTACTCTCCCCGGTAAAACGATATGTACTTATATTGTCAAAAATAAAAGAGTATACCTATAGAGAATACAAAAAGTCTCTCTGCTATGTTTAAACATGCACGTTTTAATCCATCTGTACCATTAAAGATTCTTTACAACTCTGATAAATCCTAGCCTGTTGGTTCAATAGCTTGACGAAGGGACGGTAGCAGACTTTAAGATCTTTAACTCGATCTGCTTAAAATTTAATGTATGCAAATTTCGACATGATAGGTCTTTGATTCCCACACAGTCTTCCCATGGATGGACCATTTTCTGCATTTGTAGCTGATGTTTACGTGAACAACTTTGCAAATCGTTTTCTCAGTTGGTGTGGTTATAGGACTAAGAAAGTACTAAAGTACCTGGGCCTCTGGTTCGACAGTAAGCTCAGCTTCCGTTACCACTCCAAGATGCATGGTGGCGGAGAAAGCTTCGAGGGTGGTCACACGTTTGTTCAACCTAATGTCGAATTCAGGAGGACCTCGGGAAGCTGAAAGAAGATTAATTATGAGAGTAGCGATGTCAGTGTCCTAGTTTGGGCCAACTCCATGAAGATCGCATGTAGAGGAAGAGAGATGGAATAAATCCAACGAAGAGCTGCGCTTAGGTGTGGTAGTGCCTACCGCACTGCGTCGACGGATGCTCTTTGTGTATAAGCACGTACGAACACCGCAGACCTGCTTGCAGAAGAGCGAACAGCGTTGTTAGAGACAAAGATGAAAACGAGGACCACCAATCAAGCCTTGCGGGTCAAACAGGAGGCATGGCGCTGTCGCTCAAACAGCAAAGGGTGAGTGGAACCGCGTACTAATACGTGATCTTAAGACCATGGCCAGTCGAATTTTCATCTCACACAAATGATGAGTGACCTTGGGTTCTTCACCAAGACCCTACACAAAATGGGGAAAGTTGAGCAACCGCCACGTCGAGTTCACACCGTCAAGAGCGGGATGATGGACCACAACACACCATCTTCGAGTGTGAGGCGTGGAGACGTGAGCGGGGTGAGCTAAAACGGGCTCTCTTTGAGATCGGGGAAGATGAAGAACTCAACCCAAGTAATTTGGTCCCATGCATGCTGAGAACAACAGAAGTGTGGAACCTATATGGCCTCTCACATCTACGTGTACCATCCCTCATGCTGCTGCTACTGCTGCTATCGCCACATCTTTTCTTATCAGCACCAGCACCACCAGATACAGGGCGCTCAGGAGGGAGCGCCAAAAGAAGAAAAAGAGGGCAAGCACAAGACAAAAGCCAATCATAGAGGAGAAGAAAGAAGAAGCCCCCCCCCGCCCTGAGAAACTAGTGTTGCGAAGCTTTACGGGTGAACTCCTAGAGAGCTCTCAATGGTGACTGAAAACTCTGATGGAGGAGTAGATATGCGTGGGTCCATGGTACAGGACCACCTGAATCACAGGTTGCGTGCTGAGCCCTCCCTTCGTCAATATGGTAGACCCCTTTAGTGGCCTCATTGACGGATATTGCACAGCGCGCGGAACTCGAGGAGAAAATGGAACCAGAAAAGTCTTGATTCGAGCCCTCTGGACTCCCGACGCAATGCTCTAACGGGTGGATACGATGCCGGAGATGGGGTTCCATGAGGACCACTTTGGACGAACATACGCCCCCGTTTCTTTTCAAAGGCGATCTGACGTTCTGACGATCCATGTTTTAGCGGGGAAACCGCTGTCCATTTTGTTAGGGGGATTACATCCTCAGGAAACATCCGCGTCCGGGAGTTTCTGTGAACTGCGTGACGTGACGTGACGTGGGGCGCTTTATGACGTCATCAATGACCTTGACCTACTATAGGGACTTGGAACAATTTCAACTTTCCATTTTGTTAGGGGGATTACATCCTCAGGAAACATCCACGTCCGGGAGTTTCTGTGAACTGCGTGACGTGACCTGACGTGGGGCGCTTTATGACGTCATCAATGACCTTGACCTACTATAGGGACTTGAAACAATTTCAACTTTCCATTTTGTTAGGGGGATTACATCCTCAGGAAACATCCACGTCCCAGAGTTTCTGTGAACTGCGTGACGTGACGTGACGTGGGGTGCTTTATGACGTCATCAATGACCTTGACCTACTTCAGGGACTTGAAACAATTTCAACTTTCCATTTTGTTAGGGGGATTACATCCTCAGGAAACATCCTCGTCCGGGAGTTTCTGTGAACTGCGTGACGTGACGTGGGGCGCTTTATGACGTCATCAATGACCTTGACCTACTTCAGGGACTTGAAACAATTTCAACTATCCATTTTGTTAGAGGGGATTACATCCTCAGGAAACATCCTCGTCTGGGAGTTTCTGTGAACTGCGTAACGTGCCGTGGGGCACTTTATGACGTCATCAATGACCTTGACCTACTATAGGGACTTGAAACAATTTCAACTTTCCATTTTGTTCGGGGGATTACATCCTCAGGAAACATCCGCGTCCGGGAGTTTCTGTGAACTGCGTGACGTGACGTGGGGCGCTTTATGACGTCATCAATGACCTTGACCTGCTTTTGGGATGAACAAATTCAAACTTCCAGCCGGGATGCTTTATGACGTCGTCAATGACCTTGACCTTGACCTACTTCAGGGATGGAAAAATTTCAAATTCCAGCCCTCATTATATCAGGCCACTGTACAGTATGAGAAGAGCCCAGCCAACTCATTTTCTGAGGGGGCATTTTCACGCCGACGTGATCGCGAGCGCGGCAGATTGCGGGTTCTCCGCTGCTATTGCAAACCTGCAATGGCCTCTAATTCTTTTTGATATCGACCTTTGTGGATTGTAAATGATAAATTTGTTACATTCCCTCCACCTCTTATTACTACCTAAAAGAGGAAGCAACGTTTTCAAAATTCAATTCTTGATTTTCGAGAAAAACGTAAAGAGGTCGACCGATTATTACGTCATACGCAGGGATTTCCATTCAATAGAAATAGCTGCAAAGAAATCTATGAATCTACCGCCGACCACGGAGACTTAGTTGGACAGTGGTATGGAAAAGTGGATCTTACTTTCGAATACTGTTGATAAATCAGATGACGATCAATTATGAGTAGATTGTACAATAAATTATCAATTTTTCAAATTTGCTGGAAGTACACAACGTTTGAGTTCAGTTTTAGGGTGAAACTATGCTGTAATTAAGGTTTACTGAAGAAAAGAAAATCTATAAATACATAGATAGCTCGAGTCACAATTCAAAGGATGCTCCGACAGCTTCTCATGAAAAACATAATACCAATGGGGAGGGAGGGGGGGGGGGGGAAGAGTCGGATGACTGCGAAAAAATCGAGAAAAAATAATACTTTTAGACTAAGTAGTGCTCCGAGTCAACATTTTTAAAACTCTTCACTCGAAAGTGCAGTTGAGTAAATGAAACTGAACTTATCAAAAACAACGGAAACTGAATTGATTTTAATAAACTAATCACTCGAATTATTCCCCTAGAGCTGTTCCGGATTGGGTGGATGATGAATGGGACGCAGCATCAAATTTGTACCGCTCAGACATTTCTTATCAATTAGGACTTCAGACGGGTAGAGCCCTTTCTAGAGGAATTATTTCTGATAGTCGTAATTCGACCCCGAAGATGAATACTGTGTCTTCGAAACGTCGGTCAATTTTATAAATAGAAAAATTTATTTCTGGCGGGAGAGCTGAAAAGTGATTAATTTTTTGACAATTTTCGTCAGGACAAGTTCTTTAACTTTTACGTGATAATGGATTGATTTTGAAGAAGATGGTACCAAATACCAACGTCGCAGTTTACTGAGAGTCAAAAGCTCTGTTTAGTCGCAAGTCAAGAAGGACTGCGTCGAATGAGTAAAAGCTCGAATTAGGTGCCAACGAGCAAAAGCTGGGCCACATACTTCGTGGACTTTGAGCAAGCTGGTCGATTGACATCGTAAGGTCATTACCTCTGTTGCAAGGGAATGAAGTGATCAGAATAGAGCTGACCATTAACCAGATGCTGTTCCAACCAAATTCATCAGAGCAGAGTACGTTGTTGGTGTCGATACAGAACTCTGACGTGCAGGGTCGGTAGCCTGAGTTAAACCTTTTTAAAGAGGTGGAAGCTCGTTGTGGTCTTGGAAAAAGGACAAATGTTTTTTACCTCCAGTCGAAAGGTAGTCCAGTCAAATTAGACAAAAAAAGGACCCTAGGTGGACATGAATGTGCCAGTATATTTTTTTTCGTGAAAGTGGTCAGAAAGACCACCTAATGAAAATACTGAAGAGTCCACAGCGCCCCGCCTCCCGGAAAGCCTCTTTGTGACCACCGTTGCCCCCCAAAATCCAGTTTTTTGCAATTTTCTCGGAAACTACGCACTTGAGAGAAAAAAGTTTCAAACAAAAGTTGTTCCTCATCTAATTTCTTATAAGATACATTACCTACTTATTACTCTACGCCTACTGGTTATCTTGAAAATTGCTGACGAAGCGTCATATTTTGCACTTTTCACGTACTTCATCCTACTTTTTCGCGATTTTCTCAAAAACTACGCGTGTTAGAGAAAAAAGTTTCAAACAAAAATTGTTCCTCATGAAATTTACTATAAGATACATAATTCAGTTGTCACCCTACTTCTGTTGGTACCCTCAAAAATTGCTGACTAGGCACCGTATCATGTACTTTTCGACATTCAACGAAAATGAGGAGAATCATTCCAGAGCTCTCATTTCTCGTGAGCGTCGACCCGCTTTTGTTGTTTCAACGAATTTGTTTAATTCAGCAAAGATCGAAAATTGACGACCTGAAAAGCAATTTTGTCTATGAATTGTCTCCATACCCATTGAGTCTTTTCGATGAAATGAGTAAGAGAAAAGGAACAAAATCAAAACTATACGATCTTCTCCCTTATTCAAATTCTGCAGATTTACCATCAGCTGTGGATTTGAAAAATTATGTACTTGATGGCGGTTTCCTGCTGCATCGTGTCATTTGGAAGCCGGGGCTAACTTTTCAGAGCATTTGCAAGCTGTACCATAATTATATTAAAAATCATTTTGTAGGAGAAATTACTGTGGTCTTTGATGGCTATCCTGAACTCAGTCTCAAAGGAAGGATGGTTGTTGATAAATGAAAAACTCAAGCGAAAAATTTAGATCACCTCGTCGGGATCCGAACCCGAGACCTTTCGCTTTCCGGGCGACTGCTCTTCCAACTGAGCTACGAGGGCGATCAAATCTTCCGCGAATTTTTCCAAGTATCAACGACGAGATCAAGTACGTCACTTCGGATCCCGACGAGGTGATCTAAATTTTTCGCTTGAGTTTTTCATTTATCAACAACTATCCTTCCTTAATATTACCACCGCACGTAATAAATAGTGTCTATCTTAGTCTCAAAGGCTGGGAAAGACAACGACGTTATAAATCTACTGCAGCAGCGGATGTCGTTTTTGATGAGAAAACTACTTGTGTCATCGCTCAGGATAAGTTTTTATCCAACTCAAAAAATAAAACGTCGTTCATCTTCCTACTGAGCGCATATCTTCGTGACAATAATATTTCAGTTATTCAGGCTGAGGACGATGCTGACCAGTTGATTGTCACCTCTGCCATTGAAATACACGAGCAATCTGAAGGAGCAACTTTTGTAGTTGGAGATGATATTGCCTTGCTCGTTCTTTTAACAGCCCTAAACAAAGATTCGCTTCCATTTTTATTCTTCCTCAAACCAGGACGTAAAGGAGTAGCAGACGAATTTTTTAATATAGCAGATATTCAAGATGAAATAGGTACCCTGGTTGAAAGACAGTATCTTATTTCTGCATGCATTTACTGGCTGCGATTATACGTCGGCAATATACCAAAAAGGGAAGCACAAGGATGGAATACGTTTACAAAGTACTTATGCGCAGAAATTGCTGCTGTTTTCAATTGTCCAACCTCGAGTCGGGAAGATATTTACGAAGCAGGATGTAAATTTTTTAGCAGATTATACAGAGCTAGTTACAAAGTGGAAGAAGGTGGATTGAATTATCTGAGGTACGTTTTGTTTTCGAGTGACTCTACTAAAAAAGCTTTCAGACTAGAAAGTTTGCCTCCGACTGCAGATGCTGCACGACTTCACTCTTATAGGGTGTATCTAATTATCCAAAAATGGTTGGGTAATGAGTTAGATCCAAGAGAGTGGGGTTGGAGAAAGGGCAGCCACATCAGTGTTTACGAATCCGTTGAAACCACGCAGGATCTGGTGCCACCACAACTCATGAAGAATATCTTTGGTAAATGCGCTCGAGGATTTTCAGCTGCATGCAGTTGTCGTAAATTGGGTAAGATTTCGATACTTGTACCAACAGCATACCATTCCCTTCCTCTTTCCTTTTGATTTGTCTCTATAGTCGAAAATGTATTCTTAATTGTTTCAGGATTGAGATGTTCTGCGGCGTGTACTCATTGCCAAGGCATATCTTGCCTTAACTGCGCGACCATGAATGAGGTGGACAGTGAAGATGAGCTCGATCTTCTCTAATTGAGTATCTTTGTTTTGAAATTTGTGAAACAATTTGTAAAATTTAAAAAATATATGAATGTTATGTAGGTGTTAAAAATTTTGGACTAACTATTCAATGAATTTATAGCAGATGTTTAAAATTTTTGAAAAATTACACGTAAACGATTTTCTCCCTCATTGTGTAGGTTTCATTCAACCCCTCAAAAAAGTCAGCAATTTTTGAGCGTACCAATAGACGTAGGGTGACAACTGAGTAATGTATCTCATAGTAAATTTTATGAGGAACAATTTTTGTTTGAAACTTTTTCCTCTAAAACGCGTAGTTTTTGAGAAAATCGCAAAAAAGTAGCATGAAGTACATCGAAAGAGCAAAATATGACGCTTTGTCAGCAATTTTCAAGATAACCAGTAGGCGTAAAATAATAAATAAGTAATGTATTTTATAGGAAATTTGATGAGGAACAACTTTTGTCTGAAACTTTTTTCTCTAAAGTGCGTAGTTTCCGAGACAATTGCAAAAAACTGGATTTTGGGGGGCAACGGTGGTCACAAAGGGGCTTTCCGGGAGGCGGGGCGCTGTGGACTCTTCAGTATTTTCATTAGGTGGTCTTTCTGACCACTTTCATGAAAAAAAATATACTGGCACATTTATGTCCAGCTACAAGTCCTAATTTGACTGGACTAAGGAAAGATTGAGCACAGTCATCGAACCTTCAGAGCTGCAATTGAGGCAAATCTGACAGAAGCGACTCCCAGACTAATTATGTCTGGACTTCAATTCAGACACAAGTGTGTCGGCGACGGAGATAACTCACGGTACCGACCTGAAGTTGTTGGGCGAATCAAGTTATACTCAATAGAAGGGAGAATTGAAAAAATTTCAACCATCAAATGAGTTGGACTTGAAATTTTAAATAGCAAGATAATATTCGACAAGAAATCAACTTAGAAAATCTTTGACTTTTGAGCTCTATGGACAATTTGATCGCAACTTTCCAAATCTTACAATTTCTTTGAACATGAACCGTCATGATTTTGGATATCTATAGAAAATGCTGATAGCGCGCGATCACAAACAGGAAATTTCTTTCATTTGGACATTGTCTGGGTCCCAATTACAACCAACGACAATAGATATTTATCACCTCCTACCCTCCGACCAGCTGTTAAATGTAACAAAAAGGTGACAAAAAAACGTGACGTTGGTCGTAATTGAGAACCTGATATCTATTCGTTCCTTCAAACATGAGATGGATACTATTGATATGAAAACATTACTTTTAGACTCAACTTTTGAGTTCTACTTTTACCCAGAGAGAAAAACAAATGCATCAGAATCCAACTTCCGCGATATTCCTCATCAATTTCAACCTTCGACTAGCATTCTATCTTTCAACCACAATCAAAAATTTTCCTCCAATTTGGGTCCATTTAAGAGAAGGGTGGTGTTGATAGACTTGAGTGTTGTAATCTTACGTACTACCTTTCATCCCAACTGGTTAGGATGCAAGAAGGTACTTGAAAGGTCTTAACGCCGATAAAAAGTTCTTCTAGTCGCCCTCGTTGGAAGCAAAAATTCCTCTGAGAATAAAGTAAGTGTCCTACACCAGAAGGCTAGGCTCAATAAACGGGTAGTACTCGACTCAATTTTCAAACTTGCTGATACCTTTTTGTAATTTCTCGTTCCCTCGGGTATTGTATACCTACCAAATTTCGAGTAGTTTTGTGTCTTTTTTCGTTTAATTGTGGATATCTTGAACTGCTCCATTCATAAATCATTATTAACCCGCGAGATTTCGCATTATCAGAAATAATGATGGAGCTCGAGCGAATAAATCTTCTACGCATGTACAGTATACCATCCAAATTTTCATTTTGATAGCTGGTATTCATGAGCGAATAGGTTTCCGTCAGATTTTAACGGTTATAAATAAGCCAACTAGATACATATTTTACTGAATTATAGGTACAGTCAAAATCGCAAGATAAACGAAACATTGCACCATGGCCACCAACAATGACGTTATATGAAGGGATGCGTTCAATGCAGATATTACGTAACGCTCTACGAAATATATCCTACACTATAGGTTATACACCACACGTTTGCAACGATACTGCATCAAGTGAGAGACGAACGATAGCTCGACAATTCAGCATCGTAGACGTTAATAAACCGATAGGTAAACTTGGAAAAAGTGAAGTAGGTACCCACTATATTGTACATTTTGATTCGAAGCAAAAAATTTTCGATATATCAACCATCATGCGTATAAACGAAGAAAATTTTATGGCCATCTCACATACCTATATCTTTCATTTTTCCGGCGTCAGGAAAAAGCAACGAGATAAATTTAGATCGTCTGTACGTATGCTGTATAATATGTTGCGCTGTAATTCATCATTTTAGCGAGTTCAAATGCAAGAGGAAAAACGAACAAACAGCAATCAGAATATATTACAATCGGATACATTATTATAATGGTTATTTTTTTTCATCGTTCATGAACTTAGATGCATTCTAAATTCACCATTGACTTTATTTACATAAATTTGGATGAATTATTGAATTATATAAGCATTTAGAGCGCTAGGCAAACCTATAAGAAAAAAAATAAATAAAAATCGATCTCAAATTCATGAGTTTGCGAAAACGAAGGCGAATTTTGAAATTTGGGTTAAATGATACAGAACTGAAAATCATCATTCGTCAATGTACGTAATTTACATTTCTACTCTTCGAGATGCATTCAAATCTAGGCGAGGAAATATTTTAATTTTGAACTCAAGTAACCAACAAAACGGGTAGCGCAAGGATATTTGCAGCGTCAAAATAATTCATAAGAGTAGCTACAGCTCTCTAAAGAGAACTCCACGGTGAAACTGAAAAAAAAAGGAGTCGTTAATTTTGACATGAACCTATGGACCAGGACTTCCAACTTTTTCCAAGTACCTGAAGACAAACCCGAGAGCACTCCACATTCCTTGTTTGGGGAGGAATCAAGAGAAGGGAGAGATACATCTTTGAAAATAAACTTGTCTCGAGAGATTCTTAATCCCTTTCTTAGCCAAAATTGGAACGAACTCGAGTGAAGCACAACTCAATTCCCTTCGAAACCTGGGAGGCCGAGCGGCTATAGGAATTGGGCACACTCGTTTCGCTCACAGCCACCTACTCATGCCTTACATCTATTCGAGTATCTGACGGCCCACTCTGTCACATACACATGTTCACCGTCACAGCCTTAAAGCTCTCTTTGACACTTATGACTTCCCCCACATCACATTCTGAAGCTCGACATAACTCGATGCCAGACTCTTACCACACATAACCATCCCTGGCTCTCGCAACGAGCCAAATGACGAAGACTCGTAAAGAATTCTCGATCTCATATATTCCACAGGCAGGTCCAAAAACATTATAGCGAAAGAGTAGCTTTCATCAAAAGTGAAAGCATCTACAAAGTGACAAAAAGAGTTCAGCGAAAACTTTTGATCATTATAACAGAGAAAATTAGTAGATCCGAGTGGAATGCAAGTACAGACGAAGGCAAAGATAGGCAATTAAACCTAGGAAAATATATCCCATAGAAATCGCGAACAAATTGCCAGTATAAAAGTGAAATCAATCAAAATTTGGAAAGTATGTAGCATCCAGTTTCATGCCGAGAAAATTATTCTTGCAAATTCGTTTACATCAATTCCTCTCAACTCTTAACAGAAGAAAAGGTACAAACTTGTATTTGTTCTGAATTAAAGTGTTGGAAAAACCGCGTCAAACGTGAATGAAAGCCAAGGCCAACAAAAAACGAAAGATCGGTCTCCAGTGATAGCTCCCATCACCCGCAAACCAACCCTTTTTCGTCAAATGATAGACGCGTATTCAAGTCAAATGTAGTGTGAACATGGTTTCGACGAACAGTATAGCTGAATAAATGTCTCGGCCCGTACTCGTGTTCTCTGCACATGAATACAAATGCAACGAGATGCATTTACGGATTTGGATACCGGTAATATGTAAACAGCAGTGCCAGTGCGATACGACAGGTATTGGCGCACACCACTAGTGTACTTCAAAACAGGCTAATACGATTGATTACGAATAATTTATAGGTAAACGAAGATAATCTAGACTAATGGAGTGACATCTCACGTAAAGATTGATAAATGACGTTTACCTTTTTGTAAATGAAGGAGGTGGCACTCAGACGCAATAATAATCGCCACAGTAAATGACCAACGAAAATATTATTAAGTGCAATACATACTACAATTTTTTCATGTACCAAATACATCTAGGAGATATACAAATACGTTAAAAGAGTGAAAACTTGATCAACATGATGGAAACCAAAAATTGAAATGAAGTATAAGATTTGAATGTTGTTTTAAAAGAGAGGGTAAGGAAATAGGATTCAAAGAATTTCCTTTCGCAACTTAATTTTGAAAATCACATTCACGTGGGAAGTGCTATTCAAAAATTCTTAATACTACCAAGTTTTCGAAACGACCTAAGAGGGCAGATTATCATAAGCTAAAGGTAAATGTAATTTCTAATCAAATGAAAATTTTGAATTCGTCTGGTCTTGAAGACTAATCTGAATCCTATAATCTCGGAGTACTGCATAGAACTCCCCTATTCCACCATATTCACTCACTCTTGTCAATGAAGCCTTACGGAAATAACCCTCATCCATCAACTTGTCCTTTGACCAAATTGACGCGACCAAAGGGCACATCGGCTCGACTAATTTGACCCAAAGATGGGAAGGTGGTCGACTGCACCTCGTTTGATGTATATGTTGGTCGTGTCCATAAGATTGAGTATGAAGATAAGTCGGAAGACCGTATCTCCATTTCTGGGTGTATTCTTTCAACCACTATGATGTACATCCACTACTGACTGAACACGCAAAGGTGGCTCAAGACAGTACTTGAAGTCATCCTCAAAGGTGGCAAGTGGTCCTTCACCCAGGAAAAGTAGGAGTGTTTTAGCCTCCGAGAGCCGATTTGACCAGAGAATAATTACCTCTACTGCTGATCAATGTGCTTTGTCTACTAACTTGTCATTTGACTGGATTGACGCCACCGTCGAGAACATCGACCAACTTGACCTGAATACCCTTCGAAACCCGATATAATGAAATGTTCTGGCGGAGTCAAATAGATAAAGATTATTTTTAATATCTTTCTCCTCGGTCTAGATGATCTTGATTACATCGATATATCGATTGTATGCTAGGCTAATTCCGTTCATTCGCACTCATCCTCAGTCTAATGTCTAGTATATTGTATGTTAACCCATAACTAGCTTTCGGAATTGAATCATGTATGTATCGATGAGGGTTTGTAAAGAAATACAAAGTACAAATCGATATATCGAACTCGAAAATATTAACAAGTCAATCTTCCAGTCTTGGTGAATTTTCGACAGCGGATAAAGGTATAGAAGACAATATTTCATACCACATTCGGAGGAAAATTGATTCCGCATCATACGAGCAGGCGGGTATTTTGTACGTTTGGTCGCATTCAAAAAAAAAATTTAGAGGAGGAAACCGCGACCTCCCGCACTTGCGATCACGTTGGCACGAAAAAGCCCCCCTCAGAAAATGAGTTGACTGTATACTAGGCCTGATGTAATGAAGGCTGGAAGTTGAAATTTTTCCAAGTTCCTCAAGTAGGTCAAGGTCAATGTCATTGATGAGGTCATAAAGCATCCCGGCTGGAAATTAGAATTTTTCCATGTCCCTGAAGTAGGTCAAAGTCATTGATGACGTCCTAGAGCGTCACACGTCACGTCACGCAGTTCACAGAAACTCCCGGTGGAAATTGAAATTTTTTCAAGCCCCTAAAGTAGGTCAAGGTCGAGGTCGTCGATGACGTCATAAAGCATCCCGGCTGGAAGTTGAAAATTTTGCAAGTCCCTAAAGTAGGTTAAGGTCATTGATGATGTCATAAAGCGTCACGTCACGCAGTTCACAGAAACTCCCAGAAGCGGACGTTTTCTGAGGATGTAATCCCCCCTAACAAAATGGATAGCAGGTTCCCCGCTAGAAAAGAAACTCCAGAAGTCACAATTTTCCATGCTCCAATAATTGGAGAGAAAGAAGAGTAACTTACGGTCAGGGAATTGAATGTAAAAGAAAAATCCAAGAGACCCAGATACTGAGACGCTGAGTGACTCAGTCTTGTTCTATCTCTCTGCAAGATTTGGAATCATATCCATGAAATACAGACAGATCAAGACATTCATCTTGCATCACCTATACGAGGAAAAATGAATAAGTGGTACTCTGGTCGCATTTTCAAAGAAAAAATTGCCAGACCTTGACCGAACCCGATTTTAAAATAAGTTGTATTTCGTTCACATTTAAAAAGAAAAAAATGAATATTCGCAAATGAAAGAGAATTTTGAAAAAGTAAAAAATATTTGGGACGGAGGTTTGAACCTAATTAACTTTAATGCGTCGGAACGCCATGCTGCTAGCTACTTGACCACGACAGCGGATTGCCCGTGATTCGTGTTCTGGAGGCTTCTTAGGGCGTTTTGCAACCCCCTACCTCCCCTTACGCATGCGAACACATGCGCACCACACGCGCGGAATCAATTTCCCTCCGAGTAAGACGTGAAATACCGATTTTGTCAGCACCAACATTGACCATTGATTCAACATGAGCACCACTGGGGAAGATTTCTGGACGCCGCCCTTGCCTCTTAAAGTCAACGGTACAGAGGCTTTGTCCAAAAAAAGGGATAAAATACCTTAGTGTAGAACTGGACGATCTTCTTAGCTGGGAACCGTAAGTGAGAAAGATGTGTGGGAAGCTCATCCAAGAGATTGCCGCTGTAACCGGAACACCCACGAATACACCACGACGGCCAGGCGAACAAGGGTGGAAGGCACGCTGGGTGTCTTTATGAAATATGGTATTGCTGGCTTTGCCCACCGACTCAACAAGAAGAGAATGGCGAAGTACCTGGATTGGTTGCCCGCAGCAAGCTCCTTTGCTACGACCGATCCCAGCGACTGATGTGTGACTGGGTGCCGATGCGCAACGAGTGGGCTACCAGGAGCAAAGAAAAAAAAAACAGAACTACAGGGCCAAACCCTGTTGAGGAAGCCGTCAGTCCGAGGGGAAGATGTGTAGATTCCACTGGCGCTTGAGGTAAACAAATGTTGGCGAGTGCGCTGCCGGCTCGCTCGCCAATTTCGAAGACTAAAGAAGGCGTTTTGATGCCTTTGACGCGACTCCATTAAGACAGTTAAGATTTTGGTAAAGTCTTTATTAATACAATTGGTATACACACCAATGCCTAAGTCTTATAACGTTGAGTGTATTCGCAGTCGAGGGGAGAAGCAGGATGGCGACTTATAAGACGGAGAAAGATTGTCAGCGAGAACAAGATAAGCCCGAAAGGAAGGAGTCAGAAGAGAAGAAGTGAGGAAGAGCTAGGAGCAAAGAGGATGCGTCTTGACTGATTTAGCGTGGAGATGGAGAGTCTCGCGCTGATTCAGCGAGGATCAGAGTAAGTCGGGAATAAGAGCCAAACACGCTAAGGGAACAGACACAGACGTAATACGTTAGATAATCCCGCTGGTTCAGCGCGGGCCAAATAGACTGTACTCTACGGTAACGTCATGAGAGGATATGACGTACTGGAAAAAGCGAGGTTAAGCCAGAAAGAGACCAGTAGTAAGCCAGCGAGAAGCGGTGGAGAAGCTGGACTTGAAGGCAGGTCCGACTTCGCGAAGACTGACGAACGTGCCTCGTGAACGCTGTTCTTTAGGGTATTTTCGGCGCATTCTCGGCGCGATCACGTCAGAAAGGTGTACGAGGATTTTCTGTATTTGAGGATGGTTCGTGTAGGACTCGCGTTCGTGGTCTCATCGATCCCCATTGCTATTCCGCAACTAGTTCACGCGCGTTTGCAGTAATGCAATGGTAGCGGGGAACCCGCTGTCCCGAGTCCATCGCAAATTCTGACGTCATTTCTTCTATAATCCCCGTTTATGAAGATCGCTAGGCAGGGGGGGGGGTAGTACCAGCAGATTTCTCAATTACCACCAAGGTATAAAAATTTTTCTCAAATGTTTTCCAAGTCCAATATCGAGGGGAGAACTCGAGATTCGAAATTCTTCTAAATCCCCCTTCTATTCATATATAGCTCAGAAGTAGGAATTTTTTCAAGTCCCCCTCCTATCATATATAGCTCGGGGGTCGAGATTTTTCGAAGTCCCTCTCCGTGACGTCATCAACCTCGCTCGCGCTCGCGGACGAAAAATTTCTGATAGTACCCCCAAGAAAAGAGATAGCGGGTTTCCCGCTAAAAAAATTTGTACCTGGTTGTTGAGCTTGCTAAAGGTAGCAGTCACTTTGATGGTAAAGAAGTGAGTAATGAAGGAGTCCTCGGAGAAAATTCGGAAAAATCATCTGCAGCATTATTTTTTGAGGCCTGAGCCGTGATAAGGAACAAAATAACTGCATTCATCGAAAAAGTTTATAACAAACAATGAACTTCATAGCCAAAAAAATTACGAGTCTCATCGACTCGTATGTAGATTTCACAGGGGTAGGTAGTCGTATAGTTTTTAGGTTACATGCTTAATCTGTTTTTCCTTTATGAGGTCGTTAAATCAAATTTCAAACGCTTTAGCGTAATTGTCGCCGGGCGAAGACTTTTTCAAGCTCCCGTGAATGCGTGTAAACGATATAATCGTATTATCCAAGCGACTTTACTCTCGTTAATTATGCAATTTCAAGGTTAGTTGGCGCGTATATTCTTCGTACGCAGAGGGACATATTTTGCGTGTTCGTGAATAAAAGTCGCGGTTTCTCACGAACTATAAATACTCGTTCGTATGCATACCTTTTCACTAAAAGGTCAAAAATAAGATCAACTACTACTGAAATATAAGCGCTATTATTATTCATTTGAAATGCAGAAACAGAATGCTCGAATGTTACGCTTTTACAAATTTTACAGCATTTATACGTCGAGAAAAGCTCTACGTACACATACGTGGATAGGAAAAGAGATTGTCAGTCAAGTCGGTTCAGCTTAAAACATTAAGGATGTAATTAAAAATTCTTTCAACATCACGTGTCAAGTACGAGTATCTTATTGAATTCACTTTACTCCACAATGTTATATGGAAAAATTGATGGAATTACTTTCGCTAGTACCACTCAAGCGCGTAAAATAGAGGGTCGCGTTTGCAGTCTTTCGCCGTGTTTACATGAAACGAAAATCCGACAGAATTTACTTACGTTGACGTACTTTTTGCTTGTATAGCGGTACGCGTTTCACGAGTACAACTTTTAAAGTCAACTTGCAAATTACGTTGGTTTTGTTATTAGCTCTACAGCGTCCGGGTAGAACGTCGACGGTTTGCTAGATATGTGGTTTTATGTACCTTATTTTGTATGGGGATTAAAAGATAACGGTATTCCTTGGATATTTCCAAGTATTCTTAGTATATATCACTTTATGCCTACAAGAAAGAAGCATTTAGCAGGAGATATTGGACTTATCATAGTACGAAAAGCGTTCCGCTTATTCTACATTACTATACCGGTGGGGGAATGTGAACGATAATAAGAGAATAGCGAGTACAGTAGGATATTCGAAACTATGCGGTAAAATTAGTCGAAGATTGTAGGGGAGCTTGAGACATAAGAAATAACATTTTTCTCTCTGCTTCTGACCAATTCTGACGGAATTCGATGAAATGAGATTCCAGAGTAAAAAATTATTATTGTTCATTTAGTCGTGTGTCGACTATTTCATCTTTTTAGGATCGTGAATTTTGGAACTTCGTCATACATACAAATGTAATGAGACAGAAAAGGGACGACAAAGGATCGACAAAGAACGTATGTTTCATAAGGGCAGTAGTGGCATTAGAAATGACTCGTGTCAACTTTAACCAACCAGGGGGCAGGGTTTATTGGATGATCAAACGTACGAAAGGATTGAAACAATCTTAACTTTTTGATACTATTCAAGCATTAAAACTATTTCTTTAGGAATCTTAGGTATGGTGTCTGTCGCATTTACCGGGATTTTTGAGGACTAGCTACCAACAGACCTGCTATGCGGATGACCCACTGGGGATATGCAATGCCAAAATAAGTGTAGCGGTGAAGAGCAGACTCTGCACGCAAAAATGGTTTGAATTGAGTCGACCAGACTAGAACTCGCAGTAGGAAAGACAGAGACCGTGTTATTCATGACCGGTCAAAAATTCAGTTCACCAGCCGTTCGCCTGCGAGGTGTGGATGGGGGAAGAAAGTGATGAAGCACCTGAGTATCTGGTTTGATTCGAAGCTAAGCTTAGGGTACCAATTCCTGGTGTCCGCGGAAAAGGCGGGCAGGTTAGTGACCTACGTACGCTGTCTGATCGCTAACCTAGGAAGGCCGAGAGAAGCAAAAAGAAGGGTCATCACGGGTACTCCGTGGTAAATTCTTCTACATGGTGTCCCAGGACGAGCCGACCCCATGAAGATGGCCTACAGATGGAAAGTGATGGGAAGGATCCAACGCAGTGTTGCGCTGAGGTGTGTTAGCTCGACGGAGGCTCTTCGCATACGAGCATGTACACCACCAATCGAGCTCCCTGCTAAGGAGCGAGCGGTGACGTAGAAAGCAAGAAACATCCAACGACTGATCGAGAGGTTTCACAGGTCAAGTAGGAGGCCACGCGCTTCTTGTTCGAAAGAGGGGCAGCGAGAATTGCTGAGCGAAATAAGGAAATAGACATCCCAAGCGTTAATACACCACGTTGGTGAGTCTATAAACCAAGACCATGCCAGGTGAACTTTAGTAGTTGGGCGGCCTGGCTGCTTCAAAAGTACCTTCGTGAGGAATTAAGGGAAGTTAAGCAGGCATCGTGTTTGTATTGCGATCGAGGGGGAATGATAGATCAAAGCACATCTTATCTGGTCATGAGGCGCAAGCGGGAAAAGCCTAGGCGTGTGGACGAAGCATGGAACCAAGTGTTTGTATTTGCAACCACATTCATGGACACGGAATGGAATAAGCATGGCCTAGCTACTCGACAACTGTGCGCCAACCTCGAACAGGCGACACTTCGCAAGAAGGAAACCAAGCATATAGGGACGGGAAGACTAAAGAAGAAGGAGGGATTCTAACAGCAATTTAGCTCCAAGTTGTGTCTAATGAGAGCACTACAGATCATGTGCCAAGAAGCACTGCAACTTGACGGTTGCCAGGACGAGGGAATTTCGCGGGGTAGATCCTTCCAACACTGATGTCATACCTAAAAGACTTGGGCCAGGAGTTTTTTCGTCATATTTTCCCTTCCGTCATTATTTATATCGATAACAGATCTCGAAGGAAATAAAATTACTATGTGCCGCAACCATTCTACAAAAGACTACCGGCAGGCGGCAGCACATGCGATACAGATGATCCCAGGAAGCAAATTCACCCGCCTCTTGTTTTCACCTGTATCTTCGAAGTTTCAGTTTATTCTGTGTTTTAATAAAGGTCAATAGAAACGTCATATTTCGCTGAAATTGTATACCTGAGCGAGAAAAGCTCCGTTCTTTCATTTACATATAATGCAGTTTCTTTATATCGAGACCGGATTTTTCGGCAAGAAAATGTGTGACTTTTGGCATTGAAATTCCAAAATTTGGCAATATTCGGCATTCAAAGAAAGAAAAAGAAAAAGAAATCTCCTGGCGGAGCCAAATAGAAGAAGATCATGTTTCATGTCAAGCCCAGTGTAGACCTATACCTATAATCAAGCAGCCTAGTTTAGGCCTAATACTTGCTCATTCGCAGTGGTTAAATTTCACCCACCTCATAGACTCAGAGTACAAACAGAAATTATAATATGTCTTTGGGCGTTTGCAAGGAAATTCAAAGTAAAGATCTTTTATATCAAGATCGATAATATCGATATATAAAGATCGATAATATCGATATAGCAATCTCGATTATGTTGATATATCAATCTCGATAATATCGATACATCAATCTCAATTATATTGATCTATTAATCTCGATAATCTCGATATATTAATCTCGATAATATCGATATATTAATCTCGATAATCTCGATATATCAATCTCGATAATATTGATATATCAATCTCGATTATATTATTATATTAATCTCGATTGTATCGATATATCAACCTCGATTATATCGATACATCAATCTCGATTATATTGATACATCAATCTCGATTATATCGATAACTCATTACTCAATTTCTCACCAAAATAATTGATTTTTCACCAGAACTAATCAATTTCAATATTCGACAATATTCAATCAAAACTGCCTCATTTGAGAGAAAATTTTGTTGTTTTTTTCCAATCAAAATCACTCTGATTTAGACCCACATTTTCGTATTCTTCGGACAGAATTAGCCCAACTTCGACCCACAATTTAGTATTTTTCATACAAAATTGATCCAATTTTAGGTCAAATTTAGTTATTTTTAGCATAATTTTCACAAGTTAGTATCCAAATTTCTCAGTATTATTAGCAAACTAAGATTTGTGGTGATTTTGGTATTTTTATCATTTTTTATTGGTTTTGCCCTTCAGAAGATGAGATTTCAATGGTATCGGCCTACGCGACGCGTGCCGACCCTAAAAACGCGTGACTCAAAATTCTTCTTAGATTTCCTGTAATTTTGTTTTTTGCGATTTAAAGGCTCATTTTTCTCTCGTGTGCAATTTGAAATCATCTTCTGCATTGATTTTTTTTTTCCACGATCTTCTCATGACACTTTTATCACTCAACTTATTCTCGAGACATTTGTAAAATTGCAGTATCATATTGCCCACCTCGAGGTAATTATTTCAGACTTGAATTCATGACCTTCTTACGTATCTTCACACGACAACCCTGTAGTCTTCAGCTCTCATGCAATCGCCTAGATGAAATTATTTCTCACCTTTGACGTTTAATTTATACTTATCTCACACCTTCTCAACGGCATCGTGGATACCGCTTTCATTATAAATTATATTGCCTGCTCAAAATCGAAATCGCAGCAATACAAGGTAAAGCTATAGAACATCTAGGTATACTAAGGTGAGTATAAATTTATTCCTAATCATCCAGACGTGCCTAAACGTTGACAAAGCAAAAATTGTTTTTTTCTCTTCAAAGAGCTGTTCTTGCGAATGTTCGTCAACGCTTCGAATCTGTTTTTGTGCCCATGGTCACAAGATTGCACACAGAGTCTAGCAAACGAGGATGTAAGGAAAGAGTACGCGTTTTTTCTTTCATATTCTAGACTTGCAGCTTGACGCCTTGTTGCAAACTTTTCATAATATCGTAATTCTGCGAAGAACACTCATTTTATATATTTGCGCAAATACATTACATTCTTGGTGTACGTATGTATACTGACAGAACGTAATATACCACACATTCTCATCGAGGAAATTCGATACCCGCAAAAGTCGCTTCTGCTACTTACGGGCTCATCGAGCGCGACAGATGGTGGGAAATGTTTCTCTGATCGGCTCAAATATTACAATTTTAATACGACAATGGTTATACACCAATACACATGGACACGTAGTCTACGAAAACGGTATTTAAGAAGAAACAAAATTTGGTATATAGGAGCACATACTTCAAGGCATGTACACGAACACATCTCGAATTTCTTCCAGAGAACGACCATCGGATTGGATACAACCAATAAGAAGCTAACCGAATGGACACAAAATTGGGCGTGCACATTACTTGCGAACGCTGGGATATCGTTACTCTTCATCAGGAATGACTTTCGTCGCACACTTCAAGCATGTAATATGCATGCTGAACTTGATACCGTCCGTTACGTTGGTAATATATTTTCAAAGGCCTATGCACTTTCCTTCCATCTTTGCAATCCGATACGATTCTCGACCCAGTGAAGGAAACTCACAGTATTCGCAATGCAATGAGATAAGGCAGCTATACGGTATACCATTTTCTTAAGCACTCTAATGTAATCTGTTCTCCTTGAAAAGAAAAATTCTCTGCAGAAACACCATTTGAGAAGCGACATTTCACAACTCGCACAAGCTAGAATTTACGTATTCTCTCGAATCTGTTATCATACAGTAATGGGATTGGAGAACAGACGTAATCCTACCTACTCGTATTAATAATATTATGCTATTGTTTTCCAAGCATTAAGATACGGAAAACAAGAGCATAACAACACATGCCGTCTTCATTCTGTTGGTCTATCAGAATTTCCGCATATTACACTGTACTAATGCTCTTGTATACACTGTAGAAACCGTGACTATCTTCATACATTGCATCTGGCAGAAGAAAAGTACGCTCGTTGCTCGGTAATTGAGGCACGGTATGATCATCGTAAAACAAACGTTAACAATATAATCTGAAGAGAACGCGACCCAGAGTATCAGCCTGGGTTGCACTTTAAAATTATCGTACATTTCGTTACACTTTTCTTACTGATCCTTCCTCGCCCTATTTGGCAGAACGTACAGATATTGTGACGGAAAAATGAGGAAAAAGATGGATCGCAGTTGACAGAAAGTGCGCGCCAGTACCCATCAAGAAGAAAAGTCTACAGAATTCAGCAAAAGATCGCCAGGGATATACAATTCCACTCGCTTTCAAATCTGTACGTCATTTGTAATCTAATACATTCAAATATGCACCAGCGTTGATTTTCATTAATTTTTTGACGAGGTTTTTTTCTTTGTAATCCATACTAGGCTAGCGAAAAAGCACATAACTGCGGAATAACATTTTCATGGAGATGAACTAAATAGAAAGATTTTCAATAACGTAACGCTACATAGCTTGTTTCAACAAGTAATACACGAGGGGAGAAGCATGGAAAACCCTTTTTCACCACATTAAATCGCGTTTCTTTAATAAGTATTCGAACTGCACAAAAAATGGGAAAAATTTCATGATGCGAGTGCTGTTGACACCTCTACTCGAGCGACATATTTTACGTACCAACGGATTAATACTTTTAACGCACTTCTTTCCTTTTTAAATAAACTTTTGTATGCGCGCTGTGTCAAGGAAGCATTTTTTTTTTTTTGTAGATGCGGAAAGTTATAGTATCTGAAGAGCGTGTCGAGTGATCGTTTGACTATCGAAGAAGATAGAGTGGAAACGAGATATGCTTGACTGCACTCGAAAGCAATCGAATTAACATGACACCTTTCATCCTTTCTGTTTCTTCTTCCATAAAATCTTTATTGTCAATCGAATTCTCACAATGATGCGAACGATTAAGATCTAATTTTGAAAGTCGTATAATTTTCTCATCTCAGTGCCCGTTGTGAAAAATTTCATAAAATTTGACATGACATAAACGCGTCAAAAACACCGGACTTTTGACATGTCAACCTGGTGTTTTTGACGCACCAGTACAGAGTCACATGACGGATCATATTTCATAACAGTGACAAGTTACTGACCCGTTTTTCATGACACACTCATGACGCGTCACTGGTATGTCCTAGATATGTCATATAATGCTTACCATGACTCACACAACTCCTACAATCTATGTATATTATTTTAAGTAAAGAAATATTTTACTCTACTTGAGATTCAGAGATTTTTTTTTGATGTCATAGAGACCTTCAATGGAGGGCACAACAAATATTAAGGGACCGTATTTTTTTGCAAGAGAACGTGAGACTTTCGGCACTGAAATTATTCGGAATTTGAAAAAGCGTTTTGCGGTATTTCCACTCATTCTTGACAAAAATTAAGTACTTCCACTCATTCTTGATAAAAATTACTCAATTTCCAATTAAAATTACATGTTTTGTTTTTTTTTTTACCAAAACTAATCAATTTTGAAGTTCGAATTCATCAATTTTCAATCGAACTGCCTCATTCGAGTTGTTGTTTTTCAAAATTACTTCGCTTTAGACCCAAATTTATGAATTCTTCGGCTAAAATTAGCTCGATTTCAACCCAAAATTAAGTACTTTCGAAATGAAATTGACCTAATGTAGGGCGAAATTCGGCCAACGAGGAGGTGACAGCAGAGAGAATGATTAAGACTGTCACCAAAGCATGCAATGTAGCCATGCACAGGCAAGGTCCACCAAAGAAGAGGAGAGCCGTTTACTGGTGAACCAACAAGATTGCCGAGTTAAGAAAAGAGTGCAATCGTCAGCACCGGATATACCAGCGTAGTAGAGGCCGCAAAGGGCGCGGGCAGTTGCACCTGAATACCAGCTGGCTCGCAAAAGGCTGAAGAATGCCATCAAAGACAGCAAGAGTGCTGCATGGCAAGAGCTGTGTGAGATGGCCAAGGACGACCAGTTTTGAAAGCCTTACAAGATAGTGCTGTAGAAGCTAAAGAGCCTCTCAGCAATGAGCCTAATGGAGTCGAATGTTGTGGGTCAAATCATTGACGGCTTGTTCCCACAGCACCCACCACCAATGGTAACGCTACCAATAGTAGAAGAGGATGGTATATCCCTCCTAAGTACCGACGAGGTGGAAGCAGCAGTCGATAGACTGCGAGGTAAGTATTGGAAGATTCCAGGCCCAGATAAGATTCCAAATCCAGTCTGGAGCACCATACACTCAGTTGACCCGGCAGTGCGGCAGTTGTTGGGGGACTGTTCCCTGTGCAATGGAAAAAAGTCAGGCTAGCGCTGATCGATAAGAAGGATAAACCACCTGGCCTTCCATCCTCTTAACGCCCATTGTGTCTGCTGGACAATGCTGGGAAACTCCTAAAAAGAGAGATAGCCAATCGACTGGAGAGCTATCTGAAGGAAAGAGATATAATCTGTAGTAGCCAGTACGATTTTCAAACTGGATGCAGCACATCAGATGCTGGGATCCGGCTGAAGAGGATAGCCGAGTCAACGATTGCTACGTGTCAGTTTTGCGCAGCCGTCAGCCTCGACATAAGAAATGCGTTCAACTTGATCCCATGGGGGAGGATACTGGAAGCCCTCATGGACGCAGAAGTGTCCGCATACCTGCTCAGGATGATCAGCAGCTATCTTAGCTGCCAAGGAACCCAAGCAGAGACGTCTGCTGATCCAAAGAAGCGCCCAGTTACTTGCACATGCCTCAGGGGTCGGTCCTTGGGCCGCTGTTGTGGTGCGTCGGATTTAACGGGATATTAAAGGTAAAGCTGCCGCCGAGTGTTAAACTTATCTGCTATGCGGATGACACGCTAATGGTATGCACTGCCGGAATGATTATGGTGGTGGAGAGCAAGGTAAACCGGGCCCTAGAGGAAGTGACGCGTTGGATTGAGTCGGCTGGATTAAAACTTGTAGCTAGTAAGACAGAGGCCATTCAATTTACGACCAGTCGAAAGTTTTGTCCACCCACCTTTCGCCTGCAAGGTGTGGAAATTGAGACCAAGAAGAAGATCAAGTACCTGGGCATCTGATTTGACTCGACGCTGAGCTTCAGGCACCATTTCCTGATGGCAGCGGAAAAGGCAGGCTGGGTAGTTGGATACCTAAGCCGCCTGATGAGGAATCTAGGAGGACCGAGAGAAGCAAAATTAGATGCCATTGCAGAAATGCAAGGGCAGCGGGAACCCCACTGCCCCGAGCCCGGGATGAGAACTCGAGATTCGAAATTCCTCCAAGTGCTTCCCTGTCGATGGTTGTTCAACCGAAAACGTTAGGAAAATAAAAAATTGTGCGGTTGAAAGTAATTATTTAATTCTTTGTCCTTTTTCCCCCTTCTATCATACATAGCATCGGAGGTAGGAATTTTTCCAAGTCCACTTCATTCATATCATAAATGGCTAGCGTGTCGAAATTTTTTCAAGTCCCTCTCCGTGACGTCATCAACTTCTCTGTGACGTCATCAACCTTCGCAGACGCGCTTGCGTAAGTCCACTTCATATCATACATGGCTAGAGTGTCCAAATTTTTCTAAGTCCCTCTCCGTGACGTCATCAACCTTCTCAGACGCGCTCGCGTAAGTCCACTTCATATCATACATGGCTAAAGTGTCCAAATTTTTCCAAGTCCCTCCCCGTAACGTCATCAATTTCTCCGTAACGTCATCAACCTTCTCAGACGCGCTCGCATAAGTCCACTTCATATCATACATGGCTAGAATGTCCAAATTTTTCTAAGTCCCTTTCCGTGACGTCATCAACCTCTCCGTGACTTCATCAACTTCTCTGTGACGTCATCAACCTTTGCAGACGCGCTCGCGTAAGTCCCCTTCATATCATACATCGCTAGAATGTCCAAATTTTTCTAAGTCCCTTTCCGTGACGTCATCAACCTCTCCGTGACGTCATAAACTTTTCTGTGACGTCATCAGCCTTCGCACTCGCAAAAAAATTCCAGAAAATACCCCCAACAGAAGGGATAGCGGGTTCCCCGCTAAGAAGAAGGGTCATGATGAGCACCGCCTTGTCGATCCTCCTAAATGGTGCTCCAGTATGGGCCGACTCTATGAAGATACCATATAGAAGACGAGCGATGATAAAGATCCAACAAAGAGCTGCGTTGAGGTGTGTTAGTGTACTGTCTGCAAGGAGGCTCTTTGCGTATTAGCACGTACACCACCTTTCAAGCTCCTGAGAGCGGTGGTGTTCCGAGCAAAGAAGACAAGGACGACCAACCGTGAGACTCCACAGGTTAAGCAGGAGGCGAGGCGCTCCTTGCCTGAGAAATGGAAAGTAAGAATTGCCCAGAGTGAGCTGGGCAAGTGGACAACCCGTGTGTTAATACGCGACCTTGATGGGTGTATGAAGCGACACCATGGCCAGACGCAGGTGCTAAGTGGCCATGGCTGCTTCAACAAGTACCTTCATGAGAAGTTAAAGAAAGTTGAGCAGGCAAAGTGTTCGCACTACGACCAAGGGCGGGAGGATGGACCAAAGCACACCTTGTTTGAGTGCGAGACGTGGAGGCGTGAGCGGGACAAGCTTAGTCGGTGTCTTCAAGAGATCGGGGAAGATGAAGCGCTTGACCCGAGTACCCTGGTATCCACCATGCTAGGTTCCAAAGAAGCATGGAACCAGGTGTCAGCATTTGCAGCCACCGTCATGATGAAGAAGATGGACTGGGAATGGAATAGGCAAATGCAGAACCACGCTATGGCCTACTCGACACCTGTGTACCATCAACAACCAGATTTGCAGGAAGAAGAAGACGTCGACCATCCTTGAAGATAGAAGAAGATGAAGAAACTCCAACAGCAATTTACTATATTTCAAGTTGATGTTGCTGTTGGGTGTTTTTGTGTTTTCTGCATGCCAGGGGTAACTTGCCGGTTGCCAAGCAGAAGAGGAGGTTCGCCGAGAAGATTCCTCAAAAGCTTGATAATGGCAGTTGCCGAAAGCGCGCTCGCGTATTAATTTTTATTGAACTGTGCGGGTGCATTTGAACACTTTATTTTTATTTATTTTTATCTGTTCATTTATTCAATAAAATTATGAATCACCACAACATTAATAACCGTGTCAAATCAATTCCACCTTAAAGTTATACCCGAAAGGGTCGATTCCGGTACTGGAAGAAACAAAATCAAATACATAAGTAACCCGCACCCACTTTACCATGGAGAAGGGACGGCGCTGCACAAGCGACATAAGCGAAAGACCAAGGAGTGAGTTTCCCAAAAGCTATTAGCTTGAAATATTGTGAACTTGGCTTATACCAGCCGAAGAGGGGGGGGCAAAGGAGCGGAGCGAGTGAGCTCCCCAATAGCTATTAGCTTGAAATATTCTAAACTGGATTTACACTAGACCAAGCCCGCAAAAGCTATTGACAAGAAAATATTGTAAATGAGACTTATACTACTCCAAAAGAGAAGTGCAACCTCCCTGCTATGTATACAGGTATAGTACGTATGATACAGATTGCTCAGCGTATTAGTATTCGTTCTGTATAATCCATATACACGACCTTAGATTAGACCAAGTACCGAACTCGTCAACCACTCAGACCTAACCGAAAGCCGAATACAAAGCATACCAGATTAATAATAAAAACGAACGAGTGAAAACCTCACACAAGTACAACAGACATGAAACATATTCTTTTTCTATTTGGCTCCGCCAGGAGATTTTTTTTTACCTTTGAACGCGTCTGTTGTGATTTCAAGAACATAGGAACGGCAAAGCAACTTCGACATTAAGATTTTTGGAAGGCCGCAAAAGTTGAAAACCGTTTCGAGGTTATAAAAGAACATACAAAGTCGTTTAAATTAGTCAAAGACCCTCTCATTCTTGACGAAAACAAAATCCCAGAGGAGTTACGAGATTGAAATTTTCTCTCTCTCGATTCGCAACAGTTTCCGCATACCACTTTTTTTTAACCCCGACTCAAGTCTTACGCGCGCGCAAAAAAAAAACACTCGATTAAATACGTACGCTACAATATATTGACTTGCCATCTATATCCGACCCGAGTACTGTAGAAATTATTCCACAGCCAAATTATTTGACAAGAATAAGGTTTGAAACGTTCCATTGAAACTCCCTTCTTTCGTATTGAGAATTTCGATTCTACTTGACCATAGATAGTGTGATAGATTTTCATTAAATTTTTTTCAAGAAACGACAGGAAAATATCGAAATATCACGGTCAGTGGAAAGATGGACCTGCGAGGAAATATTTCGTTGAAGGTACCCAACATTTTCAATATAGGATGTCGAAAGAAACGGTTGACAACTCGAAATATGAAATTGCGGTCAGTTAATATCGAAGTTTCCTGTAAGAGCAAACTGTACCGTTCTCTCTCGTATTTACCATCAGTATTATATTACAACTACACGAGCTCATTTTGTAAAAGCTACGTAAGTCCTTATTAAGTCGCTCGACTCTGTGCGCGGTATTTTCGATGTATCAACGAAATTATAATGGTGACTACACTCTTCTGAGCACCTACAATGAGAAAATTATGCGTTAATTAGGCCCGTAAAGCTACAACAATAACTATGTACCTCCTTATAATGTATTCAATGAATTTATTAAAAGCTCCAGATATTCTATGACGAAAATAAATGACTTTTATACGCTAGAAATAAAAGAGATTCATGAAGGAAATGGAGTCATGTTCCATTATGAGAATGACACCCTCTGAAGCTGTTTCCAATGATTCAAAATGCCGAGAAAGTTCCTTAAAAAGATAACTGATGAATGATGAGCTTTGGACTTATTTTATCGATTTGTTTTCTCGTGAAGCAGTATATTATAAACATCTTCAGGATGAATCTATTATACAGAGAGAAGGGAAAGGAGCTGCTGCCAATGAGATTCTAGAGTTGACAAATTGTGCCGAAATTTCTTTTCCACCCAATGGTAAAACCACCTCGACGGCCCTGGTAGAGCACCAACAGCAAATATACGGTCAAGTTCAGAGACACTTGTCAAAGTGGGAAGTCAAAATCTGTCGGTGGTAGGTGCGAGGAAAACAACGGTCTTCAGCCAGATGAAGAAGTCAATGATCGGTGATTCGAACCGATTAAACTTATGACTTTCTTCTTTCTTTTCAGTACGATTGATTCAATTAACAGATTACACTTCGTACTTGCGCGAGATCTCGTCTTCGAATTTAAAGTAAGACTCACCGCAAGGACCACGAACTGAATAACCTTTAAGGAATTGAAGCAAGAAGATTGAAAATAATGAAAATTTGCAGTACAGGTTTGAGAAGCTCCTTATCAACGTCCGAAGAGCTAATGAGAAGAAAAGTAAACTTCTCTGTTCAGCTGCAGAATCTCATCCGTCGATTGATATTGGAAGACCCGTTTTGAAAGCTCTCTGCACGGTATGAATCGCACGAAGTACTATGTAAGTAAATCCATAAGTGCGCACGAATAGGTACACGAGAGCAATACAATAAATTTAGCCACGAGCCGTTTTGCAGTAATTCCTGCAATTCGCTCGTTTCCAAAGGTGCGGATTTTGACAGAAATAGTCGAGTGCAGCTACACATTAGGCAATGCAGTATGATACCTGCAGATGAATTCAAACTAAAGACGACCGAAGTTCGTTCGGACTGAATAAAACACATTCATTTCAAAAATGCCGCAAAGCGAAAAAAAATAATTCTTACGCTAACAAAAATATTCTTGTTCTATGGTAGACTTTCAATTGCACGACATTATGTGCGACGAAGAAAAATTTTATTCTCGTCTACTTTCAACAGTTCTTGATTTGCGTTCGCATCGTTGACAAAGAAACAAGAAAAAGAAAGCAGAAAGAAAAGTTTTTCGAAACACTTTTCATTGTTCTTTTTTCTTACTAGTCTTCGAGCGTTTTTTTTTTCTTCTTCTTTTCTCGAATTCAAAAACGATTTTCGCGAGATGTAATATGTCGCGCAAAATGCGAATACGTTTTCATGAAGAGTCATGAGTTTCTCTGTGCAGTAAATAATACGTGTAACTTACCACGCATGGTGGTTCAATAGAAAAGTAATTTTTAAATATTTTTAACCCCTTAACAATACTCTTCCATCACTTTAAAGACTCTCTTTTGAAGAGAGCCGTAGAATTCAAACGTATTAGCAACTTTCATCAATAGCAAGACTACAACATTGTCTAGTCACAGACTAGTAGTAAAATTGACACGAGCTGAAAAAGTGAGAGAAAACTCATCTAAAGCAATTATGATCGCTTGAATATTTCTCTGATGATATTGTGAATGAAAAACTCACGAGACAACGCGATGATGTTGCATTTGCAAAGGGCTTGATGAATTTAACTGAAAACTACATGAGAGATAATGATGTTTGCCATGTTGAGATCTAAAGAAATATTAATGATCTCAATTAGTTGTCAGGAGACTTCGTAACCTTATTTGCTACAAATTAAGTTAACTGCGTCATGAAAAAGCCAAAGGTAAGAAAAGATTATGGAAATTTACCAAAAATATGCCATCACATAAAACTTTCTCCCGCCTTTAAGGCGGCTGTGTGGAAGCACTCAAAATGTATAAAGTAGATAAGGTCACCCACGTGTAAAAAAGCCGTGATCACGTTCATACAACAAAATCTCGACGACGATCGAGTACAAGAGGGTAATGAAAAACTACATGGACCTTTCAAAAACAAGTAGAAATAGTTACGCTTTCATGTTGGTAGTACTTCCAGGATCATGCTTTCAGCATTAGATCTATCAATTCATAAATCAGATGATTAGAAGGCAGCGCGCGAGATGATACCAACAATAGCGTGATACTATAGAGTAGTAGTTTAAATTATGACAAATCACAGGAAATTTTCGAGCCAGTCATAAAAGTCAAATCGAAATCGTACGACTCTTACGAGAGTATGCAGAAATAAAAATCAAAATTTATATCCTAAAAGGTTTTTTGTTGACTTACTGATTTTTCGCACGTCGCTCTTTGTGAACCATACCCATCAACTTCATCCACGGATTATTTTTGGCATGGGAGCCCATGCCTCCAGCTCCTGTCTGCCACATAGTGCTGAAACAAGAGCTTTGCTTGAGGAACATAGTCTTTTCGGATGACAAAAAAGTATTACATAATTTTATATCCAAATAAGAAAAAGTAAAAATGAATCACAGAAAAATATCTTCGATGGTGTCGCGAGGATTGCAAGATCCAAGAGGGCTATCAACTCCGCAAACTATGGTGGATGGTAGGGGAAACTAGGATAAGAAGATACGGAAGAATCGCGGAGACTACATCAATATTTGGACCTTTCAGGGAATTGGTGGTTGTACAGGGATTGTTGCAGGGAGTAGACGGAGAAGGAGCAAGGCATATGCGTTTTTGAGAGCAGTACACGAAAAGAAATGATGAACAGATAAGCCGTCCTGGTAGGACTGGCAAGAGGGGGAGGAGAAACAAATCTAGAAAAAATTAGAGATGAGGGAGGCGAGTGTAACCCGATTCTGAGTCGGGTGATGATGATCTCACCATCGATTGAAAAAAGTCCGAAGAACCGGATAGTTTTCGTTTGAGAACTACCTGTACCACAACATATGCTAGGAAGCAAAGATTGCAGCTTCTAATCAAGAAGGAGGTAACTGAAGAGAGCGCGCGCAGTAGTGAGTGGACACGCTGAAGCACAGGATTAGCCAGAAGAAGGTGAAAGGAAATCATTCAACACGAGGAATTTGAGGTGAGGAGACGGCAACCAACGAATAATGTATCCTTAACAGAGATCCTTTTCTCATGATCGTGTCTGATTTTCCCAAAAATAGAAAAGCCGAAAGCTAGCCAAATTTTCTTTGAACTGCCAGAAGCCTAAGCGAAAGCTTTATTTTTCAAGGTCAAAAGTTTAGGCCAAAAGCCAAAGCCAAATCTTTCAGTTACCATACACTGGTTTAGAATATTTCAAGATAATCCTAATATATAGCTATTTTAGAAAATCTCAAGTTATTAGCTTTCGGAGGCCACTGGTGGTTTTTGGAAGGCTCACCCGCTCCACTCCTTCTTTTTTGTAATCTAGTATAGGTCCAGTTGAGGATATTTCAAGACTAATGTAGTCCTATAGTATGAAGCTAGTGTAAAACCTAGTATAATAAGCGAGCTTTAGCTTAGTATAGAACTAGTATAATACATATGTATAAGGTCATTTGACCGGACGCACGGAAATTTTGAAATTAGGGTAGGGACGCGGCCGACTTCAATTACAGGCCGCACTTGTAAAACCGGCAACTGCGCAACCTTTTAGATCTAAAGGGCAACAACTTTCATTCTCTTCAATTTTTCATAAAAATCGATATTTTTTGAGATATCATCGAACTTTGACAAACTCCCCTGTAAATCTATGTCAAGTTTCACCTACAACAATATTGCCAAGTAAATCACTAGTGCGGCCTGTAATTGAAGTCGGCCGTGATAGGAAGGATTTTGAAATTTTTCCAAGTCGCAAGGTCACTTGGACGCACGCAAATTTCAAAATCGGGGTAGAAGTCAGAGCAAAGGGATGAAATGATGAAACATGACAGAAAGCAGCGATGCAGCGCTGTAGTCACCCAACTATTCTTGAAACTGAGTGAGGAACGATCTGGAGAATAGGTATTTCGACAAGAGTTGCAGAGTCCTAATTCTCCTATTGTTTCTGCATATTGGTCGATCAGGTGAAAATCGGCTAAAAATTTTCTGCCATAGCGAAATGAACGAAGATCATGTTTCATGTCTGTCTCAGTATACAAGTACGTATCTTGCTGTTCAAGGTCAGTATGGCCGTGTAAATAGAATATGCAGGATAAATGCTGATATGTACTCTAACTTTCTTCTTTGCCCCAGAACTTTCGACGTTTCAACCGTCCCAGCGGCCTTCTTCAGGATTACGCTTGGCAATCTGTATCATCTGTACTACACATCATTAATGGTTGCACTCTCATTTTGAGCTAAAATAGGTCTAATTTACAATATTTTAAACCAATAGCTTTCGAGGGTTTAATCTATTGTGAGTCTACTTTGCAATATTTTAAGCAAGTGGCTTTTGGCGGCCTCCTTCCCTCCGCTCTATCCTTGGTCTAGTACAAGTCCAGTTCAGAATATTTCAAGCTAATAGCTTTTGAGGGGTTGAATGCCTCCATGGTCTGGTATACAATATTTTACACTACTAGCTTCCAAGGGCTTACTCACTCCGCTCGTTCTCTCCTCTCCGGTCTAGTATACTGTATATTAGGCCTACGATGAAAACCAAATCCCTTATAGCAGTTTCGTTCGAACCCAGTTTAATGAAGGGTAATGTATAGTATGATTAACCAAAACCCAAGACCATACAAGGTATACTCGCAGATTTCTGAATCACTTATGGGATATATTGTCCAGTAATTTCCAATAAATTTTGTCTAAATTCGAGGAGGTTCGTTCTCATTTACCCGTGGGATATAAGGAAAAAATGTTCTCAAAAGTCTACAGTGTAAAGGAGGTTTTGATCTAGTGACATGTTGTGTATAACAGGCTTATCTATGAGGTGGGAGTATCTAGTATAAAGCAAGTATAACGGAGGCTTGGACCTAGTATAAGCCCAGTATGATATATTGTATGAACCAGAGAAGGTGGGATCTCGAGTACCAGTCTCCTCGTATGAGCCAAGTAGAGGTAGTATAGACTAAAACAAGCCTCCTCTATGGTATAAAGGAGCTTAGTAAGTTTAGTACATCTTTGGACTCAGTATAATAGTATGAAGGAGGGATACAGTATACGCCGTACGGGATTCCTGGACCTAGTATAAAGCTAGTATACCAGCAGAATACTGCACAGATCAAAGAGAGATCTAACACGCACGCACATTTTCAAAATTAGGGTAGGGCTCAGAGAAAAAAATCGTAAGTCCTAAGGTCATCAGCACGCACGCGCACGCAAATTTCGAAATGAGAGTAGGGTTGGAGCAAAGACATGAAACATGTCAAAAATTTCGACCTCTGAGCTATATAATTATGACAGGAGGCCAGTTCGATCCATAGAACCACTTTCCTTCGTTCCTCGTTTATTCATTCATAGAACAGGTTCCCTGCGTTACTCATCGTTCAACTTCGTTAAAGCCGTCGTTTTCTCAAGGAGTCTGACGGCGCTTGATGAGTCTGAGGTTTGCGGGGAAATACTGATTATGTCATAAATTGCAAGCCTCTAGATCCATGTACATGATACTATTATGTCAGGATAAAGCAAAAATAGCTCCGCCTCTTCCCGCACATCCGCACCAGAAAAACGCACATGTTCGAAAATTTATTGAAACTTTTCGCGACGTTTCGAACCACTGCTCTTCTTCTATTGTACTCAAGCTGAGGACCCAAATTTTGGATATCGTTTAAACCAGAAATAAATAAAATCTTTGATTGATTGAAAAATATGAAAATTTACCTGGCTTTATTCGTTCGCAACGACTGCTAATTCGTGTTCAGTAATCGGATGATACAAGGGAGCGCGCGACTATCTTTTTTTAATCGTCATTATTTTCCTCGCGTCATCCAATAAAATAGAAAATACGGTCGATGAAAGGCGCACATTGCAACAATTTTCGACCCTTGTTTACACGCCGCATGTATCGGCTAAATACGTAATATTCGTCGCAAAAGAGATAATTGAGTCTGCCATCGACGTCCGAATTATGTAAATCAAATAGCCATTCCATATTTAAATGGATTATCGCCCATCACCTTGTTTTCAGCTAACGACGGACTGACGATCTCCAATTTTTTTCATTTTAGTCTGAAATGCAAAAAGATGAAAGTCTCAATTACGTGCATAGAAAAACGAAGGAGTATACTGTACAGTCTAACACGGAGCAAGTTCATGATGCACAATTTCACTCTGTTCGTGAGAGGATAAAGAGGATGGATTTCGTTTACCAAATACTATTATGAAGAATAAACGCGATCAACACGCTTGTTCTAAACTTAAACTTCTCGCTGTCATCTAGAAACGTTAAAACGAAGATTTGACATTTTTAGAACGAGGATAATCTATATTTACCCTCGAAGAATATATGATATGCAAGATAATATAAGCGAAATGTCGCAAAACCAACGTTTAAAAAAATGTAAAAAAACTTCAACAGAAGCTGATAAGGCTAGAAAAAAATAAAAGAACTCTTGTATATGCCAAAAAAAGAAACAAAATGAGTATTGTCCGTCCATTTCTAAAAGTAATAAGAAAAAAAGAATGAAAAGAGATACAGTCATAATTTCCGGTATCGTTCAAAAAAAACAAATGAAAGATACTGGTACGAAGTATTGTATTCTTTTTTCGTATGATGTACGCGCACCTCCGCGTCTAATCGGCTGGTAAATATATTAAAAGTTTTACAGTATTTTTTTTTTTTTTCATTTCGCTATGCTTTTCAACATTCGTATTATTTTAACATATTCTAATTCACCAGATGAGATCGTTTCCTCGTATAAAATAAATGGCATACATGCAGAAAAAATGAGGGTAGTAGCACTGCGTAAATTGTTCGATATGCGGCAAATAATAATTTATACGCGGTACGACTGTGAAAGGAAATAATGCTCTTCATATCTTACGAGACAGATGTAACGGAATTCCTTTTTTTCTTATTCCAGAAGCACGAAGATACATTATTTGAAAATCGAAACAGTTTACTGATATACGTTTGATACGAGTACCATTTTTCCTAAACATCAACAGCCATAGTCCTGAAGATTGTCTCGAAATATTTAAATTAATCTCTTCCTCATTCTCGTAAAAAATTGTATAGTTTCGAGACCATTTCTCATCTGAGAACATCAGTGTAAGAGATGCTTTATCACTCATATCTACAGCTTCGGACATTGGGTCGATATTAATCATGTTCCCCCTCGATCAGAAAGAGAAGCACATTCAGCTGCCAATAATTGTCACCTTGAACAAGCTGAGTTGAGTATAGAGTTTGGCCACTCTCCTCCTCTTTCATTATACACTTTCCTTATTGCGTCTGACTCTATATCCACCTTTACAGCAATTTCCAACGAGTACTCCACTAATTTATCATCATCAATGAGCCGTATCACCCCTCGCGGGGGCATCATGACCGTGGTCTACCATCGCCCGGACCACTTCGCGCTAGCGATCTCGTTCGCGCGCCAATTAGACACATTCCTGAAACGTTCTTCCGGTTGTTTACGGACAAGGTCCGTCCAGCGAATTGGCTAGCATCCCCGGTCCCTGGTTCCATCTATCTTCCCTTCTACGAGCAGCGCCTCCATTTCATCCACACGAACGACGTGCCCAAAGTACCGTCTTATGCGCGATAGAATCTGTAACGACAACCTCCGAGGATTTCCGACTTCATTTCCGACTGAAGCGTTGGTTCTCCTCGCTGTTCATGGAATAAACAGAAGGCGTCGCCAGCACCTCATCTCCAGAGCGCCGATGCGTCTGCGCTCGGACTCCTGAAGCGTCTAAGTCTCAGCTCCGTAGAGCAAGATCGAGAAGACGAGAGCTCTGACCAGTCGTTCTTTCATCTCCCTACTGATTGCGGAATCGGCCCATATGCGTTTCAGACAGTTGCGCTCGACATCGAATTTCCGCAGCACAGCCCCATCCATTTTGTTAGGGGGCTTACATCCTCAGAAAACGTCCGCGTTCGGGAGTTTCTGTGAACTGCGTGACGTCACGTGACGTGACGTGTGACGCTTTATGACGTCATCAATGACCTTGACCTACTTTAGGTGCTTGGAAAAATTTCAATTTCCAGCCGGGATGCTTTATGACGTCATCAATGACAATGACCTTGACCTTGACCTACTTTAGGGAATTGGAGAAATTCCAATTTCCAGCTCAAGTTTCCAGCGGGAGTTTCTGTGAACTACGTGACGTGACATGACGTGTGACGCTTTATGACGTCATCAATGACCTTGACCTACTTTAGGAACTTGACAAAATTTCCATTTCCAGCCGAGATGCTTTATGATCTCATCAATGACAATGACCTTAACCTATTTTAGGGACTTGGCAAAATTTCCATTTCAAGCTAAGATGCTTCATGACGTCATCAATGACCTTGACCTACTTTGGAGAATTGGAAAAAATTCAATTTCCAGCGGGAGTTTCTGTGAACTGTATGACGTGCCATGACGTGTGACGCTTTATGACGTCATGAATGACCTTAACTTTGACCTACTTTAGAGATTTGGAAAAATTGATTTCCAGCCGGGATGCTTCATGACCTCATCAATGACAATGACCTTGACCTACTTGAGGGACTTGTAAAATTTTAATTTAGCGGAAGTTTCTTTGAACTGCGTGACGTTACATGACGTGTGACGCTTTATGACGTCATCAATGACAATGACCTTGCCCTACTTTCGGGATTTGGAAAAATTTCAATTTGCAGTTCAAGTTTCCAGCGGGAGTTTCGGTGAACTGCGTGACGTGACATGACGTCATCAATAACCTCGACCTACTTTAGGGACTTGACAAAATTTCCATTTCCAGCTGAGATGCTTCATGACGTCATCAATGACCTTGACCTAGACCTACTTTAGGGACTTGAAAAATTTCAATTTCCAGCGGGAGTTTCTGTGAACGGTACGACGTGCCATGACGTGTGACGCTTTATGACGTCATGAATGACCTTAACTTTGACCTACTTTAGAGATTTGGAAAAATTAATTTCCAGCCGGGATGCTTCATGACCTCATCAATGAGAATGACCTTGACCCACTCGAGGGACTTGAAAAAATTTCAATTTAGCGGGAGTTTCTGTGAACTGCGTGACGTTACATGACGTGTGACGCATTATGACGTCATCAATGACCTTGACCTACTTTAGGGACTTATCAATTTCCAGCCTTCATTATGTCAGGTCTAGCACGCAGTATACTGAGAAGAGCCCAGCCAACTCATTTTCTGAGGGGGAATTTTCGCGCCAACATCATCGCGAGTGCGGCAGGTTGCGGGTTCCCCACTGCCATTCTAATTTTTTTGGCAATTCTATATCATTAACTTCGTTTTCCCTTTAATGATCAGGAGATCACATTCTGCGCTGACTTCCTTCCACCGGTGTAGAATGTAGGACATTCTGTTGACGTCCGATGTCACCAACGTGGTGTCATCGGCATACCGCAGGTTTGTTCTCCAAACTCCCCCGATCGAAACTCCGCCATCCCATTGTTGCCCTGCAGCGTCCTGCGCATGCTGAATTCACCGTAGCGATTGAAGAGCAGAGGTGAGAGGATGCAGTTCTGCCGCACACCACGAGCTTTAATTCTTAATTGGAGTCCCAAAGAGTCAACTTTTTTCCGAGCCCTACCATTATACAAACGCCTCGAAGATGAGCTGTTTTGTTCTCTTCTATCAGATAACTACAAGTAGAAATTTAATCAAGTCTTATGGAGAGCGACTCCTGGTTGGTCAAGGTACACCAAGAAGATGAAAAGATTGCCTTCACTACACCTGGAGAATTGTGGCCACTCAATGTCATGCCATTTGGATTATGTAAAACACCTGCGGTCCTGCCGCATTTGACCGTTTGATAGACAATGTTCCGCGAGACTTCATTGGGAATGGACGTGCTTCCTCAGGTAAACAAAAACCCGCCAGCTGAGATTCTCACTCTTAAGAACTGTTTAAACTCAATATTCGAAACGTTTCAAAATCTTCAAGCAACAGATAAGCTAAGAATTTTGTTATACGCCAATAAGCTATCATAAATTAACAAGGGCAGTTTCAGATCAATCAAAGGTTATACAGAAAAATCAACTTTGACCACGTCATTCGAGAAAATGAGCAACTGCGGAGAGAAACGTTATCATGAAATTTCGTCGAAATCTCTTCTCGTAGACCCTGAAACCGATGCCGTCGAAAGATGAAACGAATTAATAAATGACTAGATTAGTGAATAAAATGTAGAAGGAAGAAAAATAATCCTGTTGGCACAGCCATACACCGTAACTTTTGTAACAGAATACGAAATGAAATTGAATGGAGTACAGCGAATGAAATGCTCCAGTCGTTCTGAAATAATACCGAAGAAGTCTAGTACACGATCGGCCCCCTCTATGAAAGAAGGACGACTTTATTCTGTTCCTGCGGCAGGTACATGTGGGTCTATAGGTCTGTACGAGTGGAAAATTTGATCTCTTTATACCGTAGTTACATACAAATACGACTTGCACGGCAGACATATTGTCTCGTGTGGCAGTCGAATAATCTTTTTTCTTTCTCTCTTATTTTGCGCACAGAGTACGGATTCGAATCTTTCCTTAAATAAATTATTAGAGCAAGCTTTCGATGTAAAGAGCTAACAAAGAAGTACCTGTACTCCGGATCGTGATACGTTCCACGTAGATATACCTACTGGGAAAATCTATACGCATCGGATCGATAAATTAATAATAATGAACAAGCCAAGTCCGACGAATGGATCTCATACTGCGGTTACTTACAATTATGGACCATTAATTGGAGAATGTTGAAGGCCTCGTTTTTTGAATAAAGGCGAATCATACTCGACAAAAAAGACTACATCTGTGAATAATATTTGACATGCTCGCTCGTTTTGTTACAATTACTGCTAACTATTTGTTGCTGTTTTATAGTTTTACGATGCCTTTTTATACGCATTTTATACTTGCGTACTTTATAATACACGGTATAGCCTAAGGCAATAATGAATGAAACGTACCTTTGATGTCATAAAGCAAGTAGTAATGCGCTCGTTTAATTAATTTCAAATTATTCGTTCGCAAATACTGTCAGTTTTTTGGCTCGTGTATACGAATGCACTCGTATGTAACATCGCTCTGTCTATTGTGCTGCACTTTAAATATCACCATTGTCGGTAAATAAATTTCGTATCGAGAATCCTGATTTTGTGTAGGCACGGAACCAATAAAATCGTTTCGTTTACAGTACGAGCCAAAATACGTTGTAGATTACGTGACGCTCTGAAGATGAGTTATAAAAAGTATACCTATATAGTGTCGTTAAAGAGAACGTAATTCAAACGAAAAAGAAAAATAATATATTCTAATTAGAGGCCTTCTCGGAACGAACGTTACGACGCGGTCATACTCGGTAAGTTTTGTTCGTATATCTACCCTGAAAATGAAATCCCTCTCTCGATAAATCAACTAGCGGTTTCGACGAGAACGGTAGGCTATTGCGAAAACTTACAGTGCCAGACTTCTATAACTATGATTTCGCGATAGGCTTCCACCGATCCTCAAGTAAACTTTGACCACAGACCTCTAGATAACTCGCAACCACAAACGCCTGACAAACTTGAACGACCACCTGTGTAAGTTAGCTACATGAGCTTGTAAGTCGACTTTTTTCTAAAACATTTTCTGCGTGATAGAGGATGAACTTGGATAATATCTAGCAAAGTTTTTGAAATTATAAAGCGCAGAAAGCGTCGAAAAAAGCTCAGGTATAACTTTCCCAGAATGAATGAGAAATGTTCGTTGAGATCGTAGACTTGGTAGGTTGCAAATGATCCAAAGACAAAGAAATAAGACCTGAAGTTTGGTGGCGAAGACGGAAAAAATGTTTCGAGGATGACTTGAAATACAGCGGTTTCGATCCCCCATGAAGGACGTAAAGCTAGTTCTAGTTTTCGGACTGGAAAGGTGTGCCAGCATCGACTGAAGAAAATTGATAAATGGAGTATGTTACAAGATCCCTAACACGTACGTGTACGTGACGATTCTTAAATCTTCGTATAAGATGGTACGATTTTAAATTAAATTGGAGCAATTTTTGCATTTCCCATAAGATTTGCATTGAAAAAATTGGCGACATCTACAATATGCCCAGTCCGAAATAGGGCTACTTTTTGATGTGAAGGACTGGTTCTGAGAATCATTCGTTGTTAAATATTTCAGATATATGAGAGCGGTATAGTGATGAAGCTATGGTTACTTTTGGAATCTTGCGGCCCGAAGGTTGTGTTAGTAATGATAGTTGGTAAAGTGTTGTAAAATAATGTGCAGTCAATGAGATTTTCAAGATTTGTTTTGACGGGTAAAAATGACTCTGTGGGGGCGATGGTAAAAGACGACGGATTAAAAATACAATTCTGCAAGGAGTGTGACGGGTTGTCAGCGATTGTAGCGAGAAATATTCCTTTTTTGATCTGACAAATTGATTCACTCACGTGAGGTGATAGATCGTTCGCTAGAGAGATGGCCAGAATTCACAATAAAGAAAGGAGGTCGTTCCTTTCATCATCCCGTTTCAAAAACGGTGGTCTAACAGGCGAATAAACAAGATAACGACGGTTTCCCAAACGATGTTTAATGAGGCAGGCAAGGAATTTGTTGGGTCGAATTGATTTTGGTATTGAGTATTCAGATTGGAATAAATTTTTCAAAGTCTTTCTATGTAACCTTAATATTCGACGGAATGAACGATTGCACGTAAAGTGTTTGCCTAGCAATATCAGAGTTACAGTGTACCTCGTCGACAACAGGTGGTAAATAAGTTATAAGTTGTTCGACGTTCAATGAATAAAGATATCAACTGAAAGTGCCTTTTTACATCAGAAGTGGGATTGAATTTCCATGCACTAGTTCTATTTCTTATAGCCATTGTATTTCGATGGATGGATCTTTCTTGTATAGTCTTATCGTGGCATGTTCCTCTTTGTCAATGGCCGCGGAATGCAGCTTCACTTTCACTTGAATAGGTCTGGCAACTTCCGCACGTAATACGGTCCGTTTCTCTTAAAAATTCAGCGATTTTTCTGGAATACAGCTTGATAATAAAGTTCAACGGATGTACTTCAGGGCCGAAATTCGGTACAGATTCATAATCATCGTAATAAGCTACCCTATTCGGCTGTGGTTCTACTCCAACGGCTTGTCCGCGGCCTCGACCAGCTCCGCCTTGTTGCTGACCGCCACCACGATTAGCTCCAGGTTGACTACGTCCTCGACTACCTCCAGAAGTCTATGTGACTGGGAACTGAATGTACGGAAATAGTTGCGCGTAATATTTTAGTTTTTCAGTAAAACAGTATGGCCGAGTGGTTTTGCCATCGGGGACGACGTCATTTGTCAAGATGACCGGATTTGAAAGATGAAGTTTGAGGAAGAAAACCAAGTTAATTCGATTCGCTCGTTCAAAGTTTAATTCTACGGAAGTTGGAAGTCGATACCACATGTGTGGAAGTTCAAAAGATAACGTCGGGACGCCGTTAATGTCAGTATGGCCGTGTAACCTAAATATTCGACGGAATGAACAATTGCATCAGAGTTACAGTGTACCTCGTCGACAACAGGTGGTAATAAGTTATAAGTTGTTCAACGTTCAATGAATAAAAATATTAACTGAAAGTGCCTTTTTACATATATAACTCAAGAGCCTAAATCTTTAAAGCCCTTCTGAGGTCATATATTATGGCACAAAGTCAAAATTTTTCAAGGACATGAAAATTTTGACTTTTGACCCTGTGACGTCACGATCTGATGACTTCAAAGGTCAGTTTTGGTCGGACTTCAAGCGATTGGACGTCAAATTAGGATAGATCCGATTTCGCCAGGTGCCACACAGCGCACAGCAAATTTATCGGAATGCTCCCCATAGAACAGGTTCCTTGTTAACAACTTGATGTGTTTCTTCTTTAGCGGGGAGCTCACTATCTCTTTTGAATAAATTCAGGGTTCTGCAGCCGTATCATACGGCTTTGGCTTTCGCTGATGACCTTGAAAAATACGGCTTTGGCTTTTGGCTGCGCAAAATTTTCAAAATAAAGCTAGCTTTTGGCTGCTATTTGACTGCTATTTGGCTGATAGTCGAGTTTGGTATCGTACTAGAGGTTGTTTCTTTTTTAGTTGGTTAGCTTCTATTTAACGCGGTTCATATTCCATTCACATCAGTACACGGGTACATCAACATCACATCATCAAATTCACCGATTCAGACCTGTTGATCTTGTTCTCCTCAGCCGACTGAACGACATGACAACGATCCGGAGAAAAAGACCTGCTGAAAGTTGGAGAGACACCTTTTTTTTTCGGATAATTGTCGCATGCTGTTTAGTCGGTCAAGCCTGACTACCTGACTTTCTTTGTTTTTGAAGCGACTTTAGCTCTGATTGGCCGGAAATCGGCCTGTAACACTACCAATTTGAACGCTTTTAAGGAAATTGTCGTCAGCCAAAAAAAAGTCGAATGAAAAAGCTGAATTAAGCTTACCGCTTAGAGCAAATCTATAAAGCTTTGAATTAGCTGAAGCCGATACGCCCAAAATTACAGCTGAATACGGCTTTTGGCTTTTGGCTGGCTGCAGAACATTGTTTTTGATGGGATTGTCGGGATACCTTCTCAGGAAATTTCCGCGAACGCGTCCGATTTTGATGACGTCCTCAACCTAAGTTGAGTCAAGTCACAGGACTGGGAAAAATCTTGACTCCTGAGCTATTATATGATGATGAGAGGAGGACTCGGAAAAAAGATTTGTTTCTTGTCATTCATATTTGAAGGGCATGCCTGCTTGGTGATGAAATCATAGTGGGAATTTTTCTCACATTGTCGTAGGCCCCGTTCTCGGGTCAATACAGGTGTGATGTACTGTAAGATAAGCTATCTGGCTCAGGGAAGCTCACTCACTGTTCTTGGATTAACATAAGCGCAGAGTACTGTAAGTTGAACGACAATCGACACAATTTTTTAAATTATAGCCGAACATACCAGAAGGAAATATACTCGAATGAGTAAAACGAGGAGTTTTCTGCAAAACCCGCAGAAATTACGAAAGAGACCGGAGCACTTTTGGTTCAACAACCATCATCGTAGGATATAAGGAAGCAACATTTACTCATTTGAGAATACATACTTTCTTTCGGTTAAGCTATCTAGTCCACGGAGGGCTCAATTGCCCTCACATGAATATGAATATTAGTGACGTCGTCAGCTCGTGACTTTATAACCAACCGCAATGACTACCTGTAACCTTATCAACATTTGTGACGTTATCAACTTGGGCTCTCTCTTTCTTTCTCCTTCCTTTCTACGTTATTGCTGATAACATCACAGGCAGCCATCATGGATGGATAAGACGTCACGGGCTAATGACGTCATCAGCTTAAGCTCTCTCTGTTTCTTACTCTTTTCTATTCTCGGGATCACTCACAGAGTGAACGGAGGTCGTCTAAACGCGCTCGAAACACGAGAATCATCAAATTTGTAGCTCTTGCTTCGTCGCACTCCGACGTTGTTCGGTTTCTTCCATCAACAATTGACCTACCCATGGCCGTCTCTAGTTTCAGGCCGGAATATTCAAGCTGGCAACGTCGCGGTGACGAGAAATACGGGGCCGAGTTTTATACACGCTCTTATAGAGAAATTTTCGAAAAACACGTTAATCGTTGATTTACGAACAGTATTCAATTCGAAAGGGAAAAAGTTGATGAATATATCGAAAGAGTAAACAATTCTCGATTCATGTACCACGCTTTGCCTTCTGTCTAACTTTTTTTTTCCAAACGTCAATAATTTGCTTTGCGGTTGATCAATGTTGACGAAACCTAGCTCAAAAATCGAGAATCGTTGGTTCTTCAAATCTTTTCAAAAGCTTCACCGTATTTGTGACAAATAGTGGTATTTGATGTCCTCACATAAGAGACTGTACTAACTTCAGCCCCGTCCAATGTTGTCGAGTTTCAAATATTCCGGCCTGAAACTAGAGACGGCCAAGACCTACCGCGTTCGCACTCTGCAGTGTTGCTCAGTTGTCGCATTGCAAATGAAACTTTGACGCTTCCATTTGATAACACTGTTTTAAAACCCAAAGGCTCTGAACAAGCACCGAACACAACACCAATTTATATGATGGCCGTATACAAGTACAGATGAGACGATTTCTGTTTACTCTGTGAGATCACTCACTCCACTTGTAAGCCTCCCAACAGTCTCGTTATACTAGGCCAAATAGTAATACTGCTTGGGTATCCCTTATACTAGGCCTCCGAAACACGGCTGATGACGTCACACTCACAGGTTTCAGAATTAGGGCACTACTCCTTGGTCTCCATTAATCACGGCATGATGTGAACTTGCAAATTTTGGAATCAGGAATTAGGACTCAGGAAACTTCATAGGAAAAACATAAAACATGTCAAAATGCGGCTCGGGCTAGGAAATTTTTTCGGCATAGGTCCTCTTCTACCCTCATCCACGGCCTTCTACAATTAACAGGCCGGTATACGCGATTTCGGCAACAACGCCAAAGGGCCGAAATTAGCATTACGTTATATGAGAAAAGATAAAGTATTTGATTTTGTTGCGAGAACGGTGCGGTGTACAAACATGACTTAACGGAGTTATTTGAAGAGTGAACAATTTCCTATATTTTGAGCCCTACATCGATAGAATCTGTTCTATGTGGAACGAGCAATAATCATTTGAAAATAAAAAGTCAGATAGGGGACCAAGTGCGGTAAAATAGCTCTTTGCCGCTTGCTATCGAAACGTCTATCACCAGAGGGCCGACCAACGTTGTCGCACTTCCGATGCTACCGGCTTGTAATTGTAGAAGACCGTGCCTTACCTATATCTGACTTTTGTTGTGACGTCATCATGTTCGAAAATACGTCTAAAGACTGAAATTTTTTACTTATATGAAAAGGAACTTCAAAACAGAACTTGGGGACGACGACATCAACTTGTGACATCATCAACCCAAGTTACAAGAATTTGTCTAGGTTAGATAATAGGAATTTTTCTCGGCTAGATCAGTTTAGAAAGAGCCTTCAACACGGAGAATATTTCATCAACAAAAGAATAGTACAGATAATACGGCTTACTAAGCATATCAATTACTCTCTTTTTCGAAGGATAAACTTGCTTTCTTGAAACGTGGCAACGGCATTCTTCTTCCAATAAAACAATTTCAATCGGTTTTGTACAACTCAGATACCTAATACATCTACTCACTTGAGCATAGAGAAAACAACAATAAGACAGACTATTTTCTACGAAGCTGCGGCTTCGAAACTTTAAATTCCCTATTTCCAGACTCTGATCTAAAAACCTTACCTCGAGAACAGTCTTTTTCACGCAAATGGCTAAATTTGAAACCTTATAGACTCTGAGTTCAAGTTTTATGAATAGGGGATGGGCATTTAAATTGGTGCTCGACTACGAGCAATATTCTCAGAAAAGTGCAATAGAACAGAATCTTTCGGAGAAGCAATCGATTATTCTTTCCGAAAAATTCACAGATGCTCTACAGTATACTTTTTTCGAGTATAACTGAGCTATAAATGAGACGGTGAACCACAAATCTGAAAAATAATGAAGTTCAATTTCTGGAAAAAATATTGAATTTTCGAAGTTTTGTATTTTAATTAGGTATGTTTGCTCTTACACCACACTTTGAACCGTTGGGAGCTGTAATGTTTCGAATCCCTGGTTGACGGTTACTCTTTTTAATTACGAGTAATGAAACAACTTTTATGCTAAAGAAATACAGTTTAGAAGTTTGTTTCTTCATTAGAGATGAAAACATTATTAACGATCACACTCGAATGTACAATTTTAAAATATTTATCACTCTCGAAAGTATATATGCACAGTGAAGTCCAGTTATTTAAGATTTCTTTGCTGCTCTTATTTGATACGTGAATCTTTTGTAGAATGTATCACGTTTGGGTCTTAAAATAGCGTTCTCGATAGCTCTTCAATTTATAGTCATCTAATTGCGATCTGTTCCAGCGTGGTGCGACACATTTTAATAGAACACAGAACACCAAAAAAAAAACATTTTCAGTTGATAACGACCATCGGTCGAAGACGTTTCAGACATTAAATTCGCGACGTTTTCTTGTATTCTGTGTTCTATTATAGTCATCTGCGCATACCCAACCAGAAATTCTTATTAGGATTGATGGAAATTTCTGTACGTTCGAAGAAGGCAAAATTGGAAAACAATTACCTATGGAGAATAAAAGAAACTTTGAAGCCCTAAATCTGGACAAGAAGGAAGGAGGACTCGGTAAATTTCCAAGGCTCCAACTCTGAAAGGAAGTCTCAAAAAGATGGAGCGAAAGACTCGCGTAAAATTTTAATTAGCCTTAACTCTGAGACGAAGAATAGATGTAGAAAAATTTAAGCATTCATCGGCATGAAAGGGGAAAAAAAACCTTGACAAACATTCGAGAAGAAGAAAAGGAAGGAGGGTTTTGGAAATGTTTGGCAGTCGGGTTAGGATTCATCTCTTTGGAAGTGAGGAAAATGTGTACCGGTAAAAATATCGAGGGCAAAGATTTGAGAAGGAAACAAAAGATTTCCGGAACTTATTACACATATAAGACTTCAGCTCGCTCGGTCACATAAATTTCTGTGTGACCTTGCTTCGCCTGTTTTTCTTTGACGAATGAGTGTAAGTCTGGGAGATCATTCCCATCAACGTTCAAAATCGTAGGTCGGTACTGAGGTTGCAAACGTCGTCGTTGTCCCCGTGCTGGTCTGCCGACAATGTAAAATACGTTGAAATCGCTGTTGAAATCGTCGTAAAGATCGTGTAGTGCTGGTGGAGGAGGAATTATTTCTGCCAACATGGAGAGAAATATTTGCCTCGCTCTCGCCGAGTACAGTTTGTCGCGTTTTCGAGCCATCAGTTAAGCTGTGGGCCGCCTGCGTGGAACTAGATTTAAGGACATACGAGTACTACAAAAATTTGTTTGAAGTGTCACCCGATCCGGGGCATGACCGTTGGAAAGAACATCTCGTGGATGTAAGCTGGAATGTGATTGGGATGAACGATCGAGAGCTCCTGGAGTATCTGTTCGACCCGTGTAGGCTTGTGGACAAGCCGATATTGAATCAGGACGAGTACATTGAGAATCATTACCTCGATTTGTCGGAGGGAACTGGGTGGCCGACTCGATGGGAAAAGAGGAAAGAGATTTACCTTCTGGATGGAGTCATCATGCCGGACGTCGATATATATTTTGCAAACAAGGACTGGAGAACGATCAAAATGCCCAAAGAATCAGAAAGTGAATCAAAGCGAACAAAAATTTTCGGGCAAAACTCAATTTCGGGTAAATTATTTTCGGGCACTTTTTTTGGATCATTTTTTATTCAGGCAAAAAACTCTTCGGGCTCTATGTTCTTCGAGATTTTTTGGATTCGAGAAAAAGGCATTTGGGTAAAAGAAATTCGGGACAACGTATTCGGGCAAATGACCGGAAACGGAAGATAATCGCTTAAGAAACTAAGCTTCTTATTCTTAGCTGACTTTACTTTTGTCTGTCACAACTTGACCAGCGCCCTCCCGCACTCAATTACTTCTAATTATTGATCACTTTTCTTCTTCTCATCTTTACAAGATTCCTACTCAAACAACTTCATCACTTCCACATCATTCTCCATCATCTATGCAATCCACAACAGGATTCCGGATCACATCGACCATCCCTAACATAAAAAATTGCTCTCGCAGCCAAAAACTCCATTCCCATCCAAAACGTTCCTTCATAAACATACGACCTTGAAAGCTCTTAGCGGTCCTTACTTCTAGATTCTTGGCATCAGCCATGAAAAAACCAACGCGACGACAAACTTAGAACAATTGAAGGTACACCACAATCATTTCTGCTTCCTATTATAGACTTTCACTCATCATCCTCTAGAGCAGTGGCTCCCAACCTTTTGGAGATGGTAGACCCCTTCAATGCTCCGGCCTTTTTTTGCGGACTCTCTACGAAAAAAGGTTACAGGAATGAAGTAGCACTAGACAGTGGCATATCAACGGGGGGGAGGGGGTTCGAGGACCAAACCTCCCCCCCTCCGCCAGAGTTTGAAAAATTGCCCTAAAATATCCTGTTCAAAACGCCTTATAGAACAATTTTTTTTTTAAATAATTTTTATTTTCAGACTTTCTGCGGACCCTTAGGCTTGGCTTCGCGGACCCCAGGTTGGGAACCACTGCTCTAGAGGATTCAACGCATCCACCTGTAATTACATCCTCTCGCCGACATCTCAAAACAAATGAGCTTCACCTTGATTTTTAGTCCAGATAAAGTCCAGGGATCAAGCAATCCGCCAAGCTCCAACCTCAACTCTCATCGACTCCGCACAGCTCAATTAACTAAACTTCATTAACCAAAATGAGTACAAACATTGCAAGATCACGAAATTTTCGACACGAAATGAACACGACTTAAATTCTTTCTAAACCTGTGACCATCATAAAACTGTACATGCAATGTACCTCTCGACATCAAGAAAATTCATTAATCCTGTGTCACACGAATGTTCACCTGCTAGATCTCACACTCACCACGTCTCCCATTCACACTCTGTAGCTATCTATAACTTCAACTCTCAAAAAGGATGACGGATATCCATCTCGAATAACCCACCGCACCACCAAACAAGTTTCCTGATGAAACGAAGAAAAAAAATGTCTCTGTGTCCGAGAAAAGGACCAGGAGAAATATGAGACTTGGTATGCTGTCATCAACTGGACCGCTACGTTTGAGAGAAAATCAACTAATTAGAGTGAAAGTTTGAAGCTACGGCCAGGTTCGAATTAGCCAACTTCCATCATCAGGTAATCGCAACTGAAGAACGTAAAAAAGGTCGAAATATTGGAAAATATACCGTCACCATTTGGGTATCAACACGAAACTCCCAAATGAAAACATGTTCTGCGTCTTTGAGTAACTGGCAAAGACTGGAACCGTATCTAGTTTCCATCTCTCCTAGTTTGTTGGGAACTCTACCTGGGCGAGCTAAGTGGAGGAAAAGTGGCCCGTAGATAGGATTAGGATGCCAGATGTACGGATTTTTGGTCTTCGAAATAGATACGGGTTTCTCTCTTTGTATAAATTTTACGTACAATACGGATTTCCTGAGATCAAGGGAAATGTATGAGAGATACGTTTCTCCTGTTTGTTACAGGCTGAAACTGCAGTATTCTGTAATATCAAGTCGATCAAGGGAAAAGTACCTCAGCTATGCCTATGAAAGATACCTTCCTCTTGGTTGATATCAATGGATCCATCAAAGTCCGTAGAAATCTGTTTTTAGGGCGGATACGGATTTTTGAAACTATCATCTGACAGCACTGATAGGAGATGCTGAGCGAAGGCACATTTGTGAGATTGGAAATTGCGAACAGCTGATTCATACTCATATGTACGGTCCTGAAGAGCCCTACCCATCTGGCCTATAAACACGACTTAAAATCGGCACAGCTAATTTGGTACATCCCTGTCTCTTGGAGGAGAGGAGGGTAGGATCCTTAGGGTTGGCAAGGTTAACACGTGTAAGGGCAGTTAGAGAAAGTACTGCAAGTGCGGTTTTTATAATAATTTTTCAATTTTATGAGAAAGATGGCCCAGATGAAGCATACGAACCCAATGCGTCCTGTCTATTGCACCACCAAGGTCTCAAGAAGAGGTGCCTCTCTGCAGCGCAATGACTCTCCTTTTTCAGCGAAAAATTTTGCGAAAATCGATAATAATGATGTTGGAGAGCGCAATAAAAGAAATGAAGTTTCGAGGAGTAAGCGGAGGGCTGGCCCACCAATGTATGGCCATATAAGACGCACTTCTATGAGAGGCTTGGTCCAGGGACGGTTTGCTCGGTGTATGCAATTTTACAAAAAATATCGTCTCTCAATTCCATGGTGAAATTTATTTTCCTGTAGTAATCAATTAAGGCTTTTTCGAAATTGCAAAGGGGGCCCTCATTACCCACCCTTGCATAAGATATCATACGTAAATATCTGACTCACTGGTTCGGAGGATATTCGCAGCAAAATTAGAAAACTAGTGAGAGCTGGGATCTTATTTATGAACACCTCAAATATTGAGGAGACAGAGGGCCACCCGTTCATTTATTTATTCATTAGTTTTCAATGCGTAGGTTGAATTTACGTTTCTATAATTATTGCCCTTGCAAATGAAAGCTGCAAAGCAGGCAAGAATGAACAAAGATGAGGGACCACCAATCCGGAAACCGGGAAACTACATACGTTCGTCCGCAGACACATGGAGATAAGCCCCTAGATTTCAGAGACAGTATCTGGGAGAACACTTACAACTCGTTGCATATTTACGATTGACTCCGGTATCCTAGTGAAAATGGATTGCAAAATTAGGTAAGCCTCAAGAAGTCAAACAAAATTCCAATTCATCTCGAAATTTTGTGACGAGAAACTTTGCAGTCAATCCATTCTTCCCGTTCGAATTATGCTCGAGAACTTGTCTCAAACTTTAGATACTTCTCACCATCCGGACAATGATTTTTAAAATACCCCTTAATTCTACCTATCAGTTGAAGTATCTTATCCGTTCAAGAAGTGGTGCCAAGCCTATTTTTCTAAAATGATATTTTAAATTTAGAAGAAAAAAAAATAACAAACACTCTCACTCGACCGTTTTATTCGCTTCGTGAATTATCGAAGCGACGTTCATCCCACACGTTTGAAAGGTGTTGTTGGGATATATACTTTCGTCTTTGTCGCTCAACTTTCTCAACATTATACACAGGCATCAGCCGTCGTGACGACAAACTTCGCGGCGTGAATTAAATCTCGTATATGAAGTCGCGACGTTGCCGAAAATGTCAATAGAGGCAATAAAGTTTCAGTCTACTCCAAAATTGAGTTTCAGCGTAAGCCCACTTTGTCGAATACGGTATGAATATAGTATATACACTGCACTGTAAACTAAATTCAATTTTTCTATTTCTACCCCATATACGAGCCTCTGAATATTCCACCGAATGTGATATCGTAACATCAGGCCTCGTAGCTAAACTAAAATAACGAATGGAAACCTTTTGTACAGATAAACGATGCTAAGCCCGGTATATACTTTTTATTGGGCACCATAAAAAGGCATATTTTACACATTGTACTCGCAAGTATATAAGATTATATATTTCAACCAAAATTGTATCCTTATTTTCAATATTCGCCGAATGTGGGGCTACGACAAGGAACACATGTCTACCTACAGGAAAATCGTATCGGAATGGCAATCGAGGAGGGAGCGAAGAGATCGTAGAAGTTTTTCGTTCGAACCACAAAAATATTAATAAACCACACGTGGCGGAGAAATGCACCTCTCTAGACGCGGTAAACTTCCTCTCTAAGAAAATAATTACTTTTTGAGGTGTGAATGGAAAACTTCCTGAGTTCGCAAATTTATAACCTAATTAATGAAGAAACGAAGATGAGATGATTTTGACGTCGAGCAATAAATTTTACCTCATTCTGTTGATGATCGTAGCTCAACCATCGTAAAATAGGACTGAAAAGTACGACAAATCAACAAATAATAGGATATTGTAGACATTGAGGACAGTTTGGGAGGCAGGGGGGATGAATTCCCCACCTGTGCAGTCACAGGTTGGGAGGAATTGGTCTTAATTCTATTTTTTTCACCGAAGAACCCAGCGTCCATTCCCAGAGGATTCCTGCATACGCGTATCTGTCCGGAAACCTGAATTGATCTGACTGGGAGATTTCGTTGAAACTTGGTTCCAATACCCTTAAGAGAAGGAACGTGACGTCATCGGGGTTCACTGAAGAGTAAAGAAACGAATGGCTGAACAGAAAGAAAATGTGAAATTTGTCCCCCTGACCTAATCTGACTGGGAGATTCCGAGAAAATTTTGACCCCAATTCCAGCAGACAAGAGAAGTGACGTCATCAGGAGACAAGGTACGATGTTTATTAAAGAGCAAAAGGACAAATGACTGACCAGAAAGGGAGTGTGACGCCATCAAGAGGATAGAAAGTGGAGGGAGAAGATGACTTACCCCAGAGCATAGGCTTATCCTCCATCCCTCCAAGTTTTTTCTTGAACTGATTACTCAAGAAAATGAGCCAGTAGTCAAGGATGAGAATACGATGGTAGAATTTAAAGTCAGAAGCTGAAGAAGAATAGCCGTCGAGATTTTTTGGGAAAAAGGTCTCAGCGTTCTTGGCAACAAGTTCGACAGCGTCGTTTTCCAAAAAGTTGATATTGACGGAGTTGAGAGTTATGGGAATGATAAGGGTGAGTATTTAGAGAAGGATGTGGGGGGGGGGCGTAAGAGAAAGAAGAGTGACAGCAGAAAATGTTTCCTCATTTTGTAGAGCAGGAAGTAGAAGACGTTAATGATGGCGAATGAGGATGTGAAAAACCATATGGAGAGAAAACTTTAGATGATGAACGATTCGGTCCAGTCCTTTCAAGAATGTAAATAGAAGCTTTTCACGGTGGTTCAAAACAACTAGCGTAAAAAAAAATCTCATGCATCTATTTACTGACTGAGACTCGAAGCCACATTTGTTCCTGAAATCATGAGCGTTCCAAACTCTTCCACAGTTATGAGGGCGCGAAAAATTGCACGAGGTCTTAATACTCAATAAGGTGAGAAAAATTATTGTTCACGTGTTCTATATTATGGTAACTGTTCAGGGCAAAATTTTTTCCAAAGGACCAGTTTCTCATTAAAACAAAAAGAGTCCGTGAGAAAGAATATGTCCCACCACGTTGACCACCCCTTCATTTCAAGCAGACACGACTTATAATCCTACCGTTGATTACTTACTGACAGACACGAGAGATTCCGTACAAGGTTTTGATTTTCTCGATGGACTAGATCACAAACAATTTCCCGTCAACTCTCACGGGACATAAAATCTTGAGCAACGAAATCGCACGACTCACCAACCACGGTCAAGAATCGCTTTTTCTCGCACACAGCGAAATCACCATTCACTGCACTTTACCACAACCGCACCGAAATCACGAGGGTGGGAAAAAGACGAGACGAGAAAAAAAAAAAGCATGAGCTTAAGACGAAGACATGACGGCGGCGAACTAAGAGAAATAAAACATATTCATACACGAAAATAAAATACGAACTCGTTGAATGACGAAACGATTACCGAAAAAAAAAAAAAAAAACGAACAACAATTCCACTAAGTACGAAAGTACGAACACGAATAAGAGGAGGACTAAACTGAGGCGACTTTCACGTCCGCACGTTCGTCGTCCTCGGCCGTCTCGCGGAACACGTTGCGTCGCGTACGGCAGTCCGTTACTCGTCGCTGCAAAAGCAAAAAAAAAAAGTATATCTTGCAGTCAACGCGGCGAATGATAAATTTACTTTGGTACACGCGTCGTATTGATGGCATCTCAGTTAGAGCTAATGATATCTTTTTCAGCATCATCGTGAATGCGTTAACTGAAGTCTACAATTCTCAGTCAAGTGCATTCGAGTCGTAAAAAAAGCTCGTTTACAATTTATAGCCGAGCGGAAAACAAACAATATTTTCTTTTGAAAAAATATTAATTAGTCATGTTTTAACGAACTAAATATTAGATTCACGCAAAATCTAATCCCTTTTTTCGCTCATAGAATTATATATCATGGTATGCCGACGTCGCGGCAGGTAACGAGAGACCAAGCGTAAAGAAGACTATATGATTTTCATTTTTTCACCCAAAAGTTCGATTGATGGGGAAAAAATGAACCTACCGACCTGTCATCATAGGCCTCTCCATTCTAATAAACATTATTCAAAAACTTATCTTTTTCCAAGTCCCATATTTGAGAATGAGAATTTAGCATGTCTACAGCTTGAATAGGAATCAAAGTGTTCTTCCTAGTCCCATTCCTTGTACGTGAGTAAAAGACTGCAATCTTTGTGTTGGTCGCGTTGCGCTAAAAGTTACAGGTAAAATTAATAGTAATGGGTATCATAAGCAGACGAGCGTCAAGGAACTGGTGCTCATCAATGTAGCATCGTGGCAAGTCAGTATCGTCCCGGTCTTTTCTGAGCTACTCATCTTCATCTTTGAAAATAGAAAAATGGCAAACAGGTATTTCTTTATCATTGAGTATATTCAATCGCTTGGATGGCAGTAGAAGCAACTCCTCATTCTGAGAAAACACTAGCTGCTCAATGTATCACTGAGTCTTGAATAGTTGAAGGTGCACACAAATACAAATATTTCACACAAATTTTCAATTGAGGAGATATGCTGTAGGCCTATCACATGACTGACACAGAGAGTTCAACTAAATCAAAAATTCTTTGAAAAACGCAAGCTTTCAGTACGCATTGTACCCGCGTTATTTGTAGGTTTAAAAAAATGTGTTTTTTTTTTGCCAATATAAGCAAAATTCAATACGCTTTCAAGCGCTGGAGGATCAATTTTGTCTAAGACAATTTCTTCTGTGTTATTATCTCTAAATGTACTGCAGAACATGGTGTCAAAAAATTTGGAAACTCCAGCCAGAACGGCCCAATGACATTGCATAGGAAGTTGTATTTTGAACTCAGTTGTTTTCATTATAATAATTCTGATCAATCAATCAAGCTTGAAAAATATTTGCAAAGAATGATGACAGTGTTACCAGATGAAAATTGCAAACATGTACCAATTTTGCTGAAAGTGAAGCACATCATGTAGCACATTTTGTTATAGTGAAAAAGTAAGAAGCAGCACAAAGTGGCACAATAGTTTCAGCGGGGAACGCGCTATCCATTTTGTTAGGGGGATTGCATCCTCAGAAAACGTTCGCGTCCGTGAGTTTTTGTGAACTGCGTGACATGACGTGTGGCGCTTGATGACGTCATCAATGACCTTGACCTACATTAGGGACTTGGAACAATTTGAACTTTCCATTTTGTTAGGGGGATTACATTCTCAGAAAACATCTGCCTTGGGGAGTTTCTGTGAACTGCGTGACGTGACGTGTGACGCTTCATGGCGTCATCAATGACCTCGGACCTTGATCTACTACAGGGACTTGGAAAATTTCAATTTCCTCCAGGAGTTTCCAAGGACTGCGTGACGTGACGTGGGGTGCCTTATGACGTCATCAATGACCTTGACCTACTTTAGGGACTTGGAACAATTTCAACTTTCCATTTTGTTAAGGGGATTACATTCTCAGAAAACATCTGCTTCTGGGAGTTTCTGGGAACTGCGTAACGTGATGTGACATGTGACGCTTCATGGCGTCATCAATGACCTCGGACCTTGACCTATCACAGGGACTTGAAAAATTTCAATTTCCCCCAGAAGTTTCCAAGAACTGCGTGACGTGACGTGACGTGGGGTGCCTTATGACGTCATCTATGACCTTGACCTACTTTAGGGACTCCGAACAATTTCAACTTTCCATTTTGTTAGGGGGATTACATTCTCAGAAAACATCTGCCTCCGGGAGTTTCTGTGAACTGCGTGACGTGACGTGACGTGTGACGCTTTATGGCGTCATCAATGACCTCGGACCTTGACCTACTCCAGGGACTTGAAAAATTTCAATTTCCACCGGGAGTTTCTGAGAACTGCGTGACGTGACGTGACGTGGGCACTTGATGATGTCATCAATGACCTTGACCTACATTAGGGACTTGAAAAAGTTTCAACTTCTAGCCAGGATGCTTTATGACGTTGTTGATGACCGTGACCTTGACCAGCTTCAGGGACGGAAAAATTTCAACTTCCAGCTTTCATTGTATCAGGCCTAGAATACAGTATACTGAGAAGAGCCCAGTCAACTCATTTTCTGAGGGGGCACTTTCGCGCCAACGTGATGGCAAGCGCGGGAGGTTGCAAGTTCCCTGCTGCCATTGCAAACCTGCAATGGCCTCTGAATTTTTTAATATACTTTTCTTTAAGAATAGGTTTTCCCTACAAAAAACATGTCTTCTTGATGTTTCTTTGGAAAAAAAAAAAAAAAAAACACAATCTAATCACAAATGTGCCGCGAAATGAGCCACAGACATTTGCAAAATACATCGAGTGATGCGCTATCTATCGGCGGGCTCTCTGATTGGTGAATTAGGGAATTCAACATGACGTCGCACGGCATGTTCTATTGTCTCACTCGTTGGCGATGTTACATTGCCTGGTATGGGACGCGTTAGGTTTTTCTCAATTATCTTTGGAAAGAAGGCCTAAAATGGAAAAATGATGAGAATGATATTTATTGCCCTTATAATTTCCTATATTATGGTAAAAGAAAAAATTACAAAATTTTAAAGGTAGGTTCAATCGATAGGAAATTACAAGGGGAACAAACTTGGTTCTCTTCATTTTTTCGCATAAAGGCTTATTTTCTGAGAAAACTGAGAAAAACAGGGTACGCTCCATAAGCCGCAATGTATTACTGCCAACGAGTGAGATCTCGTGAGTCACGATTGTGACGTCAGTGTAATTGCCTAATTGAGACGAGAAGGTGATGGTGATAAAAAAAGTTCTGAAAAAAATTCCAAATGGGGTTATTCAGAAAGAAGATTTTGACAGCTATAATTTTTGCTCTCTGTACTTTTTGATAGAAATTCATATTAAACGAGTTAGAGCTAATTTTATGAGTGTATCTTCTTATGGCAAAAAATACACGATCACCTTCTCGTCCAGTTTCTGTAAATCGCCACCTGCAGCGCCACCGCTCTGTATTTCGCGAATTGAAATGTGATAATTTGGCACAATTGTTCCGCATCTGGCAACACTATGAATTCCTAATTTTAAAACCAGTAAGACAGTTGTTGTAATAAGAAAGATGAAGTTCAGCTTAGCCATAGCCCCCTCTACTATATCAGGCCAAACAACTCAATCTGGCAATGCAGCAAACAGCTGATAGTTGCCGGTCGGCGTGTTACATACACTCTTACCTTCGACCATCTATATATGGACTGCTAGTGGTGGGAAAAACGTGAATGTCAACAAAGGCAATGTGCCTTCTTTGCAAACCGACACTTCGTCTGTGTGTGCGCTGTCGAGACAGGCACCTTCACGCACACGTGGACAAGGGATAACGCACACTTCAACAACTGACAACAGAAACAACGACGCACACTTCGACTAAGTGCTGTTCTGCCAAGAATGCACATTGCCTTTGTTGACATTCAACGCTCTCCCATATAACCCTGTGTAATTCTTATCACCCTTAGCAGTCCATATATAGATGGTCGAAGACTCTTACAGAGAGAACAACAAAAATGCTGAAAATTGTTGATTTCACAATTATAATGCAATTCACAAAGAAAGAGAAGAGATAATACTTTGAAGAGCAAACAATTTGCAATTTTTCAAGACTAGTTGTAAGAGAAATCAGTTGGCTAAAACATGAGTTATAATTGTTTCAAAATTAAAAGTCAGATAGGGGACAAAGTGCCATTAAATGCCAGTTTCTTGAGTTGTTTGGCCTGACAGTAGAGGTGGCCGTGACTCAGCGGTCAGCAATCAGCAAATAGCGGAAAATTTGCACTAAAAATAGTCGACTAGCGCAGCGCGCTGCAATTGAGTTTACAATGATTCAGGCGTCCACAACAATGAAACAGAGTTGGCAATGCAACAAAAACAATGAGCAATCTGGTATATATGAGCAACCGTTTTGGTTGCGCAACGCAACATCAATGTATATTATCATAGCGTTGCTCAAGTTTTTTGTGTTTCATTGTAGAGCCTCTTCAAATTCACAGATGAAACATATGCAACCCAAATCACAGATTGCACGTTTCTTGTGTCGTGTTGCCAACTTTGTTTCATTGTAGCGTACGGCTAAAGGTATGAGCCTAGATTTGAACGCATTGGCTCAACAAGAGTAAAATATCAAGTGTCAAACAGGCAATGTTTTTAGCTTTTCATGCTGCTTGAATTGAGAGTGAAGTGAGCAATTTTCACACATTGTAAGTTTGCAACATAAGCCAGAGGTGAACGGTTGCAGACTTCAAGATTCTCAAGGGAAAATTGCTTTCTTTACACTCAAAAATCCACTTCTCAACAATATGCTTATATGAGCAAAGCCAACCATTACATTCTCAAACAAAGAGTAAGAGGTCTCTTATAATGGACAAATGGTGGGCAACAAGCAATCTGATAGTTGGGCAATCTCAGCAAAAAATTTTATCTCCAATGCTGTTCAGATCAAATAACACTGCTTCAAAGTTTCACAGTCATTGTAGAGAAACTTTCAAATCAAAGAGATAGAAGAATGGCAATTTGATCACTGTATTGCCTGTTTCTTGCTGCCAACTTTTCTTCATCACTGTAGGAGACCCTTCAGGATCAATTTTACAATCATGTATCCTACATACAAATAAAATTTAAATTACTAGATATTTGTTCTGACCTTTAATCACGTATCACATGGACCCGCATATTTGCTCAAGTACCTACAGAACTTTATACCAAACGTGAAGCAAAAATGATCGGCGCAATTGCTCCCATTTCTTACCCTTCCTATAAAGTCGGAACCTATAAAACCTCTTACGTGCAAGGCAACTGCAAAAACCACATTGCCACACTTTTTTTCCTTACTTGGAGGCTTTTCTACTCTTTTATTTTCCTTATTAGCAGAAAGAATCAAAGTCTCATTACATGCAAATCAGTCTAATTGACCTTGTGTGGCCTAATTTTTCTTCTTTTCTTCATTTTAATTGCTCGTGAATATTTATATAGCCACGTCTAAACAAACACAGAATTTGTCAGTATTTCGTATTTTTAGTACGCATCCTGTTTTCAAACCTGACAATCGGATAGTTTTTTAATTAAGAAAGGGCAATAATTTTACGCTTTATACAATTAAGCGAACAACCACACAATGTAAACTTGGTACTCGTAAATTAGATAGAAATTCAGATTTTCCGTTGATGAACGTCGTGCAAAAATTTCTAAAGGACGAATTAAAAAGTTGCGGGACTATAGCACTGCGATTTTAAAGTTGACAAACAATTCGTAGCTCGTGATTGTAGTTGTTTTCCAAGTATGTTAATCAAAAGACGCACACACACGCGATAAGGTTCTCGTTTCAATTGATATCGGCCACTCTAACGTTGATGAAAACTTTTCTAATTCGTTCTATCTTTCAGTCACAAGTTCTGCCGCCAATTTTCGATTCTACCTATGTTTCATACTGAAATTTTAAGGTGTTAGACCACAAAAAACTTTTCATAAAAGAAATTTTTTTTTTTCAGATAATACCGCAATGTTCTCTACTCTTCTGATGGACCTGTAAAATTTTCTCCTTGTGTACAAAAATAAAACGACCTCTTCATCTACAATACCCCAAATTGAGAGAAACTCTCGTATGGGAACGCATTTTGTACATTTTTGAAACTCGACTCATTTTCTCTACGTTAAAGCGGGTATATCTGTGCGTCGATTTTTCTGGCAGTATATATGACGCACATTCTCATATAGGGTATCCATTGTTTGGAGAAGGTGGGGAGATTACAAATCCCACCTGGAGGCGAAGAGAGTGCCTCGGCATATTTTTAAAAGAAACATGATGTTCGTAGAACAACTTAAAATATATTCATAAAAATAATTACGAAAACTCAATCTAAAGAGAATAGCTTCAGACAACATTCCTAACTCCTTACGAGAAAAAAAATTGTGGACACCGATCTTAAAAATGAACGAGAATAGCCTACCTTACACTGTAGTAGATAAACAATTTGAACAACCTGTATGTAGTACATGGCCGGAGACATTAACTACAAAAAAAAAAGAAGAGAGAAATGTTTCCATCCTTTTCCGAAACACGCCTTTTAGGGCTTTTTCAGTTATCTTCTATTAGCTAGCAAGTAATTTTACAAAATAATTTAAAAGTATTCGACGACAGGGAAAACTGCTTCAATTTCTGCCAAGAAACTACAAAAGAACGTCAGAAACCAGTGGGTTATACGGCGTCATGTCCTATAACTTTATCTTACGAGCAAACTATTACACTTTACGCTAGAGTATACGTCATTACTACTGCGTGAAAATTACTGCTCGTATACAACGAGAATGAACTATTTTCCTTCGCATTTTACAGCAGTAAACGAAAAAGAGGAACAAGGAAAACACGTCTATTACTAAGTATAAGTATAAGGGAAGAAATACGTAAGAACTTAATTAGAAAAGAGAAGAGAAAAAAAAAGTAAAGAAAACATTTTTACACTTAAAGATGAGATGAATTCGAAATGAACCAGAAGCGGTAAGGTAGAAATGAACTGCGGTAAATTTCACTCTACGGACTACAATTTTCGTTACGTCAGTCTATGGCATACACGGTACATAAAAAAGTTACACACGAAAAGCTTTACCGTACAAAAGGATTACGGTACTTGTTTTTTATCAGCCCGAATGTACAGCAAAGTTGGTCCTGTCTGAATTGCAAAACAAATTGTCACATAGTTTTCGTTCTTCCGGCTTCCTACAAGTACCTAAGTACAAACTTTTGTCTGCAACACATCCATAGAGCTAAATGACGACCTAGCGGAAAATGCGATAAGGTTAATCGAGGACCGAGGTTTTAGGCGCAGAACTATTTCTCTGTCACGTGTTAGATCATTTTCATTTGTCAGAAAATTTTGCTCAGTAGCTAGCACATTCGAATAACTTATTTTGATCGATAATTTACCTCCGGCGCGGTCTCTGCAGTGGATGACGGGGTTCAGTAAAAGCGTAGAATAATTCGTTCAAGATATAATATATTCGAAATAATACCCCTTCACGTACTGTCCGTAGGCCGAGTGTTACGGGAAACGAAGTATCATAAATTATACAGAGCTAGTGACACGCTACACTGCTTCAATGAAATAATTTTCTTTCGATAATAGCGCGCATCGAATATTGATGCACGAAGTGGTCTAGCTTACGATACCCACGGAAGTCTCATTATTAGATTCGCAACGAACACGGATTCTCTGAAAACGTGAATTTTCTGACCTCTCGAAAGGTATGAACCAATATAAGCCACAAACTTAGTTTTCTCCAACACATCTACAACTTCCCTCTTCCTTCATCATCAGGGAGATTATAATACCACTCAAAGTACCACACCACAAATCATAATTCAGAGTCAAGTGTTTCCTTCATACAAATCAACAAGGCCAGCATCGTTATTCAAATATACCTACACCACTTTAATACTCCTGGAGCATCAGTCTAACCCCTAAAATCGGCTTACGAAGTTATTCTAACCATCGTCATTAACCCCAAATCTTCGCAATGTCCGCTCTATTTTTCCAAATATCATCCTTACCTCCTGCAATAAGTTAAAAATAATTGAATACGAATTCTGACAACCTTACCTGCCCTGAGAGGAATTTCTGACATTGGTCGATCCAACCCTCGATGGGAACGCTATGACAAATCTCTTTATAGAGCTTGCCTAGGACTTTTCCGTAGTTGCTCGACGCACCGGAGTTCGTAATATAGTTTAATTATTTATATTGGTTCTGACAAAGTCTGACGGTATGTTATTTTCTTCCGTCAGCAGATCCAAAGAAAGCCGTTATGGACCAAATATGCCGATTGCAGGAGTCGAAAATTCCAAAATAAAATTCTCTGAAAACAAACCAATAATAAGATAAAATTATCGAATAAATTTAATCTCTTTTCCTGGCAACAAGCAACTCGACATAATACAAATAGGTAAACCGGATGGAGAATTTTCAGAATTGAACTGAATAATATAATTATTGTAACTGAGTTCATTCTATTTAAAGCGCAGGAATTATCATTAGCCCTAAGAGTATATCTTCCCGTTGGTACTTCATGATATTATTTTCCTCTAATGAGAAGGTAAGTAAGCCTATTAGGTACTGAAAGTTCTTTCAGGATATCAAACTATAAACTTCAATCCACTCTTAGATGTTTGATGGCTTACTCTTGATCATTTTGATAGTAATATTGTTCTACAGATTCTTGTAGATAATCCAGGCTTTGAGTGTTTGTTTGCAAATTACACAGAATACCAGTATGAATGTCGCTTACCGGTATCCATTGACGTAGGTCGCGGTTGTCATCAGCTATTGCACCAGGAAATCATATTGTTGAACTTCGAGCTATACCACGGTCGATCGATGTACAACTACATCTTTTCATAGGTAAGCGTACCTGCAATCATTTGCAGAAAACACCAAATAAGAAAAAACTGCGGTAGTTCAAGAAGGAAATTGCTGAATAAAATTCTTACAATTCATACCTATTATTTATCAAAATAAGCAGTCTGCGTTAAAAACCCAAACCTTTGGCATCAAATGAATTGTCTCATCTACTTCTTCACAACCTGAGATAAGTATAGTGAAAAGAGGATAAAGTATAGTTATCTCGTCATCAATTTGGAAATTAAATGGGCAACTCATCATTTCCCTATGTATACTTACGTGCTCAAAGTATAATGACTTCAACAGTTGTAAGTACACTCTAATCGGCGCCTCGTCCCCATCAATATCAACCATCATATTCATCAGTTTGTCCTGTCCTAGATGAAGGAGATCATTCATTAATCTCCACAGAATATTGGCGTCATAAGGTTGAACTGCTCCTGCCAATTTCAGATATGAACAGTGCCTTGGGCGTCGTTTTACAAACCGCATAGCCTAATTTACAACTGAAAAGTCAACAAATGTATGCAAGTATAGAATGAAGTAAATTCACTGATAATACATATACACAATGAAACATCAATTTCCCAAGAGAAATACAATAATCACGTATTGTAGTAATAACATGGTTAATGGATCAAGAAACAGGTTATAACTCAACTCTGTGAGTTTTTTTGAATGTAGAATATTACCAGTTTTCTTGAGAAGAGAATATAAGGCGCAGGCGCAAGGACTAAGGTGTAAATGGTTTTTTATATTGGTTTGAAAGATTTGGAAGAGGTAGCGGTATTCAATCAAAAAATTCCGCAAGTACTTGGCTCGAGTTCAAACTAGAACGTCTGAGTAAGAGTTCAACAAGATTTAACAGAGAATTCCTCACCAAGGTAGCCATTGAAGAATTGAGTTACGCATTACCAAACCATCCGCCATTCCGCCATGACACACCTTCAAATCAGCTGCTATTGTACAAAGTTGCATTGATGTATCTGCAAAACAACGATCACGTGAATAGGATTATTGTTATCCTGTAATATACAGTGTCATGAACCTTATTCCCTTTTCGCACATACTCGTTAGTGTCGAACTTATAGATAGTCGAACTGTTATGAACGGTTTCTCAAATCACAGAACGCGTTCTGCGATGTGACGTGTATCGCTTTTAAGCTTTGTGCTGCACACCTGCACTACCTACGCAATTCTACTCGTCATCCTATCGACCAATCAAAATCGATGATATTATTTTTTTGGCGCGCTTGTTTTATGAACGAATCCATCTCCCGTAAGGAACTATCTCCCGTTCTTCGCATGATTGATTTGGATCACTTTTGGATCAAAAATTATGTTCAATCACCTCTCAACAGGGCTTCTAACAAAAACATGTCTTTAGTCTTCTCGAGTCGACTGTCCACGAGATATATTATTGATTGTAGGATTTTCGTCAAAAAATTGTAGCCAAAAAATTAATCTCCCCGGGTTTTATAGCTATTGAGTGATTTCTAAGAGTTTGCTCTCTCGCTGCAGGGTCTATAAGTTGTTCAATATCACGTTACGGTATCAATCTCCATCGCGCTGTTCATCTTCATAGTTCATACTGATATCAGCATGAGCCATGAGGGTGCTTGGTTTACTAGCTTTAAAGTATGATGCATGATATACTCAGTTGAATCAATCAATACAATAACGAAGCTTTAATTGTTTTCCCACTATTAGTGTTCCTGGAATTTCAACGATTCAATTATCATGAACCTAACCAGAAGATCAGGTACAATTTGAAAGAAGAGAAAAATAAACAAGAAAAATGTGAAAATTAGTCGTCCGGAAGGAATGATATGATTGAAAAAAAGGAACTTCTTCTAATCCTTAACTTTATATTGTATGTAATGTTATTACAGAAAGGCTAATTCAACGACGAAATTTAGCGGACGCTTCAGTTTCACCGAAAACTGAAACTCTTGCTTCAACCATTCGAGAGAAAATACCAAGGAGTAGGAAACTCGAGATCACCAGCACTGCGTCCATTCCAAAGTCGAAAATATCCCGGATGGACTCGTCAGAGCGATCTCCTGCAGGGTGACCAGATTTTTTCCGAACTAAAAGAGTACTCTCGAAAAAAAAAAAAAAAAAAAAAAGTTTTTTGCCTGTGTTTTTAAAAAAGAGTACTTTTGTATCGCTAAAAATGACTAAAAGAGTATTTCTAACCCAAAAATAAGGAATATTTTTCAAAATAGAGTACTTTTAGCTGATTTGAGGAAAAAGAAAGAGTTCACTTTTTAAGCGATGCAAAAGAGTACTTTTCCACTAAAAAGAGTTCCATCTGGTCACCCTGCTCCTGTAAACCGACGGAAAGCAGTTCGAGCCTCCCGGAAGACTATTCCTAAACTTCCTGAAGAAGTAAACATATTAAATTTTCCCCGTTGCAAAACTTCCCTATATTTACCATTGAACCATTGCTATCTTCCTTAATGCAGATATTAGTGGCAATCATGAAATGGCTGACCGTGGATCTGCGCAAAAACGCAAAATCCGTGTACAAAGATTGGTTCTTTGCGAGCACCGCTTACGATGAAGGAGAGAAATTTTGTTTCGGCAAAAAAGATTGTCAACGCAATTTAGACGAGATTTTGTTGACCTTATCAAAGTCCATCCGCCAATTTTTTTACCTCGAATTTTATGGAGCACATTTTGAAGGAATTCGCACAGATCAGTTTGGGACTCGAAAAAATTTTCAAAGTCATACCTCAGACATACCCCTGATTCCAGAATTTGTGTCCGGGCGTCTGTACAGCCATTGACTATATATATTACTTCGTAAACTGTAGTCTGTGCCCAGGTGTTTCTTCTCATGAAAAGTCTGGCTATTGATTATTGCTTCCGATTCTAGCGTTCCTAGCAGATGTAAGACCTAACTTTCAGAGATCAGCGTGTATATTTCAAAAAGATAATCGCAGGTAGCTATTGTTCTTCCATCGTTTTGCAGATCGAGATACTCGAGATAGACTCTATTTCTCGATCTAATTAACTGTATTCAATGAACTTTCTTCTAAAACCATCCAAAAAGGTTACATTCATTGTACTGCTTTTTGATCTCAATTGTAGCACAAGCAGTTTGCCGTGTCGAATGCTTGAGCGAATAAAGTACTTCAATTTCAGCACACAAAAATCAAAATTTTCTCACGTATGGTTACAAATATTTATTTCACACAAAACGAACACATATAAAACATACTGAAATATACATTTAAGACCCATTTGTGAATTGCTATAGACAAATGGTAGCGAAACATTCATTCCAGGCTAGACGGAACCAACTCGAAAGAACTCGAGTAAACCAAAAAACAAAACAAAACAAGGAAAAAACAGAAGGTACAATTTCTTCAGAGCTTCGATTGAGACACAAGACGTCTTACATTCAGACAACAACAACACAATGAAGTTATACAAACTACAGTGTCAATTTATCACAGCAAATACTACAAATTGTACAATATGTAAGCTTAACAAATTATAAAAAAAAAAATATCTTCTTGAATCTGGATGAAAATAAAAAGTCGACATTTTATAGTGTTTCCGTTGAATACGTAGGAAAAACGGAACGCACTTTCAGATGTGGGTTCAAGTGCTCACGTTCGTTGGGTAGGAAAAAAATGAATAATAATCGGAGACGAGAAACAAAATTATAAATTTCGTAACAAAACATCCAATTAATATTGTAATAATTTTGTAAGAACTGAGAAGAAAAAAATTGACTAAATTAAAAAGGGACAAACATATTAAGAACAAATATCAGTACGAGGTAAAATCTATCTCACGACCAATAAAAACTATACAATACCTAATATTATCGATTCTTTCATTCAAAATCAGAATTCAGTCGAGTTTTCGAATAATTATAATATTCCCTTTCAAGTCATGACAAAAGAAAAGAAAAAAAAATTGTAAAACAATATATTATCGACGTGAACTTTGTTTAATAGTAGCCCCGTAGAGAAGAATATCAGAAAAGAAACACGTTTCGACGGAAGGAAGCTGTCGACGCAACTTAGAAAATTAAAATTACAGTAAGGAAAACCCTACGCTATTAAAAAACATCAATCGTCCTCGCCACGCTTCTGTCAATCACGATTTCGCATTATTCTTCGTCTGCAAATCTTTCCACGCTAAAAATAAATTTTTAATATCGTCTAGAGCTTTTTCGATATTGTTGGCAAATCGGCTAGAATTCTGCAACAAATGGAAAGAAAAATTTAAAAAAAAAACGTCGAAAAGAACATGCGAAAGCAGCTTTGATACTCACTGTAACTGGACTACTGAGTTTACTAGAAATATGAAAGAATATGAGATCTTCTCCGGCTATAATATAGGATACACCGTATCCGTCATCCGCTACTGGTCCAAATCCACCGCCGGCTGATATGCAATCCGGATTTTCTTTTACGTTGAACCGGCTGGTCTGACCGTGTGGGGTTTGTGAGGTAGACAACCTCCACGGTTCACTTAATACAGCCTACGAATGCAAATCACAACACAATGAATTCATTCATCCCTTAGAGTTAAATATCTTTCATCACAGTGTTCGTAGGATAATGAGATACCTTCAAGAAGGGTGAGTCGACTTCCAAGTACTTGGATACGACATACAAGCAGAAAAGATGTCTGTCTATTCCGTTCCCGATCATCGCATCCTGATAACCACGTTGATGAACTTCGCATGCCTTTTTCAGCAGATTGATTCGTTCCTCCGTCTGAAAAACGTCACGAGAATCATACAACACTTGCGATCCATCGAATATTCTTACAGGACGAATATTTCTATCTAGACTCACGCCAACGTCGGGATTTTCCATAGCTTTCACCCAGGCAGTAGATTCGATCGTGCACGGGCGTACAGTTTCTGTTCTTCCTTCACGGTACAATCTCGTCATGGACGCTTCGTACGTCAAACTGAACTTTCCGTGATCCTACGATAATCAGATTCAAACGTTTGAAAATGAATGTAGGTATTGAAAATCAACGCATTACATATGAGTTAATCGTGGACTAGATATTCTACATCAGACACCCATATTTTATTCAAACAAGCAGCTCATTATTTTTATACTATTCTATCGAAAAGTGTTCAACATAGCACTGCTCTAAAAAGTCTTGCAGAAAAGAATAGTGTAAAATTCATCATTCTCAGAAAGTCAACAATGTGGTGAACTCAAGATGATCTCAATTTTAAAACGATATCATCCAAATGTCAACTTTAAATTGACAGTCCGACATTTTCAGTCGGTGTTAGAACAGAGGTCAATATTATACTAACTCGATAATACGCCAATTGAAGAGCCATCTGAATGTAAGCGTCGGGACTGACACGGCAAGTTTTCATAAAACCTTTACCGTACGCTCTGTGAGCGAGGATACGTAAATCAAGGTCATTCAATAATGCGCATGCTGTCTATAACCAAAAAGATCATATCGTAAGAACACAGAAAACACCAATCATAGAGGGGTTTCAAATACGCGGCTTTGTACTTTGTAGGATTTATCGATAGCTTCAATGGCGGGCTCTTGGAGTTCCCATTGTAGACGAATCGGTTTCGGTGGTTTGAATTCTGGAATTCCTTTAACGTGGCCGTCATCGTTGTATCTGCAAAAATTAAACAAACTGATCGAATACACGTTTTTTACCAAGTACGGCATAAGTACTAAGAAGCCAGGGAAAGGGATCTTATAAAATTATATAAAATCAATATGAAAACCGAACCAAGGAATTAAAAAGAGGAGAACATGACATGCAGCGGTATTAAAATTTAATATTAATAATATGAATTTGAAAGCATAAAAAATGATAAAAATAATGATTATGAGAAGATGAGGAAAAAAAAAGTGATCAGAAGAGTGTTCGAGCGAGGAAAAACTATACAAAATAATTTCACTTCATCTCTGTACACATCGTATGTTTGATTCTGAGTTTATCATCACTCATGTTAGTAATAGAGTAGTCAGGCAATAACCAGCCCACAATGAAGCAGAACAGGTCACAGATATTTAATCAAATGCATATTAAACAGAAAGATATTTTAAAACTGACCCATCATTCATCTCGGTACCAATGATGTATTCCCAACAGTGGCCAACAACCGGAGCATCAGCCCTGATTTCCATCACCACAGGAGAGACAAAGAAAATTCGAATGAAAAAGAAATCAAATAAGAAAAGAAAAGACATTACTAGAGCGATCTCGTTTTTCGCAATAGTAAAATAAAATATTTCAGAGTAGCGAACAATGTAGGATAGGATAGATGAACGAAGAAGAATCCACCAGTTTGAAGATTGTTCTTATGTTTTCATTTCGCTTTCACCATGGAATGAATTTTTACAAATGCAGGCTAATATAAATAAACGTTGAATCGCAGTCCAGTAATTTACATATAAAAAAAAGAAGACAGATACAGAGAAGAGATGAGAACAAATAAAAAATAATGCAAACCCCGTTAAAGCGTGTGAAAGAACGTAAATAATTAATGTAAAAAAAAAGGGCTCGTTATGAATGCTGACAAAAAGTAATATGTTTTTACTTATTAGGTGGACCATCTTCCAAGATAACGTACTCCCATAAATGAGATATAACAGCAGCATCTGCCCTATAAAACATTGTTTATCTTAGAACTGAAATCGTTTCTTTTTTTCAATTTGAAAAAAACTACTTACAGTACTACATACGCTCGTTATTGTTTATTAGTTCATCCTGATTGAAATTAAAAAATTATAAGAACAATAAAGAGTAGGGCAGAAGGTATTTCAGTCATTTTGGGTTGTCAACTTGATCAAAATTTCGCGTAAAGAATCCAACACTTCATTCCTTACAGGGCCAGTTTCACAAACAATAAATGAGTTGATGGTCTTTTTTTATTCGGTCAGTCTGTTCTTGTAGAGAAAAGGCTACAGAATAAAGGATTGAAGAAATGGTTTAGAAAAATGCTACCATCAAGAGAACATCAGTAATGAGAAGTACCTTTTTTTAAAACCTTTCTTCGTCCTCTCTGTAACCCTCTCCCAACGTGAATATAAAACTATTCGTTAAGTAAAATTTCATTTTCGGTAGAACTGGCCCAAACTCTGTCACCTAGAACCGTCTAAATAAATACTCACTCTCTCGAAATTAGAAATAATATTTACCACGAATGTTCAGCGTTGAAACCAATCTGAAAAGAAAGAAGAAAATAGCATCAATAGGAACTTGATTGGAGACAATATGTCGTCTTACAAATATCTCGGACTTACTCTTCCATTAGTGCCGACGCATAAAGTGAAAGATTTGTCGAACCATCGATTGCAACCGTTCCCGTGCAATAAAATACGTCCATATTGATCCAGTTTACTCGAATCGGTCTAGAAATACAGAGCACTCGTGTACTACTTCAGAGAATATCGAGCGCAGACCAACCCTAACAATACCTACATCACTGTACTCGTACGGTATGTCGTCCAAGGCGACTACGAACGCAGCTTTTTCGACGGCATCCAAGCTGATTCGATTCGTACCTCTGAAGAAGTATTTTTGTCTCGTTTCCGCCCATTCCGTTCGGTTTCCAGCGGTTAGAGCGGCCAATCTTTCTTCTCCTTTGGCAGGAACTGAAGTGTCGTCCAAGATCATCTGTATTTGTCTAGGATAGATTGAAATAGAACGTAATTGACATAGACCCTTTTTCCGCTCTCTTCGGAACTGAGCTCTTTCACTTACAATTCAATTTCACATGGTAATAAAATTCTATTTTGGTGATAAATGATCACTTTGTAGAAGCGCCCTCGATTATAGACGACGATATGTTTCGAGTCCATGTAGTGAACAATCTTGTCCGATTCAATTCCAGGAACGCGAGTCGTGTTGAACATGCGTTCATATTGCCAGGAACATAAGGGAACCAGATTTTGAAGCATGATCTGTAAAATAGATTTATTCCATTAGATTCGGCAAAGTTGAATCAACACACACAACAATAGATTTAGATGAAGGTGGAAGTCTCTCGAGGATAGAGCAAAGAGGTTCCGCACTGGAGGAAAGGCAATGCTACCCTTGGCTTCCCATCAGGAAACTTGTTCTGTAGGGTTTGGCGTCTGCTGTTCGGCGATAACTAACCTACCCTAATTTAATTAGGCACTAGGCAGTTCTTTGATATTGGGAATGGGACTTGAAAATGACGGCTTCCTTAACAAAGTTCTACGATAAATTCAGGGAACGTGTTCCATGGGGTGAATGTAAGAATTGAATTCAAAATTGGAGCCCTGAAAAGTCTAAAGTTTTCTGGGTCCTCTTCAAAGTTAACGAAAAATACATTATTTCTTAGAGAGCATGATAGGAGAGGACATTTACTCATCAATTTACGATTTCAACTACATTAAGGAAGCCGTCGTCTTTCCTTCTCACGTTGTTATTTGAGGGATCCACAGGAAGGTACTTCTCGTAAAATAGGAAAAGACGTAAAGATAAGAATAATTACACCAAGTACTATATAAAGGATTGCTTTCAGTATACTGTTCATAAGGTGACTTCCTCACCGGTTCCAGTTCTTGTCTTTCAATCAATCGGCGATACTGCAGAGCGATATGGATCACGTGAGCTGCCCTGGCCGCCTGGATATGGGTTGTCTTCAGCGAGATCGCATCGATACCGTAGAAGTTTGAATTTACGATCAACGGTGATCTTCCTCTCAAATATACGTACTCTTCCCACCAATCCGAAACGTAATTCGTAGCAAACCTATGAAATATAAAATTGACGACGATATTTCATTTATTTGTACCTTGGAGATTCTATAAAAATATATGGGGCCCAGTTCTTGAGAACTATCAGGATAATCTTTCTGAACGACAACGTGTAGGCTTTTTATTTTTGCACCCATATTACGGTTGACAAAATTAACGGTAAAGAAGATTGCCGTAAAAAAGATTAAATGATTATGATAGGTCGAGGAAAAATCAGCTCCGGAGTACAACAAACTCCACGTATCATCAAAATACAAATGTAGTTCACTTTTAGGCATCAATTAAGGTCAATTGGTCAATTACGAATACCCGCGATGAAGGAAATACATATTTTTACGACGAAGAATCGTCCCTCAACATCTAACATACTATCGATAAATACTCCTGATTATTTCGCGCGACGTTTTTATCGAGATTGAAGGAATTTTCATGAAAATGACGATTTGCTCGAACATCTTATGACAACAATACGCATAATATTATCTTCAAAATGGAAATTTTTTCAAGGTTTATAAACTGGTTCTGGAAATTTTATGAATACTGTACACAATAATCTCGTTCTATAAGAGTTTCAAGACACGGTCAGTTAAAGAGATGAAGAGGAAGTGAATAATACAGAAGATCAATTTGAACTGACTCTCACTGGCTACTCGGAAAAGATTTTCAAGGGATCGAGCAAACAAATTTTTCAAGCTACTTTCTCTCTAGACCATTTTTTCTTTTGTAAATCTATTCCCTCGTTAGTTATTCATATTTTGTCTTTAAGCTAGCCATAACCATTCAACTTTTATGAGTACAGTTTTTTCTTACAAAAATGAATTATTCAAAATAATATTGTTTTAATGATTAAAAAATACGATGTTGAATGAGCAAACGCCATGAAAACTACATTTTCTCATTATTAATCACGTAGGAGAGAATCGGTCATGGTAGAATGATACAAGTTGTACCAATGACCTCCAAAAATCGGCAGCGATTTTTTGAAAAGACGAGGAAGATGAGGGAGGTGAGAGTTTCTAAGCAGACAAAATTTTGAAAAAGTTTTGAACGAGCTTCTACACTTTAAACCAAATTTTTCAGTTCTGGGGTCAAAATCACCTCTCTTGAGGAGGTTGTCGTCAAATCCAATACAGATTAGAATTAGGTAAGAAGGGGATGGAAATGTGTTTTCGAATGTTTCGTCTATTTCATGGCTAATTTGGCTGATGGCGGAGGTCATGAGTTCAAATGTGATGAGCTGAACTTCGTTTCAACATTATTCTAACAGTAATAAATTTCAAGTTCATTATATTTTAACGTTATCTTATTGTTTTGGGAAAGACGGAAAATTTTTAAAGATCAATTCAACGTCCAATTAATACCTACATAAAACAAAAAGTAGACTACTTGATCGCCACTAACAAAAAGAGATGAAAGTGCACATTCTCGACTAAAAGTTGTACTTATTCATGAACCACACTGCAACCATTATTTCACTTTATTTTTACTTTATGTGTTGAGTGAATCGAAAACGAGAACATTCTAAAACCATTAATAAGTCATTAATTTGAAGTGCTTTAAAATTGTTCTTCGAACCGAGGAAATCAATAAAGATTATCGTGTGAGTAACAATTTCTCTTTCTTCTTTCTTTCACGAGCATACAATATAGTTGAATCATAAACCAATGAAAAATGTCATTCTTACTTAATTTTATTCACGAAATATGACAAAATAATTCTACACAAAAGAAGTCCAATTTTTGCAGTTCGTACGTGTGACCATTTAGAAAAATTCAAATGTCTCAAAAAGTGGATTTAGATAGAATTTGATTTGATGAACAGCGATCAAAAATCCTCCAACTTCCATAATAGCCCAACTATTGATAGATATTTGACCATATTCGTGACAGTGACCTCAGCACTAAGATCAAATTTATGACCAAATACGTAAACAACTGTTTTTTGTATGTTCACGTCTCCGTTTTTGACAATTTTATTTACGGATATTAAAAATTTTTACGACCTGATAAGGTTCACTTCCAAAATAGAAGAAGATACGTCAATCAACTTTTCAAAATATAACAGTAGTGAAGAAGGATAAGTTTATTCTCGAGACTACCGGAGCGAATTGATTCTTTACGTGACAAAAAAAAAAAACAAAAAGGTGTAAAACGCAAGAACAAAAGTATACAATTTTAAAAAGATTTTAACTGCATTGCATTCAGCTTTTAGAATACTTCTAGAATAGTGAACATTTATTCATGTGCTCTTCAATTTGTTTTTGTTTTTTTTTTTTTGTGGTGAATAACAGATCTAATGAACCGTTCAATGTAAAACACAACAGAATACTGCCGTTCAAGTGAAGAACAGTTACTCATGTGTAAATTGCTTCGTCAGGTCTCGTGGTTGTAGAAAAGCTTAAAATTGTGCTTGAACAGAAAAACTACCTACACGCGCCACCTGATTAATGAAATACTTCGTGATAAATTGGAAAATAATAAATTGAACATAAAAGGGAAATTTTTTCCTGATGTCTTTGCAAAGGGAAAAACAGCGAAATCGTTAGTATTATACCTTCAAACTTTGGATGATAACATTAATTATTTCTTTCGTTAGCAGGTAGACAAAATTTATTCTACGAAATCTGAAGATAAGGTCACTCTTGACAAAAATCCTAGTTTTGTTTGTAATATCCTTCGTTTCAAAAGTCCCGGTCGTCAAATCCTTGGCAATACAGTCCTTAAACTGATCAGAATAATATCATCAAATACGCTAGAACATCTAGAACACCCAAGTTTTGACACGCGCTATTTCGACTCCTAGGAAGAACCTACTGCAGTATGAGCCCATGTTGAATTCGTGATTTTCAAAAGAGGAGTACTCGAGAACGGCTCGATGAAATTCTCCAAAATTACCCTCGGTAAAAAGGAAGTTTCATGTAGAATAGATAGATTGTCCTCTTCATTTTTACTCCCCGAAGCTCATTTTATGAGTTATCAATTGATGAACGGAACTCGTTTTTTTGTGACTGCGTACCTCAACGGGGGTAATTTAAAAAAATTCATCGAGCCGTTCTTGAGTAATCCTCCCTGGAAAATCACAAATTTAACATGGGTTCTTATGGTTACATACGTTCTTTCGAGGATTCAAAATAGCGCGTGTCAATACTCGAGTGTTCTAGATGCCTTAAATGTGCGAGCCATATATTCTCAAATGTAAGAGTCATAGTGATTCAAAGGAGGAGGAGGAGGCACAAGGCACGTAACTAATAAAGATTTTTTTGTCGTGACTCACAAATTATGAAGTCAAAAGTATAACACGAAATTTTGATAAAACCAATAATTTGTAATTTTGTAGAAGGTTAATGAAACAGAAATAATAAATTTTTTCTCTTTTCTTCTATTAGTTTTATCAAAATTTCACTTTTGACATTATATAATTTGTGAGTCACGACAAAGAATTCTTCATTAGTTACGTGCCTTGTGCCTAATCCTCCTCCCTTGATCAAATTGCTTTATTCTTTCCTACTCTCAAGACTGGGAACGCTCTAAAATATGAATACAGGTACTTCTATTTCAAGTTGAGAAAATAATGAATCTCGAAAGTCGTAAATAAAATTATAAGAAAGAAAAATATTAATTCTAGAACAGACACTCGAAGATTAAACATCATCAAAGTCATAAAGTAACAACCGTAATACCCAATCTAAATCTTAACTAGTTCTATTCTTTCTTTTTGAGGTTCATGCTCGCGATTATTGTCATACTTGTGCTTTTCAGTATGATCCCAGACTGATCGAAACATCAGCTCCAACTTACACTTTGATAAATATTGTGGAAATCGAAGCCAAATTGTCGTACAGTATTATACAATATAATAAAATTCTTGAAATTGAAAAAAACAAAAAGAGAAAAATACATACAAAACTAAGAATCAAATTCAAATGACATATATTCAACGACTCTTCATTTCCTTCCAATAATAAAAAAGTAGAAATGATTAGAAAGAATCTCAAGAGGGTGTTCTTTTATTTTTTCATTTTCATTTCGGGAATAAGTTATTCTACGTCGCAGCGATCTCAAACAAATCAAAATTCTCGGCCCTTCGAGAAAAAACTCACCATGATTTTAGAATCAAATATCTCTGCAATTTGACTCCAATGCCGTCTTGGAATTCTTTCGCCATTTGTTTCATCTTTTCGTACTGTTCGTCTTCGAGCAACGGTCGTACACTTCGTAGGTACTAAAAATGAGAGAGTTCAAGTTCAATAATAAATTGTACCTTCTTTAGATTTAAATCGATTACCGTACATACTCGTTTCATAGTGTCGGGAACACTCGGCAGTGGTAATCTAGGAAGTGATCCTTGGTAACTATACAGTAAAGGCTTATTGGTACCAGATAAGATTTTTACACTAATGGCCCACAGTCGGGTCGGCAACGAAGGGCCGTTCTTTGAACGTTGTTCGAACATCCATCCTACGAGAAACAAACGAGCGAATATTATTCAAATATCTACTTAAAAACCATGTATTTTACTATAATATGATGGAATATTTCATTCTTGTATGCTGAACAAAAATGTTTAATTGTTTATAGTTATATATTTTTACGAGCTGGGCTTTCTGAAATAATTTGCAAACTAGGTAAATATTACATTTCAAAATGAATAGGTTTATGAATTTCAAGAGCCAATATTGAAAAGTTTCCCACGTCTAGCAGAACAAAGAGAAAATAATTCAAAATGCAACATGAATTCATCGTATTCCCGTCCAGCGAAGGACAAAATTGAAATTATCATTTCTGCTTATAGTCGACTTGGTTTGTCGTTTCAAAAACGTAGTCAAAACAAAATTCATAGCATCCGGTAAAATTTTATATGGTTGAAATAGAAAGAGGAATTTGTGTTTCCTCAAAAAATAATACCCAGTGGTTTTCAATGTAAAAAGAAAAAAAAAGTCAGGAAATACGCTACATTTCTGACGGCATTCTTCAATCCATTAGAAATGAAATAAAATTCCCCCAAAAATTGCACAAAAACAATTTGAAAAACCTCAGTTAAGTGGTGCGAAAAGAAGTACAATTGCATAAAATCAACAATGAATCGTTTAGAGTCAATTGACAATAAAAAAAAGAAACAAAAAGGGGAGAAAAATACAGCGGTCGCGATAACGTAAACAAGTTTGATCAGAGAAGTATTTCCCAAAACGTTAACGATGAAGAAAATTACAATCATACTCTTTCGATCACGTTGGAATCAAAGTTCAAATAACCCGCAGAAGCCCGACTTCGCTGATTAAATCTTCACAATACTAACCTTTGTACATGAGCAATAATTTCAACATATATCGGATTGTATGAATTACGATGAGCCATACTAATAATCCCAGTATAAAGCAGTCAACGCATTGCCATAATATCGTATTCCTGAAACATTGAAATAAAAAAAAAAATTAATGACCGATAATTTGTCACTACATATTATTTACAAGATATATCGAGCGTGAAAAAAAATAAAATGAAAAGAGGGAGATTAACCCCCGAACAGAATTGAACCCTTGACACCTGGTTCGCAAGAACAGTGCTCTAACCACCGAGCCGTAAAAGCGATTATCATATTATCGATAAAACGGCGTTAATGCTATGAATATCGTTTCCATGAACATATTATCAGTAATAAGGCGAAAAAGAAGGAAAATTGAGATGAAAAAAAAATTTCATATACGTGCCCCCAGAGAGAATTGAACTCTCGACCCCTGGTTTACAAGACCAGTGCTCTAACCACTGAGCTATGGAGGCTACAAGGCGGTGAGCCCGTTAACGTTCGTCACAACGCCCGACAACTTTCGTGCACGAGCGCAGGCATTGTTTACCTTCGCTATAGGAACAAGTATAGCTGATGATGTGACGTCAAACAACTTCTACTCTCGTGTAAGTGTAAGCCGTATCAATATTTTTGATTTTTTCTTCGTTCAAAAGTTCAATTTCCGATTTGAACTCACGAACATTAAAACATAAGCTTCTACAAGCTTTCAAAAATTAACTAAGAATTCCAGATTCTGTATTACGATATTGAGAGTGTTTACAAACGAAACTCTTGACGTAAAAATGATTCAATTCAATTATCTTTTGCAGTGTGTAAATAAAAAATAAGCAAGGTAAAATGCCAGGCCCTTCGGCAATCATTATTTATTTAAGAGAATAATTTATTCTATAGGAGTGCCACCACCCAATTACAGGTGACACTACTCCAAACTAAGTACTAAGAGAAAATAATAATGAGAAATGATAGTATAATATGTGTACAGTTTACAAGAATACTTCTTATCGCATATTTCCTACAAGATGCTGCATCAACCATCTATTTTTTTGAGGTAACCAGGAAGAGGAAAAAAATGAAAATAGGGTCCAACATTACCGACTTTGAAAAACAATAAAGAGTAATTTGAAAGAAGACGAAAGGAGAAAACTGAAGTTCTCAAATATGCAGTACTAGACGATCAATAATCCTTTTCCCAAGAATAATTTGCGCAGAAGTTATCGAATTGGGGCAAGGAAAGACGACCAGTTTTACTGAACAATAAATCGTGACTTAGAAACACAAAAAATAGTGACCATAATATTAATTAAAAACAAGACTGAGTCGCTCAGCGTCTCAGTACCCGGGTCTCTTGGGTTTTTCTTTTTTCACTCTATTCCCTGACTGGAAGATACTCTTCTCTCTATAATTAGAGTCAAATGGGTTTCGGTGAAAATCCAACGTTTTCTATGGTCTAGCCAAGACAAATTCCTATAATCTCACCTAGACAATTTCTTCTGTACGAGGTACCATAACCCAACCTGACTAAGATTAATGACATGACGTCTCCGTGAACGAAGTCGGATGCGGGCGTTCCTTGAGAATTTCCCCCTTCCCTCTCGTAAATAAAATAGATAGCGCGGTTCCCGCGATAGAAAGAAAGCTTTTGAATTTCGCGCTCCATCAACCTCTATTCGCGAGTGGACACTAAAGAGTTGCTCTATATTTTCGAATGGGAGAATTTTCTTTTTATTTGTTTTTTTCGAAAATTCAAGCGATAACCTACCCGAGAAATATTGAAAATCGATAGTAGAAACCTCACCCAATATTTTGTATATCTCAATTACCCAAATCAATACAAAATTAACAAGAACAAACCTTTTGAAAATCACTGCCCATGTTACTTTAGCGGGGAACCCGCTATCCATTTTGTTAAAGGGATTACATCCTCAGAAAACGTCCGCGTCCGGGAGTTTCTGTGAACTGCGTGACGTGACAAGACGTGTGGCGCCTTATGATATCATCAATGACCTTGACCTACTTTAGGGGCTCGGAAAAATTTCAATTTCCAGCTTTTATTATATAAGGCCTAGCTTGTGACGTGACGTGTGATGCTTTATGACGTCATCGATGATCTTGACCTACTTTGAAGACCTGAAAAACTTTCAAATCCAGCCGGGATGCTTTATGACGTCATCAATGACATTGACCTTGACTTACTTTAGGGACTTCAGAAAACTTCCAGCCAGGATTCTTTATGACGTCATCAATGACATTGACCTTGACCTACTTTAGCGACTTGAGAAAATTCCAATTTCCACCAGGAGTTTGTGTGAACTGCAACTGCGTGACGTGACGTGTGATGCTTTATGACGTCATCAATGACCTTAACCTACTTTGAAGACTTGAAAAAATCTCAATTTCCACCGGAAGATTCTGTGGACTGCGTGACGTGACGTGATGTGACATAACGTGACGTAACGTGTAATGCTTCATTACGTCATCCATGACCTTGACCTACTTCAAAGACTTGAAAAAATTTCAATTTCCAGCCGGAATGCTTTATGACGTCATCAATGACCTCGACCTACTTTGAAGACTTGAAAAAGTCTCAATTTCCACAGGCAGTTTTTGTGAACTGCGTGACGTGACGTGATGTGACATAACGTGACGTAACGTGTAATGCTTCATGACGTCATCCATGACCTTGACCTACTTTAAAGACTTGAAAAAATTTCAATTTCCAGCCGGGATGCTTTATGACGTCATCAATGACATTGACCTTGACCTACTTTAGGGACTTGAGAAAACTTCCAGCCAGGATGCTTTATGACGTCATCAATGACATTGACCTTGACCTACTTTAGGGACTTGAGAAAACTTCCAGCCAAGATTCTTTATGACGTCATCAATGACCTTGACCTTGATCTACTTTAGGGACTTGAAAAAATTTCAATTTCCACCGGAAGTTTCTGTGAACTGCGTGACGTGACGTGTGATGCTTTAAGACGTCATCAATGACATTGACCTTGACCTACTTCAGGGACTTGGGAAAATTTCAATTTCTAGCCTTCATTAGTTCATTATATCAGGCCTAGCATGCATTATACTGAGAAGAGCCAAGCCAACTCATTTTCGGAAGGGGGCATTTTCGCGCCAACGTGATCGCGAGCGCGGGAGGTTGCGGGTTCCCCGCTGCTATTGCAAACCTGCAATGGCCTCTAATTTTCTGCATCACCTTCTAGTGTCCCGTGGAAAGTAGCGCTTCTACCGGCGTGTCCACTTGCGAGTTCAAAAGCCTTACAGAGGAAAGGCTTTGAAACATTTTCGAAGTGTCATGAAAAAATTCCAAACTTCAAGCTCTTGTAGAGGACAGACTTGAGAAAAATACTCACGCTTCCTTAAGGAAGTTGGAAGAGGAATACCAGAGAATCTATTCTACATAACTGCTACCTTAATATTACCCATGTTGATGGTCAACACAATTTCAAGTCCCCTCCCCCCTCGTCATATATTTGAACAGGTTCCACTCTTGAAATTTGAAACTTTCAATCTTTACAGAGGTAAGACTGTAGAAATTTTGCTGATGAGCTGGACTTGGAAAAATTATAATTTTCAACTACATAGTCTCGAAAATTTCTTTGGTTGAGTTGGTTAAGATAGATTTGCTGGGGAGTTGAAAGGTCAAGCTTTAAAAATTATAAATGTAATGAGAGAGGAGGGAGGAAAAAACTTGGAGAAATTTCTTCAGAACTCAACCTTTAATTCCGTACAACAAATTTCATTTTCTTCAACTCATCTTCCCGGGAAAGAGCAACCCCACCGCCTTTCATATGGATTTCCTTCTTCCAAAAGCATAAAATATAAATTCCAAGAACAGAAACGAACGTAACTCGTCATGACTAAAATTTTCAAAAGCAGTTACATTGAAAAAATGAATCACGTAAGTACATACAACATAATGATAATTTTTGCCACCTGGTTTTGAATGAAACTACATCGCTAATTAGCAGACCAAAGAGCGAATTAATATTTATATTCCTTGAATTTTTTCACAGTAACTAAACATTCTTAAGCATCGATAGCATCAGCAGATAAAGAACGTCGTTCGTTTTGCACTATATTCTGTACAGACACTGGCTAAGGTATTTTCACATTAGTATATAGGGAAAAGAATACTTTATTCATACTCGCATTATATTACATCGAATAAAATATAACGCAACAAAAGTCATTGCGTCAATCGTTAGCACGAAGTATCGCAACAAATGAACGACACCAACTTTATTGCATCGTAATAAAATTCTAGATTTACTAGACGTTAGTTAGATTGATGAACGTAGAACAATGTACGTTACGATACGGGTAATATGTGTACAATGAGTAAAAGAATGAAATTTTACAAATTAATATCCAACGTTTTTAGTGTCATATATAACCGATCGAGAAATCATCAATTTTCTTCCAATCATTTAATACTGTTCCATAATTACGAACTCTTAGAGATGGAACTCAGACCTAATTTAAAACGCATAAAGAATCTTAAGTGTGCATGTCAAGAAGGTGATCATGGTACTTCTCAGCATAAGAACACGAAAACAAACAAATTTAATTTTCAAATAATTTGTTTTGTAATATTCTCTTCAAATGATTAAAATTTTAAAACTATTTTACTTGAACCTTTGAAAGATGATCACTTAGACGGGGTCTACCAATCAGCAGGCCTGACCTTAACTACATGTACTTATGTAGGTACAATTGTACATGTACTTATTGATGAGATACACATGTAAACCTTGTTATCAGGCTAGTCAAATTCTGGAAGCTTTGGGCAGATTACAAGTTACAAGAAGTGTTACTACGATTGTGAAGATTTTTCACCAACACAGTGACATATTTTGACGTTTCCATTCGAACTTGCATTCCGCCCAAACTCCAGGATCTGACGAACACTGTCATCAGTGAATTCAGTTCATATAAGTGCACAGGGTGCACTAAAATGATATCAAGAGTTGGATGGGATTTTGAGCTGGATTCGTTCCAGCGCCAAACCGCGAAACATTAGACGAATACGTCAAATGTACAGAAGTTGTACATTTGCCTCGAAAACCGGCTTCAAATTTCCTCCCTCCAGAATCTACTCGGTCGTTTTCAAAAAAAGAAACCCCATACCATCATTCCAAACCCTAAATCTCCAAAATTTCGAAATTCCCTCTCGCAATTCCGGCAAACTTCTCCGTCTCCACTTCGATCAAGAACTTACATGGACTCCCCACATTAAAATTTTAAAAAACGAAATGCACTCAAGCCCGAAACATAATGAAATTTCTATCCCACTCTTCTAAAGGCTGCAACAGAAAACTCCTATTACTCATCTACAAAAGTCTTATCCGTTCAAAATTAGATCATGGTTTCCCAATCTATAATCTTGCCAACTAAACCGTCCTCTCTTCACTTGACACTATCAGTGGCATTCTGAGCCGCCGGGAAACCGGGAGAGTTCCCGGGGCCCTAGCATTTTGGGAGCACCAAGCAAGTGGGAGAAGAAGCAAATTTAAGAAATTAAAAAGATTAAAAACCAATAAAATTACGATAATTTATGTCACCAACTTATGACATCATTGACTTATGAAGTCACAAAACTTATGACGTCATTGACCTATGATGTCCTTGACTTATGACGTTATTAATCATTGACTCATGACGTCACTATTTCATGACGTCATTGCCTTATAATGTCATTGACTTATGACGTCATCGGCTTATAATGTTGTTGACTTATAATGTCATTAACTTATGACGTCACAAAACTTATGAAGTCACAAAACTTATGACGTCATTGACTTATCATGTCTTTGACTTATGACGTCACAAAACTCAAGACGTCACTGACTTATGACGTCACCGACTTATGACATCACCGAACTTAACATCACAAGCTAATAGCTTCATAATGGCTCTCGGAGTTTTCTTAGCCTAGTATGAATTCAGCCTACGTCTTTGCATTATATTAGGATAAGCTAGAAACTACAGGGGGCGGGAAGGCTCCCTCGGACTCGGACTCGCAGATTTGAGCATCACTGCCACAATGAAGAATTCCCATAAGGATAAGCCCAGAGCAAAGAAATGAAACATGTCAAAAATGGAGTTAAATTTTTCGAGGGCCCATGACGAGCAACATACCGGTAGTAAATTTACTCTCAGAACGCATCTGGACACTATACAAACTTCCACTCTCAGGATGGCCCTGGGTACCTACCGCACAAGTTCGAAATTGAGTTTGCGCGCATAATCCGGTGAACCTCCCTTTTCCTATAGTAGACTCATCCTAACCTCCAATTTTTTATCATCCGTTTCCCGAGCCCCTGACCTACCAATGTAGGACTCTATCTCCCATCAATATCCCACCTTTCCATCGGATTCCAATAAACATATCTTCCCCAATTCAATAACTCCCTCGGCATCCCTTTCAATGCAAATCCCTTTCCCCCACATAAACATCACCACTCCTCCTTGGATCTTGCCACCACCAAACATACGACTCGATCTTAGGAGTATAAGCTCAAGATTACAGGACATTTGCCTGATCATACACCTCATCAATCTTTTTCAAATACACGGAGACTTACCCAGGTAAAAACTGTAGCACGAAATCGTACGCGTTGAGAGGCAATTGAAATCCGGCAAAATGAAGAGCGGCAATCAAAAATACCATCGCCCATAGACTCTGTGGTGAGGCTGGATACGCTCCATTTCTAATATTGTTCTGAAATCAAGTCGACAGAAAAATTAGATGAATCATACAAATTTAGTTTTGGACCTGAAATTATAGAAAAACAGGTGTAGTCAAGAAACATAGGAGATAGATTGTTCTTTAGAGGGGTGGGGGCAGAAATTTCGACACTGATTCTAAAACAAATGAGGACATCTCTGGCCAAAGGGCGTCCGCGGAATGTATCTCTTATGGGACGGACGCCTTTCTGCCAGAACCGTCCTCGAATAGCCTTTGAAACACCTTTTCTGAACTCGTTGTCATCAAAAAGATGAGCTGAAAAATCTCGTACTCTGACCGAAAATCAAACTTCTTCACCTCAAGAAAGAAATAATAGAAAATTATGACCAGCCTACCGAGCTTCTACTTTTTCAGCTGCGTACTGGTTGAAAAGTAATTACCTAATTACTTCATGATTTCATAGTACTTCATTTGACTTGAGGTTACGAAGAAAATCGAGTTTTTTGTGTTATCTCGTACCCAAAAATATACTTTGAACTAAAAAATTTTTAAGGCTCTCCAAAATACGAAGAAGTGTTAAACCAGCTTAGTTTTCCACAAACAAACATATTATTTCCACTCATTTCTCATGAAAGAAAATTGAGCCAAATTACGTCACGATTCCTGTTAAACTTTGCAGATTCAAATTTCCATCAATATTGCCATCTAAAAACCGTCTAGACGATTAAAACACGAGAGAGTAGGAAAAAATCGTTGCTTTCACAAAAATTTCAATGATCAAATGCGTCCCGATGTCTTCATAATTTTTTCCATCAATTGAGACGAGTTTCGTTTTCAACTTTGTTCTTTGTGACTTTGTCGTCGTCGATTCTTCCTATCAATATTTACTGCGACCGTAAACCTGTTCCACCCAATTATCACCGACGACATCAAACGGTGCGATTACCATCCATTATTTAACCTCCTCACTCATATTGTTTCCAATTTACGGAGGTCACCACACGCAATAGTCTTCTTGACGCAGATTCCAGAATAAAAAGATGAGCACAATGTCTTGCTTTAACAAGAAAAACCCCCGGAAGTTTTTTTTTTACTGCAGAATTTTATTTTAAAAGCTGGCGTCTTTAAAATATTAGAATTTCCAGTAGGCGTGATTTTATGTAGTTTTTTCCGTATTAGATAGAGTTTTTATAAACCGAAAAATACTCAAGTTTTATAGTTTTCCCTGCACTGGTTTTCGGGAGTTCATACCTTAACGCAGTCAGGTCTTTGACTTCAATTTGTCATCTCGAACAAAGAAAGTATGTAGGTATAGAAGACAAGATCATATTTTGAAACATGAATAGCAAAATGCTGTCTTTCGAAGGGTTTAACCGGAATGTAAGTGAGAATTCAGCAGTTATGTTGGCAAGGAGTTTGCCGCAAATTCATTTCAACATAACCCGCTTTCCTTTACTTCGTCAGGCTCAATTTCAGACTACCGCTAGACTTTATTCGTATCACTCGTCTCCTCTACATAAAAAGGGAATTTCACGTAAGTTGCAGCATACCGGTAAATTTTGAAAAAACGATGTCAGATACTCAAATACATAGAGGGTTGGTAATTGACCTTCCCCGAACCAAGATTAGCAGAGGATGTACCCTCTGGCGGCAAAGGAAATACAGTTGGTCAAGAAAGGGAGGATGTAAGGAAAGTTCTGCAAAAGATTGGAAGTTGAATTCATCTGAGAGATTATTCTGAGAGCTACAACTCTTATTCTCTTTATTTTTCTGTTGAAATATTAACGAGGGCAGTGAAATTGAATGATCTCTTGCAGTCAATTTAAATTAATTTCATCTACAATTTCGGCCCAAGACGACCTTCTGAAACCGAGTGATGAACGAAAATGTACAAAAAATTACGGCGGAAGGTCTCAATATTGTCAAAAAACAATTTTTCGCCTAATCTTTCGTATTCTAATAAGATTCTTGAACGAGTCCAAAAATAAAGCCCTAACGACTCTACAAAGCTCCAAAACGAGTGAATGCACTGAGGAAAATTATAATCAATTTTGCAACATTTTATCGTGTGAAGTTCACTTTTCTACCTAAAATTTCGAAATTCCTTGAAAAACTACTTGACTGAAAAAGTTACAAATTCTGTCCCAAAGGAGATTAATTGAAATTGATCTCCTTTGGAATAGGTGAAGAGGGCGTAGCCTCTGAAATGAGAGAGGGGCGAGATGACGTATAGTCTGGATACTCATTTAAAAGAAAATACAATTCTTATCATCTTTCGAATTCGTAAATTTTATTGTATGTCAACAAGGGACTGTTTTATCAATGGGTCTCCTGGAAGAAATGTCCGCCGTCTACCGTACGGGAGGCAACATGACCTTGGGACTTGTCAAATTTTCCAAGTCCCTTCCCAACATCTATAGCTCGGAGGTCAAAATTTTTCCAAGTCTCCTCTTATCACCTAAAGCTCGAAGGCTGAAAATTTCCCAAGTCCTCTTTTATCATATCAGGCTGAGGTTGAAAATTTTTTCCAAGTCCCTCTCCTATCGTATACTGTATACTAGTATAAAGCTAGGATAATACAAGGAGGAGATTTAGCCTAGTTCAAGTCCAGTATACTGTATTTCCAAGTCCCCTTCCTATCATATGTAAAGCTTAGAAGTCGGTGAGTATAGCCTGATGAAAGCAGCTCCTTCAAGTAACTAGATATGCAATGCTTCATACACCAATGTACTTGACCCCTTCAATGAGCGAGATAGCGAGATGTGCAATGCTTTAAACACCCCCCCCCCCTCAACAAATTCTAATTCCCTTTCGTATCATCTTGCAGCACTGATAGCCTGATTAAAATCTAGTAACTAGATATGCAATACTCCATACATGGATTGGCCTAGCCCCTTCAATGAGCCAGATATACAACGCTTCAAACACCATAAGATTCATAAAACAGATTTCCTGCCTTAACTCCGTTAAAGAACCCGTGAGTTTTGAAATTTCCCATTAAAAATTTAAAAACGTGATTCCTTGTTTTTTTTTACCATGTTTTTTCGAATTTGAGGCGCGAGGGTTGCTCCAAATGAGAGATAATGTTACAGAAGGGACCTTTTTTCAAAAAGTCAATATTTCTCGACATGAATGAGCTCTTTAGAATTGGTGGTGGAACCTCAGAAAACGAGGAGGGGTAAAAATGGGCATAGAGGGCAAATCTGTTCTTCTGAGAGAGTAAAAGAATAATCAATCATGAAATTTCTTCCAACAGCCACTTCAAGCGGACGGGTTTTTCTGCATAATTGGGACCTTACTATAATAAAGAATTTGCCTCATTTACCACTCTTTATCGAAAAAACGAAATTAGAGCTCACGTTTCAATACATCATCCGTGGTCATTAATTCGAACAAAAATTTGCTACAAGAATCTATCCTTGCGTTGCCTTACTTATTGTTTTACAAGACTTCACCGTATATGATCTTTCATCTTTATCAATAACACAAATACTGATGATTACTCACGCCGACAAGTTAAAGTTGAAAAAACAATTAACATCGGACACAGATAAGTGACGAGTAAATATATAGGTCGAGTAATATGGGAAGCGTAATACGGCTCATTCTTTAATGACCTGCAATAAGTAAGACCGACTCGAATTTAGAAGAGTATAAACACTACTGACATACGCGTTGTACATTCAGCCTCATATCTATTATCGAGTCGACAAAATTTTCGAATTACAACTTTCGAATTCATTCGTACAGCGGTAGCCAGAACAAGTATTTCGAATTAACGATTTCTTCATTCAAGTAGGTAGGTATAGAAGTTCAGATTTCACCTTCAATGTCACATCGTTTCAACATTGTTTCGAAGTGGGAAAAATTTGTAAAATATATAGAGCATAACACGAACAAACCATATTTTGAGTGCACGGTCGCATATAAGTATAAAGAGTATGCTTTGTACATCACCAAAATATTACGTTATCTATATCTCATTAATGTTGTCTTCCAACTGAGACTATCTAATTACACGAGATATTAGACGTCATTCAGGGACTCGAGCGTTGCGATGATCTAATGAAACGGAAACTCGTGGAACAACGCATTAAATTGCACAGTTTACAGAAAAATCTTGCATCTCATAATTCAGTTAGTATCACGAATTTTTTCTGGTTCTGTTAAGAGTCTATTTAAATAACCCACGAGGATCTTGAAATCCAACATCCACAAGGATATGGATCAAGGGTAATTGTATTGTTAAAATACCTCCAAAGGTCTGATCTGAGACGCTCAATCAGGTTGTCTACTAGATCAAAAACATTTGAAATGCGTGACTTTGCGTGACCTCAAAATTTTCTTTGTGGCTTATGACTTTTCCAGAATTACAAAATTCTATGAATTGACTCTCCTTGACTTTCGATTTTCAAAAATGAGAACCTTTTCCTAGTGAAAATGCGTGACTTTTCGTGACATGCGTGACCTACTTTCAAAATTCGTGATTTTGCGGATTTTGCGTGACCGGTAGACACTCTGACAATAGGCAACAATAATAAAGCTTTTCTAAAAGTATGAGAACAATTCCCACTCAATTTCAACCGTCCCAATTCGCAATGAAGAGGAAATAGATTGAAACTTTTTGACTGGTTGATTTCCATTCGAATACGAGGGATTTATACGTCAAAAGAAAATAACGAGCACCAATAGTATAGGCGATAGAGTGAAAAAAAAATACCGAAGTTTGCATTTTGGGGGGTAGAAGCAGTGATTGATGAAAATTGTAGAGTCAGGTGCTGGGAACAACATATCAAAAATCCCACCCCCTAAACCTTGTGCAAAATTTTCTGTGGCACGTTTTAGCCCCCCAAATTTGGTTTTTTGTCAATATCTCGAAAAGTTGAAGCTATAGAAAAAAATTTTCCAATCCAAAATTGTTCCTCGTGAAATTCTACATAAGATACTATATTCGAACATAGGCCTATTTTTTGGCCTCAAAAGTTTCAAAAATTTCCATGTTTTTTGTCTGTAACACGGAAATGAAGACTTCTGCAGAAAACTTATACATTATAAAAATTATTCGTAACAAATTTTATTACTCCATCATTTAGACTACACTTCCAATAGGCTGAACATTTAAAAACTGTAAATGATTATCTCTTCAAAAAGTAGCTCCCGTCAGGTATTCATGAGATAGCAACCGGTAAACGAAAATATACGTTTATAATAATAACAGCCTTTATTTTCGCTTTTTTTTTTAACATGACTGTACATAATATTTTCTTAACAAATAGCCCACTCATGGGCATAGGCCTCTCCGATCTTCCACCATTTCTCCCTGCTCTGTGCTTGATTCTGCCATGAGGTACCGACTCTATTTACTATCTCATCCCTCCACCGTGTTGGTGGTCTCCCTTTCCCTCTTTTGTATTCGTATGGGGTCCAATTTGATAACTTGTAGTTCCATTTCTCATGGTCCCCTCTGGCCATATGGCCTGCATATTTTAGTTTTTGTTTCTTTACAATGTACCCTATATCCTTACTATTCGTTTTTTCTTTTAATATCGTATTTTTGACCCTATCTTTTAGTCTGATATCCATTATCCTTCTTTCCATTGCTCTTTGTGTTACTTTCAAACCCTCTGTCTGTGTTTTGGTTAGGGACCATGTTTGAGCTCCATATTGAAGTACCGGGAGTGTACAGCTCTCAAGAATTTTCATTTTTGCTTCTGTCGGTAATTTTTTATTTTTGTATACATTTTTCAGTCCCCAAAAGTTCCTCCAGGCTTTCCTTTTCCTTTCCCTTAGTTCCTTATCAAGTCTATTTTCCATCGATATTATTTGTCCAAGGTATACGTACTCGGTAACTTTTTCTAATTTTACCCCGTTTAGAATTAATTCTGTTTCTTCATTAATGTTACTCATATACTTAGTTTTGCTCATATTAATCTCTAATCCTGATTTTTCACTTTTCTTCCTCAATTCTTCTGCCATCTCTTCTAGTTCCTTTTTGTTCGAGCTTACCAATACTATGTCGTCAGCAAATCTTAAGTTGTTCGAGTACTTTCCGTCTACCCTTATCTCTTTTCCTTCCAAGCTTAGTCTTTGAAATATTTCTTCCAATACTACATTGAAAAGGTTTGAGGAAAGTGGGTCGCCCTGTTTCACTCCCCTCTTTACTTCGAATGTCTCTCCTTTTCTATCTGTTCTAATGTAGGCTTTTGGGTTTTGATAAGAGTTTTCTGATATTTATAATTTTGCTAGGAACTCCCTGCTTCCTCAAACCTTTCCATATGTCTTGATGTTCTATAGAGTCAAAGGCTTTTGAATAGTCGATGAAGAGTAAGTGGACCTGGATTTGATATTCTCTAGCCTTTTCTAAGAGTTGATTTATAGCCTGGATGTGGTCGATTGTCGAAAAACCCCTTCTGAATCCCGCCTGTTCATTTGGTTGATTGAAGTCTAACGTGTTGTAAATTCTGTTTTTTATAATCATTATAAATATTTTGCATAGGGTAACAGTTAGGCTTATCGGTCTATAATTTTCTATCATTTTTCTATCCCCTTTCTTAAATATTAGTGCTATTTCGACTTCTCTCCACTGCTCAGGTATCGTTTCTGATTCTATAATTTTGTTAAAGACCTCTGTGATGGGCCTTATCAATGCCGGGCTAAGTATTTTTATAGTATTGTTCTTTATTTTACAAATTCTCATTTACGCGTCAGCGTTGTACCATCCAACGTCTATTCATGGTTTGTACTCTGGAAGTTCAATAAACTTTATAAACTCTAGTAGTTAGGACGGTCTTCAGATTGTACGCTGTACATCAGATGCTGGAATTGGGCTGAAGAGGATAACTAAGTTAGCAATAGCAAGAGGTCAGTTTTGCGCAGCCCTCAGCCTGGACATAAGGATTGCGTTCAACTCAATTCTGTGAGAGAGAATATTGGATGCCCTCATGGAGAAGTGGTCCTATGGCCACTCCTGTAGTGAGTTGTATTCAACGGTATTTAAAAGATGAAGCTGCGACCGGGTGTTGAGCTTATTCAACATGCAGATGAGACACTGGTGGTATGCCCGGGTGAGACAAGTGTAGCGGTGCACAGCAGGCAAATCGGGCCCCAGAGGAAGTAACGCGTTGGATGGAGTCAGCTGGACTAGACCTTGTAGCAAGTAAAAGAGAGACCATATTATTCACGACCCTTTGAAAGTTCAGTCCACCCACCTTTTGCCTGGAATGAGTGGGAATCAAGACCAAGAATGTGATGAACTACCTTGGCATCTGGGTTGACTCAACGCTGAGCTTCAGGCACCATTTCTTGATGACAGCGAAAAAGGCAGGAATGGTAGATGATTACCTAAGCCACCTGATGAAGAACCTGGGAAGGCCAAGAGAAGCAAGAAGAACGATCATGATGAGCACCGCTCAGCGTAAAAGGAAACTAGGTGAGGTAGATGTGTACCGAAGGGTTCAGATGAGGAATCTGGTAGGGCTAAGGGACGCAAGGAAAATGATCATGATGAGTACCACCTTGTCCATCCTACTCACTGACTTCATTTTCTGTTTCAGTTATCAGCTCTTATTGTCTACGTCCTAACAATTTGCTCGGCCAATTTCTAATACTTTCAAAATCTATGCCATTTATCGACAGTGACATCCAATACTTCCCCTCTCTCCCCAAACTGCACTTAACGTAAGCTGTAATTGATTCATTCTTTGAAGACCGTCATGATTCATAGTCACTAACCCCAACGACTGAGAGATGACTCATGCATGATGCATCCTGAATCTGTTTTCAACACCTTCATCAGGCCATTTTGAAGATATTTGGGGGTAGTAAGATGTCTATTAAAGAGTATGGATAGAGGTCGAAGTTCCCAGGGGCCTTCCTACTGTTTGAATTGGTCACCTTCTCATTTTCCGCCAGCTTATATTACAAGTTAGAGGGAAAATGGCTTCTCTTGACGGAGTATTGGACTTGCCGAGAAGGAGGAGAGTAATTATTTGGCGGAAGTCCTTGGTCGACTTGTCCATGGAGGAGGACGAAAAATTGGAAGAGAAGATTATTGGCGATCCCTTTGTTGTCGACGATCTGGAGGCCCTGGGCGACAGTTCCGATACTGACAGTGATGGAGAAGACTGTGACGAAGCAATGATGCCAAACTTGTAAAATTTTCTTTGGAAATCTGCATTTTTGTCGTTTCAATAATACTATTTCATGTACAAATTCACGAGGAGTATTTCTGGATTCAAAATTTCTGTTCTCCAGGTTAGCCTTTCTGATATATTTGCGAAACATCAAATAGGGGGCTGCAACGTGGGGGTGTAATTTCTAAAAACTAAAATTCATTGCAAATAGTCTTTGTGACGTATTAATTTTCTCTAGAAGTTTTCATATGGAAATTTTGGAAATTGAGCACTTCTCGCGAACTTTTGAGGCCAAAAAATGGGCCTAGGATGGCGTTCGAATATGGTATCTTATGTAGAATTTCACGAGGAACAATTTTGAATTGAAAAATTTTTTTCTATCGCTTCAACTTTTCGAGATATTGACAAAAAACCAAATTTGGGGGGCTAAAACGTGCCACAGAAAATTTTGCACAAGGTTTAGGGGGTGGGATTTTTGATATGTTGTTCCCAGCACCTGACTCTACAATTTTCATCAATCACTGCTTCTCCCCTCCAAAATGCAAACTTCATTCCCCTATCGCCTATACTACAAGGTGAGTTTCTTATCGAAATATTTTTCGCGAAGTCAATATTAAAAGGAATTATACTTGTTTTCGATTCATGTAATTTTTCATACATCAATTCAACTATTGATGACTCACTCCCCGCACTCACTGGATGTACAAAGAAAAAAAAAATATGCAGACGAAAGGAGACGTCAATTTTGTAAATTAATTTTTTTCCATGCACCATTATTCAAGTTCAACACAATTATCATTCAATTTCATCACGGTCATCCTGAACTAGGCGAATACGCTTACATAGAAGAATATGATGCTGAAAACAAACATCTGTACATCAACACATACTCGACTTCCTACATAGTAGGTGTTTAAAAATAGTATTGTTATAGTTTCACCGGGTAAATACCGTCAGATAAAAGGCCTAGAGAGCAAACATCAAAAGAATAAAGCACGCTTCTATCGACATTTGTCTCTTTTAAATGTATAAAAAAAATCATCAGGTGAAAGATTGAACGACTACTACAGTTTTTTTCTGACTCCGAGAGAATATCGAGCTAAATGATGACAAATCACATCAAATTTTAGGGAGAAGGATTAGTGCAACATTTTATATCTTAGGCACTGTGGTATAGGAACAAATTTCGAAAATGTTTTGCACTCGACCAATGATGAGCAATCAAGGCGTGTATGGTCGTACTTACAAAATGCTCGCTAATTACGAATGTATATTAGATAATATTGATTTGAAGACAACAACAAGTTACTCGTTTCGTCATCGAAAAACCAACCGTGATAACGCTTTATTTAGGTTTCAACGTACACCTCAACTACTACATAACCTCTAGACTTTGTCATAGAACGATTCCCTTAGGGAATGATCGTTACTTTGAGAAACAATGTAGGACGATATTCACGGACAGAATACACAACATCGAGAGGGTCAATGACAATCGAAATAAAGGTCATGAAAAAACGATTATCACCCGTTTATAGGAATAAAAGGTCCCTGGCGTAGTTTCGATACTCCTCAAACGTAATCCCTCCCCCTTGGTTATGAGAACAGGCAATCCTTCTTTGGAAAGTGGGAGATGTATCCAACCGCTGACGGGCAATCAAGATAAATAAGAGGTCTAAATCTCGAGATAGTTTTACCTCGAACATACACAATTGTATCAGTGACTATATCTACGAAACAATTTCCTACACAAGATAGAAGTTTTGGAATTTGCTCTTTTCTTAAGCCAGCGGCGAAGTTTGGAGGTCTAAGATAGATGAAAATTCCCAAAATTGCAACGCCAACAGAGAAATTATACCTTCGTATTCACATTATCAAACTCTGACTGAATAAATTCCTTGCATTCTGTTCAGCTCAATCATATGGCCTCTTCTTCCTGGACCCTGACATTCGCAATTCGATCTTTCAAAACTTCCAAGATCAACTGAACCCATTTATGATCAGCACACGAAAAACATAGAACCAAGGGATGCTATTTGTTACGGACGTTCACAAGGAATCACGAAGATAAGAAAGGGGAAGGACATATGACGAAAAAATCTCCTCGAACCCGCCTCCTTTCGTTTTCATAAGGAATGCACCCTCTCCTGAACGGGAGAATCATAAATAGATTTCAGTATAAGGGCGACAAAGTAGAATTGTAGCAGAAAGGTAACATCAACTGCAGGAATGGCTATCCGCAGATTGCGTCCCAAATGAAAAAGAAGATATTTCGGATTGCGTCCCACGTAAAAAAGAAGGTCCCAAATGCATGAGTGTGACTCAGTTACAAAGGTTGAATTTTAAGCAGTGACGCAAGTGCTGACAAAAGGGTAAAAATGGTTGTATCGATAAAAACCAAACTACTAAAAATTTGAAGTTTTTTAAACAATCTGTCCAGGTTTCAGCTTCCTAACTGAATATGGGCGGATAAAAGATATGTTCTATCAAGCTTACCACAAAATTTATACGTTCTTTGACGCGCTCTTAGAAATACAGGGACGAGTTTAAATAAAAATGAATCCATAAATTCGACGAGGAAGTTGAAAAGAATCTCTGAAAAAGAAAGTTTAACCACACCTGCTCTTCTAATACAGCCAGTCCCAAGTCTGGTCAAGTGGAAAGGAAAATAACGAAGCGCAAACTCAATTTTCTTGGGACGCAATTAGCACCATCTCAATTCTTTTTTGAAAGACCTTGCGAGATCAGAGCCAAGCTTAGAATTCAGACTTGAATTATTTCGATGTAACATGTTCTCCATATTACTGCTCCACTGGTACACAAGATGAAATACACTACATGATTGTGAAGTTGCGTACACATGTACATCATAATCATCCTGTCTGGTTCCTCTTATCTCGCGACACTCGTCGTTTAAAAATTATAATATCGATTATAGAAAGATATGGGGTACGTATAAGCGTTGGAAATGCACTGATGAGAATGGTGCAAATACCACGACCCAAAAAGTTATTAACGTTGAAATGATGAACAGAAAGAATACAGCATCCAATACTTAGAATACGTAATGGGCGCCGAAAGACAAGGAGTTATTGCGGGTATAGGTCAAATAGCAGAAGACGTCGGTCCTCCTAGCTAAGAGATTTACGCCGATGGCATGGATTCTCATTTCTGAAACTGCTCCGCAAATCAATCTCAAGGATTCAAGCTGTCATTCGGATAGCCACCCTCTCGTAGAGCGTTACAAGAGGGTGAAAAATGGGAGCTGTGGAGAAAGTTAAGTCTTATTTTTGTTTTCTCTAGGTTCAGATTAGTAAACGTATAAGTCTGAACAGGAACGTTGTATCACACCTCGCATTTGAAAGTACAAAACCGAATGAAATTGTCTCGTGAAGTCTTAGCGAGAGGAAAACGTGATGCATAAAGAAAGAAGTCGCTGTAAGGGAGGCTTTAGCCGAGTAAGAGTGAACGTCGACATGATCAGCAATCTTTATTATCGGTTTAGTACATACGCTAGAATATGCATCATTTTTCACAGTACGAGGCAGGCAGTATCTCTTCAAGCCTTTCTCTAAACTTGATCAAGCCTAAGAAAATTCCTACAATCTTTCCTTGACTCACGTTCAGCTATTGAAATGTCCCTACGAAACAAATGCAAAATAAGAGGAGACACTCTGGCTGACTTATGCCTCTCTCTGTGAGCTCTTGTCGTACATAAATGAAAGCCTGTTTACACCAATTTTTCAGTACAGTCTAATCAAACTCAGTTCGATAAAGTCGGACGCAGATGCCGACATTTTCTGAGCTAGCCTCTCTAATAAGACAGATAGAAAAAGAAAGTAAAGAAAAACTCGCAGCCCCATTGACTCAGTTGCTCAGGGATACCTTCATCAACGTTGTTACTAGAGGAAGACGAGATTTACATCTGTAAATCTCGTCTTCCTCATTCAATGGCTTGTATTTTCGAGGACTACATAGAACATAACGTTGTTACTAGAGGCAAACATGGAACCTGTTATATGGGAGTCATGAGCGTGCAGAATTAACCTTGTCAACTTTTTTCTAATGAAGCTAGAACTTTGTTCCTATCATTCAGAGCTTGAAAATCGAAACTTCTCGAAGTCCCTTTCCCATTCGAAGGTCAAAATTCTTCCAAGTCTCTTTCCTATCTCCTATAGCTCGAGAATTGAAATTCTTCCAAGTCCCTATCTACTATAACTCGGAAGTCGACATTTTTTCAAATCTCACTTTCTGCCGAATAGTGCCCCAGCCCCTCCCCCTAACTATCATAAATAACTCGAAGAGCGAAATTGTTTCAAGTCCAACTCTCTGCCAGACAGTGTCTTTTTCTGAATTCCAAATCCGCCGGAAGGCGCTCGCAGTTTTTCTTCAATCCCCCCCCCCCACCTTCCCCCTAAAGACAGGTTTTCAGTTAAAAATGCTTTGACAGATCCAAAGAATAAAAGACGGTTATTTATTCGTTTGCCCTTAAAGTAGGTCAAGGTCACGCATATGACGTCATCTGCGGATCAAAATCTTAATCCTAGATCGTAGACTGATAGAAGGCTTCACACACTGGCAAGGTCTCTAGGTTATGTACTCGCTTAGAACTTGAAATCTTTTCAAGTCCCTGAAGAAGTTCAAGGCTCAATTAACTGTACATCAAGCTGACAAGCGGTTTCACTTCACCAGGTTTCTTCGCCTGGTATAAGCTTAGTACGCTGTACGGGCTCATTCGCCTCCGATTAGACTAGATAAGATTATCACTCGAGTATGCTAAGTGTTCGAAATTTCGGTGCGTTATAATATTTACCTGGAAGCGCCAAAATCTCTTCTTCCACGACCGCAATCCAGAAGCTATGACCAGACGCAAAACTTCTCTGTCGAAATTAACGTCCCATCCTTCGTGAGTTACGGCGAATGAAAACGCCACAGCTGAATGGGCTTCCGCCATGATTCACTACGCCAACTGAAAATAAACATAAAGAAGAAATTAAAATAAACGACCATCGAGGAAAAATAACCAATTTCCATAATTGAATTAAATTTTCATGTATTTTTCATGAGTTGTTGAGGAAGTATTAAGAATATTATCCACACAATACGACGAAGGGAGACGCAGAGGAGAAGTGAGAAATAAAAATTCTTCAGAAGTAAAGCGCGGATTTATCAACGGTTTGCGATCTCTCGACACTAATGATTGAAGTGAGATCCCTCGCCTTTCACTCGGCTTAAATTCTCACTCTTGATTCCCTCGAAGAGAATACGATTTCTTATCATGCGCAGCTAAAAAGTTATTTGTCGAAATCTTACTGCCGGTAGGTACAACTGGAAATCTTTGCACAAAAAGCACGTGATTATCTAAATTCGACTTTGAACACACTTCAAGCACGTATCCTATTCGCAAGATTCGTAGGCTATTGGCGAAACCAATTATGTACATTCTGCGCGCGATAATTCTTGTGAAACTCGTACTTATATAATTTGGAAACTTATCTCTCCTCGTTCTTCAAATAGTTTCTGTTTGGAAATCCGTACATCGTCACATCCCGCTTTGGTGTCGAATAACACATGTCAGGTCGATATGCGAGCGCAAATATTTCAGATCTTTTTTTAATTACGCAATCAAAATATGCGCTACAAGTACACGTCTATAACGATCGTTCAAAAATGCTCGACTACGTGGTTATAGGAGAAGATGGAATTCTCAATAAATTCGCATAGATTTGCGAGTCCTTGCGATGATACTGACGACGAATTCAAAATGGAAAGATGAAATTCGACAAACGACGGTCCTTGAGCGCACAGGCGTGCGGATACGTCGGCCAATCATTCATTTGTAATTCTACGCGTCTGAATAAATATAAGCGTTCGAATCACACATAAACAACACACATATACTTATTTGACCTCATTTCGCGGTATACACCGGGTTCGTGAACCCACGCCGCGCAACGATAACCAGAAAATACAAAAATTTCCTCTTTTTATCGTCAAAAATATTGTTTTGACTAAGTATTATCTTTCCGTTTGGGTTTGACCTACAGATGTGTAACAGCGGCAATGTCTCTCGATAAATTACCTCATGATCTGAATAGAGGAGGTTTACTGTGATTTCGGATTTCATCTTTGAAAAGTAGACTTGTAAATACTGGAAAAGAATCAATTTTCAAAATTTCAGGAATCAGTTCAATTTGACGATTTTGAAGTACACCTCTAACAAAGCAAAATTTTCTAGAAAATAAATGAACAAGAGAGACCTAGCGATCGCGATCAGTAACTCGTGAAAGAGATCAAGGTAAGGACGCTATAGTAAGTAGAGAAACATAGTACTGTTGAACATTTAAAGGATTTCTTAATCCCTAGAACTTTTATAGGTCAAATTAATCGGGACCTAAAACAGTTTTGAAGAACATATTCCATTGTCTTCTACGAACCTGTGCAACTCTGATGACCATTGTCAAACTTCTACGACTTCACGACTAAATATCTTGAAATGTTCCTTCAATCCTTTGATGGAACCTAAATTGATACCTCTGAACTCTCAAGGTAGAGTTCAAACCCTTCCCCTAAAAAAACTACATCACCTTCTTTCAACCTGTATGTCTTTGATGATCACTGCCGAGCTTCTATAGCTTATTCAGAATTTCAACGACTTTACAATCGGTAGATATTTCGAAAGGATCCTTTTATTCTTCGATCAAGGTATAGGTAAGTAATAGAAGTAGATGGACCGAGACCATGGCCCTTCCATCTCACACATATGATGAGCGGCCATGGGTGTTCAGACAAGTACCTTCACAGAATGGAAAAAGTTGAGGAACCGTCACCGTCGTGTTCACACTGTCAGGAGCGGGATGATGGACCACAACACACCATCTTTGAGTGTGAGGCGTGAAAACGTGAGTCGGGTGAGCTAAACGGTCTCGCTCAGAGATCAGGGAAGTTGAAGAACTCACCCATAGCAACTTGGTTCCACGCATGCTATGCTCAACGGAGGCATGGAATCACATATTCACATTTGCCGCTAAGTTAATGAAGAAGAAAATGGACGCGGAATGGGAGCGGCAGATGTAGAGTCACGTTGTGGTTTCGCACATCAACGTGTACCATCCCCTCTGCTGCTGCTGCTGTTACATCTCTTCTCGTCAGCACCATCAGATACAGGGCGCTCAGGAGGGAGCGCCAACAGAAGAAAAAGAGGGCAAGCACAAGACAAAAGCCAACAGAAGAGGTGAAGAAGGAGAATAGGAAGAAGAATCCCCCGCCTGAGAAGCCAGGATCGCGATGCGGTGCTGGTGAACCCCTAGTGGGTTCCAAGTGGTGGCTGAAAGCTCTGGTGGAGGAGTAGATACGCACTGCCTGAATTCCAGGTTAAGTGCCGAGCACTCCCTCCGTGTGGCCTTATTGACGGGCATTGCACAGCGCGCGGAGGCCACTCTCAATTCGAGCCCTCTGGACTCCCGACGCAATGCCCTGAAGGGTGGATACCGTTGCCGGAGGTGTGGTTTTTCAGGGACCACTTTGGGCGTGCGTGCACGCTCATATGGTCCCGTTTCTTTTCAACGGCGATAGGTAAGTAATAAAACCCAGAACGATACTTCCAAATCTTCCAGGGTGAAGTTCAACCGCACCCAAAATTTTATCGTTTTCTTCCAACTTGAACAACTTTGATTCCGCTAAACTTTTATCGCTTATTTAGAACTTCCAAGACCATAGGACTGCTAAATACCATGTGAGGCTCCTCCCATTCCTCGATCAAAGTATATGCAAGCAATGGAACCAAAATCGATACTTCTCAACTTCCAAGGTGAAGCTAAATCTTACTTAAAATTTCATCTCATCTTTTTTCAACTTGCACGACTTTGATTCTGCCAGACTTCTATCGCCTATTCAGAACTTCTACGACTTGACGACAGAGAAATATATTCCGAGGTTTCTCTTACTCTTCGAACAAGGTATATGTCAGCAGACGAGCCCAAGTCGATATTTCTAAACTTCCAAGGCGATATTCAACTCCACCCGAAATTTCATCGTCTTCTTCCACCTTGTACCACTTTGATGACCCCAGCCAAACTATTAATACATATTCTTCTACTCCTCTATAAAAGTACAGGTACGCAATGGAACCCAGAACGATACTTCCTAACTTTTGAGCTCAATCCTCCCTGAAATTTCATCGTCTCCTTCCATCTTGTATGTCTTTGATGACCACTGCCAAACTTCTATTGCTTATTTAGTACTTCAATGACTTTATGACTCGTAAATAACCAGAGAGGCTTCTCAAACTTCGATAAAGGTATATCCGTAAGCAACAGAATCCAAATCGATACATCCAAACTTCCAAGGCAAAGCTTAACCTTCCTCGATTCTCAATCAATCGAGTGAAATTTTGATACGCGCACAAGACATTGGGGTTTGGAATAATTTCGATCTCAAATCCACCTATCCATGCAATTTTTGTTACACTGGGTTACACTAGGCTGAAGTTCGTCAGCTAATTAGCCCAAGACAAAATATAATAAAACTAATACCAGGCTAAGAAATACTTCGCCTTTACGGTAACTAGGGTAAGAAATAGTACACTGATACTTATACTAGGCTCTACCAGGCTATTCTTCTTGGCTCCAATTAGAACGAAGAATTTTTCCTCTCTGAACCATTTTTCTACGGTCCAAGGGCATTCCGAAAGGCAATTATTGAAGGGGATGAAAACAATACCTTGCCAAAGGACTAGGAGCTTCAGTCTACGGTCAAGAGAATTGGTGAAGGTTTAATGTCAACATTTGCCGACTGACCAAAAAGCCTGGGGGTGTCACACCCCCCACATCCCCATCGGAACGCCCCTGCTACGGTTATATCATCGAAAGTTCTTCCAGGTCTCAAAGCCCTTCACTCTAGAAATCTATTTCACATAATTATCCGATCGATTTCGAGACACTATTAGTAAGTGGCATAGAGGTTACAGCCCTTCTCTCTCGCATAGACTGCGCGAACATGTTGGAGTCACGGCCATGAAAACAGTCTATAATTTCAATCGTGAGAGAATAAGTATACACACTCTTCTGGAGGCTACTTATGCAATGCAGGCAGATTCTAAAACTCACGATACGTGTGAATTACGCACATGAACGTCGTAACCATTCCAATTTCTACGATTAATTATTTCTTCCAAAAGATAATCATGAAGCCTTGTTCAGAATCTCGCGATGAGATACAGCCTTAGAAAAACCACACTATTATTACGTACACTGAGAATACGATGCCGAGAACTATTTTTAAAATATGGGTCAGTTTTTCGAATACGATGAAACAAAGTCAAACGAGCACACAATACATCGTCGTACAGCATCACTTGAGCGCTTCATTACAGCTGATCGATTTAGCCCGTAAACAAAAAAAAATACGAAAACATGTCTGTCTAATCTGAAAGAGTTTCCTATATACTCCACACTAATTGCCTTCGCCAATTCGAGTAAAACTCTAAGGTCACGAAAACTTAATGACTTTGTCACGATATCAAGAATACCGATACAGACTGCCACCGCAGCGTAGGTCGTATCGAAACCAGAAATTTTTTTCTCTCTCTTTGCATTCCATGTGTGACGCAATTGATGCCGCCACAACTGGTGGACAGCGTTGTGTATTGGTATCTGGTTTGTCGTTTTCCGTCCTCTCATCTACCTGAATATTGCTGACAAAGATCGGCTCAATTTGAAGAAAATGATAATGTTTTCATCGTCCGTTTAGAATATTCGCACTATACGATACCAGACGAGCGATTAATAGATCTAAATTTAACAACAATATCCATTCAATGTGCACGCTCAAGTATCTATATGACACACTTGAATTAACCATTATTATGCGCGGCTGCATCGCAGCTTCTGGCTCCTAACGTGCGTGAGTACACAACAGCTTTCTACATTGTATTAGATAACAATAAAAAAAGAAACCAATAGAGCGCCGTCGCCACTTGGACGACGAGTTTGTTTCACGAATTTTTTGTCTTCTTGCCAAACCACACTTTGATGGCAATTCACAAACTAATGACCACGGGAGAGCCCAATTGAGGAACAAGTTGAGGCATTAAATAACGATCAAACTCAAAAATGGCGACGAATACATTATCTTTTGAGATGTATTTCTTCGAGTCAATTCGAAAGAATTTGTGCCTCTGCTCACGTTAAATACTATCTTAATGGAAATGCCGGGTTTTTCTCGCATGAAACAGTAAACAAAGATCAAACAACATAACGCTCATCAACGACCGTTGCATGTTCTGTAATGGCAGTGGAGAACCCTCAATCTTCCCTGTTCTCCATTACCCGTCATCCCTTATTTTTCTTCACGTAATGGAAAATTCTTACTAGGTAACTACCGTGGTTTCTGATTTTTGTAAGTCTCTTTCTCCACAAAAATTTGGACTAAAAATCATCTCCCGATGACGTCACATTCTCTCGCTCATACTTTTCTTGTTTCTAGGGACTTCGAAGGATGTGCGGCATTGTTAATTGATACCATGCCTTCATACTTTTAATTTTCCAAGTCCCTCCTCCCATCTAAGTATATTGATGACGTCACGCACTTCTTCAACACGTATTATTTCTGGACAATCAATCAACCAAACTTGAACTTGATTAGTGGTGGGGATGAGAGTCGTAGTCCGAAGTCCTCCTCTGGAACCGGTTCATGTTAGTTGTAGCCCAGCTTCTACAACCAGAGAAGAACCTCATATATAGTTATAGCCTGGTTTGAAGGTTCAGAACTCGAAATTTTTTCTGGGTCCAACTCTACAGCCTAGTTTTTTCGATTCCCCCCCCCCCCTCCTTGCTATGGAGAATGGGAATGTGAAATTTTGCTAGATCCTTAAGTCGAGTCAAAGTCATTTAAGACGACACAAAAATCGAACATGGACGTTCTCTTGAAATGTAACCCCGTAGCTCGAGATGAGGAGTCCTAGCTTATGTTTTATGGAAAACAAGATTATTGAAAGCCAGCAAGTTCAGAAACTCGATCAAACACTGGGCCAGATACGCACACATTTTAATTGGGTGGCCAAGCACTAATAGATGGACCAATATCCCTTATGGAAACGAATACGATGAATGAAATCATAAAATTAAGAATACGAAAGGGTAATGAGACCATCAACTATAAAGAACTAACACTCACACTGGACAAAATCTACAGGAAGCCATCGCACACTGACACTATCACCCCAAAGAACTCCTACCACCACCCAAGACACAAGTTAGCGGTGATTCAGAACCCCTGCTATTGAACAATTTTCGTCCTGAAGAACAAAGAAGAAAAGAGGGAAGAAATTGAAATAATGAAGCATATCGCAACAGTTCCGTGGCGTGGTTGAGAGAGTCATTGAGAAAATGGAAGCAAAGAAGAGAACCCTCGACAGAACAGCGAGAAAGTACTTCGAATTAGTAGAATACGGGAAAGTACACAGATGAGGTGATGGAGGCATTGTTCAGGGGTTACGATGTAAATGTAAGCATTCATAACGACGTACCCATGAGAATAAGCAACGACCAGACGGTGGAGAAAGCTGGAGCGGAAAGTACAAGCTCAGTTGCGAATAGTGTGAAGGAATTTACATTGGTGAGACTAGGAGAAAGGAGCACGGGAAGACGATGGGAAGTCAGTGTTTGGCAGGGAAGAGGCATAACCTATCTAATGTCACGTCTTCAATTCAGATTGACCTTGACCATCTGATGATGTCATAGATTGAAAAACTATCACTTCCAGGACTATCAATACAATGCTACCCCAAATGATCTGAAGCAGACACAAACCATATTTCATCTGCATTTATGCCAAGACAAATACACAAGGCTTCATATTATGGCTGGACTAGGGATCCCAATCAGACAAATTTTTGGCCATTTTCCATAGCGTCACGAGCCGGTCATGGAAATAGATGTAAACAGTTCGTTCAATTTACTAGTTTCTCATGAATTTTTTTTCTGAGGCCGCCAAGTCCAGGGACAAGATACCCTCTTGTTCCCGTTTCTCGTCACGCTTGACAACGATTCAACGACCCAAAGTTTACAGAATAGAAAGCACGCGATTTTGACAGGGCTATAACTTTGAGCAGGCGGTCAGTCGAACGGATCTGGAAGACACAATCGGAAAACGTAACACTCAGCCTTGACCAGTACGGACTAGTAAGAATTGCGACCTCGATAACTTGGGAACTACAATAGGTTAGCCAAACATACAGCATACTCAGCTATCACTCAAGTAGCCTTATTTGATAGGTAGGCTACCATGCTGAAGGATTCAGTCTATCAGGTTACGTCATAGGGTGGGCACCTACTTGAAGAATTCGTAAGTCTGGAGGGTACTATATGGAGCTACTACGGTCAAATAAATCCGGCTTCAGCTAAACTTCTCTCCATACTAAGGCAAGAGGCTAGGATTACATTCTGCAAGAGAGAAAATTGGGCTAATCATGAGAATTAAGTATAGGTTCAAACTTGAGACTTACGCTTTACATGGGCATATCCGAAGACATATCTCCATTAGCGGGGAACCTGTCATATGGAGGGGGGGGGGAAGTTGGAGAAACATGACGACCGTTGGGCACCGTACGGCAGAATTGGAACTGGGAAAAGGTAGGAGGGGGAATTGGGAAAATGTTGACTTCCGGAGACTTGGAGAAGTTTTGACTTCTAAGCTACATACAGTATGATGAGCACCAAGCTAGGACAAAATTCGAACATTGAGCAATATCTGCGAGACGTTTCCCGCTTGCCTCGTTCAACGCAGTCAATGTTTTATGTATAGCTCGAAAGTCAATAGTTCAAAGTCCTTTCAGCCCCTCCCCCTGCCAATGGCCCGAATCGTTCACTCCTGAGCAGATATTTTATCAAGTCACCTTTCATATAGGTACACAGCACTAAAGTCCAAATTTTCCAATCATCCCTTGCAGTTGAAGTTGAAACTCTTCCAAGTTCCCTTCTTGATCTACACATATTGCTTAGGTACCTAGTCAAAATGTTTTCAGGTTTTCTCTTCCTCTGCATAACTCGAAACTCAAATTTTTCCCAATTCGACAAGTCTAATATACCGCTCGAAAGTTCTTAAATCTATAAAATATATTTTAATATTTTTCCGACGCAGTAAGGAAAATTTCGTTTTTTTCAAAAATGTCTTAAAGATCGTTTTTCCACAATTTCTTTTCACTTGTACTTCCGGATTACAGACTACAATAAATGAAGCTCAACAATCAATCTTTATTAAGATTACGAACCGAGATATCTTATCTGGTGGCATTTATAAATTTCGATCGAACAAATAAATCAGTAGAATACTGTTGTGCTTTGTAAAGAGCAAAGTTTGGATAAATATACCATTAAAATTTCTTGATTCGTTTGGATTTGAAAAATCACCAATACTGAACTTCGATTCCCGCAACACCAACAACGACCAAACTTTCTAAAATCCCTTTCGAACGGGGATCTCTCAAGTTTTTATAAATCTACCGTCTAAACCTGATCAACAAGGTATCAATATCTTCACACCGGACGAATTTAAACTAATTATTCCGATTATTACATCGAATACAATTGACCAATGACTTACACAGTATACAACCTTCAATGTATGCCAAGATCAACAAGGTAAACCTTGACATAATGTACAGGTTAGTAATATTCTAATTGTAACACAGCCTAATTTGATCCGAAAAGTTAGCGACAGCCGACAGTACGAAATTTGATTTGATAAGTCAACATACTTCGATAATTCTGATATTATGACTTCTGCTAATTTTACGACAGTTTTATTCGAATATTTTGAGTAGCAGTAAAAAAAAGGAGAGTGAAAACTTTAAAACTCGCTGAATTAGGCACCGATAATTTTATTTCACGTCCCGAAAATAGATTATTTTACGCTTGAAATTCAAAATTTTGGAAATTTTTTCAATTTCAGCGAGAGAATTTGTTGCATTCACAGTCGCCCAAACAGAGGGTAGGGAAGGATCGTAAACAGCTCGACAGCTATACTTTTTTCAAGTCTTTATCCCAAACCTTGACGCAGGCAATATGCGACGAGCCACAAGATCTACGCGCAAACTTTTGAACATGTTTCAGTTTTTTTCTTTCTGGCCTAGACCCTTCTCTGCGATCCGTGGAGGAACCCCCCCCCCCTCCCTCTAGTTCCCCGATTTACGTCCAAACATCTTCTCAGCCTAATGTAGGTGGCTATCTTGAGCTAATTTGATCAATTGCATCTGCTTCGGCGTACAAGTTGAATTGGACACCATCCATATCCCCCTCCCCCCCACAGGTTGACAAAAACATGAAACAGGATCTCTGATTTCGACTTGGAGATGTTTTTCTTTCTACATTGATGATAAAATGTAAGGCGTAATGCAATTACTCGATACATAAAAGACTTCAAATTTTTCAAACTTCAAGAGCTAATATCGTTTTTACAATGTTTTCAGTGATCGAGTAATAAACCTCGAAATGATCGGTCGTAAAACCAATCGCGCAGAATATTTTGTTACTCATCGACTATACACACTAATGAGTACGAGTTTATTATTACAAGAAATTCCGAATCCGTTGGACTTCGGAATAATTTATAATTCTCGAATAAATACCGTACGACGCGAAAGCAATACAACCGAGTAAAAACACTTCCGAAGGACGCGAATAAGTTAGACAAAAACTTGGCCGATTTTTACCCCTCTCTCCTCCCTCCGCGTGAGTTGTTTTGTCGTCGCCTAATGTGCGTTTTCGTTGTTGAAAAAAGTAGTGTTTGCGCGATGATACACAAACGAATGAGGATAATCTACGTCTTACGTGACGCAGAGCAAGCGGTGACGCGACGGACGAAAAGAGCATTCTCTGCTCGCCATTTCCTAGTATTATTTACTCAATTATTTTCTTCTTTTCGTATACGCCGCACGAAAACTACGTCATACACTTCAGACTGGCACAACATTTCAGTACGTGACACAAGTGCGAACCTGCTTCAACTCGCTTCATAAGAAGTAAGGTTATATTCGTTTTTCCGGATTCGGAGAAAAAAAAAAAAAAAATCGTATACATATTACATACATCGATCTCGTACACAAAAGCGAGAGTTGGATTTTTCGTATACTAGACGAGAAAACAACATTATCGTCATCAGACAAATGAACTTGGCCACTTCGTATCAGCGTAATTATACCGTACAGATCAGACAATAAATTATGCAAGATACGTTCAACTCGTGATAAGAGTGAGTAAGCGCAGTCACGGCGAATTCAACGCTGCAATTTTCGTGAAAATTCGCGAAATATAACCGAGTACTTTGACCTCCGAGAAAACTCCGCCCGCGAAGTCAACGAAATTATAATGAAAATTTTAATAATAATTCTACATCGGCGCGGCGTCTCTTGAAGACGTTACGTGTTGTTAAGAAATTGCAGACGAAATACTACGCATATCAAAATGAACCTTGAGAACGTTATGCGTTTAGTCGGTCGAGCCAGCTTGACGTTTCCTCGTGACCCCAAAAAACTTGGATCACATTTTCGAACTAGTGTAACAGTTTGTACATAACGGATTCCATACACTAGACGGGCAAAATGAAAGTCGTAGCAGGACAAAATGAATTCACCATGATGCGACGTCATATCCGAACTTTCTACGGGGTTTAGTGTGCTTTTGCAGTAACCTTTAGCAGAAAAATACTTCACACCTCAGCGGGGGCGAGAAGTTTCCAAGTTATCAATCCTACCCTGGGCCAAGTAGGGATTTCAAAATCTTCCATCGAAGTCTCGATAAGGAGAAGACGGCTGACCTAGAGAGATACCTAGGACGAGCTATGATGTCATATAGGAACTCCAACAAAGTAGAAGATAGTTGACCTGGACGAGGGTGTGACGTAATCAGAAAATGACGTTTTCAGGGTAAGAAGTTATCATGGGTACTAGGGATTTGGAAATATTGCAAGTGGAGAGCAGAAGGGTAAGCAAGGCGATGAGCAAGCAGCTTCCGACCTAAGAAGTGGTCGAAGAGATAGGGGAGCATTCTACTTCCGAATCACTTCGTATAAGAGGCAAAAGGAATAACTCGAAATGATGGTTCAGAGTAAAAGACTCCGGAAAAAATCCAGAAAAAAGGCTTGATTAAACATTGTATGGTGCACGTGAATAGATCAGAAGATCTGAAAGAATGGCTTGATCACAAACTATTAGACTCATTAGCTTGTATCCATACAGAACAAGCACGAAATATGTCCTCTAAAACAAGTCAGATTTAATGAGTATTTAATATCACAACATTGACCTCGCACAGGAAATAGGATTTCTCAACCAGTCTAGGTTTACCACCAAAGGAAATACTAATAGCAGTAAAAGTGTCACAGACGCATTAAAGAAAACTTTACAATGCGTCGATAAATACAGGATTACAGATATGTTTTCTTTATTCGATGACAGATGTGTGTTTGACATCCTAGAATGACATTTCCGGATTACATACGTGAAAGCGGAACAGCAGAGTAATTGAAATGTCAACGCCATTCTCGAGTTCTTAATTTTTACAAAAAATCCACCTACAATAACGTAGAGACAACAATAGGTAAACGTACTTTTCTGATCATGACGTCAGCAACTAATCAATAGAAAGATTTTTCATCCATTTACGAGCTGTTAGCTACTCTAAGGGTTATATGCTCGACGGAATAGTAAACTTTGGTGATTATCTTAGAATTAGAAACAGAATTAAGGGTACGTATATTGGAGATAAGGATAGACTTGGTAAACGGAGTATAAAGAGTTTGGATATGTCGGTAGAAATGAGTTTGTCGTAAATATTGAAGGGACAAGGATATGGTTTTATGGTTGTTCTTTAGAGCCTGGTTACAGGAAGAGGAGACGTTAAGGGAAGAAAGGAGAGATGAAAGTTGTGGGCATGAAAAGAAAGGTTGGACTGTCAGGGCAAGATGGAGGTAGGAGAATGTTGGGGTTTATAAGGTGGGCGTGGGTGATTCGCGTGTGACCAACTCTTAGTCGGGTGAGAGTCACTTCTTCCCGTCTCAGGGGTCTGATGGAGGTGGGCCAGGGTACTAAGGATTGTTTCATGGAGAAAAGTTTATTTAGAGTTTGGAGTCTCCACTGACTTCCATTTGTCAAGAATCGAATCAGGGAGCGAACGTGAATTCTGTAATCTAAAGCAGGTATAGGAGATTGATTGGTAATTCTTGGGAGGGAACAGGCTTGTTTTACAGCTGAATCAACTTTATTGTGATCAGAATAATCGATGTGACCGGGAATCCAGATGAAAGTGGTGTGAGAGTTGATGGAGCATAGGGTGAGAAGCGTGACTTGGATGCGTTGTATGAGAGGGTGTAAGTTGTGTAGATGGAGTGGAGTGAAGCAAGAGAGTCTGTCAGGAGAAAAAAGTTATTATTTGGGGAAAGTTGTGAGAGGTGGGATAGACAAGGAAATATACCCATGAGTTCAACAATGAATATCGATGCGATGTTGTGAAAACGATGGGAAGTCACGGAACCATTGAATCGCGATTATCGTAAAGAAATACTGTATTAAGTGAGAGGTTGGAAAAGTTTTTTAGCGGGGAACCCACTATCCATTTCATTAGGAGGATTACATCCTCAGAAAAAGTCTGCGTCCGGGAGTTTCTGTGGACTGCGTGACGTGACGTGTGGCGCTTTATGACGTCATCAAAGACCAAGCTTGACATTGACCTACTTTTAAGACTTGGAAAATTTCAACTTCCAGCCGGAATGCTTTATGACGTCATCAATGACCTTGACCTACTTTGAAGACTTGAAAAAAATTTCAATTTCCAGCCGGGATGCTTTATGACGTCGTCAGGGACCTTGACCTTGACCTACTTTAGAGACTTGAAAAAATTGCAATTTCCACCGGGAGTTTCTGTGAACTGCGTGACGTGACGTGACGTGTGCTAGGATGCCAGATGTACGGATTTTTGGTCCTTGAGAAAGATACAGGTTTCTCTTTTCATACATATTTTACGTACAATACGGATTTCTTGCGATCAAGGGAAAGGTACCTCAGACTCTTGTACAAGAGATACCTTTCTCCTGTTTGTTACAGGCTGCGATATTTTGTATTATCGAGTCGATCAAGGGAAAGGTACCTCAGCTACTCCTATAAAAGATACCTTTCTCCTGATTGTTATCAACGGATCAATCAAAGTCCATAGAAATATGTTTTTAGGGCGGATACGGATTCTTGAAACTATCATCTGGCAGCACTGCGTGTGATGCTTTATGACGTCATCAATAACCTTGACCTACTTTGAAGACTTGAAAAAAATTTCAGTCTCCAGCGGGATGCTCTATGACGTCATCAATGACCTTGACCTACTTTAGGGACTTGGCGAAATTTCCATTTCCAGCTAAGATGCTTGATGACGTCATCAATGACATTGACCTTGACCTACTTTAGGGACTTGAAAAAATTTCAAATTCAAGCCTTCATTATATCAGGCCTAGCATGCAGTATAATGAGAAAAGCCCAACCAACTCATTTTCTGAGGGGGCATTTTCGCGCCAACGTCATCGCGAGCGCGGGAGGTTACGAGCCGCTAATTTTTTTTTCTCCGTTTTGAATGAAGCCTCACGCAAAACTATCATATCTTTGACCCAATAGAAGGAGAGGGACTTGAAGAAACTATCAGTTTTTTCAAGAAACGAGTCGAATTTGTTCAATAGGATGAAACTGTTTACTTGATGTATACAGATCGATAGCCGGAATAGCTCAAGTCTCCCATCCAATGTACGAGCAGACGATTTCAAGAGTCTCCCTCGATTTTACAAGTCCCAAATAAACTCCTCGTCTTCTCCAACTTATCCTCGGAAAGATCTCCTCGGGGGTCTTGGATCACGAGTTCCGTATTTCTAGCAAAAAGAACGTACTAGTTATATTCCATGAGAGGTACGTCTCTTCTTCCACTCCTTCTCCTCTAGAGCTTCACTTTCCTTGACTCTTCACATCAAAGCTTTGGAAGCTAAGTGTCTAAACTTACTGAATGTCCTTGAATATGTGCCTCACACTCGCACTGGTTGCAGTCGTAGACTCCTTTTTCAGCAACAGTACACACTTCTGGAATACGGGTCTCCAATCATCAGATAGGCTAATGAATCTTTCCAATACAATCCACTAATCTACGTTTAGCCCTTGGTTTTCCACACGTCAGCCTCGCGCTCATCCTACGCGCCAAAGATTACATTCCTCCCTTAAAATTCCGCTCATTATTGCTTACCGCCAACTTCCTTACGTCTTTGGCCACGTTTCCCAACTCTTCACCTTTCTTCCCTTTCTCAATTTCTTTCATCAAAATCCCATGTCGACTAGCATCACAAATTTGAGACCTATCTTCATATCTACTCACTCATCTCACCTTGGAAATTCATGGCACCTCATATTCATCTCGACGCGGCTGACTTACCAAAATTACTCAACTTACAGGCCGAAATTAACTACGTCTTCTCTATTATAGGTGAATCGCACTTCCGCACAAAAATCTCGACTTCTATACATTCTGCTGAACTATCTGCCATCTATTCCTGCCTTACTCACCTCTCTCTCCTCCCCCTACCAATGAATTCCTCTTCCTGTCCAACCCTCACTCCTCTCTCCAAGCTGTGCAAGACCCCTACTATTCCAACCTCATTGTTCACCGCATTCTCACCCTTTCACCCTTTTTCATCATCAATTGCCCATCATCTGGATTCCTGGTGACATCTGCCTACCAGAACACGACGCAATAGACCCAGTCACCAAGCAAGTCTTGCTCTCCTCCTCAATCATTCCAGGTTATGACTAGTAATCTTTTTATCGTTCCTGTTCTGTGAGGAGTTATTTTGAAAAATTTGCCGAGGTCGTACGCCACATGATGTGCAGAAAAACCTGACTGACCCGAATTTTTGTCTTCAAGTTCCAACCTCATCTACATGATTCGTTTTCTAATTATCGTAACATGGCACAAATTGTGGCCTTCCCATTCAAAAAACTACGATCCCCTGATCGTCTTCGATTCGTTCCTCACAGCATGAGGGAATAGTTGGATATCGACTAAGAATTCGGCACACCAACATAGCCCACTTTATTTTTTCTCGGGCTCTCCGTTTCCCCCAAGGGCCGACACTGCAATGCTGACGAATTATCTGTCTTGTACTTTCCCTCCTCAGAAAACCATTTCCCGTCCCCTCTCAAGCCTCCTCCACCCTCTTGAACAACTCAGAATCCATTACTAATACCCCGAACTTCCTAACAATGAAGTTATTCTCCAATGTACGCTCGAGCTCCAGGAAGATTTCCCATTTCTTTTCCAGTACATGATCACGAATTCAATACAGCTCAGAACAAAATCACAAATAGAAAATGGCAGTCATTGAATAAGATTGAGCGACCTATACTATTTAACTAATAAACACGAATGAAAATTAATAATATTCTCAAATATCAAAAGTCTATTACCATAATTTTTCACGCAACTAAATTGGTGCTAGATGGACTTTGATATGTGACTACGACAAATTTGATTCCTGACAAGGTATCCGGATTCCCAACTTGTGCAGGATAGTATCCGCACCAAGAAAACTCATAAATCAGGAGATTTTCTCTCGAAATTGAATGAAAGCTTTTCAAAAATATTTAAAATCCCATCTGGGAGCAGAAATCGAGATGATCATGAAAACCATCCATTTTCATTTAGTAATTTTCAACACAATGTTGGATGCAGAAATTGGCAGCTAAAACCCTGACCAGAACTGGATGATTCGAAAACGAGAGATTCAATTTGTACGCTCATAACGAACGCGAAGATATCGAGAAAGTGCTCTTATCATGCAAATGCATTCGATCGGAAACTACAATCAGAGTAAACGTTTTTCGTGTTTTGTTCCAAAGAAACTGTTTGCAGATGCAGTTTTTTTTCCCAACGATATTCTATGTTTTTGCCGTTCCCCTTCCCCAAGCGAGCGTCTACGAGCGCATTACTCGTTTCTCATCTACACGCTTCTTGATTTCTCAAGGCGAAGTAACCCAAATTTAATGGTCAAACCGTAATCATTTGCATGTAACTGACCTACTTTCGCGAACGAGTACGGAATGAAATTTCAAAAAGGGGATACTACGATTTCATTTTCTCCTTTTTTGAGAGAGAAAACATATTCGAATCAAAATAAAAAAAGAACGAGCACAACGCACGAAGTTCATAGCCCCACTAGAAATCGAACTACGCGCATTGAGTGAACAAGAAAGACACCAGCAAATTACCACCCACGACTAACCACTTGAACGAAAAAGCCTGAATCGATAGACTCACCTTAGAACGACAAATTCTGATCTTCTTTTGTCTGGGAGAAAAAGCTAGATATTTTCACTAACAGCACGACACACTGTCACTTGAAAATAAGATATTCTCAAATAATGGTAAAAATTGACAAAAATAATAAATTTTAATTTTCGTATGTATTCACTCTAGAGATTTGTCAATTACGTAATTCAAATTACTACACTGTACTCGACTACAAGTAAACAAACCAAACCACTATTATACTAAAAACAGCACTTCAATAAAAAAAAAATATACACAATGTTTTTCCCTACGTTGATATTTTGCTTACATTCTCGAGCAACAAGTAACATTAACGAGCGTGTGTACAGTACGTAATACGAACTACCAACTACGACCAACTTACGGAACGGAGAGCTAAGTAACTCCTATTTACGATGTCATAACGAACATGAATTTCTCACAATGGAGGGGTTTCACAGTACAGTCGTTACCATAATGATTCATCCCAATGTTTTGATACACTGAGTCGAACTTGAACGCAGTGACATAAGCTTCATCCTTGCGCACGTAAAAAGCTATTACCGATAATTTGATCGATTATCACTCCAGCACGTTGAGTAATTACCCAAACCAATTCCATAATATACAACCTGTTTCAGCTTTAGGAAGAAATCAATCTCAACACAAATGAGCTTTCGAGTTGAGCATTGGTCAAAAATCTGTGACATAGGTTCATGTACGGTATTTGTGACATGACCAAAGAGCTTCCTTCCGAGTGCTGGAGAGCTTGGCGGATGAAAAATAGTTGCCCCTATTGACCTATAATCAGAGGTGCTCAAACTTGTGGTCGATTGGCGTATGACAGTGGCTCTCAAACTGGGGCCGAAAGAGCCACGAAGAGTGGAAGAAATCAAAAGGAATAATCATTTGATGAATAAACTTGTGTGCTACAATAGCGTGATCTTCTCCTAGACCTTTTAGCCTTACCCGAAAGATACCACAAGGAAGACGGCTTACGAGTCTCCCGTTAGTCATTTGTCAGACGCTGGAATGAATTGGTGGCCTTCCTTGCATTTCACAAAATAGCAGCAATGGTGCCATGATGGCATATTGCGAACGTCGGCGTAATAATTTCCGACAGAAGCCGGCATATCCCCATCCAGTAGTCGACCTCGATTATGTTGAGCGGGTTTCGTCAATTTGAATTGGATGGTCGTCAATGCCACCCATTTCAATTTTGTCTGCCACCAGAACCCTCTAGCAAACAGCACGACATCGACACAGCTCAAATTAATAATTGACCATCGTCTTACGGGGTAGCTTTCCCAATAATTCTGCAGACCTTGCAAGCGGCATTTCTACAACAAACAGCGCGTCTAAAATTTGTCATGTGTTCCATATTTAGGGTAAATCTACTCAACCCAATTCCATAACCAACAACCTATCTTAGCTCTAGATTTGAGAGGGATCGAAATAGCTCAAAGATACGAAAAAAATTTTAATAGAAATAAGCTTTCGAGTTGACCATTGATCAAAAATCGGCGAAGCTGTTCTATTGGAATCTCTACATAAATACCAAGCCCTGCGTGAACGAATGGGTAAAAATTTACTTTCACTGCGCTTGGGATACTTGAATGATAATCCATGAAAGCGTTTTAATCAAGTCTAATTCCAATGACGCAAAAAGTATATCCTAAATTGCAAAACAGCACATCTGAATTATATCGAACGTAAAATTGTCCTGCACTTCTCGAGTTACAGGACTGGCAAATGCCCGGGCTTACTACCCCGACCACGGGCAACAAAAAAGAGTTGCCTAGCGGGCGGGCAGTGAAAATTTGTAAGTTGTTCTCATACAAACGTACACTAGCGCTCCTACATGGTCGACCGCGGGCATATATTACGGGCGACGGGTAACGTTTCTTTTCTGACGGAGGACGCGAGCATAAATATCAAGCCTGGGGAGCCGGAGCCGGAGCGCTCCCTAAATTTTGAGGAGCCGGAGGTAGAAGCTGGAGCCATAATGTGATCTTGAAAAGAGCCGAAAACTCCGCTCTTTGGGTTAGCTCCTCAGCTCTTTGGGAGCTGCTCCGCTCTTTCCTTTTCAAGGAGCTCAGGAGCTGCTCTTCAGTCAAAATGACAAAAAAAAAGAAAAATTCGACAAATTTCAAAATCCAAAGCTTGAAGTAAAGACAACCCGACTAGAGAGAGAGAGAGAAGAACCGGAAACTATTTCATATTCATTGATAATGATAAAAGAAGGTGACAATGGCGTGATATGAGCGAAATTAATAACATTAGCTCGGCTTGTTTTTCTTTCTCCTTGAGGCTCCGTTCACAAGATCTAGAGCTTCAGCTAGCTCCGGCTCTGTTGCAAAAATCCAGCTCTTCGGCTCCGCTCCGCTCTTTGAGAAACTGGAGCCAGGAGCTGGAGCCGGAGCTGACTCGAAGCCATCTCTTTTTTTTCTTCTGGCTCCGCTCTTTGATTTTCGAGGAGCCAGGAGCTGGAGCCGGAGCCAGAAATCACTGGCTCCCCAGGTTTGATAAATATCGTTACTTCGGGGTGAATTTTTTGGAGGGCGCAGCGAAATTTCCAACAGGGAACCTGTTCTATCGGGGGGGGGGGTCCGGAAAAACGTTCGCTGTCCCGGAGGCAACACAATTTTGGGACTTGGAAAATTTTCCTTCTTCCTGTCACCTACAGCTCGGAGGTCGAAAATTTTCCAAGTCCTCCTCTCATCACCTATAGCTCGAAGGTTAAAAATTTCCCAAGTCCCCTCCTATCATATACATATCCGGCTGAAGTCGAGAATTTTTTCCACGTCCCCTCCTATCATATATATCCGACAGAGGTTGAAAATTCTCCAAGTCCCTTCCTATGACCTATATTTTTCAAGTCCCTCTTCTATCATATACTTATAAATTAGTATAAAGCTAGGATAATGCAAAGAGGGCCAGGGGTTCTAGTCTAGTTCAAGTCCAGTATACTGTATTTCAATTCCCCTTCCTATCATATGTATAACTGTGAGTATAGGCTGATTAAAATAGCTCCTCCAAGTAACTAGATATGCAATGCTTCAAACACCACCCCTTCAATAAATTCCAAGTCCCTTCATATCATCTTGCAGCACTGATAGCCTGATTAAAATAGTTCCTTCAAGTAACCAGATATGCAATACTCTATACAACAATTGGCCTAGCCCCTTCAATGAGCCAGATATACCACGTTTCAAATACCATAAGACTAATGAAAAAGGTTCCTGCCTCCCCTCATTCGATTCCGTTGAAGAACCTGCGAGTTTTTCCAAAAAGTTGGGGTGCGGGACCTGCAGGCAAATGCCAGCCTTGTTGGTAAGAGAAGAAAGCGGTCATAGTAATACTCTGGCGCTATCTAGCAAAGAGAAAGATCTCAACAAGAAGTTACTATATACACTCTCTCCGTTGAAAAGTGGGAGTGACGTCCTTCCAGTACCTCGTGACGCGAGAGGAGTTTTCCGGTGAGTGAAAAACTGAGAAGAACTAAGTAGTCTGTCCGAGTAGAATAATTATTTGACAAACAAACTATGTAGTTATGTGATCCATATTTAATTACTATTTCTTTGCAAGAGAACAGCGAAAAGACGGCAGGCCAACGGATGAGTTCGCAGCCTCCAAAATTTGAGAAACACCTTGGCCTACAAAATACGCTTCATAGCTCCTCTTTTTGAGCTTAATTGACCCTTGTACAGAGAATACTGTATCGTACAAATAATCAAGACCTTAAAGCAGTACATTATTAGTATTGATATAAGAACATTGAATTCATTTAGGGACCAAAAAATGGATTATAAATAATATTATAAAGAACTTCATACAAGAGGAAAGGACTGAACTTCTCAAATCCAATTTATTAGCCCGAAAATGGGATTTTTCAAGTTACTAAAGGAGGGTACCCCGCTGCCTTCCGGAGACTAGATTTTCCAGAAATTTTTTGTAGTTCCCTCTCCATCTTTTCTGCATACATTATACAACTCAAAAGTGCAGTTTTCTGCAGGGAACCTGTTTTAGTTGCTCACCATTTGTCGTTTTTTGGAACTTGACCAAATTAGGAACTTGGAAACATTTCAACTTCCAAAACATAGATAGAAGCCGGGGGACATTGAAAGATTTTGTATTTCTAGCTATACAGACAACCATAATGAGGAAAGAAGATTTTGCAAAATTCGAGACTGTGGAGCTACATACATCACAAAGAAATTCTAGAAGAAAAGACTTTTCAATTTGATTTTTGTGCCTTCATCTTGATATCCACGTTCTGTTCTTGGAACTTTTTCAAATTTCAACTTCATTCATCGTTATGATTCGAAAGTGAATTTTTTCAAGTCCTTCATTTGACAAATACAGCCCGACAGTTGAAACTTAGTCAAGTCTTCAGAGTAGGTTATAGCCTCCACCCCCCTCCTCCTCCCGAGCGCTTCACTTTTCAGGAGGGATTGTTTTGAAGCTGGACTCATTCTGAAATTTGGGTCACGAATGCGCGTTACTAAAATGACGTGACGAGCTGATGACGTCATGAATGACCTTGACCTACTTTCGGGAGCGGGAAAAATGACGGCACCGTCAAACGAGGGTCGCAAGGAAGCCTCCGTCCCTGAAGAGGCTGGAATACTAGGCTATTACTGAGCCTAACGTAAAATAGTAAACTGGTATCAAACTTTCTCTAACCAGCAAAGAAGCTAAATTACAGTATCTGTACGCACTAGGCTAAGAAAAAGAAGAGGAGTATATCATACTATTGCACCCTACGCTATAAATCAATTTAACAGACATAATCGGTATTATCATGATCGATCAAATCTGGAAGTTCTTCGCTTCCTTCTTGATCCGAATCTAGCTTATATCAAGAAGTTTTCAATCATTTAAAGAACAGAAATATGCCCATCTTGATTCGTTCTCCCATAATTATATCTTCTTCCGAGGATAAAATAAAAAGGGATAGAGAGGGGATAAATGAGGGTAAAATTTCAAACCCATACTGAAAACTTCTGCCAACCAGCACGATCAGTTCGAGAGAAATATTCGAGCAAATAACGACGACTCGACTGTCAGAAAATACTTGAGATAACTTCTGTTCTAAGAGCTACGAAATATATTTGAACAATTTGCTCAATTTCTATCTCGTTTGTAACGCTTAAATTTTTAGTCAAATACGACGAGTGATAAAATAACAATGCGGGAAAATCATTAGAACGCTGCACTATTATCGACAATATTTTCGCACGTGAAACTGTCATGTCAGTTTGTTGAACTCAAACACACAATTTCTACTCTCGTGCAGAGGGGAATTTGGCACAAGGATTGCAAAAAAATCGATCGTGCACGAAGAAGCGAATACACTTGCTCTCATCTTCCCAAAACAATGAACAAAATTTAGAAGATGATTTGGGAGGAATTTATAAAAAATGTAATAAACATAAAAATAACTGAATGAAAGATTCAAAAAACGACGAAAAAGAAGTACAGATCACAATTAGCCTCGTTTAATAAATGCAGAAAAAGAAAGGAAAAACCAACTGAATCACAAAAACAGAAAATTCCCCGAAAGAGTACCCACTTCTCTAGTCTTTTCTTCAGCGGCTTCGAAATTCTTCCAACATATTACACAGCTCATGAGATAATCTAATTTAAAAAAGGACACGTTAATATAATTAGATATGTAAATCGTGAACTGAATTCAGAGAATTTTATCATTGAAATGGTAAAACAGTAAAGCAGTTAGGAATTGCCGAAAAAGCAAGAAAGGTGCTTTCTACCTGCCAAGTCAAGAGCGTACGTCCTAAGAAAAACTTTCGCAGTTCAGAGCAAAAGCTGGGATTCTTTTTTTCTTCTTCCAGTCCAAACTATCGAAAAGAAATGCAATAAAGCTCAATTTCTACCAAATTTGAAAGCCAAAAATTTTTCTAGGGTTAAAATTTTAAAAATTCTTCACCAATCAAAAAGAATGGGAAGACTATAGAACGAGGAAAAACTCATTAATTGGTGCTCTTTTTCAGTGGATTACTCGTTAACGACCTACTCCAAAAGACTAATTCACTAATGAGATAAAATATTCCCAAACGGCGTTAAGACATTAGATTTTTAAAAGTCGCTTCTATCCCAGTTTCATTCGTTGATCTTCTACAGCTCCTCGTATTATACAATATCCAAAGGATGGTGCTGAAATAGGCTATTATATGTATCGAAAGGTTGAATCGCGCACTGATGAGTGAGAATGTGAAGGTAACACGTCAAGATGCCACCCTCCCTGGTAAGATCAATCTAGAGAGTATCACGTGTTTCATTACTCAAATTTCTCTAGCTTCGTTCAACTAATTAACTTCTGTCAAAAGTTATGAATTGTATCATCCTCTGTTTGTTCACGATAATGAATTCCTTACTCTAGTTCGTTCGTTCGTTCCTGCCATTCCATCCAAAGTGCCGAAGATATACCACGAAGAAAAACAGGTCAAGAGAGTTCTAGTCAGTTCAATGGCCAAAGAAGAATTTAAGTATCTATATTTCATTTTCACTCAAATCGACTGAAGAAGAAAAACTTTTTGATGAAAACGAGTAGAGCAGTAAGGTCGCTCTCAGGCGGAAGTTTACTCTTCTTTTTAACATTCGAACTATGACCACGGAAACAAACACATAGATAACGAACCGCCGCGATTAGAAGATTTACATAATCGAGTAAGTTGAAATGTTTCAGTAATCCTCAGAGAGTAAATTCTTCTTTACTGCAGCAAGTATAATCGCCAGTCTCAGCTGAGCAACCTTTCTCGAATCAGGTAAATTCAAATGAGACAAATCAATCCAAGACGTAGGTATGTTCCTCGAGAAAATGATTCAAAGCTACTTCAAGGCTGCATTCCAAATTACAAATTATTTTGAAATCGGAGACACGTGAAATACGTTACCAGAAAGTCTTTCATTCTCGCTCGACCGTGCGCCTGCACTTGACCTACTGAAATTACGATTGAAGACACAGATATCAACACAAAGGTTGACTGTTCAAAACATTCCTTCAGGAACGAAAGTTTCTCGTACGCCAATGACTTCTCGCACAGTAGGATATTTTTCATAAGATATTAGTGAAACGTAGATTAAGTCGCGTGGGCTAGAGCGTGGATGATACATTATGAAAAAATATCCACCTGCTATCGAAGAGACACGTGCGTCTCCGCAGAGGTTGAGAACCTTCCAGGCTCATAACTTTTGACAAGTGTCCATCACAGATAAGGATTCACCCACCCGCCGAAAATGTCAACTTTTATTGAAGTGTAGAAAGATCATTATTCGCTGGCAGGTTTGAAAGAACAATCCAAACACATGTTACATCATATTTTCAGAAGACCCTAGAAGATTTTCTACACGTTTCGTAAACCGTAACATTGAGGACGAGTCATTCGAATATAGAATTGGGACAGTCGATTTTCAATAGTTGGTGGTACTCACCTCACGCGACACGAGAGATAGGAACACTCACACCTTGCTTCACGAATTTACCCACAGAAACGAAAATTTGTAAACAAGGGTAAGTTTACAACTTACTTGAAAATCCAATATTTGACAATTCGATAATAATAGAAGCTTTACAATATTAAACTCTCAACCTCATAAGATCGACACAAAATGATGTAAGTTGACCGAACACCGCACTGAAAACTGAACTGAGGTCTGAACTCTGAACTACAACACGTCTTCTGATGAAGATGAAGAATATTATGACTACGAGCATTAACAGACAACAGGAATATTATTCAATCAGCTGCTTTTGTGCGTTTGCCGTGTGCTTCGTCCGCCGCACTCTCTCATTATTCATGTACGCACACGAAATACACGAAACTCGTTAGTAGTGGTAATTCATCATAGAAAAACATGAAGGAAAGATGAGGAGTGAACATCTTTTGGACGTAGTTTCTGCAATTACATGCAGAGCGCTAGTGCTGCAAACTTTTATTGCGTCGAATAACGAGATCCTAGAGCCAAAGAGCACAGCACAACCCACATAATGCGAACTTTCTACACAAACGCTAGGTTCTATGAACTTGGTCACGATCCTCCCTTCCTCCCACTGCTGGCGTCAAAGATCCCGCTTTTACCGTTTTTCAATCCTCGCGCATTGTTGATCATTGACATTGTTGAATTTTATCAGAAAGCCAAGGCTGGAAACGTTTGCTCTGTGTGTTCTCTGTTCCGTTGCTTACTTGTTGCGGACAACTTTTCAATAGTTCTTTGTCTCAGTTCTTGTAATTACTCCGCATAGTTAATTAATATTTATTTTCAATTTTCGTAATTCTTTCTAAAAGAAAGGCCACCGTACCATTTTGACTCATGTTGGCGATTTGCTGGTCCGAATTTCCACTTTGCACATGTACATCGCGCTGTTCGTTTGTCTTCGTAATAACGCAGAAGTCCGTTAATGTTTGAGCCTCGCTGCGTCGTCCTGAAAATGCGGTAGTCCAATATCGAACGTGTAAGTTATTTCCGTTTTAGAGAAATCTGTTATTCCTGTTATAACGAAGATACGAATTATTAATCATGTCGACGACCTGCACTGGTAAACGTTACTCACCAACCACGCCGGCTGTAAAATATCCTCAAGTTGAAGACGGCACTAAAAGCTGGGTCGTAGCTGACGTTCCTAACGATAAAGATAGCAAAAATGAAGTAAATGACGAAGTTCAGAAAAAAGTCGAAGTGCTCAAATGCAAATTCCATCAAGAAAGAAAGCTGCTCGTCAAGCATTTACCACGCAATGTCAAAGAACAAGAGATTGCCGAATTACTCAACGATTTTAAAATAAGGAAAATCAATTTAGCGAATAACGACGAAAAATCGAATACCGCTAGCGTGACACTAGAAAATCCGGAAGTGCTGGATGAGTGGGATAACGATAGACAATTCTTTCTTCGTGAACAAAGTGTCAGCGTTGCACCTACACCTACAGAAATGTTACTTTGTATTGCGAGATTACCATTTCATTTTGTTGAAAGCGACTTCCACGATTTGATAAAGGAATACGGTGAAATAAAGATGTACTTCTTGATGATCAGTGAACGTACAGGAATTAGTAAAGGATACGGCTTCGTTCAATACGCGAGTAAAGAAAGCGCGCTAGTCGCGAAAAGTGCCTTGAACGATAGAGTTATTGACACATTCCAGTTAGTTTGCGACTGGTTAGATTCTAGTCATTTAACATTTAATTCTCTTCATTCTAAATGCTTATACGTTGATAATTTGCCGCGACAGTTTCGCGATATGAGTGAATTCAGATCGGTCTTTGAACGTATCATCAACCCACCGTATTGTCAGATTGCGTTGAAAAAAGGATGCCCGCTCGATTGGGGCCTTGTGGAATACTTGTCACCGGAAGACGCCGAGCTGGCTCAAACATCGTGCAACAATTATCGTTTGCGAAATCAGCCTATCAGAGTAGTCTACTTCATTCCCGGAGTGCGTGCTATCAATTTAATGCTTAGTTTACTCGATACGCCTCCGCGTGGAAAATCCGCCGGCCTATTGCCAGATCCTACAGGACCTGCGATACGTATGTCTATTGAGAACCTTTCAAAACAGAATCCGATCTTTGCCGAAAACTTGAAGAGCATTATTATGCATCAAATACAGGAAACACAGCAGGGTAAAGAGAACCACGAAGATAATAAACGTAATCCAGCCATTAAAAATGCTGAAACAAAGACGATGGAAGGGGTTCCACCGAAGCTGAGTAATGATATTGAAAAGATTGTGCCACCCACTCCCCCAATGACGCCTACCATAATGAATGGCGTACCCATCATTAGTTCTACGGTTCCCTCTGTACCTTTGCTGCCAAATACCGCCATTCCACCGCCACTTGTTGATAAAATGACGTACAATCAACAGTTGAACCATTCCATGAAAGAGAAATATTCAGTTATGTGGAACGATCTTGTGGGTCCTAGTCTTTCGAATGGAGTCTATACTCATCCACCCATTGTACCGGGGACTGTCTCGCCGGACACAGCAACTCCTGCTTTCGCTATTCCTACAACGCAGATTCCTACTAGTCTCGTGCACGAGGTGATGAACCTACCGTTGAACGTGCAACAAAATATTTTCAGTCTGATTAGTAATGCGACGAGCTTACCAGCTCAAGCGGCAATGGCGCAAACTGTTGCTCCGACCGTTTTACAACCGCCTCCATCTGCTGTTCAATACTCTCCACTGGCAATCGATCCGATTCGTATTTTCCAAAATCCGCCTCCCGAGACGCTGGTTTCACCACCTCAGTTGCAGCCTCATCAATTGCTCACAGTGCCAACGATCGTTTCGAAGGGCGTCATTCCTACGTCATGGGCATCTATTTCGCCTTTTATGACTCCAACGAGTGTACCAGTATTCACAACAGCCGCCGCCGCTTCAGCCGCTGCAGAACAATGGCATAATATACGGATGTCGAATATAATGTCATCGCAGCCGTCCACTCCCATCGGACACCACTTCACTACCGGCCAGAAACGTAAACTACTTCCGTCACCCGAGAAGAGTCCGGAAGGTAATTACATCGGGCAGCACTCACAGGGCATCGGCGGTCATTACGCAGATTCGTACTTCAAAAAGAAGAAAATGTATTAGGTTAGTTGTCGAAACGGAGTAGTATGTTGTAAAAATTCAATTTGTGTTCGTCCTTCACGCTTCCATTTCCTGTTAATTTCTTCGGCGTTTTACACCATTCCTGTTAAATACTCTTTTCACTGTTTTTCCTTATGCTGAAGAAATCCGTTATTATTTTCCAGTACACTTCCCAAAGAGAAGAGCTGCTGATTGGAGAAAACGCTCATTTTGCGAATAGTCGGTATTTTTTTTTCTCTTTTTTTCTCGTGCATTTATTTTACTATACTTAATCACGCATTTATTTTACTTTTTTTTTTATCATTTTTTCCTCAGTTAATTTTATTCGCATTTATGTGATTCCTTTCTCCAGTGCTTTGTGTTTTTAACTACTTTTTTTACGTGTCGCATTTTACAATTTATCTATTTGATTTTTCTCTCGTTTTTTTTTTTACATTTGTACATAAAAGTAGAGTGTAGTTTGAAATTTCAGTCGTCTGTAAAGGCTGTATTATCATTCGTACTCGCTGACGTGAATCTACAGATTGGTGTCCTAGTATTAAGAATATTATCGTAGGGAAAATTGGCTGGGTTTGAGGGCTCGTTGAATCGGAGAATAATTCATTATGTTCCTTGATAGTGAACAAATTCACTCTCTTCTTCGTATCAAGAGATATACCCAAAAATTTTTACATTTCGCTAAAAAAGAAAAAAAAAATCGCATTTGATTTTTACTATAATATGCCTTGTTTTATCTATTTTGTACGCTTATATCTAATACTTCGGGAAGTGAAAAACAATGCGCGAAAATTGTTTTTTACTCCCGAGTTCACTCGTGACAAGGTATTTCTGTGTAAGTTATTGTTAACGATAAGTATTATTGTTTTAAATATTGATCATTACTATTATGTTTTTTTTTTCCTTATTTTATCGTATCGTATACGGTGATTTACGTGTAAACGTTGAGCTTGAGTAATTTTTTTTCTAGAAAACGTTGGCAAATATGTAAAAACTGTTTTTCGGAATCAAGGGGTACAATATTCTTCGAAAAAAGAAGGAAAAAATTAAAAGGAAAATATTACTTTTCGAAACGAAAGACTTATTCTGTTCTTGTGATATGTTATTGATCTATACAATTGTAGATGTAAATTTATTTTGAATTTTGTAGGAATTCAATAATTTTTTTTGCATTTTTTAATTTATTCTTATTTTTTTCTTTTCGTCAACGCGAACAAATTAAAACAATCGGTATGAATCTCACGAACTTTCAGTATTGTTCAATGAACCAAAGTTTTCTTTCTTTCTTAATGAAGAATTTTTTTCCTACTCTAGTTTTTAAGTTGATCTTTTGACACAAATTCAGAAATATTGAAATTTTATTCGCGTCACTGCTCGCTGACTCTTTTTTCTGATAGGCGAACGCATCTTCTTTACTTCTCTCTATGTCTCTTCCTGCGAGAGATGTAAATTCAGATGAGAAATGCTTTTCAAAACTTCTTGATTCATAATTTTTCGTTTTTAAAAATACCTTAGAACTCGTTCATACGTATAGCCTTCCTGTTTGTATGCTGGAAGTACACTACAGTCTGGAAACAAACTCGACCTTGTAACCAGTACTTGTATTACTACTAGAACTTGTTGTTTTTTTTTATCTGTGAGGGTTGATCGATGTCATCAAGTTGCGAATTGCTCACCTGCAATATTAAGTATCAACAGTCCGAATGATCGCTCTTCTCAAGTATTTAGATGAGTATTATTTACTTCGTATTATTGCATTCGTATTTTGAGATTTTATGCGCGAACAATGGATTTTATCCCCCAGAAGTTGAGATTTTAGGTTACGTTTCGTTTTACTTTTTCAAAGTTGAATTTTTTTTATTCTTTTTCCTGATTTCTGATCCATTATAATTATTTTTCTTCGCTAGTTTTAGCATTATGATTTTTACTTACTTTTTTGCGGTTGAAAATGAATGCTCTTTTGTATCGTGCTCATTATTTTATATATTATTAGCTGTTAATATTGAAAACTATTTTTTTCTCTTTTTGTATGGTTATTGTATTATCTCCGACTGATTTCAGGGACCAGTTATAAATAATGCAAACTCATTATGTTCGACCATTTTTTCCGTTTTATTGTTTGGAAACTTGATTTTTTAGATCTTTGTACATACATATAAATATTTATATGTATAGGTGGAAAAATGTGCTAAGATAAGTTTTGTTTAGTTTTGTTCAGAAGGTTATCAATGAATTTCCTCAAAAGTAACGGTTGCATTCCGTTTTTTCTTCTTTTTCTTTCTCTTTTCTTCTTCCCGTCCCCCTCCGTCGCAATAGTGCACTAAAAATATCAATCATGCAATTTTCTTTCCTTTCATTTTTACTATTTCAAATTTTTTTTTATCGAGTATAATGTTGTAGGTAATTGGTGAAAAGGAATTAATTTCTTCTTAAAACTGTTCAGAACAATATTCAAAAATAATGCCTTTCTTTTTTGCGATTGTAGCTGTGATTCTTCATTTAAAAACTCGTAAACACCTTCATGAACCTCTGTCTTAATCGTCTTTATTCTTCTTTCTATATCGCTCTTTATTTGTATTTAGTGTACATGTTTCTCTTATCCAAACTCTTGACTTTCATATTTTTTTCCTGTCTGTACAGTATTCTATGATATTTGTACGTAATTTCGTGTTTGTAGCTCAGTTCTTCATTGGTTTTGTGCTTTTTCTCGAATTTTCAACTCTCTTTTCCTTTTTTCATGTTTTACATTCATCAAATAAAATTATTTCTAAATCACTTATCAAGCTTTTGTGATTTCATTGTCAATAGTACGAATTTATTTGAACGACTAGAGATGCGAAGTTCTTTATTCCAGAAATTCATTTAAATGCATTATCTATGAGGATAGTATTCTCTCTTTATAGAAAAATCAGAATCCATATCCATTACATCGTAGGAACAATGATGAAAATATCAGTGAATATTGAAGAATTACTACCTGGAAGTAACAGAATCAAACTATCGGCAATATCAAAATCTATGCTCGTATGCTTTCCTCTTCTTCCTGGGCTTCAAAGGTTAGCAAATCCAAAATATGGACAATACAAACCATAATCTTTTTAGCTGGTTTTCTTTTTTACCGAAGTCTATTGTCGACTAGAGATGAAACCTTTATTCCAGAAATCCGTTTGAGTGCATCTATAATTTTATGAGGATAATACCTATTCTCTCTTTATAGAAAAATCATCCTTACATCGTAGGAACAATGATGAAAATATCAGTGAATGTTAAAGAATTCCTACCTGGAAGTAACGGAATCAAAATATCGGCAATATCAAAATCTATGCTCGTATGCTTTCCTCTTTTTCCTGGCCTTCATATGAATAGGTCAGCAAAATCTAAAATATCGTCGATATAGACCACGATCTTTTTAACTGATTGTCTTTATTACCGAAGTCTATTATCGATGAGAGATGAAACCTTTATTCCAGCAATCCGTTGGAGTGCATCTATAATTTTATGTGGATAGTACCTATTCTCTCTTTATAGAAAAATCATCCTTACATCGTAGGAACAATGATGAAAATAACAGTGAATGTTAAAGAATTCTTCTGTGTGGAAGTAACGGAATCAAAATATCGCAAAATCTATGCTCGTATGCTTTCCTCTTTTTCCTGGCCTTCAAATGAACAGGTCAGCAAAATCTAAAATATCGTCGATATAGACCACGATCTTTTTAACTGATTTTCTTCATTACCAAAGTCTATTATCGACGAGAGATGAAAACTTCTTCATTCCAGAAATTCATTTGAATGCGTCATCTATGAGGGTAGTGTTATCTCTTTTACAGAAAAATCAGAATCTATATCCTTACATCGTAGCAACAATGATGAAAATATCAGTAATAATATCACAGATTTGCTATTTGGAAGTTACAGAATCAAAATACCGGCAATATCAAAATCTATGCTCGTATGCTTTCCTCTTTTCCCTGGCCATCGAATAAATCGGTCAGCAAATCCAAAATATCGACGATACAGATCACGATTTTTTTAGCCGATTTTCTTTTTTACCGAAGTTTACTATCGTGGAGGAGAACATGATCGATCCGAGACAGCCGAGAGAAGCTTGTTGTTTGATGTAAGTTTCGGAGTTGATTAAGCATTTATTGATAATAGTGTACCTCTCAGAGTTCACGATTCGAAGAATCTCATCCGCATAAGTATTTCATTTCTCGATTGATAGGGGTGAGGATAGAAATATCAAAAATAAGGAAAATCATTGGACTTGATTTCGAAATATGCGTGCTAAATGTGCATCAAGCTCCTGTCCAATGCGCAGTATTTTTCAGTTTAATTTAGATTCGTTTGTATTTTTAAAAATTATAACTCTATGATAAAGATAAAAAGCAGATTGAGTAAGAACATCACATATTCGTACATCCTTTAGAGCTCGTTGTTTTGCTCGCATTGTTCACTTAAATGAAGAGCTTCGTTTAACGAATACTTTCTACGACGATCCGACACTGAGTTCACAAAATCTACGATCAGACTTCATTTAAAAACGCTCTGTATTACAAAATATTTATCACAATCATTAGGAATAAAAAGGGACTGTTTACATGGGAAGGGGTCGATTACTAAAAATACTGAGCTTATTTTCAAACTAAAATAATAAAATATGATCAAATTAACTTAAAACAATTTTGATATCATTTCAAACAAAGTATTTCTCCTGAAAATGAATAGAGGGCGAAAAGTCATCATAGATGAGAACTATATTTTACGATTAAAGCTAATGAGGTATCGATATCCACTTCAATGCTTCCGAGGTGGAAATTACAAATACAAAAAAAAAAATAGAATTAAATCACGCTACAAAAATAAAAATGCGGTAAATTTCTACGTAAAGAATCCATCTATAAAATGAACCGTACGATATTTTAAAACTATCTAAACACGAAGTAACAAAGTCATTTTTGTTCGTAATGGTACTCTAATGAGGATTCCAATTCGAAACGTGTTTTTTGTGAGTACAGACAAAAAAATATAAATACGGTAAATTTTTACGTAAAGAACCTAGAATATAAAACTTATAGTAATAGATTTCAAAAGTGTTTCAAGAAGCAGCAATAGAATCATGTTTTGTTCTTAATACTCTAATGAAGATCCCTGTGTGTACCTATCTAATCTCACCTAAAAATAAACTGATACACGACTGATTCGAAATCATCGGTGATACAATCAATCAACAAGTCGTCACCTACACAATCCTCGAAAATGGGTGCTTTCTAAATAACCAGGGTTCACAAAGAGCTTTAACAACAAACAACGCAAAGACAAAACCAGAAAGGAGTATAATACTTATAGCGAGAACTATCAACACATAATGGTACGTCGTATAACTGTCATTTCGTCTGATTGCTGCCAGTTTTGCGATTTTGTTCTCGTTGGGTTTTGCCGGGTCTAACTGCATCTTCATGCAAGGTTCATCTTCAGGAGTGTATTCCCAAGAGTGATCAAAAATCTAAATTGACAAAAAATATATACATATTACATAATGAACGGGCGAATGGAATTCTTTTCTCATTCAATAAAATACAAACCTCTTCGCAGAAATTTTTTGCAGTTTGGTAAGTATCTTTGACTGTCGCGCATTTTGATTTGTTAGGACAATGAGTTCCATCTTTGATCCAATTCCGGGAACACACGAAATCATCTTGACACGCGTGAAACCAACTATCACAAGAGCTTTGACACAACGGTACGTTCCTGAATCTTTCTCGTCGCGTTTTCTTTCCTACGACCTGCACAAAAGAGAAGATCAGCTCAGTTACATCGTCATGAACATGAATCTAAAATTTTACTCTGAATCAATCTTACTGACCTCCTCTACCCAAGGTCCAATGTCCGGAGAACATTCGTAGAAACACATATCTCGAATGAAGTGTTTCTTACACGATTCGGACAAAGGGTGACATTGCTCGAAATTCAGATTATACAACGTGAAATTATGAATACGTTCGGTTGTATTGTACGTGCAACATGATTCATTCTTCCAAGGACTGCACTGTAAATTGTATAATAAAGAATGAAAAACAATATTCTTTTCAATGGAACGTAATCAACGAATTAGTAGTAACCCTTACTTGATCATAAAGAGAAGATTCTGGCGATGGAGCCGATTTATGATGCATGCCATCCAAGCAGTAACTGGGATGTAGATTCTCCACCCACATGCTACTGACAGTATTCCACATTGTGAAGAGCACCAATAACGTAAATAGTGTATTTACCCGCGCAAAACTTCTAAAATTACAGGATACAAACGCAAAGGCTTCCATTTCGATGAAAAAATATGAATTCTCAAAATAACCTCTCCAGACCGGAACGGACTTTTCGAAATAATTCAATGGCAATGATCGTACGAGACTACAATGTTACTGAAAATTCACAACCCGGCGATTTGAAAAGAAAAGCGATCACTGTAAAAGTTAAGAACGCCAAATAGAAATTCACGTTTATAAAAGCTAATAAGTCTTTCAACGAGCCAAGAAGAGCAACTAAGCACACCAGACCACGTGAATGATAATGCCGGTAACGTCCGTGTCCGTCCTCGCAAAGAAACACGACGGTGTCGTCAGCGATTTCCACGGAGGGGAAAAGGGACAAAAGGTATACCCCGCCGGGCGCCGGACTACCGCTAGTGTGATCTGTGGGAGTTCCTATATACGAACGAAAAGCAATTGTAAGCAAAGTTAAACAATTGTAACATTTTATAGCCTACTGAAAACACTACCTGGAAACACCTAGGTGTCTTTACATCAAGTAAACGCATTCCTACCACGACGAAAATATGCACCTCATCAGTCGATGTATATCTCTCCTCTATTTATTTCGCCCTTAGCAAAACTGGTTTCCTCCCTTAAGTGTGATAACTTACAAACTTACATAGACTTAACGAAACTTTTCAACCTCTATCGTATGTCAAGGACAATTACAATTTCGCGGGTCAGATCAAAAAATTTTGTACGATTTTTTTCTTAATGAGCGATATCATCATCGCAAAGCTTACATCCCTTTCCCGGTTATAATTATCCAGAAATGAGCCGGAGTGAATCTCAAAAAGATGTACTTAACGGAGAATTTATTCAACATGCCCGGCCGACGAATCAGAGTGATTCTTAATTTAGGACTTTCGACCGAGGGCATTTTTGGCAATGACCTCTCTCGTTGTAACGAGCAGCGGGCATTGTTGGCAACAGTACAATACTCAAACAGGCCTAATGGGCTGGCTGCCATCAGTTATTTTTGAATAAATGGCGCGTAAAACGGGCCACAGACCCGCAACAACGCACTCTTGAGCAAAAGTATGAACCGGGAAGGAAGCACTAAAAATTAAATTTTCTGGCGGAGCCAAACGAATAAAGATCATGTTTTACGTCTTCCCCACTGTTTTTGAGTATGACCGTGTAAATGGGAATATTTCAAGCTAATAACTTTTGGGGAACTCATTTGCTCCGCATGTTTGCCCCGTCCTCAGTCTAGTATGAGTCCATTTTGAACTATTTCAAGCTAATTTATTTTAGAAAGCTCTCGCCTTGGTGTGTAGTTCCAATTAGAGTATTTTGAGTTGGAAGCTTTTGGGTAGCATTCTCCCTCCGTTCGTTCGCACCCTCCTTGGGTCGGTAGAAGCCTACTTTTTTTGCTTTACCAAGTGTCCAGTTTAGAATATTTCCAGTTAATAGCTGTTGGATAGCATACTCCTTGCTCTAGTATAAGTCTACTTCGAAATATTCTAAGCTAATAGCTTTCAGGGAGCGATCCTCGGTGTAGTATAATTCCAGTTTAGAATATTTCAGGCTTATAGCACTCGGGAAGCTCACTCCGTGGGTTAGTATGAGTCTACTATGGAATATGTTAAGCTAATAGCTTTTGGGTAGCTCACTCGCGGTTTTATATACTCAATTAACAGATTACATAGCGCCGTACTTTGGGCTTGTGCCCACCCTCCACCCTCCTCACTGGTCTAGTATGGGTGTCCATTAGAATTCAAGCCAATAGCTTTTAGGGGCTAACTTACGGCCTTCATGGTCTAGTATGAGTCTAGTTTACAATATTTTCGGCTACTAGCTTCCAAGAGCTCACTCGCTCCGCTCGTTCTCGTATACTGTCTATTAAAGGGTGTACAATGGAAGCTAAACCCACTATTGCAGCCTAGTTTGGACCCACCTCTTGGTCTGCTCTTAAGCTTTCACTTTAATGGACCTGATATACTGTATAAGGCTTATTATAAAGGAGGCTTAAGGAAGGATACAGTATACAGGATTCCTAGACCAAGGATGAAGCTGGTTAGTTTACTGCATAGATCAAAGAGAGACTTGGCTAGCTTGACCACTTCTTCATCTAGTATAAGCAAGTCCGTCGAGAGCTCCAGTCGGGTCCGGGGCAAGGAACACAGCGCCCCCCCCCTCCACCAATACATTTTTCACCCCTCCCCTAGTAAAGCGGGGGACAAAATCCTCAGTTGTCACCTCCTCTCGTCAGGCCTGACTTTGTGGACCGAGTACAACTAGAATTAGCATGACATGAGATGCTCTGTAGTTCAGAATTTGAAATTCCTCGCTGAATCACAAGTTGCAGATGTCCAAGAATATTGCTTAAGCATTTTTCTCTCACAAAAAGGTCTTAATATTTTGTTGAGGGTCAGTGTTTGAATTCTCAAGATTCTACCAAGCTGTGAATCCTTGAGAAAATGGAAATAGTTTAAATTCTGAGGCTCAACTTTAAACTACAAGGGTAAAGGCAGTCTGCGTCTGCACACTTGAGCTTCGTCTAGAGATTTTGTCTGACAAGGGCATTTTTGTATTTTTGACATGTTTCATGTCTTTACTCTGACCTGACCCGACCTGACTCCTAATTTGAAATTTTGCCAATTTAACCCAAGTTTGCGAGTGCCCCCCCTTTCACCCTCTCCCCTTCACCCTGGTTACTCCGTGGGTGATTCAAAGATTTGCGAGTTTGTCCCGCGAGTTCACCTTGCCCGGTTCATATACTAGCTTTATGGTGGCTTTATACTAGCTTTATACTAGGATTTAACCAGTTGTAAACTAGCACCTCCCCTTCCCTCCCCCCTTTAAGGATTTTACTAGTCTTAAACTGGGCTTGTAATGGGGTGTCCGGGCGTAATGCCAGTGCTGCCAGATGGTAGTTTCAAAAATCCGTATCCACCATTTTTTGTAAGACCTAAAAACAGATTTCTACGGACTTCGATTGATCCAATAATAACAATCAGGAGAAAGGTAAGACTTAGGGAGATAGCTGAGGTACTTTTCCATTGATCGACTCAATATTACGTAGCACTGCAGTATTAGCCCACAACGAGCAGGAGAAAGGTATCTCACATTGGAGTATCTAAGGTACCTTTTCCTTGATCGCAAGAAATCCGTATTGTATGTAAAATCTACAGAAAAAGAAAACCCCGTTTCTTTTTACTAGACACGTAGTAACACGTAGTAGAGCAAGGAAGAGAGCGAACGAGTGGAGCGAGTGAGCTACCCAAAAGCTGTTGACTTGAAATACCCTAATTGGAACTACATATACACCAAACGCTGGTAAAACTGGCCCTCAGACCTGACACGTGAGCCGCTCAACCAATTATGAAGCAAACCAGGTTAACAATGAAAACGAACGAGTGAAAACCTCACGAAAGGACAGCAGACATGAAACATGATCTATTTCTATTTGGCTCCACCAGAAGATTTTTTTTTTGACACAATCACGAATTCGTCTTTGGGTCTCGAGCTATGGCTAAGAATTCTTGAGGAACTGGAAATAGATTAATTTCTGAGTCTCAACTTCAAACCACGAGGGTAAAGGGAGTCTGCGAATGAACTTTTGAGCTTTCTCTAGAGATTTTGTCTGACAATGGCATTTTTGTATCGTTTTGACCCAATGACGAATTTGTCTTCGGGTCTCGAGCTATGAATCCTTAGGAACCTGAAAATAGAATTATTTCTGAATCTCAACTTCAGGAACTCAAGGGTATTTTATGCTTGCGCTTAATTTCCGTTAGCAATTTGGTCTGACAAGAAGATTCTTGTCTCTCAGTTATCAAAGAAAAGGTTCGAATACTGTTGGCTTTCCTGAGGTATGTAGAATTAGTGCAGGCCCGTCAAGAGCTCCACAGTCAGGCCCGGGGCAAGGAACACAGCGCTCCCCTAAAAAAATTTCACCCCCTCTCTTTGTAAACCGGAGCCCTGAAGAAGCCGGACCCGGGGACAAAATCCCCAGTTGCCCAACATGACTGAAGGCTGAAGGAAGTCGCATTTTACTGATCGTCGTTTTACAGATAAGTCAATGATTGTACCAACTAAGCATGGCTAATCGCTCAACATGGTATTATCTATTTGTCACGTACGCTTTACACGCCTTCCTTGCTCGACAAATTGTCACACTCGTCACATCTAATACAGGGCTACTTGAAATAATTAATGCTAAACACTAATCTGAAAATTGTTCTCAGATGCATGTCTTCTGACTGATTCTGAAGAAATACGATTGCACCCACATTGCCTCCGCCATTCGAAAGCATTGTGCTTTTTTTTTGTCCTCCCGCGCTCATGCGTTGTTCTATACGCATGCGAGCGCATTTCGGGCAATGTACAGAAATCTAATGTACGTATTATTACTGCATTTGACAGCAGAATCATACGGGTCTGATGAAGGCTCGAAGTGGGCCTTTGGCTATGCTAGGATACTCGATTACCCAGCCTAGCTCGAACTCTAACATAGGACTCGAAAATAAATTTTGGAAACCCTGCCAAGTAGGTGATTTGGCAACTGTGACAACGAAATTGAAGTATACTATCTACAATAAAAATAGAGTCCAGGTTAAAATGTTTGACCTCGTCGTTCGATTCAATTTGTTCTTTTCTAGGTTTACAAAAAGCCAAATACATGAAGATCATTTTCAATATCTTTTTACATCGAAAACACGTTTTTCCAAATGACTACGGTCATAAATTATCCTTTAATATTTTATTTTAAGAATCACTGCATAAATAGTACTGAAATTGCACGAGCGTTTCCGACTTAAGTCATTCACATTTTAGCGATGCTTTTTGTTCTCGCTTTGTGAATATAATTGTTAAGTCGAAAGCGCTCGAGTAATTTTAGTACCGTTTATGCGGTGATTGGTAAAACAAAACATTAAAGAATGTTTTTTCACAGTAGCTTGATTCAGCTAGCAGTTGCGAAAAAATAATTTTAGATAGCGGATAAAGGTACAGTAAAGACAACAACGCCAGCTCTAACCTTTTTGTGACGTCATCGAAACCCGCGACGTCCTTTGTTCGCGACGACATCAGATTGACCCTACCTACGACGTAATCAAATTCGTAATTCACTATTCTTTATTTTTCTCTCGGTTTCGCAGACTTCTGGATTAGGTCGAGCATTCAAGGTCCGTGATCGGGGAGGATGCAGATTTTGACATGTTTCACGTCTTTTCTCTACCCCCTAATTCTTGAAAATTGTCCGGGCGTCCGGTCGTGACCTTAAGACTTGGAAGAATTTTGATTTTTTTCTATACCCCTCTATTAGTTAGTATAAGGACTTGGAAAAATTTTGGGTGAGTGAGTACCACCCCCTTACTCTTTCTCTTGGTAATACATTAGGTGTACCTATACTAGGTGTCTCTATAGTTTCTAGCTTATCTTAATATAATGAAAAGGTTTAGGCTAGATTTATGCTAGGCCAAGAGAACTCCGAGAACCATTATGAAGCTATTAGCTTGTGCCGTCATAAGTTAGGTGACGTTATAAGTCAGTGACGTCATAAGTTGGTAACGTCCCCTGTCTCATCAGTTCGAAATATACTAAATTAGCTTACAATACTCTAAAGTGGACTTACACTCCCAGATAGCAGTTAGCCTAAAATACTCTAAAGTAGACTTATACGAGTCCCAGAAAGTAGTTAGTCTAAAATACTCTAAAGTAGACTTATACTAGATCAAGAAGAGGGAGCGAGGAAATTTTGGAAATTTTTAAACGATGAAAAGTTTCAGACGACTGGCGAAAAGACATGAAACACGATCTTTATATTTTTGGCAACGCCAAGAAATCCTTCCTTTTTTTTTACCAGTGTTTTTGAACTTAATTGATTGAGGAGGCAGAAGCCTAAAATAATCTAGTACATTGTAAGTTAAGCCTAGTTTGAGAGGAGTATTAGTATAGCGTATCCTAAGCATATACTCAGGCCAGGATTGAGGGGGGTCCCTGGGGTTCCGGGGACCCGGACCTTTACAAAAAGGAGGCGAAAAGTAAATAATTTATCGACTAATTAAGCTGGTTTGAAGTTAAGAGAAACAAAATTTTCCGCTCCATAGAAAATCTTTGAATCGTGTACCTACGAAAGGCCCTTTTCATGAATATATCGATGTTGAATTTATCGATAAATCGACTGAATACAAGGCTGCTTCCGCTTGTTTGTCCTCATCCTTAGTCTCGTACAAGTCTAGTAGGTATACTGTATCTAAAGCTAGCTTCCGGAAACTCACTCGCACCGCTTGTTCGCCCTTATGCTCTAAGTCAACTATTCTGGATCAAGTCAAGGATTTCTCGCAAATTTTTGGATGGGAGGGGGGAGATCAACTTGAACTTCGACTCGCAGCCATCGACATTGGGGGGAGCCTAGTACAATCTAGTATGTTGCATGCTATATGTCTAATTTAAGCCAGTACGAGAATCAGACCGAACGCCACATATTTGTATTCAATAAACTTTCCCGTTACTGAAAATTTTTGTATGTTTCAACTTCTCGGGAATCTATTCGAACGCAAAATTAGCTAACTCATGTAAACAATCGCGCTCATCGCGATCAACGTACATTTCCTGTTTTTCATTTATAATCCACGAATATGACATAAATGCGAAGATAGTTGGGGCAATCGCCTCGTAGAGTCAATTGTAATTTCCGATCAACGATATTGAATTTCGCCTGTTTGTGAAAATATATAATAAACAAGCACCTCGGGCGAGGTGTTAGGAGGGTCGGCGGGTTGATCTTCATTTTAAATCTATTCAAAAAAAGAAAGAAAAAAAGAAAAAAAAAAGACTTTTGGTTTCTTACTAACGAATATTCTTGCGAATATTCTTGCGGATATTTTTGCTTTGCGCATCCTCAGTAGTAATAGAAAAGAGAATTATTGTTTTCATAAGAATGAAATCATTCCTTAACGAAGGTAAATGACTTTGTTCTTGGATATACAATTATTTTTCATTCACTCTCGCCCCCTCCCTTCTTCTGAGAAAGAAACACTTCATGAAACACCTAAAAAAGATTCCATATTGAACATTCCTTTCCTTGCGGGCTAGTTAACCTATTACTATTCAACTCACCGCACAAAACCTATTAATCCGATTTTTAGAAGAAATAGCCTCTACAAGCAAATTCACGTTCACGACTTCAATAACTCTAAATTTCATGAAAATCAACTCCATAGCTAAGGAATAATAGTAATATGGGTAGTAATAACAATAATCTTACCTCCAGATTCTAACAGGTTAAGAATTCAAAACCAAAAATAAAAATGAACTTGAAATAGAAATAATAAAATTACAACCACTAATCTTCTAAATAATCGAAAATAAAACAAAAATAATAATAAGAACTAATAATAATAAGAATGATAATAATAAGGATGATAATAATAAGGATGATAATAATAAGGATGATAATAAGAAGGATGCGAAGAGATAGGGAAGATATGCTCCACAAAGATAGTCAAAGAAAATGGGTTTGACAAATGTAATACATTCTACCAAGAAAGTTAAAAACGCACTGTCAAGAATTCTCTCCGCTACCTGAATACTGCAGTTTATAATAGGAAAAGGAAATAAAAAGAAGAAGAAAAAAAAAAATAATAATAAAAAGGGTATTCTCCATTGTGTTGTGTATCTAAGGTAAGATAAGAAGATAAGAAAAGGTAAGGGAGAAAAGGTGAAGGAGACAAAGGAGGAAACGAGGACGACACTGACGAAGACGCCGACACTGACGACGACAAAAAGTGATTGTAATACGGTCGGCTAGCGAAAGCGCGCCGACCCTAAAAAGAGTTCTCTCTAGTTCTTTTACCACCGTTTTCCATCAACACATGCTGGGCCTAATTTATAACTATAGTATAGTTCAATAAACTGTATGTGAAGACTGGGAAACAATAACTTGACCCCGCGGATTTTCAAAAGTAGAGTAGGGTACCGGTAAAGATTTGATGAAGATGAAAGAAAAAACGAAGTGATTATTTGGAGTGAGTACATAATGGTTGTAGGTCAGGTATTCTGTACTATAAAAGTCTAGAGGCGCCGCGACCAGGACGAGATAAGCTGTCCATTGACATTGATGGAGTACTTGAAAAATTTGGTGAAAATGAGAAGAAGATCTACCCCTCCATCCATACATTCCATTGCCAAAACCAATGTCCCTGTCGCCACATAATGATCTTTATCCTAGTTTTGACTTGTCGCTTTTCCACTCTCGCCACTCTCGCTACCATAAGAATACGGATCACTGGTCACTACCCCTCCCAGTTCTTCCCGCAGATTTGCCGTCTGAGAAGCACACAACCAGAGTTCAAACACTAGACAGCCGACAAAAATATAACATCATATTTCCTGTGCCCCTCCGCATCGCTACCCTTGTTTCAAGCCAGGGTGTAGACCAATTCCACAGATATTTGGACACAATGAAAACAGTCGGAGAGATGGAGAGAGGGAGGACCAGCTTAAAGTTAGCATCCCTACAAGAAAAACTAGGTCAAAACGAGCAGAACACAGAGCAAGAGCCTGAAGAAGTAAATGATGAAACAAAGGACCACTCTGTTCCCTTTCCCCACGATGATAATAATGATGCCAACGGTAGCAGATTTGCAAATCTCAAATCCCCCTCCCCCCCCCAAAAAAAAAAAAAAAACTCACAGCTCGCGGAAGGCCGAAATGGAGCAAGCGTCAATTGTGTTCGTTAATAAGTCTTAGGCAGACATAGGCCCACCAGTTGGAGGTAAAAATACACGGAAAAATGTTGATGACAGTGTTGATGAAGGCAATAATGTATCAAAAACAACTTGTCTAGTCCTAATCATTCAACATTGGTCCTGCCTACTTCAACATGACACGTGTCCGGAGGGCACCTGATGTATTTATTGTTCCGGACTTTTTAATGGCGAAACTTAATCCTGATACATGATTTTATAAAATGATGCAGTACCACCAAACAATTTTTTCTGCGGCGGTACTGTACCTTCGAATAACACGATCCAAAAAAAAAATGAGGAATATTAAACTGTTTGAAAAGGAGAAAGCATATAAAAAAAAAAAAACATAAGCACGAAAAAATGAAGTAAAATATCAAAAATAAAACTCGAATAAATAAACGAGAAAAAACATCAATAGCCATTTCCAGTGAAAATTTTATTGCTGACAATAATTTATTACCGGTCAGACAGTTTTCATATGAAGTCATTGACCTCGTTTAAGAGTGGTCGGAGCATGGGTAGCGGAGTAAATTTTTCTCAGGGGAGCAAAAATTTTCCAAAAATAATTTTTTGCAATAATACCTACATATTTTGTTAAATCAAGTACCTTTTAATTTTTTGAGTCGCCTGTGAGAGTACGTTGCTCCCTACCCCCTATTCCGCCACTCATGGATCGGAAAGTTCTCCCAACTGCATCGGGTGCGCAGAAATTTCAAAGATTATAATTGCAACCGAAGACATGCGGCTTATCAATGAGTTGCCAAAGACAAAGCGATGCGTTCACTCGAGAAAGATATTGCTCGCAATACTTTATGACATTGTCAGTCATCGATTACTGAAGGCATGTAGTCGAAATTCTTTAGAGAGGACGAAAATGGCGCGATGACTTTAAGGGCCAGAAGTTTGGTATTCGGATTGTGATGATTGATCAAAACAATTCTACTAAATCAACACGTACATGTCCTGTCCTCCATTTTTAAAAAGTTTGCAATGCAAGCATACCGACGACGTGGACGTGCATATGCTTGAAATTAGTCATCGTTAGGTCAAAAACGAAGATAAAGTCGACCTAGTGAAGCAAAATATGCTCTTTGGTTTTGATCCAATAACTGTGAAATATTTAGTCATTATTTTAATTTTTAGAGCATTAATTTTATGAACTAGGAAACATATTCATTCAATATTCTTAATTTTTATTTTTTTCTTCATTTCCTTATTTGTTTGTTTGTATGTTTTTATACTTTTTTCGTTCTCTTTTCTTTTTTTTTTCGTAAAATGATTCTCAACATCTTAATAGCTCAAAAGATTTCTTTTTTTGTAATTTTTGAGTATTTTTTTCGAGTCGAAAAAGCACACCTAAAAAAATTCTGAAAATCTTATTCTTTCAATCGGCCTCCTGCCACAACAGCCGGCGCGCGCCGTTCCTTTCGAGCGCCTGAGATTCTTATTTTGAATCTTTAGTAAAATAACGATGAACTCGTATAAGAATATAGAAAAGCTCTCGCGCAGTTGGTTTTAAATTGTTTTTGATTAGTAATTTGACTGAAATTTATGATTTCTATACCTCGCTAAATGTATATCTAGTTCGTGATTAGGCAAATGAAATTTTCTTCGTCGACACATTTTCCATGAATAGGTAGGCCTACAGGCCTACGAATTAAAAAATAAGTCGAATAATGGTCTTCACAAAAAGAAGAGTTTAAAAATTTTGCGAAGTAACTCACGTCAAAAGCGTTGAATCTCGTAGCTGGGATGTCTTCAGAAATTTCACAACGTAGATCTATACTCGTATTTGAATTACAAATGCGACAAATAAGGTTTTAATGAGGAACAGGCTCTCCCTTTTTTTTAGGGTCAACTTCTGAACAATATACTTAAGCTTGTTAGATTTGAAGAACATTTTTCGAGCTGCATGTAGCCTACAGAACGATTAGTCCATGTTTTTTTTTTCTTTTCAATTTTCGCTCCTTTCTTGTTCTCAGTTTTTGGAGCTCTTATGCATCCGCGAATAAATTAAGTAATGAAAATAAAGTTCACTACCGAAAAGTAGGCTCGTGATACACATATACTGCGTCACCTAAGAATTTATTTTTGTACAGAACTTTTCAAATTTTCGGGCAGTCTACGAAAAAGTTTCTTCTTCTCGATAAGTACCTCAATAATGGTTACATACCTACCGCATGAATTCTACGACCATGAAAACTGTTAGGTATTATTACTCTTCGATCGAATAGCCTACATCTCAATTTCTTCGCTTATCTATCATCATTTTGTTTGGGAGCTTAACAGAAATTCGAAGCTTCAGATCTTTCGGGAAAAAAGACAAGAAACCTGGGTACTGTGGCGCATGGCATGACGACTTAGTCTTGTTCAAGAATAGGAATACAGACATTTCTTTTGAATATCTTAAAATGTCTGGTCTATCACAAAGAGAAATGGTTTCGCCTTATGACTTATTAGTTGTCTCTACCATTTCATCAATCTCTACGTTTTTCACTTCCAGAGGAAGCCCCCAAAACTTCTTCCGAGTGTATGAGGTGAACAGCTGTCCATATTAGAGGAGAGTGGTTGTCTATGTTATTTAACCTTGTAGTGGAGCAGCTGTATCTCTTTATGTTGTCATACGATTGCCCACAATTATACATTGTAAGAAGGCTGTAGTTTTTTGTACTCAAAACCTTATAATTTTCGGACAATTGTACAAAGAAGAGATTTCTTTCGTTCTGACGATACTACAGTGAATGGGACTCGTGCGCAAATAATGCTGAGTTGGAGTACCACCAAGAATGTTTGTGCGTGTTGATAAGAGCGCTGTAGAAAACGCGGCCTGCACATCACACGGTTAACAACGAGTACGCTCATTGAGTAAAATCTAAAATATTATTTCACTACCTACAGTATTACAGCATATTTTGTTCTCAGAGTCACTTTGCGTGTGCATGTCGATGCTCGTGTACATTCGTAAGCCGCTTCATCGGCTACGACACGAAGGTGTCCTAGGATCGAGTCCATGCTCGAAATTCTCACCATCGTCTTAACTCAACTACACGTCTCGTTTCACAAAAATATTGTTAATACGAGATCGTGATTTCTTACATCTTGAACCGTGTCACTGCGATATTCAACAAAAATTCGAGGAATGATCCGACAAATCTATGAGGTAATTTTTTATTTTTAAAGTAGCTAAACCAGTATACATTAGAAGTGCAGAAACCATCTTTCGTTATTCTCAATTGATCCTGTAATCGAATATTCGTTAGCTTTCAGAATAATGAGACAGATGAAGAGATTCCAGTATTTAGTATGCCTCTGATAGTATTCCTGTGTTTACACGCACCACTCGCACGAATATCGATTTCCTAACATCTACATCCTTTCGTATCGGCAAATTTTCCCTTCGAAAACGGTCCTTGCTTATCAATTATTCGAGGAAATTTGGTGAAATTCTGCTAAAGTCGAGTAAGTTTCTAATCAATCGATAGAAAAATAGTTATGCAGTTATATCTACCGAGAGGCCAATAACCATCCGCAAGTGCCTGGAGCTACGTTTACGTTTGTTCTGGTTCTTTAGTGAACATCCGTAATTACAAAGAGTTCACGGAAACATTTCTTATGCGCTGTTAAAGTCGTAATTGTACGAGAAGAAAATTGATCACGATTCATATCATTTTTTTTCTTGGGAACTTTTGGGTATTTATAAGATGTAAGTTAGAGATATTTTCTCTCTTTGTAGTTGTTGAGCATTGAAGTTGTACTGAAAGACCGGTTTCGACATTCCTTCCTTCTTTTTTTTATTACACAAGGGCGTAATAAAATCTAATTATATGCTCCAGATGTTTGAACAAAGAAGCCGAATTCCTTAATTTAAATTCACGATCCAGAATTAGGATGTACCTCGCGTTGAACACTTTTTACCGCTACATGTACCGAAACAATTATATCTGCTTCATTTCCTCGATATTTTTCTACTCTACAAAGTTGATAAAATTTCTCTCTCATTTCAGATACGATTCGTGATATTGCGAAATGCCTATTCGTAAAATTTGTTGTATCGGGGCCGGATACGTTGGTGGTCCCACATGTAGCGTGATTGCTCATAAATGTCCCGATATAACAGTCACGGTCGTTGATAAGAATTCGGAGAGAATTAATCAGTGGAATTCTGACACACTTCCTATCTACGAGGTATACCTTTTCCGCTTTGGTAACATTTATTTTGTAACTTTTCCTCGTTACTGTATTAACGAAGATTGAAGATTTATCTAATAGCCTACACGTTTGACTTGTTAATAATTATGTCTAATTATGAATTTACGTGATCCAAACTCTCCGTTGATGAGTATCCCCATTACGTTGCTGTTATATTAATAGTTTTCAATTATTATATTCCTTAGCCGGGTTTGGAGTCTATCGTTTCCGAATGCAGGAACAAGAACTTGTTCTTTTCAACGAATATAGAAACAGCAGTCGAAGAAGCCGATTTAATTTTCATATCGGTTAATACACCGACCAAGAAATGCGGTGAAGGAAAAGTAAGCCTTGATTTGTTATGTTCACCTCACTCATTTAGCATTACTAACTTTCTTTTCTTTTCCTCGTTCTTGCAAAACCCGTAAGTAACTTTAATTCTGGCTCACGGAGTATATTCAATCTTAACAAATGAAGAATTTCTCCAGTTTCTTGTCTAGATTTTCCGAATATTGATGAAAATATTTCTCTTAACTTTCTTTCAATTTGATCCTAGGGTCGAGCTGCTGATTTAAAATTTGTGGAAAGTGCAGCGCGTGCTATCGCTACCATTGCAACGACGGATAAAATTGTCGTGGAGAAAAGTACAGTTCCCGTAAAAGCTGCCGAGAGCATTTCGAAGATTTTATGGGCCAATGTCAAAACTGGTGTACATTTCGAGGTTGGTGAACCTCCTTTAATTTCAAGAGAATCTTCTGACAAATAGAACTCGTATTCAGGTTCTTTGAATTCCCAATGAAACCTCAAATTTTTCATTCATAGTATAGTGAAAAACTGACCTAGAAGTTGAGCCTGCATCAAAATTTGTTATCTGCTTTATTTTGAGATATTTCAACCTTGTTGAGCATTTATTAGAATTGCATGTATTTTCCCTCACCACTGAGCTTTTGCTCGTGCTTGTTGGGCTTAAATTTACATGTTAAAGATACGAACAATTAATATTATTATGATTAGGCTTATTATTATTTTTTTTTTTGCTTATTGTTACTTACTAGGTCGTTGAAATAAAAACTAAGAATTTATTTTAATGCTTATTTTCAGGTACTTTCAAATCCCGAATTTCTCGCCGAAGGTACAGCCATCGACGATTTGTTACATGCCGATCGTATTCTTATCGGTTACAATGATACGAAGTACGGGAGGAAGGCTTTTGACGACTTGTGCTCAGTATACACGCGATGGATTCCTAGAGACCGTATCGTCGGCACTAATACATGGTCTTCAGAACTTTCTAAACTAGTAAGCTTCAATATTCGAGATCTTATCCATCAGTACTGATTTTGTACTCCTTCTATCCTGCGCTATATCTGACATATTTTTGATAGGCGTCAAACGCATTTCTCGCGCAGCGCATCTCTAGTATCAACTCCTTAACCCTACTTTGCGAATTAACGGGTGCAGACGTCACAGAAGTGGCGTTAGCTATCGGCCAAGATCATCGTATTGGACCTCATTTTCTTAAAGCATCAGTCGGTAAGTCTGGGGTAGTTCTCTAGAATTGATTATATTGAATACACGTTCATATGTTTCCATCAAAACTTTTAGGATTCGGTGGAAGTTGCTTTCAGAAAGATATTCTGAATATCGTTTACATATGTGAATGCTTGAATCTGCGTGAAGTTGCAGCGTATTGGCAACAGGTAAATTTCACACTCTCTGCTTTTTCAAAAGTTACTAAAAATATATTGAAATTGATTATTGTCATTTTAGGTGATTGATATGAATGAATATCAGAAAGAACGTTTCACTAAGAAGATAATTGAAACTATGTTTCACTCAGTATCAGAAAAAAGTCTTTCTATATTCGGATTTTCATTTAAGAAAGATACTGGTGATACTAGAGAATCTCCCGCCATAGACGTTTGTAAACGATTACTCGATGAAGGAGCTCATCTCAAGATTTATGATCCCAAGGTAAGTCATTGCGAGAATCATGAAAACTTCTAATTTTTTTCTCCTTGAATAAAAATTGTTGTAACGTGTTACCCGAGTTTTACAACAAATATTCTTACGATTTTTCTTTCATGTAGGTTCTACATAAACATATCAAACGGGATCTTGTTGACGCGTTTGGCAATCCAAACGAAGTTGATCGTTTGGTCAACATCTTCTCCGATCCTTATGTGGCCGCCATCAACAGTCATGCATTAGTAATTTGCACAGAATGGGACGAATTTGTTGTGAGTTTTTTTTGGTGTGTACGAATTCCCTCGCTTTTGAGCGTACGTTTAACGAAGATGTACCTTTACTTTAACAGAATTTAGATTACGGTCGGATTTACAATTCAATGAAGAAACCTGCTTTTATTTTCGACGGTAGGAAGATTTTGAACCACGAGAACCTGAGTAATATGGGTTTCGAAGTGTATACGATTGGTAAACGTATTGAAAAACAAGTGAAAAAGATGAATGGATGGTAACAGGAAGTATCGAGTGTAAAACTTTCAAGATCTCGTTGACTTTCAGTACTCGTCACCGTGATAATAATCATTTTTATCTGAAATACTCAAACCGAACAATGTTAGCTCAGTTTGAACTTGCAATATTTGTCTTGTAGTAATGTTTTTAATTTTAATTCATACGTGTATCATGTTATTGCCTCTTTTTCAGCAGTATTTTTATTTTTAATTACGCTCTTATTGTCTTTTATGTGTAAATTATTGAATCGCGGTTCATGTAAATTTTAAAAAGTAAGTAGGCCTAGGTATTATTTGTTTTTTATCATTGCCAAAGAACTGGAGTCTCATCATAAATCCATTTCACGTTAAATTTTTTGACTGAATACTCTCTTCAAATTCAGTATGCTCTCTACAATAGAAAATAGAATAGTTTTATTTATTTATCTACTTGAAAAATATCAATGCCTGATTTGACTAATAATTAATTTTCTTACATTGATCCTTGAACTACGAGTCATAGGGTGATTTTTATTGATTTTGAATTCTTGTTCGAAAATTTATATCACCTTGTTTATCATTATTTCATGTTGTACCTAGGTATTATTTAAAACCATAGACGTATTTTTGTGATTGTGCGATTTTTTTTATTGATACAAAAGTTCAAATTTGTCTGTATGTAATGAACTGTTCCGGAACTGGAGTTTAAAATGATTTTCCATGTGATACTTTTTTCTATGTAACCGTCTTAATATAAAATGTGGATTATACTCTCATTCCGCTTATCAATGTCGTTGATTCATGTTGAGTGTTGTATTCTTTATTTGAAATGACAGTTTTTTTTTGTATTATACTGTATTCTTTAAGAAGAATGGCTACAAAGTATTAAAAATTCGAATTATGAAATTTCGTCGATATGAAAAGTATATCCTTGGTAAAATGTAAGTATAATATTTCACCTTTTTTTTCTTGCTTGAATTGTTGAATCGGATTCAGTTCTACGTTAGCCTTCCGAATTTTCTTTTCTTGTACTTATACCTATTAATGTTTAATTTTGAAGAGTTGAATCTGATCGTTGGGAAACTTTTTTCTTGGCTTTTTCTGCTACCTGTCAGTACCAAACTGTATGACCTCTAGCAGTAGCATAGCCCTTTAGCTGTAGCGGGTAGGGGGCAAAAGATACGTAATAATGCCATTCTTCTATACAAAGGTGAAGCAGAAGAAATACAGAAATACAAGCAATGGACCTACTGTTATAATCTTTGACACATTATTACTTTACTTTCTTATATAGTCAGTGCTGATAGTTTTTTTTTTTTCCTGTCCTTTTAGAAGTTTTCTATCATTAAAGGGTTCTTCTCCTTTTAGATCGTCGAGAGATCTATCAAAAATTGCGATTCCTGTGTGTCGCCTTAACTTAATCTGTTATTCATGTGGAAGATTCTTCATATTCAAACGTGTCACGTTAGCAGATATGGAACTTATTCGCCAATAAAAGCTGATTGGATTATGCTTGAGCGAGGATTCTTTAAGACGCTATTCAATCCGCCTATAATCCGCTATTATGTGAGTTGTTATTTACCAATGCTCTGATCATGACAGTTCAGTCAAAAGCAATTCAGTTTATATTTTGTATTTCTGATAAGGTGTTTGCATACGCATGGCTTTCGAATACGAATAATAGGTGTTAAATCAGTTTCATTTGATTTGATGTCTGACGCATGAACCATTCAAATACAGTATGGATTAACTCCATTAGGTATCCATATCAATAAATTGAAAATAATGCTGACAATATCAGTCGATACAATGCGCCCTAACAGTTGAAGTTGGTGCTATTTTTTCAGTAGGTAGGTAGTCTGGTAGATAGTAGACGTCTAGCCTATTCAAGTTCCCTTCATATTTCATTGGGAAATGAGGGGAATGTGATATTAATTGTTGATTTCTCGGTCATCCATAGCCTTTGAGACTACAATAGAATAGATAGACCAAGTTTTTCGCGTTGAGTAATATTTTATTTAATCGTTCAAGGTTGGTAACTATGCACCAATGGTTGAATGAATCGGCAGATTCTCGATGAAATTTGTTGGCAACACTGTTTCATAGACAGTAGGCAGCAGCACAGCAAACAGCAATTTTTTCCCCTTCCGATTCCGATTGATAGGAAATGCAGGAGCTCTTGTTGTACAGTCATGTTCGTTGCTGCATTCTATGCGTTGGTAGATTTTAATGTATTTGCGACAATTTTTGATAATTTTCACTACTGCGAAAAATCAGTAGAATTTTCTCTAAATTCTAGAGAAAAACCATCAGGAGTCCGCATTTTGTCGGATTAACGACTAATTCCTCAGTAGCATCCTTCCATGTGTTCGTACATGGAAGATTTACACGTCGTCAAATTTTTATCTCATTCACAATATGGTGTTTCTGTCGTTCGTTTCGTATTTTGTTACAAGTTGTTCGATTAGTTCATCAGGTTTCGTGCATATTTGTCTTTCGTACTGTTGATAGTATGTAGCCACTCATCAAACCATATTACACGTTTTTATCGATATTGATTGCCTGAAATAAAATCGTAATCAATTTCCAAAATTACTTCTGAGTGTTTTGTCTCTCATCTGCCTAACTTCTCGATAGCGAATTTCAGGGTAATCGTGTGTCATAATACTTATCATCGAATTCGCCTGTGATAATTCTTGACTGTTTCGTCAGTCATACTTGTGATATTCAGTCGAGAGTCGACCATCATTCAAGAAAGATGGCTTTGTTGTATAACGTAATTGTATCTATTCTAACTATTCATCTTTCCACCATTCTTGGAATAAACACATTTTTTCTCACTGAAAATGTTACTGAGACGTACATGTCCAGAGAGGAACGCAACAATTTGAAGTAAGTAATATTTGCACGTCCTTTCTAATTCAATGACGTTGATAGCTCTTAACCCCGTGTACTTTCTTAATTACAGGCGTGAATCTCGGAATATGTTCTACCACGCATACAATGCCTACATGGTACGTATACTTCCCCCCCCCCCCCCCCCCGAGGAAATCGCTTTGAAAACTCGATTGATAATCTCAAAAATTATCATAATTTATTCATTTTCATAGAATAATGCGTATCCAGCTGATGAGTTGATGCCTCTAAGTTGTAAAGGTAGATACAGAAACAGTGAACCTAGTCGAGGGAATGTAGATGAAGTTATGGGGAAGTGAGTATTTGCTTCGAACTTATCTCCCCCTACTGACATTATTCGCTCACCGTGAACGTTGTTGGTATTTTACAGTTTTTCACTCACGTTGATCGATTCCTTGGACACGTTAGTGATACTTGGGGATTTTGACGAGTTCGAAAAAGCCATTAAACTAGTGATAAAAGATGTCACGTTCGATACAGACGTTGTTGTTTCCGTATTTGAAACAAATATACGCATCCTCGGGTAATCATATCGAATCTCTTCAGTGTGTCTTATTTTCTGTAAGATTACATGCTTTATTCAATTATTGTCATTTTACAGAGGCCTTTTATCAGCTCATGTGCTGAGTGAAGTGATAAAAACGAAGTTCGAGAAAATACCTTGGTATCAAGGAGAACTTCTGGACATGGCCAAAGACTTAGGTTACCGGTTATTACCCGCTTTCAATACTACAACTGGTATACCGTATGGCAGAGTAAGTGTCATTGACAAAAAACTGTTTTCAAGATCAACTCGAATATTGTTGTAATAAAGCGATCAAAATATTTATGTTAGGTGAACTTGAAATACGGTATAAAACCAGAGTTCATGGAGCGCGATACGTGCACGTCATGCGCCGGTACTATGATTTTAGAAATGGCAGCTTTGTCGAGGCTGACAGGCGAATCCATATTTGAAGTGAGTAACTCAAGGTCGTGTAGAGCGAGAAAGTCAAGATTTGCGCGTAATACGTATTTTTTCTTGTTAGGAGAAAGCTCAACGAACTATGGATAAATTATGGGATCTCAGACATCGTACGTCTAATTTAATGGGCACTATTTTGAATGTTCATTCGGGTGATTGGATCCGTAGGGACGCAGGGGTTGGTGCTGGTATTGATTCCTATTATGAGTATTGTTTAAAAGCGTACATACTTTTATCAGATGAGAAGTACCTTAGAAGATTCAATACTGTAAGTTGTAGAACATTAATACCTCTACCATGTGAAATAGCCACTAAGTGAATTTTTTTTTTTCTGAAGCATTATTCAGCTGTGATGACGTATGTTAGTCAAGGACCTATGTTATTAGATGTACATATGCATAAACCGAACACTAATTCTAAAAACTTCATGGATGCATTACTAGCTTTTTGGCCAGGTCTTCAGGTAATAAATTACAAATTATCTCAAAATTCTTGAAATTGATCTGTACTCTCATTCGTATCGTATTTCATTTTAGGTTCTGAAAGGAGATTTGAAACCTGCGATAGAAACCCACGAAATGTTGTATCAAGTTATGCAGAGGCATAAATTCATACCAGACGCTTTCACGACTGACTTTCAGGTGAGTGTGCTCAAAATCTTGGAAAATTAAGTATGTATTATAAACTTTCATTTTTGTCGTTTCAATTTATAGATACACTGGTGTCACCATCCCCTTAGACCTGAGTTTTTGGAATCGACATACTTTTTATACCGCGCTACTGGAGATCATCACTATTTGCACGTGGGGCGAAATGTATTGAGATCGCTACAAACGTATGCACGTGTTCCATGCGGTTTTGCGTCTGTTAAGGACGTACGGACTGGAGCGCACGATGACGGGTACGTTTCCGACAGTGGAAAGCTCTGAGTTATCTTATGACAGGAGCGCTGAATTTTTCGTCAAATTTCAGAATGGATTCTTTTGTGTTGGCCGAAACGTTCAAGTATTTGTACCTCATCTTTGCCGATCCTTCAGAAATACCGATTGATCTTGACGATTATCTGTTCACGACAGAGGGCCATCTTCTGCCTCTCTCTATATCACGTTATTCTCCTCCCAATCGAACGGTAGTAAGTGACATCCATTATTCAATATGGGTTAGTTGTGAGATTTTCTCAATTTAATTTTGTGAACATTTTTTGAAGTCTGTGGAAGAAACAATGCTGACGGACGGAAACGACGACTTATCAAGGTCGTGTGTCTTGGAGAAGTATGTCGGACATATTTTGAGACAGAACTTGAAAAATATGGTAGAAGGAATCTGTCCGCAGAGAAAATTCGCTCGGAAGTTGTACGCATCTCAGTTCCAGGTATTGAGATCACTGTTTGATTTTGTGCCAACTATGCATGAAAATATTTGTAATTTTCGTCTTTCCTTAGTCGTATAACAAAGAACACGTCAAATTACTCAACGATATGGGTATTACAGTAGCGATGTTGTCGGATGGACGAATGCAGTTGGTGCATAATTACGTGGCCGTAAGTAATTTGATTACTTCATTTTGTTGTGTTGTAACCGAGGGGCGGGTTGGCATTAAAAATTTATGTTTTGTAATGTTCACGTGAAATTGGCTGTAGTGGTTTTGCTGGTGGAATTCGGAAAGAGAAGAGAGCAAATTATAGTAGAACTATAAAATTGCAGTTTCGGCTACCTATAATTTTTTTATTTCTATTAGATTAACGAGCCGTGCAACCGCACTTGAAGTTATCGGCTCGAAGTGTACAGAGTGACAGCCAAGATGAATGTGAATTAGATGGTGTTGTGGAAATATGTGGATCGGAGGTTGTCCATTGTGCTAATGATTTTCTCATAATTGCTTGTGTGAGAGCTCGTGAGAAAGCTGGATGTTTTCGAGAACTGGGCATGGGGAGAATAGTTGAAGCATTGCAGTGTAAGAATGAAGGAAGTGAAATGTGTAAAAATAGGAAAGATTGAAGCGACAGAAGGGTAGACCGCGTGGCTGAGTACATACGAAAATAAGGAAAGATTTAGGTTTGGGATGTCAGGGCCAGTCGAAGCCTACATGATTGAATGGAGTCCAGCAATTTTGAGATTAATTTGTTGGCGAAGGTATAAATTGGAGAACCACAATCAAGTTGGGGACGGACCAGACTTATTGTAGAGTTGAAGGAAGAAATTGCGGTTACAGTCGGTGGGAGGTGATGAGTATTTGAGAACGCTCAAGAGATTCAGGCATTTTGGTGTTTAGATTTTGATAGAAGTCCGGGAGATTTTGGAGCTGAAGGTGTTGGATGATAATTGTGAGCTCCTGTAGGCGCAAAGAAGGAAGGATCGTTCTTAAAACACTGCCATGACGGTTTTGTCTGAGCGAAAATCGAAATCCACGGTCGGATGACCGCATGAAGATTTTGTCGAGGGAAAATTGGAGTAGTCTTGCTGCTCGTCGGGGGTTGAAGGTTAGTGAGAGATCCTGAAATCATCCCCAAGGAGGCGAAGTAAGGAGGAAGCTTATTTTTTGTTGGATTATTTTTAGCGATCTGAGAGAGAGGAACACTCCATGGGTTGATCGGGAGAAAATTGGTGTGTCATAGAGGAAGTTGATGCACCCAAAACGTTTTGAATAATGCGCAGAATTTTTTTTTCCACGTGCTCTATTCGAAACGTGTGTGAATGAAAACTCGGGATTTTCTGCCATGAAATATGGAGGATTTTGATTATAAATTCAACTTCTCTAATTTAAAACCATGAATAATTAATTGCCCATTCTATTGCCACCTTGTACGTACAAGCTGTAATTCTGCTAACACACGCATTAATCGATCATGAATAGAAACAGAATTTGGATTTGATTTAATGCCATCTTACATCACCATTCGTCGTGTATTTTTTTAATGGATTTTATTGACTTCGAACTTTAATTTCATTAATTTAGGTTTTATTTTCGTTGTGTGTGCGATGTTTACAATGTCTGTCCAATTTTTCATATATTCAGTCCTGTCGTGATATTTACCAGGAAAGCTTGGTCATTAATTTTCGTATTTGAAATTCGAAAAAAAAACATTGACTTATGGGAGCGTCAGGAAAATCAATTGCAAAGAATGATGAGAAGAAAATCTGAAAGTTGATAGATGGATTTTCAAGGATTGGAAAAACCAGGGAAGTTTCAAATACGTGGCCTATTTAAATTAAGAAGGTTTAAAGCGTTGTAGGGAATTATTAAGGAACGCATTTCAAGGTTTGTGACTCGAAAGAAAAAAATATATACCCAAAACAATTTTCGAAGTTTTTTTGTTTATTTGAGAATCTTAGTTGCACATTATGACGATCACCCGAAAAATAGTTTGCAACATAACTCGAATCTACCTTTTTAGGAGATTTTCGTAATCTTTTAAAACGTTTGTAAATATTTTTTCGCGATACTGTGGAAAAGGAGTGGTTAAAAAGAATTAGGAGTAAAATTTTGGCCTAGAAAAAGAAAACAAAATGACCTCATTATACCTGTTCGAAGAATCTTTGATTTTACAGCTTGCTAAATTTCTCATTGCATTCTTAAAATAATAGTCTCAAATTAACCTGCATTCTAAAAATTTCAATTGAAAAGTGTCTTTGAAATCTAGCTGCTAGAATACCTTAATTTTTTTCACGATCACCTATATTTTCGTATCCATTCCCCTAACCGATTTACTGCGCACGCAGAAATAAATAATTTCTATTTTACCCTTCATTTTCCATACGTCATTTAACATTGGTACTTCGTAATTTAACATTGAAATAATATCGCTGTCTCAAGTCTAAAAGCCTTTTATTTTGATTCGATTGTCATCAGAAAGAAGTATTGTGGTTCTTTGACTCGACCATAAAATTGGAAATAAAATCCCCCGCGGCAACCCCCAGCAGTAAACCAAGTGGTATTGGACCCTCGCATCGATGACCAAGAAAATTTGAGTGATTCGCTTAGACTATGCATTTGACACTTCCTGGCGGCAAGACTTACCAGAGACCGCCCTACCATTGTTGATCTTTGATAATAATTTATGGTTTTTCATTTTTGTTATTTTTTTGTTTGTTAAAGTGATTTTTATTTTATATATTTTTTTTTTCGCGTGTATTCGAATCGGCGCCCTTTTTTCTTTTCTTGCGGGTAGCCACCATTGTTTTTGAAACGCGATAATAAATTCGCCTACCCAGTCGAGTCTGGGAATTTAGGCTCCTAAATTCTTCCCCAGTACAGCCAGGAAAAATACGAAACGTATCACCTATTTTTATTTGCGTATGTTCCGAGGTTATCCAAATTTTAGTTATCGTGTTTTGGAAGACGCTTTGTAGTTTACGAATGTTTATCTCTTCGTCGTTTTCTACTCTATAAGTCCTAGGAAGAGACACTACTTCGATGTAAATGGAAAAAAGGAGCTTTCTTGTTTCATACAATTTTTAAAATGATTGTTTTTCTTTTGACAGGCCGTATCGCGTACTGATGCAAATGAAGGGGTGTTATTTATGCAAGAAATGGTCGAGTTGTCAAAAACTCAGTCGCCAGAAAACATTCCTCAAGCGGTTTCTTTCACTCTTAATAATAAAACGACAATTTTGAGTGCTGGGCCAGCTAATTTTGGAAAATTATTGCGTAGTGATGAGTCGGTCAGTTGATGATGTATTTTCTTATTTATTTGTGTCACAAATTACGGCCTTACGAATGTACATTTTTGCTTTAGATTGTCGGTCAAGTAGACGTCGCTACTCCTCTTCGAGCGTGCAAACCTTTAGAAAATGCCTCTGTTTTAAAAGGTCGTATCGTGATAGTTGAACGAGGCGAGTGTATGTTCGTTGACAAGGTACGTATCATAAGTTCGGTAGTTAGCTGGAATAGTTTCATTTCGTTAGTTTTATCCGTTTTCATTCATGCAGGCTCGAAGATTGGAGAAAGCTGGTGCTATAGGTGGTATTATCGTAGATAATATCGCTGATTCATCCTCAGAAACCTGGCCTCTCTTCGCAATGTCGGGTGATGGTAAAGATGACGTAAACATTCCGGTAGTGTTCCTATTCACTCGTGAAGCGAAAGTATTAATCGAAGCTGCTACGAAGGAACCGAGTCTAAATGTTACTTTAACTCAGTTGAAAACAGGTGCGTTTAAATTAGTAAAGTGATGTTGATGATGTGAGAACAAATGGCTGGTGAACACAACAAATGAATGAATTGCTAGAGTATTTTAATTCATCTTCAAAAATTTGTGAACGGGTTGTTGTAGATAAGAGTGAAGACGATAGGAAGTCGATGATGATAAATACGCTAGAAAAATTGGATGAGTCTTTAGAAGGCGTGGTATATAAACCAGATCACGTCGAACAGGTATTCTGTCAGAGTGTTGAACATCAATTTTTTCTTGTCTTTTCGTAATCAATTGGCCGCTTCGTACGAAGTATTTTGTGTTACTTAATATTCGTGTTCATTGTTGTTTTGTCTTGCGTACCTACATGCTGTATTTTGAGTAACAATTATTATTTCGCTTCGCGAGATTTGTTTGATATCTTTAGTGAGAAGGAATGAAAGAAACATTCTAGTTCCTAGCGCTGGATAATGGATGAAAATTTTTGGAAATCAAAGGTCGTTTCCGAGAGTATTTTTACGCTGAATCCAGAACCGTTTTTCGATTAGATTCTTGTTATCATCTTTTGTTTCCAGTTACCGCGCATCGTCGCGAGATGAAACGTTCCTCCTCGAGTATTGATACTGCTATCGTGAATTGAAACTTGAGAGTGAATATCACGTCTCGCGATGATACGCGAGAACAAAGCGTATCGTCGCGAAACGAAACGTTCCTTCTCGAGCGTTGATAGAGCTATCGATGATCAACGCTCGATAACGAATGATCGTTTTGATAATCTCTAAAAAAACGGTTCTGAATTCAGTGCAAGAAATACTTTTTGAAACGACCATTGATTTTCTAAATACATTCGATCGTTGCTGCCGTATAAAGTTGATTTGACGTATATCTATTATCCAAATCGACGATCAGGAAGAAATACATTTTCCTCTAAACAAGGATAATATGGCTGATTCAGATTTGAATAGTTGTTCCTGATAGTGATGGGAACTATCGATAGACTATCGATACTATCGGGAAAAACGATAGTTTTGTGAAAAACCATCGACGATAGTATCGTCGATAGTTTGAGAAACTATCGATAGTTCAAAAACTTTTCTTTTTTTAATCAAACTCACACTGGAGGAAATTTACTGATAACACATTTGAAAGAAAGAGAATGTTCTTGGTATGAGAAACAAAGCTCCCATTTCTCAGATTGTAATTTCAAAGTAGTAGTAGTTCGTTATCAGTTATCACGATTCACCCACCCGTACCAACACTTGGTGGGATCGAATGAAAGCCAAGTTTTGCATTGGTTATGTTTCTATAAAATGTAGCCAGCCTTTTTATGGGACATTGATAAAATATTCAAAATTCGATATTGAAGGCGAAAAATACCGAGGGAAGCTCGTACCTATTATCCGCATTTTAATCAATACTAACGCATTTGTGCAAGAACTTGACCAACAATTTCGAGAACTTAGTCATCCAGCGAGATTCAATGAAAGATCCTTTCCGCACAATATTAAAAGACTTATACGTCAATTCAACTTTGTACGGCGGAACGAATTTCGACTAACTCGGTTTAAATTACGTTGCTCATTTTGACGACATAAATTCCTGACGCCAGCCTCTTGTGACTCGCACGATTTCTGAGACTTGATTAATCTCGACGTGTGTAACAATTGCAAATCAACCAATTCTGTCTTATTCCTTTGACACGGTTTTCTAAATAGTTTATTTTATTTTTGTAGTGGAAGCTCAATAGCTTTTCATTTATAGTGTTTTATTTTGGACGTTTATAGTTTTCAGCGCTCTCTGAGTTCACAAATTTACGCTTATTTACAATACCTAGATTCTTGGTCATTTTATTTTCATCGAAATTTCTTCTAATTTTTCATAATTTGCAGGTACGATCATCGGGTAGAAAAAAATCCGATTTTACCATTGAATCTGTTCGTATAACGCTGCCAACAAGTATGAATGTAAGAAACGATGACGCGCTCATTAAACATACCCCATCGATAGCTGGTAGGCTATTGCCCTCACAATCACAGATCAATCAAGTAACCGTTAAAGTCGGTGATGGACGTAGACGAGAACGTAGCGTAGAAGACATCATTACCGATAATTTTAAACAGAAACTGAACGAATTGTTGCGTAAAGCGTTGATGGTGGAATCCAGAAGACGAAGCGATAGCAAACGGGACGAAAATAGTGCTATCAACATGGATGGTACGATAAGATCCCGTGAAGATGAAATAAACGAAGAACTGTTGGATATCGAACGCGAATTCGCGCACCAACACGAATTATTGAAGAAGAGTATCAGAATTGATGACGAACCGCAGACCGAGCAGATGTCATGTGCTGCGGGAGGTAGCTGTAGGACGAAAATCGTAAAGCCTACTAATCCGCTGAAACGGGACGACCTATTGAAAATGCCTTTTCCGGAAAGTCTCTCATTTAAGAACGAGAATTTGAGTCAAACGAAATACGACTCGTTGTTGTCCTTGGTAGAGGAGGTAGGAAATGAGGAGAGTATCGAAGATCTTCTCGATTTAGAAAAGAAGTACAAAGAATTGTTATTGAGAATGTTGGATATGTACGAAAAGGACAAAGAAGGAACGATCGAAAAGAAGTTGAAACGGACGAAGATCGATGATGATGAAACTTGAGATCAATTGTATTGAATAGCGATAATTGTGTTCGTATCAGTTTCAATACTGCCAGATGATAGAACGGGAAAAGTTTTTCATTACGATACTAGTCTTAATAAGATAGAATTTGTGTTACTGTTGTAGGTAAGGTAATGCCATTTAAATTTAGGTGAAGATTTTCGAGCGTCGCATGTTACTTTACTTACGACAGTTCCTGGATGTGATATTTATTTTTAATTTTTTTTTTTTTCCTCTCTTTTTCCATACATTTTTTGGTGAAACCATCACTGATTCATACTTCGTCGAGTGCGTATATCTAGTCCAGGTGATTTATATACATAATACACGACGAGGAGTTTTTACAAATGTTGCTTTCTACAAACTTTGTTTCTTATTTGTGTGGCTGGTGTTGATGGACAAACAGATTCATTATTATAACGGAACCGAGAACAATTTTTGGTTTAAACTGCTTAAAATCAAACACTGAGTCTCCGCACTACTGTTTCTTTTTGCGCGATTGTTCTTAATCTGTTCTTCAACTATCGAATAATGCATTTTTATTTACATAATAACTTCATTCTTATTAAGTTGTTCGTGTAAGTATGGATAATTCTTAAAAACCCAATCGTGTGGTATTCGTCTTTCAAATTTGTCAAATATTACTATTATTATATCAGTTATCACTATGATTATTTTTAATTGCGGTATTTATAATGTAGATGATTAGATTTACTCGCAATTCCATAATATCATCTCTCCTTATTAAAAAATGTATTATACTTGAATATATCAGTTCATGTTTCTGATGGGTGATGTCTCATCACTTTTTTTTTACCAGAAATTTTTATTGCTATTCTTCTCGTTCTTATCGTTTACAAGAGAATCTGTTCTAATTCTATAATGTGTTACCAATACCGTGGTAAATGATATCATTATATTTGTCATTTTGTTCATTCCAAACTATGATAGAGCGATTATTCATAATAAGATAATATACAATATGTCGTGTCAGTAGTACCTGTAGTAGAAGGGAGGGGGTCCAATTTTTTTGTATATTCTTTGTTCTTATAAGAATTTGTTTTTATTATCTTGTAATGTAAGATTGTTGATTCGCTGAATGGTCTTTGAAAAGCTATTTTTGCTCCGTCTTTATTTTCTTGAACGTATTGCAATAAGTACATCGGTTAATTTACTTATTTCTTTACTGTTATTTCATAAGCTCTATTTTTTTTAGAAATTATAATTGTTTTGTGATATTTGAATAATATTATGATTTTACTTTGATTTTCTGTTGTGTATATTATTTGAATAATAAAATTTCAGTACGATTAAAAGTTTACTTATGAGTGTAAATGTCTGCCGCTAGAGAGAACTCTCCACTACCACCCTTCGTGAACTTCGGAAGGGTGGAAAAGCGATCGATATTCCGGCGCTGTTCAAACGTGTAGTGTTACATCGCTTCGCATTTGTAATTTCTTTGACGAAGAAATATTCACGGATTAGTTTATAAATATGAGATTTGCTGCACATTTGGCAGCACATATCACTCCGGAATGGCGAAAACAGTATATCAACTACGAAGTGAGTTGATTTTTCGTTCTCGTAAACCCAATGTTGATGAATGTTATCAACAGACTTGTGAAATTTTCTCAGGACCTGAAACAACAGCTTTATGAAGTCGTCGAAAATGCTCCTCCGGCAGACAAAATGGATACTAGTACGATAGCTCGTTATTTCGTCGAAGCAGATGAAGTTTTCTTCAACATCTGCGAAAAGGAGCTATCCAAAGTGAATACTTTCTACTCTGGTATGTACGCAACGTTCGAGTAATATTTCGGAAATTATGAATATTCGGCCCTACTTATTTAATTTTTTTTAGAAAAAATTGCCGAAGCGATGCGTAAATTTGCGGCTCTACAACACGATTTAGCCGCAGCTTTTTCGATGGATGTCATAGAGAAACCGAGTTACTATGCCAAGAATAGTCACAGGAACTTACCGAAAAAACCCAGTACCAAAAAGTTGAGAAAATTGGAGGTGGCTTTCAGCGAATTTTATCTCAGTCTTGTTCTCCTTCAAAATTATCAGACGTTAAATTATTCGGGTTTTCGCAAAATACTCAAAAAGCACGATAAGGTAAAACTAGTTTACTCTAGAATATACGCTCATCAATATCTTTTCTAAGCTGTCCTTGCGTCATGTGTCTAGTTATTTTCGGTTAAACAAGGAGACATTTGGAGACGAGACAACGTAGACGGAGCTCCATTCTACGTCAACAAGGACACTGACAGATTGATCGAAGAAACGGAGAATTTAGTGACCAATTGTTTGGAAGGAGGAAACCGAGAACGAGCGATGAAAAGACTTCACATACCACCGATTGGGGAACATCAATCTTTGTGGACTACTTTCAAACTCGGTTTACTGATGGGCACCTTTATAGCCCTCTTTTTTATAACCATTTTTACCGGTAAGTTCTCCTCAAGTGCAGAAATTTTTCGAAAATTAGATTTTTGAGTTCGAGGGTTACATTTTGTTAAATTTTCATGAAAGAGAGAATGACAGCTAGGACTGGAGCAATGAAAATATTATAAAGAAAGACGCTTCGTAAGCTCAGTTTGAACCTAGAATGACAGGCCAGTTTTGCCCGCTCAAAACCGAAATTTTTATTTTATTACATTATCTAGTATTATGGTTAGATATAACAGTAAAAATTAGTTAGTTATAGGTATTGTAAGGTGCAGAAAGTGGCATCGGAATTATTTTTGAGTAGTTTGGTGAAGAAGGACGGGGTATTAGTCGCGATGCGAAACTCTAGGAGTTACGGACAGGAGGAAAAATGGTCTCAACTGTTAAATTGTCCATTTGGCATGTGGTGATTGGTTTGGTGGAGAAGAGTAATTTTCGCGTGGTCGACTTCTTCTCGTCTTGAGTTCCTATGGGAGGATGACTAGACGACGGGGATTTTTTTAATAAAGAGCAGTAGTCATTGATTTTTCCAGAGTGAGTACCATTTCTTTGTGATAAAAGTGCTGTAGTGGTTTTTGTAGTCAGAAGCGAGAAGGCGGGAGTCATTGGTTATTTTTTGATCGGAAGTCCGCGAAAAAATAAACCTTTAAATTACTAAAGGAAGTAGGAAGCTTGGCAGCTTGGTCAACAACGTCGTGTTCAGGAAGGTTGATGTGCCGTGGAATTATTCATACGAACAATATTTAGGTCTCTATTAAGTTCAGAGAGGGTAATGTGAGGAGTATGCGTTGTGTGAGTGGATAGGAGTTGTCTGAGGCGGAGAGAGAAAGGAGAGAGGAAAGTGAGTCGGAGAGGAGGAGATATTTGCCATGGGGGGAGGGAGGGAAGATAAGAAAAATTTAGAGGCCATTGCAGGTTTGCATTAGCAGCGGGGAACCCGCAACCCCCGCGCTCACAATCACGTTTACGCGAAAAAGCCCCCTCAGCAAATGAGTTGGCTGGGCTCTTCTCAGTATACTGTATACTGGGCCTGATATAGTGAAGGCTGGAAGTTGAAATTTTTTCAAGTTCCTAAAGTAGGTCAAGGTCATTGATGTCGTCATAATGCGTCACAGCTGGAAATTGGAATTTTTCCAAGTCTCTAAAGTAGGTCAAGGTCATTGGTGACGTCATAAAGCGTCACACGTTACATCACGCAGTTCGCAGAAACTCCCGGACGCGGACTTTTCTGAGAATGTAATCCCCTAACAAAATGGATCCGCCAATATGGGAAAGGTAGGCATATTATGGCCATGAGTTCATTTGGGAATATGGAAGCTATGTTACGGATGCAATGAGAAGTTATTTACCCGTAGACCCATGGATAATTTTTTGATTTGTTAGACGTAGGTCATTTTGCTCAGTTTGGGGATTTCGGTGTGGTCGAAACGGATATTGGCTTCAGGACAAGAGGTTGGAGGATAGGATGAGTCTACGAAAGTGGCGGGGAGGGGGGAGTTCAGCAGGAAAAGTAAAACGCTGAAAACTTCCCCTGGGGGACACCGTTTTCGACAGTGAGAGGCGAGGAGGTTGTATTATGGATTCTCATTGTAAAGTTTCTATTGTGAAAAAAACCTTTAACAATCTTCAAGAGATGGTCTCGAGGACCAATTAAATGTAATTTGGTAGAGGTGAGGTAACTGCAGACCCGGAGGGAGGCTTCCTGGAGGTTAAGGAAGATGGAATATAGGACGAATTTGTTGAGGAATGCGTTGTCGATTTGGGATGAGTGGATGGGTGGCTGTGCCTCCTCTTCCGAAATCTTATTGAAAAAGGTAAAAGGAGGTCGTTGGATTCTGAGTACCAGAAGAGTCTTTTATTAAGAAATTTTTGAAATAATTTACCGATAAGGCTACAAAGAGTTGAAGGGCGGTATGGGGCAGCGAGAATTTGATTTGGGTTTTAAGAAGGGGAGGATGATGACGGTTTTCCAGGGGGTGGGGTCGATGTTTTGAGTGAAAATAGAGTTGAACAGGGAGAGAGAAGAAATTTAGAGACCATTGCAGGTTTGCAATGGCAGCGGAGAACCCGCAACCTCTCGCGCTCGCGATCACGTTGGCGCGAAAGTGCCTCTTCAGAAAATGAGTTGGCTGGGCTCTTCTCAGTATACTGTATACTAGGCCTGAAATGGAAATTTTTCCGTTCCTGCAGTAGTTCAAGGTCATTGCTGACGTCATAAAGCGCCACACGTCACGTCACACAGTTCACAGAAGCTCCCGGATGCGGACGTTTTCTGAGGATCTCCCTAACAATACTGGGCCTGATATAATGAAGGCTGGAAGTTAAAATTTTTCCGTCCCTGCAGTAGTTCAAGGTCAAGGTTATTGATGAGGTCATAAAGCACCACACGTCACGTCACGCAGTTCACAGAAGCTCTCGGACGCGGACGTTTTCTGAAGATGTACTCCCCCTAACAATACTAGGCCTGATATAATAAAGGCTGGAAGTTGAAATTTTTCCGTCCCTGCAGTAGTTCAAGGTCATTGCTGACGTCATAAAGCGCCACACGTCACGCCACACAGTTCACAGAAGCTCCCGGATGCGGACGTTTTCTGAGGATCTCCCTAACAATACTGGGCCTGATATAATGAAGGCTGGAAGTTGAAATTTTTCACAGTCCCTAAAATAAGTCAAGGTCATTACTAACGTCATAGAGCGCCACTCGTCACGTCACGTCACGCAGTTCGCAGACACTCCCAGACGCGGACGCGGATATTTTCTAAGGACGTGATCCTCCTAACAAAAATGGTTAACGGATTCCCCGCTAAAACTCACGGGTTTTTTAACAGAGTTAAAAGAGGGGAGGCAGGAAACCTGTTTTATGAGTCTTATAATTTTTGAAACGTTGTATATCTGGCTAATTGAAGGGACCACTGACCAGGTCAATTGGGTGTCTGGAGTATTGCATATCTACCTACTTGAAGAGCTATTTTAATCAGGCTGTCAGTGCTGCAAGATGATACAAAGGGGACCTAAAATTTATTGAGGGAGTGTTTGAAGTATTGCATATCTAGCTCATGGAAGGGGCTAAGCAAATTGGTGTATGAAGCATTGCATATCTAGTTACTTGGAGGAGCTGTTGATCAGGCTATACTCACCGACTTCCAAGCTATACATATGATAGGAGGGGACTTGAAAAATTTTCGACCTCGGTCGGATATATATTATAGGAGAGGACTTGAAAAACTTTTCAAGTCTCAAAGTCATGTTGCCTCCCGGACCGGGATATCCCCCGATAAAACAGGTTCCATGTTAGTAGTGGAGTGAATCGGGTTGGAGATTTTTAATCATAGCCAATCCGGGAAGGAATTTCTTTGAGGTTTGTTTGTACCTAGTTGTTGTGAGTTCTTCTTCAGTAATGGAAAAAATATGAGTTAGGGGCTTGGATGTGAAGGGGAGGGAGGGAGGAGAGGGTCAAGAGTTGAATGTAAATTTTTTGTAAGAGTTTGTGAGATAGAAAGTCGAGGTTGTAGTTTGCATTGGAATAGAAGAATAACGTGATAGTAGATTTTTTTTAAGGCTCTTTTCAATCGCTTTGGTTACGTTTGAGGAGAGTTCTGGCCGAAGGGCGTCCGTCCCAATAGAAATACATTGAACGGGTGTCTTTTTGCCAGATACGTCTTCAAGGTACCACAGCACCTTCTACATAGTTTCACTATTCAATCCATTCGTAGTTGAAACTAGCGGAGCGAGTAAGCCTGTCAGCTAGTGTCAATCTCCTCTCCCTCAATCTATTTTTAATAGCCTCCTAAGATCTATGAATAACCCTCTCTAGTATAACAATCTTTTTTCCTGCACTAATCTATTAAAATTAATTTTCAGTTGTGTTTCGAGTCAAATTCGAAGATTATAAAATTCTTCTTCGCCTGTATCGAAGTACATTTTTCGTGATTCTATTCCTATTCCTATGCGGAGTGAACGTGTACGGTTGGAGGAGGTCCGGAGTCAACCATATATTGATTTTCGAAATAAATCCTCGAAGCCATCTGACCGAACAGCACATTATGGAGATATCGATGATCTTTGGCATATTTTGGACGTTGAGCTTACTCGGCTTTGTGTTCAGCGAACAAATGGGCATTCCACGTTTGGCCAGCCCTCTCTTACTAGTCGTCTTCATATTAGTCTTCTTGTTAAACCCGTTCAGATCTTTTTTCCACGAAGCACGGTGTTGGTTCCTCAGAATAATGGTTAGAGCGATTCAGTTCACCCAATCTAGTACTGCGTATTGAGAAGCCTTAATACAAGCGAAGTTTTTCATCATTGTAGGCACGAATTTTAATGGCGCCATTTTTCAAAGTTGGCTTCGCGGATTTTTGGCTTGCCGAACAGTTGACGAGCTTGACTCCTGTACTTCTAGATTTTTACGTGTTCGTTGGATTTTATTTTACTGTTAAAAAGGAATGGACCAATGACGCAGGTAAGTTGGTCACATACTCCAGGTTATATTGTGGAAGTCTTCTCACCTAGACCTCGATTTCTTTTGTTTAGCGGTGATCGTAAGGCTGAAAAGTTTCGTGTCCGAAGTGAACGTAATGCAGCCAATTATTTTGTGCCTTCCCGCATGGTTTCGTATCGCTCAGTGTTTTCGGAGGTACTACGACACAAAACACCCGTTTCCACATTTCATAAGTGCAACAAAATATTGTACCGTCTTTCTTATCGTATTTTTCGCTTATTGGAATATTCTTTCTCGAGGTACGACTCAGTCCCGTAAACCGTTTTTATCATTGAAAATAATTGACTTAACGATGTTCTTCTGATAAAATTTTATAGGTGACGATCGAACATTAGTAACGCAACGAAATAATACGTATTTTTATTTATGGATGGTCTCAGTGGTGATGGGAACGACCTTCATGTTCTTGTGGGACGTCAAATTAGACTGGGGTCTATTGACTGGCGGATTTCTGGACAACAAATTCCTGCGAGATCAAATTCTCTACTCCAATGAGGTTAGTTGACAACTGGACTCGCTATCACAACACGATCGCAAGCTTATAGATTCTCATGAAGAAATGGGGGGGGGGGGTAGGAGGGGTGTAATATTCTAAGTATCATTGTATAGATCGATACTTTCATGATCAGTATGAAGCCACCAATATTGATTCAAACGAGAAAAGAATAGTCGAACGAAATTGGCAAACTAAAAATTGAAAATACATTGTTTTCAGGGATACTATTTTGCAGCCATCGGACTAAATTTCCTTCTACGTTTTTGTTGGGCGTTCTCACTCTCGTTACCAGAGAATACGTACCCCAACGGCGAATTATTCGCATTTGTCGCAATTCTGCTGGAAATATTTAGGTAACGTATGATGGGTTCCAATTTAAAAGATTTTATTCTTTTCTAGTGTTGGAAATGACGTTCACTTTCTCTCTATGTATCCGAATTAGGCGATTTTTATGGAACTTCTTCAGATTGGAGAACGAGCATCTGAATAACTGCGGCGAGTTTCGAGCGATTCGAGATATATCAATCGTGCCGTTGGAAACTGTAGATCGAGATCAGAATGTTCTTTTGAGAATGATGGACGAGCCAGATGGAGTCACCAACCGACGACAAAAGGTATTACCCCAGCTCGTGGTGACGGACGAAGAGAAAGATGAATAGTATTGACACCCTTCGTATTTTGATGAAATTAAAGACTGATAATAATTACAATCCATGAAAATTTGTTAAATCACTCATTTTGTTTATCGTTGATGACATTACATTAATTTATTATTCTTTGTTAACGTTGGTTGAATTGTATATCTATTGTCTAGTTGGAACTCGGACCTTCTTAAAAATTTTTCACTTTGACTAAATTGTACAAATTTGAAAAGTATGTGTATAGTATAAGGAATGCTAGTATGACTTTCGTGCTCTTGGGGCTCAACCTGCTGACTTTCCTTTGAAAAAGACTTCCCCAATTAGGCCTGTGATTATTTATACCCTCAATCAGAGCGCCCTGAAAAATTTACAGGCTCTTGCTCAGGGAGCAAGGTGACTCATGGCGGAGGGTTCAAGATTATTAGTTTACGTAGAATGTAAGCCTATAATCTATTTTCAAAGTAGCTTACAATTTATCCTTCCTTGGTAATAAATACAGAAAAATATACTGGTTTCTATGTGTTTAGCTTCCCTTTTCCATTTCTCCAAGTCCCAGCGTTAAGGTTCAAGGGGGTCACGAATTTTTCCAAGTCCCATAGGCGGCTATAGAGGAGCCAGGAATTTCTTCAAGTCCCAGTGTCAAGGGTCAAGAAGGTTACGAATTTTTCCGAGTCCCTGAAGAACTATAGAAGAGCCAGGAATTTCCCCTATACTAGTCCATAGAAGAGCTCGAAATTTTGACATGTTTCATGTCTTTTCTCTAGCCCCTAATTCTTGAAAATTGTCCGGGCGTCCGGTTGTGACCTTGAGAATAAAAGAAAAATAAAATAAATAAAATAAAATAAAATAAAAATTAAATTAAATAAAAATAAATAAAAATAAATAAAAATAAATAAAAATAAAAATAAAATTAAATAAAAATAAAAATAAAATTAAATAAAAATAAAAATTAAATTAAATAAAAATAAAAATAAAAATAAAATAAAAAAATAAAAAATGAAAATAAAAAGGAATAAAATGAATAAAACATTAATAAAATAAAAAAAAAATTAAAAAAATTAAATGAAATAAAATAAAATTGAATTGAATTGAAAATGAAAATAAATGTCTGGGCGGTTATTGAGAAATTTGCGAGTATCATCCTCTCTGAAAAAAAAAAATATATAAATAAAATCAAAAATAATTCTGAAAAAACTCATCAGCCTGAAATGTAGACTTGAACTGGACCAAGAAGCGGGACGAACGAGCGGAGCGAGTGAGGCCCAGTAATCTCATCAGCCTGAAATATACTGAAGTAGACTTACACTAGATCAAGAAGGCTCATTAGCCTGAAATATTCCAAAGTAGACATGTACTACATCAAGCGAGTGCCGCGAGTGAGTCCCAGAAAGCAGTCAGCCTAAAATCCTCTAAAGTAGACTTATACTAGAACAAGAAGCTGGAAATTTTGGAAATTTTTGAACTATGAAGAGCTTAAGACGACTGGCGAAAAGACATGAAACATGATCTTTATATTTTTGGCAACGCCAAGAAATCCTTCATCTTTTTTCAAGTCCCTACAATAGTCCATAGAAGAGCCCGGAATTTTTCTGAGTTACCATAGTAGCCAATAGAGCGGTATAGAAGAGCCCGGAATTCTGTAAGTCCCTATACTAGCCCATATAGGGCTATAAGATGGGTATAGAAGAGCCCGGAATTTTCCCAAGTCTCTATACTAGCCAATAGAGGGGTATAGAAGAGCCCGGCATTCTCTAAGTTCCTATACTTGCTCATATAGGGTATAAGGTGAGAATAGAAGAGCGCGAATAGAAGGCGACGCAATATTCTAAGTCCCAGCGTTACATCCCCTAGCGTTATGCGTAAGCGGACAGAATTTCTCTGATGGCCTCCAGTAACTAAACGGATGGTGGGTCTCCCGCCAAAAAATACGTTATTCAAGCCATTCACAGTGCTTAATTTATTTCTCTGTTCTCAGTCTTCAATATTTTCCAAGTTCGATGGGTATAGTAAGTCTCTGAAATATATCAGCCAACCGTTCTCTTCTTCTAGATTGAGTTATCTTCGAACAAGAACAAAAACTCGCAGCCCACACACTTAGCTGCTCGGAATTGCCTTCATTGACTGTGGCAATTAGGGAACCTGTTTTATACTGTATTTTGAACGTGCTTTTCCCATCATAATATTGTAGCTTGATGTACAAATTTTTTAAAATTCCCCCTTTTATAGCTTAAAATTCTCCAATTATAATTTACTAAATGTTACAGCTTGCCCCCATGCAACAGGTTTCCTGCTATTTATTTTTACAGCCTGTGTGGTACCCCCGGTAGGCCTATCCTGTTATCAGTTCGGAGATCTGATGACGTCACGATTTGATGACGTCATAATCTGATGACGTCACACGACGTTACGATCTGGTGACGTCACGATGGGGATCTGTGACGTCACTATCATCGTGCCATCACTATCTGATGACGTCACAGAGCTAGTAAAACCACTAATACAGTAGTATAAAGGAAGCCTAAGACCTAGTACAGAGCTAGGACAAACTGCTACTATAAGCTATTATAAAGATCTTGTAAGCTTATGGTATGAAGGATGCCTAAACCTAGTATAAAGGAGGATTGGACCTAGTATACGCCTAGTATAATACGTAGTATAAACCTAGTATAATATACTGCATGAAGCAGAGAGACCTAGTATAAAGGAGGCTTGGACCTAGTATACGCCTAGTACAATACGTAGTATAAACCTAGTATAATATACTGCATGAAGCAGAGAGGATAAGTCCCCCTCCTATCACTTCATCAAAATTTTTCTAAGTCCCTTTTTCGTGCCGGACGGCGCCCGGCGCCCGTCATTTTCCTTCAGTTTACCCCCCGATAAAACAGGTTCCCTGTTAAAAAAAAGCTTTCGCAGCGCGAAAGCAATACCGACTTTTTCTTTACTAATTTCTCAAATCGCTCGTTAACAACTCCAAATGACTTCGTTCTCCGATGCAATTTCATTTTTTCAGCTTGCCTAGCAATTTATATTTATATAATCGATGATAAAATAAATCGCTCGCCGAATGACTTTGTTCTCCGATACAATTCCTTTTTCGTAGCTTGCCTAGCATTTTATATTTTATTCACTCATTCGCCCCCACCCCCATCTAAGAAGAAGAAATACCTCGTAACAAAGTATGAAGATTCCATAACATAACAAGCCTTAAGCGCTAGTTAATCAACTAGTATTTAACCCACCACACGAAAACTATTAATCCGATTTAAAAAAAAAAAATAGCCTACGCACAGATTCACGTTCACTACTTTATCACCCCTCAATTTCATGGAAATCGACCGAATAGATACAGAGAACATTCAGGTACAAAAAAAAGTACATACATACATACATACACACATACATACATACATACACACATACATACATACATACATACATATGAATTTGAACGAATGTTAGAATCGTGATCTAGACCCTCTGAAACGTCGAGAAAACATACCCCCCACCAAAAATTCCACCGTGCCCAAGATTGCAATACCTCCTAAAAGTCGGTAAAATTAGTGATTTTCTGTTACGGGAAAAACATCCTTCCATGAGTCGACTCCACAAGCTAGTCGTGAGAAGAGACTTACTTTAATGGAGGCTATCTTTTGTACCCTATAGGAGTATACAGCCTAGTATATGAAATACTTATTTAGGACAAGGTTACTTAAGACGTTAGGATTTTGGGCTTAGTACAATAATGGAGGTTATAACAAGTAAAGCCCACTGTTCTGTCGGTAAGGCCTAGTATAACATTGTACTCGTATCTTAGGCACGGTATAATGAAGGCTGAGGATGTAGATAAAAATAAAGGTTGAAATTTTTCTCAATCCCAGAGTAGGTCAAGGTCATTGATGATATCATAAAGGTCACACGAGGATAGAGACGTTTATTTAGGACACCCCAACCAAGCAACAGCGGATTCCACGCTCCTCTTTCTGACTTCATTTTAGTCAATCTCTCATCTGTAATCAATCTCCCCCCCCTCCCCCCTCTGTTACTAAAGTGAAATTTTCAATAGCTTTTTCCTGTGTATCGTTTGCATTGCTTGGAATGGCATCATCGAGTACTCTCGAAATAAATCACTCATCTCTACCCTCCCCACAACTTCTCTATCGATATTTTTTTAAATCCCTCTTATGGCAGCTTCACATCCTGATAATATACTTGAGCCTGTAAGTTTACTTCGACTTTACATCCTGACTTTCTTTCTTTGAAAAGAATTAGGCCAAAAATTACTTGTATTCTCTGTTGGAGTCGCGGTTCTTGATGTTAAGCGCTCCTCCAGTTGGTAATTTTTGTAAGTCCCCAAAATGTTCAGGGTCTAGTTTGAATAGTTCCGTCTCTACTCTACATATATGGATCCAAAAATTGAAATTTTTCAATATCCTTTTTCTGTGGAAGTCCAGAGATTGATATCTTCAAGTTTTTTTACTCGAATATTATAGCTTGAGCATCAAGAATCATGATAGGCCTACAACAATTTTTCGCAAATGATGCTTTATTCTTCAAAACTGAAAATACTTATCCTAGTAGAAAACAGTTGAAAATCTTAACCTTCGCTGTTTTACTGGGTGACAAGTGAAAAAGGAATAGAAGAAGGTACTTTTACGAGTAATTTGGAGAAGAAGGTACTTTTACGAGTAATTTGGAGAAGAAGAAGAAACACTCATATCTATGGGGACTTCAAAACAGTCCTGCTCTCAACATCACTTTCTATTTGTAATCAAAAAATCAAACATTCTAGATATCAATATTATCAACTCCTAAATAGTCTAGGCAATGAAGCCCCCATTCGCGAGGCACATTTGAGCTTTCTCTAGAGATTTTGTCTAACAATGGCATTTTTGTATTGTTTTGACCCAATGACGAATTCGTCTTTGGGTCTCGAGCTATGACTAAGAATTCTGGAAAAACAGGAAATAGATTAATTTCTGAGGCTCAACTTCAAACCAAAAGGGTAAAGAGAGTCTGCGTCTGCACATTTGAGCATTCCCTGGAGATTTTGTCTGCCAAGGGTATTTTTGTATTGTTTTGACCCAATCACGAATTTGTCTATGGGTCTCGAACTATGAATCCTTATAGGAACCTGAAAATAGAATTATTTCTAATTCTCAACTTTTCAAGAACTCAAGGGTATTCCATGCCTGCGTTTAATTTCCTTTTGCAGTTTGGTCTGACGAGAAGGTTCTCGTCTCTCAGTTATCAAGGAAAAGGTTTGAATAGTGTAGGCTTTCCTGTAGTGTGTAAACTTTGTGCAGGCCCGTCGAGAGCGGCAAGGAACACAGCGGGCCGCCCCCAAAAAATGTTTTCGCCCCCTTCCCTTGTAAACCGGGCCACTAAAAGAGCCGTGCCTGGGGACAAAATCCCCGGCTGCCCCCTCCTCTCATCAGGCCTGATAAGGTAGAAGAAATGTGTTCACGATTCTCAACACTCCTTCCCCCGACAGCTTAAACTTTCACTTCAAGAATTACGAACTTTTTCCAGGTCTCTCTTTCACAAAATATTAAAAAAATCACCCGTTTGTACGTACTTCAGAATATTTTTTTCAGAAAAACTAAAATATTCTTGAGTTTGGGCATAATGAATAGCGGAATACGGGGAAAATTTCAAAGTTCAGCACTACCTTGGAACAATTAAAGGATTTCGCGTGAAAGATCGATGAAGGCTGAGAACTGTAAATGCATCATGCAACGCTTTAAAATTAATAAATTCTCGCAATATCTTTGCTCATATTTTGTTAATTGAATTTTCGACAAGCTTTCTGTTCACTGTTTACACCCAAATTTCGCGCACAGTATTTGAAAAATTTCGTACAAAGAATAAAACGTTCGAACGAGAAGTGAGGAGCCTGTACTCAGCGTCGGTCATTTCTAAGTACAAACTGTTGGCCTATAAAATATAAATTATGGGTATGTTTTTTCGAGTTTTCAAACATTTGTTTACTTGCTTTAGCAATAAAAAATTTGAGCTAATTCAGTATAAAACCATTGGATCGACGATCTCAAAACTATAACGATTTCAAATATAAAATCATTTAAAAGAATAAGAATTTAAAAAAAAAAAAAAAGTAAAGACCAACGGAAATATGGACGCATTTCATTCCAGAAACTTTTCCAGATTTCGCTAACAAAAGCAGTCCGCATGTAGAACGCAGTAGGAATTTCAAACCTTACACTGAAAAAATGGAATCTAACTCGTATCTTGCACACTGCACACTGCCATGCCGTTGGCGAATGGGATGGGTTCGAAGCCTGTGCACTCACAGAGAAAGTTTGTAGTCTGGAGTACAAGTAGCTTGACGTTCATATCGTATCTGTAGTATTTGAGAGCTCTAACGGTGGAGCAGGAGCAATCTATCCTCTATCGTATGTTTCTGCGGTGATGATATTTTCGTGAAGAACTATCCATTGATACGTTGTTAGTCGACGTGATCATGTTCTCCGAATTCTACCTGAGCAGACCTACAATCACCACGATACAAGGTAACATATGTAACGTCGTTTAGCTAATGAGTGGCCAGTCTTCTATCTATTTATATTATAATGACTGGCCGTGGTTATTTTTTCATGTCAATTCCTATTGGGATGTAAACCGAAGTTGCGAAAGTTGGTAGCCGTGTTCGAGCATGAGGGGGATAATTTTAACGTACCACGTTTCATGATGCCGAACTCGCAATTTTCAAAAATGATTTAAACGATTATAACTCGTTTTATCGAAAAATTATATCCTATAAATTGTAGAAACACTTCAAGAGCATCGATAACTGGAAGAAGTAATAATAAAAAAAGTCGGTAAAATGAAGTATTGAATCATCTACGACTAATTGAAAATCTCGATTCTTATGGGCAATTACATTGAACGTAAAATTATCACCCAGAAATTCTAGCAAGAGCGGTGAGAGCGGAAGGCGATTCTAGCGCTGACAAACATAGGTTAACATCCACTAGTCGTTCCATGAATCTCTTGTGATAATTGAGTTTTTGATTTACATCTTTCTATGTGTTCTAGACTTTTACCACCGCACGAGTCTCCGAAGATGACGCTTCTTTTTCTGGAACTGAAAAACTAATTTAGGAAAAATCGTCCGGTAAACAAATTGTATCCCTTCTGAACCCCTGAGAAAAATACCCATATTCTTCCCATGTTTGATTCCCTAATATTCCATCTGAATTCCTCGTTCTTTTTTCTGGAAGATCGTGACAGAGAGGGAATCAACAGGTTTTCAACCGGAGCCTTGTTGATTTCCTAGGACTAATAGGTGAAGCCCAGGATGAATCCCCTGCTGGTTCCCTCTTCTTATGAGGGCTTCAGAGTGAAGCTCGAAAAAAGCCCTTTCAATTCCCTCTTCCGATGATGGGCTTCAAATGGGGAAAATATATATAATTTTTTCCAGAGCCTCAACTGGGAATCCTTTCTACCGGACTCGGAAGTCACAATGTAAAAAATCTTCTGGTGGAGCCAAATAAAAAAAGATCATGTTTCATGTCTGCTGTCCTTTTGTGAAATTTTCACTCGTTCGTTTTCATTGTTAACCTCGTTTGCTGTATAGCCTAATTGGTTGAGCGGCTCACGCGTTAGATTCGAGGGGCAGTTTTACCAGCGTTTGGTGTATACAGTACGACCTCGTTTGAACGCGCACGCCTACAACGCGGACCCGCGTACATCGCGGATTTCATCCGGTCCCTTGAATTTGGCACTTATTTCTAAGTTAAAATGATCGTATAGAACGCGGCAATATTCCGCTTATATCGCGGATTTAAATTCACGATGCGTCAGAAAGACATGTAAAAACAGGCGCATTTTCAAATCATGACAATGAACTGAGCTCATTATGCGTACATAATAATCGTAGATGAAAAGGTTTTCTTATCTTCCTTCTTTAGTTCTCAATTCATACGGTGCTGTTGACGCATGAAACCGTGTTTCTAAAATGAGTTTAAAACGTAAAGCTTTATCAGTGGCCGAAAAAATTGAAATTTTGCGTAAGTACGATGAAAACACTACACTCAAGCAGTATGAACTGGCTAAATCTCTCGCTATACCTGATTCTACACTTCGTATTGTTTCCAAACGAAAAGAAATCGAGTGCAATGCGAAGGAAACTGGTGGGAAACGAAAACGGTTGCGAATGGGGAAGTACGATGAATTGGAATGTGCTCTAAAGAAGTGGATGGCGCAGGTACGATCACAGCCTACCCCCATTCCTCTTGATGGTCCCCTCATTACGGAAAAAGCTCTCGAAATCGCAAAAAAAAATGAAAATTGCTTTACTGCATATTTTTTACTATCACACTCAAACAATTTAAAACAAACTAAAATTACTGATTTTACATGATACATACATACTGTATTACGTACATTATGTACGAATTTTGTACCCTAATATGTTGGTATAATGCATTAATCCAGTACATAGTACTTCAAGGAATAATTTTTGTGTTTTTTTTCAAAATTTCGGATGTCCCGCGTACAACGCGGCCCCGCTTACAACGCGGTTTTTCCTCGGTCCCTTGAAGAGCGTTCTAACGAGGTCGTACTGTAGTTCCAGTTAGGGTATTTCAAGCCAACAGTTTTTGCTCCGCTCGTTCGCTCCCTCCTTGGGTTTGGTGGAGACCTGCTTTAAAGAATTTCAAGCTGGTAGTTCTAGAAGAGCTCTACTACGTGTCTAGTTTATGTTGTGTGGCTTTCTCGCTCCGCTCTTGCGCCCCGTCCTTGGTCTGGTATAAGTCTACTTTGTCGCTTCACCCTTAGCCCTCCCCTCTTACTTGGCCTAGTTTAAGCCTAGCTAATATAAAACTATAGTACAATACAAGGGGTCCTCCTTTAGTTAAATCCCAGTATAAAGCTAGTATAAAGCTATTATATAAGCACTACGCCCTGACACCCCATCACAAGCACAGTTTAAGACCATAGTAAAATCCTAAAAGAGAGAAAGGGGGCCGCTACTTTACAACTGGTTAAATCCTAGTATAATGCTAGTATATAAACCTGGCAAGGTGAACTCGCGGGACAAACTCGCAAATTTTTTAATCACCCACAGAGTAACCAGGGGGAGGGTTAAGGGGGGGCACTCGTGAACTCGCAAATTTTCAAATTAGGGGTCAGGTCGGGTCAGGTCAGAGTAAAGACATGAAGCATGTCAATAAAATCCGGTCTTTCGAACGAATAGACATTTTTAGGGGTATAATGAGTCGAATCTATGAACATACTGGCCATCCTTATTGAACAAAAATTTTGCCCTTTCAAGAGAGAATCGAGGTTTTATTTGAATTGAGGCTTGAGGATAAACCGAGGAGAAAAATGTGTACAAGTTCTGAAGAAAGATATGATTTACGGGTGTACGTAGTAATGGACTAAATTTTCTCATGGCCGATTCGAATTATGTGTCGATTGGCGAAGAAAACACATCGTGAATATTCACCTCATGAGTCAATTTTTCCCAAAAAGTGAGTTAAGAACTACAAAAGGTGAAAAGTTTGTCTTTACAGATTTAACGAAATAAAACGTGATCTGGACACTTCTGCCGGACAAAATTAGATTGACAACGGTCTGGGAAACTGAATAATAGTTTTCTAGATGGTAAAATTGGATTTCGACGTATTTCCATGCCGACGAAGGGATCGACACGCACTCACATGACTAGCCGACTACACACACTAACCATTCTTGGTGCAAAAGATAGCGTTCAACAGATCGGCGTAATGCAGATACGTCAATCCAACTTTGTACGGCAGACCTGTAGCTTTGTATGATACGGCTGTATCATTCGAACTTGACTTCGCCTCGTTTTGTTTATAATTTTAAGATTTTCTAGTTAATTAGCTTATCATTTGCTCGACATATGGAACTCGACCATTGTACCATCTCTATGAAAATTGATTTTCAACAGAATAAATAGACTTTTTTGTACCCGTCTTTTTATCGATAAGTGATGAACAGCTCGAAGCTAGACCTCTGAAAAATAAAAAATTGTTGATGATTTGAAAAATTACTACGAATATTATTCCATTTCCCTTTCTTTCGGCCCGCTTTCTTAATTATCAAGCAATCTATTTTCTAAATTTTATTGATGGATAATTTTTCGTTCGATCCTCGTTTCATTATTTCGCATCCCAAAAATTTGTGAACGTACGATATCTACGGATTCCTGAAAAAAGAATGGCCGAGTCTCAAAATTAGTTACCATTCTGGGGCCTACAGGCAACCATTGAGTAAAGATTGAATTTTGATTCTTTATAAGCCCAATAAATAATTTGTCTCCCCTCCAAAGCTTTTGAAAAAATGGGAAAACTACCCGTTTGACTCCTACTGCGAAGCCCTATTGATGCCCTTCTTCCCGCTTCTTTCCTCGTTGAAGCCGTTCAGATTCTTGGATCCAAAAAAGTTTCAACAGAAACAAATTTGAAGCTTTTTGGATCCCCGAGCTTCTTGGATTTCAATCAACTTTCATTTGGAGCTCTTGTTTCCCTTTTTGAATCCCTGGAGCTTTTTTTTATTCGAAGGCTCCCAATACCGGGAGTTTGATACATAATTCTATACTTATAGCAATCAACATTTAAATCATTCATACATAATATCTATGTTGAGCCGAATCCGTCAAATTGCCGATTAATTATAAAATCAGCAACAAATTTTGCCGAATTTGTAAAATCGGCAGAATTTGTTGCCGATTTTATAAAATAGGTAAAATTTCTACTCGACCTGAAGTACCTAGATGATAATAACGTTGAGAATATTTGCAAACGAATTTATGTGAGCACCTCTGAAGCAAATTAAGGTTAATTAACCCGATAACATTTTATTAGTTGGCCAGGGTGAAATGATGATATCTACAAATGAAATAAATTTTGTAGAGCGAATAATCACAATAACATGTTACAAATGGGAAAATTCAATTTGAAAAAAGTCAGAAAAAGTTAATCTTCGTCATTATCGAAGAAATTGAAAAATATGAAAAGAGTCAGAAAAAGTTAATCGTCGTCATTATCGAAATCAAGCGTAAATGGCAGGCCGCATTGCACCCCCTCCCTCAAATATTGTCATTGAATGCAATCAAGAAGAAAAAAAAAAACAATTGGAGAACAAGAGAAAGAAATATCACATATAATTGCGATGATTCAGTTTCCTTTCATAACCATGTTGGGAAGAATACCAATAAAAAAAAATTGGAAGAGAAAAAAAATATCATCCGTAGATTAAGTAACATACAACCACAATATTTCAATTGCCGATTTTAGAAAATCAGCAGAATTGGCGCTTAAGCTGCCGATTTTATAAAATCGGCAATTTGACGGATTTGGCTTAACATCTATAATTAATTAAAATTAAAATTTTACAGAAAAATGTTGGAAAATGATTTTTGGACTCATCAATACTGAAGATTAGAATACAAAACAGAATATAAATTTTTTCCCCCTGTAATTTTATATCAGTAAAAAGATATTATAAATTCAAAATTTTGTTTCAATTTATTCAAATCGATTATTTTAATCAAGTTTGGTAAATTGATAATCGTTGTAGAGTTTCTTCAGAATATCTCTCAGGTAATTCCCAAATTGATGGTTTTTTTTTTTTTAATTTTGCCTATTCAACTTGAATAGCCTCATAGAGCCAATAACGAGCAGAAGTCCTGAAAGCAGTAGCGGAATTCCCTGACGTAATTATAGTAATAGCTAGATATCACAGACACGTAAGGAATTAATGAATAACTCACAACTAGAATTTAAGTGTTTAGTGAAAATCGGAGTCAACAATAGAATTCAAATAAATTTGGAATCCAGAAATTAAAAGGAAAACTGATAACAATGACACAAATGAAATGAAATTTAGAGTTCAGAGTCCGAAACTTGGATTAATTAAAATTACCGCAAAATTCAAGACAAGTTTTGTTTCCAAAAGACCTAGGAACGGGGAACCCGAGTTGTGTAGACATATACACGACCGGTTTTAGGATTGAAGTGTTCGAACCATCTTCAGGTGTGGGTTATGATTGATTGAAAATTACAGTCACCCTGAATATCCAAGCACGGAATCAGGAAGATTATTGGGAAAGTAGAAAGATCAAGAGGGGAAAACATCAAGTACCTGATTAAAATCATGAAATAGTAAATAATTATTAGAAACATTTTTTTGTATTTGACCAAGTACAAAATATTATCGAGGGGTCAAAAAGTTTCAACTCCTCCCCCTCCTCCCTCCGGGAAAGGTTGGCTTTTAAAAACAAAAAGTAACCAAGTATTCCTTCTCGAAAAATTACTTGAACTATGAGCACGAATACCTATCAATACCTATCTTAATTTCCTGTCAGTGATGTTTCCAAAAGGATTGACATCTCAACACTAAACTCTTACTCTAGGTTATGTGTGTAATACACCAATCTTTTGTTTTGTAATCAGTTGAGATTTCAAGTTCATTGACAGAATTTATTGGCAAGAATAATAGGTACCTACCTATAACTTAGAACAAATGCTCAATTTTTTGCAAACAGTTTTATACAGAGTACCATATCAGGTAACTTACAGGTCAGTCATGAATATATTTTCATGTAGACGCATTGAGAAATTTACTCTTAAGTAGGCCTAAATAGATATACTGATAGTCATAAATTTTCAATTAATGTTGTTATTTCAGGATCAGTTCTCTTTCCCAATTCACCAATTGAAGAAAGAATTTTTTGTTTTTTCTGTTACTGGTACTAACTTTTGAAATAATAAGTAGGTACAAGTTGGAAAATAAATATCTATTCAGTATGTACAAAGGCTATTAGTAATGCCAAATGAATGATATGTAATTTGTGATAAACAATATTTTTTTGTTCTACTTTCTACCTCTATTAGTAGGATAACCAATATTTCATCCCATATAAGTTTGGATCATTATGATAAATTTTACACCTGATCATTGATTTTAGTCATCATCAGGAGAGAAGAATGCAGACTGAATAATTTTCCATGTTAATCGAATTTTCTGTGAGTAAATAGAACTGAAGTTTCTTTCAAGGAATACCTGATTCTGATAAATTTACAAGCTTTGAGAAATTAGGTACTTACTCATTCATTTTGGACATTTCAAAAAAGTGCCATCATGTTCTATCAGAAAAAATGCAAACTTGTTTGTTTTGTTACCTACCTAACTCAAGAAGATGAGAGATGAATGAAACAACAATCTTGTTGATTAAAAATCAAAAATGAAATGTTGATTTGTTAAACAAATGAAACAACTATTAAGAATTGAATATCAGATTTGCCTTCCTCTTCCCTGTTTAACCATGTCGAGTGGTTTATTAACGGGTTTTACCGTCCTATTGTGAAGGTTGATTTTTCATTGAAAAAAAAAAAAAAAAAAAATAGGCTCTAATTCTCACTTGATTCTTTATCATTGATATGTCAAATTAGGTAACCTGTTATTAGATCAATTCTCATCAGAATTCTTGTGCTTATCTACATTATATAATTACATTTACCTCTCTGTGTTTGTTCTTCAAGATGTTTTGAAAAAAACTATTTATAGCCAGCAGATATGGTATACCAAGTGCGTGCATCAACACTCACAGACAATGTTCCGAGTTGGATTTGTTATAAGCGGTTACATTTTCAGAAGTTATTAATGGAGCTCTCAAACCTACTACAAGTAGGGACTTCTTGTCCCCCCGCCATCTTGCCTCAGTGATGAGAACAAGATATAACGATTATGATGATTAACAACGCTCCTCCGTTGAGAGGCGGATGGCGGGTCTTTTTGAAATGCAAGGACGACTTCTCGACGTTGCAAAGAATTGTCAGAATAAAAAAATACAAGCCTACTATTCAAAGGTAGAGAAGTTGATGAATGAATTGCGTTCATAGCCTACTCTATGAACCGCTAAAACAATATCAACAAGAATAGCAGGTAGGTACACGCTCTAATCTTCTGCTGGAACAATCTCTTGAATTAGGTACCTAGATTTGAACTGATAATTGGTTTTGTAGGTGTAGGTAGGTTATTTTGTTGGTATATTAAAGAAGTCGACAATATTGCGTAGGTGGACTCCACCTAGGCTAAGCAAAATTCTTAGGTATCCAAAAACTTAATTTAGGTTGATATTTTGAGACGATGATCGTCTTATTTTTTATTTCAGTTCATTGAAATTTTGATGTCTAACATTTAAATTAGGCTATACTTCATCTTCCTCATATCTGGAAAGCTGTCTGTTGATAGTCTTATTGGAGCAAATTTTTTCAATATCTCTAAAATATTTCTCATACGCTTCCGTAGTTCTGTACATCCGCCATATCGTTCATAATTATACGAGGCAAAATATTGCAGATGCTCGCCAGTGATTAGTATTTAAGTATAAGGTTGGCTTGCCGGCAAAGTTTTGACCTGTAGGTATAGAGCCTGTACTTCTTAATTTTTTTTTCTTTTTTTTACAAACGTTATCTCTCACTGGTATTTGTAAATACTGTAATTCATCAGTGTTATTCTGTCTGTCTTGACAAATATATTTGCTGATGTCTCTCCGTGAGGATTCCGCATGACATGTTTCAATACCTATTATTTTAAAGCCTTATATTAGAAGAAGTCTATAAGCAAATTAAATGGTTGAACTTGAATGTTATCGATCTCGAGTTATCATGTACCTACTCGCGTACTGGACTATCTATACTGCTTTCTTCTGTACAATTAATCCGACACCGAACAAAGGCATACTCAAGAGAGTAACTCGAGGAGTAACTTTGATATAGCCCTTGTTCCTCGCATTACTCTTTTGAGCATGCCTTCTTTCGGCTCTTATCTGTCTCAAGCATTGATACCCAAAAACAAATCATGGATTTATTTGAAGTTATATACTTTTTATTTGCAAAGCAGTTGGAAGACATCAGTGCAACACGGATCTTTCCTTTCGCTTTAGAGTGTTACTCAGTGAGCTTAGAAGTCAAAACATACTGTATGCCCTCAAATATCTGTCCCACAATCGCACATTGGTAGCAGTTGCAAGCTTCTCCTTCCGTAATGAAGTTCTCTAATTTGCTATCATCTGAAAACGGGTCCCCAATCGACAGACAGGCTAATGAATCTTTCCTCAGATTACTATCTCCTTGTCTACGTTTAGCCCTTGAGCTCTGGGCACCAGCCCTACGATCAGCCTACGCATTCAGGTTGACATCCCTCCTTTACAATTCCGTTCATTTGGTCAATGGCCCAGTTTTTTCTCAATTTCTCATTTTCCTCACTTGCTTCCCTCCTTCTGTTCCCGAAACCCACTACTTCTTCCAATAAAATCTCAAAAAGTTAATCACCACAAAAGGTCTCTTCTTCCTATCCACTCTTTCGCACTTTTTCCATGTTTGTCTCGACCTGCAGAGCCTCGATCTTTTATTAAATACGTACGATCACTGTTGGAATGAAATCTCATACATTGCTAGCTAATGAATAATGATATTCTCTCCCACAACCGGATCCAAATCGGGCTCCAAAAATAGCTACGCTTTCTCCATCAAGGGAAAAAACTCATCCTTCATAACTTTCTCTGCCATCTATTTCTGCTTCACTCACCTCTCTCTTCTCCCTTTCACCCAGTCAATTCCTCCTTCCTCTCTCCAAGCTCTTTAAGATCTTACTCTTTCAACCCCAATGTTCAGCGCATTCTCAACCATCCCAAACACTTCAACCTCTCCTCTATCTTCAATTGTCTTCCTCTAGAAACTTGGTCACATTGGCTTCCTGGAACACGATGCCATAGATTTAACAACCAACAGTCCGGCTCTCCTCCTCGATCACCGACCCTAAAATTTTCATAGTCTCTGAAATCAAAGTCACTGATGACGTCATTAAGCATGACAAAATAACGGGGCAGTTTTTTGGCGCAATTCTATTGTGAGTAGTATGCCAGCCAAAAAAACATAAAGAAACCGCGACGGTGTTGCAACACTGGTCCCAATCTCACGAGCTTACAAAATGCTGAAAATTCAAGTTCCCCTTAATGTGGTACAGAGAACATAATTATAGAAGAACAGAAATATAAGGGAGATGAAGAAAATCGAAGACCTTTTTTAAACTTATCGATAACCTATCGAAGACCTTTTTAATCTATGGATTACCTATGGATCTATAACAGCTACCTAAAATTGTTTGCTACCTGAAATCTATTGCTAGGGGCAAACTGTTGTTTTCAGATCTGTCATTTTTAAATCTGTCGCTCGATTTTTGGTGTCCGATTTTGGTGTCGCTTTTTCAATTTCGTACCTAGCGTATAGACGTGTTCCACGTCAAAAATTTGTAACGACTTGACTCTTCATCTCTCGAGAGAGTAGTTGGTAAGTCAAAATTCTAAGTAAATAGGTGCGGCAATCCCTAGACAATAGGGCCCTGAAATTAATGGTACTTGCTTTACAATTACATTAGTCTTACAGCAAGGAAATAAATATGCTATCATTACTCTTTCACGTTCCCCTGCCATCAGTCCAACACAAGAGTCAGGCCACGAGTATGCAATATGATGTAGGAAAAAATCCTTGTATATTTCATTTTTTCAAGAGTTATACACACACACAATACATATGTATTAATGTATTATTTAGTTCTAAAAATTCTAGAGAAGCTGTGTTCCATACGATCCAATTATTTCTGCGTCGACAACTTCACGTTCTTTTTCATTCAACTCCCATTTCGAATAAAATCTCATTGAACAACAGTGGAAAATTCTGTTAAATTTTATCTATAGGGTAACACTGAAATATTATCAATTTTCTACTACATAGAAGTCTAAAGTCTAAACGTCAATTATAAATAGTGAGTCAGCTGATTAAAATACTCTCTTAATGTTTGCGAAGTTACTAATTGTTGAGAAGTAGAGATTACTCTTTTCATCATCGACGAGACAAAGAAATAGACGAATTTATCTTGCATTAATGACCATTATGAGGAGTTCATTTGAATAACAGGTAAGCTGGTACGTTCGTAATATAAATGTCTCATATATTCAGACGATGTTTGTAAATTGCTGATTCTGCGCGTATCGTTGCAGATCACAATATTGAGAATGTGTTTTCAATTTTCATTCCGTAATAATCGTGTTTCTGTTTTAGAAACGAGATTATAATCCATTCATTTGTTGTAACTTCATTACGAATTCATGTCTCATCAGCATTTGTTGTGCAGTTGTATACTTCGTACACGTCTCTGATAAATCCTCAAAGTGATGTTGCGCAAAAAGTGATCGTATCTATTATCGGTTTGATTGCTCGGTGGTATTCATCTCGCACCTCGAAAACATCATTTTGAAGCGACGAAAGACACCCTAGTAAGTGCTCAAAATTTTGATGACTGTGTGTGGAATAAGTCCATTTCAAGTATACAGCGACGAGCTATCTCATAAATATCGTTTTTGTAGGAACGGACGCGTTCTTGTAGATTCCATCTGGCGCTTTGCAGTGATCTAAGTGACTGACAATGGCTCGAGAACCTGTTTATCTTAATGTTTATGATATGGTAAGCTATCACTTTTGCGTGTTGATTGTTGAATTATTGTCATAGCCTTCGGGTTAATATCGATTGTTTTCCTACTTTCAAGTATTGGATTAACGAATACACAACTCCTATTGGATTGGGTGTCTATCATTCCGGCGTAGAAGTTTATGGTGCTGGTTAGTACGCTATTTTTACTAGTACTAATAGTAATCATCTTGTCAGTCGTATTGAGAATTCTGGCCTCGTATTTCTGGAACAATGAATACAGCGAAAAGAAGAACAAAAGCAAACGTCGATCATAAATTATGTATTTTCTGACCTCGCTAACCTTTCGTTAATTTACAGAATACGCGTATGGAGGACATCATCTTCAGTGTTCCGGAATTTTTTCTATTCAACCGAAGGACGTGATAGAATTGGGCGCACAATTTCAATTTCGGTTAGAGAAAAAAATTCTCCCATGCAAAGATCTGGAATCTCGATCGTATAATAAAGGGCAATGATCAATTATTATCCTTTCTTTCAGAGAAACAATTCTTATCGGTTACACAGACTTCACGGAGTCGGACGTAAAGAGAATTTTGATCGAATTAGGAAAAGAATACCGAGGCGATCGATATCATTTAATGAACAAGAATTGTAATCATTTTTCTGGTGCATTCACGCAGGTATGGAAACATTCGTCTATTGTTGAAAGACTTGTGAGAGCAGTTGCACCAATTCTGTATTGATAGTAGGAAATCGAAGGCTCACAATGCATCAATATACTCGATTCCCCTACAATTAGAAACTCAACTTCGATTCGTTCACCTTTTCATTCTACATTCTGTGCTCCGCGATCACCCTATCTTTGTTTATTCCTTCTCGTCATCGAGTATCGTAAAATAGTGCATTTTCACTCATCCCTGAGGATCCATCCTCATTCGTTATCCACGGAAACAAAATAGTCAACCAAGTGTCCATCGAATCTTAGCTCTTTAGACTCTTTCCATGTGAACAGCCGCGTACGCCGAGTCATCATCCGCCAGTTGTTTACAAACAAAACATTTACTCAAAACAAACTCGTAACAATTAACTCATATCTTTATCTTGTTTGGATTGCGTTTAGAGAGGATCGTTCTCATCCGTTTGTACATGTTTGTTCAATTTCATAATTCACGCCGGCTTATCAACTCGCTAATTTTTTCTCACCTATTCATTACGTAATAGAGAAGACAAAAAACTTCTTTATTTGTCTGTCATTTTGTACACAACTGTAGTCCAAACTCTTCCAAATTCATGACTGCTCTTATGATCTTTTTTCTTTCTATCTCCTGTGTTTTTGTTTGTCTTCGTAAAGGATTTTTTAGAATTCCATTATTCTGAGAACCTTTTAGCTTACTCATACGATTTTTTGTATTTCCGCAGATATTAAGTGGTCAAGATATTCCCTCGTGGGTAAATAGATTAGCGTATTTCAGTTCCTGTGTTCCGTTTTTGCAAAGGTGTCTGCCCCGAGACTGGTTCACCCCAGCAACAGCAGCGCTACAACAGTCAATAAACACACATAATAAACCGGAAGCTCCTGGAACGTAAACTTGTAAAAATTTGTACGTAAAATAGTCGCCAAGTCGAATCGTACGGTCTTCGGAGACATTTTCTCAATCTTTTACATTATTATTTATATGAATAAATGAATCGGATTAACTCGATAGAGAACGTTGAGGGGAGGGAATGTTCGCGCAAATTTCTTAATTTTGTACGACGTACAAATCCTGGTGTTCGCCATAGTATTTCAAGTATCATAAATGAAATATTTTAATATTATGTTACTGTTAAGTTATTTAGAAAATTTGATAGTTTTTAAGAAGAATATTGATTTTTTCGTAATTATTTTATTATTGTTGAATTGTTGAACGTTGTTTTCCACCCTAAATTTATACGATTTTTATCTTATTATTCTTCTTCCGGTTGGATTAGGTTATTTTATTCACTGTTTTACGAGACTGATATCAATACTTTTTCTTTCTTTTCTCCATACACTAGCTGTTTTTATTTGCGCGAACAGCAGCCTAATAATTTACAAGAAAGAGAATTCACTGCGAAGCGATTGCTTCTAAAATAATGCTTTTTGAATGTATTCAAAGCGACACATTCCATTTGCAAGTTAACTTCATCGTATTGCGTTATAAACTTAAGTTCTTCTCAATTTGTGAACGATTAAATTCTTGATTTTTTATTATTACTCTGTGATTAAAAAATTCATACATTGAAATCAGCCTCTCAAATTTTGAATTTCAAATATTTTACTTTTGAGCTTAAACCAGTGGCTTTTTGGTATACTATATTTTTTGATCTGCTTTTAATTTTTATTTATTTATATTTGTTTTATTTTTTAAATTTCATCGTTTGTTATGTGAATGTGTATTGTTTATCAGTGCTCATGAAGTTGACTTCAATGTTTTTCATTTGTCCCTCTTATTCTATCTTTTTTTCTTTTTCAATTTTACATATTGTATGAGTACTTAATGTAGTAAGGATAAGTTTTATAATGAAGGCAACTTCAATAGTGTTTCATTATATGTAATAAACGAGGATGGTGAAATTTGTGAAGTTACCATTCTAGTGTCAAATTTTCTGTTTCAAAAGCGAGTTATTTACGTATAAATGATGTGCCAACGCAGCTTTCTAATTCGTCTACATTTATTACATCGACTTCTTAAATTACAAAAATGTAGCAAAACTCTTGTACATATAGCTTTCATATTTCATCTTCTGAATTCTTCAATATTGAATGTTATTGTTCTTTCTCTTCCGCTTTAGCTTTCCATATCTTCTAGCACTTAATCGCTTGCCTCTCGATTATTGATCTTTGTAAATGCTGTATGGAGCGCGATTCATAAGATGTAAACAATGAGATTGAAAAGTATTGACATTTATATCATTACAATGTTCTGTGGTTGATGCGTTTTTTCGATACCTGTATTACGGACGACTGAGAAGATGTTAAACGCTTGAAACAGAAGAAGAATTTACGTTTATAATTAATCAATGGCTTTCCGAGTATGGATTACTGATGAAGAATTGTAGTGCGTTCTTAAAGGACAAGTGTACGATCTAGAAATGTGACAGTCAGAACGATCGCTACATATTCGTATTCGATAAACTCTACCGTTAACGTAAACATTTGTATAATTCGCCTTCCTGGAAATCTGTTCGAACGCAAAATTAAATAGAGCCGACTAATCATGAATTATCGCGATCGACACCTTTCCTAGTTTGCTCATAAGTAATAACCAATATTAAAATTAATCGCCAATCCTATAATTCTCGATTATGACATAAGGCGAAGAAAGTAGGGACACTCGCATCGTAGAACTTGGTAATTTTTCAATCGACGATTATCATTGTTTGTCGCGTGGTATAACTTTATCGAGTTCTCAATACTCCGTGTTTTCTCCAGTATTACAAATTGGCGCCCGTCAAATTGTGAATTTTAAATTTTCGTTTTCCGTAATACCGCTGTTTCGAAAATAATTTCAATAGAAAATTAGAGAAACTTCGCGTCTTCGTTTTTCGTCGCTCGCTCATTGCAAAGTATTCGAACTTGAAAACTATGCGCAAAACCGTGACTATTATAAGCGTTCTAGTAACATGGAATGATACGCCCAAATTCGGTTAACTAAAATTTATTAACATTCATCTTATTAAACAATAACATATCTTAACAGTATCGTGCGGTCAGCATCGTGTGGTCGCAAACTCGTAAGTTATCTGCAAAAAGTGAGTACAAATATCGATTAGTATGGTGCTCTCGAAAGCATTCTCAAATATTCTTTTTATTACAATTCCTTCTTAACTGATCTTTTCATATGTCCGGTCACTCCTCAATTTATAAACTCCGAACTGACCCGGTAAACATTATCTCAATAGTATCCCGGGTGAGAGGGCAGCTGGGGAATTAAAAGGTTACCTTGCCGCCATCTTAGAGATAACCTAATTTTACCCTCTGTTTTCTCAATAGTATCCCGGGTGATAAGAGGGTGGTTGGGGAATTAAAGTGTGACCTTCAATGGTGTATTTACGGGGGGTTTTGGGGACAACCCCCCCCCCTCTCGGAGGACCTCCAAAACCCTAAAAAATCAAAAAATCAACAATTTCAACTAACCGATGATTTTTTGACATGTTTCATGTCTTTTTTGACACCTGGTGCACTATTGAAAATTTGCGAGTACTACCCCCCACCCCCCCCACAATAATGGACTTGGAAAATTTTTGAGAATTACCTGGGAGGTTATCCAGTAATCAAAAAAAATTAGATAAAAATCAAATTTAATTAAAATTAAATTAAATTAAATTAAATTAAATTAAATTAAATAAAATAAAATTAAATTAAAAATGCCGTGCGCGTGCAAATTTATACTCTGGACTGATTCAGAAATCTGCAAGTACCACTTTTTGAGTAAAAATAAAATAAAAATAACTCGAAGCACAACCGGATTAAACTCTATACGTCGAACGTGGTTCAACTTTTGATTGTGTATCTCAAAATACAGTACATGTGTGTTTAATCCAGTTGTGCTTCGAGTTATGCAGTCAAAAATGGGACAACGTACGACTTATAGAGTCTTTTCTTTTATTTTAGAAAAAATTCGCATATGAACAGCTATATTTTTGAAAAACGGCATAACTCGAAAATACATCGTAATTCAACTCTTTAACTCGAAACTACAGTACTCGAAAAACCCTATAAGTCGAAATGCTGTGTGTTTCCCTTCAGATTCGACTTACAAAGGTTCCACTGTAACCGATAAGCTTTTTTTTTTTACTGCTCAATGAAAATTTTTGAACCCCTCCCAGAAAGAGTTTCCAAATACGCCACTGGTGACCTTAACGCCATTTTAGAGAAGACCCAATGTTACCTTCTGTTTTGACATGTTCATGTCTTTTCTCTATCCCCTGAATCTCGAAAATGCGTCTGGGCGTCTGTACAAGTATAATAAATGTGACCCTGTCTACAGAAACCCACCTTAAGAAAAAAACTTCGATCAGGAGAAAAGTATCTTTATCATGAGAGTCATAGATACCTTCCTATTGATCGAAGTTTTTTCGTTAAGGTGGGTTTCTGTAGACAGGGTCACAAATAGTATTACGCAGTTCATGAATGGTATTATACTATCATGAAGGTACATACAGTATACTGGAGGTGAACTAGATGAGGACCTCTTGTATTGTATTAGTTTTATACTAGCTTTAAACTTGGATTATACTAGTTTCAAACTAGACATGCTTTATACTAGGTTTAGGAATCCTGTATACTGTATCAAAGCAATTAGGCCCCCTTCTTGGTCTAGTACAAGTCTAATTTAGAATAGAATCCAAAGAAATTGGTTTATAGTAGCTTTATGATAGTTACTCTGCCCTTGAACTAGACATAATAGACATAAAAGACCCCCCCTTTCTTTCTCAGTTTATATACAAGGTTTATACTAGCTTCATGTTGGCTCCGCCCCTTCAATGAGCTACTTATACAACGCTTCAATTCTCTAGTATAATAAATAGTATTATACAATTAATACGGTCCGAAACATTACGGTTACACATATTGTAAGATACTCAAAAGAGTAACGAAATAAAAATTTACAGATACCGCAGATAAACAAAGGATCTATCTATGCCCGATGATGGTTCTTTAACCGAAAGATCTCGCGTCTTCCTTTGTTTATCTGCGGTATCTGTAAATTTTTATTTTGTTACTCTTTTGAGTACCTTACAATAGTATTATACAGTTTGTGACCTATACTAGGAATATACTAGTCTTGAACTAGACTCACACTAGACCAAGAAGGGGGTGAAAATACCCTAAAGTAGACTTATACTGGACCATGAAGAGGACGAACGAGCGGAGCGAGTGAGTCTCCAAAAGTAATTAGCCTAAAATACCCTAAAGTAGAAATAGACTAGACCAAGAAAGGAATTGACCAAAAGCTATCAGCCTAGAGCAGACTTATACAGTGAGCCCTCCAAAAGCCATTAGCCAAAAATATTCTAAAGAAGGCTTATACTAGACCACGAAGGGGGCAAACGAGTGGAGCATTCTACCTCATAGAAGACATGAAACATGATCTTTATTAATTTGGCTACGCCAGAAAATCTTTTTCCAATAGTACCCCGGGTGATAAGAGGGTGATCAGGGAATTAGAGGGGAAGTTTTTCTTAGTCGCCTCAAAGCACTAATATTGCCCTGTAGTTTCCTTCACCAAGGGCTACAGAAAAGCAATTTTTGGGTTAAATTGGTCTTTGAGGCCATCTCCTAAAAATTCTTGAAAGTTTGCTCCACAACAGAAGTGCACAAGTCTTGCCAACCCTTCCATTGATCTCGATCCAAAACAATACTAACATCTTGGCATTTCCGATAAAAGCACTTCTCTTGACAAAACAAGAAAAATTCTTGTCTTTTGTTTACAAAATTATCCAAAATTACAACAGTATATCGACGTAGAATTCGCAAACGCTCGCAATTCCGATGAGGAAAAAAATATAGAGTGGAACATTTCAGATCTAGAAACAGCCGTCACAGAGAAAGCTGTAATCGCGACTAATCTATCTAATAAAGAAACCTCTTCTTCACTTCCCATCTCAAGTCAGGCCAATAGCGGTGCCCCTTTGTCGTCTGCTCGCTCCCAAAATATCGCCAAAACACAAGTAGGCGTAGATAAAACAAATATGGGGGATGAGGTCAAAAAATTAGACAAATTAATTCGAACAGTAAAAAATAACCAAGAAAAGTCTATCGCTATTTCGCCTTTTGAAGGACATAAGGACGAAGATGTCGAGGAACACGTATCTAAGTTTGAAAAAATGTGCCTAATAAACAACTGGGACGAAAAAACTAAAATAAATAATAGGGACTGGGTATGGTGTTATGAATGTACATAGCTACTCCACTAGGCAAAGAACCGCTGGAGTCGTTGCAGATGTGTAACTTGTACTTATAAATTTCTATCAGACGGCTCCCTGATGTCAGCGCTATGACCTAATTTAGTGAGTGAGCCCGTCGACTAGTAGTTATAGATTAAGATGCAGAATACTAGATAGGTCAAGAAATATTAATGGAGGGAGATATTACTTTGATCTCAATACTTTTGAGCTATGCGACATCAAGCTTGGGGTGTAGGGGATGTTGCATCACGTCATGAATAACCTTGATCGACTAAATCCAAGTCGAGGTAGATGAATCGAAAGTCAAAATGATTTGTAAAATCGATACATCGGTTTCCATATTATCGATATAATTTAAACCGGTTTGAGGATTCGTAAAGGATGGGAGAACGAGCAGAACGAGTAAGCTCATCAGCTGGTTAGCATAATATACAGTTCATCAGGCTAAGAAAGACTGATGGAGGGGGGAGGCGGACGAGCTTTAAATTATTTAATTTTATACTCAAATGAGTAAGATAAACACAAATACTATAACTGCAAGATTTTTGAAGAACATGGAGCGCTTTCGGCTAATAAGCCGTTCTCAATGTATAGGAAGCGACTGAACCCAGGACCAATGAGAATTTCCTCACATTTGGTTCTTGCAAAAATGCCTCCAACTCGACCTGAGGCCAAATTTTGTTAAATTTCGTTTTTATTCGGATAGTGAATCAACTACAAAAAAGTTGGAGAAATTCCTGACGAATAAGTGGATTTGAACGGAGTTGAAGAGGTGGTACGGGCTGACGAACGTCACCACAAGACTCAATTTGTTGGTACATTCTTCATGGTGAGTTCGATCCATTTATTCAATCTGTAAATGATGATTGTCGTGAACTTGAGTCCAAATTAAAGGAAAGAAAAAATCGCAAACTTACCTTCCTTCTGAGTTCTAAGACTAGGGAGGGGCAAATAGATCGTGCTGACGATGTTACTATTCAGCAATTCCAACCGCGAATCATTAATTACAGCCAAACGGAGTTTTTAATTGTACCGAATTGAACCTAATGAAGAAGGGATTGAAGTTTGGCCTCCCCCTCTCAAAAATCAGGAAACTTTGGCAAACGTTGTGACTGATTTAAGGGAAAAGATTAGTCCTGGTGTTAATATCCGGGAAAAAAGGTGCCGAAATGGTCCGTAACATCCCCCTCCACCGTATAAGTAATGCTGTGAGTTGAGGAAGAAAATTAAGGATGAGGGATTGGTTCTTACAAAAGCTGACAAAAAGTAATGCTGTCGTCATTATGGAAAAGTCTTCCTACGTTTCCAAAGTTTACGAGGTACTTGACCAGTGTGGGGCGAAAGAAAATTCCCTTTTCAATTTCCCAAAATTTGTCGAAGAGACTAGAAAAGTCATTAATGACAGTGAAGTCATCATTAAGAGGCCTTCAACAAAAAAGACTATTCTGGAACCGAATCCCGTTCCTCATCCCCTATTTTACGGGTTGCCGAAAGTGCATAAAGAAAATATACGATGCGGCCGGTTGTTTCGTTTGTCCCCCCCCCCCAACTTACTCCCTCGCAAAGTTTTTGGATCGATGGTTTAAATCGCGTGTGGAATTTGCGTCACCCTACTCAGTTCAAAACGCGGGTTCCTTAGCTAACAAATCAAAGGACGAACGCCTCTAAGTTATGCTCCTTTGATGTATTAGGGCATCCCAAAAGCTACAACCCTTCAATAAGTAGGTGAATTGCTACAGAAATTTAATACCCCTCACAATGAATTCAGTGGATTTTTGGATCTTCTAAAAACTTGTTGGACGTCTAACTTTTATAAATTTGGTGGAAAGTAGGAATCCCTCCCTCATTCCGGAGGTTTTTATGTCCAAATTTGAGAAAGACCTATTTGCTTCTGGCCAGGTGTTTTTAAGTCACATCTACTATTGGCACAGGTGCGTTGACGACATTCTTTGTGCGTGGACCGGCTCAGAGGATCTCCTTAGTGAGTTTATCGCTTGTTTGAATAGCCAATACCCTTCCATAAAATTTACTCGGGAAGTTGGTGGCTCATCTATGAATTTTCTGGACTTGACCATATCTATTATTGATGGTGTCCATGATTTCGGTATTTACCGCAAAGATACCTCAACCGATATTGCCGTTTACGAATCGTCTTTCGTGCCTGTTGCTCACAAATTAGCTATATTCAATAGTCTTATACATCGCCTCACTCACATACCTCTGAGTGAGGCCGCATTCCAAAAGGAACTCGCGACGATAAAGCATCTTGCCAAAGTGAACCAGGTAAAAGTGGACATAGACGACTCTACGACCTCCCTCCCCCGAGATCCACTCTCTGATAGAGGGAAACGGTGGATAAAATTACCTTTCCTTGGAAAATTTTCATCGGAGTTGAGCCGAATCCTCCACCCTTTTGGTTTTCGCCGAGCGTATTACAATATTAATACTATCAAGAATTTATTTTTGTCAAATTAAAAGACCCCATTCCGAGGGTTGAGAGGAAAGGGGTTCATAGGATAGCCTGTAAGGATTGTCCCAGTGTTTACATAGGGATGACCAGCCGTCAGCTCCAAATTAGAGTAGACGAGCACATAACACCTTGGGAAAAGAGAAGAGTGGGTGAGTCGGCCTTCGCTGATCATTTGATTGAGAGTGGTCTCAGTTTCAAAAAACAGTCCGCAATCCTTCTCCACAGAAAAAAATCGTACCGTAAACGATTAGCTTCCGAAGAAATTGAAATCTATCGGCATTGCAATAACGGAGACGTCACCGTTTTAAACAGGTACATTCCGGAGCAAGGAATTAGTATACGGGAATAATTCACATTTTTCTGATTCGCGGGTTCAATCATGATCTCCTTCGACTCTACCTATTCTCGTCGGTGCTGAGCTCAGTTGCTTTCTATACATCGAGAATGGCTTATTAGCCGAAAGCGCTCTGTGTTCTTAAAAAATCTTGCGGTTATGGTATTTTTGTTTACCTTACTCATTTGAGTATAGAATTAAATAACGGAAAACCGTAAATTGCAAAACCGAATATCTAATTCTCGTTCTGATGAAGAACACTCGACGCGTTCGGAACGTCAACCAAAATATACGTTTTATGTGCGGGAAGTGCCTCTTTTTATTTATCAATATTTTCACCTTGCACGAAAAAATCAACACACGTACGAATATCTTCTATTAGCTTTGAATTAGCTACCTTCCGAAATAGAGCATGCTTGAATTGTCTCTGCGAGGGAGATATATTAGCTATTGCCTTAACAATTTTGACTTGTTTCATGTCGTCACTGGGTTGCGAGTGCATCCCCCTCCACCCTCATTACTCCGTAGGTGATTCAAAAATCTGCGAGTTCAGTCCGCTCAGTTTATACTCAGTTTAGCTACAGTTTAGCTAGTATAAACCTATAGTATACTATCGCTTGTGTCGCATTTGCAGAACGCCGCCCCTTCCTCCATAGTGGAGTGGGTACGGGTTGCGTATGCCTTTAATTTTGTTTCCTCCAACCTGGAAACGACCCTTTCGGGTATAACTTCAGTGTTCTATAGTATACTATATAAAAGGAGCTACTGGTAGGTAGTCAGTTCATACTCCGACTAGACCTACACTAGACCAAGAAGTGGAGCGGACAAGCGACCCAAAAAAACTAGGAAAATAAGACTCTGAAATCTTTTAATTCAGTATACAGCCTACCCTACTACCCTAGATTAGTATAGAGGATGTAAGGACTATTATGGTATACCCCAGAGGTTAGTATTTTGTTCAACCTCAAAATGTTTCCCTCCTCCCTCTCCGTCTAGTACACCCATGAATATCAAGTGTATGCCTGGTATTTCCTTCGTCTGACAAAATCATCCGAATCACAATCTACTTAAATTCTGAAATCAACGAGCACACCTCCTCTTATCCTAGCCTAGTTTATAGCATGTCAACTTTTATACTAGACCAAAAATGAACTCCCCAAAAGTCATTAGCTCAAAATATTCTAAACTGCACTCATACTACATCAAGATGCGGAGCAAACGAGCGTAGCAAGTGAGCCCCCAAAGCCACGAACTTGAAATATTGTAAACTAGACGTATACTAGACCAAGCCCGCAAAAGCTATTAATTTAAAATATTTTAAATTAGACTTCCTCGTATGTATTGAGGTATAGTACAGATGATACAGATTGCTAAGCGTATCAGTATTCGTTCTGTATAATCCATACACACAACCTCAGGTTAGACTACTACCTCGTCAACCACTCAGACCTAACCCGTGAGCCGTTCAGACAAATATAAAGCATACCAGGGTGAGAATGAAAACGAACCAGTGAAAGTCTCACATCAGTACAGCAGACATGAAACATGATCCTTTTCTATTTGGTTCCGTCAGAAGAATTTTGACATATTTAAAAAAATAAGATGCCATTGCAGAATAAAATGGCAGCGGGAAACCCGCTGCCCCGAGCCCATTTGAGATTCGAAATTCTGCCAAGTCGCCCTTCTATCATATATAGCTCGGAGGTAGGAATTTTTCCAAGTCCACTTCATATCATAAATGGCTACAGTGTTGAAATTTTTCCAAGTCCTTTTCCGTGACGTCATCAAGCTCTCCGTGACGTCATCAAGCTCTCCGTGACGTCATCAACTTCTCTGTGACGTCATCAACCTTCGCGGACGCGCTTGCATAAGTCCACTTCATATATGGCTAGAGTACCAAAATTTTTTCCAAGTCCCTCTCCGTGACGTCATCAACTTCTCTGTGACGTCATCAACCTTCGCGGACGCGCTCGCGCAAGTCCACTTCATATAATATATGGCTAGAGTGTCAAAATTTTTCCAAATACCTCTTTGTGACGTCATCAACCTTTCCGTGACGTCATCAACTTCTCCGTGCCGTCATCAACAGAGTTGGAAAGCCGGAAGATAAAACTTTAGCTTTTGGCTTTCAGCTTTCATTCTGCAATGTAAAACTTTTGGCTTTCAACTTTTCATCCTTTTTCACCCAAAATTCGTCGGCTTTTAGCTTTTAGCTTTTGGCTTTCAGCTTCTTCCTTTGTGATTCTGTTTTTTAGCTTTCAACTTTTGGCTTTCAATACCGGGATTTATTTTTGGCTTTCCGCTTTCAGTTTTTTTTTTCTCAAAATTCTCCGGCTTTTGGCTTTAAACTTTCAGCTTTCAGCTAGCTTTCCAACTCTGGTCACCAACTTCTCCGTGACGTCATCAACCTTCGCGGACGCGCTTGCATAAGTCCACTTCATATATGGCTAGAGTGTCAAAATTTTTTCCAAGTCCCTCTCCGTGACGTCATCAACTTCTCTGTGACGTCATCAACCTTCGCGGACGCGCTCGCGCAAGTCCACTTCATATAATATATGGCTAGAGTGTCAAAATTTTTCCAAGTACCTCTTTGTGACGTCATCAACTTCTCCGTAACGTCATCAACTTCTCCGTGACGTCATCAACCTTCGCGGACGCGCTCGCAAAAAAATTCCTGGGAGTACCCCCAACAGAAGGGATAGCGGGTTCTCCGCTAAAACTCCACAATACTCAGTGAGTAAGTTGGAGGCAAGAATTACAAATGAAGCCGCGAGCGCGCTTTAGGTTAAACAACCATTATCAAGCAAGGGTAAAGAGCGACTCGACGAGGTGGAGAAATTGTACAGTGTAGTAAACTACTCGTATACTAGGCTTATACAAGCTTTATACTAGGTCTAGGAATCCTGTATACACGGTATCCAGTCCAAAGCTATACTGGGCTATTCAAAGAAGAGGCTTGTATAGCTTTGGACTGGGTACAGTGTACAGGATTCCTAGACTTTTTTTTTTTAATAGTTTTATTCCCTATTATCCCCCACTGAGTATACAAAGGCAGTGCTCAGTGGGAGGTAGAGAGATTCCTATTGCTACTAGCACCCCTCATATGTACCAAAGGTTTATCAATGGGGGTGCTAGGAACTCTTATGCCTAAGGCTAAGTTATATAATATGTTGCTATTGATTAGATGGTAAGTGAGTCTATGGTATCTTATGCTTAGAGGGCTAGTGGGAGCTCTTATGCTGAAGGCTATGGATGGCTGGACATGGATTGCCTTAGTTCAATCTTGCGTGCCGAGAGGCCATTAGCATTCCATGGGAGGATTTTTGTGGTTTGACGTGTAGAGGAAGCTTGGGTGGGGTGCGCCATTATGATTTTGTACCTATTGACTTCGAACCTGTTATATTGACTAAAATAGTTAGCATTTGGTCCATGCGTTCACCTAGTTTAGTGAGCTGCAGAGTGAGATTTTCAAATAGCTTCTCTAGCTGCGTAAGACGGTTGTTGACGGTTTGATCAGAAGTTCCAGCAGTCTCAGCGTAGGAACGAGGTGGTTGAGTTTGCCTCTTAGATATGTTTGCGTTATTATTGGTTTGACTGGAGGGGAGGAAGATTTTGGTTTTCACGAGTTTTCAACGGTGAGTTTCTATTTTTTGTCAATTTTTTGTATTCGGGGCACCCTCTACAGTTTGCTGTATGGCTTCCACCACAAAGGCCACATTTGGGGGGCACGTCACGTTCTTTTGTGCATACTCTATTATCATGTTCCTCGCCACATTTCACACAGACAATGGGGAGGGCACAATATGTTCTTGTGTACCCATATTTCTGGCATCGCTTACACTGCACAATGTCACAATAGGGCTGGGGAGCTTCAACGCGAATAATTGTGTGCAGCAGGGTCTTTAGTTCATAGATACTTTTATTGTTATCTTTTGGTTCGAGATCAACAAAGAATAGCGGGAGCGGTTCTTCAGTGCTCCAATGTCGGATATTAACAATATTTCTGACCTCATGCCCATTGTCATTTCCTCAACGTCTGTCGAGCTGTGGAGATTTCTAATCACCACCTCAAATGCTCGATCTATTTTGACTTGGATGCCATTCTCGGGTAACTTTTCGACCAGAGCCCTGAATTCATCCGAAGTTTCAACTATAACTTTTGGCCACATTATTGGCAAGCGATTTTGTGAGAAGAGTATCTGCGTTAGTGAATTCAATACCTGAGAAACCAACAACGCCTCGTATGAAGATTGGGGGTGGTTTGGGTTCTCTTTTCTTCTCTTCATCGCCGGTTTGTTCATCTTCCATGGATAGACCCTGGAATTGATTCCTTGCAGAAAGACTGGACTTTTTTTGCGTTTGCTCAGGGGAGTTTCCACTGGAACTGACGTCACGACCCTTTTTTCTGACTGACACCGTCTGCCATTCGTTGATTGTGAGCTTTTCCACGGAAATTGTGAAGTCTGTGATTGGCTTTTGCTTTAGCTGAGTCTGAGTCAGGGCTGATGAGGTTGATAAGTTCACTGTATCAGTGGATTCATTGCTGTATGCGTCCTTCGAGTTCATGGTTACATCAGTCGTAATATCCCTATTTTTTGATGCATTCACTTGATGACCGTTGACCTCTGTTTGCGAATGGATTCCCGACATGTTTACATTTTGCATGGGATGGTATGGGCGGAATGCCCGCTCAACGACAACAGTATTAGTGTTAACATTAACGACGGCACCTTCTGCTCTTTTTCCCGGAGACCTAGTACATATACTGTATCCAGTCCAGAGCTATACTAGGCTCCTTTACACCACAGATTAATTCCAAGAAGAGGCTTGTATCAGTTTATACTATCTCTACTTGGATTATCCTGGGAGGCTGATAACCAATACAGTATATGAGTGCATGGAGCATTGCATATCTAGTTACTTGAATGAGCTATTTTAATCAGGTTATCAAAGCTGCCAGATCTATGGATTTTCCATCCCCGAAAAAATGGGGATTTTTCTACGGATTTTGCGTAGAGGGCGGATTTCTTGGGCTCAAGGGGAAAGTACCGCAGTCGCTTGAAAGAGAATTACTTTTCTCCGAGTCATTATTTCAAAGTAGACTTGACCAAGAAGCAAGGCGAACGAGCAGAGCAAGTGAGCCCTTTCAAAGCTGTCAGCCTAAAATATTCTAGGGTAGACTCCAACTAGACCTTGCGAGTGAGTTCCCCTAAAGCCTGAGCCTAAAATATTCTACAGTCGACTCATACTAGACCAAGAAGAGGAGCAAACGAGCGGAGTGAGTGAGCTCCCCAAAAGCTGTTTGCCTAAAATATTCTAAAGTAGACTTATACTAGACCAAGAAGGAAGGATGGACGAGCGGAGCATGTTATAAAAGACATGAAACATGCGATCTTTATTTATTTGGCTAGGCCAGAAAATTAAAAAAAATCTAAAGATGATCTTGTGCGACATCTTATGCATCCTCGAAGCTGTTCTGGAGCCAATTTCTTCGTAAGTGCGGTTTTAAAATTCCTCTGGAGCTTCTTCGAACTTATATTGATCAAGTGACGTGTAGGTAGAGCACTAATATTGAAAAGATTTTTCAATACTCTGGAGCTGTCGTACAGTCAATTTCGTATAACTCTGCATCCCACAGGGAACCTGTTGTATGAGAAGGGAGGGGGGGGGGGTCGAAGAAAATTTACGGGTGCCGCGCCGTCCGGCATACTTGGGACTCAGAAAAAGCCATTTTCTGGCAAAAAGTGGGACTTGGAAAAAATTAAACCTCCGAGCTGTGGGTGATAAGAGGGTAACTTGGAAAATTTTGATTTTTGAGCAATGGGCAGACCTGCCAGATCTACGGATTTTTGGTCTTCGAAAAAAAGTACAAATTTTTCTATGGATTTCTTGCGCTGAAGGAAACAGTATCTTAGACACTCCTAAGAAACATACCTTTCTCTTGGTCGTTAAAGGCGAATATCGCTGTCTCCCCTTACATAGAGTCGATCAAGGAAAAAGTACCTCGACCACGAGTATCAGAGACACTTTTTCTCCTGATAGTTATTCTTGGGTCAGTGAAGGTTTGTGAAAATCCATTTTCGGGTCTTAGAAAAAATGGCGAGTACGGATTTTTAAAAATATGCTGCCAGATGATAATTATTTCCAAAACTCCGTATCCACTAGATTTCTACGGACCGACCAATTCATCAATAACGATCAGGAGAAAGGTATCTCTCATACGCGTTACTGAGGTGCTTTTTGACATGCTCCATGTCTTTTCTTTACCCCATAAATCTCGAAAATGCGTCCGAGTGTCCGCACGGATGACCTTGGGACTTGGAAAATTTTCAACGTCGAACCTCAGCTCGAACCCTGATTCCGGAATTCGCGTCCGGGCGTTTGAACGGTTCTCTTAGAATAGGAAATGGTATTATACTATCATAAAGGCAGAGCCGGATTTTGGTCTGCTGCCGCCCTGTTCACAATTCTTTTTGCCGCCCCTCAAATAAAAACATTTTTGCTCGCTAAGCTCGCGATTTACTGTTCAAGGTAATGGGAGGGGAGAAGGGAGGAGGGGTGTTGGCCAAAAAAAAAAAAACGGTATTTTCAAATAATTGGAATAATTAATAAAACCGGTAGCTTTGAAAGAATCGGTTAAACTGGATTTTAATGGGAGCTTAAAAATTTTACACTTTTGCCACCAGGCGCGCTAAAAGCGTGGCTTCATAGAGGTTCCGGAGCGTAATGAACTTGTGTCTTGTCAACTTGTTGTGGTGCTCTAGAATTTTTCACTTCAAGCAACAAGATTACAAAAAAGAAAATTAAGGCTATATTGCAGGTTTGCAATGGCAGCGGGGAACCCGCAACCTCCCGCGCTTGCAATCACGTTTGCGCGAAAATGCCCCCTCAGAAAAAGAGTTGGCTGGGCTCTTCTTAGTATACTGCATGCTAGGCCTGATATAATGAAGGCTAGAAATTGGAATTTTTCCAAGTCCCTGAAGTAGGTCAAGATCAAGGTCATTGATGACGTCATAAAGCATCCCGGCTGGAAGTTGAAATTTTGTCGTCCCTATAGTAGGTCAAGGTCATTGATGACGTCATAAAGCGTCACATGTTACGTCACGTCACCGCGGACATTGCCTGAGGATGTAGGCTCCCTAACAAAATGGATAACGGGTTTCCCGCTAAAAGACAAAAAACAATTAAAACAAAAGAAGGTTAAAAACAAACGCCAAAAGTCAAAACGCGCAAGTTGCAGGCTAGCAACCTTGCAGTTTCAACGCTCCGAGTCACTGACCGCCGCTCTCTATCAAATCAGCAAAATAGGTTCTTAGATATAGGAAAGCACCTATTTTGCTGATCGGTTCATCACGGGCCACGGAAGAGGTCTGTTTCACGATACCCGAGAGCGTGATTGAAGATGAGTTCAAAACAAAATACGAATACAAGATAACAAAGGACTTGATTAACCCAAATTGGGCAAATGAAATACCGGCCATGAAAATCAGGACAAACTTAGAATTCCAGAAAGACATAACAACGGATATAGTAATAAAAAACATGAATACTGATACAGACCTGATCAGTTACTGTATATATCTTTCAATAATCACATTTAGAATAATAATTAGCCTCATCATAATAATAATAGGATATATCACGCTACAACTCACAAGAGAGAAAAACGACCTAAAAAAGTGCCTAAACGAAATAAAAAGAAAAAACGAAGAACGTGAAAGGAACCTTGAGCTCGCATCCTTAATAAAAAAAATAGACTAATGTAACCCATTACTTCCTTCCCTATAATAACTATACATGAATATACCGCATATTTATCCACTCTGTCAATACCACACTTATTCAATTCAAAAATAAGAAAATAAACTTACGGCTCCCTAGCGGGCCTCGGAGCCACCGCAGGCCACCCTTAAAAGCAGAATGATTCGATCAAGGAAACGTATAACTTTTTCAATTCGGTCCATCTTCAGTGTTCAGCAAAGGGAGCAAGCAAATGGGAAAAACAAATACGGCCGAAGTATACGGTATCAAATAGCAAGTGGACAAATGGTGTAGGATCGTAAACCCTCCGTTACAATATTAATTTTCACGCAATATTTACAAATAATCCCTACATAATAAAAACAGATAACCAGTAAACCTAGGCAAATTTGTATAGCCCTAATCGCCAAGCTTAAGAACAATAGATCACTTACATGCATTTGTTGTTTACGAATAACTCCATTTATTTCAACAATCAATTTAACCGCTAGAATTAAGTCATAATGTTTGTATTTATCCATAAGCGCTTATTTTACCACATTCCCTGTGCAACTGCACACCCGGTAAACCCTCCGCTGCATAGAGGTGTATATGTTACAATATACTGGAGACGAACTAGGCGAGGGCCTTCCCTTGTACTGTACTACTTTTATAATAGCTTTATATTAGGATTATGATAGAGAGCGGAGCGAGTGAGCTCTTGGAAGCTAGTAGCCTAAAATATTGTAAACTAGACTAATACTAGACCATGAAGGCCGCGAGTGAGCCTCTAAAAGCTATTGGCTTGAATTCTAAGGGAGACCCTTACTAGAAGGGAGAACGAGCGGAGCGAGTGAGCTCTTGGAAACTAGTAACCTAAAATATTGCAAACTAGACTCTCACTAGACCGGAGGCCTTAAAAGCTATTGGCTTGAAATCTAAAGGACACCCAACTAGACCAAGGAGGGGGGGTGAACGAGCCCGAAATACGCTGCTATGGAATCTATCAATTTAGTATACAGAACCGCGAGTGAGCTACCCGAAAGCTATTAGCTCAGAATACCCAAACTGGAACTATACACTAAGGAGAGCTCTCTGAAAGCTCTTGAAATAGTTCAAAGTGGACTCATAAGTATCAGTCCAAGGAGGAAAGTGAGCTTCTTGACAGCTATTAACAAACTGGGCATATACTAGAGCAAGGAGGAGAGCGAACGAGCATGGAAAGGGAGCTCCTCTAAGACTATCAGCTCGAAATTTTTTAAAGTAGGCGTCTACCAACCCAAGGAAGGGAGCGAACGAGTGGAGCGAGTGAGTTACCCAAAAGCTATTAGCTCAAAATACCCTAACTGGAACTATTCCTCTACCAAGGAGGGCTACCTAAAAAGACGTGAAACATGATCTTCATTCATTTGGCTCCGTCAAAAAATTTTGAATCAATTTTTCAACATTGTGGATTACTCTTGGAAAATTGTCATTCCCTTCTGAACCTCAGCCTAGTTCACTACATGTTCTCAAACAATTTTTTCATGCGTTTACCGCCTTCTATTCTCCATTACATATATTTTGCACGGGGCAAACGTATCAAATATCTGTGAAAGACTTGGATTCCACTCAAACTTCCATTTTTCTGTCAACCATTAAGATGATCATATCGATGTTGGGTAAAGTCGGAAGAATTTCATTTGGAACGTTTGAAACATCGAAGACACAAAAGAAAAACTACTTCGAGTGAACTTAATTTCTTTTTTATTTTTAAAATTAACAAAATTTACAAATACAGTAAAAAGTTTTTTTGTTTTTTCTCTTTTTCTCAATACGCGGTGGGTAAGAAACAGAACGGTATAATTTTGATTACAAGTACATAATATTATATGTCAAATGAAAGTTAAACATGTTATTAGGCCAATACCACGAGTTAAAATTTTTTAGCCTATTGTAAGAAATAACAAAGGAATGAGAAAAACACATGTACATAATAAGCGCGCGTCTCCCCGCAGTACAGTACGTAATCTCATCGTTGGCACATAAACATGGTTCAAAATTCATATCTATTTTCTCCGTTTCATTTCCAAAAATGATTATCGATTTTACAGCTTAATAATATAAGAATGAATCTTTCAAATATTTTTCCGTTTTGTCTAATGAAATTGGGTTGAAGTGTCGGTGGACTCCTGCAGTTGAATTTTCCCTTTAAGAAATGTGCGAGTCCTGAAAACATCGGATGAAATTCGGCCGTGAGAGGAAAAATAGCGGTGAGATTGATTTTGGATGCGCAGTTTCTCGGAATCTTCAGACGAAATAAAACAAACAGACAAAATTTTCAGAACTTGGGTCATAATTTTGTTATGAGCATCACTACAAAATTATGGTGAGATAAATTTTGTTTCAAGATGGATCTACAAGTAAGACTCAATGAAAAAAAAAATTTGGGACAATATTTTTGTGGACACGGAAGCGAAACCTGACATTCTCATTTCCGCAGCATTTTTCTTTATCGCAGCGAAATCACAAACGAACCAATAAGAGGGGAAAATTTTGTAGAAGAGGAAATAAAAAAAACAGGAGTTACTACCATAAAACCAATATCAAGAAGAAAAAGGAAAAACGAATAAATTCTTTTTTTCTTTACCTCTATTATGGAAACTAGAAAAAAATACTATAATACAAAACGCGTTCCTTTCATTGAAACAATAACAGAAGAAAGAGGGAAAAAACAAACAAACGAAAATCCTACGTTGCACCAGTAAGAAAAATTTCTGAAAGTAAGAAGGAAAGGAATCTACTACCTGAGGTTTTCTAGAAAGTTCTAATCGAAAATGCTTCACTTTTCAACGATGATAGGACACAATGCAAAGAAAGAAAAACATGATTTTTTCTTCGCGAACGAAGAGGAAAAATAAATACGAGGCAGTAACTTATCAAATACGAGGTATAGAGTAATTGATGCGATTGGCTTATGATTCTTCCTTCTTCCAGTCTCTCACACCGCAGCGATTTCGTAACTTACTGCTCAAGAAAAACGGACAGGAAAGTAAATAATAAGCTTTTGTACGATAACTTAGCCTTACAATATAAATGTCAGTATATAGAAAAAAACAATAGTATAAACGAACGAGGAGTTAAATAAGAACAATTTCAAAATTTACAAAAATGTAGGTACTGTACAATTGCTGAACTTCCGTGAGTTCAAATATTATAGAAAAAAGTTCGATTTAAAAAAAAAAAAAATTTTTTCCCATTTAATATTATATAAAAAAGGTTGTAACACTTGTACTCCATAGAATAAAACGTAAAACAAATTAAGGAAGTAATAACGATGATAACGCTAAAAAAATCTTTTGATTCTGAATAACCATGATTTCACGATTAAAATTAATATCTAACTGTTCTACACGAAAAATAACAGTAATAATATTTTTATCATTATAAAAACAATAATATAAGACTTAAAACGGAAAAGAAAACAGAAAATGGTATTTAAAAGAAAGAGATAGAGAGAAAGAGAGGGGAAGGGGGAGAAGAATAAAATATATAATAGAATGTCCTCGTTTAAAACGAAGTAATTGATGAGCAATATAAAAGGGGGTGGGGAGGGGGGAAAACTGATGATATAAAAATGGTAATCGATTCGAACAGCTAAAATACGGCAATTATAACCAAAAATAAATCATAAGAAAACAAAAATTTAAATTTAAAAAAAAAAACGCATCGAAGAGAAAACTAAAAATTAAAAATGAGGACGATAATACGTTGTATTTAATCACCCTATACATTTGTACCGGACGCATGCCGCATTTACGTTCTGAGATCTTCAAACGAATTCAACGTCGCCAATGTTTTCTTTATCCTCAGCGCCGTCAGTCGAGCGGCCGCATTGTGGTACCAACATTCTTTCATCACTCTCGTTATAACGTCCAAAGGCTTAAAACAAACATATCGAATACGAATGATTAACACGCACTTTTGAGAAAGAAAAGCAGTATTCAGTATCACCTACCGGACAGGAATGCCATCTAAGCGGTATTTTCGGCCGTTCTCGCTCGATACACACGACCTTTTTCATTTCTTCGATAGTCGGATCCGACGGAACCGAATCGTAAAATGGTAACTGATACTCTTCGTATGCGCCGCACACATTACAACGTCGAGCAATCTCCCACAATATCAAACCGAATGCGTACACGTCTCCTCTTTTGAACGCGTCAAAATGATTCACATTTATCGTCTCTTCTAAAACCTGCGTGAAAAACGATCAAACGTACCACAATTAATACAGAAACACACCTACCCGTTACAAGTTTTTACGAAATTGTAAATTTGTCAATGTCAAGATCGTCACGTGAACACCTTTTCAATAAAATACAACACAAGATGACGTTTTTTTCTTATTCATGATTTTCATTACTAAGAATTTACGATCGCGTAACAGGAACACAGTCGGTCAAAACAAAGACGTGGCGACAATGAGCGCATTTCAAATTCAATAATATTGTCAATTAAGAATGTATTCAGAACGACTTTGACATGATTACCCCCTTCACTGAGATGAACCCATTATAATGAATAAAAATCTGACCCATTATTCGATGATTAGTCTCGAGTTTGAGATCGACGTAGACGAATTGGTCTCGAGACCCAACATCAGATATTATGTAACGATGATCGAAAAATATCGCGAAGAAAGGGTCATAGACTCTGAGTAGTAGAAAACATGGTAGTATGAAAAAAAAAAAGGGGGACTCGGCGCCTGGGGAATCTATTTTTAGTTTTTCGAGTTTCTTTGTTCGTCAGAAAATATTCTTCTCAGGCCGCGAAAATTTCTTTCCTTCTCGACTATAGATCCTAATTGAAGTTCACGAGCGAAGTTAATCACAAGGCATGATGAGAAAAACTCACTTCTGGTGCCATATAACGTTTCGTGCCGACCCGATGATTCAGCGGGATATCGACTTTGTCGATTAGCACGTCGTGCCTCACCGCTAGACCAAGATCGCCGATAGCGCAAGTGCCGTTGAATTTTACGAGTATATTCTTCGATTTTAAATCTCGATGAGCGATTGCCGGTTTTCCTACGAAAAAAGCACGTTGATATAAGTCGACAATTAGGTAAAGAAAAATTACCAAAGGGTAATCTGATGTAGTAATTACCCTGAGTGCCGACGATCTCCATATGAAGATGGGCTAATCCAGTAGCTATCGAATACGCCATACGCACCATACCAGCGGCACTTACAGTCGTACGATTCAAGAAGTCGAAGAGCGAGCCGTTCTCGTGGTAGTCGGTAACTAACCACAACTGCGTCCACGTTCCATTATCTATAACGGTAAGACAGAGGGAAATTTTCAATACAGAGTAAGTAGAGGAACATTGACAAATAATTATAATGGATTTTAGCCTGGTCCTATCCTAATAAAGGACATGATGGCTTTATTTTCTCGATGAATGTCAATAAATTTTTACCTGACTACACCCGATTAACCCTTTTCGATGTTAAATCGACGCAAGATGACTGCAAGTCGACTCAAAGTCGATCGTTCGATTATACGTCATCCATTGGCAAAAGCCTTGGAATCGTTGAGTCCACAACTCGATAGGGTTTCAGAATCGAGGTAAAAAAAAGGTTGAATTTTGGTATCGAACTTTGATGTTCACTGAGAATCGATACGACCATTGCTACCTGGTCGAGCGTAATTGACCTTCTCAATGGCCCTCATTATAAAATTAAGACTGTACATTCTATCTGCGAGTAGCAAAGTCACGGGACAGACATAGGCATGACAGTGCATCGAGATCGATTTGAAATCAACCAGCACATATTCTCAGAAGACTTGCAAGTGGATTTCAGGAAGGTGAAAATTTGGAGAAGTCGACCCAAAGTTAATTCCAGATGGATGTCGATTCAAGGTCAACTTAAAGCCGACTCAGGCAAATTACCCGAGAGGTATAAATTGTTGTGATATCGATCAGATAGAGCAGTCAATTTTAGATCGATGGAGAATTTGAAGAAGTCGACTCAAAATCAACTTGAAATGGACGTGGCCAGTCCGACTCTCAGCGTCTACGGTCGAGCGGAAGAAGCCCTCCTCAGTTACTGCTTCCTAACCCTCATCAACGGTCAAATTCACTCAGCTTCTAATTTACACACCCACACTCTGCCGACACAATTCTCTTCTCAAATCACAATTTACCTCAAGTCAAGTTCAATTTTGAGTAGCAATCAAGTTGAGAAATCATCGACTCACTCTGAGATCAAGTCATCAGTTATCAGTCAAACCTATTTTTAAATGATGGAATTCAGTCAGCCATTTGTTAATTAGGTCATAATAATTTAGGTCAGTCAGTCATCGCTCACTCTACATTGACCTCACGAGGGAGGAGGCATGGTAAACAACCCCATAGGGTTGAAGAGACAATATTGTATCGTGCACAACTTACTCAACTTATTTTCGACTCGTTTTCCTATATTATTTATACATTTGTTAGTGAAATTCTCAATTTGAGGTCAGTCCTTGCGCATAATTGTACCGTGCACAACTTACTCAACTTATTTTCGAATCATTTTCTAAAACTTTTGCATTAGTTGATATTTTCTCTCTATAGTCTTTGTGCATCATTGTACTGTGCACAACATACTTAACTCATTTTCAACTTGTTTTCTAGGTTTTGCATTAGCGGGTCAAATTTTCTTTCTGCAGTCTTTGTGAAGTATTGCGCACAACTTACTCCACTTATTTGTTTTCCTGAATTTTTGCATTTATTGGTGAAATTCTCTCTTTGCAGTCTTTCAGGTTTTTGCATCAGTTGATAAAGTTTTCTTTCCGCAGTCTTTGTGAAGTATTGAGCACAACTTACTTCAATTATTCATTTTCTTAGATTTTTGCATCTTATTCAACTCATTTCTGACTTGTTTCCTAGGTTTTTGCATTAGTGGGTAAAATTTTCTTTCTGCAGTCTTTGTGAAGTATGGTGCACAACTTACTTCAATTATTTGTTTTCTAGGATTTTTGCATCTTACTCAACTTATTTCAAACTTCGTTTTCCAAGTTTTTGCATTAGTGGGTAAAATTTTCTTTCTGCAGTCTTTGTGAAGTATTGTGCACAACTTACTCCACTTATTTGTTTTCTTAAAGGGGGCGTCCATAAATTACGTGAGGCGATTATCGTGATTTTTCAACCCCCCCCCCCTTCCCTCTAAGGGAGACATCGTGAGATTTTCCTTGACACCCTCTCCCTTCCTCTTATCTCACGTGAGATTTTCCGCAAAAGTGTATTTTTGCTTTGAACATGTTTATCTGTGCTTAATTGCGTTTTTAGCAATATTTTAGAATGTATTTGTGTAAGAAAAAATTACATGATATTTGCCGGTATCACCCTTCCCCCTCACGTGAGTTTTGGTGAGACTTGGCTGGACCCCCTGCCTCCCTAAAATACCTCCCGTAATTTATGGACGCCTCCAAATTTTTGCATTTGTTGGTGAAATATTCTCTTTACAGTCTTTTGTGCATCATTGTACCATTCACAACTTACTCAACTCATTTCTAACTTGTTTTCTAGGTTCTGGGTAGAATTTTCTTCCTGCAGTCTTTGTGAAGTATTGTGCACAACTCACTTCACTTATGTGACAAAGACATACTCAAAAGATTAACACAAACGAAGTACTCGATGGAGTAAAATGTACGGAGTGAATTGAATAAAGGTTTTTTTTTTTTCTTTCTTTTTTGTTCTCTTTTCTGTGGCTTATTTAATTTTCAAGATACTCCAGGACACTCAGGGGCACAAAATATACTCCGTACCTTTTACTTCATCAAATACTCCGTTTGTGTTAATCTTTTGAGTACGTCTTTGTCAGATGATTTTGGCCATAACTTGAGGAATCAAATTAATTTTACTTCACTTATTAGTGGTGAAATTCTCTCTTTGCAGTCTTTTGTGCATCATTGTACCATGCACAACTCACTCATTTCCGACTTGTTTTCTAGATTTTTGCATTGGTTGGTAAAATTTTCTTCCTGCAGTCTTTGTGAAGTATTGTGCACAACTTACTTCACTCATTTGTTTTCTTAAATTTTTGCATTTGTTGGTGAAATTCTCTCTTTGCAGTCTTTTAAGCATCGTTTTACCATGAACAACTTACTCAACTTACTATGGATTTGTTTCTCAAAATTTTTGAATTTGTTAAATTCTCTCTTTGTAATACCAATGAAAATATGTTTCAATTGTCACACTTTCGAGATGTAAGCGTTTAGTGGTTCTGATATGGATAGAAGCATCCATAACAACCAGCTATGGTTTTCAACTACACTCACCCTTGTTATCCGCCGCAATGAATCCCAATATATTGTCGTGTCTCAGCATAACAGTTTGATAGATTTCCGCCTCCCTGAACCATGAGCGTTCTTCGCGAGATGAGAATATCTTCACCGCCACGTTTTCTCCACGCCAACGGCCTCTCCATACCTCGCCAAAGCGACCCTTACCGATGACCTCGATCAACTGGATTTGTCGCGCGATACTTCTTTGCACCAGCAAAGGTAAACCTGAAGAAGTTGAGAATTTAGTAAAGGTTTCAGTTTAACTAGACAGTACCCTTCGAGGAGCCACCTTACCTGAGCCCGATCCACTGGTAGTCATTTCTATCATGTCCCGTATGGAAGAAATGCCCAATATCGGCTGCTGATCTTGGGAGTCGCCATTTTCCGCGTAATGGTATCGCATGGCTGACCTTCCGTTCCACCGGTTGTAGGAGAAAAGTAATAACGATACTCCGATCACCGCCACGCAAAGGATCCCAATCGGTACACAGATCAGCAAGGCGATTTGCCATTTTCCTAGATCTGATGCATTCCAAATATTTAAGAAGTGATTCTCTACATCATCAAAATAAGGAACATAGCAATTTTAATGACGTGAATTTACAAATGTACTATACAAATACATATTGTCGTAGCAGATACTTTGTGAGTTGAATTTCAGTCTCAATTTGAAAAGCTGCCCATTTAGAACAGACGTTCACGGTCTACACATTGCGTGTGTCCCACATAAGTTTGTCAGGTGGAAAAGATTGGCAGATAACGGAAGAAGACGGATATTTTTGTATTTTTATACACTGTAAAGTCTAGACGATCATTCACCCGTGTTCCTTCTAGCTGTACTTTTGTACTGCACGTAAATTAGAATAATAATACTTAGTATTATACGGATGATGACGCAAATTATTGAAAATACTAGTGTACAAAGAATATTAGGCAACAGCACTCGTGCTAGGGGAGAATTTCAATGTAAGTAGGATATTTTTCAATCCTACTCTCTAGCAGACGAAAAATTCCACCTCATTGATTAAATTTTGCAAGGAACCTCTTTAATGGCTGAGCAAACAGAGGGAAACGATGAGAGCGAATAGAACATATGTGTGACCTTATCTACAAAAACCTGGTTAATCGTCTTCATACCAAGAACCTCGATTTACATTATTTTAGAATTCTCAACTTTGTCTGTTTTCAAAATTCTTTCGAATTATTCGCATAAACTGGATTTTTTGCAAATCAAATTCATATTTAGGTTAAAGAATCACGTAAAGTGCGTACCATTAATTATCGAGAAATAGAGACAGCCACAAAATTATGAACACGCGCGTTTATTTACTTTACGACTGCAGATGAAACTTCCATCATCAAGAGCGCACGTGTGCATTCGAAAATTTTGAACGTTCGTTTCATCCTCCCTGCATACAAATCAAGTCCTATCAGTGACTAGGCCTTTTCTATCAATGGCATACTCTGCTTTCCTAAATTCGGTTAAACCATTTGCCATCTAATCTAGCCTTACTCATCCCTCCTCCTTTCTTCCCTTTCTGACTCTCTTGCCTCTTTCTAAGCCATACGAGACTACAAACACACGAGAACATCCTCTCTATTTTTAATAGCCTTCCTCTGGAGGCCTCCCGAAACACGACGCAGTGAACCTAACTGCCAAGCAAGCCCTGCTCTGAATCCCTCACACCAACCCTTTTGCGACCGATGGTTTCAAATCCTATTATCTTTTTCTAACCATCGCATCATGGTACAAGCTTCGGTCCTCTCAATCCCTTCAAGTGAAAAATTCCCGATCCCTCGGTCCTCTTCAATCCGTTCTTTAGGCAGAGACACAATAATTACAAGTTGACTAAGATTTAGGTGAGCTTGTCTAACCCACTCCTTTATTCTCCTCGGCCTCTCCGCTCCTCCCTCACGTCAATACTACCATACTGAAGAATTATCCGTCTCACCTCAAAAAATCAGTTGCTTCCTACCCTCTCCAACAATTCAGAATCCATCACCAACACTCCAAACTTCTTCCACTTTACATCGTTTGCTTCTTACCGAGCTGATGACCCTCGGTGTAGTTAAATAGCTCGTAAAAAAAGAAACGACAAAAGCCACCTAACCAGATAAAGATTCAGATCAGATGCGAGCAACTGAAACTGTTCGACCTTGTCGCACGTGCTTTATATTGATTTGAGAGAAGGAAGAGCGAGTTGTGATTATTTTTCCTCGCATTCAACATTTATCTGAAATTTCTCCGACTTTTTTTGGGGGGAAAGGAGGAAATTTTCCATACTGCTCTGGATTCACGACTGCTAGCATTACAAAGTTCAAAATTTTTTGACTCAGTCACTAACATAATATCTTCATGACGGGAAGTTCGATTCGAGGAAATCCAGACGGTTGACTTATTTTCGGTTGCTACTCAGTTTTCCAGAAGTCATTCCAGTAGTCGAGTATCAGTGATTGGTGATAGTTCTGGAGATCATAGGCGGGACTGAGTATACAGCGGCGGCAAGGTCAACCACGTCATCTTCCAGGTAGTTGAAGTGGCCCGGAATCCAGAGGGTGGATGTTTGAGTTTGAAGAGGTGGATGAATGCTTTGAAATAAAGGTCTAGTCCAGGGTAGATGAAAGTGAATCAGTTAACGGTGGGAATTTTAGCTCAGGGGTGAGGAAGGTGAGATGAGAAAGACAAGAGTATAGAGAGTTCACTTCGGTGGTGGAAATGAAGGCAGAATTCCTCAATCAGTGACTGGTCAAGACTCCTTGGATCGAGTGTGGGTAATGAGTATTCCATTATTCAGCGAGGAACTTATTGATAGGAGAGGGAAGGAGAGTCACAAAACAGCGAAAAATGCACGTAATTTCGCAGCAACAGTCAGATTTTGATCAAGGGAATGTTTTCCCGGCTTTCCTCCTGAGAGTCTCACAATTGATCAAAAAATATTAACCTCCCTCTCCTTTCACAGATTTCTGGATGTGCCAATAATATTTTCCAATTACTTCGAAACAATGGGAAGTCGCAATGAGTTATCCGTGATCGTATATTCGACCATCCAACGAGTCAGGTCAATTCAACTCACAAATTATTTGCAAAGAACAACACATATAACAAAAATTGTACACCACAATTGTTAATATGTACAAATTAGAAGGCACAAAATACGAGCAAGCAAGCACCCGATCGGTTCAATTAACATGCATTACAAAAACATTAGGGAAAATCACTCCATACAACGAGAATATCTTGTCTTGAATGTTTATTGATTCAATCGCGGTCAACCTCTAGGATCGCTGCGACAGTTTCCAATAAAATTGATAAGGAAGTCGGGGAAATTCAAAATGTGTCGTGTAAATATTAGTGTGTTGGTGTGTGTAGTTAGTTCCTTAAGATAAGTTGTTGCTTAGCGTAGCTACAATTTGTCTTTTGGTCAATCCGCGTGCAGAAGTCCAATGCAAACAAAGAAATTTTGCTTGTGACTCTCCACAAGAGAGAAATTGGTCGACCAGGCAGCCAACAGAAGAAGAAGGTAGAATTTTTGAATACCTACAAAGGCTTGAATCGTTTACTCAAGCCAGAAATGACAATCCTCGAAAAAAAACAAGCCGTTATAATACTGCACTAGTTAAATGGTAAAACAAGAGTGTTGCAACCGAAAATTTTAGCTTCGGCTTTCCGCTTGAACTTACAATTATGAAAAATAGGGCTTTTGGCTTTCTGAAAAATTCAGTTGACTTCCGGCTCAATTTAGCTGATTTTTGGTTCGTTTCAATTAGTGAAGAGCGGTAGTTGATAGTTTCATGCTATCGATAGTCCCGATAGTTTTTCCTGAAACTATCGATACTATCGATTGTTTGGATGAAAACCGTTGATCAGGAGAAAAGTCTCGTACGAAAGAAACCTTTCTCTTGATCGTTATTTTTTTCTTAGAAAACTTGCCAAAGAATGTACTTTGATGTCACCAGATAATGGACGCGAGTTTTCGACGAGGAAATACCATAAAAACGCGGTGCCACACCCATTGCAGAACTGGTATCATCTGATGGATCTTGATTCATTGAAGTAGCGCACATTTTCAATTTTCACTTCCTATTTTCAAAATCCAAAACTGCACTATTCGACAATGCATTGCAGCCAGCCAAAAGCCGAAAGCTGAAAGCCAAATTCAGCCAAATTTCTACTTATAAGTGGAGTTGGGAAAACGATAGTTTTGTAAAGAAAATGAGGGCGGTCGTATCGTTGATAGTTTGAGTAACTATCGATAGTTTGAAAATTTCTCTTTTTCTTATCAAAATCACAAAATTGGTGGGAATTTACTGATAACACATAAAACAGTAAAGTAACTTTTTCAGTTTTTTTCCTTCGAGTTCAGAGAGGAGAGTGAAAAAATCAAGCCTGGGTAGCCGGAGCTAGGAGCTGGAGCCATAATTTGATCTTGAAAAGAGCCGAAAACTTCGCTCTTTTGGTCAGTTCCTCAGCTCTTTGGGAGCTGCTCTTGAGTCAAAATGACAAAAAAAAAAAAAAAAAAAAAAGAAAAATTGGACAAATTTTAAAATCCAAAGCCCTAAGGCTTGAAGCTTGAAGTGAAGACAACCCGACTAGAGACTCGAAATTAATAATATTAGCTCCGCTTGTTTTTTTTTCTCCTTGAGGCTCCGCTCAGAAGATCAAGAGCTTTAGCTAGCTCCAGCTCCACTGCAAAAATCCAGCTCTTCGGCTCTGCTCCACTCTTTGAAAAACTGGAGCCAGGAGCTGGAGAGTCGGAGCTGGCTCGGAGCAGCTCTTTTCTTCTTCTAGCCCCGCTCTCAAGATCGAGAGCTTCAGCTGCGACTCCGCTCCGCTATTCGACTTTCGGGGAGTCAGGAGCTGGAGCCGGAGCCAGAATTCACTGGCTCTCCAGGCTTGGAAATAATTATTATTTAATAGTACAAAAATCGAAGAATATTTTATTTTTGTGAATTATAGTAGCGTACCTTTAACAGAGACCCTTTTCTCCTGATTGTGTCCAATTTTCCCAATAATTGTAAAGCCAAAATCCAGCTGAAATCCAGCTGAAAGCTAGCAAATTTTTTTTTCAACGACCACGAACCTAGGCCAAAGCTATATTTTTCAAGGTCAAAAGTTTAAGCCAGAAGCCAAAGCTGAATCTTTCAGCAGCAATACACTGCTATTCGACATTCCAGTTCCTTTCTCTTTCTTTCAACCATTTTTGTGATTTTGATAAGAAAAAGAAAAAATTTTCGAACTATCGACGATACTATCGCTGTCTTTTTTACAGAATACTTGTTTTTCCATAATTTTTTTCAAAAACTATCGATAGTATCGATTAATGAAGGGCGATAGTCGATAGTCTCATGCTATCGATATTCACGATAGTTTTTCCTGAAACTATCGATACTATCGATAGTTTGAATGAAAAACGTCGATCAAGAGAAAAGTACCTGTGCTACTAGTAGGATAGATACTTTTCTCCTGATTGTTATTTTTTTTTTGGAAAATCCTGTCAAAGAATGTATTCTAGTGTTACCAGATGATGGACGCGACTAAGAAATACCTAAAAAACGTGGCCCTCTACCTAAAAGGCACATATGTGCCCAAAAGTGAACAGTGAACGATCGACTATTTGACATTCCAGTTCAATCTTATCTCTTTCTTTCAAATGTGTTATCAGTAAAGTCCCACCAATTTTGTGATTTTGATAGGAAAAAGAACAATTTTTGAACTATAAACCATCGACGATATCATCGTCGATGGTTCTTCACAAAACTATCGTTTTTCCCGATAGTTTTTTCCAAAAACTATCGATAGTTTATCGATAGTTCCCAAAACTAGTTTCAATTCAGCTGACCCAATGATATGCAGGATTGGGTACAGAAGAATGATCAGGAGAATGGGGCTTCGTTACACTTGTAAAAGATTCCATTCCCTAGCTTCTGTTCAATTGACTTAATGACGTTGCAGATTTCAATGCTGAACTACTGTGTTTCTGTCTGTGGTTCTGATTAGTGATGGACGATAGTCGATAGTCTCATGCCATCGATAGTCCCGATAGCTTTTCCAAGGTACTATCGATAGTTTGAATGAAAAACGTCGATCAGGAGAAAAGTACCTGTGCTACTAGTAGGATAGATACTTTTCTCCTGATCGTTATTTTTTTTTTTTGGAAAATCCTGTCAAAGAATGTATTCTAGTGTTAGCAGATGATGGACGCGACTAAGAAATACCTAAAAAACGTGGCCCCCTACCTAAAACGCACACATGTGCTCAAAAGAGAACGATCGACTATTTGACATTCCAGTTCAATCTCATCTCTTTCTTTCAAATGTGTTATCAGTAAAGTCCCACCAATTTTGTGATTTTGATAGGAAAAAGAACAATTTTTGAACAATAAACTATCGACGATCCCAAAACTAATTTCAATTCAGCTGACCCAATGATATGCAGGATTGGGTACAGAAGAATGATCAGGAGATGGGGCTTCGTTACACTTGTAAAAGATGCCATTCCCTAGCTTCTGTTCATATTGACTTAATGACGTTGCAGATTTCAATGCTGAATTACTGTGTTTCTGTCTGTGGTTCTGATTAGTGATGGGCGATAGTCGATAGTCTTATGCCATCGATAGTCCCGATAGCTTTTCTAAGGTACTATCGATAGTTCGAATGAAAAACGTCGATCAGGAGAAAAGTACCTGTGCTACAAGTAGGATAGATACTTTTCTCTTTATCGTTATTTTGTTGGAAAATCCTGTCAAAGAATGTATTCTAGTGTTACCAGATGATGGACGCGACTAAGAAATACCTCAAAAACGCGGCCCTCTACCTAGAAGGCACATATGTGCCCAAAAAAGAACAGTGAACGATCGACCATTCAACATTCCAGTTCCTATTTCTTTTTTTCAAATGTGTTATCAGTAAATGTTTACCAATTTTGTGATTTTGATAAGAAAAAGAACAATTTTTGAACTATCGATAGTTTCTCAAACTATCGACGATATTAATGTCGATGGTTTTTCACAAAACTATCGATAGTATCAATAGTCTATCGATAGTTCCCATCACTAGTTCTGATGGGAAATGAGAAATATCGCTGAAAATCTGTTATTCTTATTACTGCATCTTCCTGTTCTGAAAAAAATTGGAAAAACTGAAAAAATCTAAAAAAAATGGCTTATTTCAGCTTCCGGCTTAGAAAGGTTCAAATAAAGCTAGCCTTTAGCTTCGTTCCCATCAGTTTAGCTGAATTTGGCTTTCAGCTTTTAGCTGGCAGCAATACTCTGCCAGTAACAATGCAGTTAACATTTTCATTCTTCACGTATAGATGCAGTTGTAAGCAAAAACTTTCGACATCACAGAAAGTCAATCGATTCTAATAAAGAGAAGATTGAAGAAAAGGACTATAAGTTCGGGCATCGCTGCAGGTGACGATGTAAGGACGCTTACGGGATCGTGATATTGAATCACGATACTTTCTCAGGGCAAAAATGTAAAATGGCGATATTTTCGAGCTAACAATCATCAAAATATCTCCTAGTAACCTCCAGCTACAAGGAATGATAATTCAAGTTATTGGAAGATCCCGGGACCTCTCGTTTTCATGACAAGTGCGATAATTACTACGCTACCAGGCTCCAAGATTAGATTCACCTTATAAATGAGAGAGCCCGAAAACCACGATATATTAGACTGTTGCTATCGCACTCTAAAGCTTATAGGATAGAATCGCAAATCCCTAAGGGGGGGGGATGAAAAGATAAAAGTAAGTGCGGAAGTTCACAAGAAATCATCTCTTTCATTCGTATCTACATAATTCTTCGTTAACTTCCGCACTTACCATCTTCCTTCAATAGTATACTAGGTTATGGGGAGCGTGCACAAACTACGTAACTCTCTTTGGTAAGAGAGGGGGTCAGCAAAAAACCACGGTGTGCTAAATGCGGGGAGGGAGGGGTTTACATCGGAACTAAGTCGCTTTCAATTTTCTGATATTGGCAGCAAAAACGAGCAACGACTCGCCAGACAGGGTTAAACACTACAATAAATTTCCTAGACTTGAGTCCACTCTGACCGTCTTCGTCTAGTATAATACTGAATTTTGCATGCCCCAATATGACAAACAAGCTTCAACAAAAATGGAAAAATAGAATCTTTTATAAATTTTCTAATGAAAAAGTTACGTTTCTTCTTATGGCGGGAGGGTCATACGAAAAGCTACGGTAAGCCACATGAGAGAAGGGTTCGAAAAAGGTCAAAACAGGGTTACATAGTTTGTGCACGCTCCTATGTATTGGCAGGAGAAGAAAGAGAAGAAGATTGACCCGACGTTCCATAACTCTTTTCTGGCCCTATTCTGAGTCTTGCGTCCGCACGTCCCAACCACCATGACCACGAAACTTGGCAAATATTTTAACCCTTGATCTGTTTACCTCGACCCCAAATTCCATACATCTTCTTAGCCTAATCCAGTGTAAAATACAGTCTATACGAGGCTAGACAAAACTAATTCTAGGTCTAAAAAGACAAAAAGGGTGAATAAGCCTCACCTACAAGATTTTTGTACCAATATGAATCATAAAACCTAGTGCCATATGAGTATACATGATCTCGAAAAAACTATCTTGGCGGGGAAGGGTTCAGGCTAGTTTCATCTTTGTCTTTTCCTCTATCATAATTACTGAGTTTTGCAAGAATAAATTCAGTGAAGCAATGATTCTGTCACTTCTCAGAACAGAAGCACTTCATCGTACGTTCTGCTTTTTCTATTTACTTATCAATCTAATCGCGTGAAAGGTCCTTCAATATTTGACCCTCATACGATGAATGTTGATTGATATCACCATTTTCCACCTATTCAACGTTTCTACAAGCACGTTTTTCACCATATCATCTCGAGATGGTAAAGGAGATAATGAATTACACGTATTATCTCGACGATTGCGAAGCATGAGCACTGATCGCGGATGTCGATTGAAAAATTCCGAGTATTCGTATCGTATGATGAAGGTGTTGCTCGTTAGGTGTAATATATCATCTCTCGAATTACGCGTTAGAAATTTGAACTGATCGAGTGCTGTGTGAACGCGAGAACATTTAAATTAAATTAGCAAAGCTTATCATTTTCACATGCAAAAGCAAACACATGCAACATGCAGTATTATAAACTACGACGCATGCAGTAAGAAATGAGCGCACAATGAGAAGGAAATGGATAAAAAAAAAGTACAATCAGCGAAAATATTGGAAAACAGAGTACCTAGATATGGGAGAAACTATTTTTCACATTCATATCTCGCAATCCATTATTTCTGATCAATTTGCATTTTCCTCAAACGCGACACCGTGTCTTCATCATTCGGCAATCCTTGCCCAGGGTCGGATAGCAACATAGTAGACATGAAATCGTACACACCTCCACTCAATGAAGCCACCGCCGACGCTTACAAATGACACGATAAAGTTTTGGATTCATTATATTATTATATGAATCCATCGGTTTCGCAACCACGTAATACAGTAGCCGAAACGCTACCCGTACGTCCACCATCAGCAAAAACAACGACATAGATCGGGGAAATACAGCGGTTCGGAATTACCGGTTCTCGTATGTCGCTAATCAATATGCGCGATGTCGGCGTATTTCAAAAATGAACAACATTATAATGAATGGAGGTATGAAAATTTCTTTCCCACGTGTATGATTATTATAAATTGTCAAGAATTGCCCCGCAATATTAATAATATTATCGCAAACCCAAAATATCATGTGTATCGTGTTGATAAGAAATATTTTAAATAATAGAATCGCATGCAATATGACGACGCTGTCCCTCAAATGCGATTCTACTGCATTTAGCATACGAGCACCAGAATTCATTCATTCAAATGATGCGAGACCCCATGGACAGAATTCCGCACGTACAATAAAACATCATATTTTACCTTCGCTCGGCAGAGTTTCGTTGAGTCTTAAATTGCAAAGAGGCGTTCCGCAGCATCTGGATACAAATAACTCTTTATTTTCGTTGCAAAAAGGGGGTGAATTGGTCTTATCGAATGGCGGTGCTTGTTTATGATAACACCTGCGAGGTAATTAAAATTAAGGCAAAAAAAACTATTATATAATTGTATATTACGTAGGTAATCAATACTTCGGGCTTTTCTGGTTACTCTTCACCAAAAACGATTAGAACCACACCGGTCTACAAATACACAAATTCATTTGTCCCCGATGGAATCCGAAATTCAGCATCCGTAATCGAAGCAGATCTTACTTTCAAGTTCATCTCCGTCAGGATTCAGTAACGATGTTCAAGTCGAAATCGATACCACAGTTTGTAAAATACCTTTTCAAATTTTCTATCATTTAGATGAATAGGTTTTTGACCATGAAACATCAGTATTTCAAGAGCAAAAGTAAGGGGGTAAGAGATGATCTTCAAGGACTTTTTCAAAACATGGGAACCGATTTCATGATCCGTTATACGGTCGCCATCCTTTTGGCAAACGGCGGCTCCGGGGGGAAGGCCCGAAGGCTCGTAATATATTTTAGGGACTAGAAACAATATTAAATTCTGAGCTACTTGTATGCGCAGCAAAGTGCGGTTCGAAGGGAAAGACGGGCTCCAACCTAGTTTAGGGTGTTGGAGAAAGTTCAAGGGTTCATTAGCGTACTTATAAAAACCATGGTATACATTGCAACGGTAGCGGAGCATTCGCAAGCTTGGCGGTCCCGTAGAAAACAGCTTGTCCAATTTTCGTTTTCTCAATGTTGATGTGAGTGGACGTATTAGGCCTCTAAAATGTGCAAAACTTGAACCGATTGAAATTAGTTCGTAAGGAGAACGCAAGACTTGAAGAAAGCGAGTTCATCCTTCGAAAAAAAAAGTTGCAGTGAGGGAGGCTTTGGCCATGTGAGTGAATTACTTGTATACTCAGCCATCTGCCTAAACTGTACCTCAGTACATACGATAAAATATTCATCATTTTGAACGATACGGAACAGTAAATATCTCTCGAAGGCTCTCCCTGAAGTTGATCTAGCCAAGAAAATTTCTGATAAATTCTAGCCTAGGTCGATGACGTCACAAGTTGATGTCATCTAAGTCCTGTTCTCAAGTTCCTCCTCATAAATAAATATAGCTCGATGGTCAAAAATAGTTGAAGCGAAATTTCACCGAAAATGAGAACGTCATCAAAGTCGGAGACGCTTCTGGAAATTTCCTGAGAAAGTTTCTCAACATAAAAGATAGCGGGATGCCCGCCAAAGAGATTCTGGGCTGTTTCAAGCAGGAAATGACTGATTGGTAAGAGATTGGGACATCAAGAAGTCTAAGATAGAGCTTGCGGTATGGTCTTCTCCAGCCGGATCATATAGTCGAGATTTTTCTGTCTTCTTATCTTCAACATAATTATATTCAGCTTGGGAGTTGGAATCATTCCAGTCTCTTAACTTCACAGATGCAGCTCGAGGTCGAATCGGACCTTGTGTAAGTAGAGCACATAATGGATAGAATCTACTTCATCAGTCAGCTTACAAAAGTACTTTTGAGTCCTATCCCATCATCATTATCACTTGCATCGCTTCTGCAGCACAAAGGCCTCGAACATTGGTATTCATATAGTCTGTACACAAAATAGAATGGTACGATGTAAACAACCCCCCCCCCCCAAACCGCTTCCTTCATTATTAATTAATACATCGTACCATTCTATTTGCGGACAGAACACTACGATCCGTTAATTTGCCTATGTACTGAGTTTCTATTGGCTATCACGTTTGCTATCACCTGCTGGCCGGTTTCGTTTTTCTTGTTTCGTCCAATCACCAAGCCAAATAATCTTCAACTGTCGAACGTGTCTTCAATGTTCAAAAGGCTGGCTATTCTTTTCTTTGCCTTTCCAATCACCGTCTGTTCCCAGAGTTTTCTTCCCTTCACCCGTTCTTCTACATATATGACTTCAAATATTGCTTAACCATTGTGCTGTTCTTCGTTACAGTGTTTGCCAAACAGTGACCCCCCCCCCCCATGGAGATGCCTTCGCACTGCCCAAGACAGAGCTCGTACATTCCGCATCAGCTCCTCTTCTCTTTTTACTCTGTCTGGTCGTTGCTCATTCTCTTCACCAAAGGTGGGTTGTTTTGGATGCCCACATTCATGTCATGATCACTGAACGTCTTCATCAACTTTGGCGCCGACTCAAGAGTGAGTCTTAGGCCTGAATCGTTCATAGCCTTACTGACGATTGGATTGAACCCAAATATACTCTTGCAAGCTAACCAATAAAGTAGGATAGTAAAGGAGTAAACAAATAATGATAATATAAGTCTACTTTAGAGTATTTTAGGCTAACTGCTTTTTGGAACTCACTCGCTCCGCTCGACTGTCTTGCTTTTTGGTCTAGTGTGAGTCTACTTTTTTAGGCTGACTGCTTTCTCAGACTCACTCGCTCCGCTCATTCGTTCCGCTTTTTGGTCTAATATAAGTCTACTTTTGAGTATTTTAGGCTGAATAACTAACCAAACCTAACCTCACCCAAAATTTTTTCAAGTCCATTATAAATATACTACAGATAGTATAAGAAGGGATGGCACTTGCAGATTTCTCAATCACCTCCCAGGTATTCTTTCTTTTATTCTCTTTTTCATTATTTTATTATATATTTTTTTTATTTGCGGAAAAAAAGGGAGGGTGGTACTTCCAGATTTCTCTATCACCTCCCAGGTATTTTTTTCATTTTTTTATCCATCTATTTTTCTTTATTTTCAGAAAAAGAGGGAGGGTGGTACTTGCATGTTTCTCAATCACATCCCAGGTATTTTTTATTTCTCATTTTTTTATATTATTCTTCATTTTTTATTCTATTGTTTACTTTTTTTTTTTATTTTCCATCTTTTTATATTATTTTTTCATTTTATTTTTCATTTTTCCATCTTATTTTCCATTTTTTTTTTATTCTATTATTTATTTTTTCATTCAATTTTTTTCAATTCTTTTTCATTTCATTTCATTTAATTTTCTTAACTTTCACTTTTTTTCATTATATTTATTTATTCATTTTTTCAGAAAAAGAGGGGGGTGGTACTCGCAGATTTCTCAATGACATCCCAGGGATTTTTAGTTTTATTTTATTTTTATATTCCATTTTCCATTTTTTTATTTCATTTTTCATTTCTTTATTATAGTTTTAATTCTTTCATTTTATTTTCATTTTTCTTTCCATTTTCAATTTTTTTATTATATTTTTCATTTTTTCATTATATTTTCTATTTTTTCGTTTCATTTTTTATTTTATTTTATTTTTTTTCATTTTATTTTATTTTCAATTTTTTTATTTCATTATTTATTTTTTCATTCAATTTTTTTTCCAATTCTTTTTCATTTTATTTCATTTAATTTTTTCAACTTTCATTTTTTTCATTTTATTTGTTCATTCATTTTTTCAGAAAAAGAGGCAGGGTAGTACTCGCAGATTTTTCAATCACATCCCAGGGATCTTTAGTTTTATTTTATTCTTCATTTCTTTATTTTGGTTTTAATTTTTTCATTTTATTTTTCATTTCTTTATTTTATTTTTCATTTTTTCATCATATTTTCCATTTTTTTGTTTCATTTTTTATTCTATTTAATTTTTTTTTAATTTTATTTTATTTTCAATTTTTTTATTTCATTATTTATTTTTTCATTCAATTTTTTTCCAATTCTTTTTCATTTTATTTCATCTAATTTTTTCAACTTTCATTTTTTTCATTTCATTTGTTTATTTATTTTTCAGAAAAAGAGGCAGGGTGGTACTCGCAGATTTTTCAATCACATCCCAGGGATTTTTAGTTTTATTCTATTTTTCATTTCTTTGTTTTGGTTCTAATTTTTTCATTTTATTATTATATTTTTCATTTTTTTATTCAATTTTTTATTTTTTTATTCAATTTTTCATTCAATTTTTTATAAAATTTTTTTCATTTCATTTCATTTTAATTTTTTATCTTTCATTTTTTTTTTCATTTTATTCATTTATTCATCTTTTCAGAAAAAGAGGGAGGGTAGTACTCGCAGATTTTTCAATCACATCCCAGGGATTTTTAGTTTTATTTTATTTTTCATTTCTTTATTTTGGTTTCAATTTTTCTATTATATTTTTCATTTCTCCATTTTATTTTTCATTTTTTCATTATATTTTCCATTTTTCCATTTTATTTTTTATTATTTCATTTTATTTTTCATTATTTTATTCAATTTTTTATTTTTTCATTTAATTTTTTTGAAATTTTTTTCATTTCATTTCAATTTTCTATCTTTCATTTTTTTTTTTTTCATTTTATTTATTTATTTATCTTTTCAGAAAAAGAGGGAGGGTGGTACTCGCAGATTTCTCAATCATCTCCCAAGGATTTTAATTTTATTCTATTTTTATTTTTTTATTTTATTCATTTACGTTTTTTTTTTTTTAATTTCATTTTTTTTTTCAGAAAAAGAGGGAGCGATGTACTCGCAGATTTCTGAATTACCTACCAGGTATTTCTCCAAATTCATTATTTGGGGGAGGGGGAAGGGGTGGTACTCGCAAATCTTTCAATTGGCGTAGCGGTAGGGTGAAGAGAGCGTAAAGACATGAAACATGTCAATAATACAAAAGCCGCAATGAGTAGCGAGCGCTTTTGCTTTGAAAACTATCTTCCAGCGAAGATCGCTACTTCCGTAACAAATTATTCCAATATTTTTGAGCGCGATCCGTTTGAAGTATGACTCCTTTCTGCGGAGTAGAGTTTCCGACCCTTTCCTAAAATTGAGACCACTGCTGATCAAATGGTCCGAAAAATGATCCCAAGCCTTCTCTTGTTGGGCCACTCTGATTTTGAGTTTGCGATTGGTCACATTTATACAAATTCCATTACAGTCCTTACTCGGGACAGAATCCTTCAACCTGACAAATATCCCTTTCACACTTGTGGGATTGTAGAACGCCAGGCGGGAGCCGAAAGAACAAAGAACCCTCCCCATGAAGCAGAGTCTCTTCTCCTGTATTTATGGTCTTTTCCATGAGAAATTTATACCCTCTTTAGATTCCTTCTCAGCAACATAGAACTCTTTGTTCAACAGCCGGCTTGGTCGTGGACTGCGGCACCTAAAGAGCCGCAGCAACAATCGACTGCAATGCAACAAGAATCTGTCGGTTAACACTTTCTATCATCGCGACTTAATTCGCAAAGTGGAATCGAGGCATTACTTCGTCTTTACACGGACCATTAGGTCGATATCCAAGTTGACCTCTATCACTCTAGCCAAGTACTTCATAGTAAGTAATTCCTTCTGGAAGGCCAACTGACTTAGCGGAATGAGGGGCAGTCAGTGAGCGAAGCCATTGAAAGCAGCTATATTGAATGGCGAGCCGTGGATAACATCTTTCTTGGGGATGGTAAAGTCCACAATCTCCAACTTCTAAAGTAAATTTTATGGAAGAATATGTATTGTACATTTAGAGATCTTGAGGACCTGTCCACGCATATAATACACCACCTACGTACCTGTGCCAGTGAAGAACGTGATTAAAGAATACCTGGTCCGAGGGAGAAAGGTCGTCCTCAAATCTAGACAGGGAGACCTCCGAACGAGGGAATTCAAGGGAGACACAATACATGGAAATGCCGATACCTTTTCGGGGAACTCGAAAAATTTTCCTTCAAGCACCCAATCAGAAGATCAATCGAGCCGCAAAAGTGAACTGGCAGACCTAAAAAACTTAATTCCAAGAATGAAAATCTACTTCATCCATCGTGATAGAGAAATTGATAAACTTTCTTTGGCACAGTAAAGAAGATGAATTAAAACAAAAAATATAGAAAATCGTAACCGCTTCTGTCACTTCAACAGACCACCTACTTCCAACTCATATTCATAATATACTTCATCTATCATCTTTGCAAGTTGTTGGAGGATCAATATTTAAGAGTTCTACTCGTATAGAAGAACGAATAACGCACGCTGGCCAGGAAGCTGCTCTATTTTCAACTGATTCGTACAACATCGATACTTCGATACATTTTAGTTCCCTCTTTTTGCAAGAGAGAAACGAATATAAAACAGGTACGAAGTATTTTCTACCCTAGTCCGTCCGATATTCGGAGCCTTAAACGGCCGATACAGTATGTAAACGACGTTATCAATTGTCCTGATACAGGAAGTCAGAATTCAGTCGATTGGGTTCTACAATAAACGTCCTTATTGTTCGACACCCTCGCTGGTGCTACCAGATCCCTTTAAAATGTTCCTTAAAGGAAAGGCTACACGAATACGAGGGAGAGAAAGTTGGCGAGCAGGATACGCACTATGTATTTTAGCACGTTCGTCGTAAGGCGACTTCTATTTTAGTTCTCGAACACTCGCGAAGTAAACATCGAATGTGCGTTCTTTCATTTCGTTTTACTCGTTACAATCATGAAATCGTTCGCGCTCTCATTCAATTTTGTATTTTCGTTCGCACTGCTTGTCGATCTCACGCGTCAGCTTGAAAATAAATATGTTCGAATTGGTGAAAACGTTTTATTTTCCTGCGACTATAGCAAATATGAAAATGAGAAACCAGTCCTTCTATCGTGGATTAGGGAGATCGATACGATTAGGACCATTCTAACATTCACCACGCACGTATTAACCCCGGATCGACGCATTGGAGTCATTTACAACCAAACTAATCGTGATTATACTCTTCAAGTCGCACGCGTAATCGAAGAGGATTCAGGTATCTACTTTTGCGCCGTTAATTCGACTGCGAACGCTGAGTCTGACAAATTTCGCCTCCACGTCAATCGTTTCGATACAACACCGGTCACATTGAGAGTTACTAAGGGTGACGACGTCAATCTCACATGCTTCGAAAAGACAGAGCCAACACCGCGAATAACTTGGAGCCGTTCAGAAAACAGGCCTTTACCCAACGGTGACAGCACTTATGTAGGGCCATATTTGAATTTCAAAGTTACAAAACATGACCGGGGTGATTTCTACTGTAAGACGAGCACTGCAAACGGTAAAGTTTATACGAAGGAAATAGTCGTCGACGTTGGGTATGCGCCGGAAATTTATGTAAAAAGAAACCGTCAGACCGCTAGTCTGGGAACGGCAATGGAACTGGAGTGTATTGTAGATACTTTTATTGAACCGAGTATATCGTGGACGTTTAATGGGGCCGCAATCGATGGGCAGGAAGCATTCAAGATTCAACGATACGAATTCGGACTTTATTCCACATCAGCTGTTTTGCGGACAGCCTCCTTTCAGAATGATTATTATGGAGAATACGGTTGTAGCGCTACTAATTCTTTGGGTACGAGTAGTAACACGATACAGGTACAGCCTCCTGCGTGAGTGCCCTATCAATCTTTTGTAAGATATATTGTACATAAATCGTTTGCTAGCGCAGCCTGTACAGGAGAAAATTGAGCTGCTATCAGAAACTAACCAAATATTCACATCAAAATTGTACATATAGTATATGAGTTAGTAAATCCAAATGTTTACCATTACATAGTTTAAGATTTGGATGAAGTTTCCAGCTTCGTACGTATAAAAAATTGGTGTTTACTCATTTTTATGATTATTAATAAGAAATTTGTTTCACAGCGAATGTGAACCTGTTTTGGAACTACAATTAAGAGGTCACGTTTAAATTGCATACAAAATTTTGAAAATCAATTTGGTCTGAATGCAATGTGTAATTTTTCAGAATTACTTTTTAGATTTTAATTTATGAAGTTTGTAAATAGAAAGATATCTGTGATAAAGCCACTTCTCTCGTATTATTAGAGGGTCGGTCCCTTCATTCCAAAATAGGTCAGAGGAATACTATAATTGAAAAACTGTATCCCCAAGGGTGGTGCACAATAACATTTTGAATTCTTTGTATTGTTTCCTCAATTTTATTCAATGCTACGCCTCTACAAAGATGGCAGTCTCTTAGGCTGTTTCGGACTTATGAAAGTACTAAGAACAGAGAATTGGGTAAATTTTTGTGTTTTGATAATGCGGGAGAGCCTTTTCCCCTGTTTTACAATGAATTACTCCCTATGTTTCAAGTATAAATTATTAGTCAACTCTTCGAGTACTCGAAGAACCGCACTAGGTAATCCAAAGAATTTCAACAGGCAACCTACTCATGGATGATTAACAGTAAAACCTCGCAACTTCAAGAAGCGAACAATTTTCCGGGGATGGAAACATTTAGCCTCGTCAAATGACAACATACTCAAGAGAGTAAAACAAAGGAGTAATTTGAAAAGTAGCCACAGAAACAGAAAAATTCGCCGGAGCGCTTTCCATTAAAAAGCCATTGTCAACGGGGACGTGAAAGCAACTAAACCAACTACGGCTGGAAACAAAAACCACCGAGGAAATCATGATTGAACTAGTGAGTCATCACATAAACTAGTTCAATCAATCCCTCATCAGGTATGTACCTGTTGAGCACATTTAGGTTGTCGTTATTCAAATGGCGAATAGTTTCAATGTGCTCGAGCGCTTCGCGTTTGAAAAACGAGGTCTATCTGTGGAGGAGGGTCTCAGATCCCTCTTTATAGCTGTGGCCACTGGTCAAAAGATGGTCTACAAATGCTGAAACGCCCATTTTCTTCTGTTCCCACTTTTTCTCATACTCGTCTATAGGAATTTTGAGCTGGCGGCTGGTCTCACCTATATAAACTCCGTTACAATCATTACACTCTACCTCGTAAACCCCGCTTCTTTCATTTAATGGGATAGGGTCCTTCAACTTAACAAATAGACTTTTTACAGTGTTGAGATTATAATACACTGGGCAGAACCCGAAGGGGCGAAGGATGCGACTTAATTGAGAAGAAAACTTCCCCAAAAACGGGAGCCTAATCCACCGCTTTCTAATATACGGGAGAGGGAGGTAGTGGAGTCAAGGCTTTTCTTAGCGAACTTCCTGCAAACCGTAAGGTCAATATTTAAGCGGACCTCATTCTTGAGTATGTTGTCATTTGGTTTTACTGGTCATCACTTAGAGAATCGAATTAATTGTATTTAGCCTCGTTTTTCATGGTGAATTTTCTTCAATACCGGGTACCCATAAAACGAAAACTTTTATTTCTCAACTTTTTCTCGTTTTCAAGCTCACTTTTTCAATTCAAACTAATAATTTGGCGTGCAATCCCTGCAGCGTTTTGCATTCGTCGTTCATCTCTTTCTAAATTTCACAAATTCGGAATGTACAACTTCTGAATTGTCAACTCATCCTGTATGGAGTATAAGGTGCAACAAAAGTTCACAATCCATAAAAGTCTCCCTTTAAACAGTTCTGCCAGACTATTTCTGTCGCAATTCATCAACTTACAACTGGAACCTCGATAAAACTATGCCTAACATTCATTACTGTATTTTTTTTTCTATTTCCTAGCTCTTAATACCGGGCACCTTTAAATAACGGACAAATTTTAGAGGGTCGTGAGTATCCCCTAATAAAAAATTTTACTGTATAAAAAATTAAGAGGCTATTGCAGGTTTGCAAAGGCAGCGGGGAAACCACAACCTCCCTGGTCTTCCTCCTATCATTTATTCTAGATTGCCTAGTTTCCGAGTCTTAAAAATGACGACGTAGAAAGTTGAACGTGCTCGCGATCATATTGGCGCGAAAATGTCCCCACAACAAATGAGTTGACAGGGCTCTTCTCAGTATACTCTATACTAGGCCTGACATATTGTGCTCATTGATAAAAATTAAAGACGGCAGTGCCTTCAATTCTTCCAAAAATTTTTCCCAAGTCCCTAGAGTAGGTCAAGGTCATTGATGATTTCATAAAGCGTCACACGTCACGTCACAGAAACTCCCGGACGCGGATGTTTTCTGAGGATATAATCCCTCTAAGAAAATGGATAGCGGATTCCCCGCTAACAGAAAAAGTGATGGATTTTCTGGCGTAGCCAAATAAAATATAAAGATCATGTTTCATGTCTTTTATAGCATGCTCCACTCGTTATTTACTTTAGAGTATTTTAGGCCAAGGCTTTAGGGGGACTCATTGGCTTGATCTAGTAGAAGTCGACATTAGAGTATTTTAGGCTGACCAGGAGCTCACTTGCTCCGCACGTTTGCCTCGCTTCTTGGTCTAGTACAAGTCTACTATAGAATATTTTAGGCCAATTGCTTTAGGGGGTCTCACTCGCGGGTTTAAAACAATATTCTAGGCTCATGGCTTTAGGGAGGCTCTTACGCTCTGCTCGTACGTCCCACTTCTTGGTCTAGTATAAGTCAACTTTGGAAAGTTTTAGGCCAATTGCTTTAGGGAGGCTCACTCGCTCCGCTCCTTGGTCTAGTATAAGTCTATTATAGAGAACTTCGGGCTCATTGCTTTGGGGAGGACTCATTTGCTTCGCTCTTTCGCTTCTTGGTCTAGTACAAGTCCACTTTGGAAAATTTTAGGCCAATTGCTTTAGGGAGGCTCACTCGCTCCGCTTCTTGGTCTAGTAAAAGTCTACTATAGAGAACTTTGAGCTAATTGCTTGGAGGGGGGGGGGAAGGGACTCACTCGCTCTGCTCATTTGCCCCACTTCTTGAATAAGCCTAGTATAATACTATATGAAAGAGCAAAATTCTAGTATAGGTCAGTATAATACCTACGGAAAGGGTGTACTTGCGGATTTTCAAAATGTGGTGCAGTGAGACAAAAGACATGAAACAAGTCAAAAGCTAATTCCTAGTACAGGCCTAGTATAATACCTATAAAATACAAAATGGAAGGAGGGGTGTACACTGTACATGCCGTTTCTCAATCACTTGCCAGATAAAGCTGAATCCTCGAATAGGCCAAATAAAATAACTATCGCAAGGACACTCTCACGGGCGTATCAATACATGGCCAATCACTTCATCCGCACGCGCACAAAACGGCAACAGTTAATTCAGCCATCCATCGTATGCTGATGCTTCCTTTATCCCAATCAGCTCGGGAAAATGGAATACAAACAATCAAAGATATCGCACAAGTCAATGGTCTCAATGTGGATATAGATCTGCTGGTCCGGAGGAAATCTCTACGCACCCTTCTGGCCGAGACTACTCCTTCCTCCTTTGGACAATCTCGGGAAAAATGGATCCAGCTGCCGTATCTAGGGAAAACTTCCGATAAGCTTGCTGCCATTCTTCGCAAATATGGGTACGATACAGGTTTCTACTCCTTGTCCACCTTGTCCAACCTGATAGCGCTTAAAGATCGTCTTTCACTTATGGACAAATCGGGGGTATATCGTCTTTCATGTGGCGAATACCCTTCCTTCTGCATAGGTCAAACTGACAGGAAATTGCATTTGAGATAAATAGTCGAAAGAAATCGGCATTCGCAGATCACTGTCTGGACAGCCGAATGTGAGCTTATTCACACATGTAACAGAGGGTGACTTCTGAACAGACTAGAGGAGAATGAAACGATAAAAGCAGCAGCACCAACGAATTCCAACCTCTTGAACGATCTACACGCCACGTTCCTCAATCCAATCATAAGATTCCATCATCTCTCTACTTCCTTCTCGATGTCAATACCTGATGATGACCTCACGTTATAGGTCGAAACGGGTTGTGTGAATAGCGATATGGACAAATCTTCTAACTTCATCAAAATTTTGCTCCTTTTTTTCTTGTTCGTTTATTTGTATAATATATCTTCACCAAAATTGTTTCAAACGTTACGTTCCTGTGTTTCTCATATCTAACCTAGAGGAAGGGTGCACTCGCAAATTTCTCAATCAGCTGCCAGGTATGAGTTTCTGACGAAAGCTAGGATAAGCCTAGTATGTATAAAAGTATAATAATATTTTATAGTATACGCCTTAAATAATATCGGGGGGGGGGCGTGTACTCGCGGACTTTTGAATTGAGGTGCGGTGAGACAAAGTACATGAAACATGTCAAAAGTTCGCTGCCCTCCTGGAAAATTTTGTGCCAATAGAGAAGACTTTGACCTACCTAAGAAAATCGGAGAAATTTCGACTCTTGAGTCACATATGCGGGGGAAGGGAGAGACTTGGATTCGATTTTCGGGAGGAGAGGATCAAAAAATCTTCAAATTTTATAACGAGTCACAAATATAGGGTGAGGGCTTAAAAATATTTCAACTATTTACCTGTTCAAGATTAGATGGTAAATTGTACTTATGAAGGGAAGAGGATTGGGAAGAATTTCGACAACCAAGCTACATTATATCACACGTGAACTCGAAAAAAGTTCTCGTATACTTCTGACTTACTTCGGAAACTTCAAAAAACTTCGACCAGTGAGCAGCTATAAATGAGGGTGTGTAAGATTTTAAAAAATTCCGATCATTTAGCCGAGAGAGAGCTCAGAGAAATCTCGATAACAGGAAGAAAACTTTAGAAAATGCCGATCGAATTATCAATCCTAGTCAATTATTGAAACTGAAAGATTCTAAACATGAAACATTTCAATTACAGTTGAATATTTGAAGCTCCCGTCGATTTTACGGTCCCGTGGATAGAAGCGATGCGGATGAAAACTAACTATGAATACTCTACCCAAGTTGTGAATTACACACATGTGTGTTAGTGAGAATATTGCAAACCCCAATCGAAAACAGAGCTGAAAATTCCCTATAACAGACGATATTGTGAGAAGAAGAAATTCTAAATCGGATTAATGAGTTTAATATTGCAAAACTGAACAGTATTCATGAGTTGTGACCTGTTCCAAGACAAGGGTAACTAGCAACAAAACGCAAATCTTCTAGAAGGGCGCAAACGGAGTTCAATTGCTACCCTTCAGTGCTGCCAGATCTATGGATTTTTGGTCCTCAAAACTAGGGACTTTGCGTAAAATACGAATCTCTTTCGCTCAAGGGAAAAGTACCTCAGTTACTCTTACGAGAGATACCTTTCTCCTGATCGGTATTGATGAATTAGTAAATCTGTCAAAATCTGTTCTTAGGTCTTACGAGAAATGACGGATACGAATTTCTGAAAATATTTGGTAGCAGTGCTACCCTTTCCCCGTAACAGGTACTTGATGCTAATAGCTCTCATTCTGGAACAAGTCACAGTTTATCATGAAATTTTCCACTCGTCGTTGTTGATCATTTCTCATTCACTCCTGCAGATAGCGCAACAAACGTAACCACAAAGCGCTAGAGGGCACTTCATTCAGGGTACATACGGCTCGCCTAAATCAACATATTTTGAGAGACGTCGGGGGCAATTTTAAAAATGAATCGTAGCTATCATTAATCCCTACAAATTCAATCGTACATCACATTTGCAGGTTTCAGTTCTACCTATGACCGGAAATGTAAGCTCGCCTACAATGAGAAATTTTAGTCCACAAATAATTGACACCCATACAAAACTCGATTCATACATGGATCATGAGAGCAAAATAACTGTCGCATATTAGTAACCTTTGGCACACTAAAGAGCATAATCGAATACCAGCATTCCCTAACAAGGTCAAATCATGACTGATTAACAAATACAACAGAAACTCGTTATCGCTTCCGTTCGAATTATGATGGAAAAATAATGTATTCCAATAGACCACCTACTTCCAACTCATGTATTTGTAAACTTCTTCTCTTATCTTTGCCAGTCAACAAACTTCGAAGTCAACGTCGAATGGGCGTTCTTTCATTTCGTTTTATTCGTTACCAGAGTTCGTTGCAATCATGAAATCATTCGCGTTCTCGTTCAATTTCGTATTTTCGTTAGCACTGCTTGTCGATCACACGCGTCAAATTGAAAATAAATACGCTCGAATTGGTGAAACCGTTCTATTTTCCTGCAACTACGATAATGAGACACCAGTCCTCCTATCGTGGATTAAAGAGATCAATACAACGAATACCATTCTCACATTCAGCACACATGTTTCAACTCTTGATCAACGTATTGGAGTCATTGACGACAGTGATAATCGTGATTATACTCTTCAAATCGCACGGGTAAAGAAAGAGGATTCCGGTATCTACTTTTGCGCCGATAATTCGAATGCGAGCGCCGAGTATGACAAATTTCGGCTGTACGTCAACCAGTTCGATACATCAACAGTTACGTTAAGCGTCATTAAGGGAGTAAACGTCAATCTCACATGCTTCGAGGAGATAGAACCAACGCCACAAATAATTTGGCAACGTTCGGAAAACAGAAAACTACCAAATGGTGATACCACTTATGCAGGGCCATACTTGAACTTTACGGTAACCAAACATGATCGGGGTGAATTCTACTGCAGGACGACCGCCGTAGACGGTAAAGTTTTCACCAAAGAAATAGTTATCGATCTTGAGTACGCGCCGGAAGTTTTTGTGAAAAGTACCCACGAGACTGCCAGTCTGGGAACGGCAATGGAACTGGAGTGTATCGTGGATACTTTCGTGGAACCGACTGTATCATGGACGTTGAATGGGAACGCAATCGACGGGCAGCAACCATTCGAAATCGAACAATATGAATTTGGACTGTATTCAACATCGGCTGTTTTGCGGATAGCCTCCTTTCAAACTGAATACTATGGACAATACGTTTGCAGCGCTACCAATTCGTTGGGCACGAACAATAATACGATACAGGTACAGCCCGCCGCGTAAACTTAAATGCGGAATTTATACCGAGTGCCCTAGATACTCTGTAAGAGGTACTGCTAGAGCTGCGTGTACAGGAGAAGATTGAGCTTTTCTGCACAAAATTGTAAATATATGAGTCATACAGTCCAAATGTTCACCAAATTATACTTTGAAGATGAGGAAATTAATTCAGAACAAGTTTCCAATTTTAAATTAACGGAGTAAGTGTGAATTTTTATAATTATGAGATTTAGAGAGTCAGCAAATTTGAATCTCTTTTGGTACTAAGATTATAAGACCACGTTGAGATTACACTCAGATTTTAAAAAATTTGTCTCAGATATACACCTAATTTTATATAAATTTAGTTGGTATCCAATATTCAATTTTTAGATTTCAACTTAATTCAGGAAGTGTATCGCATTCAAATGAAGCTTGTAAATAAAAAGATATCAATGATACGTCTCTCGTTATATTTGAACATTTGAGGTTCCTCTATTCGAAAATAGGTCAAAATATTTTCAAACTAGATGTTTCAATCAAATTTAATAACTGCATCCCACAGGGTAAGGCACACGCTTTGTATTCTTCTGCAATTTTATTCGATTCTACGCCACTAGAACGGTGGCTAGCTCTTAGGCTGTTTCTATTTTGAACTAATGAAAGGACCAAGAAATGTGAATGTGTTTTGATAGTTCAGGAGATTCTTTTCCCCAGTTTTTAGCTAAATTATCACCAATAGCTTTTGGGTAGCTCACCCGTTCCGCTCGTTCACCCCCCTTGGGTTGATAGAAGTCCACCTTGGAGAATTTCAAGCTACTGTAGTAGCTTTAGAAGAGCTGTTTCTCTGCCATGTGTCTACTTTGAACTCCGCTCGTTCGCCCCCCATTCTCGGTCTTGCAGTTTACTAAAAAACTAATAATATATGAAGTAGCAGTTGAAAACGACTAAATCGCTTCTAAATTCTTCTTCAAGAAAAGACTGTAACTCTCTTTCCACCTTTACCTACTTCTTATACCTGTTTTTCAGAGCATGTATCCTTTTATTTTTTTCCCCCTTTTTTCCAGCATGTATCCTTTTTTTATCCTTTTTTTGGAGCGTGTATCCTTCTACCTTCTATAGATCTACCAATGTGTTCTATCTACCTGCATAGGTCAGTTCTCAATTGATTCTTCAGCGTGATGTTTTTAGGGTGATATTTTTTCTCAGTTATACCTAGGCCAAAGAAGTGTTCCACATCAAGTACTTGAATGTGAAACTGTAGCCCAAGAAAGGGTAAAATACAACAAACTTATGGTACAGATTTCGACTAAGAATAGATGTCGAAAGAAACTTCCTTCGGAAAAGTACAAGAAGAAAAACACACCTCAACATACCTCTCTCATAAATACTAAATTTTACAGTATCCTTTTACCTCACCATATAATCAATTAAAAAATATATTATACCAAGTTTATCAATTACTTGTTAATCTGTACAACGTACAGTACTTAGATTAACACTCCATTCAGGTTAATGTCTCGCAACCAATATTAAACAAACTACTGCGAAAGTTTTCACCGATTCTCCAAATATGGAAGGAAAAGAAGATAGTGCAAAGAAGAAGAAGACTACTTGTATTTACAGCGTGGAAAATAACTACAAACTAAAAAAACGCTACATGCAAAATTAACTAATAACGTGAGCTTCAAGTTGAAGAAAGAAAGATAAGACAGTTGGAAGAAAAATTTGCTACTGCAGAAGTAACTTCAAATTTCTAAGATATCAATTTTTATAACTTTATCACATCCGCTACTACTGTAATTTACAGATGCATGCGTTCTATCACCGTGCTCGACTTCGTAATAACGAAGAAACTTTCTGGAAAAATAGGCAAAGTGAAGGAAGAGAGGTGCTCTACAGCCGTTGACGATCAGAAAATTTACCTGGTGGACGAATATGAAGCTCTAGCCTTAGATCCTTATTACATAAGTCTGATTCGCAACAAATAATTTTGAAGGTATCATTCATATAGTCAATATTATGACAAAGGAGTGGATTCTGAGCCGGGTGAAATAAATCTCGCTCCAAGCACCTGCACGTAAAAGAGAACGCACAAACGTAGAAGTAAACATGTGATAAGTAACTATTTTTAACATTAGAAGGAAAATAAGAAGGTAATAAAATAAAAGAAAAACAAAACCAAATCAATAAATCATTAGAGAACAAGAAAAATAAAATCCAATGATGAGAATGATAAACACGCAATCTCACAAAGTTAGATCTCGCTGTTAAATGGTGAAGGGTTAAGGTTCAACTCTCGCATGAAATTCTCCGCGCAGAGATCTTTTTTTTCTCTCTTACACGTGGAGTATCGTTTTTACCTGAGACCGGCGCGGCCAAATTAGAGTCAAACGAAGCGAGTAATAATGACTCGTATTTCAAATTTTCATTACAATGATCAGACGAGTTGCAACAAAATGTCGATTCGCCAAACTTATTCTCAAATTCAACATGAGATTTCCAGCAGATCATCGGAGACTCGGGAGGAAAAAAATCCTTTCTATCGAGGCAACCATATTTACGATCTATACCTTCATTACTTTTCATAAGAACAATAACAGATATTTCTAATTAAAATTGTTATCTGTTACAGAATAGATATATAATTAATAAGAGTAATTTTAAGCCGAAAACTCGAAGCTTGACTGTCCAATAGGAAAATTGACCTTTTCCACTTTAATGAAAATTCGTATTTAAAAAATCAAAAGGATCGAGCATCAGTCAAATTTATTTTTTCTAACAAGGTTCAAAATACGCAAGAATTTGATTAACGTATTAAACGCAAATGTAAAAGTAGATTCTCAACACACTTGTTATTGTGGAGATATCTGTTTGGATAGTACAGATAATTCCATCTGAACAACTAATCTTCAATATGAAAATAGTGACTCGGCTTAAAGACGACTAGTATAAGAAAACAATACTGAATACGTATCTATAATCAGAAGCATGTGCAAATAAACTGTCCTTCATAGTGACCCAGAAAAACCACATCTGAGCACCGTTATCAGAGAACTCATGATCACGAGATTAGAATGGTTGTCTCATTATCTCGAAGATTCACATTCGTACTTTCGAGTGGACTTTATTCTCAACAACAAATGAAGGACAACCAATTTTTGATACGTTACCTTTGGCTGTAAACCTTGGAGCCAGTTTTCTTATGGAGGGAAACTGCAGAGAAGCAATAGCCATCTGTGGTGCACGTATTGTTCACACAATTATCACAGTAACATAATAAACCTGTAAAAAAAAAGATTAGAATCAATACATAAAAGTCTGAGTACATAAACTTTCGTGAAATTGAGAACATGATACGGGCTATGGGATATCGCGGTTCGAACAGGATATACCAAGGGTGTACGAACTGAAAGAAGGACGGACGTCACGTTCGTCATAACCTATTTGAGCAACATTTTGCAAGAGTACCAGACTCTTCCTCGTGGTTCTAAAACATATTTCGATTAAAAACTTCGAAGTTGAAAAATTACCTGATGAAGTATGTATTACTGAATACAGGATGAAAAGCTGAGCCAGCAAAAGATGTGCGAAACCCATATTAGAGCGTTTTCGCGTACGTACTACTTGCAGATTTTATCGAATAGAAGTCATCATTATTTCTCGATTCACCTATGAGGAACTCGGTTAAAACGTTATCAACGAGATCAAATTCACGCATTGTCAAAACACTTTCGACACTATCATTCTAATAATGTTAGAACGAAAAAAAAATGCAAGAAAATTCTTTAGCGAGTGTGAAATTCATTGGAAATACAAAATTCATACGGATATTTTATGATCAGATTTCATTCAGCACAAAATCGCAAACGTATAATATTCCCAAGAATAGATAATCGTACTGTATTATTGAACTGCTGCTGTTCGAAATCGCTTCGAAGTTCTCGTTTGTTTTCTGCAGTTTGCACGAAACATTGAAATAATCAAGATCAAATACGCCAAGAGAACGAGAGGGGCGAAACTCAAACAGAACGGAGCTGGAACGAAGGGAGGGTCATCGGAGTCGTAAAGCCTCGTATACACATGGCGAATATGTTTGACCGAACAACAGCGAACGCGTGCATTCGCTGAGTGTATTCTTGTCACCGAACGCTGGCGAACGCGAATGTTCTTGTTCGGTAATGTTCACTCCAAAGGCGGGTCTGCACCGTGTTCGGTTCGTCGAGCTCGAGTGTATGGAGGGGCGAATTTCATGATGAACGAAGAACGAACGCTGAACGTATTCGGCCGAACGCGTTCCCTAACATATTTGCCAAGTGTATTTGACTATTTGCGTAAGTGATCGAAAGAGTCGCTGCTATACGGAAGTTTTTGGAACGGCGCATTAATTCATTTCTCGTTTTCCTCAAAAAAATCAAATGCAAGCGAGGCAGTAGGCGCGGATGAAATTGCAGTAGAAAGTATGAAAACCCTCTAGACCTCTAGTAGAAAAACCTCACTAGAAATTATGAACCGTATTTATAAGACCGGAGAATTGCCAGGGGATTTTTGCATCTCGACGTTCATCCCTCTCCCAAAGAAAAATAATGCGCGTCAATGTGTAGAATTTAGAACGATTAGTCTCATTAGTCATACCCTGAAGCTGTTACTTGCGATAATAAAGAGATGAATAGAGAAGGAAATTGACGAGCAATTAGAAGGGACTCAGTTTGGGTTCATCGCGCACAAAGGATTGGAACACGGGATGTGATTGCGCTGTAAAAGATGATCTGTCAACGATCGCATTAGCCGTGAATAGATCCGTTTACGTGTGTTTTGTCGATTACAAGAAAGCGTTCGACGCAGCTGGTCCAGCACGGGAATGATAGAAGTGCTGCGGAAATACAGTGTTGATGAAGAAGACATACGTGCCTCATCAGAAACCTACCATACTGGCAGCAGAAAGCGAACATTAGAATCGGCTCGGACGTTACAGAAGAAACATGTAATATAGAAATAGGAGTTAGACAAGGATGTCTATATCTGTCGCTAGGGTGCTTCAACGTATATGCCGAGGAAATCGCGAGTCATCGCGCCCTCGATGCTGGCTTCAGACTATATATAACGGTAAAAAAATAGGTGGCATATCAGCTACGCCGACGACAAGGTAATGATAGCAGAGACGCCGCAACAATTACAGAGAATGATGAACAGGTTAACGACGGAGAGTGCCAAATACGGAATGAATATAAACGTATCCATTGCTGAGTATTCTCGTGAATGGAACACGCCTAGAAGAGGTTCAGAAATGTAAATATCTGGGAGTTACAGTCTCAAGCACGTCTCAAGCGACGAAAGAGACACACAAAGCGGAGATAAAGACTCGAATTGGCACGGCCAGAAGAGCCTTCAACAACCTGGACCGCAAGCTGAAAGACAAGAAAATGAATATAGGCCTTTGAGTGAGACTGCTGATGTGCTATGTCTGGTCAATTCTGAGATATGCTTCAGAGACGTGGGTGCTGTTGAAAGCAGAGGAGAAGAAGATAAATGCATTCAAACTCTGGTGTTACCGCAGAATGCGCACCGGGTAAGCTGGACTGAAAAAGTAATCATTAATCAATGAACAAGTTCTGCGGCAAACGGGACTGCAGCGTGGAATCCTGCTACAAATGGTGACGGAGGCGAAATAAAGAGATATAATTTCTACAGAATAAGGTTACGCACGACATCCTGCTCCAAAATGTTGCCCAGGGGAAGATACCAGGGAAAGCGCCACGCGGCTGGCGTAGAGCAACAATGCTATCGGGCTTGATGTAATTTAAGTCATATAAGAATTGTTACGTGTTCATTTAATCGAGAGCTACCTGTACAGCTGTACTGTGATAGATGCTAATAAACTATACTGTACTAAGCGTGGTCAAAGAGTGTTTAAAATAGAAGAAGCAAACTACACTGCATCTTTTGTATATCTCATTTTTTTTTTTTTAAATGAAAAAGCAACAAAAACAAGTGGTTTGAAAATGAGCCCTGTGTTATTTCAAATGGACCGAAAATACGTAGGTATCATGTTTTCATACGTTCTTTTCCACGTGGGAACTACCGCTAAAATCTCCTAATTGTTCATTCGTACTTTACCGCAACCTCTCGACAACCACTAACACTGACTTGTTGACTCATTGCAGCATGCAGCTCACAGCCCGAATAGCTGTTTGCTCCCTCAGTCTGATTGTGTCCTGTGTGCGTCTGTGCGTGTATCCGTGTGCGTGTTCAAAGATTGATAAACAAACAACGCTGTCGAAAATCTGGGATGTCAAGCCGGATGCGAATTATCAATTCATCATGGAACGTAGCAAATTCAAATATATTTAATTTAAAAAGATTATAATTCATCCCTGTGGTTCAATAGCAAACACCACAAGATGTTTTCTGTTGGTAAAATAACGCATCCGGCGACGGCTGTGGAACACGTTTTATCGTGCCACTTCTTCAACCAATCCGTTAAATCCCTAATCGTAGCCGGTACCAATATCATAAGGGTCTTTCAGCTAATTCCAGATGTAGATTTAACTTCGAAGAACTACCATTACACGGGTGAATATACCATCACAGTACTGAGTTGGAGTACCTTCTCTGTCAACCCTCTCTCTGACGTTTTCTTGCATTTACAGATAACAATCCTCCCAAAATGAAATTAGAATGTCTCGCTCAGTATTCATTCTTCGAAAATATCATGTCCATTCAATCTGTAAGCTTAGCTAACTCTTCGCGAGATGCATTGATAATTAGTTTCAGAGAAGCTAAATTCAGCATTGTTGAGTACGATCCAGACACGCACGACTTACGAACTCTATCCATGCACTATTTCGAAGAAGAGGAAATGAAAGTAAGATGGAATATGTTATGTAAAGGCTACATTCATTCGTAATTTACCACCATCGAGTTACTTCTTTCCTGTTTTAGGGTGGTTGGTCTTCGTGCCCCGACATCCCAATCGTTCGTGTTGATCCAGAACATAGATGTGCCGCGATGCTCATCCACGGCCGACGTTTGGCAGTTCTACCCTTCCGTGTTGATACCCTTCTTGAAGAGACGGAAAATACTTTTATGGACGCGGATGCCGAACACAGTCAGGTTCTACCTTCTTATACGATCGTCTTAAAAGCCATCGATGAAAAAATCGAAAATGTGATAGACATCCAATTCCTCCACGGATATTATGAACCAACGATATTAATCCTTTATGAACCTGTTCGCACGTTTTCTGGGTTAGTGGTAATAATTATACTAGAAACTTGTTTTGATAGATTTCAGTCACCTTTACTAACTCATCGTTTCGATTTTAGTCGATTAGCCGTTCGTAAAGATACATGCGCTATGATAACTGTCTCACTAAACATACAACAGCAAGTTCATCCAGTGATATGGTCTTTAAATAATTTACCTTACGATTGCGTGAAAGCTGTAGCTGTTTGTAAACCAATTGGTGGAGTTTTGATATTTGCTGTGAACTCGTTGTTATATTTGAATCAAAGTGTTCCTCCTTATGGGGTAGCACTAAATAGTCTAGCAGAATCGACCACTAATTTTCCTTTGAGTAAGTTGGAGAATTCGACTAATACATGTCTGGATCTGCTGAGAAAGGCTATGAGTAACAATTAAATCTTCTACCATGTTACAGAATTACAAGAAGACGTGAAACTTACGCTAGATTGCGCGCAGTCAATTTTCATATCGTCCGATAAATTGGTAATATCTGTGAAGACTGGTGAATTATATGTATTATCATTACAAGCAGACAGCATGAGAAGCGTACGGAGTTTTCATTTTGAAAAATCTGCTGCTAGTGTCCTCACTACTTGCGTAAGTTTCTCGAGTCTCTTTTGCTTTGCGACGCTCGAAATTTTACCTCATTCTTCGTTTTTCTTTTTTCAGATGGGTGTATTCGAGGATAATTATTTATTTTTGGGATCACGACTTGGGAATTCGTTGTTATTGAGATTTTCCACGAAGGAACAAGTGACAATGACTTCGGCTGCTGAAGAGAAAGCAATGCTGAACGAACAGCCATCAAAGAAAAAGAAATTAGACACTTTAGGTATTTAGTTTGACTTGAATCCCTGTGAGGATAGAAGGATCCCTATATTTTCCTTTATCTCGAATGTATTACAGGCGATTGGATGGCTTCGAATGTGAGTGAAATTCGTGATGAAGACGAGCTGGAAATGTACGGCAATGAGCGGCAAAGTTCGGTCATTAAAATTACGTCTTTCGTTTTTGAGGTGAGTATGTTTTCCTCTGTTATGCTGTGAATTTCGTGGAAGAAATTGGAATAACCAAGTGCTGTGCGTTATAGGTTTGTGATAGTTTACTGAACATTGGCCCGTGTGGCAATGTATCGATGGGAGAACCTGCCTTCTTGTCCGAAGAATTCTCAAATAACGATGATCCGGACGTAGAATTGGTCACTACTTCTGGTTACGGAAAAAACGGGGCCTTGTGTATTTTACAACGTTCAATCAGACCTCAGGTATGTTCGTATTGTTGCAATCGTTTGGAATTTTTGCAGGCTAAATCTAATCCATCTGAATTTTTTTAGGTTGTCACCACTTTCGAATTGCCCGGTTATATCGATATGTGGACCGTTATCGGCTCTACATCCACCGACGAACAGCATGCATACATGATACTCAGTCAAGAAGATTCTACAATGGTAAGATTTTATTATAACACCTCTCCTAGGAAAACAATTCTGCGGTGTTTAACACTTCGTATGAATTGCAGATCTTACAAACAGGCAAAGAGATAAACGAGCTGGATCAGTCTGGATTTAGTACGCAAGGACCAACGATATTTGCAGGGAATCTTGGAAACAACAAGTATATTTTACAAGTCACGCAGATGGGAGTAAGGCTGCTTCAGGGTTCTGAACAAGTTCAACATATTCCGCTGGATTTAGGCTCACCGTTGATTCACGCATCTGCCGCTGACCCGCATGTCGTCATTTTGACTGAAGATGGTCAATTAATTTTGCTGACTCTGAGAGAAATCAAGCATACAGTCTCCAGATTAACTGTTCAGCGACCGACAAACTTTTCCCTAGTACGTTACTACGTCATCTCATTTTTAGAGACTCTGATAGAGCGCTCAATAAAACAATTTTGTTCCATAGAAACCACATATAACTACTTTGTGCTTACATCGAGATATTAGCGGACTCTTTTCGCATTCTATTCCTGAAGCGGAGAAAAGATTCCACGGCATAAAAAAGGAGAAGAATTTGATTAGTGCTTTGAAAGGGTTGGTATTTTATAATAAAGTTTTTGAGTCTAGTCAGATTTGCATTCTATTGCATCTTTTTTGTGCTAGTGATATTGAAGATGAAGATGAACTATTGTACGGCGATGCGGGTCCACAGACCGACGTCATTTCTCAGACAGCTTACGAATTCTTGAATTCACAGTTTAGAGCGAGTAGTTCATGGTGAGTATTTTTTGTCGAATGTCGTTAATTTTGGAGGTAATCGGACTTCATTAAAATTTTTCTTTCATCATTAAGGTGGAAAAAATATATGCATCCCATAAAACCGACGTACTGGCTATTTCTTACGAGAGATAATGGACACTTCGAAATTTATTCTATTCCCGACTTCCAACTGAGTTACCTCGTCAGCGGAATTGGTACTGGTTTATCTGTTCTAGCCGACAGTTTAAATGCTGCTCCAGTTGTTGCGCAACCGTCTCAGGAGCTACCACCTAGTAATACCTCAGGTGCTGTATTTCAAATTGAGTTACCATCGAAATAATTCTCTTTTTGACAACTTGAGTATGGATTGTACAGGTACCGAGACAGAAGTGAAGGAGATATTGGCTGTATCTTTAGGCCATCACGGTCGAAGGCCACTCCTGCTAATACGATTGCAAGATGAAATTTTCATCTATCAAGCCTACAGGTATCCCAAAGGTTTTCTAAAAGTGCGATTCAAGAAGGTTGCTAATTTGTTAACGCGATACAAACGCGCAAAGTACGTAAAATGAGACAGAATCATAATCTTCGAGTTTGCGATGATATTCATAATTATTATTTTCAGATCCAAGACTAAAGAGGGAGATTCGGAAGTGTGTCAATTAAGATATTTCAGTAATATAGCTAATTATAATGGTGTATTTATTTGTGGTAATAACCCTCATTGGATATTTCTTACGTCGAGAGGCGAATTCAGAATGCATCCTATGTATATTGACGGCCCGGTTCAGTGTTTCGCTCAGTTTCATAACGTCAACTGTCCGCAAGGTTTCCTATATTTTAACGCCAAGGTTGGTATAATTGGTGAAAATTGGAAATGAAGTGTTTTACATTTAGATTCTTCCCTCTAGATTATGGACCTAATATCTCGTTTTCTGTTATTTGCTTAGGGTGAATTGAGGATATGTGTTTTACCCATTCACTTATCGTATGATGCTTCCTGGCCCGTTCGTAAAGTACCATTACGCTGCACCCCACATTCAATCACTTATCATTTGGAGAGTAAGACTTATTGTATTGCGCTAAGCCAACAACGTTACACAAATGTTTATTATAAGTTCAATGGAGAAGATAAAGTATGTAGTAAACCTCATCGAAATGACCAAAATACTTCCGTTACCGCAATTTTCTATTTGTTCTCTCATTTATAGGAACTATCTGCCGAGGAACGAGATGATAATTTTCCACTCCCATTTCACGATTTCTTCAGCATTGTATTATTTTCTCCGGTATCGTGGGAGGTAAGTTCTATCCCATCACATTTCTTTAATACATCGAGTTATCTTTAAAATGGTCCCGTTCTATGTAGGTTATTCCCAACACGAAAACTGATTTAGAAGACTGGGAGCATGTAACGTGCCTAAAAACCGTATCTCTTGCGTACGAAGGTACAAGAAGTGGTCTCAGAGGTTACGTTTGCGTTGGTACGAATTTCAATTATTCAGAAGACATTACCAGTCGGGGTAGAGTGAGTAGACAATTTACTAAATATTTCGATTCGTGACCGTGTACCGTTTGTCCAAGCTCTAATATCGAGTTATATTTTCAGATTATTATTTACGATATCATAGATGTTGTACCGGAGCCCGGACAACCTTTGACAAAGAACAAGATGAAAGTGATGTATGCAAAAGAGCAGAAAGGTCCTGTTACAGCGATCACAAATACGCAATCTGGGTTTTTGGTTACCTCCGTTGGACAAAAGGTATTCTGAAGTAGACCAGCAAGATGAACTTTTTATTACGATTTGTATTACACTCGTACAATCCGATTTCTAGATCTATATTTGGCAGTTGAAGGATAATGACTTAGCTGGAATCGCCTTTATCGACACCCAAATTTACGCTCATCGACTGTTAAGTGCGAAAAGTTTAATTTTAGTAGCTGATGTTTACAAATCGATCACACTGCTGCGATTTCAAGAAGAATTCAGAACTCTTTCTCTTGTTGGACGAGTGAGTTTCAAGCTTGTATCATGACGCGTATTTATGTATATTTTTTTACCAATCAAATATATTTTCTCAGGGTTTTAGACCAACGCAAGTATATGCCGCAGACTTCATAATTGATAATTCGCAAATGGGTTTCATCATCTCCGATCAAGAGCAGAATATAGTTGTCTATAAGTATCAGCCGGAAGCCAGAGAAAGTTTGGGAGGTATGATACGCATAATATTAGTGAGAATGGTAGTATCGAAGAGTGTCTTGACAATTATTCCCACTTCAGGTCAACGATTGCTGCGAAAAGCTGATTTCCATTTAGGTCAATCTGTAAACGCGTTTTTCCGAATCAGTTGTAAAAAGAGTACATTACCAGAAGAGCGACGTTTACAACTCAATTCCAATAAGCGGCATATAACGATGTTCGGTGAGCACCTTTCATAATAATGCCCTTTTACGTTTCAACTTGTTACTAAACGATTGATTTTTCTTTATGAAGTGACATTGGACGGGGGTATCGGTTATATTCTTCCAATTCCGGAGAAAAATTACAGAAGATTGTTAATGTTACAAAATGCGATGGTATCTCATGTTCCTCATACGGCTGGTCTCAATCCTAAGGCATTTAGGTAAACTATTTTTATTACAACTCATGACAGATTTCACAGTAGTTAAATTGTAACTTTTCTGTGTTTCCAGGACATATAGGAGTTCGCGTAAAATGCTGGGTAATTTTGCAAGAGGGATTTTGGATGGAGAACTTATTTGGATGTTCATCATGTTAACCAACGTCGAAAGAATGGAAGTTGTCAAGAAAATAGGTGTGAAAGTTGAAGACATATTAGACGATATATACGAGATGCATATGTTAACTGCGCATTTTTGAACTCCTGTTTCATTTATTTATTTTTATATTTGTCAATATAATTCTCGTGTTGTATAAATCATAATAAATTAACGGATAATTTATCCGATAGAGTTCAGTATTTTCAAAAATGTTTTGTTTTCCGCATACAATTTTTTAAGGATGCATCTTGATGCGACGTGAATGTCTATCTTGACAACCCATGACAGAACGAATGAACACTTCAATATGTTCCAAAATAAAACTCGCCATTCCTACCTCATAAATTGAAATTCTTACTCGTCAAAAGTGGGTGGCATTTTTCACCATGAAAAAGAATTAGAGAACGATCCAAGACCTACGCGTGCAATTGTATAAAATTTATTTAATCTCCGTGATAGCAAATAATCGTATATTTAGTACAAAATGAGATCCAATATTATCAAATTCGAGCAAAATTTCCAAGTTCTGGAAATTACCAACGACGAAACGCAGAATCAAAATTGAAATCGATCACTGCATTGACTCTTCACAAATTTCAACGTACTTCAATTAGAATTCTTCATTACACCGGCACTTATCATCTGGGGAAAAAAACTTTTAATAAAAGGTAAGAAAGAAATCCACAAAAATAATCATAGAAAACGTACATCACGCAACTGATCGAGATTTTGATTGATATGCTTCAGGAAGGAACATTCTTGCAATGCTTGAATGGAATTTGAAGTTTTGGAACAGTCGGAAGAATCAAGCGACTTTTGTAAATGCTCATTCAAAGTCCTATTGAGTTTTATATCGTTATCCAGAAATTTTTGAAGGATATCATCTCTTTTTTTTTCTTCATTGCTAGAGCTGTCGGTTATTGGCTACAAAATAATAAAATCAAAAGTCTAATGGATACGTCAAGAATAATTACGAATAATATCTCAACAAAATCCAATTCTAGTAAACCTCAAAATTTTCATGCTTTTCAGATGGAATAGTTCTTCAAACGTCCTTCACAGAGTACACTATTAGTCAAAAGTCAAATCCTAGTTTATAACAAAACTATCACAATCAGTATTCCTCTCATAACTTCAAGATGTAAAAAACTTACCCATGACGGTATGGGAACCAAATTTAAATTCTTCAATTGCTCTTCAGCGGCAATCAATTCGCTCTGTAGATCTGATGTACGATGACCACCGGGGAATAAGGAACTGGTTGGCTTTTCTATTTTTTGGTTCCATGATTCCTACAATAAGAAATCGAATTGAATTTTATCAATATTTTCTTCATAAAGCTCGAGGTAAACAACCGAAGTTTCCCACCATAAGTACATCTAATAATTTTCCATCCAAGATATGATTGGTAATGTTTTGAGGATCGGAATTTTCTGAATTTTTCTTAAGGTACACCGCATTCATAAGAAGTATCCACTTTCTAAACTGGTCAGCAACATTCATGGTACCCTGAGAGCGAAATATAATAATTCATCATTATGGATTGATGTTCTAAAATAATTGCGCGAAGTACACAAGATCAGTAGGTATATACTCACATCCAGGAAAGTAGCGAGTTCTCTATTGGTCATGAACATGGAGAGCATATCCTCGAGAGAGCTATGAGTGCACTGATCTAGAAAAACGAAGTTATCATTTGTTAATCGTACTCCATGAGAAATACACCAACACACACGAGGGTTTACTCACGAGGAGTGAACAGATTTTGGATTAGCCAAGTGATTAACACGGTCTTCTTCTCCCTCGACCGAATTAAAATGTCGTACAGATTTTGATCATTCGTATCCGTGACCGCTTCGCACTGAATTAGTCTAAGAAAATTTCTACACTCACTAAGGGCTACTCTGTCCATGATGAGATTCAAATCAATTTCTTACTAAGCAATGTTGAAGTACCGGTATTTATATTCAAAATTACAAGTTTAGATTTGGTCTCACCATATCAGTGCATCGGCATCTTATCAGCTGATTGTGAACTAACTTGAGTATTACTCAACTAACTTGTAACTCTTGTTTTTGTGTGTACGTGTGTGTGAACTATTTTTTACGAGAGCCAGACAAAATAATGGGCGGCAGAAATTCTGACATATTCATTGAGGAAAAGCTGCTGGATTTGAGAAACAGAGAATCACGAAATTTCACATCTTTACGTAACTTCATCAATGAAAGGCAAATGAGAAGAAAACGAAGTGGGAGGGATTATTCGTAACCAGCATTCAATGATAGATAATAAATATTACACACAAAAAATACTGTCTCTTCATTAAATAATCTTATTATCTTTGGTAAAATGCAGATCTCGTGACTTTTTGAGGTTACTCTTGAAATATATTGACGTTTCAGGATTCAATTTGTAAAGATTTTTCACGCCAGTAAACTTCCTGATTCTACATTCACGAAAAAAAATTTTATTTCAAAAAACAAAGATCATTTCTCACGAATAATTGAAAGTTCAGTACATAAAGGAGAATTTATTTAGGTCTACATCACGAGCACAATAGTATAAGTCATAATTAACAGAGAGAGAAAGAGTTAGTCACACAAACCTCCCGCCCGCGCCGGTTTGACTGTGACTAATATTCGGGCAATATTGCTGCCATACTTTTAGAAAAGTTGATCGAGCCAACTTCGGTAAATCGGGCTGGTCCTCGATAGCTTTAAGATATTTGCGATGGAGTGATGACTTTGACTCGTTCGGGGGTAACTTGATAGTATTTAACTTGGCGCAGCTATTTCCATTCGGGAGTGGCAATCTGTTCTCATCGGCAAACGTTTTGATGAAGTTGACGATCTTCATTCTATCTTCTGTCGACAAAAACTTCTTATGGGCAGGTGTTTTATTAGTGAGTTTGTGTACACGTGCAGATATTCCTAAATTGTCGAAAAAAAAAAAAATTGCGTTGAAATATGGCGAAAAAATAGGGTAGTAAAATGAAGTAAATCTTTGCGAAAAATACGCACCGGAGTTATCAAAATGAGACAAAAGATTTCGAAACCTTTTCTTTCCAACGTTATGTAGGAAGAAGAACATTTTCTTACAGATAGGCAGACCGCAAAAGTGATACACGATATTTCTACGCAGTGGCTTGTCTTCTCCCTTAGAACGAGAACATCCTCTTTTTGTAAAATCTCCGTAATGCTGAGCTAATTCTGGTACAGGACGAAATGCTTGCAACTGACTAAGGATGACAAGATCTTGTTCGTCTTTTGACATTTCCATGAATGAGTACCTGCGTGGTTAAACGGCTTATGAAGTGCTCAGAACGAATGAATATGAAAATGAATCAATAAATTATCTCTTCTACGTTTACCTATGTTTTAATGCAAAATTTTTTGGAATCCTCTTGTTACAACGCGTTGAAGAGCAACACGCCTCAGCTGCATCATCGTACAATTCATCTATCTCCGTCTTATCTTTGCGATCTAATTCTGATAAATCTAGAAAATTGTAAGGTTTGCTGATCGAGGAACTGGATACTTCAGGGTCATCTATGTATGTAACCGGTACATCCACCTCTGTCTCAACGATCTCGACCGAGTTCCCCTAATCATAGTCATCGAGATAGAAAGTTATAATCATAATAAAGATATTTGGCAAAGTAAAAGTAGTGTAAATATTGGAAAATTTTCATACTCACATCGTCTTCAATCCAGATAATATTTTCGATCTGAGAATTGGGATCCTGAATAATGGATTCCATTGCAGATAGGAAATGAGTTCTCTACAGAATCAACGGCACATCCAATTTCATTCTACGTCTACATAAAGCTCTAGAAGATTGGGAAATACGAGCGAAATAATTGACCACATTAAATTGATGGTCGACTCTTATCAATCCCAAAGATGCAAATTCTAAAATAACGAGTCTTGGCCAATACGTAACCGGAGGACTGAATTTCAAAGTATCTTTGCTAGAAGGAAAAATGTGAGTAAAAGTCACTAGTAAGTTTGAAGCACGGTTTGAAGAATTTCGCAAGTTTGAACTTCATGTAGTTGACTCCTGGTTGACTCTCTATTTCGGACTCATGTGTGCTCTTATCAGTTCAATTTTTAGAAGTGTTGTTGTTGTTGTTGTCTATTGGAGGGTGGAGAGACCACTACCACGTTACCGCATTATTTTGTAGCTTCAGAGGGTGCGTGACAAATTTTAAGGGCGACAAAATAGTTTTTCGATCAGATTTCCAAATCCTATATTTCGCATTGGAATATAGGTACACCGAATCGTTAATTACACAGGGGCAAAATGTACAAAAGGGAGTAGTTATTTGAGGCTATGAACTGCAGTCAGCCTATATTCCTTCATTCACGTTCCCATTTATCGGGAAAGAGCCATCTCATTCTTTTTATTCGAAAGAATAATGGAAGATCTCGCTAGATTTCGTACATCGTAAATCAGTTAATTTATTCTTTGTTACAAAAAGAAGAGAAAGAGGATAAAAATATTTATGGTACGCTAGATGTGTACCAGAACAGCATTCATTTGACGTTATTCATGATAAAATACAATCGTCAGCAAAATATCGTTTCGTCCTTACATCGGTTGTGCGCGTATTACAAATAGTAATTTATACATTATTCCCAGATTTGACGCCGGGATTGAGTCATTTTCATGACCCATAACCGTTCAACACATTCAACAAAAACTTCTTGGAAAATTATTAATCTAACACCGGACGTATAACATTTAAATGGGTTTAATTTTGAAATGTAAACCGATGAGACTAAAAACTAAACATTTCAAATCTTGCACTAAATAGTAGAAACACCTTAATCCTTCGGGATCTTTGGCCAGATTAACGTCGACGAGAGATCCAATCTTCGATGTGGTAAATGAAATGTGTTCGTCGTCGATCACAATTTCCAATTCTTGGCGACCAACACGATCGGGAGGCGGCCATAATGAGTCGTCTTCTTGCATTATCTCACTCTCTTGAATGATACGTTTCAGTTCATCAGTAACAATCGTGTGTACATACGCTTCTTTACGAATGATCGTATCGTTTTTATAGTTTGAATTATTAGCGTATCTGAGTTTACCGTCGGGTCTAAATTCGAATTCCAGAAATTCGTGCCCGAATTTGCCTTTATGACCAACGTAGTACCGGAGATAGAAGTCCGTCATCTTCAAATATCGAGAGTTGAAAACTTACGATTCTCTGCAGCTCGCTACTTCGAATACTTTCTTAAACGACGCTCGAACAGATCGTCAGACGTTGGCTTAGCTTTGCTTTTGCCTTTTTCAATTTGGTGTGAGTTTTTATTTCATAGAAAAAGATTGAAAATTCGCAACCACCAAGAAATAACAACCGAACTACAAAGTACTACAACAGATATCTAGCAATAAATCTATGAAGACCTTATGAAGACCGAGTCGGAAACTTTTTTAAAATGTTTTCGGCATTGGTCCTAATTTTTGGAGCAGCATTTCGTATTTCATTGGCCAATTCGTCAAACGGAGCACCTGTAGAGAGCGCTAATTGTAAACAACTCGACTTTTATGACTGGGTAGGGGTATAAAGAAAATTTCTCTTAATAATTTTTCTCAGAAAAATAATTCTAATAAAAAATCAAATTTTGCCCTGTTCGTACAGGTGAGAGCCAAACTAAAAATCAGTTTTTTTGTTCTAAGGAGAAAAAAATTTAAACTCCTCTCTGAAACTCCTCCAATGACTCGACTCGAATAAGTATTATTGATGGCGGCAATTTTAATTTTAATCGTATAGCAGTTAATTGAGAGAAGTGCGTCATAGAAGTTATTGCAGATTTGCATAAAGAATATTCTTAATTCGACGAATCATTTACTCTGCAAAAAGCAATTCTGAGCTCCAGATTGACGATTAGTGGACCATTGCTTGGCTAAAAAGAATAATGACTGACGTATACTCACGAGAATAATCTCAAACTTATGTCCATCACTCCAATCTTAAATCGCAAAATGAAAACGTAAACGAGGAATTTTGGCGAATCTATTACAACTTATTGAGTCTCTGGACCGAGCTCTTAGAACATATTGATTATACTATTCTGGTGAGAGAGAAAAGAAGGAAAAAAAAGATTCGAAGTTCCAACGAGCATAATATAAATATGCAAGTTCCTGACAAATCATCATCAGCATTCATCACTTCGAAACTTTTGTTAATTAATTCGAATCGGGGGAGCAATCAGGGATTGTGGCAAATTCTGATAAAACTTATTTTCAAGAAACAGAATGAGGAAAATTTGAATCCAATAAAATAAGAGAAAGAAAAACTCATAAGGTCGGATTATTCCTTTAAAAAAAAACATAAACTCTAACAATTTTTCTTTTTTCTGGAGCTGTAATATTATCATTTTCTACTTCAATTATTTTTCATCAAACAATAACAGCTTGAAGCAATCACTAATACTTCTTCAAACATAAGTATGGGGTTAAGAAAGATTAAACTTCAGGATTTAGAAACTTTTAATTTCAACAAGTATTTATTATAGTGTAACGTTTAATGCAAATTACCAAAAGAATAAAAAAAAAAGAAAAAAAAAAACAGTTCTAGATGTGTCTGAAAATAGATACGATTACAAGTTTAAATTAGGGGTAATTCATGAATCGAATCCAAAGCCACGTCGGATACTTGACTACTTCCATAAGGAAGCGGATCACCGTCATCGTCGTCGTACAACATTTCTTGTAACTTCTTCTTAAATACTTCACTATTCGGATTCGTTTCTTCGTTCCGACATCGTTCCAGCTTGTTTTCAATCATTTTCACTTGATCCCGAGATGGACTTTCGATACTTTTGACCAGAAATGTTCTAATTTTACGCACTACTGATATTAGAAGAGATTGTGCCCCATTATTCTTTCCAAGTAATGTCTCGGTAACGTAAGCATCCAAATTCTCTTGATTTTTACTTGCTGAATGAAGAACCGCAGCAAGAGCCAATTGAGCTGGTGAGTATAACAAACAAGCATCAGTCATGAATAATTCATCGACAAAATCTTCAATTGTACTTCTCAATCGATCGGGATCACGTAGATGACTTCGAACTTTTAGGTCGATAAGTAGACCTTCGATTGGACGATAAGGATTATGAATCGTAAGTTGATAATGCAGTTGCTTCATTAATAGTAATTCGTTATTTAATATGATATCAGTTGCTCTCGCCAAATCTCCTCTTACGTTCGCAACAAACTGCTTCATGGATACGTTAAACTCTTCCACTTTGCAAGCCAGATATACGCACGTTATTAGCATGTCTTTCGGATGATAATCCATGACAGAATTGTTCAAATAGAAACGTTTTAGATAGTGAAATGCTGTTCCAATGACGGGTTTCGGCATTTGTGGAGTGAACCGACGACAAAAGTCTCTCATTCTCATTTCATAGAACTTGACTAGGGCACGTTCCTCAATTGGATTTAAAAAGAAGTCGGAAGCATCTTCTTCGGACAAATCATCCACTTTTTGACCATGAGCTAAAATGAAAGCTTTGTTTGCTTGTTCGCGTAATTTAGAGAGCTCCTCTTCGTCAGGAAAAATCCAAGAAGTTTTCTGAGTACTAGATGGAAACATATTGGTTCCCAAATAATTACAAGAGCCGGCTACGATATTATTGCTTCGCTATGAGGGTTCAAAACTCTTCAGGCGCTACTTAATTGCGGAGACGAATAGTACATCATTTGAATGACCGTAGAAAAGCTTCATATTTCTTCGGGACTCGCGACTTCAAGATGAATTTTGATAACTGTACACAAAAATACTTCAATAAATTTTATTGTTATATAAACGTTGCGATAGAAAAATTTCGGAGAAAAACGAAGGACCGATAAACCCGGCGGAATACAAGGCGGGAGATGATGTGAAAAGCTGACTGTTGAATGGTTTGAGAAATGGGAATTTGAAATTTGTATTGGTGAATTTAGTGACTGATAATAACGGTGACCATCGATTAGAAAAATAATTCCAGAAGTAGACTTTCCCTCTATAGCCTTGTAAATCAATCAAAATTCCTGTAGTGACGCCAATGTAACCCCATATGAGGACCTCTATCCTGGCATTATGACGTCACAATGATATGACGTAAGCACGGCAGCTGCAGTGCTGCGAAATAAAATCAAGAGTGATAATATTTTTTTCGCCTGTCTAGTGAAAGAGTGTAACAATGTTACGATCGTGATTTTTTATTGACAGAATTGAAGAAATTAATAGAATGAGTTGAGTATGGCTTCAATTAATTCTCAAACATCTAGTAAGTTAAAATTTCTTTTCTACCTTTATCAATTCATGAATTCTTGGGGTTCAATGTTTTCTTTTTACATTACCCGTTTCAGTTATCGAGAATCTCTTGGAGCACACATCTGATAAATCTGAGAATGTCAAAGTTTCCATTTATTCTTCATTAAGAAGAATTGCGCTGTGCTATCCGTCCGAGGTCATATCAGCAGCTATCCGTTATCGCCGTCGAAACCCCAAAGTATTTTTCTCATTTAATTACCACTAATCTCTTCAGCAAATCCCTCGTCATTAAAATTAAGAGAATGTTTGTAGTTGAATAACAATGAAGTACGAAGTATCTTTGAGCTCATCAAGAATGTTTGCGAAGAAAGACTTTCAAAAGTGGAGACTACCTTACTCGTCGAAATAATTTCAAGTGCCATCGAGGAATCGTTAAAAGCTTCTGTCGTACCCTTCGTTTCTGCAGATTTATTGCCCGTCATCGGTAGCAAATATTGCAAAGAGGTATTTCATGAATTATATCGTTCACTACTACGCCGTTTGTGATTACGTAATAACCAGAGGATTGATTATGCTCTGCCCATGAAATATTGGGTGAGAGTAGAAAACTTAAATTGTAATTTAAATGATTGCAGGTGCTAAATGAACTACAAAAATGTATGCTAGAGGGTGTAGCGCCTCATGCGTCAGTTATTTACACACTGGGGCACTTGGCTGTGGCAAACATGACGTCTTTTCATACTTTCAGTATGAAAATATTCGAATATCTACTATCCATTTTACAAGTTACGAAGTCGGATAACATGCGGAAGCTGTATGCTCAAAGTAAATCCCTGTCCCTTCAGTATTTTTTCTAGGGCGAGAAAATATTCGTCAATTTTTGAAGACTAGTAGGAATGATGTATTTCTGTGAATAACGCTTGAGGAGATCTCTTTTAAATCTTAATGAAGCAATTTATTAATGATGGAGCTGAAACTATATTACCATCTTGATCTGAAGCATTAGTTTATTCTTATGTTGGCATTTTCTCAATTTTTTGGGAACAGCGAGAAATTACGAGTTTCGAAATTTGATCATCTGAACCACTGGATCTTCTATATAACGAGTCATCATATGAAAGATCCTCATTAATGACTTTCATATCGGTCAAAAAGGAAGGAGAAAGATTCTCAACGTTTTATTTATTTTTTTTCAGCTGTTTGTCAGCTTGTCGAAACAATCATGGAGCTCACCTCGACTGAAGAATCATCAGTCACTAAAGAGCAGTATTCTCGTATCGTTGAAGAAATTTTCGACACTTTCATGACGACGTGGTTGCAAAGCAAGGACCCTAATGTAAGTGACTCGACTATTGAATTTCTCTCACTCTAATTTTGTTGGAAACTCTATCACTTGAATATTAATTTTCTTCACCTGATTTGCTCCCTAAAAAAACTAATCTATATATCAATTGAAATACAATTTCAGACTTGTGAAATGATAACCCAAGCGGCTGGTTCTTTAGTGCTATTATTCAGTGACCAGAAGTTGACCAACGACACGTTAAATATTTTAAATTCATTTCTTCAACTCTATAAAAAGCCTTCCTCCACATTTCCCCGTTACGTCATTACGCAGGGTGTGAGTAATTTCTTGTCAGTAGTTCCGCGTGCGGCTTTACAATCTCACTTGGACACATTGACGAATACGTTACATTTGATGGTAAGTATATAACCTACCATTTATCACAAAAAAGTAGAAGACAGATTCTAATGAAATCAATTGTTTTTGCAGGTTGTGATAACCCCTGACTTCTCTCAACCAATAACTGTAAAGAATCACAACGAAATTTTACGATGTTACGATTATTTAAGTGAGTTGCTTCCATATACTGGTTGTCTTCGATTATTCTTGTTTCAGTTCAACTAAAATTTGTTTTTTCCTTGAAGGTACTCTTTTTGGAGATAAAATTATCGAAATGTTATTAAATAATCTACGGTCGTCATCAGAGCACGATCGTATCGCTGGGTTGATCGTCGCTACGTATTTATTGAATTCTTCGAGTTCAATTTTAAAACCAAAAATTTCCGAATTGATATCAGTGCTTCATAAATTGTTAAATGAATCCTCCACAAAGGTAAAAATATCGTACTCGAGAAAAAAGATCTCTAATTAGAGTTTTTTCTATTCAATTCGAATCTGTCTCTAGGTAAACAAACATATGGCGACAATCATAAACGTTCTAGCCTTCAGAGGATATTTAACCGAGAAAGATGCTGTATTTATCGAATTTCTAGCTCGACATTCCTATCACTCTACATCTTCTGTGAGTGATGCATTCTATATTTTCTTTCTTTTCACTCTTTATGTAGCCTCACCGCTTCATTTATTTCACATGGTAGAACGTTGAGCAAGATGATTTAGAATCTAGCTGTAAAAATACCTTAGCTTTCCTAAACACTGCGTCTCCGGCTGTTCAATCACTGTGTTGGAAAGTATTGATGCAACTCATGATGAACGGTGAACATTTACAAGCGGTCGCTGTTTTTGCCAAATCCTTGGCCTATTTAATATCACAATGCGAGCTTTCAGTTCTAGGTCAGTCTATATAGTTGATAATATAAACATTGTTCGTATTTCCTTGTTTACTCAATGTTTCCATTTTTTTTTTTCTTTTGTAGAGAGAAATTGTTATGATCGTTCAGAAATAATATTCGTGCGGGTCATGTCATTGCTCGGGAGTCCTTTACACGATAATAGAGGAATTTATTTACTGAATTTCTTGAATGATTACATCAAGTGGAAAGTAAAGGTTGATCCATTGATATGGAAGACGAAACTGACTGAGCTAATAGCGTATTTGACAGGTATTGATTTTGAGAATGAATAGCAAGCCGATTTAACGAAAGGTAGACTGAATCATTGCTTTTCACTATTTCAGCGTCAGATAGCGTTTGGAATGATGCTGAGTGGGAGAATAAAATGCTTAATTCTTTAACTGCATCGTTTACCGATGATACAAAGCCCTGGCTAGAAGCTGTAAATATTGAAGCGATTAGGCTTCTCGGAGAGAACCAAGGGAATGCTGACGCAAATTCGAATAATATAGCGGTAGACGAGCGAGCGATGTTATTCAAACTCATAGCTCTCCTATCGCAGTATATTGATGAAGCTTCTATTGTGACGAGCAATATAACGAAGATTTTATCTCCTCTCAGTCAGCGATCTCTTATTGATTTAAAAGTGAGTTGTTTAAATCGTTAGAAGTTGACGTCACCAGAGAAACACTTTATGCGTGTAGTGAAGTGTTTTTTTACTTTTGAGCAGGTAGCGGAGTAAGGGGACCTTCAGTCGAAACTTCGTCACAAAAAAGTGAAACAATGAATAAACTGAATTAGCGCCCTGGTGAAGTAAAAGCCGCAAATTGACAAAAAATGAAATTTTTTGCAGTCCCTGAGAACAATTTGCTCCGCCACCGCTCTTCAGAATGAAAATTATACGTTTAAATACTAAGACTTTACATTTATGTCTAAATAGGCATGCAGTCGTTCGGTCGGAATTATCTCCAGAAGTCATTTCAATCAAATATTCACAGAATTGGATAAATTCCAGAGAACCGAACTCAATCGTAAACCGACCAAGTTTTTAGGACTTATCAAAGATACAAAAGGAGAAACGGAGATTGAGATAATTCGACGTATGATTTGCGAATGTTTTTCGGCAATCCTGGTCGAGGCTCCTCCGCGAGCAATGTTACCCAAGTTCAAACAGCTGATGCACTGGTTCATTAGCTTGCATCAAATAACAAAGGTAAAAAAAATAAAAAAAATGTGTCGGAATAGCCACAGTTTAGGAACTCAAGTTGCAAAAATTCATACTAATAATTAAACTCGAACAGTGAGGAAAAATAAGATGATTTGTGACTAGTATAAATGTTTTCTCCCTCTTGTTTCGGTGAAATATTCATAAAACCATAAGCTCACTTATCAGTGGATCTTATCTCTATGTTTTTCAAAAGTTTTTAATCTTATCTGGGGTATGAAATATTCATGAGTCATCTCACTATAGTTGGAAACAATAATTTTTCTATCATCAGAATGCCAGCGTAATGAAAGACTAACCGGAGCTGGCTTGAAATTGTTTTTCTCACCAATTTTCTTACATTTGGAGGGGTGTTATCAATGGCAAAAGAAAAATATTCACAATTAAGAAAGGAATCACGCATTTCTTGACTATCCTGCAGATGATTAGTTATCAGTAGTTTCTGGAACTGCGGAAGTATTCTCAATGCTGAATTCCAAATTCAAATCCATCTCTAATTTTCCGGCATCATATCACGTTTTTTGAAAAATCGACGTAATTTCATGACATCATGATGTAATGAACAAAATGATGATCGGATTAACACGAATATGAGATCTAGCTTGAAACTTCCCTCATCCCATAATCAAAGTTCAAAAAGATTCTAGTACTTACTGAGTAATCCACGATCTTGTGGAACATTAGGTTTTGATAGTGTTATTATCATCATAATTCTGGAAAATTGCAAAAAATTTGTTTTAAGATAATTGAATCTTCCTTAACTCTTGATGTAATTTCATAACATCATGTAAAAAACAAAATGATAATCGGATTAACAAAAATATGAGATCTAGCTTGAAACTCCCCTCATTCCATATTCAAAGTTCGAAAAGATTCCGGTATTGAATAATCCACAATCTTGTGGAACATTGTGGTTTGATGGTGTTATTATCATCATAATTCTGGAAAATTGCAAAGAACGCGCATTAAGATTATTGAATCTTCCTCAACTCTTGATGTAATTTCATAACATCATGTAATAAATAAAATGATAATCGGATTAACAAAAATATGAGATCTAGCTTGAAACTCCCCTCATTCCATATTCAAAGTTCGAAAAGATTCCGGTATTGAATAATCCACAATCTTGTGGAACATTGTGGTTTGATGGTGTTATTATCATCATAATTCTGGAAAATTGCAAATAACGCGCATTAAGATTATTGAATCTTCCTCAACTCTTGATGTAATTTCATAACATCATGTAATAAATAAAATGATAATCGGATTAACACGAATATGAGATCTAGCTTGAAACTTCCCTCATTCCATATTCAAAGTTCAAAAAGATTCTGGTTCTGAGTAATCCACGATCTTGTGGAACATTAGGTTTCGATAGTGTTATTATCATCATAATTCTGGAAAATTGCAAATAACTTGTTATAAGATTATTTAATCTTCCTTTCTTGATGTAGGACTATAATGAAACAAGATTCAAACTAGATTTTCATATTCGAGTTTTTCTAATTATCATATCGCCTCCTCTAGATGGTTCTACTGCAGATGGAAGAGTTTATAATAAATGCGTTCATGGTGAATAGGGGGGTAGAACTTGAAGAATATTGCTTCGAAATATCTCGAAATATCAAAATTAAAGACAGCGGTGAAGTATTGTATTAATTTGTCCGTGTCCAAAACCCACCTCTGGAAAATTCTCTTACAATCCCCTTCTCGAAGATTTTCTGTCTACGCTAGTTTAAGTTGTTTGAAACTTCTGTTACGATTCTTATCTCTTCGTTTTTCAGGATGCTCAAACCCTCAACGCGTGTACAGAGGCGTTATTTCACGTATCGGAAGTGTTGCTAAAGAACGAAAATGATTTCGAAAAAGTAGACGAGTGCAGAAAAGAATTATTGAATTTCATAACGAGTACCGTCCAGTCTGAAAGAATCATGCCCAATGTTATGTGTTTGAAAACCATCGCCACGTTATTGTAAGAATATCGAAGAAAATTTGAAATGATTTGAATTTGTTCATCTAATAATACAGTCTTCAATTTCACAGTAAATTATCATCGAGCACTTCAGCGACTGAAAAGTTACACTTATTGCAGAAATGTCTGAATAAAATGTTCCAATATTATTCGATGTCTAGCAGCACGTCCGCGATTACCGAGGCCGGTGTCATCGAAGTGGATCCGATTATTCAACAATTATGTGAGAATAAATTTTGTCGGAGTTTGAGTCAGTTTTAGTATTCCGTTTGATTTCGTTACTACATTCACTCTTTACTTCAGGTATTTTGATCGAAAATTCAGTCGATACGAAAAACAGTACTGTTCTGGAGGAAATTGTCATGTTTTTGCGCCAGTGGCTTTCGCACAAAATCATCAACCATAGAATTGTTTCGCTGTTTCTTTTGAAATCTGCCTTGAATAGCTACGTGATATGTTACTTCAACGATACTAAAGTGAGTGGTTGTCAACTGAACTTCGAAAGTTATGCGGTTGAATAATTCCAAGTAACATAAAGTTCTAAAGAAAATAATTCTCTTTCATTCATAGAATTATGTAAAATTCACCTCCGTCGGTTCCTTGCTTGGTCGGTTATACGTTCGTTCCTTTGAGAGTAATTCTGAACTAAGTCGGTTGGCTTGTGAGTGTATCATTTTACTCTTCGCTATTGCTGAAGCCAACGTTGATAATGTCAGTACGTCCGTCGAGGATATTCACAAATCGATGATGAATATCGAACGCGTGAACATAGAATTCTTTCGTGTGGTAAATTGAATGCTGATCAGATTCCGGTTCTATGGGAAATTGCAATATATTCATGTGATTTTATCTTTGCATATCGCAGTCAGTCTACTGTAAATTATCGCCCGAGCAGTTGTATTCTTTTACCACCGAGCTTTTGAACGGATTATTGGATATCGAAGATACTTGCGCCATCGGAACAGCTAATTTGTTGACTGTATTGTTCTCCGAATTGGGAACTCAATTTCATCGCCATGCCTTAGAAATATTTGGTACGGAATAATGAATGATATAGAATTGAAATCTTTGTCACCGTATTGTAAAGCAGTTTTCATTCTCTAATTCCAGGTGATATGATTATAAAATTGATGAAACTGGAAAATAAAACGATACTGGAAGTGGCTGTTAATGCGATGCTCGCTTTGGCACGTCACGCCAAAGATATGTTCGTGAGCACCATGTTGAATCAGACAATTCCTTTTCATCCGTAAGTTGATCTGTATTTGAATATATTTTTCGTTTGTGTATCGTCAATACAAATATTAAATCGGGAGTTTGTTCTGATCAGGAATATAAGTTTATGTTGGTCTCGAGTATCAGTGGACGAGCATTTTGCCGATGATGTGCTGAAACGATTATACGAAACGCTGAAAAATCATCCAACCTACGATGAAGATGCAAAGAACAAGAAGCGCAAGGTACTTTCTCTTCGTCCTCTGGTGGTTAGTCTAATTCTTTCTTGGATTTTGTTTTCCTTTATGGATCTGTGTTTAACAAGTTATCGCGATTGTTTTTAGGCAATATCGGCTATTTACGAAATCCTCTCGTCCATGAACGATACCGTCGTATTGGCTACTAGTCATTTTATCGATTTTTTCCCCCTTTTATTAACTCTGATACCAGTGTACATGGGTGAATCAGCACACCATACGAATATCAATAATAGTGCTAGTAAAGTAAACAAGGATACTACACCTCCTCTTATTACTGCTAGGTAAAATTCTTAAAGAAAAATATCTGCTCCTTTAGTGTGAGTTTCTAATTACAGTCATAATTTTTCAGGTTGGTCTTCGATACGTTGTTAGTTTTGATGAAGCGCAGTCGTTGTGTGGATGCGGATGACAGTTTATTAGCGTATACTGAAAAGATTGACTTCAGAACAGAGGCAAAAACTGTCTATTTTGAGATGGTTAAGCATTTAGCCAAGTAAGAGCAAAATTTATCAACTTCTGAATTGAAATCAATGTCTCAAAAGCGGGTAGATATCATGTCTACTCAATTCAAATTAGAAAACCTTCTCTTTCGATTTCTTCAAAAGCTTTCGGAAAAACCCAGAAAGTATCAAAATCCAAATTCTGGGTATGCTGATAGAACCTTTTGAATGTCAGTAGTGTAAATATGACGTATAGATATCGACTTCAGAAGGATTTGTTGGCTATAATTTTCTTGTAGACCGAGTAAATCTAATTTATGATATTTTTTGCAGGAATGTTTCTCGCTTCAGCAATGAAATTGTGAGTAAAATTCTCGACACGTTGGGAGGTTTCGTTGGTGACGATAAAAAAGAAAGTCAAAGGGCGACAGCGGTAATATTTTGTGTGGAAGTGAGTCACCTTTGCGCACTTTCGATTAGTCGTTCAAATTTTTTCAATATCTTCACTCGTTCTTTTATGAAAATTTCAGATATTCAATTTGAAATGTTGTGAAGACGCCATATTGGTTGACACTGTGATTCTCAACTTATTAAGTTTTTTGAATGATACGTCATATTTTGTCCGCGAGAATAGTTTGAAAGGATTGGCCAACATTTCGAACTTGGAATTTTCTTTGGTATTTCGCGTTACTAAGATTGTAGCTACGCCATGAAACATCACGACTGCTCACTCGTTTGTATTTCCTCTTCTCAGGTTGAGCGGTATAAAGAAAGATTACTGTCGGCTCTGACGACTGGTTTCGAAGATAGCGAGGCGACTACGCAAATTGGCATAATCATTCAATCGTTGCGCGGTCTATCCAAGTTGTTACCCTTTTTAACTAGCGGCCAATACGCGTCCATTTGTATCTCGATCGCTATCCGAATAAAGCCATTTTTTGAAAAGGTAAACTCACTTTAGAGGCGTGCTTCGAAAGATTTGTAAGTGTAAAAAATATTAATCTTGTTGTTCAACGTCATTAAGGAAAATGTAGAAGTTCGTAGTTTGTCGTTGCGGCTATTCGGAGAGCTTGCGACTGTGCCGTCCATTGAAATGTCATCATTCAGAGAGCAAGTTGCCAGTAATTTACTTTGTTTACTATTTCATCTGGGAGAGAAAGAATCGGAAGTCGTCGAAGTAAGGGCATTTTCATGCGTTATACCTAATTCAAATTCACTCTTCAATTCTGAATGATCTTCATTTTTGACCACAGTCGTGTAAGTTTACGTTGCGGACAGTTGCCAAAACGATGAAATCTAAATTTTTAGCCGAAGAAATGGTGAAATATTTGAACGAAGAAACCAAAATGAGTCATAGTGAATACTTGGAGAGAATTTCAAAAATTTTGGTGAGTCTAAATTGACGAAGAATACATACTTGGTGGACCCCATTCAAATAATCATCTTCATTTTTTGTCTTCTATAGGCAGAAGAATTTGCGGAAAAGTTTTCCGATTTCATAAATATTGCCATATCTTATACAAAAAGTTCGTGGCCAGAAATCCGTGCCAGTGCAGTTCTATTTATCGGTAAGTACTCCCATTTTTCTGAGAATTCTTCTCAGTTGTGAAAACGACGAGTTACGAGTTACCATTTTGACTTTTTTAGGAACGATGTATTCTAATCAAACGGAAACGAGTGATAAACTACCCGTGGATGTACTGACGGGTCGAATATTAGCCTTGCTCAAGGATATCGACGCGAATGTTCGAGCGAATGCCGCTACCTCGTTGGGACTTTTACTGTATTCGGCGTCAGCTGAACTTCTTCAAAGTGAAAAAACTGACGACGACTAATCCTACAGTGTTTCATGCAGTTACCTTTTTACATTGCGCTGTTTTACTTTCGGTATTTTTATATTTTATACACCCCTGTCCGCGCCACGCAATCCTTTTTACCAGAAATTTTTATCGGGTTGATTTTTTAAGATTGTATTCTAAGAAAAATTTCTTATTCCTTACGCTTCCTGCGCTAATTACGTACGTGATAATACGTATATTTCTTTTTTCGCTTTCTCTCATTATTGGCTGTTCGAAGGACCATAATAATTATATCGATTATTGCAATTCCAATTTTATACATATGTATAAGCTCAATATTGTTTTCTTCTTGTTTATTGTTTTCGAAACGGATATTTCAGGCGGTAAATTTTTGTATTTTGTTTCCACAGTCATTTATTGGAGCTGTTATACGTTATATTGTTTCATGATACATTTATCTTACTTTCGTAGTTTTATTTTTTTGCGGTTTGTTTCTGCTTTGTAATTTCAATATGCCGAAATCTTGACTTCCTCTCTCCATTTCTTACGAAGAATCTTTCCAAAACATGATGAACGCATGAAGCAAGGCTGAACATTTTCATTATCCAAGCTTATGACGTCTTTAAGATCGAGTTCAAAATTTCATCAGCGATACTTCCGAGTTTTTCAAGTATCAACTCCCTTAAATAGGTTCCTAGAAGTTTCAGTGAAGACGACGGTGATGAGACTTAGAGGATATCATTTCAACATTACAGACTGTACGATAAATTTTATTGTCTGAATCAGGTCTCGTTTTTTGATTCCAACCACAAGTTGACAACAGGAAGGCAACTGTGGGAAAATCTTTACCCAGCTCAAAATCCTCCACATGAAAATCACGAGCTAATAATCAGCACCTAGAAGAGTGTGGAAAATCTTCGATGACGCTGCCATTGAATACTCCGCTTTTTAATTTGTACTTTCTGATGAAAAACCAAACCGCAAAATTTCTGTATTTTAGAAAATTATTAGGTGTCTTTTCTTCCTTCTCTCAATTTGAAAAGATAAGTAAGCTGTTTGCATTGCATCGTTTACATTAAAAATTTTAATACCTAATCTCGAGTCAATCGTACGGACATTTCTCGACGATTGGGAGCGAACTTTGATCATTGTGATTCTTCTAAAGCCGGGCAATAAAATTTGATAAGATCTGAAAATTTCGAGTCCTGATACTATTTCCTAGTAGTTTGTACGCACTAACGATGGCTGATTACAGTTCGGAACGACGAATACTGAGAAAATTGGTTGCTTCATTTAAAGCGATTCTGTCTTCTCTTCACACAGAACTTGAAACTGTACACCATAAGAAAGTCAATAACAGACTGATACGACGTCACATAATGAGATCACAGGTGTGATAAATCATCACGAAGAAACAATCGTCATACATTCGACTTATTAAGCCTGTTTACGCACACGCATGAATACTCAATAATTCTTCACTTCACGCAAGGACATCTGAAACGGTTTCACATTAAATCACGTGTAACATCATTTACGATTCTGTTCCAAGACGCAACACTGCAGCAGTCAAGCATCAACCCAATTAAGGAAAATCGTACATATTTATTTCATTTTTTGGAGGTATACATGTGTACATCAAAAACTGAAGGTGATTTCTGAATAATTTACTTCCATACTCTAGGAGACAAAAAGTACAAAAATTGATGAGATAGATGGAAATAATCATCATCGAAGAAATCACGCGCTTGATACGGTGTTCAAGGAAACGTCAACACACCGATGTAAAATAACAAGTGGTTCTTAGAATTAAAAAGGATAACTAATAAAACATACTAATTAATTATTACTTCAATAATGTAATAAATTTTGAAAATATTCCAAATACATCATGTACTACGATATAAATAATATATATTTATATCCATGCACATATTTTTGAGAAATAATTCTATATATTTGGCATCGATTCCGTGGCAGATTCTGGACCTTCAGAATGTAACGCCGCAATCATTGCTTCGATATCTAAACCTATACTAGAATCCTTTTGGCCTTCCTCGTCATTTGTAGCTTCTGTTTCCGGTTGCGATGGTATTTCTGTAAACTCGTTTCCCTCAGTTTTTTCTTGCTCCGTCTCTTCCGTATCTCCTTTCGAGTCGGCAGCCGGCATTTCTTCATCCTTCTTATCCAATTGAACATTAGAGTCATCAGTGAATTCAACATCGTTATTCAGGTTATTCGTACCATTGTCACATGAATACAAGGCAATAGATGGTGGTTCCGAAGTATCCATATCTTCTTGGCTATTAAGGCCTTCGAAACCTTCTTTCTGAAGCAATGTATCAGCGTTTTCTGGCGCAGTGAGCGCCGCATTATCTACAGCAGCAGCATCAGCGGTAACCGCCGGTTGTTCCACGCTAGGAACGTTGACCCGACTGGTCGAATCGGGTAATGCATCAACAGGTTTACTTGGTTGACTTTGTTGTTCAGCTTGATTTTTAGTCTGATCAGCCAATTTACGGCCGGCAGCAGTATGATCTCTACCAATATGTTCCAGACACTTACTACGATCATCGAATGAAGCGGAACACACCTGACATCTGAAAACACGTCTGCGAACTGAAACCGGCGTCTTGGGAGCTATCAAAGGGTTCGAACTAACTGAAGTGGTTTTGTCGCCATCGGCGTCTGGCTTATTTGCACGCATATGAATCTTCATGTGTAATCGAACGTTTCCTAATTCTTTCGACTGATACGAACAGAAGCCGCATTTGTAGATCTTCAATTTGGTTACATTTTCCGCGGGTTTTGTTGGTTTCGGAGTCGGTGCGACCTTGTTGGTGGGAGGAATCTTCTTTTTAGCAAGGGCCGCATTCGCCGCTGAAACATCTGCACTACTTTTACGGGAATCATCTTCGTAGTCACTGGCAGAATCGGTTTTCAACCCATTCGCAATCGGTTGCTGAAAAAATAATATTCGTTTTACACATACGTTATCACTCAATTTGAAAAAGTACGTAGAAACAAGAATAACGCACCTGTTGAACCTGCGGCTGGGTACCGTCAAAATTGATTTTGTACTTCTGCGATATATTGGTCATCAAAGCGCGCTTCACCAGCACTAGTTCGTTCTCTAATTTATCCATGTGATTCAGCAAGGACGTACAGCGTTTACAAACACAATCGTGTTCTGTAACCGCAACGACATAATCGTCGCCGATCAGTTGACTTATTTTCTCCGGCAAAGTGACTTTCGAATGAGTGGCCAAAGTTGATGCCAGGTTAACTTTGTCACCTGTGACTTTCTGATCGCATACGAAACAGGCTGACATGGTCTTATTAATGTTAGCGACGTTAACAATTCTCGACATAGTGCGTTTTACTCAAACCTGAAATTAATTGAAGGAAGGTAGCTTAATACAGGTGTGATCGTATATCGAACGTATTGAACTACAAAACGGATGATCACATACAGATGAATATAAAATTTCATATTTCATCACTTGAGCGGTATTTTCAAAGTATAAAACATATACGTACTGGGAAATGAAACCTTTTCGGATACATATGTTTCGGCAGACGAGATGATATCTTTCACAAGGTATTACGATAACCGGTTCGTTGATGTCAATTCAAATTATCATATACGATGGCTCCAAATTTTTAATTGATCCAAAAAGAAATTTCTAACTGCAAACAAACTTGAACGCCATGTCCGAAAAACGTTGAACATCGACGCGCATATCGATATTTCACAACGTGACAAACAGAATGAGTACGATCAATATCGTTCTTTTATTAGGTTGAATCCTGCCGTACTCTTGACGAAGAACGGATCACGAAAACGAGCTAAATTGAACGATGAACTAATATCGCAATGGCGGAAACCACTAGCGCTATCTCTAAAATAGGAAACTTTTTAACGTGTGAGTTGGATGGTGGGAAGTTGGGAGGGGAATGAAAACACTACAAGCACTTCACTTGCTATCAATAATTGACGAGATCGTCCTGAATCGTTCTGTTTTTCAGCCATTTCTTCGTGAAAATTGGTTAGGAGACCTCGGCAAGACTTTAATTTTCATTAACTCAGAACAATGACCACAGCTGCTCGACCTACTTTTGAACCCGCTCGAGGAGGCCAAGGTAGGGGCGAGAAAGACCTTAGTGCGATATCCAAACAGTATTCCAGTCGTGATTTGCCAGGCCATCTTAAATTAAAATATCGGTAAATATTCCTATTTCTAGCCATTACATGACAGTGTGTATTCGTATTTTATCGTGGGAGATGACTCGAATGTTTCAGAGAACATGGTCAAGGAACCGTTGAAGAATTACAGAACCGCGATTTCCGTCGTGAACTCGAAGAAAGAGAACAACGTGAACGGGAGAAAGAGAGTAAAAATTCTCGCGGTAGAATTCAAGATGCCCCTCAGTAAGTCTCTAGATATCTAATTTGTAGAAAATTCAAAGGTATTTGTTGAACAATCATTTAATGCTTCATAACTCGCAACAGCAAGAGGCAGAAATTTGACCAGATTCCCACAGCTAATCTCGATGCTGATGATCCAGTGGACGATGATGACGACGATGATTCCGATGACTCAGATAGTGAGGACGACTCAATGCTATTGGCCGAACTAGCAAAGATCAGAAAAGAACGTGCTGCTGATCAAGCACGAAAGGTGAGATAGCCTTCAACTAGTACTCAGTTGTCGTATGTAACGCTCATTTTTCTTTTTTACCTGTTCAGGAAGTGGAAAGAAAACAAGAAGAAGAAAGGATACGAATGGAGAACATTTTCAGTGGTAATCCTCTTCTCAATTATTCCTCCAGTCAAGCGACGAAAACTGATTTGAAAGTGAGTTTCAACAATTTTAACTACGAAAAGAGGGCTTACATGAACAAGCAACAATACCTAATTTTAAATTGGAGTTAGTCATTGATTCACCGTTCAGATGAAGTTTCATTTATTTTGAATCTTTTCACTACCTTGATTACATTCAAAGCTCTTCACTGAATTCATTTCCGCATGGCTCAAATGTTTTCTTGGTGCGTCACATCGAGATTTTCAAAATTTAAGTTCTTCAAGTCCTTGAACACGCCAAATCAAAGTCCTTAGGTCTTTCTTCTGTATTTTGATTCATCTTTGCCTCTTAGAGAAACTTGAATGTTGTCTGTGGGCTTCTATACTGAAATTTTTATTGTTTCTCATTGTTCATTTAGACTTCCGCATAAATTGCTGTATTTTTTCTGCTATCTTTAACGGACTAGTAAATTAGTTTCCTCAATGAAATTTGAGAACGACCTCTTTTCCCAGGATTTTTGGGCTAGTCTTTTAGCTGCAGGTTAAATAGTTAAAGACTATTACTCTCTTTTCTGATGTATGGCTGTATTCAAATGAAATGTTGACGAGTAGATTTGATAATCGGATTGTCATCTACGAGCATTCAACATTGTATCTGTACGAGGATAGCAATTCCTTTCATGAATAATTACCGAAGTGCGTGATCCAAGACGTCCTGATGCAGGGTTAGGTTACCTTATCTAAGTGAAGGACCATGAACTTTTTAAAACTATTGAGTGGGTGATCTTCTCCGAACAGTTACTTTTGCACTGTAATTGATGACAATTTTATGTGATTCATGGAATTTCTTTACGGGCCGAAGGTTGTCCGTGCCTGTATGTCTGCGATTGACAAAAAAAATCCTTTGTGCCTTATTTACTGCAACATGTCCTTACTGATTACAATGATTACTCCTTACTAGTAAATAGTTCACGTTTTCATTTATTCTACATTTTTCCGCAGGTCAAGAGACGTTGGGACGAAGATGTTGTCTTCAAAAATTGCGCGCGATCTGAACCAGAGAAAAGAAAAGAATTTATAAACGACTCACTGCGATCAGAATTCCATAAAAGATTTATGGAAAAATATGTAAAATAATTCAAATTTGTATTTTTAGACTTTCATAACGTTGACTTTTATTGTGTTAACAGAAGTCCTATTATGTATGCTCTCCCGAAAATGTTTTTTACCTATTGTACATAAAAAAGATCTCTAAGAAAAATCTTTGATTTTTTATCGATATAAAAGTACACCAAGGCGACTAAAAATTATATTCTATATTTCCCATTTTACTGAAATTAACAAAAAAAATTATTGAACATTTTCGCAGCCGCACAATATCTTGAGAGTACATACTCGTGCAACTGCTCAACAACCAAATCCGATCTTCGGTCATAGGCTGCGTTGTTTACTTGTCTCTGTTGTTTTCAAAAGATGGAGTCAATTATGTATTTCAGGCGTTGAAAACAGGTCCAACATATTAGCGTTGTCGCACATCTGAACGTATTATTTCTTCGTCACTATCGGTGACATACATGGTCCACTGGTCTGGGTCGAATGGATAGATTTTAGTAGATCCATTTCACTTGCTGTCTTTTTACAATATTTGCTTTAACCATTTTACGTAGAGGGAAATACATCGGTTAAGTCATAAAAAAAAAGAAGAAAACAACAAAGAAAAAAAAAAATTAGTCGGAAAGAGAGCACGCTGATGAAGAAAATTCGCGAATCCATGTTTCTTCGTTGCGCTGGTCAACCAAATGAAGAAAGAAAAAGAAAGTACAATCTAACAATCCTCGACGAAGAAATTCCTGATTACTGAAAGTTGATATGGCTGCAGAGAAAAATGAATACGAGACTAACCTTGAAAAATGAACTTTCAAAATTTCTGAAAAGAGGAAGGAAAATAACTAAAGAGTAAACTCGTAGAGACCCAGAAAGAAGCATCCTCCCCGAGGTAGTTGACGTGACTCGAAATCAACTACTTCGAAGAGTACGCCGGAAATGTGACAAGAATTCTCAAAGGAACCTTCCGCTCAAATGCTGACTAACGTCTTGATTGTTTACGAAGCAAAGAATCTTAATATCAATAGGTGAACTGGTGATAGAAAGTGGAAATTTAAAAAAATAAAAATAAATACAGCATATAGGATTTGAAAATAGGCAAAGAGGAGTGAATTTTAATGCGGGAAATAACTGGATGGAACATACTTGCGGTATCATCAAGGAAAGAAGACAACCCAAGTCATTTTACCTTACCAGCTGGATAACGAAAATGACACCCAACAACCATTGATGGTCGTTCGTTCCTTCCAGTTAAAGCCCAACAGTCTAGATCCACTCAACTCTCTCATTTAGTTTTCATAGCAAACAACAGGACGAGGGAAAACGTGCGTTCAGCGTCTACTTCTGCGACGCTCTCTATCTCTTCTACGAGGCTCTCGATCGCCGCTCCTATCCTTCATCTGTTTCCCGATTTCTTCTAAATGCTTCCGTCTAGCCTCTTGTTTTACGGCAATCTGCGAACACACAATTGAGAAATTGTACATGAAACGGATACTTGTTTTCTTAGTGTTTAAAACAGCAAAATGTTATACCTGTTCAGCAGATAGAGGTAACCAATAAATACTCGGGGAAGCTTTCGTTCGTCTGAAAAGATCGTCTAATAACTTCGATTCTGCTGGAGGCTGCGTATCATTTGCGGCCTTCCGTTGCCTCTTCGCTAAAAACAGAAAAACGGAAATTGCAGGACTCAGCAGATAGAACGAGATTGAAAGAAACAACGACTACAGACATCAGAATTCTATTTATTCTCTCCCTGACGAACTAGGGATGAAGGAAACACAAACTTCGAAACATCGATGCACAAAACATTCACTTGGAACAAACCTACTGGAAGTGAATATTTTGAGAAATGAAAATTGTAAATGACAATCTAAAGAACTCGGAGCCAAAGAAGATAAATCAAAGCGACTCAATAAATTGGAAAATCGACTCAAGAGTTTGTAAAAATAATCTTTCTTTCAAGTACTCACCTCGGATATCATCGTCAGAAAACTCGTTTCTCCTCTTCCTGTCCCGGTCTCGATCCCGGTCCCGGTCTCGATCCCTTTCCCTATCTCGATCCTTCCGCGACCTTCCACTTGGTTCTGCGTCTTCTTTTCTCTTATTGAAATCGTTGTCTTCAACCCAAACCATATCATCCGGATGAGCTGGTTTTCCAATATCCCACTCACGTACATCCTTGACCTAGAAATTGAAAAGATTGAACGTCATGTTTCCTTCATTACAGAGCAACAGGTTTCAAAACATTTACCTTTCGCGGTCGTTCATCGTATTGCTCGAAATGTTTCTTCCAGTCGATATTTTTTTGAGACGTGACGTTATTGTGATTCGAAACCGCTAACGGTTCTTTACGCTGTGAATCAGGCTCGTTAACTTGGGCTTGAGCCGATGCTAATTCTTCAGGAGTGGCAAAATGAACGCTCAATACCTTCGGATTATTAACCGGCCACCTTATACCATGTAGTGCGTGTCTTGTTTCTATCGCTTGATCAGAATTTTCGAACTTCACAAAAAAGAATACAAGATATTAGAACAACAGCTCATAATCAGAAAAGTGAGGCGATTTCTTCTACAAGAAGAGAATATTCACCTGCACATAACATTTAGATTTAATATTATCGATCCAAAATCCATTCTCGACTATACGACCGGTTCTTTGAAGCAGTTCGCGTAATTGCGTAACGGTGAACGGACGAACTAAATTTGTAATATATAGCACAGTCTTACCTTCACCGCTCACTGTCCTCGATTCCCTTGAATGTCTTTTGCTAGCTATAAATTCAAACATAATTTTTGAATGCTTTAATGTAAGCACAAAATTGGTACTTTCTAATGGTCAACTCACGTTTATCAACAATTTTATCGCTTTGCAATGTGTGTCGTTTTCTCGTCTCTGAACCACTCTCGATCTTATCACTTTCGTAATCTTTTTCCGTAAAGGATGTGTTATTACCAGTTTCTGACTCGATATCATGAACTATGTTCTCCTCCCTTATCTCTTTAACAAATATGAGGTCTTCTGACTCAGATGATTCGAGATCATCTTTACTGATAATTCGTTTCACAATATTACGCTCCTAGAGTAAGAAATAGAAGAATGAGTACACTCGATCAACACAAAACTTTACGGTAGTTGAGCAAAATTTCCATAAAATCCGTACTTTCAAAATTTGTTCACTGGCGACCATAGCACTGCGATTAAAATGAAAAACCTGACACAGGCCCCATGATCGTTTCCTCTCTTCGGCAGGCAACCTCTTGAAGATTTCGTGAACTAGGTAAACAACAGATACGTGGTATTTACATTAATATGAAACGAACTCACGTGACGATAGTTCGACAGACTTTGTTCTACTTTCAAATACGCTATCAAAACTTTCTTGAACAACTTACTAGGAGACATGGCTTCATTCGCTGATAGTTCTCCTTCCTAGAATAATAAAATACGGCATTTAATAGTCTGTAAATCGACAGTCGTACTTCAAGAATTATAAAACTCACTTCTCTGGTATCATCGTGCTCGTAATCGTACACTTCCTCCATCTCTACTTGAGAAATACTAGGAAGTACGGATTTCTTCTTCAATATTTCCGTTTCTTTCTTCGAACTTCTACAGGAAAAGCATTCAATGAATAAAATGAACATACGCAGTAGAGCGAGCAAAACATAACTTAAACATACTCTTCACTCGCAGAAACAGATGTCGATGGTTCTTCCATTACGTTTTCTTCGACTGTGAGGACTAATTCGGCTTGAGAATCCATGTCTTCCTGTTCAGAAAATACCTGCTGTGGAGAAGAAACGATTTCCCTACTCGCCAGTACCGGTTCAGGTTCCACATTTTTGGAAGTCAAACTTTCTGTTTGAGCTACCACTACAGTTTGGTCGTCAGCTGTACTTTCATCAGGCAAAGAAATTTCTTTCGGTGTTTCTTCACTTGGTAAAATTATTTCAGATACATCTTCGTGACTAAAATGCGAAAGAATACTAAATGATACCGTGCGAGCAGAGGTTATGACAACAAGAAGATAATGCTATGACTTACGTATCTAGAGATTCCTCAGTTTTTGTTTCAGTAGCTTGAACTTCATTTATCACAGGCTGCGGAATAGGTTCGGGAGGTAGTTCGATATTTTCGACTTCAGGAACTTTCTCTGAAGGAGGACTATCGGAATGCGAGGGTTCTTTTTCAGGAGAGTCCGATACGGCAGTTGCTTCTTCAATGTTGTCCGAGGGTACAGCAATATCAGCAAGGGCATCCCCCGTGACTTCGGTAATCGGCTCGGAGTTTACAGTTGCCTCTGCATCAGAACTCTTCTCGACTACTTCATCGACGGGTTTTTGATCGACGTCATTCTCAACATCTTTACTTTCATTTTCAGCTTCCTCGCCACTGAAAATGTTCATTTAATTTTATTAATACTGAATCATTTATGTTATTGTTATTCCATGTAGCCTGCACAAATGATAGGAACATTTACTGTCCCGCCAATCAACACTCACCTCGTTGAAACTTCAGGATTTCTTTGGAGACGTATTTTCAATTTCTGTACCCCGGAACCATTAGCACTCTCGACCGTCCAAGTATCTTTCGCTTTGTGTTTATCAGGTGTTCCATCTTTCTTCTAAAATCGAACCAATTACAAACAATTCGGTAAATTGACACTTCGAATTTGGTGATTCATTTTTCAAACTGTACTTACGCGGCCATCTTTTATTGGGCTACCGGAAGCGCGAGGAGAAGATATCGCAGTTTTGATAGGCGAGAGATTTTCAGGAGTACCTTCGGTAGGTTCCTCCGTAACCCCGCTAATTGCAGCCAATCTCCTGGAGTGCCTGGTCAACCGGCCACTAGCTGCGGAATTATTTTCGATTTCCTTAGTCTCGGTCGTTTTTCTACCTCTTCGAGTCTTCGGTTCTTCAACCGGCTCATCTTGTACCTCCGGAGTTTCTGTTTCTGATTCGGAGGATGATGATTTACGTCTTCGACGAGAATGTTTATGACTTTTCTCTTCAGTTTTATTTTTCGTGCTCTTTTTCCTCATGTTTGGAACCTAAAAGAACATTAACCAAAGAATGAGTTCATGAGAGTACAACGACGAAACCCAGAGATATCGAGTCGACATCACTTAGTACTTGACGACAGAAATTTTGCGGGAAGCGGTCAAGTCGGCTCGAATTAACCATAACCTAGAAGTTCATACATTTGTTTCTGTATTACGACTATATAATTACCTTGATCTCCCCTGCTCACGGAACTATTACAGAAAGACTATCTCTACATCAAGTAATCCGGCAACAATCATATAAGAGTTATAAAAATTGAGTCAGAAGTTTAAAAATTGGGAGGAGGAAAAGAACTGAAACCCCTCAACGCAGCATATTAGTAATCAATCTATAGAATAATTAATTATTCAGTATTCAAACAATCACGTAATCTATACAACACTCCTAATAGTTTGGAAAATACTTGAATAATTCAAAGATCTACGCCATGCCCAATAAAAATGTTTTTTCCGACATAGCTATTTTTTAATATGCGTGTTGATCGAAATATTGAAGCGACAGAACACAGAAGGTAAATTAATTTTACAACGTTGCCACATCATCAAGATCCTGTAATCTTGGTGGAGAAAGCTACCAATCGGTAAACTGTATTTCAGTCAACACTAGAGAGCGCACTCTGCCCACCTCCCGATCTTATTGGTGAATTTGAATGCCTTGCGACTTGCAAGTTACTTGCAAGTTGACAACAACGCAATTTTAGGCGTTCTCGAACTTCGAAGTCGCCATCATTTTTTACGAAAATTTTTGATTTCCGTAAATTCCGTTTTACATTCACAATTTGTTCAACTAATCATCATCTTTGGGATTTACTTCATGGAATCTCATTTCTCTCTACCGTGACCTTTATTGATGGTTCGGCCGGCTACTCAAATGAGTTATTTTGAGGATTTCCGTTCTTCCAAAGTTGATCTGTAATTGTTCCTCCAAATTTTCCTCGTTCATTATCGACGTAATGGCTTCCGCTACCGTTTTGCCTGGTCCTGGTGGTTCTCATTTACCTACCCTGATCACAATTGAGAAGTAAGTGCTCTGTCCTCTCCTTGACGTCTTCCAATTTCTGTATATTCAATTAATTGATGATGTATCTCGAAAGCTTCATGCACGATTCCACGTATCGGGAAATGATTGAGAATTCGGCTAACTATAATACTCGGTTATGTATAGAGAGAAAGTTACGAATGCCTTTCCTAGATGCTCAGACTGGTAAGTAATCGAGTCATTTTCTCTCATATGTTAGTATATTAGTTTCTACAGTCGTTGCTATTTATCGATTAATGAGTTTGTCATATAATTATCGTTGAAACCTCCGACCGGAAGCTTCAAACTTATATTGCTATTAAATTGACATATTTCGCAAAAGTTGTATTTCATCTATACGCTGACCATATTTTTCATACATTTCGTTTACAAACTCTTATTTTAGAGCCAAATTCAAATAGCACTCATTCTTCTTTAATTTGTAGGAGTTGCTCAAAATCATTCCAATTTATTCATGGATCCTCGTCAACGAATGCCTGGTCTCCAAGACGGTCAAGTCTTCACCTACCCTGCGAAACGGTGGAGAAAGAGAAGGCGTCAATATCTCGTACACTTTCTGCAACCAAAGCGTAAAGAAAACGGTGACTTTGAAAATTGTGATAGCAATGCTACGAGTACCAATGATGTTCCTATTACTTTGAATGAAGACAGTAAAGATAGCTTGGGAGGTAGTTCTTCGAAAGACGAACCAGTGTCCAAGGTAATTTCTTCCGTCCGTCTCTTGTACATCTTCCTTTTGAGCGTGTTTCATTATTTTTATCATCATTCGAAGGATCAATGGTACTACGAGGATATGGAAATGCAAGAAATGGAAGGTTTTGAAGAACCTGATGCTGATTCAGATTATGATTACGAGGATACATCCTCCAAGAAACGGAAACGACGATCCGGCAAGAGTGGAAGAGGTTCCGCTTCAGAATCACCTATGAGAAGAGGACTGAAGGTATAATATTTTGATATACTTCGTTGAAGCGTGAGTTTAATCATTCCCCGTTTTGATATCCTAATTTTCAATTCGAGTTTTTCCTAGCTTTATGTTAATCTTTTACACCTAGGGTATCTTATCGCGATATGATAGAAAGCATAGGCTCAGTTATATACTTCTATATCTATTTCCCCCTTTTTTTAAGTCAAGAAAACACTAACCACAATGATGTCATTGTACTTCCAAAAAAAAGAAGTTGATTACAAACCTAACGTTTTGGAATACTGGGGCACTGATTTACTTCATGGCCTTTTTAAATATTTGAGATTTTATTGTGACAATCGAAACAACTAATATAAAAATTATTTAAGGGTTTTGGACGAGGCCGCCGAAGAGGAATTAATTACACGCCAGATTATAGCATAGACTCGGATAAACCTTATTATTGCGATTGTAAGTAAAAGAAGAGTACGCACGCGTGTTTTTTTTTTTCATCTTAATTTTTTGGGGCACTTAACTGCGCATGCGCTGGCGCTCTTCATTTTCTCTATTATTACATGTTTTGTCTCGTTTTATTTCCTCTTTTTTCTCTCTCGCTCTATTTTCTTTTAATGTTATATAATTTTGAATGACTTCAATGCAAATTTAATTACAAGGGTTTTGGAAGAGGCAGACGCAGAGGCATTAATTACACCATAGATTATTCGGATATGGATAAGCCTTATTGTTGTGGATGTAAGTAAATAATCCCTGGCATGTGATCATTTTAGTTCACCGGTTGCTTTAGATTTTATTTTAGTTGAATTTATTGTGATGTAGAATCCATTTTAATTCTGCGAGAGAATAGTTCATAGTATGTATGCTTGTATGGAAAAGAGAAGGTGCATGATGAAGTGTATGCGGAGTCTCTAACCCGTAGCATTTCTTGGTCCAGCTCACATTAATCTTGTCATTGGTTTACTAATCTTGGTCTTCCGAAATTATTTGTACAGTGGTGGACTGGTCATTTTCAAATTGCATGGTCTTCGAAAGTATCCCTCGTTCAATTCAGTGGTAATTTTCCGTATTTACGCGGTCTACCTACCCGGTTTTGGCTTCTCTATTTTTTAATGCTTGCTTCATAGTTATTGCTTTTGATTTGAGGTATCATTGATTTAATCTTTTGTTGAATTTTCGTTTATTAATGTTCTGTTCTTCATGTTTCGTCTTCCTTTTCTTTCTATTTAGCAGATGATCTGTAAGTATTGATCTAGATATCGAAAAAACTTATAATTGTTGGGTGTAATTTTATTGTTAGAAAAACTGTTTGGTGGCCGTACAATGACGCCATTGAGCTGTTTTCTTCCAATACTCTCACCAAAGTAAAACATGCATGAATTAAATGACAATGTAGTTAATTTTTTTTCTCTCCCAAAAGATCTTAGTTTATTATTCTTAAAGAGAGAAATTTTAATCTATTTTTGTTTAAAAAATTGAATTTTTGCCCTGTAAGATGAATATTAGTTAGACTTATATTGAATCGACTTGCGCAATTTTCCAAAGATTAAGCTCACGTTGACTCTTTCTGAATTTTCAGTATGCGGGGCGAGGTACAAGACGCGGCCGGGCCTGACGTACCACTACACTCATTCACATAAAGATAGAACGCCTCAAGAAGAGGAGGGTAGCCTTGAAGGGGCTCCCTCATCTCCAAGCACACAGAAAGATAAGTCTCAGTTTATGGCAATGGGAAAAGATGCGGCGCCTAATTCTATGCCAAATCCTTCCGGTATGCCGATGCCAGTAAATCCTGGCGCTGTGCCTGGTCCTCCTCATTCAGACCCTTCTCAAGGAGGTCCTGGTAATTGGAACAAGTTCCAGGAAAATTATCTGACATTTTTAGGTGGATCTGCAGGTAAGAATTTTCATTATTCTCTTCACTTAATCTTAGTATTGAATTAAGGAAGCCTATTTCGCCATTAACTTTGGGTCATCATTACTGGGATATTTACTCCGCATTTTCCTTGTTGGTGATGAATTTTTAATCGGAGTTTCAAAAATATATCCGTTATTTTTGTTCTTTTCTTGAACTAAAAATTATATTTCAGTTTTCGTTTTCTTTCTTCTTTGTTTGGAAACGAACATAAGCTGACGAATTCGTCTCCCTTGGCAAGATTTCGGTCATATTCTGTAATTATATGTATAATTTTTTATTCTTTTCATTCTATCTATTCATTAGTAATTGTTGAATTTTGCGGATAGCTACAGGATGAAAGTTGTATGAAAGAAATCCATTTTGGGTTGTTAATGTAGTGCACCGTTGATAGTATAATGTTTTAATCAAATCTTAATTTAGTATCGTCGAAACGAGTACCTTATGGTGAATATTTAGAGGTGGTTGTGGGTTGAAGATGCACTCTGGAAATCTCATTTGACTGGTGGAGGATCAAGCTCGGAGGGGAGTTCCCTGTTTTAGAAGTTTTCGCTCAAGCGGGGTATTTATTTCTTCGAAATACCTAACCCCCTGCAAGCAATTTTTCGCTCAATTATCCATTCAAAAATTTCCTAGGTACGTCATAGTTTCGTTCCTTTATCAATTTTTAAACTTTTTACTTTTTCTCAATTTTGGATGTACTTGAGAAAAATGAGTGCAAAAAGCCCAGGAATGAAATTTGTATGTTCTAGGAACTAATCTTAACTTGGATAGGCATTAGATCTGCTGAAAGTCAGGATTTGTTATTCATGATGAGAGAGTTTTCCAATAACTGAAATTGAAATGGTGAAGAATGCTATTTCAACGAATTTTAACTTTGAGGGACTTGAATTGAATTGCAAATTATTTGTAGAATCAAGTTCATCGAACGCTCTTATCCGACACATGAGAAAATTTTTCTTCTAAGTATAATTTACAACAAAACTCCCTAAGTTTGGATTTTCTAATCAATTCTCTTTGAATTCCTGTTCATAATTCAAACTTAAATGAGAGAGCAGCATTAAATTCCATAGGATCGTATATCTGTCTATGTTTTCTTTTCTTGGTGTCTTCTTGTATCTTTCTTTCTCTTGCAGCGTTAGTACTATTCATAGATCTGTTTTTCATTGAGCAAAGCCTTTTCTCTGTGTTACCAAAGTGTGGTCTTTTGTGCAATAAGATATTCATACAAATCTTTCGATGAAGTTCTGCCTTATGCACGATCCCCAACTTTTGTACCTCCACGCCCCACTCCCCATGAAAAATATCGCAGCAAAATGTCTACAAATCTCAACCCTCCAAAATTCTAGTCACGCGCCTCAAAAGCGCGTAACAGATATACTGTTCTTTCCCTGAACACAATCCTCGTTTAGTTCACTCTTGAGTGTGGGGCTCTAGTGTGCAATCTTACCAAACAAACACTACTTGAACTATCAAAAGCCCCCGCCTCGCTCTGAGTGCATTTCAAACAAGCTCAGCGCTCATTCTCACCTGCCCTTTGCTCCTTATCGTTTTGAAGAGTTTTATTCTCTGAAGAACTTCTCACTATCACCACTCATATCCAAACAAACCCAGCGCTCATTCTCATCCGCCCTTTGCTCCTTATCGTTTTGAAAAGTTTCATTCTCTTAAGAACTTCTCACTACCACAACTCATATCCAAACAATTATTAATCCATTTTCTTACCATCCTGTTGAGTCAAAATCCTGCTTGCATAAAAAGCTTGTTGACTGCCTTGCATCTTGCAACACTGTATCATGTATCATTCTACAATCTTCTCCACAACTTTGATCTCATCCAGGCGCGTAGGAGGAGGGAAGGGGGTTCAGTGTCAACTTCCCCCACAAGAGGTCGGCGCCACTGAAACCCCCTCCCATAATCTTCTATCTACGCGCCTGATCTCATCAATTTTCCAGAAGCAACCAATGCTCCATCAATATACCTATCTCATCCATCCAAACTAATCAACAAATTTTCACAATGAATTTTGTGCTATACCAATTCATCAAGTATCTCTCTTTTATCCATTGGGGACAAAACTATCCGACCTCAACTTTAGGCTGTATATTCCTTTGTTTTGAAATTAATCACAACCTCCAAAATCCACGATCTCAATGCACACCTCCCTCTATCATCTTTGCCTTGTTTTATTTGATTATTATTTTACGTATTATTCTGTTTCTTAGAATCAAAGATACGTATTGTGTTTTTGGGCACATATAATGTCTGCACAAGGGCGATCCTAGATTCTGTTCTACTCAAAAGATATTCATTTCAGCCTTCACAATTCTTCTTTTCTCTGTTTGTCTTAATCCTGTTTATCCGTAGTGATGTCAAAAAGAAACTGGATTTTGACTCTGTGATTTTCAAATTTGTTGGCGCTTGAGAGAAAGAAAACAATCCTTTTTACGCAGACGTTATTAAGAGAAGAAAACTTGAATTTGATCATTTGTTGGTTGATTTTTGAAGAGAGGAATGTAAGCAAGATACAAAAATTACATTTTCAAATACTTTTCAGGTCTGATTATCAACGTTGAATTCCTTACTTATTCTTTACTTCTGAATATTAACAAATGATTGGAATGTTTCTTGTGTATTCTATGGAAATTGATGATGTTCTAAGCACCATTAGCAGAATGTTGCTTGCATTTTATAGGGTATTTTTGCCTGTGATCACTCTGTGTTATCAATTCTTGACGTCACTAGAATGAGGCCCATTTGATGGTCTCTGTAACTATTGAGAGAATAAGTTGTCAATTACACGTTGAATCTTAGTCTTCAGATGATTGTTTATGTATTTTCAAGGCTGAATTCAGATTTCCCGTCATTAGCTAGCACGGCAAGTTTCTAAATAATTATGTAAAATACAAAAACTTGTTATATTTTGAGAAAATCATATCGTGTTGATTCAAATAAATGATGATTAGTTGAACTAGTATATGTATGAAAATTCAGTCAACATCTCTTTTTATCACATCTTGAAAGTTCAGAAAGATTTGATATTCTTAGAATGAACAACACTGCGTAACACATAGAAAATTACTTGAATAAGAATAGATGATTCTTGAAGTATTTTTCATACCTAATTCAATGCCGTTTGCCGTTTTTTGCCCGTCTATATTTTTTGTAATCCTCATCTTTACTTGCAATAAATTGCTCTGCGTTGTCGCAAAACGTGACGCTGGTTCTTGTGCTGTGATACTGCTATCGATGATCAAAGCGCGGGAACCTGTGTTATGTTTTGCCACAACGCACGACAATTTATTGCACGTAAAGATGAAGATTTCATGAAATCTAGACATGCTATTGAAAAACGACAAACAGCATTGAATTAGGTATGAAGAATACTTCAAGAATTATCTATTCATATTCCAGTAATTCTCTAAAAGTTCTAAATTGTTACACAGTGCAATTTATGATTTTGCAGAATATAGTGTTTCAATAATTATCATATTTCCAGCAAAAATCAAATTATTTGTTTAATTAAAGAGTATTGAATCTTGATAAACTGTTCATATGTGATGAAGATAGATTCATAATCCAATCCTATGAATTCATGACCTGTCACAAAGATATCAACTTTATGAGATTCATACCGCAGCTACATTTCTGCAGTATGAATGATTCAGCACTGCAGAAATGCAGCTCTACTGCATCTGTCTTATGAGATCCATATCTTGGTGACAGGCCACATTTGTTCAACTAGTAGTCATTTGTTTCTCAATATGATTTGATGTTTTCAAATACTGATCTTTCATATTTTGTATAATTATTTGGATGCTTCTAGAATTACCTTATTACAAGCATTCAACTAAGATAGATGTTTAGTAGTGTTATTCATGGAATTCAAAGATGTACATTGTACAATCTTGTAATTGAAACATCCAAAAAAATTTAGCTTTCAAGCATAGTAACCTGCAAATTGTAGTGTGGAAGTAGAATAATCATCTTACCTCTGGCGTTTTCTGGTTGTGGAAATGAGTTAGGTTTTAATTGATTTGAAGTTATTCAAGTATCTTCAGAAAATTCCTTATTGGTGAGGTTCAAATTGTGTAATAATATTCTGTTCTTGCCTTACCTAATTTGAATTGAGGCTTTGGTTGATTTTGTGTGACCAAATCACATTGGAAGCAAATCTTTTTGATGGATTCACATGTCTTCTGATGTCAATGGCGCCCGCGGGAGTTTCTCCATGGCCAGGCCACAAAACTTGAGCGTGAAGAAGGTGAGAAAATTTTCACTCGCTTTGCTCGCAATCAAGAAACTCCGGCGTCATGACGCGTTTTGGCTTTCACTTTTCTTTTCTCAGTTTTGCCGGCCGGGCCAACCTCTGCGGCCACCACTGTTTGATGTTTGTATTGATTGACTTCAACCTTAGATTTTTGCTCAGAATTTCTAATTTCAACATGTGAAAATGTTTATCAATTGGGTGATAGAAAACTCAATGGTTGATGACTACAAAGGTTCCTTTTGATTGGTTTTTCTATAATAAACTCAATTATTGAATCGAAAAATCTCTTATATAATTTTCTTCTATAGACTGGGATATTGAATGTTGCAAATTGAATTAATGGTACTTGTCTTTCTTGGGTGTTCAGTTTTTTCTGTAGTGAATCTATCAGTGACGCTTCTACTTTTTCTCTTTTCAACAGCGCATTGGTGCCTGTTAAATATATACTGTAGGTAATTTTAGTCACCTCTGATTTTCATATTTCTTGTTCTCTGTCAACGTCCTGGATGTATCTTATCAGCTGTCACTATGTAAAAATGAATCTAATTTTGCTAATCCTTATTTAAAATACTTCACTCATTTCTAAGTTTAGATGTTGGATAGAATATCTAAGAGAAAATTTCTGAAGACAATGTGTTAGTATTTATAAAGTATGGTCATTCCTTCAAAACAATGAAAATTTTTCCTAGAAAAAATAAGTCTATTGTGAGTCTATTTTGACTTAAACCTCATTCTTGATGTAAGCTGTCTGTCTTATAATATTGAGCTCTGTGATGAGAAATGTTCATGGCTATAAGTGTGCAGATTTGGTGTCTAGTTCTTGAGATTACCTTTGTAGTTACCCGTTTTCTTCTTCATTTTACTTTCCCCTCCCGTTCTCTCATCGTGCTTTGAAAGGATATTAATGACAAACTTTCAGTATTGATATTGAAGTTGTTCATACAATTTACGTTAAATCATACAATGTACACTCTAAATTAGTGCTAGTTTAGGAAACAAAGAAGAAAAAGAACGTATACTGAAACTTTTGAGCAATATAACAACGAAAAATAATCGTTGAAACAAAAGAAAAGAACTCATGTGTTTTCTTTGACGTCAGAATTATGAATGATGATGGTTTCAATGTTTCCAATCGAAATGTGAACAGTGTTATTGCATGGAAAAAAGCGACATTGTACACTTTTTGCTAACATTTTTATGAAACAGGGAATTGCTTGAGAACTAGTTTCATTAAGATGAAAAATTTTCGAAAATATCATTGTCCGTCTTTGATATTCGATTGGAAATGTTGTTTCCAAGTATTAGTGGCATGGTTAAATACAATATCGATTTTTGATTCCATATTGGGAGCATGTCGTCATTAGAAAACTGTTAACTTAGGTTTTCCTTTATCTTCTTAAATTAATTAACCGGGCATGAACTTCCGCGGTCGATTGCAACTTTCTAAAATGTTTTGTAGTTTCATTTAGTCTTAGTGTACAAAGTTATTTCAATATTTCTCTTAATGAACATAGGTTTTTCTTTTTTTTTCTTTTTCATTTCCTCATCAAGGTACTCCGAATGACGTATAAACGTTTTAGAAACACATTTGCTGCCTACATTATACATATATACCTACTTCTGTAGAAGAAACTTTCATGTCAACTTTCACCATCTTGAACTTCTCTTTTCTGTATGATTACGTTTAACGCCACTATTTTTTAATTTTTTCATTTATTTTACCTTCTGATCTCTTCGAGTTGTCTTCGTGTATTGAGCTTTGAAAATAAAATACAAGTACAATGTAAAACTCATCCAAGCTGTGAGTCTGAACGAAATAAACAACACGAATGATCTGTAAAAATGTTCGTGTCTAGTCTACAGACAACTTGTTTCAATCAGAAGACTTCTTATCTGAATATAGCCTGTGTTCACCTTAATTAAAAAATCGAAACGTTTAACCGTATGTTACGACTTATCTCCTTATTTAGATCCACATTGTTTTGCATATCTTATCTTTAAGATACATCGTGTAAATAGTTATTACCTAAGTCATCTTGAATTCAACGTTGTTTAGGCTATGATTTATATTATATATCATGTTCGTTCGTTATCTATTTGTTATACTATTTTAAATTATTGTTTCTGTAAAAAGGAACTAGCACATGTAAAGTTTGATGTTATAAAATTAATTTTGATTATGCGTTAAATAGAAATAGGGGCAGTTTAGCTAGATTTAAGTATCAAAAAGAAATTTTTGTTAGCAGCTTGATTTAGGTTCATCGAATTCGTCATTCCTTACCTCAAACTAGAAGTAGGGATGGGTAGTTCTCGCCGTCACGAGATATGAAATAATAATGTATGTATCAAAAGCCAGGGACGTGTAATTTAATATTGACGAGAAAAGGGATGACGAGTGCTAAATTATTACTGCACATTTGTGATTAGAATTTCAAAACTGTGATTAACCGAATTAATCTAGTCAGTTCAGAAAATTATCGCAAAGTGAATGATAGTCGTTGCAAATCGTAGACAAAAAAAAAAATCACATCTGATTGTATTAGAATAAGATTTCGTTATCTTTCAGTTACGAAGTTTTGTTTATATCTTGCTTGATGAATAATATATTAAGCAGATTTTTCTTAAACAAAATTTCAGTACAAATTGTGATATTTCCCTACGGATAAATTAAAATTAAGCCAAATTCATTGAACCATATTTTAATTATTGCCAAGTCGATGCGAGAATTCTAAATACGAATTGTAACTCGCACTGACGAATTCAGACTGCGGACCAATTTTATCAATATTTTTGTTGACGAATTTTCAACTTTGTTAGAATGTAAATTCTTATTTTCAAAAATGAGACTTAGAAAATTTTATAAAAATATAATATTTTCTTCCTTTAAAATCAATCTTATTGTTTTCACGAATGGCGAAATTGAAGAAGGATTAAGTGAATTATATCACGTGAAACTCTTCTCTAGGCAGTACATTTGTTTTAGGTTCTTCAAACGCTGGTGCTCCTCCTCAAGGACCCGGGCAACCTCCTAAAAAACCACTTCGGCCGCCTTACGGTCAGCCTCAAGTGGTCTTGCCGCATATGGGTCCCTTAAACAACTCCGGTGCTGCAGGGCCTTCTGCTTACGGTATGCATATGGAAGATGAATCATCTTCCGAATCTGGTAATAAAGACGATATGTCGAAGGTATGTATTTGTAAATTTGGAGATAGTATGTTGAATCTAAGATGTGATCGAACTAGCAGCGGAATAATTATTTGATTTTGTTTTGCAGGATTCATCGCCAGCTTCTGTTCTGAAAGGAGATGACAAAGACAAAGCGAACCCGTCTCCCTATTGTGATTTTTGTTTGGGAAACGAAGAAGCGAACAAGAAATCTGGTCAGCCCGAGGGTTTAGTATCGTGCTCAGATTGTGGACGGTCTGGTGAGTATTCTGATGCAGTCAAAAGCAGATATTGATGAACAAGTTTCTTCTTTTTCATTGAATGAAGGTGCCTTGCAATCGAACTTGGGGTTATGAGCTCGGAGTGGGCAGATGGGGTCATTAAGGATCAATATGAATTAGATAGTGTTGTATAAATAGAAGGACTCAAGGGAGGATGTGTTCATCGAATATTGCAGTCAGCCTAAGCATGAAGAGGGTGAGAGGCATAAAAAGATGAACGTGTGGGTGAGAAAGGGAGGCCCATTTTGGAGCTGCTTAAGATGACTTTGCGTCAGGAGGGATGGTTTGAAGTAGACCGAGGAATTGGAGCCCTTCGAATAGATAGAAGCTCTTTGGAGGATCAGGAATCATGCCAGGAGAGGATGAAAGCGCGGTAATAGGATTCGAGATCATACGATAAGAAGGAGGATGGATCAGTTACTGAAAGTGAACGTGATGACTGCTTTGCGGTAAGGTCCACTGCATCATGTTTGATAAGGGCTACGAGTCTCGAGATTTATGGAAAAAAGATGAAGTATTTGGAGAAGCTTGACAGGTGTTTACAAATGAGGACTTGTTGAACGACAAGATCGAAAGAACGAAAGTCTTGAATAGCACGTAAGAACGAGAGGGAATAAGATAGTACTTGTCATGGAGGAAAGATTAGAAGAGTTTGACTTAATTGTCCCAAACACCAATGTATTATTTGGAGGAGACGCCAGAAACGGAGAAGCGCTTCCGGACAGGCAAAGGAAATGGAGTAAAGTTCAGGTTTGCGCGAAGGGCTTCCTCATTTTAGACTGAGGACTTGAGTTAGATACTTTGCGGAAGCCGTATCGATGTGAGGGAAAGAATGTTGATTCAATCAACCAAAATACGAAGTCTTTTGTTCAGTATGTTTTAAAACGCATTGCCAAGGTAGAAGTCAAAGCAATAGGTGGAATAAGATGCAGGGAGAGAGGAATGTTCAGTAAGTTTTAGTATTGAAAGGATGACGACTATTTTCAGACAGAAGGTTAGAGGTCGTGTATTGGATTCTTTTGATGAAGTGTGGAAAGAAGGTAATTAACAGAGTTGAGGTAGAGGTTCATTTGCATGAGTGTTGTTGAGGCTGTTGAAATTCTCTTCAATAAAACTATGTATGAATTCCTAATCATATCATAGTTTTTCTCTAGATAGGGAAAGGGCTGCAAGTATCAGAGAGATCTTTAACGAGTAAACTTCGTAATGAAGCTAATATAATTCATTTGACTACTTTCAATGTTCAGGTCATCCATCGTGCTTGCAATTTACTGATAATATGATAATTTCGGTGAAAAAATATCGATGGCAGTGTATCGAATGTAAATGTTGCTCCGTTTGTGGAACTTCCGATAACGATGTAAGTTTTCAGTACAATATTTTGTGTACTCCGTTTGAGACTATTTCGAATACTTACAAGATGAACGTGGTTTTCACAGGATCAATTACTGTTCTGCGACGACTGTGATCGTGGCTACCACATGTATTGTTTGTCCCCGCCTTTGTCGGCACCTCCAGAGGGGCAATGGAGCTGTAAACTTTGTATTCAAGAATTCCATTCGGCATGAGTTTCTTTTTTTTTTTTTTCTTGTACCTATGTTATGCTCGGTCCAAGATAGCTTTTTATTTTCATATCAAAAATTTTTTCATGTGTTTCATGATTTTCACGTACGCTAGAAGTATAAATGTGACTTAATTTTTGAAATTTTTATGGCAACATTATAGTACTTATATTGAATAATTGAGCTGTGTGCTTGCGATTTATGGAAACATGCAAGCGGTGAACGTGTCCTCTTCTACCTTGTGTACCGTTTTTTTATTTTTATTTTTTTCTGTGCATGAAATATGTATTAATGAGTTCCAATTTTTTTGCAAGCAATTTAGTATTATAATTTTGTAGGCTAATTTTAAGGAACAGAAATACCTCCTCAGTTATTTTCATTTTCAGGAATTTTTCATTTTGTTGTATGTCCATTTGTATTTTTTACGCAAGTATTTTAACTTACTTATACGTTTTTTCATTTGTGTACAAAGTTGTAATCTGTGCTAATTTTTTTATTGGAAGGTGATATTTTGATTTTTTTTCCATATGGATCTAGTGAGATAAAAAGTGTTTAATTTTATCAGTATTTTCTTTTTATTTTCCCGGAACTTGACGCAGTGCGCCTTGTGTATCATGGTAACAAGATTTTATTTTTTGTAAAAAAAAAAAAAAAAGGAAAAGAAAAAGAAAAAAAAAACATGTCTGTTTGAATATGATTTGTGTTATTCATTCTATGGTGCCAAACGTGAATGTTTCTTCCGTGAGAGGATCTTTGTACAGTCTAAAACAGAATAGAGCAATTTATTCCAGAAAATGGCTCCATAAAGTGGGGTACTTGGAGAGATGAGTAGCTTTCTTTGTTGAAAAAATTTCATGAGAGGACTTGGAACCACAGAATTTGAAGAAAAATGGTATTCTTCTCATATTAATTGTGTTCATTTCAAGAATATTTTGAAATTCATTACTACCTTCCAATAGTATCTGAAGCAGGTATTGTAGGTTATCCATTGGGTTGAGTAATACATGGGTGTTCATTTTCAAAATCTAAATCATTGTATCCGGCATAAGTGACCAAATCTTATTCAAAGCTGTGGGTGACTAGTGATTCTCTTAAGTAATGTAATACATTATCTCCGGTTCTCATTTTCTTCTGCGTTCAAAAATGAATCTGTAAAAGAACAGGAAGGATGAATGTAATTCTGATTTCAACTCATTTAAGAAAAATAGCCGGTATCCGCCGCTTTTCCAATAAATGGTGGCTCCGAGAGAGTTGAGGGCTGTCAAGAAAAATGTACAGGAATGCTCTTACCTACCAACTTCAAAGGTTTGGAACAGTTCCGACTACAGAGCTATTATATATCAGGAGACTTGTTGGACAAGTTCAACTTTCAAGTTACAAATATATAAAAATCCGACCATCAAGCTTCATCACGAGTAGGAGGGACAAGGGCTGAGAAGAAAAAAACCATTCGAAAACTTGGAAGAATGTCGAGCTTCAGATACCTTTATGAAAGGGGGCAGGGGTGACGAGAATACATTGAGCTATTGGAAGGGGAAAATTTCGATGAACATACAAGTAGAGAGCCTTAAGATAGATCCTCGTGGAACAGGTTTTCTACTAGCTGCCATTAACGTAATTAAAGCAAGAAACTTTGCGAAATAAGTTTTTGTCCATCGATCTATTTTGTAGCAGCTTCTTATTCTTCTTTGTATTACTATTCACGATCTGTTTTCGTTAATGCTCAAAGGAATAATCAGTGTGTACGACTTAGAGGTACTTGGTCGAATATTGTCTTGCGTAAACTCATCCCTTTTCGGACGTAGTCAATATTATTTCCCGCTGGGACCGATAGCAACATATTGTTAATTGTTGTTTAGCCTCGTTATTCCCCAAAGAAGAACGTTCGTCCTCCCTTTCAACTCCTCACGGAATTTCGTTGTCCTTTTATTTTTTACTGTGTAGTGCTACTCAATTACACCGTTGCGTGAGGAACGATGAAAACAGACATACGGTATATGATGTGTGTAGTGTAGGACTATACGGAAAAATATGATTCTATGAAGTGCACGTACAAATGTCATTTTTTCCCTCTCTGACTCTATAATACGACGCGAAAAAAAAAAAAAAAAAAAAGGTTCCCGGACGTGCAATTGATATTTTTCGAAGGGTCGATAGCAAATGCACTTTCGTCGTGATCAACTTTTGTGCAAAATAAATTATCGCATTAAAAAAATAATGATCTTGTAGACTCTATGCCTTACTTCTCCTTCAACGGATCATATCTCGAATTCAGGTCATTTTGAAGAGATCACCTAATGACAGGACATGATACGCATGAAGTCACCTATTATGTATTATGAAAGAATTTTATTACTTTCAGAAATTGAAACATCCCACTTCGGTCACTTTTGGAGAACATTAGCGGAACCCCTGTGGCGGTTCACTTTACATACGATACCAAGGAGTGGAAAAGATGTACTGCTGCCGTGACGTTCCACAAATGAGTCACATCAACAAAACAATGTACTAGTTATATAGAGGAATCATACTACTCGCAGACAATATTCATACGAGGGAAAATTTCACGAAATCATTTGCGGAACCTACCAGTCACATCTTTTTCATGAGAGTTTCTTTGATAGATACTTCTCTGAACCACTTATGACAGCATTGCTCAATCTACGGCACGCGGGCCAAATCCAGCTCGCAGAAAGGTTTCCATCCGGCCCGCGAGTACATAACAAGAAACAAAAAATAAGGGGAAAAATATGTAGGAGAAAAAAATGAAAATTAAAATGGCAATATTTTTTATGGTTGGGGGCGAACAATTTTCGTAACTTTTTAATAGGCAGAGGGTATGAAATTGTGTGCCTTTTTTCCATATTCTATTGCTGGTCTAATTATCAACCTATTACATGGAATTTTAGTTTTTCTTGTGGCCCGCAAGAACTTTCAACTCATAGTATAGCTCCATGTCCAAAAAGGTTGAGCATCGCTCAATTATGGTCACATGGCGTCACTTTTGCGTCATAATGTTGTCACATCATCATTTCATTTTAAAATGAAGAGGCTTCACAATGTCTTTGAAGAGCACTTACCAATTGCGTCACTCTCAGAATCCGATTGTCACAAATGCTACTCTTTCCAACCTGGTTGTCCCGTAATCGAGCCGCACAGTACATTTTTGCTTCAATACACCCATTAGTATTTTGCCACACATTTGCCTTTCTGTGATTGGCTGATCAATGGATAGCTTAGGTCACAAATTACCGACACTCACTGGTGGCGTCCGACTCCTGGCAAAGTAGGGAACGGCAAAGTAGTCTGCAGCTGTATTGGTATTTTGCTCAACAGGATTGAAGACAGGACTCGGCAAGTCAGTCGTCCTGGTTGGTCGGGCGCGTGGACTGCACCAGTTCTTCTTCTCTCTTTTTTCTGTTATTCAGTGGGTTAACTCGCCGGCCACTAGTCGAATGGCCCTAATTTAATACCTGCCTTACGGATTAGAGAAGGAAATCAAATGTCTTGGAAAAGACTTGTAGCCATTCTAGGTAAACAAAAAACTCCCTACAACTCACACCCCGTTCGCTGTTCCCAAAGTCTCCTCAAGGTCCCCTTTCGTCGAATGCGTTAATTGAAATCGTTTTCAGATTGAAACCAAGAGATGGGTATTGTCAGTACCTCTATCAAGGGAGACATGTCTGCAGCTTGTTTCGCTGCTAGATTGACTGCGTCTTGTTCTGAGATACCAACATGGCTCCGGATTCAGATGAATATTAGGTGACAGTTCATTGAGGTGAGGGTTGATAGAGTGAAGGAGATTCAGGTACGAATGGGTTTTTGTTACAAGAATCTAGTGGGAAGTAGATAGAAGAAATTGAATTGGAGGAATTCGTTGTATTATTTTCCTGATAGGTACAAATGGGGAAGGTTTATTTGTTTGAGGTCTAGTTTTATGGTGGGTAGAGATTGACTCCAGGGGTAGATGTATGATCCGAACCCGAGACCCGACAAGATGATCTAAATTTTTCGCTTGAGTTTTTCATTTATCAACAACCCTCTTTCCTTAATATTGCCACCGCGCGTAATAAATAGTGTCTGTTGTAAATGGGTAGGTATTGGAGTGATGTGAAACATTACAAAGAAAATTTGAGGTTGGTTTTAATCGACTCTAGAGTAGAAACGGATTTGCGGCCTTTGCGCAAAAGCTAAATTTAAGGCTTTCTTGATATGATAATTTCATTCTATCAGGCTTGTGGCTCTCATTGACTTTACGGTTTCTGCAAAGCTCTCGCTTCTGTTCTCAAGAACAAAGCCACCTTCTTTGTCTTTCTTAATTGATAAAGAATTTTGGTAGGTCTTTTCCTAAGAGCTGTTTTACTGATCGTTCATTTAACATTCAATGTAGGGTGGGGAGGAGGAGGCTCCGCTCGAGAAAGGAAAATTAATCAGCAACAAACAACAAATGATGTAAATGAAATATATTTAAATACTTAATCCTTATTTTGAATTAAATTGAATATTTAATAAAATTCTTTATTAAATATTTGATAAATTTTCATTTAAATAAATTTAGAAATGAAGGATTAGATACCCGAAAGTATTATTAAAAATTAAAAGAATTGAATAATTTGGCTGTATATGAATGTAAGAACGTGAACGTTCTTTTACGTCGCTCGCGTTACTCTTCCACTCGCACCTAAAGTCTCGAGCTCCGGCTGTATAATATCTTTCCTCTTTCTTCCTTATCATCTTCCGAGTGCAGTCAGCTGACCTGCTTTTCCTTTGGGAACTGGATCGACTTTTGTTTCAATTCTGTGGAAACACAGCATCGCAAGATTTGTTAAGATTCTACAATCTTACATGAATTTATCCGAGAAATCTGTTTCTTAATTAGAAAAAACGAAATTCAATTTATTTTATTTTATTTGTGTATGATTATTAAAAATAGAATTTTATTAATCTAAAATTCAATTAATGATTTAATCATTGTTTAATCTCTAAAAAAAAAATGGATTGATCGTAATTTATTAAGTAAAAATTAAGTAATACAAATTAATTGCAAGAATTTAAAATTCAATTAAAAATTACAAATCAACAAAATTTTCAATTCAAAACTATTGAGTAAGTTGAAACAGTTATTGAATAAATTCAATGTCATTATGATTTCAATTTAAAATTTAAAATAAATAAACCTTGTTTGTATTAATTAGATACTAATAAGTATTCAATAAATTTTACTATAATATTATTTAATTTCCGATTAAAATTTTAAATTCAATCATTTAGTAATTAATGATTGTAGTTATAATTGATCATCTTTATTTTAATTGATCGAAATTATAATATTCAAGTTTGTACATAAAAATTTATTAATATTTATGAAAATTGTATCGTTTGATAATAAATGGATCATTAATATTGATTTTAATTTTTTTATATTTGCTTCCTGGATGGATATAGAGACAAGAATAATTGAATTACGTTCAAAAACACAATTGCTTTTTGAATGATACGTAACGCCAAGATGTTTGATTAAATCATAAAGTAACAAAAAACAAAATTCAATGTCTTGAGTCCTATATTTTCTGTGAGGTCTTTGACGCTATTTTAATGAGACGAAAAACTTCTTAGGAGATAAGGTTGTCGTAGAATTGGAGAAATGCCGATGAATTGTAATACATTCTGAGGAGTCATGCACAAAATGCAGGTGAAACAATTATTATCTATTTTTTGCTTGTTAAGTAGATATGATTCTAAACTGTTTTCTACAGTAGTCTCAAATATTACTGCAATTCAAAAGAAAAAAGACTAAAATTTTCTCCATCATTACCAGTTCCTCTGCATAGGCATCTTTTAAAAGAATATCTGTTTTATAGAAGGGGGAGGGGTTGCGAGGAACCGTGGGCGCTGAGCTGGACGCCGCCGTACAGAAAAATGAGCGACTGAATTTTTTTGAGTTATGTACGACAGGTGGGAAACTTGGAGAAATTCCAAGTCAGCTATTCATGAAAGCAGACTCTAAGAAATCCCAAATATATACGTATTTACACTTGGAAAAATGTCAAACTAGGACTTCTTTGGACTTCAATTTTTCGACCATCCACCTCGTATTTAGATATTTGGAGAAGGACAACATTAGGTCAGGTTTGGATTATTGAAATCTGGAGTTGGAATATAATATCTGGATATGGCTTTTAATCCATAAGGGGGCGGGACGTGATTTTGGACAAGGATTTCTATCTTTCCACCGTTCAAAGAAAAGTTTTCTTCATGATGTGGATGCACTCTTCTTTTTTCAGGATTAGTTTCTCCTTTGTATTTCCTGATAATATTATTGTCTGAGTCTTGTCAGCGTGCACACAGATGCTCTAAACCTTCAAGAACTCGAGGTACCAACGAGAAATTGATTGAGGATGGAGAAGACGGTCCACAGAACTATAAACAAGGTGACTGCAAGCCTGAACTTCGAGTATATGTCATTTCATATACTTAGCTTGTGCTATTTCCTTAAAATTCACCTTCGCTTTTCCTCCTACAAAAAATAAACTCGATCACCCATACTACTTACTAGTGCGCGAGAAAAAATTGCCTACTTCACAGTATTTCGCAGTAACAGAGGGCATTGAAGTTCAACAACGAAAATGGTAAAATGTAATTTACAGCTCCAAGTTTTTAGTGTACAGGATTTTTGTCCGTTTTGTAAAGTACAAAGGTTCTCGTTCGCCTTCTAGCCTACATCGCATATACGCGAAATTATTGGGCCATAGAAAAAGGGTGCGCTTTATCGTCGTCCTAGTTATGACCCTTCCGCACCGTTATTATCATCGCAGATCAAGAAGTATTCTACGGTATCTGCTGACTTTCCGCACGTTATACGCGTACCCGGAGACTTTTACAGCGCATTATTATCGGGTATACCGTCACCGTAAATGGAGCATCCATTTAGTCATTTGTTACCGACTGACAGGTCGCGTGCAGATGCTAAAAATATTCCAGTCCAAAACGAGAATCACTTTTTGTTTTCTAGGTTGCAACTCACGTCGTTAATTTTCGTTTTGCCCCGGACTCATGAATTCAATAAGATTCGGCTTTTTTCACGAAGCCACTTAGACTGTACCTGTCTCCGCTAGAGGTTTACGTATATCTAATCTTACTGAGGGAACACCGACGAATAGAGTTCATTTCTCGATAAATGAATCATTTATCTCGTTCTTATGTACGGTAGCGGTACAAATTTCTGAAAATGAGGAACCGTACCCACGCCAAAAACCAGCGAGCCAAATTATCCAGGGTGAAGAAAGTATGCATGTACAATAGGTATACCGAAGCTGTGTCTTGTAATTTACGCGTTGGAATTGCCATCGACGTTAATTCAAAATGAATAAGTAAATCCTAAAATCGCTGACACTTGAAACGCGTTTATTTGGAGAAACGTGTTAATTTTTTATTTGGACGAATGGGTGTTGTTACGTTGTTATCGCGGGTGAAGAGAAAATGATATAAACTTTGCGCTTCGTAGCAGCAGGTGGCGATGGGAAGGGTGAGGGTGGCGGAGACGCCGCGATTTATTTAATAAGCGCGAGAAGGCCAGGAGGCGAGCGGAACTAACCGAATTACCGGTACACTATCCGTCCGCAGAATATATTTTTCAAGGGTCGAGTAGCGGAAAATTAAAAAATATGAGCATTACAAACGGCAATCTCCCGCTGAGTCTTTATTTTCTTAAATCATCGCCTCTACTGCATAGAGTATACGGACTCTCGGTAGGCTATGTGCAACCCCCTTATGACATCCTATGTACTGTGTTCGCATTTCTCTGCATCTGTTATATCGACTACACTATAGTTGCTCAAGCGTGAAAGTTTTCGTCATCGAATGAGCTTCATTGCTTACGAGCACGCATACATAAACAATGCATTGATCCCAGATAGTAAATTTGTAAATAAGTTTTTATCTAGATGTAGGCACTTGTCAAGCTACTTAGTAAAAAAAATGATCAACTTAGGATGAAAGAGGCAGAAAGAGATGGATACGCAGACGGAAGTACAAAGAAAGATTTGTGGATTGAGTATTGATGCTCTTCTATCAACTTCTTTTGCACCACCCCACCCCTTAGAAAAACTTCGAGTGATCTACTATCTATTATAATCGTACTTTTCCAGCGGCAGCTCATACACATATGACTTCGTCTTGAAGTATCTTTCCAACACATTTAGGGTTTCTTTAGTTGCTAGAACTCATACTTGTTCACGAACAGCTCTTTTTTCGGCTCATAAACTCATTTTTACAGAGCTAAATTCCTAAAAGTAATCTGTTCAACTTCCAATATTGTTTCTTTGTCGGAGGTTTTTAGTGCTGATGCACAGAGCTTCTTGAGGACTGATTCAGTTGAAATTTTAAAATCAATTTCATTCTACAGCATCTTTACCTCTCGTATTGATTCCGGTTTTCGCTTCTCTCGCCTTTTCCTGGCTTTCTCCTATAATCTCTTCTCACATCTTATGTACTTCACTCCTGAACTTCCAAGTCTCTCACGCATTCCAGCGATTGGGTGAGGAGGCAAACGTCTCATCTTTCTTTATCATAAAGATAAAGGTCAGAGAGAGAGAGAGAGAGGAATAAACATGTTTTTGGGCTAGAGCTCAGTCGGAAATTTCGAGACGCAAAGTTCTGAAAATCTCTCAAATAGATCAATTATAACTCCAACTCCTCCTGATTATTAAGGTTTATTAAAAATTTTCATAAATATACCGCACTATAAGAGCTTTCGGATTACTCCATTATCAAACAATGAAGTAAAAAATTTAAATAAACCTTAATAATACCTTGCCGAAAATGCCTAATCAAAAGATTGATGAAATCCCCCCCCCCCCTCCTGAAATTGTTTTTTTAATAAACTCACGCTTTGATGACGTCACACCATTCTCTTCGGAGCTTTTCCCTCTCCTCGATCAAGATTGCGTCGATGGATCGTTAAAATCAACTGTATATTATTGATGTCAATAAGAAGTCTATGTGCGGAGCCGGATAATGTCAACTCCATCTCACCAATTTGTCACGTTAATTTTAATTTGATCTTGAGTCAACTTTTCCAAATTTTTGATTGACCTAAAATCTGTGTCTCCCTTTTCTATTGAACTCATGCAATATTATATAATTCGGAACCTTTTCGCCATTTCCATCTATTCTCCCGGGGCCGACCCAAATTTTCTCGGGGCTTAGCACCTCGTGTCTCTACACTGAGAGAAATTTTGGTGGTACTTTTTATTATATATATAGTAAAGCCGGTCCAGTCGAAGATTATTGTCATAACTACTGAAAAATATAGTTACACTTACGAGAAAAAGTAGTGAATTAAACTAAATTGCTTATGGAATAAAACTAAATTGCTTAGTTGTTTTAACTATAAAAATCGCGACTGGACCGGCTTTACTATGTTCTTTGTTAAAATTACTACAGTTTTTTCTCCGTGTATAACAAAAAAAAAAAAAATTCTCCTTATGTCGGCGAAAATACTCGAATATATTTCAATTTTTTGAGAGATTAGAAACTGTTCTACAACAAAGGTGGTAAGGGCTCAGAGTCATGATACGGATCTGATTCCTCCTCCTATCAGCTTCCTTCCTTCCTTTGTTTCACCTTCTACTGCCTATTTTTTACTTACGGCTCGAGCTCCCCGTTTTTGCTTCCTTTACTTTCTCCATCTTTTCTGTTACAAATGACATTATATTTTTTCTAGCTCAAATTGTCAACTTTGCTTCCGTGTTCTCAACGAAGGGATTTCAGTAGGGCAAACCAGACTGTTATTAATCGGAGTGAGAAAAAATATGCCTCTTAATTTATTTTTTGTACGACGAGAGAGAATTACTTAGAATGAGTTTTGTGTATTACACCAATTTCGATGCATCCTTTTTTCGATATACCGATATTTTAATATCGACTGTAGCGATATAATGTTTTGGGCCACGATAATATCATTATTCGCATTGATATCTCTTTAAGACAAGAATGCGAGACAAAAATCACTTCATAGGGACCTGGAAGAATTTTGACTTTCGTCGCTGTTTTGAGACTAGTATCCTTGACTTTCATTATACTAAGCCCAACGCACAGTATACTAGGCTATAGGTACAAGACGAAATTGCGAGACGAAAATGACGTCACAAAGTGATAACTTTATAGGGACTTATATTCTTGAAAAAATGGCTGAGTAGACCGATATAAATTCCAGTATACTTTAAACAGTATGTCTAACTGGCTCACTCCACTAGCATTTCTTGGCCCAATAGTATAATAGACGCTATAGCAGTAAAAAAGTCCTACGTTTTGTATGTTGGACCTAGTTTCGTCTAGTATATTCTATGTCAGGTCTGGTATAATAAAGCCTACAGGCTAAGGTACAGGTCACAAAATAGCGAAGCTCGAATTTTTTCGTTCTTAAAGTAAGACTCAAAAGAAGGAAGATATACTGGAGAGCCACATTGTCTAAAATTAAGTCTCCAGCTGAATGTTGCCTTCGCTTGCATTCAAGAACAGCCATCAGCTGGAGCCCTAATGCTAGACAACATGGCTGTCCATAATTTCGATCAGTTCCAAAAAGGTGTGACGCATATTCATCGGTCAAAAACGTTTCTACACTTAGATAACAATTAAATTTGCGATTGTGATATTTTTGTTTTTCTGTATTCTTCATTCTATGGCTATTCATCATAATTATCACCAATCTTGAGGGCCCTACCTAAAGAGGGTCAAGGACATTGATGAATTTTGCATGACGTCATCAATGACCTTGACCTAATCTGAGGATTTATAAAAATTTCTACCATTGTAATTTTTTGGGACTTATATCCTTGGCCTTCAATATACTAGGCCTGATATACGGTCTATTGATGACGTCATGAAGCGATTCGCGGGGCGCGTTTTGCAGATTTCCGACTGACCTTCAGCCCAAAGATACATCCATTTCAAAATATACAGGAGCGATTTAAGTGAGTGGATCATTTTTATGTTTTGAGATAATAAACCTGGCAATGATGGTTAGTTCATGCAAAGTTACAGCGGTATTATGGCCGTTTCAGTCTTTAAGCTAAAGATGGGCCTCGTTCGTGTTGTTCCATTACATGTTCAAATTGCTTGATTTTGGAGTGTTTCTATCTCGTGGTCAGATTGTGAAAGTAAGCGATTGCATAAGTATAGTGATATGGCTGTTTTAGAGTCTATTGAATTATCTTCGATCCGAGACCTACGATGAGTCATTTTTTTCTCGAGCATATTCATTGATGAAAAACGTTTTTAACATGGAACCGAAATAAAAAAGACAGGGCGCCGTCCGGAAAAACAAGAAACTTGGAGAAACGATAGCTTCCTTAACAAAGTTGAACGAGGAACGCATGGAACCTCTTTTGAGGATCAAATATGTTTTTGGTATTGAGATTATTCAAATTGAATTCTTGAAGAGTTTTGAGTTTTTCTGAATCCCTTGCATCATGGTTATAATAGACTAAAAGTGAAAATTTTTCCAAGTCCTTTCCCCGTTATTTAGGCCTCCTTCCATCATATATTATGGCCTGAGAGTCGAAATCTCCCTCTACGTCCTTTTCTTATCATATTATAAAATTTCGTGATTAACGGCTTTTATAGCCACATTTTCAAAGTACAATGAAGATTTACCAACATTTCGACGCAACCTAGCACGCCATTTTTAGGGAAAGAATCTCACACAAAGAGCATAGGTCCGGAGCCGAAATTTTTTCCAAGCCCCCGTTCATCATATAATATGGCTCGAAAGTCGAAAATTTTCTAAATTCCCCTCTCATCAAGTACCGTTAGGAGAGGGACTTGAACCACTCTTGTTGATGATATTGGACTTGGACCATTGGACATCATACGACACCGGACGCACGACAATTTTTCAAGATGACTCCCATAGAACAGACTTCGACTCCCTGTTAAAATTTTGATCCGAGCTGTAATATAGAATTGAGGAGGAGGGGGGAGGGGGAATTGAAAAAAGTTCAGTTTTCCAAGCCATTATGATGGGAGAGGGACTTGAAAAAATTTCGATTTTCGAACTTAAACTCTTGGGGTGGGGAAGAATAAAGTTTAATTTTCATTTAGAAGAAGTTAGTATAAACACAGAGACCCCCATAGACCAGGTCTCCTGTTCGGGAAAAGCGGTTTCAGCGTCATTTCGGCATCGAATATCATCCCGAGGAATTTAGTTTCATCTGTTTGCTCAATGAGTAAGTTTTCTGTTTGAAGCGGAACTTGTGCGGATTTGTGTTTAGCGAGAGAATCAAAACGTATGAACTTAAGGCTGCAGGTTCTTCCCCATCTAACAATTCTATTATTATAGTTCTTTGTTACAGACTTTCAATAATTGTTGAGGGTCTTGCCTCGTCAAGTCATCCGCAAATAAAGAGTACTAGACAGATGCTTCAATTTCGTTTTGGACCAATGACTAAACCTTGTGGAGTGTTTTCTTCATGGCTGCGTACCTCCGAAAGGGTTCCCCCAACTCGTACCGTAAATTTTCTATCCTCGAAAAGTATGTGTAGTATGTATATTTTCTACGTGTCAAAAATGTTGGTTTTGTTGATTTTGTCGTACACTTTCTCCAAGTCAAAACCAAACGCGGACTGTGATTTCATTATCAGTGAATTTATCCACTAGGTATTTCTTGTTGTAATCTGATCAAATTATCTGTTGTGAATTTTTTTCTTCTAGAGCCACTTGGGTACTTACCTATATCAAAATTTTCTTAGCTTTCCATGGATCGTCACGATGCCTCCATTTTTTCTGTAAGTCTACAAGTCCTCTTTGTCAGGGTTGCTAACCGATCTTTTCGGTTTGATAGGTTTAGATGTGAGCTAGTAGATTATTTCTTGGTATAACATGGGAAGACAAATTTGCGATCGTATGGAGTACTTATTTTGAGCATATCAGAATGGACTTGATCTAGACCAGGTGCTCACCTCTGAGTGTGTTGTCATTTGAATCATCTAAATCGAGGTTTATGGTGGATATATAATTATTATACGACTGATGAACCGTAGAATCAAGTTATGATAATGGGTCGTGTTGGTCCAAGTGTTCAGCTGTGGTATCAGCATTTTGTGATCTTGTATAGTTCGGTGGAATAACTTGTATTTAGAATGTTTGACGAGATCGAGAGAAGACAAGACAGTTTGGGGAAGACTTTTCTTCCCTCGACCTGGTGGAAATAATAAAAAACTACTAGACCTCGAATTCCCTATATTATATGATTACACACTGATCGAAGTAGAAACAATACTCATCGTTCAATCGTTCAATAGTTCAGCTTACCTCGTATACGCGACGATATCCTCAACTCACTACATCATCGTTTTGTTTCATAATAATTTTTATTTATATTAAATAAATCATTCACGTACTCTCAATACACCGGTTCGTGCTTCGTAACACGAATTGCTCGAAATATAGGAATGGTGAAGAAAATGCTGGCGTTTTTCCGCTGCCTACAACAACCGTTATCAGGATAGTACGGTACGTAAAATTCGACGATGTTACGTCGAGAAAAATATACGAGTGTATTCTACGCTATCGGCGCTCTTACGCGCGATGCGCCTTTAAAAAGGACGCCGCCGAAGGGAAATGTGAAAATACGGGGGCGGAGTCAAAATTTTCGTAACAGTCACGTGATTCGTTGCTGGAAAGTCGGTGAAAATGATGGCGATGGCGTTTTCACGGCGAATGCAAAAGGGGTTCTCTTCGCTACACAAACGTCGTTTGCACTGCTTCGAAAAGCGCGAAAGGATGGCGGGTACTCGTCGAAGTCACTTAGCGAAATTAAAAGCACGCTACGTTCGAAGCAGTGTTCGTAACTATTCGGTGTTGGCGTACTAGCCGCGGCCTTTTCCCTCGGAAATCTGAATCATCCACCTTAATAATCGGCATTTTTATAAACTTTTTTTTTCTTCTTTTTAAATTAAATTGTTTCTCTACCAACGATGATTTACACGCGTATTTTAACTTTTCCTTTTGACGACCACTTTTAACCTCGATAACCCAGTACCCCCTTTTCTTTTCGAACGTCGTAAATATGATATAGGTTTAATTCGAAAAAAAAAAATGATTTTCATGATCGCGTCGTAGTTTTGACGATTGTAGAAGCTCGTTCTTCGGTATATTCAGAGTTAATTGTTAAAAGACAGTGTTAACCATTGAGAAAAGGCACGACGAGGATATCTTCTCCAGTACGAAGATATGTCCACTCTGCTTCAACAGCAACAACACCAGCAACAGCAAAGTTGTTCTCCGTCGCCGGCATTGATCGCTCATCTGCGTCATTTACATAACGAGATCACGAATAACAACAACAGCAACGGCGGTGGCGTTATTCCTCATCAGCATCCTCCGAACGACGTTCTGGTGACGTTAATATCGAGAAATAAGCATCTTGAAGGTGAGTGCCCGAAAGTACACTTAAATTGGTGATTGAAAGTAGAATTAGAGGTGCTCAATAGTTGAGGATTGTAAAATAAGAAGCCTACATCTATGATCAAAACATCCTGAGGATATGAGCCTACTTCGACCGTGCATTACACGAATTGATAAAATTGATAAGAATTTGGAACCAAATATTGCCATTTGAAATTGATATTTTCAATTGTAAATTGACCACAACAAAGTCTGGATATGGTGCGAGTGGAGGGATCAAACGAAATTCGCACGACATCGAGGTTCACACAATCCAGAGGTTTTGGTAAAAATTATGAATGATGTTTCAAAAAAAGTATATAATCTTACGTAGGGACCAAAATGTCCGCCTGGTTCTCAAATTGTAAATATTCAGAGGAAAAAAAAGATTTTGACGGTTTTGAGCACTTTTTTCAAGCTTAAGCATTCTGTTACGGAAGGATTGAAATAAGAGAGTGCGCCTAAATGTGAATCAAAATGCACCAAAAATGAAAACCTGCCGACTTAGGAATTATTTTTCATCATTTTTATTGCAATGAATCGATCGATCTTCACTTGATTGCCCATTCTGCCGATTATTTTCGCATTCAACCAAGGTTTACTTCGCACTAGACGGAGGTGGTTTTATATGCATTTAGATAGGCAAAGTCAAGGGACTGACGAAAATTTGCTTTTACACTATAGAGAGGCGCACTATATGAAAACTTTACTGCATCATTTAAATTTGTAGTGTATGGTCGAAGCTTTTACCGCGCTATGTCGCCTAGTTACAGTGGTCTCAAACAAATCCTCATCAAGAGTGAAGATAAAGGATTTAAAGGTGAAACAATCGCTCTGAATTTTCTTAATGTTTGATGAGAATGCCAAATTGCAAATTCTCTTCATTCGCCATTGGTTTACAATTCAGCGGTTCTCAACCTTTTCGGTCGGCGTGCGTATGTTCGCGCACCACACACAAGATTGTTATCATCATCATCATCACACGAGTCGGTGACAGGCCTCTGCGGCCTGTTCCGTCTCAGCTGGTATGCCATCCGACCATCGTTTCAGAAGTCAAGCTTGATTTCCTCTTCCTGCCGGCGAATAATCCAGGATTCTCCTGGGGAGTCTTGTTTCCTCCATTCTGCCCACATGGGTCGCCTCGTCGGAACTGTATCTCCGAATCCTTTCGGTGAGCGATTTGACCTACAGTTGTTCCCTGATGCTCGCGCTCCGTTTTCGGTCCAACTTTGTGTATCCTGTGGTATGTCAGTGAAGCCTCATTTCGTTTATCTCAATCCGCCTCATGTCCTTCTTCTTTGGTAGGTTAGCACCGGGACCGTCGTTACGATGTATACTCGGCTTCGCGGGCTCCTTCCGACTAAACTTGCTTTAAGCGTGCGGTTTATGAGTCCTGTGGCCTTCTGGAACTTTTCTAGTTCATTCTCAACATCGGCCTCTCTTTCGTAGGCAAGCTTACATCCTAGGTTTACGAATTTCCCAACCTTTGACCGTACCGGTTCTCGTCCTTCGAAGGCCATCACTTCGTTTTTTTTCTCCGACATCTTCATTCGAATGGTAGCAGCGACGCCCTTCAAACAGCTCTTTGTAGTTCGTCCTTCGTCCGGGCAAATATAGTCTGATCGTCCGCAAACAGCAAGGTCTGTAGACTCGAATGACTATAAGACTCTAATTTACATATATGGATACTATACGAGACGAAAAATATTGAGAAACCAGTCATACCATTTGTGTTTTGAGCACCTTGTGTATTGTTTAGTGCCATAAAAAATAATTCTTGTTTTTCATAAAGCCAAAAAAGTTGTGAAATTATTCGGGAAAACGTCAATTATCTAAGTATCAGTCTGTTTGAGTACAGCTGTACACTAATAAGTCCAATTTGAACAAAAGATAGATTAGGAAGTATCTATTTTCACGCTGATTTAAAACGTGTGAAAGAAACGAGAAAAATAAAAGACGCGATAAGTGATAAGTCATGAGTAGAGAATGACAGTAAATAAAGAAGTGAGAAAGGAAAGCTGATAGGAAAGACAAGGGGGCGCCAAAGAGCCTCCTTTCCATCTGTTGTTGGATTGTTCTTCTTCTCTCGAAAGACGGGACGGGTGCCAATGTCAATGTTTTGGAAAAAGAGGCCAAAATTCTTTTGAGGAAAGGGGAATTTTCTACCCTTGAAAAATTTGCCCTGGATTAAATGCGGTCTCGAGAGAAGACAAGAAGGTGGCAAAGAAGAATAAAACGAGATGTTGAAAAATCATCAAGAGACCTGAGCAGGACTAAAGGTTGATGTTAGAAAACAAGCGGACATATATAAAATGATGGAAAGGAAGGCTTCGATTTAATTGGTGGAAAGTCAATACTTAGGGCGTAGCAAGTGATGCAAGGAAGAAAATCTTTCTGATTTTTCAAAAATGAATGTTGGAGCAAAAAAATTAAGGTAGTTTTTCAAAGCCATCGTCAGAGATACAAGAGAGGTAAATGTAAAAACTTGCAAAACTGGAAAATTGTGAAACTTGAGTCAGGCGTGCGAGCATTCAGAAGAGAAGTTAGAAATAAAGACAGAAAGTTCTTGGATAGAACATACAATTATCATTCATGGACTTAGGTTTGATGAAGAATAGGATAGCGTGACTCAAAGGTAATAGTATTAAGTGAGTGACAGAGGATGATGATAAAAATGAAATACAAGACTTAAAATTATAATTGATCATTCTACAGACTTCTTCTAGACCTAACCCAAATCATTTGAGGTAACTCCGATTAGGTGCGCTCTGTCTTCGAATAATCATCACGGTTGTAGTTTTGATACGTGAAGAATTCCGCCCATTAATTTTCTTCCATTAACTTACGTTTGATATCAAATTCAATGGCATCAATTTTAAAAGGAAAATGCCGAGTCAAATTTTGGCTGTGGCAATCAATCATACGATTGTGCGCATTACCACCGCCATCCAACCATTGCCACATCAGTCTCGCGCATAATTCGAACCGGACATCCGCCAGGGTCGCCAACAACGCGCGTGGGTCGCTCAACAGCAACGGTACTTTTGGCAAAAACGAAAGAGGTATCTAAACTATGGCGGTAAATATTAGAAATAACTCTTGGTTAACGCGGAATTGAAAGTTTTGCCATCTCATCCAATCTGTAAAATGTGCATTTCTTTTATGGGAAATCAGGAAGTCAAAACTGCTTCATTCAAGTGTTGTTTCTCCCATATACCGCCAAATTTTGGGTGCCCCTTTCAATCAGTAAAGCAGCGCGACGCGACGCCAAGGTGCGTTGTTTGGTTCGAATTGAGATTCTCAAAGGACCTCATCAAAATTACGGTCTGCGAGTAGCGGACGAGGTGATCAAAAGTTCGTCAAGCAATGGGAGGAAAAGGAGGGGAGTGTCGATGGTACATAAATTACTGATCAAAGTAATAAATGAGTGTAAATTTAGTCGATGAATTTCTATACTCATTATAAATGTTAGCGTAAGATGAGGATTTCCGGAGCATTACAAGTCGGCTGTTAACCGAAGCAATAGAGCAGGCGATTCCAGATCCATCGAATATTTGGAGAGGTTAGCTGGGCAAATGGGTTGAACCAGAGTCGATCTAATTGAACCCAATATCGACCTTCTACATATGGTTGACGCGCAACTTCGACAATTTCAATCTTTTAGATGATAATTTTAGAATTGGGAGAACGCTGACTAGTTACCAGGCTAAATGGTAGAATCCTGGAAGTAGGGTGGGAGGGGAGTTGCAAGAGGGAAAGTTTTTGGTCAGTAGCGCCTATATTTTTACTCCTCGATAAGTATTATTTACATCAGTTTTCTCGTGAAACCCGATCCAACAAAAAGAATTTCTGCTTGTATCTTAATTTTTCTGGACCAGATTTCTATTTCCATCACCCAACAAAAATAATCCACCCCCTCAAATTTTGTAAATTAGATTATTCAACTCGAACAAAATTTCTCCTCAACGTTTTATTTTTATTAAAATTGACTGAAAATTATCTTTATCATCTATTTTCTTTTCCTATTTCAAGAGCAGCTCGTCTCCCATTTAGTTGAATTTTCTTGAGTATGCACAGGACAGACTTTTCTTTAAGAGCGGAAAATCCATGATCCGTGCGTTCGCGAGCGGACCCGCCTCCGACTTTTGTGACGTTATCGTTTTCGGGGAAATGTCTAGAAACTTGGAATATTTTTAACCACCTAAGATACACACGGAGAGGAAGTTGAGAACAGGACTTGGGGATGACGACTTCTTCAACTTGTGACGTCATCAACCTAAACACACGAATTTGTCTAGGGTAGACAGGAATTGGTCTTGGTTATTTTATAGGAATTTTTCTAGGCTACATGAAGTTCAGAGGGAGCCTTCAGGAGATTTACTTTCTGTAATCGCTTAAAGAAGGGAAGGGAGCAAGGGACTCATGATGACTGGTCATATACGAGCGCATGTTTTTCTCCATGAGTGCTAGGGTAAATCTAATAAGAAATCCAGACGATCTATGCATGTATGAGATTTCATATAAAATTTGAGGAAGGTTCTGGCAGAAGGGCGTCCGTCCCAAAAGAAAACCATTGAGCGGAGACCTTTTTGCCAAATACGTCCTCATTTGATGTTGCTCGTTTTTTCACTAAAGTGTGTTTACGGACAAATTCAGGATTTCTTGATCGTATATTCGGTCAGTTTTCAATGCCAGCCGTGCCTGGATCTTCTTTGGTCATCTTACGGTCGATTTCAGCTGTTTGTGGTTCATTCTGAACATTTTTGGTAGATTTTTGTCGTTATTTCGTGTTCTGGATCAATTGCCATCAACGTTGATCGTTTGTTGGCCCATTTTGAATCTCTTTGGTCAATTTTTCTGGTATTTTGGCCGTCTTTGGTTACTTTCCGTCGTCTTCCGGTCGATTTTAAAAGTCCTTTGTCGATTTCTGTCAATTTTCGTCGTTCCCAGGTTGTTTTTGTTGGTTTTAATAATTTTTTGCTCATGTGTGGTCGTTTTTCATTCCATTTTCCAAAGTTTTTGGATAATTCAAGTTGATCCGGGTCATTAACAGGTTGTTTTCTCTCAATTTTAGTAATTCTTTGTCCGATTTTGGCCGCTTATTTTCTATTTTGATCGTAATTTGGTCGTCTTATGCCGTGTTCATTGTTTTGTGGATTCGCTTTTTGGTCGGTTATGTCAATTGATGTATCCCTTTGGGTCATAGTATATCGCATATTTTTAGATAATTATTGTTGCACGTTTTCATTGCATTTTTCAGTGTTTTTACTACTCGTTCGACCATCTTTTTTTGCACGAAAATCCTAACTAATAGAGAGTTTGCATATTATATTGATGTTTTTTGATAAAACAGAAAAATGAATACCTTTCAGTCCATTAATGCTCGTAGATCTACAAATAATTATGCATAGCATTGTTCTCATCATTTTTAATCAGTTTCTCCTCCCCCAATACGCCTATGTAAGACTTCTTGACATCGTGGTTGACGAATAATAACAGTTCATAATGTCAAGTTTCTGTATAATTTCCAGCCCGAAAGAACCTACCAATGTGAATTTCCATGCGCTATCGATCAAAATTCAACTAGTGAAATGAAGAACCCTCCTATTTTTGTCGCTCTTCGATCTCTGCACTGTTTATTCGCGTATTATATGGTGTATACTTTTCGGATAATGCGAAAGGCGTGCTCGAAAAAACATTTTTACAAGGAACGATATAAAAGTCTCCGCACGTATATAGACGAATATCGGAAAGTGCTGGGGCCACCTTTCCCTCTTTCATATTCACGTATATACGCGACCGTTTGATAAATTGATACTTTTTACGAATAGCACGCGTATCGCTATTGTACTCTAAAAGTTGATGTCATTCTGAAGCAGAAAATAAAAAAAAATGAAAATAATTCAACTCGTTTTCGCGTAAATATATCGCGCGAAAGAAATTGCTCCGGCGAACACAAATGATATCCTTCTTCGAACGAATGAAAAATTGGAATAACTTGCTTCTATTTTGAAAGCAACTTCATATTGTTTCGTTTTTTATATTGTACAGGACGGTTATCGCGAAATGAAATTTTTGTCAAGAAAAACGCTCGTACCTGACTATATTTTTATTATAGAATATTCCTGTTCAATCGGATCAAACTCGTAAATTTTAAATTAACTCCCCAGTTCTGCGACAGATGGAAACAACGTAATTTTGAGAAAGAAAAATGACTTCTCCGCCCCCATGTGAATATAGGAAAAAAAAAACACAAAAAAAACAATTTTTAATCTAGTAGGCGCCCTACCAATTGAAGATGTTATAACTGTGTTCTACATCATGGGACAAAATAAGTCGAACATCTGTATCTATATACTATTGGAGACGATAAAATTTATCGATTTCTTAATATCGTGGTAATAATTTCACGACTTTGAAATGAGTCCTACGGTGCACGAATATGTTTATGGGGGTTTCGTATACTGCCATTCATTTGGCCATTTCCACGACGAAAAGCTTGCGCCTTTTCAGCCATGTCAGACTGTTATACGGAAAATTTCTCATCTTTATCCGCGTGTGCAAGTCCTTCTCCTCGATTATAGCGTGAGAATAACGTTTTCGAGTTGACGACCTTCCGCTATGTAAACTCCGACTTCATCTTACTCACGATGTGGCCGTTTATTCGGCCAAAAACCGCATGTGTAGACCGAAACGAAAACCTAGAAGGGTAGTTTTTTATACACGTGCCGAAAATGCGTTTGTTTTTTCCTATACTTTTCTCAGTATAGAGGTTTCATGAATACCATGTACAAAATTTTCGTGGGATTTCGTTATTTTTTGTTCACTTTCTGGTGAAATTAATTGGCACCGCATTCCTTTCTTTCTTCTCGACCACATGTGTACGCGTTAAAGATTGCGAAACCTTATAAAATAAAGAAAACAAGCGGAAAAAGCTACCCTATTATGATAATAATTAACACTTCTCTATCATCTTTTTTTGTTTATTTCGCCAACTTGTACGATTTCATATGGACCAGTGATTGTTTTAAAATAAGGTCGAGCGATACCATTTGAACAAATAACTGTGACATGTGGACACGTGGTTTGATTTGAACAGAAAAATAGGAACCCTAAGTGAATTATAGACTTTTGTCGTGGAAGGAGAAGTTTTAGATAATCTGGGAAGGAGCCTTTTTTCGACAGTAGAGTTATCAAATGCAACTAAGATTGAGAGATCTTCATTGATACCATCAAAATTAAGAATTTTGACATGTTTCATGTCCTTTAGTTACACCTTGTACCACCCCCGTCTCCCCTCTGCGAGTACCATCCCCTTACTCTTAAATTATAGAATTACAAAATTTTTTGAGAAAAATATTTATACCTGGTAGGTGATTTAGAAATCTACGAGTACCACCCCCCTACTCTCAAATAATAGACCTTTTTTTTTTTTTTTTTTTTTTAAAAAATATATCTCGCAGGTGATTTGGCAATCAGCAAGTATCACCCCACACTCTCAAATAATAGAATTGGAATTTTTTTTTAGGAAAATCTTCATACCTGATAGGTGATTCAGAAATCTGGAAGTACCCCCCCCCCCCAAACCTCTACCCTCAAACAATGGACTTGGAAAGTTTTTCAAGAAAAATTTTCATACCTGTTAGGTCATTCAGAAATCTGCGAGTATCGCTCCCCCCTACTCTTTTGGTGAGATTAGGTTAAGTTCTGATTTATATTTTCTAGCAGTCGACAAATTCTGATAATTCGCAATAAAAGTAATTTTCTATCTGCCTTCAATTTTATATAGGCGGGAGGCTCACTCGCTCCGCTTGTTCGCTATTAGCCTAAAATATTCTGAAGTAGACTTATTTTAGACCAAGAAGCGGGGCGAACGAGCGGAGTTAGTGAGCCCCCCTCCCCCAAAGCAATCAACCTAAAATTTTCTCAAGTATACGAATACTAGACTCGCCCTCCTAAAGTCATTAGCCTGAAATATTCTAAAGTAGACTTATACTAGACCAAGCGAGTGTGCCACCCTAAAGCCTTAGCCTAAAATATTCTAAAGTAGACTCATACTAGACCATGATGAGGGGGGCGGGGTGAACAAGCGTAGCATGCCATAAAAGACATAAAACATGATCTTTATCTATTTGGCTACGCCAGAAAATCCATCACTTTTTATGACTTGTTTCATATCTTTTTCATACCCCCAACCGCATTTAAAAACCCCCAAAAATTCCAGAGTTTTGAGGCCACAGCCCCTCCCAAATAGTGGCTACAAGTCGGGGAAGATTCTCGAATTTTGCGAGACCACTCTCCCTCCTCCGTGTTGATGGTGAAAAACAATAATACAGTATACAGACAAAGACTGGGAGCGAACGAGCCTCTGAAAGCTAGTCAACTTGACATACAGTATACTAGCTCTAAACTAGACCCAGATTGAGAACGAATGAGCTTGGGAGCTAAGTAGCTTGACACACAATATACTCTGAGAGCTGTTAGCGTAAAAAAGGGAGGGCGAACTAAAAATTAGACGTATACTAGACGAAGAAGAGTGAGCCTCTAAGAGCTAGTCAGCCTTACATGCAGTATTTCAGACTCACACTAGACCCAGATCAAAGCTGAACGAGCAGAGCGACCGCGACTGAGCCCCTGAGAGCTCTACGGGTCAACATACAGTATACTGTGAGTGCTAGATAGCTCAATAGTCTCTGATCATCCCACCTCTCTTATAAACGTGAAAATGGCTGTCCAGAATTATGAAAAGCGACCATGTAATTTTTTGAAATTCAATTGATTTAGATACTGGATGACACTGATTTTATTTCGGAAAACATATCCTTGAAGAGAAAAATTTTCTGCGGAGTCAAATAAATAAAGATCGCATGTTTCATGCTCGTTTACTCCCATCCTTAGTTTAGTACACAATCAAGTCTAATACACTGTTTGTCTAGCTGACTAACTTCAGAGTATACTTTATGCTCCTTTTGAGCGACTTAGTTCTCACTCGCTCCGCTTTGCCCCCAATCGGTGTCCAGTGTGAGACTAATAAAGAGAATTCACTTCGATCACTGAAAACATAAAATCTTGATATCGAAACTACATCAAAAATGGTTATTGAAATTCAATCTGACTCGCTATTTCTACCAAAAGTTTCCTCGAAATTGACATAGATTTTCAGTCGACTCAATTCCGCCGAATATTGACCTCAAATCGACACAAAATCGACCTCTTCTAGACCCATCATCGACGGCGTCGACATTGAGAGAACACCCGGTATTATAGATTGGAAAAGAAAAGAAAAATGTTTTGAAAAAATTCAAATTCACTTTCCAACAATTTCTTGTGAACTTATGACTGTATTAACTCCAATTCGAGAAGTCTCTATGAACCATGTCGACATCAAATCGACCCAGCATTTACTTTTGTCAAAGTCTTGGCCGAAATTGCGCCTCTAAATCGTTAAAATCAGTTGATATAGGGTTCGTTTCGACTTAACTACGTCGATTTTATGAAGACTTCTTCAAAATCAAATGCTCTGTTGGGTCGGTAATGAGGCGATTTGTGGTTCTCGGGTCAAATAAGGTGTTAGACTTCTAATAGACGTCGATGTGGAGTTGACTTCTTCAAAGTTTCGACTTACGGCACCCCACCCAACTTTGGAAAATTTGCGAGTCCAAGTTGCCTCCGTCCTCCGTTGATGAACTTGCCTTAAATCCTCAACCTAATCCAGAAATCTGCGAGTCCAAGTTTGAGTTCTCCTGTCTGGTGTACATATTGGGCTATAGACTAGGCCTAGCATACGCCTATATGCTACACTAAACTCATACTAAACCTTACTAGGCTTAAACTATAGGCTTAACATACACGTAATATTAATGCCGTCACAAACTAATGACGTCACGTACGGTGATAATGTCGCAGAAATATTTCAGCTGATGACGTCACAAACTATTGACGTCATGGATGGTGATTACGTCACAAGCAGGCTCAACAAATAATGTTGATGTCCTACGAAGGTTCAAACTGGTTGATGTTTTGACTGCGCCTTTACCCGGTACCGAAAACTCGCAAGTTAGGGAGTAAGTTTATTCTTTTCAATGTCTTTACCGGCACGTATGCGAGACCAAGTCCGAGGTGGTACAAGTTAGCTGTTTTCGGCTACTGTAAAACTCCTAGTAAGGTGCAAAAAATGAAAACCATTTTCTTTGGAAATTTTCTCAAGTTTCAAGACTTGTGATTCGGCGTCCCTTATATGAACCGAGTTGTGTGAAAGCCGGCCAAGCGACGAGCCAACAATCCATTATCGCATAACCACAAGAGATCTTCTTCTCCAAACGGTTAACTTGTCGCTTGGCCGACCCTGACAGAACTCGGTTCATATCGGTGATCAGAAGTCAACATTCCAACAGGGAACCTGTTTTATGGGGAGGAAACATGACATGCCGGGTGCCGTCCGGCAGACTTGGGACTCAGAGAAAGGCACTGTCTGGCAGCAAGTGGGACTCGGAAAAATTTCGACCTCCGTGCTACAAGTGATAGGGAGGGAGGGGGGGATTGAAAATCTTGAAGGGTGGTAAGGAACAAAGTTCAACCTCAATTCATGAGGCCTCGACGCTCATAACTTTATGAATGTGTAGGTTCTTTGTTGGTCAAAATTAACAACCAGCTCAGTCGGTGGGCTGCAAGTTTTTCCCCCTCTAAAGTGGACCTAGAGGTGTACTGTTTCGTAAGAAGTAACCTACCCTAATGGAGGAGTTGAAAAAGTCCCGCTCTTTTCATATGAATACTAAAACCAATTTACCTTGTGGAACAGTTTCTCTGAGCTCCATGTTCAACTTCGTCGGAAAAACCGTCGTTTTTATCCAAGAACTCTCCCAAAGCTGATCTAAAACAAATAAGAGCAAATTGTTTGAATTACATACATTTTTTGGTCACATCGAAGAAATTGAAAGTATGTACGTACATTAAAAATTGACTGTTAATTTTTGTCTACGTTTCTACCGTCTGAAATTTTCAGGATAAAGTCTCGTTGGCGAAAGATTCAACGTTTTCAAGATGTACTCTGAACGCACTCAATACTGATGTCAATGAATTTTTAGACTCATGAAAACGTTTACAGTTTTAAAAATAGACTTTTTAGGCATCTTTGCAAGTACTATCCGCGATTACTGGAATTTCACGCGCTATTTTTGGAACAGCAATTCAGAGCAGCACCTTTCGACAATAGGAATACCACCAACGAAAGAAAATAAACGATTTTACGTATTAAATAATCAATCGATCTATTCTGAAAACTTTCTTTTTATTGCCGCTTAGTTGATTGAAAAATCGGTGCTTGGACTGAAAATGAGCATCGTAGGCCTCGGTTCTATGAAAGATTTCCCTGTTCTAGAAGTTTTGACCGATGGACTCACGATTAATTAGAAAAGCGAGAATCAGAAAATTAAGGAGTACCTATTGAAATTATCGCAGCCTCGGACCTCCGGATTTTACGTGACGTATTAACGGATCTGAAAAAGCTTACCCCTCCTTCCTCTTCTCCCCTCGTAGAACAAAATAGGCAAAGTCTGCTCAACAGTCTACCTGTACAATTTTGTAGATTCACGCCAAATCCTGTTACCTTCGACAAGTTGTACCGAAAGTAGCTACGTACGCTCAACGTAAATTAAAGAGCTACTTCCTGAAAAACGAGCGATTGACGTCGCGTGGTCGACCATTGGCCTCGCTTTTATTAGAAAACAGGGAGGTGTGCTTTTTTTTTTTTTTTTAATCAGCTTAATTGGACGCTAAATTGCGGAAGAGTGACGACTCGTTTCCGTCTACATACGTAGGTTCTACGTCCGTCGCTATCGTTTACTTAACGCAGGGTTGTTCAGGAAGTGGTTGATTTTCTTTCGTATTTGTATACATTTTTTTTTTTTTTTGGCTGGTTGGCAAGATCTTCTTCGTTAAAACCAATCTGTACCAAACTATTATCGTTTGTTTCGACGTTGTTAGGACATCGAAATGACTTGCGGTTACGTAGGCTACAACTCAGCATATTTTTATTATACGGTACAATAAGCACTATAAAGGTGTGCTTTAAATTAAACGTAACGTCCGTTGGATAAATGGCAAGGAGTGATTTCAAATTCTCTTTTGACGGTTTTTTGAACGGTGAGGAGATACGTAAAAATACATCTGTCGTGTGCGAGAATTTTCGAGTAAACAGTGCTGCCAGATCTACGGATTTTTGGTCTTTGAAAAACAATACGGATTTTTCGAAAGATTTTGCGTAAAATACGAATTTCCTGCGCTCAAGAGAACAGTATCTTAGACACTCCTAAGAAACGTACCTTTCTCTTGGTCGTTATAGGCTGATATCGCAGTCTTCCGTTACGTTGAGTCGATCAAGGAAAAAGTACCTCAGTCACGAGTATGAGAGATACTTTTCTCCTGATCGTTATTGTTGAATCAGTGAAAGTTCGTAAAAATCCGTTTTCGGGTCTTAGAAAAAATGGCGGTTGCGGATTTTTGAAAATATGCTGCCAGATGAAATTTTCGAAAATCCGTATCTCCAGATTTCTACAGACCGACCAATTCATCAATAACGATCAGGAGAAAGGTATCTCTCATACGCGTTACTAAAGTGCTTTTCTCTTGATCAACTCAGCGTTACAAGAGACAACGGTATCACCCTATAACGACCAGGGCAAATGTATCTCCCATGCGAGTATCTGCGGTACTTTTCCCTCGAGCAGAAGAAATCTGTGAAAGACTCCGTACATCCTTCAAAGACTGAAAATCCGTAGATTTGGTAGCACTGACTGTGAATTGAATTGTACAAATACAGACTTATATTAAAAGTGAAGATTCACATAAAATAGTCGATATTTCGATTAATGGATTCGCCGCGAAGCTAAGGAAAGAAGATTTATTGGTCGAGTAGTTCTCTTTTATCGAGGAGCCTCGTTGAACTTTTGTTAGAGGTAGATCCCGAGAAGTTTCCACACCCGGCTGGACAAAATTCCCATCATCTACAGCTTTTGGCGTCAAAATTTGTCCAAGTCCCATGTTTTGCCAGACGATCCCCCTTTTCAGGCCCCTAATCTGCCGGACGGCACTTGTCATTTTTCTTTAATTTACCGCCCTCTCATAAAACAGGGTCCCTGGTGAAACTTTTCTATTCTCCTTATTTCCCTGGCATAGACAATTTTCGATATTTGGAAGGGGTCCCACGAATTTTTGAGCTATTTGTCTGAGAAGTACGGGACTTGAGAAGAAAGACGACGGCTTCCTTGACGAAGTGGAATGTGAATTTGGTTTTGGTGAATTCACAATTGAAGGGTACAGGATAATGCCTAAAAGAAACGATCTAGACAATTGGCTCTATTGCACTCCTTGGAAAGAACCTTTTTTCCAACTCGTTTTGTTTGGACATTCCCATTTTTCTCCTTTACTTTTCAACTGGAGTTCTGAAAGTTCGGAATTTCCCTTAGTTCTTCTCTCTTATTCAAAGCTCAATGTTCAAATTTTTGGGATCTCCATTGAAAAAAATAGAATGAAAAAAAAATTAATTTGGGTAAAATGCCCGCCGGTAAAAAAAAAAAAAAAAACGTCGGAGAGGCGTTTCAACGATTCGCGAATCTACTTCACCCGCTCGTATTAATCCTTCATCTAGGAGGACCTCAAAAATGGAGTTTGACGGCATCACGAGACTTATTAGAATGAAGTTCAACGCCTACAGAGGGAAATCGGTACTGAGTAAAAGTTCCATTATTGTTTCTGTTGGTGCGGAATATTCAACGAGATTGGAGAAATTACAAGTTGCGAACTGTATGAGCGAAAAGGGGCTCAGCCGAAAAAGATTATGGAGAACATTCAACTTGAATCCTCCAGATGGAGGTCTCAAAAAAACTAAGAAGAAGAGCATGTGACATCATCAACGACATTGGTTTCATTTAGAGACTACCAAAAAAACGCTAGTTTTCTTCAAAAAGATAATCGAGGATTGCAAGTACCTTTCTAAAGTACATCTGTGTGTTTTTCTAAGTCAATTTTACAATCGAATTTTGTTGTCGATCACTCGATCCTTTCGAACGTCAAAATTCTTTCAAGATCCTCTCCTTTAACATGAAGCTTAAAAGTCGACATTCCTCCAAATCCTCCTCATTCTAAAGTTGGAAGTTGAAATTCTTCGTAGTCCAGAAACATTGCGTTGGAAGTCATACAGACTTTCACTGTTGAAATACGAATTGTAGATGGGCTCGACATCAGTGGGTGACGTCATCAAAGGATGATTTTCGACTTAAGCCTCATAAAGGAAGGATTTTCAAAGATCAGGGTGTGACTTCAAGAAAGCGAGTCATGATGTATTAAAAAGATTTAGAGTACCGGTAGCTCGAAGAGAGAGAAGGGGAAGACTAATCTTATTCGAGAAACGGAGGGAGCGAGTGAGTTGATCAGCCCAACATACAGTATACTACACCTGTACGCAAGGTCAAGGATGAGCCTGTAAGCTAGTTAGCCTGATTGACACATCAAAAGTAGATGCTGTACATACCTATAGGTAGAATCGATTCAAGATGATTGATGTCAATATATGTATTATATCGGAGTTCAGGAAGTAAGCATAAAAATGCTACACCAAGTGTCTCTAAAAAAGGTATGTTAGCTTCTAGCTGTCACAGTTTTTTGTTTGCAGTCAGCACATCCAAAATTCCTGATCGTATATGATACTCAAAAAGTCCATGATCGGAATTTCATGGGAATATATTTCATAACCCGCGCAAAGGTAGGACATTACTGATTTATGTACAACCTTTCATTCGCATATGTTTTCAATTATATTTGCGTGTCGAGAGAAAAAAAAAAACAAAGGTCGAGATGTTATGTTGTTTTTTCCTTCGCCCGTCACTATATCGATGGTCTAAAAGGCGTATAGATTTTTATTAAATTTGTTGGTCGCAATTGAAAATAATGACAACCAGGACAATAGAGAGGGATTTCCGGAAGGGGCCGCTTCTATGTTTGCTGCTGTTAGGTGAACCGTACGCTACAAGTGCATTTTTAAGCGGAAAACCACCGCTAGTGGGACGAGCGCTAACGTAGCGCGGTGAGGAGGAAACGACCAGCAAATTCTGGCTTTTTGCTGTTGTTTATCAATTCAATAAACGAATCTAACCGGATAAATGGTCGAGTATACACACACGCACTTACATAAAGAGCGATCCCTCTCGACCGTGGAGCAACCCCTTGTATTCGATGATGATGTGCGCCGCGTTTACACATTTCACCGATACACTTAGACAGCTTTCTTGCGCTCGGCACGTTTGGGGCTACAGCGCGGTGTATCGCTGGCAATCTCGTGGGACGTACGGACTGCTCTTCGTTGTATTAACGCTTAAATAGGCTGCAATTACTACACTACTCTCGGCTTCATTATACCGCACTCGATTCCGTTTCTAATTAACTTCGCGTGCTTTCGTATATCGATGACGAGAAGACGATCCCTTCGCATGTAAATTTATGCGCTAATATGTTTACACTCGGCGGACAGTTTTTGCGTTTTTCAATTTTTCTTACTTCGATGACTCTGAATAGGACGAATTACGTTATTATTTTTTCTAACCGCAGTAGTGAACTGAAAAAAAATTGGCCGGTGAAAAAGAATGGTACAATTAAAGACTTAGCGACCCCACCTTTCAGTGAAATACAGCTACAGTCATTATGAAGTTCTCGGAATAGTGGTATTGACTAAAATAAATGAGTGGAAATTTGTGTGGTGAGAGATAAATCGGACCTGATCAAGAGGTAATTCATGTTCGCCTTTATTAGCGGTAGAAAAACCTAGAGAAAAAGTAGCATCGTAGGGAGAGATGGAGGTTTTCTGAATTATCATACATTGCATCAAATTCTGAGCAACATTAACTCTTCCAACAAAAGTCATATTATTCAGAAAAGAAGGTGTAGGTAGAGCAAGTCGCTCGGCAATTTTGTTGATTTAGGCTTACTTCACAAGATGGAATCCGATCACATCCCCTACCATAGTATCTAACTAGTACCTGCCAACCTGAAAATCAGGTCCTTTTACAGAATTCAATACTATCTCAGCAAGCATTAGTGAGACTGGAAAGTCCATTGTTGACATTTTTTACGTCTTTGCCGACAGCCCGGCCCTTTATTGGAAATCTGTGAGGCAATGTTGCAGTATATTAGCCCCGCAATAGGCCTAGTATCCTTCGCATAATATATTATAATAGGCTATACTAAACGTAGCACGCTTCCTAATCCAAAAATCCCTTGCTCCGAAAGGAGAAAAAAGAAGAACGTTGATGACGTCACGAACTAATGATGTCAATAAGGTCACACGAAGATTCAACGGATGCTGATGATGTTACAAGAAGATTTAAAACTGGATGTGATATCCTTCCGCTATCAAAAATTCACGGGTTCTTCAACGAAGTTGAATGAGAGGAGGCAAGGAACCTGTTTTATGGGGTATTCTAAAAGAGCCCTCCGAGTCTTAAGGTGTTTGAAACGTTGCATATCTGACTGCCTGAAGGGGCGGTGTTTGAAGCATTGTGTATCTGGCTCATCGAAAGGGCTAGGCCAATTGGTGTACGAAGCATTGCATACCCAGTGACTTGAAGGAGCTATTTTAATCAGTTTATTTACACCACCCATCAAGCTATAAATCTAACACACAGTATACTGGACTTGAACTAAGCGAGGATCCCTCCTTGTATTATACTAGCTGCATACTAGTACACATGATAGGGAAAATGCAGAAAATTTTCTACCTCAGAAGTTTGCCGGCCGGTGGAAATTTTTTCCAGAAAGATCTCCCGATAAAACAGGTTTCCTGTTAAAACTCAAAAATTTGGGACTGGGTTTCATCTTTTGAATGTCTTTATCGGCCTACCCCTCTATTGGAGTCGGCGGGTTCAGCTCTATAGAAAGACCAAGTCCAAGTGTATCTCCCCCTCCCCTCTCCCGTGAAAACGTGCGAGGATTCCTTAACTTGATCCAGAATAGTTAGCTTATTATATTAGACCAAGAATGAATAAAGGCAAACAAGCGGTGCAAGTGAATCTCCGAAAGTTAGCTAGCTTAAAATATGTATAGGGTCCGCCAAAAAGATGTTGACAGTTAAAAAGGGATTCCAAGTATTTTGTTGTAGCTTAAAAACAGTGCTGCCAGACTATATTTTCAAAAATCCGTATCTGTCATTTTTTTCAAGATCTGAAGAAACGATCCATCGATAACGATCAGGAGAAAGGTATTTCTCGTACTAGTGACTGAGGTACTTTTGCCTTGATCGGCTCAATGTTATCATTGTCAAAGACCACGGTGTCAGCCTATAACGATCAGGAGAAGAGTATCTCTCATATGAGTGTCTAAGGTACTTTTCCTTTGGTCGGCTCAATGTTATCAGAGACCACGGTGTCAGCCTATAACGATCAGGAGAAAAGTATCTCTCATATGAATGTCTAAGGTACTTTTCCCTGGGTCGGCTCAATGTTATCGGAGACCACAGTGTCAGCTCATAACGATCAGGAGAAAAGTAACTCTCGTATGAGTGTCTAAGGTACTTTTCCCTTGGTCGGCTCAATGTTATCATTGTCAAAGACCACGGTGTCAGCCTATAACGACCAGGAGAAAAGTATCTCTCATATGAGTGCCTAAGGTACTTTTCCCTTGAGCATAAGAATAACATGTTTTACGAAAAATCCTTCGGAAAATCCAGATTTTCTTCGAGAACCGAAAATCCATGGATCTGGCAGCACTGCTCAAAAACGCAAAATGTTAGATGTATTGTTTTGTATCTCAATTTTCATCTTCAATTTGCGCTTAATATAAAGTTTCTACTTGTTCTCTGAGCCCGAGTTATGGACCAAAATGTGCCAAAAATTGACCAATTAGGCCACATTCTCCAAAAGTTTGATTCGAAAGGGAAATTTAACGCTGATTCTGAAAGAAATGCCAAAACGGCCCTACAAAGTCTGAAAGTGAGAGAATTTTCGAAGTTTTATCCAGGAAATTTTGGCTAATTGGTCAAATTCTATACATTTAGGCCCATAACTCGACTCAATGAAAACGTAAAAACTTTGCATTTAGCGCAAATTAAAGATAAAATAGGGACACACAGTTCATACATTTAAATAATACATCAAACATTTTGCGTTTTGAGCTACAATCCCCATTTAACTCTTAACATCTTTTTTGGCGGACCCTGTATATACTAGATTAAGAATGAGACGAACTAAGGCTACGAATAAGTACCCAAAAGCTAGTTAGCTTGACAAGAAGTATACCAGTCCTACGATTGGAAGCAGCCTACAATCGATATACTGATAGAACACTCAAATAAATGACATGTATACATGATTCAATATCTTTTCATACAGCGGAGAAATTAACCATTCTTAGCCCTAATTAAGACTCAATTACACCTATGCTGCACGAGCTTTCTCCTCTTAGAGGATTTGATCAAAAATCATCCCTCAATGACGTCATACTTTTCTGCTTGTACTCTCCTCGTTTTTGAGAATTTTAAGTGATGTCCAAACATTAGTGTCATACCCTCGGGCTCGAGATTTCTCTGAGTTCGTCCTCTATTTCCTCCTGACCGTTCGAGTATATTGATGATGTCACGTTGCTTTTCAACTTGAACCTAGTCCATAGTGTTATATGCGAATCAAGTGTAATTGGCTAGCAAACTCTGAAACTTCTCAGCCTTGTCTGGCTACCAAACAAGGTTGAGAAGTTTAAGGTTATATAAGGCCCTGCACAGGGCATGAACGGCACTCTCTTGCTCTCTTTTCATTCGAACGGACTTGAGAATAAACGTTGACCGACCTTACTCTCAAATTCTTTTCTTTTCGTAACAATAGAGAGAAAGGGAGTTTTGACTTGAAGAGTCTCAGCCGAAAATACATCTCTAGGCTTAGCTTATGTTAGTCGTAGTCCAAGTTTTGTGCCCAGCTTGGAGCTCAAGAGGCCATTGAGCTCGTAAGTTAATAGCTTGAAAATTTTCCACCTCTACAGAAGTTTTATTCAATTAGTCCAATGATATTTTGTCGAGACCTGCCTTTGTCAAACTTAAGAGCGCACAATTTTGACAGGAAATTGATTTCATATGAAGTTACATATTTGAAAATGCAACACCTCTCTTCTCTTCTCCTAGACTCGTAAAAAATGTCGACCACCAAAGGAGAATGGGGTTTGCTGGCTTTGAAAAATTTCAGCTCTTAAGCTCGTAGAAAAATTTGGAAAGTAAACTCCGTTAGTTTGTTGAGTTCAAAAATAAAATAAATAACTTTGAATTCATGTAACACGATCTCGGAATGCGCACTATTGAAAAATCGGGTAGAATTCCGAGTTCTTCATTCTTCATAGAAACCTATGACATCATCTTACCTTCTTATCATTGGCATGTTTCTTTTCTATTTCAAATACTAGAATGAAATTTAACGAAACATCTTTCTCATTTTTCCTCTTCTTTCGTGGCCCCTTCCGGTCTCAAATAGAAGTGATCTCCTTCTGTCAACTTTCCTCGTTCCGCTACGACAAATTTCAATTCAACGTGGCCTTTTGAATAAGGCAAATGCTGTCCAGAATATTGTGAAGTAATAGAGAAACTGTACACCTAATACGAGATAAAGTATAATGGGCAAAAGCAATAGTTATTTAGGGAATCACTGGGACATGACATTTTGTATGAAAAGTGAAATGAGCATAACATTTTCGAAAATGTCGAGTCATTCGCAATAGTCTCGCCCTCCAGCGGCGCTATTATGGCCCAGCCTAGGTCTTTCTTCCTTCGTCATATTACAGTGGCTGAACTATTATCGAAGGCGCGCTTCAGTTCAACCCTTGCGCAAAAATGTGGCAGAGGGTCGAGCATAACTCACCGCACGAATTTCGCTTTTCAGATTTTCAAAATTATGTATACAGCTATGCCTACAGCATACTTTGAGTAGGGAACGTTGCCGGTAAGCCACAATTAGAGTTTTTACGGCGGACGAAAATCTCGTCCGATAAAGAAGAAGTTTGTTGCTTCGATAAAGTGCTCGGGTAAATTAATTACGTAAGAGAATTTGTTATTAAGACACGCGCTTACGTTCTTTATAACGTAATAAGAGGAGCGTTAAGATGTTATGATTTTGAATTTTAAATTTTCAAATCGCCCAAGTTCGTCGTCACGAGTCGCATTTAACGGTCGCCTCGTTAAAGTGAAATTCCGCGTTGACTAAACACCTGTGTTCCCAACTTTTTCCATCCCCCTTGCGCGATGTTCGCGCGTACCCATCATTAAAGGCACGTTGCGGTCTTACCGTCGACATTTCAACGTTGCACATAATCATCAGCTGCGACAATAATGGGCTCAGATTGATGAGTGCTAACGTTATCGGTAATTTTTTCCAATTTTGGAATGACAATCATTTTGGGTAAAAATGAAAAACTGTAGCGTCGTTATTTGAATTACTCGCGGGGTGTAGAAAAAGCAGCGATTACTTTTCCGAGAACGGGAGAAGGAAGCCTCTGGCTCAGTTCTCAAAGTGGGGTAAATTTTAAAAAGCAGCATCATAGTCTCGGAAATTTAATTGCTGTTATCGGTGTCTGCGTCTATCGGCTGAAACGATTTCCCTCAAAGGCTTGATATTAGCGCCGTAATGTAGATGCTAACTATAGTTCAGATCATTTTCTCTTCAACTTTTCTAAAAATTTTTCCTTGATCCTTCCTCTATTTGTATATACTAGACTGAAGATTTTTTTTTTAACTTTGCTAATAGGGAAACTTCACTTTTGAGCCAGATGTTGACCGAATAATAATGGATTAAAAGATTTCAATATCTGAAATCGAGTATATACTCAAGCAATCATTTATTTCAAAAATTGGAAACCTAAAATTTTAGCAACATCGAAAATCCTTACATCCTATAGCTCAAAAGTCAAAATTTCTTCAATTCCTCTACTTTTTTCGCTTGTGATGTTGAGTTTAAAGCCTCAGATTATCTAATTAATTTACACTTTCAATGGAGTTTACTTTTCAGCCTTTCAATTTCGTACAATTTGTGCACTCAAAAACTTCTACAGAAAAAATTCGATTGCAGAACCGACAGTTTTCTTTTTCTTTGGGCCTCCATCTAGAGTATTGTCAGTCGCTGCCTACGTAAATTCTTAAAATGCTTTCCGTAGAATAGTGAGCTTCACATTGGAATAAGGATAGTGAAATTTCAAATATTAATAAAGCAAACGAAATCTTGTAATAAAATCAATAAGATACGAGTCCGGAACGACGAAACGAGAGAGAATGGAGAAAGGCAAGAGAAGAATGAAAAAACAAGACAGCTTTTTCGTTGCGTAAAAAATTCAATATTTTTTGCCCGGATGCTTGCAAGGAAAATGTTTGATTTACGAATTTTATTCCTTTGAGAATCATCCGCCGGCTTTAAAATATAGAAGGCGGTTAACCATCGTGATTTATAATTTCAACATCTCTCTTATGTCTACTGAAAATGAACATAATAAATAACGTAGTATTTGCTCCACGTAACGTTGTTAACATAAGAAAAAAAAAAAACTTCTTCTAGTTCGTTCGTAAATTCATTCTAATATTCGAGAGGAAAGATCGAAATTGAGAAATCGAAGGCCAAATTTATTACATTACCCATTCTGGCACGTCGGGCTGAATTTCGGAGCCGACAATTTACTCGTAGAAGCCATACTCTTTCCCTCAAAGTATATTATCTAAGATTCTGCTAAGCCGAACCCTAGGCTTTAATGTAATACTTGCCATTGTGCGGTTGCTTCAGCAGAAAGAAACACTCGAGAGCTTGAAAAAGAAACTATTACTGAAAAATGATGACGACTGTGGCCAGACATAACAGTTGAAATAATTTCCAACCAGAATTCTTTCTTTAAACGACCTATTGGGCAGTGTATCAAAGATACGGTCCATCATTGATGTCACCTCTGCTCCAGAGAGCCTAGCCCGAAGAATAGAAGGCTGGGTGGTACTGGATAAGGTACTTTCTGGGAGCGACCATCGGTATATCAACTTTTCCATCCGCCGAGAAGTTGAGGTCGCTGCTCTACAAAAGCTGGTTAGAAAATTGGCCATTAGGAAGCTGATTAGTGACCGTTTGAAGGCTAGCTACCTTGCTTTCACGAGGGATCAAGAGCAAGATCAAGAAGGTAATGCAGAGGTGGTGGCAGAGAGGATGATAAAGACTGTCACCAAAGCATGCGATGTAGCCATGCCTAGGCAAGGTCCACCAATGAAGAGGAGAGCTGTTTACTGGTGAATCAACAAGATTGCCGAGCTAAAGAAAGAGTATAACCGTTAGCGCCGGATATACCAGCGTAATAGAGGGCGCGAAGGGGCGCGGGCGGTTGCACCTGATCACCATCTGGCTCGCAAAAGGCTGAAGAAGGCCATCATAGACAGCAAGAGTGCTGCATGGCAAGAACTGCGTGAGATGGCAGAGGACGACCCTCTTGGAAAGCCTTATAAGACAGTGCTGAAGAAGCTGAAGGGCCTCTCTGCAATGAGCAGGGTGATGAGGGTCAAATCATTGATGGATCTTTTCTACAGCAGTCACCACCAATGGTAAAGCTACCAATAGTAGAAGAGGATGGTATATCCCTCCTAGGTATACCGAGGAGGTGGATGCAGCAGTTAGTAGACTGCGGGTAAGTATCGGAAGGCTCCGGGCCCGGATGTGATTCCAAATCCAGTCTGGAGCGCCATACACGTTGTTGGAGGACTGTTCCCAGTGCGATGGAAAAAAGCCAGGCTAGCGCTGATCGATAAGAAGGATAAACCACCTGGCCTGCCATCCTCTTACAATGTTGGGAAACTCCTAGAATGAGTAATAGCCAATCGACTGGAGAGCTATCTGAAGGAAAGAAATATAATTTCTAGTAGCCAGTACGGTTTTCAAACTGGACGCTGCACATCAGATGCTGGGAGCCGGCTGAAGAGGATAGCCGAGTCAACAATTGCTACGTGTCAGTTTTGTGCAGCTGTCAGCCTCGACATAAGAAATGCGTTCAACTCGATCCCATGGGAGAGGATAATGGAAGCCCTCATGAATTCAGAAGTGCATGCATACCTGCTCAGGATGATCAGCAGCTATCTTAGCTATCGAGAAATCTAAGCAGAGACGTCTGCTGGTACAATAAAGCGCCCTGTTACTTGTGGGGTGCCTCAGGGGTCAGTCCTTGGGCCGCTGTTGTGGTGCGTCGCATTCAACGGGATATTTAAGGTAAAGCTACCGCCGGGTGTTAGGCTCATCTGCCATGCGGGTGACACACTGGTGGTATGCACTGCCGAGACGATTGTAGCAGTGGAGATCAGGGTAAACCGGGCTCTAGAGGTAGCGACGTGTTGGATAGAGTCGGCTGGATTCGAACTTGCAGCTAGTAAGACGGAGGCTATTTTAACCACGACCCGTCGGAAGTTCAGTCCACCCCCCTCTTACCTGCAAGTAGTGAAATAGCAACCAAGAAGCAAATGAAGTACCTGGGTATCTGGTTTGACTCGACGCTGAGCTTTAGGCACCATTTCCTGACGGCAGCGGAACAGGCGGGCGAGGTAGTTGAATACCTAAGCCGCCTAATGAGGTACCTAGAAGGACCGAGAGAAGCAAGAAGAAGGATCATGATGAGCACCGCCCTGTCGATTCTCCTATATGGTGCGCTAGTATGGGCTGACTCCATGAAGATACCATACAGAAGAAGAGAGATGGTAAGGATTCAACGAAGGGCTGCGCTGAGGTGTGTTGGCGCCTAGCGCACTGTCTCGACGGAGGTTCTTTGTGTATTAGCACGTTCACCACCAATCGAGCTCCTTGCTGAGAAGAGAAGATCGACTAAGAAGCTTTACGGGTCAAGCAGGAGGCCAGGCGTTCCTTGCTTAAGAAGTGGAGAGTAAGAATTGCTCAGAGAGAGGTGGGCAAGTGGAGAACCCGTGACCTTGATGAGTGGATGAACCGACACCATGGTCAGCTAAACTTTCACCTGACGTAGGTGTTAAACGGCCATGGCTGCTTCAACAAGTACCTTCATGAGGAGTTAAGGAAAGTTGAGCAGGCAACGTGTTCGCACTTCGACCAGGGGCGGGATGACAGACCAGAGCACACCTTATTTGAGTGCGAGGCGTGGAAGCGTGAGCGGGACAAGCTTAGTCGGTCTCTTCAAGAGATTAAGGTAGATGAAGTGCTTGACCTGAGTAGCCTGGTATCCACCATGCTAGGTTCCGAAGAAGTATCTGCATTTGCGGCCACCGTTATGAAGGAGAAGATGGCCCGGGAATGGATTAAGCAAATGCAGAACCACGCTATGGCTTGCACGACACCTGTGTATCATCAACATCCAGATTTGCAGGCAGAAGAGGCAGATCACCCCTGAAGAAGGAAGAAGGTGAAAAGAAGCCAACAGCAATCCAGTAATCCAGTTTATTTTCTAAGATAGTGGTGGTTTTGTTGTTGTGTGTTCTAGTGTTTTCTGCGTGCCAGGGGGGCACTGCAACTTGGCGGTTGCCAAATTAGCTTGGCAGTTGCTGACTAGAAGAGGCGAGGAAATTCTTCCAACACCGAAGTTATACCCAAAAGGGTCGATTTCGGTTTTGGAAGAAACAAAATCAAATGTGTAAGCAACACGCAAATGTTCTGTCGGAACTAAATAAATAAAGGTCATTTTTAATATCTTTTTATCGTTGCTCAGGTACAGTTAAGACATTAACCAACTTGAACCTCTTAGTGGCGTCATCAACATCTGTGACGTCATCAAACGAGGAACTCAGTATGTGTATTTCTTCTTTCTCGCTCCTTCTCTCTCGCAATCGTAGGTCGAGGATTGTGAGCCCACCAACGGGAGGAAAGCAGTTGGAATTAAATAGTCGAAGACATGAAAGCTTCAACGAAAAAGACTCGAGGTAGGGTTCACTTGGAAATCTTACAGCGCCAGCCTCAGAGATGCAAATTGGACTAATCCGAGGAGGTCAAGAGTGGATTTTGTAGTTAAGCTGTGGATATTACATTCCTAGTAGAAACGAGATCTGACTGTATGCTTTTGTCGAGAAGAAAAAAGAGTGTTGCGGGTGAAGAGTACCTCAAGACATAGGAGAGCTTTGGTATTTCATTTACCGATGAGACGCTTACATTCAGAAACCGGAAGAGTATATTCACCTGCTCGCAATCATCCAATCTCGAACAGTTTCATCATCATTCAACAACAATCGCAGATATTTTCAATCACTTTTTTTCGATAAAAAATAGGTCCATATATTTCCAAACTTCAATCCAAGATCAGTCTTCGCCCAGAAGTTCTTACACCTGATGAATATTGAATACGATAGAACGATAAAGTATCAAGCGAACAAGTCACGTTCCCCCTCAAAAATGTCACCCGCGCCCGATGGATAAACATCAACAATAAATCTTCGTAAGAAGTCATTCGGTTGTAAAATCAAATCAAAAACCAGAAGCATTTTTAGCTTAGTTTACCAGCACCGCGCGACGAGTTCATCCGTAAAATATCGAATTTCGGTCAAAATTGGTAGCTCGCGTATATTCTTCTTTCACAAAAAATACACTCATCCAATAATTCCGCACACCTATGAGAGATAATGATGCAGTATAGTCGCAAAAGAGGGGAAAGACAACGATAAAGGTACTCGCGGTAGCTTATTGAATATTCATGAGCTCGCGCGAGGATCCCCTTCTTGAGGCCGCACATAGACTGCCTCATATAATCCAGTCGTATATGGATGCGTTTTATACATGCGACACTTTGCTAAAGTTTAACAGCCATTTAGCTATTTAACCGATCGGACTATTTGGCTATTTAGAGAGTGTTTTGTTATGTTTGTACCGACTCGCATTAGAGCCAGCAGCGTTGCCTTTTACGAGGGGTAAATTCGGAACAGATGCGAAGGACGTAGAGTGAAAAAAGCTATTTGTCATTGCCAGCGTTTACACTTTACTGTAACAAATACTCCGCTTATCATCGATGATAGATTTTATTATCGTATTATAATGCAGATAAACGCGCCGTGTACATCGTCTCGTTTGTTTATTTATGGGGCCCTTCCTCCTCCACGCTTTCTCCTCGACGCTACGTAGGAATTTAGTACCTCGTTCGTAAAATTTTTCTTCCAACTTTTCGACGTTTTAGGAAAAAAAAAAAAAAAATTCATACGGGTTTTCCCGAAGGAATACATATTATTCTACCTGTCGTGCGAATAAAACGCCTCTAGAGTTCCGCGTTGAAAATGTATGTATAAAAATTTCCATATTTGCATTCGCGCATCTTTCCTTCTCCCGGTTCGCATTTGACGCCATTTCTGGCTGCGTTTTTATAAAACGCGAATACGCACGGAGTCAGACTCGCCTAAAATACTTAGCGTGTACTTTACATACAACACGAGCCCATTAAAGCCCTGCATAATTCTCGCAATAATATAAAGCAATAATAATTTGAAAGATAAAGTGAAAAATACAATAAAAGCCGAGCTATATAATCTTCGGATTCAGAAACATTTGCGCCGTCGTCTATTTAGATGCGTTCTGTAATCGCTCTATTCGCGCAAGGACGAAAAAAGGCAGGAGAGTGGAAAAAAAAAAAAGAAGCCACCAAAAAGCATTGAAAGCTTTATGTACAGTACTATTGTCATTCGACGGCTATATGATGTCCGTCCTCGATTGTTCCGTTTTGTTTGATTACTCCGCCATCTGGTATGATTAAGCAGTAAAAGCGAATGCCAGAGGGATGTATTTCAGCTATACATTACATTCGTACGGTGTAAACATCGACTAAAAATAGCTCTCTTTCGCCTCTCCCATTCCGCACGAAGTCGAAAAGGCGAAAATTTTTCAAACCTTCTAACATTTTTTATGAGCGCGAACAACTGTTATGTTAGTTAACGAATGCGAATTCGTATTTGCTTTTCGGTACGTAAAATCTTAATAGAAAGAGGCGAAGAAAAAAAAAATCGAACTAGCATTGTTTGCTGATGATCTTAATATATCACTGGATGAAAACAATATTCAATGTGTTCAGGAACTAATGCACTTGCGCTTATTCGCTTGGATTGGCGTATCTCATTGTACGAGTGGAAAAAAGATTCACGGAGAGGAGCGTATACAGCGTTTCGTCAAACTCAACTCTAAAAGACTTTCCTGAGTATGGACGTCTTTATGTATCACCGGAGTAGAAGCAAAAGAAACTAGCTCGAAAGGAAGGGGCGGACGGCATTAAAAAGTAAATAGTTACCAGGTTACATCTTGGCACAATTGATCAAGCTAGTATGCGACACCCTCAAGCCTTCACTCATGGACATTCCAAGAGAGAACCTGTTCTATGTTCCTTTTTTTAGCGTTTTTCCCTCGCTGTCAGACAAAAATCAAGTTACTCTCATTTGATTGGACACTCGACAATTTTTTTTCATTTTTTCCATTTTTTCTCGAGAGTGGGGATTGAGAAAATTCCGTACACGCTACATGAGAATGCGAGACATCAAAATTTTTGATTTTCAAGCTATACATGATAACAAGAGGGGATATGAAAAATGTTTACTTTCGAGCTTAGGATCGGAACTTGAAAGAAATCATATAAGGTGGAACTTCTCCAAATCTAATCATTATATAGCTCGGTATTAGAAAGATAACAGGGAATTTCAAACATTTTGGCGTCTCGTCGTCCGACAAACTCTAACCCAACCTAATGAAGGAGTTGAACTTGAAAAATGGAATATCGACCTAACAGGGTACGCCAAAATGATTCCAACATTTAAATGGGACTTTCGGCTGAATTTGTTCTGGCGCCAAAACACAAAACGTTGGATGTACATTTCAAATTGTAGACTTCGAATGCACGGAAATTGTGCCTCAATTTTATCTATAATTTGAGCCTAGACCGAACTTTCTTCAACTTTTCTAGGTCGAGTTATGGAGCAAAATGTGCCAAAAATTGACCAATTTGTCAAGGTTTCCTCATTTTAAAACTTTGTTTAGGCTTGTTTAGGTGTTTTTTTGCAATCAGGCTAAATTTTAATATAGTAAATCCAGTATAAGTACAATTGAAATACATTTTCGTCGGCCCAATAAAGTCATGAGAAGTTCGGTCTAGGCTTTAAGTTTTTGAATTCAACATTCATACTTTCAAAGTATATTACATTGAACGTTTCGCGTTTTTGCGCTCGAATAAATTTAGAAAAAATCCCATTACATATGAACATCATTTTGGCGCACGTATGTCAGAAAAATTTTAACCATCAAGAACTTCATTTAATTTAATTTTGATTCATTTTATCTTTATTTTCAATTTTCTAGCGGGGAATCCGCTATCCATTTTGTTAGGAGGATCACATCCTCAGAAAACGACCGCGTCCAGGAGTTTCTGTGAACTGCTTGACGTGACGTGACGTGTGACGCTTGATGACATCATCAATGACCTTGACCTACTTTAGGGACTTGTAAAAATTTCAACCTCCAGCCTTCATTATAATTATCAGGCCTAGTATACAGTACACTGGGACAAGCTCCGCCAACTCATTTTCTGAGGGGGCATTTTCACAAGACTCGAAAACTAGGCAATACATGATAGGAGGAGGACTTTGACGAATTTTGAGGCTCTAAGCTATACCTATATGATAAGAGAAGGACTTACAAAAAAATTAAACATAGGTGGATCAGGAAGGTTGTGGGTTCCCCGCTGCCATTGCAAACTTGCATTTATTCATTACATATTTATTTATTTTATCTCATTCTTTCAAGCCTGAGAAGCCGGAGCCGTGCCGGAACCGGAGCTTGGAGCTGGAGCCATAATTTGATCTTGAAAAGAGCCAAAAATTCCGCTCTTTGAGTCAGCTTCTCAGCTCTGAGCTGCTTTTCAGTCAAAATGACAAAAAAAAAAAAAGAAGGAAAATTCGACAAATTTTAAAATCCAAAGCCTTAAAGCTTGAAGCTTGAAGTAAAGACAACCCGACTAGAGACTCAAAATTAATAATATTAGCTTTGCTTGGTTTTTTTTCTTTCTCTCCTTGAGGCTCCGGATAGAACATCAAGAGCTTCAGCCAGTGTTCGGACGTTCCCGGGAATTCAACTTTGGAATGGGAATTCCCGATCATTTTGCGGGGATGGGAATCCTGTCGGGAGTTTCCAAAACGGCTCTGGGGTAGATTTAAATGGCTCCAAAACAGCTCCGGGAATTCAGGAATACTTTAGAGTCGGGAATCGGGAACAGGAATCCCCCGTCCGAACACTGGCTTCAGCTAGCTCCGGCTCCGCTGCTAAAATCCAGCTCTTTGGCTCCGCTCCGCTCTTTGAGAAACTGGAGCCAGGAGCTGGAGCCGGAGCTGGCTCAGAGCCAGCTCTTTTTTTTTTCTTCTGGCTCTGCTCTCAAGATCGAGAGCTCCAGCTTCGGCTCCAAAGGTCCAGCCTCCTGGCTCCGCTCTTCGATTTTCGAGGAGCCAGGAGCTGGAGCCGGAGCCAGAAATCACTGGCTCCCCAGGCTTGCAATATTTTTATTTATTCTTATTCTTATTATCATCATTATCTTTTATTATCATTATTGTAATGCTATTTAAATTTTCTTTCTTAATTTTGCTCGGCGGCGCCAAAGGACTCTTCACTCTTCAGCCCTAGTGCCCTTACGCAATAAAAATATGATTTGATTTGAACTTTAAAGAATAAATTTACCAGCTATTTATATAATTTACATAAAAATATCAATTTGTAAAATCAAAAATAGATACAAATTTTAAAGCAATAAAAATTTTATATACGAATATTTTGAATAAAAATAATCATTTTGAAGGGTTATCAGGAAAAAGGGCGATTCTCCCATTCAAATGTACACAGAAATTGCCCTTATTCCGGATAGCCCTTCATTATTTGAGCTCGGAATTTGAATGAATTCGATATTAAATCAAATAGATAATTTTAATTCTATTATATATCATTTCGAAAAAATGAATTTCTTATCAAAAGTTTACATTGAAAATATCATTATGATGAAAAAAAAAAAAAAAAAACAGAAACCAATAGATTCATCATTGATAAATGAGAAATTCAATTCTTCTTTGAAATATCAAGATAGAATAAATAATTTATTGCAAATCAATTTTTTTATGATGGAAGGAAAAGTTGAAAAAACTTATCCTTCAGGACTCCATTCTCAAGATCAATTTGCCTCGAAGAACAAATCTTCTAGATTCCTCGTCCATCTAAAACCATTGTTTTTTTCAAGTCCAACTCCATTATTAGGGTGTAATTAAGTCAGAGACGGCGAGACTCCAGAATTTTTAATGATACCCCTCTCGCCTTCCTGTTGAAATTTCAAATATTGAGCTCAGTACAAGACAGAAGGGAGACTAGAAAAACTCTCCACTTCTGTTCTATACAGTACAATTTTTCCAAGTTCCTATCTTGAACTTGAAAGGGAAAATTTGTTCAAATCCTTTGAATGTTACGGGCACATAATTACGCGCTTAGTTAGAATTCCAAGGGTTAGTTTTTCCTCTCCTCAATCTAGCCTTAGACATGAAATAATATCTACGTCGAAAGCTCGAAAGTAAACTGAAGCATCTCTCTTTGCACTCTCTTCTTGAAAATCCTTCTAAATTTCACTCTTGAAGGTTACCGTATCATTGATGAACCAAAGATAATCTTATAATAACCTCGTTGAAGAAGTGTCGCAAACGTCGTCTCCATTCGAGAGGTTATAGACTAAGTCGCATCCCTGTAATGATGGTACGTGATATTTTGCTCAAAATAGGGCTAGAGGTCAATATTGAATACATATAAATAAATTTAACGCGCACCACACGCGCGTAATCATATCATCATATTAGGGTCGTGTTAATTTCGGAAGAAGGACAAAATACCCGATCAACATCGAAGTACTCTCAAAGGACCAACGAGTGGAAAAACGTTCGCGAACGCGTCTCTCTATCAGAGATTACGCAATTAGAAGAATCGATCTTCCAACGATAATGTGACTAGCTGAAGCGGGAACACGGAAATAAATAACAATCGCAAATAATACGGGCGTGTACGTAGAAGGACATGTTTAAGCTCGACCTCGAAAGAAAGGATGATGAGAAAAGGGGAGAGAGTAAGAAAGGCTTTTAGTCAACAATGGAGATCGAAGATTTGTCCAGCATTATCGTTGACTCGTTCATGCGATCTCCCATCATAGCGCTAAATCTGTTGTACGTGGAAGTTAAGCTTCGAGTGCAGACAGACGGGTAAAATTCGTACATCTAGTTGATTAATTTTACGAATCGAGGGTTCTTTTTCTTTCTTTTTCTTTTTTGTAGTCAGGAAATTTTTCATTTTCGATCCTCAGCGTACCGTAACGGGGAAAAGTTAGTACGACGCATAGGCCTACGTCGGTACATCTTAATTGAGTGTACAGTATTTAATGACGGTTGCGTTACGATGAAAAATTACCCAGTCAAGTGAATCATTATATATACTGTGCATTATGAACAAATGTGGAATGCGTTCGGGTAACATCCCTCGACCTGGGATGACTTTATCAGATTGTACGCAGGTGATAAGTTTGCGTAATGGGCTGTTCCAGTTCGTCTACTGTCGAGACTGTATGAAAAACCTGTATAATGTACCGTACATTATCGAGGGTGAGTTACATTTAAACCCTTATTAAAACATACTACGCGTACGAAGCGCCTCCATAATAATAGCCGACAATCGCACTATATCACAAGAGGAATTGAAAAATTGAAACTATATTGTGCATTTCGGTTATTCGATGATGGAACTCAATCAGCTGAGCGTGGACATCAACCGAAGGACCATCGAACATATCATTATCAGATCACGAATTTTTGAATTTCTCCCTACCGCTGTATGTTGGTTTGAAAGTTTGATACGACAGATGCGGACTCTTCGGTCACTTCAAAGTCAAAGCGTAGTAGTCGAGGCCTCTTATGCAGGTTTCAAGTGCTCTAATGACTGTTTATTTTGAAGTGGAGTTTTCTTATCATATCTTCCTTTCTTTGATCCTCTGAAAAACTTTTCAGAAGAGTGCTGGCAGAGGTCATCTTCCAAATGACATAAGGATCCCGTATCATTTCACCTGTCTCTCTGAGTAATCAACATTGTAGAAAATGAAAATCGATTGCATACGTACTTCATGCGAATGGAGAAATAGGGGAAGGTAAAGAAATAGAAATAAAACAGAAATTTTTTGGAACTTGACGAGCCAGTGGCCGGCTGGGCCGGTGGGTCAGATAATTGAGTCTTGCTTGTAATTAACAATGATTTTTCGAGAAGTGAAACACAAAATTGCACAATTTTATGATGACTGTTATCGAAGGAAATCAGCAAATACACAACTGAACGAATGATAGTAGTCAGGAAAATGAAGAAGACGTAGCTACCAAAAAGCATGAAGAATGAGGCGCTAAAAGGAAAAGACTTTCATTTTCGGGCCGGCTGTCTCATTATCACAGCCGCGCTCCATGTTCTCATGGTTTTTGAACCGCTCATTATAATCTCACTTCTTGCGGCAAGTTTTTTGTCAACCTTGAGAATGAGATTCCTATATGTGACAGAGGGGCCTTCGTGAACAATTTATGAATACGTTAGATTTTTAGGGTCGGCGCGCGGCTTGCAAGTTTTTGACTTATCTTTAGTTATCGAACACGCTGCAGAGTTGCCACAATTGAAATCTGCTTCTGGACCTATGGAAAAATGTTGGATCATGCAAAAAAACTCGGCGCTTCGCGCCTCGCCAAGGGGGACTGCTCCCCCCCTGGACACCCCCTCCCCAAATTATCTCCTTTTCAGTAAGACTGAATAGGATAGAGCGTGGAGCATTTCCTTCTTCTGAAGGTGTTTTTTTAGTTTTTTCTAGTAAAGGATGTATAATATTATAGGAGGGACATATTAATAATAATTGAAAATTTTCTTCAATATAATATTTTTTTGCCATCCTTGCCCTCCAATAAACTTTGGTTGATTCAACGAACAACTGTATCTTCTCTATAACAAAAAAAGTTGAGTTGACCACTGTCTACTGACTACCAAAATTATAACAAGAGAAGTTGAAAGTAAATTTTCCAACTTCATAAATATTATTTCGCCAAATAACATTTCGCGGCAACGTATTGCTTCCCTTTCTTATTCTCATTAAATTAAATTTTATATAGTAATTTTTAAATTACATAATTTAAAATTTTTATCAAATTAAATAAAATATTTAAATTAATCAATGTTTTAAATATATATTTAAAATTATTTTATTTAAATTAATTTTCAAAATTTGAATTTTAATTAAAATTTTTTCAATTCAATTTTTGAATTAAAATTTATATTTAAAATAAATATAAGAATTAATAATAAAATTAATATTAAAATAAATTTTTGAATAAAACTTCTTAATAAAAATTATTTTAATCTCCAAAATTAATATTTTAAAATTTAAACTTTTATATTGAAAATAAATATTTAATAAATTTACAATTTATAATTATTTTATTTCAATTTAATAAATTATAAAAAAATAATAATTCAAATAAAATCAGATTGGATTTAATCTTAGTTAAATTTTTATATTATTGTACAAAAGGATTAAATATGATTTAAGTATAATTTTAAAATTTAATATAAAAATCATTTATTTAAATTTTAATCATTTTAAAAATAATTATTTATAATTCATAATAATTAAATTATATTTATTAAAAATAATTATGAGGTCAAGTTGATAATTTCAATATTTAACATTTTGAAAATTAATTTAAATAAAATAACTACCTATAAAAATATTCAAAAATTTTTGAATTTTTTATTTAAAATGTGTTTAATCAAGTTTATATTTATTTTTGATTATTTTTCAATAATTTTTTTATTCATTGATTTTTATAAGTTTTTAAAATTCAAATTTATTATTTTATTAACAAAATTATTGAATAAAAATTAATAATAATAAATAATAAATATGAAAATAGAAAAGAAAAATATTTGTTTTCATATAATTTTTATTATTAGATCATATTACCACTGATTGATTTTTGTTTAAGGATTTACTGAATTGCTTCTCTAGCCTATTTCCCCCTCTCCTTTTTTTTTAAAAACCTGTTTAAAGAAATGAAGGAAAAGGAAATATCTAAAGTAATGCCTACCTATCGATCTACTGTTCTGGGAAGAAAGAAATCTAAGGTAATGCATACCTATCGATCTATTGTTCTGAGAAGAAAAGAAAAGGGAATAGCTAAGGTAAGGCATACCTCTCCATCTATTGTTCTCTTATGCAGAATATATCTAGTCTGCGTGCATCGAGGTGTCGGTCGGTCGGTGGGAATCGACTTCGAAAATAGGTACCCTATCTAGAAAGTAAAGACGTGTTCCACGTCAAAAACCAACACTGAAGCAACTTTGGAGCTGTGTAAAACAACTCTCAAGTGGAAAAGAGGGGTTCAACTAGGATGCCAGATCTACGGATTTTAGGTCCTCGAAAAAGGTACGGGTTTTTCTTTCGTTTTTGATTCTAGAAACAATACGGATTTCTTGCGAACAAGGGAAAGGTACCTTGAGATACATTTCTCCTGTTTGTTATGGGCTGACAGTGGAGTATTCCATGTTGAGTCGATCAAGGGAAAAGTACCTCAACTACTTTTATGAAAGATACCTTTCTCCTGATTGTTACTTACTAATAAATCAATCAAAGTCCGTAGAAATTTGTTTTTAGGGCGGACACAGATTTTTGAAACCACCATCTGGCAGCACTGGGTTCTGGAGCGGGAAAATTGATAAATTATGCTGCACTAATGCTCATTAAGCTGAGCCTAATTTTTTCAACGCTAAACAGGCTAAAATTACGTATAAGTACATACAAATTAATTATACTAAGATGACAACACTGAATTGATACTCATGTGATTCAGAATGAGATGATTTTAGTTTGCGACAGTTAATCACGACCTAACTTTAGAACACTCGAGCATAATCATCATCATTTGAACACTGCCGCATCAATCAAACATACCCAATCATACTTTTTCTTGGGCCACTTTATATAATTATGATTACTCTTTCTAACTGCAAACGTAGGCCCTATAGAAATATGCTATAAAATCATTAAGCACTATGGGAATGAAGTGTTGACTGTACATCGACTGCAGACCAATGGGAAAAATTGCAAGTGTCGACTTGCTACAAATGAGTTGGAGGGATTCCTCATAACTACGAGACATTTCAATGGTAAATCAGGAAAATACAAACACGTAACAATTATGTTGGTGTACGTCAAGTTCAAGTTTGACTTGAGATTATTGATTTATTAGTTTGAGATCAATTCAAAGTCAAACACTATTGACGTTAAGTTGACATTCATTAGCAATTGTTTGAAAGTCCATTGGCAGGGAGAGGTCAATTCAAAATCAACTACAGATTGACGCGACTAAAATGAAGTCCAAATCAGTTGACAAGTATGACATCATTTTGACATAGTGTTGACGTTGAGTACAATTCATTTCAAGTAAAAGTTGAATACATATTGGAAACTGAACTTTGATCAAACGTCAACCTACGTACATTCCCTAAACGCTACAAACCAACTGTTGATTGACACAATGGTTCAAAATCCATTAAACACTTGAAGAGGTTGGCTTACGGTCGGCAACGCATAGACAAGACAGAAATCAGTAGAATTGACTATGGATTGCCAAGACTCAAATCACTTGGAATTATCAGTCGACAAATATGACCTCTAATGTTGATTCAATATTGAGGTTTGGCACAGCATCAATTTGACGTTCATTCAAAGTCGACTAGCTCACATTTTCAAAGAATTAGATACCTATTGAAGTTGATTTGACGCCAATCTGCATGTCATAGGGCTTTTGAAGAGTTTGAATCGAAATCAACTACCACTTGACAAAACTGAAGTCATTACAAATCAGTCAACAAATACAAAACTTAGTCGACTCAATATCAACATCGCTTCAGTTGATTTAAAGTCGGAGTTGAAGATTTTGACATCAAAAATGATGTGGCAAAATGATATTACCACCTTTCCACTAGCTCCTACAGCAAAATTAGAACATCATTTGGCCTCCTCTCTGTATACATATTCCCAAAGCACTAAAATTCGACTCTTGATCGACCAAATCGATTTGAAGTTCATTAAACATTTGGGCAAATTGACTCCAAATCGACTACTTACAGATTGCCAAAACTGAAATGAATCAACAAGAAATTGAGGATTTTGACATGAACGAGGTCGATTCGAAGTTGACCAATTCATTTACTCAGAGCACCAGTTATCGATCCCTGCTCCACACGATAGAGTACCCAGTTGATGTCTGATTGGATCCACAAGCAAGCGGGAAATGTCCTTCTTTTAAAACTGTACGGCTTCAAACATTTCAGGGTGAACGAGACAATGTCATTGAACGTGTACACGAAAACATACGAGTACAACACTATGCAATCCTTATCTACGAGACAGTGTTCAGTTTTGGTCGCAATATTTCGATCTACAAAGAACCCCCACGTTCTATTATCGCGAACGCGTAATTAAATTTGCAAAAATGGAGGTCACGTGACCACAGTAACCGCGTAATTGTAGAAGAGCTGACGAAAAGGCGAACCACACAAGACGTTGGACGACGGCGATGCACGCCGACGAATTTCCCTCGAGATTTACATCGCCACACTTGGTGAAAATGTCGTATCCTCTTTTTTTTTTAATTTTCTTTCGCAGATGTGAAGTAAAAATTTGCGCAAAATATCCATTGTATCTGCATGAAAGAAAGAATGAAATGAACAAAACGGTCGAAAGAATAGCTGGTGGAATAGCGATGCGACGTCTGACGAGAATACGTGCAGGAGCAACGCCCTATTAATTTTCACGCCGGATGAAATTTTCGCACTCCACGAGACTAGAGGCGGTATCGCGCAACTCAAATATTTTGTCGCGATTAGAGATCGTCGCGGCGACAAAAAAATGTAGGGGACGCATGCGGTGAGCTCGGAAACCAGAGAAGGACCCGAGGAGTACATGCAAACTCGAAAATAAGAAAAAAAAAAAGAAAGGGCGGCAAAGGTCACGTGCCGAAACGACGTTTCGTACGAATCCGTACATAAAAACCTACAAAGGCACACACGTGAACGTCAACAGCCTCCGTTAAATAATCTGCTTCGGCGGCATCTGTGTTTCATCTTCCATTTGGAGAGTACAATAATAAGTTTTTAATACGTTTTTCGAGACTATGTACACGAGAAAAAAAAGAGAAAATATTATGTTAGAATAACATAATTATATTCAATATTCGCAGACATTTATAAAAGGTTCGATTATCGCGTAACCTTCAATTATGTTGGCCTTTTCGGTTGTAAAAACAAAATCTTGTTTGGGTTAGCGTAACGCCTGGGCGTTGGTGGGCGCTGGCGATCGCGTTTATTTTGCCAACGAGTCAGACTCGACGTGTTGCGTGTTGGGATAAAAGTGAAAAAAATATACTATGTTAAACAGACGAGGGTAGTGAATCTCCATTAGCTAAATATGATCATTTAGAAGAGAGAGAGAAAAAAGAAAACAACCCGTCGTTTATTACACAGTTTGAAGGTGGATAGCCCAAATATACGCCGTCAAGTGTGTTTAATATACAGTTAAATGCGTTCGTGGGAAAGGTGACCCATATAAACCTACTTAACATCCAATTTAAAACTCGAACGACGAGTTTATCATCAAATTAACGAGCCTTTGAGTTTTACTCGTGGTAGTTATCTAACTTGGGAAAAGGAGCGATGAATTTTAAGATGCTTGTAAATCACCCGACCATAAAAAAATACACTTTTTTTACACACTTCTGCAACTTGTTTGGCTCTTCTTATTCTTGAATTATTTGCTCTCGTAAAAAGATACTTTGTTTTTTTCCTTTGTTTAATCTAATAAAGAAAATTCTTTTATGGGAGGGTATTTGGTAGAAATACTCGTCATTCGAGTTCATACCAAGGACTAATTAGATGGCACAGAGAAACTAAATGCGTACTTTTGGTTGGTCTTTTTAAAATTAAAATAATCCATAGTTCAGAGACTTGAAGAATTTCGAATAACGAGATCAAAAGACAATATTTTTTATAAGAAAAAATATGAAGGGAGCAAAAGATACAGGCCTATTTTTGAACATGGAAACTTTATGAGCTTACAAGGTTTGTAAGATGCGATACCTCTAATGGGAGACGGCATCACTAAATTGTTTTTCAAAAATAACCGGTGGCTCTGAATCTCATCCACATCCTTTTCTTGCAAGCAGAAAATTTTCTCTGAGAAGAGGTCAGTATGTTCACTTCATTTGTTTGCTTTACAAATGCCTTGGTAATTTTGATTAGAATTCTTGCTCATTGGTAAGAAGTTGAACAGGGGGTGTTTTTGAGGTAGGTAACAGCAAATGAATCGTTGAAATTAGTTGCAGTGAAATGAAGGGGAAAGTAGAGTTTCTGTGTGCAATCTGAATTAGGCCTATGGTATTATGATGCCATCAGAATTCTGGACATTGCATTTAGCCGACCCTCTTCCTATCTCGAGTAACAAGGTAGCTTCTTGTTATTTTATTTTGAACAATTTTCAGAAAACTTTCAGCAGACAACCAAAAATTAATTACAAATTGAGTTTTGTGTCTCATACACTGGAGATGACGTTTTGAATAAGTTCAACGTCCAACACTTGAGGAGGGTTCTGGCAGAAGGGCGTCCGCCTCATAAGAAACATATTGAATGGACGCCATTTTACCAGACATACGTCCTCAAGTCTGAATCAACATCTCTAATCATTCAGTGAAAAACTACAAATTTTTCGAGTCCTTCCAAAGTGTAAAAGTTTGTCAGGTCAAGGTTATGAAGAGAGATGGGGCCAAGTATAAAACATTTTCAAGTATATCCCTTGGTTATTTCAATACTCAACACAGTTTAAAGCCTAGTGGTAGTATCATTGAAGCAGAGTTGGAAAGCTAGCTGAAACCTGAAAGTTTGAAGCCAAAAATAGAGAAATTTCAAGTCCAAAAGTCTAACACAGAAAGCCGAAAAAAATTTTGAGTTATAAGCCAGAAGCCAGATACTTAAAAACTTTTTAGACAATTCTCTCTCCCTCTCTCCCCCTCTCTCTCTCTCTCTGTTCTCCTGTTTTGAAGAAAACCGAAAAAAGTTGAAAACTGAAAAATTTTGAGCTTAAAAAGTTGAAAGAAGAAAATTGGTGACAGAAGCTGAACGTCAAATGTTGTATTTTCCGAGGTCAATAGCTAAATCTAAAAGCTCAAGTTCTATTGGTTGGCTTTTTAAACTTTGCATTGAAATAGTAGTACATACTTTACTTACTTGTACCATTTTTTTGAAAGATCCAGTGTATATGATCGTCGATTGGCAAATATTATACAACTCTAATATTCTTCCATTTTTGATCCCACTATGCATACCTACGCGAAGAAAAAACCAAAATAATTGTAAAGAAATAAACAGTAGGTCTTGCCTTACAACTTGAATTGTTAAATCATGTATATCGAAATATTCTATTATAAATAAAATTATGAATTTGAGTGAACCTAATTCTAAATTAAATCCAGAAATAAGTTCAGACTCTTTTCCATAAAAATCAAATAGAAGCAAGTAATTCCATTAATAAAATAAAAAAATTAATAAGAAATGATATTTTATAAAAATTGATATAAAAAATCAATATGAATTAAATTGATGGAAATTGATTTTATTACACCTTCTGGAAAAATGAAACTAACAACAAAATCTTCAGCATTGAAAGAATTCCCGTCCCCTGGTCATCTTCCTTTAGGAACGTCTTAGAATTGGCCGTACAAAAATTACCCACACTCACATAATCAACTCCAACATACTAACTCCTTTCTCTTGCCCCCACTGTCACAAAGACAATTTAACTGTAGAACATTATTTCACATGCTTGCAACTTTAGCTCAACGCGATTCCACTAAAACACCCTCCTCCTTCATTCAAGCACTCAAAATTAACTCCAACACCATATTCTGTACTCTACAATACCTCAAACTAACTGACTTAGAGATATTTATTTCATTTTTCGAAGTAAGAATAAAATAGATTTTTATGACTAATATCATCCTTCTTTATATATTTTAAAGTATGCTGCACCTTTATATCAAATAGATGATACCTAATCAGCTGACGTCATTCATTGAAGGAAATCGCAATCGCTTTATGAAATGCAGACCCCAGAGATCAGTGATTTCAGCCGGTTTGATTTTTACACGCAATTTCCCATAAGAGAATACTGGTTGACTTTTGTTGACAAATAAATATCAAAAATTATGCAAGAAGATTATTTGGATTATGGCTCATAAGAAAAGTTGAAACCTCTATTTTAACATATTCATGATTTTGGATATATTCCTCAACAAAAGTCTACTAGAATTCTCTTATGGGGAATTGCATGTAAAAATCAGCCTGGCTGAAATCACTGATCTCTGCGGTCTGCATTTCATAGGGCGATTGCGATTTTCTTCCATGAATGACGTCACTCTGATTATCATCTATTGTCATTCATCAAGAGAATTCTGTCATTTTTCCAAGTTTTCAATAGAATAGCAATATGTATTAGGAAGATAAAAATGCTAAAGAATGAAGTAGGTAATTTAAAAAAAATTAATGAAAATGTGCAAAGGAGAGCAGTATTAGTTTGAAGGTGTTTCTTAGTTATAACTTAATTAAATCTGTTAACCCAATGCGCGAGACAAAAAGATGTTCACCTACAACGATTTTCTCTCTCTTTCTACACCACGCGCTCGCTGTGTACGCGTTCCAGTGATATGGTAAGATCATGCGGGAGTCATGCACATCAGAACGTTGCAGAGAAACTCACATACAAAGTTTGCTGCCGAGAGCACATATACAAACAGTGTCTTGAAACCCGTATGCTTCTGCTATTGTCTGAAGGCGCTATTTTTGTTATGGGGTCTCAGAGTTCATTGAACACTGTGTACCTCTCCTTATTGGCAAACTTTGTCGAATTGGGCACTGTTCACGCGAGTGAGGGTGCCCAAATTGTTGTACGTCCATGTTAAGGCAGCGCGAAAAACTGTGCCTCTATGGCCCACGCCTAACTGTTCTTAGCCCTGCCTAGGAAGCAAACCAAGACGAGGGCGACCGTCAAAGGCTAAATGCGCTCTATTAACACAGTAACATTGCTTTTAATTTGTACAGAAGTATTGTTCAATTTTTTAAATCCATATTATTATTTGCCGATTTGTAACTTTTTAAATGTATGTTCTTCAGTTTTCTGTCCAGTCTTGCGGAAAGTTTATTTTTCAAATTCTTCCGCCTTTGAAAAAGTTCCTTTCTCCCCTCTTCTCAACACCTCAATGATGGTAATATACCTACCAAAAGTATTCTACGACCGTGGAAACAGCTGTTATACTTTTTGATCGAATATAACCTCAATTTATTGACTTGTCTACCAATAGTTTCGCTACAAAGGCACTTGGGCTATATTATGATTATTTTTTGTGGGGATACTATTGAATTCTGGATCTTGACAGGTAGAAGGGAATCAAATCTCTCCCAGGAACAAGAAAATGCGGATCTTTTGATGTCGAGATCTTGACGCAGAAAGAATCTGGATCTCCTGTGTTTTAGAGCTTCAGATTTAAAGAAAAAAAGATAATTCTCGTTATTCTACAGTCAAGGAGAAAAGGGTAGGAAAAAACCTAAGAGACTCGGATACTGAAGCGCATAGCGACTCATTCTTGTTTTTTTCGTTGAAATCCCCTCATCATTGACCATAATACCTTTATACACGTCCCTCTCTCTCCCATACCGCCGTCACATTCCCTGAGCACGAGCTTTGGCTCTCTCAAATGCCTCATCATTCATAAATGACGTTCTCGCTCATTTTTCCGCTATCAAGCTTCATCCTCGAAAGATTTCATCCTATGCGTATTATTGTAACCTTCAAGGTTTACAATCGATAAAAATTTTTGAAAATAAGACCTGTCCCAAGAAACCCTCCCTAGGCGCCTGAAAAATTGATCAAGAGAAAAGCTGTTTTTCAATTGTTCCAAATCATCTCATAACAGAAAATTTTGTAGACTTTTGAGTAGGAAACCCTCATGAGAATCCAAGGAATATGATTCTAATGGTTTCAATGGATTGAAGTATATTATTTTCGACGATCGGGTTCTTGGCCGCTTAGGAAGGTTTTACTTACGAAAAGTCAGAATTATTGAAAATACGTCTACAATTACTCCAGTCTCTCACACGCTTTCTTAGAAGTATTGCACTCATATACATTAAATTGATTGTTAAAAGGATGACTAAGGTATCATTTCATGAAATTAGAGCAAGTATTGCACTCATATACATTAAATTGATTGTTAAAAGGATGACTAAGGTATCATTTCATGAAATTAGAGCAAGAATTCATTGGCGAAAGTGTAAACCCCCCAAGACTTTTGGGAACTGAAATAGATATCTCAGCGGCACAAAATCTTTCGTCCGTAGCACAAATTTTCTTAACACCGATCTTCTCTGCACCCCAAGAGACTGCGTCCAAAAGTTGAAGTCGTTTGGGCTATCTAAAAGTTTAACATTTTCTCGAGCATATCGACATAGAATTTCAAACACTTTTGCCATCAGATTTTCCTTTGTACAAAGCTAACAAGACAAAAGAACGCGATCAGCCTTCGAACCACCACCCACGTTTCGACAATAAATACGAAATTACCGCGAAAAGAAAAAAAAGATGTAATATACAGATGAAAGCCGCGTGAATTCTCATTCCACATATGATCTTCGGCTCTGCTGACCTATGTGTAATTCGATTTTCTGCTTTAGCCAAGTTTTCTTTACCCTCATAAGAATTCGAATGAAACTTATGGAATGGAAAAAGAGCTTACGTAGCAGGACGAAGAAATGTGTCGTAAATTAAAGGGCATCGAGGATATGGAATGGCTTTTCTTCGTGAACGGAATAACGTCACCGCATCGGTAAGAAGGCGAGGGAAAAGAAGATTTCGAGTTCACCAGAAATACCCGGTTTTTCTACAACGCATCGCGTGTCCGCTTCTTTAATTATTGTCATTTTTGCGTTATTCGATAATCCCATCTCATCCTCTATTTTTCCTCCTTCGTATAATAACGACAATATAGTACGAGAATATAGGACACGTGTATATAGCGTACATAGCGACAGGTTATTGCAATCTAATTAACGAGAAAATTTCATACATGTAGGGGGTAGCGGACTACACGTTGTTTATTTTTTCATAATTCAAGTCGGAAGAATTTAAAAATAAGAGCCAAAAAAAAAGAAAAAAGGCATAAAAAATTCACCGTGTATTTCGTGAAAGTCAACACTGACACGCGAATATCGCGCGTTTTGTAACCGAGGGGTGAAAAATCAATGTAATGCTGAAGAAAGAACACGGCGCGCAATTTTCGACATTTCACCCCCTTTCAGCACGCAATTAAATAAACCGTCTCGTCATTGGTCATTTTGTGTACCGCCTCTAGAAAAGTTTAATATTCTACCATTTTCCAGGGGGAAAATATGTTTTATACTATTTTCCTGCAGTTTTATATTTTTTTATGTTCGCGTAAAATTATTGGTGAGATTTTTTTTCCCTCCCGTCTACAAGTCGTACATATTCGGGGTATTATTTCGAACAAAAACGGGTAACTCGTGCGGATAACTGACGCGAATATATTCGAGTAGAAGCCAAACGATATTTGCATTAAACTATAAAAAACATAGCACCGCTATGTACTGTGACAAAAAACAGACAATTACGGTAATAAAAAAAAGAAAGGGACGAACGAAGACTATTCGAGTTTCGTTGTCAAACACTGCGGATCGGGCCGAAAAGCTAAGAGATGATCTTTGTTTTGCAACATTTTAACAAGCTTAATTTAGGTTTAGAGCACGCCTCCGCTCTTCTGTTTTGAGTATCTAGATGTTTTTCGCGGGTACGCGGTTGTACCGAACACTTGTTCGTGGGACATTTGGTATCTTTAAAAATGGAAAATAGAGCATCGGTTCTCTCTCAAATCGCAGGGTCCTCAATTGTTCCTATAAAATTTACTTGAATATCCAATATTACGACGAATATGAGAAAATTTCAATCCTATTTTTGTTCTTCAGAATTTTTAAGCAAGTCTCTTACACAGTAGTATTTTCGAAGTTGAAAATTCAAACATCAATATAATCGAAGGAAAAATCTTTTAAAATGTATATCGACTTCATAAATTTGAAGATACGGAAATCTAAAATCTTCGTGCATTTTTTTAGAAGCCTGATGAACCATGTCGACAGTCGATTTCAAGGCTATTTCCGATCGACATGAAAATTGACCGAGAATTTATTTTTTTCATAGTCTTGATTGAGATCGCGTCGATATATTGATGAAATCGACCACACGTCGACGTCGATATCCAGTCGATTTCGAGTCAACTCATTTGCCACGTCAATTTCGAGTCGATATCGAGTCGACATCCCCAAATTTTTGGTCGACCTAAAATCGACTGCTTTGTTGGGTCGATTTCGAATGGTACTGGTGAAAAGAGGCGGTCGATTTTGGGTCGAAATTGGCGGAACTAAATCGACTCAAAATCGAAGTCGATTTGGTCGACATAACGGGTCGATTTTCGAATCGATTTGACGTCAAATCGACGTCGATTTGAAGTCGACATGGTTCAAGGGAGAAAAAAGTGAAATTGCAAATTCATTTAGAAGTCATAATGCTCCTTCATTTTCGAAACTATTCTAAATTCGCTAAAATGATTTTCATGGTCATGTTCGGCTGTCGATTTCGAGGCTGTAGAACATGAATGTTATTCGAGTACACTTCAATGGTACACGGTATGCGTGTAAACTCAACACTACCACATACTCATTGTGGAAATGTCGAAAAATTTCCTCTCTAGCCTTTCCCTCTCAACTATTTTGCAACAAATTTTCAATTATGTACTAGTGTTATTTTCAGTGTAGAAATTTTGATCAACGTATTTTTCTTACAATTTGTTTCCAGTGAGCGTTCCAAGGTGTGGCGGTTGTCAAGAGAAGATTTTCGACAGATTTATTTTGAAAGTCTTGGATAGAACGTGGCACCAAGATTGTCTCAAGTGTAACACGTGCGGTATTCAACTTTCGGATAAGTGTTTCGCCAAAAACGATTCGCTGTATTGTTACGAGGATTTTTTCAAGTGAGTTCCTTATCTTATTCTCTTTTTTCGGTACAACAGGGATCAGGGCCGGATTCATGAGGGAGCGATAGGCTGGTATAGAGTCACAACAAAATGAACAATGTAAAATTTCATACGTATTACAAGAGGCAGAAGGGAGCCGGGAAGCCCACAAGAGTTGAATTCGGGCCCCAATGGAGCTATACGAGATCTTTGTTGCAATTGATTTTTATGAAATTGAGTGCCGGTTCGGACAATTTCAAGAAATTTTAACTAGAACTAACATAATTTAAAAGCTCGAACTTATCGGTTAGATAGCGCTCATGACCACTTTTTCAAGCAAATGGAAAAAATTTGCAATCCTTCTTGTAGTTCACGCTCTTTTATATTTTCGATCAAAATCTCACGGCTTACTTGAAATAAGTTCGTGGGACACCGCGGGTTGAGAAACACTGTCTTATAGACTCTTATTGAAGTCGCATAACTTTCGTGATACCAGGGACAGGTATAGAGCCAACAGAGAGTGCTTGAATCTATTTGATACAATATTTTAATAATTTAAATTATTGAAGTGTGCTGAAAGTTTTACTGTAGAAGCGTATGTTTGAATTTGCGCCAGGAGTTTTGGCACAAAGTGCGCCGGCTGTGACATGGGTATCGCACCGAAACAAACGGTACGGAGAGCTCAAAATTTTGTCTACCACATGCATTGTTTCCTATGCGTTCTCTGTAATAAACCATTGGAGACCGGGGACGAGTTCTACCTTATGGAGGATCGTAAACTGGTTTGCAAGTACGATTACGAAACAGCAAGAGCTAAAGGTATGCAAAATATGATTCTAGCTTTGTAGAATTAGATGAGATTCTCTCTTTGATTACGTTCCTATGGGATATATACGATAGGAAAACACACCACTTTAATTTTGGTTTTCACAAGGATGGAGCCATTAAAAATGTTTTTTTTCTTTTTTTTTTTTTGAGTCATCTAATTGATATTAAAAAGGAAATATTTTGGAAATGAAGACTTGGGGACTACGATTTCGAGATTTAATGGTTAGATCGTAAGAGAAGGCTCGATCCAAACCGTCATTTTTTCCAGGGGGAGTGAGGGGATATATTCATTCAGCATTACCAATTCCATGGCCGTCTCAAAGGAAGGCCGGAACATGCACAGAACGGCACTGCTGTGAGAGTAGGCCGATTCTTACATGTGCTCTTATGGGGAAAAAGTGGTTTTTTGAGAATCAGTGAGTACACGTTGAGTTTGGTGAAAAATTGAAGAGAACAAAAATTGCAGGTCATGAAATTCTCTATCAGAAAATGTATTAAACTCAATTTGCAAAATTTTGCATTAATTTACATGCAAACGGTCGGCCTACTTAGTTGTTGCCAGATCTGCATGCTCCGGCCTTCCTCTGAGACGGCCATGCCAATTCCCGTAACTGATCCGCGAGCAGCTTCGATCAACTCCACCATCTAAGAGCAAATTCAATCTACAATGTCACATCCAGGATTCTCTTGCATCAGGTTCAGGTATTTTGTCAAATCCGGTATCTTCACCCACTGTTTGTTATTAGCACTGTGGGCAGGTTACCTCTAACGCGATGCAATTCTTTCAGTACTCCATTTCTTCTTTGGACAATGCTAGCTAAAGTAATTTTTGCCGCAATTGTACTATCATATATCATTTTTCAAACTACGTACCAAAAATTCGGTACATAATTTTGTTTTTGATTTGCTCTTCTGCAATTTCAACCTTTTTGAACTCATTTTCATGAGAGGTACACGGAGGGATGTCAAGTTTAAGCCGAACCTTAAGCTGTTTTTTGAACAGCTTATACGCCACTTAAGCTTAAGTTGTTGCCAATTTCATTAAGCCAAAAGCCGATTATTGAGCAACAGCTTAATAAACCTAACGGTTCTCTTTTTTTTCAAATTTGAAAAAAACGATCACCCTCTTGGAGAAATTGCGATGCAAAACGCCTATTTCTCTAGATTTGTATTATGGATCTTGATTTTTGAATTTTTAAAGTCAAAACTCTCAAGAAGAGTATTTCCTCTTTTGCTCATAATCACTCGAGAAATACTCTTTTAGCATCATCAAAAAGGTTCTTTTTTTTTTGTTTTGCTTTTCAAATCGCAAGAGAAAAAAAATCCAAAAAGTTTTAGGCTGTTGAAGTGAGCAAAAAGCCGAAAGCTAAGTTGTTTAGATTCATGGAAGAACTTATAAGCTTAAGTCAAAGTCTAAGCTGTTGGTCAACCGCTTGACATCCCTTTTTTGATGGTTTTTCAATCTGGAAGTACTTCTTTGTACTTCCTTTCTTCTGGCACCGTGGTCGATTTTTTGATCCAAACAAAACTTGGTTCACATTATCAAGACTATCCTGGGCATACTTCATCATATTCCCGAAACCGATGATGGAATGATTTTGTGTAACTGTCGCTCCATTGTCTCAACAAAATATTTTTCGCCATGAATTAAAATCAGTGAAAAGTGCTTTGGACTGCAAATTTTCATCAAGTGTTCTCGGTCTAATGCTTCCAATAATTTATTATACTGACCTCTAGAAATGATCTTTTATTGGGTTTATATCTCTTATACGGGATTTTGAATCCTCGCCGTTTCTCTCTGAATTAGAGTTTCTTGGTTGGAAATCGTCGCCTCTGATTTCATAGACTGCTCGACTGTATCTGGAGCACCTTCTTTCAATCTAATTAGGCCTTGAAGTGGTCTTCCTCTTATCTTCAAAAATTTCCATTGGCCTTAGATCCAGTTCCTCCAAGTACACCCAAAATCTGATCCTACTTGCCCGATGAACCATGTCAACTCCAAATCGACTCGCTAACCGACCAAAAGTCGACAATTTTCAGTTGACTTAGTTTCGTCCTACGTCGACTGCAAATTGACACAAAATGATTGGCACTCGACTTTAAATCGACCGTTCCTCCATATCACTGACTCATCGTTGACGTCAAAATTAAGCCGACTCTCAGTATTCTAAATTGACATTGACTAATCATACGTCACTCATCGGACAAACATTTGAAATGACATCGAATTTTGTAATTTTAAGAATAGGTTTCAGAATTGAAGTCAAAAATGAATCGACTACGTGTATTAGATTCTGATGTCGACTGAAAATATACGTCTATAATGCGTTGATTCGACCATTGCTGCTTTAGTCGAGCATAATTAGGATTCTCAATGGTCCTGGTCATAATTATATGTATTTTTTCTACAAGTAGAGAATGCTTCAAGGGGCGACTTGAAATCGACGCAAACGAGCTGTCGTTGAAAAATTTGGAGAAGTTGACTCTCACTCGATCTTTACGTAAGGCAAAGAAGTCGAGATGAAGTCGACCTCCGTCAACCCCACATCGACGTCGAGTTGATTCCATTGATTTCAAAGAATAAGTGAAGTCTCGGTTGATTTGAAGTCGATGTCAATATTTCATACATTTTGTTCTTATCTATCTGTGAGGTTTGCTGTAATGGAGATTCTCGCAATGACCTTGGGATCAGCTGCTTCGTTTTCATCTTTCTCAACTTCAAAATTTTCCACTGTAAATCCGCCTTCTTTGAAACCTAGGTCGGTTTGGCTTCAACTCTCAGATAATTCTCTATCTCGAAGCTCTCCCCATAACTCGTCGCGTTGTCTTGGGTCCGACTTCTAAAACCAATATCCATTGTGACAAGTTGGATGGTCAAAATGTTCGTATGTAAGTCTTTCTCTTGATCAAGCCTGTATGCCTCAAAAGAATGAGTGTTTCCTTGTACCCCATATGACAATCATTTTTGAGTGCGAAAAATGGTTTTCTGGAAAACACCCCACATGAGAACATGGTACAGCTAGAAGATTTTATTTCTGTGAGTCTTTTTTTCAATTAAATCTCTCAACCATAACCATTTGATTGAAGTTTGTCTCTTTGTGGGAGGATTAGAGATGCTGAATGAGCGACCGTTTTTTGCATTCGAGGTGAATATCAAGAAGTTGATTTTATCAATTGTCTTCCACAAATGTAGTCAATCATACAGATACATGGATGTATTGTATATTTTGTTTCTGTCTCATTGGTACTTGCTTCACAATGATCTCGTGACAAAGGAAATGATTGCGCAATATCGACTATTAACAGGCAAATGCGCGAGTATTATGATAACGCTTTTGTAAATGTGGACGGCGTTTCAGTTATGCTACTTGATTCACTTCTTAATGTTACGTACGATCTGTTACAGATGGAAACTGCCTCGACGCTGATCAACCAAATAAGAGGCCACGAACGACAATTACCGCTAAACAATTAGAAACATTAAAAATGGCCTACAATACCAGTCCGAAGCCGGCCAGACACGTTAGAGAACAATTAAGTCAAGATACTGGTTTAGATATGAGGGTAGTTCAAGTGTGGTTTCAGAACAGGTACGTAAGCTAGCACGGCGTACACGTGATAACGTGAGCTAAGAAAAATAATGCTCGAGTTCCGCAGGGAATGTAGGATTTAACCTGTATCCCTTAGAGACATCAAATTCGAAAATTTTCACTCAACTGAAAATTTCCCAAGTCGCTTAAAGACCCGCACGCCCTTTTCACTGCTTTTATGTATATAATATCTTGCCCCCTTCCGACTGGCTCCTTCTCATAATATAGTATATACGGTATTTCCGCTCGCTCGCTTACTTTCTTTCTTATTTTTGTTATCCTGTAGTTATAACGTTGAGGAAAAAAGAATGAGTATATACGTTCCTTCATCGCAATATTCTGCTTCGGGTTTATCGGTTTATCTTTGTCATTCGGTACGAGCGTCTTTTTTTTTCTTTTTCTTTCTTTTTTCTGCATTCGCTATGCCTCTTCACCCCGATGTAATTTCGTACCGAAGCGTCCGTCGCGTTTCGAGGTTTCCTTTTCATTTTAAATGTTTCCTGTGTTTGTTCGATCTTTTCTCCGTACGCATAATCTGCGGTACCTCGTTCTGTACTACCGCTTATGTAACTTTTCCGCCGCCGGAATTTACAATACACGATGGAGACTTAATCTTCTACGAATACCTCGCTTAGAGAAGAACTTTTCGCGTTATATTTTCAGATCGAAAACCATTTCTTCGGTTATGAGTTTTAATTAAAAAAATCTAATTTTTGATCGCTTTTCAAAGGCTGCGAATTTTCCAAAATACATTCCAAAAAGAAAAAGAGGGAGGAAAACTGTATTCGCTGATATTTACCCTAGATTATACAGTTTTTCTTCTCTCGTGTTCATTTTGCTCGTTTCTTTTTTTCGCTTTTTATTTTCTTTTCTACTCTACCAGTTTTGAATTTCATGAATAGGTTGTTGGTAGAGTAATTTAGTATCTCGACGTCTTCTTTTTATATCTTCTCGAAGAAAAAGATCTTTTCACGCGATTTCACCGTCGTTATACTGTGCTTTTTTTCCAGCTCTTCTTTCAATAAATTTGATACGCGGACGTATTTTCATTTTCATCGCGCTGGTATTTTTCTTTTTTCCTCCTTTTCATTCTTTCGTTTATTTTTTACTTACAGGAGAGCGAAAGAAAAAAGACTGAAAAAAGATGCCGGTAGATCGAGATGGAGTCAATATTTCCGCTCGATGAAAACTGGCGCTGTTTCGCCATCTGTGCATCATCACGATAAAGACGATCTTAAAGTCGATTTAGATTCCAATTTTAGTCATTCGCATGGTAAGTGGACAGTTATTCTACTATTCTTTCAAAACTGAAAATCCACAGGTGTTGGCGTATAAAAATCAAACTGAAGGTAGAAAAATGTACAAATTTTGAAATGGGAAAATAAAGTCATGAAGAGGAGAAAAGGTGTGGGAGATTTCATAGGAAAAGTGATGAGTTACTACAGGCAAGTAATAGGAACATATGTTCTATGGTGCCAATGTATGTCCTGATCGGATCGATTGTAAAATTCCATTCGCGATTCTATTGGAGGAGTACCCACAAAAGTCGTGACGTGAATTTCAATCAGCGAAAAAAAATACGGTGTGGGAGTTTGGGTCAATGTTGCACCTAACTGAGAAACAGAAATTTGGGTAGGATGATGTAGAGAGGTATAAAAAGGAAAGGAGGGGCTCAGCAAGGGATAAATTCCTTGCTCCATTACTGATGTGGTTCTGATGCAATTTGCTCCCGATCTAGGATGTAAAAATTCAATAGTGCTGCGGTGATGTGCGTATTCTACTCATGTTTAAAAATAGCTTTCAGAAAAATACAATTTTCAATCACGTGCTCTAGTCCATCATCGATCGCAATAAATATCAGATAATTCATAGTACCAACAATAAAGACTCGCCAATTCTTTTGCAAAAAAAATATCCTTAAAATAAAAGGAGATAGTACCCTTCGAAACAAAACAAAGAAAAAAGGTAGTTTGAGGTGTACCTGATCTAAACCCCAAGTAAACTCCCATTTTACACTATGTCAAATACTGTAATGGAATTCGAACCGCTAGTCGCGAGGATTTCGGCACTGACTAGGGAATCATTTCTCTACTTGAGGTACGTTTGTTCTGCTGTAACAGACTTTTCGAAGCGAAGAACATCTCAAAATAGGCCAAATACCTCTTACCCACTCTTTTCTACATTCCGCTTCACTATTCTCTATGCATCGCTAACTCCCAACAATCATGAAAAAATCTTCAGCGCGATGAAGTACCTCCGATCCACCTATTTCTACAACACTATCTAATTCATATTCATTCATATTGCCTCCATCAGCTCACTCCAAGCTCATAACCTCAAATTCTAGTTACAAAACTTGTTCATAGAGGAAAAGGAAAAGAAAAAATGGCTAAAAAATAGCATTTCTTTTCAAACAATAAACTCGGAAGAATCAACGAAATCTCATAGAACACTTTTTACAGCGTTTCACTCTAATAAAACATTCCTCTCTCTGCGATAATGTTACCATGCGTGCTCAAACCCTAGAAGGTACAAAGTTAGCCTTCGCAGAATCAGGTTATAAGGGTGAAAATTGAGTTAGCAACAAGGAAAAAACTCTTAACGACCATTTAACGATAAAACAAAAAGAAGTCGACCCCTCTATTAATATGTCCTCTCGAGTTATACTCGCGTCACACGTCTTTACGATGACCAGACTTTTCTCTCATGCGGAGAGGATCAACATGAAAAGCAAATATCTAGAACGAAATATTTAAAGCGAGAATTTCCTTGAATAGAATTGAACTATACTTTCCGTTCTCCACATTTCTTACGTTCAACTCCTATTCTTTTCATTGCGATTTATTATTTGATTACGAAAGCATCATAAAATGATTCGATATGACTTCACCATGTAGGGAGTCGCTGTTAGTAAAATTACAGAACATTCAAGAAATCAAAGCGTACCTACTAATGAATTATTTTCCAAGAGGACTCTTGAAATTTACTTATTTACTTTCGGTTGCAAAAATTTCTTGTTCCTGATTCATATGACTGTATTGCTCCCGCCTCCCAATTTTCTTCTACAGAGGTGTTTTCCGAGAGTTGTTTTGATAACAGCAGGTACTCTTCATCACCATCAAATCATTCCATTGGCTAATTCAGTTTCATATCATTACCCAGATTTCCGTTCTTGATGTTACACGCAAAATAAGTATTTCAAAATCGCAAATAATAGGCTATCATAGTACGAGTTACCTACCTACGTATAATTTTCAACAAGTTTTGAACAAATAAATTTGCAATCTGATCATTAAATATTGATCGCGGAAATTTTCGTTAGGTAGGGTGGTCCCTATGAATCCATATTGCTACTAATATTCATGAAACTCGACCTGTTGTACATAATATTCAGAACGAGTATAACGAACCTACAGTTTACAACGCAATAAGACCGCAAATACCAATATTTTTCATTTGCGAGAAGGTTCGAGGGCCAACATGGAGCGCTTTTCATTTCTCTGATAAGATTGAGAAGAGAATCATGGTCTGACGGATATTTTGTGAGGTTTCGAATTACGAATGGTACCTATTGATTGAGGTAATCTTCCTTTTTACTCATGTGAGGGCTTTGAATCGACAATGCAGAAGAATTCCACCGAGTCCAATTGTCGGTGAATTGTAAGCGTTTTTCAAATTAGGAGTTTTACATAGTAGGCTTAATCGTGTACAGTTTAATGAACAATATGAACACATATCATTAAAACTTACTTATACTTATGTCTCATTGCATCGATATCAATATCTACCAAGGTCAACTTGATCATCAATTCATCATTACCGTAGGTAAACAAGGTCTAGACAGTTCATCCCATTAGAAATCATCTTCACTCGTGCATGCGGTATTTACGTGGTAATTAACAAATAATAATTACCGGTAGCACAAAATATACTCATTTGAGTATTCTTTGCTATTTCAAACAACTGAATGATAGTATCGTGAATTGAAATTCTAACGTCGAATATGTGATGCAAAATACGAAACTGACGGAAGACAAGATATGAGGGGTTAGCACTTGGACAACAGTTGCTGCGATCACAACAAAGAAAACTAAAGCACCAAAAAATAAATAATTCGTTTACAAGGGAGTAAAGTGAGCCATTTTCACGCAGCGTAGTTTGTAACACAAACCACAAGTGAAGGTTGCAAATTACAAGGGAAAATCGCTCAGCATAGCTTTTTAGGACATATTACTGTGAAAGCTTGTCTCAAATTGTACTTACCTATTCCGGTTTATTTTGTACTTGTACCACCGTGACATTTACCAAGCGGACGGCCATGTTCGAAAACACAAACAGGGAGTTTTTCAGTTTTTTACTCTCGCAAGATCAAAAAATCTCAAATTTCCCTCTAAACAGTGCGTACATAAACAGAAACAGGAAAATCGACTTCTGGATAACTGTTACCTGCCCTGCATGCAAAAAAAGAATGATAACCCTGTAGAATACCTATTGGTTAGGAGAAAAATATCTCCCCTTTGGAAGTAGAACGCCTGTTTCCTCAAATCGCTATTCTGCACCTTCGTCATTCTTTTTTTTGCACGGCAGAAAATTGATTGCGCGTTTCTTTTCCCCATAAACCGCCGGTCATCGGATCCGTCCACCATTATTGTCAAAAACATGTTTGTGACCCAAATGTAAACGCGGCTTGATCTTCTCTCTTTTATCAAAGAGCCTAAAGTTGATCTTTTCGTCTGTATACGCACTGCACTGTTTAGAGGAAAATTTTCGATTCTTTTCTCCCTTGGTTACTTGGTAGTCGATAATCAAAAAACTCCTTGTTTATGTAATCTGGTGTAATCGAATATGGCCGTCTGATAACTTTGTTACAAACCTAAAAACAAAATTCCTTCAATTTTAGACAAGCTTTTACAGTAATGTATCCGAAGAAGCTGATCGTCACTTTGGAATAAACTGATCGATTTTCCCTTGTGTTTTGCAACCCTCACCTGCGGTTTGTGTTGCAAATTTCTTTCAGGAACACTACTAAATTCTAATTGATTAAAACTCATTTGAAATTCGCCGGGGGCTGATGATAAAATTGTTCATGATCATTGATTCCCTCTAAATGCAGCAGTGCTACCAACATTTGGAACTCTAAATTTGATCTTTGATCGCTTATACGTAGCCATTCTTAACAGTCAAACCTATTTACGATCTTAATCGCACTAATTAGAACAATACCCTCTACTTTTCTGTCAACACTACCATGCTCATATCCATGGTTTGTTTTCAAACTATATTTGAAATCATTCAATTCAAAGAGTTCATTAGAATGATTTGTACGACAGTAGTGAATTTATATAACAAGAGATTAAGACACCAGCCACCCGATTAGGCCACTTCAGAAGAGGAAAAATAAGCCAAATCAGCTTCTTGCTCACAAACCATCAGTTAAGTTTGAGCTAACGCTGGGTACAAGTTTGTCAAGTCAGCCTACTTCTACTCCTTTCCTACAGCCTGTCGGATGAATCTGAGAGAGACAGAAAGGGCATAGAGACAAGCTCTACAACGCAGTCAGAGGAATTGAGTATCTACCGATATCCTTTTGCTCAACTTCTTCAAATTATTGCGGTATTTCTCCAACGGTAGCCTTCTCTTACCCTCCTGTACTGATAGCTGAGAAAAGTCTGCGGCCATCTGGGTTTTGCTGGTGACACGAAATTCTTAGCTTACGTTGGAGCTCTTCATTTTCCATTTGTAACTGCGGGAACAGTTGGGTTACTCGAATTTGGAAATCTATTGAAGGAGTTAGGTACAGCCAATTGTCCTATACCCAAAAATAGTTCTGTCCCTTTATGTTTCCGCCCGGATCAACAGAATTTTTCTTTGTTGTAACATCCCATTCAATGTGGAAGCTGAGAATCTAGAAACACCGCAGTGCACGGAGAAGTCTCCCTATTTTATAGATCTAACTCGAAGTTTTGAGAAAGAATGTGAATTTCTTTCTTTATGAAACCTTCTTTCTTTATTTTCCGACTTCAATTAACTGTATGTGCTCTGGGATAAATCGTCTAATTCAAACCTTGACAACCAGACTGACTTTCATTCTTGTACTCCCCTCGTTATCAGGGTGAGAATTTGAACGATGAGCCAGAGTTTTAATAAATCACAGTCCATAAAACAGGCGATGAAAATTCCCAAACAAACACCCACCATGATAATCGTGAGTGTCCAACAAATTACATTTGACCTAATCGAAAATAAAAACACCGTTAAGGCTCAAGTGAGAAAAGCTTTCTGAATTAGTCAAAGAATGCGGTTTGAATAGCAATGATGAGTTTACAAATAACCGCAAATTTTATATAACGCACAATTTTTTTCGAAGAAAACTGGTTCTCCAATTTAGTACATCATCGTTTACTTATCTATTAATAATGCAAACTCATTAGATACCAACTTCCGACCCAACCTCTCCCGAGAATAAATTTACGCATAAATGGTAATTTTTCCCGCGAAGTCCACATTTTAGACTTCTCCAAGAAAAATGTAGAATTTTTCATTCATCATCATTGTCATTTCTTTCTTTAGCAATTTATATTAGTCCCAAAAACATTCATCTCTTCTATGAATTCATAAGTTGGAATGTGATTTTTTGAGAAGAAGAAATAAAATTCAGGAAATGAATCGTATCCTATCAAGGAGAGTAGTACCTATGGAAAAAGTACTTATAAGTAGAAAAAGTTAATTCCAAGCGCCGACGAGCCCTTCCACATCTACTATCTCAATTGATGACCGAAATCATATAAAATCAATATCTTCAAATCATAAACTTTGATTTCACCAAAAATTAACAACCTATTACTTTTTTTGATTTCAGATCTAGAAAGTAACGATAGCTATAATACTCTTACACTTGACGAAAGCACTTCACCTCACGGAGGAAGTAGATTTATGCACGGTGGTTCAGGTTCCTCTCCAACGTACTTATCGTCACCAACTCATCCACTTCCTTATGGTAGTGCCAGTGATTCTTACTCTAGCTTGGGTAATTTGTTTATTTGGCGCTCGTCTGACTCTAAAAATTCCCTTTCACTTTTCAATCTACATTACAGGTGTTACTCATACAGCTCCTTCGGATATCAGTGATGGTAGTAGTAATCAATATGTCGATTTCCCTCCAAGTCCTGATTCGTGGCTCGAAGAAACACCAACACCGCATCGATACTGAAACCTGGATTGAGAAACCTAAGAGAAAAATAAATGCTAGTCAATCACTTTCTTCTCTTATTATAATTGGTTGATGTTTACTATAAGAAAATACTTTCATTGTTATTTATATTATACATGTTTTCTTGTTCTTTTCTAATACAATTTAAGTTAAATATAGAGATAATATCAACTTGAGTCATTTGTGAAATTGTCATGAATCATTAAAATATTTATACTTGCGTTCCTTGTTCTGTTCCCTAGAACGATAACAGCCTTCACTACAAACAACTGAAAAGTAAAAAATTTACTTTTTATCAGTTATTGAAAAATTATTTATTTTGTAAACTTCATTAATACAAAAAATTACAAATGACACTGTTAAAGTAGAATTATTGCTGAATTAATATAAATTAAGTAAGAAAAACAGAAAAAAAAACCAAAAGATTAAATACGATATGAATTATAAATTTTATAATACACTATATATCTTGTATAATATAGAAAAAAAAATTCTATGAAATAAAAATCAGTCAAAACAACGAAAGAAAAAAAGTGAATTATGATAGAAAAAGTACTAATAATATACAATAGAAAAAAAAGAAAAAGATTCAATAAAAATGTCAACGATAACATGTAATTCGGTAACAGATCATTATTAAACAGAAATTGTGAACAGGGTAAATCGCACTGATGTTCCTTCATGAAAGTATATCATAGTATTATATAAAATAATAAAATATATATTTATAATAAATAAAAAGAAAGTACTATGAACACAATAACAATTACAAACTAGAATTGACAAGCAGAGAAGAGGCAGTCGCGTTACAATTGATTCACCCTGCATCACTGAATTCTGATCAAATAATTGTTATTATCTCGTTCGAGTAACAGATTTTGAAAGATAAAAATTCGTTATTGTGTATATTAAGAGAGTATACGATTACGTATATGGTACAAAAGAAGAAATAGTTTTCCAATTCTTGAGTACAATAGTACAATGTTTGTTGCCTTTCCACCACCGCATATTTAAATCGCTAAAAATAATATAATACGACAAAAATTGTCAAAAATGAAAGTTAGATATGTTCTGGAACCTTAAAATATTAATCTTGAGACTGGAAAAAGAGAGAAAAAAAAAAAGGAGAAAAGAAAAAGTATACGACAGGCAGTAGTGAGATTACAAGAAAGAATGAAGTTTCCTTGACTGAGTAAATATCTATATACAGTGCTTTTTCTCAACTGAGGAAAAAAAATTACTATAATAATCATTATGAAATGTCATAAAAATGAATAGATTAATTATTTGTTCATAAGTCATTTGAAAGTATAGACCTACAGGATATGCTGTAGAGAATCGAAACGTGTATTAAAATGAGTATTCTGTTAGAGGGCAGTGGGAAGGAGATCTTGCAGGTACGGATTTTCAAAGAAGAAAAAAACTAATCAAATAACTAATAAATAGTATAAGAATTGAAAAAAAGAGGGGGAAGGAGAGGGGAAAAGTCAATTTCACGAAGCAACAGACTGAGAAGTCAAGTTTTTCGAGTTCGTTTTTTTGGTTGACTCCAATCCGTGTTGTTGTTGTAAATGTTTTTTGAAGTACGAAATATTACATAGTACTTTGTTGCATAAAGTACACCTAGTTTTTCCATAATGCAAATGACAATGAGCTCTGAGATTACGCAAATGTTTGTACGTGGCACCGCAGATATTACACGTGTAACGATGTCTCTGCTGCTGCGAAAAATCTACGTTTGCATCAGCAGGTTTCCGATTGCCCATCATCACGTTCGCTTCGTTGGCAAGCGTCTCCGAGCTTTCTGTCTCATTGAGCGAACTCAACCAATGACCTACATAAAAGAGTATTCTCGTCAGAGTCAATCCGTCATCTTTGGAAACGAAAATAAACGTGAACAACATACCTTGAAATGAATCCTGAGCTACGTTATTATCACCTGTACCCATTGCCGCCTTAGATAATAAATGATCTAAAATCGAGAAATATTTTAGTTTTCGATGGTAATTTTATAATTAAAAGAGAAATACCTCATACTTTTTACGTACTTAATTCCATGTGCGTTTTGGCGTAATTATCTTCCATCGCTTCCATTTTGATTTTTGAATCCACAATGCCTTGAATTTCGCATTCTGGCAAACGATCTATGCGCACAGAGTCTTTTACCGAGTTATCCGTCATGAAGGATTCTTCTTTTTCGGATTTAATTGCCGGTACCGGAAATATTTCTACCGACTGTTTCGTAGTAAAAGACAGAGTCGGCGGCAAATTGTTGTGAGGTACCATCTTCTGATGAGGTGGTTTAGAATTTCCTACAAATGAACGCCTTTGGTACATCTCTTCACCATTCTCTTGTTTCCTCTTCTTCCTAGTGGTCGTGTACTCCGAAATCGTCGTTTCAGGTAGATTCTTGTTTAGCGGGATAATCGTTAGAGGGCCCGATGTCATTTCTTGCGCGTAGGTAGACTGCGCATACTGCGATGCATCTGATAGATTCTCATCCTCTTCGCCTTCCTCGTCATCAACATGTTCTGATACGTTTTCGCCGTCGAACGACTGGAAAGAAATTGGATGGTTGTATTACACAGACATATTTTTTCCAAAATTTTTTAAGGCAGTCATCATTATTATAAACAAACGATCTTGAAGGGAACTGTTATTCGAGGAAAACTAGCTTTCAAGAAGAAATTCTCAATTCAAAATGTTTTCCCAATTAGCTTGATATCTTGGTTTGGGAAAGGAGTACGCACATACGCAATCAAGAAATCCTCAATTCACGCAATAATATACGATTAACACGAACTATCTGAGTACATATTTTTTTCTGAAAAAGTGAAATTTGAGATGAAGTCCGTATTGTGCGAAAATATTGACCCTCATTATCGAATTTGGCTGTCAATATCAATATTAAAGATCCAATTCCGTATTACTAAAGCAATTAAGTAGGGAAAACGTTTATATTTCTGTTTATCTGAAAAGAAGCGAGCGAAGACGGTATTGAAAAACCTTGCGGTTAGTTTCTCGGTAATATCCGGCTACTTTATCAACAATAAATCTCGCTCAAAGAAAATTCACTCAATAATGATAATAATGAGACTAAGTACGTCGAACGTCCTTCTGTTTATACGTGTTTTTTTCTTCAGCTTATAAAATTCTCGATAGCGTAAGACTTCATTTTAAAAGTGACCTATTTAATAATCACATGTTCATGAGTGTAGAAATCTTTCTTAGGAGAAAAACAGGAGGTGAACAGGGAATTTATTTCAATAGCACACAAGTACCCTTTTCATGAATGATTCGTCTTTTTTTTTTTCTCCATCTATCTTCACCAGACTACATGCCTAAGGTTCAACCCTAGTATACAATTTTTATTTTTTTTTATTTTGGCCCGATACAAAATCTTTCAAGAAGTTCTGAAAATAAAAGTCATACAGACTTTCTCTTATCGATAAATTATCTCTTGCCTTCAGGAGTGTCAAAAAAGTGGGTCTGTTTTGAATTAGTCCTTCTGTAATCGGATATTTTGTAGAATCAGAGGCCACGATAGACGAATTTTGGAAAATTGACCAATTCTGAATTATTAAGAACATTTCAATGCACCCACATTACCTCAGTATCATGATTTCCCGTTCCTTCGTAACCGGGTTCAAGATTATCGGTGAGTCCTTTAACTTCCAGTAATTTGGCAGTGGCTAAAAACGAAGGCAAATGATCTTGCATGACGTTGACCTCTCCTTGATATATAAAATCTACCAACGCTCGCAAATCGTAATATTTCACATTCTTTAATATAATGACTGGATGTTGACACGGATTCTCCTGAAACCAAATTCACATTCTCAAACTCGACACTTGAAAGTGAGTTAGGTTAAAATTTTGCTTACTTTGAACACATCTTTGAAATAGGAGCTGCAGGCTGAGAGGAGCATCTTGTGGGCTTTGATTTTGCGTCCTTCGCAGCTGAGAGTAACGTCGACAAGGTTTTCTTCGTTGCGTAACACCTCGAACGCATCCATGATGTGACTTAAATAATTGTTCCATTTTAATGAAAATAATTGGCTCGAACTTTCCATGTTCAGAGCTGCGAAAAACAAGCAAAATTAACACGGCTGTAAAAGACAAGCAAAAACTACCAAAACGTCATTCAATCGAAAACAAGGAGGCTGAGAAAAATTTCTATCGTTCGTAAAGAGTTGTGAACGCGTTATCAATGGAACTTATGCCATAAACTGAAATGACTGACTAAGAGATGTGAAAAAATATCTTATCTGCTACATTGTTGACGTTTTCAGATTACGGAATGTTTAAAATACTAAAGCACGTCTTTCTTGGTGCGTAATACGAGGGTCAAGCGCCCATTTTCAGATGAACTTTAAATAACAGGTCACTGCATCGATACACGTGAACGGAATCCAGGCTGCTGGTTTTCTTCCACTGTAAATTTTAAATTTCAACTTAAAAATAGTAAATACTTACTTAAGTCTCTAGAGAAAGTTATTTATTCGAGGGAATTCGATTGATAAGAGTGTCAAGAAATCATAAGAAAGTGGCGATTATACTCTGCAACAATGTAAATCCGAGAAATAGGATTCTACGTCGAAATATGAAAAAAGTTTCACGTCAAGTCAGAATGATCAAATTTACGGAAACGGAAAACAAGTATTTCTAAGAACTACATGAGTGACAAATTTGCGATCATTGATTCCAAAAGAGAATTTCGCGTGTCGCGATTAAAATTAATAATTCTGGATAACATTTTACTAAATATGCGAAAAAAAAAAATTAGGTAAATCGATCAATAATATACAAAAACTATTCGAAGTACGTATTTTCTTTTCATAAAATATAAACATATGACGTCAAAAATAAAAATTGGGGTCTTGACTTCCATCAAGAAATCTCACAAACACCAGAAAAAATGAAGAAATCACCAAATCAGTCACTGAACTCCGGGCTCTTAGAACTAAATAGAAGAGGACTTGTTTTGTAGTGGCGATGACCCGGGCCGACGATTTCATTTGGAACTTTGGAACTCGGCCGTGCGAAGTAAGTCCAAAATAAGAATCCGAATAAATAGGCTTTCTGTAGCGTAATTTCCAGTGTAAAAGGTATTCTTATCCGAAACAACATAATGTATAGCAGCAGTTATAGGTGAAGGTTCGCTGTGGTCGCCTATTATTTTCTAATAAACGAAGTTGGAATAACGATTTTATATTAGCTTTAAAACTGCAAATGTGACCTGTCACGTTATTTAGCTCGATGTATACAGAATGTTTATATAATATTATTAGATTAATTAAAAAGTAAGTCAGGATATAGCAGTTTTGGATACAAGTAAGGAAAGTTGAGGGAGAAAGTCGAGTAAAAGGTAAAGTGGAATAAGTTTGAGGAATAAAGTAAAGTTTGTGTAAATGTTTGAAAAGTGTAGTAGTTATTAATGTATTGTAATTTAGTATCGGAGTTGTTTATGAGTGCTTGAATGAAGGAGGAGGGTGTTTCAGTGGAATAGTCGTGAGCTAAAAAGTAAAAGGTGGGGGCAAATAAAAAAATATTCGACTGTCAGATTGTCTTTGTGAGAGTGGTGGCAAGAGGGTGGCGTTAAGATGTTGGAGTTTATTATATTATGATAGTGGATATTTTTTATCCAACCAATTATTCTAAGACTTAAAAAAATTACCTTTTCTCGTCTTATGTTTCTAAAGGAGGATGACCAAGGGACGGGAATTTTTTTGATACTGAGGAGTTTGTTGTTAGTTTGATTTTTCCAGATGGTGTACCAGGATTGAGTTATGAGGGAACGGTAGTGCGGTTTTTATAATCAAGGGCTGTTAAGAGGGAGTTGTCAGATATTTTGTTGAGGAAGGTAGCAATTTTGGCGGCTTGATCAACTGTATCGTGTTCTTGAAAATTAATGTGACTTGATATCCATATGAATATTATTTCGGAGTTAATTGAGTTAAGTATGAGGAGTGTAAGGAGAATGCGTCCGGTGAGAGGGTTAGACAGAGGTGTATGTATCGGTAAAAGAGTGGAGTGCAGAGAGTGAGTCGGTGAGGAGAAGGAATTTTCCATTAGGGGGAAGTTGAGCGAGATGGGAGAGAGGAATGTATGGCCATGAGTTTGGCTGTAAATATGGAGGCGATGTTGTGGATTTGGTGTGAAGTGATTTTTCCATCGATGGAGTATGCATAAGCTGTTTTTTTGGTAGTTTTAGATCCGTCACAGAGGCAGAGAGTGCGGTGAGGGTAGTCCTAAAGTAGATTTTTGGTTTGATAGATGTAAGTAGATTTATCGTTTTCGGGGATTTCTGTGAGATCAAGACGTATTTCAGGTTGAGGGAGAGTCCAAGGGGGAGAGGATGTGTGTATGGGGTTGAGAAGATTAGCCACAAATGATTTATGTATGTGGTGTTTGAATTGAAGGCGGATATGTTCATTTGGGGGATGATTAGTATTTTGTTAGAAAATGCGGTCAAAGATAGGGAGATCCGGAAATTGTGAGACAGAAGATGAAAAGTTAGCGGTTAGTGTGAGTCTGCAAAAGTGGAGGGGGAATTGAGGCTTCTGCACATAACCTGAGTTTAGAGCTGGTGCAGAAAGCTCCTAGGCCCCGCTATTTCTATTTGCAGGATCTTTCCTATTTAACAAAATTGATTGAAGTGAGCGGAGAACTGGAGAAGTCATTTCAAGGGGATCGGGGAGGATTGTTTAATTTCGAGTTTATATTTCGGTGATAGCTTCCTGCCTGGATTTTGATCATTAATTTTGATGGCAGACTAGGAATGGTTTGATTTTGACGATCACTTGGGATCGATCATTCAAAAAAGTCAGAATTTTCTGAGCACTACTTCAATCTCCTACCGTGTTTATTGCAGAAGTTGACAATTGTCTCATTCTCTGAGCTTTTCCTTCATTTAGCCGGTTAGCCCACCAAGAAAAATTCTTCCGAGTCCCTCGTCTCATCATCTTGGTTCTGCTTTATATCATCAGGAAGATTTTTGCTAGTTCTCGATCTCACTCATTTAGACTTCAGAATTTTTCAAGGACTCTGAACTAGATCTGAGGTGAAAGAGGGATTGAGCCCAATACGGAACCAGGGACTTGAAAAAGGGTTCATGAATAAGAAGTATTTCAAGCTTTGAATTGTGTCTATAAGCTTGGAAGGAATGTTGAGATTTAAGCATCATCTAAGAAGTGGAGCTTCCAAAAATCGGTCTCCGGGAGCACAGAAATACAGTTTTTGTACGATACCGTTATTTATGTCATTCATTACACCGATCAACGCCGGCATACCAGATATATAATGCTTAATTTTCTCCTTACTGCCTACTTGTTTAATTCAGTTGACGATTGGTGCTTTGTAAAATATTTCTTCAATGCATTGAACAAATGAATTATTATAAAGGAACTTTGAAACGACAGGTTTTCCTCCAATTTGACTTTAGTCCTGAACAAAGGTGATTCATAAAGATTATCTACGAGAGCAGAGCAGAAGGAGGAAAAGAAAATTTACCACTATGTTAATCGATAATGACTTTAATGCACGATTCTATTACAAAACGAAAACAAAATGAAAACAATTAATGTACATCATTAACTTATATCTTCAGAATAAATATAACTGTACGCGTACATGCGACCCGATGAAAATACAAAAATTAATGTTAAGCGACTATTTTGACATAATATTGCAATCATATACGAACGAATCTGGGTGAAAATGAAGAACGCCAGTTTCGAGAAACTTTATAATATATAATTTTACTGAGATTTACGCGAATCAGATTTTCTTCTTCTGCTGCGGACCTCTTGTCGAACACTAGTGTATTCAAACCATAATATATTCGGAATAAGTGTGGTATCCCTGATTAGGAACATTTCGGATAACTTCCTGCGTACAAATGAAGTTAGTAAAATATTAAACATGATAAAAATCCCACAACGCTCTATAAATTCTACTACGGAATTCCGAAAAAATAAAAATCAAGGAAAATTTAAATTTTATGAGAAAATTCTGTTCTACAAAAACGTACACCCACTTCATTTGTAGAGAAAATTCAAGGTTAATTTCGCAGAATTTTTAAGTAGTTTTTCGCTTTTCACGAACCAATATAATCTATCTCAAAATTACCGTTTATGGGTACGGGAAAACGAAATAACTAATAACATCGCGAAAATTAAAAAGGAAAAGACAACTTCATAGGAAACAACTCATTATACATGCAAAATGTGTACAAAGGTCGAATTTGAGTCAAGGTCAATTTATGTAGATTGAATTTCTTTCTTGTCAACAGTTGAGAAAGAGAAATCTACTCCATCAAACATTTTTGATTTCTTTTTCCATAATCAGGATTACTAAAATGTTCCAAATTTCAGGCAAGTTTTCAAATAGATTTCCCTCTTTGTCGGGTGGCAAAGCTAAGATTGAAGTTTAGAGGGGCATAATCGATTTTCTCTTTTGAAAACAAGATTGTCCATGTTTAGGTGGTTACTAGTAGCTGAAAAAATAAAATGATGACCCCATCAAATTTCTCGAACTCAAAAGTACTGTACTAACAGATACAACATAATAAATTTTTTTTGATTACTTCGGAAATGGGTCGAATCAATTCGACAATAACGTTTACTCGAGTCTCGTTTTGACAATTGGGGTGAGGAAGCTCACGCATTTAATGACGGAATTTTATCCGCATCTTTTCCTAATTACAGAATGCCGGAACAAACGGTATCATTGACTCTCGTTTCCGGCAACTCAAATTTGATTCGCAGAGTCAAGATAAAGTTATACAGATAATAGTTTCTTCTATCAACCATCGGTGAAAAAGAAACCAAACCGTGTGGGAGTGGTCTTACGCATGTATTCTACAATGCACTACCGATTTCATGTATTTACCGATGATAGAACAGATGCATATCAAGAATTTCATACATCAAATGCTTTGAGAATCAAAATTTCTTTCGAGTAATTCCACTTCTATAACAGGATGACACCTTCATTCCTTCTACCCATTTGTCGCAACTAAATGTCCTTCGGAAATTGACATACACACATCAAACTCACCATGAGGCTATAACAGGGTAGTAGTGAGTAAAAACATGCTGCGTCAGAAGAAACCATACAGACGCAAATAGCGTTCCGACTACTGCACCACACGTGACTTGCTCCACACTGTGATATTGCAGATAAACTCTGAAAGCAAAATTTTTTCGTCAAGTAGATGAATCTTCGATAAGAGAAAATCCAAAAATCATGAGTACCTACCTGCTGACACAGACTATAAGTGACCACAACGTTAATCCAATAACAACTAGCGACTTCCCAAGATAGGTAATAAAATCCGTTCTCATATAGTTTATCCTGGAAATATCAAGAATAATACTATCTTATGATTGAAGTATCCTCCAATACTTGAAAAAGTATCCGCATCACATTTAACAGGTAAAATATCTTATAAATCAAGAACTTGAAACAAGAAATCTACTATTTATTCGTATTAAAACTTGCTAGCAAAATTCTCACTTCACTGTCCGTGGACTAATTATACTTACCTAAAAAACATGAAGTAAAACATATAAGATGAAAAACAGAACATAAACTGAGCGTGACTTGACGGCATCCCGTACTCGTTATACAAGATATCGTTAGTCCTGGTTAAGGGTCGATGCTCGGCGATGATTTGTTTCAACACTTTCGACAATGCATCATTAATTAGTAAGCCTACAAAGAAAGTTATCTGGAAATGGACAAAGAATGAGATAAAATATGAAAACAGAAGCTCGAATTTAAGATCAACATTGTATGATATTGAGAGGCTATCGTACCGTGTGTAGATCCCTCCGAAAAAGGATTAATGTCATGAAAGCGCAAACGATTCCCATTGGTGATAGACTCAGAAACGCCAGAAATTTGCCGAGTAAATCTCCTGAAAAAGATCATAAAACAGTCAGAGATTTCGGTGATATTCGCGATTCCTAATTACTAATAATTCATGTTTACCTTTTGGATATTCGACGTAAGTTAATTTTATGGGAATCCATTGCGGATCAGCGTCAACCGACATCTTGAAATCCGCGTCCGTTCTATGCGTAGATAGAATACCGCTGTACTTGATGAGCAATAGAATTAATTAAACCGCATTCAGGTCCTACTGGGAGGAAGCATTCTGTAATATTATGAATGGGTACATTATGCAGTAATGTCTCGTAACTTACGAGTTGATTCGGTGTATGAATAATTTACCCGGTTGTACGCAAGTGAAATACGTGATAGCGAAGAAGTCTTTATTTGATACGAACATGATGGACACGAAGACATCGTTAAAGTGATAGAAACTCGAGAAACGCGGATGATACGAGCAAGTTGACCACAGTCTTTCTTTGTAAATGCGGGTCAAATCTCCAAATGCGACTTTTGATAAAAATCCCGAATGACCAAACTGATAAGCAAAACGGAGAGGTAGAATACCGGTTCGTGGCCCGGATTCCAGCAATGCGAACAATTATCCGATCACTGATACAATAATTACATTAAAGGATCGCAATGAGAAACGCCGGATGCAACGTCGGACTGGAATTCATACTTACTTGAACTTGCGCGTGGTCGGCTTCTGTACCTCAGTTATCAGCAAACAGCGGAGAACCACGTGTCTCGGATTATTTTGTTGTCCGTTGGACCGTTGACGAGATGAATTTTGAACTAGAGAAATTTACAAATTTATATTATTATTTTACGAACAAAACACTGCTTCGAGTTTGTTCATTATTGGGTTTAATGTCTCTATGATAGTTTGGGAATGTCTCAGGCCATCAAATCCAGTTTGAAATTCACTGTACTGGCAGAGTGCAACGTATCTAAAGCGAGAACTGGCGTCTTGAGTTTAGCCCACTATGACGTTGAAACTCCTGTATTTATGCCGGTTGGAACCCAGGTAAGGATTTGACCATTAATTAATCATCTGCGTAGGTGAAGACAGCCAAGTATTCGTGAGCAGAAATTCCTAAGTCTACTGGAAGATACACTTCTAGACTGAAATCAGTCCTCGTACGAATTTCCTCGTATTCTCCATATGTGAGGATGAATACAACCTATCTGCAGTCATAGTCAAAGCTTATTTGTCGACCTACTTCGAAAGATTTCAGTAGTCAACTCAGAAATAATCTCACTCTTATTTCAGGGTACGATCAAAGGGTTACTGTCAGAACAAGTCGAACAATTGGATTGCCAGATCATTTTAGGAAACACTTACCATTTAGGAATGAGACCAGTGAGTAAAGTTTTCATATCAGCTATATTATGGGAAATTAGGATTACGTACGATTGAATTTGTCAGTCTGGATATACCAGGACAATTCTAATTTCGCGACTCTGAATCAAATTAATTTTTCCCTCTCTATTCCAGGGCCCCGAATTGCTGAAGAAAGCCGATGGACTCCATAAGTTTATGAATTGGAATCGTGCCCTATTAACCGATTCCGGCGGATTCCAGATGGTTTCGCTATTACAATTCGCAGAAATCACTGAACAAGGAGTGAACTTTCGATCTCCTTACGGAGGTACTCGTCGAGTAATATTTGTACTGGTACCTCTATTTATAGATCATCGTTAATCAAAGTACCTGCCTTCGCAGTTTTCAAATATATTTCTTCTGTCTTTATGCTAAATAGAAAAGTATAATACAAAGAGAAAAGTATTGCACAACTTCAAATTTTATTTGAAAGTTACTGTATTATTTCCTGAAGCATGATTCTTGTCAAGTTTAATTTTCCTTTAAAAGAATTCATCAGATGGAGCTAAAGTTCTGACGGCATGATTTTTAAGATGTAATTTTCTCTCAACTCAACGTTATTTGCAAAGTATTGAAATTAGGTCACGTACCTGAAGCTCTAACGTCCTGTAAAAAGTATCTTTTTCTCGTATAATAGTGTCTGATGTAATATCGTAATTTATTTCATGAGAGCGATCTCTGATTTCTTAGAAAATTGAGTCTGTTATTTGGACCTTGAAGAAAGAAATTCAGTTTCCTCAAAAACTTATGCCTTTTTGGCCTGTATCTTCTATGTTATTATAATTTCAAAATCTCGTCATTGAAGTTCTAAGCCTCGCTCAATCTCCTTGTTTTGTTTCATTTTCGTCGACATCAAATAACCAAATTATTTTCTTTTACAGATGGCTATTGTATGTTGACCCCAGAAAAATCGATTGAAATCCAAAATGCTATCGGAGCTGATATTATTATGCAATTAGATGATGTCATCAAGACCACGTACTTCGATAAAGAACGGATCAACGAATCTGTTCACCGGTACGTTCAAATTTTGTTCCCTCACTCACGTGAAAACAGTAATTCTTATGGATTATTATTGTTAAATCTTAGGACCAGTCGATGGTTTGATCGGTGCGCAGCTGCTCATGCAAGACCTTCAGAACAAGCTCTATTTCCTATATGCCAAGGAACCATTTTTGGAGACCTTCGCGAACTTAGTACTCGTATGCATGTGCAAAAAGAGAACATCAAAGGTTTTGCGATTGGAGGATTGAGGTGAATATTATTGATTCTGAGTATGCAAATTGCTTCATTATTTTTCTAAAATTGTAAGTTGGATTTCAGCGGAGGAGAAGCCAAGAATGCATTTTGTGATATGGTTGATTTATCGACCCAACTCCTGCCCAAAGACAAACCTCGTTATGTTATGGGCGTGGGATTTGCTCTTGACTTAGTAGTCTGTTCTGCCTTAGGAGCTGATATGTTCGACTGTGTTTTTCCTACACGAACTGCTGTATGTTCTTCTGAACCATTATTTCTCGATGTTTTATACTCCGTTATTTTGTACTTTTCAAACGTAATTTTGATTTTTCTAGAGATTTGGCTGCGCCCTCACTGTCTATGGTCAAATTAACCTTAGACTCGCTAAATATGAACTTGATTTTCAGCCGATCGATAAAGATTGCGAATGTTCAACGTGTAAACGATATAGCCGAGCTTTTCTGCATTCTATTGTAACATTCGAATCGGTGGGCTGTCATTTATTATCCGTTCATAATCTTCATTTTCAGGTTAGCTTTCAAAATTACTGTTCTAAAAACATGAAATTTTTGTTTTTGTAGAAATTAGTACTACATGCTTCTAATTATTTTTTCATGAGCAGGCCTGAAATTTAGGTAAACCTTTCGCCTTAATACTTAGGAAAAAAATGTTACTTAGATGAATGTCCTAAATAACAATGGAAGAAAAAATAATACTTGGAAAATTAGCGAGTTATAGCAATTTTGTCTTGTTTTTCAACCAGTAGAGAATTTTCTCCGTCTTGGTCAGGACCGACTGCGCTTTTACTGAATTTTAGTCACCTACCCAACTACGTTTTTTCTTTAAAAAAATCGAAAACAAATCTTGTATTGTATAAGCTGGCCAGGTTTCCCTTGAAGTCATGTTCACTGTTTCTCAAAAATAGCAAACAATCGGAAAAGAAAACGAAATATCTGGAAACGTAGTTTTTTCTCAATTTTCTCACAGGGAGAGAACGCGTATAAGAAAGTAAAACGAAAAGAAAAGTACGTAATTTTGCATGACGATTCTAATCTGACCAGCCTGCAATGATGGAGATTATTTTTCTCAAACTTCGTTTAAAATGAGATGCGTATAATTTCTCAGAGGCATAACATTTTGTTTATTTTGTTCTGCAACTAGATGAATTTAATGAAGTCGATCCGTGAAAGTATTAAAAATCAGAAGTTCCCGGAATTTGTCCAGGATTTTATGGAAAAAGCATTTCCAGATCAAGGTATTAACTATCCTAAATGGATCGAGAGAGCGTTGAACTCTGTTAATATTGAATTGAAACCGATCGCGCAGTATCCCAAAAACGAACGTCACACCTACTTAGATTCTCTAATGTTATGATGAAACGACTTTTAATTTTTAAATATTCCGATGTTGTGTTACTATGTTGTTTCTTGAAAACGTGATGATTGTTATGATATTGTGATCGCTAGTCAATAAGTTATCTAAAAACCTGCCTTATATCTGTTCTAGGAAAATGATTTGAAAACAATATATGATCACTTGTTTTACGTAAGAGTTTGTTGTTCCTTTATAAGCTATTTTTTTCGAGAAGATTAATTCTCTCGTATGGGCCACACATGAGCACTTCAACTAACTTTCTCTCCATTTTCCCGGGATTTCCTTAAATACCCGAGCAAAATTGTGTATACGAAGTTTTTCCGATAAAAATACTTCCTAGGATCTAGGTACCCAAATTAGTGCACGGTTCGTTAGACAGCTTACCATGTGCTTTAGACTTGAGTGAATCACTCCCCACCCTTTAGAAACGAAGTCAAGAGAACGCACAATTACTTGCTCAACATGCGTGAAAAGTTCATCTCTTGCCAAGAATATGCGAACTTCAGTTGAGTCTTCTCTGAGCTTTCATCGTGTTTTCTTAAAGCTTTACTCGAGAAATTTCTGCTGTGATGACGCTGATCGGAAGTTTTGACATGTTTAGGTTACGAGCTACACGTAGACGTTTCGTAACGTATTTTTCATCATTATCAAGGCTTATTTATCATTTCAAATGAAAATTATCTCGACTTACGTCGTTCGAAAATAATGTTCATGTTGATTCGGAAATACGAATTTTTCCTGAAACTGATGCTCGTTGAGAAGTGCTCCAGGAAGTGATGTAAACTTCCTGATTCCCATGTTATTTCTTCCTCTATTGGCTGTTCCTTCATTAATCGTTACAATGCAAGAAAAAACCATAACTTTCGTGACCGGTAATGCTAACAAGCTTAGCGAATTCATTAGCATCTTAGGTCCCAACATTAATTTTAAGGTAAGCAATTACGGTATTTGTCGTGTTGTGTTATTATCATTTCTCATTTTTAAAAACTGTTTTCTTGTCTATTATGAATTAGTTTGAGAACAAAGACGTTGATCTACCGGAATATCAAGGCGAAATAGATGAAATATGCACAAGGAAATGTGAGGATGCTCTGAAACTTCTGAATACTCCTGTGATCGTCGAAGATACTAGTCTGTGTTTCAATGCTCTTGGTGGATTACCAGGTAACTCAGATTCCTGGAACAGTACTTCGTTTTGATTCTCAACCGATCATTTAACGCATGAAACTCCTAGCAGCTGTACATCTTTCATCCTCCCTGTTTAGTCAAGAGAGAATCTCGTGGTCATTTTTCTTCGCAAAGATATTGTACGAGAAATAACAACTTCATCAAAACCTGGAAGATGAATACTTGTTGATATGAGTTCGAGAAATGACAATTCGTTCTGATATCATAACGTATGTAGTGATATTGTTTCTGAGTTATATTATTGTAGTCCCCCTCCGACATTAAGGAAGTTGATACATCCATCTTTCGAACCGGGAAGTCTATAACGACAAGCGCACTTGACTTCCAACTATTTTAGATAGGATAAATTTAGACTTTGGTTTGGTAGAATAAAACTGACATGGAGAAGATACATTAATTTGGTGGTGTATATTCAATGCACGCCTCGAAATTTGGCCTCGTTATCAAATCCGAGATGTTATTCGCTCATCTCATCAAATTCTCTTGATTCCGCGAATTCATCGAAGCTTTGTGAAATCCTGTGCATTTCTGTAGGATTACTACCTGAAAGAGTTACTTCGAATATGAAATATTTGGCTGATTGTATCACAACTTCACGTCATTTGGGGTCGGAAGCTCATTATCAAATCCTTGTAAACTTAAGGATCGTGAGAGAGGATGAGTTGATTTTTTTAGGAAAAATCGCAATCTAGATAGTAAGCATGAAAAGTTTTCAATTCCCAGTACTCGTTCTGGAGCAGTCTGTTGATGAGTTTCAGCTGTTGAGGATACAGTGTACAGAAGTTCAAGTTTTCCGGCATAACTGGAGCAGGTCATGACGAACCTGGGAATAAAACTTTGATCACTAATACATACCGAACTTTTTTAACGCTTGTATCTGAAGAGAGCTATGTATCGAATCGTTATACCGATGCGGCAGTTACTTTAAATTTCTCAGTTGATTCATTGTTTGTTCAAAAAAGAAACTTAAATCCAATCGTACCTTCCTTGATCCTAGCTTTCATTAATTACTCAAAGATTCTCATTTCCAGAACAAAGGGATAAGATCACCACCCGAGGCATTAACCGAATTCACGATAACTGTATTCGATATATCAACGTGCTTTACTCCATACTATTTCGTTTAATATATCTTTCCCCATTTTTTCTCAGGTCCCTACATAAAATGGTTCTTACAAAAACTGGGACCCGATGGTCTGTGCAAAATGTTGAGCGGTTTCAGTGACAAAAGTGGCTATGCTCTTTGCACTATTGGTTACGCGGAGAGACCTGGAGAAGTTAAATTGTTCCACGGTAAAACCGAAGGATTAATAGTTGAGCCTCGAGGAGCGAACAATTTTGGATGGGATCAATGTTTCCTTCCGGAAGGCTACGAAAAAACGTACGCAGAAATGACGAAGGACGATAAGAATCAAATATCTCATCGACATAAGGCGGTTCTGAAATTGAGAAATTATTTTGAAACTTTGTTACCCAATGGAACTAATAAAACAGTTTGAAAAAGGTTGTACCGAGCTTAAGAAAAGAAAAAAATATTTTGAAGTTCATTTTTTTATTTTTCAATACTGTAAGAAAAAAAAAGAACGAAGAAAAAAAATGTAATACTTAGGCGACATTTATAGTTTATATGTTCAGGTACATACAGTAGGTACACAGAAGTGATAAAAAATCGAGAAAAATATATTCAATATATCTAGGCTCAAAATAAAACGAGTAAAGATGAAAAATAATTTAAAACACGAAACAGGGAAGGGCTTCGTCTCATGCATTCATACACCATACAGACAACGCTCAACGTCACTCTTGAGAACGATTAATTAACAAAATGAGTAATGAATTTAAAACTTAATACTACGCAACAACGATTAAAACAGATCCTCCTAACGAATATACCAGTATTCCAGACCATTGAGTTATCATAAAATTAAAAAAGTAAATAAATAATTGTACGTACGCTAATTATTAACGATATTTAACCATTCGACCGGAATGTCGTTATGTGAACGTGATGGTAAGAAATACAATGAATAATTTGAATAAGTTAAATCTAGCAGACAGCGTCAATATTCGATGAACATGTAAATTTGGTCCAGCCAAACGAGATCATTTTCTTTCAGTTAGAAATGTTCTATCTCCAGGAACGCCTTCGGAACTTTCCCTCTCAGGTTATTCTTTTCGCCAATATAGTAGTCGGGATCCATATCGGGCGTCTCTTCCACAGTTATGAACTGTAAAATACGAGTCAAAGTTGAAATAACCAGTTTTCTGTTTCAAATTTAAGCTATAATATCAAAATTTACTCACTTCATCCGCAGTCAGATTGAGTTCCGACTCTGTTCGGGCCAGATAATCGCATACAACTTTTGCCTTCAGAGGCCTCGTTCCACGATTATTCACCATCACGAACGAATCTGGGGATGAGTTCTTACTCTGGTTGTTTTGACCACCGTTCGATAAACTATCAAAGATGGAAGCATTACAAATAGCGCGCGCTACAGTTACAATAAAATATTTCTAATCGTCTGGTAGACTACTACGGAGCGTTCTAAACTTCATGGCATGCGACTAGAATGGATAGTTCTACTGGAACGATATCAATCATGAGAAGCAAAAATAAAAAAAAAGAAAAAATTTTGATGAGAAAATAGTAATAACCGATTTACGGTGTAGCTATGATACAAGAATTCATTTGTACTGATCAAGCTCGTATTTATAACAAGCGAATTAAATCGTGTTACCTAATTCGAAAACAGTTGGTATAAAAGGACTAAAAATCGTAACAAAAATCATCATTCTCTCTAACTATTAGGAAGCAAATAACAAAACAAGAATGAAAGGCGTAATCGAAATTATGTCCGATCACGACAAAGGAATATCTACAATGCCATGAGCAGATAAGTCAATATCTTCACTGAAAACCCTCGTTAAAGGCTTAAAATCTCCCGAGCTGCATGAAACAATATGCAAATTGACAATTTTAATAAATTGCGTACGACTGTATCTCTTCGCTTTCGAATTTTTTCTTCTAGAATTAGGGGTATAGAATTAGAAAAGGAAAGATGAAATTTTCGCACTCACTTCGCCATTTCTTTTTGTAATTCTTGCATCCGTTGATGGCATGCTGCATAATACTGAGTCTGAGCATTTACGAATTCATGTAAACAGCGCAAATGACCGGCGTGCGAGCTGCTAACGCCCTCCAGGAGTAATTTCGTTATTTCAGCTTGTCTATCGAATTCAGCCTGAGCTCTCCTTAGATCTTGTTCAGCCTAAAAGTATAATTTTACAAAAAATGAGTTCGTGTCCAATGCGACAAAGAAATATTTCTTCAGGTAAAATTCAAAACTACTGAAGGAATAGTATTAAACGAATACCTCATCTAACATCATTTCAGGAGTAATTCCATCTTTCTGTTCGTGAGCATAAAATACAAAACGAACAATTTATGAATATTATCATTATTTGGCCTATTTCTCCGCTAATAAAAATTCTACAACATCAGATACAATTTTTTTTTTTTTTTTCTAACAACAATCTACTCAGTTTACGTAATCAAAGCTTTGGAAATCATTCTCTTCAACAATGTATTAAATACAAGAAAATATTATTTTCAAAGCAGGTACGTATGTTGAGAATGTGCTCGCCTATGAGGTGTATAAATTGAAGACACGAATAAGGCAAGAAGGCCCTCACCTCGTTCGAAGATATCACTGAAATAAGAAGCAAGTTTGAGGGACAAGAATCTAGAAGGAGATTAGAACGACCAACATTCTAGAATTTAAACGAAAATTAATGCGACTAAGTGACTACTACTGAGCTGACACATTTTCGAAATCAATGACAATACCGCTTTTTCGAGTTATGCTGACTCAAGGCATACATTTAAAAGTCTTTGTCAACGAACTCCAACCACCACAACCCACAAGAACTTTCCCGGCAACTTAGGGATCTCCTTCTCCAAGAGGAACAGAATATTTTAATGAGATACATGACGACAATTTTTGCGCAATCTACAAGTCGGTAAATGAATTACGTCTGTTTGCAACAGCACGGAAAGAAAGATAATATTTTACAGCTCATTTCTCAAAACACGGGTACTTCTTAATACGTTGAATTTCGAAAAAATTGTAATCAACGGGAAATAGCGAAAGATATCAAAACCGAGTAAACAATGATTCGAATAAACTAGAGGCAAGATTATCCCATCTTTAGGCCCCGCTGACGTCATCTCTGGAAGAGTATTTACTCGCGTACGTACGTGAATCACTAAAAATGTACATTAATGTTATCGATACGTTTAGGGTGTGGAAGTATTTGCGGTTAGGTCGTTGAACTAAACAGTTTTATATTTTACGTCCATACAACACGGTCGGAAAATATATGGCATTGATTTTATTGTTCACCCTAAACGTCTGGAGATTGGAAAATACCTTACCACTCCGGGAGCATCCACTTTTGATTCCATTTTGAAGAACCCTCCCTACTATAGACGCCGTCATATCATCGGGTAGAACGCGAAGAACCACACAATTGATTGAACTGACGTAGGGAAGCGGGTGAGACGTTCAGGAGAGTAGTCAATATAAATATGCAAACAAATGAGAAGAATGGGTTGCTACAATCTTCAACCCATGTAGTATTTCATTTGTTCTTCACACTTTTCTTGTCTATCCATCATTGAAGGGAAAATCATTGGTTTTTAATGGAATATTTAAGAGAACTAGCAAATACCCGAACGTCTGAACATGAGAAGCTTAGGTTCTCGATCTCGCTTCGGGAAATCAATACATATTGTACATCTCAACTTCACACTCATCTATTTCAATTTTTACACGCAGGAAAGAGTTTGAGTCTCACAGCTTTCCATCATAGGGAAGGCTGAACATCACTTTTAATCTGATGTGATCTAAACCACCTTTTTTTAAATTTTCTTCAACGAGACGACATTTATAACACACCCAACAGGTGCTTTTTAACCTTGACCATTGTTAAATGCGTCACATACGTCATTGGTGATATCGAAGTAAATATTCAAAAATAACATCACAATACTAACATTTGCGGGAGTGCCAAGCATATTTCTCGCTTTTCGAACTCGGTTTTTACATGCATCCAAATCCAATCTGTAAATGTAACGACAATGTAAATAAAAATTTGAGTCAGAATTACGGCGCTATTTGTCCAACTGTTACAAAAATATTGAAAACACAAATTTCCCAGAGTTTTTATTATTTTCTTCCCCCTTTCCCCGTCGATTCAACTATCGAGAGATTCGCTGCAATTATATTTCCCAAGTTCTTACATTGCAATACCTAATACAGAAAACGTGAACGCCATTTTTCAAAAAAAAAAAAAAAAATAGCAAACATAGCGAACTCACCGTTTCGCTTGCAGAAGCTTTCGTTCTCTGCTTATTGTTTTCATTTCTCCATCTAAGAATTTTTCTAACGGGCTGACAAAACATTGATTAGCATTATTAATGAATTCCCTTTCAATGCTGCCCAGTCTTTGTTCGCATTGGCCGACTTTAATTAACGCACTACCTGTAAGAACGCGAAACAATAACATATTTCTATTGTCAGAGATTGGTATGGTACATTTTTATTGAGCACGCTGAGTTTCGTTATTTCTGCCGGCAATATACGCAATTAAAACTTTGATCTAGTTCTAAGTAATTGTCAGCACTGATTCTTGAAATGTAAACAGATATTGCGTACGCTTACCGTACGAAGTACCCGGGCCAAAAGCATTTCCCGCTTCGATCATATCCAATCCCAAATATTCCAGATTACTTAATCGATTGGGCTTCTTCTTGTCAATCTTCTCCAGAAGGTAGTCCTCGACTCGGTTTCCTGCGTGGGACCATAAAAAACATTATGGAGCAATATTCCCACGATGGAGGAATAGAAAACAGCAAAAACTTTTCACTCACCAGGATTTGGAATAAGGACGGCTTCTGTATTTAGGACCAATTTCTCCGTCCATGCTTTTGTAATATCCGCTCGCTCGGCTAGATTTTCAAAATGAGAATCTAATTCGGTTTTTTCGGACGTTCCTAATTTCTCTTCCGTTAACTAAATGACATAATGAGAGGATGAGCTTCCATTTTTCTGCGAAAATTTTTTTCCTATCTACCACTTACCTGCACTACTCGGCTGATTGCGATGCCAGCATCTTTCACCAGTTTTTTGACGTTAAAATCCATGACTAAGTGGGAATGACGGTTAGATGGTGAGAAACACCAGTTAATTTACTGGAACAGTGATAAGTGACAAAACAATGAGCGAAACGATGAGTGAAGCAGTGGGTGACTAATCATGGCCTGTTAATGGACTACGTTTTAATTTTCGCATAAACAAAGTCGTATCGGACTTCAAGGATATAAAAGTTAATAGAATGAGAAAGAGCGCAAATTGGGAGCGCGATACGAAACAAAGTAAATTACCTTATTATTTTTCGAGCTTTTGTCGTTCCTTATGGTTCCTCTTATATAACCGGAATGGCTGTACGCTCGTCGCGAATATTGTCGATATCGAACGAATCACATTGACTGGAGAATTACCTGATCGAATGTATGAAACGACAGGAAAATGTGAGATTTCGATTGAAAAATTTCATGACTGTGAGAAGAATAATGAACGGCACCTCTAAAAAGTGCAACTCAAACAATAGTAATACGAGCACTGCGCCACTCACTACTACCACTGAAAGGATTAAAAATTACGTAGTGTCGTACGTACGTTCGGTACGTACCTACACAAATTCAATTATTTGAAATACACACACACAAGTATGGTGTGAACGAGTTTTTTTCTTATCAGTCAATAATAAACGTTCTTATCAGCTCGTTCTTTGTAGAATGAAGAACGCATGCCGCATGGTAAATTAATTACAGAACGTAAAACGTCGAATATTGATATTTTGTTTCACTGAAACGAATCATTTTGATTTTAAAACCATTTTTTTTTATCGCATGCTGTATCCAAGTTCCCTCATTTCTTCTTAATTCAGAATGCGGAGTGAGTATTCTATCATCATTGAGACCCGAAATAGATGCTGTGATCAAGCTCTGACTAAACACGTTTTTGGTATAATTAAAATATTATGAGTATAGTGTACATTATTTGGATGAATATGTCTTTCCTATTCGTTAATGCTCTCCCATCTTGAAGCTAAATACTTTCTCCAGCATTGCGTGCGATGTTGGGCACTTTAACTGCGGTCCGGATGGGATCAATTCTTTTAGAATCATGAAAGACTGTGATAGATTCTTCATACTGTTCTTAATTTTACTCAATTTCAGTTTGCTTGAATATCAATGGAATAATGAATCTATAATTCTTGTAGGACTCATAACCTGTCATACGTCGAAGGAATGAACTTACAAACTATTTGTTATGGTTGTGATCTAGCTCGTATTCCTGATCGATTCCTAAATTGAAGCAAGCATTTGTAATCAGGTAATAGTAATTTACTCTATAGATATTTAGCTACTTTCACCCCGTAACGACGGTAAAGTTTTAGTTCAACTACCGTTCGAATTATAGAATTCAACAAGTACTTCAGTGTCCACAGTTTAGCTCTATGACCATGTAAATAATAAAATATAGTATTATACTATTATATTATGATGACGATGGATGGGGAAAATAATCTCTGGTTTCGAGTCTGCAATGTTGTTTGGGGACATGCTTTGAAATGTTGGGGTCGGAACCATTTGCTGGAACCGGAACCAGAATCGATTCAAACCGCCAAAATTTTCTTGAAACCAGAGCTGATAGGATCAGTTGAAAAAATCTTGGCAGCGAAACCGTTTCAGTCATAAGGTTCCGATTCTTACTTTTCTTAAGAACTTGTTTTGTTCTTTTTGTGTCCCCTCATAATTCAATATTACAATTGATAATCAGTAATCATGATTTTGAAGTAAAATGACGTGATCTTCATCACCCCTGTAGAGAGAATAATCAGGCATGGGGAAAATTTTCATGGGCCCCCTCTCCTTCCAATTCATTTCTTTTTCTATTTTCAAACGGGAAAACGTTATGAGTATACGTTTAAAACCAAAATTTTTTATTTCATATCGGGCCTTCCAGAAAGTCCGGACCCGGGGCATTTTGTCCCCTGTGCCACCACCTCTCATCGAGGCTGATCTTCATATCCAGGGCTAAGAACCGTAACGAGAATTGGCTATGAAACTGGCATTCTCGATTTCAAGAACTGGATTTGGAAACTTTCATTGAAAAATAATGACGGTTTTAATTTTAAAACTACCAACCAATACGGGAACTGGTGTTGACGGAACCTTAAAAGAACTGCTACTCTTGATTTGCCTTGGGAACCGAGATTAGCCGTTTTGAGCTCTGTTTATAAACAGCAATCTGGTTGTCGACTCCCCCCCCCCTCCACCGATTTAAATCTTCAAGTAATATAATGATTGATTATTCAACATGTATTGGTGTAAACTTAATGTTGCGACGAATATTTAATTTGACAAAGTTGGAAAAAAATCTGTGGGTCTTCACATCGAGAGCGATAACAGCACCGGCAAAGAATCGACAATGTCTCATCAATTCTCTTACCCCTCCCTTTGTTTTTGAGTCAAAATTTCAACAGGTTCCTCTTCTTTATATTGCTTAAGATGAGTCATCTTCCCTTTATGCTCTCCAATAGAAATTTGGGTCAGCCATCGCTCCTCCCCCCCTCCCTCTCTCTCCCAGTCAAAATATCACTAAGTCATTTGATGACGTCATACCCTTTTCCTACTCAAGGGTTTCCCCTTTGCTCGACAGTTGAAATTTTCCCATGGTTTTTTTCAATAATTTGCGCGCCATGCTAGGAGCGTTGATGTTCGCATCTTTTCAGATACAAAAATTCGTCGTGTGAAAGTTTTGTTTTCAAGTAAGTACTTTAAACATAGTAATTCTGTTAGAAAATCTCAGTATGACTAGGAAAACCTTTCTTCAAGACCGAACTTCTTTTATTTTCATAAAAGCAAGAAAGAAAGCTCTTACCTTGTGTTCATCTCCCTCCTCATCCCCTTTTTGTCTAGATCCACCCTCACTAAAAAGTAAAAGCCCGCAAGATAACCGGTCAAATTGATAACAGTCAAATTTGGAGAAATCGTCGAAGAGAAATGAGCAATCTAATTTGGAAAACTCTTGAGAATTTTCCGAGATCTCGATAGAACCGTGAGAGGAGAGAAGTGGTTGATGATTTACTAAATTATTAGGTATTGTAAGGTCTTAACGGATGATTAGAAAATTTTCTGTTTACTTTGTTCGAGTTGATGGACGAGAGATTGAATTTTTATTATGAAGTGTTTTCGCGCCTACTCTAAATATTATCTCGATACAAAGCATTAAAGTGGACGTCTCATCATAGACCACTAGCCTGCTACTAAATGAAAACGAGATACCGAACTCACGGAAAATCGATTTTTATTTCAGCGAGAAACTTCCAACGAGCTACCCGCAGTATACACGTTGCCTGCAGGCAATTCATGCAATGACTGGTATTTTTACCTCGTCATTATATGAAATTCCTACTATAGAGTGGGGAAGGTGTGAAACGAACCGAGGGATTGTTCTTTGACGATGACGGTGAATACAAAGCGAAATACGAGTTGTGTAAGAACGTTCGTTCACTCGCTTGTCGTGCATAAATAATATTTCTGTTTTGCCGTACCCGAGTTGAAATTTCTATTGCGTTGTTCAGAAATCTATATTGTAAACGTCGCGATGGAGGAAGATATATGCTCGTTAAATAACATGAGAGTGAAATTCCACGAGAAATTGAAGAGCCTATCTACGAATCCGAACTGTGCTCTACTAAGTAGAGAAAAGTACAACCGCCTTGTTCGCGATGTGAAGAATGTCGAACTTTTAGGCAAAAAGAAACCAGCAGATTTTTGGCTGATGCGCCATTACGCTGTGTTGTCCGCGGACGGCGGCGTCGATAAATTAATTCATCCGGTTTCGTCGGCGCACGGAATTGTGAAGTATTACGTTCATGTAGACGACTTATTCGACGTTTTGTATCAAACCCATATTAGCGTTAATCACGGAGGTCGTGATAAAATGCTAAACGATTTGAACAAACGTTACAAAAATGTTACTCAAAGTCATGTCATGTGCTTTCTGCAGTGCTGCGAGTCATGCGGTCAGAAGCGAAACGCTGTAAAAAAGAACGCCTGCGCCAAGCCAGCCTTATTCAAAAATTCCATCACTCGTTGCCAGATTCATATCATCGACTTTCAACAGTTACCAGATGGTGAGTACAAATTTGTATTCGTCTACCAAGACTGCCCTTCCGAGTTCATTGTTTTGCGTCCTTTAACCTCAAATTCGGCTGAAGAGGTCGCGGATAATCTGCTAGACGTGTTCTCCTTACTCGGCGTTCCGTGCGTCCTTCAATCAGATTACGGGCATGATTTCTGCAAATCTGTGATAGATAGAATGAAGGAGGTATGGCCAGATTTGTACGTGGTGTCTGGCGAATTATTCAAAAGTGAATCTGAAGGTGGTATTTTGCAAATCGGCGATGATATAAGAAATTTGATCTCAACATGGATGGCTGAAAATGTGACCACACAATGGAGCAAGGGTCTAAGATTTGTTCAGTTTATTAGAAATGGAACCATTCATCCCAGCAATCAGAAGAGTCCTTACGAAGCCATGTTCCCGGGTAGATCTCAAATAGGCCTCCTTAATCTAGCGTTACCTCAACATTTACTGGACACGTTGTACACAGAAGAGGAGCTAATCAAGTCAACAGAGAGTATGACTGATGTGGAAGACACAAAAATTTTCTTGCCAGAAAGTACCCTCGATTTTGTTTTATCAGAATAATAACATTATTGGAGTGTTTTATTGAGACTATAATGTTGCTCTACAGCTGCAGATAGTTAGTAAACTTAGAAAAGCAAATACCTGTACAAGGAAAAATGTGAACAAGATCAGCATAACGGTAAGAAGCGAAGTATTCAGTGTAATTGAACTAAGTATCATCAATTGTATAAATTAAATTGGTTTTACGTACACGTCATTTTAGTCATTTTGAAGCATAACTTGGCTACTAAATTTCGACGGCATGTACTGTAATCGATATTCTATTTATTTCTGTGTTTTACTGTTACCCGAAAATTTCTGTAATGACATAACGAATAAAATCGTTGTTTATTTCAGTTCTGCGAGTCGTTTTCACTTTTATCCTTCTTATTGCCACATGGTACCGTAAATTTTCCTTTACTTAGTAAAACTGTATTTATCCTGACTGAGGTGTATTAATATTCAGAGTACAGGGAAAGTCGGTCAGCAAAATAACAATATATGTAAGTTACTATTGGTCAGCATTTGATCAGTCTTCTGAGATTTAACGAGGAGCACGTTACAATTCATGTTTGTATCAAGAAATTCATATGAATAATTTCTCTTGTTGTTTTTTGTTCAACAAGTGGAGTAGAAGCCATTGGTCAAAATGATACTGTTTTTTTTTTTCCTTTTCTGGTACCGGGACTTATGAAGAACAAAATCTCACATAGAAGATTCTTTTATCTACAATAAATATGATAATGAATATTTCTAATGATTATAGTAGGCCATCAGAACCAGCATCCATCTTCCCTGGAATTCACCTTTCTAGGTATGAGCCCAAAATTAATGTCTAGCCTATTACTTCCTTCATTTTTTATCCTTATCAGATTTTGAGGAAACGAATATTGCTCTCAGAAAAACAACGATTTCGTCGTTCTCGTTCCTATTTCTTGTGATTTTAGACTAGTAACAAGTTTCATCTTTTTTCGATACCTATACCAATACCTAACCTGATAATGATTTGAAGTCGTTATTGAATTGAACCAATTATGATTTACCTTTCTTCCAGATTCCGATTAAACGAGATGGGAGTTTATGGATTAACGTCCTACGTTGCGCAGCACGCGTTCGACTGTTTCATCGATCACAAATTACACGACTGCTTAGTTTTAGTCGATGGTAATTCAGCCGCATCGCTCATTTACAGCAACTTGACCAAATCTAATCACGCTTTTGGTGGCGATTATGACAAATACGCTCAAAGCACATCCGAATTTGTCGAACTTCTTGCTAGATGTCACGTGCGCCCAGTATTTATATTCGATGGTGGTTACGAGTCAAGAAAGGTAAAGACGATCATCGAACGCATCAAGATGAATATTGTCATCTGTGGTCAATACAAGCACAAGTACAGAGAAAGTAGATCCTTTCCTCTGTTGTTGAGGGATGTTTTTAAGCTCATCTTGCAGGAACTCGACGTTCCGATTGTGCAATGCGATTTCGAAGCAGACCACGAGATTGTTACCTTAGCTAAAATGCTCAGATGTCCGGTCATTAGTTCGGATTCAGACTTCTACATTAGTGACATTCGATACATACCGTTCACTAGCATTGAATTTAGGACGGTGAGATTTAATAAGAAGTCTGGGAAACGACGCTATTATCTGCCTTGTAGAATATTCGACGCCGATACATTTTTGAGGCGGTTTGGCGGATTGGAGAACAAGTCCACATTGCCATTATTATCGTGCGCATTAGGAAACGATTACGTGCCAACGAACGTGTTCAAAAATTTCTTGAATATGGATCATATGACGAAATTTGACGATCGTCTTAAAAGAATTGTAAAATGGTTGAGAACAGTCGGATCGGTGGATAAAGCTATAGATCAGGTACGCTGAAGTACCTAATGATAATAATTTGTTGTATATGTAGAAGAAAAATAAGAACGTCTTGATGCAATGTGATCCTTGGTTGAGTTAATCGGGAAATTTTGAAAAGTTCTCCAGACTACTTTCATAAACACTCTTCGCCTTGATTTTAGCTGTAAAATTTCGTCCTGTTTCTTTGGTTTATGAATATCACTCTTTTCTATTGATAATGTTTTGTTCCCCTCCCTCTCAAGTTGTTTGACTTTTTAAATATAATCTGAGCACCATGAAGAACATGATAATTGAAAGGTATAGGAGAAGGATGGGAATTGCCCAAACAAAACGAGCTGGTCAATTGAATTTTCTACCCTCCTCAGAAGAACTCATTTTTTCAGCTCGTTTTGTTTCAGGATATTCCCTCTGCTGATAGTTGATGAAACTTTCAAATAACGTATTTTGCCAATTTTTGTTTTTTTTTCTCTTTGGAGCTTATCTGTGGGATCGGTTCCTGATTTAAAAGATAACTTGATACAATCGAAAATGAGCTATAGTTGAATACAGATTTAAAATTCACTTCTATAATTATATACCTAACTGTTATCTGTTTCATATTTTTAGATGACTTCAACCCTCGTTCGACACCATCACAACATACAGAACAGTATCAAACGATTAACGTTGGAGTTTGATCGTACTCACAGCCCTCTCCTCTCCCACCTTCCTGTTGAACTAACTCAGAAAGCGAACTTGGAAGAAAACCTGAGTAAGTTGTCCCTAGGAGATTTGGAAATCAATCCAGAGACTGAAGACAGAACCTTTCCTCCACTTGAAGATAGTATAGATCAAGTTGCGGATGATTCAATGAGCTTGTCATTCATTAAACATGATGATGAACTAGATAATACTATTTACTGCAACAGCGAAGATGACGGAATTGTAGAACTTGATGAGGAGGAATACGAATTATCCTGCCCCGACTCCGAACCAGAAACCAATGAATTCAGTAATAATTTTGACGACAGTAGGAAACCATTTCAAAATAGGAGGTCTAATTTCATAGACTCCTCCGATTCCACTAGTACTGAGAGAAATCAGTACTCGGAAGCTCACCTAGATCTCGAAATACCTCCTTGGCTATCTGAGAAATTTCGACGTGCTCTCATTTCGCCAACTGTTATGAACATACTAACGTTTCAGAAAATTTTTGTTTTATCTCAAAGCGAAGATTATTTCTGTCGTCCCTCGCACGAACTTTGTTTACCTGTTTTACAACTGGTAGCAGGTATTATTCTGAACGAATCTACTAACGTGCAGTGTCACGCACGTTCTAAAAGTATACATATTGGTGTCTACAATATCGTTCCGACCATCGACATTCCCTCCTACGGACCAGTTCCAAGTTTGAGGAACATACCTGATTTGGATGAGAAACAACGACAGCGTATCATTCTCGAAGGGTTGGATATACCAAAGAGCGTAGATTTGAGTCGATTTCCCGAAGAGTGGCGATTATACGTGATTACTTTGGTGTATTGGAAACAGAATTGCGCTCAGTGCTCAGTGAATAGCAGTCATATTCGAACGTTATTTGTGTGTTTAATTTATCTGAGCATTATTGATGAAAAAATCGGATTCGCTCGATCGAATAATGATCTGAAAAGCTTACGTAAGAGTTCGAAAAAACAATCGAATGATAATGACGCAGGTAATAATGCTGAGCAGAACCCTCCGGAGAATGAAGACTCGTCGGATTCTGCCGAATTTTCTTTTTATTATAAAACTTCCTATCGCGAGTATTTAGAACAAATACCGGAAAATGATTGTTTTCAAGCTACAAATACGTTGCTACAATACCATCGTATTGACGAGAATCTTCTCAAGAATAGAAAACAGTTCAATACCAAAACTGTCCATGCTTTTGCTCAACTACAACATTGTATGCAGAATATTATGTTACTTAATTCCGTCCTTGATTTCCCGTTTGTTCAATACAAACCTCATCGCTTGTTCTCTGGTACATTTGTGTATAATTTTTACTCAGAACTGCATAGTAGAAAATTAGCCGACGGATATATTACGAGGACTCTGTTAGCTAAAGCAAACAGTTTAATAGCGTTATATCGTTTTTTAATTAATTCTTGGGAAGTTTGTATTTCATTGAAAGAAGAACGACCTGCTATGAAGAAGAGAAAATCAAAAAAGAAAAGAAACTCCGTTAAGGGTAGTGAGACCGATGAAGTTTTGCGCTCTAATGTTGTCGACGAAGGTTACGATGATCCTGATAATATTTTTTCAATGTTACCAGAAGAATAGTTGTGGAGAAGGAATTGGGACATTGTTCTTCCGTTTAATTCTTATATTTTTTCTCCTCTCTCTTTGTAAGAATTTTTTTGTATTAATAAACTTGTATTGCTGTGATAATTAGACGATAAAAATTATTACAAATTTATTCCGTGCACTTTTTCTAGTTTTAAGCGACATCTCAGTACCATATTCGTGTATTTGATCCATTTGTTGTCTAAACATTTCTTCATCTCTAGTAATTCTGGTTCTACGCTGAATTTGAATTTTTCTAGATACATCAGTGAGCACAAGAGTTCTATAAGGCTGTCATTGAATTATTAAAATCAATAAAATCGCGGTAAATTACTTACCTATGAGAAGGAAGTAGTTTTCAATTTTCGATATTTCCGCCAAAATCGCCGTCGACTCTCCAAGCATACTTTTTAAAATGATCAAATCAGTTTCATTCTTGTAGTTGAAATCGTCCAAACTGAAATGTATCAAATTTTTATTTTTATTTAAACATTATTGATCTATATCGCCGTCGTCATAAGTATGTACGTTTTCAATTTCATACGTCATGTACTCCTTGTCAATATGTGTTCTGAGGTTTAAAAGTCGATCGTACAACATTTGCTTCAAAACTACCGACAGACGCATTAAACGTATTCCGCTTTGTTCTATAATTTCCAAAATCACTTTATCTGAATTGATGCGGAACATGGACACAGATTCTTCGGCGACGACTCTAAACTGCATGTCGTTTATTATGCTGTTGAAGCTATAAAATTTCCAAGAAAAAATTGCTTGAAAAAAACGAGTGGCCCCTTGTGACCTTAATGCAAAATTCTCAATCTTACGACTTGAAGCCGATATCGTAGGGGTCCATGTCCGCAAATCTCACAACATGATTTTCTATGTGTTCGTCGACGTCAGTTTTCCATAAAGATTCATATTTGCACCACTTGCATGCGTACATCAGTACTTTTTCCAATTTTCTATCGATTTCTATTATCAACAATATGTTGATTATCACAATATTCTCAATAAACGCGGGAGATGTCTCAAATCGGAGATTTATGATTGGTAGTTAAAAACTCACCCGTGTTGATTTGTTGTTGGGATTCGTTCATATCGTCATCTGCAAATAATTCCTCCGAATATGTCTTATCCGAATTACCTTTCAACATTTTGAATTCGTTAAAAAGTCGAGGAATGAGTTTAATTAAGACGAACAGGTTTACTTTCAACGTGTAAAAGAATATCTTGACGTCTAGAAGTTTTGGCTTGAATACGATCTGCAAAAATTCATTAAACCTGAATTCAAAACACATGCACCTACTTTCCTATTTTTCCAACTCCTTAATTACTGTTATGATGTTGACTTTTGTCTCATATTTTTATGAAACGTACTTCTTTATCTTCTATCTCTGCTGATAGTTCAATTGTCATTGGGGTTATGTCTGTGTACGGATTCGAAGAGATATTGTGTAAAACAGTTTTTATTGTATTTTTCAAGCAACATTCGAGGGCGCGTAGTAAAAGTTGATCCAACTTTCTAATATAACGATCCCAAATTTTTTTTATCTGTATAATTTGGAGAAGAGTGGAATCAGAATTACCGATAGTTGAAATTATTTGCTGTGTGTCAATGTGTTGATTAAATTTACTTTCAATATATGACAGCCAAAACTGTCAAATACAAGCTGGATGCAGTTCACCAATTGATTATAGTGCGTCACCAATTTTTTGAAAGATAGAAACCTGGAAAAAGGGTTGGAATCATTATATTGATTAATGATTTCAATTTCAAGAATTGTTTTCACTATCACAAATTTAATAATAGGCCTGAATAATATTATTAATATTACTCTTTTTAATGAAAAAAAAAAAAAAAAAATAGATAAGTATTTATTTTTCAGAAAACAACGTCTTTCATCAATTTATTAGGTATTTAAATAAAAAACTTTCTTATATAATGCCAAGAAAAAAATGTTTTCAAAGATATTTTATAAAAAATATGTATTGATGATATCAAATTTATTGTCAATTTCGATTTTTATATTGAATATTGTAATTCCAAAATTGAAGTTAAAAACTAAAAAGTACTGATGTTGATCTTGGTAACAATCTTACTCTCTGTCTCATAGGACGTCATGACCGGAAAGGGAGCGTCCCTCCAACCATGAACCAGTTGGCAAAATTCGGTCGGCAAGTTCTTCTCTCGTCTCCCCCTCCCTCCTCTGATGAAACGCCTTTCTCTCACTTTTTCTTTATTTTTAATTGATGTTGTAAAGTTCACAGGATTTTAATTTTGTAGAATCTCAACTTTTCAGTACTTCTCACTCAAAAAAGTTCCGAAAGTGAACATTATCGGACTTTTTGATGTATATTTTTTTATAGCGTTCTTTGCTCCTGAAATGTTCTTGATGTTTATTTAAAATCTCAAGAACTTACCGAGATTTTTGAAATTCCTCTTTTATTTCCGACAATTTGGTTTTAGTGAATTTCACCAATTTTAGACAGCATATTTGTTTGCAGGTATCAATGAACATTTTGTTTTGAGTTTTGTAGTGTTGAACTAGGGTTTCTACCTGGAGAAAGAAGAAAGCTATACGTCAAAAAAATTCCACAGTACGAAAAGATATAGCCACGAACTTGAGAAAGATTCGGCCTCCGAATCAAAATTCGCGGCAACTGCTCATAAATATGGAAAAAAATCATTGTGCGAGAGAGTAACAAATTGTACTCGAGTAGATACTCACGTATTTAACCTGTTTTATATAATCTAGAGCGACTTTATTTGATGTCTCACTGTCCCAAAATAAAGAATGGTGAGCCGGACTGATGATTTCATCGATTCTCTTCATAAATGGGTAAAATAAGGAATATTCGTCTGGGCTGAGAGCTGAGTTTAAAACAAGCATAGATATTGGTATTATTGATGCAAGAGTTGATAATAAAATGGAAATAGGTGAAATAGGTTTGAGATGATATCGTTTATACTTGCGATGATTCTGTTATACGTCATTATTAGATCTTTGACGTTTCCAAATAGGTTCAAAATTTGTCGACTAGAGCTTAATAATTTTTCTACTGTAGGAGTCGGAATAAAACCAAACTGAACCCAAGTATTTCCTTCATCGATCACTCTCAGAAGTTTCCTGAAATTAAGTATGCGGATCGGGAAAGATGTCAGTTGAACAGTGAAAAACCAAAAAATGGGTACGGTTTTAAAAATAGAACTAAAATGTTCTTCTGATCAGTTTTAACCATAACTCTGAGCTTAAGAGTTTTTTTGGCTTCATGGTCAAAAATTTGTTCAAACGTATGAAAGAGGACGAAGGGGCCCAGTAAAACCCTCCCGAGCTTTAAATGGGAACAATGTTTACCGGAGAGTGGAATTCATCAGTACCCCCGTATCTGTTTTTCAAGACAACAATTTCTGAAAACTTCGACGTTGATTTGTGACTTGTAACTAACCTGTCAATATTTATTTCCAACAGGCCAGATTTTTGGAAACTGTTTGTGATTAATGGTCGCTTCAAACGTAATAAAAATGTGTTCGATATTTTTTCATTCCATTCTTTGTACTGAACTATTAAAATTTTATTTATTTCAGTAACGACCCTCTTATAGCTGGACTGATAATCTTGAACTTTCGCGACAATGTTTTCTTTCAACCAATCGCAAGGATCTATCAACTGAAATCCATCAAAATTACTTTTATTATTAATTTTGTAACGCTGAAACTTGACGCGTAAATCTTTTGTTTTCTGCATTAATTATGTTAATGAAAATTCTAAAATCCTAATCAAGTTCCCAGACCTGTGTCGTATACTAGGGGGATAGGATGACAAAATACCTTCAGATTTCATTTATTGATTCATTCCCTCCTATCTTGCAACGGAAAAAAGAAGTCTTTCTTCCGAGCAAAAATCCAACACTCGTGGTACCATTCGACTTTCGTTTCCCCGAAAATTTTCCTGGCTATACCACGGTTCCAAACTTTCCCTTCCACCGTCAGGATTTATAATTCCGACTAACAATTTGAAACGATTGATTTAAATTTTATTCAGTCAATTGAGATATGACTCAGTCGCCGCATGGGATCTTTTCGCTTGTAAGTACCTAAATGACTAGAAACATCAGCTCACTGATATACTCACTTCGTACAAAAACTGAAGTCTCTGTTTCTTGACGAATAAGGAAATTATCATATTTTTAGTCTCGCAAGAATTTTTCGCGAGAATTTTCACTCTCTCGGTAAGTAAATGATTTTCAATGTCCTCAATCTCCTCGAGAAACTTTTCGATTACCTGTGCCAAATAGATAAAAAAAAAAAGAAAGTAGGTAGATACAGAGATTTTAGTTTTAGATGACAAAAACATCAATTAAGAAAAGAGGCGGTGAAAACTTGCGGGTCGAAATGATACGAGAGTATAGACGAAAGGACGGCTTCCTAAACGAAGTTAAACCTAACGAAGTTGAACGAGGAATGCAAAGAACTTGTCCTGTGGATCGAATTGGCCTCGAAGTGGAGATTTTTCCAAGTACCCTATTATCATAAATAACTCGGGGGTGGACATTTTCCCAAGTCCCTTCGCCAGACTGTTGCAGAGGGACTGTTGTGAACTTCTTCGAAATGAACGAATACCTCACATAACGTGTGACGTGCAGATAACAACTGTAATGATTGAACTCATGCATCAGAGAAACGATAAAACATGGAAGTTATCGATACTTCGATAACTTCGATACTTCTTATCAATCACCATCGATCGATCTTTCTTATCACTTAATTCTTACTTACTACACAGACGATGCCTTTTTCCAAGTCCCAAGTCCACCGGACACCACACGGCGTACGGCAAATTTTTCAGAAAATCCCCCCATAGATAAAACAGGTCTCCTGTCGAAATAAAAATTGCAACAAATCGCGATCGTAAAATGGTTAAAGAATTTTTTTTAGAGTTTCTTCAGGGCCCCGGGCCCGCACATTTTTTATTACATGCTTCGCGCGCGCTACATACGCTCATGTCGTAGATTTACGAATATTGCATGGAAATTATGATCAACTTTGCTTGAAAAAAATTTTGGGGGCCCGCACATGCCTAAATCAGGCCCTGAGTTTCTCCCTCAAAGAGAAAATCGATTGGTAAATCAGTACTTATACATCGAAATAAGAAGGATTTTTGTTCGTCATTGTTTTTCAAAGATGCCAAAAGTAGGCTACAAATGATGACTAGTTTCTTCTCATTTGCTACAAATTGAAATGGATGCACACATTCACCTGAATCGACTTTTCTTCATAAATACTCTTTATTGGCGACCATTTGGAATACTGATACACACTTCTGAGCACATCGATTCCATCCTCAATGGTTCTTACAAATGAAAACGCAGTCTCTATTAATCCCTTTAAGTTAACTTCAATATTCTTCATTTTCTCTTGAAATCTGTATAAACCAAATGTTAGAAGGATTAAGGTATAGTGCAAATGGAATATTTAGGCCCTACTCATTTTCCTTGAATTATTCTCGAAAATAAAATAACTACTTAAGTTCATCATAAGAGCTGTTCTATGAATACTATTTCACAATTTTTAAAAAATTGGAAATCGTGAGTTGGACGAGCGTTCGTTAATTCTCAAAACGTACCTGCTCAATATTATTATTGCAATAATTTCAATGGACAAAATACACAAAGTGATGTAATAATTAATCGATTGTTTGAATTGAAGTTTTCGAATAACAAACCTATAATTATTGATGCATGAAATATCTTTCTGAGAACGAAAAATATGTATTTGCATGGCTTCAATTTCCTTCAGAGCATTAGAAAAGTCTTGCGTTGTTTGTAAAATATTGTTTTCTATTTCAAGAAAGTAATCTTGTTTGGTCTTCTGAACCTTTTCATCTCTTCGTCTGAAAATTTTATATTCAACTCTTCAATATTTACTCCCATCTTTCTTACATTAGGTATAAATAAGAGTGCTCTCGACAGCCAATAAACCAATATGATGAGAGAGCATTGATACAAAAAATGAAAAATTTAAAATCTCTTGCTTCGCCTTATCAGTTCAAATGATAGTCTTTTAATACCAAAACACCCGTGTTTAAATATCGGCTACTTCTCTCTCGTAGGTAGGCCACAAGTTGTCTGCGACTTAGGTATTTTTTTTTTCGCAAAAATGATCTAATTTCAACTGACTTTACAGGCTCAAAATATAATTTATCGATCAAAATTTTTGGCTGTTGACGAGGCACATGGTAATTTTAGGAGAATGGAAAAAATCTTTAAATTTTATAGGCCTACTCTTACCTATAGAATATATTTATCAGACCACAAATTTCTAATAAATCCGTACACCTTTCGACAAAATTATCCACTTGTTTGGAAACACTCTGCAATTGTTCTTCTGTAAAAATCTTCTCATGAGGACAGTTTCTGTTAAACTATAGAAACGATAAATAATTTCCTGTTCCACCTCATAAGGAGCATTATACCATTTAATACAGGACTTTGAAGCTCACCTTTTCGAGAGCTTTTTTGTATTCAGAGCACACCGTAATTGATTGATGAATCGCTTTCATAGAATCTTCGGTTCGTCCCTGAAAAATATCTTGAACTTTGACGCCACGTTTACAAATACTTATAATCTGTTGACTCATACTATCCAGCAACGTATTTGAATTTTCGCTGAGGGGAATAAAATGAAGACATTTGAATTCCCATCAATGTTGGATGTTTCGATTTTCTCTGTGGACTCTTCTTAATTATATAGTATGCACTCACTCTGATTTGAAATATTCTGATTCGGAAATTATACCATTGATTTGCAAAATTAATTCCGGAATTGCTGATGATAAATTTTCGAGTGTTGTTTGATTCAAGGTTTCAGACGATTGTTTCAGCTTCTTTAAGAATATAACGTTTGACTGAGCCGTGGAAATCTTTTCCTGTGCATACGACAATTACAGCAGAGGTTCGAAAAATTTTTTAGTAGTAGGATGGTGGACGTAACTTAAACAAAGGTACCATACTCAAGAACAAAAAATACTACCATTCCTTTTACCATGGCAGCGAAAAACCCGCTGATCCGTCAAGTCCGAAAATCACCTACCTTCTTTCCTAAAAACATTAATCGAGGACCTCCCCTCCCTCTCTCTTTGCCGAAACTCTCCGCATGTATATAGCTCGAGAGTCAAAATTTTTATCATACATGGAAATCAATATTTTTCGAAATCCTCTCTTTTGGTACCTATATAGCTCTATTTTTTATGTACAGCTCAAAAAAAAGAAATTCTTGTAGTTCCTTCCCCCTCTTGTATTCATAACTCATAGATCAAAATTATTTTGTAAGTTGCTCTCCTTATAATCATGTGTAGTTGGAGAGGTAGAGATTTTTCGTACCTTCCTCCTCAAGTAGTTGAAATTTTCCAAAGTTTTACTCTTTATGACTTATGTACATAATCTCGGTTGGTAAAATCTCTACAGATTACAAATGTCCTACATTACAGAATACTCGATCCAACCTCAATATAGGCCTACCGTAAATTTAAAGAAGATCTTTACAGAAACGCATTAGTTCAAAGTTTATACTTATTTGTAACTGCGGTTTCGCGATTAAAGTACAATCGCATCATCAGACAGACGGAACAGGAATAGTTCGAAATTAATGTAACGAACGGAAGAAGAATAAAACGACTCGTACTGACTATGAGTCAGGCGAGTGCGTGTACATCCGTGTAAGAAGATTAGAAGTGGTGTATTGTACATCGTTTACCAATTTAAAATTACGATTATTGTTAGGTAAAATTATTTCGATTTCCTCCAACATATCTAAAGTTGTGCTCATGTTTCCATCCTCCAGTTATTGATAATGAGACTAAAAATACTATTTCTTCCCTCCGTCGTAAAATAAAAGACAATAACCTTGTTATTGCTAAAGCCGATAAAAGCAATACCGTTGTAGTTCTTGACAATTCAGATTATGTCAGAAAAGTGGAAGACTTCCTCAAATGTAATGGCGCCTCTATAGATGATAAATTCAAAATCGCTACCTATCGTTCCGATATAAAAAGTCTTATTGAAACTTCTAAAAATATCATACCCGGTGGTTATACTTGTAAATATCTTATTGATAGTTCAATGAACCCCTCTGTACCACAACTTTACGGGCAGATAAAATTGCACAAACCCAATGAGCCTATCCGTCCTGTGATCTCATACTTTACTAGTCCTGCCTATAAACTAGGACAATATTTGGTTAATTGGTTCAAAAATAACGCTACAAATTACCAGCCTAAATATACTCTAGAAAACTCTGCTGACCTTATACAGCGCCTTCAGCCGCCTGAGGCCCTTCCTCCTAATTGCTACCTCATATCATTTGATGTTACCAGCATGTTTACCAATATACCTAAAAAACCTTCTTTAAAGCTCATTGAGAAAATCCTAACAGAATCCAATCTTGAATATGCTATTGTCACAGAATTTATGAAACTCCTCGACATATGTCTCGAACATAATTTTTGCAATTTCAGGGGCCATACTTACGGTTTCTCTGATGGGCTACAAATGGGAGCCCCTCTTAGCTCACTTATATCTAATGTTTACATGGATGCTCTTGAAAACAATCTATTTAATAACTCCCCGTACATGCATGACGTAGTTTTTTGGGGTCGCTACTTCGACGACATTTTCTGTGTCTACAACGGGTGTGAATCTTCACGCGATTCCCTCCTCCTCACCCTCAACTCCTATCACCCCAATATTAAATTTACGTTAGAGCTTGGGGTTAGAGTATAAATTTCCTTGATCTCAAGATTACCATTAAAAGCAAAAATAATAGACATACCCTAAACGATAACTTTGATTTTGATATATTTCGGAAACCTACTACCACAGACTCTACCATTAACCAGTGCTCCTTCCACCCCCATGCTCATAAGAGAGCAGCCTACCTATCTATAATACACCGGGCGCTCACTGTGCCACTCATAGTGAATACAACCTTAGTAAAGAAATTAACACGATTAAACATAAAATTAATAACATACTTATTGACGTTGATAAAGTAATTAAAAAGAAACTCCATACCGATAGCCTAAAACGTACTTCTTCACTACTTGCTATCAATCCCATCCAAGATAATACTTGGTGGCTTAAAGTACCATTTATTGGTAACTCCTCTTATAAAATATCTCGCGTTCTTCGCCATATAGGCTACCGCCCTGCGTTTTATACATTATACAGTCTCCGTAGGCTCTCTCAATTAAAAGACCCTACCCCTATAATGATGAAAAGTGGTGTCTATCGTCTTAGTTGTGGGGAGTGCAAAACTATCTATGTAGGCCAGACTGCTAGGTTTCTCCTCACGAGGGTCAAGAAGCATGACAGCGCTTGGAAAGCTCGTCTAAAATTCTTAAATAATCCTAATACCGGTAAAAATAGTGCTTTCGCTGATCACGTAACTGATTCAGGCCATATTTATAATAGCGATAAACACGTCGAATTATTATACACGAATGTAACAAGAGCAGAACTTTAGATATGTTGGAGGAAATCGAAATAATTTTACATAGGTAACAATAATCGTAATTTTAAATTGGTAAACGATGTACAATACACCACTTCTAATCTATCTTACACGGATGTACACGCACTCGCCTGACTCATAGTCAGTACGAGTCGTTTTATTCTTCTTCCGTTCGTTACATCAATTCCGAATTATTCCTGTTCCGGATGCAATTGTACTTTAATCGCGAAACTGCGGTCACAAATATAAACTTTGAACTAATGCGTTTCTGTAAAGATCTTCTTTAATTTAGTGATGAATCGCAACGATTTTCTAAACTTCATCAATATACCGTCTACCATCACCTCAATACTAAATAACAACAGCGGAAATGAATTCAATTTTAACATACTTAATTACGCCCTACCCAATTCTACGACTTCCATGTGAACAAAAACTCTTTTTTTCGGAAGAAGATGAGTATGTACTTTTTTTTTATCATTATAAGTACTACTACCGGTGGCTCTACCTTCTGCATTCCACCCGTATAAACACAGTCTGTACCTCCGAGCAAATAGGCGCTGTAGTTCAAATGCTCGTTAAAATAAAATAAAAAATACCTCATTCAAGAAAGGCTGAAAACATGCCTCAAGATTCTCGATTTAATTTAAAGAGAGGATTATTATAGTCATACCAATCAAGTTTTTTGAACTACTTACTTCCAATTTGTTCTTTAGATCCGTCAATAAATGAATGTAAGCAGAGTGGTACTCTTCCAAAATTTTGCACATCAAAAGCGTTTCCCTTTTACTATTTAATTTTTTTTGGACGCATAGCAAATTACTCACTGGGGTAGAGAAAAAAAATAATTACATTAGAACTACCTACAATCTTTTACAATTGATTTTTAGCCTATAGTTCAAAACTTACATTTGTATTCCCAAAATTCAATCATGATGAGTGGACTGAATTCATTGATGTTCTTGTAATCAAAATCGTCGTCAAATATTACGTCACTCAATTGGTTGCACCAACTCACGACCATTCCTATAATAAATTAATGGATGTGTCTATTTGCAGGTACTGTCTACGCGTAAAATGCTATTTGCAAGTGCTGTACCTACGCGTAAGAAGCTATTTGCAGGTACTGGTTCATTTCGACAAATTACGAGCTTACATGAAATGTTGAATATGAAAATATTAAATAATTGATAAAATTAGTTTACATTGGCAAAATTCCAAAATAAAACATCACACTTATACAGAATTTATATCTTCCTCCTACTCCGTGGAGTGGGTAGAGAGGGGGGGCGACTTCATCTTCTTTTCGGCTAACGTTTTTTTGGTGGCTGTATTGCAGGCTGAAGCGTGCTCTTGTGTTTTTCTGCTCTTTGGTCGGTGTGACTTATTGAAAGAGCATATATGGGTCGCTGCACGCTTTGATCCACCATGAGCTTTGACTTTTTTTTGGAATTCCAAGTGGAAGGAGCTTCATTTGCGTTGCTTTTCAGGCTTTGTAACAACGTCTTCTGTCGACCGACTTGATGAATCTTTCAATAATGTTCTTGGAGGAGACTTTGCCTCAACTTCTAATTTGAGGAGTGAAAAAAGACTATCTATACACAAATTCGACCTAATAACGCTTTCAGTGTCTACCAATGCATGAAGATAAGTCTTAAATTGCTCAATTCCGTGGTCTGAGACAAGGTTTGCGATGTTCCTCAGGGCAGTAGGCAAGACTATATTGTATTTGCCTCTTTTACTGAAAATTTCATATTTTTCTAAAAAAAATGATGGTAAGGTTACCAATTTTGGGTAAAAGGCACTTAACCATCATGTGTTGAGAAAAAATAGTTTTGTCTTCATCAGCCTGCAATACAGCCACCAAAAAAACGTGAAGTTTGCCGCAAAGAAGATGTAGTCAGTACCCCCCCCCCCCTCCCATGATCACTTGACAAAGCCGCAGCAGGAAGATCAAAATTTCAGGATACATCGTTTTTATTTCGTTTTTTTTCAGTATAACGTAGTTATATAACAGTACACTCATAGAAATTTTGTATGGGACATAGTACTGATTCTTCAAAATGTAGTATTAACAACTAATTGTATGGGAATGGCTAACTTGTTTTTAGTAATCATTACTCAAATTGTACAAGTTTCCTCATTGTAGCACAGGTAAGTTCAAAAATTATTAACGTATACTAAAAGTATAGTGTTGAGAAGAAAAAATTATAGTAATGATCCGCATGATTGAAATCGAGGACTGGTTACTGTCAATGAAAGTAGTCAGTGATACAAAAGATTATTGTTCGTTACCAATTACATGTTATTCATTATTAAGTTTTAGGGGAATGATTACTTCTTTCAGGAGAGAGTACTAAGTGATAACATTAGAGTAACATTCAACCAATAATTTATGACTCAGTGCCATAACACGAGTCTACTCAATACTTTACCCGGAAAGTACAGACTAATAATCTTCAAAGGTAACTATTCACAAAAGGTTTTGTAATAGTCAACAAAAATTTGAGCACTGGTTACTATATTTCTAATAATGAATCCTTCAGTGAACATGAGAATCCCGACTAATCTTAATGAGGAAAGATTGGTATATTACATGCGTAACAAGCAGTAACAGTTTAGTACTGAGAAACCAAGTTTTTAGGAACCATTCCTAAAAAAAAACTTTGGTACTCAGTACCCAAGTTGAAGTAATCATTCCAAAGGTAAGCGGTACTCAGTGCCCTTGAATGAGGAGTGTGTACTGCAGTTCGAGTACTCATCAATATACGTGCATATTCTTGCACGCTGGCACTCGCAGATAAAGTAGGCAGTTCAAATTCTTATAAGATAGTTCCAAATGATAGTCGAGTATCAGTTGAAACAACACAAATGAGATATGATTTTAATAGGTACAGTTACCCCTTTTGTGGAGGATTCATTACTTTTCAAAAAGTAACCTTACCTAGGTATTGTAGTAGTGACAGCTAGAAAACTTTGGTACTCACTCCCATAAAAATTACTCGACGATACTTCATTATCATGGCATTGAGAACTAAAGAAGTATAGGACTGATACCTAAAATTATATGATACACGTTATCAAAAAGTATTGGACTCATTACTACAGTGTTTCGTACCTCCAACTAAGCGTTACCAAAAAGTATAGGACTCATTACTACAGTGTTTTATCCAGCCCCAGCGCGAGGTTTTTTGGCGCCCCAAGCAAAACCTTCTCTATGCCGCCCCCCTTTCAAACAGTAGACCCTACTATCCCTACTATAGTGATAAAAAAAAATTCCGCTGACTCAGCTACTTATATAAAACACACTTCTTAGCCCAATAGGCCAGACACCTCTGAATAATAATGAATCATTTTCTCATAATTGTTGTAATTTACCAAATATACAATAAAACATGACTGAATTAACATATTACAACTTTTCTGGCTTTTATATGAGCAAATTCATGAATAACGTCTTTCAGATCTATCTCTTTCGCTGTTTCGTTCTCAATAGCTATAAGAGCTAGACCTGAAAGACGTTCTTGCGCAATGGTTGATCGTAGATAAGTCTTAATCCGCTTCAGTTTAGAGAAACTGCGGTCACCACTAGCTACTGTAATTGGTAAGGTGAGGAGTATTCTCAACGCAACAGCTGTATTTGGGGTGAAAAAATCATTCTTTGCGATGAATTTTTAATACTTCATCAGGTGGAGTATTCGGCTTAATTAGGTTTGTTAAAGCTAGCAATTCATCAAACAACTGTGCACTATCAATATCACCGCTTTCTTCTTTGTCACTTAAAGCGGTAGATAAATTGTCGCAGCATTTCTGCAGTTCGTCTTTGGGAAAGGTTTTTAAAGAAGAAATATCATATAAAAACCTAAAAATGTCTTTATGCTCACGAAGTTGTTCAAATCGCTCTTTAACAGACGTGACAGCGGCATCCACAACAGCAAAAAAACATTCGATTTTAAATTTTTGTTTTGGATCTACGATAGGCTCATCAGAGGCTTCGTATGAGAACCTTTTCTTTTTTCGTCCTTGTCGAATAGCTACCGCTGGAGGAAATATTTTTTCAATATTCAGACATTCCGCTAGTGATTCGGCTACACATACATCGTATATTCATCTATATTATTTGACTGATAGCTGCACGTTTGATGTAACACCCAGACACCGCCCTGCTGACCGTTCGTTGTCATCGGTTCCTTACCTAAATAACTTTTTTGGTTCACAATTACAAAAACACGTACTCTCCGCGCCTCGTTATACGGCGCGGTGCGAGGTTGCGTTTTAATTACGCTAAACATTGTCTTATTTATACAATCCGATTCACTTTTTTTCTTCTTTCTTACTCTTTCTTTCTTTCTTTCTTTCTTCTTTCTTTCTTTCTTCCTCTTTCCTTTTTTCTTTAAAATTTTTATTTTTTCATCGTCGATTTGCCGCCCCCATGTGAGTGCCGCCCCAAGCAGTTGCTTGGTTTGCCTGTGCCTAGCGCCGGGGCTGTTATATCTCCAACTAAGCGTTACCAAAAAGTATAGGACTCATTACTACAGTGTTTTGTACCTTCAACTAACCGTCACCAAAAAGTATAGGGCTCACTATTATAGTGTTTTGTACCTTCAACTATGCGTTATGGGACTGACTACTATAAAATGAATGCTCTCAACACTAAACTGAAAAGTTTTCATTGCTACATTTGTTGTTAATGGTTACTAAAAATGAACGTTGTCAAAAAGTTACTCAAGTATTTTAGGAATGAGTACTACAATATTTCTATGAGTGTACCTGCAAATAGCATTTTACGCGTAGGTACAGTACCTGCAAATAGACACATCCTAAATTAATATTAAGTAGTACTATCGTACGTATTCATAACATTGTCCTCAAGCCTAGGCCTACTAGTTTTTTTTTTTCTATGAAGATTTCTGAGTCTAAGCACATTTTCACAAATCAATTTAAAAACATAAAATTTCTACAAGCCTCAAAATAAGTCCTCTTTGACTGGAATACTGGTAAATTGAAATTGAAGGTCATCTCTAATTTTATTGCTGTGCCATCATCTTCTTAGAAAAGTTGCATTGCGTTCTTCTTGACGATAGCTTACTTTCAAATAAACGTAAGATGTCATCCAATCTTTCTAGCGACGTAAAATCTTGCTCATTCATCATCATTATAGCTGGCGTATAAATCTCAGTTCGTCCAAATTGTCGATAATATTTTTCCGTTACATTACATAAGAATTCTTCCAAGTTTCTAGTCAATAAAATTCTGATTCCTAAGTTGTTTCTCGAATTAAGGAAAAAATTTTGAATTAAAAAAAAAAAAAGTAATGTTATATTTCTGAGAAAATACATGAGTGGTGAGGGGGGGAACTTGATGACTTCATTTACGAGCTCGTCATCTCTCTAATACACAAAGGATACGGTAAGGAAAATCAGTTGCATTGTAGAAAATGAGAGCGTAGATGAATTTAAGTACGAGTATGAAAGCTTCCTCGAAATTTTCGTCCAAGTTGCCAAAAATTAGGTTGTCCCAAAAAGTTTTCCGCGAAACTCCGATGTCAGCTATTCTTTTCACGAAGTACATTACATCAGATCTGTTTTGAGGAACCGAAAATTCTGCCTGTAAAGAATACTTATCCAGGCGTAGAAACACTACTCTGACAGCTGGGTCAGTTGAAAAATATTTCAGTTGACTTTTTGCATCCGGTGTAAGTTGAATGAATCGTGGCTTCATGACAAGAGTTCGTATTTTGCAAACCTGTAATGGAAAGCATGAAAAGTTTTCTCTTCAGTTAATCTTTTGCAAGGTCTCATTGTAGAACGGGTTTTGAAATTGTTTGTGATCCAGTTTCACGCTGCCAGAACCCTTTAAAGAAATAGATCGCAGATAAGGAGTACTCAAGAGTAAGACTCCATGAAAAACAGATTTAGAAAATTCTTTCTGGACTTCAATTGAGGTCATTTATTCGATCTTTGATAAAATTACGGTTCATGGTAATTAATATTTATTCAAATTTCAAAATAAATTTACTATCACCGTAAATACACAATTATTTGCGAGCGCGCTTTCGGGTTTAACCATTATCAAGCGAAGGAAAGAGAAAAATTTTTTTAAATATTAATTATTCAAATATTTATTGGGTATAAATTAATCTTTATTATTAATAAAATAAATGAACAAATAATTATAAATTTAAAATTTATAAAAAATGAATTATTTGAAATTATAATTAATAAAAAATTTATTGAAAGTTTCTTTCCTTCGCTTGATAATGGTTAAACCCGAAAGCGCGCTCGCAAATAATTGTGTATTTACGGTGATAGTAAATTTATTTTGAAATTTGAATAAATATTAATTCAATTGAGGTATTGAATCACCAATTTTTTCGTTGCAGAAGTAATCTATTTTTACAGCAAATGAGCCTTACCAAATCATTCAATTCAGTTTCAGTCACTTCAATTCTTTGTGACTCAATTGCAACTGTTGAAGGTGTTTCTTTATTTTCTAGAATGACAAAATTCACCTAATTATAAAAGATTACATCTTCAAAATATTCTTTTTTCTTCTTCAAATAAAAATTGTATTTAAAGAATCAAGTACGAAAAACGTACTATACTTTTAGGGATTTGGAAAAATTACTAGGTAACTGAAATTGTGACGTCATCAAGAAACTTGGAGGAATATGTTGGCCTGAATCTTCGTGTAAAAGCAAACAATTTTGATTGATTGATCATAAAGAGAAGGGGGACTTCAAAAAATATACGTTTGGATGACCTTGACCGCATCGAAAACTTTGAAAAATTATCTGTTAGAAAATCCTATAAGATAAGACTTAGAAAAAACTCAAGGGTTCTTTAACGGAGTTAAATGAGGGGAGGTAGGGAATATGTTATTTGAGTCTTATGGTGTGTGAAACGTTGTATATCTGGCTCATTGAAGGGGCTAGGCCAATTGGTGTATGGAGTATTGCATATCTAGATACTCGGAGGAGCTATTTTAATCAGGCTATCAGAGCTGCAAGGTGATACAAAGGGGACTTGGAATTTATTGAAGGGGTGGTGTTTGAAACATTGCATATCTAGCTCATAGAAGAGGCAAAGCAAATTGGTGTATGAAGCACATGTTGCCTCCCGGACGGTGGACATTTTTCACGGGAGACCCCCAATAAAACGGGTTCTATGTCATAATGTACCTAGATTCATAGGTACATGAGCATAAGTGGCTGTTATTTCGGAAAAGCATTGACCCAAGAATAGAGGAAAGAGTTAGTCGACCTATCTTAGGAGCTTGAGAAAATTTCTGAGCAACGAGATGAAAAAATGACAAGTTTCTTGATTAGAAATTATTTTACTTTCATTCTTATTTTCGTCCGATGAACCAGAATCGCTGTTTTCAGAGTCCAATTCAAAATTTTTATCTTCTGTAGAATTTTGAGTCGTATCCATCTCAAAGAAATTACGTTTGAGTTTCCTTGTTTGTATTTCAGACCAGAGGCTAAAAAGAAGAAAAAAACCAAGAAAAAATTATAAGTAAAAAACAGGGCAATTTGGTGCGAGGAATACTGAAAAAGAAATCAATATTTAGGGGAATTGAAAAGTAGACCTGCGTTTAGTCAAGAAGGCCTACTGCAAGTAAGGATGCCGTTCTTGTATAAGGGACTTGATCCTTTCTAAATTACAAATAAAAGAACTCGAAAACTGAATAGGATGGAGTGTGGAGTGTGGAACACTTTCTTCTTCTGAAGGTGATTTTCGCGGCAACCTATTGCTTCCCTTTCTTCTTCTCATTAAATTAAATTTTATATATATATATATTAATTTTTAAATCAATTCAAAATTTTTATTAAATTAAATAAAATATTTAAATTAATCAATATTTTAAATAAAAAATTATAAAAAATTTTGAATATTTTAAAAATTATTTTATTCAAATTGATTTTCAAAATTTTAATTATAATTAAATCTACAATCTATAATTTTATTTCAATTTGATAAATTATTAAAAAAATAATAATTCAAATAAAATCAGATTGGATTTAATCTCAATTAAATTTTTATATTATTGTACGAAAGGATTAAATATGATTTAAATATAATTTTTTAATATTTAAATTTAAAATGTAATATAAAAATCATTTATTTAAATTTTAATTATTTTCAAAATAATCATTTATAATTTATAATAATTAAATTATAATTATAATAATTCATTAAAAAGAATTATTAGGTTAGGTTAATTTTAAAATTTTGAAAATTAATTTAAATGAAATAATTTTAAAAATATTTAAAATTTTTATCATTTTTTATTTAAAATATTTTAAATTAGGTTTCTATTTATTTTTAATAATTTTTGTATTGATTGATTTTTATAAGTTTTTAAATTTCAAATGTATCATTTTATTGATAAAATTAGAACTATTAATTCATTTTTTAATATTTTTTAAAATTTATTTTCAAAAAATAATAATTAATAAAATTATTAAATAAAAATTAATAAAATATAAAATAATAAATATGAAAATAGAAAAGAAAAATATTTGTTTTCATATATTTTTTATTATTAAATCATATTACCACTAATTGATTTTTGTTTAAGGATTTACTGAATTGCTTCTCTCGCCCATTTCCCCCTCTCCTTTTTTTTTATATCTGTTTAGAGAAATAAAGGAAAAGAAAACATCTAAGGTAATGCCTACCTATCGATCTATTGTTCTGGGAAGAAAGAAATCTAAGGTAATGCATACCTATCGATCTATTAATTGTTCTGAGAAGAAAAGAAAAGGGAATAGCTAAGGTAAAGCATACCTCTCTATCTATTGTTCTGTTTTGCAGAATATATCTGGATCTGGTCTGCTTGACTCATGCATGGAGGTGTCGGTGGATCGGTGTGAATCGACTTCTAAAATAGGTACCCTATCTCGAAAGTGAAGACGTGTTCCACGTCAAAAATACCTGCATGATACACAAATTTGTACCTACCTACTGCATGCTATTTATGCGTAGGTACCTCAATTTGCACAAAATTAAATAACATTTTCAATCTAGTAGGTATATAATTACAAATATCAAAAGTAGAAGAAAGATACAAAAAGAATTCATAAATAACAAAAGACATTCAATCAATTCTTACGACTAGTTCACTGTTTCCAAGCTCGTGCCTATTTTAAGGATTTGCGGTGGACTCTTCAACTGATGATACAAAAATCATTCTCATACTTTTCCATATCAACCAAGGAGGCTTCGATTTTACTTTCCTTCAAAGCATTATTAACTACAGCTCTAGCTAGGTAACTAGTGGTTAATGATTGTTTTTTCGCAATGAATTCCGAAACATCTGCTCCGCTCTCCTCTTCATTATCCTTTTTATACATATCGTGAGCCTCTTTAATTAAGTCATCTAGATTCAAGGACTCGCGAAAAGTTAGCTCAGGATTGCGCTGTAAAATTGTCGATACAATACACAACAGTTCTACGATGATTTGACGATATTCAGGCGCTTTGATATGCACCAAAGTTTCTTCAACTGATAAAGCAAAATTCAACTCCGACCTAGTCATATTTACAAGGGCCGACTGATGTGAAAACATTTTATTCTGAATCCAAATACCGTTTGGAGTCCGATTCATCACGTCCCATACTTGTTCGTAGAAATGGGAAGGTACTCGGCACCAACAACCTTCTAGTTTGCGTCTTTGGAGAGGTGTTATGTTGTCTTTGCTGGACCATTCTCGCACGGACAGTACTTTGAAAATCAGTTGACGAATCTCGAACGGGCTCAGATTCTCCAAGTCACTTGCGGATCTACCCGTCATAGTCAAATACTGCCGCATCGCCTCCAACACCCAACTGACTCGTATTTTAAGAATACCTTTGAACATATTGGCGTTGGTGGCTATCAATCTACCACAGTACAGCACGATCTCTTGCTGCAGCACGGCTTGAATGATGTCGTAAGTTTGTATGGTGGAGTACATTACCGAGTGAATCTCATCCGGAGTCATGGGTTTGTCAAAAACGGTTTCCTTGCGACCAGAAACACCGACGGTCAATTGTCGACCGCTGACAAGAACGGTCGTAATAAACGGGCTAATGCTATCGACTGTATGTCGGAGTAAACTACTGCAATAACGAACCGCTATCCAGTACTGAAGAGATCCTGCCAAGTAATATAATTTTTGTAAATGTTCATGGATAGTTTCTCCATTAAACTCGTATTCCGCCCCGTGTCTCTGCAATATAACCCCTAATAACTGGGCTTTGAAATAAATCGTCGGGGTACCTCGGATCATATCCAAAATTTCATACGTCTCCTTGGCGTTGTATTGTGAAATATCGTTAACCTCTTCTGTATGATGATCAGACGCCTTAGGTACGTCAGTAAGGCTTTGGTACCCGATGTAATCGTGCACCAGTTGCTGGAACTGCTGAATCTCCGAGTCCGGTTTCTCCCGCAGTTTCATAAAGTCTAAATGCTCAATGCAAGAGGATGACAATAAATTCTGCAATCTACCGATTCGAACTTTAACCAAATCGCAATGTCCTTTCTTAAACATTGCAAGTAAATCTACTAATTTATTGAACTGCGGATCACGCATGTGCTCCTCGCGTATTACCAAACATACAGTCGGCCTTCCCGAAAGTCTCCAATAACGGCAAACGAATTGTATCTCAGTTTTTATATCGTCGATCAAGAGAGCCATATCACGATACAGATAGAATTCGGAAATTTCAAAGATCAGCGGATAACAGAGGACGGTCATACCGCACACTCTGTAAATTTTACTTGTGCCCAATGAGCCAACAGGGCGCATGGGTCTACCGGTCAGTTTCAGCTTTTGATTCACGCCCAAATTTTTATAAATTTTTTCCAATTGTTTCGACGACCATATCTGGACAGGTTCGACTTCGTGCGGAGTTTGCGTCTGAATACCATACGTACCCATCATAGCTTGGAGTCGCATCGACTCGGCAATTAAAACAACTTGGACCACTAGATCTGAGGCGGTACCCTGAAATGCGGAATATCTTTGGGCTTTTTTTGGTTTACCGTACGAAGGGAGGAATCTTCTCAAAGGATCTAGCTCATTTACATGCAACAGACCAGCTATCAACAATTGCGATATGATGTACAGAGCTTGGCTCCACAGAAATAGACATTCGTCGTTATTTACACCATTGTTAAAGGGTTGACGCATCTGAGTCCCGTACTCGATTTTTTCAAACTGTAGATTATCTCGCGGAACGTAATAAAACATTGGAATTACCGGATCGCCGTTTTTATCATACTTCACGACATCCTGAATGAGCTCTCGATACTGCTCGATTTGTTCTTCATTATTTTTGAACACACCATCTATAATCATGAAAATATAAAATATGGGCCATTCGTTTTCAATATTCTCAAATTCTTTCGTCTCTCCGACGTTGTAAAAGCGCCGAGACGGGTCTTCTAGGACCGTCTTAAAACCATCTCGAAGGAATCTACGGAAACCATATCGTCCTTTTAGTTTACGAACGATGTTGGAAATGGTAGCTTGGCAGAGAAGTTTTTCTTGAGATGCAAAGGCAGGAAATGAGATAACCGGCAACAGGGACGCGTCCACATCTTTTGAACACGACTCACGAGGCAACAACGTCTCAAAAATACTTCGGTTTCGATTGTGAGCGTCGATATCGACGTAAATAACGCTCCACGAAGCTCCTTTTTCACCAAATAGGTTGAATCCGTTTATAGCTTCCAGAGCGCTTTTTGCTAACCCAATTGAACTAGCGTGGATTTCAGGAGTGTTATCGTTGTACTTACTACCGCGCTCCCACATACCATAATCAGGGGTTCGGTAAGCCCTTTCGACGTAGTACACCAGATTCTGTACAAATGCTACCTCATCTTGCGTGTATATGATTTGTAATCCGGATGAGATCATTTGAACAAGAAAAAGGAGGTACAGAGATACTACGTCTAGTTGTAGATGAGGATATTCGTCGTCGTTGAATACTTCAGTACCTGTTGAGAGGCGAAATTTGCTGTGAAGGGCATGGGCGGCGCATTGTTTGGTTTTAAAAAGCTCTAAACGCGCTGATTGGCGAACCCAACATTCTAGGATACCTCTCATACACTTGACTGCGGACTGACCGAGCTCGTACGATTTCCCCCTGTCGTCATCGATGCGACGGTAGGCCTGGAATAAACTCCATACGGCAGCCGCGCAATAAACACTATCTCTAACCGTTGCAATTTCTTTTTCGGTGGACAACGAAGGAAAAAGCCCGGTAACGGGATGCTGATAACGAAGTAATTGACGCTTCACAATACCATAACAAACGTCTAGTTGTTGAACAGTTGATTCATAGTTCGTAATTCTCTCGTGGTTTTCGATATCCATATCGTACACGCTGTAATGCCGAGCGGCGGGAGCTCTACGATAAAAAAAATTGTTATGATAACACGCTTATCAGGTATGAGAGAATAAAATCAGAAAACTCCGTGTGAAAAACAGAATTCAGCTTCTTACCTTTTCCTGGCGAACATTGTGTGGACGGAAGCTTATAAATACAACGGAAGAAATACTTTCACACTTGGAAAAATTACTTAGGTACTTATCACTAAGAAAATATTGACAAATTCATCAAGTAAAGCAATATTCTCGTGTCTAAAGACGAAGACATTCTAACGTAAGACATGAACGTTGGACAGTCACGATGGAGAAACGCACGTTAACTGATGAACGTAGAAATTCGAAAACGATGGGAATGTTCCGTTCGTGCTGCGGCGGCAATGGGTTATTATTAGTTACCGCTCATCAAAATCATTTGCTGCGTTTTTGTTTGAACGCTATCAGGTTGAACTTTTGGAGTGAAGTTCGCGCAGGTCAAAGTTCATAAAATCACTTAGTAATCATCTCCTATCGTTTTGGAGACGTTGAAGAAGTTGATCATCTTACCTAGAGCCTGTCAAAAAAATTCATCACCCTGAATAATTATGTTCTAAAGAAAGGATTGTTTTCCTTCTAATAAATAGAACCGATGAGTAAAGATGATCACAGTCATATCATGTCTTTGGGAAAAAATGGAACGTTATAATTCCCGGAATGGGTCAGAAACATTATGTATAGATAAGGCATAGGGCTTGTTGCTTGTTTTGGTGTTGTCAACTAAATGAATCACTTCGCGAACTCGATTTCAAATTGGAAGTGCATTGGTCGATAACGCGATATTGTATTGAATACCGTAATGGTCCCTCATAGAATTTTTTTCAAAAAATAGAAATTCCTATTCGTGCGTCCTGGCGTCCAAATTGAAGAATAGGGGAACGTTGTACTAGGAACCAAGATTATGGAAAACTGTATAAGGTCTACAAGTACAATCCGATAAAAAAAAAAAAAAACACGAAAATTCAATTTAAAAATTCGAGATAGGAGATACTTGATAGGTAGTAATATTTTTGGTGAGACAAATCGCCCAATCGGCCATGTTGAAAAAAAAACTCTATAAAACGTTGTGGAACATCTTTCAAACCGGTTGACAGCTGACTAAAAGTGAAATCTTTCACATTTTTGGCTTATCTTTCTCCCCAAATTCCTCCTTTTTCGAAACCGGCCACCGGCAAGCTGATTATTAATTGGACCCGTTTTGGCCAAACCCAACCAAGCGACATGATAACGATCTGGGGAATAGGATAATCTCCACTTATAGTGAATAAACATTTCTCCTGTTCTCCAGATCGTTATCATGTCGCTCGGTTGGGTTTGGCTAAAAAGGGTCCAATTATTAAGTTTATATTTTAAAGTTGGCAAGTTTCCTGTTTCCCCGCCGGTCCTCATACACAAAATCGATCATTTTCATGATCTTTATCGATAATTCGATGATACTCATGATGATGATAAGAGATTGTATCGATATTGTATCGATAAGTATCGATTCTCAGCGATTCAACAGGTTTTACCCTGAGGAGATTGATAAAACCTTTATTGACAGCAATATTGATCAACATTTTTTTACTCGTAAAGAAATGCTGGAAGTGATCGATATACTGGCAGATTCAGAACGAGTCGAAAGTTCTGAAGATGATGATGGTATAAAATATTTCGAAGGAGACTACGACGACTTTTTCCGTAGGTTCCTTTTGCGAAATGAACCCTGTATAGTGAAAAATGTTACCAAAGATTGGAAAAGCTTGCTCTCATGGACCACCGATGGTACCCCTAATTTGGATTATCTAAGTGAATCTTATGGTCAGTGAGTATGGTATCGTCACTAATCACTGTTTTTATGAACTACCATCCTAATTTATTTCTCTTTACTTTTAGGAGAAGCTGAAGTAACTGTAGCCAACTGTGATCAAAAATATTACAATGCACAAGTGAAAACGACGCTTAAATTTTCAGAATTCGCTCGTTATTGGAAATCATTGATAGAAAATGACTATCCTCCGACTGAACCATGTTTGTATCTAAAAGTGAGTTATTGTAAATATTACCGAGTACACATACCTTCAATACTTCCTGCAATAATCTTTAAAATTAACGCTTTCAACGCAGGACTGTGCTAAAGGATGACGTAAGTATTAATACCGATCATTTTGCATTATCGAAAGTTTCTATTGTCATTAAATCACCGTATAATAATGTATAATCATGCGCAATAATGTTTCACCGAACCTTAATGTACGACTGTTATTTTCGGTTGTTGTGGTAACTAAATTGATATAGTACTAAATTGTAGGACTGGCACTTCACAAAGGATTTTCCAAATGAAGATATCTATAGAGTGCCGCCTGAATTCAGTAATGACTGGTTGAACGAATATTTTACCGCGAAAGAACATCTAAACGATGACTACAGATTTGTTTATATGGGTCCTAAAGGATCATGGTATGTTTTTGCATCAATAAACTTCAATCACAGTTGAACTTGTGTACGTTTTCATGAGCGCCCAAATGATATTATCTTCAAGTGAAAACATTAACATCATTTTGATATACCTTGTATAATCTCTTTTTTCAGAGACATCTCTCTATGAAACCTAACAATATAATTTTTTCAGCTCTTGTATCGTTTGTCGTTTTAGAGTGCAAAGCTTGACTATGAACTCAATAACCATTATTTTTCGAAGCTAAAAAAAAATTAACAGGAAATTTTGAAATCAATGTAGTTTTGACAAGATCGGTTTCTTATTTTTATTTTCACCTTCTTCTCCCTTACCGATACCTTTAAATTGCAGACATCTTCTATTTTGTGTATAATATTCATAAAAAGTTAAACCAAGCGCGTAAAAACTCAGGAACTCTATTCTTTATTGTACATTATATCATCCAAATTTTTTTCAATTCCAGGACTCCTTTTCACGTCGATGTTTTCACTTCGTATAGTTGGTCAGTGAATATTTGCGGCGAGAAAAAATGGATCCTTTTCCCTCCAAAAGAAGAGAACAAATTGAGAGATAAATTTGGCTCTTTACCTTATGACGTTAGTTCTATGGCCGACATGAATAATAATGATAAAAATGACGTGAAATATTATGTCGTTCATCAAAAGGCAGGCGATGCAATTTTTGTTCCCTCGGGATGGCACCATCAAGTCTGGAATACGGTACGCGCACTGATGAAGTACGAATGATTTCTAAAGAAGAATTTCCTTTTCATGTTTCTTTTTCGTTTTTTCCAGCTCGATACCATCTCTATCAATCATAACTGGGTAAACGCCTGTAATATAAGTGGAATGCTATCGTGTATGTTTTCGAATTTGGAAAATGTGAAAAAAGAAATCACTGAATTTCGAGACACAATGGATGACTGGATCGATCATTGTCAGCTATTATTGAAATCTTGTTTTGGGATGAACTTCAACGAGTTTGACGAATTTATTTCCTACATCGCTGATCAGAGGAAACTGTCACTCTCTAAGAAGTCCCTTTTAAGAGTTTACGGAAACTGGTCAATCGGATTTAATCATTTGAAGTACGATTTGAAGGAATTGAAAGATATAAGAACAAAATTTATGAAACATCCAGATGTAGCTTTATTGTTCAAAGGCAAAGAAAATTATGTTTGAGTACTTGAATTTTTATTTTGTTTTATCGGATGACTAGAAAGTTTTCATATTAAAGATAAAAATAGCACTAATTTGACAAGGTTGAGAAATACATAACAGAGAAATGGTGGAACGATCATTTTAGACCCAATTTCTTTTTATTTCCGCCAATAGATCGTACATTCTGACGTACGACTTGAGAGTATAATCTGTATGAGCGAAGCCATCACGATTATCAGCTTCGAAAGTTGAGTAGTAATTTATGAGATTACGACTTCCATTTCTGCTAACGTCTTGAACAATTACTGAAAATGAAGTTATAAAATGTACATTAATTATTTTTATTTCCAATAGAATTTAGAAACTCGAAGCAACTACTTACATGAGTATTGTTGCAACTTAGGATCTGGTTGGATAGACAAATTTGCAGCGTATAATTGTATAATCTCATCTCTAGTCAAGTTGATCACAAAAACTGGTTCATCACTAGAATGATTGAAGACGATTACGAAAATCTGCTCGCTCAAGAAGTTCACTGTCAGCTCGTGCTCATCGTGAAAAGATTTCGATTTCTAAAAAGAGTGAGAAAAAAAAATAATCATGATCAATAATGATGGGAGAAGAAAATGATTTCTATAATCACCTCATGTTCAAATTTCCAAATCTTTGCAACAAAACCAAATACTCCAGCCGAGTAGTTCAAGTCGAAAGCAATCGGTGTCATAATAAAGCAATTTTTACAATCATGGGACCAAACGGTACTCTTGGCTTTCTGTATCATTATTTTTGCTTCACAATTCTTTGGACAGAGCGTACCATTATTTTCAAATTGTATGGTGTAATTGTGAACATACATTGGATTCAACGTTGCAAATGGGTAATGTTGATTCAGAACTTGATTTGAACTAAGAGACGCTGGTGTTAAATGTTCTCGCAAAGGTAAATCCAACTCTACAGCTAAAAAAGTAAGTCATTTCATTAGCAGTCATCGCGTGTGATCAAACAAAAATACAACGATACTCACTTTCGCTTCCTCTTTTACAGATCAATTTCAATAGAAATTCGTTTTGCATTTTCAAATCCATGATTTCAGAACAGTTTCGGTATTGGCCGATAAATTTAAAATCAGCAGCAAGTAATACTCCCCTGAACCCAGATATTAATTGAAGTTTATTCGGATTATTTATGAGAACGATTTCTAATACTCCGTCGTGATCAACATCCGGTATAACTACAGGAAATACTTTATTCGTTTTATTATTTCTCGAATATAACGGCAAATTCCAGTAAGTTCGACCTGAAAATTTGCATCGCTATAATTGAAAGAGAGAGGGGAAAAATAGGTGATCTTCCAAATTATGAATGACGAAAACTTATTTACCATTTTCTGGTGATAGAACTAAGAGATAGTTTTCGTAGCTCACGACCATACAGTCTTTCGGTACTGTATTGTGCAAAGAGAGTAATTTACAGTCTATTTCATCGGGCATCTTGTTGTAATGTTTACGCCATAATTGTTGGCCTGTGAGACCGTGAAATGCGAAGATATCACCACCAGAAGATGAAGTATAGTTCGTTCGTATAACCGGTGCATCAGCAAATATTGATCCACGCGCTATCAATAAGAAATTCATGTTGTACCAGTCTTTCGTATGCACCAGCACAATGCTATTCACAAATTCTGAGAAAATAATTGTATTCGTGAGTAATTTTTTCTCCAAGTCGGCGTATGTACTTCTAAAAAAGAATCGACTCACCTATGTTTGGAACACGAACTTCCCAGATTTCATTCTTAATCGTATCGCACGAGCAATTAGCCCATTCGCATGGTACAGCGAGAAATAGAGCGATTACAAAAAAACACGTAAATATGGAGAAACTGAACGAACATTTGCGTTTGATCGACATAGCATGACTTTCTTGGAGTGTGGTATTTTGATTAGTGGACACTGATAGAGCAAGATGGGCTAATTTAGGGTTGTTCTTTTCTGCATTCATGTTGGAGTAGACACGATTTTCAACGGTTTTATCTGTCGCAAAAATTCAATCGAATAATATGTATTATAATTAGGGAAAAATTAGGAAATGAAGGATTGTACTTCAAATTTTTACTCACTTTTCGGAGCTGAATCGGAAGAGTAAATTCTTTTCTTTGTTATAATTTGGAACCCATCTCTGTAAAAACCTGACAACTCCTCGTCAGAGAATTCTGAGTTGTCACTATTGGACTGGGGAATTAGTTTATATCCTGATCGCCTACCAGGAACGGCGCCTGACATTAGGCCATCTACACATGAATATTGTTTTATAAAATTTGACGAACATGAATCTCCCGAGTTTTTTGTAAAGAATAATATTATTTAGTACTTGATTTATTCGAGTTTTAAGATTTCCGCAAAAATCTTTAACCATCTCCTCAGTATGACTCGGTGAAGGAAAGTGACTTTACATCGTCCGACCACTTCAAATAATTTTGCAATAAGACTAAAATGAGAAAATTAATTTTCTTGAATATTTCATACATTTACATCGGAAAGAAGGATCGAACTTATATGAAAGAAAATAGTACCAAATTCTCAGACTTCATTTCCATTTGGAAATCTGATCTTGTTTTGGATTCTTCACTTCTACCAGCACGAGATAGAAAAGGAAACGATTTGTGAAATTTACACTAGCATCTTCAATAGATTTTATTTTCTGTATTATTTTTGGGCGAATGATAGCCTGCAGTAAAGCAGAATTCAAGAGTACGGAAAGCCGTCAAAAGATTTCAAGATCCAGCAAAAACGATGGTTCAAAATACTTTCGCAGTCGATTACCAGAATTATGGTACATTCCGGATCATGCCCTCATAAAAATTAGGATTCTTTATTTTTGAAATTCTTACTCTCAACGATCGAGCCGGGATAAATAGCACAGTGCTCATTACTCAGAAATTTCATAATTTTTGTTCAGAACCACAACTGATAAGTCACTTAAGTTGTGTGATAAGAATGAGAAGCGGCTTTTGTGCGTTTGAAGCGTTGCAGTCGTTCTACTTCTCTTTTGACTTTCCCTTTAGTTCGACGACATTAGCACAGCAAACGTCATTTTTCCCAACTATTGAACCTTTTTTTCGTGCTCGCTCGCTATGCTCATGCTGCTCAAAGACACAGCTGATTTCAAAGTGAAACCAAAAAAAGAAGAAAAGGTTATTATTTGGTCATTCTCGATCTCAACTTCGCGTCGTTGTAAAATATCATCTACGAAGTGCACAATAAAAGGTTGCAATTTAGCGGAATTCGAAAAAAGAATGGGATCGCAAAAAAGTATGAATCGTAATTGATCCGTAAATCAAGACCGTAAAAATTTCCTCAGAGGCAGCGTGGAACCAAGTGAAACGGACGTCGCATGTTCTTCTCTTTCTTGATAAGAACTCGGGAAGAGGATTGATAAAAATTTACGAGTGTAGTCGTCTTTCACTGAAATATCAATTCTTCAAGTTGAAATAATAGAAATGATTTCGTTCATCTTGATTTTTACTCTTCATAATAATGTCCGTACGTTTCAAATATGAACTGTGATCCCGAAATTTCGACTATTGTCTTCCTATCTCTTCGTTTTCAGCTGTGTTATTTATCTGCGAGGGAGTGCAAATTATCTCGTTTCATGTGAGTATCAATTTCATTTTCTTAAATGGATATGATTTCCGCAAAAGATAAGTCGCATCTCTTCATTCTCATTTTGAACCACGGTTAGAATCGTGTTGAATTAGAAAAAAACAGCGAAAGCAAAGATGAAACAGAAAGTATTTCATTTGGACTTATTTGCACCTGAATGCCATCGTGTATAAATGATTTTTCTATTTTGATGAAAACGAATTCAAGGTATATCTTATTAGAACATTGATTCTATTCGAGCATTGTTAACAATCTTTGTGAGTTCACCTAAAACCCATTGAATTGGATTACTTTTACCTTTCCTATCCCTTGGCATGGCTTTAATCGGTTGGATCAAGTTATCTACGAGTTGTTTTTATTATATTTGAGTGATGTATTACTTTTACTGTTCGTAGTGTTTCGGTTATTTATACAATAGCATTCTTGTTTCACTCCCGTATCTAGTTTTCGTAATTTGCTTTGATCGCTTTACCCCCAAGTAATAGACGAAAAGAGAAAATTGAAAGTAAAGGAACGATTTCAGTTTTTTAGAGACATTGGAATTCGAGAATCGGGAAGATTATGTATTTCCGAGGAGTAGTTAAGAGACGAGTACGTGGGATAGGTTAAGTCAACAAATTTCAATGTGTAACAATTCTTGAATTTTTTTTTTTTCGTCAATTATATCCAGAGATAGTTGCTTAATCCCGTCGGTTTCTTGACATTCGCTAAATTATACAATGGAATTCAACAAACATTCCAAATATTCTAAAGTACACGTTTAACTCGAGTATATTGTATCTGAAAAACTGCTTTATGTTTCATTTTGCCTCTCTTTCTCCATCAACTAGTATAAATAATACTTCATTTATCGTGTTCTTGTCCTGACTTTGAAATTACTGTCGATTTGGCGCTCTTGGCAACATTGCGCGCGCCGCTTCGTTCAGGTTGTGCACAACTTACTATCTAAAAAGAAACAAAATTATCATCTGTGTAGTGAATGAAAATAATATTATTGTCCAGTGACCATTGAAAGTTTGTGTATGAAAAAATTCACCCAATGAGAAATTATCTCGGCTTTTTGATTCATTTCTTCTTTTATTCTATTCGGATCTCGAATGGATTTAAAGTTATAGAATTCTTATTTAACCAAGTGTAAAGTAAACTTTCTAAATTCAATCGAAAAAGCAATTCTAGTGTTCTAGAAAGTGTAATACAGATGTATATGTTTTACAGATTAAGTTGATATTTGATATCGTATTCTTCTTCATTCGTTCGTACACTAATTCTATCAATAATGGGTGATCCAGTAGAAGCAATCCTATCCACAATGGACGTGGATAATCCGGGTCTCTTGAAACGTTCTAACAGTGCTCCGATGATTCCGCAACTCAATAGTCCAATTCCATCGAATGTAGTACAATTTTCTGCCAGGTTTGTGAACAAGAAAACTTTTCTGAAACGATAGAAAGTATATTTTTGTATTCCCAGTCGTGTATGATAATCAATCATTTCTACAGATCGGTATCCTCAAACAATAATCCTTTTTCTTCCACGGATTCGCGAACACGAAGGTTCAGCGCAAGTTTTAGTCCTCGTGCCCATACTGTGAGTAGCATTGTACTAGTATCCGTCATTCGAAGTACGTCCTCTATTAGAAAACTGAACAAATTTTTACAGAGTTCTCCGAAAACGTTGGCACGAATCGAACAAATACGTCTGGAAGAATGTACTGATGCCTCTGACAGAGAGGTAGCGCACGAAAATAAGTTACACTCCGCTATGCGGATATCTCAGTCTTGGGAAGACTTGACTATCATGGTTGATTCACCAAATAAAGTAAGTTTTCATATCGTTTTATTTCCTGTTGTAGTCTTTTTCTCGCTCTTCGAAACATAAATTTCCTCATTATCATTTTGCAGGCTGAAGAAGAACGCAAAAGAAACAATAAAAGCAAAGATTGGGATCCTTTGAATCTTCATTTATCGAATTTTACCTTGACGTCGTGTTCACCTTCTCCTACAAGGTGTAATAGTTTTTCGAGGCAGTGTTATTCACCTAGTTTATTCAAAGTCAACTTATCACCTAGTCCCACTCGGAAAACTTTTGCCACTCGGTAAGAAAATCGATGTGAAGAGGTACAAGAGCATTCTCTTCGAGTATGATACTAAAGAATTCTTTTTTGAATTTTCAGTCGTAGTCTGAGCCCCATAGCTATTCGACCGAGTCCGTTGGGTTCTATTAAACGAAAATTCGATCTTACCGATAATGAGCCTCCAGCTAAACGAACCGGTGGCCTGCTGTTGGTGCAATCCAGGTAATTAAAACATGTTGTCTCAAAGGAAATCACGAAGCACAAAGGGAACTGATTATTACGAGTATGCTATAGCATGTTTATTTGTCCCTCGGTTTGAATTTTATCCCCCAATTTACGTGAGGTTGAATCAGTTTTTCAATTTAAAATGAGCTTAGTACTCGAATATTTGTTAGACATGAGGAAAACAGGAAGTTTTTGTGTAAGATTGATACTATTTTAAGAAAATATTTTGTTTGGAAGTGAAATTAGGTACCGTATTGTTGATGAAATAGGAAAACTAGTGTTTGGATCCTATTCGACGAACTTCTCCTTTGGAGACGTATTAAAGTAGTCGTCTACTCGTAGATTCATAATGAATTGTATGATCACAATTAGTGAGAGCTAATATGTATCGTGAATGGTTTTATAAATTATAATTGTTGATAGTGGTTCGTAGAATTTGAAGTACTTGACTAGGTTAAACATATCCTTCAAATTCAACTTAAAGGTCAAGAATTCGTCGAAAAAGTCAACGGAACAGTGATATAAATTGATTTTTGAAGTTGATTTGTAAGTCACCTGTTTTCCTGAAACAATGTTTCAAGATTTGATTAGGAATTGGTGATTCGGAGTGATCGATTCGAAGCATATTTTGAACCCTAGCATTATAGAATACATTTGGTGAATTACGATTAAAAATATTTCGATTCGTGATCCAAGTTTGTGTTGAAAAAAGTCCTAATTCAAACATCCCTAGACGGAGTGGTGATTTTTATTTTGATCCATTATTATGCTGGCATGGCATACTAATGCAAATACAGTAATTTTTGTTTAATTTGTTACGTTTATTTATTCATTTTTGTTATTACAGATTGGAGTCAAGTGCTAGTCCAATACCTAGTTCTTCTGTCAGTTCCGTTGGTACGCCGGAATCCATTTCCAGTCTCGACTCTCCCGGCAGTTTTTCATTCACATCTCCAGATAGTCCATCTTGTGATCACCCTATGCGTGATGTTTCCAAAGTAGATCAGAAAATTGCCTAAATCAATTGTGAATATTCTCTCGTAAATTTGTCTTGCTCTACCCACATTTTTTCGTTTGTTCATTTGATTTTCAAATATTTTACATATTGTATTTAATCCTTCGGATAACTTTGTACAATATTTATCTTCAGTGAATAATTCTCTCCCGTCTAGTCTAATACGTATACACGTACGAGTACGAATACTATTGTAAAGTAGATGAATGGCGATTATTAGTATCCTCTTCCTCTTCCATATTCATTGTAATGTGGATACATAAAATTATATCGCGAATAGATAGTTGATTGTTGGTTACTCAATGAGCGTCCTCTTAGACTTATTCGAAAAGTATCGAAGTACTGGTACCGAATTAATTTTATTTTTAAGTTAGATAATTTTGTCGAATCATTATTCGCATAGTGTATGAGAGCATTGCACGTATCGTTGACGAAATAATGTCTCAGTGATATGTATTTGATGATCGATTTTTTAAAACTGAGTTTTATGTACGCTTTTCGTACCCTTTATTAACTCAGATTTTTTACTGTTTATTTATACTTTTTGGAATATTTTCTATATTAAGTTACTGAGATGTTTTCGTATCTCAACTATTTATTGATCAATCACGTTCCTTTGTCGTATGTTACGAAGTGATTGGTGTAATACAATCGTTGAATGATTCATAGCGATAAATTCGTAGCCGGTGTATTATACCTTTATAGTTGTAAATGTTTTTGTGAGGTTTCTCTATGGTATGCGCTTTGAATCGTCTTGGATACTAAGTTACCTGTAGTTATAAATCATTAATTTGAATTCGTACAATAAATAATTTATCAAACGTGATAATACGTGTATTCCATTGAATTGACTAGACAGAGCATTTTTGATTCAGTGAGAAGATATTATAGAAATCTATAAAGGTGTAAATTTATAAAAATGTAAAATATGGAGAAGACGAATGCTGTTGTGATATTAGGCGACTTATCGAAAAAATAATGATGTGATAATGTTCTTCATTTACAAGTTGTACACAGTGCCTTCAAGTACAATATTCGGCAGAAGCTCGGTTATGACAAAAGTCTCGTCCGCAAAATTCGTGGAAATGTCGCTGTAACGTCGTAGCGATTGGCGAGTAGTATTCGTCTTGCGCAAAAATGCCTGAAAAATTATAATTTTAATCATACTTTTAAATGAGGGTTGCACACATGAGGCTGAAAGATGATTTAGATTAACAGAATTAGGAGAATGTCTGTACCTGAAAATCGAAAGGAGCTTCATTATCACCGTTTTGTTTACGAACTTCCACGTGATCTTTGCCGCCTATCTTTAGTTCAACGACCGTATCATCGGTGACCTCATTATTCGGATAGCTAGTTTTCCTCCTAATCAACAGAATTTATGAATTTATTAGAAATTTATTGTCGACGAACCTCGAGTAGCATTTTTTCGAATGATAGAGACATGTTAATCTCTTGGAAAGGAATTTTAATTAGCCTACCTACATCGTTTTTAAATATCTTACAATACAAACTACCCTTCATTATGACAACTTTTATGTAAAAAAATTCTATTCTTGTCATAATGTTGCAAGTTCGACTCGCTGAGTAAACCTCCACCCGCCTTAGCAAGATCCTTAATAATTGTGCCTTTTGGATAATAATTTACTATTTTTTTTCACAAAAGTCAAGTCATGAAAAAATGTGATTGTGAATTTGATCCTCCTTTTCAAGATAGTGCATGAATTGGAAGTTGTTTTCCATTTCCCAAACAAAATCATCTCCCTACATTCGTACTCTGATTAGAGTCTATAAATCAAAAATGGACCGCTTTCAACCAAATCAAACCAAGCGACACTTTTTTGGTTACAAGATAAGAAATTCAGTATTGTAAGGCATCATACAACAACTTACTTTCCAATTATTATAACTCCCTGAATTTTGCATCCTGCATTTTCTGTTTTTCTCTTCAGATTCCACCCATTGAACACTTCTCATTTATTAATTATTACATAACTTGAAAGAAAAAAAGTCGCTCGATTTGATTTAGCTCGAAGGGCCAAAGGAGTCCATAATATTAAACGCTACTCCGTGTGAACCGGGCCTGGATAGTCACTGGCGGAGGTGAGTACCTAGTGTAAAATAGCCTTGAATGATGGCAAGAGAAAGAGAGGAGTAGAGATTTGGCGCTAATAACAATAATTTGCAGATTGCAGGCCTTGTCGGATTCATCAAACATTGGCTGTCACCAATTTCCTATCATGAAAACAGGTTGAAGATCGCAGTTATTGAAATATTGGTAATAGTGGAAGAAGTTACTACTTTAGAATGTAAGTTAGTATAAGCAGTAATTATGTTATGTTGAATTTCATATCCATTGATGAGAACAATCACCTCCGTTGTAAACAGCATCATTGAGATCAAAATTCATGAAACTGGAAGAACGCTACATCCGGCAAGATTCTCAACCTTTGACGAAAGAAGTGCACAATCTTCTATTGATCAAGGACTGTGAGCAAGATCAGATAATTCTAGACAATTTACAGCAAACTTGGAAATCTGGACTATTCAGATCCTTGATCGATACTGCCTGCAGTGTTTCAAGGCAGGTTTTTGAAAAGCAAGTACGTAAGCTTATCGAACGGACGTCCCCTGAGTTGTCGACAGTCTCAACAGCAAGGGGTTCTGATAGGAATTGCAAGTAGATAATATCATGACACTAGCCTATATCCTCAAATTTAGAGCGATAAGACTTGCTTGCAAGTCAGGTATATCGTCGCCTATGCGCGCACTGAATTTTTTTAGATAACTTGATCTTCTGAGTTTATTATTATTTTCTAATCGTTGTTTTTTTGTTTCTCTCGCTAGAATCTGCTGTGTGAATCCCTTTTGTGAAAATATGTGATAAGGAGCTATTGTGAAGGAAGATGCGGAGCATTTGCAAGATCTATTGAAGAAAATGGACGAATTGCGAGTGAGTATGACAAGAAATAACGAAATCACTAATCTGCCGTCCAAAGTTAAATTGTTGTATATGCAAGAACAACGATCTACGAAACTGGGTATTTCGAGCATTTGTTGCGTGTGTGTTAGTGACGAAGGTTCGTGTGTGTTAGTGACGAAGATTCGTATTCACACGCTACTACTATGATGATCGAATGCATATACGACAATTTTTTTGTCGTATATGCAATGTGAAGTGCCGTATCTGAGAATCGAGAGCTTGTTGAAGGAAATGATGAATATAATTGAATTCTACGTTAAAAACTACTATTAAAGAGCTACATAAAGTGATCTGATTTTCTTCCGAACATATTTTTCAATCTATTTTGATACTTTTCCATGATCGTTGTTCTTGCATATACGACAATTTAACTTTGGACGGCAGTAATGGTATCTATAATCGAAGGGCAAAAACAAAAAGATTTTTAGTTGCTAAATGACCTTCGAGCCGCAAGACCGCTCAAATTCGGCTAAATAGAATAGATTTGATTCACCGATCTTTTGTAGTTTTTCTCTCAAGCTCTAATGAGTCATTTTTTTCATCCTAGCTCATTAATGATTTTTCTCAAGTCGTATCCACGAAGTTGTTTCACTTTCACAAGAGCTCTGTTCTAGGCTATTTGAAGGGTGAGACAAATGATGGAAATATACTTACAACATATTACCCCATTTTATCTCTCCACTATCAGGTTCACAACTGATCTCTTTGGTTACTCGTTCGGTCAGCTCCTTAGAATACATATGTAGTTCTTCTCGTATCGTTGCATTCCTTTCAAATTTGAACTTTGAATTATCGTCGGAGTGATTATCATTGGAAGAGCTTTTTTGTGGATCGTTTTTTCTTTTGGACCTCTCAGCATTATTCAGACTAGACATCTCATCCTTTTCATCGGCTCCTTCAACTTCTCGAAACTCCACATCACCGATTTCCTCTGAAATTATATTTTCCTGTGCTATTTGTCTCTGCGTGTCTACCGAGGTGGAAAATTCAGCATGACGAGCCTCAGATTTATTTTCAATATCATCTATCGATACTACAGTGTCTAAACTCGGTGTTTCACTTGGTCGAACACCTCTCTGTCGCTTCTGTGTATTTTCAATTATGAGAAAATTTATTAGAATATGGTTCGTTTTTTCGCGGTGAAAAAAAAAAGGAGCTTCAGAACTTACCGTATAGACTGATCCTTTTGGTTCGGAAAACAAGCCACCACAGCATGATGGGCACATGTATTGCATGAACGTTTTTGTTAAACTTATCTGTAAACACCAGTGAATTCATTTTTGTTAGTATAATTTTCAAAAATTGAAGGCTGCGAAAAAAACTTTTCAAGTTTGTCTAACAAAAATTTACAGATTTTTTGGCTCTTGAAGAAAAAATCTAAAAGCTTCAAGGTGTTACTTCAAAAAAGAGCTCTACCTCTCCGAGACGTGGAAAATTTCTTACCGAATTTGGAAGAGGACGAAAATTAAAGATGGTAAAAAGTAAATTAAATGATTAATATTCATTTTTGAAAAATTCACGTGTAAACTTTGCGACTTTCCGTTAGAGAGAAAAAGTTAGAGAGTTACTCACCCCATGTGGTTTTCCGTAACCGTAATCGTACAGTCTTGAAAATAACAAGATTACAGATTAAAGAGTCGCATGGCGCTTTACCTTACCTAGTTAGGTAGTAGCGCTTCAATAGTCGTCCAGTATATGATTTACGATACAATATAACTAGACTAAACCATATGATACTCCTGGTATAATACCTAATTCCTACACTTGTAAAGCTTCTCAGTTCTTTCGAACTTGGTACAATATTATTTAATTATAGAAACTGAATGCTCTCAAAAGCCAGACACATCAGTGAAAGTAAATGGGAACTTCTTTTCAAATTCTATTATTACTATTGTGGCTGGAAGAGGTTGTTTGTATTCTTAGAAAAATCGTTTGAAATTGATTTATACGAACGAAAATATTGAGCGAGACTTTCTGATCTTTATGTTTATAGTTGGTAGATTTTAAACTCGAAGTCTAATTATTTATGATTTTAGTAGTTGTCAAAGAACGACGGAGAGGGGAAAAATCACTCCTTCCTTAGCCTAGTAATTATTGTAGCGGGGTTCTAAAGTTGGATCCTTCATTAATTCCCTCTCCTCATGGAAGATTTGTATATTTTTTCTTGAAGATTTATCCAAATATTTGTCATTCTACCTATTACTGATTTCTCCGTCAGAAGTTGGTCGGAAATATAAAAACAAAGAATCTGTATTTTTTCAAAAATGCAGCAGTACTCAGTCTCAAGCAGGGGCCGCCTACGACTCAAAAATAAAACAAGTAGTAATACATTTCTCAGCGCATTTTATTCTTTTGTTTTTCTTTATGTATGGAATATCCCCCCAGAAAAATTTCTGTGTGCGCACCTGGTCTCAAGGTATGAGAAACAACTTTGGCAGTAAGACAATAAATTTTCAACCACAAAACGGAGATGAATAATAGGTATCTTGAGTTGATTCTAGGGCTAGATCCTTGGGAGTTCATGGTTTCATTTTTCTTCCTCCATTCGAAGAAAGCGGTAGAAAATTGAAACAATTTCGATGTTTTCATCCACCCTTTGGTCCGTGATTTTTTTTTTTTGGTACAGAAAGTCCTTGCTGCTACGCATACCTATTATGGAATATTAAATACTCACCTATTTGGAGTATCTGGTACTTCGACTGAATAAACACTTATGCTCTGAAACAAATAATTTGATTCTGATGTACCTCAGATTATCAAAACATGGGAGAGGAGGATTTTGAGGTGTATTGAATTAGGATAATATGGAATATGAATATGTTTACAGATATCCGTGACCTTATGAACGTGGTGCTTCATTGACACGAAATTTTAAACTTGGTGAGGTATAACTCTAACTGCAATCTAACACTCAGACGAATTTGTCAGACTGTACTTATGAGAAAAGCGGAAAAATACGTACCCTCATAGAATCTCGTCCCATAAATCGTCTCATCTCCGTCGTAATGCGTTTGCCATGCGCATTTTCCGGATCGTCAGCCTCACAATTTTCGCATGTATCTACAAAATTTGTTTCATTTCTGTCTGTTATCATGAAAACGGTAAACATCGACTATAAAACTGCCTTTAAAATTGAATCGTCGCGGTCGCTTACGTGTTTGCCTGTCCGGTACCTTCATTGCTCCAGTTAACGTCTACCGCGCTCACTTATCCGTAGCCTACTGTGCTGACTTTGAATTTCCTAGGTACTTTGCTTTAGCGATCCTTTCAAGTACTTAAAATACGTTTAGGGACGTAGCGGGAAATTCGTCACATTTATTGAAAGTGTCGTGCGTACGATGCAGCCCTTCCCCATAATTTTCTATTTTAGATATTCATCATTATTTTCAATGCAAATATGCAAAGTTCTGATCCCCTTTCTTCAAAGACAATGATAAATTTTCTTCAAAGATCAAATTTTAATACGATCTGCTCTAGTCGTCAAGGAAATACATTAAACTCGTCGAATATCCGTTCGTGACATGTCTTCTTCATGCATCGTCCTCCATTTTTAAAAGGTCTGTAATCTTACACCCTCCTCCCATTTGGATTCTAACTCAAAAGTAGTCGAGATAAATGTTACAGATAACGTCTGAAGATGATCGCTTACTAATCGAAACCGGTCGCAGTAAACTATATTTCATACGCAATTAATACGGTTCTCTAAATTATGACCAAAGACACCAGATGGATACATACTCAAACTTGTAACACAAAGGAGTACCTTGAAAGGTAGCCACAGAAACGAAAAAATTTGCCGGAGCGCTTTCGATTAAAAAACCATTGTCAACGACGACATGAAAGCAACTAAACAATCTAACGGCTAGAAACAATGAACCACCGAGGAAATCATGATTGAACTAGCGAGTCATCACGATGTGAATCACTCTCATAAACTAGCTCAATCAAACCCTCATCAGGTATGTACCTGTTGAGCACGTTAAGGTTATCGTTATTCAAATGGCGAATAATTTCAATATGTTCGAGAGCTTTTCGTTTGAATTCCAAGGACTCTCTATGGAGGAGGGTTTCAGATCCCGCTTTATAACCGTGGCCACTAACCAAAAGGTGGTCCGCAAATGCAGACGGACCTATTTTATTTAACTCCCACTTCTTAATATGCTCATCTACACGAATTTTGAGCTGGCGGCTAGTCTCACCTATGTAAACTCCATTACAATCATTACACTCCAATTTATAAACCCCACATTTTTCGTTCAAAGGGATGGGATCCTTCAGCTTGATAAAAAGACTCCTTACAGTGTTAAGATTGTAGTACACTGGGCGGAAACCGAAGGGGTGGAGGATACGACTTAATTGGGAAGAAAACTTACCCAAAAACGGGAGCCTGATCCACCGCTTCCGGACAACAGCCGTCGGATTACGGGGGAGGGAGGTAGTAGAGTCAAGGCATTTCCTAGCTAGCTTCCTACGAACCATAAGATCAATATCTAAACGGACCTCGTTCACTCTGGCCAAGTGCTTTATAGTCAGAAGCTCATTATGGAAGGCGAGCTGACCCAATGGAATGCTGGTCAATCGATGAATGTGACTATTGAAACCAGCGTATTTGTGAGCAACAGGGCAGAAAGAATTGCCGTGGACCATAATATCGGTCGAAGTATCTTTTCTATGTATGGCAAATTCATGGACACCATCTCTATTAGAGATAGTAAGGTCCAAAAAGTTAATGGATGAACCGCCTACTTCCAATGTAAATTTAATGGAAGGATATTGAATATTTAGATACTTGAGGAACTCCAAGAGAAGATCCTGAGGACCGGTCCACGTACACAACACATCGTCGACGTACCTGTGCCAGTAATAAATGTAATCTAAGAACACCTGACCAGAGGAAAAGAGGTCGAACTCAAATTTAGACATGAAAACCTCCGAGATGAGGGAGCCCAGAGGAGAACCAATCGGGATGCCTACCTCATCAGGAAACTCAAAATATTTACCATCAAATTTGCAGAAATTAGGGCACCAACAAATATTAAGTAAAGTAAAAAATTCAGCAACTTCTTCATGGCAGATATTAGATTGGATGAGGAGGTCACCTATGTGTTTCATGGCCGTAACTTTTGGAATACTAGGAAATAAACCCACCACATCAAAGGAGCATAGGATGGAACCTGGCGGTAGAATATCATCCTTAAGCTTATCGGCCAAGGAAACAGAATTCTTTACAGAGTAGGAAGATTCAAATTCTACTCTAGATTTAAACCAGCGATCCAAGAACTTCGCCAGGAAATAAGTAGGGGAAGATACAAAAGAAACGACTGGTCGCATTGGGATGTCCCTTTTATGAACTTTCGGCAACCCGTATAGGAGGGGGGGCGCAGGATTAGGCTCAAGAAGCCGCTTTTTAAGCCTGTCGGTTTTAATAATAAATTCACAATTACCGACTACCTCTCTGACCTCAGCAACATGGCTAGAGAAATTAAAATCGGCATTTTCCTTGGCGCCACACTGGTTAAGAACGTCGTAGACCTTGGATACGTAGGAGGACTTCTCCATTACAACAATGGCATTACCTTTGTCAGCCTTAGTAATGGTTAAGCCCTCCTCTCTAACCTTCCTCTTAATCCCTTTGATCACCCTGGATGCATGATCATTTATTCGGGGGAGGGGGGTGTTGCGGATAAAATCGGCACAAACCCTCTGGGTATTTACCCCAGGCCCAATTTTTATTTCCAGGTCCGCAACCACATTAGCTAGTGTATCAGCATTATTAAGAGGTGGTAACCCAAATTTTAACCCCTTCTCCAAAAGATTTAACTCATCGCTCTCGAACTCAACATTAGTATAATTTATAATACGGGGGTGAAACTTTTGGATATCGCTGGCGTCAGTTCTCACTTCCTGGACAGCGGAGGCATTCAAATTTTGAAGGGAAGAAATTTTCTTATTTTTCTTCCGTTTCAATTTAGCCTCAAAAGAACGGCATTTAAGATTAACAGAATTAATGAATGAATCCAACTCACCCGGGTTCGTGATGACTCGCTAGTTCAATCATGATTTCCTCGGTGGTTCATTGTTTCTAGCCGTTAGATTGTTTAGTTGCTTTCATGTCGTCGTTGACAATGGTTTTTTAATCGAAAGCGCTCCGGCAAATTTTTTCATTTCTGTGGCTACCTTTCAAGGTACTCCTTTGTGTTACAAGTTTGAGTATGTATCCATCTGGTGTCTTTGGTCATAATTTAGAGAACCGTATTAATTGCATTAATAACGCTGATGAGGCGTTTTTACGGTTCCTTTTCGTGAAGTTTCGTAAACAAAGGTTATCGTTTTCGTCTCACATCTGGTTTCTTAACAAGTGTTTAAAATTTCGTTTAAAACCCAAGTTCGTTAAATTTCGGCTGTTCTCCGACTGTAATGAGACCATCTCAAAATTGGAAAAAAAAATTGGAGAAATTTCTAACCGGTAAGTGGATCCGTACTGAGTTGAGGAGATGGCACGGCAAGCTGAACGTCACTACAAGACTTAACTTGCTGGTCCATGGTAGGCATCCCGATTGGTTCTCCTCTGGGCTCCCTCATCTCGGAGGTTTTCATGTCTAAATTTGAGTTCGACCTCTTTTCCTCTGGTCAGGTGTTCTTAGATTACATTTATTACTGGCACAGGTACGTCGACGATGTGTTGTGTACGTGGACCGGTCCTCAGGATCTTCTCTTGGAGTTCCTCAAGTATCTAAATATTCAATATCCTTCCATTAAATTTACATTGGAAGTAGGCGGTTCATCCATTAACTTTTTGGACCTTACTATCTCTAATAGAGATGGTGTCCATGAATTTGCCATACATAGAAAAGATACTTCGACCGATATTATGGTCCACGGCAATTCTTTCTGCCCTGTTGCTCACAAATACGCTGGTTTCAATAGTCACATTCATCGATTGACCAGCATTCCATTGGGTCAGCTCGCCTTCCATAATGAGCTTCTGACTATAAAGCACTTGGCCAGAGTGAACGAGGTCCGTTTAGATATTGATCTTATGGTTCGTAGGAAGCTAGCTAGGAAATGCCTTGACTCTACTACCTCCCTCCCCCGTAATCCGACGGCTGTTGTCCGGAAGCGGTGGATCAGGCTCCCGTTTTTGGGTAAGTTTTCTTCCCAATTAAGTCGTATCCTCCACCCCTTCGGTTTCCGCCCAGTGTACTACAATCTTAACACTGTAAGGAGTCTTTTTATCAAGCTGAAGGATCCCATCCCTTTGAACGAAAAATGTGGGGTTTATAAATTGGAGTGTAATGATTGTAATGGAGTTTACATAGGTGAGACTAGCCGCCAGCTCAAAATTCGTGTAGATGAGCATATTAAGAAGTGGGAGTTAAATAAAATAGGTCCGTCTGCATTTGCGGACCACCTTTTGGTTAGTGGCCACGGTTATAAAGCGGGATCTGAAACCCTCCTCCATAGAGAGTCCTTGGAATTCAAACGAAAAGCTCTCGAACATATTGAAATTATTCGCCATTTGAATAACGATAACCTTAACGTGCTCAACAGGTACATACCTGATGAGGGTTTGATTGAGCTAGTTTATGAGAGTGATTCACATCGTGATGACTCGCTAGTTCAATCATGATTTCCTCGGTGGTTCATTGTTTCTAGCCGTTAGATTGTTTAGTTGCTTTCATGTCGTCGTTGACAATGGTTTTTTAATCGAAAGCGCTCCGGCAAATTTTTTCGTTTCTGTGGCTACCTTTCAAGGTACTCCTTTGTGTTACAAGTTTGAGTATGTATCCATCTGGTATATTTCATACGATTTTGTACAATTCATCTCGCGTTCTCATAGACAATGGGTTGTAACGTCCGGGCTAAAATGGACTTCAGAATTCGTGCTCTAGTCCTTAAATCTCGTATTGGAGACTCCGTCTCTCTTCCGCTTCATTTTAAGATTCAAATATTCTTAAAAAAGAGAAATCATTGTTTCTTCAAATCCGGGATTTAGAAATTTGAAATTTTTGTAATAATTCTTGATGATGCCGTAACTTGAATGGACAAATTAAACTCAACAAGGGGGTCGGGGGAGGAGGTGTATACGTACTTAGTTTAGAATTTGTCAGGGATACGTCTGAAAGGAGGTATTCTTAAATTAGCGCAACGAAATTTTGATTACGTCATTTCTTAGTGAGTAACCTTGACCCTCTGTAGGATCTTGGAAAAAAGTCGAGTTAATTTCTTGCGTGCGTAAACTAGCTGAGTAAAAATTTAGTCCTCTTCAACCTATTTCCTCTGTTGTAGACCTTATGATCTATTGGCAGAGGACGAAGAAGACCCCCTTTTTCTCAACAGTTCAGTTTACATTGACCAAAGAAAAAATACAAGTACGTGTTTTTACGTTTTTCTAGGGAGGAAAAGGACTAATCAAACTTGTTTAACGTACTATAATATTCTCATAATATACCTTTCATATCTCCTATGAATCGCTGACGCGGAATTCTGGTGTATGCCCTGATTAAATTGATCCAACCTTTGTCATCCTTAAAAATTTGTCTGAAAAAGTATTCTAAATATAGTACAAATTTAGGATGAAAATCAAACAATTTCTTCGAATTCAATCGGTATTGAGTCCTCAGACGGAAAGTTTTTTTCGACATGGATATGTCTTCTCTGAGATGAGTATATAGATGGGTGACTTCAAGGAAGGGGCTAGGAATGATGATGTCACGAATTGATGACGTCTCTGAGGGAGAAGGTGATGATGTAACAAAAGTGTATGATGTTTTCAAAGGGATGATATCTCGAAATTGTAAGTCTTAAATGAGTAAAATTTCAGTTTGAATATTGCACAACATCATGATTATTCAGATAATACAATATCAATAAGAAATACTGGATAATGAATAATGAACAATAATAAAGAGCAAGTAAGACGACATTTTATATATCGTCTCTCGTTCTTTTTCTCATCAAAGTATTAAAAAATTTCTGTGTCTAGGAAAGCCTTTATTTTCAGTTAATTCTTAAGAAGGAGCGAAACGCTCTTTGGAAATTCTGAATCCTCGTTTTAATTGGATTTCAAAAGTCATTCTTCCTCTCTATCCAAAATTATCAGCTTTACTAAAAGCCTCATCAGGAACGTGGAAGTGGAACTCTAAGAGTACAGCCTCACCTCTTTTCACCCAGTGGATCTGGGTCATATGATGTAAGCTTTTCTGAGTAAAAGTTCGATCTATGATTGAGTACGAATGGTATCCTCAAAATTGTTGTCGGCTGCTCTCCGATAAAGCTATCGTATCGTAGTTTCTTGTCCACGCATTCAAGTTCGACGTATTCTTCAGTTTTGCGAGCAGTTATTAGACTGAAGGCGTGGACGTTGTACAAATGTACCTGTAGATAACGCAAGAGAACTAGAGCAACTTCCATTATGAAAGTTGAATGGTTGAATGAAGTACTTTTATAGGTACCTGTTGACAAAAATTCGTCAGATCCAGGAACATCTTCGATCTGAAAATCAGCAAGGTTTGATAAAGACTCTTGGATTTCCACTTATCAAAGTAAACTTTGACATAGTTGTAGTTTATCGGTTTAGACTCATCTGTAATTTGAATTCATCATAGAATGCAGAGAACACAGTGCTGACGTAGGTAATTGTTTGAGCTGGTTTTGATTATTCTATATTACCTGCATTAGCAGAAGCAGAAGAAGGCAACCTCCATGTTCTTCTTATTGAGTCTACAAAAGTAAAAAAGATTAGCTATATCGTAGCTCGACCTTTTAGGTTGAGATAGTGGATTGACATGATGAAGAATACAATAATATAAGAGATAAACAGAGCAGAGGGCGTGAAATTTTAGAATTGGAGGAAAATGAAGAAGAAAAATTGTGAATATTTTCTTGTTCGGATGGGACAACATTGGTATTATTTGTGGATTTTATTTCGACGAAATAAGATTGCAAACGTATTACCGGCGATTTCAAGTATTGAATTTCTGTCTAATCGGAAGTCATCGAGCGTTCACAAGATGAGTAGGCCGAGCAAAAGAAGATAGATACAAGGACAGAAAGGAGGAATGTAAATGTTGGGGATCACCAAAGCAGTATTGAATAATTTCAACCGAAAGTTTGATAATTAAGGCTGATTTATTCAAGTGTACGGATGGAAGAAACTTTTTAGTTCAATCAAACAATATGGAAAAGGGCTTTTCTTGAAAAATTAACCTTGCTCTGGTCCAAGAATTCGTATCCCTCTTATCTTTACTCCTGAATACTGTGTTGTTACTGGCCCATCTGAAATACACGCAGACAAAATACTGACTTTTGTATGAAATCTGATTTAATTGTATTACTATAGGTATGTATTAACTAATTTATTTGTAATTTAAATTATGTATTCTACTTACCGTAAGATGTGATTAGTTTTTGAACGTCATTTGGACTATGAGGTCTGGAACTCGGACTACAAGATCTAGAACTTTCCTTCTCTTGTTCCGCTGTAATGTATGCTAGATAAAAAGGGATGATTGTAAGTTAGTATGCCTACCTCTAAATATGGGACATTGATTGCATGAATTTGTTTCAAGATATATTTCAAAAGTAAATTGATTAAAAATTTCATTAGAAGTACTTGTATCAACTGTAGAAGTATGTGTCATTAGGCAAATACAGACAAAAGGGGCACCAGAATTCACTGAACTGGCTATTATCAGAAGCTTGCAAAAAAAAAAAAAAGGATGTGTGAAGGAATTCACATCTAAAAAACCTAAAATTACTTTTTTAGAAAGGAAATTAGAAGAGGTAAATACAAATTTAAAAGTACTTTTCACGCAAAACAACATTTAAGATGATAATGTTGATTATTTATGGGGAATATTAAAAAGCGCAGGAAAAAATAAAGGTTGCCCGAGAAATGGAGAACAGTAAAACAAAAGAAATGACCGAGTTTTAAAAATGATTGACAAGTGATTGACAAGGATCGCTCATACACAAAACATTAATAGATTTCCCCTGGAAAAGTAATTGAGTAGGTAGGTGATGTGTGATCAGGCATTGGCTAGTCTGTGCCTGTCCGTTGTTGAAGCGACTGTAGCTCTCCTAAGTTTTGGCTATCAGTGGGGTAGTTGTTTTAATCTTATAAATTAATTTTAAAAAGAATTAATTATTATAATTATAGTACTAATTTTTCCGGTGTTGCGCCACACCACCGGTATGTGTTTGACAGCGGACCTTCCTTTCTTTCTTTCTTCCTTCTATCCACCGGCTTGTACCCTCGTATCTCGCTCCCCAGAGCACCTACAGTCTTGATTTTTTTTTTGTTGGATTCGTCTTTGAACGTAGAGTGTCATAGGCTGTTGAATGATGAAATTTGAAGCATATTTCGTCGAGAAATTACACAAATTTGTCTGCGTGTATTCACCGGTACGAAGAAAAAATATCAGTGCACGTTGAGCGACGCGTCTACCACCACACTCCTGTGACTAACTCCTCCCACTTCGCATTGCTTATTGTATGCTGCACTTCACGTGCGGGAAGGTGTTACAAGGCATACAATCTTATTATGTGTGTTCTCGTGTTTCTTTTTAGACTTCAATTAGAGGAAATATTTTTGAAAAAATAAATCTGGGTCGGTAAATATTCACAAAATAGAAAATATCAGTCACCATGAATCAACGCGCGCTGCGAGTGCGAAGCACGAGCCTGTAAAACCTCTAAAAATGACCAATTGTCACCTAACTAAAAAATAATTCAAATAAAATATTTAAAAAAAAAAAAGATCCGGTGTTGCTGGTAAAAAGAATATAGAACTAAAAAGAATAAAACAAGATTTTAAATTGAAGAAATCTCTGTTGTAACCAAACAGAATTCTAATATACTATTTTATTTATGTAACTGACTGAAGCTGAAAAAAAAAATACACAATAGCGGAATTAATTGTACTGCAACACTGCTGTCATCCAGATTCTGATCTTTATCATGCATAAGTAGTAATTTGTAACTCAGTAAATCTGTACATTAACAAATGAAGAAGAAACAGCCCCTTGATAAATTCATGATGGATACAGCATAGTTGCAGTACAATTAATTCCACTATTATGTATTTTTTTTTCAGCTTTAGTCAGTTACATAAATAAAATAGTATATTAGAATTCTGTTTGGTTACAACAGACATTTCTTCAATTTAAAATCTTGTTTTATTCTTTTTAGTTCTATATTCTTTTTACCAGCAACACCGGATCTTTTTTTTTTAAATATTTTTTTAAAATAAAATCAAATTGAACAATAAATAATACTATTAAGTATATTAATGAATCACCTTGACAAAAATGTTATCAATTTATAAGAAGATATATGTAATAATTTAATTAAATTTTATAGGGGTATTATAAAATATATATTTTTTTATTTTACCTAAATTTAAAATTACTCTAAAGATAACAGAATAATTTAATAAATAATTTTAGTTTATCATCTGGATGTTGAATTGAATGAAGATCCTTATCAATTTTTTCAAAATAATATCAATTATAACTTTTTGAATTAATATCTTAAATCTTAGACCATATAGTAACATAGACCGTCAAAGCAGTACCTACGTAAACAACGTAATCAGTTGTTGAAAGACTGGAGGCAAAAAATAAGGTTTTTGGGTCCAGCGGTTACCGATGGGGTGAGAACAATTACAGACCACGCCCATTGATACGTTTAACGCTGTAGGACCTAAAAACCTTATCTCTTCTCCATCTTATCACTTTTGGCGGTCTTTGTTACTATATAGTCTAAGATTAATATTATTATCATTGAAATTTAATTAATAAAAATAAAATTAATATAAAATATAACTTTGTAATTCTAAAATTCATGGAAAAATATATTTAATAATTAAATTTATAAGATAAATAATTTGAATTATTTTTCATATTAAATTTAATAATTTTTGTTGTAATAAATAAATTTTTTATTGATCAATTAGAATTAATAAGTCGTTAATTCTAATATTTTCATTTAAATGAATCAAATATATTGAATAGATATACGTAATAATTTAATTAAATTTTATTAAGGTAATATAAAATATATATTTTTTTATTTAAATTAAATTTAAAATTACTCTAAAGATAACAGAATAATTTAATGAATAATTTTAGTTTATCATCTTGATGTTGAATTATAAAATTGAATTAGGATCCTTATCAAATTTTTCAAAATAATATTAATTATAACTTTTTGAATTAATATTATATTATCATTGAAATTTATTTAATAGAAATAAAATTAATATAAAATATAACTTGATGAAATTAAAATTGATGAAAAAAATATATTTAATAATTAAATTCATAAGATAAAAAATTTGAATTATTTTTTATATTAAATTTAATCATTTTTGTTGTAATAAATGAATTTTTTATTGATCAATAATTATTAGAATTGATAAATCGTTAATTCTAATATTTTCATTTTAATGGATCAAATATATTAAATGAATTAAATGATATTTCAATAGGTTTTCAATTTTTTTCCCGGTGCACGCTCATCTTGTGAGGAATGATATTGTTTCATGGGTATACATATTTTAATAAGATCTGCCAATTACCTAATTTCTTGTGGATTATAATAATAATTATGTTGTAAAAATTTTTTTCTTCTTATCTCCAGTATTCGTTTCCTGTGGAAAATTTATTTTCATGGTCATCATTTTAAAATTCTGCCCTAGCACTCTCATTATCTTGTGCTTCCTATTATTTTTCCTGGGCCAATAAATGGGTCCTATTATTTATTAGTATGGGGTGTTACAGAAAAAACCATGATCACTTTTTTTTGGACATGTTTTTTAAATGCTTCTAATGGAGATACGAATTTTTTTTTAGTTAAATAATTAATAATATAAATTTCAAAGGAAAGGAGTTTCTTTATAACTTTTTATTAAATTTCTCAATTGAATATATGTACCTACTTTTGTTTATATATAGAATATTTATTTGATAAATCAACATTGTTTGTCAAATTAAAAATAATGAATTAATAATCATAGAAATTTAATTAATAATCAAATAGGCCTATAATATTTTTCAAAATTCAAATCAATTATTTTATTAGTTTAATTAGAAACATATAGGAGGTCAATTTTCATTTATTTATTCCAAGTTTTATTAGCATAAATCTATTTTCAACATACAAATTGCAAATTTTCCTTTGAATATTAAAATTTTTATCTTGTATCAATTTTTGATACCGTGTCCTTTATTTGTCAATGGGATGTGGTAAAGAGTGAAAATTTCTTGAACGTGCGTATAGATACTTTATAATTTTCGAAGGTGCTTGAAAAAAAATTTACTTTTCATTGTTCTTCAAAATAAGTGAATAAATGTTTTAGGAAAAGCTATTCATTAGAGTTTCAGCTCCCTGTATCGGCAGTTGATAATTGGTCATTATAAAAATATGAATAATATTTGTCTGGTGATTTTAAAATACTCAGAATCAGTATTTTAGGTTTAGTGAGTATGATGAATTTCTTAGTAAACAGAAGTACTGATTATGAAATATAGGTATATTGCTTTCCCTGTACTTCTTTCTGTTCTTGTAATAAACTTACTTACCATCCAGTTCAGCTTTAGCTTTTTTGTCATTGTTTGCTAGATGAACAGAAAATAAATATATAGGTATTGCTTTCCCTAAGCCAGTCAGTCTTACTCTTTCGGTTCTTGTAATACTCACCATTTGATTCAGATTTTGTTTTTTTGTCATTGTTTGCTAGATGAACAGAAAATAAATATATAGGTATTGCTTTCCCTAAGCCAGTCAGTCTTACTCTTTCGGTTCTTGTAATACTCACCATTTGATTCAGATTTTGTTTTTTTGTCATTGTTTGCTAGATAAACAGAAAAAAGAATGATGAGAAAATTAGGATGACGATTATATATTATGAGTATAAAGTTAGTCATCTGAGTAATATCACCGATTAAGTTTTGTGTGAATTACTGGAGTAATTACTTTCTCAATTCTTTGATGACTTATAGAAAACTGAGTGGAATAGGAGAGGAAATCGAGAGAAATGACGGAGTAGATTATCATCAGGAATCTTTCAGAGATGCAATGGCACAAGCACAATCAGAAGTGATATGTTCACTTTCAACGACAGCATTACTGAAAAGAATTTCATGAAGTAATGTATAGGATCAGAAAACTGCAGTATTAGCCTGTAATGACCGCAGGAGAAAAGTATTTCTCAACATGCCACTGCGGTACTTTTTCTTTGAGCCCAAGAAATTTGTATTTTACGCAAAATCCGTAGAAAAATCCCTATTTTTTTCCGGGATTAAAAATCCGTAGATCTGACAGCACTGCCCCCCGCCTCCAGCTCACTACTGGAAATCTGCAAGTCCGAATTTTCCCCTTTGCGAGACCGCCATGCCATCCAATAATTTGCGAGGCCAACTTTGTCCTCCCAAAGTACAGAGTGCAGGATATACTAGCTATTCTAGTTCTAAGCGAGGCCTAGCAAACACCCATGCTACGCTATACTAATACCAGACTATACTAGGCTCCTGTCAAAAAAGTATAACACTGATGACGTCACAAACAAATTCATTTGATGATGTCATGAATTAATGACGTCACGGTTGGTGGTGACTTTACCAGCAGATTCAACGGCTGATGACGAGGAGGTTCAAACTCATTGATGTCTCCACTCTGCCTTTATCCTCTATCAAAAATTTACAAGTATAAGGCTGGGTTTCTCTTTTTGAAGTCTTTGCTGGTACCCCAGCCAGCCATCTATTGGAAATCTGCGAGTCCAAATCCGAGTTCATCACCCCCATCCCCCAAAAAAATCGCGCGAGTGAGTCCTCAAAAGCTTAAAATATGTATACTAGACTTGGAATGGGTGCGAACGAGTGGAAGTAGCCAAGTATACAATCGATATATTGATACAATTAGATTTATTGATCCCAAAGACATGTACATGATTCAATGATTTTCCATGAAGCGGAAAAACTTACTCTTTTAAGAGGATGCCTATTCTGAATTATTTTGTCTCATCTGGTAGCTGAATCGAGCACTATGGAAAGACCTTAAAAATGATCTTTATTCATTTGACTTCGTTAGAACATTTTTTTTTACACTATTGCAAGCTTCATTTCTTTTCAATGCGCATTGGAACTAAAAAAAGTATTGTGTATTTTCAGATTGATTCCGTTTAAGGTTCCCATGTATTTCGATGGAAGGAACTTGCATTGCTGCTTCAAGATGTGAGCGGTTTGCCATTATGGATAAGCAATCCGTCCGAGAAATTGGGTGGGCGCTCTTTTGCGTTAATCGCTCTCAGTTTGGCGCGTCAAGATCTTTGCGAGAGGTTTTGAGGTGAGTTTCCTCATAGTAATAAACTCTTTTACAGCAAAATTAGCCGTCTCGGCTGTACCCAAAACGTCTAATCGTTGTGAAATTTTGCGAATTTACGAACTAAAAGATCGAAATACCAAACAGCGGAGTTATTTTTATTGTGTATCGTTGAAATCAGTGATGACCTTACCGTCCTCATCCGTGAACATACAAATTCAATATTGTCTGTCGGAATTGTAGTTTGAGAGTACCTATTGGGCATTTTTGATGGGAGGATAGGCCTAGTGCAGTACCTGCAATTTAATTGTGGTGATCGTTGCTCGTTCTAATTATTTTTTAAATAGAGAAGAAGCAGTGTTGCAGTGCGGCATCTTTTGTTGAGAAAAAAATTTCCCGTGTAAGTTATACCTATTCATATTGAAATTAAGAAACCTTGATCCTCAGTCTGAATTCGTCCTGTCATCTCTATTTTTTTTTTCTCGAATTTTAGCTAAATCTATGTCTCTTTCAATTGCGGTACTTTTCATTCTACTTCGATTCGATCCATCATCGTAAATTATTTTATAAATTATCAAAATATCACTTCATTTATATAGGCCAAACGATTCGAAATTTGCCGACACTGCTCCTAAAAAGTTGAATAGAAGAAATTGAAAGTCTTCATTCCTAATTGAGTGTTTGTGAAAACAAATGCAAACACAATGTTATTATAATATTTGTAATTTCAAAAATGACATAGGTTGGTAAATTATTTCTTATAGCGTACAATTTAGTATCTTCTTATTGTATAATTTATCAACTGAAACGACTATAATTGTCTAAATGAATTACGAAAACGATAGACTGTTAATAACTGATTCGATATACGAGTCGTATTAGTAAAAGCAGTAATAGTTCTACTGATGGCCTATATTTTATTATACTGTACTCGCTCGTAAATAAAAAAAAAATGGTAACTATTATACCGTATTTTGATATGGCTACTGAAAACCTAAAAATGTCGCAGTGTCGGCAAAAATCTCTCGTGGAATGTAGGCTAATTTTTGATCTTTTAAATGGATGAAGTTTTTGTACGAATATAATAATAAAAAAGGAGAAAAAAACGATGTCAAGGGAGAATGAAAATGAATCTCGACTACCGACTTTTATCACGTTTTTCATTCCGAAGCAAGAGAATTAGGTATGATTCTTTTTACTCATTCCCACATTTCATCAGTATTTCGGAAGGAAACTAAACAATTAAGAAATAAAATAGGGCTTTTCTCGGAATGAAAAGGTTATGAAATGGAAATTTAAAAATTGGTACGTACAATATAATACAAAATAGGTATTTTTCCATCGGGTTCATCATAACCCTTCCAATTCTAAGATAGGTTTTGTTCGTCCCTTCACAGACACTTCATGAGTTCGCTGTCAGTAGCCAAATCATTCAAAAACTTCATTTTGTAACAATATCGTAAAATTATTCTTGATTTTAGAAACAATAATCTAGTCTCGCGTCATTCGAGTCGTACGCCACGCGTCATTTTCTTTTCTTCTCTTCGACGATGTCATAGATGTACACTATTACGAGTGCTTATCACAAAAATTTATTCTTTACCGATACTCAGTTGGGATTTGACTCGCGGAATGACCTTCTTCCTCGTAATGAATTTCCGCATCACCGCTTGGATTTTCACGATTTTCTTGACTTGTATTTCGTACAGCCTGGAATAATTATCGATATTCATTGAAAATTTCGGTTACGTCGGTTCTGTGGTAAACGACAATTCTTTAAGTCGGAGAGGACTTACCTGGATAAGTATTCCTTGTCGTAGTATCGTAAGAAAACTTTATTTTTTCCAATTATCCATCCTTCCATTTTTAGGCGAATCAAAAGTAGACGACAGTTTTCTCGAGTCACATCCACTGGCTCATCGAAGTCGAAGGCTAAAAATTTATATCTGTAAGACGATGCAGAAACTATGGTTTATAAGATATTCTTCGGTATGAAAAGAATATGTACTCTGTAAATTCCTTCTCTACCCTTAGCAAATATCTAGTCCTTCAATTCGGAGGAAATTGACGCGGTAATGGACGAAAACATGATGTTTGTAGTAAGGGATGGGGAGTGTGGTTTTATATGTTGTGAAAAATCTTTACCACTCCATCATAGTCATTAGGCTGAAATTGACCTCAAATCGACGTCGATTTCGGGTGGATTTTTTGTCGACTTCTCCAAATTTTCTATCAACCCGAAGTCGATACAGTTTGTAAGTAGATTTGTGCTTTTCTGGTAATGCAGGATGGTCAATTTCGATCTAGAGACGATTTCAAATTCACTTCTTCATCTACCTGAAATCGACTGCTCCTTTTTTGATGAACAGTCGATTTTTTCTGAGACTTTAGGCTGATCGACTTGAAATCGACGTCAATCTGAAGTCGATTTTAGGTCTCCTCCTTGGAAAATTCTGTGTGTTTGGTGGCTTTGCTACTCGCAGACGAAATGCGTACGCTAAAAAAAGATATAAGGGAGGAATATTATGAATCTTAGTATTGCTTTGCCAGTGCAGCGATGAGCATTCTAGTTGACATTAAAATCTAATGCCGAGTATCGACTCAACATCGAACTGCGCTCTTCAAATCTATGAAATATAAATCTGAAAAACCAAGTAAAAGCTTCCCAATCCCACTCTTACTTATAACCTCGCGTCTCCTCATCTGAACTCCACTTCTACCTCCACAGAAATCTCGAAAGCGGAGCTCTTGGCCCTAGAAGCTCCACCCGAATCCCCTTGATTACATTTTCTCACTATTTAACGCAATTCTTCAACGCGGCCTTTCCCTTTCCATTTGTTGATTGGCTATCTTCCTACCTATATTAAAACATATTGAAAATCTTTCCCTCCCCGCATCTTATCGATCTAACGCTCTAACTTCTGTCCATGACAAACCACGGTTCCAAAAAATACCGAACGAAAGACTATTCTGGTTCATTGAATCGAATAATTTTTTGTTTTTCTATGTCGATGCGGCTCCCAAGAAGGTCGTAACACTCTGTAAGAAAGCCCTCGGCTCAAACTCACCCCCGACACCATTTTTATAGACCTCGGAGAAGCGTTTCTCTGTGTTTGGTTTCGCTGGGTCTCCTCCAAATTTCATGAGATTGGCCTCTAAGGCAATTAACCCGAACTTTTCCGTCTCTAACGGTCAAAATTCAAACTCAATACTCTCCCCCCCCCCCTTACCCATTGAAAGGTCGTTCTTTGGGGTTTAAAATACCTGACAAACAGTGTCAGCTTTTTCCTTACCAAACACCTCTTTGCAGATGACTTCAGCATTTCTCTAAGAACCTTCAACCTCGAACGAGCGGCAATATTATTCCGATTAACTGTCGATAAAATTTCCAAATGATTATCTGACCGTGGATCTCGATTTTCATATAGTCTATCAAAATAGATACACTCCACGCCCCTTCCTTCTCTGCGCCTCCAGAATAATTATCATCCAATTCTGTACCGAGTCTCACCTTCGACTCAAGAATCTCCTGAACTCTCCGTATCAAAATCTTAACAGCAAAATGTCTGAAATCATCGACCGTTTACAAATACCTATCACATCCCCGCACTGGCTTTAACCACGAACTTCTCCTCCAACTACACGGTAGTCTAAACCCTTCCCAACTTGATTATCGAATTCAAAATTGCCAAACTGACTGACCCTTGGCGCACAGCTTTTCCCTCGGTTGCCGCGCTCTTTCACTCGTTTTCTTACTTTCTGACCTCAACACCTCCAAATAATCCAAGGGTTGTACGACATTTTTCCGACAGCGTTTTTCCGACACTCCTTCCGTCGCTTCAATTCCATCTAGGTACTTATCTCAAATTTTGGCCCTTACTTCCTATTTTTCCATCTTTTTCCTCTTGGTCAACTCCTATCCCAACGTACGTCTTGACTTCACTGAATTTCCAAAACAACTCACTTCAAAAACACATCCTTTCCCATGGTTTCTGCTACCTAGACGGGTCTAAATCGAGACTCAAAACCAGATATGTAGTCTTCAACATCTTATCCCTCTGTATGAGAAACTCCACTTCCATATTTTTGGGCAGTGGTGCGGTGTCCGCTTTGACCTAGGAAGAGACCCTTTCCCCTTCCAAAAATCTGTCGCACAACCTTGATCTGCAAAATAACGATTAGCGGAATGAGATTTCTTTTCGCTTGCAATAGTTAATGTTATCGACCCCATTCTCCAGATTGTAGTTTTGCAGATACGTCAATTCAATTTTGTAGGGCAGTCATTTTTCCGGACCCCAAAACCATTTACAAAGAGTTGCTCTTTAAGAAAGTGACGTCAATGCACCACTAACCGCCAAATTGGCCTGCTCACCCAATTTTCTCCTCGCGACAAAGTTCTTGTACAACCTGATTCTCTCTCACCCTTACTTACTATCTCAAGTCCTCATTCTACCAATTGTCCAACGAATTTCCTCGTCAAGTTCTTTCTTATCCTCCATCTCTCTGGTACATGGATACCGAGGTGCATCGACCTTGAGGAACAGGACGCACTCGATTTTGCCACAAATCAGACCTTGCGCTCACCTTCCATCCCTCCCGACCTTCTCGTATGATCTCAAATCCTATTACTGCTCTCTTATCCTCTCCTCCTAATGTAATTCTTGGTCTTCCTTATCCTCCGAAAAGCTCCGTTTTCTTAAAATATGACCAATTCGGGTCTGCTTGAAACCGGTCGTGCAGCTGTCTGTTTTTTTGTAAGTAATTATTTATCGTGAGCTTCGATTCACTCTCACCGGTCAATGAAATCCTTGAAAGGAACTCGATAAGAATATCCAACTTGGCGGGCACGGGTAGTGTCCAGAATGGACAACGATTTCAGTTGAGGGGTGACAATATCTGCTTCAAATCCGGTCGCTTGAGGTAGCCCAGCGCGAATGCAACGAACGAAAGAAATGTTTGAATTATGGCTCGCGTCGGAGATAAGATTCAGAATTTCCGCGCTTGCACCTCTGAATACAGAAGCACAAGTTCGCATACGACGGGTTTGAGAGTATTCGCCTTGGCTCTCCGTATTGAATTTCTGTAAAACGATTTCAGATTTTTGAATTTGTTGTTCTTCTACTCCGTAGTCGGCAGATGACTATCAATATTTACCCTGGATTTTTGATCTCCCGTAACAAGAGCGGCGCCCCATTTCCTCTTCCCGCTGAAGATGGCTATGTTCTGTTCCGTAGAGATGGTCAAATTACCAGATTTCGTGAACTGGTTGGTGAAGAGCTGTTTCACAACGAAATTTTCGGAAAGTCTCAACGTTTCAATCATTTCTGGAGGTAAGAAGTCGTGATTCCTTTGAGGAAAGTTGGTGGCGTTGTATTCAACCTTCTTGCAGTAGTGCGCGACGGTGAAATTGGTGGAAGTTGCTTTGCGAATTCGTGTCCCTCGTGGGGAGTTGGCCAGTGAATCTTAAATATGACAGAATTGTATAATATCTTAAAATCAAACTTGATGGTCGGAGAAGAGCAAAATTTAGGGCGGTATAACGCTCTGCTAATTTTTGTGGAAAAGATCGCAGGTCGTACGGGCGGTTTTGCTTGCCCCACCAGAAGTCGTGTGTGCTACTTCTGAGCTCGAAGGCGGGCTACGGCTCTATAAGGTCAACTTTCTTACCAATTATGAATGAGTGCCCACTGTTACTGCGAGAAGCTTCGTCGATCACGTACAACAATCCATCAGGCTTGCTCATTAATTCTTCCACGGTTGGTTTATTGTCATAAAATTGTAAAGGTTTCAGTAAGACGCCTTCATCCTCTTGTTCTTTCTGCTTAACATTTGTCGTATTAGTTTAGTCCAAAAATTATATTTTTCGGAAGTGGTACAACGAAATTCTATATTCTCACCAATTCCCAAGCGAAGATGCGTTCATTGTAGAAACATTGTAATTGCTCGTTTAGCGTATTGGTAAAGAGTTGTTCCAGATTGTTTTGTTCGAGTATTTCAAATCCGGGCATATCTAGTACGTTGATGAAATTTCTGTCACCCCTGCAAACAATGAGATCGTGACGCTATATTAGGTGAGCTTCAAAATTCACACCGAGTGCGTCTCATAGGCCATAGCATACGTACAAAACTATACGTGTTACAGATAATCGTAGATTTATGATGTTGATGATGAAGTCGATCAGACGGCTGTACATCCCTCTTGCAAGGACGGATAACGCTTCAGCAGCGCTGAGAGCAGTCTGCTTCTTTCTGATCGCGTTACCTTTTTGAATTATGCAATAATTGCATAATGCCCAGGAGAACTTTTTGTCGTCTACGCCCAACAAAGTGGAGACTGAAACACGAGAACGTATTTTTAATGCGTTGCGGTTAAGCCTTATTAAAAGTAGACAAAGTTCAAAGATTTCTCGATTATTTACTGAATCATTATCGCTATCTATCTAAATTTCCAAAGTTAGGAAGTTGAAACTTGCAGGACTAGATTCCTCTAATTGTACTTAATCCTCACGAAGGGGTTTTTTATGACTTATGGGTAGAATACTGAAGTGGGTTATAATAGATGGTAGGGGCTTAGGTTTTTTTGACTGATTACCTTCCTCTCTTAGTCATCATCATGCTTATTTCTATGTCACGATCCAGGCCGGTGGTTTATTGCATCTTCTTTCAAAAGAGGATCGTAAATGACTAGATTTCAAAGTGTTTACCAGTCCATTCGCATCCGGCTCCAACTCTCCGAGTCGTTACTACGAGATCAATATCATTTAGCCCCTCCTCCCTGTGAATTGGATTCTCTTTGGTGTCAGTCACGATTTTAGTTTCACAACAAGATGGCTTTTAGCTCTTTCGAGTGTTTCCTATAGTCTATAGCCAATACCTTTTCTGAAAGTTCTATTCGCAGTCATATTCTAATGTCTTGGCAAAAAATTCCTAACTATTCTCCTTCAAAATGTCAAGATTCTCGATCACCTGAATGTGAAGAACTTGTTGGCGTTGCTTCTCTCATATCTAATCAGGATCTTGAGAAACTTATCCATTGCAATAGTCTTCGACAGCAAAAGTGAGATAAATTGATGATCAGAGTTAAAGTACATTATTACATACCTCGTGTAGCCACATCTGGATTTGAAATATCGCTTCCCCCGTCATCTTTGTCGACGAAGATAATCTCGCCCAATAAGATGATAGCAGCCAAAATCTTTTGGACAATTTCAATTTGATCCTTTTCAAATTCCAAAACCTCCAATAGGTGTAATACTTCCTTGTATTTTTCGGCATTTTGTTTGTCGGTGTTAGACGCACCACCTGTATTATCCGGGGTGGCTGCTGTCGAATTTCGGGTGAGGAAATTGTATTTTCTATCTTCGAGAGAAAACTCACGTAGTTTATTTTGAAGTTTCATGGCATCGAAAAAATAGTAGAATATATGAAAGTTGCTTTGATTTGTGGATCTGCAACATAAAAGGACGGAAGGACTAATTAAAAGAAAGTCGATTTTCTAGAACTCTGGAAACAGTATTAATACTAACTTGTATCCGGTTACTCTCCATTTTTCCAGCAAGAGCAAGTAGAAGATAGCGCCACTCAATTTTCCAGTCGTCGTATATGTGATCTGAGTGCTGATTGCGTGTCTAGTTGAATTGTAGTTATGGGGTGTAGATGCGTTCCCTAAAAATTGTATGATTTGTAAAGCAGCCGTAATTTTGTCGGATATTTTATTGCTGATCTGAAAATTGTAAATTTAGGTTAGTGCTTCTGTTTGTGATCCGAGAAATTGACAGTTTGAAAAGACGTTACCTTTCCCAGGTATAATAGATGATCGATCACGTGATTGCTATTGGTGGTTTTGCCCGAGTGAGTCTCGCCATTGAAAATGATGCTCTGAGGCTCCTTGTGATGAAGCATATCTTGATAAGCGCAGTCTGCCACCGCGTAAATATGTGGCGAATTATCGGATCTAGATTTCCATTGGTATTTTGCGTGATACTGTAACGAGATTGGTATATCATTTTAACGGAAAGCCTATCCTATGAGTTCTCTTGAGTTTTATGATAGGAGGAGGACTTCTGAAATTTTAGCCCTCAAAGGAATCGGATTTGGTAGATTATTGAATATCAAGTTATTGTGAGATGTAAGTAAAGCAATGGGAATTAAAAAGATCTCAATGTGTGCAATATTATTTTAATAGTTAGCTTTCAGCAATATTTTTGGGTTTCATCCCATCAAAAGTTATTTCGTTACTGAAGAATATCCCGCGCTCTTGGTGAACGTTAGTTCTTATAGTATGGAACACTGTAATCTCATTAGACAAAAAAAAAACTGCGTTTCTATTGGCTACCAGATTATTTCTGTTCTTTTTCTCTCGCCCTATCGCCGAGCTCGATAATGTTTCGCTGTCGAGTCTGATTACATTGTTCAAACAACTGACTTTTCTCCTTTTTGTTTCAGCAACCTCCATATGTTTTCCTTCTTTTCATACGGAACTACTTGTGTTACTTGTGCTGTTCTTCACTGCAGTGTTTGCCAAGTCACTTCCCATCTTCACCTCCTTTGATTTGTTGCACTCCTTTTAACAAGGAACCTGTTTGGTAAGGAGGTCTTTCCGGAAAAATATCCGCCGCCCGGGTGACCTGAGAGGTTGAAAATTCCCCTCCCTCAAAGGAGGGTCGTAGCCTAGTTCATATCCAGTATACTGTTTGTTAGGCATTAGCTTATTATAATACTGTAGTTTTTGACAGTATTATACTTTTTTTAGGTCCCTCTCCTATTATATACAATGTAGGCTATATAGCTTGGTGGTGCCTGATTGAGATAGCTCCTTCAAGTAACTTGATAAGCAATGCTTCATACACAAATTGGCTTAGCCCCTCAATAAACCAGATATGCAATGCTTCAAACACCGCCCTTCCGATGAGCCAGATATGCAACGCTTCAAACATCATGAGACTCTATGAAAGGATCTACCAAAATACAGCATAAAACAGGTTTCCTGCCTTCTTTCATTCAACTCCGTCAAAGAACCCGTGAATTTTTCCTCTTGTCAATCTTTTTTTGCGGGGAACCCACTATCCATTTTGTAGGGGGATTACATCCTCAGAAAACTTCCGCGTCTGGGAGTTTCTATGAACTGCGTGACGTGACGTGTGACGCTTTATGACATCATCAATCACCTTGACCTACTTTAGACACTGAAAAAATTTCAACTTCCAGCCTTCATTATATGAGGCCTAGTATACAGTGTAATGAGAAGAGCCCAGCCAACTTATTTGCTGAGGGGGCATTTCTGCGGGGAGGTTGCGGGTTCCCCGCTGCCATTGCAGATCTGCAATGGCCTCTAAATTTTTTCTTCTTCAATTCATTATTCTTCAGGATAGAAATTGCTTGGTAACAGTAGTTCTGATTCGCCGCTAGCTTAGTGTTAGGGGTCTGGTAGGAATCCCTTGGAATGATTGTGTCGGTGTAAATTGGCTGCTCGTAGATTTTGTATTCTATCATGTTATTCTGCAGTGTAAGCATTTGGTCTAAATAGTTCATGATCTCCCTCCTCTTTGCCCTTGTAATTGTTTCCAACAACCTGTCCATTAACACCTGACCACGCAATTAGGACATCATCTACGTATCTAGTTCAGTGTTCGATCAAGTTTCCAAATTTTCTGTCTTTCAATATCTTGTTAGCAGGAAGTTGGGGGGGGGGTCCTATTGAAAGTTTTGGCGTCAAACCAATCGGCAAAAACTGGCCTACCCGAATGAAGGAGTTGGACTTGAAATTTCGGTTTCCTAGTCATATTATATGATAGGGAGGACCCAAGAAAAATTTAGACTCTTTGAGACTCCAATTTTGAGTTCAGTTCTCAACATCAAAACAAATTCTGTTTCGGCGTATCTCAGCCCGTTAAAGTTCCCATGGTAGCGTTGGGAGAAGTTCTTTCGGTGATCCTTCCTCCGCACTCTTTCTGAAATGAAACATTAATCTCGTGTCTTACCTTGTTCCCATAAATGTCGTTTGGCTCATTGGGATTCAAGAATATCAGTATGTCTCCTATGTAAGTGTAAAATAATCCACGATTGAATCTCTCATGAAGAATATGCATTATTTTGTCTTCGGTAATTTCATCGACCGCCGCAAGGTCCTCTACAACCATAGCCTCGGTAGCCTCGTATACTTTTTTCTGAATCAAAGCGTTCAAACATCACTCTTGATTGTCTCAGGTAAATAATGCAAACTCAAAGATGAATCCTATCTCCCTTCTCACCTGTAGTCGGCCGTTTCTCAAATGAATCTCAGGTTTAGCCGCAGACGCAACCTGCTTCCCCAATTTGGCTTTGAGTGCAATCAATTCCGCACCAAGCTGCATTGAGAAAACAAGAAAAGTTTAATGAAAGTTTGACTCGGTATACTAAAGGTACCTATGATGTTTGCGAACTTACATTATTTTTTTCTTTCGTCAATTGCAAGAAAGGATGTTCCAAAAATTCAAAAATGAATGGTCGCTCTTCTGGTATCTTAATGAGACACCTGCCAATTTCAACAGAGTGTATATTGACTTCTTGATCAGAAACGTACGTTAAAAAAACACTCGGTACTCACTCGGAGACAAAATCTGCGTACAACTGAGACCATTTGGATGGGAGTCTGAAATTAGGAGGTGGATTTCTAACAATTTGGAACAACGCTCGTGTTGGATGCATGTCCTCGTAAGGTGCGTAACCTTCAGCCAACTCCAGAGCAGTGATACCTATGGAAAAAAAACTTATATGTTCTATTATGATGTTTGTAAAAGGAGGTCAAACTTTGCAATTCTTGAATACTTGCCCAGAGCCCAAACATCGATTCTATTATCGTATGTGACCACTCCATCAGAATTCATTTTACCGCTCACTATAAGCTCTGGAGCCATCCAGCATGGGGAACCAAGACAGGTATTTCGTCTGTCTAGCGTACTTTTCAAGCCTCTGAAAAATAATATTGACATTATCCCGAACAAAATCAGATTAATAACCTCAATATTCTTACCGAGATAGGCCAAAATCCACCAATTTTATTTCTCCAGTCGAAGTGAGTAAAATGTTACTCGCTCTAATATCTCTGTGGATAATATGGTTTTCATGTAAATAGCTTAAAGCCTGTCAAGAGAGCCAAAATTATTCGAGATCGCGAAATAAAGAGAGATATTTGACTAATATAAAAAAGAACTCACATTCACTGTTTCTTTCAATATAAATGCAATCTGTTCCTCGGACAAATGCCTATTCTGAGCGAATAGTCCTCTTGTCAGATCGATAATGCGACCTCCTTCGCATAACTTGAAAGGAATAATTTTTTTGAGTGATGCGACAAGCAAATAATAGTGTTTAGTAAAAGCAACTCACCTGTAAAACGAACCATACTTCTCCTTTTTTGTAGAAAGCTCCGTGAAACGTCGGCAAATTGGGATGAGGAGCCAAATATTTAAGGATTTTGAACTCTTCTTTGATATCATTCTCGTAGTCTGGGACAATTTTTTGAATTTTTATCGCTACTTTCTTGTTACCTGCAAGAAAATTTACATAGTGCGTGATTTCCTATAGTAATTAATGGGTTCGAGGTTTTGTTAGAACGGCGAGCAAGTTTCTAACCAGCTTGGGTGTCGACAGCTTCATATACGGAAGCGCTGACGCCCGATCCAATTACAGCTCCTAGAGTGAATCGATTTCCTGGGTCGGGGAACGATTCTAAACGAATGTCAGCTGGGACTCCACTGAAACCTTTGGTCGGCATTTTAAATTATTTGAGAATATGATCTGGAGGATAAAATGATCAACGTTAATAAGATTGCACTGCGCCTTGCGATTCAGAACTTTTATGACGTGTAAAACAAAAATTTTATTGTCTTTTATTTCTTGTTATTTTTAAGAAATTCATTTACACGTTTACAATGGTCCTTGTACTTCTCAAAATTTTCTATTATAGTGAAATGAGAGGAAGAAAATGTGTTCATGGCAGTACGAATTGAGCAGGTCCACAAGTGATGTGGATTTTCATGGCTCTTCTAATACAAATAAGCCATCTGTACTTGATTGCTAGAAGGAATTATTGATTTCCATTTTCCTCTTTCAAAGACTATTTCGCCATCATCCTTTTTTCGGGTAGATTTATCGCCTTTGGCTTATATAGAGACACTACCAAGGCCTAAAAGAAGAATAATACCTTGAAGTAGTTGAAGTTCTACCTATCTTGACACTAGTGGTGGATTATTGTTAATAAGCGCGTTCAGCCTTATTTTTCTCACCGAGCTTTAAATATTACAACTGAGAGATGTTTCCTCATATTAGTTGACGTAAATTATAAGTTTTTCCTTCTGTAAACTGATTTTCACCCAACCTTACCCAAACTAGAGGGAGAAGGGGGACAAACTAACTAGGTCTCTCTTTGATCTATGCAGTGTACAATATATCAGGTCCAGTAAAATGAAAGCTTAAGAACAGACTGGACGAAACATCTCAACAATAAGCAATACCACGTGAAGACATTGAATTACCAAGGAAATTTTATTTGTACTCGCCGCGTAGAGATATTCTAGCTGTTAGTACACAGACCGAGAAGTGAGCCCACCCCAGGCTGCTATAATGGGTTTAGCTTTCATCATATAGACTCAATATACAATATACTAAACCAAGGAGAGTGAACTCTTGGAAGCTAGTACCCTAAAAAATTGTAAACTAGACTCCTATTAGACCATTAAGGCCGTCAGTGAGCCTCTAAAAGCTATTTCCTTGAATTCTAATGGACGCCCATACTGGACCAATGAGGGGAGAGGGGGAACGAGCCCAGAATACGGTGCTATGGAATCTGTTAATTTAGTATATAGAAGTGCAAGTGAGCTCACTGAAAGCTATTAGCTTGAAATACTCCAAACTGGAATTATACTACGCCGAGGATCCGTTCGTTCGCCCCTGAAAGCTATTAGCTTGAAATTCTTTGAAGTAGGCTTTTGACAACCCAAGGAGGGGGCAAACGAGCGGAGCGAGTGAGCTATCCAAAAGCTATTATCTCAAAATACCTTGAATGGAACTATACACCAAGAAAAGCTCTTTAAAATTATCTTGAAATAGTTCAAAGTGGACTCATACTAGACTAAGGAGGGGGCGAATGTGCGGAGCTCCCCAAAAATTATTAGCTTGAAATATTCCCATTTACACGGTCATACTGACACTTAACAACAATACAATGAGAAAGGAGAGACATGAAACATGATCTTTATTCATTTGGCTCCGCCAGAAAATCCATTTTTTTAGAACATTTTGTAAATGACTCTAAGCTAGTTGTGAAAGGCACCTTACTGCATAAAGAAAATGAAGCGAACTCATATCCTTTGATAATTAGTCGGGTCCCAATTGCACTGAAAACCCCTGATTATCCTTTTACACGCACAAACGAACAAATTGAACCTGTATGCCCTTTTCTATCTCTCTTCGTTTTATCCAAAAAGCTCGTTTATCTCGAGAACTATTGACTTTTTGAAAGGAGTTTTGTTCCAGTGTAAAGTTGTTCCAGTGTGTCTCTTCTACAACTTTATTTCTTATAAAAATTTCATTTGGAGCAACCCTCGTACCTCAAATTTGAAAAAACATGGTGAAGAACACAAAGAATCACGTCATTTTTATCAAGAAATTTCAAACATACACTAAAATATACAATTACAAGAAATGTTTAGAATTGAATTGTCCTCTGAATGAAGTTCAAGACTACTTCACCCCACCCCTTCCTCATGTCAATTGATCTCCTTTGGGACAGAACTTGTAACTTTTAAAACTTTAGGTAGTAAGGTGAAGTCAACATAATGAATCAAAGTATAGCATTAGGACCGTTCTCGATATTACAACACATTTCAATTATACGTAAAGAATTGTTTACTAATGTCGTATTTTATAAAATTACAATTACAATGGTTAATATTGAGCAAGAGTGCTCGCGCAAAAATTGTAATTTCATATAATACAACATTTGTAAACTGTTCTCTCAGATTAAAATAGAGCAGTTTTCAAGAAAAAACTCTTTTTTTTTGAAAATTTGTAATAATTGAAGTAGGGGAAGGGGGTAGAAGTCTTTAGAATGAGAGAGGGGTTGGGTGAAGTAGTCTTGTTACTCATTCACAAGAAATTTGAACTCACATTTTTGTAGTTGTATATCTTCCAGAAAATGTTGATATAGTCAGTGAATGTTGATAATGACCCGGATTTTTGACAATACCTACCAGAGTTAGTGAATGTTGATGATTTATATATTTTTTGTCAATATTTCCTAGGAATTTCTGGTAATCGCTAGCAGCTTGCAACAAATGTTGGTAATGAGAGCTAGTATTCCTTGGTAGTTGTGCTGCAGTCTAATGATAGTAGAAAATTCTGTAACACCTCATCACAAGCCTTGAAGAGATGTGGCCAGTTTGTAGAAAGGTCCTACCAGGACATTGAGTCCATGATTTTCTTCTGTCTGGCCAACCACGCCTTAACAAAGTGGAGTGCAGCAAAGCCGATTCATGCAGTTTATGAAAAACAGAAGTCTTCATGCTGCTACAAAGAGGAGTCCCTACGAGGCAATGTTTGGTGCCATCCACAAATCGATCTTGGTATGTTAGTGTTACGAGATGCCCTCAGACATTCCCCACCAAAGAAGACCTGGACGTCCCTGAAGAGCACGGTGACTCCGAGTGTGTACCCTGTCCAGGCGCCTCCTTTAGGGAGGAATCAGGTGAACGTCCAGTACTGTCGTTGTCTGCTGCAACTCTGTGCACTTTGTGTGGGTCAGATGTTGCGCCTCTGAAGACATCCATATGTACTCTCTGTTTACGAAGATCAAACATCGGCGACAAGAGGAAAGAGTTTGAAGACGATCTTGGTCTACAAGCAAAGCAAATGAAAAATTTTCCCGCTCTAAAAGTTGATGATACAGTTCGCGTGCGCATTCTTGACGTCGATTGTGGGAAGACTGACGCACGGAACATACTGACTTGCGTCTTGGACATCACAGAAGACAATATTTCTTCAAGCTGGGTGCCCGAAATGGTACTCTAGAACAACTGTAAACACGTTCTCAATTTTCGTTATCTTACGATCAGTTCCTAACGGTTGAAGGTGTACTGCGAGAAGAGGTGTCACTCCACTCGGTTGCTTCAGTGCAGGCTGTAGGCTAGGGACAAGGTTTTGTGCGATGTTCATGTATGAAAAAAAGTGACACCAAGCGATGCCTCTGCTTCAAACGTGTCTTGTTGTGTAACTCGCAAGTGCCACGGGAGTACTTTGTGTTGCAACAAATCGTAAACATTTTTCAGTATTCGTTTCGACCAACAGACAATTCCCAATGCATTTTTATTACTTTTGTTAGAAACATAATTTCCAACATTCACCACGCGCTGCCAGCGATTATCAATAATTCCTAGTTGATGTAGGGCAGTATAGTTTCACACGGGTAAACCGGACCGCCATTTTGGACCTTAGAATGACTAGCGGAAGGTTTGAACGACGCCACAACATTGCGCGGAACGACATGCCCGAGGGGAGATGCTCGTTACTCCGCGCATTATCGTGGTGTCGTTCAGACTCTCCGCTAGTCACTTTTAGGTCCAATATGGCGGTCCGGTATACCCGTGTGAAACTCTACCGCCCTAGTTGATGTTGAGAATACCTAATATTAATGTTAATAAAGAATTTTCATTATTCGAATTACAGAGCGGTGGCGCTGCAGGTGGCGATTTACAGAAACTGGACGAGAAGGTGATTGTGTATTTTTTGCCATAAGAAGATACTATCATAAAATCAGCTCTAACTCGTTTAATATGAATTTCTATCAAAAAGTACAGAGAGCAAAAATTATAGCTGTCAAAATCTTCTTTCTGAATAACCCCATTTTGGAATTTTTTTCAGAACTTTTTTCATCACCATCACCTTCTCGTCTCAATTCACCAATCAGAGAGCCCGCCGATAGATAGCCCATCACTCGATGTATTTCGCGAATAAACTCCACCTAAAACAGTACGTCAATGTCAACAATCTTTAGTGATTATCAACTTTCACTGTATTATTTTAATGCAGTGGTTTTCAAACTGGGGTTCGTGAGGGACGATTGGGGGTCCGCGAAAGGTTGATTGCATTTTAAAAAATTCTTTTCTGTAGGGTCCGTGGAAAAAAAGAAATCATCGGAGGGGTGCGCAATCTCCGAAAATTTGAAAACCACTGTTTTAATTTATGCTTGAAATTTCTCATTAAATATATAAAAAACATGATTCTTTGCTTTTTTCAACTTGTTTTTTCAAATTTTAGGTGCGAGGATTGCTCTCAATGAAAATTTTATTCGAGGTAAAGTTGTAAAAGGGACATGATGGGACAATTTTTGGTCACTATTCCTCAAGATAAACGAGATTTGAGAGTGGAACTTTGAAAGACAGGGAGGGATAAAAATGGGCATACTGGCTCAATCCGTTTTTCTGAGTGTGTAGATGGGCAATAAGAACAATCAAGCATCAAATTGCTTTCAACAGCCGCATCGAGCGGATTTACGATTAGGACCCTACTGAATTCAGTGTGATTAATTTTGTAACCTAAACCTGTCAAAGGGAATTTTTAAATGAAGGAAATAGATTCGGAAACTTTTCTATAAAAAGTCTACTTTTGTGTAGTTGAAGGATACAACTTTTTGTGAGATCAATTCAGAGTTCTTTATTCTATTTTTATGTTTTCCGATTATAGAAAATTTTTTACTTTAGAAGGGAGTCTCGCATAGAAAATTACAGAATGATGTGAAAATTTTAAAAAAATATTTCTTCAATTTGCGAGCTCTAATTTTAGGTAGGTATTGAAAACGCGAGAGTTTGAAGTCTACTAGCATTTGATGGTAATTTATTAAATTGATATGATCGTAGAGACCTTGCATCTGAAATAGATCATACGAGAGGCGAATGAAACAAGAATCAATGACTGACTACCTACAAATGGCAACAAAATCTCCCAGTTTCTTTACGGTTAAGATTAATACAGAGTAGAACTTACTTATGCCTCACGAATTCTATGCTAGGATTACCAAAATCGTGAATTTTCTTCAATGTAAGAACTCAGTTACAATTCACAAAAACACATTCTCACTTGACGAACAATTTTTATAATTCTTAAGAGAAAGTTTACGGAAAAATTAATCAGATTATCTTTCTCGGGGCAAATTTTTCAAAATCTCGCGGTGATTATGCTAGGTTCTTAATTTACAGCGCTTCAAAAAGAATTTGGCTGAAGGAAAAAACCCATCCAGCGATTCAATCGGAAAGAATATGATGAAAGAATGGAAATGTATGGGCTTACACGAAACTCTGGATTGTTTTTTGTTTTTTTTTTCTCATAAAAGGGCCAATAGAATTTTTGAAAATAGTTGTTCCGTACTTGAAATCGAACTTTATAATAGGTAAATTAAACAGGAAAAATATTACGTACCCAATAATCCTATTCGTTGTAAACGCGCACGACCGAATGTTCATTACCATAGACAAACTGTTCTTCTAGTACTGAATACGAACTGAAAGCAGAGCTTCAAGCTGAAGCAGTAAAAATGCTGAATGAAATCGTACAAATAGTCTCCACACCCTTTTTTCTCTCGATTTTATTCATTAAAAAATCAATAATGCATATTATCACCTCTCCAACTACCAACCATACAATATGTTTCGAGCTTTTTTTGAATCATTTACGTCCTGTATTGTCCAAAAAATTGTGACAGATGCGTAAAATTGTGGGCGCCTCGAAAGCACTCCGCTTAAAGGTCAGAAATAAAAAAAATGACGGGCCTTGACCGCGAGAAAGCAGTTCACCCGGCTACATAATTTGAACGCTGATTCTGTCGACACCTCGTACAAAACCACCTCGTCACTTCTCAACTTTCTTACTTTCATTCAGTCATGAAACTCGAGTGCGGGTTTAAAACCTTGCCTAATAGATGTATGACCTCTAATCTTGGCCTTGATATTCCTTGTAAAATGATCCTCTATAACTTCGTACATTATTTTTGTCGTTCGTTTAGAAACTAGCTGTCTTAGGTCATTCGTTAAAACTTTGGATAATAATGTGGCATTCTAATGTGTAGCACTTCTTTATTCAATATAAGATGCTGACGGCACGCCTAGCGGCTTGCAACATGAATGTGAATTAGATGGTTTTTTAGAAATAGGTACGGTTCGGAGGTAGTTTGTCGTGGTAATGATTTTTTCATGATTGTTTGGAAGGGAATTTGTGACGTAAGAAGGGATGGAATGTTGATGCCAGATATTTTTGAGAGCTAGGTAAGAGAAGAAGTGTTGGAAGGGTAGATCATCAGCCTTACAGTGAATGTATGATGGCGTGAGGAGTGTAAAAAGAGGAAAGAGTGGTTGTAACGGGTCAGATTAGTTCACTCCCCTCTTCTCGTCTTCAGAAATTCGATCTTTTAACCTAACAAAAAACCCTTTGACAGTGACAGGGTTGTAGAAGACAAAGGGGCGAAGAGCCCGGCCTAATTGAAGAAAAATGGGAGCTCAATCCATCGTAGTTTCTCACGGCCAATGGAGCGGGGGAGGGAGGTAGTAGCGTCGAGGCATTTCCTAGTTATTTTCGTACGCACGCATTCACTTTGGCCAGTTGTTTTATGGTCAGTAACTCCTTTCTGAAGGCAGTTCGACTTAAAGGAATGTTGGTCAGTCTACGGGTGGACTAAGCTGTTGAAAGCAGCGTATTTGTGGACAACGGAGCAGAATGACGACCCGTGGACTAAAACATCGGTCGACGTATCTTTTCTATAAATCTCAAACTCATGGATCCCGTCTTTTTCGGAGACAGTATAACATCCAAGAAGATAACCGAGCAGACTTCCAAAGTAAACTTTATGGACGAGTACAGCTCATTAAGATACGTGAGAAACTCCAAGCAGAGATCTCGGGGACCAGTCTACATACACAGCACGTTATTTACATATCTGCGCCAATAAAAGATATTATTCAATAAAGGATGGCCAGAGGAGAAGAGGTCGGATTCAAACTTGGACATAAATACCTCGGAGATGAGGAAACCTAAAGGCGAACCTATGGTAATACCCACTTCCTCAGGTAACTCGTAGAATTTACCATTAAATTTGCTGAACAACTTCAAGAAATCGAAAAACTCATTCAACTCTTCATGAGGAGTGTTTAAATTCACTAGGAGTTCACCCATCTGCTGCTTAGTGACAGTTTTACAGAGATTTTAGGGAAGAGATCTACGACGTTGAAAGAACAAATGGTCGAGCCTGCAGGGAGGAGCTCATTTTTTAGGCCATTGGCCAAGGTAGAAGAATTCTTAACAGAGTCGGGAGACTTACACTCGACGTGTGATTTAAACTACCGATCTAAATATTTTGCAAGGGAGTAGGTAGGGGAGGAGATGAACGACGCAACAGGCCTCATTGGCATATCTTCTTTATGGACTTCAAGTGAACCGTAGAGGAGGGGAGGGGGGTTAGGAGTCAGAATAACTTTCTTTACTCGCTCACTCTTAATGATAACTGAACTCCTATTAACGGGTAGACCAGTGGCGTATCCAGGATTTCCTTGAGGGGGGGGGGGATTCCAAAATAGGAGGTCCAAAGAAAAAGAATGAGATAAGAGAAAAAAAAATTTTCTCGTTTTCTCTCGGCACATACGTTATACATACGCAAAGCAAGAAACATAAAATCACAAGGGGGGATTCATCACCCTAATCCCCCCCCCCTGGATACGCCACTTGAGTAGACTACATCGACTGAAATCATTTGAAAATATGGAAAGATTTAGGTATTGTGCTGCTGAGGTACCGCTGCCTCGGGCTTAGGCTGCGCCAAGGGATAGTCGAAACTTGGAAGATTGAGTCGAGTTTAGCAATTAGGAGGCTGTTTTGTTGGAGCGAGTGTAAATTGGAGAACCATAATCAAGTTGGGAACGGATTAGACTACTGTAGCGTTGGAGGAATAGTTTGCGATCACAGTCGGTCCAGGGCTTTGATGGGTATTTTTAGGCGTTCAAGATTTTGACGTCGAGGTCCAGGAGATTTTGGAATCGAAGGTGAAATCAAGAAATAATGCTAGAGGATTGAATGGTAATTGTGAAATTCTGAAGGCTTAGAGGAGGAAGAGACGTCGGGTATTCCCTTTTTGAAAACCACGATGATGGGGTTTTCTTGTCTGAAATTCGAAACCCACGGTCAGATTAACATTCGAAGATCTAGTTATTGGTTCATTGGAGGAATCTTGCGGCTCGTTGGTATTAAAGGTTTGTAGGGAGATACTGAAGGCATCTGGTAAGTGGAATGCTAATGCTGATTATCAGGAAGATAGGAACGCTCCGTACTTTTCTCGGCGAACACAGTTTTGTATAGGTTGTTGAAGAGAGTTATTGGCCTTGAATTCTAACCATTAGAGACCTATCATGGAAGAAAGAAGTTTTCATTCTTGTAAAAAATGTTTGCTTGAATAATTGGATGCAAATATAGTAGAGTTTTACAAACTCTCAGAATCCTTGTATCGAAGGCAAATTCTTCCTTCCTCTTTCAACTTTGTTATTTCAAAATAGAAAATGATTGATTTGGAGGCGTTCCCAATTTAGAAGAAATGAGCCAACCATTCTACGTTCCATGTCTTTACTCTGCCTTGACCCTTGATTTGAAATTTCTCAAATCCCACCTCCCTCCCTTCAGCCTCGTTATTCCGTGGATGATTCAAAAATTCGCGAGTTCACCCTGCTTTCTGATAGCTCTATACTAGCTTTATACTAGGATTTTAGCAGTCTTCAAATAGAATTATAATAGACGGGAAACACCCCCCCCTTTTGGATTTTACTAGTCTTAAACTAGGCTTATGATAGGGTGTCCGGGCGTAGGCTAATCATCAAAGATATAAAGGGATCTAGTCAGTTTAAGGAGGGGAACTTGAAATATCCAAAAGCTATTAGCTTGAAATATCCTGAAGTAGACTAGACTTTTGAGAAAGACATGAAATTTATTTAGCTCCGCCAGAGCATTTCTTTCTCATGTCTAAAGATGTTCAGGGCTGAACAAAGAAGTTCTGTAAACTCATCGTACGCCCGTAATTTTGTCAGTTTTGTCGCGCCTTAAATAAGTAGACGGCAATTCTACTAACATGAAATTGATAGCGCGTTCATGACTCCGTATGTCGGATGAAAGGCAACTTTACCTACAAAAAGTATAAAATTTAACTAACGAATTTCTCGCAAAACTTGTTATCCGCTTTATTCGGGGGGTATCCTCAAGAAACGACCGTATACGCGGACGAGCTTTGTGATGTCATCATTTCTGGAGAGAGGCCAAGAAATTTGGAATATTCTCGAACATCGAGCTACACCTAAGCATGAGGAAAGATTTAAGAAAGAGACTTCGGAATGACGTCATCAACCTAAGTTAGGATAGATTGCACATTAGAGATTTGTATAGGCTAGATATTGGTCAAGTTATTCCCGTACAAAATGATGAGCACTAAGGTATGGTACAGACGACAGATTGCTACGCATGTAAATATTCACTCTCACACGGCTCTTTTTTGAAAGATGAAGTCGCTTATTTCTTCCACCAAGACTGATCGGTTTTCTCCATCCAAGCGTTCCGCGTAGAGGTCTAAGTGTACGTCAACTTATTCAAACATACAAGAAATAAAAATGAAGTCTAGCCGTTTTCTACGGGGCCGCATAGCTTGCGGATTCCCCGCTAGAGTGTAATATTGTCTTCTACTCCATCGATATACTTCGCTCATATCGTCAATCCCTATCAAGGATTATTCTGTGTATAATCCAGTCTCCAAAAGAAAAAAAACTGACGGGAAATTTCAAGCGTGGAAAGAGGTTGAACACGGATATGTACTTTTTCCGGACATTTGAATCAAAATGATCTTTCTCCTGAGAAGTTTGTCCTAAACCTTTCATTTCTGAATAATAAATATCCACTGACCTACTCTACTTAGGCAATATGACGACGATTCTGCGAGAGAAATTTACTCGCACTAAGATTCTTTCCATATTAAGCCCGCCTCCCCAACGTACTCTTATTTAAGATTATTTTTCTGAAGTATTCCCATCTCACAGTCTTTGATATATTTACCCGCTTTATCGTGGCAATATTTTTGATGACGTTTTTGAGCCTTTCTCTTCTCTTCAAACTATACGAAAATAATTCTCTATTGAAAATTTCTAAAGTTTCTGAAAAAAAGTGATTTGACTTTGTCTAGTTGCTTTTCTGGACCATCATCTACTACTTGATTAATACATAGTTCTATGGAGGATCACCGCCGCGCCCGGTACCTTTTTGGCAAATTGTGGTCCTGAGGAGAAATACACGGGGACTCTTCGACTTGGTACATAGAGGATTGAGAAGAATTTTGACCTCTACGCTCATTTATTTGAAAAAAGGGGTTGAGGGTGGGATTTTGAAAAAACTCAGACTTTTGATCTACTGCATACGAGGGAACGGGTTAAGAAAGTTTTCGTTCATTGAGGTGTGTGTCTGTAAGAAGAAGAAATTGCTCGCAAACCCTCTGAATTGCTTGGGAGACTTGGAAAAATCCCAACCATTAACCTTTACATGGGGTGAAGGAGGGAGATTCGAAAACAGCTATTCGCGAAAATACCATTCGTAATAATGTCAGGAAACCGTAAGACTTGGAGAAATTCCAAGCGCCTTAGGAGAGACGCTTGAATTAGTTTCAACCATTGAGAGCTGTTGAAGAAAGGACGAGAGGGATTTCGTTCATCGAGCTATTTCTGATGGAAAAATAATTTCGACCTAATTAATTTTAAACTTAATCAATCTAACTTGAGAAATCCCTCGTAAGGTAAATTTTTTGCTTCCTTTCATTAAAGTAGCTGAAGATGCAAACTCCGCAAATTAGTTGGGACATAGTGTATCTCTACTTTAGTATGGAAAGTCTTTCAGTAGTCTCGTCATCGTTTAAGCAATTCTTTCAAGATTGCCAAATTTCCAATTTTCCCGTTGCATCCGTACTTTCGTTGCACTATCATCGAAGTTTTTTCAGGCTCTTCAGCTGTGAGGGGATTAATTTTATCCTCTATAGCTTCTTAATTGACGACTTCACTCAAGTCATTTTACGTATCTATCTGGACTAAGAAATTGTGCGAATGATTTTTTGCAAGAAGTCAATCTTTCGCTGACAAACATTTTCTCACATATTCCTCCCGTTAAACAAATGTCAACCGTTACAATACTGTCGTAACTTTAAAATCATGACTTAAATTTTTTCTTCGAATAAAATTCCTTACCACCGAGAATAAAAGAACTTTCGTCACTGTTTTGGTTTTGAACACGATTTATATCTCTCGTCTGTGAAATACGATCACGAATAGGAAGAATACCTACGCAGAAGTTTTGTTTGCGAATTCTAGTGTTTCGTATGACCTTATTTATCTTTAAGCTTATTATGTGAAACCCCTCAGTAACTTCGTTTAATGACGTTAAGTGCAGTAGTTTCGATCAATTTTCATTTGTTATTCGGTAAGTTTACCTGGTAGAATGATTTTGCTGCGCTAATATTTATTTTTTTTAATGATTTTTATTCGGTAATAGTCTCAGCTGTTCGCATTTTTTAATCTCGTACAAGTATATAAATGTTTCGACATTTTTATTGTAATATCGATAAAATAACGTAATAACAATAATCGAGGAACTAGCACATCAAAAAATTGTATACATTGTTTTTTTACATTTATTACATGCTTATCAAATAATTATCGGTATCGTTGCGACGTTAATCGCTATTAATTTAAATCTACTTCTTTTGAAATCATTTTATGAAATCATACATGGTAGTAAGAAAATCGAATGATGTCTCTTTAGCACTAAAAATAAGTGAGGCATAATGATTTTTAAACGAAGAACCTCGAACCTCGAGCAGACTTATCGGACGTAATTGCGCAGCTCAAAGGTGGTTATGACATAAAGGAATGTAATACACGTATAACAAGACATAATTAATAGGAATATTTTGAATCAATCAAATCAGTTACATACACTAATATACTGCTGTTCTGTACAGTTTTCGCAAGTAACATAACAACACCATTGAAATCTACAATTACATTGTTTCACTATTTTTTGTTTGACTAAGTTATAGCCACGACCACAACATAAGGACGAGCAATTATCCATGCCGGTACTATTGCGGTTGCACAGCCGACCCGAGGTGCCGGGAAAATCGACGCTCGGATCTTTTTCGCAGAAGTTGGGCGATTTCTCGTAGTACAGAAGGTCCAAGGAACGATCTTGCGGATTACTCCTCACACGCTTACGCCTCCTCTTGCCTGTCTTTTGGGAACGGGATCTTCGATTTCTTTCAAATCCGTTTTGTTCTATAATTACAGACGGTCCGTTACCGACGTTGGACTGGTCGACCAAAATTGCGTTGCGGAAGCGTTCTTTCAGTTCGTTACCAACCATACGAAAATCGGGAGCCGATCTCCAGCACGTCTTCATCTCACAGCTACCCGACATGCCGTGACATTTGCATCGGACTTGCATTTTAGTGGAAACTGCCTGTAAACCGAACAAATAATGTGAATTCAAAATTATTTCCAGTTTCTATAGGAAAAATGTACGCGAAGCAGTTTTAAAGGATTTTAAGCGTTTGGAGAAGTACTGTGCATAATGAAGTTTCTTTGCTGTTAGAATAATAGCCATCGTAGCTTCAGAATAATTGAGAGCGTTTGAGCGTTTTTTAAAGGGCGTCTTCAAGGCAAGTGAATATGATGGAAGATGACCTCCCTCCTTTCTTCTCCGTATCAGATAATCTATTTGATGTGAAAGCTTCGCTGTTTACTGCCTGTTCGGCAAAAAGGTGGGGAGGACTTTGTCATTCGAACATGGCTGTAAACTTCTTAACTCGAGACTTCGGTTTTTCCTTCATCAATTGATCCTCCCATAAAACAGCCTCTTTGCTCACTAGACTCGACATGGTGACAGAAAAGACGCGCTTAAATTTTATTTTTTCGATAGATTTTGATCTTACTTTTGTTCGAGATAATTCTTCGGGAAAATATCGACGTCATCAGAGGCATTTGAAAAAATGTGGATTTTTAAACCTGCGTGGGAAAGGCGACGGTACGATAAAATGTTTCGCCAGAATCCGTATTGAAGTGAGACTATTACGAGGTCTGAGTCTGCACAAAAAAGTAACTTAGCCCTTAGTTCTGTAGAGATGAAAGATGCCGCTATGGCTCAGGGGTACATTCTTTGGGGAAGGCGTGAAACTCCCTCGAGCTCGGACAGAGACTTGGAAAGATCTTGAGCTTCTAATGGGAAGCTAGCTAGACAGCAGTACTTGAAAACCCTCAAAGTTCCCTTCTGACGTATCATTTGATATCATGTCCTAATTTTTGCGAGTCCTCCTCTTTAGGGACTGAAAACACAAATCTTCTTTCGATGACATCACTCTCTCCTGCTTGTGTATACTTTCTTTGTCTTCAGGGACCCTCATGCTCGTAATTCCTTCAAGTCCCTCTTCTCCACCCAAGTACATAAATGAATTCACGTCCTTCTTCAACTTACATTTTTTCTTGACAAACAATTAACCAAGCTTGAGCTTAATTGATAAAGGAAAAAAGAGTCTTGATTTTAAGAGTTTAGCCTGAAATCCTTTTCTAGGCCTAGCTTATCAGAGTTGTAGTCTAGAGATCTAGCAGCTTGAGGGTCAATAAACCTGGTGGGGGGGGGGGGATTTTTCTCAGAAGGAGAGCAAAAAGGAATCCAAAATTGATCGGTTTTTCACCGACTTACAATTACATAATTGTATCATATTTCTCCCGAGCGTTGAATACATTTTCCTTGGAGGGCAAGTTGCGAGTCCACTTCCCCAAATTTTTCTATCGATCCGAAGTCGACTTCTCTGTTGGGTCGATTTCAAGTCAATTTGTAACTCTGGTATGTTTGCTGGTTGACTTCAAATGAACCTCAAATTGATGTCGATCTGGAGTCGATTTCGAGTCAACTTTTTCAAATTTTGACATCGACCTGGACTTTACTACTGTTGCGTCGTTAACTGACAGTCGATTTTTAGTTTTCTGAAGAAACATACTTGTCAACCTTAAATTAACCTGAAAATGACGTCGATCTAAATTCAATGTACAATCAGCTCTTTGTAGCATTCTGTTTATTTGGTGACTTCGCTGACGGAATGTACAGCCATGGTTATGTAATAAGGGCTATCAGAAACCTCAACATCGATTTTGGGTCGACATCAATCTACAATACCGGGAGTCGACTCAGTTTCGACATCGTCGACAATGAGTCAATGGTGAACAGAAGCGGTCAATTTTGAGTCGACCATTTGCGGTCGACATTCGATGGAACTATATCGAGTCCATTACGACTCAACTTGAGGTTGAAAGTAAAATCGACGTCGGTTTAGAGTCGATTTGATTCGTCGGGAGAGCCCAACTTTCTTCTGGTCCCACCTTTAGAAAAATTTATAACTTCAAATTCTTTCTAGTTGACCCCTTCTGTAGAATATCAAAAGTCGAACTTTTTTTTCACCAGGTCAAGGCCATTGATGACAGCAAAAAAGTCGGTATGGTCGTTTTCTGAATTTGTAACCCCCATACTTCGAAATGAGTCTCAATATGGGGAGTCTTAGCCTAAAATGCTCTCCTTAGCCTGGCTTATACTTGGCTTGTGACTCCATAGTTATAGCCTGATTTACAGATTGAACTTTTTCCTTCTGTACCGAAGTTCGGAGCTCTAAATGTTTCTAAGCCCTCTTCCTTGGAGGTTCATAGTTTCGAACTTTTTCCAGACCCCTTCTTTCAAGGATCGGAGCTCGAAATCCTCGATGAAGTCACAAAGGTCAGACGAGGATGTTTGTTTAGGCTATCCTCCCCCTCCCCCCCCCCTCCGAAAAAAGTGACATGGCTCCCGGGAAGAACGTTGTTAGGTCAGTTTTTCGTGATACAAGCTGAGTGAGGATGGAGAAGGGATTGAACAAGCCTCAGACCTTATGAACATGATAATATGAGTTATATCGATGCATAGACTTCTACATCGAAATCATCGACTGTATATCGATATCGATCTGCCAATTTATAGCCTAGTATTAAATATTATGACACTCCCTCATCCCCTTTTCCTGACCCTTGCGTACACAGACTCTCCCTGCGAGAATTTCTAGTCACGCCATTGGCGTCTATAGTCTAAATATAAGTCATTTAGCCTCATTAGTTAGGAAAAATTTTCAAGCACCTAAAAAAGGTCAAGGTCACCAGATGACATCAGTTTGTGACTTGGGCAGAATTATCTGTATAATGGCGATTAACCATGAGTTTATTGTCCTGCATAAGGCCTAATAAATTGCCCAAAACGTATCGAGAAATGGCTAGCGTTGCCCTCCCCCGTCAATTTCGTCTAAAATATTGTTTGGACTATTAAACAAAGAAACTGACGAGGGATGGATTAAGCCAAAATTTGGCGACCATTTTTATCCTTTACTGATTGGATTTTCGTCAGTATTTTGAGAGTAGTCCCTACTGTTTTTTTTTCTCCTGATTTTTCCACAAAATTTCGCGCCCTAGGTGTTTGTCTCAGCTTGAATACGCCACAAGAAACTGGTCCTCCAGTATTTGTATCCGAGGTTGAGCCTATCGAACTTGATATCTTCATATGGTAGCCTCCAAAAATTGGTCGCATTAAACTTAGCGAGAGAAATGGAGATTTAGGAAGCTAGAATGGTACACTTGAGAGTGCTAGGAAGGAAGGATGTAAGTTCTTATGAGGTTGTATGGTAGAGACGTTGTCTCTAGGAGATTTTGGACAGTGTTATGGCTGACGAACTTGGAAATATCTTCAGTACTTTTGATGGAGTTAAAATGAAGCTTTAAACTTCGAAATCCCAAAAATGCACGAATTCCCGCTAAGGTTTAAATCTAGAATCCCGTGCATACAAAGCGGACGGTCACCGAAACCACTTTGTCATATATGTGTTTACGGTGAAGTTATTTCCAGCTTCTTTAAATCTTTTGACATGCGATAGTACAGTTCAAGTATTGTTATTTCGCTACCTCAGACCTACATCAATTTGATCACAACCTCGCCTACAAACGTCTTCGATCGCGCGAGATTCGCCACCATACACTGCTCTCACAAACAATCTCAATCCCACTGTTCGTAACAAAAGGTTCTCTTCGAAGAAGTATTAAAATGCTTCAACGATTTTGGACTTGTATGCATTAATGAGATTGAAACGTCTACAATGAGAACATGTATACGAGAAGAATAAGAAACAAATTAAATTCTGATCAGTAATTACTTTTCTTTTTTTTTTTTTCAGTATAATAATTTGTTTCTGTGCGAGTTCAGACTGCGAGATCTCTCAAGCATTAGCGAGCAACCTTCTTCTTTTCCTTCTAAACACGCCACCACGAATTACGAGTGTAAACGTCCAAACTTTATCTATATGACAGTTTCTCGACGTTTGTTCGTATAACACCTAATAACTGTTCTTAATTCTTTTATGTTGCTCGTCTAACGCCAAAAAATTGTCGTTAAAATTCTATTTGAGTTAAGCGCTCGCTGATGACTGACCGTTGATAATGTTATTATTGAAATGCCTCCGGGTGTACATGAGAGGACCACCAAGACCGCCGAATCGGTGGTTCTCTTTTCTCCACGTCAGGTTATTATTATAATTTCATAGTCGACACTGCTTACAACTTACATCTCTATCTCGGTGAATTAGGATAAGCAATAAATGAAGACATAGGGAAAAAAGGAAGAGGGAGGAAAGTTAGATCTTTTCGGTTTGACCGCGCGCGCGTTGCGCCCACTATCACACCACGCACAATACAAATTACTATAATCAACCATATTGGTTTCTGATACATCTCACCTCTCTTGTGGTATTGAATTTTTTTTTTTTTTCTTTATTCTTCGCTTTCTTTTCGTTTTATTCGGATCCTTCTTCTTTTTTCCCTCTAAACTTGCACCGCACAGTAATGCCGTATAATAGTCGAGTTATCGTGTTTCGTATTTATTAAATTAAAATATTGTTGTCTGCAAAATGACGCTTCACTCATGACTTTTCCTCGGGCAAAATATTTTACGTACACGTATTTTCGAACAAGTGGATTTCCAGTTTCAAATAATTATATTATCGAGCATCGCCGCCGTATTTCTGTGTGCGATTATACGCATCATAGATGCCGCTGTGTGTAACAAAATACCTATTTGAAGGAACATAATATAGGTAGAATAATACGCGCCCTCTGTAACACCATGTGAATACGATTTTGCTGCTTCATTACTAAATGTGTTCGTTTTAGACGTGATATGATTTATCGTTCGATAATGAGTATCGAGATACCTTGTGAAGCGTGTTTTAATAGCTAACTACTGCAATAGCAGAGACCTGTGGTGTATTGAATGTGCAGATGATGACTTCCTCGTACGGCTTTATCAAAGAATGGAAAAATGTAAAATACAACGCGAGGGTACCTACATGGTCGTAACTCGTCACTAGTTTTTGTTTCTATCGTCACAAACGATAGCGACGATTCCTGAAAGAGGAAGCTAGACTCTCTTCTTCCTACTTGATTGCTCTAATGTACTATTTCCTCCGCTTTGCTATAGAAGTTTCAGTTTTGCAAGAGATATCGAATGATTATATTATGCCCCAATACTCATTATAATTTTTCAACGACACTCAAAAGTTGTGGACTCGAATGGGGCAAATGGGGACAGCGAGGTGTTGTAGAAATAGGTGGGTCGGAGGTCGTAGATCGTGTTGATAGGTTTCTCATAGAGACAGAATGTAGAGCTAAATATTTTTGAGAGTTGAGCAAGAGAAAAAAAGGTAGGATAGGTCGCCAGCATTGCTGTATAGGCGCATGAAGAGGATGGACGGCGAGAAGAGAGTGCGAGTGTGTGAAATACGTACGGCATATTCTTGAACTGGTTAGCTCGTCGGAAAGGACAATTCCTAGTAGACCAAGATATTGGATCTTCCCCAATTCATCGTAGCTCGTTGGAGGATAAGGAGGATAAAAAAAACATGCCAGAAGGGGAGGATGAGGAAGCAGGAATATGATTTGAGATTCCACGAAGGGGGAGGGGGGACTGGCTATGGAAGTAAACGCAGACTGCTTGATGGCAAGGTCCACTGCGGTGGGTTTCTGAAGTTGATGTATCTCAGTACCCATGGAACAGAGGTAGAGGGAATAATTCGTCGTACCGTATGATTATTAGAACGAGGGTCTTGGATAGCAAGTAAGGATGAGGAATTCGCCGGGAGGAGAGAGCGAGAAGCAGATCAACATAGCAGCAAGTTCGTCGATGAATAAAGAAGCGTAGTTTTCTCATACGGAAGAATGAGATGTCACCCTGAATGGAGACTGTACATCCGTTCCTGGGTCCGATTTAGACTCATATGTGTCGCAGAGAAGGTAGAAGGGAATTCTGACGAAATGATTTTGTTCATATATTGTCTGTTTTCAGAGTTAGATGTTTCGGGAATTTCAAGGATGTCAGGGATAGAAGTAAATCAAGGGGACATGGATGAAGAACAGGAAGAACGGGCCTAAGTTTGAGATGAGTGATTAAATGGGATTGAAGCGCCAGAAGGGGTGAATTATGTAGACTAAGAGCATTTGAAAAGATGGAAAGATTTGTGTAGTGGGCCGCTGGGGAATCGCTGCCTCAGGCTCAGGACCATCGAAGCCTGGAAGATTGAATGATGGAGTTCAGCAATTTGAAGGTTGTTTTATTGCAGCGAGTGTAAATTGAAGAATCATAATCAAGTTGGGAACGAATTACGAGTAGACTGTTGTAGAGTTGGAGGATGAACATTTGTGAAGTTCAAGATTGCAGGCATTTTGCTCTCAAAATTTTTATATTGGGGTCCCGTGGGTTTTGGAGTCGAAGGATGAGATCAAGAAACAATGCTAGAGGATTGAATAGTGATTGTCAAGTTCCAAAGGCGCATCAGGGAAGGAAGAGACGTCGGGTGCGAAATTAGGTTATGTTGGTGGGCTATTGAGGCGAGAGTATCAGCGGAGCAGGGAGTAAAAAAGCGCAGGAACAAAGAGAAGGAACATCTGCCTCAATGTTCAGGTCAAGTGAAGGGCTAGTGCCTAGTGCGCCAAGAGCCAGTCGAAGCCCGGAAGACTGTACTTTCCTGTTTTAGGTGATTAATCGATTCGGAAGCGGATTAGGTTATTGTGGATTTAGAGAGATTGCGGTAATAGCTGGTGCAAGGCGCATCCGAGAACATTCAAGGAATTAGAGCACTCCTCTCCTTAGTTTTCTCCCCCCCCCATGGATCCGCCTTTGCATTCACGCCGTGAAAAAGTGCTGAAAACCTATGTACAGAGACCACTTGGACCAAGGCGAAATCTTAACTATGAGGAACTCTTTGAATATGCTTTTGGTGGAAAGGGAACCTAATTTTGTGTCACCCCCTCTGCTGTAGAACCGAGTGAAAAATACGGATCTAGAAAACTCAGATTTTCGAGCTATATTTTTGTGGAATGAAAAAAGTGGCTCGAATTATTCATTAGGGAAAGAGGAATAGAAAATTGTGAATTTAATTGTTTGAAAAAATTTATCCTGCTAAACTTCTACGGAGGGGAAAGGAGAAACTTGAAAAAATTTCAAATTTTGAGTCTTTGTGGAGGGAAGTAAACATTTTTTGAGCCCTCAAGCCTTCACAAAGAAGGAATTTGGAAGTATGGAGGATCGAGGGGAGAAAAATTAAGAAAATTCCGGACCACTGAGCTATTATACAAGCACTAGAGGAGGAGGGGTAAGTATGCTCAAAACAAAAATGCCTGGATTTATTGGCATTCTAAACGAGATTTTTCTACTCTTCTCACCTCAATTCTCCTCCTCGTTCGCAGCATTTTAAGCATTTTTCTCGTTTTTGGCATTTTGTGGCAAAATAAATGCAATTTTTCTCAAGTCTCATCTAGACGTTTTCTTTTACCACATTCCGGGTGTTTCTTAACTTATAAGCGGAGATGAATTTTATTCCAGATAATAAATTCAACGGGGGGGGGGGTCCTCCGGCTAGTTTTGTAAAATTACATTTTTCGAAGTCGTGTCCGCGCGCAAATCCTGGAAAAGGCGCCCGAAAATCAGTCAAATTGTATACCCAGCCTGAATACGTGAAGCATGTCATCACCGTTATTATCTTTGTCGCTGCGGTATCATTTTCCAGAGAATTTGAAATGAGCTTCCAGAAATTGCAAGCTGCGAGCTTTATAGACTGGGAAATACACATACTTTGAAATTGAGAGCTGAGAGGGAGGGGGGAAGTTTTCACCTAAATTCTAAATTCCTTGGATGGGAGATCTAAAAAGAATTACAAACGAGATCATTTTTCGTCATCAATGACCTTGACCTCAAGTTGGGTACTTACTTCACAAGCTGGAAGATTTACCTTCAGCAAGTGACTCTCTGTTAGTCAATTTTAATATCATAGCGGAATGAGTGATGTTATCGGGGGATTACAAAATCAGGGTACAGAGTCAAGAAAACGCACACGCCCGAAGTATGAGGGCAAACTTGATGATCATGGTTGTTCTGAGGTTTAATGCTTGCGTGTGTCTCATTGAGTATAAAAATGTGTGCTTACCAGTCGTCCCGCTTCGCTGTTGTGCAATTTAATCAATGACTGTATATCCGCGGAATTCTTTTCATCCGCGTCCAAGAACGATTTGGAAAACTGTAAACCGAAGTCCAAATTGTGCGAACAGCCATTCCACATCCACCGGTTATGGTTCAATCTTTTTAATTTTTGTTGTCGCGTCAAGTGGTTGTTACGCTGTAGGAACATCAAATTTCGTGGTTCACATCCGCACGCCATCAATTGACCCATGCTGCAGGCTCTCGCTACATTATGAGTGACTCCAGCGGCTGCAATAGCGTAGGAAAAAGCTGACTCTCGATAACCTGAAATCATACAGAAATTACGTGCAAATTTTCAAGTGTACCATAGTCAGACTAAATATTTAAATTTGAGGATTAATGAACGGAGCGGTATTCGAATGCCAGAAGTTTATTCTTATCGAGCAAAGGTATCGGTGGCCTTTTTTCGCGGACCCCCTACAAAAAAATATTATAGGAAGAAAGGTAGCACTAGTTAGTGGCGTATTTACAGGGAGGATTTGGGGACCATCCCCTAGGGCTAAAAAAATTGCCTTAAAATATCATGAAATCTTGTTCAAAACGCCCTCCAAAACAATTTTTTTCTCGAACAATTATTTTCAGACTTTCTACGGACTCCAGCTTGGGAACCACTGCTTTACACCATGCGAACTACATCCGAATTATATCCGCACCATGACGTAATGTAGAGGACGGAGTATAAATAATACAAATCGGTACATCTATTAAAGGAAAAACATTTCCTCGTCTCTTTTGTTTATTTGAAAGATCCGGCATCGGAAGATCTTATCCCTATAAGAAACCGTGTCCGCAAAAAGTTAAAATACAATTATTACGATTTGGTCACGTTCGCGGCAATAAAGACCCTTAGAAGTTTTTGGTATTCTTCTTTCTTTCCTTTTTTTTTTCTTTCAGGGTAGGAAGGTTTCAAAATTAAATTCCACCTAACAATAAATTTACACCTATAATAGATCTGTTTGTACTCTAGTAATAGCACGTGCGTCGAAGACTGTTGTACCTTTTGGTTACCGTAGTAAATAGGTCTGGCGCCAGGCCTTCTCTCTCTTTTTCTTCTTTTTTTTATTGTTCTATATGTCTCTGAGCTACAGTGTCCGTCTTTGTTTAGGCTATGACAACTTTATCGAAGACCATGTCATTGAAAAGGAACAAAAACATGAGGAAAAAAAAAAACGAAGTAACCTTTTCCAGTGTCAACGGATAATTCGTGTAAAAAAGATTAGATTGAGTTCGCCTGTAGCAGCGAAAAAAAAAGGTACCGCGAATTTATCCCTGAAAAGTATTCCTTTGATGTAGGAAGTTAGGGTTGTGAAAAAAAATCGAACTCTTTGTAGAGCGGTCAAAAAAGGACAAGACAGGTAATGGACCTTATTGAACGTGACAGGTAGAACATATTTCGTCCGGTAGTGAATTCAAAGTAATACCTATAACGAAATGTATTGCGAGGAATAGAAAGTGTAAATGTTGAAATTATTTTTCCACTGTGATTCTCCTGAGCCGATACCAGGTGATCGAATTTAAGGGATTCGGAGTAGGAGAAATTGTTTTTATTTTCAATGCCATGAATGCATACTTACTCTGACCAGTTACAAGAGAGGAAAGTATTTTAAATCGTATGTCACAGAGAGAAAAATTGGAAGCGTGTGTGTACGAGCTAAAAGGTAGCTGATCTTAAAGAAAGTTCAAACCTTCTTTCGTTCTTTATTCTAGAGACCTCATTCTAAAAATATTTTCAACGTTTTCACTATAACAAGAGATTTGCTTTCGTATTCTTTGTACTTTTGAGTAACATCAATATTTCTAACCTTTCATGTCAAAAAATACAAGAATGAAAGAGGGTGCGATCAAATTTTTCTATTACTTGAAGTACTCTCGAGCCTGAGGTTGATAATTGAAGAGAATTTGTGAAAACTGGAATGGAAATGCTACAGGAGCAGGTAAAAGTAAGTGAAGCCCAGGTAGTTCAAAGGTTTGAGGAACTATACAGGAATTGTTGGAGAATGGGTGAAACGTGTGTGACCGATTCTGTAGCGGTTGAAGATGAATTTCTTCGTGGGGAATGAGGGTTCGGAGAAATTCCGAGTAGAGAAGTATGATTTTTAAAAATACTCAACTTGATGTCGCTCAAGCTGGTGTGCGCTTGTATCTCTCGTCAGGAAACTTCAAATAGTCAAAAAACAAACTTCTAGAGTTCAATAACTGGAAAGCGCGTGGTATTTCTGCCATTTATACTCGCGATAGATGAAAAGATCCATATTGAAAGAACTGGACCGAGTTTGACGAGGTATCTCATTTTCATCCGCAAATAAGAAGTAAGAATTTCTCTATCTGCGCAGTTTAATCGAGATCTAAACTAAATTCGTTGCCATGAATTCTCGTAATTATTAATGGATTAGTGCAGATACCTGTTCGCGTACCGTATTCGTTTATGGACGTGCTCTTATGTTAATAATATGCACGCGATACGTATATTACTATTTCTCTCTCTCCATAATCGGGATCAAATTGTCACAATTAAAAAACAAATTATCAAACTAATTACTCGACAACGATTGTCGGGGAAAAACAGTCGAAGTCTCCGCGTATATATAGAAGAATTATTAGATATCGCTTTATCTGAGGCAAGATACCGGAATTAATTACTAAATGCAAGATCGCGAAAGGGGTGAAGAGGTACTCGTAATTTCTCTATATATTCCGTGTTTTCTCGGCGTATGGAAATCAATTCTCGTTTTTGCCCCAGTCTGCGGCGATAATCCCGAAGGCGAAATCGCATTTGACTCACATCAACGCGCAATAATCTTTTTCCAAGTCGTAGATTTATACGCAGATTCTGGAAATGCAGTACGGTTAATTTCGGATAATCCTACACCTGCTAAAAATTATAATTTTGTTTTATTCGCGTATTACGTTAACACGGCGTATTAGTCGAGCTTATACGTTGGCAACTTCAGGTTCGTGGAAGACTACCACATTCCATTGTAATGGATCGCGAAGATTTATGGTTGTTATAGTTTTGTGACCCTAGGAATTTCTGTTATACAGTGTAAACACCGATTAATTTCCCCGCATGAAGGAAAGACGAGAAGAGAGAAGAAAAAAAAGTAAAGAAACGAGGAAAAAATGAGAGCGTATGAGAGTAATAAATGATTTCAGATAATTCTGCGGAAAAAGTTCTTATCATTTGACGCAGCGAAAAAAGAGATATACCACTCCTGTATAATCTGCATCACATAGTCTGGAGATAGAGTGAACAAAAACAGAGTTAGAGAATTTAGAGGAAAAATTTATAGCGGTTTTGTAGTGCGCGCGGTATTCGTGGGAATCACTGTTTCGTAGTTGTGTTGGACATCATACGTGCCCGGAATGATAAAATGCACTTAGTACCGGTATTTTTCAGTGTATTCATTACTTTTATCTTATTTCCTTGTACACATATGACCCCTATTCTTCATTACATCGTATGTTCGATCTAGATGGCGAGGGTGTAGCCGCCTTTGCGAGCATCGCATGTCCACTATTTGATTGATATGTATCGCTGATTTTCCTTAGTCCACTTTAAGAGAATTGAGCTCAAATTTCCAAATCAGCAAGATTTTCAGACGAGAAAATTTACGAAGTCATGAAATAGGGCAGAATACGTGAGCTCTTCCTGCTGATTGCTGTTTTCTCGATCAAAATTTGGTATGTTCCCATTAAAAGTATTCGTTTCACCCCTGACGATTTCAGTATCTCTCTGCTGATACGGAACTTGAGGTTTCTTCAACAGAACCTAAAAGTATCGCAGAGATTGAACAAATCTTTCTTCCGCTTCACTTCATCTTAAGGACGAATGAATTAGCTGAAAAATACTTAGGAGAACCATCTTCAAATCCTGCCGACCATTAGTTACGTTTCCCTCCTTTGCAAAAGATGCCTAGTAAACAAACATCCCCTCCTCGAGAATCTCATCAGCTTTGAACTCTATTTTCGTTTCTCTATACTTCTTTCTCGCGCTTTTGAAATTCCTAAACTTAGTATTTTTCTTCCTATTCCTTTATTGCTATACTGCGCTCAATCTCATCCTCGGTCGATTCTGGGAACTCATCTTGTTCGCTGCAGCGCGGTCCTGGGCCTAGCAAAGTAAGGCAATCGCTCCATGCCTCGTGCTTTCCAGAACCTTTTGCAAAAGCTGATTCAAGATTATTTTCAGTTTTGGGTTTAAATAACGCCTCTTTTTTTATTATTGTGAACAGGGTATTTCGAGGCTTTCTAAATTTAGCCATAGAGGAGGTGGTGTTTCTTCTTTCAGAAAGTCTTGCTCTTCCACCGTTGCCCCAGGCCCGTCCCACCTATTTCAACCGCTGTCATTTCATACTAAACTCCCGTTCTCCCCCTTCCACAATTTTGTTCTTCTCATTTCCTCTCTTCTAATATCTCCTTCTTCAGATTTGCACTGCTGCTACCCTCAAATGCTCTCAATGGTTCATTTTCCACTTATTTCTTCTCCCTTCACTCTACTAATTCTATTCTGTTCTTCCAGAGTATGGCAGTCAGCTGAAAGCAAAAAGCCGAATTCAGCTGAATTTCTACTGATGAGAAAGAAGTTGAAAGCCAGCTTTCATTCAAACCTTCCTTTGTAAGCCAAAAAGCAAAATAGGCCAAATTTTCCCGGCTTTTCTTAGCTTTCTCGATTCTACTGCTTGAAAGCTCAAACTTCAAGTTAAACTGCTCCACTCTTCGGGCGAGACTGGCTTTGCCAAAGAATTAACAAGGATATGGAAGACTGGTTCCGGTTCAGTTCGCAATCATCCAATAGAGATGAACACAAACTGAAAATAGGTATCTTTTATACGTATGACAAAGGTCCCAATTCTCCTAATCATTTTATCTTGACTCACGTTTTCTTTTATATTATTGATTATCCGAAAATCAGCTGAGTCGAGCCAAAAGCCAGTAAATTTTTTGAAAACTGAATTTTTTGAGGTTGTAAGTTTAGACCAAAAGCTGAAGCTGAAATCGGCCACAATACTCTGCTCTCTTTTGTATCTTCTTAAATGTATTATTTCGAAGTCCTGTCATGACTCATTACCAGTGCAGTATTAATGAAGTAAGCAGGCCTCACTTTTGCAATAGATGATAATCAGCGTGACGTCATTCATGGATTTCCTGCAGAATGAGTATCTTGCCAAACAAATGATGTCACGATAAATCAGTCAGAATAATGATTGGTATTCTGGCTTAGTATACCGACAAGATATATGAGACCATAATCTTCTTGATCCAGAAGAAATAGACTCTCCTTCATCTATGAAAGTACCCATTTTGCGATTTTCAAGATCGATGATAGATGATAATCAGTTGATGATGACACATGACGTGATTCATGGAAGTCAATCGCTATCGCCCTATGAAATGCAGGCTGCAGAAATCAGTGATTTTGGCCGGGCTGATTTTTACACACAATTTTCATTAGAGGATTCCGGAAGACTTTTGTTGTTGAATAAATCGAAAATCATGAATATCTAAGGAATGAAACATTATTAATGATGAAAAAAAATTTCAACCTTTATTCGTTTGAACCCTAAAAACCTGATTTTCAATTTTATTTGTCAACAAAAGTCAACCAGAATTCTCTTACAAGAAATTGTGTGTAAAAATCAGCCCGGTTGAAATCACTGACCTATGCGGTCTGTATTACATAGGGCGTTTGCTATTTCCTTTTATGAATCAGCTGATCAACATTTATCATCATTCTTGAAAATTGCAAAATGGGTACTCTCATAGATGAAGAAGAGTCTACTTTTTCTGGACTGAGAAGATTGTGGTCTCATGTCTTGTCGGTACCGAGCCAGAATACCAATCATTATTCTAACATTTTTTGTAACAGAGTATTGCAGCCAAAAATTTCAGCTTTGGCTTTTGGCTTAAACTTACAACCTTGAACTACATGACTTTTGGCTTTAGGCTTTTGGCTTTTGGCTTCCCGGAAAATTGAGCTGCCTTTTGGCCTAATTCAGCTGATCAATGTCCTACAAGATTTGGTGTACAGAGGAAACAATCAGGAGAATTGGGACTTTGCTGCCCTTGTGAAAGATACCTATCTCCAGCTCGTATTAATAAGACACTAGAGACGGGAGATATGCTGGGACTCCATATTGTATAGAATTACAACCCACTACCACATAGGCTGCACACACTCACACCAACACAAGACGCAGAAGACGCAGAAATCAAATGGAGTGCAGCCATCAGCTACAGACTTAATTCTATACAATATGGAGTCCCAGCATATCTCCCGTCTCTAGTGTCTTAGTATTAATATTGGTTGGATGGATGACTTTGCAGACTTGAGACTTCAATGCTGAACCCTTTGAGTATGAATAGTAATGGAGAGACAGAAATCGTAGTTCGTTGATGTTGTGATAGAGCGCGTTGAAACGGGTGTTTTGTACAACTGAAATAAATTTCAGTTGTACAAAATGAAATACATGAGAAATACTATTGAAAAAAAACTGCGACGCAAACGCAACGAGCTCTATCAATATAACACGCAAACTACTAAAAACTATTGTCTTTCGCGATTTCTGTCCCTCCATTACTATTCATACTCAAAGGCTGAACCGCTGTATTTCTGTCTGTGACTCTGGTGGAAATGAGAGATATTGCTGTTAATCTGTAATTCTTATTTCTGAATTTTTGTATTTTGCAAAAAATTGGAAAAGCCAAAAAAAGACCTGAAAAAATTTGGCTTAGTTTGGCTTTTGGCTTAGGAAGGTTTCAATAAAGCTGGCTTTAAGCTTCGCTCTTATCAGTAAAAATTTGGCTGAATTCAGCTTTTAGCTTCTGGCTTTCGGCTGGCTGCAATACTCCGGTTTGTACAGAATGGAATGAGTTATTGTGACGTCATTCGTTTGGCAAGAGTACTCATTCTGTAGGAAATCGGTCCAACAAGCAATTCGGCTCCCATAAGAAACACATGCGGAGCAAAGATCATCAGGTTACCAATTTATTATTAAATTTTGTATCTGCAAGGGTTTTGCTATCAAACTTTTCGAACATAAATTCTTTGCCGTATTATTTTTCACATTTAATTGCTCAGTAGGTAATCTTTGCTCCGCATGTATTTCTTATGGGAGCCAAAATGCTCGTTGGACGAATTTCCTGCAGAATGAGTACTCTTGCCAAACAAATCGATCTCAGTAATTCAGTCCATCACAGAACATACAAATATGGAAAACAATGCTGTTTTTCTAGATCGATGATTGTGGAATTGTGGTTTTAAGTCTTGGCGATCCCGAACTAGAACATACCAATCATTATCCTGGCATTGTATAGAATCACAGAACAGGAAGGGTGCGAAGAAAAAATGGTGCTTTATGGCAAAAAAACTCGCCTTGTTAGAAGATTAGTCCCCTTGTTGGATACTGCTACGTGTTAGCAGCAGAGGAAAAGAATGAGAAAATTGTTCTCTCTCTGTCACACCGACATCTTGCTATGCAGCGCACTCTCGTGGTTTTATCCAACAAAGTGACTATTTTTCGACAATGCAAGTATTTGCCTGGTACGTTCATAGTCCATTCATAATCTGACGAGCCCCATGTAGTCACAGATCTCAGAGAAGAAAAAACGATTTTGCCCTGACACCACAATTGAAGAGTAATCAGAAAATAGGTAGTAATATCCCATTTGAAACAATGCGGAGAAACGGTTCTTTCTCAAGGGTGTAAAAGACTCCTCTGTCCAGATCATTTCTTTGGAAATTCTCCAATCTTCCTGAGTACCCTCGAAATATTTTACCGACTTTTCCAATTGGAAAAGTGAGGTATTACACCCGTAGCAAGGTGAATGGGGGGAGGGGGCAATGAATTTTCTCGACGTTTTAGAGGTCATAGATCACAACTAGCATAAAAAAAAATTTCAGGTTTCCTTATATATATATATATATATATATATATAGCCATATATATATATATAGTCATATGTATAAGATTTTTTTGTCCGAGGAACTCCTCCGAAACTATCCGGTGGATTTTTTTGTAACTTGGCCATATTGTAGTATTATATCTGAATATGTGCACCCGCAATTTTTGTGAGAATCGGATGAGTAGTTCTCGAGAAATTTTCAATTTTTTGAGAAATTTTTCAGTATTTTGAGTATGTGTTTGTCCGTGGAACTCCTCCGAAACTATCCGGGGGATTTTCCGGTAACTTGGCCATATTGTAGTAATATATTTGAAGATGTGCACCCGCAATTTTTTCGAGAATCGGATGAGTAGTTCTCGAGAAATTTTCAATTTTTTGAGAAATTTTTCAGTATTTTGAGTATGTGTTTGTCCGTGGAACTCCTCCGAAACTATCCGGGGGATTTTCCGGTAACTTGGCCATATTGTAGTAATATATTTGAAGATGTGCACCCGCAATTTTTTCGAGAATCGGATGAGTAGTTCTCGAGAAGCTTTCAATTTTTTCAGAAAATCCGATGAGTATTTCTTGAGAAATTTGCATTTTTCTCACTATTACAAGTAGTCGCTCACATTACCTGAAGTGAATTCCTATCCTTTTGTTATCAGTGCGTCTATTGTGTTGTGATGAAGAACCTTTTATTTGACAGGTTCATTTGATAAAGGGTTCATTGAATTAATTTACACAGTGCAGTGAGGGCTTCTTTAGGTTACGTTAGGTTAGAAATGTGCACCTGCAATTTCTTTTGAGAATAGGATGAATAGTTCTTGAGAAATTTGAAATTTTTTTTGAGAAATTTTTCACTATCACAAGTAGTTGCTCACATTACGAGAAGGAAATTCTATTCTTTTGTTATCAGAACGTCTATTGTGATGAAGAACCTTTTATTCGACAGGTTCATTCTTGACAAAGGGTTCATTAAATTAGTTTACAAGAATTATTTACACAGTGATGGCTTCTTTAGGTTAGGTTAGGTTAGGTTTGAAACATTTGCCGACTTTTTTTCTTTAGATACAGATGATGACGAGAGAATAAATAAAATTTATAAGTTATTAGGAGGAGTGATTCTCTTATTGAAATTTGATTGGTCAAAGGAAAAGTCGTGTATTACTCACGCGACTGCGTGAGTGTTTTTAATTAATTCTTACGAACTTCAATGATAAAAATTCCTAAAATAAAAATAATATTATACAAGTATTATGCTGTATATTAATTTTTGCCATCCTTTAGATGCAAGTTCATGAATTATTCTTGGTTTCAATAATAATTATGTTCACTTGGAAATTTGATGACGTATTTGAAAAGTCGACGACCAATAAAAGATTTGAAGTTTAGATACGAAGATGACGGTTTATTTTTTTCGTGTTTCTATTTAAAAAATGTGTCCTTGCACTTTCATTCAGAGACGAGTGATTTGACAGACACGAAGGGTGTACTCGTATGTAGGTTAGTGGAAGAGTCGATTTCTCTGCTGCGAACGACACATTTTTCTCATTCATCCCAGAATGTACCATTTATAGTAATTCTAACCGTGGTTATAACGACTACGAAAAAATCTCTTGATACAGGTTATAAATTCGGTACCACTTATCTTATAGTATGACTCGACAAAAAATTAGTAAGAAAATAGGCGAATGTACTGCGGACATTAATATTTTACGAGGATCTGGTCATATTTTTCTGTACGGACGAACTCCGGTCGAAAATATAATTTTTTAGAAATTTCTTCGATACATTTTTTTCGAATACCCGAAAATACGTTGTAATATCAATTTACCAAAACTTATCGACAAATTAATTTTATCAGCGAGGAAAGATCTGGAAGACGAGTTGAAGCTAACTCCAGATACTGCAGTATGTAAACAGACTCGCTTAATATTTTCTGTAACATCAGCCTAGGTGTATTCAAATTTTGATAATTTAACGGAAAAGTCGCTTCGCGGTAACGAAACGTCCGTCTCGGAGTAATAAAACCTGTCAGGAAACGATTTTTATGAAGAAATTCGTCTTATCAACTCGAATCAAAAAGCAGAACTGTATTTCTTGAATTTATTATACATTTCAATATGAAGTATGCAAGCCTACCTAATATTGAGCTCGGAAATTCACGGCCATGATGAATTCAAATTAATAATTAAATTTATTAAGTAAGAATGAAGAAGAAAAAGTCTTCGCGTTTCTAGCATGTGGGAAGATGCACTCTTCGGAAAGGTATTTCTCTCCGTTTTGCTTGTTTTAATATGAAAATCGTTAATTTAATTCATACTTCGAAGACTAGTAGAGTTATAGGACGCGTTCAGCTGCGAGCATATATCATTATATAGGGAAAAATATGTGCCGTAATATCGTACATAGACTGTATCAGTTCCTGAACGGGAATGTACTGCAATCTATCATACACGCTATCTGATCGAATGGTAGCTCGGGTCATTCAATATTGCGGCTAGGTAGCGCTGCTAATTAACGATACGACGAAGCGGTAGAAGAGAAATAATTAATTTTACCTTTTTGCAAAAGTACGCTGCTATGCAGATTTCGACTTTTTGTACGTAAAGAGCTACAATTCCATCGATGAGATCTGAATTGGTGTTGGCATTCTTCTACAGCCGTTTCTAAACCCTGCATTGCGACCGCTGTCACGTCCGGAAATTTGCGACAAACGCTCTGCTGCGTTTTACTCAGTCCTGGAAACGTTCGGCAAATCGTCCAGCTTACGGGCAGTTCGTCTATGACAAAGTTTCTACGACTTCTGAAATTAAAATGAAGAAAACGTTCACCGTTAATTATCGCGGTAATAATGCACGTCGAAACATAGCATTGTGTGTTACTTCGGTATAGGAAATGGAGGCTTATAGCTTATATTAGTGATGGGGGGAATGAACCTGTTTTATTGGTGAATATTTAGAAAGTAGCCGTCTGAGATCTGGAAAGGGGTATTTAGTTGAATTTTTTATTACTCCGAAGATGGAATTTTGGAAGTATTGGTCTAGAAGGCACTCCCAAGACTACAGACTTCCCAAAAGTTCTTGTTTTCGGTATGCATGTTTATTTCTAATCCTTGAAAACTAGGGTGTAATTCCTCCCTCCACGATTAGAGAGACCGTACCTAATTCAAAATATGGAAAATTAAAAACTCGAATTAGGTCAACTGTGTATACGATTAAAAAAAAATCGAGAATCAAATCGGAACGATCCTATCGAATGGGAGAATGTTGAGGAGTAATGATCTGGACAATTGTATCTTTTACATCCTCGAGAAAACACGGTTTCTCTAGATTGTTTCATATGTGACATTCTTCCTATTCCCCGAGCACCCTTCATTTATGATGACAGTCCAATTTTCTTTCTGAGATCTGTGACTACACAAGGTTTATTAACTTGCAGACACCTGAACAGTCATTGAACTTCATTTAGTAGACACCACTTCTCTCCAAATTCATAACATCATCTTTAGCCCTACCGAAGAGCGCCTCTGGGTGAGAAACCGAAGAGTGTAAGAGTCTTGCTCGATGGAATCGAGAATTTTCACATGTCGAGAAGCCGAATTTTCCTCCTGGATGATCCCGTGAGAGAGAGAGGTAGTAAGACCATTTCTTCTTGATCATGTTATCAACACTGAGGTTGTTAAAGGAGGCCAAGGTCTCGAGGGTGTCAATCTAGAATTCGTGATGAGACTTTTAAATAGGGCCATCCGAAGGATGAAAATGTGATGAGCCTCAATTTCATGGAATATAGGGCAAAATGACGACTGATCAATGAGGGTGTCAGTGGCATTTCGTCACTTGAAAATAGCGAAATTGTAATGGCTTTGGGTATGGAAACATTGAAGTCCAAGAAATTGACCTTGTGGCCACCCGCTGCTCACACCCAGTCCACAGGCTCAAGACGTCGTCGACGTACCCATGCCAACAGGCAATCTGAGGAAAGACGGGATAGTCAGACCTAAGTGAATCATACTTAAACTTACTCATGAAAGCCTCGAATATCATAGCACCCAACGGCTAACCAATGGGTATACCGACTCCGTCAGAGCTTTCGAAGGATTGGTCATTAAACTTGCAGGAATTAGGAACCAGCTCTGTACTATTAGACTTTGACAAGTAGCTCTCCCATAGTTTGGAGCGTAGCGGCCTTCAGGAAGTGAGTAAAGAGGCCAGTCACACTGAACGAAACTTCCAGGCACTTCGTGTATGAGGGGAGGGGGGGGGGAAGATATAAGGACAGCCCTCTTAGAGGAATGAGATCAAGGATGATGTTCTTACTCTGACGCCCCGTGGACATCGAAATCAATGACAGAAACGCACTCTCAAACATTATCATACTGAATCCTCTTTATAATGACTGTCATTACTTTCGTCCTTACAAATAATAGAATGAGCGTATTTCAGTTTTTTTTTTAATGCCAATAGTCAAAAACCGACGAGGTCGTTTTATGGAAAGGATTGCTTTGTTACGAACAAGACCTGTGACAGCATTCCGAACTTGGTTACTTGAGACTATGCCAGTGGTCAGATCTGCGATTAAGGTTGCATTAGCATTGTTATAATTAAGCGGTAGTACAATGTATTGAGGGCTTTCTGGAGGACTTCAAACTCGGCACAATCAAACTAGATATCAACGAGGTCAATAATACTGGAATGGAAAGTGGTGGGATCGGGTGCTTGTTTGTACCTAGCCAGCCTCCAACACGAGGATGTCAAGTTTCTTCTGTTCGATTTGATATGAAACGTAATTTTCGTATCCGCCTTCCAAAATCGTCTCTTACATTCACCGCTGCACCATCGATAAGTAGTTTATTTGCCAATAACTTGAGGCCACTTACCATACGGGGAGTCACTGGAGAATCTTTGTGTTGAGACTACCGAGGTAGGCTGACGAAAATTAATCGTAAAAACAGGAGATTGATCAAAGATTTTTACATCCTAAATGATGACATTATTCTACGTTTTTTAAATAAAAATTAAACCACGAGAGAAGGATACTGTACAATTTTGCCAGTTAATCGCTTCCTGTAAAAGCACAATTTATTTGGTTCGCCCGCTGACAAACTCAATTTCGAGTCACCCCTTCATAACCAGCAACTTCGAGGACCAATTTGCAAATATTGTGTCCTAACTTTAAGCTCATCCAATTCCTGTCTCGACATTTTCCGCGCTCCCTCTCGCTGGCTTCAAAAAAGTCAAACAAGGATTTTTAGAGGAACGATATCGCTAATTCCACGAGGGCTCGCCCAAAATACTTCGAAGTCTTTTGAACGCGCAGACGACAACAAGTCTGCGTCGATAATTATAGGCATCCACCGCTCGACGATGCTCTTTTTCCGCGCACAATGCCTCACCCAATTGAGCGACAATTTCGAGTGAGACATTCTTTTCCTTCTTTTCTCTTTTTCTATCATATAATGCGCGAGTAAATACTTTAAAGAGCTCAAACTAATGTGTTGAAAATGAACTAATAAATGCAAAGAGACGAGAGAGTGCTCGCGCGTGTGTATTTTCAAAGCAAGAAAAATCCTCTTAATATGTAATATGTTCATTGCACGAACGAATGATCAAAGTAACGCCGCCCTCCCTTGATTTTTCAAGTGGGTTTTGTTCCTTCCTTTCTTTCTTTCCGTGTTTGTCATAATATACGCGCACAGCTTATGTAGCCCGCAAATTCGTACCGTTCGAAATAGCCCGTCGATCTCTTTCTCGTTCTTTTTTCTGATTTTGAAAGCACTTCTGTATTATATACTTGTATATTTATCCTGTCTTTTGTATTTTTCGTACGTTCACCATTGAAAACCTCTCGCTAATATACATCTTACCTACCGGGATTCATTGCGTATAATATACAAGGTAACTGATACTTCGGAATAATAATAGTTATAAACCAAAGACCAGGGTTTTCGTTACCATTCTACTTTTAAGCTTGAATGAAAAGTGAGGAATTCTTTAGTGGGATACCGACTACGTACAATATTGGTTTCGAATGAGGGCAAAAAGACACGATTGTGTAACCAATATATCTGTACAAGAACATACGTATACGTCTACCTCTCGCTGGTGTAGAACGATCAAACAAACATTCGTCTAGATCATTCAACAACTTCATTCAACAAAGTACTCTAAATGTTTGTTAAACCAATCAAAACACGACCGACCCGAGATTTTGAGGGCTTCTTTGTATGTGGTACGAATATAGTTATAATAGACTGATTATTTAACAAGTCAATCTTGGAAAGTAGAATAAATTTGATGGAAGCAAGGAATAGAGGCAAAATGCCCGATACAAGTAACTTGAAATGGGAGGAGTCATCAACTCTGGAATTGAGCAACGCTGCTTCGAGATCGTGAGAAGTTCCTCGCTCAATTCTTTAGAAACATAGGTCCTTTACTACAGAGCACTTAGTCGATTAAATCATACTTGTAATTTAATAAACTTTTCTTCGTCGATTCCACTCTCAAGAAGGAAACAAGGTGAACTCAAACACCACGCGTTGCGCAAAAACTAAATACCTACACAAGAGAGTAAATAGTATTCATCTTTAGAAATACCTTTTATCTCTCTTCTAGGGAGTATACGGTGGGCCGTTCTGTTGCTTGCATTTTGATGGCATCCATTTTCATATTACAGTGGTAAAATGAAAGGGGTCAATAATGTGTGACTTTCTTGAGGCGCGAGGCTGGTGCTAATACTAGAGGCGTACATGACTTACTCTCCCAGAGTGCACATGAGCATCATTTGCCGTGCGGCCGAGTGGCACAGATACAATCTTGGGAAGTAGTTTTAAGACCCTTCAGGATCAGTTCAGCTTCATGGGGTATTTCGTTTCTTTGTCCCTACAGTAGCCGCGGCCAAGTTCTTCTGCTTTCAACAGTTTTGTCTTATCCATTTCTGAGGCCTTTGAAGAAACTGCTAGGCTCATCACCATCTTAGCTGAAGCTGTCATCTTCTGTAGCCTTCTATTATACACTCAAGTATGCAGTCTCCGTAGCTACGCGGCCGGCTTTCGAAAGTTATATCACTTATTCGAGAGCTGTTTTTCGACTTCAGCTCTGATTCAACTTGAACAAATCCTTTGTAGAAATTTTCAATCACAGGCAGGAGAGTAAGTGACTGGTACGAAGTAGGCTGACATGGGTCTGAACGATCTTTGTCTTGGGGGGGGGGGGCAGGCTTTCGTAAGACCTATTCTACGGATTTCGATTGATCCATGAATAACAATCTGGAGAAAGGTATCTCTCATAAATGTAGCTGAGGTACTTTTCCCTTGATCGACTCAATATTACGAGACATTGTAGTAACAGCCTATAACGAGTAGGAGAAGAGTATCTCTCGTACTAGTGTTTAAGGTACCTTTCCCTTGATCGCAAGAAATTCATGTTGTACGTAAAATCTATCAAAAAAAATGTATCTTTTTCGAGATAAATCTGGCATCCTAGGAAGGGGGGGGATTTGCCTAAATTCCATCTCTCAAAAAATAAAGGTTGAGTGTAATCTCAAATTCTCTGATACGAGCAGTTTACATCAAATGTGATGGTGATCGTTAGATTGATTAGAAGCCCTCATTCTCCATAGCCTGTGTGTAAGGAAATCCATGTGCCCCACCCACTGACGGACCTAGACGGTTGCCCGAGGAGCCAAGCTCCTGAAAATACCACTAGACCTCCCAAAATTGTATGAGTAGTACGTTAGAATTGGCTTATCTGGCAATAATCCTCGATATCAAAAGTTGACTCCCTCCTCACCCTCCCCGAAAAAAATGAATTTTTATCCTAATCTTATTTTGTCTCTAGGGAGGCTAATCTGCCGAAATTCCATCTCTTGGGAAATAACTTGCCGAAACATGACGCGATTAATCTTGCCGTGAAAAATTTCCTTTTCTCCCATACAATTTTCGACCCTCTACTTGCTCTTTCTTACAACTATTCGACTCCTGGCATAACTTCTTAAGAACTCAGAATTCAAACATACATAGAGCTACTTTCTTCCCGCTCTTGTAAATATCCGCGTCTCTCTCTCTCTCTTTCCACTCGTCTTCCATCTGCCCTTTGTAATGATTCCGATACGATCAGCGACTCTCTAGACTATCTGCGCTCTACTTACTTTTATCTTCTATCGTAGTCTTTTAATTCTATCATATTGCCCACCTCAATTTTCACATTCGGGAACAAAAATGGTGCTACTTTAGTATGTGATCCACCCGGTCAATGCAATCTTGAGGCATTTTGTATACAATAATGAGCTGCAACATATGAATGTGTACCTCTTTACTGTTTCTCAATCCAGCCACTTTCTAGGTCTCGAAAGCAAATCAGGATGTCTACCATTCGTGGAAAACTTTGAAACTCCGGAAAAGTCCCGGATTCTGTGAAGAGAACCAGGAAACCCAGATTGTTCCGGAACTCAACGGGGTCAACCCGGAAGGAGAAATTGTAGTGGGTCTTTATCTTACATATCTGGACATGAGAACTACTCATGTATGACGTATTTCTGGAAGTGGATTTCTTTGTATCAAGGTAGATGGCATAGGACAGAAGTCGCCTTGATAGATTGCATGCTAAAGCGCAGCACCAAAAAATAGTTCAATTGACTATCAAAATGTAGCTCAAGCAACCCCCAATTACCTTACCCCTGGGTGATAACTTGTGGAGTAGTATAATGAAAAGAAAAAATTGAGTTGATAGGTAGCGGTAGCGCACAGATGACATTTTTCATGCATCGAGTAAGTTTGTGAATCATAATTTGTCCATAAAATTTTTTCAACATTGCATTCAAATTTACGTTATTTGTTCGGTAGTCATACGAATCATGTGTCTTACCACATCATAATTTTTTAATTTTATGGCTTTTCCAAGACTTTTATGAAGCAGTTTAAGAAACTCACTTTATAATATGAAGTTCACCAGAATTATCGTTGTCATCATATTTGTGTCATAGGAGGTGATTGCATTCCGGTGCGTATTTTGCAAACATTAGGTTATTTGTTTAGAAAGAATTACGCCATTTTTATGACGTTTTACGATATCATGATACCCGTTTGAAATCTATTAGTTTTACAACCAATAAATATCCAGTTCCACTCGCTTTTATTATTATTTGCCTATTTTTTTTCTGCACATTTCTCACATTCGACGAATTTTTGTAGTAACTTCGTGGAGAACTGCAGAGCTTCGTATGAGAGACGATCATTTATAGGCTTGAACAAATTGCCACCAGTGAAAATAGCCGACATTTCGATTCAGGTTTTAATGACTTATTTTATCGTATCTTTTTTATGTTCCGAATACACTCGTAGGGGGCGACCGAGTGGTGTATAACTTGATTTATAGAAGGGAAGTTTTGGTCACTTTTTCACTTAATTCATTGGGCGTCATTTATTACCAAGTCGCACGTGGCAATCGCTTGTTAACACACAGGTTTCAGTGTTCCCCAAGTTCGGTTTTTCTAAAAGTCTTCATTCGCTGTTGTATAACAACCTCATCAATTATCAGTAAATGTATACGTTAGCGATGTTTTCGAATTGTTGTTTGACTAATTATTGCCATAATATCCAGACGCACCTTATTTATACAGGGAATATCGACGTTTATATTGAAATTCAATGACCAAAATTAAGATCTTATCTGGCGCGTGAACTGGTGTCGCGCGAAGAACGATTATCAGAATATCGATTTCCTTTGCTCGGAAACCGAATATTTACATAATCTTTAACCGGCGATGTTCCTGTGTAGTATATACTCGTATTGTTTCTCATACAGTTCGATGTAGGTGTTTCGCATGCTTCCCTAGGGCGCCGTAATCGACAGAAAAACGTGATCGTCCGGGTTATTAATTATTACGAGTTCGATACGATAGATTAAAATATCTCGGATAGGTGGAAACGCGACTATAACGTCTTTCTCATTTGTGCTTATTTGTTCGTTTTTTCGTTTGTTTATCGAGCTCCGTGTCTTTCTTCTCGTAATAAATTTGTGAAGTATTTTTTTATGCTGGTCTATCAGTTTCTTCGATGTAAGTTATGACCTCAAACAATACAGAATCTACGTATATTCCTTGTGGTCGATTGAATGTATATTAAAGCCTTCCCAAGGGAAAAGTTGAGATAAATGTATGTCAACTGTTGGTTCAAAGGGTTTTCGAGAAACAGTTACGTATTTTTAAGACAGCTGACTGGCGCCGTGCTTCTTGTGCCGTCGAAAATGATGATTTAGTCGATTATTCATGAAGTGGTGATGTTTTTGCTACGCACTCACTTCTAGTAATCTAAACTAGGATGTCTGTCTACGTTCGATAATACGATATTGAAGTACGGACGAACTTGCCACTCCCCCTTCGTTTTCTGACAAAGCGAAAAGATAGCGACAATCTCTTTTAGTCAAAATTCGAAAACTCGAGCATTTATTTCGCAAGATGTACGAATGTATAGCTTATAAAATTCGAAGAACCCACGAAATTTTAAAATCAAAAATCGTAGAATAGAGAGCGAAAAATTGCAGAAAAATGTGAATATTTTCGGCTATATAACCTTGTTTAAACGATTTACAAAATAGAATGGAACTACGAAGAAAAAGAAGCGAAAGATAAAGGAGAAGAAAACTAAACTAGACCAGTGGTGACAGGGGAATTAAGAAGTCCTTAGGAGAAAGAGAGAGACTGAGGAACTTCTCGATTAAATCATTGTCAGGAAGAATACGATTTAAAAGTGATATCATGACTATTCAAATGGCGAACGATCTCGATGTGCTCAAGGGCCAATCGTCGACAGAAGAATTCCCAGAATGGAGCAAGACGGTTCGTGGTCAGAGACCGCAAGGTGCTCTGCGAAGGCCGAGCGTTTTCGGAGGGGGCAGAGGTAACTTCATCGAGATGCTCTTGAACCCTTGTACAAAGCTGTCGGCTTGTCTTTCCTCTATAAACAGCCGGACAGTCGAAACATTAGAGCTTGTAGACCCCACTTCTCTCCTTTATGGAGATTGGATGTTCCGGCCTAAAAAATAGGCTGTGGATAGAGTTAAGGTTATGAAACGCAGGGCGAGAGCCAAAAGGTTTGAGGAGATGAGTGATTTCGAAGGAAAGTTTCCCCCAGTAAGGTTAACGGGTCCATTTCTCTTTCCGTCTTGAGAGACTCGTGCTCCGAGAGAGAAGTTGTGGAGGCCAAAACTTTGAAGATACATTTTTAGCGAAGAACCCGCTATCTATTCTGTTAGGGGGATTACATCCTCAGAAAACGTCCGCGTCCGGGAGTTACTGTGAACTGCGTGACGTGAAGTGTGGCGCCTTATGACGTCATCAATGACCTTGACCTACTTTAGGCACTTGAAAAGATTTCAACTTCCAGCTCAGATGCTTTATGACGTCATTATTGACCTTGACTTACTTTAGGGAATTGGGCAAATTTCAATTTCTAGCCTTCATTTTATCAGGCCTAGCATGCAGTATGCTGAGAAGGGCCCAGCCAACTCATTTAATGAGGGGGTATTTTTTATTGCTCAAAATGAAACGAAGGGGAAAGACAGGGATTGATTTCATTGTTTTGATTCAAGATAAGAAATGATTTTTTATTAAAAATTTTTGGAGGAAAGTCCTGAGGAGGATTTGACATAGATGCGTCTTTTCTGAAGGGGGTATCCAGCAAACTTTTCCTTCCGCGTAAAATATTCTGTAACGCTGATAATGACCTAACAAAATTATTTCAGTCTCAAGGTTAGGGGTGAGTAGAGAGCAAACTGCCGCTTTCAGCACAGCGGACCTCCGTCGAGTGATTCACGTGTACGATGTGGCCGCAGGAGTGGCGATGCGTTCGTAATTACGTGACTTTGTGACTCTTCCGGATGAATGAAAAGATTACTTAGAAAACACCTACAGAGTGGTCATCACGTTGAATGAAAAAGGTTATTCTTTTAATTGAACAAACGGATTACCCCCTGTTCAGAGTTTAAAATGTACAGAGGATTTTCTTCTTCAACTTCTCTTACTCTTGAAGAATGGGTAGCGTCGTAGTCGTAATTGCGGGACTTCTGGGAGATGGTTGAAAAAATGAATACCCGTGGACTAATCTCCTCGTATAAAGCTGTTGAATACCCTCCTGCAGTTAAGGTTAAAATTTGAGGACCATGGGAAAATATTTTGACAAAAGTTTTCTTCTTCAACTTCGATGTTGGTAATCTTTAATGAGCGGTAGAGCGAAACGGATGTCGCGGTACATTAGCTTTGACGTGAAATCATTTTTAGTCTCTAGAATCAGGCAAAAAAGTCGTTGAATTTTAAGTCGTTTTTTGTAGTCTTTGTATGAATTTATTTAGGCCCCTGCTGCCCCTTTTCCTAATTACCGGCAGCCTTATTGTAGGAAATATGTCCAATTGAGATCGAAAATTTTTCAAAAATATTTTGATCCTCAGTTCCAGACTGACGCCCAGGCCAACGAGGCCAAAGCCTCCGGCGTCGAGACGCCTATCCTGATATGAAGTAGATACTCGAATCAACAATTTTAGGTGCCAGCGGCACACGTTGGCCCACTACGTTCGCAAGGGTGAATCCGGCTTACCCTCCTCCCTCCCTTGGGTTACGGTCATATAGGCGCGGACGATTAGGCGCAACAATCATTCAGACGCCGCGACGTATTTTTTGTAACTTGGTTCGCCTAAATCCTGTTCCCTCTGCAATAAAAAATTTATTTATGAAACTATTTAAATGAATATATCAAAAATAAAATAATTAGATTAATTTTTTATTATTATTCAACTTGAATTAAATACATTAATTATTAATTTTATTATTAATAAAAACAATATTAATAATCTATCAATTAATTAATTTTTTTTTCTCCAAGTGACCTAAATCTAAAGTATTAATTTTTAAAATTAATTATGAATTAATTTCCCTATAAATTTTATTAATAAATGATATTATTTTAATTAATTGAATTATTGTTAGTAATTTTTTCAACCTGTATCAAAATCAGAATAAATGTTGGAATATAATATAGGGTTTCCATAACCTCTAGGGTTGAAAAATATTGTTTTAAAATTGATATCAGTTAGAGTTATCATGATTCCCCTTGCTAATACTGGTAATGATAAAATAGCTCAATTAATTTTCAAAAATTGTTTCATTTTAATAAAAAAAACTTGATTCGCGCCTAAGCGCCGAATTGTTCTTGCGTCTATTTGAATGGGCGCCTACTTTATTTTTCAGTTCTTCGCGCCTAATTGTCCGCGCCTGAATGATACCAACCCCTTTCCCTTGAACCGAGTGGCTTCAAAATCAAACATTCCTACTTTAGAGATAATCGAATTTTTAAACTTCGAGTCTCTATGAAGCCAGTGGGTTCAATTTTGGAGGTGAAACTTTCCCTGAACTAGAAAATTTACCTTGAAACGTCATGAAAATTACGGAAAAGGGTGAAATATCGAATAAAATCTTTTTCACCCCCCTCCCTTCATAAATTTTCTTGTAACAACACCCCTCAAAAATTTTCTGGCCAAGCTTTCAACTTGTTTTCAAGATCGAAAATTCACACGAGCTTTTCTTCTCGAAATCTCTTAATACTTTTTGTCTCATCCTTGCTCTGGATGAGGAAGCCGACAAGCGTCCACATGCTCACTCTGTAACGTTCATGACTCCTTTGAGCCTACTTCGCAGCTAGAATTCTGAATCCCGTCTTACCACGTAGGGTGGAAGAATACAAAGGAGGAGGAGGCACAAGGCACGTAACTGATATAAGCTGGTCATTTCGCATCGATGATTCTGATTCTCTTCGCCACATTAAAATCTTTGTTTTGAATTTCAGTTCGAAAAACGAAGTTAAAAATCTATTTACGCTCGTTCTCATCTCTTTTTACCTCGACATATTCAGGAAAAATCTGATGAGACGTCGTTCAGATAAACTGTGCGTATTTGCGACCGTATAACTTCCTCCATCAGCTCGACGGAGCTTCGTTTACGATACAGCTTACTCGCTTGTAATTTGCGACTAAAATATTATGCAGAATGAAAAGGAGCGAACGCCGGGGGAAAAAAAACTGTCCCCGTGTTTTCGGATAGAAGTCGACGACAAAATTGTTTCAGAAAAACGTTTCAAGCATGAAATTACGCGCGGGGACTTGTTAAAGCGCGCACAACTTACCCTTAATAAGCGATTTACAGCGACAAGTACAAAGGGAGAAAAAATGTAGTCTAAACCAAACCTCTCGTCAATAAACAAAACAAACACTATTGCTCCGCTTGCGCGTATATACATACGGATCACTTCGAAAACCCCTCTAGAAACTTCAAAGGAAATTAATTATGATTATTTTCTATTTGCCGACTTAAATAGCGTATACGCCGTAGAACAATAGCGGCGAATTTTTTTCTTCCACCCTCGCAATTTACAGAAGGGAGTTATTTTACTCTTTTACCGAAAATTTTTATCACCCGTCGACGAATCTATCAAGCTCGCGATGAATCATTTTTTTACTACTCTTTCTTCGGGAGTAGAATTCGTCGTTTTAATTTATTCTCACTGATTTCACTTCAAAAAAGATAAACGAGGGAGTACTTTTCGTTCCCACATTCGTGTTCGTGAGTTATGAGATAGTAGGTTGACAGTACGACTGGTTACTGGTACAAAGTGAACGCGTACTCCCGGGTCCCTCGTAATCTGTCAAATTTACCAAGATTTGATGCTATCCGAGTTAAATTTATTTGTTGACGAGGAATTAGCATAACGTCGCGTTCAATCTGCCTGTGAACGTAATTTATCTCGTTCACGTGTCGAGTAATACAGTCCGGAAAATCACGGTCAAGGCGATTACCGTTCTCGCGAAAGAAGAAAAATTTATTCTCACGAGCAGTAGTCAGTCCATCGCTGGAAAAGCCGCTTCGAGAAGATCTTCAATCCTACCGACAGTAATGATCACCTCCTTCACCGTTATTTATGGAGTACGATATTTTGGCGAGTTCGAACTCAATTTTCATTGGCGATGACTCGGATATTCGATTTTTAGTACACAGTATACGTGTGTGTGTATGTGTATGTGGATTCTTGGTGTAGTAAGAAAGAGAGGCGGGTCAGCGTTATGCGTGGACAGTCGTGGGAAAATGATTCGATGCTCGAGATAAGAACGTTTATGTACATTTTTTCCCGACTGCGTGTCCTTTCTTTCAAGCACTCGACCACTTTTTGTCATTTGAAAATTATTTTAAAACTGTTCTCAAATATTTCGGTTACCAACTCCGCCCCTTCAATATAAGCGATGATATAATATTTTTAAGAGGCAACCGTGTATTAGAGCTCGCTCATTTCATTTTCGAGTAGCGTATCGGTGAAATTCACTCGATTAAAGTAATGCAGGCCTAGTGCAATCATCGCCGTTTTATTTGATCGCTCGAAATGACGCTTCGAGTGTGAATGGATCCTCTCATTCCAGTCTGGTATTAAATTAATTTAAATGAATCTTGTCATAACATGCAGCATGGTTTGGAAAATAGATTATAGATAAAATTTAAAGGTCATTTTCAAATCATCTTCGGGTATTTGAACGCATCGTCGGTGTAATAAACGATAATTAATACTGTATTTAGAGTGCTTATCAACTTTTTTTTCTTCCACCACATTAAGAATACACGTATGAAAGGTGACTCTTTAATTTTTTTTTTTTTTTCTTGTTACAGAAATGATTTTTAAAGAGAAGGCGAAGAATTCGAATGCGGTCGTGGACTGTCATCATCCTGGGAATGGGAATTTGTTCGTATTTATTTTTTCTGGTTCGACGCGGATTATTTTTGAAAATTTGTGTATTTAAAGAGGAAATTACCATTGACGATGACAACCGGTTGAGGCCGAAATTTAGCTAAAAATTGGTAATTATTGTGAAATTCTGTGCTGTAAAATATTTTACTCGAGTCCAGTTTTATCCACGTTGTCCGTTATACCAACTCAGATAAACTTTCGTGGAGGCAGATAAAAATTCCCTTTTTTCGAAATTGATCCAAATATTATTTTCTAGATGATATGAAACTCATATCATTGTAGCTAATTTGTGGCTGCCGGCTTTTCAGGGCTGAATTTCTTCAAACCCATTTTTTTGCATGTCTTCAAACTTCTCGAAGGATTATCAGCCATAAGTAGGCAACTGTGAAGAGTTTGTGAGGAGAGAAAAAAATATTGGTGAAGCGCCGATTGTTGAGAGAGTATCTGATCGTATCGCAATTGTTACGGAGGGCAGACGAAAGAAGTGAGCGACAAAGGGAGGCAGATGTTTTCAAAAGCAGTTGCGGAATGAGCTGTTCAACAGATATATTATATCATGTTAGCGAAATTCGCCAGAATGGAAGAGAATAGACCTTGGAAATGGAAAGATTTGGTCCTGGTGAAATGTGTGTAACAGAATATGAACCGGCTGAGATGGATTTCCTCAGGACGGATAGTTCGATAGGAGAAGGTCCAAGGGCCTGGTTTATCTGAATACTGAGTTTTCCAGAAGGCAGAAGTCGAGAATAGTTTTTGAAGTCATAGGCAAAAGTAAGTAGGCCTACAGTTTACGTTTCCGGGAAGTTAGTTGATAGGGCTCGAATCCAGAGGAAGAAAGTGGGTGGGTTTGCAGAAGTGAATGAATGGGTTGAAGTGAGGAATCAGTTGATAGACGGTTTTGCTCAGCGAGGAGAGATAAGAGTGAATTAGTAAAAAATAAGAATTCGAGCTGCAGAGACTGAGATGAGAAACACAAGAGTGTGTGGCGTTCAATTGGGCGATAAAAATGGATGCATAATTTTTCAATCATTGATCGAATATGACGCCTTTAGATTTAGAGGCGTCGGTAGAGCAGAACTGCTGGGTCGTAAAGTGGGTAGAGATCATTTCTAATAAGTTATTGATACGTAGTGTTACCCATAAACTAGATTGAGTATATCTGGAGAAGGGAACCATGTAGGGGTGGATAGTATCTAATATAAAATGTTTTTATCGTTAAGATTCAAGAGGAAGCAGAGTGCGAGAGCGTAGATTGGAAACTGAAAGAATTGGGCTGTGGATACTAGAAGATTGGCATGCTGTGGATGGATATCAGATTGCTTTTGGAAAGTAAAACGAAGCACAAGCAACATATCGATTCTCTGCAACTACGAATGCCTTGGTCTCCTTCAGAGCGCTCTTCCAACGAATCCCTCTAGAGTCTAGTTAAGTCTTCGGTCACCGCTACTCTTTGACGATTTGCTCATCCTGACGCATTGTATTTTGATTTCTAGAATTAATCATAATTACATCTTGTGCTCGACGTCTAGTTCTTAAACCATCCATTGACGGATGAGTCCGGCTCGCATCAGGAGCTCAGCCTCAATTTCCTCGATCGAGTTGACCGTTGTCTGCGCATACCTTCTTAGTGCTTCAACTTTCTGAAAGCAAGAACCTAATTTTTACAAACGTTCTATGTTCATACACTTGCACTTCCTCTCCGACTCATGTTTCCCTTGCCCAGACACCCGACGCATCCTGATAAGAATTCTTCTTTTGAGAGCCTAGTCGACTTTGATGACATCATCATTTTCGGGGAATGTCCGGAAACTTGAAATATTTTCGACCATCAAGCTATACTTAGAACTTCTTTTAATCACCTCCCCCCTCCAGGGCTTCGCGGTTTTCTCCTATAGACTTTAGTGTGCGTTTGCAACAGCCTAATGTATTGTGGTCTCCAGACCCTCTCCTTCACAAGGTGGGACGTCCATCTAAAGGCGAAATATGACGATCTAATCTTGGGGCCTGGTAGCGTAGTGGTTATCGCACTCGTCATGAAAACGAGAGGTCGCGTGTACAATTCCAACCCGGGCTAGGAGATTCTTTAGCGGGGAACCCACTATCTATTTTGTTAGAAGGATTACATCCTCAGAAAACGTCCGCATCCGGGAGTTTTTGTGACCTGCGTGACGTGTGACGCTTTATGACGTCATCAATGACCTTGACCTACTTTAGGGGCTTTGAAAAATTTCAATTTCCACCGGGAGTTTCTGTAAACTGCATGACGTGACGTGACGTGTGACGCTTTATGACGTCATCAATGACCTTGACCTTGACCTACTTTGGGGACTCGAAAAAATTTCAACTTCCAGCCGGGATGCATTATGACGTCATCAATCATCAATAACTTGACCTTGACCTTGACCTACTTTTGGGATTTGAAAAAAATTCAACTTCCAGCCTTCATTATATCAGGCCTAGTATACAGTATACTGAGTAAAACCCAGCCCACTCATTTTCTGAGGGGACGCGCCAACGTGATCACGAGCGCGAGAGGTTTTTGGTTCTCCGCAGCCATTGCAAACCTAGAATGGTCTCTAAATTTTTTCGTCATAATTCCTCTTCCATCCTTATCTAAGCTATACTTAGGGAACTTGAGAACAGGACTTGGACATCATCAACCTAAAATGAAAGAATTTGTCCAGGCTAGATCAAGTTCAATGAGAGTCTTCAGAAGATATTTACTAACAATATCAACCAGTTTTGTTCATCGCAGAAACCTGATACGTCTACTTACTTGAACATAAAAAAAAAATAAAAAAATAAGGCAATTTGCTGTTCACAGGGCCGCGAATTGTAATGCCAAAAAATGTTCCTTCCCGGAAACAACCGGTTCAAGACCTTCCACCTCATCAGACTTCGAGGTCTATGGTCGCTCTCTACCTTACATAGATATTCTGGGAAAATCGACTATACTTAGAAAACCTAGATCAATGAAAAACTTCTCTTACCTTCTCGCCCAGAAGTAGGAAGTCTCACCGGGGTAAGGACACAACTACTAAAGACTTGAAACCAACGTAACAGAACAATAGATTTCAGATTGATTGGAAAATTTTGAGAAATTGTCGTGGAATGGTTATCGAGTCCATGTCAACCGGATGTCGACCTCGTTGAGAGGCGGATTTCAGCAATATAACGACGAAATTTCGACCAAGACTTCGAAGGAAATGAATTCGCGGTTGATATAGTTTTTCAAGGAATGTTGGCATTTTTTTCTTCATTCATTCATTCTTTTACATTTATAATTCTTTTTTCAGCAGGAGTCCATTAATCATCAATATGATATTTCCTTCAAGATTACTAGCCTTCACTCTGCTGAAGTTACGTTCTGGGAAAGGACCTTTTATGAATTAATAACCACTCGGATGAATTTGGAAGACCGTCTCTAGTACGAGTATGTAAGTATCATCTACATAATATGAATTAAATTGTGTCGCAACGATCAGGAAAAATGTGTTGGGAATCTACGCATACAGATTGTTCTCCAGTCTTTACTAGAGCTTACACAATTCACACGATGATGTATACCGACCTCACCAAAAATCTATACCCACTGGGTATATAACTAACCCATCCGCTGGCTTAGCATTAATTAAACCTTTCTGACAAGTTTTTTTTTTCGCCCGCCACCGTGCACACCAGGTAAAACAAGAGTGACACGCGTGTGAGACACCGAACATACGCTCGTCGTCGGAGTGTTCAAAAAGGCGAACGCGGATGAGCCGATGCTTTTCCACCAGGCCTACTTACACTGAATTAAACCATCACAATCGTCAACTTTCCCTCATTTTTGTTACAAATCGCGCGCGCGCGATCGTACGGTAGTTTCCTGATAGCTTTATATTATCATTCAAATTTTATAAGTTTACAAAAAAGGAGACTAGTGTAAAATGCGCGCAGATTACAGATGGCGATTTACGATACGGTTTATGTAGGTCTATTTGCTCAACGTTTATTAAAGGCGAACAATGTTGTTTACCCACCCGGACTGTAGACACTCGTTCTCGGATATATCGGTGTAATGTTTTTATTGTTGGGCAATGGCGTATAAAATGTGTGTGAAATTAATAATTACACAGTCGCGGCACGATTATACGATAATTCTAGTTATTATATTGGCCGGATCCTACGTACGCGTACTTCTACGTAAGGACGATGTGTCGTCGAGTTGTAAAAACAGCTCGTCGTAAAATAAGAAGAGAAAAAAATTATGAGTCATTGAATTGTCTCCTCGCTGATGATGTGTCGGAAACCTCGCCGGTCGAATAAACCATCTAGCGGTTGAGCGTCTTCATTCTCGTGGGTATTTTATTAGGAGAGTTGACCGAAAACAAGAATGTGGGTTCGTATACTCGTAATAACGTACGATAAGATCAATTTCATTTTTTCTTACTTTTTTTCCCTCCTTATACCTGTAAGTACACACGATATGAATATAATATTTTTACTGGTTTTTTGTTCCTTCAGCTATCAAAGAATGTGTGAAGAAAAAGTAAACGGTAATTTGTCAAAAAACCAAGAAAAGTGGAGCAAAATTCGAGACGACGCAGACTGGAGCAAAATTTTCTCTCTTGCTTCATAGAAAGCCTGCAAGATTTTCGTTTCCAGTATCAATCATCTTTTCTTTTCTGCTCCACTGCCCTGGGAAACTTTTATAATTGATTTCTTAATCATTCATAACCAAAACCTGGAAATAATTATTCTACACAGGAGGGAAGATAAAGATATAGGTTCCCGTTTCAAAGCGACTCCGAGCTCGAGTTAACAATCAGGGGAAATATCAAGATAATTAATCTAAATTTAGTCGCGGAAGGAAGTGCGAAGATTGGAGCAATTAAAGGATAGTTGAATGAATTTGATTCAGTCTTAATTCACTCCGAATTTTCTCGCAGAGTGAGGACTTTGAGAGGAGTTTGAAGCTCCTGGAAGAGGGTGAGGTTGATGAATCGAGGTAATGTATGAGAAGAAAGAAGCGAAGGCCAGTGAGAGGATGTTAAATAACAAAGTGAGGGCCAATATTTCGAGAAAAAACGTATGACGTCAACGTGAAGAGTAATTCCCGATCACCTGAGTTTTAAGAGAGGGAAAAAGTGTGCCAGAAAGAATGTAAGGAGGTCCATGAGATTCATTTGCTAGTCAGGTTCCGCGAGTTCAAAATTTTTTCTTGAAGTAGGTCAAGGTTATTCGGGCGTTGGAGGCTCGCAAATCAAAGATGGGATCGAGAGGTTAGGCTAATTTCGAGTTCAGGATTCTTGGTTGCAGGTAAGAAAGGACGAGACTGAATTGAATATTGTTCATTTTGAAGTGAGATAGTCATGACGTCATCATTTATCTACTCCAATTACTGATAACTGTTCATCACAATTTGAGAATTCGAAATGTTCCAGCGGAGCCAAATAAATAAAGATCTTTTTGAATACCTTTTATTGTTGCTAGATCCAGCTACCAGTTAAGACGAAATAATTTTCGATAGCGGATAGAGGTGCAGTGATGAGTTCAACCAGCTTGAACTTTTTGTGACGTCGTTAAGTATGTTGAGCGAAGTAGCTTTCGGAAAGTCCCTCTCTCCCCTCGTTCACTCTCATTCTTGGTCTACTATTCTGGATCAAGTCAAAGATACCTCGCAATATTTTCATTCGTGAGGGGAGAGGAAGGGGTCATCAACTCGGAAGTGGACTTGAAGATCTCCAATAGACGGCTGGGATGCCGGTAGAGACATTGAAAAGTGGGAGCCTAGTCCTAAACTTGTGAGTTTTCGATAGCGGATAAGGGCACACTAGAGACATCAACCTGTTTAAACCTCCATGTTACGTCATCGTCAACCTTTGGATCTGCTTGTGACGTCATAACTTCGTGACGCCACCAACATTTTTCTCTTCTTTGGATTAGTAGATTTCTGGATTAGGTCGCATGCTATGCCTAGTTTAAGCCTAGGGTGTGGGAAGCCCAATATGATTTATTCTAGTAATCGTATGCTGAACTTCGTTTGAGCCTAGTATAAGCTCGTATTAAGGCCTAGTTTTAGGCTAGTATAATCCAATCAAGGCTAGTTGAAACCCAGTTTAAAACTAGTGTAGCTTGATATATTTAGCGCTGGGACTGGGAAATTGAACTTGTGCCTCGCAGGTTTCTTAATTAGGTCGGGGGCTCAAATTCTATTGGCGGGGGAAGGGGAGAGCTTGGCTCGTGGGTCGTCAATGATGGGGTCGGATGCCGGTCACGACATTTGAATAAAGAACGCAGGGAACCTGTTCTATGGCTCGAATTTGTTTCGGTATTCAGATTTCAAATTAACATTGAAATCTTGAGGAGTCTAAATTAATCTGAGTTCTTTTCTGTCATGGTGTTCAGTAAATGATTGTATGGCTTGGAAGTCAACAAGTCCTCTTTCGATCGGCTTGAAAAGTAAAATTTTAACAGGAAACATATTCTATGAGGGATCGTTTGAAAAAATTTGCCGTACCCTGTATTATTATTATTATCAGCCTTTGTATAGCGTCCTGCGAAGACCGACCGACTCTAATAAAGGAGTTGGAGACTTCAAAAGATTTTGCTTTTCGAGCTATAATGTATGACAGAAGGAGACTTGAAAACATTTTGACTTTTGAACCATAATGTATTCGTATTACAGCAGATTTCAACTTTCGAGCCATATTATATGATGAAATTTTGATTTTCGATCCATATTTATAAGGAAGGAAAGGAACTTGAGAAAAATTTCGACTTTCAAGCCATAAATGCGTATTATAAAAGAGGAAAGAGACCTGAAAAAATATTAACTTCCAAGTTATATGTATTCTTGATAGGGACTCCGAAATTGGACTCTTCAAGATTTCAAGTTCAATTTGAATTCTCTGAACCAGATTCTGAGAAAACCTAAGGTTGAAAAATTAAGTGCGGTATGCCTTGTACGCGTGCGTGGTCCGAGACCACCATGATCGCTTTTCTTCGTGAGTTTGCGGAAGGACAATTGGCTTCCCATCGGAAACCTCCCGCTGACTTTCTCCGGGGGTATTAATTGCTGCTCGGTCAATTTGAACAGTCTTGTCCGTTCAATGACAATAATGGTTATTTCCTAGTACCTAATTTTTGTTTTTTCCGACACAGTATGTTCAAGTGACAAAGTGTCAATCTTCTGTTCGCCATTTTTATCGCTTACCGCCCTCATAAATATAACCTATGGAGAGATTTTTTCACACCAAATTCAACAATCACAGTTGGACGTAGCTACGTCAATGTGCAACATTCTTTGGGGGCCATTCCTCGCCCACGAATGTATTATTCGAATACGAAGCTCAGTTTGAACGTAGTTCAAACAGTAACTTTTCTACCCATTCATGAGCAAAATATCAAAATTTGAAGACGAAAAATGTAGATTGGCGCTCTCGAGTAATGACTCATTTTGCAGCATACATGAAGTCGTGTCGTATTCTTCGCGTGAAACTACAATTATAACCAGCAAGATGAAATAAATGTCTAGTCTTATAGATTGATCGGCGCCGAATAATTTTCTGCTTGTGTAAACAATCTTGATTTACGAACGACTGGCTTATGTCAAACACAAGTGCAGTGACAACGTTGTTGTCTAATGACATGCTTGCTACTTTGAATCAACGAACATCGTAAATCGTGGGTATTACATAAAGTAAGGTCTCGCTTCGGAGTTTCATATCGATATTATTTTCTTTTAGTAGCACCACCGATGAAAGACCTCGAAGTCTAACCAAAGTTGAACCAAAGTGAACTACTGTGAGTGAATTTACGTGACCTCAATGACATGAAACTAAAGGGCTAAAAAACTAGGAGAAAAATAAAAATTTGAACGAGAGGAAGACTTTTTCCTTTGATATGTTTACCGAAGGTGAGACAGGACAGAAACTTCACTACTTGAAGGGATGTTGTAGTGTAGGCTAGAGTATGAGTGATTTCAGTTTTAAATCATTGTTCATCAACAGTTCTATCTGAAAATCTGTATTTGCAGGTTGCTCTCAATCTAGTAAGAGCCACCCTCGTCATCACTCATCTTTCGTAATTCCATTCAATGATCTGGCACGTCCTCCAATTCAACAGTCATGCAAATAATTCTGCAAAAAAAAAAAAAAACACCACGGACTTCTACCCCATAGAGCTCTTTGTACCCAGATTATGATGTAAGGATACTTCCTACACCTATCCTTACAAACGCTCGACAAACTAATTTCTTTAAAAATTCACGTTATGGCGCATACGAAATTCTTCTTCGGTGTCCTTATTCCACATTCTTCTTTCATACGTGCCATTCTTCTAATCTTTTCTTTGTCCGTAGGTCTGTCGTCTCCCGGTTGAGGACAAAATGTTGAAAGATAGCGCGTGACGGTACGTCATAAAAATGTCAGCTGAATATTATAGCCTACATAATAATAAATTTACACATCTTTAGAAGAGGGAGAAAATGTACGGTAGAACGAACTCCGCAATGTAGCGTGTTATATTATCTTTCCGCCTACTATACCTTACTCGGTATGATCGGCGTGCAGCGTTTCTAATTCGTTTTCCACACCAGCAACATGTGTTTAATACTCATAAAAATCTAACTCTCGTGCGTTCTTCTAGTATACAAATAATGACTACGTTTTCGATCAATTTATAAATGTTGGTTTTCCACACCTGCCCTTGAACGGAACCCACGCCTCGTTTCGTCGACCTTTCAGAGGGTTTTCCTCGCGCATACCAAAAGTAAATATAAGCAGCGTTTAGAAAGAAAAGAGTCTGGAGACATTTTTCTTCTAATGTGATTCAGCAGTAAATCATGAAGCACACTTACTTCCCCTGACAGGCACTATCCAGAACGAAAACCAACACTGAGTATCCGTTTTAATGTTTGTAATAAGGATTTGTAAGTCATACGTGATGCAAGTACGAAAAACCTCAAGAATTTTAGGCTCCATTTTGTCGAACGAGGATCTCAAAATAAGTTACAATGAATGGAGGGTAACAACTAGAAAAAGGAGTAGAACTTTGCGACGTTAGGGAAATTGTTCAGGGGTGTTCCGAGAGAAAATTACTGAGGGGTGTGAAAACAATATTTTACCGAGTGACTAGGAGCTTCAATTTGCGCTCAAGAGAATTGGTGAAGTTTGAATGTCAACATTTGCCGACCGACCCTAAAGCCTTGGAAGGTGTCACACCCTCCCCTATCAGAACGCCCCTGAAATCGTTTATCCATGACTGTTGCTTAAAAGGATGAGATTAATGTCAGGATTTCCTGGCAAACATGGAGGAACTGAAATTATAACCGAGAGAAAAAGGGATTGACATTGACATGAGGCTGAAGAGGCTAAATTGAAGAAACAAGATGAGTGCCAAAGGTGAGCGTGACGTATTCTGTGCGAGTCTTCTATTATGGTCGTTGGATTTTCTCCTCATAGATCATGACAATGTTTCAGAAATTGTTGAGAGAATCAAAGAGAAACATTGTATCTGATTGTGCTGCGCTTGTAGAAGTTAGTATTTCATGACGTCATCAGACAGACATTGGTGACTAGCTGATGGCCTGGTGGTTGAGACAGTTTTGTCATGGTTTACATCTATATTATTGTAGCAATTTGATCAATCTACTTCCTGCTTTGCTGTTAATTGATCTAAGAATCTCCAACTAGAATGTACGGAATTTTGTATAACTTATCTTCATGAAATAGGTATTATGGAATTTGTCGACTTTGAAGTGTAGGCCATCAAAAGGTTGAGAAAAATTCTTTTGAAAATCTCTGGCATCTCTTCAGATAGGTTAGAGAATTCAATCTATTGCACATTGATATTTGTACCTGAAAGAATTATTGAAAAATAGTTTTTCTTTGATATTAATACAGATGTTGAACGAAACACACAGCGTGATTGGTTTGTAGAATCTCCTTCAGTGGTAGGAATGTGATTTTAATTTTGATAGAATTTCGACCTCCTGAAATCGCACTGCATGTATTACGAACGGCCCACTACTTATGCTTCGGCTGTTATTGCACAGTAGGTTCGGAACCATCTGACGTTCCCTTTATTTCTTTTCTTCGCATATCTAATGAACTTGAAACGCATCATATTTGGATTCAAAGAAAAATTGAGACCAGTCATACCTTAAAAATGAAAGACATTCAGTGGTATCATGATGAAATGTAGTCTATTTCAATTTTTCATTGAAAGGGTAAAAATCATTTTGACTAATGGCTTTTGGAGGGCTTATTGTATTAATCTGCTCTAGGCTGATAGCTTTTGATCAATGCCTCCCTATTTTAGGCTAATTGCTTTTGGGGGGCTCACTCGCACTTGAGGGTATTTTAGGCTAATTGCTTTCGGGGACTAGTATAAGTCTACTTTAGAGTATTTTAGTCTAATTACTTTTGGGGTTAGTCTAGTGTAAGTCTAGTTCAAGACTAGTATAATCCTAGTATAAGGCTAGTATAAAACTAGTACAATACAAGGGATCCTCCTTTAGTTAAATCCTAGTATGAAGCCACCATAGAGCTAGTATATAAGCACTACGCCCGGACACCCCATTACAAGTCCAGTTTAAGACTAGTAAAATCCTAAGAGAGAGGAAAGAGGGGCGCTAATTTACAACTGGTTAAATCCTAGTATAAAGTCACCATAAAGCTAGTATATAAATCGGGCAGGGTGAACTCGCACGGGACAAACTCGCAAATTGTTGAATCACCCTCGAAGTAACCAGGGGGAGGGGGGCAATCGCAAAATTTCAAATTAAGATTCAGGTCGAGTCAGGTCAGAGTAAAGACATGGAACATGTCAATTACCCTGTATCCGGAAGGTCTATTGCCCAAAATCATGCTAATTGCTATGCTTGAGTCACGTTAAGAACTACCCAAGCAGATAAACGCCTGTGTGACCAGACAGAAAGGAAGTACTTTCCTTTCCTCTTGCTGGATTTTGACCCACTCTCAAAAAAGAGAAAATTTCTGGTTCTGAGCTGATGTGAAAATTATGACATCCTTACGAAGTAAATAGAGCAAAAGATACGTATTATTGATACTGAGCTAAGCAGTCTTCATAGGCCCATAAGCAATTCCCTTCATGTGGTAGGGGGTTTAAATATCGGGTGGCACAGATTTTCCCATTTAAAAGGCTAGGCTAAAACCATAACCTAACGTACAGTACTTTAGGGTGAACTAAGCTGACATCTGCATCTATTCTATCGATCGTTCCAAATTGATTGATTCCCCCCCACACTGTTTTACAGTCTAGTCTAACATGCGATAATATTAAATAGTTTTGCTACTTATAGCCTACTATCCCGCTTCTGTACGTACTGTACACTGCCGACATCACATCCTCGCCAGCGACTGAAATTGCCACCCTTGCTGATGATGCAGCAATCACAGCAACCAGTGAATCGCAACAGATTGAAACAGACCGCCTGCAGCAAGCAATTAACAGAGTAGGCGGATGGGCCCTATAGTGGAAGATTAGGCTACACACTCTGAAAACTGCAGTGCTTGTCACTTTTGCACAAGCAACAGAGATCCCCACCATTGTGTATACACCCGTGGTGCTTAAATCTAACAGAGGAAATCAGCAAAGTACGTAGGATTCGATCTAGACTCTAGACCCACCTAAAACAGAAGGTTTCCCAAATAAAGCAGAAGATACGAAAGATGTATTGGCTGATAGGCCGGCGCTCTGAAGTAAAACTCAACCCGAAAAAACTCATCTAGCAGGCTATCTTCAAACCCATATGGACGTATGGCATTGAATCGTGGGGATGCACCAAACCGTCAAACCTCCTGGTCATACAGAGATGCCAAAATAAGTTCCTCCGTATGACCATCAACGCCTATACCGTCACGCGCCAAATAAAGACCTACGTAAAGACCCGAACATCGAACCTACCGAGGCTAGTCAACTGCTGGTCGTGCACGCAGGCTGAAGGGTAGCGAATGACCTAGTCTAGATGGCGGCACGGGGTACGGACGCTAATCCAAGGACTCAGAGTAGAAATTAGATTTGAAAAATAATCGCGGGTTCTTCAACGGAGTTGAACGAAAAGAGGTCTTATGGTGTTTGCAGTGTTGCATATCTGGCTCATTGAAGGCACTTAGTCAATTGGTGTACGAAACATTGCATATCTACTCCACTGAAGGGGCTACGACCTCCGAGCTATATATGATAGGAGGGAGAGTTGGGAAATTTTCTACCTCTGAGCTGATGTTTTCTCCAAAAAATCCGCCGATAAAAAAGTTTCTCAAGTCCCAAGATCGTAGTTGTATGGACCTACGGACGCAAATTTTAGAATAAGAAGAGGTGACCCAGAGCAAAAACGTGAAACATGTCAGAATAATTTCTTCCTTTTTTTTTTGCCAAAGCTCAAAACATAAACCAAGCGAATTACGTGATAGAATAATGTCATTTTTCTTCGACATGTTTAGCATTAATATATGTACGTAATTACTCGGATGAAGTAAAAATTAAGACATACGGTTGGTATTTACGTCAAATTTGGTAATTTAAAATTGGCAAACCAACAAGCGTTACTCAATACTTTTGCCAATAAAGATAAGCATCTGTTTTAATAGATAACGATGAGTTCGAAATTCTTTGAGCAAATACATCAGACAGTCATCAACAGTTATGTCGAGACAAACCGCTGTCGACAATAATTTGACATCCTGTATTCGTATTTTTCGACTTTCAATTTTAATTCTTTCTCATATTCGGAATGATTTTGCCCGTCACAAAAATGCACCCTGAGAGAGATCTTTTCTTAAGAATTTAAGCAACAATCTGGTACTCATTTTTGACTTCAAAATACGAGTATAAAAACTGAACCCGAAAGTCTGATGAAATAATTCAAATGAATACCTATGCAGCAGAATGCCTAGGAACGTAAATATTATATGTACGATTACATGAGTCTCTAGAAAAGGTTTTGTTGAAATTTCGGATGAATAGTTCAATGAAGGTCTTGTGGAAAGAGAAAAATCCATAGAGCATGGCCGGATTCTTTGGAGCCTCCTCTCTAGGGTCATAATTTACCTCGTTGCATTGTATATCGAAATATTTCTCCACCCCCGCTCTCAAACTCTTGCTGTCGAATCTCCAGCTCAGAAAGTGCGGTTACATGGAAGACTACGATTTTCTAACTATATACTCATCGAAATCAGGCGTCTTCATTCAAGAATATATTCGACTCAAAACAAGTGGGTGTAATCGTAAAAGTATCTAGAAATAGTGGGTAGATGCACCAGTTCACACCTGTTTAAGACTGTTATGGTAACTTTCAGGCGTAATTTCTAATAATTTTTCCTCGTTCATAAATTCGTGTAATTTAGGAAGCGTCGGTAAAATTAGGACACTTGTAAGTCGTTCATTTTATGGGTAATTGCGGATCGTAATCTATCCACCAGTTTTCGCCTTCTCTGTACCTTCAAATAGTCGACAGTTTTTGTGCCAATATTCTCACTATATAATATAATTATAATTCTTTAAATGGCGATAATTTTGACGTTTTCTTCTCGTTAGACGCATCGCAGTCTCTTCCCATGAGACATGAGCCTGCTAACGAGGAATATGAAGAGTAATAAAGGCATAGAGAAAAAACAGAAAATTTACCAAAGTAGTAGAGAGAGAGGCAAAGTGGTGACGTGAGCAAGTTGCCGGGGCGCCAGAGAAGTACCGAAAAATGGGAATGTGGATTGACTTAATTGATGGTCTACAGCACCTAAATTTCCTATGATATGCATAAATTAAGGTTCAAAGGGTCCTTTTGAATGTTTCTGTCTTCGGGGGCGCTCATCTTGAATTTCGCACAGGGCGCTAGAATAGCTTGGCACGGCCCTGGCAAAGAACGTCTGAAAATAAGTAATAATTCTCGAACTCCAGCAATAATAGCATCTAAATACAACTTTTGAGTGGTGAATCCACCCTCTACTATAAAACTTTTTCGAAGAAAGGGCTGTGAGTGGGTTTCGAGAATACAAAATTTAAGTGGTGAATCCACCTTCCAGGAATTTTCTCATACGAGGGTGTGAGTGGGTACCGCACCGTACAAGCGAACAAAATCCGAATGAATCATCTTTGCTCAACCAGATTCGCACGTTTTGTAGCTTGTCATTTTCTGAGAGATTGTTTTCAAACGAATTCTACACCTTCGAGGATTCTGGAAAGAAGTTTTCTTCGCCGACTTTTTTCAATGCTACTCTGCGGAGTCGAGACTGCGTGGAAACCCATAAAGTATAATGTTTTGTTTAAGTGAGGGCCGGATGCTGAAAAAATCATTTAGGTGGGCCAAAGGAAAGAGCGATGTATTCAGTTTTGCAAGCTTTTGGTTCACGTATTTAAAATAAAACCATAGTGCGGGCCGCTTTATAGACTACTCGGTAGGCCGTAGTTTACCCACCTCTGATCTAGATGCTGTGTACAAATTATAATTTTTTTGAATTTTCTCCTTGTACATATTTAGTGGTTTGTTCAAAATTTCAGGAAAATTTTCCCACTCATTCCCGCAAAGGCTCTGTGTAAGGATTTCAAGCTACAAATTTCTTTCTCATTCTAGACTCAGAGGTTGAAATTTAAAAAAATGAAAAGATATTTGTTATGTGCCCGTATCTCATACTATAACGAAAGTCATGTGCCAGGATTTGGGTGTTGGAGCATCAACGGCTTCGTTTTGTTTTTCAATTTTTTCTTCACTTTTGATAAACTACCCATAAAGCCAGACTTAAGAATCCTGTTGTATAGAATGAGTTTATAAAGATACGTAATCCTATTATAATCAGGTGCTTTTTAATGAGGGGAGGGGGGAGCAATTTGCCATGGTACAAAATATACCCCATAAACTTTGAATTTGTACCTGATAATTTAACATTTGGACTAGTCTTTTGTTAGATTACACGTCTGTATTGAAAACGAAAATTTTTGAATGATGATTAAATTTTAGCCTGTGAAATGAAAAATGATCAAAATTTTATCATCCAACCATACCTGAAAGTTCATTACGGAGGGGGCAGGGGAGGTATGAGACAACGGAAAAACAAAATCTGTCATCCCGTCCCTCCCGTGGAAAAGTCTTCTTCTGCCAATGTATGTTCGAAATTTTTCTAGGATTTGAAGTCTTGATCATGGTATATTGAAGTTCAATTTTTCCAAAATAATAGTCTATCCGTACCTCATGGACTGAGCATAGTCAGACACAAAATGTTGAAAAAACGCACCTTTTCTTTTTCTCGTACGGACCAACCTTCGCCCCACAGTAACGCCCGAGGACGAAAAATAGAAACAAAGTTTTTTCATTGCAATGTTTGGTTTCATTCCAGTCGATGAAACTAATGTCTATCCTCCCTCCTTCGTAGTCATGAACCTCTTTTGCGACGCGTTTCAGGAAAGTCTTAAAAAATCGTAAGGAAGCTATAAAAAGTTTTTTATTCGATTCCTAATACGCATATTATTGGTTCATGAATTATTAAATTGACAAATATTCTTGTTTCTGCGACTAATAAAGCTTTCAAATCAACCTGAAAAGTATGAAGAAATAGCCGAGAACTATTATGTTGAGAGAAAAGGGAAACCAAAGAATGTTAATGTAAACTCGTTCTCAAGAAATACCAACGATACCGACCCTGATTCGTGGAAGGGAAGTAAGTATAGTTCTACACGCCTACGCGAGGACATTTTGAACTCTATCAGTGTCAGACACAGGTTAGAACTATTTTCGCAAAATGGGTATAATCCGCGATTTTAAATACCCTTATTGATTAATATACGAGAGTCATTTCCGGTGGGACGGCGCTACAATGTAGGATTTTATGCAGTTGTTTAGGGTGTCAGCTTCCCGGGGCGATAAAAATACGCAGAATAGAATCGAAAACCAGAAATACGAAAATATTATTTAAACCTGTCACAGCAATCTCGTATAGAAAATTCTTTGTATCGACCGCTTCCTATAATGTGGAAGTGTGTGGGTAGCGATAGCCGATATCGAAAACCATACGAAGAAAAAACTCACGGAGTTTTCAGGGAAAAAAATTGAAGGGTGCAGAGAACCTGTTTTATGGGGAACGGGGAGAGACTTTCGAGCCGTAGATGATACGAGGAGGACTTGGAAATAGAATCGACTTGCAAGCTATTATAATAGAAGAAGCGACTTGGAAAAAGTATTGAATTACGAGTTATACATATTAAAGGGAGGAGATTTGGAAAAATTTCGACTTCTGATCTATATATGAATGATACTAGGAGGAGGGGCTTGAGTTATATACGATAGGATGAAGACTTGAAGAAATTTCTTCCCCTCCTAGAGTTGTTGTTACGCATATTTGGAGGTTATACTCAACGTTCTAATACGTCCTTCTAAGTTTTAATTTTTTATAGAATTATTGAAAAATGTTTCCGTTCCTCAAATCGAATTCAAAAAACTATGCAGTTGCGTCAGTAGTACCGACCATGCTCAAAAGTTTCTTCCATTCTATCATATCCTCTTTTTTACGATAAATTTTACGAACCAAAGATTTGTTCTTGGGCCTTTCTGTAAAGTTCATTCATTGCAGGCAAATATGTATATCTACTCTATCAAAAGGCAGAGCAAACTCTAAAAAAAATGTATTAATACTAAAATATCTTGAGCTGTAATTGAGATACAGAAATGATGGAAGGCGCCGAAAACTATGTAAAAATTTTCCAATCAAATGTACTTTTATACATCAATTTTGGTCCATTAGGGAACGCGCTAGACAACTTGGCAATCTCTTCAATTTTGATTGAAATTATGCACACAGAAATCACACTTCGTATGGGCACTATCATTGACTTCGTGTAACACTCTTCAAACGCGGTCTTTCCGATCCAAGAATAGGCCCGCAATGAGAAATACAACGTGTTCAAGTCACGTACAGCAATCTTTTCAGACATGGTTTAATGCATTTTTTTCAATCTGTTTCGTACCTTATTTCTTGGAGGAATGAAGAAATGAAGAAGTGTATTCAATAAGGATTTGACCAGCAAAAAATAAATAAAAAGTAAGAGAGAAAAGATTTGTAAAGACGTATACCTGGTGATGACGACACCGGACTAAGTCTTAACTCTGTCTCATACCGCGATGTGCAATTCGTCACGACGGGCGACTCCGACGTATAATCCTAGTTTGGTCTCTTAATTCTTTTCTTTTGGAAAATATTTTTTGTATTTTTTTTTTTTTTTTATTTTAGCGAGCAGTAAAGCAACACGGCGGGCTATTTGCTCGGCGGAATTACGTATGTGATAGAAGAATACAGCTTAAGTAGTGTGACCTATAACATAGAATTGGAAAAGGTAGGAGTGTACAAGAAATAATTCGGAGATGAGAATGGTGATATTGGTAGTACTAAGGTGCGAATTTAATTTTTTTTTTTCTTCAGATGAAGGAATAGAATTGGGTGAGGCGTACGTATTGGAGGGAGGAGGTTAATGTATTTGAATTATTTATCATAGCTTGAGAGCGGGAAGAGGGAACGTTCAGGGAGGAGCGGAAAAGGGCGAGCTGAGGACAAAAGATATGGATCGCTAATTTGCCAATTTTCTGTATGTTGGATGGAGATTTAGCAAATGGATATTGATTTTTGAATATCAGAAAAAAAGTTTCTCAATAACCTATCTCTCTCTCCTTCAATGTTCTACAGTAGTAGACGTATAAATTGAGAAACTTCTCCCTACTTGAGTAAATCCTAATTCAGTCTCAACGAAAAAAAAAAAAAAAAAAAAATTTAAAATATTGGTCTAATTTTTAGTATAATTACGTATTCGAACAATTTAGACCAAACACCTACGTGTTACGTTCTCATTGAATAACCACATAGAATACTTTAATGGCTATAAGCCAATGGAAATAAAACGTGCACAAATTAAGATAAGCACCTACAATATATTCATTTTTGTATTTATTGTTTTTGCATAAAAACTAATTCCGGACAAAATTTGTACTAACATGACCTAAAATTCGTAAAATGCTGTAAAACACGGAGAAAAAACATTTCCGCTGATTTTTCGGTGGTCCGACCGGCTATAATACCTCCCATGGTCGGAAAAATCGAAAGGTGAAGAAGACCAAAAGCACATATTGACAAAATTTTACCCCCAGCCTCAACTTTTGAGGGTAAAGACTTACGCCATCATGAACAGTTGAGTAGTGCTGCTGTTGCTGAGAGCGAACGAGCAATCAGAAGGGTTTCTACATCTGAACTTGAAGATGAAACAACACGCTGTTCAGATCTCTCTACTGCACCTCCAGATAATCTAGTATTGATTTTAAACTGGACCTTGCCGCGTATACAGTCAGTGTCTGGTCTCACTCCTGACGATTTGGGGTTGGAAAAGACCTCTGTTAGCAATCTTTGTACTTCAGAAATTATGATACGACAAATTCGCAAACTTCGATTTTGCGAAGACTAAAAAAGATACGAGACTGCAAAATGAGAATGTCGCATCTTAAGAGGGGCACAAGTTAACCAGCAAGATATGGAGTGAAGCCAAGGTAATTTTGCACGTGCGTCTATTGTATCAAAAATTTCATCAATTTTCGAAAACGAACAAAAGACGACGGCGTAGCCAGGAAAAATGGTGCCTGAAAGTACCGTCGAAATCACGAAAATGATGAAATTTTGCTCAAACCCTCTCAAAAATTTTCATATTCATGCCACTACCTTGAGAATTTTTCAGCAACGCCACTGAGAGATAGGAAAATATGAACGTAGTGTACGTCTGTATGATTGCAAATTATTCCTGAAAGTCTTGTTCGATGTTGGGCAGATTACGGAACCCCTGTCTATAACCTATAGCCAGCAAAACTACGCTATCGCTACTGGACACAAGCCAAACCTAATTTCTCAGACTCGAACTTGGAGGATTTAGAACAAGCCTTAAGCCCTATTTTCTCCTCAAATCTTCTTGTTTCTATGTCTCAATTCCTCTACCTCTCGGTTTACAAATTCATTTTATATCTCAAATTGATCCGATGCTTCCACGTCAACCATGAAAACATATTCTCACTCATTTAGAAGCCTCACTTGCTCATAAGGTTCAAATTCAAGCTCTTTCCCTCATCATTTTGGTTATTTCTCCGTGGATTTTTTCCACGCCGAACATTCGACTAGACCTTGCAGAAGTTGACGCAACGCATTTCATGACTTCTCAACGAATCCTCCAACCATACCACATGTCTGACAGATGGTTTGGGATACGTGTTCTCCGAAAATAAAAAACCGTCAACATTTCGTCTTTCGAAGTACGGCGCGGCGTCAGTCTTCACAGCCCAATTAAACGGAATTCTAGCATGTACATCACAAATTGCTCAACTTCAGGCTGGACACAAATATCTTTTGCTGACAGATTGCCCCTCTTGTCTTCAAGCTATGACTGATTCCTTTTCAAATAATCCCCTGATTCAACGTATTTTCATTGGTCTTCATTCTATTTGAACAATAAACTCGTCTCATTCTAGTTTGGATTCCGGGCCTCGTCAATTTTTCACTACTTCATGCAGTGGATGAAGCGGCCAAAAAGGCTACTGAATCGACCCAATTCTATCACCTGCGAAAGACTTCGGGTGTGCTTCGCCAATTGGGAAACTCAAGGTTGCATGTGCATTCTCATATACCCTGCAAGGTTCGGTTTATCAGCGGTCACTACGCGACGCTTGTCGGACGTGCGTGAGTTGTCCTTATAACGAATGACATGGAATGACTTCACGAAAAGGTTTCTCACAGCTCGATTTTCCAACGAATTTTTTCGATCTCCGAAGGGTGTAGGAACAGAAGTCCAAATTTTTGCTCCAAAAATAATATTTTTCAACGTCCGAAAATAAGCGAATTTTCAGCCAACTTCAACGTTTAAAAAGTTGTGCAAAAAATGTTTAAATTTTACCTCTAGATGAACCCTTCTGAAGAACATATAAAAAAATTGGAAAGGTTCATTTGAAACCCGAACAGTGAGAAACTCTCTCCGGTATCATGTTTTAGATGCTCGTTTTTTAAAACAAAGCACTCCCTTGTACATTACGCTTTATTTTCACAAGACCTTCGGCACTCGTCTTGGAAAAATCAATCGAATAACAAATTAAGAAACATCAAAAGTGAACTCACACCTTGGTCCTCATCTCACCGAAATTCTTAACAAGAGGAAGTCATTTTAGCACGGGCTATCTTACATATACTCATCTTCTCACTAATCTTGCTCGTCCATGCCCTCTTTGTCTACAAGAAAGTTTTTCAACCTACTCGATCCTCCCTGGATACACCTGCCAATATTCACTTAGCAATAAACAAAAAGTGCGAATCCATCGAGTCGACTCAACTCTAAAATACGTACTAATTCTTTTCATTTCTGTCAGGATCACCATCTCAATCTGATAATCCGTAACGCCGAGCAAATAACCCGCGTGTATTTTAAAATCCTTGTTAAATGGAGGAAGAAAACAAAAAAAAAAATGAATTTTGAATAGTGAAGATCTTTGGTAATTTAATTGTCCATTGTTGGAAGAAATTAAACTGACGAAATGTGGATAAGAGTTGCATGCATTGTATACTCGCGATTAAATTCGGTGTCTTTGTATAATTTTATTCCCACGTGTCCTCCACAAGCATGAAAGTTTTGCCTTTTCTAAATTTTGTAGGCATATTATTCATCCATCTAAACTTTTCCGAATTTCTGATTGCCTCTTACGACAACCATCGACACGTGTTAATCACATGCAACGACGATCTAAGATGCAAAAAAGAGGGAAAAAATCAAATACTACGCGAAAATTCTATTCGCGATAGCTATCGTACGCTCTAGTCTGACCAATAGATACCACGCAGATACGATATTATGCATAAATGATCATCCTCCAGTCTACGCGATTCCTTCGGGCGTATCAATTACTTGCTAATGAGGCGCGCGAACGATTCCGAATAATAATAAGTTGTACACGTCGAGTTGAATTATAAAATATAATCACTTACTCTGCTTGGAAAACTCGAAGACAACATAAATAAACCACCATGATTAAATAATATGGGCGCATCTCTTGCCAAAATTACTGCTTTCGACTTGTCCATTCAAGTCCAATCATCTTCCACAAAATTCATCACTCGAATGAGGACCACTTTCCTCGCGATATTCGAACACGTGAACGAGCGAATGAGAAAAACACGCGCGTATTTAAAATATTATATATTACGTATAAAAATTTCGCTAGCGAAAATTTTTCGCGCGACCAAGTCGTTAATTATCGATGGGAAGTAAAAAGGAGAAAAAAAACTAGACACGTACGCTCGTATATAAAAAAAAAAGAAACCGCTTTCATTCAGAAAAATGATATTTATTTTGACGAAACGCGTTGCAGGAAAATTATTCCATGTGCTCGCCAACATCCAAATCGAGATGACAAGAGAACAAGATTGTGGCACATCATCACCCGGAGAGAGAATCGTGCGCGTGCTATTCGGCCGCCGACAATGATCCGCCCAACCTCAACGCCCCTTTCGCATTTCAGTGGAAACGAAGACGCGTGGGGCAGCGTTCTTCATGCCACCTTCGCGTCTGTTCGCGTTTAATTACTCTATTTCTCCGCCAACCCTTGGAAAGCGTGTGTATACCTTTCTTTTTATTTCCCTCGCTCCTCACATTTTTCATTTAGAAAATTATTTTTATCATCTTTGGAATTTGCGAACCATTCCTTTGAATCTATTCTTATTACATCATTTAGAACATACGCGGGGTGCAGGATTAGTATATTTAGGGAGGCCGAATTTTATTCGTTCCGCTTTCGGTGGTCCAAGAAATTCTTTTCATCGCGCTACCAATTCCTGGGACAAGTCAGAGAACATTTCTCACGCGCGAAACAATATCATAATTTGAGAAATATTCGCGCGACGCCGCGCCACTCTTTTGAATGCAACCCTTCGTCCTTCTTACCGAAATATCGTCAAGAATTGATTCATAATATCAGACGCGATATTCTCACTTCTTCGACTATTGTTACATTGTGAGCATTTAATACGTGTATATCCGCTTAGGAAAACGCATTATTGTACGAGTTTATACACTGTATTATTGAAATGAGAGCCAACAGAACTTGATCGAAATGTTTTTTCAAGTTGAAAGAAGCGACCTCACGCTAGATACGTTTAGTCCGTAAGTGAGTAAGCAAGTTTTATTTTTTTGAGCCTCGGTTTTTAGTTGAAATTTATTCTTATTTATGAACGTGGTTTCGTGTTATTGTGTATAGTTATTGGTTACGCGGTTCAACGCACGGTACGAGATTAATGATTTGTGAGAGAGAAGGATTTAGTGAGATGTAAAATACGTGTAATTAGATGAATCGTTACTTTCCAGATGTGGTCCGCTGTATACTGTTTTCCAAGTTTCTTGAAATATTCCTCTCTTTTTGAGGAGGATTTTAATGCGCGAGACGTGGTACAAAATTTTATCGGTGCTATCACGTCAAGCATTGACATAGAAGTCGACGTACGATTGATTTTGAGTGAGAATTGAGGAATTTGAGGTAGAACATACAAATAGGTATTCCGGAAATACTACAGATCGACTGCTTACTGCTTTTGAAATATTTCTCTCATTTTGAGGAAGATTTTACTGCGCGAGACATGGTACGAAATTCTATCAAAGCTATCTACTTGAGCATTGATATCAATGTCGACGTACGATTGATTTTGAGTAACAATTGAGGATCGGTTTCGTGTCGACTAGAAAATAACAAATAGGTGAAAGACACAATACTCACGTGCGGGAGTATTATTCGAGAAGGGGGGTTATTCGTAAATGAAAAATGCTTACGCCCATACACGACTTTTCGCCTCTGCCTGCAATCAAGCATTGCGCTTAAATCCAATCTTCAAAGCTCCAATTTATTCTATAAATATTTCCCTAAATTCATTCTTGATCATCACCAAATCTCTAGCATCTTTTGATGTTATCCTCAGCCGCTCTTCTCTTTACCCACGCATGAGCTGTTGAATTCACGCTCTAATCTTAACTCCTATTGAATATTCTACATCTGCATACATGAGCATCCCAAGAAACGAAAAAATCAAAAAATTAGCCAAACAGACAACCAACCACTCATCAGCCAGCTCTCCAACCACATTCACAAATACATATACATAATCAATGCCTGGTTCAATCCTTTGTCTAACCTCAAATCCTCTCCAAACAAGCTATTCCAAATAAAAAATATTCCGTGAGACTCCTTAAATCAACTCACTCGCAGAGAAGAAATAATCACCCCTAGCCTCAGAATCAGTCATTTTAAACTCATACTCGCATTCTTTGCTCATTAATTTTAAAAAATTTGATGAAGATAGAAAAAAAAAATATGGCAGCGGGGAACTTGCAACCTCCCGCGCTCGCGATGACCTTGACGCGAAAATGCTCCCTCAGGAATGAGTCTCTAAAGTAGGTCAAGGTCAAGGTTATTGATGACGTCATGAAGCATCCCGGCTGGAAGTTGAAATTTTCTCAAGTCCCTCTAAAGTAGGTCAAGGTCAATGCCATTGATGATGTCATGAAGCATCCTGGCTGGAAATTGAAATTTTTCCAGAGTATTGCAGCCGAAAATTTCAGCTTTGGCTTTTGCTTTAAACTTACAACCTTGAACTATATGATTTTTGGCTTTTGGCTTCCCGGAAAATTGAGCTGGCTTTTGGCTTAATTTGGTTGGCTTAATTTAGCTGATATTTGGCTGATCAATGCCCTACAAGATTCCGTGTATAGGGGAAACAATCAGGAGAATTGGGACTTTGCTGCACTTGTGAAAGATACCTATTCTCTAGCTTGTGTTCATATTGGTTGGATGGATGACTTTGCAGACTTGAGACTTCAATGCTGAACCGCTGTATTTCTGTCTGTGACTCTGGTGGAAATGAGAGATGTTGCTGTTAATCTGTAGTTCCTATTTCTGCATTTTTGTATTTTGCAAAAAATTGGAAAGGCCAAAAAAAAAACTGAAAGAATTTGGCTTAGTTTGGCTTTTGGCTTAGGAAGGTTTCAATAAAGCTGGCTTTCAGCTTTGCTCTTATCAGTTAAAATTTGGCTGAATTCACCAATACTCTGTTTTTCCAAGCCCCTAGAGTAGAGCGTCTCACGTCACGTCACGCAGTTCACAGAAACTCCCGGACGCGGACGTCTTCTGAGGATGTAATCCCCCCTAACAAAATGGATAGCGGGTTCCCCGCTGAAAGAAAATGCTTTGTTCCAATTAAAAATTTTGATAAATAATATTTTAAAATTCTTAATTAATTAAATTTTCGAAATTTATTATATCAATTTATTTTAAGAAATATAGAATTAATTAATTAAATTAACAATAATATAAGTAAAAATAAATAGTACAAAATTATTTAATTTATTATAATTTTTTAATAGTCATTTATTAATAGAAAAGTCGTAATTTTTCAAGTCCTCTCTCCATGATAAATAGTTCAAAAGTCGTTTCAAGTTCATCCATTACGTATTAGATAAAGCTCGAGAGTCGAAATTTCTCCCAAGTTCTTCTCTTGTTCCCCATAAAACAAATTCTCTGCACTCCTCATCGGACTTTGTTAGAGAACCCGTGAGTTGCTTGAGTATTGTACAGTATAAGAGGGTCGGCTACGCCTTGATCTCGCTTTTCCTCTAACAAACTTCATGTAATGAGGAAAATTATGGTAGAAAGAATAGAAATTCCATCTGATGAGGTTATATGGTGAGTAGTTTTGACTTCATCAAAGAGACTTTTGACCCATTGTAGAGTAGACGTTGTCTTGACCTAATCGGATCCCGACGAGGTGATCAAAATTTTTCACTCGAGTTTTTCATTTACCAATAACAACCTTCCTCCGCTCATACTATAAGGTACCTATTCCAGAAGTACTACTGATTGATACTGATGACTCAAAAGAGTGATTGATACTTGGCCGATCAAAATTGGGTGGATTAATTCAAGAAAATTCTATGATTCGTCCAGTACGGGATCCCAAAAGATGAAAAGAGTCCAAAGTTGGCGAATGTTCATTCAAAATTCAAATAGAAGTTCAAGGGCGATCCAAAGTCGACGAGCTTACAATGTCTGAGCATTTGAGTGATCTATTTGTAGTCCATCAGGCATTGATATTGACGTGCAAATGATTTTGAACGTAAGAATTGAGGAATTGGACGTCAATTTGAGTTCGACCAGCACATATTTCAAAAATACTTCTGACAGCAAGATTTTAGATCGATTGAAACTGCGGAGATTGCGTCTCAAAATCTACTCAACATCGACTTTATAATTAATCAAAATGGAGTCGACATTATCTAATATCAACGTTCTCATAATGTCGACCAAGACTCCTATGTATTCTGAGCTAGTCTAATTTTTGTCTAAACTCATTTTCGATCCTAGTTTGGACACCGAATAGAAGAATGTCCTAACCTGGTTCAGGGACTTGGACGTCTTTGCGTGTGGCTAGACCAATGACCTTGACCTAATTCAGGAACACGAAGGTACAGAGCTGATCTGAATAGTAGTTTCAATGAGGGCTTACTCAACTGTTCACGTGTTACAATGTAGTGGTGGGTTTCCACGGTTTATGCGACGAATGCGAAGACTTCCTTTTCGTTTCAGCGGAGACCCCACTACTCTTTTTCATAGAAAAATACAACATCGGATGACGCTTGTTGTTCACGTCCGATGAATCATGTTGGCTCCAAATCGATTCGCCATTTCGAACAAAAGTCAACTCAAAATCGACAGAGTCAATTTAGTTCCACCCGATGTCGACCACCAAACGATCCAAAATGGCTGCAAAATTGAACGTGTTACCGACATCGAAATGGAGTCATCTATCGGTTTTAGATTAATGCTAACCTAGAATTGACGCCGATTTTGGGTCGATTATACGGCACTTATCGGTGAATGAATTGCAATTGACGTCGAAATCAGGTAGATTTTAAAGATACAATAGGATACAAGAGTAGAAATACAAGAACAACTGAAAATCACACCAATCGTTAGAAGAGTTGAAGAGTATCGGAAGAGATGGCGCAGTCACGTGGATCGTATGAGCGAGGACAGATCGCCGAAAATGATGCTCAAATACTGTCCGACTGGAAAAAGGCTAAGAGGAAGACCAAGGCGAAAGCTGATCGACACGTCTGAATTATCCGAGCCTACACCGCAGACGGCTAACGACAACGACGATAAAAACCCGCAACCTCCCGCGCTCGCGATCACGTTGGCGCGAAAATGCTCCCTCAGAAAATGAGTTTGCTGGGCTCTTCTCAGTGTACTGCGTACTAGGTCTGATATAATGAAGGCCGGAAGTTGGAATTTTTCCAAGTCCCTAAAGTAAGTCAAGGTCATTGATGACGTCATAAAGCGCCACACGTCACGTCACGCTGTTCACAGAAACTCTCGGACGTGGACACGGACACGGTTTCTGAGGATGTAATTCCCCTAACAAAATGGATAGCGGGTTCCTCGCTAAAAAATGAGTCGACTCTAGTATTAGATTTCAATGTCGACTGAAAAGTGACGTTAAAATTGACCATTGCTGCACTGGTTAAGCATGATTGAAATTATCTATGGCCTCATTACATAACTGTGAATGGACATTCTGTTTAGGAGTATTGAAGTTGCCAAGCAGACGGAATGCTACAAGGGGACGAAAGTACATTGATTCGAGGTCGACTCAAATTCTTAAATCGACCAGCATGTATTCTTAGAGATCGTACTAATTGAAGCAAGAAAGCAGTCGATTGTAGGTTGACAAAACAATTCAGAGAAGGTAACTCGACGTTGATTGGAAATCGATTTGGAGTCAACCGGCATACGTTAGTACAGGACTACAGCGATCCAACAGAGCAGTCGGCTTAAGGTTGGTGGAAAAATTTGCAAAAGACTCAAAATCGACTTTGATGTGAGGTCGACCCGAAGTGGACCAGCGCACATTACAAGAGAACCACGCGAATCGACTTGAAATCGTCTCCAGATCGACGTCGATTTGAGATCGATTTATAGTCGACCAACGCACATTACCGGAGAAGTAGGTATAGGCCTAAATCAACTTAGAATCGACCCAACGGAAAATTTGGAGAAGTTGACTCAAAATTGACCTGAAATCGACAGGATGAAGGATCGACCTGATATGGACGTCGATGTGAGGTTGATTTAGAATGGACTAGCGTACAGTAACAGAGAACTACAAATCGTCTTCAAATCAATCACATAGAGCGGCCGACTTCAGGTGGACAAAACTGTTCAAGGAAGTCGACTAGAAATCAACTTTGGATTGCCGTGATTGTTAGGTCAATTTGAAGTCGACCAGTGTATGTTAGCTGAGAATTACAAATCGACCTCAAATTAACCTTGAATCCGCGCCAATCTGGTGTTGCTTTCGAGTCAACCTCTACAAATTTTTCTTTCGATTTGAAATCGATTGCTCTGTCGAGTCAATTTCTAGTCGACCAGCGTACCTTACCAGAGAACTAAGAATTGACTTGAAATTGACTGAAAGAAGCAGTCGACTTCAAGGCGGTAGGAAAGTTTGAAAAAGTTGATTGGAATCAACTCAGGATCGAACGAAGTCAGTTGGAAGTTCATTTCGAGTCAGCCAGCGTACAATACTAGAGAATCACAAATTGACTCGCAAATGAGTAGTCGATTCCAGGTTGATGAAAAATTTCAAGAAGTCTACTCTAAATCGACTCCAGATCGACGTCGAGGTCAATGCAAATTCGACCCGCGTACGTTAGTGAAGAACCACACAATGACTTGAAATCGACTGAACAGAAGAGTCGATTACAGTTCAATAGAAAAATTTTGAGAAGTCGACTGGACGTCGACCAGAAATCGCGGTAGCAAATGAATAGGAATAGAGTCGACGTTAAATTTTTCGGCCCTATATCGATCTGATACTGACGTGAGGTCGATTTAAAGTCGACCAGTGTACATTACTAGAGAATAACAAATCGACTCAAAACTCATGCCGGAGAGCAGTTGCGATGATTTCAGGTTTATATCAAATTTGGTGGGAAAGTCTATTCGAAATTGATTGCTCTGTTTAGTCAATTTCAAGTCGACCAGCGTATGTGCTTTTGCTGTCAAGTCTAGATACTAAAATATTGCCGTATCCTCTTATCGAATAGTAATTAATTATAACTTCGAGAACGAAGCTTCAAGCGTACGAGTCTTGAAGGCTTTCCCCGGGTATTTTACCGTATGTCTTTGTGTTAATCGAATAACCTACGCGAAGCAGAACCTTCAATTGAAATTGGTTCAGCAAAAAGCCTGGGAAAAGCTTATTTTGCTCTTTCTCTTTCATTTCACCTGCAGTACAACGAGAGTCAGGCTGCGGTTGCTCAGTATTTGAAATCAGATGCGGTTAAATGGCTATTCTCTGTGGCCAGATCCTCCGTTTCGGAAGTAAATATTTGGAAAAGAAAACTAGTGACTACCCAAGAACCTAAATTTTGATTTTAGGTCATGTCTTCATCTGACGTAGGATCGATTCGCTTGTCACTGTTAAATTTATTTTTGGTGATATGGGTACTCGATTGGGATGACAGAAACCTCTTTCAGTACGGTACTTATTTTCGCTTAGAAAGTAGTGAAATGAAACCAGACCAACATAAACAGCCATGACACACCCTTATCTCAACAATATAACAGTACAAACTCTTGAGCCAGTTCTTATCGGAGAGCACCAACAATTATAAACGGTCTTCTTCTCTCAAAATATATATTTGGGGAATTATATCGTTGTACGATTTTTCTTTTCTCGATCCTACAAAACAAAGTTTCCGTAAACACGTGTTCCCGTTCATCCTAGAACCCTAATTCGCGAGGTGAAAGCCTATTTCATAACTATGTGTGTGTGGTCAGGTCAGGTCAGTGAAAACAGTGTGAAAGGACATGTGATTCCGAGTGTACTATTTGTTACTTAATCTTGAAATGTTGGCCTGTGACTACTGTTTCCTGGAGTCCAACTCTAAAGTATTATATTCGGAGACAGCGATTCAATTTCGATCCTTAAGAATGATTGAGAAGGCGTCATCTCTTCTCGTATCGAGTTTATTTCCAGTCACTCGACCTTCCAAAAATAAAATTTCGACAGTCCATCTAAGGCTCGTCGACTTCATTCGCGCGTTTCTACGAGTCATCTTCGTCCAGATGAGATTTTTTTCACCTCTTTCACGGTTCATGGCGTGCAAAGAGTTCGCTTCTCAAAGTCAGTGACAGAGATTCTAAAAGGTGAATGTAATTTTGAAGGGAAAATTGAATACAATCTAATAGTGGCATATCTAATGCGACGCGGAAATTACTGTACTGCATTTTCAGTATATACGCGATTGCTCGCTGTCCTCAGGAACAGGATTTCGGCATCATTACACACCTCTCGAGACTGTTTTTTTTTCGTAACCTGTAATACTATGTTTGGTATCTAAAACTGCACAATTTTCTCAAGAATCGGCTATAAAGAAAGAAAGAAAAAAAAACCTATTCTTATGCACCTGATCGGCGAAATGAAGAACACGAGTCAAGAAACTTACGACAATGTATAGATAATTGATTTCCAGTTGAAACTCGCGTTCGTCGTCGTAATTTACGGCAATACGAGTGAGTACAGGCATACCGAGGGGGAAAAAATACGCGATCTCGCTCGACTCTGTCGCGATAAATGAATTTCAAATACACTATATGTACAGCATGTAATCTGCATCCGGTAAATCAGTGTCGTCAGTCAAGGAAGTTCGAAGACTAGTTTGATTGAGAATAATGTGATCTCGTTTTCTTGGCGTTCAGTTTGATTCGAGGTTATGCCGGGCAGAGAGCGAAGAATAGCGCATAAATTTCACGAATAAAAGCCCGGAATGACGACGAACCTCTCTCGGACTACGGATTGAAATATTCGTGCACCGAAGTCTAAATGTACGCGCATCAAGTAAGTATATCGAGGTCTATAATATACGCTAAATGAATAGCAGAATAGCAACATTCAATGTTAATTTGTGCAAACATGCCGATGGGAAAGTTCGGATGGATGGAAAAAGATGGATGAATACGGCAGATGAACGTAACTCATAAACGTAGGAATGTTCTCTTCGGAGGACGGGGTATTGGTTTTTTGAATAACATTATACAAATGGACAGCGATGTGACAACAAAAGCGAAAGAGACAGTTTAAGGACTATTACACGGTACAACTTTTTCAAACGTCTGTGTCCGGCTTCGAACTTGATGCAGCAGTGCTCTGTGCACGAACGTGACCAAATCGGGAATATTCTGTCGAGTTTTATGGGTTGTGGGAGGGATAACAGTGGTGGAGATTGATGTCGCGTAAAAATTCAAGAGGATTTGAAATCTCGATGCTTTGAAGTATACAATTCTACGTATTTTACACCCCACTTTTTGTAAGCTTATAATCCAACTTTCTCGAAATTACGAAATGTGTGAAGTTTGACTTTCTGATTACGTTCTGAGAATGATATCGGTCATTTACAACTCATGCAATTTGCGTATTTTGCCTCAGGGTAATTCTCAAAAAATTGTTATTTTTGCACCTTCAAAAAATAAAAATTTGTTTTCTCATTAAATAAAGAGTTTATGAAAATGGACATCAAAAAAAGTTTCTGCCATTTGGCCCTCTTCAAATGTGCTGAGGCATAACATTTTGAAAATCATGAGCCAGGAAATTTCTTTGTCTTCCTTCACACCTGAGCTATTTTCCTTGCTATGGCCAAAGTCCAAAAGCTATGACGAGAAAAGCAAAAAAGCGAGGTATGGCTAAGAGAAACATGTACCTCCAGTCGTCTAAGAATTTTGAGTTGTTCCTAATTCTCCATGCTTCGGTGAGTGATAAATTCGGGTAGGCCAATCGGTAAGGTCTCTATTATACGCGTGGTGCTTCAACAAAAATGGTATTTTTGCCAAATTTGAATATGGGAACGGCAATAAATGGGAGAAACATGAAAAATTTGGAAAAACTTTTAAATGAAGCGTAGTTTGAGAGTTCTATCATTTTATCCAATTTTTGTAGAATTTTTGTCAACATCTTTAATGCGCGATGTCAGAAAGCCAAATCTGTCCATTTGAAGCGTTGTTTCAATTTTCAATTTTTCTCTCATGTACAGTCATAATTTAATTCCCGTTTTCCGTCTCCTCCTGTTCAGTAGAAATGCAGAGCCATGGTAGCGCCGTCTGACCCGAATGGAAGGTACTGTTTTTTGATATGTTTTATATCTTTGCTCTGGTCACAACCTTATGGGAATTTTCTTTGAGGCAGTGATTCTCAAAACTGCGAGTCCGAGCTCCCCCCCTGTACTTTCTAGCTTATCTCAATATAGGCTAGATTTATACTAGGCTGAGAAAACGCTGAGAGCCATGATGAAGCTATCAGCTTGTGGCGTCAGAGGTCGGTGACGCCATAAGTCGGTGACGCCATAAGTCGGTCACGTCATAGATTGATGATGTCATAGGTCGATGACGTCATAGGTTGGTGACGTCATAAGTCAGTGACGTCATAGATTGATGGCGTCGTAAGTCGATGACGTCATAAGTCGTTAATCCTGGTCCGCTTACAACATCTGAAACATACTAAAGCAGTATTTAAAAGGTTGGTTTTGAGTTTGCGATACATTTCAAAGAAACAATAAAGAATTTTTACAAATCTCGCAAGTATGGACAAACAAGCGGAGCGAGTGAGGCCCCGTAATCTCATCAGCATGAAATATACTAAAGTAGACTTGTACTAGACCAAGAAGCGAGACAGATTAAGCGAGTGTGCCGCTCTAAAGCCTTAGCCTAGAATTCTAAAATTTTTTGTCTCGCATTATCCACAACATATCTGATTGGGCAAACTTTTGAAAAGACATGAAACATGATCTTTATCTTTTTGGCTGCGCCGAGAAATCCAATATCCTTTAATCATTCCCTCTCCCTCTCCCTCTCTTTCTTTTTTTTTTTTTTTTTTCTGTGTGAATGGGAAGAATGAAATTTGAACCAATCAATAATAACAACGCCTATGAAATAAAAAAATTGTACGTCTAATGATTTTCATGAAAATTTATTTTTCTTTGGTTTTAGGTACTATTTCCTCGATACAGAGACGGCAACATGTGCGATTAATTCAAGGAACCAAGAGAAATGATCGGGGAAAAGACTACAACGAGGAACCTTTTGGAGTGCCCGAGAGGCTTTATTGAGTCTTCAAAGTCGGGTTAGTATCATTGAGGCGCGGACGATTATTAAAATGAAACAATTTTTAAAAATTAATTAAGCCATTTCATCATTACCAGTATTAGCAAGGGGAATCACAATAACTCTATTTGATATTAATTTTAAAACAATATTTTTCAACCCTAAAGGTAATGGAAACCCTATTATGTATATTCCAACATTTATTCTGATTTTAATACAGGTCGAATAAATTACTAACAATAATTTAATTAATTAAAATAATATTATTTACTTATAAAATTTTGAAGGAAATTAATTCATAATTAATTTAAAAAATCAATACTTTGGATTTAAGTTACTTAGAAAAAAAAATTAATTAATTGATAGATTATTAATATTTTTATTAATTATGAAATTAATAATTAATCAATTTAATTCAAGTTTAATAATAATAGAAAAATTAATTCAATTATTTTATTTTTGATATTTCTTTTAATTAATGAAAATTTAATATTCATATTTATATTTTTTAGAACTTTTTATTTTCATATTTTGTTTAGATATAGTTTTGAAAATTTTTAAAAACTTTTTTAAAATAAATTATGTATTATAATTATAATTTAATTAACAATTTATTTTAATTTAATTCAAAAATATTCATAATTAAATAAATAAATTTTCTTCATTAAATTAATATTTATTTAAATAATTTTAAAATTTAGGGGAACAAAGTTACAAAAAATACGTCACGGCGTCCATATGAATGCGGCGTCTGAATGATTGTTGCGCCTAATAGTCGGCGCCTATATAACCGTAACCCTCAGAGTCACCATTATGGATACTATCTTCTGCTCTAGACCTTCCTCGTCGATGATTTCTCTTGCCAATGATGAGCATGAATACAAAAGTATGAGTGGTAACAGACGACAAGAAATATTTTTGGACGATAGAACCCACACGGGGAAAAAGGCTTTTCATTTGAGGAAATAATATTCAGACGACGTACAAGAAAATGCTGGAGTAAAAATACTTCTAGATTTTGAAGAATGTACTGGCAACAGGGACATGCGGACTTCCTGAGAATTACCCCTTACTTGTGGCGCAAAGTTGGTCAATGGCATAGCTAAGATCTATTGAGAGGAGGCATCATGGAATAGAGCATGTCCCGTACCTACTATAATGTTAGCTTGAGTTGATACAATTTCCTAGGTTACAGTTAGACATGCCAAGAGAGGGATACTCCAAGGAGTGAGCAATAATTCCAATTACTGTTTGCTTCAATCTTGCTCGATGATGGTTCTTGAACCAAAACCATTCGCGACTCGTTTTGTAATTGTTTCTGCAGTATTTGTATTCATTGCTTACTCTTTGAAGTAGCCTCTCTATTACTAATTTTAGCTTGTTTTACTGCGACAAAACACCGATGCCTCCATGTGAATTTTATGAAGCAGTAAGTTTGTTTTCTTGTTTTTCCTCTTAAATCTCAACTATCGACTTGAAATTTTTGCCGCATTTTTGTCTTATTCAGGAATAACTTTTAAGCCATCTCGTTCGACTGTATCGTGTCGTCTAGAAGTTACTGAAGAACGGCGTAGGAAGAAGTTTGCTTGATGAACCTTTAATGTCCTGCATACGTTGGCGAAAGAAGAAGGACGTACTCAATGTTTCATATTTCCCCTGGAAAGTTGGACGAAACAAGTTGAAAAGCAGTGCTTTTGGAAAAGAGATAAAGGATTACCAAGTAACCTCTAGCCGGCGAGAATTTTAATCTGAAATAAAGATTTCCTAGCTGTTGGTACAAAAGGAATGTTTTTTTCGTCCGTAAATAATTGCACCATCTCAATTATTCATGCTTATTCCACCTTTGGCACATATCGCCCCATCGTTATCATGGTGTATCGTGCTCAGAATGCTATTTTCCATTCTGAATTACCTAAATAGAGATTTGAAAACACACTAGAGTTGATACGAAGTTGTTGAAAATTTCGTAGAAATAATAACATTGACCGATAAAAGACATCAACCGTAACGTGTACTTTGTAACCTTTTCACCAGATCAATGTTTCAAAATATTACGTCAATTCCGCTTTGTTTAAGTAGAATACACTTAGAAGACTCGCTCACGCTAATATAATCGGCCCGATGTTCGACGAATTGTGAACTTCGACTCAGCCTCGTCATCGCGTACACATTCTACTCCATTTCCTGAAACACAAATGGCTCAAATTTTTCCTAATCATACACTCATTGCCGACGGCATCGCAGCTCTACTTCCCACACACGCATCCTAAATTATTATAATGCGCGCTCAAACGATGCATTACACACCGGATTCTAGAGTAATTTTCACGAAAATAATATTATTTACGCGCACGCATGAAGCTGACGCAACCTGGTTAATTTGTTAATTTATAATGAACTTATGCAGCCATAATACGATTTCTGTCCCCCGTAATGATGCGCGTAATTAGTAAAACACAATTATTTCGCGGCCTCTTCTTTTCTAGCGCTCTTTCCCTCTCTTTAACCGAGTGAACGAGAATAACGACAAAAATAGTTCATAGAGTAGAGTATTGGCAGATCTTGTGATGAATTATACTTTTTCTTTTTCGATAGTTGAATTTTGTCCTTTGTCACTTCAGGACCGGAATCCTATTATACTAGGCGTACACACCAAGTATATTAGGCTTTATTGCTATGGCCTTCAGTAAAATAGGCCTGACGTAGAGTATGCTAGACTAGACTGAGCCTAATATTCTAAATTTTTAAGCTAAGTGATCTATAATAGGCCATACAGTATACTCGTATGTTAGACTAAGGAAAAGGGGAGTAAGGCGTCATATTATTCCATACTAGACTAGAAAGAAATACACTAAACGACCAATACCGGAAACTCTCTCAGAAATATATTGAGTGCTGCTACTCGTTGCTGTTTCTCACCGAGTATTGCACCTAGGTGAAAGCCAAAAGCCAGATTTAGCTGACTTTTCACTAATAAGAGAGAGGTCTGAGAGCCCCTATTCAAACGTTAGCAAGTTAAAAGCTTGAATCAGCCGGGGGGGGGGGATTCGGAAAACATGCCGCATGCCATTCGACCAAAAACTTACAAAAATTTCGACTTTCACACTGTATTTATGGTAGGAGGAGGACTTGAAAAAATGTCATCTTTTGAAGTTGTAATAGGAGGGAGACCGAAGAATTTCGACTCTCGAGTTATGTATGATAGAAGGGGGACGAAAAATTTACAATTCTCGAGCTATATCCTATCATGTGAAGCTTGGAAGTCAAATTTTTTTCCGAATCCCTCTCCTATCATATTCATTTTGGAGGTCCGATGACGTCATCAGATCGTGACGTCACAGGTCAGAAGTTGATCTATAATAAATAGCTTAGAGGTCGAAATTCTTCGAAGGTCCCCATCATATTATGTAATATGGAAGGTCGAATCGAAATTTTGACAGGAAACCTGTTCTTTGGCAGGGGATGGTTCCAGTCCTCCTTCTATCATATGTAATGGACTCAGAAGAATTCCAGATTCTTTGAAAGATTTCAAATCCAATTCTCACTTGTCACTACTAAAACCAATTTGACAAGCCTCGTTCAACTTTGTCAATGAAGCCGTTGTTTTTTTAGCTGCTCTGATTCCTCATCACCCTGACGTCACATCAACTGATAACGGAATAAAAATGCAGTACAGCAGCTTTCAGCAGACATTAATTCCCGCATAAGAATAGCATTGGTAACATTCGATCATACATCAGTATTCCAAAATGAAGAATAAATAAGCAATAAAAAGTTTATATTTGTAATCCAGAAGCTATCCAGTACTTGAGAATCAACTTTTCATCCCTTATTTATTCTTTATTTTTAAATACTGATGTATGATCAAAATGTTACCAATGCTATTCTTATGGGAATTGATTAATCACTGGAAGAAATTAGCGTGATATCGTTTTCAAATATCGCATTGCCACGTCACCGGTGATGAACTTTATAAGAAAAGCACAGCTTGTGTTGTTCGCTACACTGGCTTTGTCAAGGAATTAACAAAGATAAGAAAGATTGGTTCCGATCAAGTTCAGCTTTTCAGGCGTTCAGCCCGGAAGCCTATAGTGCAGTCTTCCAATAGAGAAAAACTGAAATTGGAGAATAGGTAGACCTCGATTCTCCTGATCGTTTCATCTGGGCTCTCTTCCGTTTGTAACATCGATCAGCCGAGAATCAACTGAATTGAGCAAAAAGACAAATTTTTGAAGACCGTAAGTTTAAGCCAAAAGTCAAAGCTAAACTTTTCACCCTGGTTTCTCTTCCTCATTCAATGCAATGTTGATACCAAATTACTAATCCTAACCGCCATGTCTTGAGCGATTCAAATAACACTGTGAGCTAGGGATAATCCTTGCCGCTAGAGCATAAAAATCCAGCGGAGTTGTCGGTATTGGTCGTTTGGTGTATATCGATATTTAGCTGATAATTTCGTTGTTACGTGGCTCTGTGTTTTTTATCTCATCTAATCAGATGGTCAGTATTTTTCAGATTTTTGAGCGCGGACAGTACACGAAGAATGCTTATCGGGGAGCAGAGGATTATGGAAACAGAGCCGCGCACATCTCTGTCCATGTGGAACAACTGCCCATTGCCAGTAGAGTGTAGACCTGAGACCTCGTCAGGTTCAAATCTCACTGGAAGGAAATAGAAATTCATGCGTTTATCATTCTAAAATAATTTTTCGTTTCCTAATCAATAATACTTTTCAGATTCTAGAATTTTCTTCGTACTATTGTTATTACGCATTCGATTCTTCCATTTTAATTTCTCATAATGAAGATAATTTTTGTAAATCCTACAAAAATCCCTCTCGTCCCAAAGTCTTTGACAGATCACTTACCCAATACGTGCTCGTCGACAAATTGCCTGAACATTAATTTTGTCGGGTTGTGCACATCCGTGAAGCAATCTAACCGAGTTCAAGGTTTAAAAATGGAGTTGAATAATTCATTCGCGTAGTGAATATCGCGATTCCCTCGCAAAATTAACGTACAAAAAGTTGCCTATAAAGACGTTTATAGGAGAACTCATGCATCACGTAGGTACTAGAGTATACACGTCGATTACGTACGTAATCTTGTTCTCGTGAATTATTGTAGGGTGAAGGAGAAGGTACGGTGGGAGTATTAAATTTTTATAAGCAAAAAACTCAAAGCTGCACGGATCAAAGAGAATATTTTTCGAAAGAGTCGTTGCGAGACAGTGTAGCAAGAAATTCCTCTTGGTAATAGAAAATATTATAATTATTTAGTTGAGGGAATTTTTCTTCATTGAAACAATGTTGAGTAATTCCATAAATTCCGAGCGGAGATTATCTACACATTAACACACGACGGTACAACTCTTCTGTAGGTAAACGTCGAAGGATAATAAAGGAAGGTATGCGTACGGAGTAATGGATGAAAAAAAATGAGAAAAATTTACGACGCTTGTGTAAACTTCTCACTCACACATCCCCGTCTTCTTTCGCTTGATGCGTGCTGTACGATTCTACGCTTTATAAATCGGAAACACGAATCTCCCCGAGATGAAAACTTAATATTATTCTAACGTAATTTTCTAGATTTTATACGATTTTTACAAGCGTAAACACAATTTCTTCACGAGCTCGCTAAAAAAAAAGGAGGGTAAAAATTTACGAAAATAAGATATGTCATTTTCGTACACGTATCCAAGTTTTACGCGGTAGTGTGATGAGGCTACCCGACCTTTATAGAAGTAGACCGACTAAGAGCGCTTCGTATTCTAATAACGGGCTAATAACAGGGTACTATCACACTGAAGGTGTCTGAATGGGCGTACACCCGACAAGCAACCTATTATTGTGAAGACCTCACAGTATGCGCGAGAAAAACCTACACGATTCTGAAACGTATAGAAGAAGAAAACTTTCTAATACGTTTTTCAATACACACGGCAGTATAATTTTTAGTTACATAAATTGATCGGGGTCTGGCCATCGTACACCAATGTATACGAGTACCTATTCCGGTGTACGCTCGCACGATGATTAATCGTTCGATGAAGATATTTTCGCTAAATATTCCCATTTTACCGAAACGCCTTTTCATTGTTGCTGCACACGAATCTTAATTACGGTACTTCAAAAACCTATATAAGTATAATTCGTTTTCGATAATACGCGTTTATGCACGTTAATTAGAATCGTGTTAGGTTGAATGGAGTTGAAACGGGGACGGGGGCTCTTACTTGGCTAAATTTGGTAGAGGTAAAGTTCGTTAATATTCCTAAGAATCCACAATGGAGTATCACACTACTTTGGAATGAGTTGCGCAAATGCTTTTTTTTCAAAAAAACTGATGCTCGCCTCATATACCTTCCTTCAACCCAATCATGCAATTGCGCTCTTCCTGTCTTTTTTTTTTCTCATAAATTGTTTAAATCACTACCGATATGTATGAGTCATTTTGAAGAAGAAATATAAGAAAAAAAAAAAATCGGCAAGTTCGAACTTGTCGTTTTAAAATCTATTCATTATTGTTTAGTGGTATCTTATTCTTTATTGTCCCGTCGGCAACAACGTAAGCGCCGCGCCGCACCGGTAATGGATTTTACCTGAAAATGAAGAAAGGTATTCGTATTCTACAGTATTTTCAATTCAATAAGACCTCATAATAATAAATATTTTTATTATAATGTCTATCTAATTTGATATTATATTACTTGTCACTTTTTTTTCTCTCTTTGAAGACATCTCTCAAATTTAAAAATTAAATTATATTAGGACTATGAAGAGCCTTTTGTTGGTGGTTGTACAGACTTGTACGCACAAAGCAAGGGTGTAATTTGTGTGCTCACTGTTTGATCCTGAATTAGAAATTATTAAAAACTAAGATTTCTCAATTTTATGCAAATGTGCATCCTGAAAAAATCGGACATTATCTTTTGGTCTCACACTCATGGAATTCAACCATGAATAAATTATTCTTCAAAGTTTTTGTAATTAAAATGATAATTCATTCAAGATTATGCATTGTCTATGTTTAAAACTCTGGAGAAATTCAAGATCGCGATATTATTGAACCAAATTATCATGATGTCTTCTAGTAACCTTGAGCTATAAGGAATAACAATCCTCAAGTTTTTCTCGAACTTATAACTCAGGTTATTAGCAATTTTCTTGACTTTATTTTCTACGACTGTTGTCTGATATATGTAGCCAAATTGCATCTTCCCCTTATTCTTGGCACACAACTACTAACCTGCCTACTACACGCGTTAAATATGTAGCAATACTAGAGCCCTATAATAACGAGTGAGGACAGGCGCCGCCATATTTAGTCATTACAGCATGAACTTTCCTATTCCTGTTACTGATAACAATTTATCAATAAAGCAGGAATAGGGAAGTTCATGCTGTACCGACTAAATATGGCGGCGCATGTCCTCACTCGTTATTTTAGGGCCACGGCCTACTTTATACAAGGCCGTAATGCAGCGAAGTCACAACGTTGCACTCGAAAAAAAGTGGATACAGATTTACTTGTACGCTTATGGGAAAAAGTGAGAAAAAACCAAAGTTTTGATTCGTACGCAATTAAAACGCTGTTTTTGAAAAAAATGAAGAGAATATAACTTGAAGAGTAAACAATTCTCTATTTTGAAGCCCTATTTCAGTACAATTGGTGCAGTACAAGAGAAGTTATCATCGTTTTAAAATTAAAAATCGGATAGGGGACGAAGTGCGGTACAGTTTCATTGTCGTTACACCGCACGGGTGAACGTGAATCGCCTGGAAACGTACTGATAACAATCCACATGCGCGCTGTTGTCATTTTCTACATTACGGCCTTGTATAAAGTAGGCCGTGGTATAGTTGTAGAAAATATGAAATGTCGGTAATTGTCCATTTTATACTCAGAAATACCCATTATTACTGCAGCTACAATTTTATTAACATTGCGCCTTATGGACAAAAAAATTATCCTCTAGCTTTACACCAACGACGGTGACACTGACGGCGGTCAACGTTCAAATGGCAAGAAGGACCCCAATATTACAGACTATAACGCACTCTAGCAGTGGTTGAGAAACACACTAGCGGTCTACTCTTTAGTTGAGGAACTATAGGTATATGGGGGGGGGGGGGGGTAAGATAGGTATGCGCAAGTGATGAGAATTGGTCCGTCACCATGCTGATAAAGTTGAAGGAGGGGCAATCTAAGTGTATCCTGAGAGGATTTTAATTTAATCATCAAACGTCAAATTCAAAAATTCTAAGTCCAAAAATAAATTAAAAATCACTTTTTTCTCGCCTCTATTGATAATTGATATAATCTATCTAATCAACCAAGATTTGATATTTGAGATCTCACATTACTCCTGAAACGTCCTCTTGAAACAGTTGAAACAGTTCCTCCTTCAACTATATCAGCATGGTGCCGGACCAATTCTTATCCTTTTCCTCTAGGCATACCTATAGTTCCTAAGTTCCTCACTTTAGTAATTTTGCAAATCAAACATTCTTCTACAATCCTACCAATTGTGTACGCACTGTAAACCAATTAGGTTAAAGCTCTGTTGCTAATGCCACTATAATTAAACCCAATACTGTAAGCAACAAACAGACGAGACAATCCTTAGGGCTTAGAATGATTAGAATGGGGTCTATTGAACGACTACAGGAGATCTCTTCCTCCAATAACTGTTGTTATAATGTTGATGACGTCATTCCATCAGCTGAGGACTGGCCACTGGGCTGCTTTACAGACTAGAATATTATTGACGTATCTGCAGATCAACAATTAGCAAGAAAAGGTATGTTTGTGGAATTTGGAGGATCCTTTTTGAGGCTTTTCTGCAAATTGTATATATGCAAATGGCCAAATGTGTCCATTCTATTCTATTTGCAAGTGGACATTAAAGAGTTGCTCTCAATATTTTTGAGGGGAATTTTTCAGAAGCTTGTCCCTAGAAGATGATTGCGTTCATTGCATCTTATGGGAGAGTTTTTGTTTCATTTGTTTTTCTTGAAAATTCAAGCAATAACCTACCCAAGAAATATTGAAAATTGATAGTAGAAACCTCACCCAATATTTTGTACTTACATCTCAATTTCCCAAATCAGTAAAAAATTAACAAGAACAATTACCTTTTGAAAATCACTGCCCATGTTTTCTAAATAGGGCAAATTTTTTGCATCACCTTCTAGTGTCACGTGGAAAGTAGCGCTTCTAGTGGCGTGTCCACTAACAAATTTTGCACGGCAGTGTTGATCAGGCTGGACTTTCTTTGTTGCTTTGTTGACAGTCTTGTCAGTTGTCTTGACACTCTCATCACAATGGCGGTCGAATTCCATAGTTTGTATTGTGCATAACAAATAATTACCGTGCAAATAATTAATAAACCCGTTCGCGCTCTTGATTACCTCAAGATTTTCTGCAACTCTAATTAATGATTGTGCAATCGGTTGCAATTCTTGTAATCAATCTCTTTATTCTTTTTTCCGTCGTTTCACCTGACAGCAAATTACGAGGAACTCCTACTACTTTCAAAGTATGTTTCAAAGTGAGTACCTAGCTCATTCCAACATTCTATTTCTATTTTCATCAAGTACGTAACTTCATCATTCTGATGTCCAGATTCACATTGGCCAAAATCCTTTGCCGGCTTCAAGCACGCATTATAAGTAAGTTATTGTATTTTCGTAGGTTATTTTTGTTTTCTCCTACCAATGGAGAAGTTATGATTGAGTACTTTCTTGATGTTTTATAAGTTACACGCAATTTGCTTGTTATTCAGCACCTTTTTCGAAAAATTCCCCTACCTACGTACCGGTACCGATAGTCCAGAATTTAGTTTCTAAATGATCGGAGGAGACCTTCGATAAGGAATCGCATGCATGCGAAAGTTGTTGAATATCTTGTAAACGAATACTGTGAAATTTTAAGCCGATAGGTAAATCGTAATTCTGTCCAAATCATTGCAAAATATGTAGTCGTAAGCTGTAGTTTGAGTCCAATATTTGTAGCTACCTATCTTCAATGATGCGCGGCACCGAAATAATTTAGATGCTCGTGTCGATATGCTAATGGAAAACGCAAATAACTTCGACGCGAGTATTTATGCCCTTCGTAAATCTAATCGATTTTCGAATATATGAACATTTTGAGCTCTAAGATAATGAAAATGCGTTTTGATTCTTCGCGAACTTCATGTGTAACTATTTTTCAAACCGACTTCATTGAAAAAAGGTACCTATCTACGATACAAATTTTTTGATGTTTATGTGGTTCTTAACTTGTAGCGGCTCCACCAATCTTCCTTGTTCCTGTTCAGAATTTGAATTCCATCTTTGTTTTTTTTTTGTTTTGTTTTGTGCAATAGGCTAGTAAATTTCGTCTTTTTGATTACTTATACTAAACCGAAGTGTAGTGAACCTTCAATATTTATCGGAAACCGCAAAAATTATGCGGTCTTGATTTCACCGAAGTTATTACCGTATTTTCTTAAAGGATAAAAGTTGTCTGAATTATGTTAGAAAAGCGTGAATTTAGGGATACTAGCTGAAATTGTGGTGGGTTAACCTCGTTGTGTTCCAAAGTTAGAAGATCAATATTTTCAAAACTTGAGAATGATCTTGCGCTTCTTACCCCTGCTATGATAAACTCTTCTCTGAAAGTATGAAACCCATGACTAATAGATAAAAAGATTTCATACATACAATATGCGATGATGACAGGTTTAGATAATATTCAGATACGACAAAATTGCAGATGTGTAAAACTGAAATTTTTATATTGATAATTAATTGCTTGAAAATTATGCCGTGTGTTATTGATAAAAATGAGGTCAAAAAAGAGGTTTAATCTGAATTAACTAGGTACTCAGAAGGCTTGAGAAATGGATATTTTATTATTTCAAGTGATCATCAGTTACGTGAATACGAACTTATGAATTTTTCAATCTGAAATTGTTTCTTAATACTTTCGGGAAATTCAAGTTGCATTCAACGTTCAAAATCGTTATAAAATTTGTAAAAGACTCAAATGGTACCTAGGTATTGTTTTATAATTCGTGGGCACTGCAATGTTCAACTTGGAAATATTACTTGCGAAAATTATTGATCTTGAAAAATATAATATTGTATGAGCAAATTTCTATTCTGATGTACTCGTTTAGCTACAAAACACCGCTATCGATATTAACGAAACACATTACAACAATAATTTTCATATCTTTCATCCTTATTCCGCGTTCCTTTTTTTTTTCTGAACGTAGAGAAGAAAACCGGCGCCTAAATTTGTGTATATTTATAAATTTTCAATGATCCTATGTGTGAAAATTAATTTTTTTCAACACGCAGACACGTAACACTGTAGCCGTCAACATATTAATAATTTTTGAAAACTGTCGTGAAGGGGCGAAGAAAAAGAGAAGAAAAGAAGACGATAGGAAGACTACAACGAGCTATTAGCGATCATTGACGAAAAATAAAAAATAATATTTCCGTCTGCGTGAAGACTCTATTGATAATCTGACGTTTCACTATTCTTCTAGGGCCTACTTATATACCCTCGACTATAATGGCCTAATATAACAGCTACGCTGAGAACCGCCGTTTGTTGTGTGGGTGGTCGGTCAAGTCAAAGAGAAAAATTTTCCTCGTCGAACAGACGAGAAAGAAAGAACGACGCGTGAGTGGAAACTTTAATAATGAAATCAATAGTTGGTTCTTCAAAAATGGATTAGTGAAAGAAGTGGACTGAAGAAGTTTGGTTACCGTGTTTATTTATTTTTGAGCATCATCGAGTACGATACGGTACCCAAAAAGTATCGATATTATACTGGTTGCAGGTTCACTCCAGAAAAATAACTATTGTATAGTGCGTAGTAGGTACTCATCGAGTTTGTTAGCTTCTTATTTTCACTTGTTTCTTCGAATAAAAATTAAGTCATCTAAATTTAGAATATACTGACATTATGAATAATGAAACTAATTCTTCTATTGCCAGTTTTCGCTATATGTACATTCATTCATGTATTCTATTGCGTATGGTAAAGGTTAGTGCTGGCGTATAGAAATGTGAAACGAGTTCACCGCACTTGATTCTATACGCTCATATTGTTGTAGTAATACGATGGACTACATTCGATACTCTTCTCAGACTTCAATCATGACTGAAGGGCTTACGCGTTGATAATGTAAAACAAATGTTATTACATTCTACTCTTTGTGTCAGCGTCAATAGTAGGATGACTTCATTTTAGTGACTAATAGGTTAGGAAAAATGAGGATGGAAGATGGGCTCATTGCACGTTGATCATCAATGCAGCTGCTTCTCATAATTTGGCTCAAGAAAGAGTAAATGCACTCCTTTATAGATTATCAATGCCTGTATAACGTTGGTTGCTGGAATTTTTCTGTATTGTTGCTCTTCTTTAGTTAATGTTAGTCATTGTAGCCTGTATTTCTGCTTTACTATTATCAACTGAATTTATGTCTTCATTTTCACAGGACTACCGATTTGATATATCCGTTGCTGCGGTCAAATTAGAATACAGGGTGTAGAAACCCTTTTCTGTAACTGATCCATGCTAATTTGGTTTTCAAATTTATTCTCAAATTTGAATTGCTGAGACACTAAGCATATAGCGCTTGTGTTCAATTTCCGACAAGGACTTGTTGAATTGGGCGCTATTTGGATGAGGTGCTCTGTTTCTCCAACAGATTGGTCTCATGTTTAGGGGGCTCTGTTCTACTTTGGGGCGTTGGGAAAATGCCTATCCTCGAGCTGTATATATGTGTGTAAATCACAAGATCAGAAGGAAGGCTTTAAGAGATGTTTACTGGTCTGTACCATACAACATAATCACAATATCGTACCGTGCGTACTGAGGTATCTTAGATATAATACAGATTGTTAAGCATATCAATAAGCCAGTTACACGACCGTACTAACATTCAACGGCGTCCCGACGTTGCACTCTAAGATTTCCTTTCAACTTGAAAACTGGGAAGATCAACATTCTTGCGGCATTGGTGGATCATTTAAATCGAGTAGAACTTTTCGGTATATTTATTGTCCTTTACACGGTCATCTTGACTCACAATGACGTCCTCGTCATTGAGAAAGACCATTCGGTCATTCTGACTACAAATTCATCCTTTTATCTGATTCTGTTGAAATATTTGCTAGTAATTTTTTTCCTGAAATAAACACTCGGTCATACTGACTTGGATTCAGTACGCTTATGCACAATACTTATCTAACTTTCAAAGCTTAGACGCAGTTTCTCATTCTATACTTGCTCTGTCGAGCGCAGTTTTTCACAATACAGTCCAGTTTCATTCACTGGCTGGCGGGTTGGCTCAGTCTCTATTCTACTTGCCGAACTAGTACATGATTACACATCTGTGGCTCAGTCTCTTCTACTTGCCAGTTGCATAGCGCAGTTCTAGTACTCGCTACCAACTTCACGTTTGTTGTATCTTTCAACGACCACTTTCATTCACATGTTCACAGTTACTCATTAAACACACCCTCACGATTCATCATGTGACTTACGATATAATACAATTTTCATTAAAACGCGGAGAATTTGTCAAATACCATGGCTGTATCTTTGGTACTCTCAACTAGGTTTCAATTGTCAGAACTTAGTAGCCTTCTCGGACACCCTGTTTTCATCCCGTTAGCAATTTCTTGTGTTGTATTGATTTCTTGGAAAGGCTTGTTGCACAGTTGAGTGCCATGTTCATGAGTTCGAGCGCGTTTACTTGTTTCATCCTTGGGACTTCAATGTGTCTCCACGTAGATATCACCGCATAATAATTATCGACGTTGAATTGGTTTACAAGTTGCGATACCCAGATTAGCCTTATTACAAATTGCAACAGGTACAGGTTGACCTTGTCAGATTCTTCTTGGTTTCTTGCTTGACGTCGTTAGCCATTGATTTGCGCAATGTAGGTACTAACTCTTGTGACTTGTTTGTGCATTTCACTGTCAGCAATTCAGGTCAAGCACTTGGTCTTCATTTATGTAGGTGTTACGCCGGTGGTAACGTTGATAACATTATTGAGTCCAACTTGAATTTGAGGCTGTGCGACTATGGACGGCGCTGCGGTATCTTATTTAGCATTTGGAAGTATTGCGCTAGCTTCGGTACGTTCTTGGGTTGCCGCTTCTTGATTAGGACTTGCACGTTGTCCTGGAAGCCGGCGCGGCACAGATCATTTTGATGAGTTGACTATCCGGTAAATTGATTGGACGGATCATGAGCGTTGCAAGTTTTCTTGTACACGTATTGAACATAGGTAGACTGGGTCAGATGCGTAAATAAAAGTACCTCTGTTGAATCATAATGAGGACTGACTCATTTTCGAACGTTGCCTCGAGTAGGTTTGAGCATTTGGCCGGTTGGCCCAGGTATCTCATACATTGGTTAGGTTGTGGTACCAGTTTCTTGCCATGCCTGAAAGCCGACTCAGTGTAAAATGACTGCTTGTTTGGGGTCTATGAGCAGATGATGACCCTCCAAATCCATTCCTTGACTTTTGACCTTTCTAGATTAAACTGCGAAGTTTGTTCACAAACGAAATTTGGTAGGCTCTACAGAAACAACGGTTTGCAACGTTGATGAAATCGGTGCAATGATCGCCAGACAAAGTAAAGATAACGGATCGTGCGTTTTGGTTGAATTGACGCAAGGTATCTCCTGTGACGTCTCTTGTCTTCCTGCCGTACTTATTTGATTACGTCGCGTTGGTGGTTCTTCATCATCGGTTGATATTTCTTGATTAGCGTTCGAAAAGGTTCTTCTTCTTCGCGGCACCTCGTCCTCTGCTTCTAGTATTGGCGCGTTTTAGAGGTAATTTCACTTCTGATGTAAATCACAAGATCAGAAGGAAGGCTTTAAGAGATGTTAACTAGTCTGTACCATACAACATAATCACAATATCGTACCGTGCGTACTGAGGTATCTTAGATATAATACAGATTGTTAAGCATATCAATATTCCAGTTACATGTGTATCAATAGACTTTAATTTAGTGAGCATCAGGGGGAGAACTAGGAGCCATTACAATTTTTGAAGGATGTACGCAAGAAGATTTCGGGTGGATAATGAAACAGTCATGCCTTCCAGAACTGGAGTACTGATTTGGGTGTTCGCTATTTTTCAGTCGAGTGATCCGATTATCTTTTAATTCTCGTCCACTGTTTTGTTATAGCATTGTACATGAGAAATCGAAACTTTGCTCATCCTTGAAAGTAGCTGATACCAAATTTTCTTATTGATTCTCATACGTCACCAATATGTTTACTCTTCCAATTTACAAATAGCCCGGAAGAGGAAAATCCATAAAGCGGACGCACCGAACCTCTCAGAGGTGGTAATAATTACTCTTCGATCGTGTATTCGCGAACAAAGCAATTATATTCTTTCTCTGGAACAATAATAATCGCGATTTATTAACCGGTTATAAGACGTAGAGCCGCGCAAAACTCGTCCCAATACTAAATAATTTCCATAGAACAAACTATCGTCCCAATTAACGTAATCGTATGCTATTTTTTATTGTTTGGGATGGAGCCAATTTCCAGGAGAGAAAATACCTCTGTTATGACAACTTCTCTACCTAATTCATGAATGGTATTCATGCAAATAGGATTACAAATTTAATAAATGAGATCTGTTTTATCTAAAACTTATAAAGATTCCGATAAAATATTCATGCACCCTTCACGATATTAAGGCAAAAGCGTTTCCAATTCATTCGCCCCATCATCGTGAGCTTGATATACCTTTCAAAGACAACTTCCCGAATGAAGTCTTCCATTATGATATGTGTAGACGTCGCTGAGGAGTTTTCTTTCCACTTTTCTTATATCTTTATGCCATTAGTCTACACACACATAAACTCATCATCACGCGAGAATAACCTCTTCTCACGAACTTTAATCAAAGTGTTGTGTCGATTCAAACATGGAAGTGTAAGATATCGTATTTCCGTATTCGACTCACCGAGAAATGATAATAAAGAAGAAGAAAGGAGAAAAAAAAAAATAATTTATTCAAGACTAGAATTTTTGTACCTATTTATGAAGAGGAGCGTACGGGTGAGGACTGGGGATGGTAATGTCGATGATTATCGTGTGTGATCAAGAATGCGGCAAAAATAACAAAAAATGTACATAGGCGCAATGTTCATTGTAGTGGGTGTAAACCTACGTTTGAAATGCTGCTTTTGAATTTATCATCGTACGAGTGAGCCTGAGTGTTTTATCCGCAAAAGATATGAACTTCAAAATTCAACACTGCTGAATGAGAGAAGTCCAGATTTGTGTAATGGTCCAGCTGTAGCAAGATTATCAGTAGCCACGAATCACGCCGGAGAAGGAAAAAATGGTCATACCGTATACCGTTGGGTACTGTACCGGAAACTGTACCGTGTATCCCGAATCATGCACGTTCTTTTGAAATCGTAATACGTTCAAATCGGTACCGGTTTTTCGTCTGTCCATCGTATTTTTTTCTCTCCAGATCGCACGATTTCTTATCCGTCTTTGGACGAATGGTGAGAGACACAAATTTATTATAATAATTTTTTATTTTTACGCGTGTATTTTCTCATACTTGGGACGCATACAAATCGAGAATTAAAATATTTATACACACGAACGATGGTATGGAGTTCAAGTATAAGAACGCGGGTCGTAAAATTAACCCGCACGGCTCGACTGAAATACGCTCCTCTATTTTCTTACTGTCATTGTATAATTTAGGCCCGGCCTATCGGAATAGCATGATATATTTTTTCTCGTATCATCTCGCCTCCATTATACGGAAGATGCGAAACCGCAAAGACCGCAAACTTATACTAATTACAGTCGATCAAGCCTTCTCTATCGACGAGGCTGTGCATCTTGAAAAGGACGAGTCGAACATAAATTATATTATATGTTTATTACCTTTTCAATGCAGCTTCGTAAATTTGCACTCTTCTATTGAGAGCATTATACTGAATATCTATATTCAACAAGTGTACCGTACCGTAATCGCAAATAAGGACTCCCTCCTGCTGGCGTTGACGTGTTTAAGAACTGATAAAACGGACAGAATTGTTTGGTAAAAAGGGCTCGGAAAGGTACCGACGTCGTGGGTGCTCCATACTTACTCTCTTCAAAAAGCCGCGACAAGAACACCAGGTAAGGTGTGCGTTTTGTTACACCATAACGAATATAAATTGCGATATGGTTTGAAAGAAGGGCGCGTTCTAAAAAGATTACGCACGGAAAAAAGCACCTATCCGTTGGCTGTGTATCCTTGCCCGAATTCAATTACGATCATTAATACGATGCAACACAATTGATTATTCAAAAATTCGCGGACCAAAATCCTTAAGTGATTAAATTGATACATGATTTAAGCAAGCTTGTGGTTAGGAAACCATTAGCGGGCGATGACCTACTTACTTGAAGAACAAGTGGGTGAAACTTTAAGTGACCTAATTTTGTGAATCTGAATGAATTTCAAACTCCAAGGAAATAGGGATATGAGCACTTCAAGCTGAGGCGTGTGCCTTGCCCGTTGAGAAACTCCGAAACAGTCTACTATAGGTTGCATATATATCCCCAAATACCCTGCAAGGTTCGGTTTACTAGCGGTCACTACGCGACGCTTGTCGGGCGTGCGAGGGTACTCTTCGTAACAAATGACCAAGAAATGATTTCGCAAAAAAGTTTGTCGAAGCTTCATATTCCAAAAAATTTTTTCGATCTTCGGAAATGTTGTCTAGGAAGATTCAATGGAAGGCGGAATAGGAACAGAATTTTGAATTTTTGCCCTGGAAAAATTTTACGTCAGAAAGCGAACGAATTTCCGTCTTTAATTGAACCTCTTCTAGTACCACGTTTTTAATGCTCATTTTTACAAGCGAAGCACACCCTTGAATTGTGATGGAAAGAAGCAACAACTTGTGATAAAATCGGAAGACTCCAGTGTCAAAGTATTAGCTTTGTTGCCATTTCAGACCAAGATTTGAAAAGTGGTACGTCAAGCAGTCGCGTCTCAATGGGAGAGACTAATCCTAGAAATTTTGTTGCTCTTGTAGGGTATTTCCAGTAATCCAAATTACACACATAATATTATAAGTATGCAACTCGGCCATACTCACAAGATTATAGCTGAAAACGAAACCCCAGAGAGTAATATGCAACTTTTAATACTATAAATATGTACTAAAAATTGCTAGAATAGGTTGATGGGTTTGAGGGAAATTCAGTGGTGTCAAGACATCCTACAATTTTTGTCGTAGTGAATCTTGACTACTCGGATTTCAGGGATTGAATGGAAATGTTTTTGATTCAAGGGTGGTCTGTCTGTAGACTAGCCCAAGTTCTGCGGAAAATACTGGAAAAGAATGTTGTGGTTTGTTGGAAACCCTAATCTTTGTACGACAGACCTACACCAAAAGGCTGTTTGTTGATTGAGTTTTGAGCTGTCTGTGTGCTTACTTTGAGAATTTATTCATGAATTTTATGAGTTCCCAACACTCAAAACAGCGACCCATTAATTTTATGGATTTGGAATACACACGCGTATAAGTTATCGAGCATACTTGTGTATATTGATCGACTCATGCCATACAAAGCAGCTCCTCTTGGAGGAACGAATTTCATTTCGATACCTTTGAATGTCTTGTTCTGGCAACCACTGACTGCACGAAAGACGTCTGAAGGCGAGTGACTAGCACAACCCCTTTCTAGTTCTTGTTTGTCCAACAACGTTTCCAAGGGTTTTGAGAGATCCCAAATACGAGCCCGTGTTGGCACCGCCGTTCAGCGGTTCGTTATTAAATAATTTTATACTGTGAGCACACGCTGCGAAGATGCTGTGACAAATTACTAAATTATTTCATACTGTCAATGTGCACTGCAAAAATGTAGCAAAAAACCGCTGTATTGGAAAATCGCTAGAAAAAAATTAGAGGCCATTGCAGGTTTGCTATGGCAGCAGGGAACCCGCAACCTCATGAGCGCGCGATGACGTTGGCGCGAAAATGCTCTCTCAGGCTCTTCTCAGTATACTGCACATGCTAACCTGATATAATGAAGGCTGGAAACTGAAATTTTCCTCAAGTTTCCAAAGTAGGCCGAGGTCAAGGTCATTGATAACGTCATAAACTTATAAAGCATCCCAGCTAAGAGTTGAAATTTTTCCAAGTCCCCAAGTAGGTCAAGGTCATTGATGACGTCATGAAGCGTCACACGTCACGTCACGCAGATCACAGAAACTCCTGGTGGAAATTAAGATCTCTCCAAGTCCCTAAAGTAGGTCAAGGTCAAGGTCATTGATGACGTCATAAAGCATCACACGTCACGTCACGCCACGCAGTTCACAGAAATTCTCGGTAAAATTGAAAATTTTCCAAGTTCCTAAAGTAGGTCAAGGTCATTGATGACGTCATGAAGCGTCACACGCCACTTCACGTCACGCAGTTCCCAGAAACTCCGGATGGAAATAGAAATTTTTCCAAGTCCCTGAAGTAGGTCAAGGTCAAGGTCATTGATGACGTCATAAAGCATCACTTCACGTCACGTCACACAGTTCACAGAAACTCTCGGACGTGGGGGCGGACGTTTTCTGAGGATGTAATCCCCCTAACAAAATGGATAGCGGGTTCCCCGCCAACATACACTGTATTTGCGACGATCAGTCCAGGAGGGGTCAGGTCAGCGTAAAGACATGAAACATGTCAAAAAATGAACATAATGCAGCTATCAGCTGGAGATTGATATAATTCTATACAAGATTATATCTCCCCTTGTAGTGTCGTACCTCCACCAACAAAATGATGAATATTGTTAGTTTGATAGAATACAAATGATCCGCTCAGTTACTTCGTTCTCACTTTCTTCTCTTGTGAGGTCTAAGAGGGGAAGATTGTTCTGGGGAACTTCTGTAGTCCAATCCAGCTTGTTCAGACGCAACTGTCAATTTCTTTCCGGTTTCTTAATCTGTCTCAAAGTTACAGTTTTCTACATCGACTCTATCAGGAATCAAACTAATTATCAGATGCTCAAGTCACAACACCGATAATTCTGTCAATCGAAGAACTCCATTTATTTTTGCCGGTTGTATGCTCTTAGGAGTGGATTATCTTGGGTTGTCTCGATTCCTTTGCACCATACATGAACTATTGAACTTTATAGCAATTTATTACTGTTGTAATGGTCCAATCAACAATTCTGGTATAAATGAGAACAAGATAGAACAATAAATAGGCAGTTAGAAACTCATTTCACTTTCTTATTTCTTTCGGCTGAGAAGTTTTTAGTTTCCCTGTTGAAAAATTCTGTTGGAGTCTTCACACCCTTTTTCACTGCATTTTAACATGTATATGTCTTTAGGCTGGGGTCAGTCGGAAATTCGGATGCGAGACGCTCTATGACGCCAATAATGGCCGTGACCTACTTTAGGGACGTGGAAAAATTTCGTACTTCGCTACTTTCTATCATGATAAACTAGACTAAACTCGGCTTGACTACATAGTCTATAATATCCTCTTGATATGCAGTAAACTATGACCTCGTTTGGACCGGGCGAATTAAAGAGTTGTTGGCATTGTTTGATAAAGGAACAGGGAGATTTAGGATATTTTCTGCGTAGAATTGATGTGTTTGTTGGTTAGTGTGTACAAAAGTCCAATTCTAAGGCTGCCGGTCGAGATAGTACAGAAAAATGCTGATGAAAGGGGAGGCGGACAAGTGGAGCGGGTGAACTTGGTAGCTAGCTAGTAGTAATATTAGCTTATCATAAGTTAGCCCAACATACAGGATACTACCATGAGTTGGGCTATAAACTAGGCTAAGAGTGTATAATTTAACCTTATTACCTTATTATTGTATACTAGGCTAAAAAAAATTCACGGGTTCTTCTACAGAATTGAATGAGGGGAGGAAGGGAACCTGTTTTGTTGGGTGTTTTAGAAGGGCCTTACATTGAGTCTCATGATGTTCGAAGTGTTGCTTATTTGGCTTATTGAAGGAGCCGTGTTTGAAACGTTGCATATCTTGAAGGAGCTATTTTAGTCAGGATATAAACAATTAAACACCGATCTCCAAGCTGAAGGTTACGTACCTTCGTACATGAACCAACATAACCTCTTAATTATGGTTTGTAGTTTTGAGGATACTGCCACTCTTACTGTGTATAATAGGAGGAGAATTAGAAAATTTTCGACTCTTAAGTCTTGCCGGCCAGCGAACGCTCCCTCCCTCCCTCCCTCCCCCCGGATAAAGCAAGTTCCCTGTTGAAACTTGAAATATTGGTGGAGGGAACGAAGCGAGTGAGCCCTGTAGTTAGCTAGTAGTGTACTGAGACACAGATTTTTAAAACTTCTTCTAGGATACTATCGTATCCTGGGCCAAGGCGATTTATCGATCTGACCAATATCGATGCATTGAAATTTCTATTTTAGAGACGTAAACATGATCCAATGTTCTCCGCATAGATTGGAATATCGTAATTTTTTCTTTAACAGGGAACCTGTTTATTTATCAAAAGGTTTTTCGAAAAAAACGTCCACTGATCGTCGAAGCTCGGATAGCTTGGAGTTCAGTGTAGCCCCTTCAGTTAACTGAATATGCAATGCGTCATACACCAATCGACTTGACCCTTTCAATGAACCGTATATGCAACGTTTCAAACACCATAAGACTTTGAACGCTTTTCTAAGGTACCTCAGAAAACAGGATCGCCTCCCCTTGTTCAACTCCGTTAAAGAACCCGTAAATTTTCTTTTTCTTGCCACTGATTTCTTTTAGAGCCTGGGGTTATTCTGAAATTTACGTCACGAAATCACGAGGCGAAAATTACGTCACGATAGCACATCATGTATTATGATGTACAGTGACTCATGGACCCTGTGCTGAGACTTCTGAACCACTCTGCATTATATTCCATGCTATACAGGTTCTTGTGTTTTCTTTTGCACGTACTGGAAATATTTCTAGTCAAGGGTAACTTTCTCAAAAGAAAAAAAATAAAATTCTTGAGAACTTTGTTCGAAGTTGTTTCAAACACTCATTTGAATATAAATTTTGATCAAAAACCATACTGTCAATAACGTGAAATTTAAGGTGCTTAGCTTTCGTAGTAGCTCACTCCTAAAGCTCTCATGGCATTTCTTCACAACTCATGTATCCCAATACCCTGTATGGTTTTGACTCCAAAGGAAAGAATGCCACCTCGTCGGCTTGGTGGGAACGAATGGAAGATTGACTAGTCCTCCATCGAGGTCAAGTGTTCTAACTCATCACAGTAAAGGCCTTCGACTTCTTCAATTTCTACGATGTTCTTCTTTCGTATGGCATTACCGGAGCTCACTTTTGCATAAGTAAGTGTCTGGTTCGTCCCTATCCGAATAGTTGTAACTGTAAATCAACTGGACATAAAATGTACGGAATGAGAAATATTACTCGTCATCGTCAGTGTAGCTATTGTACCGTCGTAAAATTTTACGACGTCATAATATTACACGCGTATCTCGTATGTTGCGTCCGCCACACCTGAACAAAAAAGTGAGAAGGAAGCTATCTTCCTAAAACTAAAGGATATTGTCTGCGCAATCTTCAAGATCACTTTTTTAAAGATTTTATGGCCGTTTACGAATGACAATATCTCTGTTTGTCTTCGTGACCGCATACAGCCACCGACATCGAGTTGCGTAACGCATTGCGGAAAATTCGAAGACAGTCTAGACGCCGAAATTAGAGAAGATCTGCTAAGAAGCCGTAATTCCGCGATCGTAGGCACATTTTTACTGTTGAAAAGTTTCGTGAACTTCCTCAAGTTTTCGCGTTCGGTCTTGGTCTTTTGATGCACAATCGAAACAATATTCTAACGACGGAAACGTAAGAATAAAGTGAGGCTAACTACACGAAAAAGAAAGAAGGGAAAAAAAAAGAAAAACAAGTTTTTTTATTGACTAGTTTCGGGTGATATAACAAACGGCAGAAAACATAAAAACTAAACGGTGGAATGTTTTAGAAAATATTCTTGTCGGCGAATTATTTTTGCGAAAACAATGTCCCCAACGCAGGCTTTGAAGAAAGAAAAAAAGATTTACCAGAATGAAAGAAAAAAGAAGAAAAAAATAGCAGTCACTGGAATTATGAAATTCATCTTGAGCCCGAAAAAATGTGATGAAGATTCGAGGCGGTCTGCATTCTTCAAGTTCCGCATTGCTCAAAGAGCAGTTCCCATCGTTTGATGAAAAATCTAGTATGAAATGAGGGACTTCTGAACTATTATACAGAATTAAATCTATTACTATTCTTTTTAAGCAGCGGGATAGCTGTGTGATAAATTCTTCTTGATTTTTTTCTCTTCTCTTCCCCCGCCCCTTCTTCTTTCCTTTCCGACTTCGTACACGAAGAGAACAACTGTAAATGTTTCTGGTGGAGTGGAGGAAGAATGGAAGAAAAATGAATGAAAAGGTTAATTTTTAGTAGGCTATAAGTTACGTACCTTTTATACCGCGCATAGAGGAGGAATCGACATTTAGAATGAGATAACAGCCGGCGATTCTGTTCTAATAGATGTTAAGAATTTTCTTTTTGCGGATATCTTAAGTAAGAACGTAATGGATGCACGTTCGTGTATAGAAATCCAGTCGGTGTTAAATAGTTGAACAACAGTAAATAAATGTTGACAGTGTTAACTCGTCTCGGGAAATATCACAACGTGCCGCGTCGACATAGATTTGCTACTGTGTACGTTTGTCGTGATGACGACGGTGATAATGTACGACTGAAGCGCGTTCAAGTTTTGGGAACTTCTCCCAGTTGTAGGATACGAGATAATCATTTTTATTCATATAAATTTAACGGAAAATCAATGAGTTGGTGTTAGCAAAATCTTCTCTTCTTCAACGAGAAGGGTTGGAGAGAACTCGAAAAAACTTCGAGGGGAAGTGAGACTGGACAAAATCTGTCTCACCTCGAACTATACTCGATGAGGGGAGACTAGAAGAACTCGAAAAACTTTCAAGATGAGCTCTTGAAGAGGAGGGCCTGCGAAATATTAGGAACTTGAATCTGGACGTCACTGATAGACTTGGGAAACTTAACTTCAACTCCTCTAGGGGGAGAGAGAATTAGTGTGGACTTGTAGAAACTTGAAAAGAATTTCACGAAATTGTGAGCAGGAAGTTCCATCTACGAGAAGAAAGTAATTGCGGATGTCGAACTTCAACTCTTGTATAAAGGAGAGAGAATGGTCCGGAGCTATGTAGAGGAAAAAACTCAAGGGTTCGTCTACGGATTTGAATGAGGGGAGGCGAGGAACCTGTTCTATGAGTCTCATGGTGTTTGAAAGTTGTATAACTGGTTCATTGAAGGGGCTGGGCCAATTGATGTTTGGAGTATTGCATATCTAGTTACCTGAAGGAGCTATTTTAATCAGACTATCAGTGCTGCAAGATGATACAAAGGGGAATGGAATTCATTAAAGGGGTGGTGCTTGAAGCATTGCATATCTGGCTCATTGAAGGGGCTAAGTGAATTGGTGTATGAAGCATTGCATATTTTGTTATTTGGAGGAGCTGTTTTGATCAGGCTTTGGAGATATTTCAACCTCCAAGCTGTAAGCGATAGAACTGGAACAAAAATTTTTTCAAGTCCCATGGTCATGGTCAAGTCCCGGACAGCGGACCTTTTTTCCGGGAGACCCCCCGATGAAACAGGTTTCCTGTTAATAGCCTCGTTGTCGAGAAACTTGAAACGAACTTCAAGAAACTGCGAGCAGGAAGCGTCATAGACGAGAAGAGACTAATCAAGAATGTTGAACTTCAACTCCTCACAATTCTCAAGAATCTGGAGGGAGAGGGAATTAGTCCGAAGCTGTATAGGAGAAAGTATCCTTGTTGCCGAGGAACTTGAAACGAATATTGGAAAATTGCGAGCAGGGAGCTTTATAGACCAGAAGAGATGAATCAAGGATGTTAATGACGGTGCGGACGCTCGTGAGGGATCATATAAATAGATAAGGAAGGAAAAGGAGGTATAACAAAACACTCTCACGGCTCTAGCAGTAATTGAACCCGCGACCTCTCGTTTTCAAGATGACTGAGGCTCCTGGCTCATGTACTGTGGTCTTTAAACTCTCTAAACTACGAAGTCAAACTTTTGAAGGCGAAATATGACGATCTAATCTTGGGGCGTGATGAGGTAGTGGTAATCGCACTCGTCGTGAAAACGAGAGGATGCTGGTATGATTCCCGTCCTGGTCACGAGATTCTTTTTCGTCATATTTCCTTTTCTTTTCTTATTTAAGAAGGGACTAGATAATAGACATGATCGGCTAAAGGGAAGTTCGGGCGTCTACAAGACAGAATTTCTAACCTGGATTTCTTTATAGGGGGAATGAGTGTTTGTATCATACCTTGACCTATTTTGGCGAATGATAAACTACCATCCGGTGGAAGACTCTACATCAGGAGGGGAAGTGATTAAAGAGAATGAGTTTTGACATGAATTCCCATGAAACAGGGACTTGAGAAAATCAAGTAGAATGCGATATGACGCTATCAGTAAGATTATTAAATAAGCCGAGAGATTCGACTATTCTCCTCCTTACTTGAGATTACCATAGTACATAGTACTGTAATAACAACTCCTCTTTTACTGATTCAAGACAAGTACACGTTGAAGACGTTATCACCACAACCTTAAAAGCTTATATTTGTATGGACATACATTTCCAAAGTAAAGTGGTTACCCAAACAATCGATGGGCTGAATACACCTCTAACAGTCTTACAGGACGATGCGCCCACTTTAACGCTCTTTGATCAGTTACTGGAGCTACACCTCTAGTCTAGTTTAGCCCCTTTAACTGTATTCCTCAATCTCAACTTATGAAATGTGAAGAAGCCTAGTTTAGTGCTTTCAGCCTAGTTTGGCCTTCCTTCCCAACGTAAATATTTAATATCCTTTATCTTAGTTTATACCCCCCCTCCTCCAATATCATTTTTGTGAGCGAATTAGCGTTTCCTCCAACAGTATCTGTACCCTTATCTGTACTGTATCTGGCCATAAGCGTCACATTTTTCTTTCGAAAAACTTGGTAACGCCATCACTCTGTGATGTCATCACCCTCAACCTTACTGACTTCATCACCCCACACTCATTGTTAGGACGTCATCACTGTGTTACATTTTTTTCGTGAAAAATTTTGCTGGGCACCCCCTCAGACATGAAGATATCAAAAATTTTCAGTAATTCGCCTTTTTGGGGAGAAATATTAAATCACGAATTTGTCTTTTCTTCAAGACTCTATGAGCTAATGGTGAGACAATTTAATTTTTATTGATACATCGCGATTCGTAGCCTTGAATGAAGTACGCTGTATGTTAGGCCTAGTATGACGAAGGTTATAAAGATACAAGTACCAAAAAAAATGAAGATCCGAATTTCTTCAAGTCCATGACATCTTTAGTTCGTGACGTCATTCTCTGCCTAGTAATACTGTATGTTCGGTCTATGTCAGGCACAAATTAATTTGGTTGTGATTTGTATATTACACGAATTGATGTTCTTATTATGTTCAAATCACAATGAAAGTTTCATTCAAGATTCTACTGTCGTCACCGGAAGGTGAATCCGCTGAAAAATCGTCTCTCATTCTACTTTTCCGCAATTACGAACAACGAACGTCTTCTCGGACTATACGTAGAAAATTCGCGTTACTAGTGTTACGGAGTGAAATAAAACTTCGCCTACAGATAGGGACACTGTTCCGTACAACTTTTTTTCTTCTTCTTCGTTTTTTCTTCTGTAAACTTATTCTAAGCGCCGGCAGCAATGTCGACTAATCGTTGTCCAATTCTTTCACTTGTCTCACACCGAATTCCCACGCTATTTCCAAACGCACACACTAAAATTCCTTCAACATAGAAAACACGTACAGGAATGCTACCAGTCGGAATGTGCCTTGATCGGGTTTCCCTTCATTATTTACAACCTAAATTAATTGATAAATTTCTTGGCCTCCTTGTTTCCTTATCGCTTTTTATGTTGTGTGCCACATATAAGTTTTCGAGCTCTCTCGTTATTTAATCGTTTCTGATAACGAAAGAATTAAATAGTCGTATTCTGTTTCTTTCTTCTTCGTTGACCAATGGCTCTCGTCGTCTCCCCCACAAATCGTTATAAAGCGATCGAAGCGAAAGTCGCGTACTTTTAACTGTATGCGAAAATACTGTGGCCTGATCCTTTCCCGTTATGCTTGTGAACGAAAAAAGAGTTGTTCTAATTTGCTTCGGCGAACAATTTGAATAGCTTACGAGTTGGTGAAGGAAGAATACACGCGTGAACAAGGTATACCGATTACATTTTTCGAATTGTCTGTCAGCGATTTCAATAACGATTGGTCGACGTAGACGTGTAATCTGGTTGGTGAGTGCTTGTGTGCACAGCTTTATTAACCCGCGCTCCATCGATGTGTAGTCGGTTAGTCGGCATCCGAAAATTTGCATAGATTTTCCCGTACATTTCGGAGTGCAGTGTACGAAAAATGGATGACTAGACCGCGTCGAGTTATTTCATTGTGTTATAGTTCGAATAATGGATTTGTACGACGTTGAGGCGTCGTGTTTCAACATTTATTCATTTATGAGGTACAAAATTATATGTAAAGAGTTTTCCGAGTTTTCAGATGTTTTTCAAAGTATGAGAAGGGGGTACCCCGAGAATGTGCCTCAATCAGTGTTTGAAAGGACGGCTCCTTGTTTTGTCTGGAAGGAGAAAATAATACAGAAACCTAATGCGATGGATGGATAAGCTTATTTGGGAAATTCGTATGCTTACGTTGTTTGGTTCTTTAATCTCTGGAGCCTGAGTCAGGAATTTTAGTGAGGGCATGTTGATATTTTTGTGGTTGGGATGCAAGAAATTCCATTGTGGTGTTCTTCGTTACAGTGTTTGCCAAACAGTGACTGGCAATCTTCTTTCTCCCTTGACTTTTCGTGCTCCTTCTTCCTGATCTCAAACTTTCTCCCAGTCTCGCCAATGTAGATGCCTTCGCACAAGCTTGTACACTCCGCTCAAGCTTTCCTTGTCTTTTGTTTCCGTCTGGTCATTGCTGATACTCTTCACCATGGGTGGGTTATTTTGTATACCCACATTCACATCATGGCCATTGAACGCCTTTATCACTTTGTTTGTGTATCTTCCTATGTATGGTATCGATCCGGAGTACCTTCTCACAGTGCTATCATAGGTGCCCTTTCAAGTTTCCATTTTCCTAAAGACTCCCTCCACCACACGTCCATGGTAGCCATTGGCTTCTGCAATCTGCTTTACTATCTCGATTTCTTTCCTCTTCTCTTCATTGTTCTGGAGTACAGAAATAGCTCGATAGCAGTAATTTTAAAGAGCCGCTAACTTGTGCCTGGGGTGGTAGTAGGAGTCATTTGAGATGATGGTGTCTTTGTGCCTAGATTTCCTAGAGATTTTGTATTTCATCCTGTTGTTATTCAGTGTGAGTGTAAGGTCCAAATAGTTGATTGTCTCATTGCGTTTTTCCACTGTCAATTTGATGCTTCCATTCATTTCCAAAAGGAATAAGTCCACCTGTCTATTAGTGCCTGTCCACACAATTAGGATATCATCTACATATCTGGTCCAGTGTTTGATCGAGTTTCCGAACTTGCTACTCTTCAATATCTTGTTTTCCATATCATTTATGAATATCTCCGGTGACAGCTGTGATCCTATCGCAAGTCCTCTTTCCTGATGGCTATTGAACTTGTTATTGAAGCGGCATTAGTTCTGGCTTTGGCGCTCTTCGTTCCATCATTGTTTCCATGATATCTATTCTTTTTAAGCAGGGTGAGAAGTTCCTCCTTTGGTATGGTTTGTTCTCCAGTTGCGACGCAACTGATGATGGGATAACACTCGAAAGTACTCTTGTAAAAGTAACTAAGTAGTACACTTGAAAACTTTTTTAATATTAGTGCTCTACTTACACCTCTATCACTCAGTATGAGTTCCAATAATGTATTAAACAAGTTTTTCGCAAAGACATTGTCGGAAAAAGAATTGCGCGATAATGGGATAAAAGGATGTAATACTACAATTTGAGTGGGGTTGCCGGGCAAGCGACAAACAGTATTGCCAAACGATATGACCGACTGTCGTGACGTGACGATGACATCAAATGACGACATAACAAGAACCAGTAAAGAAGAACACAGGCACACGTAACAGAGAAACTCTACTCGGAATTTAAAATACAAGCCACAAAAATAAATTTTGGAATAAAAAAATGAAAAGGTGAAAAGGTGAAATCAACCGAAACCGAAGTTTAAAGAATAAATATAGAATTTTAAAGCGGAAGCAATACTGAAAAGTTTGTAAATTGTACAAACAATACCGACAAGAGTAAATGATCGAACGCGTTGCGGGCTACGTGGTTGCCCATCATCAGCGAAAGAACTGAAGCTAGTAAGAGTTATCCATGTAAAAATTGAGGAGAGGGTTCGAGAGCGTGTGGCGGACGTCGTTGAGGATTTTCTTGTCCGTGCCAGAAGAATCTTTAATCGCAATCATCGTTTCAACCTGCTCGAGACTATTTAGGATGTAGCCTTTCCCTTGCCGGTGAATCAACTGAGATGTAACATTGTCGAAATGATGATTGTTTCGATGACAATGAAGGGCCATGGCCGACAAATCTGAAAGTTTCTTCTTGGTAGTACCATCGTTCAAATTATTGAAATCGCTTTGGTGTTCTTTAAGCCGTTTATCGAAGGACCGTCCAGTCTGACCAACGTACTCAGCGTTGCAGACTCCACAAAAGAGCTTGTAGATGCCAGATTGGCACAGACCTGGGATGCGATCCTTTATTTTGGATAGAGAACCAACCGAGGATAAGGTATAAAAACCCACCTTTTAGTTGAAACGCTCCAACTCCTTAGCCAGTAAAGTAGAAGGACGCCCCAGAAATGGTAGACGAATCTAGGTCGGGTATGAGGAGGAACATTGAGATTAGATACCGAAAGAGCAGAACGAAGTGATTTCCGCCGCAGTAATAACTTGACGTCAACCTTTACGCTGTTGAGGTTAGCGATCCGCTGAATGACATGGATTTCTTTTTCCATTGCAGCAGAGTCCAGAGGTAGTTTCTGCATATGGCAAACGGCAGCGTGGATGACGGTCATCTTGTGGCGACGTGGATGTAAGGAGGATCCATGAATTGACACGCCGGTGAAAGTCGGTTTGCGGTAGATCTCGAATCTTGGGGTGAGGAGGGAGTCTTGCTCAACCAATTGAATAGTTAGGTCCAGATAATTGAGTGAAGGGTTACCTCTTTCCATAGTGAACTGGATTTGGGGGTGAATGTCGAGAAAGGAATCCAGATCCTGGTCAGAGTCGCTCCAAATGCAGAAAATGTCATCCACATACCGTTTCCAATAAGTAATGTTTTGTGAGAGTGGAAAATCCTGGTGATGGATAGAATGTTCGATATGGTCTATGTAGATGTCAGCGACGAGGGAAGATAAGAAGCCACCCATCGGCAGGCCATCTGGAAATTTATAAACCGAACCATTGAAGAAACAGATGTTGTCCTCTAGGCATAGTGTTATAAGATCGCGAAACTCCTTAACCACATCGTTGTCCAAGGACATTTTATACTACCAATCGCACATGAGGTCGGTGGTCTCAGCAATTGGGATTTTGTTGAACATTTTTCTGATGTCGAAGGAAATGAGGCGTGATTTTCTATTGAACATCCTACCCGCAAGGTCGTTTGCAAGGTTAGCAGAATTGTCTCGAAATTCGAAAAGAATTTGAACCAGAAGGAGATTTTGAAGTTAGGATTCGAGTAACAAGCAACGACCGGTCAAATGGGCATACCGAGTTTGTGAGTCTTCAATTGGCCGTATAAGCGAGGGACGGCGTAGCACATTTGGAACAAGGCCTCTCTGTCCTTGACGTAAAATTCCGAGTAGAGTTTCTCTGTTACGTGTGCCTGTGTTCTTCTTTACTGGTTCTTGCTTAATCATGACACGTATTATACTTGAAGAAACAATTCAAATGACGACATAACGTTGGAAAAGGCATTGAATATTCTCCTGATTATGACTTTTGACATGAATATGTCTTTAGGCTGGATGTCAGTCTTAAATCTGCGTCACGTAGAACGACGCTTCATGACGGCATCAATAACCTTGACCTACTTTAGAGACTTTGATAAATTTCAACCTTCGGCCAAGTTCGGCAGGCTTGGAGGCTGCGCCCCTGCATTCCGCTCAAAGTAGATATTGAGTTCAATATGAGTTTGTAGCAGTCATTGATTTGATCTCTTTTCCTTTTTTTCAAAATTATTTATTGTATTTGAATTAAGACGGTAAATTAGGTGGCTGCGTTATCACATACTCAGTTCAAGGGCAAAAGCGCAGCCTCAACCCTATTTTAAAACTTGGAAAAAATGAAAAAATTAACTGAAAAACCGAAAGTTTAGAGAACTTGGAAAATCCCAATAGGTTTCTCGGCAACACTGCACGTTGCTTGTGTAGTATCGCAACCAATGATGGAAAACCAGCTGCAAGCTGAAACCAAAAGGGCCAAAGCCTGAATCATATCCTCAGATTGTAAATTTAAGCCAAAAGCTGATATTTTTCTTCAGAATAGCCAAATAATGGCTGTATTTTTTATATTTTTCTGAAGTCGAGAGCCAAAGCCAAAGCTTTAGTTTTCAGGGTCACAAATTTGAGCCAAAAGCTCAGGCTGTATGATTTGGCTTTTATACTCTGACCGTAACTCAAATTTTCTGTGCATTTGCGGCGATATCCAGAATGCACTAAAAGATGATCGTAACGTTTTTGACCATTACAGGTTGTATGTAAAACCAACTCTACTGCCCTGAACATTGTTTTATACAGAAAAATGTGGCTCTCATAATTATCTTTTGAAAGAGTTCAGCTCTAGATTTTTTGCAAAACTTTGCTGACATTCTTACTTTCTCAAACAAATTTCACCAATCGGCAAACAGTATTTATTTTGCCGCTTGAGGGCAGAAGTCCTGCTCGAATTTGTGAATCCATTTGAATGTATTATTATCGAGTCGCAGTAGGGGAGCTGAATGTAAACACCTTCTTCATTAGTGTACACGTATTTGGGATGTTCGAAGTAAGCTTTCCTACTACAGAAAATTGCTTTTCAATTAAAACTATTTTTATACTTGATTTAAATTTTTGCTAAATGTGTTACAAACTGAAGGAAGTGGTTGATACTTGCACTACGTGGTCCGCGGCTGATTTGGCCTTGAGCAAGCTGTGAAACTAGAAGAGCTCTACGGTTAGAGAGAAAGGGCTTTTATGAGAGGATTCTTTTTCCCAATCTAGAGGATAGATGACTGGTATGATGAGTAAGACTATACTGAGGGCCAAAATTTCTCATCTATTTCTGAAAACTTCCTAAAACTTATCAAATAAAATTTTTGACTAGAAATATCGACGGTTGACTTACGTTGAGCAAATTTTGGAGCTAAAAAAAGTTTGAAAGTAGAGGAAAACTTATGTTTTTCAACATTTATTCCGGAAGACCGTGAGTGAGAAAATCGATGAATCCAAACCTCGCGGTGATAGTGCCATAGATTTGATGGCTAGATAAATTGATCTGATCATTTGTCACTACCACAAAAAATTCGCATCGTCCGGCGACTATTTGTCTCTGATTTGCTGAATTTCACTGAAGTGGAAGCGCCGCGCCTGCGCCTTCTATATTGAAGCTCTCTGGAGAACCTCTTCAATGTATCAATTTCTTGTTGTAAAAAAAAAATGTTTACATATCATTAAGAGCCCACCGAGTACACAATGGTCAAGGTCCGAAAGAGCACACGCGAGTCAGACGTAGGAATAATTGTGTATTATTTATTTTAAAATTTACGTTCACGCTCGCGGTGAACTGCACGCCGCACCCCAGGCGTGCCGCGTTCACGCGGTGCGCGGACAAATTTCATATCGCACGAGAAAAAAATGCGTGTAGCGCCGCGGTACGATCATTTAAGACAAGAAAAAAAAAAAGAAAATATTCATCGTACGCGATATTATTATATAAAACCTTCCACGGGTATCGCGTCGATGATAGCATTTTCTCATTTATATGATCCATTGAGGTTACCGAAAGATGGAAAGTGATCTTTATAAGAACGACAGAGGCGTGTTAATTCACACAAAGAGGGCCGAAAAAGATTTTTAAACATTTGTTTGATTACACTGTGAATGTGTGTTTCTCGGCGGACGAAGAAATTAAGTTATAAAACATAATTTGTTTCCGAACTGGGAGGTAGGAATGGATCGGTACCGCTTCTCAGTCTAATACATTTACCTGCAAGTTTTCAAAACCAGTTATATGTAGTGTGCCTTCTCTCTCTCTCTACATATATATGTGTGTACGAACACGAGTAACGGCTTCAAGTTAACACAGTATTCGGTATACCTACTGTATAGATAGATTCGGTTCGGCGCAAAGAGCTCATTGAACTCCCGTAGATCCGCACACTGTCGTAATGTAGTCACTACCTATATATTTAATTCGGGCAATGCTGAAATTTCACGACTTTGCTTACCCCCGATCAGAATTTGCTCCGGCACGTTATCCGAGAGACGTGTACAAGAGCGGGACACGTTCTTTACTACAAATTTTCCAGCCGTCTTGTACCGCGGATGCCATAAGGCGAGTATTATGCGAAGACGTTTATGAAACAAGCGAGTCTGTTGGAATCTGGTTGTAATTAGGCGTTGCGCTTCGGATATGTTGGGTATGAGAGGAGGGAACGATCACACTGCATTATTAAAAGATGGGGGTAGCGGGAGGAGGTCGCGGTCAGGATAGTATTGTGCGCAGCGCATTCTGATGGTGAAGCGGTAAGCCAATTAATAATGCCGGATGGAGTGGTGTCAAAAGGGCAACTATTAATTTACGATTAGGTATTAATAATACGAACAAGTGAGAAGGATTTGGCGGAGACCACCCAAACAAAAAATGACTAGAAGATGCTACCTGCGGAGATTATTTCATAATTTTTGTTCCTGCTTGTAGCCACCTATTGACTACGAAGTTTGTATTACCGTACATACAATTGTAAACCTATCGACTTGATAATTTACACGTCGACTTATGCGTTTTATTAGTGTAAAAATTCCAAAGATTTTCATCGTTCATACGCCACAAATGAGTACGGTTTACGTATCTTCTACACTCGAGGGTGATTATCTCTCTTTTTTTTTGTATCAATGTCGAAGAAAATTATCGCGCTTATTCCGTATAATACCATAATTCTAATAAATACAAAAATAGGTCCGTCCTTTCACTATTATATGATTTACTTATACCTATACGTTTCCATCGTGTCGGTTTACCTTGAATGACCAGTGTAGTAAATGTAGAACGTGTTTCAATTACAGAGACATTCTAGACTACATAGAGAGTCCAGTCGAGTTAAATGATTTTAGAACAACTTAACAAACAAAGAAAGTGAGCCGAAAATCGATGCGCTTGACGATGGACTAGTTGCCGTGTAGGAGAGAAGTTACGGAGGCCTTTATGTATTAAGAGATTGGAATATGTTGGGAGGGCAGCGCAACTAGGGAAATAACCAAAGGGCAGTCTCGGTGCAATTTTTCGTATGCTTTTTGCTAAATCTGTAATTTGGAGTTTTTTCTACTCGTGTGCTCAGGTAGGAGGAGAAGGTGTGGGAAAACTTGACCCTTCCTCATTGATCCGGTCTATTCTTCGTCTGATCCCTATTCAGAACCGAGAAGAACTTTCGATCGTTTTCGAAAGCTTCTCATCGAACGAAAGAGTGAAGAAGAGGAGAAAATAAAAATTATAGAGGCCTTTACAACGGCAGCGAAGCAATTTGCAAGTTTCATTCTTTGGCGAAAAGTAGCGAGTCTACAGTTATGTGCTTTCAGTTGACGATAATTCTCAAGTCGGGCGCTCTCGTCTACTCGAGAATATCCCCCCCCCCCTTTCCGAAGAGCTGTTAGGAAACACGTGCTGAACTAAGAGGTGTGGCAAACCTAAACAGCCTACACAAATTGTTTTCAACAACGTAACGTAACTGGACTTAGATTGATGACGTCTGAAGTTGATGACGTCACCAAAAATGGACGCGGAGCACCGTTGTATCCTTCCCTCCTCCTCCTCTTCAAAACAGATAGGATACTCCTCATTGATACGATTTTGAAATTATGCCGTTTCCAATGCTGTAGAACCCTGGAAAGTCTCTTGCCTTTTCTTCTTTCTCATTGTATTCATATCTCATCGGAGGACCTATTGACCCAGTTCATCCTTGGTTCAAAGTCAGGAAGGTCCACAGAATATTTTTGCGTGGGTTTCTCTTCAAATTGAAGAGTAATTGAGAGAGAGTATTGATTTTTTGAATGATCCTGTCAGCAATACCTTAGACCTAGTGGCGTATCAGAAAAATTTTCCGAGAGGGCGTTGAACTACAAAATGTTTCAAACAAGATGGATATTTGAAATAAGTCTATCAGGTTCGTCTCCTGCCTTTGTGTTGTGGACGGAAAATTTTGATCAAAACCATGAGATTCCTAGTTTTGGATGAAAATTTTGAACCACATTTACCATCAAATTCCTCGTAGGGGACAGAAAATTTGGATCCTAACCATGGAATTTGTATACTGTGAACGAAAAATTTCGGCCAAGACTATGGAATTCCTTTTCAAGGACTGGAAGTTCCGGCCACAACCAGCAAATTCCTACATTGTTAGAAGAAAAATTTGAATAAGACCATGAAATTCCTTGTTGTGGACAGAAAATGTTGACCACAAATTACCAAAGCGTGAAATGAGTTTTATTTTCTGATCATTTATACTAGAGTTTGTCAACTATACGAAGAGTGATTTTTTTGTTTGGTAGACCGCATACCAGAAGCGAAACTTCTCTTCAAAAAAGGTGAACGGCGTATGAGTCCAGTACCCTAGATGCAAAATAAGGAGAGGCTCATCCGGAATTTCCTCTGGCTACATCACGGCTACTAGAAGCGAATTTTCGTAGAATTCTTTTTTCTATTTGACTCGGGAAGTGTGTTAGAAATGAGGTAGTTGGTGGGAGGGGGTATTCGAACAATATGACTTGATGCCAAAAAAGAAATCCACAGGTGAGATTGGAAAGAAAATTTTTGGTTTGTACCAGCGCCGTCGCCAGAATTTTTTAAGGCTTGAAGCAAAATTTTTACATGAGGCCTTTTTTCAATGTAGACAATTTTAATATTTTTCTTTTCGCCGGCGCGAGGCCTGCAATAGCGGGAGGCTTGAAGCGGTGATACCTACTCGCCACCACCTGGCGACGGCGCTTCTCGAGCCTAGTCGACCTTTGAACTAATTTTATGAGATGAAGTCGAGCCTGAGACTTGTGACTGACATTCGGGACAGAGACTCAAGACTGGCACTCGACCTTGAAACTTGAGACTAAGACTCGAGTTTGAGGCTCGAGACTAGCATTCAAGCCTAAGACTCTAGCTCGAGACTCGAGATTGAGGCTGGAGTTCGAGACTTGAAACTGACATTTGAGCCTGAGACTCAAGACTGACACTCGAGACTCAGACTCGAGCTTGAGAATCGAGTTTGAGAATCGAGGCTGAGACCCGAAACTGACACTCGGGACAAAGACTCAAGACTGAGACTCGAGCTTGAGACTCGAGAGTGACTCTCACTCAGACCATGATGAGACCGCTAATAATGATAAGAAGCTTTCAGAACATAGGAGACTCTGGAAGTCGGTGAGATCTCATGGCGTTAATGTGAGTGGGCGTGGCATCGCTCACAACCCCTTCCGTCGCATGTACCAAACCATCCATATCGACTCACAGCCAACGTTCTATGTTCCCACAACTGATAACGTCATTTACGTAGGCTAGTGGAATGGCGGTCTATGTACTATTATGGTCTAAGGACACTCCAGACTGACAGTTTGAGAATCGAGGCTGAGACTCGAAATTGACATTTGGGACTGAGACTCGAGACCGACACTTGAGCTTGAGATCAAGACTGCGACTCGAGATTGAGACTCGAGCTCACTGTCGTCGACAGACTCTTTGAGACCTAAATCAAAATTTTAATTTGTTCCCTTTTTTCGATCGAGATAATTCTAATTTTTTTATCTCCTTGCCGGTGCGAGGCCTGCAGTAGCGCGAGGCCTGAAGCGGTAATACCTACTCGCCACCCCCTGGCGACGGCCCTGGTTTGTACCATTAAAGACTTCGTTTTCCAATAGCACGTTCTTTTCTCTCTAAGTTATACTTGATAGAACAAGAGGCAGACATTCATAAATGACATTAGGTGATGAATTCTGCAATTTTTCGACTCCTTCGCTGCCCTTGATGAGATATCGTAAGATCTGACTTGACTTCCCTTCCTTTCTCATTTCACGTAAGATTTTCTAAAATGCATAATTATATTTGTAAAGAAGAGATAAAGTGCACTTTCTTTTTATTTACGTAACGAGCCATAAAACTACGCTGCGGGTTATGGGCTCGATATGTAGGATACTTGCATTATAATGAAAAATATAGGCTTTGATTATTTGAAAATGAAGAAAACTTAGCATAGAATGGTGAAGTTCAAAGGAGAGGATAAAGGATTTGTATGAATGAAAAAAAGTGAGTGAGACGGAGATATTGAAGTGAGAAGGAGATGGAGTCTGAGTTGTTTTTGAGAGCTTGGGGGAGGGAAGAAGAAATATTTAATGAAGAGCGGAGGTTTAGGAGTGTGGGATATGAGAAGAAGTGGTTGACATCTGTGACAGGAAGAGGAGTGTGATCAGTGATAGTATCAAAGATGGTGGCTAGTTTAGATGCCTGGTCTACCACGTCATACTCAGGTAGGCCAGGGCCAGGTATCCAAGTTGAATTAGAGTCGAGAGCGTGAGAAGGATTCTTCGAGTAAGTGAGTTTGTAATATAGGGGTCAGTGAGAGAGTGTAGTGAAGAAAGTGAATCTGTGATAAGGAGGCCACAAGGAGGGAGTTCAGGAAGGTGAAAAGACAGGCAAATATTGCCATCATTTTGACAGTAAATGTAGAGGCTGTGTCACAGATGCGATAAGAGACAATAGACCCATGTATGGAATACGCATAAGCCGTTTTGACCTTAGTTTTTGAGCCGTCAGTAAGACAGAGAAGATATGATGTGGATATTCTTTAATCAGGTTTCTTACGTGGGTGGTGAAGGTGCTGTTAGATTTGGGGATTTTTATGAGATTGAAACGTATGCTCGGCTGGATGAGTGTCCAAGGTGGAGTTCACGTATAAATAGGTAAGGGGTTTCAACTGTGAACGGTTCTTTGAGGAAATGTTTGAATTGAAGTAGGTAAGGATATGTTTTTTTCTGGAGAGGTGGAGGGAAAATTATATTCTTGTAGGGAAAAAATTATGTGATATCTTCTGGATCCCCCCCCCTTGCGATTGTGTGGAATTCGGCTGGATCCCAATCGCTCCGAATGTCGCGCGTTTGAAAATTTATCGCCTTCCTTTTCTTATACTGTTTATTGAAATATTACAAATATATGAAACAGTTCTGCGTATTTTACCGAGTTGTATGTTCTTCATATTGAAATAACGTCATTTGAAGAAGATTTTTCGCGCGATTTTATTGGCTTCTTAATCCTCCGTTTAATCTCGTTCCAAACAAACCAAACTCAGGCGTAAACGCCGAATAAAAGAGGACTCACTAAGAAATACTGTACGGTACACTGAATGAAAAAACAACGCAACGTAGCCCGAGTAAGTCTTTACATCTTCATTACCAACTTCCAACAGAGAAATGGAGAATCGTTTTATTGTAATAGAATGACTTGCATAGCGCATTTCTGACATTTCCAAGATGCAGAACTGCCCTATCAGTCACAGTTCTTCGTCAAGTGTGAAGCGCCCTCCAAAATAACATGTATACTGTAACACGTAATGCATAATGTTCTTTGGTAATCAACCTTTTTTTTTTCTTTCTTTCTTTTTCTCTCTCTCTCAGTCTTTCTTTAACACGGGTTTAACAAAATGTAACATCACATTTGGTGGTCGATTAGAGAAGCTACCGCGGGGAAATTCGTCGAATGAATTAAGAATGACCGAGGGAATGCGTCGTCGCGGTCTCGTAATTATAAAGGTGTAAGAATTAAAAGCATTATTAGACGTATTCGGAAACCGACGAAGCTCGTAAAAAAACTAATGTTAGCCTAAGTAGGCTTGGTGGTAAATATAATTTATTTTTTGGCACTTGATTAATGTTGACTCGTATTACAGTATGAGATGTTTTATAAATATTTTGGTAATTAATTTTTAAATTATTTATCATAATAGACATAATATTTAAGTTCGAGTATTATTTGAAACAAAACAACAATATTGGTACAGAATTACCCGAGTTAGATGGCGTGAGAGGATTCATATTTTGTTCGGGTTTGGAGTTGGAGTCGACTGTGAATCCTAGTTCCTATTCTGTCGTCGGTTTTTTTGAATGTAGGCGAATATTGGAAGGCGATCTCATCTTAGGTATTTATGGTTCCTGATGAAGGACGCTAGTCGTCTAAAACGCGTCGTGTTTCGAATGAGAAATTGTGGAAGTTGGGCGAAATTTCCTTCCCATGGAAAGTACGAGTTTCTGATTGGTGTTCGTGGAGATGAGACTCCCAAGAAAGAAAAAAGAGTTTTGAGAGATATAGATCATAGGATGTATCTAAAAGGGCGAGAAAATCGAGTGGGGCTAGTCTTTCCCATGCGTACGTTCTACTGGAAAGTGGATGTTCAAACACTGCTGATGGGCGCTTGCATGTACCTTGAATGCTCACATGCTCAAATTCATCAATTTTTCACGAGCTCCTGATCAAACAGCGCTCTTCTTCCCTATCCTATCAATAAATTTTACAAAGACCTGATGACAACACAGTGGTATTTGACTACATGACCGTTCCTCTCCGAATGAATGATTGAACTTCTTAAAAAAGAAACTTGACTAGTATCTAGACTCTAGAGTCTTGTACTCTACCACCGAACACATTTTGCTCGCTTGCAATTTTTCCTTCCTGCGCTGAGCTTCAATTGGAGCGCTCCAAAAATAATTCAAGTCCTTCTTCTTCCATGGAATTCGCGCTTCGGAATTTTCTTCTCTCATATAGGTCTCAGAACTGAAGACGAACCTCACCATACACCTTATCTATGGATTATAAAAAGAAAAAAAACGGAGTAACTGGAAGAACCCTCTTCAACAGAAGTTCCCCTCGTTTCTTATTGAATCTCTCCTTCTCTATTGTAGACCTCTCAGCTAGATTTCTTTTCATGCATTTTCCTCTACAGACCGCAATTTTTCTCGATGCCAGGGGAAGAAGTAGGTGACTAAATGACCCCCATGTGAATGTTCTCCTTTTAGCTTGGAGTAAATTCTCCACTTTAGAAAGCAAATAGTCACAGGAACTGTAAGATTTACTTACTTTACATAGGCAGAACCTGAATGCTGTATATCATTTGAGCCTATAGTCAAATTCACCACGAGTACCGGTATTTGAATTCACTTTCTTTCAACAAGACGTAAAAGCTACTCGCAGTGTGTACAATGAAGTGATTTATGGCGCCTTCTACACATTCTAGATTTAAACCTGTATAATGTCGAATGACGAAGAGACGAATGTTTCAACATTTCAAGTCCGCGTCTGTATTCTCAATGAAACCATTAACCTATCACATATTTCCAGGTTAAGAAGAAAAGCTATCAGACCGAAAATAAGTAAGCTCTCGAATTCCCAGCATAATTTCAAAATGGTTTCACCATCGCCGCGCGTCTTCCATGTCATCAGCCGAAGCTAATTTCTGATTTTAAACAATGAAGAACACAAGATATACCTCTTCAAACGTATTTGAAAACATTTTTGTACCGACATTTATAAGCATTATTGTATTTTATCAGTTAAGATACCTCGAGGTAGCGCACGGGGAAAGGGGTGAGGTGAAAAACACACACGAGTATATTGAATGTGAACTGAACTTTTAACAATCTTAAGGATGAATTAGGCGATTTTTATAAGAATGTATGTTACCTATGTTCGATTCTTTGATACGTATGAAGATCGTGGGAGCTAACCAGCACCTCCTACTTTTTTTTTTCTCCCCTTTCGATTATTTCCACGTCCGACATTATAGATACAGAAGTCTTTTAACGAGACCGATGATCTAGCAGTATTAAATCCATTACGAGAATTCACGTCAATTAGATGTTTCTTTTTGGAATCGTCGAATATGTTGCACAGAATGAGTACGGGACTCGGCAACACATTATCCGTAATAATCCCATTCTCGATGATGCGAATCGATACTACTATTATACTGATTACTATTCAGCTTAGTATTATTTCATTTCTTTCAACGTATTCTTATTCTTCTTTTATTTATGTTTGCGTATACTCTTGGCAAAAGAATTGGAAAAAAGGTACCTTCGTACGCACAGTTACAGATAAAGAAATTGAGTGAGCTTATTAAGACGATTTTGCCGAGTTTCACGGATACCGCGCATACATTGTTGACACAATCTCAAGCACGTAGCTACGATATCTGAATCTGCTTCGCTTAATGCATCCGGAATTGTTGTTATAGTGGAAAGTTTACTCTGGTCGTGCGAGATCGCGACTATTTTGTAAAATATATTTATGTTTGAATGAAATCGTGCTGAAATGCGATAGAATTGACGCGAAAGAATAGCAAACAACTCTTCAATGGTTGGATTCGCTGTATTTAGTTTCATTCTTTACTTAATGTCAGTCCTCGGACGAAAACATCGTCCTTAATGGGGGGGAATTACATATCAGTCCTTCAAACTGAAGGGTACTATTTTCTTTTACAGGAAGTACGATTAATCGCTTTGTGACAAGTTTCTAACGCTGAAAATTGTTATAAAGGGTATGCTTAGTAGAGTTGAATGAAAATTTGCAATTTTTGGTAAGTTTTATCGGTTAGAGACTGAGTTTCTTGATCGAGGGCTTGACAACGCTTCCTTTGTCTCCAATGGTGAGCTAGAGTTGGCAAATCATAAAAAATTCCATTAGTTGGCGACTGTGGTCAGTATTAAAGCGAGAAAAAGAACCCATTTTATACTAATTGGCACATCTTTCTCAAATCCTCTCCGCTTTTCTTCCCCTCTCAAGTGAGCTTTGGTTATGACTGTATGTTCATTCATGGAATTCTCAGGCTGTGATGACGTCATCAGAAATCTTACCCCGATGATGTCACCAAGAATCTGATTTGCATGTTGGAGGATGATGGCAACATTCCATGCTCCAGCAGCGTAGTTAGAAGCTTGGAAATGAGTTTGTTTTGTAAGCACACTCTCACTTTAGATTCGGTTTTCTGCTAATTCGACTCCGTTCTGAATTTCACCTTTCACAAACAGCCGAAATTGGATCAGAACAAGAATTCTACTGGTTTGTTTTGTTTTACATTTTTACTTTGTAGTTCAAACCAAAACAGAATATTGAAAGACGAACACAGGATGCGACGTCTCGCTTCTACGTTCGCTTAGTCTTCAAACATTTTGTACTTGAACCGAAAATACTGAATAAAGACGACAAGGAAAGAAGGACAAACGACTCTGCACTGTACTCTGAAACTCACATCCCTGAATATGTGAGCTCCATTATTCGCTTATGTCGCATGTGCAGCGCCGCCTCGTCTTCCATGGTGGAGTGGGTACGGGTTGCTTATGCATTGGATTTTGTTTCTTCTAGTACTGGAATCGACCCTTTCGGGTATGACTTCAGTGTTGGAAGAATCTCCTCGGCAAACCCCCTCTTCTACTCGTCAACCGCCAAATTGCAGTGTCTCTCTGGCGCACAGAAAACACTAGAACACACAACTAGAACACCCCCACTATCTTATATAATACACTGGATTGCTGTTGGCTTCTCTTCATCTTCTTTTTTCTTTAGGGATGATCTCCCTTATCTTCCTGCATGTCTGGATGTGGATGGTATACAGGTGTCGAGTAGGCCATAGACTGGTTCTGCATTTGCCTATTCCATTCACGGTCCATCTTCTTCTTCATGACGGTGGCTGCAAGTGCAGACACCTAGTTCCATGCTTCTTCGGAACTCAGTATGGTGAATACCAGGTTACTCGGAACAAGCACTTTATCTACCCCAATCTCTTGAAGAGACCGACTAAGCTTGTCCCGCTTACGCCTCCACGCCTCGCATTCAGATAAGGTGTGCTGCGGTCCATCATCCCGCCCTTGGTCGCAGTGCGAACACGTTGCCTGCTCAACTTTTCATAGTTTCTCGCAAAGGTACTTGTTGAAGCAGCCATGGCCACTGAACATCTGCGTCAGGTGAAAGTTTAGCTGACCATGGTGTCGGTTCATCCACTCATCAAGGTTGCGTATTAGCACACAGGTTGTCCACTTGCCCAGCCCACTCTGGGCAATTATTACTTTCCATTTCTCAAGCAAAGAGCGCCTGGCCTCCTGCTTGACCCAAAGAGTCTCTTGGTTGGTCTTCGTTGTCTTCTTTGCTCTGAACACCACCGCACCGCTCATTCCTGAGCAAGAAGCTCGATCTTTACCTTCTTCCTTTTTCGGTAAGGTATTTTCATTGAGTCGGCCCATACTGAGGCACCATATAGGAGGATCGACATAGCAGTGCTCATCATGATCCTTCTTTTGGCTTCTCTCGGCCTAAATATGTGAGCCAAACAGAATAATACGAATGACATCGCGTTCACCTCTGATGATTCTTTATCCTTCGCGTCAAGTAATGTGTACTGCAAGGACACGATTTTTGATTAGAACTTTTTTTTATGGGAGCTCAAGATGGCTTCTAAGTTACTCTTGAATAACGAACATGTGGCGAAACTTTCATGTCTCTGGGTATGAAAGGACGGATTGGAGTTCTCTTGGAAAAACCGTCACGATTTTGCGACAGGATTTCCTGTCACCATTTGGATACCATGACGTCATCGAAGAGTTTGACATAATTCAGAAATTTGGAAAAATTATACCCGAAGCTACATAGACAAAAGAACTGCAGCACCAGCAAGTCAGCAGAGAGACATGAGGTTCTTGAACTCGGCAATGAAGTCTGGTTGGAGGTTCTTGTTGACATGTTTCAGGTCTTTGCTCTGACATCCTACCATAATTCCGGAATTTGCGTCCGTCTGTGCTTCCTTACTTCCCTACCAGGTCTTCCAGATCTACGGATTTTCGATCCTTGAAAAAAAAATACGGATTTTTCTACGGAATTTGCGTAAAATACGGCAGGCGCGGATCCACGGGAGGGGAAATAGGGTAAATTCCCCCCCCCCCCTAAAAATCAAGAAAAAACAATATTCAACGACAACAAGCAATAGATACCTCTAATGAAATACCTATGACGCGACTATAAAAGAACCTTGGAAAAAAATTTCCCCCCTAAAATGATGGTCTCGATCCGCGCCTGATACGGATCGCTTGGGCTCAAGAGAAAAGTACCTCAGTCAATCTTATGAGAGATACTTTTCTCTTGGTCGTTATAAGCTGATACCGCACATTGAATCGATCAAGGGAAGAGTACTTTGGTCACGAGTATGAGAGATACGTTTCTCTTGATCGCTATTTTTGAATCAATAAAAATCCGTTTTCAGGTCTTGGAAAAAATAGCGAATACGGATGTTCGGAATCATCATCTGGCAGCAGTGCTCCCTGCAACAGTGACCTTTGGCATTTAGAAGAATTTCTGCTCCGATCCCCCCCCCCGCCCACCTCCCGTACCAATTCCGAAATTTGCATTCGTCCGTACGTCCGTTCACCTCTATGCTAGCCTTGAAGTTTCTTAAGATGGAGGGCAGCCTTTCATGTACTACCTTTATACTAAGCTTGTACAATATTGAAAGGGCCATCTCGAACAACTCTCCTAAAAAGCAATCACAGGAAATGCCTCTTATTCTTGTTGGAGACTTCAACATTAATTTCAAGAGTGAAGCTAGAACCTCCATCCTTGTATAATAAGCTAATGCCCAACATGCAAAATACTGGACTTGAACTAGGCTACTTGTATCTTTTATTCTGTAAATGTTGAACCATAAGGTCAATAAAACGTACAACGGGGATTTTGGTTTACATGCTGGAGACGTCGAACGATATAAGTTTAGAACCTGTTAGGAAATTGATATTTTTCAGTTCGGTGGCGAGATCCAAGGAATTTTTGAACACGTTTGTTGAATGGAAATCAGCTGCTGGGCGAAACTAATAGCCAGTTTAAACTGCCCTTGGGAAGTCAGTCTTTCCGTGATCGACATATTGAAACTAATATCTGATCGGTAGAATCGATTCAGATCAAAATATAAATATGATGTATCGATATTGATGAAATTAGAGATTCGTTCGGGCTAGCAGTGAGCTCGTCAGTCTAGTGAAACACCCGGCCAATTAGGATTGAACCAGGCTAAGAAATAAAGTAGAGGAGGGAGGCGAACGAGCTTAGAGCAGGTGAGCCCGACAGCTACATACCTTCCAAGATGGAGCAAGCATATGAAGCGATTTTGCAGAAGACAATTTTGCAGAAGACATGGCAACTTGTTCCGTAGACTTTATTTTGCTTCAAAATCACTAGAGCACTGATCAAGGATCTTCTAAAAGAGTTAAAATAGGCTAGCTCTCTTTTAATTTTCACTCTTGAAAGAACAGATAGCTAGAGTAAAGACTGTGGTAAGCCAAAGTGGCGATTGACCCTTCCTAAAGTCGATTTTCGATGATCTGCTTGACCGAAGTGAAGATAAGCATATGGTTTCATTTCTGAAAATCTTGAGGACCAAAGTGCAGCTCGGCCTTTTTGTAAGTTCTAGTATATTGACTGTCAAAGTTCACAGTTATATGCTGAGGGATTTGTTTGGTACAACAAAGATAATCTGTCAGTTCGTTCCATGTTTTCTTCTTCCCAGCACGAAATAAGCTCTACTTTCGTTCTTCGATCAGGTTGTTCTTGGCATTATATGAACGAAAACTTCGGCCGCAAAGAAAACTGACGCAACTTATTTGGCTATAAACTTGCGGCTTATCCTTTTTTGTTCAATGTGGAAAAATTTTGTCAGTACAGTGTTTTACATTGAAGTGCTCCAATTTTCGCATCATTGAAAAGCACTCATCTTACTTTCATCCTATCAGGACTAGTTTTACATCGATGTGAGTATGTACTCCATAAGTAGACGCTTTATCTCAAATACCTTTCAGAATTATCCTCTATGTTGATTTGGTCATCGGCGATCATTTAATTTTTCTAGAAATCTCGCGCCTTGTCATTTTTATTAATATCGAACCAGCGACAGTCGCATATCACCCGCAAAAACCTCTCATACTAGGATAATTTGCCATTAATTAGCGTAACGTATAGTGCGGATTATCTGACTAGCTCAACTTGTTTTCAAGCACTCGATGGAAAGAGGTAGAGAGGAAGAAAGAGTTCTCTTCCAGACTCGACTTTGCCGCTGTTATAATTTCGAAACTATTTTATCGTCGTGTATGTACGTAATAGATAGGCATTGTACGAAATGTCTTATGCGCTCGCGATAGACAGTCATCAAGAGCGCCGATAGTATCAGGCAGCTTTACGCGGTAGTTGTGATGAACCGGGTCACCTGCTGCGGTGACATCGAAACTACCAATGGTAATGATAGTTGCAGCAGTCATCATCCCCTTCTCTTAGTCATTTGTCGGTGTGTGCGTGTGATATTCTTCGTACACAATCGTCGCCAATTCTTTAACAATACTGCGCGCGGTGACCGGAGCGGCTACTCGAAGCCACCTTGTCATCACCTTCTCGATACTCCCTATCATCGGGCTCATGCCTTTAATATTTATGACTTAGCTACCTCTGTGCGCTTTCGTCCGTTGTTACCCTGCCACCCAAGATTTTTAACTGCTTCATTAGCATAAGTTTAAGATTTACTGCAGATATAGACGAAGGAGAAAAAAAATATAAATACTTGGATTCCGTCGTCTTTATCACACGGAATTCTTAAGCTTTTATATGAAGGGTGTTTGTGTGTATTATTATCGTAATCGTATATGTGCGCTATACTTTAATAAATGTTGTTCGAAGTTAGAACTAAAACTTATCGGTTTTTTTTTCCAGCGATATCAATCTGGTTTTCGTTATTTTTGTTTATAGACGTAAGAAAACCAGATTTTAACTGTGTACCCAACAGTATAGTTTTTTTATCACAATATTTCCTACTATCTGTGGTGTTGCGTATTCAAAAAATTTCACATTAGCTCGTCATCATCGGAGGATGCGGATAGAGAACAGAATTGAATGCGCGCTGATCTTCTGTAAAGAAAAGTATCGACTTTATGCGTATATACGTGGAAGGGAAAACAGGAAACAACGATCGCGTGGCTTGGAATGTTTGGAATTATTGTAACGATTTCCCGAGTAAGATTTTTTCTCCTCTCTTATACAGGCGCCATCATATCGTGATTATTTCATTAATAAAGGGTTGAACGGAATGTGTACCGCGCGACTTTCTTCTTCCTCATGTCTTGGAGTAAATTGAAATATCGATGAAGTTAATTATTTTTTATTAGGGGTTTAATTTTATTCTAGAATTTGAAAAATTTTGTATCAACAGGACAAGTACATCGTACGGAGATATGTTTCGTAGAATATGATGGTACGATGTTGAGAAAGTCATTGATTCGAGAATTCTTGAATGAAGATTCTGACGTTCCATACATCCAACTTGTGTGGAGAAAGGCTTGTTGAAAGTTGACCTTAGTTCATACCGAATGCTTGATACTAATTCTAGTCCGTTGGTTTGCTCTCCATGGTATGCTGTACCCCTAGTTATGAATGAACTCAACAGAGCCTTATCTTGCCCTTGCGATTCTTCTTCGATTGTGAACCAAAAATGATGTTTATAAAATTACTTTTCCTTTTGTAATCTCTCCTTATCACAGGAGTATGATTCATAAAATGAAACTCTGCTTGTATGCCTTCGATCCTCCTCAAAATGTTTTGGTGTAGGTCAATAGAGCGTGCTCAAGGTGTGCTTGATTGAGATTTAGGTCTCGTTTTTAGTGCTCTAGAATTACAAGATTTGCGCGATTGTATTTTTCATAAAAATTACCACAGAAAATACCTCTGGGAAACAGTAGAGTTAAATGTAGCTGTCCATTTTATTCAATACGCGAAAATCATTCCAAAATTCTGTTCGTCGAGCACAAATCGATTTTAAATTGGACGGAAGGCGAAAGAGTTACAACATGATTTGGGACGATGAAAAATTTATAGGCTATTAATTTTATCACCAGATGCACCACATTGTACGATTTATCGGACGAACGAAACGACTTATTTAATATTCAATGCGAATACGCGACGCGTGCTCAATTTCCAATCATGGAAGAAGAATTGATCTTCGATTGATTCGAGCACTAAAAGACGTGTTGGGTTTCGATTTTTATACGTTGGTAAATAATTAATAGGATGATCATCGCTTTCGTTATCGACAAAGCGATCGAGCGCTGTAATGAAAAGCACGCGACTCAATTCGTACGAGGTCCTTCTTGTTTTCTCTCTTATTTTTGAAAAAGTAGCCATCATCATTATCGTCGTCATCGTCGAAACTTGTATGTATTGTATATGGCTACAGCATATAAAACGATCATCCGGAGATATTATCAACAATAGCTGGAGGGCAAATTAGTGAAGCGCCAACTTTTTTTCGAATGAAGAACCAGAGAAAATTTATTTAGCAATTTTTCGATCCCTGATCATGAAACAAAATTGTGATAACAAATGGGTGTTTATCGTAACAATGTACAGCTACAGACAATTGTTTGCAGTATCTCTTTCATCATCTTACTCAACAATTCTTTGCCGATGAAGACCTCAGATTTGCAAAGTGCCAAGAAGCTCCTGCTGGAAAATTTTGTTGGAATTTCTTCAGGGGCTTCTCGGCAATTAGAACAGTTCACATACTTCATATTCATTTTTTAGCGGGGAACCGCTATCCATTTTGTTAAGGGGATTACATCCTCAGAAAACGTCCGCGTTCGGGAGTTTCTGTGAACTGCGTGACGTCACGTCATGTGACCTGAAGTGTGACGCGTTATGACGTCATCAATGACCTTGACCTACTTTAGGGACTTGAAAATTTTCAATTTCCAGCCAGGATGCTTCATGACGTCATCAATGACCTTGACCTTGACCTACTTTAGGAACTTGGAAAATTTCAATTTCCACCGGGAGTTTCTGTGAACCAAGTGACGTGACGTGTGATGCTTCATGACGTCATCAATGACCTTGACCTACTTCAGGGACATGGAAAATTTCAATTTCCACCGGGAGTTTCTGTGAACCAAGTGACGTGACGTGCGACGCTTCATGACGTCATGTCATCAATGACCTTGACCTTGACCTACTTCAGGGACTTGGGAAAATTTCAATTTCCAGTCTTCCTTATGTCAGGTCTAGCATGCAGTATACTGAGAAGAGCCCAGCCAACTCATTTTCTGAGGGGGCATTTTCGCGCCAACGTCATCGCGAGCGCGGGAGGGTGCCATTGCAAACCTTCAATGACCTGTAATTTTTTTTTTTAAACTTCAAAATCAAACTCTTCTTAAATTTCTCGGGTTTATCTTTGATCCCAATACGTCACTGAGAGTCAAAGGTCTCAATTTTATGACCATTCTTAAATATCTAACGCACCTCAACACTTTTCCAACCGCACAAAAATCGGCTCTCCAATATACAGTCAATCTAATACATCTTACCTGAAATTATTGGCCACAATTTAATCATCGTCAGCCCTGAGTTTGCCTCTCTGTGGTCTACGTTCTAGGCCGAAGCGATACAACTTCCTCTCAAATACCGCTTCCATTCCTTCACTGCTGATTTTCTCGCATCAACAGCCCACCCAATTCACTCGTTTTCCAATCTACGCACCCGCACTCTGCCGACATAATTCTTTCTATCTTGCTCTGGAACGTCGGGTGTCTAAACCTCCCAAATTGAACCTTTATCGTATCATTTACCCCTCTGTGCTGACTCGTCTCTCCGACCTGGCAAATATTCGCAAAACTCACTACTACAACTCATCAGAAATATTATCTCTGTACGGCTCTGTTTCACCGACGGATCTAAATCTGGACCATATTCAATTCAAAATGTTCTAACCAGTGAGAAACTCTGCCTCCATTTTCACTGAATGTCATACATTTTCGCTTAATTTCGCTCTCTTCTTCCCTCAATTCAAATTCCGATTGTCAACTGATTCTCATTCATTTGTCTTAGATGTGCAGGCTCTTCACTCAATCCCTTGATTCAACGCATTCATTTATTTCTGCGAACGCTATCATCTAGCTCAGGCTGTTTCCTTCCTCTAAATTCTGTTCGGAACATGACGTGATTGATCCTGCAGCCAAAGATTTACCTCATTCTTGTCGCTTGTACTTACTTTTGCTTACTACCTCGAAAACTGTTGCCGATCTTTGATACTCGGCTCCTGACCTAACTTCTGGGAAATTCAGTATTCAAACAAACTTTGAGCAATCAAAAACAAGACGGTTTCCTGGAATTCCTCTAAAAGACTTACATGAAGAAGCCATTCGTACTCACTTCAGAAATGGTCACCCCTGTCTCAAAATTTTCTATCGTTTTCTTGATCTATTCTCGCTTCTCTCCTGCTAATACATGATAATATATCTGTTCAACACCTCTTTTCGTGTCTCGCTCTCAAAAATATCTGCTTCTCATTCTATTTCTTAAGGGGTCCATCTGCCCAATTCCCCTAACTATTTGCGATCCACTTACTTTTACCCTCTACTGTAGCCTCCAATCCTTTCTTATTTTCCATTTCAATTTTCACATACTCTCCATACCCTAACCTGAGTTGATGACCCTTGAAGTAGTTGAAAAATTCGTGAAAAAAGAAAAAAAAATAGCGGCCATTGCTGTCTCTGGAATGGCACCGCTGCTGTCTACCTTCAATAAAGATTTGAACCAAAAATCGTCGCCTGATGATATCACATTCTCTGCTCGCAGTCTCTCTTTGTGTATGCATCTCTGAATAAGGTCGAGGTCACTGATAAAGTATAGTATACCCGAGGAAAATTTTTCAGCCCAAAATATTGTATGTAGACCAAGTATAGCCTAGTATACTCTGGGTTAGGCCCAGTGCAATGAAGACTACATGGATACAAGTCCCGAGGAGCAAATGTTGAAATTTTTTCAAGTCCTTAATGTAGGTCAAGGTCACTCATGAGTCATTTCATAACGTTAGGCTAGTACACACTGCATGTTAAGCTTAATATACTAAAGGCTGAAAATGCAGGTCCCAAATTAGCAAGAACGAAAATTTTCAAATTCCAAAAGTAGGTCAAGGTCATTCATGAATAATACTGTAAGTAAACTTGATTTCAAATATACTCACAACATTGGTTGTATGGCAAGCTGAGAAACTTACTCGAAAAAATGTCGTTGATGACATCACAAAGATTGGGCACGGACTTTTTCCGATAATCCTCTTTCCCTCTCCCAAACCCAAGTTTTTGATGGTCGGATTTAAGTTTATCCAGGCACCTCGATGAGAGGCAAACTAAAGAGAGTAAAACAGGGAGTAAAATTGCTAAAGCCTTGGTAGTCACAGTTCTGTGGCTATTGCAATTTTATTCGTCGTTTTACTCTCTTCAGTATGCCTCTCTTCGACGTGTGTGGTCATGAATTAGCAAATCGTATTAATTCTATTTTTATCCAAGCATCTGTTGTTCATCAAAGACAGGATCAGTAAAGTTTTGCTTTCTTCCCTCACATTCGAGACGTCAAATTCCTCTTCATAAAAGAGGAAACATTTTGCAGTCATCTATGAAAATGTAGCGGAAAAAAATGTCATATGTTAAAATTTATGATGAATTTCAGAAGCCCGAAAATACGTAGCGCCTCGAGCCTTTCATTCTCTTCTTCTTCTCCTCTCTAAGTTAGGATTTATGTTTATAATCACACGATGAGAATGGGGCCGTTAATAGACTTTCACGGATTTTCAAAATCAAAGCAAGTAGCCACCTTTGACTCGCCGAAAATTGGATCAGTCGAACCTTAAATAACGTTATACATAGGAATAATATTTGGTAAATAATATGAGTAGGTGGGCGCCGAGTTCGGAAAGAAGAATCTTTAGTGACATTATAATCTTTGGAACTATTTGATGAATTTTGATATGTTTATCTGATTCGCTCGACCGCTCCATCTTCATCATATCTCGAATGAGTGTTGACAGCTATCTTCTAGATCGTGTATGAATTTCATCCTTTATCTTCACGCGGTCGAGTATGTGTGGAGCAAAAGACATATTGCGGCAAAACATTGTCGGCATTTCTGTCCTTTTCGCACCACCATAACACTTCAATAAGACTCGATAATTAAATCATTGTTGACCTCGAACGACCGTACCTCAGAATCGTGTATGACTCATCCCTTTGTAAGTAAACTGTCACCAGCAGGTAGTTCTTGTGGTTGAACGCTCTTCATCTTGTCGCATTCTTCTCATCAATAAAAATATGGAAATCTCTTTACGAGCACGATTCGTCGCCGCTTTCGAGAGAAAGAAGTTTCAATTCATATAATACACCCCCAATTTTAACGCACGTTCCCGGAAATTATATTTACGTAGCCTTATATAAAAGTAAAAGCATCTTCTATATAACAGACCCGAAATTTCATTCATTACGGACGATATCATAGTATGAGTCCGCGTACTTCGCCCGCTTTAGGAGACAAAGAAAGAAACAGTATAAAAACTTTACGGGTGTATTTTAATTTGAAGAAAGGAACCGACTATTTAATTGAGACCTATATATCTATTTATTCAGTACCCGTTTTTCTCGGTTTCATGGTCGCTTCGCTCCTAACGTGATAATTTTTAGTACCACTGATGCTCCCGAATTATTCGGTCTCATTCACAAAGAAGTGTCGATCCACGAGACCGAACATATACAGTAATGAAAGTTTCCACACTCGAACATTGACTATTTGTCACACAAACGTAATAGCCGGCTTGGACCCACCACGATTGTTAAATTAGGCGCTGCGCTCTTGACTCAGAAAAGGTTTTCGAGCTACCTTTTCACTCTCCTTCTCGATGCGTACCTGAAACTGAGCACTACCGGAGCTGAACTCTTCTCCGTTCCCTCTAAAGGTTGTATACATAGCATCCGCGTGACAATTCAATCATTGTATTGTGGAACCTTCCGAATTTTCATTATGTATACTTACCTCACACGATACCATGCCCAAACGTGTAAATGTTGCGATTAAAGAAAAAAAAAAAAAGTCCCACGCTTCCTTACCATTGATAATCGCGCCTCGACGTCTTGCGGAGGCCTCATACTGTACTTTCATTCTCTGTTTCTTTCTCGCTCATCGGTTCAGAACGAAGGTAAGATGATGTAAAATGAGTGTCATCCTGTTGTAGGTGGTTGACAACCTCTTGGCCCAGGTAATACTGTATTCGCAATTAGATTTACTGACCGTGACAAAAAAAAATTAGGATTCTTTGAATTAGTGTACGGGAAAAGTATTTTTGGTATGCGTTTCAAGATATGAGACATTTCATTTTATTTATTGGCGTAATTTAGCCCCTACTGAATTAGAAAAATACGGATGCTGACTGTACCGAGAACTGGAATTCCGGAGAAGGAAATGATGATAAACCACCAAAAATTTGATGACGTGAGAAAATGAATGAACGATTGAGGAAGTGGTCGTGGTGAGGGACCTCCAAGACCAACTGTCTTCTCGGTGTTGTTTTTCTATATTTTCGTGTAAAATGCGAACTGGAGTTATCAGTGGAAGTTTCGGCCCACCTGCGAGTAGCAAGACCACCAGAAGCTTTAAGCCATGGGAGGAGGATACCCCAACAAGTGAATATTTGCAACTTGGGAGTTACTCGTTACAGTATCCGTCTTTCAATCTATCTTCAACCCTAATTTGGACAATATTGAATAATTTCGGTTCAAGCTCTTTTATGCTTCCAGAGAGGAATTTGAAAAGTTTTGAGCAATTTAACCACTCTAAGGGTCATTTGCTCGGTATAGATACTATGAAAGAGTTGGAAAGTAGGAAAGAATTGTGGACAACAACAGACGAGGGCAGACAGTTGGGGGAGTTGGTGACCGAATCGGAATCGCTTCAGAGGGCAGATGGAAGAAACAACGTGAGAGAGACAAATATCTTCAAGAGCGAGATATAAAGAAGAGGTTTCGAACAGACATAATATTATTTTGACAGTATTGGTAAGAGGGGGGGGGGGAGAGAATAAACTTGGAAAATGATGGGAATGGGTGAAACATGTGTGACCGATTTTGAGATGGGTGAGCATGACTTCTTTATGGGTAGTTCGATTAGAGATTGAAGAAAGCCCAGAGGAGCGTGGTTTGTTTTTGATCATTTAAATAATGAATTTTGCGAAAGTCATCCCGGGGATCGGACTTTTAGCGCAGGACTGAGAAAAGTGAGACGAGAAGAACGAGATTTAACCGGGTCTTCCGAACTGTCATGGTCAAACTTTCAAGAATTTTTTGCAAACCCTATGAAGGCTTCGTGGGTCTTTTCCGGTCGGGCCAGTACAAGGCTGCTGTTGGTGGAATCATTAGCGGTTTTGTGGCAAATGCCACTGCAAACGCCTTCTCTCCGATTCAGGCTATTTGCTGAATTATTTGCCACGAAGTCTCCAGTCTCAGTCTCACGTTTCAGGCTCGAGTTTCAGTCTCGAGTATCAAGTGTCAGTTGCAAGTCTCGAGCACAAATCTCAAGCTCAAGTCCCAACTTCGAGTCTTAATCTTGAGTCTAAGTCTCCAGTCTCAGTCTGAAGCCTTAGTCTCGAGTATCAGTCTCGATTCTCAAGCTCCAGGTTCAGTCTTGAGTCTCAAGTGTTAGTCTCGAGTATCAAGTTTGAGTCTCAGTCACGAGTCTTAAGCTAGAGTCTCAATCTGAAGCCTCAGTCTCGAGTGTCAGTTTCAAGTCTCAAGCTCCAGTCTCTGTCTCGGGTCTCCATCTCGAGGGTCAGTCTCAAGTCTCAGTCTCAAGTGTCCGTTGCGAGTCTCAAGCTCGAGTCTCAATCTTGAGTCTAAGTCGCCAGTCTCGAGTCTCAGGAGTCAGTCTCGAGTCTCAGGAGTCAGTCTCGAGTATCAAGTTTTTGTCTCAGTCTCAATCTCGAGTCAGTATCTTGAGTCCATGTAACGTTAATGTTAAATTTTCTGATGGACGAATTTTACATTAGCGTTACATTATTAGTTACAATAACGTTCAAATGCATTAGATCTCTACTTTTTGCGCTCTCACCGCAAATGACGCGGCAAACGCCTTTTTCTTGATCTGTGCTGTTTGCGGGACCATTTGCAATTTCAAACGGCTTCTAAAATCCGGAATATTTGCGAGACCATTTGCAGTCAAGCGGCAAATGACCCTGCAAACGCCTTTTTTCTGTTTTAGGCTATTTTCGGGACCATTTTGGTCTTTCGTGGAAGTGAGTCCAGAAATTTCTTCTCTTATTGGTTGACTTTGACCAAGAACTTGGTATGCCAGACTCAGCCCCGGAAACTCCATAGGACATAATGGCACGCCTCTTTTTCAATTTGGATTATCTGCCAGTGTCGCGCTGGCTCACATTTCTTAGGCTGGGTAACCAGCTTATCGGGCTCTCCGTGGTCCTTCTCCAGCCGGAGATTCCCGGCCGCCCAGTCGAGCCAGCACCACACTGTACGATAGTACCTGCAGCTCATCTCGATAATGAACATGAAGTCCGAATTTCTCAATCGGTGACTGGTTATGACATCTTGGATCGAGTGTGCGTATCTAGTTTCGGGTTCAGATTGAGATCCGTCGGTAAAGCAGAGCCGGTGTATCGAGAATTCTGTACAGATGATAGAATCGAATATCTGGAGGAGGAGTTAGCTGTAAATGGATGGTGGAGGGTTCATTTAAGATTAAAAGCTGAGTAAACTGGTGTGTGGATTAGATGCCTTCATATTCGTACTTGGATTACTATTTCCATGCGAATACACAGTATAAACCGGGAATAATCTTCAATCGATTCTCTCCGATTCGCCTTCTCTCTCGACAAATAGTACAACCTCTAGACGTTCAGATTCAGTGTTTCCGCCTCATATTGGACCCGACAAAAATTCACCTTGAAATAATCCGACGAATAGCTGCGCTCGTTGATTTTATGAAAAAAAATATAGTTACGTAAAGGAGAACAGCTCTATTCGTAAGTTGTATACGTGAAAATCTTCAATACCGAATAACTCCGAATGACCGTCAAAAAAGACGAAAAAAAAAGAGAATGGAACGTACTCGTTCTTGTAGGCATAGTCATAAACCAGCATCCTATTGTGCTCTTAAGCGTCCGTCCACGAATAAAATTCATCCGTATCGGTTGATTACGACCATTAACTCCTAGAAAGTCGATGATGCATTTCGTTTGCTCAATGAAATTAGTTGGTAGGCTACATTACTCGTATTCGAGTAGAAATTGATACCGTGCCCATGCATTATGCGAACGAGAGCCGTTTAACTATAATTTCAAACGTGTCTTCTCCAATCAAATATTGAGTGGCGAGCTATTGGTTCGTGAATGGCGGATTTAATTCTCGCACGTCAAATTGTCGAGTATTAAATGATTTCGTCCGAGCTGTAGGATTCGCGTTTCTATGCATGCGCAAAAAGAAGACTAGACTGCTCATGCGTGCGTGCAATTCGCCTGTGGTCCGCGTTAAACTTAAAAGCTATGCACGACGACGCTTAGTAGTAGCATATTTCACGCTTGTCCAAATAAGTAAAAATACCTCCTTCAAAACTTTCCTTCTCTTCTTCGAATATAGAAGATTTTCTCTTCCATTACGTACAGTCCAGTAACCTCAAGAATCTCGCCGGGTATACGTTTCTGTACCTAAAGATCCAGCGCTCACTTTGATGAAGTTGAAAACGTCTACGGAAAATTATTATTATTTAGATATTGACGTAAATAATATTTTCCTTTCACCTAATCAGTCATTATTACTATGAAATAAAAGTACAATGATCTACTAGTAATTAATTCTTACATCCTGATGAATGGGTATTCACGAAGGATTCTAGAAGTATTTCTTCTTTTTGAAAGCGATGTCGTTTGCCGTCACGTTCGTTCTGTTTTCTATGGTACGGGGCTCTTTCACCTGAATCTCTTCATAGTGGTATTAAATGAGTTTACAAAGATAAAACTGATGATGGGGTAATACCCGAAGGTACTCTTGTAAGCTAATCGCTAAATAGAATTGTACACTTCTGATCTTTCATTTTTCAGAGGTCTTTTTGCGCCTCATACACTGTTCCGATGGTATTGGTATTAGCTTTCCATTAATCTTATGGTAGGGATTACGGTAAGAAGCAAGTGTACAAGTATGTCTTATAAAGAGAGAGCTCTGTGAGCCAATAAGACGTTTTCAATATTTCAGTACCTGGGGAGTTCACTGGAACATGCAAGGTCAGGTGTCTTGAGCTAGCCACGAGGACGCCCCTTTCGTCAGGTGTACTAGAAAGTTTTTTACGACATGTTTCACAATGAATTGTGTTTTAGTGGGGAACCCGCTATCGCTACCCATTTTGTTAGGGGGATTACATCCTCAGAAAACATTCGCGTCCGGGAGTTTCTGTGAACTGCGTGACGTGACGGGCGGCGCTTTATGACGTCATCAATGACCTTGACCTACTTTAGGGACTTGGAAAAATTTCAACTTCCAGCCAGGATGCTTTATGACGTCATCAATGACCTTGACCTACTTTAGGGACTTGAAAAATGTCAAATTTCAGTCAGGATGCTCTATGACGTCATCATTGACCTTGACTTACTTGAGGGACTTGAAAAAATTTCAACTTCCAGTCAGGATGATTTATGACGTCATCAATGACCTTGACCTACTTTACTGACTTGAAAAAAGATTTCAACTTCCAGCCAGGATGCTTTATGACGTCATCATTGACCTTGACCTACTTGAGGGACTTGAAAAAATTTCAATTTCCGGCCTTTATTATATCAGGACTAGCATGCAGTACACTGAGAAGAGCCCAGCCAACTCATTTTCTGAGGAGGCGTTTTCGCGCCAACGTGATCGCGAGTGTAGGAGGTTGCGGGTTTCCCGCTACCATTGCAAACCTGCAAGGCCTCTAATTTTTTATTTTGTTGGTTGATTCGGTTGTTTAACCGAAAGTGGCTCACATTGGAGTTTTAACTGGCAATATTCTGTAGTAAAAACGGACTTTCAATAGTAAGATTAACGTATTGAAAAAGGTTTCTTGAGAGTGCAGCGTTGGTGAAGATCGACTGGAAATCAAATCTGGGATGAATGAAAATCTTCAGAAATTTTCTTCTCTTATTGGTTGAGTTTGACCGTCGGGAACACAGTAAAGGGTTTAAATACGCTGTCCGCTAGATTTTAATTGATGATGAAATCATTTCTTGGATGCTGTTATGCCAATTGCACTGCAATTTTTCAAGATTAAATTCCAAATCTATTCGAGCAATGTTCTCCAAAATATTTCGATCCTCGCCCTCGACACTCATTTTCTCACTTTTATCGCTTTCTAAGGGATCGTGGCGGATTGGTTTCAGCACACATCCCTGCTTCATACCTCACTAGGAAGGGCCAAAAATTTATGTGTGTTCATAATTTACCACTCGCTCAACTTTCTAAAGCTCGCTATCTCTTTCGTGGATGGTTTTATTCCTTTTCTGTGTTTTCAGTTTATTGAAATTGACTCGTTTGCTCAGATTCTGTGCATCTTCTAGCGGTTTCTACTGTGTTCAAACAAGTAGGCATATCTTTTCAGCTACTCACGACTGAATTTATAGTTGATTTAGGTAATGCAAGTTCTCTAAGGTATTGTACAACGGCTAAAGAACTTTCTGGGGATAAGAGCGGGGACTTCGTTGTTTATTACATGGAAAATCGTTGGATCACAATGTATGTCTTTGGGCGTTTCCGGGCTGAGTCTGGCTCTACCTGAGGCCGGTTTCTGACAGATGCTCAGTTTGTGACGTTATCAGACAGGTATATCCCTTAGTCTTGCTTTTAGTATAATAATTACGTATTGTGAGTATGATAGGTTCAATACCCGACAGGCTTCATCGGTATTTCTTGGCCCAGTATGATTTTTGTGTGCTTCCAGCTTGCTTGAAGTAATTCAAAGTCACTAACGACGTCTCACTATGCTCCAGATACCCTCGGCCCAAAAAATACATCCCCCCATCGCAACTTTTTTAGTGTCCTTTAGCGAGGAACCCGCTATCCATTTTGTTAGGGGGATTACATCCTTAGAAAACGTCCGCGTCCGAGAGTTTCTGTGAACTGCGTGACGTGACGTCAAGTGTGACGCTTTATGACATCATCAATGACCTTGACCTACTTTAGAAGATTGGGAAAATTTCAACTTCCAGCATTCATTACATCAGGCCTAGTACACAGTATACTGAGAAGAGCCCCGCCAAGTCATTTGCTGAGGGGGCATTTTCGCGCCAACGTGATTGCGAGCGCGTTCAACTTATTACGTCATCATTTTAAGACTCGGAAACTAGGCTATATATGATAGGAGGAGGATCAGGGAGGTTCCGAGCTCCCCGCTACCATTGCAAACCTGCAATGGCCTTTAAATTGATTTTGTCCACTTTTTGCATGAATTGAGAGAAATTTCAGGAAACTCCCCCCCCCCCTTCCTTCCCTAAAGAAAAAATCCCCTCTCATGAGAAAATCGTATCTACGCCATTATGCTGAGCTAACTAGCTGACAGGCTTCTCCGGTATTTTTTAGCCTAGAGTGAGTTTGGTACGCTGTATGTCAGGCTATACAATTTCAGCCCAATTTAACCCAGTATATTGTACTCTAATTTATGCACTGTGTATGTGGTCACGCTTTCAACCGAAATTAAATCATATAGGTTTCCCTAAAGTGAGTCAAGGTTACTGATGACGTCATGCCTCGCTAAATTTTGACTGATCACCAGGCCAAAAACGTATACATGTGATTATGGAGTATCAAATTATAGAAGAGTCATTGCTTGAGCACTCCAAAGAAATTAATTTGACCTCTAGTTTCGTATTTAGGAGAGCTGAGATGGAAACTTTCCAATTACGTCCTGGCACTGCTTTCTTTCTCTTTTTTCCTCGAAGTTTTTTCATAAATGAAATCAGAGGAGGAATGCCTCTTAAAGTCAGGGAATTCGATTGCAGTAAGAAATCACTCAATTATTTGTACTTCAACTAATCCAGCCCAACTTTCGTATCAAGAGAAAAGGGAGATCATGAAACACCGAAAAGAGTACTTTCTGCTTCTTTTTGATGAGGTATCAATCTGAAACTTCTTGCATTCCCTTCAGGCCTGCGCAAACTCGCAAATCCGCCTAAGTTTACCTCGTGCGTCTCTAGATCCGGCTATTCTTTTGACACACTGTAGTGACTCTCCTTCATTAAAATTTCGTTAATTGTGGTCTACATGAATATTTTTCTACAAAAATCCATCCTAATCCGTCAATGTATTTAATATTAGATAAATATACCTGATGTAATCAACCATAGTTTGTCTGTTCAAGTGAAAGACTTCGTGGCGTATCTTGGAATTTCGTACGTAAGTTACCCTTGTCAATTTATTCCTACCGAGAAATGAGTGATTTATGAGAAATTTCAATGACGATTTACTCTTCGATAAGAAATTATCAGTCGAATAAAAATGTACTAAATTATTCTTATACCATAATTTTCATAAGAACTCGCGTACCATCTTTCTTTCTTACGTATTCAAATTCATGGAATTTCTACAATTTTTTTCTCTTTTGCACAGGAAGTACATGAAATAGTTTTTGTCCAATGCGCGTGTACGTTTGCGCCGAAGTGGAGGATACCTATTTTCAAAAAAATAAGGTAAATGTTAATTTCTTGATATTATACCGTTTGGACGGAGAATTTGGAGAATTCGCTTCTCCATTAATTCTCAACAAAGAGAAGATATTAAATTAGGGAGGCCACAAAGAGTTATAGAGAGCGATGGCTCACAAGTTGGGATATTTTTAAAGACGATTACAAATTCTAATTAGTATTATTTTATTGCCGCGCTTTTTCTTCTTATCTGTTGAATCAAGCATTCGATATCTTAATATTATAAATAAACTTAGTCCGACCATGCACACTCGATCTGTCGACCTGTTGCAGAAGATAATAAAAATAAGACCGTGGATTTGAAATTATTCAAGTTGTAAAAGACTTCACTCATATTATAGGTTTCGTTCTTAGTTCGAGATTTTTCGCATTTCATATGCAACTCAACATTGAGTCTACAGTGTATGCAAAAAACTTGAAGATGAATCAGATTTGAAAAATTTTGAAATATCTGCTTTATCTGATGTATGCTAATACCGTTATTTTTATCATAATTCATTGCAAAATATTAATCCGCTCACTCATTCGTGAATTGATTGCCAAATTAAAATTTTTTTTTTCTTTATCAGAACGAAGTATTTACGGGGCGATATAGGCAATTTTATTAACGTTAATTGAAGAGACAATGTCGATAATGAATCACTATGTGTACATTATGAGTACGATCGATGAAATCGTCTGCGTCTAACGTCATACGACGACGAGGTCGACTTGAATATAGGTACTTCAAAATACAACTGGATGTCCCATATTAGTTTACAGTATTTTTAATCGTAATTGCAATCGTAGGAATAATAAAATTTAAAGTTGAGATTTAAAATCTTCATTTCTATGACTACCTATCTGTCAAACAATGTTGGTTGCGTGTTGATCGCTCGAGTCTGTTTGTCTTGACCTTGCTCGAGACCGAGCGTCTTTACCTATGTCTCCAAGTCTTTAAAAAAATCTCGTCGCCGCCTAGACAATTAGAATTTTATGAATGAAAAATAGTTTTGATTTTCTTATTCAAGTAAAACTTTAAATTGGCTTGCTATCTTGAGATTATAGAACTACAACCCTGATAATAATAATTAGGAAGGCTAATGAACGTGCGCCCGCGGTTGAAGTGGTTCTCAATAGTCGTTTCTTTGTGGATATTGCGCCCGAGAATCGGAGAACAAAATCCAGATGATCTGGCTTATTAGCTCTCAATTTGTACAATTTTAATTTTATAATGATCTTTTGAATCAACTGTGGAAGCGCTTGGTTCTGAACCTGAATTTTGTATTCAGATGAATATGTTTCAAGTCTTACGTCAGTTTTCCGCAAGAGCAAGAAAATTAGCTCACACGAAGAGTTTTTATCCTTCTTTCTCCTCAGTTTTTGATCTCGCCGAAAAATTACTTTCTTATTGAATCACTGTTCAAATTGTACAAAAATATTCCATTGCTCTTCAACTTTTTCATTCCATCAGCTGTACATATTATTGTAAATTTATTCTACGTGACTCGCTGATTTGAGCATGGTCAAAATTAGGCGACTCAAACTAAGTCGTACATCTTGTACCCATATAATCTCTTGTTGCGCATCGCACTGATGTACTGCAATTACCAATCTCACTGTGCTCAACTTCGCTCAACTTCTTGTATACAAATATTTGTGACAGTATAGTGGTTGTTCTTTTCTTCGCCAAGTAACTGATCAGCACCCTAGTCCACATACTTTTATCAGTATGGACCAGATGCTCTTTTCACTGAGTCATCATCGTTTCTTTCTTTTCATCAAACATACTTTTCATCAATGAAACCCGAACGATCATTACGATGAAATGCACCAAAAATATGTGGAAGTTCTACAATTGCCAAATCGGAGTACAGGAACACTCTCTTCTCTTTCCCATTATTTGCTCATGGCTTCACCTCTTCTCTCTTTTGATTGCTCCCAACATCCCTTCATCCTGTATATTATTCTTGCTTTCGACCGCTCTTTCAACAATGTAAGAAGTTTCATCACGTAAACCCACCTTGACGTTCTAATGTGGCATTATAATATAGTGAGTGCAGTGTAAAATACCCTTATGTCGTTAGTGCCCGTTGTTAGCTCCAAAAGCAAAAATTTCGTATTCAAGAATGTTTGTCAAGTGGCTCAGAGTGATTGTAGCAATTGAGAAGGTGCAAAGATTTTTCAAGAAAGGGCGAATCTTTTCGAAAGAGCTGAGTATGGACTCTTTGCAGGAGCAGTCTCATGGGATGGAGATACCAGTGATGGTGGTTCCTGGTGGCCTGAGTCAAGAAATCACTTACAACGAGCGTCAAGGGACCTGGAGATTGGCTCGTTCTAACCGATGCTCGCACTATCCGAATTTAGTTACAACGAGGGTTCGCTCTATCCAGACAACGAGAACTCATACAAAGAAATTCAGTCAACAAAATATTAAACTTCTTTTTCTCGTAAATAATTACAGTACATGTACAAGCATGCATAACATGTTCATGGTCATCTATCTGTCCTTGACATATTGACTGCTACGGGGACGGTGACTCTTTCTTTACAGAGTTTTCCTCCTGCACACGACTCACCTCGGAAGTATAAAGTTTTGCCCGGTAGCAGTTTGAAGAAAAGTCCAGTCTCGTCAGCATTAAAAATATCATCGTCGCTTTAACCTCCTCGGACATTGAGCCAGTTTTTACAAACATCATAATCCACAGCAGTGTCACCAGAAACTTTTCCGAATGTAATGTCATGTTGTTTTCTAAAACGTTGAATCCAGGATGCTGAGCAGCTGAAATCTGGTCCTAAACTCAATAGCGATCCGAGATGACTCGCTTTCCTTTGCAAAACGACACTATTTGTGGGAATCTTGAATAAACGTTTTTGTTTGAACCACAAAAGAAGTACACTGTCTAGTTCTGGATAGCTAGCTGATTGAAAACATTTACTCGATGATATTGTGTTACTTGATTCCTCTTTAATTTTTTCTCGGCTCTTCCATATCGTTGATATCGTCGAGGACCCTGCTCGAAATTCTTTTGCAATAGAAACATTATTTTCACCGTTTTCTGGACGACACACAATCGCCAGTTTTTTGTTGTCTTTTTTTTGACATTTTAAAAATAAGTACAGCGATACGCTTGCACATCGACTGACAAGTTTCGAAAGATTAAGAATAGCCCCAAATTATTTTCCCTCTTCCATCTATCAATAAACATGCTCAGCCCAAATGAAAGGCTCAGTTTTGCTTCTACGCAATTACCGAGTTGAATCCGTCCAATTTCCTAACCATTAGAGTGATTCGAAAGTCAAAGGAAGCTGTTTCGGTTTAAATTAGGATAGTATGCCAAATTGCGTTACTTGAACTGAAATCACAATCAAAAGATACGAGTTGGTGGCATTATCGAGATGACCCTGTAGACCTTTGAACAAAACAATTGTTAAAAAACGTTTAGTATTTTAAAATAATTATTCATTTTCATGATATATTTTCATAAAACTGCTCTCCTTCACACTCAATGAAAATTTGTTTTCTTATTAGTCACTGTTCAAGTTTTCTTTAAAAATTGTCCTGACTGAGCTTCTGAGTTGGTGATTCTTCAGAAATAATTTTGGAGTCAGTAATATCTCGTAATGGTCATCATGTGCTCATTCTGTATTCGATTCTTTGGTTTGAAGTACCCTTTGAAAAAAGAGACGAACTACAAATCGAAGAGTGTGAATTGATCACATCTTGTCAAATTGAAGTACTCTAAAAACGTGAGAAAAAATTTACGTACGTTCCTGGCTGTACTTTTACAATTCTTCATTATTGGATTGTGTAACCCAACTTTTTGATATAGTATTATTTTGAAGAAGATTGAAAAAAAAAAAGGATAATAAGAACAACTACAAGCAACTACTTTTTCTTAATAAAATTGCAAAATAATTGCATATCGAATATTAAGTAAAACAGAACTGATGAAAATTGTGAAAAAATTTCGTCAGTGCATGACGTCTTATGTACTTCGATGACGCATTGCCTCTTTCGCTAAAATCAAAACCGATAATATGCGCATAATGCCAGGCACTCCTACGAGTCACGAGAATGAACGAATCTGTATAGTGTCGAGGGTAAAATAGGAGTATTTTTCCCGGGGCAATCGAGTATTCGATTTTGTAAAAATGGTTCGCTCGTATGCCTAATTATATGTATCGGCTTTACATCATGACTATTAAGTAGAATATCCTTCTGAGGCGGCGCCGTCGAAGACTTTTAGTTCATCATTTCACACGTTAGAGCGATAGAAATGCTGTAAATTAATTTTTTTCCCCTTTCTCAAAACGAAGTACACGAGAAGTTTTGGGGATGCTTTCTAAATACAAAAGAATTATTTCATTCATATAGTTTCGTTATTTCCGGGGAGAGCGACAGGGTGGGTGAGTGGAAGGGAGAGGATGAAAAAGGTTTATTTGATATCAGGTATGACTGGACGAAAAAAAAAAAAAAAATGATTTTAGGTGACGGATCGATCGTGCAGGATATAAAACGGAAAGAACGTCTTTCACCTTATGTGTAGGTAGTTTCAAAATTACTTTTTAATTGTCGATGATGTTTTACAATAGGTTTGAAATGGGACAGACAATTTCTTTACCATGCCGCAGGAATTCATTATGTCTACGTATATCTTTCTATATAAGGGTGAGTATTAGAGTTGTAAAAGCATGCGATCAAAATTCTCGTGAAAAGTTGGAAAACCTCGTGCGCTCAACTTGACTGCACTCATAACCCTACAACTAACTATTTTGATATTTTACCGCTGGAAAATCATATAATGTGTAGTAATAACAACACGTGTACCGTATTATATTGGATACGCATTAATTAAATTCAAACAAATACAACTTCGTGTGAAATGAACTCTTCTTTAGTTACGAGTGTGGCGCAATTCAAGATTTACTGCGAAGTTGCATCGTTTTTTGTTGCCAGAATCAAAGATTTATTGCTCGAAGGGCACTGCTTCTATATCGTCCTCTTGTGGAACCGCTACTATCATTCTATCGTGCGAGAAATATCATCTCCATTGACTTCGGACAGCTACAGTATTGGCACTTGACCAAGTTCTTCACGAGTTCAATTTGGTGGTTTCAAAGTTTTCAGACAATAAAATTGTGTAAAGTGAGTCGGATGAAAATTGTAGGAGCTTCAAGTTCATCTACACCTGACAAAAGCTTTGCTTTTCATGAAATCAAGTACCGTCATCGCCACCTTTTTGATCGTGATTTCCCCACCTTGTAGGCGACAACCTTGTAGGCGACAGAGTTACTGCCTCTAGGGCTTGGTTTTCCCTGTTCTCCCCCACTGCAGTTGTTTCGGCAGTGCATACTACCAGTGTGTCATCCGTATAGCAGACAAGCATAAAGCTTGGTGGTAGCTTTACCTTGGAAATCGCTGCAAGAGCGGCTCAAGAACCGATACCTTTGACACCCCACAAGTAACTGCGCGTTTTGCTCCTTCAGCAGGTGTCTTTGCTTAGATTTATCGGCAACTAAGACAGTTTCTGGTCATCCTTTGCACTATGAAGGTACCTCTGCGTCCATAAAGGGTTTCAATATCCTTTCCCATGGAATCAAGTTGAACGCATTCTTCATGTCGAGGCAAACTCTTAAATATTGCTAACTCGACTACTTTCTTCACCCTGATTCCAGCGTCTGATGTACAGAGTCCAGTTTGAAGACCTTGTTGACTACTTAAAATTATGTCTCTTTCCTTCGAACAGCTTTCGAGTGGATTGGCCGGAAGTTTGCCCCCATTATTTAGCAGGCAAAATGGTCAATAAGAGAATGGCATACCAGGTGGTTCATACTTTTTCCATCAAAACTAGACTGGTTCTCCTTGATCGCAAAGGGAGCAATCCTTCAGCAACTGCTAAGCAGTACCGGGTCAACTGAATGTAATGCGCTTCCTCAGGTCTCATCCGGACCCGAAGCCTTGTAGTACTCACCCCACAGTCTATTGATTGCTGCGTCGTCCTCCTAGTTTCGTAGAACGGGTATTGATAGCGTTACCATTTAATAATTTTCTATCCCATTCACAGCTAAAATTTAAAAAAAATAGTTGTAGGCTCATAATTTTATTTCATCGCTAGTCGAGCTTTCGGTGATTGTTCTTGTTTCCAAGAATTTTATGTAGATATATCTTCCAATCCTCTGGAAAAGTTATCCGCTGAAATTTAATAACGAAAAATGATTCTACCATCCGTTACGACGTCAATGCCATAATAGTCAGATAGGTACAATTAAATTGTGCGCGCTTATCTCATATACGATCACACCTCAATCTCCAAATGACAGCGTTCGAGGCACTGCGTCATTTTGTGGACAGGATAATTTAATTATCTCATCGACCTTATGGATCGTTCTTGTTTACGATCTAGCGTGACGACATTTTAGGAGATTCCGAACCAACGAATGATTCGACATTGCCAAAAAATTTGCGAAGTACCGAGCCATAAAATTCGGAACATTCGGTCCTATTCGTCTCGAATCGTTCTCGATAAGATCGTTGGTATTGCATAATATTTTAAAACTCGCACATTTTTATATACATTATTCGTAAGACGACTATAAAATAACGGGTAATTAAAACTTATCGATCTGAAAAGCTATATAGCGAACTACGTCATGTAATTTTATGTTTGTTTTTAAGGTAATACGGAATGAAATAATCGGTGACGTTAAAGCTCTTTATCACCAATTTGTGAGTGGGAAATTCGACTAAATCACGAAAAAACGAATTACGTTTCGATGCAGTTCGCTCTTGACAGCGAAAGTCGAAGTATCGATTCAAGAGTAGTTTCATACTCTTGATGTTCATTGTGAGGTGACCCATAACTTGAAGAGAGAAGAATACGAATCGTGAGTTACTATTGGTGAAAATATTTCTGCACATAAGCCGAGTTTAGGGCTGGTGCGAAAAGTTCCGAGGACGATTCTGAGGGAAGAAGTTTGGATGGGATCAAGTAGAGTTTTGTTAGCTGACTTATAAATTTGGGAGCCATAGTCTAGTCTTTAGTGGATGAGGCTTCTGTACAGTTGGAGGAGTAATTTTTTGTTGCAAGGATATATATTTTATAATGTTGAGTGCGCGTGTGCATTTAGCTTTAATGGATTTAATCTAGGGGACCCTGGTAAGTTTTTGGTCAAACTGTAAGCCAAGAAGTTCGCCGTGGTTATGGGATGGAATTTGGAAGTTTTGTAAAATTAGAGGAGGCATGAAAGGGATAGGGTTTCTTTTTTCGAAGATAACTGAGTAGGTTTTTGAGGGAGAAAATCTTAATCCGGTTTTCGAAGTGCATGTGGTGATTGAGTTTAGGGTTTCCTGAAGGAGTCTGTGGGCTCTTTGGAGGTTAGCGGAGGAAATAGAGGTGTTAAAGTCGTCGGAGGAGGCGTTGGGTGAGAGGGGGTTTGACGTTTGTAGTTATATCATTGATTGCTAGTAGGAATAGTAAAACACCAAAGACTTTTACCTTCAGCGACTCCATTGTGAACTGGGAGGGGGGGGAGGTTATGTTATGGATTCTTACTAAGAGGCGTTCTGTTATTCAGGAAGGTATTCAGTATATTTGGGAGGTGACCTCGGAGGTCAATTTTGTGGAGTTTAGTGGAGATGAGGTGTCTCCAGATCAGCGCCGTCGCCAGACTTTCTGGGGCCTAAAGCTAAATTTCCACATGAGGCCTTTTTTCAACGTAGACAACTTTACCATTTTTTTTTCTCTCCTCGCCGGTGCAAGGCCTACAGTAGTGCGAGAGACTAATATTCGAGCTCGAGGCTCGAGGAGATTGGGGCTCGAGACCAAGACTCAAGATTGAGACTCAAGTTTGAGACTTGAGACTGAAACTCGAGACTGACACTTGAGACTGGGACTCAAGACTGATACTAGAGACTGAGACTCGAGCTTGAGAATTGAGACTGAGACTGACCTTTGGGACCTAGACTGGAGCTTGAGACTCGACCCTGAGACTCAAGACTCACACTCGAGGCTGAGACTTGAAACTGAGACTTGGGACTGAGACTCGAGCTTGACCCTTGAGCTTGAGACTCAAGACTGACACTTGAGCTGGAGAATTGAGGCTGAGACTGGGAACTGACACTTGAACCTGAGACTCAAAACTGACACTCAAGATTGAGACTCGAGACTGAAACTTGAGCCTGGGACTCAAGACTGATACTAGAGACTGAGACTCAAGCTTGCGACTCCAGCTTGAGAATTGAGGCTGAGACTGACGCTTGGGACCGAAACTGGAGCTTGAGACATGAGCGTGAGACTCAAAACTGAAACCTGATACTGAAACTGGAGACTGGGACTCAAGACTGATACTAGAGACTGAGAATCAAGCTTGCGACTCGGGCTTGAGAATTGAGGCTTAGAGTTGAGACTGACACTCGAGACCGAGACTCAAGACTTACACTTGAGCTTGAGGCTCGAGGAGACTGAGGCTCAAGACCGAGACTCAAGATTGAGACTGGAGCTTGAGACTGGAGCTTGAGACTCAAGACTGACACTCAAGACTGAGACTTGAGCTTGACCCTCGAGCCTGAGAATTGAGGCTGAGACTTGAGACTGACACTCGAGCTTGAGACTCAAGACAGACAGTCGAGACTGAGACTGGAGCTCAGCGTCGTCGCCAGACTTTTTGAGACCTTAAGCAAAATTTTCACATGTGGTTTTTCTTCAACTTAGACAATTGAAATCTTTTTTACCTTCTCACCGGTGCGAGGCCTGCAGTAGCACGAGGGTAGAAGCGTTGATACCCACTCACCAGCCCCTAACGACGGCCCTGCTCCAGACCCGTGGATAGGCCTCCTAGACGTCGAAAAAAATAGAGTATAGGGAGACTTTGTCAAAACTTGCATCGTTGATTCGAGATTGAAGATCAAAAAGGGGTTGTATAGTATTCCGTCCTATTCTGAAGCTATACTTATAGGAAGAGAGGATATTGTATGTTTCTAAATACCATAGTAGTCTCTTGTTGAGGATTTTTTGAAATAATTTACCAAGGACACTGGAGAGGGCTATAGGGCGGTATGAGGCAGGAGGGAGGGGATCGGAGTTGGGTTTTAAATTGGGGAGGGTGAAGACTGTTTTCTAAGATGTTTGGTAAATGTTCTGTATGAAAATTGAAATAAATAAGGAGAGGACGTAAGTGAGGGAATTGGGATGGAGTTTTTTTTATCAAGGCTGCATGGATTTGGGAATAAAAATAGGGAAGAACAATATTAACTTTTCTAATTTGGGAACAATACACCGTTTCTGATTGCCACTCCATGAAGAAAAAATGCGTTTTTTCGTTTTGTCTGCTAGAATCAAAATCTGAGACAATGTACTACAATTGCTGAAAATGTCAGTCGTTTTCTTCATTTCTGGGAAAAGAGGTCGGCTCATTCAAGATCTTTAGGAGTTACGTGAATTTTCTGAATCAGCCTCAGACTCCAATCCAAAGGATGAAGAATGGGAAAAGATAGTTCACTCGATGACTAATCTACTTTCTCGGTAATTTCGTAATACGTTCCCTAATTGAACGAGTTCGCTCTAATTAGATGCAAAGCCCTGCATCGTCTAGTGGTAATTTTTCAATTTGAGAAGTATATCTCTCTTCTGCTGGGGAATTTAAATCTCATCGTGATTTATTGCGGCGTCGATTTCTATACTATTTTATTCTCTCTTTCTCGCGAGTAATCGATTTTATTTCTATATGACTTTATTACACTTTACGAGAACCCATAGCGTATAAGATTATTCCTAATCGAGGAAGACTTTATTTTGATTTCGAAATCAGAGGGTTTCGGTGTTTACGAGATGATAATAGGTACTTTACGCGCTCGTCCCGCGTTCAGGTGTCGAACATTCTCTATACAAATGTAGGGCATAAATAAGCCTAACGTTATCAATTAACGCTCATTATTTTCAGTCAAAACAAAGTAAAAATATTAGAAAATGACCTTATAACTCGACTTCGCTTTTAAAGTTGTGTATCTGAAATAAATACATTAAGCTTAATGGTGAAAATAAAGAAAAGGAGAGAAAGATAAAAAATAATATACGTAGGAAAACGTAAACACGGTATTCTAATATAAAAACCTAATTATTAATTTTCGTCGTACTCGTAAATAAACCGGTTGTATTTTTCTTTCTCGCATTTGTCCGGCCTATGCTGTGCAGCGTGAGATCTGTGAAGAAGAACACTATTTTCATTCACTAACAGAGGAGAACTTAGAAGGTCTTGTAGAAAAATGCATCATTGATGTATAATCGAGTATTATACGTTGTAATACTCGTGTAAATGTACAACTTTTTCGTTTTCAATACAAGATGAAAGAAATTTATTCGACTCGATGCGAGTCGCGACGTGTGGAAACGAAGACGTTGCGTGGTCTCGAAATTTATCAATTTTTATTCGGTTTGGTCACAAAATTGAGGTATTGCATCCGGTGTAGAGTTGGCTATAGGAAGAGTGAATTTTCGTGATGTTTTGAGGTTTGTAGATTGCTGCCGAATTGAAAGAAGAACACGTATGAATGAATTAACTTAACGGCCACTTTATTCCAGTCATCGAGCTCAGTTATTAGTGTAATTTGTCTCGAGGAAATTCACTCGCTGCGGACTTCTTTAGGTAGATGATTGAAATATTTTCCTAGTGATTTTTGTGTAAAGCAGATACAAACACGACCAGGAAAATACAAAGTGAACAAAATTTTGGTTTCAAGAAACCGTGTTACCCGAAATGTTCTTGAATAACCTAAGTACTTTAGAAACTTATTTTTCTTCTTTATCTCTGTAGCTGGCGACACGTTCAGTGGTGGTATCTTGAAAGTCCTTATTCCATTCTTCGGGTATAGTTTTTGTGGGTACGTACAAATAGAATGCTTGTACAATTCAGCAGTGAATTTGCCTCCACAATTTGCATAGTTCGGTTTACTTCTCCGCAGTCCTTCAAGAAACGGAACCCAGATCTACCATCCTATGGAATGCCATGTTCTCGACATCATCCCCCATACATACCATTTATAAATAGTTGAAACAACTTCGTAAAATGATCAGCTATCACTATCTGAATGTTTCCCCGGACTAGGGGAATCTGCTGAAGATTCATTCTTTCAAATCTTTATCTTCTAGATTCTCAAATCGGGGCCGTTAAGAAACTCTGGAGAATTTTGGGAAGAATTCCTTGTAGACCAAAATTTTGTTATTTTTTGCATATATGAAGTGTCTCTAAACACTTTGAGGGTTAAAGAAGGGTTGTTCTGGTGTCGTTTAGCAGCGTGGAGCTTGCACTTGCGGCTCGGGCATTTTCAGTTTCCTCCAAGCGACACATGGAGCGCCCTCTAGCGTTGCTGTGCAGTAGTTTAATTTTCACATTTTCAATTACATATTTTTGTTTCAAGGCAGTGTTTGGCATGTGGAGAGGATCGTTTATTAGAGCTGTTCTGTGTTCTCGAAAGTGGATTCAGATTTTACGTCCGGTATACAGTGCTACGCAAAAACCGCGAAGTATTTGGTAGATGCCTGACTTCCTCATAACTGTTGTCGGGTCTTTTAAGGTGATCAGCCTTGAGAGGGTGATGACCGGGTGAAAGCCAACCAAACCCTGTGGTTGTCGCGTCGAAAATTCGCAGCGAGGTCTTCTTTGGGTTTCCCAAGAGAAGGTAGACGAATTATGTAAGATCTGGGATCTGGGAGTAGCAAGTCGGCGTATGTTGTTGTGGAAGAAGCTGTTAAAGGCATACCAGATAAGTCGTTACAGCATGATGGTGCTCCAAAAACCTGATTCTATTGGCGGGGGAGGGGGGGTGAGCTGGACTTTAGTTAGTCAGCTACAGAGTCAGACTATGTACCTCCTATTTGGAGCTCTTCAGGGACTTATATGTATTTTCCTGAGAGACGTTGGTGTTCTTTGTGAAGCAGACGGCAAACAACTTTAGAAAAAATCTTCCACTCTTCCAAGATTTCGAGCGAGAGAAGGGGGGCAGCACAGTGTACTAGAATTTTGGGAAACGTACTGACTGACGACATCGACGGACATGAATGTAGAGCTGACTGGGAGTTTTGCAGTGAACGTTGACAATTCATTGACAGTCTCTTGGGTGCTTTGAAAGTTTTCAGAACTCTAAAGCGTTCACCTCAGCTTGAAAATTTTTGCGGCTTTTACCGTGAAGCAGAATCTCTTCAGCATAACGCCTGGGTAGGATTGAGAAAAGCTTGTTCTCTACATTAAGATCCTGGAGTTGACAATTGGGTTACGGTCATGTTGGCGCGGACGATTAGGCGCTGACAATTAGGTGCAACAATCATTCAGACGCCGCATTCATTTGGACCCCGTGACATATTTTTTGTAACTTGGTTCGCCTAAATTTTAAAATTATTGGAATAAATATCAATTTAATAAAGAAAATTTATTTATTCAATTATAAATATTTAAAATTAATTTAATAAATTGTTAATTAAATTATAATATAATAATTTATTTGAAAAATATTTTGACAAATTTCAAAACTATATCTAAACAAAATATGCAAATGGAAAATTATAAAAAATATAAAAATAATAATATTGAATTTTCATTTATTAGAAAAAAATATCAAAAATGAAATAATTAAATTAATTTTTGATTATTATTAAACTTGAATTAAATTGAATAATTAATTTTATTATTAATAAAAATATTAATAATAATAATCTATCAATATTAATTGATTTTTTTTAAAAAGTAACTTTAATCTAAAGTATTAATTTTTTTAATTAATAAATAATATTATTTTAATCAATTAAATTATTGTTAGTAATTTATTCAACCTGTATTAAAATCAGAATAAATGTTGGAATATACATAATAGGGTTTCCATTGCCTCTAGGGTTGAGAAATATTGTTTTAAAATTAATATCAGTTAGAGTTATTGTGATTCCCCTAGTTAATACTGGTAATAATGAAATAGCTCAATTAGTTTTTAAAAATTGTTTCATTTTAATAAAAAAAAAAATACTGAAGACACCATAAGACTCATCCGAGGTATTGGAGAGGGATTTAGGAATCTAGATATTTTGGGTATTGGATTTCTTCGCGCCGCCAAAAAGATAAAGATCATGTCCATGTCTTTTCACAATTTTGCAAAATCTGATATGTAGTGGATAATGCGAGACAAAAATATTTGAGAGTTCTATAGACTAAGGCTTTAGAGCGGCACACTCGCTTGATCTAGTATAAGTCTACTTTGTAATATTTTAGGCTAATGAGACTTCTTGGTCTAGTGTAAGTCTACTTTAGTATATTTCAGGCTGATGAGATGACTGGGCCCCACTCGCTCCGCTCGTTCGTCCCGCTTCTTGGTCCAGTATAAGTCTACTTTATTATATTTCAGGCTGATGAGATTACTGGGACTCACTTGCTCCGCTCGTTGGTCCCGCTTCAGTATGTTTCAGATGTTGTAAGGGGACCAGAATTCACGGCTTATGACGTCACCGACATATGACGTCACCGACCTATGAAGTCACCGATCATGAAGTCACTGACCTATGACGTCACCGCCTTATGACGTCACAAGCTAATAGCCTCATTATGACTCTCAGCGTCTTCTTAGCCTAGTATAAATCTATTCATCATATTAGGATAAACTACCAACCTCGAAATTTTTCTAAGTGCCTTTCGAGGGGGGGTGGGGGCCCCCTCGGACTCGCGAACTCGGACTCGCTAACTTGGACTCGCAGATTTCAGAATCACTACCACAGTGAAAATTCCCATAAGGATAAGACCAGAGCAAAGACATGTACATATCAAAATTAATTCGCGCTTAAGCGCCCAATACTTGAATGGGCGCCTACTTGATTTTTCAGTTCTTTGCGCCCAATTGTCTACGCCTAATCGTCCGCGCCTAAATGATACCAACCCCTTTTACTAATTTCATGTCTACAGGCTGGGTTTTGATGTGGAATTTGCGCTTTGTTCGTGAAATTTGAAAACATGGTATGAAGGCGTCCTACTATCGTGAACCAGAAACGCGCATGCTAGACTAAGAATGAGGAAGACTAAAGAGGAGAGCGAGTATACCGAGCTAATATAGAAGGTGGTATAATTTACTATAGTAACATATGTATAATAGTGTCGTATATTATCAAGCTATACTGGGGAGCTTGCAAGGAGTAGAATGTCAGACTTATGTAGCCTAGGTTGAAAGACGAATGAACCTGTCGCCTATTCAGCCTAGTATAAAATGTACTAGGCTTAAGCTAAGAAATATCTCTGTTGATTACTTCATAAGATATACCAGGCGTTGCCTCGACCTACTTTGGATGACGTTGTCCATTGTGAGACATAAAACATGATTTTTCGCGCTGCAGAAAGTTCTTCTTTTTCACTCGGTTGAGTTGAGAAAGTTTGTAATTTTCCCCTCTCAGGATCATATTTTAAATCCGCCTTCGGAGAATTTTCAACCTCTGAGTTGAACATGGCGGGAGAAGGACTTGCAGAAAGTTTGACTCGTGATAACCAATTTATTACCATCTGAGAATATGTCCGCTCTTATCAATTGAGGTGAGGGACTTGAAGAAATTTTTACCATTTGTCCAAGTGTATGAAATGCAGGGGACTTGAAAAACGTTCGATCCTCAAGTCATACCAGGTGAAGAACTTTGAAAAAAATTCTATCATTGAGCTTTGTGATATAGCCGGTGGTCGGGGAGAGGGGAATTGAAAAATTTTGAGGATTTAGATGTTTTTACCAAATATCAGGAGACTTGGAGAAATTTCGACGTTTGAGCTGCATATATGAAAAGAAGAAGACTTGAAAGGCTTTCGGCCTTTGAGCCGTGAGTATCGGGAGAATTCAAGCTGCAGGAGGAGGTAATCCTTGCAAAAATTCCGACCATCAAGCTGTGTAGATCAGGATTGACTCGTTTCAATTCAGCTGATAGTTTTTTCTATTTTTTCTCATTCAGAGAACTTCGATGGGTGCTGCGTTTCCGAATGTCTTCTCACAATATACATGCTTTAATTATTCACAATAATTAGAAATAAAATCCGCAAGCGAATAGATTCTGTATACCGAGTTCCATTTAGCCGTATACACAATCAACCGAAAAACCAGACCTTATTTTTCGTGTCCTCAATTAGCTAAACACGAGCACCTATTTTCGATTGCTCTTCGGAAGGAACATATTATACGATGATACGGTGAGTAAATTCCATCGTCGGCGTAGTCGTTTATCGTTTTAGATGTTCGATTCTGTTGAAATATGTGAACGAATGTGCAACGGGCGATGAAGTAATGCGAACGCGCGGTGTTATCGCTATCTTCAGAAGCGAAGAAAAACTCGAACCGCAATCGTCGGACTATTTGTCAACGAAACTTGATTATTGGTGCCCCGGGGTTGTTCCCCGGTCCAACAGACTCACCGTTTAATGCCATTTAATTTTTGAGAAGATATCAGTTCTTATTGAAAATGAAATGGAAACGGATTATATTATTCGGCTTGGTCTGCTTGCCACAACAACACGACCGAAAAAATCTTTAAGAGAAAAGACGAGGAGAAATGTACGAAGAGGAGAGGAAGAAAAAAAAAGAAGTTATGAAGATCACTTTTCGTTAGCAACGATTGACCAAACATCAATGCGCTAAAGGAATTTAAATAATAGGCCTTTCGAAAGCTACTATTCAGTGGTTCTCACCCGCAATATCTTCGATAGATTAAGGGATTTGGACGCGGAATACGAAATGCGAGCAAAGAGTGGGCGAAAATAATTAATTATAAAACGCTTTAGCCTTTCATGCCGACTTAATCTCTTTCGCGCGTTCAATTCTCTTACTGCTATTAAATCCTTTGCTCTTAAGCAAACCGCAAACTTCATACAGGTGTCAATTTTCAATATGTCTTCCGCCACGACTCAGTAGGCATACACACAGGTTTTAATTAAGTTAGATAAACATAGAGGATACGTATAAATTGTTAGAAAGGCGTTTGATATTCGATCATCTCTGGATACCTGGGGACAGGTATTTAGCTACTACATAATCCGCTCGGAAAGAACAATATCCATAACCGCCGGACTGCTAGAAAATATTTCCATTAATTTCGTACCCTAACTATGTACTCGAATGTCACCGTATCCAGACTGAATTACGTCACGATGTTCGATGTCAGTAAAATGAAGTATCCTACGTACATTCTGTCAATGTAGATTAATTAAAAAGTTGAAATCCTTTCGTTCTATCTTTTTTTTTTTTTTGTCGATGGTACGCATGCGGTGAAAATATTTTCTATCGGACATTTGTCCGACAAATGAAAGCCACACGAAACGAAAACGTTTTCCCACGCCAATCGCTTCTTTTTTTCTTCTAAATTTTTGAGTATCGCGAGCGCGCACGTACACACACATATACACGTTAAAACCAGTTCATTTTTTATTTCTCGGACAATCGAGTATACTGGTTTCAGCCAATATGCTTTCTCTGTCGCACCCAGTGTTTCGGAAATTTGGCGACAAATTTGATGGCTACCAGATATGGTTCCAAGAATAAACTAATTGTTATTGGCGAGTTTCGAGGGTCTATAGCCTTCGCCGAAGCTCAAAGGTAAAAATATAAACGTATGGTACGTATATGCGTGTGAATGGTCCAGCGTCTCAATTCTCGAGACCAATTCCTTCAGTTTGTATATCGGATATATTTATGAGTCGGAAAAGGCACACAAATAGCGAATGTAGATCGCACTTCATCGATCTGTTTCCCGTATTACGAAGTGAAACGAGAAACTTATATCGTGTATTTTGAGGCGCATTCTTTAAAAAAAAAAAAAAAGTATTCGGTTTTTCGACAAACAGCGTTCTTATTCAGTGCTCCTGTCTCGAGATGACAACATTTATTACATTTTGGAGGAAGAATTCAAAACTTTCGACTCTTTCTATCCGTGATTGAGCCTCTTCGACGCCGGCGGATTACTCAGCTCGCCGCGGGCAAAGGATACGAGGGAGTTGAAAGTGTTAATATCAATGAGGACTTGATAAGTAGTATCAATGATGACAATGAGTCAGTATTCGCTAATAAGTTGGAAACGATGTCCACTCATTACATTAATCATACGTCCTAAATCCTCTACTGCGTACCTTCTGTATTGAGATCGTTGCATGCTTCATTGTAGAAGGGAATTTGTCATCGTGTAAGAGCATTCGAAAAGATCGAGGTGACTGATAATAGAAACAGTTGACAGCACTTCCTATTCTAAACTAGAAATGATATTTACGTTCTATCCTTTTTCGTAAACGAATCGTACGTGAGATGATATACCGAAGCTAGTCTTACATTAATATTTTCTCGCTAATTTATATTTTCCTGGAATACAATGTGCCTACTCATACTCGCGTACTCGGTACAGTAATGCAGTGTGCAGCATCTCACGGTTTCATATTCTGAATGGCGTAATCGCTTAATTTTGAAAAATCATTTTCCTTACAAGGCGATCGGAGCGTACCTCTCAATGGTACACAAACTATATTACCTTTTGTTTAACTTCGAGAGCTTAATAAATCGAATCAGCGCGCATATGGGGATCCAGTATAATAATCATCGCCACTTCTTAATTCGTGTTCTGACGGCGCCTACACGCGTAATTATATCCATAAATTTTCAGTATTGGGCCACACACTGCTTATCGCGTTCGAAGATTTTTTTCATTAAAATGGATATTTTTCGAGTATATGCACGTCTCTAATTTAGAGGGTGAAAAAAACGGGTTTTCTCTCGATAACGTTAATGGCAAATTCAACGATCTTAGGTTCAGATGGCAGAGTGCTCGTATGTCTCATATTTTCTATTTTTGCTCGAAATCATCTAAAAATAAAAATGGAAGAAAGGACAGAGGTAATTGAAAATATTGGAAAATGGAAAGTAATTCGTTCAAAAATTCATGCTACATTTTCCGATGAGTTCTTTCACAAATCTATCTGCGAATGATTGTTCCAGTTTTTGGGTCAAGGGTCATCTCAGAGCCTCCTGATATTTTCGAAAATGTCGTTAAAATTTCCTTCATTATCGTGCTATAGGTCAAACCTTATGTTAGAAATAATATATCGTAAATTTCCTGCAGTTCCCACGGTAGTTCTAGCGTTTTATCCGCTCATGAGATTGGAACTAGATAGTGTTGGAAAAACTGTTAAGAAAAACCGACACGTCTTAAGAGACGAAAATACCGTCGCAAAGAATCGTCATGAAAAGGATTGGCAGTACTCTTGGAAAACTTGTCGTATGGTTGTCACTATGGCGGCATCAATGACAGCGACCCAAGTGAGGGCCTTGAAACACTTTCACCCATGGCGTAGTATGACTTCATCAGTGACCTTGGGAATCTTGATCTGATGGAGCCTGTATATGAGATGTTGTATGACTGTATTGCAGATATTACACTCAAGGCCGGACGGTGAAGGAGCGAAGTGAGTCGGCTTGTCCTCCGGTTAGTCTGCGTGAAAAAGGGGCCTCCGGTCTATAAGAAAAGCATTACACGGAGATCCCTCTTCCACGCAGCTTTTCATATAGTTTTTTAAGCGTATACTAGACTTGAGGAACACTGGTGGAAGGGGAAGGGGATGCGAACGAGTGAGCCTCTCATTTCCTTAGTATGCAAACAGGCTGAGAGCGTTCAGCGACATAAAAGGCTTCTAACGTACTGGGATAAGAAATACCAATGGAGAGAAGCCCATCAGCTAGTTGCCTTGAGATAGGAAACACTAGGCTTCCTTTAGGCTCTTACATTGACGTCATCAAAACGTAGATAGATGCATTAGAAGTCGATGTGATCGGTAGAATCGATTTGATATGATCGACATGTAATCATCATACGAGATCCTATTGATTGACAGGGGCCACCGAGCAGAGCGAGTGAGCTTCACAGTCAGTGTAGCCTGACCTGCAGTATACTAGATTTAAATCAGGCTGAGCACTTGTGAAAACTTGAGGCGAACGAGCTTAGAGCCTTGTGGTCAGCTTTCGAGATCGAGGAAGCATATGAAATGCTACACAACAAGTAGGTAGAGGAGATATGTTGGCTTTTGACTTGTTTCATATCCTTTCTGACACCTTATATACTATTGGAAAATCGCGAGTACATCCCCCCCCCCTCTCTCTCTCTCTCTCTCTCTTCCAAATAATGGACTTGGAAATTTTTTCGAAAAAAATTTTCATACCCAGTAGGTGATTCAGAAATCTTCAAGTACCACCCTCCCATACTATCTGTAGTATACTTATAATGGACTTGGAAAATTTTTGGTTCGGTTAAGTTAAAGGACTTGGAAAAAATTTCTATACCTGGTAAGTGATTCAGAAATCTGCGAGTACCACCCCCATACTATCTGTGATATACTTATAATAGACTTAGTAAATTAGTCCAAAATTTTCTAAAGTAGACCTATAGGATGCCAGATGTACGGATTTTCGGTCCTTGAGAAAGATACGGGTTTCTCTTTTTATATAGATTTTACGTACAATACGGATTTCTTGCGATCAAGGGAAAAGTACCTCAGACACTGGTACGAGAGATACCTTTCTCCTGTTTCTTACAGGCTGTAGCTGCAGTTTTCTGTAATATCGTGTCGATCAAGGAAAAAGTACCTCAGCTACTTGTATGAAAGATACCTTTCTCCTGATTATTATCAATGGATCAATCAAAGTCCGTAGAAATATGTTTTTAGGGCGGATACGGATTTTTGGAACTGTCATCTGGCAGCACTGATACTAGACCAAGAGGTGAGGCGAACAAGCGGAGCAAGAGTAGCCTAAAATAAAAGAGATAAATCCTCGACCCCATCAAGATTTCTTGGCGCAGCCATTAAGATTAAGATCATGTTTCATGTGTTTTCAAAATTTTGCCCAATCAGATATGTTGAGGATAATGCGAGACATAAATATTTGAGAGTTAAGGCTTTAGAGTGGCACACTCGCTTGATCTAGTATACGTCTACTTTGGAATATTTCAGGCTAATGAGCCTTCTTGGTCTAGTGTAAGTCTACTTTAGTATATTTCAGGCTGATGAGATTACTGAGCCTCACTTCAGTATGTTTCAGGTGTTCTAAGTGGACCAGGATTAACGACTTGTGACGTCTCCGACCTATGACGTCACAAGCTAGTAGCTTCATAATGGCTCTCAGCGTCTTCTTAGCCTAGTATAAATCTATTCATTATATTAGGATACGCTAGAAACTGCCTCAGACTCGCGAACTCGGACTCGCAGATTTGAGAATCATTGCCGCAGTGAAAATGCCCATAAGAATGAGACCAGAGCAAAGACATGAAATATGTCAAAATATTTTAAAGTAGATCTATACTAGACCAAGCGAGTGTGCCCCGCTAAAGCATTAGCCTAAAATATTCTTAGGTAGACTTGAACTAGACCATGAAGGGGGGGGGGGGGTGAACGAGCGGAGCATGCCATAAAAGACATGAAACATGATCTTTATATTTTTGGCTATGCCAGAAAATCCATTCCTTTCTTTTTTTTGCTTTAGAGTCTTTTCAAGCGTTCAAAAACCTTTCTCCGAAGATATATAAGATGACAGAGCCACAAAACAAACATTAACAAATTTCCTACTTATCTGTCATCAAAAAATTGATTTTTCGTCAAGATCATGTTCTAGCGAGAAAACAGCGGGTCACAGCCCTCCCTCAATCTGTATCAGGTCTCTTATATGGGAAAATACTTATTCATTATTGAAACTTTTCCGAGTTTTAGCCCTGATGAGTCATTCAAAAACGTTTACATTGAGGCCAAAACCTGGGCACAAATTTGTCCTTGGGTCCCTGCAAAATCTACAAGTCGGAACCCCGACACGAGTTCGCCATTGGGTTCTTTACATTCACAAAATCCAAACATTGATTGTTGGCAATATCATTTAAGATAACCATAATATACGAGTAATGACGATGTATAATCTGAGACGAGTACACGAGGTATGACGGAGACTAAGTATTTTTATTTATTACGTGAAGACTACTTGGATCTACCACAGTGACCATCCTTGTCAATATGGATTCGCCATTGTGTCCTTCGAAAATCCCCGAGTCAAAACCCAGACAAAAATTCGCCATCGCGTTCTTAGAAAATCCAAAAGTCAAAACTCAGACTCCGACTCTGTCACGAAGTCCTTGGAAATCCAAAAGTCTAATCTCAGGCGTAAATTTGCCATTGGATCTTCGAAAAATGCATAAGTTAAGACCCAATCACGATTTCACCATTGAATTCCTAAAACTCTACGCATTAAAACTAAGACACAAACTGGCCAATTGGTTCTTGAAAATCCATACGTCAAAACCCAAACCCAAATTCGTCATTGGGTCCTTGAAAATCCACTAGTCGAAATCCAGACACAAATTTGCTATATCGGATTTTTGGAAAATCCTCAAGCTAAGACCCAAACACGAATTCGCCTTTGGACTCTCAAGAATCCAGGAGTAGAAACCCAACCACAAGTTTGCCATCGAGTCCTTGGACAATCACTGGTTATAATTCCGACACAAAGCCCGCAAGCCGTTCTCAAGTCCTTGGAAAATCCACAAGTCGAGACGCAGACACGAATTCGCTATTCGTTCTTGGAAAATCTACCAGCCAAAACTCAGCCACAAATTCACCATTGGGTCCTTGGAAAATTCACCAGTGGGAACCCAGACATAAATTCGCTGATGCGTTCTTGAAAATTTCAGAAACCAACCCACAGACTCAAATTTGCCGTTGGGTCCATGGGAAATCCACGAGTCGCGGTCCTTATATGAATTCGTCATCGACTTCTTGACGATCCACTAGTCGAGACTCCTACACGAATCCGCCATTGGGTTCTTGAAAATCCACGGTTCTGTATAATTGCACTGCTTTACCAATCCTTAACTTTTTGGATCATTCAGCCTTTTTTGCGGTCAACATCGGTTACACTGGTGTGTATACGTTTGATAACATCATGTTGACCTGTTTTGGACGTTTGGTATTGTTTCCAAAATTCTGTTTGTGCGAGTTGAAATTTAGAATATCTGCCTGATTCGAGTAGGACTCCATTCGTCAAGTTTGACCCTCGTCGTCCTCTCGAGCTTTTCACATCTATATAAGGTGGAGAACCTCGTTGTCAGCGCCAATAACTTTTGATATCACTCCAAGAATAAGAGTGAATCCCGTGAATATTTTCTGTCGTGATTACTTGAATGAACTTTATATTCTCATCTTCAGCTAATCACAGAGTCTTTCGACTAGTTCACTAAGAGGCTCAATCGTGCGCTGATTATGTATGTCAAACCAAAATTTTCAGAATAATCCCACGAAACGGTAAATTTCAAGAAAATAGTATACTCCGGCGTACGTATTAATAAATTTCAATTCTAAAATGTGTAATAAATTCTCAACTCTAAAAGAAGAAGACGGAATAAGTTACGCGTTTTTCTTTTTGGAGAAAACTTGACATATTTTCGTCTTCCCCGCACGACGCGTTTCATTCTAACTTCGATAAAATTTGATTATCGCATCTTGTTCGCGTATATAAGAAAGCGCGTCTCCCAAAAGAAGATTTATGTTCGTTAACCTTTTGTTTCGTAATCGTAGTGGATTCTTACGTATTCAAATTTTACGAAACGAGATAAATGAACTGTAAGATTTAATACGCGGTCCTTATTGTTTTAATTAAACATTCCAATTTTCGGGAATCACTTTGATGTTAGTGCGTTATTCGCGGATGAGTAACTCGTCGGCTGTCCTACGATGTGAGCGAAAACGCGTAAATTCCGTCGACGATGATGACTAATTCTTCGGATTTCTATCTCATCCTCCAACTATCAAAGGAAAATGACGCATATTGTAAAACACATAACGTGACCATTAGAGCGTTTGAAGGAGGGGAAGAAACCGAGACTTCCGCTTCCAACGAGAGAAATTTTAGGTAGCTTGGCTCAAACTTTTTTCTATCGATTTTTACGCAAGTACAATTATCTTGGATGAGAGTATTTTTCTCACGTCTTGAAGTACGTGCGAGAGATTGAATTTTAGATAAGATGGTGGTTTAAGAATATGAGAAATAAAAATAATAATAGTCGAGAATTGCTATGAACGAATTCTTTTTTTCGATCTGAAGGTGCTCTGGACTTGCGATAGTAAAATGAGGAATTGAAGGTTATTCAATGAAATTACGTTCCTATGATGTTTCAGTCGGATGTTATAATGATGAACGCAATGAAAAATAGTATATTATGTACTTGGGAGAAACCTTACTCGCGCACTTTTCCCTCTGGTCGACAATGATGAATTCTAAGAATTTCAGATGAAAAATTGACCTGGCTAAAGTAAGAATTTTTTGCATCTTTCTCCTTGTAAATATCGCTAAGAATGGTCATCATTGAAAGTTTTTCCATTTGAAACCATGGCAGCGGAGTTTTTCTCACTCAAATGACCGTAAGACAGGCCTCGCACTACTCCCACCTCCTCCGCTCATGGGTACGCCGCTAGATTGGGAGATTGCTTCAGAATCGCACGAGTTCTCTTTTTGACACTTTTTCATCGCCATGTTTGCAATTTCAGAAATTTCTATTATGGTAATCGAATACGTTCTACCTTTCGATTTGTTGATATCCATTTTGAATAGAGAATAAATTTTGACCAGTTTCCTCCTCGATTCCAAATGATGGACAATCGACTGTAGAGGAGAATTGCCAGCTGTTCAGTACAAATATGTTTTCTTTCGTTAGTACAGAGTTTTTCTGGCTTGAGAGACCGAATTATTTTAGTAATATCTGTATTTCAGCATCAGATTAGAAATTGAGAAACGTCCGATCGGTGGAGTAGTTCTTATTGGAGTCCCTTTTCCTGAGTCAAACAATTATTTACACTCTCGAGGACAGGAAGAGATGACCTCAGAAAAAGTCTCCTCCGCCTCCGACCTTAGTAATGTCTACGTTGAGTTTGACTCAATTTAGAGACTTAAAAAAATTTCAAGCTTCAATATTTAGTAAATGGTAGATACTTGAGAGAAGAATATTGAGCAATGAATCTCCAGAAGGCAGGAAATTGTAAATTGTTGAGCTTTGCTTCTCTGTAGAGGAAGCTATAAATCAGTAAGCTGAGCTAAAACTGCGGAACCACAGGCTGTACGATAGACTCTTAGGCTGAATATGAGCTAGAATTAGAAAAACATATCGGACTCAGGCTCCTTACATGAAGACTAATTGCAAGCTATGAGTGTTAAATCTTCAAAAAACGTCTGCGTCCGCCCTCAGTGACGTCATCCATCGGTTTGACCTAATTTAGAGATTTGAAAAATTTCAAATTTCATGATCTCCGGAGAGGAGACTTGAAAATTTGAAACTAAGAACCTCCGTGAAAGGAAACCTTGAGAAAGATTGAACTCTGAACTTTTAAGTTGGGCTATAATTTTGAAATCTTACTTTAAATTTCTCACAATCAACATAAGTTGCCTGGAAGAGGATTTTAGGCTGAACGAGGTTAAAGTTTGATTAATTAACTGTCAAGACGAAGTACAAGTTGAAGAAAGGCGTGGCGTCATCAGTATGAAGAAGATGGGGAAAGACTGTATAAAATGCTTTTCATTGGGCAAAGGGCTTTCATGATTTGAAAAAGAGAAGAGAACTGATTCATGAAAGATATTCGGAAACAGGGAAAGTTGTGGCTTCCCCGCTACTATTGTAAAAGGTGCAATGGCCGATATTTTTTTCTTGTTTCTGGGATATCTGCTCGTTTTCAAGAGCGTATCTCCGAATATGCCATTTTTGCCAGGGCCCAGGATGTGACTCGCCTCAGAAACTATATTTTATTCTCATAATTACTATGCACATAGTAATGGATAGGTGCCACAAAAGATTCGGCTCTCTGGTGAATTTGTTTTCTGTAGATTATTCCCTGAAAAGATATACGTTAAATGCTGAACTTGACGCCGTAATATTTTAGTCTCTCCTCCCTCATCAGCTAAAATTCCTACTGTCAACGGACTTACTTTTATTTTTTCTGGCTATGTAGGACTCTTACTCAACTGATAGCTAAATTCAAACACCATTATCTTCCTCAACATCAGGCTCCTTCCTCTCGATTCTGAGCCACAAGGAACTTCCCCTTCTCTTCCATAAAACTTCTGGCCTTCTGCTCTCTCTTGTCTAGGACCTCAGAAACCATAACTCCAGGAAAACGTGGCATTCGAACAAATTTAGACAATTGCGTACCTATGAGGGGGGGGGGGGGGAAGAAGGAGGAGTTCTGCCTCTTCCCTAGAGACCTCAGAAAACTAGCGAAGTCATCAATTTTCAGAGAATTGATATAGTTTTTTTTTTGCCTTTTTTAAATTTTGCACTCGAAAATTTTTGGATTCCTCAAGAAGAATTTCTACTTACGTCACTGAATTTGAAGCAATTCAAAAATTGGCCGGTCCTCCAGACTTTCTCTGGTCGTACTACATGTCATAGAAAATTATTCTTACCCACTACAAAATTGGTCACACGTCTCGCCCATTCTTATCTTTTGTCTTGATCTCTTCTCTCCTCCTCGTGCCAATATTGCCAACATGATAATTGCCTTTCACTTTGTGTCCTCACGTCCGGTCAGCAATTCTCTTGACTATCTTTGTTCCACTTACTTTATTTCTCTGCTGTAGTCTGCAATTCTTTTTCAAATCCATCTTCAATTTGTACAAGGTCTCTACAGTCACCTACTCCTGACTGTCTGATCGTTTTAAGCAGGTAGTCCGCTATCTGTCTTGTTGGAGGGCTATCTTCATAAAACGTCCGCGTCCTTGTATGCGTCCGACCTTTATGACGTCATCAGTGACCTTGACCTACTTTAGAGACTTGTAAAAATTTCGACCCTCGTTACTTTAAAACCTGTATCCTGAGCCTTGTTTTTCCTTTGAGTGAACTTTTTGCTTGAGAAATTCTGGGATTGCTTAATTCTTCTGGCCGCAGCCAAAAATATCGTAGAAAGTTGTCAAATGATTTTTCTTATTTTTGTGCGCCCAGTTCTGTCTCTTCAGCCGCCTTCGCATCAATTGAAAAAATTTATGGTTCGTCAATACAAGTTTTATTTCGAATTGAAGACGAAAAAAAAAAAAAGTAGTAATCATAAAAGAGAAAAAAATGAATAAAAAAATCCTAAACATTTTATACGGATAATCTCTCACTATTTTACATTATCAATTCTAAACGATAAATATGTAGAACTATCTCATGGATAAATAACAAATTTCAACGAGTCAATTTCGTTGTTTCACAATTAAAATAGGAAGACAAGGTAAGATATCAATATAAATCGACGCGACACGATAAGAAGATGAAATAAAAATAAAATCTCCCAAGAAAATGGGAAAAAAAAAGAAGATAATTCAATTGGAAAAAACCTTCCATCAATCCTTTCAATTGTTTTTTCGTTAAATATATTTTTAAAAGTTAAAAAAAAGGAACTTCATTCTGGCTTAACTATAACAATTATATTCCGGTTTCAATCGCCAAAAATAACAAATTTTAAATATTTATGCTGCATATCGAACGCTGTTCTACAATAATTCCTGGAGATAACTAGGAATGCAGGGACCAAACTAATCATCCAAAAAATAAAATATAAAAATAAAAAACATACATGGAATGGTAAAAGGCCATCAATAAGTATATGAAGAGCTTACAAATATAAGAACAAAATTACATTAACTCGTAAAGTCAGACGAATATCAATACAAAAATTAAATTCACAATTTTTTCGGACATCAATTGAAGCGTTTTCGTATGTGTATTTTATGCACATAAAAACATTATAATACAATAAAACAATTTATACAACTCGTTCGAAATTACACAGTAATACACAAAAAAATAGAGAGGATATCCTTAAAATTTATACAAAAAATATTATACACTTTAGTCATTTTGAAATTGTGTGGATTGTTTTGACTACGGTTAAAGAGAGAATTTTCACTATTATGTATGTAGAACTTTCCTTATTCGCACGAATTCGAGTCACACAGTAAAAAAAATAACGCTTATTCTTATTTTTACTTTGGTATTCACTAGAGTTTAATGTAGCGAATTTCCTTTTTCCAGCTACTAAATGGTGAACAGAATATTTTAAACCGAGTTTCAGAGCTACATTTAATTTATATCTATACAAAAATAGAATCTCACTTGACTCATACATCAACGGGACAAGGAGACGATAATAATTCTTTGCGAGTTAAAACTTATGAACGATCTTCATCAGAGAACGATTCAGAAAATGCAGCTCGAAGAAAAGGGGAGAGATTACGATTATCTAAAGAAAACACGTGTGGTGGGGTCAGTCATCCCACGATCGACGGTAATTTTAATATCTTAACGATCGTTCAAGTTAGCGAGGCCGAAAATTTATCTTAAATGATTTCGAACCATTTAATACGAAATTATTGTCATCGTACAAAATATTGTTATAACATAAAAAAATAAAGTAAAATAAATGAGAGGAACATAATCGGATTTACACCAAAATGTACATCGACCTTAATGCCTATAACACACACGTTGTCCATGGCGAGGGGAACACGATTTAGCCTTTATAATTAGGAACATAATAAGAATAAAACGAGGGAATTTTTAAATAAAAAAAAAATCTCATAGACACGTATGTACATTCTTCTTAGTCCTACATATGCTGCACTTGACTTCGCAGCACCATTGGAAGGTGCATCCGCATCTTTCCACCGCGATCACTTCTTGGGTTTTGTATCCCCGACTGCAGCACATAAGGTCGCATCCATCCATACCGATGGATGTTTCATTGCACACTCGGCCGGTCGTGCCCAGGATACCCAGCCGCGGGTTCTTATCGCAGAAGCCCGGTGACGGTTCCATGTAGACCAGGTCCATGGAGCCGGGAGGTTTGTGCTCTGGATTATGCGGTAACAGGTTTGCTTTGTAGCGATTGCGTTTTTTACGCGACAGCCCTCGACTGGTCTCCATTTCGGAATTTGATATTAATATTCGCGAAGCGCCGTCGAATTTGTCTTTTAGATTGTCTCCTATTAATCGGAAGTTGGGTAATCGCATCCAGCAGGTTCGCGTCGTGCATGAGCCCGACATGCCGTGACACTTGCACTCTTGGCGCATTTCGGAGGCGACGTGCTGTAACAGAAAAGATGAAAAAATGTTTTTTATTTTGGAGTCGAAAAATTGAGATTCGTTCGGGGGAAACATCCTTCATTGGGCATTCCTTGTGTTTTTAAAATCGGTCAGAAAAGTTTCAATGTTGGGTGATCCTCTCTCTCATTTGGCGATTTCAACCCCACCATGCCTCGTTTCAACTACGCCTCTGTGCTTGTCCGAGTCGATTATAAACATTTATAGGAATCAATGTGCAACTTATTTACTTTTCATTACAATGAAGATGAAATTTAATAACAAGAACATTTCTTTTATTTTCAACAGAATATCTTGGGACGTTTCTCTGTACCTCATGGTTACAGTACGCGATTGTGATCAAGACGACATCCGTGGCATCGTTCGAGGAATTTTTCAAATCTTCGAGAACGTCAGTTTCGGCCGAAGTTCGAGATATGTACGGCACAAACTATATGGAGAATGATTCTTGTGACTATTGAGTGAGTATTAGTCTTATCCAAGGTTCGTCACATCAATCAATAAATGAAGTCAGAATTCTGATTGGTCGGTCTAAAATTGATGAGTTTCCTTCGTGCTTGACTAACGAGAAATTCGAGACTCGAGCATTGTAAGACTGTTGACTCTGTAGAAAATTGGTAACGAAATGTTCTCAAGTCTTGTGAGCTTTGAGGTTTGTAACATTCTTAACCCTGAGCATCTAAATTTTCAAAAAATGGTTTCACGACTGTCAACATTTGCGCGCACGTTTCAAGGAACCCACTATCAATTTCCATTTACTCTCAAAGCCAGGGTGCAAAAAGTTCCTGCCACAATTCGTTAGCTGTTTCTGTCGCGAACTCTGTAATTATTTTCACGTGACAGAGGACTCCAAGGTACACTCAACATTCAGTTTCCTTTCAATAAAGCGTGCAATTCTCGAATGTGTATTCTGATGAATGCGAAACGTCTTGTTTGTTCCATTCAATTACCTAATTCGTTGGAACATGGTTCGTATAGAAAATAAATGTAGGACAAAGAGACCATTTATACGACTATTTTATTATATAGTAGGCTGGAACGAATATTTTTGTACAACCTCTTCCTGTTCTTGATTCCATTTATGTAATCATCATTTTTTTATACAAGAGAGACACTCCTCTTCGGTCTCGGTTGACAAAAAATACCACAGCGGTGAGGATATCACCACGATATTTTCTACCCTATACGAAAATAATAAAGTACGTAGTATATCGTATTTTTTTACTATCGCAAATTAGCGATATCTCGAGAAGACAGTTTGCAAATAATTTTGCCAGAGTTGTCCAGATGGTCAATAAATAGAAAGAAACAATGTGAAAGGAATAGGTAGACGAATGAAGAAACGTAGGAAGAAAAAAAAATGTGAGAGGGATAAAGATGACGAAAGCCAGAGAGAGACAGAAAAGACAGGAGCACAATTGCTCAGACAAGCAGCTCATGAAATCAGTGATGGAAGGACGAGAGAGAGGATGTCGGAAGAGCTAAGGCGAGCAGAATCCTACGTGCACAATGATTGAAATGAAGAGACGAAATTATGGTTTTATAAGAATTAGGCTTTTCAATGGTTTCGCTATCGTCAATCTTTTATGGATAAGAATCATTTTCATAACAGTCCTTCGTCTCAATAAGTCTCTTCTTCTTAGTTTGATAGGATTATATCGTTTTTTTGTCTCATTGATCGACTTAATTGCCGACATGCCATCCTCCCTCAGAACCACAATCTGTCAAAAGACCACCCGTTCCATAAGAATTACCTTGACGAGGTGCTCCTAATTTATACAAATAGCTCGAAGGTATTTTTGTTGGTCGAAATTAGGTTCCTGAACCCGTATGAGAGTGGAACTTGGAACAATTTGGAGTTCCAAACTCTAATCTTCTGTTGAGACTTCGAAACTTTCGGTGATGGGTTAAAGAAATACTCGAAATGGGAGTAGATCTTGGGAGTTCTTTCATTATTGAGCAGAAAGTATGAGAAAAGAAGAAATTTGGCAATATTGCCTCAGAATTCCAACGAAAATCCCATAGAGTGGGTTCCTCACATTCCTCAACTAACTCCATTTTCAAAGAATCCGTGATTTTTATCGCATCAATCTTTAGGCTTTAAATACCCGAGTCTTCCCACTTATCAAATACTCTCAGCTCACGTAACTCACTCCTTCTGTCGCTTCAGTCGCATTCAGGCACTTCTTATGTTTCCATCCTCCCTCGTTTGGTTGACCTCTCTAACCCTGATATCCGTCTCGATCATGCTGGAATTCTAAGATATCTAACTTGGTCTACAAAAAACACATCACTGAAATCATTCCTTGAGAATTCCCTTCCAACCTTCTCTGCTGCAAGGACGGAATCTAACTTGTTCTACAAACAACACATCAGTGAAATCATTCCTTGAGAATTCCCCTGCAACCTTCCCTGCTGCAAGGACGGATCGAAACCGAGACCTAGAACTGAGTATGCGGTCTTGATCCTTCCCTATGGAAAATTCCGCTCTCGTATTTCCGCCGAATTCACTGCTATATTCACCTGCCTTCCTCTTCTCATTCGCTTCAATATGCTATCTAATACTCGTCAAGACCCTCTTCCTGTATCGTCCCACGAATCTTCATTCTCATACATTTGTCAAGTTCTTCCTCATCCTCAATCTATTTTGTATGAATACTGAGGAACATGTCGCAGTGGACAGTCACTGCGTTCATCTTCCATCACTGTTCTGCTCTCTCGTCCTCTGTTTCTGGTATGGTTTTGGGTCCTTCTCCTCATCCAATCAGCTCCGATCTATTGAAAGAGCCTCAATTCTTTACAATGCCATCCTAAGTCGTCTCAGAACACGCCATACCCGTCTCATTCACTCTTTTCGCCTCTCACACCTTCCATGCGATCTATCCGTCCGACTTTTGTCCTCTCGCTCAGCTCTTAAAAACAGCCGACTTTTTCATTCTATTTTGCTTGCATCAAGAAGTCTCTCTTACGAAAAAATCGTATGCCCGATGAACTACATCCGATCCACCTATTTCTACCTCATTGTCCCCGTTCTGTCAAGTTCAATAAAAGCCGGCCAAGCGACAAAGCATCAGTTTGGAGGAAGAGATCTCTTGTAGTTGTGCGATAGACCTTATACGTTTGGGTTGTTTGCTTGTCACGTGACCGGCCTTTACGGAACTCGGTTCACTTTCAAGGAGCAGTAACTGAAAAAAAAAAAACAATTTCAAGCTCAGGACTGCAACAACCATTGCAGTTGATTAGTTTGCAATGTGACCAAGAGGTGGCTTTCCTAGTACCTAATTTGTCATCTTATGAAATTAGTGAGAAACTTTTATGGAATAATGGTGGCTGGTGACCGTGGAAAAAGATACTGATTAAGTCACAAAGTGACCGGTTGACAGACCATCACAATTAATTTCACTGCAGAATTGCGATCGAATATTCGATGCTTTCTGTATACTTTTGTTGTCAAGACTGTGCTAGACTCATTTTGCTGTGATTACATCATTGAGCACCTTCTTTGCTGTGCTAGTGTGCTCTAAAATCTAACCCGAAATTCTACAACATATGTAATTTCATGTATTCTACCCGTATCTGCGAACCGGTCGATAATTCATCGACTTACAATCGTTGCATTCCGCCATTACAAAGACACTTAGCCTTCGTAATTAAAGCACGATGGAATTAATTGATCGAGCGGAGGGCGGAGTACTCGGCGACATATGTACGTCGCTATACCATTAAACGATTCAATCGTCATTTTGTACAAGATTGGTTTTATACCGTGTATAGAGTGCACTAATTACGAGAGGAGACGCGATTTGCCGAGGTCATAAATGGCGGTGCGTGCGCCACGATAACGATTGCGATATTAATTTCCAATTAAATCGTAATCGTCGCAAAGGTACTCCATTTTCGTACATAAGTTACGCGAATGCCGTTCCGTTAAAATTCGTCTCTATATCTCCGGAATTGTGATATTAAATTGCCTTCAGCTGGTCACGTTTTTTTTTGAAAAGGGGAAAAAAAAACTCTCTATACGGTAGATTTTAATAACTAATTCGTTACAGAAAAACTTATAAGTCATATATACGCGTAGCGTCTATTCGTCTAGCTAAGGTATTGTGAGTGGGTGGCATCTTGTATACAGACTGTATTTATGAAAGTTACGAGCAGATATTATTTTATACATAATATACGTTCGAATTTACAAATATTACGAATGCGATCCACGTTGTTACTTCATTATTATTACTACGAAAGTAAGAATTTCCTCGCCGCATTTTTCGACTGCAACTCTCAGCGTGTTGCAAAACACATACTGGGAGAGCCGTCTTCGGCGTTTGATCTGTTCATTTAAGGCACACGAACGCGCCGAGTGATGTATTATGAAAAAGAAAGAGTGAGAGAGGAGAGAAAAAAAAAGAGTAATATTTGAACAGAAGAAGAAGCATCAGCAGCACGTATGACTTAGAAAAGTATATACCGGTGTAAAGGATTAAAACCGTATACGTGACGCGTGGATAAAGAAAATTTCAAACGGGTTATGGATAAAGGTACTGTGGGAGGCTTCTTTTCTTCTTCGTTCGTGAGCGGAATATAACGACAAATACGGAAATCTTAAACCGCTAATTCGGAAGTTGTATCATAATCGCTAAATTGATCGTAAAAACAAACGTGTACACGTCAAAGTATACGTTTTTTTTTTCATTCTTCTTCTTCTTCTTCCTTCCTCCTCCTCTTTTTATATCGGTATAAAAAATTTATAACTTCATCTGCGTCACCGTTCGCGATTCCGAAGTGCATAAATCAAAAACCACACACGTACATACGCACGCACGAGGATGGGTTTGGCTCATCGGCGCTTTCGAGGAATGCTGGCAACACAACACTCCTCTATATCTGTATGACTTTGGCTCGTATATATGATAATACGAAAACTGGTTAATGATTTTTCACCCTCGCCGTAATATCTTGTGTACGGCGCAGGTATTATGAGGCGTGCACGTCTCCCAAATGAACGTTATTACTCATTCACGGCTGTTACAAATCAAAAAAAAAACTTAATAATATTCTTTAAAAGTCTTTCATTATGATTAACATCTCTTCGGTTATTGCTTGGGTGCCGTTTCCATCAGCATTGTGTGGCGCAAATATAGCGAGCGCCACACTGGTTCATTAAATGCAACACCTCCTCCCAATTTTCCGTATTCTCGACTTCATACGCGCGATTTTACTTTCCGAGCACCTGCGCCGCAAAAGAGGAACGCTATTAATGTTTTTATTATCGCAATCGTCGCTTTGACTGATGTGCGACGAGTATCGTGTGACTTTTGCGAAACTTCATCATAGAAATGTTGATTAAATTTATTGACGAGGTACTTGTTCACCATCGACTTACTTTTTAAAATTGAGCTGAGGATTTAAGATTATTTTCGAGCAGAGCGCATGAAATCAATCAACTTCTCTCTGATTGAATTAGAAATACAGAATGAATTAAAGGCATCGTATCTCAGTCCAAGAGTTGGAGGAATAGTATGTTAAATAACAATTGGGGATGTTCAGCTGGCAGAGATGGGAATAGAAGAGATTTTGTTCCTGTAAACTGAACTTGGATCCGAAGGAACGTGATGCAAATGTAGTAAGTAGAAAAGTGTAGCTACATTTTGTGGCGCGAATTTCGCTCCCCTAAAATGTTTCTAATCACCTCTCTCCTCACCTCCTGCCCATTACTACGCCTAGAGTTTATTTCATACCACCTCTTCTCAGCGTTTGGGCCCTATGGCTAAGGCTCAGCCTCATTGAGCCTAATGTCCTCAACCATCAAGAGAGGTGTAGGTGCGACAATGGTAATCCCAGTCACCCTGAAGATTCCAGTCATCATATATGTTTCGCTTCAACTTCTCGTGCTCCTTCCTTCATACCAGAATTTTCGTTCGTATTGGTATAACTTTAGTACTCACAATGACTTGAAAATATTGAATGGGACGTGTGAACGTCAGCCCTTATGAATTCAATAAGTCTAGGTTTACGATAGTATTTGTATGCCAAAGTCATGCAGGAGAAAAGTTAAATGGGAAAGGATTAGCGGTCATTGCACCTGATGGCATGGCAGCGCGGAATCCGCAATCTTCTCTGTTTTCAAGCAGATGTCATGAATTTACTCTTTTTCTATTTCTACGTAAGATAAATTCTTGAAAGTCCTATGAAATCGCGCTCCGATTTTTCAAAGTCCGTCTTCTGTAAGAATTTGAAGCAAAAGCATTCCCTGGTGACGTCACACTCTCCTGCTCCTAGCTTCTTCGTCTCTAGGGATTCTAAGGGATGTCTGATGCTGATGATGTTATGCCCTTATGCTTGTGGTGTTTTCAAATGCCGCCTTTATCTCCGTCTATCCACCCAAGGACATTGGCCTTCAACTTAGAACCTAGTTCATAGTGGGAAAGAGAGTACTAATTTGAAGAGTTTCAGCCTGAAAACCTCCTTTGGACCGAGCTTATGTTAGTTGCCTCCTAGCCTTCATACCTATCAGAGAAAGCTCATAGACACCGTGATTCTAGCCTAGTTTGAAGGTTGAGAGTTTAATCTTCCTCTAGCTCTAAATTATTTCAAGTCCTCCAACCTTGAAAAGAGGAGCAGAGGTCGAAATTTTCAAAGTCCCTTGACTAGGTCAAGGTCATTTATGACGTCATGAAGGTCGAGTGTGTACGTTTTTTAAATTAGCTAACTCAGAATTGTTATGAACATGAACAGTCCTAGCATAAAATGCTGCTCTGTACCTAGCTCATGATTGACCGAAGACTTGATTCTAGCCTGAGATTCTACGATCATAGCCCGGCTTAGAGGTTTATTGCTTGACAGTGCTGCTAAATCTACGGATTTTTAAACGAATTTCGTGTAAAATATGGATTCCTTGTATACTCAAGGAAAAAGTACCTTAGTCCTGGTACTTTTCTCTTGTTCGTTGAGGGAGGGCTGATACTGCAATCCTTTGTAACATTGAGTCGATCAAGAGAAAAGTACCTCAGTCAGCGGTATGAGAGATACGTTTCTCCTGATCGCTATTGTTAGATCATCGAAAAGTCCGTAAAAATCAGTTCTTACGTCTTGGAAAAAATGACGAATACGGATTTTTGAAGATATCATAAATCTTTTCGCACAAATTTTGAAGTCTCTCCTTTCTAGAGGTTCATAGTTCAATTTTTTTCCGAAGATCGGAGCCCGAAATTATCCCAAGTTCCGAAATGAGGTCATGGTCATCGATGACGTCACAGAGGACGAACGTCAAAGTTCTCGGGAATATGTCAATCCGAGCTCATGACTGACTTGAAGCCATTCTTCGACCGTCATTTTCGGATTCTTATGATCGGCTTAATTGGAGCCTAAAATCAGCCAAAAGACGATGTCGTTGACTTGAACTTGAGCCGATTCATTACACTCCGGCGCCAATTCATTCTTCTCTAGAGCCGGTTTACGTTTTCAAAAAAGCTAGAAGCTAGGCTAGGCATTATTAAGCGAATTGGGAAGAGTTGACAATGTCTGTAAGTTTGAGTTGATGCAACAATCGACTTTAGTCAATTGGCTTGAAATCCTTGCTTAGGCCCCCTCTACCTCTACTTCCCCAACCAAAACGGATGGCGGGTTCCCTCGCTTAAAAAAGAAAACAGAAGAAGAACAATCTTCAAACTTGTGGGGACTGTCTGTTTGCTCTCGGTCATATTTTCATCTACTGGCGCCAGTGCTCCATGAAGAAACTAAAATTAGTCCAAAATTTTATCCACCTACAAGGAGACAGAGTGCCCGGCAGTAACAAATGGATTGTTCGAATAAAGGGTGGGGGTGTACAAGAATCGATCCTTTACATTGATAGCATTCGCATTAGTACCAATTTCCTGAAATACACGCTCATGCGAAGACGCGGCACGAGAGCGCGTATAATTAGCTCGTTTCAACGAACACGATTCCGATTTGTTAAGTACGTGTTTATGGAAATTGTATCATTCGAGATGCGTGTAATTACGGCGACGTTATTCAGCTTTTTTTTTTCGCTGGAGCGTGCACAAGGTCCGAATGATTTATTAACGTGTCTCTTCGCACTCGAGGGAGATAACGATCTCGTGTGCGCGGTAATGACTTCTTCCGCGACCAGATTTCATTTCGGAATCGAATATTACCAACGAAATCGATTTGTTAAATACGGATCATCGAGATTACGTTCGGCGAGTCTCGCCACAAATAGCTCTTTCTCTTTTCTTCTTTCTCTGAAGCCCGAGAACAAGTGAAGGCAAAAAATCTTGGCGGAATTTTCGTACACACGCATAGTTTTTTTTTCTTACGTTATCAGATATTATGGTTTAAAAATGATATTCTTTGCGGTACACGAAGAGCCACGCGATATATTTCGCTTTATTTAGTAATTTGTATAAATTTTATTGGCTCGTAATTCTCGCATGTTTCGCTTTACTAAGGAATGGCATTTTTTTCATGCTTTGACAGTGAGAAAAAGGTACCTCGACAGAGTTATCGTGATGATTTTCGAAACCTTGGAATGAAGTGAGGAAGCATCGTATGAGTTCAATCTGTCCTAGTCTGGAGTATTATCACAGTCAACGGAGTCACTCTTCTAAAGCTAGTCTTCAAGAGAAGCGAAACCGTGGTCTTCGTCATCGTTCGAAATTTTAAAAATAAATCTGTCGCGAAATTGTTTAGCCAACGTAAGATTTCAAATTTATCGTTTTCGAAGACAGAAAAAAAAGAAGAAAATTGATGTACAGAAGAGTTTTTCCATTACCGATAACTTACACGTGCACTATATTAGCCTTCCCCTCAGTGTCCTCGCGTTCCACTGTATTTTTTATGACCCTAATTACCACGATGCATCTTGAAACAGTATTTGTCCATTCCCTTTCTTCTCTCGATGTGTCTGTGTACACACGTGACGCCTAATTGACCTTGAATATTGAGCACCCCCGACACGGATTAAACGTACATAAACAACTTCATATTACCAAATTAATCTGTAAAATAACGGTCTGTATAGAATGAAAACCATGTATGCTACAATAATTGAGACCAGAACCGATAAATAATGAAGAGTGTTCCAATGACCCACAGCATTCTGACTTATAACTACGCACACGTTGATAATGTAAACAAAATGTATCACGACGTCGTCGGGTGTTTCTTCTTCTACTTTATTTTTTCTTACGAAGCCGAAAGCTATAGAATCCGTGTTGTTCGGTCACTAATGTCAGTCGGTCGGTGCCACAAGACAAGTATCAGCTTGTCGCGCTGTATAGTCGAAAATAACGTGATTTAATTACACCCACAGCTTCTCAACGCGAGATGAAATTGTAGCGTATATCAACGCGGCGCTAATGTATGCAACTTTATGAACCTTTCTCATCGATCATGATCGATTGCTGCCAATACAGGAGCCGGGAATCGCGAGGAAAAATCTGTAAGCCACACACGCTGCCCGTCTGCCGAACACTAAAATTTTCCCACCCGAAAAAGCGAGAGAAAAAAAAAACCGAAGAGGAGGAGGAATCACTACACGGAGATAATCGATGTTAAGGTAACCAGTTTTATATTAACGACAAGACGAACGTAATGTAAAGTCTAGTAATAAATTTAGGTTGAATGCCGGATAGAGTTCGTAATGAATTTTTAATGTTACTCACCGCTCTGCCCGCTTCGTTGTTGTGTAAATTCATTTTCTCTCGTACATTTCTGCCTTTCTCGCCGGCATCGACGAACTCTCTAGAAAATTTGTACCCGAAACCGATGTTATCCGAACAGCCACCCCATTCCCAATCGCGGATACCGGTAACGGCGTTCGGTGGCACGTGAGCGCCTCTGCCTTGGTGACTATAATCGCAGGCACACGTTTCTATGCTGCCTTCGCTGCAGCCTCTCGCGACGGCGTGCGTAACGGCAGCGCTGGTAATTGCGTAAATGAATGCCGTCTCTCTACAACCTGGAACAGAAAAGAAATATAAATGTTAGTACGATGGAAGAATGATCGGATATAGGTGATTTGATATATCTTCGATGGGCAGGGCCTGCATTCTTAAGTATAGGTCGTTTCAATTTGTCTTTTAATATTGTCATAAGTGATCCATTCGGTTATTCTTTTTGTTCAGCTTTCCCTCAGCCTGTCTTTGTTCTACTGTCTTTGATTATCGTATTGTGCAGTGCTATGTCACCGGTATATCTTAGTTTACATTTGCTTATAGTTTCTTCAACTTGCCTGAAGACTCTCTCAAGTAGTGTGTTGAAGAAATCTGGTGATCTTACAGCTTTAGAGAAGACTTCAAGAGTTCTAAAGATTGATCTCTTCTGTATCACTTGCCTATTGGGCAACCTTTGCTCGTTCGTGCATCACTTTCAATTGATATTGTGATTGATGTTAACCATGGGGAAGTGAATAGGGAAGGTGGTGAACACCAATCAAGCTTGAGAGGGATACCAATTGATTAATCGTGGTTCAAGAAGGCGCTGAACTCAATTCAAGTCAGCACGGCAGAGGTGATGAAAAGTGGCCAAAAAAAGTACCGTCTATCGTAATATCGAAAGTTGAAATAAGTCTCGTACCTTCGCGTAAGACCAGTGTGGAAACCCGGTAAGGAGAGGAACAGAGTGAGAAAGATAAGAATGATTCATTTTAAGGAACCAATGGCGAATTTATGCGGAAAGGAACTAAATTTTGATTCTAATAAGTTATTTTCAAGCAAGTGACTTTGTGAAGGAGTAGAGCGGCTTTTGACAAGTTGAGCTACATCTAAAAGATGAAGAGATGTGAACTTGGGAGAGGGAAGGACGTCGCAACTAGTAAGCTTCTCTATTTTGATAAATTCAGGGCCTTTTCACTCTAGCCGCCTTCATTGTAACCTCTTGTGAGGGTGTGCGCAATGTCTCCTTAGAAAACTTATAGACAAAGTAGAACAATGAAATAAAAACGTAATTAGTAAGATACGAAAACTATATTGGGTCCGCGATTCGTGTTGTCCCCGATGCGAGACAAAGGTGGAAATCGAGCTGGAAAAGTGTCGGCCGTGAAGAGCGCTCGAAATAATTAGCGCCGCCGCGAAAACTGAAAAGAATCGCAAATGTCGAGAGGAGCTCCGTCAAGAGCGTGCTAATTGTCTCATTTATTTCGCGAGATCAAAGTAAGCGAATATGAATTACCGGGCGAGATAAGATTCTCTGTGGCACTCTATAATGGCTATTGTACGGACGTGCTCGCGCCTCATCGCTTTGAAGATGGAGACGCGCACGAGCCCTCGTGTAAGTCGGTCCTAATTATGACGCCCTTCTCTCCAAACAATATATTTACCGAAAGAAAGCGAAAGTAAAAAGAAAAATATTTATATTACGTTTCTCGCTTTTTGTATGTCGCTTGGTTCTATTGAAAAATATTTCCGCTTTCATCCGAATATTAATTACAGAGCATACATATATATTTTTTTTTCGGCGTTTCAATAAAAATATTTTCACACACTTCGCTATCGTAAGGTAATACCACATAAATTTATACCGAGTCTGCGTGCTGTAATTCACTCCGGTATCGTGATCAGACTTATGGTGAAGACCCCTCTTGAAGTGAACGCCGGGGATCCGTAAATGATGATGTTATTACACGAGCTAATAGTCGAGATGACGCAGTAGGAGGGCATTGAAAGCGTACTCTCATTTTTAGAATTATTATACCTCGTGTACATGCGCGCTGCATTATCGATACGGATTTTTTTCCTCTCCTTTTCTTGAGATAGATGCGAAAACTGTTACTGTATATACAGTATGTGTACGCGTACATGAAAAGAATTTAAGCTAATCGCGTATATTCTGGAGAGATTTCTCTCGAGCTATCGCGCTTAATGCAGGTTCAAAGGACAAGAATCTTCCAGGTAAATGAATAGGGTATACAGCTACTATATTGCGAGGTTCTTGCCCTCTTTTGAAAACGCATATAGCGCAAAAGAGACGCGATGAAACGGAAGAAGCTGTTGTGGAGTGCTCGTGAGAATTCGCCTACATTATCGGGAGAACTTCGCTATGTTCGTACGAAGGAGTAGTGTATAAAATATGGGATGAAAACTTGGGAATGCACTTTGGCTGATTGGGAATGCAGTCTGTTTTGTAAGTATGAGCTCGGGATGTCATTCGAGAATCTCTCGTATGAGCTGGAGTGATGAAGAAAGGAGATCACACGACTTGCAGTTGAGAATTAGAGGGAGGCTAAGGGCAGAAGAACTCCAAAATAAGGTAAATTCCTCGAAGGTTAGGAGTGCACACTTTAGGACGAAGATGGTTGCGGAACGTAACGGGTGAAAGAGAGAGTTTCCAAGTTATCAGGAAATCAATTTCAGAAGTTATTCTATTATGATGCCACTGTTCGAATCCCCTGCACTTATCAAAAGGGAGTGGCCTGCGCGAAAAAATTGGAGAAGTTTGACGTCTACGAGCTATTAAGAGCTGCGAATAAATGGTTGAGAACGAGTAAAAGGCTCTTTGGGAAGATATCTCTTCCACTCCGTTGGATTTGATTGAGTAGACGTGAAAAATTGTTTAAGGCAAAAAGCTTGGAGAATTTGAAAAGTTTTTGATAGCCGTTTTTGAGCTTATTGCAAAACTATCTTTGAACAACCCGCGTCGAAAGTTGCCTTGAGACTGCAGTAGGAGACCTTCAAAATGTACGAAAAAGACCTGCAGAGCTGCTAAAAGGCAAGTTTGCTATCAGCGATCGACATTATAGTTGTTCTTTGTATCCTCCTACCGTTTCTAATTCCTTCATGAATCAAAGCCTCGGGCAACTCGTGTCAGAAGTTGTACCAGTGTCGTACCGGGGGGGGGGTCGTTTCTTGCCTACCTATGTGCTGAGAGAATGACAACACTATGTGATATGAGATGGACAGACTTCCTATTTGGAAATCTCCACCTCATGAAAATTCTGAGTAAGCCTCTAATTTGTCCTGAGACTATGGTAGGAGACCTCTGTTATGAGATGTGAAAAACTTTCGAGTGGTACAACTGCGGAACTGCCAAGGACGAAAATTCACTGTCAGCAAGTCCTATTCCCTTCCCTTCTCCTCGTAGCTTCTTAAAGTACTGTGGTCTAGAGTCCTCCCTTTACAGCTGGATCATGAAAATCTTGGAATAATGTTCACTCAGCGAAAGCCTCTCAGTCACACAGGGCTATTGTACTAGATTCGATCTGTGAAGACTACCTCGAAGGAAGTGAAACCAAGTTGGGGAATACAAGAGTCATCAATCCTTCGTAGGCCCGAATTAGTGCTCAAAGTTCATTTTTCCAGCAAATTTTTCCTCGTTTTTTCGTTTCGACGTTATAATTAGAAACCAACTTTCGTAAATTTAATCGCATCACATAGCGTGTGGGTTCGCTGACCTTTTGCAGAGATCATCGTTTCTTCCGATGTTATCGGCCTCCTCCTCCTCCTCCTCCTCCTCCTCTGCGTCCTAAACTATTAACGTATTACGTGAGCGGAGGATTAAGAGTTACTCGATCAAGATGACACTCGAATAAAGTTCCGTACCGCCCGTCCTCGACTGTATACTCCTCAATTTCCTTGTTCCCCCGCTAAATAGAGTTAACCTAATTTTTAAGTTTGAAAAGTGAAAGCAATAAATATACTCTCCGAATGCACTTTTCTATATAGCTATATATACACACTCTATACGAAATGGAAGGAAATGAACTCAACTCTGACGCATAAAAAATAACTACATAAGATGTTAATGGATGAGAGCCAGTTCTTCTTATCTATATGAAATAGAGGGGAAAAAAAAACTTTTTTAAAAATGTGCGGCGAAATAATATAATGAATTACAATAAATCAGCGCCCTCTATGGGAATAAGAAAAATAAAAGAGAAATAAACTAACGCCCTCCACAAAATTAATCGAGTAGCGGTATTACAATTAATTTAATATCGTTGACAACGGATTTAACCAGTTGAGGAAGCCAACATAACAAAATATTCTATAAATTACGAAAAAGACTGCGATTAGAACCTGTATTGAAATGAAGAAAGAAAGAAGTAAAGGAGGAAAAAAAAAAAAAAAGAAAAAATTATGCTTCTGTAAATGTCTCGTGGGTAACTGGTTTCTTGTGTTCGCTATATGAAACGTCCATTAAGATAATAAAGCGGTTGAAAAAAATTGAAAAATAATAGGAACAGAAAAGCGAACCTGTGGAATAGAGGAGTTTCTGACGAGGAAAACAATGTGCTGACCGATAGGATACTTCAGGAATAAATTTTTTAAAATAGTCGTTCATCCGATAACGCCGGAGTGGTGAAGTGTATTATGAAAGTAGATTAAAATGTAATTGAATCGAATGTCTTCTGTCTCGCTCTCTGAGAATATTAGCCAGAAACTGATGTCAACCTCCATTAACAACGTTTCATGACTGGTTATATGTGGTGGAAATGTTGGCGAATAGAGGCTGCTCGGAAGAACAGAAATTTATGATACCATTCTTTTCATATATATTACAAAAGAATGCGCTTAAAAGAAAAAAATCCTCCTAGAAGATGGGCTGCATGAAAAATTGGTTAAACATCTTCATTTATACGCCCTTTTTTCGTGTATATAGCTTTCGTAATTAGAAGCGTATTCTGACTGGACGAGCTCATGTAAATACATCAGGCATCGCGGCCGTTTATTTAAATCCGAAAAAAACACGTATAAATTAATGCTCGCCCATCACACGCTATCAGAAAATTATTTTAATCTAAAGTATACAAAGTCATCGTTTAGATTTATGTATTATGTCATGTCGTTCGCTATACACATATAGGTAAAAGCAATATTATTTATTGCTTCAGAAAGAATAAAATAAAAAACCCTGGCCGCGATATATTAGTGTAAGGTTATTATTTCGGGCTCGTCAATGTACTTAACAGGTTCTACCGCAGCGCTCTTACGAACACGAGGAAAGGGTGGTTAGCCTAATGGGGGTTGATAAGGGGTGCTAAAAGTCGATCGAACGACTCTATTTTATTGTCGTTTTCTCTCGGAAAGCGTGCACATCTTCGTGCGGCCAAACGATATCCATCCGAGTCGATCTGTCTCGCTGTCAACGAGATCGATAAATCATTCGAAGTTTGCCGAAATTTGACCGTATGATGAGCACGAAACGTTTGAGAAGCACTCGTCATTACACACACGTTAGAAGGAAAAATTCTTCTCGACACTCTCGGTTCATTTAGTAATTCACGATGGAATGCTTAGAATCCGAGGAAGAGATCAAATTTATTACATTGTTTTTTCATCACAGACAGTCTTCAGTAATTAGTATTCTATTTTTTATTGAGGTCGACCCTTTTTTTTCTCTCTCGCTCTTCGTATATCGCTTTCCCTTTTCGTGATACCATATATTCTCTGACTCGAAATTGTTGTCGAGATGTACGCTGAATGATAGAACGTGGAAGAAGTGACCTGGTATTGTTGTAAGATGAGCGAGTACGCTGAAACAATATATTTATGTACATATTTTAAATCGAGAGTGATGGAAACGCATTCGTGGTTGAGATCTACGAGTTGTGGTAGTTGAAAATACGTGATTCGATATTTAAATAGGCTTGAAACGCTTAAAGTCGCTTGATAGGAACTTTCGGTTAGGAGGATCTAAGCTTCGAATAATTTTCCCTCGTTTCTCTTGAAGTTGTCTGATATGTTTGAAGTCGACGGTGAGGATGTGAGAATTGATTAAACCGAAGGCGATGATATTCGAAAGTTTTTGAGGACGACTGAGTTATTAGACTTCCTTTGAACAATTGGATTGGAAGTGAGAAAGATTTCGATGAGTTTCAGTGGGTGAAGCTGTTATCAAACTTGTGCTTCTTACGAAATTTTGGAGAAGTAGGGCAGATAGATGAAAACCCGCAGCTCACTTTTTCTTTCATTTTTTCGATGTGATTAGGGAGAACCTGTTTCATGAAGGAATTTTTCTATTTTGATAATCGACTAGAATCGATCAACATTTTTCCATGTACTGCTACTCTCTATGTGGCTCCCAAGTCAAAAATTGTTCTCTTATTTTCCGAGTCTATAAGGTACATCGTTTTAGTTCCCTCGTACGTCGCCAGCAAAACTTTTCCGAGTTCCCCTCACCCTTGTGCGTGTGGCCATCTCCAAGAATTTTCAAAGTTCCTGAATATGTCAACGGATCACACTTGGGTCTATAGTCGTAATTTTTAGTCCACCCAGTCATACATAACTGAAAAGTCGAAATCTTTCCAATCCCCTCCCTTTCCTAGTATATGTAGTAAGGGCCGGAAATTCTTCAAGTTTACCTTCCTCCCTCCCCTCCCTCCCTCATGTATTTAGCTCAATTTTCGTCATATTTGAAAGTCCTCCTCTTGATAACTCGTTGGTCGAAAATTTCTCAAGTCTCTCTCCTGATGGTCGGGATTTTAACGACGCCTTTTCCCTTCCCCTCTTGGTTTGGTGTAGTGAAATTTATCTCCCCCCCCCCCACTTCAGGTAAGATTTCTCTACATCCGTATAGTCTGTACTTGATTGTATCGGATTTATGAAAAAGAAGGAAACTCTATTTGAAGTTTACATCAGATCTGGTGAGACTCGATCGGACCTCCGTCTCCCTCAAATATTTAACTCGTAGTATGATAATTTTCCAAATGTGCCAGGGGCCTTTGCTCCGAATCACAACCAAATTTTCCGGAAGACGGGTGGTGGATATTTACCTCAAATATTCCCTCTCCCATAAAACTGAGTTCTCTTCAGTAGACCATCCAATGAAAGATGACCTCTCGTGGCTCTAGAAATCTAACTTTCTTTCGTGTTCTGTGTATTCATGGTAGGGTAGGACCAGTGTCTATTGTTCTCTAAAGTATTATTGTAGGTGTGTTTATAGATACGAGTGTGCTTATTGATCGCCATATGGGCCTATCACTCAATGAAGGGAGCATACGTTGGTCATTTCACCTTCTAAATTCGCTCATTAGCCACAATATTGCGACCTTTGGGTTGAGATTATGTTCATTTAGAACAAACGGGCGAGGGATTCGGGATTTTATAAACTCTGGATGTTGTTGGAAGAGGCAGTCTTTTAAAAACAGGCTTGCTTGGCACGGATTCCTGATTCCGGTCTCGAAATTTTCACTTCTGGTTTAAAAGAATTGAAACAATTGGTAAAGTCAGCTGCTCCCTTTGTGACGGTATAAAAATTAACCATTTTGTTTGGTGATTTGGTCAGGAATGAAATTTTGCAGTTCATTCGTGAAATATTTTAGCAGCATGTAATTGATCTAGTTAAACGTCAGTCCTGAGATTGGCCCTCGGTGCCCCTTCTTTCTGGCCCTACTCTCCGACTGTGCGGTGAAGCGGGAGAACTCCCTGTCAAATATCATTTTCTGAACCTCATTGCTGATTCATTTTGCATCCACAGCTCAACTCTTCCCGCACTCGCGATTATCATTCTCCGCTCTTTCCTCCTGAATCTTATCTGAATTCTTTACCCCTCTTCTCCAGGTATTCGACTTAATCCAGCTAATATTCCCATCGGTCAGAACACTATGTACCGATAACTCATATTGCCGACAACCGGCTCTGCCTTACCGACAGATTTAAATCTGGCTCTTGTGACCAATTGCCGATTGGGAAATTTTGCCTTCATTTTTCCGGCCATACTCTTGTTTTTCTCATTTCAGTCTCCTGACCTGTCAACCCGAATTTTTACTGTCAACTGATTCGTGATCATCTCCTTTGCCCAACTGATCCTCAAATTCGACGCATCCAATTATTTCTGCTTACTCTATCATCCACCTCGAGACTGGATTCCGAGCCACATCAACTTCTCGAAACATGAGGCAGTTGACTAGTGTCGCCAAAGATTCCCATCTCTCCTACAAAATTGCTGATCCTGTACCTACTTCCGCGTATGACCTCAAAAACTATAACCGATGCCTGATACTCGACAGAAATCTCAGTATTCGAACCAATTCAAGGTAGAACATTCGAAAACAAGCCGCTCCCTTGGAATTCCTCTAATGGAACTAATCTTCACGGAGAAAGCATTCTCACCCGCTTCCAGAGCTCGCCCACCCTTTCAATTCTTCCGACGTAATAATATATCTGTTCAACACCGCCTTTCATGTCCCGCTCTTAAAAATATGCGTCTCTCTCGGTTCCTTAACATCTTCCAGCCCTTTGTAACAATTCCGATACGGTCACTAACACTCAACTGTTTACACTCCACTTACTTTTACCCTTTATTCTAGTCTCTAATCCTTTTTCGATTCCTTCTTCAATGTCCACGTACTCTCTACAGTTACTCACCCCGAGCTGACAATCCTTAGAGTAGTTGCTTGCTCGAAATCTACCGCATTTTTCTGAAAATCGAATTCATCGAAAAATTGAAAATTTTAATAATTCGTGCCCGATAGACCAGTTGAGGCCAAGATTCTCATCATTTGTGATCAAGCTGTGTAAGATGCTGATTTCAAAGCATATCTTGTTTGAAAAAAAAAGCTTCTCATTTGAGGAATAGTAATGCCTCCCTGTTTAATCGAGATGTTTTCCCCCAAGCAGTCAATACTGAGTCTCTCACGGCCACTCAGAATCGACCCTTCGTCTCGTGCTATCTATAGATAACCTCGATTTTGTACAAAATATTATTTATTATTCCGTGTACAAAGAAGCGTCAATGCCAATGTCTTGAAGAAAAAATTTTCTATAAGCCCGCAACCTTTTTTTTTTTAGCTATTGAAGATAAAGATCGCATAAGGTATGCTCGAACGATCAGAAAACTCGACGAATGAGGAAAGAGTTTATTTTATTTCATTTTAATTGCAAGTACGAGTTTATATAATTTTTTGGATTAATTTTTCGTGGATCATAAAAATATACAAAATCTACGCGCAGATCTTCCGAAACGATTTTAGTTGCATCGTAAACGGACGTGGAATTTTTTTTCTTCTTTACATAATAACTATGAGTCAAATTTTGTACTCGTCAATTTGAATAATCCGTCATAGGAATGAGGGCTCCGTTAAATTATTAATCATATCGATAATTGAGGCAATTTCAACGGTTTGTTAAGAAACCGGTTACGGTTTATAGTCATTTGTGTAGGCACACACTCACACAAAAAAGTACAGTTGAGCGAGCATCGTTTTAATCCCTTTCTTCCGTACCGAGCGTACTTCACGCAATCGTGTGCTTTCAATCCTGCCAATTAAAATTATTATACAGGCTGCTCCGCCGGTGTGCCTAATGAAGGAAAGTACAAAGGTACATTATATTATAGCTACTATACGAGTAAAAAGATAAAGATAATATTGTCGTAAGCAGCATCATCATCATCCCTCTATAGAAGCGTACCAAAGGTGAACGTTACAAAACTATTTTTCGTGTGATAGAGATATCTGTCATCGAATTACTCGCGCGTTCGATGTACGTTCCATGACAAAGTGGCGTTTATACGTGCAGCTAGAAAGAAGCACACCTGGGTTATATACCATCAAAGATTATGAACGGGGACTCTAAACCCCATAGCTGAAGATAGAGTTTAGCGGGTGGTCCTATACATTTCTTCAGGTATCAATCTAGTCCTTTTATTGTTTACAATTCTATTATAGAAGCGACATACCCCTGTATACACTAGGAATATTCTTGTATATCCTCGAAAATTTTCAACTGCTTCGAGAGTGTATACTGCACATTAATTCAAAGGTTTTTGTTAAAGCTCAGTATAGTATTTTGCATGTTAGTTTACGGGTATTAGTTATGCTCTGAACATCGAATCTAGGGCCCTTTGATGTAATAATGATGATAATGGTGGCTGGCGTATGCTGCTTTTTTCCCCTTTTGGTATAATGGTGCTAGTCGGTTTTTATAAAAATTAGTTTCCCCCGAAAGCGTTTTCCGCGACACCCTTATACAGTATAGAAATTTGTCAACATCGGAAACTGGCGAGCGTGTAAAATCGTTAAAATATTTCATCAAACCGCGCTGATCGGATCGCGGTTTAAAAAAAGAGAGGCGACGAGGTGCGCGCGACAATTCTTCTACAGGAGACACGTAATTTGTCGACTTTTCCCACACAAATTTCCTAGGTGATCGATGAGAATTGGTCGGTCCTCTAAAGGTGGATCGGTAGACAGCGGAAGTTGCTTATTTAATGGTGATAACAGACTCGGACGATTGTTTCTATTGTTTATACAAACATTGGTACTTGGTATCTCCAAACAATTCCACACTTCTCGTACCCCTTAAACGCTACGTCAACATTTACCTATAAATATCATTCCTCTATGGTATTGATGTATTTTGTTTCTTCCTCGAGGTATATTCGGTCGCGTTATTTGAAGAGGATGGTTGTTTTTTTTTTTTCTATATTTGCTCTCGAGAAGGGGTCAAACTATTTAAGGCTATTAAATATCACTTCGACCGCGCGCTCGTAACTAGACGAAGTTAGCAACAAAAATCGTAGCGGTGTTCGATCTTTAAAGAATTTTCTCTTTACCTTCCGGAAAGACGACACGTCGATTGCAGGAGACAAATTCCCATGATGAGTAACTTTCTTACGCTTTCTTTACCATTATTGATACATACGTCTTTTTTCTCACGCAGAGATTAGTTTGTCCGACGTATTTGTTTTCACACAGTTTTCGGAAGTAGGTACGTGTAATTATTCCGAAAAGCGGACGTGGTCAAAGGAAGTTTGTAATATAGACGCGGTGAAATGTACCTAGACCGACTGGATACGGCGCAAATTGAATCAACGTAATACCTCGCCGCCATTACAATAGTGTTGGAGACGGCTATCACCTGAGCCTTGTGTAGATGCTTGCATACAGAACCCACGAATGTGTGTGGAAGTTTAAAATAGATGAAAAAAAATTAGACAAACATCTTGTTCAACAACCCGGGAAGAGATCATGGCTATTTACAAAGGACAACGTGGACTCTACCCTTATGAAGACTACCACCATCAAATTATTGAATGCGAGCATTATAAATAAAACTTATTTTGAAATGGCCACTAGCTTTGCCTCATCTCAACTCTTGCCTTTTGACATGTCCTTTTCAAAGTTTCCTAAATCCTAGCCCTCAATTCCATAATTTGTGAATTCACACGACTCCCGCGAGTTCTCCCATCCTCCGGTTATCCTGTGCTCTGTATTCTTCTTATCAACTATGTCATCATCAGCTGGTGACGTCATCAACCTGACCACGAACCTGATTTTGAAATCTGCGAGTTCAATCTCTCTCCTCTCCCCCTCCCCTCATCCTTGTACTTTCAATCTGTTCCAGAGTGTGGTGCGAAACAGTAGACTTGAAAACAAAATTACTAAAGTCGTAAATTTTATGAAGATTGCAATTACAGAAACATTTTCGACAGACGGTCATTGTTTCTGTGGTTCAATAATGGGTTCATTATAGTTTAGTATACTGTAAAGCCTAGCATAATGGAGGCTAAAGAATTCTGAAATCTACAAGCAACTATGACGTCATTAGTCGTTACCCGGAGGGTTAATATAATGGAGACTGGAAGGCTCACGAGTGGAATGCGTGGTCCCGAGAATAAGAGAGAGAGAATGAGTTCAAGCTGACGCCGTCATGAATGCTGGTAACGTCGTGGTCAGTCGTCACGAGTCGTGATGATGACGTCACAGGCAGCCACCATGGATGATTATGATGTCACTCATGGTCGACGAAGTATTTCTAGTGACTGACTTTTTTTTCATCCAGGGTGTCTACCGGTCACGCAAAACCCACAAAGTCACGGAAAGTAACAAATTTTGAAAGTAAGTCTCGCAAGTCACGAAAAGTGACACATTTTCCCTGGGAAGAAGGTTCTCATTTCTGAAAATCAAAAGTCAAGGAGAGTCAATTCATGGAATGTTTTAATTCTGGAGAAGTCATAAAATTTGAGAACAAATTGTAGGTTACAAAAAAGTCATGCATTTCAATTTTTTTGATCTGGTAGACACCTTGTACATCGGTCAACGCCTGTTTTTCATAAAACAAAAACCTCTCCAAAGAAAACAGGTTTTTGTTATTGTATTCAATGGATATTCATTTGTCCGTGCTTGAAAGTTACTTGTTGTCATAGCAGGCCCTTATTGTAATTATGAATAGTGAGACAAATGCAGTAGATTGAGGGTAATTATCTACTCAAACCGGTTGAACTTTTTACACCTAAAAGAATAGACGTGGTCTTATTCGTGAAATTACCAAAATACAAGGAATGTGGAAGAAAAAAGTATAAATGTGAGACTCATACAGGATATTCGCATAATTTTTGTAATATTGACTGTCAGCACACCGGGAGAGCAAAGTTAGAAGTTTTTCTTCATTGAATGAAGGAGCTGAGGTAGCTACTTTGACTGCATTGTGGTTGCAGTTACTTGTGACGCGTTGCAAATATCGCACAAAGAAGAATACGCAATAACCAGTTGGGGAAAGACAGTAGTCATTTGATAGCCTTATTTTTCGGCCTAGGCGTATATCTAATTGCCTAAACGTAGTTCCTTCATGTCAAGTTTTTCGACGACGCGCTATTTGTTCACATTATGTATAGTTGAAGATTCTATCTCAAAAAAATCTAATATAGTTGTACATGTGGACAAATCTCCTCTTAATGATGACTTACTTATTATTGAGTGCTTCCCTGATTCATATGTCTTGAAATGTTGAGTGAAAACTTCAGTGTTAAAGAAGGACTGAAACATCATTCTTAAATGTGTCCTTGATGAGTAACAATTCCCAGGTCATAAGACCGAGTATGAAAGGGTGAAATTTAGTCAGCGAGTTCATCTCAACTGTGATCTGAATGTGAATGACATTTATTTGTGAGTTCCGAGAAGGAATTCTCTACGATAATGTAGTTGGTGTCGAAAGTTATGAACAAAAATCTAGAGGAAAAATGACACAATCACAATCTTAGATGAAGGAATCAAATTAAAAATTATCTGTCCTCTAACATCAGCTGTTGATTAATTTAGCGCACTAGTCTTTCCCCTCCCAATCTACTGCTTCATTAACTTAAAAGTCGTGATTATGAATGCTGTTTAACCAAGAACGCTAAAATTAAAAAACTGAAGAGATATTTATCAGATTGAACAAAATTATCAGAAGAGATAAGTTTCAGAATGAGAGATATTACTAAGTATGTAAACTACAGTCATTTGTCTTCTCGTCCCCTAGCATTGCCACTCTAATGAAAAAGAACTGGAATTTCTTTCCTCAATGGAGATGGGAGGCCTCTACCAAAAAATTTGTCCTCGACTCACAAATGCGTAATTCAGGTTTTTGTGTAGGCGATCATTAAATGAAATTTCCCCATGTTTATCCATCCTAATTATATTCTTCCTAGCCGAAAGTTCAATGGGTTAATTTTGGTAGACCGCTATAAGATTGAGTTATTCGTCACGCCATGGAACATTTGATAGTTTTTGTATTCCTTCATGGTATGTGTTATTTTGTGAATTATGGTGTTTCCCATCCCATCGATTACGAAGCAGTGAGTATAAAATGCTAATGCACTATACATCTAAAATTTCGACGATGTACAGTATTTGACTTTGATGTTTCCAGAAAAAAAAAAGACTTTGCAAGTTAGCTGGCATCGAAGGTCGAGAATGCACAAATTCGGAAGCAATTCTCCTTAAAACAGCCCTCGAAGCACAACAAGAGGCCGAGAATTTACGTGACAAACTGCAATCTGAAAGGGTGGGTTTCCGAAATTCGAGTTGTCTGCATGTAACACAAAATTCAAATTAGGTATCTATTTTGAACTTTTTCTGCGCACTTTTGCGATCGCAGTGTTCAAAGAAACGGGAATTCCATTCTCAAAAATGAGCTATTGTGTGAAGAAATTAGAATGAATTTTCATCAGTTTGGTTTTCTTACATTGTCTTCTCAAAAATTCCAGGATTCATTCAACTCAGTTGCTTACTGCAACATATACCGCGAACAAACGGACAATTTTGAGCTCTTATTTTCGCAATTTGCATTCCAGAAATTGTTTCCCTCATTTACGCTTACATTCAAAAAACTGGTATCGATATTCAACAGAGAAAGGACCAACGCTTCACGAACCCTCATCCCTAGCAGTAAGAAGCTTAATTTTAACCTAATGAGCCGCCAGGAAAAATGGCGCGTCATTCAAGCGTGGTTCTTCTCTAAACTCGTCGTAAATGCAGAAACGAAGACGAAGCTAGTGAATACTGATAATGAATCCTCTCTGATCGAAGCTTCGAATTCGGATTTCGATGTGCTAGAAAAGTCGGTATCATACGCACCTATTGCTAGATTACGAAAACATTGGCTTGCGACATTTTGTGAGATTCAGGACTCCGTGGATATTGATTTCATTAATAAAAATATCAAAAGTACAAGTAAGGGAGTACACGACGCCTATCAATGGTGTTCAAGACACATAAGAAGATTTCGAAAGTTGGATGTTTCTGCCGATAAATTTCCTCAAATGCGTCTCGACATATTGGCCAAATCCACTGAAGAAGCGGATGACCTAGTAATTCATCAATGTCTGGACCTCATGGTGAACATTGGGAAACAATTAGTGCCTGAGCCTAATTTTTAGAAAATGTATTGAGAATTATCGTAGGATTTCGCATTCGGTTCTGTTACGATCGATCAAGTGTACGTCTGCACAGTATTTGTTGATCATGGGTGCATTTTTGACTTTCGATGTCAGCTAACTTACACTTTTTATTTTCTGGAAACATAAAAATTAAATACTGTAGATCTTATTCTTTGTACATCGTGCAAGAGCGCCGTGAGAGAAGGACAAGGAAAAGTTTTCGAAACCCCCCTTCTCCCTTCCCTCTGTCTGAAAACTTTTTGTATTTCCCCGCGCACGATTCTTTCTTCATATAATAAAACAATTTCTCGGAAGGACAAGGAAAAGTTTTCGAAACCCCCCTTCTCCCTTCCCTCTGTCTGAAAACTTTTTGTATTTCCCCACGCACGATTCTTTCTTCATATAATAAAACAATTTCTCGCGAATACGTCTCCAAGATTAAGATCTTCTATTGATCGCGGTTATTTCGTTGAGCATCTGCTCGGTGTCGCAACATTTGGTCATGGCATAAGATACATTAGTGAACGAAATACTGACTAATACAGTACAAATTTTTATAAGCTCGTTTATGACGACTATTATAATTTTCGCAGAAAATATATAGACCCGCAGAATTATGCGTGAAGATCTGTCATAATCAGCGCTCGAATGTGTGTAAGTACCGTATACATGAGTCACTGTAGAGAAGGTCTTACACTATCCTTGAACTCGCTAGAGAATACTTTTGTGTATACAATAGAATGAAGATGATGCCAGGCTATCAAAAAGCGTCTGGAAATCTATCACAACCCTACATACACCTCACCGTTTCAAAGAGGGACATTCGGAACGTATTCGCGTCTAAACGTCTCGAGTGTGTGCTCTTGTTTTCGATAACTGAAATTGAAATCTGCATCGTCTAGATTTCAAAGTAACCCGCAGCTGTAAGAAGAAGAAGCGCCGGTCAGAGAAAATACGGTAGACTCAATAATTTACCGTGCGAGAAAACTTATTTATGTTCTTCTACAGACGACATCCGTGTGAAGCGAATAATATTTCTGTACTTTGTCTGCGGATAGATTCGTGAACTGACCTTCGTAACAACAATATTACCTACCGCTCGATATAGAGAAATAAAAGAAAGAAAAATATTCTCCACCTACGGCTCGTTGAAGATATTTTTTAAAAATCAAAACTATACTAATAAATTCATAATATCGACTCTGGTGGAGTTTAACGAGTTGAAATATTAATTTATTTTTCTTACGTAACCGCGAGAACAAATTAATAGGTTAAATGCTAGAAGTATACCGGTGTGAACGTTCGATTTTCAAATTAATTTTCTCATACAGCGAAGGCACGCGTTTCTGATGCTGTCACGTCTGCTTGACAAATGATTCGAACATCGTGGCTCGGGCCAAAGTATGAATGATGATGCGCATTGTTCGCGGGTATACGTAAGATAAAATTGTCCTAATATTGTACTATACACTAACCTACCTCATCAGATTTTTTGTTATTTGTGATACAAGAAGCAGCCGGGCTCGACAGCAACCGCCCTGACGAATCACCATCGTCAATCTCCGCAGTCAATAAACTTTAATCCCATCTGTTATAGGTATTAAGAGATTCGTCAATAAGAACCACCATTTTGAATATTGTCGCGAGCAGACACTCCCGAATAGCTGTATATAATGTCGATACTTTGGCCAGCTTCCAGATATATAATATGGCACATACTGCACTCGAGCGCGTGAATATTCGCGTAATATAAATCGGTCCGCATTCTGACAGCGCTCTGTCTGGTGTGAACGCCTGAATGTAACAACACGATTTGGACCAATAACAAAAATTGGAAACCCATATGCTTCGTGCTTGAGGATCGATAACAGCGATGCTAAACCAGTTCTAATAAATTTCGCGCTCTTTGAGGATTTTTCGCGTGCGAAGTGTACGGATTGGATGAGAAGATCACGGGCGGGAAAAAACACGTAAATGAGGAAATATCGAAGCGAAATAATTCTTGGTGTTAGCCGTGGCATCTTCCTTGATAGATATGCTTCAAAGCGAAGGGTTTGGGCTAGTGACCTGTTACCTTTCTTATGCTAGGCAGACCAATGAACCGCGAGGCGAGACCTAAGTCGAAATTTATTGTTTCAAAGTTTCCCTATTTTTTACACATTGGCTCAAAAGTCAGAATTTTATCAAGTCCCTAATAAGGTCAAGGTCAAAAGAAAGCCCGACAACGAGTGGTGGACAATTTCAACCCCCCCCCCCCCTCCTCCTCCTATAAAACAGGTTCTTTCAGCGTTAAGTAACTCGGGAAAGTGGCCCAAGTACATTTTGTACGGAATGGGAACAATACGATGAAACTTCTTGCATCGTCTTATTCGTCCGAAGTGTAGTGTTATTAATGTTGGGCTTATTTTTTTCTAGGTAGAACACCTGATTTTTCGGATGTTTGGTTCATCTCCATCAAACTATTGGTCTTGGTGTAGCGGAAAAGATGACGTAACTATGGTACATGTGAGCTATTTTGGATAGTCAGAACTGTATAGTTAAAAATTTGTGAATCGCTAGCAGATGTAACGGTCAATTCCCGTACTTGACATTCTTTGCTCGTGATGGCATTGAGGCAGTCATACAATGAGGCAATCGACACACCAAATTTGTGACCTGTTCCAAGATAAGGGCTATTAGCATCAAGTTCCTGTCCCAGGGAAAGGGTAGCAGTGCTCCCAGGTATTTTTAAAAATCCGTATTCTCATTTTCCGTGGGAACTGAGAACGGATTCCGACTAATTCATCAATACCGATCAGGAAAAAGGTGTCTCTCATAGAGGCAACTGAGGTACTTTTCCCTTGATCGACTTGATTTTTACGGAAGACTGCTGTATCAGCTCAACGATGAGGAGAAAAGTATCTCTCATAGAGGTAACTGAGGTACTTTTCCCTTGATCGACTCGATTTTTCCGGAAGACTGCAGAATCAGCTCTTAACGATCAGGAGAAAAGTATCTCTCATGTAAGTGTCTAAGGTACTTTTCCCTTGAGCGCAAGAAATTTGTATTTCACGCAAAATCCTTACTTTTGATGTCCAAAAATCCATAGATCTGGCAGCACTGAAGGGTAGCAATTAAACTTCCGTTTTCGCTATCCTGGGAGATTTGCGTTTTTCTGCTAGTTGCCCTTATCTTGGAGCAGGTCACATTTTGAGATCGATCACTCATGAAGACCTATTGGGGGGGGGGGGGAATTTGAGATTCAGAATGTTGAAAGATGGACTCGTGACAGTGATGTTTGATGCAAAAAAGTGACAACGCCGTTGCACTCATTCCTCAGAGGTCGACAGAGAAGGCATCATGACTTGCATGGCAGAGATATGGTCGAAGCAAGGGGCTTTACTTTGGCGATAGGAATCAATTTATGGGAGTATGCGGATAGAAAAATAATCCACGAGTATGAAGAACAAAATAATTAGTAAGGATAATATGAAGATCAGGTGGATGATGGAAAGCCGGAGAAGCGATTGCCAAAGATAGACACTGAATGATTTCCGGTCGAGTTAGGATGAGCTAGACATAGGCAAAAAATATTCCTCTCTCCTTCGCTTGCAGAGCCGAAAATAGTGTCCCCTCCTACATTGAAGGCTTTAGAAAAACGTGTATCTTTTTACGTAGTCGTATATTATAATTATGATACACGCGACATCTCACATCACGTAAAATCTTCTTCGTCAGATCCGGTGATCTGAATAAGTATATCAACATTATTAAAGCGAATTATAAATCATAACAGCGATCGAATAAGTTTGCAAAAGCCATTAAAACACGCGCATTCTCTTTTTTCTTCATTCCCTAATAAGGAAACTAAAAAATTAAATTAATTGTGTGTACATCAGATATCGCAGCGAATAATACATTTTTTGAAGAGAAAAAAAATTATGGATACGAAAAATTTATTTTATACGACCTTCCATAATTTTTGGTATAGATTGTTATCGCGATCTTATTTACCTTATTATAAAGATATTTTTTTCATCTTTCCATTCCTTCTTCATTTTTAAATATTTCTAAATATAATTTACGAATTAATAACTCGTTCACCTTTTCCGAAAACCCAATAACTATACCTTCGTCGTTTTTCCGCTAGACTGCTCCAAGATGTATTACCGAGGTAATAATTTGTAGTTTGACATCTGTCATCGCGTATTTTTACCACGTAATTATTCTCTTGATTCGAATTAGCCATACAGTTCCAGTAGTTCGTAAATACGCCATGAATATGTGAGTAAGCAATTTCTAGCTTTTCAGCATATTTTTTGAGAGGGTCAACTTCAATTTTCTGCTCATCAGCTATGCTGAAGTAATACGGGAACTATGAAAAGAAGACGCTATCCTTCACCCTTGACAGTCTTGAACTATGTGAAAATCCTCATCTCTGAAGATTTCCAGTCAATACTGTCTCATCTTTCTTGCAACCCTTCTAAATTGCCGTTTTCATTGGCGTCAAAGTATACACACGTAAAAAATCAACTTCCATCAGCAATCACCGCTGACTAATTAACTCATTAACGTTCGGATCGAATCGATTGTATGCATAATGAGCCGGCTACAGCGCCACCATAATATATTATTCATTTTCCACTACGAAGCGCTGAACATTTCATCACCATAACCAGTTTTTTGTGGCTGTGTGTATGGGCGCGAGTAAATATTTATCCTATTATTATAGTCAATCAATAAGTGATACGCGAAAGTTAAGTGCTTTACATTTTGAGTCACGTGTGTTTGCGCGCAAAGAATATAGCTAGCTCTCGATTTTGTAACGTGTATTTCGCAATTTGACATGGACTGCACTTTTGTCTTGAGGACGATTCAATAGATTACACGAAAATGACTCAACAATGATGATAGGCGTCAACATTTATGGTCTCAGTACTTGATTGAAAGGCGTCCTAAAATGGGCTCTGGTTAGAAAATAATGTGGATGGAAAATTGGCGATTCATGAATGGATCCTAATCTAAGTTGACGTATGCCATCCAATCCCCTATCAAATTCCTTGATCTCACCTTTTGAATCCCCCGTATCGAAATCTTGAGAGAAAAATGCTTGAATTCCTTGAATGGTCTCAAATACCTATCACACCCCGTGCCTGCTACTCTACAGTGGTCTAATTTGTCTACAATTAACGCTCACATCTTGAAATGGCTGGACTTTGTCAGATGATGGCCTCGAAAGTTCATTCGTACCGCCGGAGACTTGTAGAAGTAGTCAGATGTCAAGATGATGTTTGTGAAAATCTCATGCTGAGGTTGTAAAGGACAATTCTTAAAGTGGAAACAAAATACGATGGAAGGTTTGTCTTCAAATGAATTTTCAGAGCTGAGAGGAACAATTTGGAGTTTGATTAAAAACCTCAGAGTAAGCTGAAAGTTGAAGGTACTGTCGGGAAAAAAGGATATTACAAATCGAAACGAGAAAGCCAACTTTGCTCTTTTCTCTTCTGATGGAGAGCTGATGCTATGAGTGAACTGGAAAGAACCCCAGTGCTATCAAAGAACAGAAACCTTGGCAGGAGATGAAGAGAGCTTCTCAACCGTATGCATGAGGATCGATTGTTCGAATATATTTCCAGAATACACCGTTTGGAGAAGATCCAGAAGGAGACCAACAACAAGGCTTGTGGATACACCAGATCCATCATCTTCCAGTGCATCAACGCCGCAGACAGACTTCCGGGCCTATCGCTCAAACAAAGCAGCAAATTCACGGGCATAGAAAAAGTATACCTACTCTATTATCAAATCCCGCCCTGCCTTTCCCGTCATATGAATGTTGTTCTTATCACTCGAATTTCCTCGCGTTTGTACCCTACTGTCTTTCTGATGGTTCTATGGCATTCCGTCGATCAATTTGAAAAATGATTGATTCTGGTTCCAAGTTGCTCGGTCCATCTGACTAGCTAGTAAAGTTTGCCGTCCGATTATTTTCACTCGTAGGTAAAAATGTTGAAAATTCTACGACAAAATTGTATTACCTCATTTTACCGGATAATCCCCAAGATTTATTCTACCTTCATTCCGCCTGTCACACACGTATACAGCACTCACCACACGCCAGCCACACAACTTTTCAACAATTTGACATACTATCTTAGTTGTTTCTTTATGCGGAGTCAATACCTACAGCACCGAAATCCGTGTGTTTCAATCAATATGTAAATAAAGCCGTCCACTATTTTCCGAATTAAGTGATAATTAAACGGACTCTACACGGCAACTGTGAACACAACGCGGCGTGATTCCGCCGGGAAAGCGAAATATATTACGCGTATACCTTTATGTGCTCGTGTAGACGGCCACCGCAATCACCGCCACAGACTTTTCGTACACCGCGTGCAGACGCGTACGGACATCAGTAATACCCAACCGTACGTCATCGGAGACTCCCGCTGCGAGTATCCATCATGCGCGATGACATGTACAATAATAAATGTCCAATTGATAAACATTATGTCAAACATGTCACTGGTATATGCACTCGTTTACATCTGGCCTTCGCCGGGTCTTATTTAAGGATCCCCTCGACTTTTTCAATCGAAATTTGCATTAAAATGTACTCGCCAAAAATAAAGAAAAAAAAGACCAGTCGAGGCGGGTTTCTCATCGCGAGAGGGCTACTTTATATAAACGTAGAAGATAACAACCACCCTTGTCTAATGTTCCGTAATTTAGGTACTTATATAGCGGGTTTCCGCTTTTGTCGATATATACGTACCGACCAATTTTGTAAAGAGCCTCATTTATGCGCAATGTAAGGTCGCCGTACGCCTATTATGAAAATAGACAGCTCTCGGCTTCGTAATAACGGTTTTAAATTAGCTCATCTTACGCCGCAGCAGACCACTTACCTTTGTCGACGATTTTGCCAAATAAATTCTTTCCGCGGAAAAAGTTACGCGTCGAGCAGTTCCATCTTCGATTTTTGAACTGGTGTTGACACTCTTGTATCGCCATATTAGCACCTTTCGACAATGCCCCGAAAACACCGGGATGCTCTTGAATCAAACGTTTCTGTTTCTTGCGTAAATTCGTTAACACGGACGGGTCCATAAACACCATGCCCGGCGATAACGGTATTAGGTTATTCGGCTCTCCGGCCTTTGCTATACCCCTGCGAACACACGAAAAAATAAAAGCCCGAATTATTATTAAGATGTAACAGAAGAGAACGGGGGGTCGTAGGGACCGATGACAAACATTTTACACGATCATATCGAACCTGTTTCATACGTGAAAGAAATTAACACGAGCACGCTGTTAAGGCCTCTAAAAGGAGATAAATCAGTTTACATCTTTTCACTTACGCATTCTGCTTGTCCCCTCTCTGCCCTTTAATGCAACTAGTTACCATTACAAGTTGATCAATCTTCTGCGGATGGCGTGTATACTTTTTTTTTCTTTTTTGGTGTTACGTTTTTTCTCACAGTTATAATAAAGAGAAGATCAGATTCATTGATAAAGATAAGAAGCGCAGAGAGAACGTCTACTCCTTTCCGCGCGGTAAAGAGCCCGAAAACGAGTTCGATTTATTCGTTGTAGGTTAGCAGCGCTCTGATGCAGCATGAAACAATATGAAAATACCGAAAAAGAAAATGATTCGGCTACCGATAAAGAAATTGTCGACCAGGATCAATTTGTCTGAAATGTACCGAGGTATACTCTCTCGCGCGCATATACAGCTTCCGACAAAAATGATCTGGTCTTACGTTTGGTTTTCCTATTTGAAGAATGCGCACGCATCCTCTTTTATCCAGTTGAGATCAATAGCAGCGGAGGAAGATAAATTACGTTTATGAATGAAATATCTGTGGAGAATATTTTGTTCGCGACAAGATCTTGTATACCTTTATTTTGTAGGGTACACGTACACGATGAGGCCGGCGGCGTTCTCTCTAAAACCTAATATCACCGTTTATTGTGCGTTGATGTGATGACATGTGGCCAGTAAACTGTGGTATCGCACGATCTTCGGAGACGAAATCGAGTGGCGACCGTTGCACATTTGTGAAAAAGTGCAATTTTGTCGGGTAGAAAGAATGCAGGAAATACCGCGACGAGGAACTTCTCTTCGAATGGGACTTTCTCTAAAGTATTAGAATATATTCACGTGCAACGAGTATAAACCCAAAATTCGTGGGATTTTCGGGCTGTAACTATTTCTCTCGAGAACTGTCACCCCCAAGCCTTTCTTGAAATCGAATAATTCTCAAATAGAGCTTGTGAGGGGAGACGAAGTGCTGGAATAGAGTCATCTACCAGAAGAGAAATAAGGATATAAAGTAAGATGTGGTGAGCCAGTCCCAAGCTTTGAATAATTTCTGTTCATGGCTTGAAGTCTCAATCTGGAGCTATCAAGTTGATTCAATGTGAGCAGTACTTCACGGCTCATCACGGTGGAAATAAGAGGAAGGAATATGAAACAAATGAGAAGTAGCAAGAGAAGTTAGAGGGAGTGAAAGAAAACCAGGGAGAGGAGGTGAAAAAGGCAGGACCAAGGAAAAACGAGAACAGTGCTCCAAAGGGAGGAAGAGTAATAGAGGAAGTATTGGGGACCTACTTTTACCACTCGTTCACTATTCTCTGTCTCTCTCCTTATGCTTTTGACATCTGCTCCACTTATTTCATTTTAGTTCTAGCTCTCTCTCTCTCGAAGCATTATTACTCACTACGTTGAAATTCATTCAGCAATTGCCAACATAATTCCCGCTTGAGCTGTCGCTACCACACATTCTTTCCCCTCAAGAACTCCTCTTCGGAATGTACTCGTAATGTAAGTAATTTGAACTCTCGAACTACGAGTTTACTCTAGTCGTACAAGTCGCAAAAGCTGCATTCGTAATCTTCAATATAAAAGAGTATACGCGCATTGACAGTCCAATCATCGCATGTACGCGAACGGTAGGAATTACCGCTTATCATCTTCGGATCGTTATCTAACATCAGCGCGGATGCTGCGGCTATACGAACGCGTTAACAAAATTACGCCACGTTATAGGACATTCTATTGTTTTAAAAAGCACGCTATCAGGTAGAAAACGATCTTCGTATAAATTGAATAACTTAGGAGATAATTGACAGAATGATGGAAGGGTTATTCATTGCGTAATGAATGCGTTCGTTCTTCTTTCGACGCGTACAGGAAAATTCAACTCGAATTACTGGAGTAAACGGGCACTTCGTGGTGTCCGCGGACGTGGAGTGATGATTTTTTGACAAGTTGATGTTGAGCCAGTATACATAATATGTATACAGTTATGTATTCTGTGTACGAGCAATGTTATGAATTTGATTCTAAACAAAAGTCGGGCGCAGTGCTTCGTAAAGTGTGATGAAGTGAAGTCGAAGACCCTCGTGCATAGCTCGTGGTGTGCGGGAAACTTCTCTCAAGGAGAGTTAGGAATTGGTGGCAGGAGGATGTAATGTTATCAAGATAACTTTCAAAGTCACTTATGAAAATGATTTTTGATGGTGATGACCTCAAGATTTGGGCTTTTTCTAAGGACCTACCTCACCATTGTTTTCCCAGAGAACCTGTGATGACTGTTTCGCATTCTTTTGGCAATATTGAATCGTTCGTTTCAGTGTGTGTCAGAATTGAACTCTCATACTTGGGAAACAGTTTTTGACGTATTGAGTTGACGTACAAGATTTATACGTATAGTTCATAATTCGATGAGCAGTAAGTATACGCTGTCAGCTCTTCAAATTGGTTAAAAAGAATTATTTCTTCTTCCGTATCTGGTCAGCCTCTTCCTAATCGTTTTCAATATATCACAAAATTCAATTAGCATCGAACTCCACGAACTCCATTCGGCCGAGAGTCACGTAAGCTCTCGATTCTAACGAAGCGTGGAAAATGGCTCAAATTAATACCGCATATGTCATGGTGAGGTATCGCATATCGTTTTAAAAGTAATTCGAAACAATGTAATATTTCACGAGTGTAGAGTAAAACACTGGTAGAGCACACGCGTTCAAGGTTTTGACATAAGTCTCGATACGTATACGATGATGGTAATTCTGTATAACTACTCTAAATTAATACGCAGCGGTAATTAGAATATGGGAATACTTCAGACGAGTGGAAAATGAAGAGCGGGCTGGTAATTATCGGCTGTATTTGAGAGGTGGAAAGAGAATTTTAAGAAGAAATTTAACTCGAGTCTATCGATTCATAAGAGTTTGAAAAAAGATTTCTTGAACTCTTCGTAGCCTCATCACTTTCTGTCATCGAAGCTCCGGAAATTGTCTCAACTTTGTTCGGATAACAGAAATCTCAAATTTGTGGGTTTGATATCAACATTATTACAAAATCTTTCACGCCTTTCTTGAAATCCTTGGCAATGTTTCGTTAGCATATATTGTGAGTGTTATGAATGAAGCTTCGTTAATTTACTACCCCGTCCCACCCGCTAGCTTGCGGTTTGCAACATGAAGTGACGCAATCAGATAGAGTTTCAGAATGAAGGTGAAAAATGAGTCATCTTCTGGTATCGTCGAAATCTGCGGCACCGGTCTTGGCCTACTGCGCATTCTGTCTGCGAGTAGCGAAATGACCACGCAGACTGCAGAATGTTACACGTTGTCGGTTTGAGGTCGGTTCGAAGTCGATTATCATACATTCCCAGGAAATTGAAAATCGACTGCTCATTGACAAAGAATTTGGAGAAATCGCCACGAGATCGACGTCAGTCCATTTCTGGTCAATTTAAAATCAAATAGCGCACCTTACCAGAAAACTTCAATCAACATGAAATCGACAATAATATGAACCATCGCAAGTATTCCTGACGCTGTTTGCAGTGCCAATTTCCATTTTTTGACAACACTTCTCATTATTGGGCAATACTCATGTTTAGTTCCCGCGGTTTGTTGCGACGCGGAACGTATCTTATCGAGCTACACAATTTCAATGCGCGAGAAGGTACACTTGCCTGTCGCAATGAAGCGCGGGAACTAAACATGAGTGTTGCGCAATAATGAGAGGTACAGTAATATCGAAAAACGGCAGCGTTGACGTTTGGAGGGTTCATGTTTATTCCAAAAGTTCGAACTTTGTTCCTTTGCGTATGATATGGCGAATGAGTTGGAATGGAGTCGAGATTTGTCGACTCCAAATATCGACGTCGACGTGACGCAATTTCTACCAATATTTTGAAAGAAGTAAATTGACCCTCAACTAAACTTTGATCTATCAGGATTCTCTTCTTCACAGTCTAGTCTGGATCCTCTTGACACATCGGTCATTTTTCAGCCAACTGAATCCATCAATCAATTATCGTGTAACTGAAGACTTAATCTGGGGAGATAGGATTGAATCAAATTGCTCTTTCTTACAACCCCGAGTGTTTCGCATAATAACATGTATTTCAAATGTCAAAAAATTCCTAGAATTGATATCATCCTTACTTCCTTCGTCGAACAATTAAATTTTGTGACATTCTGCGCTAGCATGTGACTTGTTTATTCCCTCGCCTATGGCCGCAATTACGTAAGCTAAGCTCTCGATGTCTTATACCAGAATGCGATTTCACACTTTACTCGAAAGGTAATACGATAATAATCAGCAGAACTGCATAACTTTCATCAATTAAATAAAGTCATCAATGATCATATATGGGTCAACGGCCTCAGTACAAGATATACGCTGATATACTGCAGCAGCATCGTACGCGTATTTATATTTTCTCGTACCATCTATGGCAGTTTTATTTCTATAAAGATTTTCAATACTAAAAATATTTTACTACTCGAGATGATATAGGTATGGTTCGAGCCGAGGGAAGACGATAAATTATAGCCCGGATTACGAATTTTTCTATTTGGATTTCGTCATCGACCATACCCATATCGTCGTATCGCGCAGTCCGGCGAGAGTTTTTAATTCTATTATATTTTGGGAAACCCCTAAAAGATGTATGGGATACTTAACTTATAGCTTATATCTTTTAGATGGTTTCCAACAATCTGTGTGTCCACTTGAAAAATACTCTTCCAGCGAAGTACTCTTGCTATAGAGATCGTTTTAAAAAGTCCCCGCGAGAGAGAAGAACGAAGTTCGTAATCTTTATTTTTAAAACAGTCTGCAGGACGACGCGTCAGATTCTCCTTTATCATCTACTATCTAATAATTTAGAGGTACGGGGAAAGAAAAAGCGAGCAATAATAGCCGGGTCATTCGCTAATAAGTCGAAAGGAATGCGCGTCCGTTCGCTGGATAATTATTAAATTTACGATTAAATTTTTTTTCTAAACTTCGGATATACATGCGCACGCCGAAAATGGTTCCGTATATAGCGATTCGATCGCGAACTGGTTTGCTTTCTCGGAAAAAATGGAAGGAAGCTCCCCGTAATACGGTGTAATAATAACGAATTGATGAGACACCGGTAAGTTTATAAATTATCACGAAAACTACCATTGATAAAACAACTCGGAATGGTGCAATAAAATGTGCAGTCGAATGCGCCCCAGCCTGGAAGATAACATTGAAAGGTTTTTAGGTATGTAAATGAACGCGTTCGCTCTGAAATGGGCGCTCGCTCAGAAAAAAAAAGAGAGAAATTATTTAATAAATAATATAGAAAGCCAACGGCAGCTTGTTGATACCATTCGGATTATCATCATTTGACAAAATTCGGCAGCGCAGTTCTTATGAATTGGATGGTACGACGAATGGAGTCCACGAAGGAGCATAATATAAAAAATTATCCGGAGTCCGTTTCCGGCGTTATTTGCTATAAAGTCGTAAAATAGACGAAGACCGCGCTATTTCGGCTTTTCTCTTTCTGTTTTTATTATTTTACAGGGATAAAGACTTGTTTTAGAAGTCTTTCTTTACCGTATAGTGGAAACGGACTGCGCGTGCTTCTTACCTTTTGTACTGCACGGTAATTTTATACAGGTAAATCATTTCCTAGGTCTACGAGGTCGGCTTTATTCCCGTATTCTTTTTTACGAGCGTATATATATCTGTGCGTTATGTAGTAAAATTTCTAAACATTAATGTTTTCGAAAATATTGAATTTGATTATTTACCGTGTTCCAGTATATCATATAGAAGAAAAAGGGTGTCAATAGAGAACCTCTTTTTAGATGGTAATTATGGTACGCGACCCTGACTCATTATGGAAACGAATATTCTCCCGGCTTTGTGTGATTCATCATCGACACCCATCAAAGTAACGCCTTTTTCATTTTAAAGATCGGAAACAGATCATATAATGCTGACCCGCAAAACTATAAAACATTATTTCAATGGTATATCGTATCGGACCTTCGAGCGATTGCGAACCCATCTTCCTTCAGGGCTGCCCGGAGATTGTTTCTTTGAAGACAGTTCTACGTCTTTGCGTTTTATAAAAGACCAATATCGTTTTATAGCTAATAATTTAGGTGTATCCGTTCTTCCGTGTACAAGATGAAAGCTGGACTAGGCGTTCTTGTTGAGGCCAACCTAGGGTGGCAGAAAAAAGTGAGACGAAAGAATAAAAGCTCAGGCTGGATTCAGAGGCTAAAATCAGGCTTGCTTTCAGTTTAGAGGTGGATCCATGTGGGTGGGGATATTTTCTCTTCCCGAAAGGGAGCAAAACTCAAGAGGTATTGCCTAAGGTTTCTGAGCTCGTTAAAAGTAGAACAGGCAAGCTGTTGGATGATCTACAGAGGAGGCTGTACTAAGTTTTGACTAGGGTGCGGAGAAGGAGCTGTATAGCATAGTCCTTCTCAGTGAATTTTTCAAGAGATTTAGAGAGCTGAGTAACGAATTTTATGGAATATTTGGAACACCTCTTCCTCTTTGTCCCTCTACTCCTTCACATTAGTGAGATGTTAGCCTTAAGCGCCGTTGAAGACGTGTACAAGATGATGTTTGTAAAAATTTCATGACGATGCTGCAGCGCAGAATTTTTAAGTCCACGAGAAGAATTTGAACTAAGGAAGGTTTGTTTTCTGGCGGATTTCGAGAGCTAGAATGCGCATTGAATGGAGGAATCGTTAATGTCGCGGGGAGAGATGGATTGCCGGAAAGTTTTCAGAACTGGATCTGCTTACGGAGGAGGGTGGGGGGAGCCTCATTGCTCGGCCCTCTTTACATCGTTACAGAGCACACTCAATTGCAAATCGCAGTGATTAGGCTAGCTCTTCATTCACCCTGTTCGTTAGGGCAGATGTTCCTCTTCTCCGTTACCGCGCTCTTTCACTCGTTGCCAACTTCTGGCCTCAAGAGCTTGATATCCAATCTTTGCAAAAGCACTTTGCTCCAGCTATTCACCCCTTCTGTCGTTTCAATCTTATCTAAACCCTCGTCTTGAACTTAAGCTCTTCCTTCTCATTTGTCCATCCATTCCCACTTGATTAACCTCTATCTTTGATGTCCGTTTCGACCTTACTGAAATTTCTCAAAGAGCTAATTTTGTACGGCAACAGATAAATCATTTTGAGTGGATTGCAGCCCCCGTTATGGTAACCCTTTTTCCATATGATTGTATTTGCCTGCCTATTTCTTCTCATCCGCTCTCTTTCCCGCCAACTCCTCATACTATCCTCATTCTTTCTTGATATCATGTACCAATCCTATCGTCCTACGAATCCTCACTTTCACACATCCATCAAGTTCTTCTTCATCCTTCATCTCGTATCATATCGACCTTGAGGAACGTGAAGCAATCTCTGCGTTCATCTTCCACAAGTGATGCTCCCTTCCCTCCCTCGTATGATCTCAAATCCTATTTCTGTTCTCTCACCTCACTGCTCTTGGTATAATTTTTGGTCATCTAAAGTCCATTAAGCTCCAATGCATTGAAAAATCTCCAATTCCTTCCTTTCCCGAGTGATCCTAACCTGTCTTGGTCATTCTTTCTTATCGTAGCCATTGACGATCGATGCATTCAGCTCTATTTCTTTTACCCAGTCGCGATAAATTGGTACCAATTCACCTATTCACATCCATTCTTATTGTCTCCAATTGCCAAGTTTCTTTCCTTCATACACCTTGGGACTTGATTTCGTACACTCAGGTGAGAACAAGAAAGTAATTCAGGATTGTGTTCAGAGAGTGTAATTATCGGTGACCAGAGATTTCCTTTCCTGGTTACTCTGATGAACTCCAGTCAGGAGTGGAGTGAGATGAGACAACCGGTGATACCTGGGAAAACTCTTAGTATTTATGTAAGTGAAAAAGTAAATCTACATACTTGTAGGTAGTAAACGCGCTTAGTTAAAATTTTGATAAAATGTACAAGTTAAAGATTAGGAGACAACTGCAGAGTGGAACGTAATTGAAGAATGGAGACAGCGTTTATTTTAAGAATTGGATTGTTAGGTTAGGTCATGAAGCCACTTCTCACCACGTTCCTCTCAATTGTTCAATCAGGTTTCAGGAAGTGCTGTATTAAAGAATTACCGCACCTCTACTCACACTACGACACCCAGTTTTCTATTCTCGCGATTTTCCTCGTTGAATTATTCCAGAAACGTTAGTTTTATCTCCTCCGCACTATCGCCGCATTCACGCGTCATCAATCAAAATTGTTACAACAGCTTGGCAGGCTATCTTTCTCCGATCTTCGGTCTGCGACTACTGTAAAACACGGATTTTCTGCGCACGTATATATGCACGTACATTTCGCATCAAATCAAATGGCAGTAAATCTATTCGTATAGATCATTTCAACCGGGTAGACAAGACATATTCGTTAAGAGTGGTTTGTTCGTACACGAGATACGTCGACGACTGTAACTTATTCCGAATTCCTCGCGCTAACCCGGTCGCTGCATCACCACATCGGCATCAACTCCCATGGTATAGGTAAAGTGCGCACTTCGCAGCCTACTAATTAGCTGCTGCGAAACTTTGCAACGATTGTCGGCGGAGTGTAATTGGAAAAAAAAAATGTCCGGTGAATGTTGAATTGCGGCGCATGTACGAAGTGGCCGTACGTGCAGTTCGTTGATGTCCGTCCTTTTCATCATTGTCGTCTTTTCTGCTATCTGTCGACGTGTAATGCCTGTCGTCCTTTACCATCTGATTGATTAATAGTTGAACGGTTTTCATTGTGTTTTTATTGTAATAAATAAAACGGAGAGATGGACGCTGTCGCAGCGGCCGCTACCGAGAAATTACATTTAGAAAGTCAGCTGACGATACTCCGGAGAGCTGCGCGTGGTGGTGGTGACTTCTTTCCATTGATTATTAGTAGGTTATTGCGAAGTTATCATTTCTGGAAGGCAAAAGTCTAGTGTACCGGTATGTAAGGTAATTAGCGAATTATATACGCGAAAACGACCGTCGGCAATTGTAAATTGGAACGCTCATTGTCGACGCTCTGTGCACCTCGAGACGCTGTAGCACTATTCCTCGGCTAGCGAAACGGCTTCCGTTAAGCAGAGACTTTCGGCCTTATTTCCATACACAGCTATAGTGCCTTTCCCAAACTATATAGGCTGTACATCAGTACACTACGAGTTTTCCTTTCAGAAATGCAGTCTGCGCTCGAAGAGACGGAGTAAAATTCGCTATAAATGGCACTTGCTAGGCGAAAGAAAGAATGTAACCTCGGAATGAACATTCTGAAGACAAGTTTTTTTTTTTTCTTTTTTTTTATTTCTCCTTCTGTATTGTTACAAAAAATCGCATGTATACGTTTGTCGGTATTCGATAGCCTACATTCTTTTTCGCGATTCGTAATCAATCCCAGCCTAGATCAGAAGACGAACCTCGTCAGCTTCCGAATTTGTTAACTAATTACCCCGCGGTTCATCGTCGTGTCACAATAAAAATTTATACTCGTATAAAGCTCGGCGTGATCCAGCCTACAGTGGCTCACGCCGGACTCCCCGAAGTGCAGTTAAAAACTGGGTGATTGTTTTATCACCTGTTGACCATTCCAAATATACGCCGTCGCAATACGATATAGACGTTAATTTCGGTAACTTTTTTTTTTTTATCATCAAACGTGTTTTCGCGGCAGGAGAGCGAAGTGTTTGATTCCCTCGGCGGCAGCACATGCTCGTTTTAATGAGCGCGATTCTATACTGGTTGTGTATATTTCTGTATATCGTCCATCGTTGGTCATCGAGGATGATGGTGTTAATGTAATTTGTGCTGGTCGTACGGGGCCGACGACGGGAGTGGCGCGTTCACGACCACCGACGTCGAATGATGGCCGCAACAAATTCGCGCTTCCTGATACAAATAAGTACGCGTAATTAAAGCATAATTTAGACGCTCCGTTGAGCGGAAATGTCTTCGTTCCGCCTTCGATTGCTTCGTAAAGGAGCGGGTCGAGTCCGAGATTCACGCGTGTGCGTACCTTAAGTCGCTTCGTCATCGAATTGTGATTTGCCTAATGGTCCGTACGTCGTGATTACTGGTGGAAGAGGTCAACTCGCTTTTTACCGATCGGGAGACAAGATCGTTGCATTTCGTGGGGGTGTTGACCTATCGTTTCTGAAATTGGAACGTTATGATTACTGGAGACCAAAGGTCAACTCGCGGGACAAGATCCTAACATTTTGTTGAAAGGTGTTGACCTACCGTCTCTAAAGTTAAAATTAAGCTTTAGGGATTTTGCATTTGAAATTTGACTTGAGCTACGCATCGACCAGCTGCATTTGTTCATGCGTCAAGCATATGAAGTCTGGGGAAAGATGGAGAGCATGATAGCTTTCGTACGGAAAAAATGGAACCTATTTCGATAATATGGCAAATCGTTTTCTCCTCGTCCGGTGCATCTTTCAGGGTACGTGTTGATGAAAATGTGACTCGCGCATTGATCAAGTCGTCACAATTCGATTGCCCGGGGCAGTTTGTTTTGAACAATGTAAATAAGGTGGTACAAATTTCTTCTCGGTATATCAAAGTACGGCTTGTATTAATCGCAAATTATGACTTTATGGACCCCATGTAGAATTGAGATTAGAATATAGATAAAAGTGCAAACCTGATGATAGTGTTTATCTCGTTGTGATAGGGTAGTTCGTGAGTATTTGATACAATTATTATAATTTGGTCTTATTGGCTCAGATAACGAGTCTGAAAGGATCTCTATCAAAAACAGTGTACTCAAATTGAATCTTTGTAAGTCGTCAGTAATCACCTATGTTCAGATCATATCCTAGTGTAGTAATGCATGGAGTTGAAATTAAGAAATAAGAAGGAACGCTGCGCCTGCTTCCTCATTCCCGTTCATTTTCTTCTTTTGTCAGAGGGAAACAAATTTAGGCTTCCATTTGTGCAATCTTGCGCGATGTCGAACATTCAAAAATATTGAAGGCCTCTAAAAGTCGGTACCCAGAGTTCCCCCTCCTCCCCGGCTCTTTCAGGCCCTTCTTCTGTATGTATGGGGGCGGAGGGGGGAAATAGGGCAACTTGCACCTCCAGTGGATCAGTAAGGAGAAAACGCCCCCCTCACAAACGACTGAAAAACAATTGAAAAGTACTTCATTTAGAAATACTATTGCAATAAGTTCTTCTGCATTTTTTTGAAAAAATTTTGCCTTCCCCTCTCCCCTCCCCCGAGAGAAATTCACTCCGCTATCCACGGATTCGGTTGACTTGAAGCTGAGCTTCAGGAACCATTTCCTGTTGGCAGAGAAAAAACGTCGTTTGATGACAAACCTAGAAGGCCGAGGGAAGTAAAAAAGAATTACGGTGTGTGAACTCGATGAGTGGATGAATCAAGACCATGGTCTGCTGAATTTTCACCTAACGTGGGTGTTATGTCAAGCGGCCATGGTTGCTTCAACAAGTACAAAAGTTGAGGAAGTAAAGTGTTCGCATTGCGATCAAGGACGCCCTGGACCACAGTACACTTCATTCGAATGAGAGGCGTCAGCGAAGCAAGCTCAGTCGGTCACTACTAGGAAAGATTCGAATGTTAAGTTCCGAAGAAGCATTGAACTAGATCGCAGTTATGAAGAAGAAGCTGGACACGAGATGGAATAGACGAATGTAGATTCACACTAAGGCCTATACAGAAACCTGTGTACCATTCATATACAGATGATATTCCGCAAGAAGAAGATGGAGAAATAAAAAAAGAAATAAGGCGGCTCAGTTCTAAGTTGTGTTTGGTGTGCGCGCGCTCAAGTTTGATTTCCTGAAAACACTACAAGAAAATAGGACTTTCACCGATGCGATTCTTCCAATAACCGAAAATGTCGATACCTGTGTCGGAGGAAACGCAACCCATAATGGTGGACGGCTGGCTGTACATGCGACCTAAGCGATACTGATTGGATTTGCCATGATAAAAATTGGTCCCACCATTTGCCAAGTTCAGTAAGGCTAATGTTTCCGCCTTGAAAACTTTCTTCTTCCGGTACCTTTCTATCATTATCCCTTGACACAGTAGGCATGCCTACCGTAACGAAATCATGAACTCGTATCGTGAACCTGAAGAAGAGTCGAATGAATATTGGCCATTGTTGCGAAGTTGTCAGTCTTTTAGTATTCAATATGAAACTCGAGTCTCTAATAGATGTATGGAAATCGAAGAACAAGTCTATTAGAAAGCCAATAGGCAATGTAGGTAATGCAATGTCAAGAAGGTTGTATACCTATCGAGATCAAGCAGTGAAGAGAGGTGGGGTGCTTCCTGATTATAAAGGCAGTAGAAGTAGGTTACATTTTTGAAAGAATCGACAAAGTAAAATGCTTCCACTCTCATTTTAGCTCTACCATGATCTCTCTTCGTTTGTTATAGTAAAGGAAGTTTGTCACAATTTGAAAATGGTGCCGAAGAAGTTTTAGCTTCAGTTAATGTTTTGTGAAAAAGACTCGCCTTGGTAATATGGGTTGCATACCCAGAAGTGGGCGGTATTTATGCGAGAGTATACTGAAAATTTTCTCTCCAATTTAACAAGGTAATACAGAATTCGACTCTCGCAAGAGTAAAATACTCCTATGAAGCCAACCTCCAGATGCAAAGATAAAGGGATGTAAGCAGTTTATCTCGCCCTTGCTCCAGTAGGACGAGCAGGAAGAATTCACGGCCACTGCTGCAATTGCGGATACTAAAAATCCGCATTGCATTCTTCCATCGTATATATAATTAAATAGCTCGAATTTACGATTACGAGCGTGTTTACGTGAAACTAAATTATTTTATTACAGATAGACGCGGAATTCTGATGTCGAAAACTGCAAAATTATCAACTTACGAAGGGTTCCTTTACGAGCGTTGATCACCTGCTACACATCCAACTATGTACAGCAGTGCACGTATACAATATTCATAGGATCTTAATTTTAATATTTTCAATTTTTACGTGAGACTATCATTCATAGATAATTATCACCGATATACGGGCAACAGCATTCCCCGCAATATGACGGCGTGCATCTCTGACGGAGAGAAGAATCCTATCGGTGACATAACCTTAAAATAATTATCTTATTTTACTGTCCTATTCTCGAGTTATCTAAATGTTCGATCACTATTCAAAATATGAAAATACTCGGGTGTTATCACCAATCTTTTTTTCTTTCCTATTTTTTTTTTTTTTACGTGGTTCTTGAAATCCTAACTATCTCGAGCAAAACCTCCTATTACGTCGGCTGGTAAAACTTTAAAATCCATAAGAAAGAAGAACACAATTAAGATGGTAACGATCATCGTACCCACTCGATGAAATTTTTGAAAAACTCATCTCACATCCGGGGAGATTTTTGTCCACTGAATTAATGGAAAAAACTCCTAAGCTGGAAAGTGGGTACAAAAATCATCTTCATGTACATACATATCACCTGTAATGTGCATAATTTCTTCATCCTAACCTATGATTTATCAATATGAATTCATAGATTTTGGTTTTTTTATTCCTTTTTATCCTCCCACTCTCATGTTAGTCACGTCGATTTGCAAAAATATGAGGAGCAAGAGACGAACGCTGGAATGGAAATTCAGGAGGCAGAAAAAGGTCAACATACTAAAAATTGACAACTTCGCAAAAACGGCCAATATTCATTCCTGTCTTCTTCAACTTCGATTGGATCACCTAAATATACAATTTATGGCGTGATTTCGTTCCGGTAGCATTCCTATACTGCGTTTAGGAGAACAGGATAATGATAACAGAAATTTTTCGCAACATGGCGTGTATACGAGCGCACAAAATGGATGATCCGTTATCATTTTGAAAAACTTGTTTTAATAGATATTTTCAACAGAATTTTTCAATGCAGTCTCACGTTACACGATGGACGATTCGCTAAATACTTCCTCCTCGAATCTGGTCCAAATCGTATCTTAACCTTTGAACTTGCGTACTCTCGGTATTAAAACATGAATATTTTTCGGTGACATCGCTATGCGATAAATGACGAGTCGGACAACTAAACTACTTTGTTGAAATTGATCGAACAGGTGAGTGGGTTTTATTGCCACCGTGTCGAGGAAGTTTTTTGCTGCGGAAAAAATGACTTCGTATTTTGCTCGCGCGCATGGTCTAGCGAGAGTTTTACGTTAGAGAAGAAGAAAAAGTTTTTGGTATAGATCGTATGACCTGAAATTGTATAGGGCTATATAGCTCTACAATAGCCTGTCTACGCACAAAGACTGACCGTGAAATCGAGTGGCATATATCTCGAGGGACAGTCTTAATAAGCGTGCATCGAGATATTTCACGTCTCGATGCTAACCGAAATACGATCAGAAGATTTTTAGAACGTAATATGACGTCGTGGTAGTAAAAAAATCAGCTGGACTCAGGAGAACTTGAATTGATTGGTGAATAGTTTTCAAATACTTCCTAACCAAAGTCATGTTGATTTGTATCGTTTTTAATTGATGAAAAAGTGTTTCAAAAGGAATGAAATCTAATAGCCTGTTTTGCCGGTGACAGGTTGAGCTCCGATTTGGCCGGTGAAGAGTCCGAATTTGGATCAACATAAGCCCAAAAGCTAGAGCACGTTTTAGGGCCTTCAACATCCCCTGAAGTGCCATACCCACTGCTCACCCTAGTCTCTGTCTCCTCATATCTTTAGTGCGAATATGAACTCGGAAATTTTTCTAAGCTTTTGAAGTAGTTGTGAATGAAGTTTGAGAAAACATTCGTATCATCTCTCAAGATGTTCGGAGCCACCCACTAAACCAGATTGACTCGTTATTGGAAGTAGATTTATCACCAAATTGCGCTCTATAATGGGATCGATTATACTGCCCAGTGACGTATTTACGGGAGGAATGGGGGTTGGTTCATCCCCTCCCCCTCCAGAGAGATACATCGGGTCATACGTTTGTTCATTCTGAAACTAATATATTACAGTCAACTTTTCTGACGAAAAAAGCAATACACCTAAAAGGAGTAATTAAATACAAAAAACCGCAGAAAATACTAAAAACTTTCGAAGCGCTATCGACTAAAAAGTCATCCTCAGCGAAAGTATATGCCTTTGATCCTACCTTCTTCTTGAACCTCTCTAATTTTCTTATTGGTCTTGGCATAAAATCGAGGATGAGACAAGAGGAGCAGCGGGGAACCCGCAAGCTTGGCGGCCCTGTGGAAACAACTAGTCTTATTTTCTCTGCACTTGATCTAGCCTAGCAATCCAAGCTAACTTGGGTTGTTGATGTTATCTCCAAGTTCCTCCTTCTGTATAGTATGATCGAAAACATTCCAAGTCCCTAAACAAATCCCCGACAAAATATGCGGCGAATGCGCTTGCATACCTCCACCAATAAAACGGATCGCGGGTCCTTTGTTCAAAACACACGAATTTCGCATCACTGGTAACTGGCTCGAATTCATATCTCACCGTTCCTCTATCTTACCTCGCTCTGTTATTTACATTAAGAGTCACTTTTGCAGATATCGCTGGACAATTCTCCACTCCCTGATTGAAAATCTCAGAGTTAGTAAAAGTCGAAGAGAGGGAGATTGTTAGCATCATTGTCCCTTGTGAATAATATTTGACGCGCGTACAGTGTCTATGATTAGGAGAAATGATCCTACATCACCTGTGTTTTGACTGACTTTTAGCAGAGATGAACGGTTGAACGCGCGATTATTACCCGAAATCATATCCATCTCGACCGGATGCTGTAAACATGTTTCAAACATCTTTCTGGAAATTTCGGAGCGAGAGTAAATTACACTGTCGAAGTGGGATCGCAGCGCGTGAATTGAAAAATGATCACAGGTACAAATAAACTCGTATTATTTCGTGACAGAAGTCGCTGACACGAGACCCTTGTCCCTCGATTGTCACCCGTATTGATAATACCGTAATCAATACCGTTCTTTTCGGAGGACACATCTTATTATCGATGCGGCGTTTCGAAGAGGCTTTTCGCTATCATTTCAGCGCGACACTTCTCTATTTGATAAACTCTTCACAATATTTTAATACTCGAGTTTGCCAATTTTATTGTCTTTGAATCTCAGTGTATTCAATCGCGCAAACAGACCACCAACCTATAACGGTCTTCCACGAAAAAGTATATTGGACGGCATTCAGAAAGATCTGTCAATGTGGGAAGAAAGAGTTAAATCTCTATCGAAAAACACTTTACAGATCTCTAGCTCGAGAGTTCACCTCTCGCTTGGCTGAATCCCTTATTGAAAATGATGAACAGGATTATATTCTCGCAGGTGCGCATCTATTCACGACACTCGAGATATTTATATCGCGGCTTCCGACAAAAATTGAGGGTGGAATGTTGTCCATTTTGCGAAAAATTAGCCGCCTAATGACGATTTTTGAATACTACATGCGTACCTACTTATACGTCTGCGTGAGCACGCAAATCCAGGCTGAAGCTGAAATTCCGACGACTATGCAAATTCTTCATTTCGAGAGAAACATGAATTTCCACCAGCCCGAGGGTAAATTCCGTATATATTTCTTCATAATGAAATGTGCACTCTCTCTTCCCTTCTTGTTACTTTCTGGCTCTCGCGTACAAGTACATACACACATACGTTGATTATTATGTGAGACACGCATGACAAGACTGGCACCAGTTACCAGCTCAATTGAATGCTAATGTTGTACATCGCTCTCCGCTACCCGATGATACTGTAATATAACAAATTATTGGTATAACGCAGCCGCTGAAAGAATCGCAGGCTCGGGCAGAGCCGGTTAACGCGCGCTATTTGCTATTCCGTTCAATCTCGCCTATCTCGTACCTCTACTCATTGTGTACACATTTCAAATGTGACCCTTAATACGTTTCAAAAACCACTCTCTCTCTCTTCTTTAGGGTTGGCGTTCGAACGTAAAAATAAGACGAAGAAAAATTCTTCTAAATCCGTAATACTAAATCTTATTCTTACATTCGCGAAACATCTTGCACCGATGCATATTATGTACATAAATCTGACGGGAGAGAAAGAATAACCTCGTCTTGTATTGTGTATACGTTCTCGAATTTGCGTTTTAGCGATGAGTAGAGAGCTATTACCGAATTCGAGAAGGTTTACGGGATGTTTCCGGGCAAATATACATCAGTATGATAATAACGGATGACAACCATGTTTACAGAATTCGACGAGTCTGTCTGAGTATAATGGTAAATTAGGGTTTAATATACGGGGTACCGCAGAAGTCAAGTTACCTTCTTTACCCACGTGATAACATTCTGTATGAGATGTCTGCCATTCGAGTGCGGAATTCATTGATCGGAATATTGGTAGAATAGACGTTTGTGTAAACAAGTATCACTAGACTAATGCAGCATTCACTAGCAGAGGTGCTTCAACGATGAAGTTGAAACTATCCTGCACAATCTTCTTTTCCCTCCTTCCTGGTTTTGCAGCCTAACTCTAAGGAGAGATGAAAGTTCTAGATATACATGTGTGAACCTAGAAAAACTTGAAGAAAGAAGGGTAAACGAAGAGTATGATGGAAGTGAGAAAGACTTCATTCCATCGCTCTTGGTTATGGGTAATTCAAATTTTTGAAACAGCTTCTGCTCCACTTATTCCTGATTCCTTCCGCACAGACAGACTGCCTCATTATTCTGAATCATTTCCTTCTGACCTGGTCATACGTTTATTGGTATAGTTTGCTTATGCTGCATCGTGGGTTCAACGATCATCATTGCATGAGATGATATTGTACCTGTGATCACTTATGAATGTTCGATGATGTATAAGGAAATTCAAGATGGTGCAGACAAATCCCCAAAATCCACAGGCTTCTTCTAGGTATTGGTGTGCTGTACAGAAAAGTTGACCGAACACAATGGAACTGCGACATTTGAAAGCCCTGGCTCGAGTTACGCGTATGAGAAAAATCGACTGTATTCCAAAAGGAAACTGATCATTAATGCAAGAAGTACGTTGGTCTACTGCGAAAAAGAGATGTCACGCGAGCACGTACAATGCACCTTGTTACAATAATATTGTGACAGCTACCCAAACGAATTACAAGAACATGAGATATGACTCGAGACCGGCTCCCTGTCCCTGAAGCACCATACTGAGGAATGAATGATTGTGATTTTGAGATTGTATAGAAAATTCGAAGTAGTTGGGTTAAAGACTTCTCTCCCAATGGTACATTTCAGTATTCAATGACATATTCATACCAATGAGGTAGCCGCGAATTCTAATAGGCGGTAACAGAAGATCAAAGAAAAAGCAGAAATTATTGATGGAGTCACCTGAGGAAATCGAGCGAGAGATTTTTCCAGCAAAATCCTACTTATTGGAAATTTGAATCGATATTAATGACAGGATTTTTTGCAAATTCGAAGAATATAGCATGTATCTATTGTTTGATGCACGTCTTCAACTGATGACCTGATAATAGCGCCTCGAAAATCAGCACGAAACTTTATCATGTTTGGAGCGCATGTACCCAATTCTTTGTATTCGTCCTGTTTACATGCATTTATGTAATGCTTTTAGGATGATGCCGATTCATTGATCTCCTTCGACATATTACACGTCAGGAAGATTATCTGTATGAAATATTGATCCGCTCTTTTGTCGAGAAATGAGAAGTCTACACCGATTTGCACTCTTTCCTACGAAACGCCGAACCCGATTGAATTGGTCCTTAAGAAGCTAATGAGCGTTTCGAAAAATTGTGTACAAAATAACCGCAATGATGACTTTGACAATTGAAAGTTCGTTCGTATTTCAATTTTTAGGAGGTGACTTCACGTGTATTTTTCTTGTTATTTGTCCTAACTCTGGAATTGTATCGGATGCTCATTCGCCGACAAGATTTTTGATACAATATGATACATGACTTAGTATCCTATCTTATTATAATAAGAAAGGTTCGCTACCCCATTCCCGCGCTGTCTGACGCGATCATTTTTCTTGGCTTCTTTTTACCCCCCACAACGTTCAACTTCAATTCTTTTAGTAAAATCTTTAATCTTGGTCTTGCTAACGTATACGTGATCGTCGTGTTCCTTTTTAACACTTTCTGTATCGTCGAAAAATTAGTCTCAGCACAGAATTTATGTCCTACACATTTCTCGTATGCGGTCAGTTCGGCCACCAACTGGGCGTTTAAGATGTTCATTGAGTAGCGAGAAAGAAAGAAAAAAAAAAAGAAGGGTGCTTTTGACAATCGCATTCGGAAGTTGGTAATCATCCATGGGAACTGTAATTTCGATGCGAGCTGGGAGAGCTATATCAGCTACAGGTGTGTCTGTTTGGAAGCTAGATTAATTTCGCACGGAAATATGAAATCATCGGTCATCGATACGATTGTAAAGATGACAACAGGTGAAATAAGAGGCTCGTTAATGTGGCTTCAAAATTTATTACTTTTGTGGAATTATCGCCCGCTTGGTGTTTTTCTCCGAACGTCGAGAGTGAGAGGAGCAAGAATGTAGGGCAGAACGAATCAACAGTTTTGGATATCATCATTAGCCGTTTGAGGTATTTTCGAGTATGAACTTTGATTTGTGATAATTAAACTCGAGATGAAGTCGTTGGAGGGAATCGAAAAGCTATTTCTTGTGGAGATCTCAATGTTGGGAGAGACGAATCATGCTTTGCATAAGAGCTGGAAAAAATCACCCCCATCACACAGGTTTCATAAAGTTCTTCTCCTTACAGAAATAGTCTCCCTAAGTTCTTCATGACATGGGAAATCATCAGTTTTGAACTAGGATGGAACTCTTTGCATGCGTTTAAATCCAAGTGCGGACTGTCTGACCCGTTTGTCGCCTACTCTGACTTCGCTTATCGCCGCCCCCTGTAAAGCTTTATACACATTTTTCAACAATGATATTTTCTCAATTCTCTCTGAAGAACTCTCAACTACTTCTCTGAAAATTAGTCAATGAACAGCCTTGGAGGCTGGTTCGGAATTCGGAGCAACGTGGGGAATTCTTCCCAAAAAATATTTACATTTGTACCATGAACAAGCCCGTGAAATTAAATCAAGTTGTACGCGAACAATTTATAACAATTTTTTCATCCGTTCGAAACTTATTTTCAAGTGTAAAATGAAAATATTTCTTCTTCATGACCATGGTAAGAAATTTTTGGAGGTGTGTCTCATGTATAAATTTCGAAGACTTTCGAGGTTGATAGAGATGCTAAAGTTTAGATAAGCGCTGTGGAGAATTACGTTTCATCTTGTTCCTACAGTTGTTTTATAAAATTGGCTGCTAATTTCTTTGTTAAAACGTAAAAGTTGAGCAATCCTTTCAAAGAGTTTGAAAATTCATCATTCTTCCAATATGTATCCTAGTTCAAGATCGCAGTCGAACGAAGGAAGAGTGGCTGAGGGCGAATAACAAATGTAATTCAAATACTCGTAGCAGCCCAAGAATCTGAATTGTAAACAGGGAGGAGGACGTAAAAGAATTGTGGCTTTGGAGATATGTAGGGACTTGAAAAATTCGCCAACTTTCGTATTTCACCCCTCAAATGGCTTTTCAAAATTCAAATGTCATGACTATGTATCTCGGCAGTATCATCGCAAAACATTCCAGTGCCTTTGAAAAGTGTACTCGTGAACTTCTTCACGAGCTGAAAATGAACTTGAAGGAGTTCATAATTTCGTTGGTCGAGAATCAAAAGCCAGCTAACTCCACCTTTGACCTGAACTTGTTTCAGGTTCCAGCTTTCAAAACTACTCTAACATGAATCATTATTGCCGTTTTTCTCGTATTGTTAATCCATTATGGGAATGGAAATGGTTAGGGCACTGAGTTCTTGCTAAGATAGTTCTGAGTTTGAATCCGCGACAAAGTATCATAAGTCAGAGGTGGAGCACTGGAGTTGAGAGCTTTTGATTGAATCTGACGGCATGGTGTTTGCAGTAAAGCCAGTCAATACAGAGGGTGATTTATGGGGGGGGGGGGGGTGTCTTCAAACTTAATACGGACGAAAGCGAGAGAGATTTTTTTCAATCCGCCCCTGTCAATAGAGGCTTAAGCAACGAAAAAAACTGCATTTTATCAATTAGAAGTTGAGCTACTGGCCGAAGTTTCATTCTGCCAATAGATTAACTGATAGTCAATCTGAATATCTGCTGAATAGTTTGTCCCTATCCTTCACTCTCTTGAGAATCCACCTGGATTTGAATTTTTGCCCATTGTGTTCTTGAGACATACTGGTAAGGGTCTGGGAGTAATGTCGGTCTGTGAGCTATACATCGAAAATTGATGAGCGTCAAATCTTTAAAACACAAAGATTCTCTATAATAAGCTTTGAGCTGTAATGTTGATTGTACAAGAATTTTAAATCTCGTTGACTGAAGTAAAGCGATAGGGGTACCTCTTATACAAGGCTCGTGTGTCTATGCATTCGACGACATGAGATCATCTCTAAATTGAATAAGAATAGTTGAAACTAGAGCGAATTGGAAATTTGATGAACGGTGGCAGTCTTTTCCATAAAATTTTATGCTTTTTTGCACCAAGTGACAATCTTTGATCGGCGAGAAAATTTATAATTTTTTTTTCTCATCAGGATCAAGTGTTTTAAAGACATCGTAAGTAAAATAAACATTTTTGTGTTTCAACACCACGTCAAAATTTTTTTCTCTCAACATTTTTTTTTTTTTTCAAGCTATACGTCGGATTAATTTTATTTTATTCGCTCGAAGTCATAAATGTCTCGAAATTTACGCTAGGCAGACGTGAACTCGCGTATAAAATCGCCAATGAAATTATACAGAACGCGGTTTTAAACGGTTCTGATCATCCGACTAAATACGACAGCCTCGTTAAATCTATTTACAGCAGAGAAAAAAAGAGAGAAAAAAGTTCCCTATATTCGCACGCAAGAGAAAGAACCGCGACACGCGAGAAATTTCGCTATATAATTTTTCGCATCCAGTCATCGAGTATATGTCAAATAAATTTCGTCATCTTAAGAGGAGCTTTCCTCATCCGCGAATTTCTCACAATGAGAATGGAATATAATAATACAGTATACAGCAGAAACGGTATCGAAAAATAAAATCACGTTTTTTCGATAGGTTGAACGTCTCTTGTGCATTAGGAAATTTTTTCCTCGTAATTCGCGCGGGCATATTGATTAATTTATGAGAATTTATCCAAAGTTTCTTCTCGCGCGCTAAGCGAGTCTCTTTTTAATACGGACTTGTAGACGCTAGAGGAGCGTAAGTTTATTGGCACCTAAACAAAAATAAAGCCGAGTGTATACCGAGGCATCTAAATAGAAATAAATTATAGATTTATATCGCGAAGAGGACATTTCAACATTACGCACGCAATTTTCTAATATACGCGATTATATTCGTATATTTAACGAAATTTATAGTCTTCCAAAATGTACATTTTTTTTATTTTAGAATGAAACGAAAAATTCATACATCATGCCGAAAATTTCCACTCGGGTCACGAGAGTCTGAAGAGCCTTTTACCGTAATCGAGATAAGCAGGTGGAGACGTCAATGCAAACCAGTGCTGCCAAAATTGCACCTCATTGATGTTTGATCAACGCAATATGGATGTTGTACTGAGGGAAAACGTCACCGATTTCAACTTTTGGAAATTGAGGGGTAAGTCTCACAAAATCTCAAGGGAAGACAGATCATTATTTTTCTTCAAGGACTGTCTACAATGCAGGGAAAAAAACTATGTTAAACGAAGTATTTCCCAATTTGTGATATTTGTTTTATTCATTTTTTTTTCTGAATAGGTCTGACTCGATCTAATACAGATGGGCGTAATTATAATTTATTGGAATTTGTAGGACCTTACGTAAGATTGAGGAAAAGAGGAGAGTATGAAATACTAACAGTGAGAGAGGGTTGAAAAATCGCCATGATCGCCTTGTACATAATTGAAGCTCACTTCAACTCTCTTCTGAAGTCTTGGAAATATTTTAAAAGCCCGAAGTCACAACATTTTAAATGCCATCTAATCATTAAATTCATTTTCAATCGTCTTTTGGTATTTTGTAGATCTTGTAAACGTAAGAAGTGTACGAAATGATGAGTCAGAGTGGCTTAAAATGTCGTATTATTATTACATCTTCCTAAAATTTGATCTTTACTGTTTTCGTTTATGTTCAAAGTACGAGTGTACACAAGATAGGGATTGTGAAGGAGGGAGGATGAGGAGGATCCAACAAACAATAAGTATGAGTCGAATTTTACTTTTATGAGACTGCACTTAATGAAAGCCCTCCCTTTTCCCTCCTGAAGTTCAAGGATATCAATTAGATTTCATTCCAGGAATAAGATAATTTTAAGATTTTTAAGAAATGATCGGTCTAATTAACGAAACTGAACAAAGAACGCGTAAGGAACCTGCTCCATAGGTGGAGCTAATTTTATTGTTGAAAAAGTTGAAACATCGAAGGAGTTGAACTAGGAAAAATTTTGAATATATCGAACCACATGTGATAGAAGGGGAACTAGGGAGAATGTCAACTGTACATGCAAGTAGAAGGACCTGAGAAAATTTTGACTCCCATAATATATGGCTCAAGAGTCGAAGTTATCACGTATGGCTCGGAAGTCTCTATTCAAGTTCAACTCCTTTGATACTTCATCTCGATGTGCGAAATTCTTCCATAGTGATAAGATCTTCTCGTACATGTACGACGATATCACTAAGAAAGGGCCGAAAAGAATTCTTGCTATTAATTGTAGAAAGTAACTCTTGATTAATCACTACAGGCGACCGAGTGTCGCAGCATGAAAACCGATTATTCTTTGTAGAAAGTTGAAAACTATCACGTAGCATTTTCATGTTCAATAGTACGCCTTTGGTGATTTCTCGCATTTTGAAGAGTGTAAACCTTGAGAAGTATTCCTGGATGCGGTCAGTATGGTGAAAGGCGCACTCTTTTGTCGCGAAAATCCAAGCATTTCGATAATTGGCACGTACACGTTTTTTTTTTATATCATCAGTCAAGTTAAAGAGAAAACTCTCGATTTCGAAAATTTGGAAACGACTTATTTTATACACGATTTCAAGTTTTGAGAAGGTTCGGGTGGATTTTTAAAAGTTAGCTATTTTTCGAATTGTGAAATACTTTTATCGTACTTTCGTTCGCAAGAATGAATTTTAGGTTCCATAAGAAATGTGCAAAAAGAGGGATTTAACAGAGGAGCCATCTTTTCTTCGGAATCAAAATATATTTACCCTTTATAAATATTCTCACTCGATTTCACAATTTTGGAAAAAAAAAAAAAAAACTATCACAATTAAAAAATTCAGTTTTCAGATTCTGACAATGTTTCCTCGGGTACTCCAATTTTGTGGTAAGAATTCACGATTCCTAAAAATTCTATCTTTCCTCGTTTTCTGCGATTCTGGCTGATAAGAAAGGTGCTAATTTTCTCGGCAAAAACTCCCGGTTTCGAACGTCACCATAAACTTTTTACCATTTTGCGAGAAATTGAAAATAAATTTCGAAATTTTTAGAATAATCAATTTTTATCTCATTTCCAGGTTGGTCAAAATTCACGATTTTAAAATACATAGTCGGCAATTCAAAGATTTGGGATTCAGTCTCCCTCACTCTCAATAAAAAATTTTGTCCTCTACGAACTTCGATTTTGGGGTAAAAATTGACGATTCCAAATCGTTCCCGGCTTGTGAGAAAGGTACATGTCGCATATTTTGAATAATCCACTTTCCACCGATTTTTACGAAGCCTCTATAATAATTTATTTCCTCGATCGTAGAGCGAAGTGAACAAAAGAGGCACAATTTTCAACGCGAAATTACCTTTGCAATTTTTCGAGGGGATGAAGGTACACGATCACCCACTATTATAGCGCATAAATAAATTTTCTTACCACCAATTGCTGCCTTTTCCACGTCCCGGCTTCACCGTCGTGGTCACTTGCAAATCTCCGAGGCCCCAGAGAGCCGTAAGCATAGCAACCCGTAGGACCCTCGACCACATGACCTTCCTTCACATCTCATTCGAAAAACGGTTATCACAGTCTCACCAAGCGAAACATCCTTTAATAACTAACAAATTTTTTTCTCAACAAAATTCACCGCTATTTTATGATAAACGCTTATTTTAAAATACGTTAAAATCTGTTAATAATTATTCAATAAAATAACTCGAAAATCTCTTTCTAATCGCACGCGACGCACACGAAATTCTTAACGCGAATACACCCGTGCAGGAACGGTCAGTTCTTCAACAACTTTTATTAAACTAGATCTTTCAAATGTTTCAATTAGGCATGACCACCTACGGCTGGTCGGACGATGCGCCGAATTACCGCCCCGAATCCTTCGAGGCGGTCGCACCGTCTGCCAATCCGCGTTCACCTTGTGCTCGGCACGTCGAGACCATTGCGTGCGCACTGGCGTGCACGTGTTGCCGACAATTCGATAGAATGGGGGAAGAAAAAAGTACTGGAGAAGAATTACGAAGAAAATGCACGAATGAATATGAAAATAAATTCCGCTAAATGCGTCGATGCCTGTTATAAAAATATGAATAAATAATAAAGAAATTTGTGTAATCCGTTAGATTATTATGGGATTTTAATTTTCGATAAAAAAAAAGAACGCCGTTGACCGTGTAATATAACGCGGTAAATTAATCGATCTGTGCGAACGTTTCTTCTTTTCAATTTCAATCTGTCTGAAAGAATGAAAATGAAATTTCACGATGACCATTCGCCGTGCAGGAGAAAAATAATTAACTATTTACCTTAACAAGATTATAGTCTTTGCGACGTGTGTATATTAAATGACCGTGTCGTATTACATTTAATTAATGAACGTGTGCGGTAGATTTCGATGTTTTGAAAGGCATGTATACCTTAACAATAATATGTAGAGCTTATACCAGAATGAGGAATTTGTATACGAGGAAGGCGTCGGAGTCATCGTCCACCCAGCCTGTTTTGTATAGAATTTCAATTCCATCGCAATTGCATTCTATATAATTTTTGTTGACGAAAATTTTAAACGATGAAATTATACATACCGAGGACAATTTTGTATCAAAGTTGATTAGCATTTTCGAGATTGCAGTTCATATTGCAGGGATATACGTGTATATTCTCAATATTTATTCATGTATTCATATTTTATCTTTCAACAAGATCGGTATATACTTAAATCGATGCGATTAATATTTGATATTTTCATCATTCTCGACGAGAAGTTTGCCTACAGTCCAGTTCTAATGTGTGGTATATAGGCCTATTTATGGCCCACATTTCTTCCTCCGCCTATATCAGTCTGAAAGTTGTTTAATGGAGTGTTTCCAAGATAGATCCCGAATTCTCGCAGACATCGCATCGTTTAAATCACTGTCGCTCTTATAATTATGAAAAGTCAACGTCCTAATCGTCGCAGGCGAATCGGGTATGCAATCTAAATCGCGAGATTATCATAAATTTCTTGGGCATTGACTTTGCCGTGTGTAATATCTGATACGGATCATATTTTGCTTACGTGAGCGTGTTCAGAGGTGAAAACATTACTATATGAATTTTACGTAGTATAGGCGAGCGCACCAAAATTAAGGGTTTCTGAAACATGAAATTTGGACCAAGATCTCCTTACGTTAAGAATGGTGGAAGAAAGATCAAAATCAATCAGAAAGTATAACCCCTACCGCACGAAATTAAAATCGTATTAAAACGAAAATCGAAGAATCACAAAAATCAAAAAATTACAAGAATCGAAGAAACAAAAAGGTCGTGTAGTGAGTAGTGTTGAAAAATCGTGATTATACCTATATTATTATCGACTAAATAATCATCAACGGCCAAGAAAAACAATCAAATTAAATCGAAGAATAAAGAAAAGAAGAGAGACGAAGACCTGAGTAAGGACAGGAAATTAATTATATGATGACTCGGAGTCATTGGGAGACGAAGGATAAAAATAAAGTTTTTCAGTGAGATCATTCTGAGGGAGCGAATTATTTAAGAGTACAAGAGTACAAGTACATATAACATTGTTCTTAATTGAGTGGTGAACAATTTGAATAAACCCTAGGGCTCATCTAACTGTGTGTGTGTGTGGGGGGGGGGGGTAGAAGAATTTTCCAAACGGAGCAAACGGTTTGTCTGTTGGAGATGACATTTATGATCGGAATCCGAAAGGCGTTCAGCAAAAGCCACGTTTTGTCGGAAGAGAGTGGCATTGAATTCATATCAAGATGTTCTTGAACTCCAATACAAAACTGCCGACTTGTCTCCTCTAAGTAGAAAGCCAGGCTGTCACAAAATAGGAGCTCACAGACTTCACTTCCTTCGAAAGTAGAGATAGGATCCTTCTGCCTGCAAAAGAGGCTATAAACCGTGGTACGTTCGTGAAAAGCGCGACGAATATTGAAGGGTACAAGGAGGTAGTGATTTCAGAGGAAAGCTTCCCTGAATGGAAGGTAAACAAACTAATTCAAATTCTTTCCTAGTGGTGGAATCTAAAGCATTGGAATTAAGTTTCTTCCGGACTATGCGATCGACGTCAAGTTCCCAGCCGTTAGAATGGGCGAGGTGTTTGATGACATGAGCCTCCTGAGACGAAGCCTGAGCGAAAAGAAGGAAGTCATTGAAGACAGCGAGCTTATGAGAAGTGGCATAAATTGTACGAGTATTTATGCGAAGAATTCCAAAATATATTTTCTGATCGATTTCAATCTTTCTTTCTCTATTCGATATGAGCCGCAACATCTATTTTTGGTAAGAAATACTGAAGAGAACACCGACACCCGTAACTAGAGAATCTCTACTCGGAATTTCAAATACAAGACACAAAGGTAAAAATTGTGGAATAAGGAGAAAGGATGAAAAAAAAAAAAAGTAGAAAAGAACAAAGTTTAAAAATAAAATAAATTCGAAAATTATAAAATTTTTAAAGCGAAGGCAATACTGAAAGGTTTGTGAATTGTATGAATAATACCGACAGGAGTAAATTGATCGAACACGTTTCGGGCTACGTTGTTGCCCATCATCAGCAAAAGATACTAAAGTTAGTAAGAATTGCCCATGTAGAAAGTGAGGCGGCCGTCGTTGAGGATTCTCTTGTTCGTGCCGGAAGATTCTTTCATCGCCACCTGTTCGAGACTATTTAGGATGTAGCCCTTCCCTTGCTGGTGAATCAGCCGACATGTAACAATGTCGAAATGATGGTTGTGTCGATGACAATGGAAGGCCATAGTCGACAAATCTGGGGGTTTCTTCTTGGAAGTACCATCGTTGAAATCATTGAAATCGCTCCGGTGTTCTCTAAGACGTTTATCGAAGGAACGTTCAGTCTGACCAACGTACTCAGTGTTGCAGACTCCACAGGAGAGCTTATAAATGCCAGATTGGCAAGGATCTGGGATACGATCCTTTATTTTGGATAAAGAACCAACCGAGGATAAGGTATAAAAGCCCACTTTATAGTTGAAACGCTCCAGTTCCTTAGGACGCCCCAAAAATGGTGGCCAGGAAGAATAGGGAGAAGAGCTTTGGGGTTAGATACCGAAAGTATAGTACAAAGTGATTTCCGCGGCAGTAGTAACTTGACGTCACTTTTCAGATTGTTGAGGTTAGTGATCCGCTAGATGACGTGGATTTCCTTTTCAATTGCAACAGAGTCCAGGGGCAGTTTCTGCGTAGGGCGAACGGCAGCGTGAATGACGGTCGGATATAAGGAGGATCCATGGCTTGACACACCAGTGAAGGTCGATTTGCGGTAGACCTCGAATCTTAGGGTGAGGAGAGATTCTTGGTCAACCAATTGAATAGAGAGGTCCAAGTAGTTGAGGGAAGGGTTACCTCTTTCCATAGTAAACTGGATTTGGAGATGAATCGAGTTAACCAGATCCCAGTCAGAGCCGCTCCAATTACAGAAAATGTCGTCGACGTACCGTTTCCAGTGTGTAATATTTTGAGAGAATGGAAAGTCCCGGGAGTGGATAGAATGTTCGATGTGGTCTCTGTAGATGTCAGCGACGAGGGAGGATAAGGGGCCACCCATCGGCAGACCATCTGGAAATTTATACACCGAACTGTTGAAGAAGCAGATGTTGTTCTCCAAGCATAGTGTTATGAGATCTCGAAACTCCTTAACCACATCGTTGTCCAAGGACATTTTATACAACCAATCGCAGATGAGGTCGGTGGTCTCAGCAATTGGGATTTTGTTGAACATATTCTTGATGTCGAAGGAAATAAGGCGTGATTTTCTATCAAACTTTCTACCAGCAAGGTCGTTTGGTACTTCCAAGAAGAAACCCACAGATTTTTCGGCCATGAAGCTCCATTGTCATCGAGTCAACCATCATTTCATAATGTTACATCTCGGCTGATTCACCGGCAAAGGAAGGGCTACATCTTGAATAGTCTCGGATAAGTTGAAACGCTGATTGCGATAAAAGAATCTTCCGGCACGAACAAGAAAATCCTCGACGACGACGTCCGCCACACACACTCGAACCCATTCCTCAACTTTTACGTGAGCAATTCTTACTAGCCTTGGTTCTTTCGCTGATGATGGGCAACCACGTAGCCCGAAACGCGTCGGTATTATTCATACAATTCACAAACCTTCTAGTATTGCTTCCGCTTCAAAATTTTAAAATTTATTTTATTTTTAAACTTTGTTTTTTTAAACTTTTTTTTTCATACTTTCTCCTTATTCCAAAATTTTACCTTTGTGTCTTGTATTTAAAATTTCGAGTAGAGATTCTCTGTTACGTGCGTCTGTGTTCTCCTTTGTGTTTCTTGCTTGACCATGACACGTATTAACCCTGAAGAAACCATTCAAATGGTACTTTCCCGTATCCTAAAAATCCGTGATCTCTGGACGTACTAGAGGATATTCTTGAGCACTAAGCATATTGGACCCGAAGAATTGTATGTGAGATGGTTATGAAACAAGATTTAGAAGTTTCCTCGTCTTCAGTGAGAAAGTCACAAAGACTCGACAACTTAAAGGCAATCTGTCCACGTCTAAGAGTTTGAGGAAAGTTCACTGAGAGAAAAGTTCTGTTCAAATTGTCCGACATCTGTTTTATGGAGGCCTTTTCTGGTAAAAATATTTTCGATTGGGTAAAGAAGGTTTGGAAATATTTTCAAAGATTGCTCATAAGTATTTCCAAGGACTCACCAGAAAATGAGAATATGAACAGAGGATCGAATTTCAAGGTACGGAGGGGGGGGGGTGGGTTGATGTTTGAACTATGTTGAAGAGTCTAGAAAAGCTCGGGCTAGGCGAGAAAAAATATTGGAAAAGCATTACGGTTGGCAAGGAGTGTAGCGTATTTTAGGAACTTAACAATGTTTGAACTGTCTTGAAGGATTCAGAACGGTAAGGCGCCGCATCGTCTGACCAATCGTAGGTCGCCATACCTGATTGAAACATTTAGAAGATCTAGTCTAATGAAAGTTGTTGAAGAATTGACCGTTCCAGCACAGGTGTACTCACGTTAAGAATTTCGTGTACGTCGCGTGCGATTAGAAGGAGATTTTCGAGTTATTTTATCGAATAAAATATTGTAACAGATTTTAACGTATTTTAAAATAAGCGTTTATCATAAAATAGCGGTGAATTTTGTTGAGAAAAAAATTTGTTAGTTATTAAAGGATGTTTCGCTTGGTGAGACTGTGATAACTGTTTTTCGAATGAGATAAGAAGGAAGGTCAAGTGGTTGAGGGTCCTACCGGTTGCTATGCTTATGGCTCTCTGGGGTCTCGGAGATTTGCAAGTGACAACGACGGTGAAGCCGGGACGAGGAAAAGGCAGCAATTGGTGGTAAGAAACCCTTCCTCTCCCTCTCAATGATGGACTTTTTAAGCTATAGGGAATGAACGAAAGATGTACAAAATTAATGAGGTTTTAGTCCTCTGCCTTGAAATCCTAGACATTGAAAACAAATTAATTTTGCAATTATTTAGAAATGGATAGTTTGAGTCTTATTCGACCACCCTCGACCAGCTGACTTCTCTATAGCCTCGTATATCTATAGCTCTAAAATCAAAATTTTTTAATGCTTCACACTTTGGTAGCATTGAAGGTTGATCCCCTTTTAATTAGGTCGACTCTGACTCGGTGGATGACGATTTCGAGCCCATTTTTGGTCAAAATAGGGAGTCCATTTGGAGTTGATATGGCGTCAAGTCGGGATGTATAACGAGGGAGCTGAAGGCTCTACGAATGGGGATTCTTTCCGTGATGGGAAGAGTGTCTTTTTCCTCTTCTCGGTCTTGGAGTTCTTGACCTTGAGTGAATATCGTCGTTATAGTCGCCGATACGCGTTTAAATACGATGACCTGGCTGCGGTGTGGCTTCGCATTCTGATGATTCGGATGTATCTAACAGCCTTCTTCTTGAGCGTTATCTGGATCGTTTTCTCATCGAAGTGTAGCCCTGGACCATTGTAGATAATCGGGTTTCGTCCATTCTTTCACCGTGACTTCGCCATTTCCTCCTGTAATCCATCATGGCGTTATTGCAATAGCTCATTCAGAATGTCTTCGTTTCGCTTTCTGTCAAGTAAGGTGTATTCAGACGATCGTCCCATAAACCTCAATTTTGCGACTACTTCTCGCATTCATATGGATGATGTATTGACTCTGACCCGTGTTTCTCGTCTTATTGCGTGTAGATTTATCAACCCCGAGACTGTAAGAGACCTCACGTCATCGAGGTATAACAGAGCCGTTTCCAAGTATTTGAAGGTGTTCACTTCCTCACTCATTTGCTTGTGAATTGCCATTTTTGTACTCCTCTCCTTTGTCTTTGAAACTGAGATTTCTTATCTTTTCTAGGTTATAGAGGGTTCGCTGCAGTTTATGCTCACTTTTCGCCAATAATGTTTGATCGTCAGCAAATAGGACGCTATACTCGAGCGATTAGTTCCATCTCCGGTATCTGTGCGTGAGCGCCCTTTTTGGAAGCATCATCAGCCTCATCGCGGTCAGTTCCGTAGTACAAAATGGTAAGTTTCCAATTCTCCTGTCCAAAATCTAGAAGCATAAAAATCGAACGAATTAATTTTACATTAATTTATGAATGGATAGTCTTAAGTTTAATTGGATGCACCAACCCCTAGCAGATTCATCCATAGCCTCTTATTTCTAGCTTAAAGATTGAGCTATTTCGATCAAAAGTGGGTTAGAAAGTGGAACGAGTACTGAAGTTTATAGCAGTGAAGTGATAACAGAAGTTCTCGATGTGAGGCGATTCTGTTTAAAGTGTTGTGTTTGATTTGAAATTATTTTAGAAAATATGACTAGTTTTATTAGGGAGGACGATACTAGCCCAAAGAACGTCTAAAAATAAAAGATTTTTATAGAGTAAATCACGAGGAGAAATACAACTCGAATAAGTTGTCGGAAAAGTGCAGGTTTCCTGAGAAAGGTGATGGATGATCGAGGAAAATTGGAAGATGAAGACAGTGGTTCCGAGGAATGCGTGGTAGAAATGCTCGCGGTAACAAACTTCGAACTGAGAAGAGGGAAGGTCTTATACAAAAATAAAAGTTCTGGAAATAGAGCTATATAAATATCTGGAGAAGAACTTGGATGAATTTCGACCAAATTATAATCAATCCTTATCAATCACCGAAATGTAATAATTCTTGGATGCACTACAAAATTTCCATGTAGTGCTCGAAATTTTGAAGAATTCTGCACTTGAACATGAAAATATGAACTACTTTGTATATCGTAAATAAATCTAGGTTTAAAGCGATTGTTTGCCATTATCACAACACTTGATCCAACATACTTCGTATTCCAACAATCACGTAGACCATTTAGTTACCTGGGGCCAAATACTTTATGTAACAAACAGTGGCAAACATAAGATGAACGGTCATAGTTCCTTTGGGAAAATGGTAACGAATACCTCACACATAGCTCTCAGTACTGAAAAAAAAAAAAAAAAAATAGCAGGAGCTCCTTGACGTACAGAGCTAGTTACTACAAGGAAATGTTGGCAAATACCTCACATGTAGTATTGCTTCCTGTAAGTACATAGTAGTGAATACTGAATATTTAGCGCTGATTCCTGCATAGAAAGGAGCAAGTATTGAACACTCTTGTAATAAGAACAGCTTCACTAAGCATTCAAGCATTGAAAACTTCACAAGTTTGGGAATGCTCCCTATTTGCGGGAATGATTCCATTCCACTAAGAAACAAAACCAAGTTTTAAAAAAAAATCCTGAATCGGAACGATACCAAATCGCATTCTCAGCTAACCATATAAAATATTGGAAAGAGCCTTATTTTTTTTGGTGTTCAGTACCAAACATTTCTTTGAGTGAACTATATTATAGTGAATATTCATCGTTGAGTTACTATATTAATGAAATACGAATACTTTTCCTCCCTACAAATAAATATTTTGATGAACACAAGATTTTTGAAATGCTGATATCTATATTCTACAATAATGAAAGAAAAAAGTGAACCCTTTACCCATCACATTCTATGGATTTAATAATCGAGAGAAAAAAAATCCATTTATATCAATGTTCTGTGCCAACGAGCACCTACGCGATCGCTACCTGTCCCGCATTCAGACCATCGAAGAGGAAATTTCTCCATTTACCTCTTAGTCAATCATTCACGGTCCATTTAAAGTCCTCTAGGAAACCGCCCTCTATTTTTTGAAAATCGTAGCGCACGCGGACCAGGTACATTAGAGAAAAAAATATACGAATATTAGCATATTATATCTCCAATATGACAACCGAACTTTCAATGCATTCTTATTATATTACGCGTTTAGGTTTCCGGTTCGCGCATACTATCTTTTGACGTGGTTATTTTCAACATCCGCGGGGATTCGAGCTATATCTGACGATTAATTCGTCATGGTTTGGAATCTCTAAGCAATAATAGAACGAGAAAATGAAAGAGCGTATGATGAGAATCTCGGTTGACAGCTGCTCTAAAACTGACCTATTTTGCAAGGAGCAACATCCAACTCCCGAACGTATCTTATGTACACTATTTACCTCCCGCTGCTGTCTTATTAAGTAGTGATATTCACGCGTCGTGAAGTAATTTTCTCGATGCGATTAAAGTGCGAGAATCAGAGCGCGCGACAAATGAAGATGATCCTTTCGCGATAACAACCCTAAAATATATTCAAGTATATGCACGCATAAGAATGTGTATGGGCTATTCAAACTAATGCCCGCTTCTTAGAATCATTTCATTATCGGTGATCAAGAGACCGTGCTTGTGTAATCCTCTATCAGAATCTATGTATTTTGACGTCAAAAGACAAAATACCTACATACAATTGAAAAACATTAGGAATACAAAGAAATCGAACGAGTATAGGGAGAGCAAAAATTCTTTCCAGACCACTCGACTTTCCTCGCGATTTGTTCCCTAATGAAGCAGAGCCCCCAACCATTGGACGTGTCTCTATGATGTAGTTCCCGTACATTTTCCCAAAAATATTTCTCCAAGTAATTTTTCCCCCGAAAGATCATTTTCCCAAAAATTGTTCAATTTTGTAAGTGCATAAATCACGAATCATCAAAATTTGTCATTACATTGCAGAACTCAGTCTCATTTGGCGTGTATGTCATAAATTCTCGCGCTATATCCTGAATACAATCCTGAAGCATAGTCCATTACCTCTTTGGTGTGGTCTTCGTCCTCTTGCCGAAGGATAACTCATCAGCTAATGCACTGGCCTCGGTATGAGACTGTTCTTTCCAATGCAAGAATAAAGATTTCAATTATTGTGTTTGCCTACAATAACATCCCTCGATGCAGCTTGTTTGATGAAGTTTATTAATGACTGCGTTATAATGGTTCCAAATTGCGGGCTCTCACCTCAGAGATACCGATGCTCGTGCGACTTCACTCTTGCAATAGCTGCCAGTTTGTTCGAAGTACTCAACTCGTAGCAGCTCTGCAAGAGAGGCGGTGTGAAGTTTACTAAAGAATATTTATTACTTCTGTACTTCTCCTCACAGCGAACGAGAGAGAGGCATTACTGAATGTGTATTGCTCTAGGGCCAGTTTCACAATCAGCGCTCGGAGTTGAACAGCCGAATTCAGTAGACGATCAATCGGTTGATCCACAGTTCGACGAGGTCACGTGATTAAGATGACGTCATCATGGACTCGGAACGCTGATTGTACAACTAATCCTCAATGTCTTATAATACGGGTTGTTGTAGACTTCTTGTAAACCTTGTTAACTCTTAGAAGTGACAATACTTGGAAAATAGTTGCAACCTATCACATTAGTACTCTGTGCTTCAAATGAGAGAAATGTTGCTTAAATTGTCATTGTTCTCCCAGGCCTCAGATATACAGCTACTGACTCGTGACATCCCAGGAAATCAGTATGTATGTAGTTGGCTTATTCTAGAATGTTACATGAGATCACTAATAGATGCATCTTGCTCTCAGTAACTACAGTCCTGTTGCACAAATTGTCGACTAGAAATTCGAGCTTCTCCTTCAGTCATGAATTGAAGTTTCCCGAAGTTCCCTAGGTTGACTTTTTCCCCATTCTTCCAAAAATGTCGATATACAAGAGACAAACATTGACGAGCGTAAGATTTTTATCGTATTACATTTATTCAAACTTATCTCTTACCGATCTCCACTTGAGATAAGGTAGTTTATCCCTAATATCGAAACAGAAATTCCGTCATTCCAATTTTTCAGAAAAACTACGAGAGGCGAATTTTAAGTGTAACACACATCTTCAGCATCCATTGAATAAGATTCCTCGTTCCCACAAATTTTTGATCAATTTCTCTTTGAACATACTTGCGATGCACTCATTTGAATTCGTGGACCGTTGCAGGCAGTGAGGGGTGTATTTAATGTACGTCTGGATGGACTATAATAACTCGAATCTGTACACGCATTACGAGCATCTATATAGGAAGAAGGCTTCTATGCCAGTAAAGAAATGCGTATCAAAAAGCTGCTGTTCGGCGATTTTCAAACGATTCCGCGCATAGGTAACAATAAACGCACATAAAAGGCTATATTTGGGTATACTGCGTACGCGGGGCAAAATGCTCCCTCCGGACAAAAAAAGAAGGAATCCGGTACATGGCGCCACGGTGGGTGGCATAACAGTGGACACTGATATTCGATTCCTTTGTTTACACCGCCACATACCGGAATATGTTATTTACTGTCATTTATACTCGCCTCCTTTCCGCGCCCTCTCTTCCCTCCTCCTTCTCGTTTTGCGAAAAAATTTGACGCTTGTGGTGGAATTGTATAGTGTTGGTAAGAGAGTCAGGTATTTAATCCCGGAGGAGCCTTTAAAATTAATAATAGCGGCCCATTTCACGAACACGTGTAAACATTTTACAAGATTTGTCTATCTACACGGAGTTATCTACACAGTACTCAATATTTCATTCTTATTCTTTCCCTCTTATCCTTTATTTTGTGAATGGAAGCGCCGCTCGCACACTATCAATTCGCTTTCATTGGTAGCTAATCGCGATTATTTTCTCATTTTTTTATTCTCGTGTGCGGGCAGTCGTGGTTTCAACACCCACCAATTCCAAAGAATTTACAATATAATTAAATGTGATTTTGAATTACTATTTTACAATAGAAATCCTATAATACGACGTGTAGCAAGCAATTCATAACATCCCTGAAAGATCGTGCGCTCGGGGAATAAATAGTCAAAAGAGGATGGACAGATAATTCTTCTTGAAGCCGCCTCTCCATCTTCAAAGGGTTTCTAGCCGTATTGCGTTCCGTATGTTGGTAGCTGCTGCTTGTCTCGAAAGAACCAGGAAATTCTACTACAGCTCATACAACACTTACCCTCTCTGTGACTTTCAAAGAGATATCGTCAGAAATTTTCTGCTACCTTTACCGAAAATCGAATGTTCTGGTCGAGTTTGACCTACTTCCAAGGCTTTCAATTTGTGGAACTTCTGACAATGCGACTGTATGGAGCCCAAAGAAAGGGGACAAAGAGAAGTTTTAAGTTCTTAAATCATTGGTAACTCGAGAAGGCTGTGCTTGGGATGGCCTAGGGCTGGGCTGTAAGAAATGCCCACTTCATGACGCCAACGGGGAACTATATTCCTTCGTCTAGTTTCTAGTTTTTAGGAGTATGCTAGGCTAATCAGCTGAAGGTACTCCTCAGCCTCGTGCAAGCCTTTGTATACTCGAGATTAAACTACAATTTCGATTTATTTCAACCTACTCTATCATAGGCTGCCTCAAATACTGTATGCTTGGCTGTACGCTTTTACCCTAAGTTAACCATTATAGCTCTCCTGAAGTGGGTCAAGGTTACTGATGACGTCATACCACGCTCCGGGTGAAATGAAATTTCTACAAGTCCTTGATCTAGGTCAAGGTCATTGATGATGTCCTTGTAGCCACTAATGACGTCATACCTCACCCCAGGCAAAATTTAATCCATTTTTCAAATTAGGTCAAGATTCTTGATGACATCATTGTCTAGCTGAAGAGGGTCGAGGCTACTGATGACGTCATACAACGTCTTGAGTAAAATTTCTTCAAGCCCTTGAATAAGGTCAAGGTCATTGATGATGTCATTGTCTTTTTGGAGTAGCTAAAAGTCACTCGGCCGGAATTTAGAATCATTGATGACATCATTGTTTAGCTGAAGGAGTTTGAGGCTACTGATGACGTCTTACCACGCTCTGGGTAAAATTTCATCAAGTCCTTGAATTAGGTCAAGGTCATTGATGATGTCATCGTCTCCCTGGAGTGGCTAAGAGCCACTGATGACGTCATACCTCGCCCCGGGTGAAATTTACTCCATTCTTCAAATTAGGTCAAGATCATTGATGACGTCATCGTCTAGCTGAAGAGGGTCGAGACCACAGATGACGTCATACAACGCCTTGGGTAAAATTTCTTCAGGTCCTTAAATTAGGTCGTCACTGATGACAACGTCGTGCGTCTCGCAAAATGACATCTCAAGAACATCCGTCTGACCTCAAGCCCGAAGACATATACATGTCTCTAATGTAGTTTGACTCGGAGACACCTCAGAGACTTGAAATATCCTCGGAGGATGAGACCATTGATAATAAGTGGGAAAAAACCTGGAGTACTTTTTGATATCAGGCCTGTATGAGGTTGAAGAGAGGAAATGTGCTCGTAAAATAGTTCTCATGTTCAAACTAGCAGGTTGGAGTGCCAATTTCTCGAAAAATTCCTCGTGGATGCGATTTTCATGTGATCCTCCCCTTTCCGAACCTAATGAACCAATTGACGTCGATCTTGACCTATAGTCAACGTCGATATCCGATCGATATTTTCCGACTCCATTTCGACTAATTTGCACGTCAACTTCGAGTCGACCCCCCCCCCCCAACTTTTATCGACTACTCTGTTACTTTCCACTGGGGCGATACGATTAAACGTAAACGCGCCGTGAGGTCGATTGAAACAGTCAAACTACGCACAGGAATGTCATTAAAACGTCTCAACTCGATAATTGATCGCGTATATTTTCCTCAGTATTGCGCGTCCATCAAAAATTGATGCGATTCTTGACGCAACAACTTTCAACCTCCATTCCCCCTTTTCTTCGTGGTCGTTTCCAGAAGAGAATTTGGAATTCTAATCCACTACCCATTTTACTTCATCAATCACACTCAGACTCTTTCACCAGCCTTAAAAATCGGTTTCCTTCGAGAAACTGAAGCCAGGCGCAGAGACTACCTCCAATGCACTTCCTGCTCTATCACTTACTTGAACGAAATCTGCCTCAGACTCGCTTGAGCGCAATCAAGGCACCGTAGCTTTTCCCCTGTCCTCTTAGTTGTTACCGATAAAACTTTGATTATTCGCAATGCTAATGTTCGATAATTTCTATCGTCGGGAGTTTACTGTGAAACATTGTAAGATTTTTAACGAGTTATTTTCGTTCTTAAAAGTACCTGTAGAGGGAATTCGGTAAATAACCCTAGAAATATGTACTTCAATATAGAACCTATGACTATCACGGGCGCAATATTAATTTGCGATAGATATTCTATATTTAAGTCTTATAGGCAGTCATCCTAATATCTTCAATAAGATGTTTGAAGCGTGTAAACATCATGCAAGACACGAGTATCATAAATCTATCCTATTTAAAACATTTACACGAGTACATCGTGGGTTTACAAAAGAGTAACATCTGTCCTGTAATCAGTGTACGTATGACCAGGATAAACACATATGATAGAGAGGGTTCTTAATAGCTATACGACACACGACTGGGAACAAGAGTTCGCACTTTCGAGGTACTTAAGAGCGATAAAAATTAATTTTAGGTTGGTGTGTAACATTGTTTTAGTTTTCTAGTACCCTACCGGATGTTTTCAACACGGATTGATTGCAGCTAGGAAGATGAAGCTGCAAAGACAAAATGCGTCGCTAAATTTGATTTGAAACGTTTTTTCTTCTTGAAGAATAATGCATCATCTTAATTGGGGGTTTTTTGGTGTTCTCTTCTCCGTTTATGATGTCTGATTCTAGCTCGAGTTCACGAGGTATAATACACGATGACGTCAATCGTCCCATCATAACGTGGCTAACTTACCGAAATTTTTAAAAGCTTTTTTCCGTAGGCTAAGACCCATCAATAATATTTACTGCGTGACTTGAGTTTATTTTGGACCAATAATTCATGACATATATCTTAAGTCTGACATTTTTTGTGTTTTTTTCATTGTTAAGAACAACTCTAAACGATGTCTGCCCCGCTTACAATTCATTCGTCAAGTCAAACATAATTTCTATTTAATAATTTTTTAAACTTTCAACACAACAGAGAGTCCATCAACCCCGGACCAATAGAGAATTACCGCTTTAATCAATCCGTACACTATCAAAATATTGAGGAAAATAAGCTAAATCTATTTGACACCGAATCTCGTTATCAACTTACAGATATAGCCTAGCCAATTTCACCAGCCTCTTTCTTATTGTAATTTGCTTCTTCGTTTCACAGTTGTAGAAAAATTAACAGAAATGTTGATTTATTTTCACCCTACATATGGGGTCTTGCCAACCACCCAGAAATAACCCACGTAAACTATTTCGTAAATACAAAAAAATTCTTTATCGAGCTCGACGATTCGGACCTTAAGAAACCTGCACCGAAAACGTCTTGAAGATCCCTCGTAATGCAGCCCCGCAGTTAACCGCTTGTGTGTGCCAGGCATTTTGGTAATCGAATCATGACTGAAAAACTTTTTTCAGAAAATATTGGATTATGGACCTCACTTTAGAGAACTCACGTACGCTACCAGGATTGTAATGAGAAAGTTGCCTTCCGCGATTACGTGATTTTTTCGGCGCTTGAATGGAAGAGATTATCTATGGTCGCTGGGGGTGGTTTACTTTCTAATATTAACGACTTTCATAAAATTGGAAAATGAGCTGTTGAATTGGCTAATATACTTGAGCAGTATTCGCACACCTCATTTGTTACTTCCCATTTTCCCGAGAGCGCTCTCAACGTCTCTTCACGTACGCATTTCTTACTTTAAGGATGGATTATTTTTGGATTACTTTCGGATTACTTTTGATACTCGCTTCCTCAACTTCCTACGCGAATCATTTAAAAATAACATTTGACTATAGAAGTTCGCAAAGATTTCAAGCAACACCAAGTAGGGTTCCGGAGAGGTCAGAATAAACGACTCCCATGAATAGGATGAGGAAAGAAGAGGGATGTGGTATACTTGGTAGCGGTATAAATGCAGACGAAGCCCGACACAGACGTGCCAATGAAATCAAAATGATTGGATCTTCAAATCATTTGTACTTCCAATCAACGAAAGTTTGAACGCGAGATATGAGGACAGTTGTCAATTACTACAAGCATCTTCAGGTGATCTTGTATAGAAATATCGGCATATATCACACATTTTTTGTTTTATCATTTCCTAATCTGTACATAAAATTCTTTTCTTTCTTTGATACACAACTTTCTAACTGTGAATGTTATAAACTTCAAAAATTACCTATGAAATTGTTTCATGGTGCGTTCTACGAATATATATCCAATCTTATTTAAACTGGTTGACTCTCAATGTTCATGGAAAGTCAATATAGTGCAGGACTTTGAATCGATGCCCTGCGACTTCGAGAAAAGCACAGTAATCTAAGTACAACAAGTCGAGTGATGCCCATGGCTCTTCAGTTTTAAAATCTTTCTTCTACCTCCCTATGCTTATGTGTATTTTGGCTGATGTCTTCTGGGATGGGGAGGTGTGTCTTAGTCGTAAGATGCTCGCAGCTGTTAATATGAATCATAAGATGCGTTTTGACCGCATTCCAAACGGTTGATCAATTTCGAAATGAACCCGAGAGAGGGGAAAATTTGTAGGTGTTTTTCCTCTGAAATTCCATTGTCCTACTACAATAATGACAGATCATAATAATTTCAAGAAATGAATTTCACTCACTGTTGGTACTTGATGATTTCCCTCCACGTAGTTTTCAAAATTATTATCAATTTCTCGCTAATCTTAAAAACTTGTCGATTCTTCCTTTTTCAATACAGCACTATGTACTGATAAAATGTTATCTACTCTACCGTTTCAAGTTTATAATCGATGATTTATATTTTCAGTTGTTCTTCATATCTCACATCTTATTTACATTCATAGTCTCTAAATGCACAGCTACATAATCTATTGAATTTAGTCCATTTTGATATTACAAATGCGATCTTTTCACGCCGGTAGATTTCAATATAAATAGTACCCTTTGATATTCAAACTTACCCTACTTACACACTTCCCAGTTATATCAATATTGATTGACTGAAAGAAATAAAGAAGTTACACTTCGAATGATTTCAGATAAACCTTGTAAATTGAGCCTTTGCGCCCGGAAAGGCGTAGGTAAATACTGATAAATAGTTACTTCTGATCAATTTACTTCAAGTTTATGAGTGAACACATTTGGTAACAGTCTCTCTTTGAATAAATATTTCCAACAAAATCTTCACAGCTACATAGAGCTTTGAAATTTGTGCTCTGGATCGATTGTATGGGCCAACAGAAGGATTGTATCACCAGTGTGACTCGATTTTTGAACCACTGGTGTACACATCTTCTCACCAACTTCACAAAGGCATTGGGCTTCCAAGACGTTGAAGCAACGCGACATGGAGACTTGATAAATCTGAAAATGACCATTAGAACTCTATTTTTGTCATACGGCTTGAGCCCGTGTGGTCAAAAGATCAATCTGAGATACTGGGGAGTCTACAGAAACAACACGTGAAAATGTACTAGACAGCAAGCACGAACACTGAAGTACGAGGGCTGTCGAACACTTTTCACTCTTTTTGAAAAAAGAGCCCTGATGAAAATTTCAGTCAAAAAAATAGCGAGATTTTTCCGAAAATATTCAAAAAATATCACAGTGCATCGACTAGTCTCGACGAAGTCTCAATTGAAATGATAATGCCACTGTGTTTGTTGTTCGTATCATAAGATACGGTATTTTACTTTAACGTATATCTTTTAAGAATAGTATTCAAAAAGCTTCGAGCTCGGCGTAAATTATTCTTAAATTTCACGACTGAGAGATATTTTCAAGTCTTATAGATGAAAATCATAGACCCCATACATACGTACACACGACATTATTATTCTTTATTAACTGGTGTGAGACAAGGCTAGCTTTTCGGAATGTAACGTATCTATACTACTACCACTGTAATACGCTACGATTTCTTACATCATAAATTCTTCGTTGTTCAGATTAGTCGAACAATACAGACCGTAATATGAGAGGGACACCTTCGCATACAATGTTAGCTTTGCTCATCGCCTCGATTCTTAATTTATTGTATGTACGGTTGGTACCACTAATCATGACACGTTCACGAGGATAATCGAAAGAGTTACACGTCGTAATTCAGTATTACGATTTTCACGCTCTCATAAACGATAACAATCCACGAACGAAATATTTACTAACCACGATACATTGATCAAGTGACGCAACTTTTTCCAGAATTTGTATTATTTATAATGGGAGCGCGTAAAGCTTAGAGTGATATATTTTCCTGCGCCATAAGTGATAAACCCATCATAAAAAGAACAAAAAAACACCCCGTGAGCCAGAAGAATTTTTTTCTCAAGAACTAAGCACATGGTCTCTGCTGACTTAATCAAATGAAAATGAGGAGTCACAGAAATTCACAGGACCAACGAACTTCGTTGGAGTACGTGGCTCTTCTAGTCCGACCCTCCAACTTTGTACATTGCTGAATGGTAGAAATTCCTTCGAAGCTCTCCTCATTTACACATACTAAACCATCATGGCTAAATGGGTATACCATTACCACTTTTCGTTTATCCTTATTGGATTCCTACTCTTTGGAATGGGTGTTTGGACCGTGATCCTAAATGATCGGTCAAGAAGAGAATTTTGACATTCAAAAGAGAAAAATACTCGTTTCAGACAAGATTGTGAAATTACCCAACTTGTACAGTTCTGAGTCCTCATAAGATGAATTTGGCTTCTCTATCAGATCCCCACTGTCCAAAGCATCCTCCCGACCAGAAAGATAATTTTGACAGTTGAAAGACAAGATGATGAAATTTTCTGTAGCCTGTTTAGTTCTAGATAATTCACACAGTTGACGTAGCTGATTCGAGGTACAAAGTAAAACAGTGTACGAGTTGGTGGTTGATATACGGGGTTCGCGTGTGGTATTCGCAGGAACAACGTAGTTTGTTAATGGTCAGTGCGAACAAGAATGCTTTCCTAAGGACCGCCAACTAATTGCTCACAAATGGTACCTAGATCACGCTTTATGGTAAATGTAAGAAACAGAAGAGTATACTTGAAGAAGAGAGATTGCTGAAGAGCCAGAGTAGTCAGAAGTTATGCGACACTGTGACTTCATAAATTAACCAAAACACCAGAATGCAGACGACAAACGCAGATACCTCAGTTATTATTATTATCGTATGGCAATAAAACTTGTATAATATGTTACCTTGTTGACAATTTTGATTTTCCGTGTCGATGTTGTAGAGGTAGAGTATGAATGAACTCGCGCGCGCTTGTGTATCATCTTCTCGATCTCCGATCTTAGGAGACTCGCTTTACTGCGACCCGAAAATCGGAAACTTAAGCGTCATTCGATTTCATTTTGCCGTATATGCGTGTAATAAGTTCCAATATTCCTCATGGCTCGAATCATTGACAACTACACATTTCCTCAAATCTTGACTACTTAATAATTGAAATAAAGAAGTTGCTGGGCCAATCAATGGATGGTCGTAACTTTGACACGTCATTACTTCGACTATCACAAAACTTGGTACCAAAGCACGAAATGCTAGTTGAAAGCTCGAGACGTAGGAAAACCAACGCGATTCCGAAATACTATATCCGTCCGGGTTGCGTGCAAGACTACTGATGCATACCGACGTGAAACGTACGTAGACCAGAAATTTCGGTATAATCAGAGTATAATTTACCCCTTCTTCGACAAAGATAAGAAGAACGATGTACGCGGAAACATTTGGATAAAGTACGAACTCACGCACCCGGCCACTTTTCACAATGGCAAACTAACGCAGTCCATGATCGAATTGATTGCGACATGTGTGGAGCTTCAAGTTCGAAATTGATAATTTGGAAGGTCCTCCATTTCTTATACTGTTTGGAATTCGCAATAGTTGTGGGTACCAATCTTACAGTCGACAAATTTACTTTCACTAATCGAATTATGTGAAAAATATCAATTATTATTAGTGATTCCTAAAAATATGAGACATAACAAATCGTACGGTCATCGGTCATGACAATTGTCCTTTTGAGATTCTACCATCTGGAAGGAGTCCAACTTTGATGGAAAGTCTCTTCTGTCTGAACAATCCTCGAACACATGAATTCCTCTCGTAGAGTACGTTGAAGTTGAATGTTTGATCATCCTGTTATTTACTCGCATACGAGCTCGCTGTGGTCGAGTATTGGAGCTCTTATTTATAAGCATTCGAAACTACATCTGTGTTCGCGAGCATTTATCGTATTTTGTCGAGGCATTCTTTTAACCTTTGAGCTACATATATCGTATCGTTGTAATATTATTTGCGTTCTAGTAATATTTTATCATTATTTTGCTCTTATATTTATCGCCATACTCGCGTCGTTAGATTTCCACGCGTCTGTAGCTATATTAATACCGTCACTCTCATAGCTATATTAACTTGAACTTCAGTGTCCTAAAGGATATCCTTTGCGCTAGAGCAGTCAGGTATATTAATGGCAAGCAAGTCGCGAATGTGCAGGTTCAGTTGTTATTGAATCACTGCCACCCATCCGAACTTTCTCAGCTTTTGCCACTTCAATATTATAAGGTGCGGTTACATACATTTACCTCCAGTTTTGGTCAATTCACTACTCGTAGGAACAGTTGTCTCGAGTCTAATATGTGGTCTATGTACTTCATGCTATCGTTCGATCGTGATCCAAATTTTCCCTAATTGTGGTCAACATTTTCTGCCCACTATATAGAAATTCCGTAGTCTGGGTCAAAAGTTTTCATGTTTGTAGTCCAAATTTTTTGTTCACAAAATGAAAATCTAACGCTTGTGGTCGAAATTTTCTACCGAGGACATACGAATTCAATGGCGGTGATTAAAATTTCCCATGATTGTAGTCAATGTAGTCAAAACTCTTTGCCGTCAACATAGGAATTGATATTTCTTAGGCGCGTGGTCATAATTTTGGACTATTACATGATGTGTGAACTTGAACCTAATTTGTGGACCGTATGACGAACTCTGTTTGTAGACCGTACACATTTACGAGATAGCTGGCAGATCAGTGCTGGACGGCGGTAGAACCTATTTTTAAGTCCCTCCATGATCTTATAAATTGATTTCCTTCCCACATCAGCCAGAAATGCAAATTCGTAATTCTCATCAACGATTTGAATTTCAGTCTCCAACTCAAGACTTTTTCTCGTTACAAAAAACCACCCTTTTTGTGACCTACGCGAATAACCTTGTTCGGACTCACACGTCCTTTAGACCAGATCGGTGTCAATAGTCGCATATTAATCAACAGTTATCCCGTCTTTTCATGCATGTCACGCATATCTATCAAAGTACATTTCGTTAAACATTGACCACCTTAGTTACTCAAATTTTAAATTTCCAAGAACTGAACGTACTGTGTAAATGAAGGGATTGTTTGGATAATGAATTAATAAGTGTTCACAAATTGACAAATCCTTCATCCCTTCACCATCCGACCGGTTTCGCAGCCTCCGAAAGACCAAATTGTCTTCAGTGACGTAAACGAAAACGATCTGCGATCATATTCAATACCTACCGAATTTTATCTTTCTGAGTTTGTGTTGTTAATTTTCCCCTTTGATCTTTCTTATTTTTCCCTGTCTATGGACTCGTGTCGTTAGAATCTTTCTTTTCAATCATTTTCATTCGTCTCTTTCTGTTGTTTTTTCTTGTTGGAAGGTCATTTCCTGATCCTACCATATTGTTCGCGCGCCTTTTGATATTTGCCGAATGACGTACATAGCCCTAATGACAATTCTCTTCTTGATAAATGTCTAGAAGTAAACAATGAAATACCTCAGCTCACCTGTGCTGCAAAATCTCTTTCTTTTAATCCCCATTATGATTACCCTGTTTTTTTGTTCTCCAGCCGATAATATGATTTTGTTCACCCGGCTGCACGTGACTTTTTGAATCTTCAACCTCTTATACTGTGCAGTTTTAGCGAGACCTTTTACTCGTGGGGCACTTTTTTTTAGTTTAGAATCATTGTATCACGAATACAAAAAAAAAAAAAAAGAGTAAGAGAAATTATACCGTAGTCGATCCGGCGCCAAATACATTGTTAAGGATACGTAGTACAGGTAAAAGAAAAGAAAAGGCTATACCATACTAGCCATTTGATAGTGTCCTTGTCAAGGTTGGAAATTGTTTTACTTTTCTCTTTTTTTTTTCATCACATAGTACAATGCCTACCTAAAATAATGCTTAGCGTGGAAAATAGAGTGCTGAAGAAGTCACCAATGCTTTGGCGGCAATTCCGAGCTACAGGCTTAGTTCAGGTACCATAAAATAGAATGGTTAAAGGAGTGTAAAAGAATAAAGAATGTATACAAACAAAAGAAAACACATCGAAAAGCTTTGAAAGAATTTATCTTAATAAATAAAATAAAAAAAATATCGGAAAAAAAATGTATCGTCAGGTAAACTTTATAATACTCGTACGTTCTTTTGAAATATTAATTCGAGAAATAAAATTTGAGGTACTGGCTGCAGCGCGAAAATATTGTCACAGTCTATAAAGAAAGAAAAGAAACCTTTTAACTCAATATAAATATCCGCGAGAAACTACGCAGTCTGGTTGTAAAGTTATTCTTCTTCCTCTTAAGGTGAATTATAAAAGGCAGGTTATTTTTTGACGGCACTCTGTCTAACAAACTCAAGTCAAATCGAAACCTTTATGCTCGAGATGGGATCGCAAAGATAGATGATTCTATTCGAAGAAGATTTTTTATTTCTGTTACTGTGTGAATACGTTTTATGATAACTGTCAGGTAAAGTAATGATAATTTTTTTCAGGCAGCCATTAAAGACTTCATATCAGGTCATGAGCGTACTACGTATCCTAATAATTATTAAGAGCATTAATTCATTGAATAATTATTTTATTTCAAAAACTGCGTCGGTAGGTTAATTTTATAATCTTTATGTTGTCGTGGAACAAATACAGACTGAATTGTGGTGAAGATTTTGGGAACAAGTCTGTTTGGTTGTATTAAAGGGAAAATTTGAATACTTTTATGTATGTTCTTCCTTGGGGAGGGGCTTGTTTCTCGAAGGCATGTGTACCAAGGGATCAATTTGTTTTTGATTTCTCTCAATTTTTTGACCTTCAAAATTTTTATTAATGTTTCTTATCATCCAGTGTGCTTGGGGAGCTTCGTCTAAGGGGCAAACGGCCCGCAGTTCTTGGACACTCGCTGAATAATTACCTCATATAAACTAACTAGAAGTGTGGGTGGTTTTTTTTCGCCCTCAAGTCCTCCACAAAAAGGTTGACCAATCGAAACATCTTGTTAAGAGGAGACAACACAACTGCTATTGCCTATATTGATTGTATTGGAGGTTTCAAATTCCCAAATTTAAACGCCATTGCCTTAAAATTATGGCAATATTGTGAAAAATTGAACCTAACCGTTTTGCATCCTACATCCAATCGGCAGATAAGGACGCAGCAGACGCAGAGTCGAGAAAAACTGAAACAGAGATAAAGTACAAATTATCACAAAAAGCCTTGGAAAAAAAAAAAAATTAGGCATTTGGGGGTTGATTTGTATCTAGAACAACAAATGCGACAGGTACTTCTCTTGGAAATGCGATCCGGATGCAGAAGCGGTGGATGCCTTTACTATCCCTCGGACAAATGAAAACTTCTACGCCTTCCCCCTTTCTCACTGGTGTTAAGAACTATTCAAAAAATCATACGAGAGAGAGATAGAGCAATGGGCATCCTGGTCATACCAAACTGCCCAAGACAACCCTGGTTTCGGCTCTTTAATGAACGATTCGCCTCTGAGCCAGTACTTTTTCAACCATCTGACACCTTGCTTTTATCTGCAAAACATGATACCACACCGTGGCAGGGATTGTATCCAGGAAGCCCTAGCTAACTACCAGAACCTGTTGCCTCTAATCATTGAAATCCTTCTCGCATAAATCCAAAACTCAACAATGCAAACATAATTATATACCGGCACTCAACAGATGGTGGAACTACTGCGAGAGTAATTCTATAAATAAATATGTTCCATCCACGGACCAGATACTTATCTTTCTGCATCAAGAATTCTGCTCAAGCATCTCATACGCACACCCAACGGCGCGAGAGCGGCCATATCACTGATTACAGGTTCCACCTGCCGGAAAAACCTAGTAATAAATTGGTTTTTTAAAGGAGTCGCAAATTTGAGACAAATTGAGGCCGGCACAACGTAATTACAATATTACGTGGGACCCCCAGTGTGTCCTGCGTTACTTCAAGAACCATTCAACCAGATTCCAACAATGTTCTTAGCTACAATATCAAAAAAAAAACTCAACCTTACTGACGCTGACTACCGGACAACAGCTTCAAACTCTCAGTTTGATGAAAGTTCAGAATATACAACAAATGGCAGACAAAACATTAACTTTCATCTCTGATCAAGTAAAAAAGTCAGGAAGAGGAAGGACGCAACCCCTTCTTACCCTGCCATTCTTTCAAGACTCATAACTGTGTCCCGCGCACACACTGATCCATTACCTAAATATTACGCAACCCTTACGGATCTGTTCATTACAACAAACACCCCAATACATCCGATATCCACTCAAACGCTTAGCAGACGGATCAAAGGGACTTTACATTCAAGCGGAGTGGATTGCCAAATTAAGCCTCATAGTACTTAGCACGCATCAACGGCGGCTGCCCAAAGAGGAGGGGTGTTATCTGATGTCATTATGAAGGCAGCAGGGTGGACCGCAAAGTCGCAAACGTTCGCACGGCTTTACAATTGACCCATCATCTCGGAACAAGCCAATTTTGCCTGAACGGTCCTCAATAGTTGGAAGAAAAAATTAATTTTTGCAAATATAGGTCAGTAGTGACCGTTAAAAAGTTTCTGTTGAAAAGATTGTCAGAAGCATTAAACTATAAAACAGTTTTTTCTGTGGGAAAGAAGAAATAAAGACACGAATGTAGTTCAAAGATACTTTATACATTTTTGCCTATTACCCAAGATCTTTCAGTTGTTTTACAGCTCCTGTTATCGAATAACTCGAGGTATTGCTGCGAGCGCTTTGAACATCTACATTGTGTTCTGCTTGGAGGAGGCATGAAATACAATTTGTACAATTGAACGAATTTACCTGGTGAAGTTCAATTGAAATTGTGTGAAGGCCTCCTACAAGCAGAACAGTCCCTCCGCTATACTATTAAAATAGAGGTAACTCCCAACCCTTGAGCACTCCCTCGCAGCAATGATTCACTTTGAAGAATGAAGAATCGTGTTACGTGGTTGATAGTGGATAGGGTGAAGATGATTTTTTCGCTTTAAAATTGTGGCTGCACTGCACTGACGTGAGATACTACATTGTGTTCTGCTTGTAGGAGGCCTTCATACAATTTCAATTGAACTTCACCAGGTGAGTTCGTTCAATTGTACAATTATCAATTCAGCCCATAGAACAGGTTGCCAGCGTTCTTCTATTAAGAAAGCCGCCGTTTTCTCCAGGACGGCGCCCGGCCACTTTCCCCTTAATTAACCCTCTTCCAATCAGACAAGTTTTCCTGTTAAAAATTACCATATTAGATCTCTGTGGAAATTTTCATTCTCCGAAGATATTTTCGAAAAATATTGACTAATAAAAATTATTTCAATCTTTCATCAATCGAAGTGTATTTTGACGAAGATCGTTCCAACAATTTCACATCTTCACTAAGCTTCCCTTCCCCTTTTCTTTTCTGCTAGAATTTGTGGATGAAGCTTTTTCGTACAGATTTGAGGGTCTTAATTACTTGCAGAACTTGGAAATTCACTGAATTACTTCAATAACTGAGCTGTGGCCGTACACGTATGAGACTGAAAAAATTTCAAGGTCTACTATTGTAAAATGAAAGAGATCTGATATTTTCAAACCTTTCCAATACAATTTCATCTCTTTTCCTCCTGGCTAATGACCTTGATGACCTGATTCAGGGATTTGGAAATGCTGCTCACCTCAATTCACTCTGCTAATGAAAGGAACCACTTTGGTGCAAGCTATTTTATGAGAGGAAAGGTTATTTGGGGAAACAGTGTTCGTCATCCTCCCGGTATGTGTTCTCTTGGAGGGGGAAAAGGGAGGCATCTAACCCACTGTAAGGATTCAAAAATTTTCCTCGGGGAATTATAGCTATCCGAGGAAGAGGCGACTCAAGTATAAAATTGGAGACATGGAAAAAATTTCAAATTCTGATCCATGTTCACATACGAACAGCAAGTTGCAGTTCCGAAGGAGGAACGAGAGACTCGGAAATATTTTCGAATGTGACTTCAGGTTTCTGAGCGAGAAGTTCTTGTAGAGGGTTTTTAGAAAAATTCGATTTTAATCTTTGCGCATGAATAGACTTGGAAAAATGTCGCTGGTGGCTTGAAATATAGTATGTATATGAAGAGAAGGCTTTGATAAAATTTCTGTGATGAGGCAAATGAGTTTTAGAGCTTTTAAAAATCCGACTTTCAAGCAATATAAATCATAGTAAGAATTCTGACTTTCTTGAATGATCGATTATTCGCTCATGATCAATGGACCTACAGAACAAGTTCCTTCCTAGCTAGCCTAGGGTACCGGGGGGGGGTATGGCAATACGCCATTTTAGCAGCAAAAAGAAGGCTCTCAAGCACGAATGCGTTCGCGCAGTGTCGCAGAATATTCGGCAGGGCCGGGCAACATTGGTCACGTTCGATTTCTCGCGGTGCTGTGCGATACGCATTCGTGCGTTAGACACTTCTTTTTTCTGCTAAAATGGCAAATGGCATATTGCCACCCCCCCCTCTATAGTACCCTAGCTCAATGAACTCAGGGCAAGCACCTCACAAGTTCATTTTCGAATTTTCTGATCTATTAGAGGAATTCGCTGAGCATCAGACGTTTGAACTCACTCTCTTCCAATCGTCGTTCCCAAGGAAATCGGAAGATCGCAAACTTGAGCAGAAACACACAGCGACCGATTTTGAGAACTAACTTCTAATTGTTTCCTGTCTGTTCTGATCTTCCCCTATGTGCGTTGCCAGGGAACTTCTGACTTCGCATTGGCTGAGACTTAGAAAAAACTGTATAAATGATGTAAAAAATTCTATTGAATAAGGTTTGCTTTTTGATTCATCTCTATTAGTGTCAAAATAGCGGGACAGAAACATCGCGTTGAAAGTTTCGAAGTGACTGAATTTCATCCCATATCGAATCCACCAACACGTACTCGAGTAACTTGACACGAACCTGTTCATTATCTCCAAGAAAGTTGATCATTAAAAAATTTGCTATTTCGTAGGCGGCGTGCCGGGTCAAAAGAAAACGCTACTCCGTAGTTGGAATCTGCGCAAAAGTCGTGGGAAATGTGCGTGTACAGCGATTTCTTGTATCTTGCGATCTAATCGGGGACATTTCATCATTCAATATTGATGCGAGCTTACGCGGAGTAAAAGTGAATTATTACAGGATCACAGAAAGAAAAAAATGCGTTTCATTAATTTAAAAAATGCAGGCGGTTAAACGATCACGTCTTTGTCGAGCACACCATGTAACTACACGGGCCCAGACACGAGCTGAAATGTATCTAAAAGAGCTACGAATGTACGTATTTCATTTCCGCCGCTTCCAGTTTTTCGATCGAAATTGTGCAGCCAGCTTCTCCTCTTATCAGCATTACGCCGTTGAAAACATTCACAGTATAGCGGTCTTGTGGAAGCAGTGCCACGGCCAAACCTGCAACCAAAATCGACAATAACTCGCCGATTCGCTACGCGTTCGCGTTGCACGCTATCAAACGTCAACCCATTTATTGTGCGCCCGATTTGAAATTCATCCAGCACCGGATCCCGTTACCAACAAAAACTACGGTCTTCTATTGTGCGTCTATGTATACTCGTCGAACAACAAAAGTCACGAAAAAATCTATCGCCTCGTCTTCCCCGATAGCGGTCTCTTATAACTTATTTTACATCGTACTAATTTCCAATACAATCGCTCGTCTATTTCCCGCGCTCCAGGTAAAGCCAACATTTTCACTAATCTCGTTTTTAACGATCTAATTAGAGGTCCGATCGGAGTAGACGGCGCGGCGCAGGAGTGCGCGTAGACGCAGACAGAGCGGACACGTACGTAGTATGTGTGAATCGAGGAAGGAGGAAATATTTTCATGTTCTTCTCGCCAGCGTTTTTGAGTTCGCAAAATCATTTGCAGAATTTTTAAGTCTTGCTTATCTTTTACTTGATGGTGCAGCATACTCAAAAAAGAGATCCAGTGTACGAAAGAGATTTGTCCCAGTTTTGACAGTGAATTTGTCTTGTGGGAAGGGATGATATGAACAACAACACCGAGCGCTGTCCTGAAAAACGTAGGACTTTGAAAAATTTCGACCTCCATGCTGTATAAGATTGCAGTAACTTGAAAAATTTTGACTTTCAAGTTATGTATGATGGGAGAGGAACTTGGAGGAATTTTGACTTTTGAGCTTGACTTTGTAAGGTGTTGAAGAACAAAGTTCAATCTTTATCTATTTTGAAAAAGTATTAACAAAGGGTCCTCATAGAACAGATTCTCTGTTTGCCTCAATTAACACAGTTGATGGAGGCAACGTCAAGCAGCTTCTTTGTTCTTGAATAAATAAGTCAGAGAATTCACTCGTGCACTCCAAACACAGTATAACCATATTGTCCTTTCTTCCTCTTCCAATAGTATGTCTTCTTTGATTTTAATAAAAAGCATTTATATTTCCTCATTTGGAAATTGGGACAAAAATACAAAGAAATCTATACTATAGACAACACTACTTTTGCACATCAGCAGAGATGCTTTAGCAAATGCATCTGAAGAATCGAATTATAGTTTTGGTCCAGGACTGGTTATCTTCTTTATCACGTCTCGGATATCTTGCCCAAATTCTTTATCCACCTTGGTAAAATTATTTATTGCTCTTTCCTGGAGAAAAAAGAAAAGAAAAATGATTTAAAACTTATGAAATAATACAAATGGCTCATTGAAGAAACACATTACCTGAATAAAGTCTCTAGTGAGGGACAAGAAACCGCCTATATTTGTGACCAGTCTAGTTCGCTCATCGGGACTCAAAACATTTCGCCAGAGTTCTCTCGGTTGCTCAAAATCGTGCTCAGGATCACCCTCGTACCTAAGAATGATCAAAACAGAATTCAGTTCATAATGTATGTTCAAGTTCTACTCTATTTTGAGTAAGATCGACTCGCTGGAAAGATTTTTATGTGGTGTATTCAGGTATAGCAAGTTGTACTGAAGCTAGTTTCTGATACCTAGTAATATACTTTTTTAGTCTACCTCCTATTATATTTACAGCTTGGAGGTAGGTGTTTATAGTCTGATTAAAATTGCTCCTTCAAGTAAATAGTCATGTAGTGCTCCATGCACCAATTGACTTAGCCCCTTCAATGAGGTAGGTATGCAATGCTTCAAACACGGGTGTTTTGATTAGCCAGATATGTAACGCTTCAGACACCGTGAGACTCATTTACAGGCTCTTCCAAAATGCCCCATAACAGGTCCTCATCTAACTCCGTTGAAGAACCCGTGAATTTTCATTGCCATGGAGATTTGCAGTTACCGGCCCGAGGAAAGTATGGAAAATGAACAGATATCTTACAAATCCGCTAGTCCACTGACAGCAAATGGTTTTATTCTCGCCGAGGGCACCACTTCTGGCCCACCAAAGCTATTAGGATAGTAATTCGGAGCGCCGTCTTGATTTTCGAAGGCCATAAAACCGTCACGTTGCATATTATGCACACGCGTCCTATAAGGACAGTTGATGGGTAACTGCATATGATTTGGTCCCAGTCTATGACGTTGTGTATCGTCGTAGGAAAGAATACGAGCCTGAAAGAAATCATCCTTCCTTAAAATCATTTCCAACATATTCGCACAGCTAATACTTTTCTCATTTTACTTGTAACATCTTGTCCGGGCTTGGTTCGATTCCAGGAATCAGATGGCCTGGACAGAAGGCAATCTGTTCAACGTCGCTGAAGTAATTCGATGGGTTTCTGTTCAAGACGAGTTTACCTACTGGTATCAAGGGAAATTGTTTATGCGACCAGACCTAAATATGATTACGTTATTCACAGTGCAAGGTACGAGCAATGGAAACGTAATATTTGCATACTTTGGTCAGGTCAAATATGTTGTAGCGATACGTTTTAGCTTGTTCAAATGTCATCACTTGTATGTAGCACGACCAAGAAGGAAAGTCTCCCGCGTGGATGGCGTTGTACAGGTCGCGTATAAAGTAGTCTGGATCGGTTCCCGCAATTCGTGCGGCTACATCGGACGCGAGATTTCTAACGCCTTGGTCCGTCTGTAGAGAGATTGATCGGATTTGAATATTTATCGTGGCATTGAAGAAACTCTAATTGTACATCACATACTTTGAAATGAAATTTACACCAGAAGGCTTCTCCTTCAGCGTTCACTAATTTGTAAGTGTGCTCCCCGTATCCGTTCATGTGACGATATCCATCAGGAATGCCACGATCCGAAAATAGAAACATAATCATGTGTGTTGATTCGGGTCGTAACGAAAAAAAGTCCCAAAATGCGTCAGCGTCCTGAAAAAATGAAATAAATTAAAGTTTTAGTGAAATATCATTATACTTTTTATCGCTCATCTCTGCGATATACGCAGGTCATTTGAAGATTGAACTACCTTGAGTGAGAAGTTTCGAATGCTTGGAAAACAGAAGCATTATTTCCCAATACTTTCAATCATGGCCCTTACCTCCCAAATTAGTGTAAGAAGGATTAGTTTTGCTCGCGAGGAAATTGTTGTGGTACTATCTTAAGTGTCGACTTCATGGTGACTTGCAAAGTGCTTGATAAGACCCCGAATTGATACTCGTAGTTTTATTGAGAATTTGTTTGTCAATGATTTTGTACTTTCAGTCTCCGAATTTGATTTGATTTCATCTCTATTCGACGTCTTTGTGAAAAAGTAGAGTTCTCTCATCCGTTGTGGATTTTAAATGAACGGGCCCGCAGTCTTTCTGTGCTGCAGACTTCAGACTTTCTTCTACTTGCTTTCTTCCTCAAACATCCATTTTTACCTAAAAGTTGGAAGGGGCTATGTATCTCTCAAGATTTTGTGATCTTTCTACGCCCCTGGGTCCTCGTAAGATGTTTCAGTTTCCATCAAGCTTCTCAATTGTAGATATTGACTCCCAGGAAATCTTTCCTCCAAAACGTGTATCAATTTTTCAAAATATTTTGAAATGATGAGCTCTGTAAATAACAAGTTAAAATTATCCGAGAGTTTACCATTCTACTGTACACTTACGGGCAGATGGGTGACCGGATTCCTTTTAACGACGTGAATTAAACTAGGGAACAGCATCGGATCTCTGATGAAGAACATGGCTGAATTAAATCCGGGTATATCAAAAATTCCTTCTTCAGTATAAAATTTCACAGCGAAGCCACGTGGAACCCTGTACAAAAATGAACTCACGTTGAAAAATTAAATAATAAGTATTTCTCTACTTCCAAGAAGAGCTTGTTTGAGGCTGTGTCTGGGTTGGAGTGAGAAAGATTCCAGACCATGCTCCCTTAATGACTCCTACAGACAGTTTAAATCTCTTTGCTCAGTTTCTACATATTAGAAGTTTTAGTACGCAAATTAACAGAGGGCTCTTTCGATCCGCTCTCCCTATCAGTATTTCTTAGTCAATGTCAGCCTGACCTGCTGACGGGTTCTTTTGAGGCTTTTGGCCTAGCATAGTATAAACTAAAATGAAGTAGCAAGGTCGTAATTTCCATAAGTTCTGAAAGTAGGTCAAGGTCGCTTGATACCTCGCAAATTTTGGACTGACCTCCGGCCAAAAGACATAATTATACAACTCAAATTAATCGACTGTAGGATATTTTACGTAAAAGATTATTCAATTTTATTGGAGACTCAACAAGGCGAGAGTTTGAAAGCCCGGAAACGAATCTCCCATGAAGACTTCAGAGGCTATAAAATCTTATTTTTCAAAGTTTTCCTAATGTCACTCTTTCAAGTCCTCATGATTAGGTTTACCCTCCTCCTATCATGCATGATAAAACTTTACAGAACTTCCTGATAGAGATCAAGGTCTGACGAGTCAAGGGTGTAACGTGAGGATCCTTCAAGTCAAGGTCATTGGTTTCATTAGCCTTCATTTGCCACTTATTTAGCTAGGTCAGTTGAATCAATTGTGCAAAATCAGGTTCGTACTCGCAGAAAAGGCCTCTGGAAAAGCCTTTGACGCCTTCTCCCCACCATATTCGATCCCTTCCCAAGATAGTGCCCGGACGCAAATCCAGACAATGAAAACCCTAGAGTGAAAATGCACAGACTCAGCGCAGGAGCTTAAAACTTCTTTATATGAAGGAAAAGGAACAAGTCATAAGTTCTATTGAGGAAATGTAGGAAGAACTTTGAAGATGAAGTTAGATAATATGAGTCTACATTCATTCATCGCCTCTCGAGGTGATAATATTTAACAATACTGATGTTCATGTAATACAACAGCAATCGTACCGGGTTGAATCAGCTGCTCCCAGTTCTCCAACAGGTTGAGACAATCGTGCAGCGAGATCAGTTTTCTTACCGATTTTAGAGAACATGCAAGCTTTTGTGTACTTGGTAATGTCATGAGTGCATTCGAAGTAGCCAAAAGCGCCTAAGAAACAGAATAAAATATTGGTTTAATAGCTGGGAGACGATTGTAGGAAAATGGAAGAGTTTGTATAAGATTAGAATCGGAATTAGTTGAAGTTTCAGTAGAAGTTCGTGAAAACGTATGAGCAGATACACAGAAGAAATATTGCTGAATTCTCTAAATGTGGAGGAGAATTTTAAAATGCTAGAGGTTCACTCTGAGGAACGAAGTAGGTCGGAGAGAGAACATGATTTGGAATCGTTATTTCTATCATGGAGATGGCGGGGAGGCGGTGGAAGAATCAAAGGCGAGGCTTGTATTCTAGTTGTAGGTAAATTTTATAGATTCTCTCGAAATGAAAATAATGAATCGAGAACGAGTTCTGAATCGATAATTGAAAGTTCATTCCAAAGAACGATTTCTGTTTCTCATTTCAGGCCCATTCCCCATCAAATTCTCACTGTACTGCAATGCACGGGTACTTTGAACTCATTCAAAAAGATTCTCTAGTTTACCTGTGCCCCTAGCGTGTACGGCTCTTTCCGGTATACGCTCTCTATCGAAATGCGCCAGGAAGTCGAAGAACACGATATCTTGCGTAAGTAATGGTCCATCTGGTCCTGCGGCAAGAACTGCAGTATGAGAGGGTACTGGTGCACCCCATGAAGTCCTCAAGATTGTTTTTTTCTGCGTACACAAAATATTAATTTGTTTTAAGAGGTAGCCTCATAACGCCACACATCAGAGAGTGCGAAGATGAGAAAAACTTCGTTAGTTTTCTATTCTACATAGCTTTACAAATGCTTGCGAAAATTACGAAGTATTTCATCAAAGGCTGCTCAAAATTGCTTTCAGGAGTGAAATTTTATACGACGTGATTTGAGAGAAGAACTCGAATTTGAATATTTTTGCAGCGAAGTTGCGATCAGAAAATATTTCTGTCTGCAAAATTTGAATATTGATCTCGAATGGTGGGATATCGATTAGATCGAAACGGACAGCTGGTTGTTTAAGGGTCCAAGAGCAGGGGGTGTGTAAATGGTTTTCAGGGAGTTCATTTTGAAAGAGGAGTGTGAGGCGAATTCGAATTGCCGACGATCGAAGAATGAGACGTGTGTTGTTATTGGATAGAAGATTGAGTCGTAAGGTGGTAGGTGAAGGAATTGGATGACTGAGGAAATCAAGTTGGAAGTGGAAATAAGTCTACTGTAATGGAGAGTGGTTTCTGAGTTTTTAGCGTGTAACTGAGTTCGAGCTTGTGTGATAAGCTTCTAGGGCCAGTTTCAGAAAGGAAGATAAAATGGTAGATTTATCACGAGAAGCTGGGTTACATCGATGCTCCGTGATCCAACTGAGAGCAAATTAGGTTTCTTTAGAGCTCGATAAATACTTTCTTACCACAGCCTTTGAAAGGGTGAGACCGATTTTTGAATTTACGAATTCGTGTTTTTGTAACATTGAGGCGTGACAGGTTCTTGTCTTGGCCTGAATCAAATTTCATTTCCTAAGAAGTATCACTTTATAAGACCTTTTTTGGAAGTCATAAGTATTTAAAACTGCTCTAACATCAAATGCTTACTGCTTTTTTTCTCAAGTCTTACAGAAAACCGACATCATCCTCCTACCCCTCTCTGAATATTATCTTCTTATTACTGGCCCATCATCGATTCAATTTTCGTCAAGGCAAAGACCCTGTGAAAAGTCTGTCATTCTATTGCTTTCTGCACAAATGCCGTTTTTGAAGCTCACCTTATTCTTTCAAGTTGAGACCGCTTCAATATGTTAATTTTATCTGTACTTCTGAGAAATATTTAAGGCTATCATTATTTACGGTGGAAGGATATCAAGTATGTACGTCATTCGGAGACTAGGCCAAAAAAAACAATAAATTTTATCAGCGTAAAGTATCACGTTACACGTACTACTACTTACCGGCAGTCATCAATTTCTTTGATGTTGTTTTCAATTACGCAGACAAAAATAATAAAGAAGAATATTTTTCGTCCATAATGGACAATTTGGAAGAATGTTTTTGTGATTAACAAAAAAATAGTAGGTCGTCTGGGTGTCGATATGGAAAATGTTATTGAGATGTTACGATTGAAGTCAAGGTCCCATCTTGAAAATTTTTGTCTTGGAATTCTTTGCTTCTTCCTGTCAGAACTTTTCTGTAGAAAAGCGACTTTTTGAGATACATTGAAGAAAATTGAAATAATCCCGGACACCTCGACTGATGTGAATGATAGAAAGAGAATTTCAGATGGATAGAATTGAAATCCTACACGATAATAGCTTGGGGAGGGGGTGCGAGCTAACTGCACCGATTGCATAATTGAGTTGAGACTAAGGGCGTTTAGATCGTAGGAAAAAACACATACATTAAAGTCTGAGATCGAAAACAACTCAAATACCTAAACTAAGGCAGTAACACTTGTTATATATTTGTGGAATACTATAATTCATGTCCTTATCCTTCAATCTTATGCCTAATCTATCAGATTTGAAGAATATTGAGCCAAAAAAAGTTGATGTTTATTTTATCTCTGTAATCGGTCTTAGGAATCGACAAGGTTAATCGAGGTGTAGACCAACAAGTTGCCATTATTATTTCAAAAAAATATGGAAGATCAAAAAAATGATGATTTTGGTTGTTGGTTGTAAATAAGCTCTTCGTTAGCCAGTTTGATAAAAGAGAGACACATTTTTGTTTAATTGTTGGTAAAACTATCGAAACTCACCGCTCGTTCCTTGTATTCCGAAAGTTGCTCCGCGGCAGCATCTCGTTTGGCCATAATTCTAATATTGAATTGCAATCTCAAAAAGAAAACTATTTGAACCTGAAAGTAGCCCTGAATGAAAATAAAGTTTCAAGGATTTCAACAACAATCAGATAGAAATTTCAATTTTTTGCAAAATAGTCTTCAAAAAGGGTAAATATGTAAATTTAAATTACAAAAGAGATGGGTAAAATCATTCAAAATCAGTTTTTTTTTTTACATTAAGTAATTTTGAAATTGATTTACATTCAATGAAAAAAAAAAAGAATGAAGATTATTCAAATTCTAAATCGGTAATTGCACGTAAACTGAGAAAATGATTACGAGTACTTATCGGCGAAACCAATTCGTTATTCTTGTAGATTATTATGAGAAAACAAACTCACGACTGACCCAACTCAATGTAGACTGATGGTGTAGACAAGAGCAGTATGGGTTGTGAATAATTTGAACCCTCACCTTATCATTTTCTTGTTTTGAAATTAAGCGAAGAAAGGAAGAGAAAAAAAGTGAAAAAAAGAGAGAAATAAATAGCCGAAATAAAACAATATACAACGGAAAACTGAAAACAACTTCCTTATCTAATTCGTAGATCATAAATAGGTCAACTTTGATGACATGACGTGATTTGCTTTTTTTCCACGTTGACTGGAATCTGCTTTGTGGTTTATTCGAATGAAAGTTCCACCGTTTTTCCGAGAAATGGTAGTTCTGAGAGGGCAGGTGCTATTCAGGGAATGTGCGGAAACTCTCTGTTCTACTTAGGAACTTGAACAAATTTTAAAATTAAGCTACAATACATAATTATATCAGAAAACTTGGGAAAGAATTTGACCTTCGTGCCTTGTTCATCAGAGACTGACTATGTTTCTGTGGGAGCAGGGTACTATTTGGAAGAAGAACGATCTCTGGTTGGTAGGTGTTTCAAGTGGGAGTATTTGAAGGAATTTCGATTTCATAATTGATCCTAGATTCCTTGATGAAACAAGTCTTCAACTCGCCTCGATGAAGTGCGAGAGCAGAGAACAAAATGACTTCCCTCCCTTTTTTAAGAGGAAAATGAAAACCTGTTGTAGAAAGATATCCACCGTCCTTCCGGAACATTGTAATTCCTATGAGGGAAGAGGGAGGGGAGGTGACCTACCTTGAAGACTTGAAAGAAATTTTTGTCAAATTTTATAAAAATGAGGAGGCGAGAAAAACTTCAAGAAATTTAGATCTGATGATCGATTGTATTTCATTATTGAAAGCGAGAAATCCCTCGAAGAATGAACCCTCTGTTTGCCTTAATTAGAAGCGTCAATGAAATTGACCCTGCGAGCTGCGAGTTTTTTTTTTTTTTTTCGAAGAACTTATTTTGATGGGATCCGAGAAATTTTCAAATGAGATTAAAGCTATTTGTGGTAAGAAGAAGCTTTGACCTAGTCTGAGTACTGAAAGAATTTTGGCTATAGTTGGAGAGCAAATTGTGGTTTTAAAAGAAGAGAGGCCTTTAACTAAGTTCGGGAAAGTTAGGTGGCGATATTGTTATTTGATGGGAGGCTCTGGCGCCACTGTTGAAATTTTTGAAAATTTCGACTGCTGAACTACTTGTATGAGTTCTATGAGACTTTCTCTTAGTTACAGTAGCTCGAAGACCAAATTATGAAGCTATTAAAGAGACTCATTTTATGATTATTTCATTCAAAAGTTTGTCTGTATGGGATTTTGAGTTTTTATTTGGAATGTTGTATACTATGCAGACATTTATCCTAAGTAGAATTATTTACTATTTCTTAATTTTTCCAGGGTTATAAGATGACGCACCTTGATGCTACATATGTGGATCTTTTTGATTCTGACGCCAGAAGGAATTTGGAACAATTTTCAAAGGTAAGTCAAGTTATTCTATAATCTTTTAGCTTCCATTAGCCATTATCGTAGATGCACCTCATTTTTTTGGAAGTCTACGCTATGAATCACTTTTTTTTTTAAATAAGGAGAAAAGACTTGAAAATCATTTATTTCAAAAATATTGATAATAATATTATTTTGTGGTTCTGAGGCTTGGCCACTAGTGGTGTAGTCGGGAAGGTTCAACTCCTATCCCAGAAGAGGAGTTGGCTTTAGTCTCACTAGAGTTTCAACCAAATGTATTGGTACATTGATTCAGTAGTGTGAATTCATTTATTCATTTCAAATTTTGAAATCAAACGACACAACAATTTCTTATATTGCTACTAAAAATATGTTTTTGATAACATCTGGCAACCATATAAAACAAAATGTAACGTTATTATGGCTACAAGAATGATCACAATGGAGAATCCATGACCTGAAAACTTTATAAAAAAATTGTAAATTACAGAATTATAGAAGGTATAAACTGTGGCAACAATTTACATGTCCAAGAGTTCTTGTTTAATTGAAGTTTGATTTTTTTTTTTTTAATATTGAAGTTACACCTTCAAATAACTCGTCAATTTATTGAACTGTTTGTGTTGCTCTTGTACTCTTAGAATTCCTGAAATGAGAGTACTTTTTTGTCTGACCAATAGTAGGCTTCAAAAACTAGATAAGCCCACCAATATTCAGGACAGAGTTATGTCAAACTTGGAATTTACAGCTTCCAAAAACCACACACTCCTTCAAAGAATTCAAGTTATCAATGCACTACCTACCATTTTCCAAATGAGAGCAGTCACTTCACCTATCAAATTACCGAGAATTTTGAATTTACCACTGTACCTGCAATGATTCACTTCTGGATTATTCCCAAGCACTTTATCTTTCTGTAAATTATCTAATGTTCCATACATACTGTATCCATGTCCAGCTTGCTAGCAAGAAAGTAGCTGCACAAGTTATAATGTTGGCTATTTGTTCAAATAGAAACAGTCCGGCTAGGTTAAGGATATTCGATTTTATGTAGAATACCATAATTATGGCTAAAAGAATAGCTGGTGTTTCAGCAACTTTGAAAATAGTCTTCTTTTCTTTTACATGAATTGTGAACCAATTGTAATCAGTTTTGATGTTCTGCAAACAATAGCCATAGATTTCTAGTTTTATTATCTCACAAAATATTTGAGCATTTTCATTTCTCTGTTTGATTTCTTCCTCTTAGGCATATTTTTGTCAAAAGATCAATATTGTCGAATGTACACATACTTAAGAATCTATTATTTTCCCCTTATAATAATAAGATTATTCAGTTCTTTTGTTACACATTGTGTAATTTATTCCAACTCACTATTGGTACAAATGCAACATAATAATTTTTAATTTCAGTAAATTTTAAATTAATTAATACTATCACATGCCAGGATCAATTATTTATTTTTGGTTCTAATATTATTTGTAAAGCTTCCATAGTATAATGGGTGATATAAAAATAATACAGATCTCTACAACACCCTGCATACTTTCTGCCGAACCGAACCCCAATATAGCTCTACATGAAATTACAGCAAAAATATTTTTGGCTATTTCTAGGAAGCCTCCCTCGAAACAGATTTTCACCAAAGCGCGCCACGGAATATTTTCAGTGAACGCCCGTAAACTTCCGAAACACGCCACCAAAACGGTCCATACTGGAAAGACTTGAACAATTCTTTCAACAAATGATCCCAGCCATTGGAAAAGTTTGAAGAAAATGGTCTTGCTCTTGTTATACTTCTTCAATCGGTTGAAATCTATTTCAATATTCTGCGAACAAAAAGCAAAATCGCTTTTTTTCTTGCTTTTCCATTTCTCAAATTTCTTCTAAGCTACTCGCCACTTGTTTTTTTTTATAAGGCAGTCATACTAACAAACTATTATCTGAATCGTCCCATGCTCAAATTAGTTAATTGTGAGCTTTTTAGATGATAATTTTACCTTGAATATGAGTTTTAAAAATTTACTAGCCTGACTAGAAGAGAAACAGTTTTTGAAGGTAAGCCTTGGAGAGGATGAAATCAAAGCAGAGAATGCAAATTTTGTAATGGTTTTGTCATCGTTAATCCATCATGTAACTTTTACGCTTCATTTCTCGCTCTCGTTTTAAGAAGGAGACCTCGTGTTTCGCTGACGCCTTCCAAAAATTTTAATCTTAATTTACCTTCTCCAATTGATTCTGGTAGAACTCCGAAAATGTCTTCCCTCCCATTTTACGGGTCGAGTGAAACTGTTCTAATGCTTTTTGAAAACATCGTTTGTGCTCAACTTCGAGTTGACTGGTACTCAAGAAGGGTTTCTGACCACCGCAAACTTCATCCATCAGCCTGTTATAAGTTTCTCGAGCGGCTGCTACTGCTGAAAGATTATTTGCCTCTACAGTTGCCTGCGACATATAGTACTCAAATCAGATACTTGTTACACTGATAAGGAAATACTTTGTGATTGAAATTTACCTCGAAAATTGATTTTGGTTTTGGTAGACCACCAGTTTTGAATATCTGCATGTACGTTTTCCAATATTTAACGAGTTCTTTCACAGTTATTCTCTCACCGTTGACCGTTTTTGGCACGAGGTGATCAGGAGAGAGTAATGATGGAACAAATGTTTGCAAACAAGTCTTGAAATCGATATCAATATCTGTAAACATGAACGAATTAAAGAATCTGAGGTAGAAAAAAGATGAATTTAAGGTCATTTGATCAATTTTTCTTCGAACCTGAGAGACGCCCGTCAAATTTGGATCCTGGTTTGGTAATGGCTACTTTCAAGCCAGGATGTGGCATTAAAAAACAATTTATTTCAGTGAAACAATGGTTCATACGGTCCCACATAGGTTTATCTGAAATCTCAAGAAGAGAATATATTGCTACAATTCGGTATAAATATTATTTCTTCTTCCTCTGAGGGACAAGAGAAGACTTTTCGAACGCCGATATTCATGCTTAATATCTGTCCCGATCACTTTTTAATTTGAATGATTCAAACTTATCGCAAACGTAGCATTCGATCTTTTCACTTTTTAAACGTGGAAAAACATTTTTTTTGTGAGAAAAATTTTCTGTTATTTACAAAACTTACTTTTTTCATTTCATTTTCCAACTTGCGAGCGCCCCCTTGCTCACCATAATTAGCTTCGTTTGGAGAACTCCAATCTCTGACTAGAAATTGCAATGTTTGAAACGGTTTGATGCCTGTACGCTCCAAGGCCAGACTGCCATATCCAGTAAAATACTACAATTTTGTTCGAGGGAGGAAAAATATTAGAAAATTATTATAGAGTACGAGGGAAAGCTTATGAATGGATAAATACTGAGAAAATTTCTATGAAGTCTACTTTTTTCAGGGATTCCAAAAGACCAAAACTAAGGGCGTAGCAGGATAAGAATGGTCACTGTGCTTACAAAATGTGCATCTTTTTTGTGGCATCAAATAGAACATAAGGTGCTTTGCTTTAGGTGAAATGATGGTTGCACATCCAGTTTTTTCTTGGCAATTGTAACGGAGCAATCTGTATGTGAAATGGTGGGACCCTCTCATGTTCGCTCTGTTCTGTCACAGGACCCGGTAGGAAACTGGACGTAGAACTCTCATTCTGCCTATCCAAAGTTTTTGCTCCCTGAAGAAAATACATCAAGTTTGTTTGATGCTCCTCTCGAGGGCACATTGACCTACCCTTTCTGTTTTGACTAAATGGATTACTATTGTGACTACAATTATGATTTCTATTCCAGCGACATGAAAAAGCAATAGGCTTACATCCAGGTGTTGCAAATCATTCTTCTCGATATTCTGAGACAAATTATAAACCAATACTGAGCTCAACATCGTGCTTAGTGCAAATACTACAGTATCATCATGATCTGAACTCTTACTATCCGATGTCCCTTGCGTATCTAACAGTATGATGGCCACCTGAAATACAACTGTAATAGAATCAGCTTGAATTAAAGTTAGTTGATTGCATCACGACATAAAATATGATCAACGAAGTCGCTAACCTTTTCATTGTTTGGTAGGTTGGTACAGAAAACTTTTGACCACATGAGAATACCAGTTGTGTCCGCTTCTGAACCGCCCTGCCATGAAAATCCTTTTAACGGAGTATTTTCGTCTCCTAACCAAGATTCAGCATCCAACTTTTTTGGTGACGTGTACTGCAAAATTAGAAATGTATGACTGCAACTTTGAATGTTATCTTATCGGCTGAGGAGGTACTAAAATATTTTTTCCGAGATTTTCGAGCATGTATCCTAGAATTCATTTGAGTACTTACCATGAAATTCAAATACCGGAGGAAAAAATCGAGCAAGAATGATTTGCCTTTGCGGAAGGCCCCAGCCACCGATACCACAACCGCGATACAATTTTTTATGTGATCTTGTAATAAAACTTTCTCCAACTCTTTTTCATCCAGTGTAAACATGTGTGATTCTGGATCGTCCTCCGATACTTCATCGTTATCCAATGTCTCCTTAATTCGTCTTCTGGGTACTAGAATTGGAATCGGTCGTCCCTCCAGAACCGATTCCTCATCCATGGTGTATGACAATCTATAAAAACACAAATACATATTTTCAAAACTTGAATTACAATATTGTTCAGTTCCCTCGTGGGCATTTCTCAGTTGGAGATCCTAACCCTGAACAACATAAGCTCAAACCATTTCGTTTCCTACATATTTTGTGTGGAGAGTCCGGGTATCATTAGCGTTTCAAATCCTGCATCTCGCTTATCAGAGTCAAACAAAAGGTCGTACTTGAAGTTTCCTCCAGTCTTATCTTCAGAAGAGATTTTGGTACCAAAAAAAAGGCATAAAACTTGGGCCTTCCCGATCAAAAAAATACAGTGCCTCCCTCTCAAATAATTGAAATTCAAGAGAAAAACAATGATGTCGAGTTTGTCTTCATCAGAAATTCAAGTTCTGTTTCCGAAATTATTCCTCGGGTTCGCCAACGATCATCTTTTTGCTACTTTTTGAGCTTTAAGTGCTCACAAACCGTACGTTCTTCGTCCAAGTCACACACTACTTGTGTGTATGTAAAAATATATCAAGTCATAAAATTTCTGTTTACTTCTTTGTTTTTCGTTTTGCTCTTCATGGACTGATGTCCACAGCACGTTTTATTGACTAGTATTTGAGCACAACCGTTAGACAGAAGAATGTAAAATAATAGTATCCTGGATTATTATTGACCCTTTTTCAAAAGAATGGACTGGAATGTACTCGACTGATTTGACACCCCGAGTGTAGCCATCAAAGTAACGTTTCACGAGAATGGCCAGGGAAGCTGCATCACTTCCATACCCTTGTCTCAAATTTAAGAAGAAAATAGTTTTCCACAGTGTAAAGATTTATAGCCCAAAACTTTAAAAATTCACAAAGTTAGTTATCTCTCATTACGTCATAGCCTACGAGTAAACAACGGACTCGATTACTCGTAAATTCGCAGATTTCCATCCCAGTTTAGATCTCTCAGAAGATATATCCATCAATGCGTCCCATTGCAATGATTAAGAATGACTTCCTGTTTGCAACTTGGGTACGAAAATGCGCAAGTCCGAAACGATTCAAAAAACATTATTAAATTCGAAAAGCCTCACCTGTACAAATCAACCGATTGAAGATCGTATAAAAACCATTGTTGACGTGACTCTCTGAGAATTAGGCACTGCGTGTGGTAGATAAGTACGAACGTACGAAGCTCAACGTTTTGACAAAATTAATAAAACTTACGGTTCACTATCTTCTAACCAATTCAGCGTGTGCGATAAATTGTTCAAAGTTGAACTAGTTCATTGCTTTCTTGCGAAATTAGAACATTTTAACGAACAACTTACGTGTACATTCAGAAGCTACAAATTATTGATAAGTAACTGTAAAAAAATGTTTTCAGTACCCGTCGACGAGCTTCAAATTTGAAATGCGGAAATGACGTACATACGTATAACGACGGTATAGGAAAATTAAATGCTCGTTGTACGAAAAGAAAATATTGTTAGTTGGACGTACAAGTATTCCACTACAGGCGAGAATGTAAAGTTTGTCAGATATCTCCGTAGAAATGTAAGTCAAGTAAATAGAGTAAGAATATCTCGAAACGCGACATATCTTTCTGCTTACGAGTAATTATATCATCGAGCGGATGAAAAATGAAAGTGTAGGAACCTCTTTCGCTCAAGAGATTGTTTGTCATTCGGTGAACATCTGTTCGTCTTTAATATCATAGTGAGCAACATTTCCTCCCTCTTTTCAATGAATTTTTTCGAATTTTCATGTGAACTCTTATAGTTTTGAAAAACTGGTAATTGATTCCTGACCCCTCCATGTAGGTAGTAACGATAATGAAACTCATATAATGTCAGACCTTGCTTAATATATCACGAACTTGAGTTTTACTATTCTTTCCAAAAGAGTCTTCAGAAAGTGTAATCGAAGCTCAATCAAGATCTACCCTCACTTTAATGATTTCATGAAGGGAAGTTTCGAGACTTTGGTATCTAAGAATTTAAGCCATAAACAGTGTATTCTTTGATAAGGAGATGTCTCGAGGCAAGGAGTTTGCGTCACGAGCTGATGACGGCATAGGGATGTAGAAAAATTTTGACTGTATCCTTGGTCTGCATTATACTAGGCTTGACATCGGCCTAGCATACTCCATAGTAGGATACTCTTCATTATATTAAACCTCTTCTTACAACTAGCTGATGAAATTATTTGAAAATCGGACTCTCACCCCTCCTCTTTCTGTGTATCCGCCTCTGTCTTATAAACTTTAGTAGAGAAAAATGGCCTCGTTATCATTCATTTCGCAAAATTCTGTAATGCATTATTGGAAATTTCGAATTCTAGGAAAAGAATTTTTTTTCCCATTTTTCTCATAAAAAATGATTGGTTGCGAGTACAAATCGTTACACGATCTAGTATGCGTATGTTCGAACCTTATCGTTTGAAACAAGAACAACCGAAATACGAGTGAGTAGGTGAGATTAGCTAATTGGAGATAAGTTCACGCGAATCAGGAAACATGCACCTTGTAAAAAGTATGTATTAGATAGATATTTTTTTTTCCGAAATGCCTGTCGCCGTCCGGAGTTTCTTGACACTGGGGAAAATTTTAGATTTTCAAGTCATTATATGCTGAACTCTTAGGGACTTGGAAAGATGCTGTTGATAAACTAAATACGTATGAGGGAGGAGGGGGGAGGGGGAGAAAAAGTTCTTCCAGTCCAATGAAGCATGAATAGATTCAAAAACAATTTTTTGAACGGCTCTTCAAAAAAGAAGAGAGTTTTAGGGCTTTCAACGAATCAATTTTTTCCTTTTTGAACTCGGACTTCTCAGCTTCCCCCCCCCCCCCTCCCCAACAAAGATTGTGGATCAATCTCTTTCTTCCCCTTTGAGTCGAGAAACATGATGCTTCGTCTTTATTTTTGAGAGAGTATTGACCTTGAGAACTTTCATTGGAGCTGGTGACTTAGTTCTCATTGAATAAACACACATTAGAGGAGCGAAACGACCTGCAGAAAGTACTGAAGTATCAAATGAAATTTTTTTGCTCGAATTCCTATTCTTATTTTTGACATGTTTCATGTCTTCACTGAACCGCTACCCTAATTTGGAATCTTGCAAAGGCACCCCTTTGGAAAAATTTTGAGGCCTTCAAGTATGACCTACAATAAGCATACTCGGAATATGAGGCCCAGCATCGCCGAGTATAAGCCTAGTTCACTGTAGGTTAGGTTTAGAATACAAGGGCCTGAAAAGCGGTAAACTGGGCCTATACTAGGCCATTGGGAAGCGAGATGATCTATGACGTCATCAATGAGTTCACGACTAATTTTAATTTCCAGTGCTTCCAGCTTAGTAGGAGTCTTAGTAAGAGCCGTCAATTGGTCAAGGTCAATAATGACGTCATAGAGCGTCCTGTCTCCTAGTGGCTAATTGTAAGCCTAGTCTACTCTGTGTTAGATTAGACTGACAAAAAATTCACGGGTTCTTCCATGGAATTGAACGAAGGCAGGCAGGGAACCAGGGCCGGTATCTTTTGTTTTCCCATGTGTCGCAGAGCTGTCTTTCAATTAACCCCCCCCCAGCCCTTTCCCTCCGTTCGCTTGCGAAAATTTGTCTGTGTGATGCATTTTGCGCTTGGAACCACACCGGGTGCCGGCCATGCAGGGAACCTGTTTTATGGGGCACCTCAGAAGAGCGTTCTGAGTCTTATGGTGTTTGAAGCGTTGCTTACCTGGCTCATTGAAGGGGCTAAGCCGATTGGTATGAAGCTTTGCTAGGTCTAGTTACTTGAGTAAACTTTTAGGCTATAAACACCGACGACGGACGTTATTGAACTGTTCTTTCAGGTTACGGTACATGTTAAATATTTAATTTGATTATAAACACCGACCTCCAAGCTACGCGGGCCGCCCCGGACTGCGGACGTTTTTTCCTCTCTTCATAATGTAACTTAGGTCAACGAAATTTACCTAAGTTTCTAAAGTAGGTTAAAGTCTCACATGTACACTGTCACGTCATCAGACGGTTTGAAGCACCTGATTCCTTTTTCTGATTAGGTTGTTCTTGCGGTTGCTGGTGCTGGCACTGTGAGTCCTTCTGTTTGAGGATCTTCCTGTTTCATTCTTGCGGTGTTCCTGTTTGCTTGAACGATCCCACCTGTAGGTTATTTCTTTTTTGCTCTTTCAGCATATCTGTCAAAAGGTAAAGATTGATGCCTTGGATATTGGCTTAGTAAGAACGGAGTGTATTTCCTTTCTGGTTTGATACTTCTCATTTGTTTCTACGCGTACTTGAAATTTTCCAAGGTAATCTTTCTTCACATGGAGCTCTAATATTTGTACAACAAGTCCCTCCTCTATGAGGATGTAAACCAAATATCATCCCCTGGTGACGTCACACTGCTGCTCACATTCACTCGTCTTCAGAGATTTCAGTTTATATCTAATGATTTCATAACCTCGTGCTTGTAATGTTTTCGAGTTCCTTCCTTATCTTTTTCCAATCACCTCAGTATATTAATGACATCACACAGTTTTACTCTTCGACGACCAGTACATCCAGGGAATCTGCGATGTACCACCAATGATGGGAGCGATGGAAAATAGTTCATTTCAAGATTTCGACAGTTTCACTCGTAAAAAAAATAGGGAAAAAGTGTTCTGGCGGAGACAAATGAACAAAGATTATTTTTGTCTTTTTGTAGTTGCTTGAACCAGCTACCAGTCAAGATAAGATAATTTTGGATTGCGGATAAAGCCACAGTGAAGACATTAACCAGCTTGAACCTTTTTGTGACGTCATCAACTCCTGTGATGTAATTTTTTCATTAACCAGCCTGTAAATTAGAAATTTACTAGTTCTTCTTCCTCATTCTGGTTCTTTTGGATTCGCAGATTTCCAAGTCCATCAACGGGAAGGAGGCAAAAGCCTGAGCATAATTTAATACTTCGTATGCTAAGGCTAGTTTGAGCCAAGTATAGCCTGGTATACGCATACAAATAGGCCTAGTTCAAAGCTAGTCATAGCATCATTAAGCATAATTTAAAGCTCTCCGCTACCATGGAAAATCATTGAATCATGTACTTGTCTTTGGGCGTCTTTTCAATACATCGATCTTGATTATATCAATCTATCGATTTTGCTCGTTTGCCCCCATTCTCTATCTAGCATGATTAGCTACTATTCTGATTCTTTGCAAATTTTTGGGGAGGAAGAGGGAGATCCACTCGGACTTCAACTCGCAGATTTCCAATAAACGGCTGGGGTGCCGGTGAAAACTTTAAAAAGAGGGAACCTGGTCCCAAACTTGCGAATTTTTGAAAAGGTATGAAGGCACAGTAAAGACATTAACCAGTTCGACTAGGATGCCAGATCTACGGATTTTTGGTCTTTAAAAAGATACGGATTTTCTTTTCTCTAGATTTTACGTACATTGCGGATTTCTTGCGATCAAGAGAAAGGTTGCTTAGACACCTGTACAAAAGATACTTTTCTCCTGATCGTTATTGGCTGATACTGCGGTTTCCCGTAATGTTGAGTCGATCAAGGGAAAAGTACCTCAGTTACTCTGAAGAGAGATACCTTTCTCCTGATTGTTATTAATGGATCAATCTAAGTCCGTAGAAATCTGTTTTTAGGTCTTACAAAAAAATGGAGGATACGGATTTTTGAAACTGTCATCTGGCAGCACTGATGAGTTCGAACCTCCTTGTGACGTCATGATGGTATGCGACGGCATTTGTTCGTGACGTCATCAGCTTGAATGTCGTCAATATCCGTGATTTCATTAGTTTGTGACGTCATCCAAATTCTTTTCTTTTGACAGAAGCCTAGTACAGATATATTTTAGTCCAAGTTTTGATGAATGGTTGTTTTATACCGTGATCATCGTTTTGTGGTCAATTTTGGTTATTTATACATAGTTTTTGGTCATGGTAAAATATTCGAAACGATACTGGAAGTATTTTGTTTCATTTTGTTTAAGTCGTATCTGCTCTTCAACTGTAAGGGATTCAAATTTCCTGTTCCTCCTCGGCACGGATATCGACGTTTTTGTGTGACTCTTCCTTCAAAATTTTTCAAGTTTCTACTTCATGCAGAAAACAAACATCGGTATCCTCGTCCGAAGTGTATTCAGATTCATTGATGTGAGAAGTGAAAGAACTTCCAATTGAGGTGCAGAGATTGAAGTATTTGAAGACTTCGACTGGTTCGTTCAATACACTCAGGTTTTTCAACCAAGGCAATAACATACAGAATTAGTGATCAATTCTATGAAACAGGGGACTTTAAACCACGGCAAATAAGTCGTGTGCGAGTGTGAGAATTGTTTTCCGTTAAAATGACATCACTTCACAGCAGTAGTTCTCGTATACGACCAAAGGTTATAACTATACTCGTAATACTAACTCATACAAATAGAGAGAAGTAAAACAAGACACAGACAGAGAATTATATGAGTGAGGTAGAGGTAAAGTCAGCGCATCTTCTCAAGATTTTTTTAACAAAGTCATTACCGCGCGCTGAAACAAAATGAATGGAAAGAGAGATAGAGAGAGAAAGCGCCGCGCTTAAATCTATATACGCGAACACAAGAACGAAATTATCGTGAAGTAATAAATATTCCAGATTGATAAAAACAATTGACACTCGTATTGTTTTCGATGCCTGCCCCGACCAGTGGACGCGATTCGGGTCTCAGCACGATTTGTGTATGAAGGGACCACCACGATCGCTCGCTCCGACTCTGAAAAATATCGTATAATAATAACAAACGCATTTCTCGATTCCCGTTACTGGCCATATTTTTCTTTTTCTCTTTTCTTGTTTTGTGTTGCTACGAAACTATAATGAACTATTCTTTTTTAATTACCTGGCATAGCCGCAGTGCCCTATATGTTATTACTGACGAGTATTATTGTTGCAGAGCGTCACTCGAAAAAATATCGAACTGGCCACGGGCGCCCTCTGTGTTAATACGGTCATCCTTTTTTCTCTCTCTGGCTTTTATTTATTCCAATCATATCCGCAACGAGCTATATCGAAATCGCATTATCGTCGCCTTTCTGCGGGCAATTTTTACTCTCGATGCTAAATGATGTATTCAAATTCTCGAACTCATCAATTTTCAATCGTTATTCTAGAGAAAAATATTTGTGCAGAAGGTGTTGAATACGCGAGATTCGCGCCCTACATAGACGAAACGAATCGAAGTACAATGAAGAGGGATTGAACGAACTTTTCTGTAGATCCATTCATATATGCGATGTTAAGCGAAAACGAGTGAAAATCATAATTCCATTCATAAAAGATTCTGGGCGAGTAATTGTAGGAGTAACGTATTATTCGTGTAAACGAAAGGAAAAAAAAATACAGACTTGTGACCCCACAGTTTCGCTTATCATCTGCATCTAGTTCTTGAGATTTTCGATAATCTTGGAATGAAAATATTTATTGGCGCGGGGAGGGAGGGGTAAGTGAGTAAATGCAATCGGGTCAAATATGAGATGCAGACGGAGTAGGCTATGCCAAAATAGAGACGCCATCTGCGGGTGCCCCACTGCCATGGTAGAAGATGCGATGGCCTCCAATTTCTCAGCAACAAATGGTCCAAAATGTTGCGAGAAGTAAAATACTATAATATTTTTCTGCTTGAATGAATATGAGTAGGCGACTTATCCCGACAATTTCATTAACGGGTCTTTCGACTATCACTCAACCTATATTTCCGTTCAAAAATTTCAATTTTGTTTTTTCACGGTATATCTTTCCATTGGAGCACTTCGATTTCACTCAAAGACAAGTTATGATCGTCCTCATTTTTATCGTGCTTGTTACAATCTCCGAATTCCTTGGTTGAAAATGAGGATGCTGAAATAATATTCTCGCGAATACTCAGCATACTTATAAAGATGTCTAAGATTTTGCCCTATCGCTTCTCTCATGTATACCTTGAATAAGATACAACTTTTTCTACCACGCCTGTCTTCACTATACTGAAACTTGTTCGGATTTATGAGAACCATTCACCACTTCGCTGATGAAGCCATCAAATAGATAGAACACTTCTCTCGGAACCTCATATTTCGTCAGAAGTTGTGCACTATTGTACCAAGTTGAACTATAAAAATATTTCGCTGGAGTAAATGATTGGAAAAATGTGAATTCATCGCTTTCAAGAGTGAAGCGCTCTGCTACATTCTTCTCTTCAGTGTTGGAATCAGTCAGACGTATTTATTTCGTTGTTCACTCTTTCGAAAATTGTTCTCATTCTTTTAGTCGAGTATTATGTTTTGTTTTTCAGGTCATGAAACTTTCATCGTTACTACGTATTACTTTTTGGCTCGTTCGATGTACATCTGTGATAATTATTTTGCAAATAGGTCCGGGGCCCAAGTGCCGTCATTTTTGGCATTGAGAATTATAGTCGACCGGAAGTTAGTTTCTCGCCGAAATTCTCGTTTTAAAAAGGAAAGATGAGCGAAGTCGAAAGAATCTCCGATAGATTTTATGAATAGAGCAACAAAGGCGCTCGTTGAATATAATCGGGCGTAATGGGTTTCGGAACCACGGCTGTAAACAATGGAAATTTTGAGGGGAAAAAAATCATAGTAAAGGGAGAAAACTCATGGGGTTCGGAACCAAACATTTCTTTCCTTAAAAAAGAATCGTTTTGCCCGTCATGTACAAGTCCGTCTTTCATGTACTTGAAGAGGAATGAGCGCGAATTGTAATGCGATCAGTGAAGTCGACTAGTGAAATGGTTGTCAATTGATTATCCATAGTAATTTGTAATAATAAAGAACGGGTTGAACTGTAATTAAAAATAGTTAAAGATACAAATAAAACAAGAACAAATATTAATCAATTTGGTTTCCAAATACTAAGGACGTAAACAAAATTAAAATGCATTTTGCAATAAAATTTCAATCTTCTCTACTTTTTCTGGTATAAACGGTGGATGAGGGTGAACATTACTTCTCGGAGGCGCGATAGTTGATGTTCCTTCAACATTTGTTTTCATACTAATTGTGCAGTTATCCTCGACACATACCCAGAATTTCACATTTGGTCGACAACGGTCACGACGACACTTATATTTGTAGTTATTGAATATCAAATTTTCGGAGCCCCGTTTACTCAAAATTTTTACAAGAGCCATTCTTGCACATCAGTCGTATTATTAAACGATAGAAAATAACAATGCGTGAAAATGCATCATGTATTGTGTTCCGTGTAGGTTCGAGTACGTTATCACATTTTGTTATCATGAGTAGGTCTACCTACATCGTAATTTTTGATACATGGATACACATTGCACAGTTGCGTAAAATAATTAAATTAGGTAACCGTCATGTAGGCTAGGAGCAGTATGAGCGACACTGAACATTGTGCGAAGCCCTATACGTCCTTATTTTCTTTTTTTGTGAATCGTTCACTCTGAAGAACGATGAATCCGAAACGTTTGAACGATGAATCCCAAACTTTTGGTTCCGAAACTCATTAATTTTAAGGGGGTGGTTCCGAAACTCATTATTGCGAACCGGAGGGGTTCCGGAACACATTATTTTCATGAGGTAAGCTGAGGCTGGTTCCGAAATTCATTTATTTTTGGTTCCGAAACCCTAACCGCCGATATAATCGTAGCTTGCAGGAGATTATGATGAGGAATCTTGTGTGACAATGAAACTGTGACTGTGATAATAACTGATAACAATGGATCACATTCAGCACACTAAATCTTGGTTACACGTGAGCTGCTGTAGCTCGATGAGAGCGCAAATAGAAGTAAGGATTTACAGGCACGTGCCTATCGCTTATATCAAAGGCTTTACGCTTGAAATACTGACTAGTATTCGATTAAAAATTCACGAAACTGCACCAGAGTTACCATCAATCTGCGAAAAATCATAATCTGGTACATCTTATCCGATCCTTATCCTTGTTCACGAATGGCACTCTACCATATTTTCTACCCATCCTGCAACTATCCTCCTTCTATCTTCTATACAGAAATTTGAATGCCGCTATTGAGGATTCTTGAATTCAAACCACAAACATTCTAAGAAGCAAGTACCGTAAAATTCGTATTCAACACGAAATATGGAGCCGGTGAATGATCCGAGTGCAGCGCCTACAAAATGATGATCCGCAATCAAGATCATTTCCCCGTAGTTGTGATGCACAGCTACTCCTACCGAAGGAGCATTATGGAATAAATGAATGACGTGATTCTCAGCTAAAGACCTCGAAACCTCGACCGATTTACATAGAGCGTGGAATTCCAGTATACATAATATGCAGAAAAAAAAATTAAAATCAAACCCGGCTCTCGCAAATCTTCATTGATTATTCGACACGCTTTCTTTCCCCAGTATTCGTCTTCATGATGCGAATGAAATTCTCGAACAAAAAACAGTTACTAAAAAAATTATGAACCCCATCATCACACCATTTTGTGCGCGAACTACTTTAAAATATTCTACCGGATCGGAAAAACAGGCTCAATGACTAGACGAACCGAATTTATTTCAACCGGTTTTACATTTGTGTATTTGTCCCGTTCGAGATATGAAATAATTGGTCAAATAATGCGCGTTTACCTTTTTTTTTTAAGAGGTAACATTCTGGCAGCAATGTTTGGGACGTTCGTCATTTTCTTATTCGTTAATGAACGTTTACAGTATTATCCGTAATTTAATTCGTCGATCTGAGATTAGAAGACGAAATTATACGGTGTAGAATTGAACTGATCGACTATAAACTGTGAATAAAGTTGCTTGAATGAACTTTTCTTAATTTTTCTCATTTGCGCTGATAGAACGAGTAGATAGTGCGGACCTTTATCTATATAGTCGTCGGGAGCCTCGGACGTGTAACACGATATCCATTTTTTTTAACGCGACCAACGAATCGAGTATTAATCGTGGAATTACTGCATGGTCGAGCGCTAATCAGATATTAATTGAATTTCCATTTCGAAGGATTGATTTTATTATTTTCTCGCTGTAGAATTATGGTAAGATTGCGAATTAAATGCTCGTGTGTAGCTTGTAGAGGAGGATCGATGGGTGGGTGTGCCGTTGAAATTAGTTTAGGGGGCTCAAACAGGGAAACTCTCACCTTGCAATGTTGATTTTGTCATTTTCGTTCATCGAGTAATGCTGGGAATTAAGGATGATCAAAAAAGGGAGTATACAGGGGAGGCATGGAAATGCACGAACCAAACGTGTTGAAGGAACAATTTCTTCTGAGAGGAGCAAAGGATTCAATTGTCCAGCTCGTTTCGTTTGGACATTCCTCCTTCTTCTTCTATACCCTTCAAATATTATTTCATTAACTATCGAGTGAAATTTTTGTTATATTAGAAGTATCGATATTTACGAACTATTCAATAGTCAAGATTGGAGTGGAAGGAGGTCAAATGTAAAGGAAGATGAATGTAAGGCGTAAGTATTGTCAGGAATATTTGATCATGTCTGAGTTATTTTGTAAGGCTTTGATAATAAGGAACGAAGACTGAAGAGTTAGGGACAGGATGCGAAGTGATGGACTGCTAGGTTTTCTGCTCAACAAGGCAGTGTGAACAAGTAGGAGGTGTTGAAGTGTTGTTGCTGAGCAATTTGTGAACGGGTTTTTTGTGTACGTCCTGTATAATTGTTTCTTCTCGTCAAGTGTCTTTTATGGGGGTGATCCATGGAGCGGGAATTTACTTTACGGTAAGTGAGTCTTTTGTTAAGAGGTTGATTTTTTCAGAAATTATTCCACTATTGAAGTATGAGGGCCCGGTAGTGATTTTAATTAGGGCTAGACGAGACGAATATACGTCGGAAGTTGGATCGAAATAATCAATAATACTCCAATCTCAATTCTTTCGCACGACTCATTTCATAATATTTTGAAATCGAGTAAATTTCGAGTGCTAGATTTCCATATCGATCTTTAATCCATTTTGCATTATGTACTTCGAAAAGACGTCTTACAATTTTCGTCAAAATCATGTCGATCTTTGATACTTACCTAGTCTGAAAGGAACTCGGAATCAAGATTGAAAATTAATTGATTCTCCGACGTGGCGATGGATACTTATTTGAGCTTTGAAAATTGTTTGCACGTCATCGTCGGTCGGTCCAGTCTTGATTTTAGGAATGGTCATTAATCATAACTCAGGTAGGTCAGGTTCTCTGAAAAATTTCGGCTATAAGTACTGTATATCAAGAGAGTGACAAAAAACCTTCAGACCTAATTCGAGACCTTCGAAGAATTCTTATTTTCCAACGATATAACATGATCTCCGATGAATCATACCATCTCCAAATCGACTAGCTCATTTGACTAAAAGTCGCCAAAGTGCTATTTTTCTAAGGACTCCCTTAGCCGGGCCTTTAGAGAAGCCTATAGCTCTTGCAGTCTGCTTTACTACCCTAAGGTCTTTTCTCATCTCTTCGGCACAGAAATTGCTCGGTGGCAGTAATCCTAAATTGCCGCTGTGGCGTGCGTGAACGTTGGCTTCTGTATTCTATCCTATGTACATCAGTTTCAGTCGTTTCTAGAAGGAATTGATCCACCTGTCTTCTAGTGCCTGACCACATAAGCAGGATATCATTTCCCAATTCTAGTGTTTTATCCAGATTTTGAACTTACTACATTTCAATATCTTGTTTTTCATTTCGTTCATGGATATCTCCATTAGTATCAGTGATAGCGGTGATCCCATCGCTAGTCCTTCTTCAAAGGACTAAAACTAGAGACGGAGACTCGAACTTGACACTCGAGACTGAGTCTCGAGCCTGAAACTCGGTTCTGAAACTCAAGACTCAAGGTTGAGACTCGAGCTTGAGACTCGAGACCGATTTTCGAGACTCGAGCTTTGCTGCTTGAAACTCGAGCTTGAAACTCAAGCTTGAGACTCGAGGCTCAGACTCAAGACTCAGGACTAAGACTCGAGACTGTAGCTTGAATGCTTGAGACCCGAGCTCGAAACACGAGCTCGATACTAAAGACCGAGACTTGAAATTGGAACTCGAGGCTGAGACTCTAGCCTCTTTCCTGATATCGAATTTCTTTTTGTGTCACAAATGCGGATGCCTTTGCACTACTCCGCTTATCTTTCTTGTTGTTGCTTGTTCGCTTCCGTTATGGATTCCTATCATTGGGCTTTTATGTGCTCCCACATTCTTGTCATAACTACTGAACGCCTCTATCTTCTTAGTTGTGTACTTTCCTACGTAAGGCACTGATTCGGAGTACTTGTGCTATCATGGGTTTCTTTCTTCGCTTCCATTTTCTTAATGACCTTCTTTCTAGTTCATTGTGAAGGAAAAAAAGGTACAATATATAGGATTAGTAGGAGGAGGGACGGAACTCGCGGGGGTGGTGTGAAGTCGCAAACCTTGAATTTGAGGGGCCAAGATTCAGGACTCATGAAAATCACAGATTGTCAGGGGATTATTTTCGGAGGGGGGGGGGGCTCGTGGGTAAGGTGTGACCTTGCAAATATTGAAATTGAGGGATAAGGTTCCTCGCGGAACTCGCAGATTTAAGAATCATGTCTAAAGTTCCTTTTTCAGAGTGAAAACTTGCAGGGTTGGTGTGAATACGCAAATTTTGGATTTAGTGACGAGGATTCAGGAAGATTTAGGAATGACATGGAACATGTCAAAATCCAATACTATCCATCTAAGAATTATTTCTGGAGAACTTTTGAATTCTATTGCGTGACTCTGCGAAACCTCTTGCTATCCATTTTGATCGAAAGCTTACATGGACGCCTTTTCTCGCCATCGAAGACAATTTGTGGTTACTCTTGATTTCCACCTGGTCCAATCGCTCTATCAAATTCCAATTATTTTCAATGCTTTGTTTAGGTGCAATTTGTTAGTTTTGAATTACCTTGTAACAAGGTAATTCAATACTAATGACCGATGGTCTCATTAGACAGTTTCCTCTGTGGAGTTTTACTTGCTTCTTGGATTTTGGTGCTACCGAGTTCATCTCAAACGTTCTTCCATTTCCCTTTCAATATCATAGTACTTACTTGATGCCCGAACGGCGGCCGTCCTTCATAAATCATTTAAGCAATGTTGTCAAATCGCAATGATAAATTTCTCTTGAGCTTAAGATAAGTCACTAGTGTATCTGAAATTTTTCCAAGAATTTTTTGTGATGACAAAACTGGATGTAAATGTTGTGCCTTTCGCAAAAGTCTTCTTTCACTTTTGTATCAATGAAACAAGAACAAGGACTTCATTTTGTTGTTATTTGATTGGTCACTTGATTGATACCGATCGGCCAATTTTATACAGAACAAACATTCTATTTGAAGAAACAAAATTGGCATTTGCCTTCATCTATGCAAAAACTTTTATATGAGCTTTCAGTGCGTCCACGGTATTATCATTAGATGTACTGAGAACAGTATAAAATAAAAAATACAGACACGGGTAAGACCAGAGCAAGAATACTTTTAACCGTACTCTAGTTCCGTCATTACTCCAAATCGGGGAATAATCTTCAACATGAGGCAAGGATATATTACGAAATATTTTTCTAAAACACGATTATAACTCTCCGCAAAAGTCAGAAAATGGTATGATCAGACCATACGATACTGGAAGATAAAATTCCTACTCGCAAAGTGCACCGGAACGTTCACGTTTTATTTACGGCGACGAGTATGCAGTTCTATTAACGCGAGATATTGAACTACTGTAGAAAACTCCTGGAATGGAAACGTTTCTCTGGTGGATGTGTGAAATACTCGTATTTCTGAGTCGTCGATTGGGTTTCATTTTTTGGAATATTTTCTCAGATGATTCGACGGACTGAAAATTGTAGAAGACTGATGAAATCAATTCGAGAGAGAATCTAATTTCTAAGTAAGTTTTCATAATCGTTTTCACACTCTTTGGTCTTAACTTGGAAATTCAACTGTATCAAAAATGCATCGTACTGTGAAAATCGTAAGTATACACGTTCTCTGGGTCATGAGAGTTCTTAGTTTAGGACTATTGGTTTACAATTTCCACTAAATCAAATTTAGTTCACCCTCCTTTCGCCTTCAAGGTGAGGAAATCACGATCAAGATGGTGAAAAAGTATCTGGAGTCTGTTTTAATTCAAATATGAGCTTCAGCACCATCTCCTATTACAACGAAAAGATGGGCAGGATAGAAACTCACCTAAGCCGCCTGATGACAAACTTAAAAGAATCGAGGGAAGAAAGAAGCAGGTTAACGATGAGCACCGTATTGACGATCTTGCTACATGGTGCCCAAGTGAGTCCAGACTTTAAAAGGAAGAGATGCGAAAGACTGAAGGAAGAGTGCAGTCTTGAAAAGGAAGACGTGCACAGAGGAGCCACGTCATGGTTTACTGAATACCAGTATACCCTCCACATACGGACGACACTCGTACTCTAAAGAAACAGTCCGAGCACACGAACGTGTGTGTTAATTTGCGTGCCTGGGAGCACTCCAACCTGGTGAATTCCAAGATAAAGAAGTTTAGCCGAGGAGAGTTATACCCGAAAGTGTCGATACCGAAATCGAAGGAAGTAAACTTGATGCATACGCAACCCGCGTACCCACTCCACTATTGAGGAGGGGTGGCTGCCCATGCGACACAAGAAAATTATTTCAAAGAAATAAAGTAAGAATACTGCTACCTCATTTCCTCATCTCATAAATTTCTACAACTCAATACGTACAACTTGAGTTCTTCGGAAACATACGATTGTTTTCTATCAGCTTTCCCACGGATAACTTCATTGTCAAATTGTTCGGCAGGGAATCTTACGTAAAACCTCGTTTCTGGACTTCGCAACGTCAATACATCATAATTCAATGAACGGCGGCACTGATCATTAATAATGCGGTTAACTGGTTGGACATCTTCTTCGGCAGATATCTACTGTGAGAATTGGAAGGATCACCGTGCGGTCTACATTTTATCGGACTCGCTAGCTCGGAACGAAATTTTGGGTCATTTTTTTTTTTTTTTCGCAAAGTGTATACAGTATTAATACGCGTAACGGAATTTGCTGGAAATCGAGTACGAAATAAAAGCGGACGCGAAGACGAAGAAAATAATCGAAATTAAAAATTACAAACATACTGGTGTATAATAGTCGAGAATTTGTTCAGGTAAGAGAAGAACCAATTAAAGAAACGCTAATAAAAACCGACACAGACCCGAAAGGTAAGTAAGGTTGTAGCAGGTGATGTTTTGTAGCCTCGGGATGGCGTAGACCACACAGGCCGCGCCACCACTACCCCGAGAATTACAGCTATATAATACGTGTATACATATCGCATACGTACGCCACGCCATGCAGATGCGGGGGTATCATTTTGATTAATATTTCAGTTACGCCCAAAAAATTCACTAGTGTGAATATAGGGCTTACGCTGGTATGTCTTATAATTACGGTATAAGCGTCTAATATAGGGTGCTCAAGAAATTAAGAAAATTTGATAGTCAGGGTGGCATCGGTGAGTTACGAGCGCCACATTTTTTGAAAAGAGTGTAATTAGCTCGGACTGATGATAGTCTTACAGGTGAGAAAATATAAGGTACAAATTCTACGAACGCTCATTGGAAGTGACAGGAGGGTTGTCTTTATAGGTAGATTTTTAGCACGTGAGAACAATTTTCGTGATAATGAAGACATCATCTGATTCAGAGACTCGAATACATGAATGGTATCTTCTTCTTTTCACCTCGGCGTTCATTGAATAAGATTATCGTCTTACGAAATCAACGGACCGTGCTGGGAACGTAGCTATAATTACGCGCCCTTATAAGTGTTTAGGATCTTTTTACTGTGTTTGAAATTGTTGATATACCCGAGAAAAAAACTACTGAGAAACGGTATATCTTTATTAGAAGGCGACATCATACGTGGAGGGTGTATCGTACACCGAATACCAGAAAAATGAATGAATTTTACGGTGAATACGTCTCCAATCGGTTCTACTGGTTGAAAAGATCCCGTCCCGTGGGAGAATCAAAATTTTCAACTCCTGTTTGGCAAACAAGAATAATAACCTTTACGCTAGACCGCATTTTCTGAATCCTTTCGAGCATGCGCTCGAGCGAGAGGAGACGTATTCTGTAAACAATCAACTAATTATTTGATAAGACAGGCTATTGGAGCAATTTTTCCCAGCGTAATAACTATCCTTTTCGACGTATTGGGACATCGAAGTGACGGGTAACTAGAGTCTGCTGAAAAATTCTGTGAAGAAAGATTTTTTTGTGAATCGACGTAAAAGATTGCGGTACTTCATTCTTACAACTCATCTAATTGTGCAATCGATAAGCCTACTAAAGTCGTAAAATCAAGCAATGATCAAGTGATAGAAGCCAATATGTGCTATACACGAAGGGTCGCAGGTTTGGATCTTATCAAGACTTTAAAAATTTTCATTTTCAGCTTTACTAATCCTCCTGCACACCTACAGATTGACCACACCGATGATAAAACTTTAATTCCATGTTGTTGATTTTCATTCCTCCAAAAAAAATGTTTATTCCCCTCCCAAAGGACATCTTTTTGCCAACATTGCATTGTTCGTAAAACTCTTTTGCCTCCGATTATATGGGTATCTACATGAACGAAACGTTCGAGCTTGAACTCTCGGTAGGATTTCCAGAACTTCCCTTCTTCCGATGTTACCTTCCGTTATTGTGCTGCACACATGTTTAGTTCCCGCGCTTCATTGCGACAGACCAGTGTACCCTCTCGCGTATTGAAATTTTGTAGCTCGATTACATACGCTACGCGTCGCAACAAACCGCGGTAACTAAGTATGAGTATTACCGGTACAATTTGAGAGGTGATATTAAAGGATGGCAACTCAGCACGGTCGAAAGTACTTCTAAAAATACCTTCGACAGTCCATGTTCATTCTAAGAGCTTTAAATTTGTTCATGAGTGATGAAATTTTTCTTCAGTTCTCTCCCTCTCTTTTTCCAACCTTTCTCCTTCGTTTCTTTCAAGGTATATTCCTTAAATTTGTATTTCAATTTCACACTTTCGATTTATTCTCCATTGACCTTCTTAACAAATTCAGTGTCAACAACTTTTGAGAAGCTTTTGCACATCTCTTCCTACTTTACTCAAAATCAAAATAATTTCTTAATTAAACCGTCGTACTTGGGAACTTTCTTCTTTTTCATTAAAAACGTCCGCAAAGAAGCAAGTTGATATGGAACATCTTCTTTGAACTTCTTTCCGGCAGAAGATCAAATATTTTTTAGTTCCTATTAGCGGATTTCGAGTACTGCATCCAATTCGAAGTTATCTTCAAAACCTATCGTACAATAACAGCTCAAGACTCTATAGTAATGCCTAAATCAGTGCTCAAGTTCTGCAAGTGTATCCGTCCCGATTCATCGCAACTGTATACAAACACTTGATTTGGTTTGTAAGCTCTGGACACGAAAAACGACACTTCTTCTAGTGTATCTTTGATTGTAGAATTGCAGCGGATCATGGATTCCCGGTATGTCGACTTCCCAGCTATTTTCTTAGCAGCGTTTGTTTTGAATGAAATTTCCTTATCAAAACATTCGAAAGATTTGAAAGTCCTTGGATATTCTATGTTTTGCCTGAGATCGGACGACGTAAGGACTTGCACGCAAAGACGATGATACTGGTTATGCCATAAATCAGGAGTGACAATCTCACATATTGGATCATTGTCAGGTTTTTTTGCTGAGGGCAGAGAAATAATCAACAAATAATTGAATGTTTGAAAAATCTAAAGCTCCTTCAAAATGAATTTGAGTTATAAAAATATCTTGGAAAACCGAAACGGACTTGCTTGGAGATTCTAGATTAAAGAAATCATTTGAGATTACAGACTCGAACGTGGAAACGCAGAAGAAGGAGTATGAGATTCAAAATAGAAAAATAGAATTCTACAAGGGATGTGACTAGCAAAATTTTATCCGAAAAAGGAATCATATGAGAACAAAACCAATTCAAACTAATGTCACGTGCCCTAAATAAATTAGAAACCTGGTCTACAAGACTTTCTCATTGGCTGTCATTATAAGGAAAACACTTCTTTCTCAATTCTGAGAGAACATCTGTCAAAAGACAAAGGATGCAGCAGAATGGCGAATGTGTCCTTGAAAGGTACATTCACCAAACTTGATTTATCCTCACTATGTACCAATTGTTTTAGCAAGTGCTGCATCAAGGGTAGAATGAGGGTTTTGCGTCCAATTCTCTCTCGGACTCATGCGAACGTGAAAGAGTTCGCATCGTTCCGTTACAGTTCCCGGGAGGAAACTCGACGTAAAACCCTCATACTTCCAAAATCTTGAAAAAATTGATGTGTTATTGTTTGACGTCGCAAAAATAAGCACCAAGTTGGAAGAAAGACCTCTTTGAGGCGTATTGGTCACTCTTACCCTACTACACTGTTTTGGTTTGAGATTTCAAGAGATATAATCATGTAGAGTGACATACAGTCTCTGAACCTACTTGAGGATGATTGTGACTCTTGTACTTGGTGCGATCGTGACTCTTGTTCCTGCTTCAGCTGAAGATAGTACAGTTCCACGCCGTTATCTTGGTTCAGAGGAACCCTGGCAGGTTTTTCAGCCAATTGCATAAAATGTCGTTGGAATCCACGAACATCGAACAAAAACCGTCCAGCCGAGTAAGGTTCTCCCCCAACATTGTATTCTTTAGAAACATATATTGGAGTTATCCTTTCGGAGATGCTTCTCCTAAACAGGCAGACAAATACGTAATCTCGGACATGAATCTTCTCTTCGGATTGGTCGGACTTGAATTCAAAGTCGCGTAATGCGTAAGCGTTTTCATAGCCATCGGGATTGAAGAGCCTTTCCCAAAAATTCATCGATTCTGTATCGGCGTAGATCTGGTGGAAAATTTCGGAGTACATTGGTTGCTTCAGCTCCTGGTGTATCTCTTTGAGATCGATAGCGTCTAGCGCTTTCCAATAGAAAAACCTACTTCTTGTTATATTTTCGCAGATACGCTTTCTTGTTCTTGCACTGTTAGTTGCCGGATCTCGCTGGGAAGGGGGATCTGAAAGATTGGAAATTTGTATTTTGTAATAATATGCTTATAATACTAGGACCACTCGTGGACAACCCGTCACATTTTGTTGCTATGACGTCATCAATCGATGACTTCACCGATGAATTTAAACTAATGAAGGAACTTGAAAATCTTACCCGCGGCATAATATGACGTCATTTCTAGCCTTCATTCGATGGAGCCAGTATAATTATGTCTAGAAGGTGGTTTGTGTTGAGAGCCCTACTTACAGTAGATGAAGCCCTTAGTTTAGATTTTGTCTTGTTTTTGTTATCACGAGGACGTCATCAATGACCTTGACCTGATTAAGAAATTTTAAACATTGGCATATTATATGCTAATTAGAACTACTCTTGGAAAAGCCATTACAAAAACTCCAGCTTCCCTGACAAAGTTCAATGAGGAACATAGAGAACCTATTCTATTAGTTGAAATAGTTTTGGTATTGAGTATTCAAGTTGAAATCTTGAAGAGTCTTAAGTTATTCAGATTCTCTTGTGTCAATGTGTATTCAGTCTCTCCTATCACATTATACAGCCCAAAAGTCAAAACTTCCAAGGTTGTCTCCTATCATATATACAGTTTGAAGTCCATGTATAGCTTAGAGGTCGACATTTTGTTTCAAGTCATTCACTTAGCATATATGTAGTTCGAAAGTCCACATTTTTCCAAGTTCCTCTCCTTTTGTATACTGTAAATCATCTTCCACCTAGCATATACAGCTCGAAAGCCGAAATTTTTCCAAGTAAAAATACAAGCTGTGTATGATGAGAGAGGAACTTAAACCATTTTTGCAAATGATGTTGGACTTGGACCATTTTGGTTTTAGTCGGTCGGCGCTCGGCGTGTGGCAAATTTATTGGAAAACCTTCCATAGAATAGATTCTCTTTTGAAAATTATGATGAAAAATTGATAGTACGAAAAAATACCGGTAATCTGCAAAAATACTCGGTTTTAAAACCGGTCCTCCAAAAACCGGTATTTTCGATTTTAGTACCAGTTTTGCCCATTTCCAACTAGAACCAATTCTAAAAAGAAATGAGGGCAGGGAACCTGTTCTCATGTACCGTATGGTGTTTGAAGCGTTGCATATATGGCTCATTGAAGGGACCAAGCCGATCGGTGTTTGAAGAATTGCATATCTAGTTACTTAGAGGAGCTATTCAAATCAGGCCATACACACCGACCTCCAAGCTGTATAATTGAGCCCTTCTTTTCAAGAAGGGCGTAACTCACAAAAACGTGTTTTGAGAAAAACGCGTTTGAATGTTTGGAAACGCATTAACTCGCCGAAAAAAAAGTAGGATCGGGCTTTCACCAGTACGTAGCGACATACCTCTCCTTCCACCTTCCCCAATGTCGCAGTCTCTCGTGTTTAATAGAAGAGCGCTTCATCGATTCGCGTACAAGTCCAATCTACGGCCTTCTTGCAGAGACTCGCCCTTCTTAAAAAACTGGTTCCTGCATTTTTTAGGCTGTTGTGTAGTGTTATCTGATTGGAGGAGAACTTGAAGAAAGTATAAAACTACAATATTATAATAAGCTAATGCCTAACATACAGTGTAACTAGGCTAGGACCCCTCCTTGGGTTATCCTTGGGTCATTGATGACGTCATTGTTGTCGTCTTAGTAATGAAAGCATAACAATTTTTCCAATAGAGGTCCCAGTCTTAGAAGCATATAAAATTGTGACTTTTCAAGTATCTTCAGGTCAAGGTCATTGATGACGTGTCTTTTCAATTGATGACGTCATAATAGTGGAAATTCAATAGTAGCCCTCGTTCGACAAGCATAAGGAAATGGTAACTCTTCAGGACCCTTAATCCGATGAAAGTTACAAATGACGTCATCAACAACGGTTTGTTCAAATTGATAATGATGTATGACGTTATACTAATGAAACCGAGGCGGTCTTTTCATCAAGATTAGTTCCAGCCAGCAGACTCTGATAGTTTTTCGCACCAGCTTTTCGAGACAGCTTTCTGTAATAGTTCCTCAAGGAGTGGTCCCTATCAGCATGTAAAACTGTTACAAAAAATTAGAGGCCATTGCAGGTTTGCAATGGCAGCGGGAAACCCGCAACCTCCCGCGCTCGCGATCACGTTGGCGCAAAAATGCCCCCTCAGAAAATGAGTTGACTGGGCTCTTCTCAGTATACTGCATGCCTGATATAATGAAGGCTGGAAATTGAAATTTCTTCAAGCCCCTAAAATACGTCAAGGTCAAGGTCATTGATGACGTCATAAGGCGCCACACGTCACGTCACGCAGTTCACAGAAACTCCCGGACGCGGACGTTTTCTGAGGACGTAATCTCCCTAGCAAAATAGATAGCAGGTTCTGGAAATTGAAATTTTTCCAAGCCCCTGAAGTAGGTCAAGGTCAAGGTTATTGATGACGACATAATCCTCATTTAATTGTTGAGATCTTTTTGGCAAAGCCTATTGTGACCATTTACGAGAGAACATACGTCCGTGCCATCGAAGCGATCACGTAAACGGACTTTGCGTGTGCGCAACCCTGAGCATACGCGAAGTCCGTTTACGTGATCGCTTCAATGGCACGGACGTATGTTCTCTTGTAAATGGTCACATATACTGTGTACTTGAACCAATTGTATTCGCATAAGTGACGCGACGTCCAGTGTGAGCGGTAGTTTCCACGTGGAAAAGAACGGACGAAAACATGATATGTATTTTTGGTCCATTCAAAATAACACGGGGCTCATTTTCAAACGACTCGTTTTCGTTGCTTTTCCATTATTTCAAGAAAATGAGATAGGTATACAAAAGATGCAATGTAGTTCACTTCATCTATTTTAAACACTCTTGGACCACGCTTACATTTGATTTTTTAGGAAAACGAGAAATGAATTAATGCGTCATACCTTATAAATTGTACAAATCATGTTTTCGTCGAGCTTCCAAAAACTTCCGTATAGCAGCGACTCTTTCGGTCACTTATGCGATTATAATAATATATGAACCAATTTTATACATGATCCAAGTGTACAGGGTGCGCCAAAAAGGTGTTAACAGTTGAATGAAAAACTCCGGGAGGACTCCGCGACAATTTCGTGGAGTTCCCCGGTTGACTGTTAACATCATTCTCTTGGCGCACCCTATATCCATGAACCAACTAATTGTATACAGTACTGCACTAGTGTAAATATACTCGAGGCTGGGAGACAAACAAGCGGAGTGAGTCAGACCGTGAGCTAGTTGGCCGAACGACAACCTTTCAGACAGAAAATCATTCAATGCAGATCGAGCATGTAGATAAGATAGCAAATCACGTATAACACAATCATTTCAATTTTGTGCGTTCAGAAAAAAATTTCAAAAAAAAAGTTCAAGTACTGTACCTTTATTTCCTATTTGACCATACAATTGTACCACATGGTGACTGTCGCTGATTGCAATAAATTGTAATCGATCTCGATCCACGCCAATGAATTGATTGAAAAATAAGACCCAGAATAATCTAAATGCTATGAGAAAATTATACATATTTAGAGAAATTTTGAAAACGAAGGTAACTTACGATCGGTATTGCGGATTTATCAAATATTCTAGACAACACATGTTTGTAGGTTCTTCAAAAGTACAGCTGTGTAAACACGTGTACGCACATAAAATGTGTAGGTACATAGCACGATAACATAAATACCTGTTTCTCATTATCTTGTTTTCTGTTTGTTTCAGTTGAGAAAATGGTACGAATCTTCCTCAAATACCTATTGGAACGTTATGGAAGAAAAATTCATCTATTTCCTAGCTTTTCGACTGCCTCCAATGGGATATCAAAGAAGTATTACGTAGTTGAGGAAGGTGTTCGGTGAGTTTCAATATAAGGTGAATAATTTCTGGCTTCCATATTTGTGTCTCTTTGGTATAGGCTTTCGTGTGTGTACTCTGGTTTTTGTAGCCTTTCATTCAATGATATTCTAATCTTGGAGTCTGATAGCGTGGCAGTTATTGTACAAGTTGTGAATAGTAGCGATTCTCATTTGAGCAAGAAGATTTTGTTGCCATATCTTCTCCTCATTTTTCTAGATCTGTAGCGAGATACTTCACTGCTCATTTCTGTGTGTTTAAAGATTTTACGACCCCCACTGTAAGGTTTAAAAGTTTAGAAAACTCTCTGCTGCCTCGACTATCTAAAAAGCAAAATACAAACATAGACCCGTCATTACGAACGAGGTCGTAACTCATTCAAATACACCGAGTTACACCGAGTAATTGTCGGTTCGGTTCATTCGACTCGCATACGTACTTGATATTGAAATGCCAGCCACCTCTACCTTGAAAACAAAAAAAATATGAAAAGGAGGCGCTAACCCGCAGCTAGGTTCAAATTAATTTACCAATAAGTACCGCGCGCACATTAGACGTTCGACGAATTTTGACACGCGTTTTAAAAATAAATTTCTTCACGTGAGAAACAACGAAGATACCTATTCACAAAGAGTCGGACAGACGATAGGCATTTTTGCATGCGAAAAAAGATAATAAAATGTCTGCGAAAATCTATGAAATCACGTTCGACAAACCGGCGGACACACCTTCGCACAAATCGTATTTCCAACTTCGGAATAATAATTTAATTTGTTTCGAGTACGGGCGCAGGTTTATTACCTTCATGTCATTCGTATATACGCACATATTATAAGTCATATTAGAATACGTATAACCCTGCACGAGGCTCTAAAAGACGAAACTCCTACTCATTCATTCTTGCACCAACACCAATACGGTTACGCTTCAGCCTGCATGTCATAAACCTCACCTATGGTATTGATGCTGCATTAGAATCATGCTTCAAGATGATGTTACATTTACGACTATCGAGATGTGCTGGTAATTTGTAACACATTTCACGGCGATATTTACCGTCGGTAAATACGAGAGTACCTGATAGGAAGCTAGTCGCTCGTAAAACTACAAGTGAAAATGTTGTATTATTTCTACGTTCCCATAATCGAGTCGTACTATTTTTGACAGCGTGCTAGTGAAATAAATTAAGTCGCGTTCTCCTGCTTTTCGAGACAATAATGCGGCATATAATGTCTATCTCTCGTGTCGAAGAACGCCACCCGTATTCGGCGGAGGTTAGTGTTACGCAGAAATCCTCAATCTTCCCGCACTTCGACCAGAGGATCATAGGAGTATGGGTGAGGTTCTACGAAGATGTTCCTATCGATTGACAAAATTGTAGAAAGGAAAATGAGAAGAGAAAAGCAATACTGTCTCTGCCATTACAACAATGTTATCGATTCTGATTGACTTGATTACATTCCATTTATGATTGAAGTTGTTTTTATTCATTCAAGATAAATTGCTGTGGTCATGGAGTGCGGAGTGTATTTTTGACTAAGTGCCATAGAAGAAGCGACTCAAGTCCAATCTGATTCTTTTTTTTGATATGGAGCCTGCTTTCTGGGGGTTGTTTGAGAAGTTCGATTTTGAAGCCATATTTTACGAAAGGAGAGGGACTTGAGAAAATTTTGACATCCTAGACATATGATGTGACTGGAGAGAAACTTGGAAAAATTTTGACTTGCTAGCTACTTAAGGTGCGCCAAAATGACGTCATCAGTTGAATGGTATTTGAGACTGTATGTGTTCAAACGCCAAATTCAAATGTAGACTTTCAGCGTCCGAAAGCCTCAATCTTATCTACAATTTGAGTCGGGACCAAACTTCCTACGACTTTTCTGGACAATATTACGGACTCAGATGAGCCGAAAATTTACTGATTTGCCAAGGTTTCTGAAGGAAAAGTGGAAGAATTGTCTCATTTCAAAACTTTGTGGAGGCTGCACCATAGTATTTTTATGGCATTAGCCCTAAATAATCCTGGTGAATTGTGTGAAATTTAAATTTTCGAGCATTCTTTCATCTTCGAAAACTTCAGTGAATTCGACCTAAAAGATCGCTAGAAGTTGGGCCTGGGCTCAAATTGCAAATAAAATAATGCAACTTTTTACGTTTGAAGTATACATCTAATGTCTTGCATTTTAGCGTTAGAACAAAAGTCCGAAGTTCTATTCAACTGTTGATATCATTTTGATAGCGCGCCCTATATATGAAAGGAGGAGACTTGAAAAATTTCGATTTTTGAGCCGTGTTGTTTGTTAGGTGGGAGATCTGAGGATATTTAGACTTCCGAGCTATAAATCATAGAGAGGTACTTGGAAAAATTTTGACTCTTCGAGACTCCAATTTTCAATTCAATCCTCAATACCAAAATCAATTCGCCCGTTAGAACAGATTCCCAGCGTTCCTCCTTCAACTTCGTTGAGGAAGTCATCGTTGTTTTCTGGTCCAGCTCCATTAATAGAGGTGGTCACTTTTTGCCGGATGATTTCTACTCTCATCTCATTTGAACAGATTGTTTATTGAAAACGACCACCGTTGTTCTTCTGGTAAATTGTGGTTCCGGAGAAGGCCAAAGCTCTGATTGACGACAGACTATATGAATTACGATCCTCGCGCTCATATCAGGAGAGGGATTTTCGAAAAACATTCAATCTTCGAGTTATATACGCGGAAGGGATGTATTCTCCTGTGTAAGAGAAAAAAGAGGAACTCGAAAAAATTTCGGGGTGGAAACATAATTCTCGAGTTCATTCGAAACTTTACACCTCCCTGGAAAAAAAATTATTCACCCAAATCTTTTTAGCGGGGAACCCGCTATCGATTTTCTTAGAGGGATTACATCCTCAAAAAACGTCCACGTCCGTATCTTTGTCCGGGAGTTTCTGTGAATCAAGTGACGTGACGTGACGTGTGACGCTTTATGACGTCATCAATGACCTTGACTTATTCTAGGGACTTGGAAAAATTTTAACTTCCAGCCTTCATTATCTCAGGCCTGGTATAGCCCAGCCAACTCATTTTCTGAGAGGACATTTTCGCGTCAACGTGATCGCGAGCGCGGGAGGTTGCGGGTTCCCCGCTGCCATTGCAAATCTGCAATGGCCTCTAATTGTTTTTTTTTTTTTCAGTGAGGAACTTGCGATGTGTTTTTTTTAGGGGGGGGGGGGTATCTGGAATACGTCCTGATCCGCGTCCAATCTTTGTGACGTCGGAAATGACCTCAATCCATGGAAAAATTTTGAGCGTCAACCCTCTATAGAAAAAACTTTGGAAAAGTTCGAACCATGAACCATAAACAAGTTGAATAGGAAGTAATTTGAGCTCTGAACCTCTGTTGAGGTACAGGAGATCTTTAGACGGAGACGTTGAGACAGTTATCTTTTAATTCAAATCAAAGGGAATTACATACTCAGAAAAAGTCCGCGTTGGGACTTAATGACGTCATTAATGCCCTGGATCTCATCTAGGAACAAGGAAAAATTTCGAGTTTGGATCCTTTATTGATAGGGGGGTGGGGGGTTAAAAATTTCGGACCTATGAACTGTGTAGAAATGGACGAGAAAGGTTGAGCTCTGAGCGTTTCAGCTAGGCTACAACTATGGAGTTTCAAGCTGAATTTTTCCTCCAGCCTTGAAAGCTGGACTACAACTGACATATGTTAGGCCCAAATGGCAATTTTAGGCTAAGAATCTCCTTCTCATTGAGAAACAAGATTTAAGTTTGGTGAACACACATGAACAAAATTCAAATATTTAGAATGAACGTGTATTATTGAAAGTATTTCTAGAGGTATTTTTGACGCTGAATACTATGTCACCCGCCGTTTCTCAATTACTCCTCTTATTATTGTGCAATATTCTCCCCTTAGTTACCGCGGCTTGTTGCGGTGCGTAGCATATCTTATCGGGCTACAAAATTTAATGCTTAAGCGCGGGAAAGTACACTTGCCTGTTGCAAAGAAGCGCGCGAGAGCTAAACATGTCTATTGCCTAATAATATGAGGAGATATTAAAAAACGACGAATGGTATCGTATTGAGCGTCGAAAATACCACTGTGAATACCTCTGACAGAACATGTTCATTCCAAAAGTTTTTGAAATTTGTTCATGCGTGTCATTAGTTGTCAAACAAAAATACATGCATTGGATGTACTTGGGTCATAAGAGGGGTATTTGAAAATTTGCAAACCCGACAGCATGATATCATCAGGGTCAGACGTGCTAGCGCTATTAGCTTTCATTCAAAGAGAGATGGAGGGAGAGAGAGAGAGCTCTGTGATGCAAATCACGAATCGACCCCCTCAATTTCAGTTAGAAAGGAGGCTCAATTGTCTTTTCTTAGGCGCCTCCTTTGTCCCACACAAGTAACCGCTAGATTGATTATCACTCTAGTAGACAATATTACTTCGGGTCAAAAATGAAAAGTTCCGCTCTATCTTCTTCTCTAAGAGGCTGCTGACATCTAAAGTCCAATTTTTAGCAAACAAGAGCTGCACTTTTCCCTTTGTCCGGCAATGTTCAAATTCTGGGAGTACTTTGGAGGATTTAACAATGAATTGTTCTACAGTTCTGATAATTTCTGAGAGGAAACCTGTTCTATGTGCTCCATGACTGTCCTTCCGATGAAGTATGGTTTTCAGGTATGGCTCTCATCTGGTTTAAAGGCTTGGGAAGATTATCAAATTTGGCAATGTATATATTCGAGAGGGGAAGAGGCTGTGACCGAGTTTCAGATGGGGCTCATTTTTGGGAGCAGCAATTGTGATTTTAAAGAGGATGGATAAGGCTTTGACCTAGTTTTAGAACTTGGAAAGATTTACGAAGGTCGCCCTGGGTATCCGGAAGAAGTGTTAAAGACCCAGGAAAATTTCAACTTCTTACGATATTTAGATGAACATTAGACTGCGGTTCCAAGAGAGAGAATCCTGACCTTGTTTGAATTCGGCTCCCTTGAATAATCAATCTCGTTGTGCAGGAGTACAAGTTTTTAACAAAAGAATTATGATTATGTACGGGCGAATAAAGACTGAGAAAAAAATTTCAAGTGTTTTTTTTTCTGCTGTGTTCTCTCGAAACAATACGGAAAATTTTTCAAAAGTTTCTTTGTCATCTTCTAATTGCAATAAGCCTATAAATAATACTGCAGAAATTGTTGATACAGCTAGAAATTATTGATGTTTGAAAACTGTATCCAAATTGAAGCCTTATAGTCGACCAATATGTACATTTATACATTCAAGTAGGAGATATTGTGTATAGATGAATCTTGAAGGCGTTGAATTTACCTGACCGTATCTGTATACTCTTTTATTTCATCCTCTCGAATTCTGCACCGCCTTCATATCTGCAAGTATGTTTTGTGATTAACTTCTTTTTCTAATTATCAGCAAAAACGATATCTTCAAGATTATTCTTTTCAAGGAGGATGAGGGTCAAGATAGAAACGTTTTATGGTAGCTATCCAATGAAGAGTATGTAACATCACTATGGTAAAGATTTATTGCTAATAAGTAATATCAAAAATGATGAAATTTTGTCTATTTTGGCCAGACAAAGTCCATAATTCTTGATGTGAGAATTTTTTCGTCTCCTCGAATCGATTGTTTAAAACTTTTTAAAGGATGAGGTTGGAGTAGAATACTCTTAATGCCCTTCTCTTTTCTTTCCAAGTTGCTTTTGCGAAGATTTCGAGTATTGTGCCGGCTATAAAATATATTTCCGCTCAAAATGACGGTGATGATTCTAAGGTGGCTTTGTGTACAAGTGTCGCGAGACTTTGTAGAATTCACTATGTAGTATCAAAAATAAATGATTTTTCTGATTTAATTGCAATTTTACCTCACTTCTTTGCTGGCTGATTCATCATTTTCAGAATACTCGTATAGATCTTCTGAAATGATAAACGCGTGACACTTGAAAAAATTCACATGAAGACATACTGACAAAATCTTCGTTCCAGAATGGCTGTATCGCGTGTAATTTGTTCAATTTTCCTGCTACCAAGGTCATCGAATTTATGAACAATCATATATTTTTTTTTGGCATAAACGTGAAGACTTCTTAAACTCTGTACAGAGATGGGATTCAAGACAATTATACAGCATGCTTCTTAGAATAAGGATGATATCATAGCCTATCAGACTAGTTTCTTGATGAACCGCGTGGTAGAAACACTAAAATTGTGTGTCAACTCCACGCGAGAAATATTTCGAATCCTGCTTCGGTATGAAGAAGATCCCGTTCAATATTTCATTTTTCGACTTATTAATAACAAGGGACTCAGTAGAAAAGAATTTAACGAAAATCACAATCATACATTAGAGACGCATCTTACAGTTGTAAACAGAATTAATCAAGATGATTTCACCGGTACGATCGTTATTCGATTTAGAAGAATGAAGGATGTATTTATGTGTATATCCTATTTCATAAATATTTTCTCAAACGATAGTCTAAAAATAAGAGGTACATATTTAATAGTTGATGATTCAATTACAAGATATTTAAAATTGTTTTTAATAGAGCCAAGTTTTCATTCTGACATTTAAATTGTGTGTGAGAGAAGAAAAACTGAAAACTAACGGAGGAATACTTTTCGTTTCGATTGCTTGAAACTTGTGATTCATTTACATCCTACTAATTTATTTATCACGTTCGTAAATATATTTCGTAAGATGAGTCTGTGTACTGTGTAGCACTGTCGAACAAGCATTGCTATTTTAGGTGCGTATTTCTCAGTGCACGTTTGATGAATATATGATGAAGCTCTGGGCGATAATTTTGAAGTGAAAAGAACAGGATAATGAATAATTTTCCAGGTTCATCACTTGTTTGTACTTTGATGACGTCATTCTACGCCAAAAACACAGAACCATGAGCTAGAGACTTAATCGTAGGAGTCCCAATATATCTCTTCTTATAGAGTCTTAATTAAGGAAGACGTATCATCTCCGAAGAAGGTGCATCATTTTAGGTTCTCGCGTCCATTGCTCAATTGAGACGTCCCTGTAGGGAGGATGCATTTGCTACTGACGATTTTGAACGCATACGTCAATAGTTTCGAAGACATTTCCTTAAATTGTAAAGGGTTGACGCGTCGTCTGTATTAAAGTCCAGATTATGGAAAAATCAGAGCACATACTTCTTCTTCAGGAAGGACGTATACGCTCTTAAGACTACCTCAAGTTCACTGGTTCCTAAATTCAGAGACTGATTGTCGCAGATCATCCTCTTGGATCACGCACGGCTGCCTCATCATCTGCCAGGAGAACGCTATTGCCTCACTTCGTTTTGGATTCCCCTCTCTTGTCTTGACAACACGCGTTTATCGGATGGACGAAGGAATTGAAGAAGCTTGATTTTATTGCGAGCATTCCTCATGAAGCAAGTCTTCTTGAATCGGAAAAAAACTTGGTTAAGTTGATATTTTGGAAAACGAAAACGTGAACTTTGTTTTACAAGTGCAGGCAGTGTCCAAAAATACGTATTGTATTTATTATTCATACCTTGCAAGAATAAATGAATTTCTTATTTTTTTCATTCCCGAATCAGATTATTGGAAAACGCCTACCTATGCTGAACTGGTGTCAAACGTATTGGTAACGCGATTTCATTCTTTTTTAGAACGTCGAGCAAGAAATTTTTTCATTTTTTAGAAAGTTGTTTTAGGCGAAGTCATTATTTTTGATACACACACTGTACACTCGTAGATAATAGATTCTGAAGAAGATATTCCAAATCGAGTAATTAAATTTTTTTGTTTATTGTGACAATTATGACAATTGGGCTAGGAAACCGGTTCAATTGCTTGTCACCTTTATTGGAAAAACAATCGCCTGTGCTCGGATACCCTCCGTGGTTACTGTTATTATTACTCGCTAGATCTTTGGTGTTTTACAAGCATTCTAAAATGTGGTGTTCTATTTTTGGGATCTTTATTTTGAAATTAATCAGCCAATAAGAGACAACTTGTATACACCAGTAACATCTTCGAAGTTTCGCTTACGCGACCATTCCTAGAGACTTGGGAGTATGATCCTGATGAAATAAGAGCCAGTTTGTTAAATTAACTTTTATTACGCAACTTTTGTATTTAGCTGCCATTTTTTCGACACCTAAACACAGATTTCTACCGATCTATCTATAACGATCAGGAGAAAGGTATTTCTCATATTGGTAATGAGATTTGAGTATATTACTACCCATCTCACCGTTCCGCTGTCATCAAGAAATGGCGCCTAAAGCTCAGCAGTTGTCTAGGTGCTCCATTACCTTCTTGGTCTTGATTTCCACCCCTTGCAGGCGAAATTTGGGCGGACTGAACTCTTGCCGGGTCTTGGATCCTACTCCAAGTCCTAGTTTGGCCAGTGCTGCCAGATCTAATAATTTTTGTTCTTCGAAATTATTTTTTGGATTTTGCGTAAAATGCGGATTTCTTGTGCTCAAGGGAAAAGTACCTTAGTCATTCTTAAGAGAGTACCCTTCTCGTGGCCATTATAGACTGATTCCGCAGACCTCTGTTACATTGATTCAATCAAGGGAAGGGAACCTCAGTCACTTGTATGAGAGATTCCTTTCTCCTGATCGTTATATTACTGAAAGCTCGTACAAATCATTTTTTAGGTCTTAGAAAAAATGGCGGATACGAATTTTTGAAAATATCATCCGGCAGCAGTGCTCCTACCACCACCCCAGGTACAATTTAGTGGTGATTCAAAACTACAGCTGCCGCGCAATCTCTTCTCCGAAGAAGAATATTTATGAGATCGTATCAATTTTCAATGCTGTGTTTACCCCTCATCACACTGAATATGAGTCACGATAACAAGAGACTTGTTAGATCATGATTGATTTTTGGTTGATAGAGAGCCCAATGGGAGAAATAATGTTAATAGGTTGGGAAATGGAGTAAATTCAAATCGGACACGCGAGCTGCATTTTGACATGTTTCATGTCGTTCTTAAATTCTTCAAGTCCTAATTCCTAAATCCAGAATTTGCGTACTCACCTCAGTTTCATGAATTGCTTTCCTCCTCACCCCCAGAAAGAAATCCTAGACATGATTCTGAAAATTGCGAGTTCCGGGAATCTTGATCCCTAATTCCTAATTCCAAAATTTTCGAGTTCATACCACTCCCGCGATTTGCTGCCTAATAATCCTGTATACTGATTTCTTCTAACTGAGAGTTCAATACACCTCCTCTCATCCTGGTAGTCTATAATCGGTTTAGTATAAGCTTTTATACTGCTGTTCGTTAGACTTATGTTCAGCCTGGTTTCATGGAGGCTAATAGTAGCCTTAGTGTAGTTCAGTATACTTTATAGCCCAGTATGATGAAGGATAGTACCTTATTTCTGGAATCTGTAAGTATGACGTCGTCAGCCGCGACCCAGAAGCCTAAAAGAAGGGAAAATCGAGCAGTATTTTAGGTCTAGTATAATGGAGACGGCACAAATGCGAGCGTCGGTTCGAAGGCTTACGAGCGAAGTGAGTGATCCCGATAATAGAAAAGAGTAAATAAGAGAGAGTGAGCCGAAACTGATAAAGTTATGAACGCTGGCAGCCGTCAAGGGTACTGATGATGACGTGACAGACAGCTATCGGTCATAGGTAGTTAGTTATGTCCTCACGAGCTAATGTTGATATTGATATGAGCACCCTGTAAGCTAGACAGCTCGAAATGCAGTATACTAACGGGCGGCGGAGCGAGTGGGTTCCCCCTGAGCTAGATAGCTAGTAAACCACGCCTATCTTAGTCACTTATGAAAAGACATGAAGCATGATCTTTATTTATTAGGCTACGCTAGACAAAATGTATCTTTTTTAGAAAATGTAGGGTTTCCGGTTCTGGTCGTCAGAAACATAGAACTGAAAATTGGTAGAACAGAAGTCAGAATGTTCAAGGTAATTATCAGCTGACCGTAAATGAGAAGGGCTTAGCAGCTTTCGCACGCAGGCTGAGTCTAAAGCTCGCCCTAAAAGCTCCCATAGTCAATTAAGAAGATATGGAATCGACATAATTTTTCAAATTTTGGCTGAACGTACCGAAAGAGGGCATATTTAATGCGAGTGAAACAAAGAGTTTTAAAAGGAAACCTGTTCTATCGGAAGGGGGGGACGCCGTCCGCTGCCCAACCAAAAACTTGAATAAAATTTGACTTTCTAGAATCTAGATGTATATGAGGAGAGGAGCTTAAAAATTTAGAGGCCATTACAGGTTTGCAATGGCAGCAGGAAACCCGCGACCTCCCGCGCTCGCGATCACGTTGGCGCGAAACTGCCCCCTCTGAAAATGAGTCGGCTGGCCTCTTCTCAGTATACTGCATGCTAGAGACCTACCCCGACCAATGAGCGAAATAGGCTGCAATTATTTTGAAATAATCGATTGTTAAACGGTAATCTATCACCAAAATCGACATTTTAACATTCCTTCTCCGTTGACAACGTTTCTTGACTTTGAGACGATCTTAGGTTTTTGTACGTTTTTACCTTTTGTAAAACTTGGAAAAATTCGGACCCTCTTGTTCTCTCGGGTTTGTATATTTTGAAACAATCGATTTTTGAACAAAAATTGATGATCAAAATCGACATTTCCTCATCACATTTCCAAGTACCATCCATGCACTCTACGTCGATCGCTAGGTTTCTTGAATTTGAGGCGACCTTGAGACTTCGGCGAATGTCTGTCTTTTACAAGAAGAGGAACTTGAAAAAAAAATTAGAGGCCATTGCAGATTTGCAAGGACAGCGGGGAACCTGCAACCTCTCGTGCTCGCGATCACGTTGGCGCGAAAGTGCCCCCTCAGAAAATGAGCTGGCTGGACTCCTCTCAGTATACTATATACCAGGCCTGATATAATGAAGGCTAGAAGTTGAAATTTTTCCATCCCTGAAGTAGGTCAAGGTCAATGTCATTGATGACGTCATAAAGCATCCCGACTGGAAATTGAAATTTTTCAAGTACCTACAATAAGTTGAGGTCATTGCTGACGTCATAAAGCGTTACACGTCACTTCACGTCACGCAGTTCACAGAAACTCCCGGACGCGGACGTTTTCTGAGGATGGAATTCCCCTTAACAATAATGGATAGAAAATTCAGACTCTCGAGCTATATGTAATGAGAGGGCTACAGGTTCCCTGCGTTCTTCGTTTGACTCCGTGAAAGAAGCCGTCGTTCTTTTGCTGGAGCCACAGAATCGGTTAGAAAATATTTTTGTTCATCACATTCTCAATTTTGCGAACCACGTTCAGGAAGAAATGGTTTTGGACGGTATCTCGTTGTCGTTGTCATCGTCCGGCCTTTGGCTTCTCAACCTCTCATATGAATCCGGCAATGGCTGATGAGTCCGATTCGAGATGTTATAACTCTTCCGCAGCGCTGGAATATCGATTGCTGCGTCTTGGCAAACAACCCTAGATCGACGTTTGCTAAAGTCCTCTATAAGATGCGGTCCCGTTAGAAGTCATTCCACTCTCTGTCCAATCCAGCCGGCTTCAGGGCTGTGTGGCAAGGATCTTGATATCGTTTGCGTTATCCTGCGTGCGCCTGGTCCCGTCCGCAAGCTCACTGTACAGCAGCTGTTTGGGGAGCCTACAACGTGATACAGCTATGTGAGCATTAACCGTGTCAGCGTGTGCTCGATGGAGTTACAGCCAGCACTCTCGAAGACATAGGTGTTTGAGACATAATCCGATGAAAGTATAGAGCTAATATTTATGAGAAAAGATCTCTGAATAATTCCGACCATCTAGCAACCAACTACATGTATGGGAAGAAATGTCAAGTCAAGAGAAAAACTTGGAAAATTGTCGCCATACAACAAGGAGGGGGGGGGGAGACTTGAAATGATTTAAACAATCAATTTACTTACATCATTATTGAGAGGGAAAGGGGTATGGCTCGGAGAAATTATTACTTTTCAACTGTACAGAAGGTATTTGCAATGAAAGAAACGGCTTTACCCCCACTGAATATAATTTATTCGTAGACGTTTCAGTCATCTAGTGGTCTTCTTCAGAACAAACTAGATTCTTTTTACTTGCGCTTGAAAGCCTATAGGCGTGTCGGGCTAATAAAAATTCCTGCTTATGAGGAAGTAGAAAAATTGAGAGAGACTTCGAGAAATTTTGACCTCATAATCCATCCTAATCAATCATTGAAGGCAAATTGAAAAAATTTCTCGTTGAACAGGTTTCCTGCTCGTCTCAATTAATGTAGTACAGAGCGAGATTCCGGGAGCACCGAACGAAGTTTTATTTTGAAAATCGTGAGGTCTCGGTGAAAGACATTTATCTCCAAGAGAAGATATGCTTCAAAGATCCAACAGGATCCACGTAAATGGCAACCAGATAATGAAACTTTCAAGACGCCCCCCTATAAAGCACCTCCTCCAATTAAACAGGGAGAAGGCGTTCTTGTCCGCACTCTTTCAATTACGCCTGCGAAATTTTATTGAAGAGCATCAGTTTACGGTTCGTATATATTTATCATTGAAAAAAAATACTTCTTACGTACTTAAGCGTGAAAATTACGCGAATGAAATATATTCAAGAAAAATTTCGTCACGATCAAAAACTAAATTTACGTAGACATAACTCACGAATGATGATGATATCATCTGAGACTATATTTACTGCATCATGTTGATCTAAACGGGAAAGGCCAATCAGATTGGTTTTTGCGTAGAGCAACCGTTATCGTTATTAACCTAGGCAGAAGTACGTACGTCTCTACGTACGTCGTTGAAATTGAATCGTACACACATCTACAAGTGAATCCCTACCGTCTTTTTATTAGTCGGTACTCAAAACTCTCAGTTTAATTCGAGCACGAATGCACAAACGTGCTCCGCGACTCCTAAGAATTTCACAATATTATGTAGTTCATTGTCATAGATTTTAATAAAATTTTGTGATCGTAAATCCGATAGTATATGATTTTTTTCGAGCGTGTTTAGAAAAATTTACAACCGCAAAATGAATAATTGGCGAAACCTTCAGGTATGACGTACATTATAATAAGAACGATTATTTTTAAATTATTATTTATTTATAAGTGTCGTGACCGCGTTTTTTTGACAAAAATTGCAAGTTCGGACGATGCTGGAATTAGAGAGACAAAATCTGTGGACGCACGAATCCGATGAAATGGGGGTAAGAGCTCGCGTATTCTGATAAATGACCTTTGAGGAGGGGAAGAAGGAGAAGAGCTTGGTCGTCAGAGGCGAGCGCATTATGATGAATGACCTTCGAATGGAAAATGATAATATGGGTTAAGCAATTTTTCTAAGGTGCATATACGACGAGTAAAAGAAGACAAAATACTCGAGAGGCCAGTTCTAACCATCCATCATCTCGTAGCCGGTATCTTCCGAATTCATAATAAATTATGCAAATCAATTATCGTACATAGTTTAACGAAACACACGCTCGTATTCGTTACGTGTCTAGTCTGGTTCTTCCATTCGTCCAAATCGTATTCAAATCGTCGTCGCTACAATGTAACGAATTACGTATTCGACGACAAAGATCAAGGCGTCCTATTACCGTGTATACTCGTATTAAACTTTTATTTTTTTCCTTCCTCTTCTGTCCGATTAGGAAACAAACAACCGTCGATTAATTCGCAAAATAAGGCAAACTCAACCGTACAAGGATATTTTCGAAGCCATTCAGAATGGCGATACGGACGCGGTCAAAGATTTTGTTGAAAAACAAAACGTCGACGTGAACAGTCGAGCGCCGGGGAACAGCGGCACCGTACTAGGATCCGCTGCGGGTGCCGGACACCAGCATATCGTCGAGTACCTCGTGGCGAGAGGAGCCGATGTGAACGCGAAAGACAAATTCGGTTACAACTCGTTACTGTGGGCGCTGGATAAAGATGCAGCCAGTTTGGATTTGATAAAGTACCTGGTCACCAACGGCGCTGACGTCAATGCAGCGGCCAGTAATACGCGCTACACTCCGCTGCACTGGGCAGCTTCTCACAATAAACTGGATATCGTCCAGTACTTGCTGGAGCATAATGCTAATATTAATGCCGAGACCAAAGACGGTAATACTCCGTACACCTTGGCGAGAGCGAATGGACATACGCGCTTGGCTACCTACCTCACGAACGACAAGAACATTCGCGTCACCGGTGATATATTCGCGGCAGCTGCCTCCGGCAACATAGGCCTCGTACTGCATATGGTGGAGAATGAGCGAATTGAAGCGTTTGCCAAGAACAAGAACGGAGATACGCCTCTGCACATCGCAGCTGCGAATAATAAAGTAGAAGTGGTGAAGTATTTCTTGGATCTGAATAACAGTCAGGTGAATGTGAAAAACGATAAAGGAGAAACTCCGTTGATCGTCGCCAGTGCCGGAGGACATCTCGTCGTCGTCAGGTATCTACTCGAAATCAAATACGCCAATCCAGAATCTGTGGACCGACTCGGCAACACTCCTCTGCTCTCGGCTTCGAAGAACGGGCACGTTGATGTGCTACGGTATCTGATTGAGAACGCCAATGTTGATATAAATGCAAAAGACAACGACTCGTCCAACGTTCTGCATTCGGCCGCTCAGTACGGTCGCATGAACGTGATCAAGTATTTGGTAGACGAGAAACGGTATCCTATCCACGCAAAGAACAACAAAGGAGAGACCGTTTTGCACATAGCCGCTCGTCATGGATTCCTAGATATCGTCAAATATTTCGTAGACGAAAAAGGGATGGAAATCGCCATAGTGGCCAATGATGGCCGGAACGTATTGCACAAAGCTTGCGAGAGTAACAATGCCTACTTGCTGAAATATTTAATCAACGAAAAAAATGCCGACACGACGACGAAAGATCGTAACCAGAATACGTTACTGCATATAGCCGTCGAGAATGGTCGACTAGATCTTGTACGATATCTCGTGGACGAGAAAGGGTTCGACGTGTTCGCGACGAATAACGCGGGCTATAACGCAATCACCTTGGCCAAAGTATCGTCCAAAAATGCTATTTACAGATATTTCACCATCGAGAAGGGGATGACCGAACGTCCTCCTGTGGTGTCTTCCACTACTCGGAGAACTTCTCTGACACCTACGACCACTTCGTCACCGCGGTATACGCTTCTGCCCTCGAGCGATACGCACGATGTGAATGCTACCCAAACGTACATATTCAACGGGCAGGCTGTAGACTCGGCCACCAGAGATAGGCTCGTTCGAGAGTTTCTGCAAAATGGCATTGATAATTTGAGCACACGAGAGGAATCTTTCACGAATAACGGACGCGTGACGGTGAAATATTTCATCAATGGGATTCAAGTTGACTTGGCTACCAGAAATAAGATTATCAACGATTACAAGAACAGCGTGGATGGTAAATTTCAGTTCACGAAATATTACGTCAACGGACAAGAGGTGGACCAAAAAACTAGGAACGATTTTCTTAACCAATTGCAGAGTAATACCGTGCCCAGCCAGCAGACCATCACGTATCCTGCGAATGAACCGTTCGGCAGTCCGAATAATAGAAACGATTTCTTGAACAAGTTACCGAATGGTCCCTTGCAGAACCCGTACCCTCTGAATGAACCGTTCAACAATCAGAACACGCTGAAGAGAAATATACCAGCGGGGCCGAGTTTCAACCCGGGTGAAGTTCCGTATCTTGCCAACGGACCTCTGGCCACTGGAAGGGTTTCTTCGTATCGTGTGAATGGACAAATCGTCGACGAAGGGACCTATGTGAACACGATGAAACAAAATAATCTGCCCAAATCTGTCAACGTAGGTTTCAACAATTTCGTCAATTGGGACAATCGCAAAAAACGGAGTACGAGTAGCGATGATCAACTTGGCAAGGTTCTCGATTCAGTTGAGGGTCATCAACCTTGGATAGAAGGAGGCGAAGGAAGTATCGGACGTTTGCCTCTTTTGCCAGGTCGGTACGATCGTTCCACTGTTCACCACTTGCGAGAATCTTCCTCGTCTGTGAACAATCTTTTACCTCTAATCGACATGGGTGCGAGATACTTGAGCGGTAACCGATATAAGCGATACAACAAACACGAATCCTTGCTGTCGCCCAAAGAATTGATCGAAAATAGAATAGACTACGACGCCATTAAAGCCATTCGTGACTACAAACGATGATCGAATTTTACGATTTTAAAAATTCGTTTTTCGAATGTTGAGCGAAAATTAGGAACCCCTTTTTTTTCTGTACATATACTTTTAATGTAAACGCGTTTAAGAAGACTCCGTATTCAGGGTTAAATCTTCTAAATTGATACAACGATGTTGGCGATTGAAACTTTCCAACTTTTTGAAATGTCAATGACGTAATAGGTACTGTAAAATCTTTAACAAAATTTTATTACTATGTATTCCCTGACTCTTCACATCATTCATGAGAGTTCGCGAGAAGAAAAAATTAAGTTTTACGGTTTTTGATGTTTTACTGTTTCGGAGTTTTCGCAATACCGCGCAGGAAATTTCACAATAAACCTTAAATCTTGCCATCGTATGCTGGATGCGTCATAAATAATAAAAAGATGATAAAACATCGATCTGTCATTAAAATTGGGTACAATGCTCGAAAAATTTGATCTTGTGGGTTGATCGAGCTATTTTAAGTTTATTTTTTGATGGTACAACAATTTATGGCAAAGTCGAATACTCCTTCTCAATGAGTCTTAATATTCCTCTTATGGGAACAAAGTTCGAAAAATTTTAAGGTCTTGGATTTTTATTTCTTCAAGGCTCACGTTATTCCTATAGGGTTCATGTTGAGATCCTCTTTCTGTTGCAACATTTTCAAATCTTCCTCCTCCTTTTGGATTTGAAACCCAAAATTCTTTGAAAACCTGTACGTACAATGATCTGAAGACTCTGAATTCACGCTCTATAACCACAATTGGGCTTGAACTACATTCACAGCTACCATGGGTGGGATGTGAAAATAAGGCGGGGTGCCTAATGGAAGAGCCCAAACTCGCGCCCCTGATTACGATTGATCTTAACCTACCTTAGAGACTATTTTGGAACGCGACCTGAATAGTGTTACTTGAGCTCAATCATCTTGGCTTAAAGGATCCCGAACACATTTCTTTCATCCCTATTGACCTTGACCTACATTAGAGACTAGCTCGAAATGTAACTCGAATAATATAACTTGAGTTCAATAATCCTGACTTGAAGGACTCCAACTTCGCGTTGCCGATCCCGATTGATCTTGACCTACATCAGGGAGGGACTGACTGGAGACGTGACTTGGATATTATGACTCGAGGTCCATGACCTTGCCTTGAAGGACCCTGAGTGTGCGTTGCTGATCCCAATCGACCTTCATCTACCATAGAGACAACGTTGAAGATGGAAACAGGTGCTTTATTGATCCTGATTGACCTTCAAGTTGCAAAGTCAGAAGAACGAAGAAAAATGAAAAAGTGGATCCATTTTTCAAGTTTCTATTAGTAAGTTGAATAATTCATTCTCAAATCCTCCATAAAAAGGATTTGAGGCGGGGAAGAATTTTACTGAAAAAATGCTAAATAGTAGAATAAATAAATTGAATTTTTCATTAAAGAGGTTTTTGAATCACGATGAACTCCAGAATAACATGTTGGTAGCGCCCCATCTTTCGGATCGTTTTCAAGGCAGTCTCCAATGTAGGTCAAGGTCAATAGAATCAATAAAGCGCTCACGCGCGTAGATACGGGGGGGGGGGGTTCAGTGTCAAAATCCCCTTCAGAGCAAAAAAAGTAAGAAAGAAAAAAAAAAGTCGTTTACTTTGAGCGCCGCTCAAAACCCCTCCCAGAATCTTCTTCTATGTACGCGCCTGAAAGCGCTGCCTTTTATCTCATTTGGATCGCGTTCCAAAATAGTCTCTACACGGTAGATCAAGGTCAATTAGGATCAACGACACAGACTCAGGGTCCTTCAAGACGGGCTCATTGACCTCAAGTCGTAATATCTAAGTCACGTTCCCAGTCAGTCCCTGATATAGGTGAAGGTCAATCGGGATCAGCGACACGTAGTAAGAGTCCTTCAAGTCAAGATTATTGAACTCGAGTCATATTATTCAAGTCCCACTTCGAGCTGGTCTCTAATGTAGGTCAAGGTCGATCGGAATGAAGGAAGCGTGTCCAGAGTCCTAGCAAAGGTGGTTGAGCTCAAGTAACACTATTCAGGTTGCGTTGTAGAATAGTCTCTAAGGTAGGTTCAGATCAATTGTAATCAAGAGCGCGAGATTAGGGTCTTTCAAGCCGATATGTTCAAGCTCAAGTCACATTATTCAAGTTTAATTTTAAGGTTGTCTCTTCAAGATATGAGGAAGGGGCTTTGGTAAATTTTTTCTCTCGAGCTATGTGGGACTTGGTCAAATTTTTACACTCCACCTATACATATTAGGGGGGCGACTTGAAATAATGTTTATCACAGGAGTATCGTTTTTATTCGAGTAGGTACGGATCAATAGAGTTGAGGTCTCCAAGCCCCCACCAAATTTCTCCTTGCACAAAAAACGGAAAAACCGGTGATTGTTTCCAATGAATTGCAGTAGAATTAGAGAATTCTTTTCACGGACCCTCTTGATATGGTTTTTTCTCTTGTTCTCCAGTTAGAATCTTCTCGATGTCGTCATTCTCTCCTCCCGTTAATTCCCAAGTTAGGAGCCATTCATTAATTACGCAAGAGCTTCAGATTGGATAGGGAGTTGAAAAATCTCTACGTGACCTCACTCGGGGGGAGTGTGGAGGAGGTTAGGAAGCCATTCTGACCTTAAGTTTTTTCAGGTGTCAAAACGAGCAAAAAACGACCACGTTCTGCTAATTCAAAAATTCAGAGAAAAAGTTTTTTTCCAAAATTTATGTCAAGATATTACATAAGAAGAGGTGGGGAGGGTCAAAAAATCTCATTTTTCCATGAGAATGAATTTTTCAACTTTTTTCGTGACTCATCTCATCATGTATCTTTGAAGCATAATCGAGCCTTAATGAAGGACTTTAAATTATTTCTCGAAGAACAGAAAAAAATTTTCTAGGTACTATACGCCCTTTCAAGTATGCTAATTGATTCAATGGGAAATTACAAGTTTTTGAAAAAAATTTACGTGATTTTCCATATTACGTTTTTGAGGAGTGGATGAGAAAAAACTAAGATTATGACGTAGACAATGAAGTATATCCTCAAATAAGAGAGAAAAAAAAATTATCTATTGAGAGATATGATATTTAAAAAAGAGTCAACGCCAATTTGATGTATTCTCAAAACGGAGATATGTTTTAATCCTTATAGCTAATTCATGGTTGTCTCAGCACGTGGCATTCTGACCTTACTATTGGATAAAAATCATGATTTTTCAACCCTTCCTTCAATTTTTTATTTACTCGTGTGCGAACTCTTTGAATGAGACATTATTTCAAATTATGAAAAATTTTCCAAAGAATTGTAATAATTATTTTTTACTCGTTTTTGTGCTTAATTTTGTGATGTTTCTACCACGAATCTTCGAGTAGCCTCCTGTCTTCCAAATTTTTATTTTTGGAGTTTCTTAGTATGCGAATAATTTAGTTTTGAAGTTTTATTCTTTGATCTGTAAATGTTTCATCGTAATTGAATATTTCCAAGGGCTCATTTATAAATTTAAACTTTCATTTTATTTTCATTATACTTATAGCCCTATGTATCATTTTATGCATTTCTTCTTCAGTTATCTGTTTCCATGTACCTACTTAATTACAGTCTTTCGGATTTAGTTTTATTTCTTCATTTCAGCTGGTTTTGTTTGCGTTTTGATTTTTTTTTCTTCTTTGTTAGCCATCACCACTCCAGAGACCTTCATCTTGTATTAGTCTTCAGTTGATGGCTGTCCTTGCTTTTGAGTTTAGCGTGTATGGCACAAAAAGACGTCATCAAAGATGCAGGTGCAGCCTTTAGTTGCCAAATACTTGAGGAATACAAGATAGAGCCCGATTGATTCTAATTGTGAATTTGAGACGCACTTGCTTTACACCCTGAATCAATTGCTACAACTCAAAATTATACTTCTTCTGATTGTTGATTGTCACGTAATAACCTTCTAAAGAGCATATGTGGATGAAGCGCTTCACCATCGATACTTCTTCAAAGGATCCTACACATCTTATCAAAAATGATACTCCTTAATGAATTAATTGGCCACACTTTAGCACATTGGAAATACGTCAATGATCTACTTATTTATACAGTAATTCTCTATAAATAAAACAACTACGTAATTCATTCAGTCGCAATACCTACAGTTCAATCTTGTTTTCGACAAAAATACCGAGAAAAGAAGAGAAGATCTGAGTCACGTTGCAAGTGTAGGTCAAATGTCCACATGAATTGTAAATGTGTCATTAATATGCTCTCCCTTATTACCGCACATAAGAATAAAAAGTTTGGCAGAAGTTCATCGGTTCCTGTACAAAAATTTAAGTTCAAATTAATTTTTCCATCTGATTCTCTTGTGCAGAGTATTTTCTTTTATAGTATACATCGAACAAAAGATAGGAATCAATGCGTCCATCAAAAGTATTCTTAGATTTGATGATTGTTGATATTGTAGGACGTTCGTCCTGAATCCGATGCGGCGGTACTGTTTCTGCACGGAGGCTGTTAATGAGATTAGTCAGAAATGCTCCAGTGGCTGTGTCTTGGACGTTGTTAAGTGAGGGAGGATGCTAGACCGCCGGTGAGAAATCATCGAGAATCGAGCGAATTTTCGAGAAGAAACCTCTAGTTATTTTGCGTCTTTTTCTTTCATAGTCAATTATGATGATTTTTTTCTTGGTATGGGTTTTCAGATTGGGGTAGTTGGCGTATATTCAAATTCCTCGTATAGATTCGTAGAATACCTCCAGTTCGATTTTATTTGCCATGGAAGACTTTTTTTCGAATTGGATATCATGAAATATCTGTTGAATAATATTTCATGGTTTGTGCTCGCTATTTCGCTTATAGAGAATAAATATTTATCAGAAGATACGTTCAAATTTAACCTTGATCATTAGAATTGAAAAATTATGGCTCATTTATTGCTTCAATATTTCATACGATCTAATGATTGAGTAATTAATTTTTCAATGATAATTGAATTCAGGTGTATTCGGTTGGCTTAGGTTTATGCTAATGGGAGTGTGACGCCCCCAAATGGAAAACTTTTTCAAATTTTCATCATTTTTCAACGTAGGTATGTTCGATCGAGGTGGAGGGAAACTTGGAATAATTCCGGCCTTTCTTGTACTCTCGAGTTTGAAGTTTTTGAAATAACCAATTGTTGAAACGTAATCTATTATTTGAATCGACATTTCCTCTTATTCCTCCCTTGCTCTCAGCTCTTCCATTGACTACGTTTTTTGAGTTTGAAGTACCTTGAATTTTAGGCCAATATCAGAACTCGATTTTTGTGCTACCTACGTAAGTATGATAGGCAGGGCCGTGCCAAGCTATTCTGGCGCCTTGTGCAAAATTCAGGATGAGCGCCCTTAAAGACAAAACCACCCTATCCAGTGTACTTGGTAAGTTATTTCAAAAAGTCCTGAATAAAAGACTCCTGTGGTTCTTGGAATCAAAAAACCCCCTCTCTCCTTTACAATATGACTCCAGAAAGGGACGCAGCTCTACTCAGGCCCTTTTGACATGTTTCATGTCTTTACGCTGACCTGATCCCCCTGACCACTATTGAAATTTTGCGAGTTTTTTACTTCCAATCCAAAATAAACGAATCTTCACCTACTAAATCATCACTGTACTCAGTATTTTTCGACCTCCAGAAAGCCTTTTCTCGTGTATGGAGGTAATACATCGCAATAAAAATGTTATGATTACGGTCTTCGAGGTCACCTTCCTTCTATTTTACCTTCTTTAAAGCTATCAACGATATCACTAAATTCCGTTCATTTTACCCTCACGCAACGTCTCTTCGCAGATGACTATACAACATTTCCATTCGCTCAATAAATCCTCTTGAGCCCACAAACTCCTCCAAGAAACTCGACGCCATTACCACTTGGACAAGCACAAACAGTTTCCGTTTTTCATCGCAAACTTACTTCGTCCTCTTCAAAAAAAGAAATCCTATTCCTACCTTTCCACCTCTTTTTTTACAAAATTTTCAAAGTCTCTTCCGCAACGCCGCCAAAATTCTTGGTTTACATTTTGGTCAAAAACTCACCTGGACTCATCACATCAAAATTCTCGATGCTAGATGCACTGGTGCCTTAAATATATTGAAATTTATCTCTCACCCTTCCAAAGGCTGCAACAAGAAACTTGTTTTTCAGCTCTACAAAAGTCTTATTCGCTCGCGACTAGATTATAGAGCACCGGTTTATAACTTGGCCAATGAATAGGTCCTCTCCTTGCTAGACACCATTCAAACCTCCTCCCTGAGGATGGTCTTGGGAGCCTTCCAAACAAGTCCTAAACCTGGTTTACTCGCCGAAGCTGTTGAACCTCCTCTTCACTTTCGCCGACTCATTCTGACATCTACAGCATCTTCACCATCCACGTAAGAAACCTGATTCACACTTGATTAAGGAAACCCTGACCAATCAGCGATATAGGCTGCAGCTATTTTGTAATAATCGATTGTTAAACGGTAAGCTATCACCAAAATCGACATTTTAACATTCCTCCCATACACTTCTCCATTGACGACGTTTCTTGACTTTGAGACGACCTGAAATTTTTGTACATTTTGAAACAATCGATTGTTGAACAAAAATTGATGATCAAAATCGACATTTCCTCATCACATTTCCAAGTACCATCCATGCACTCTACGTCGATCGCTAGGTTTTTTGAATTTGAGGCGACCTTGAGACTTGGGCGAATGTCTGTCTTTCACAAGAAGAGGAACTTGAAAAAAAATTTAGAGGCCATTGCAGGTTTGCAATGGCAGCGGGGAACATGCAACCTCCCGTGCTCGCGATCACGTTGGCGCGAAAGTGCCCCCTCAGAAAATGAGCTGGCTGGACTCTTCCCAGTATACTATATGTACCAGGCCTGATATAATGAAGGCTAGAAGTTGAAATTTTTCCGTCCCTGAAGTAGGTCAAGGTCATTGAGGACGTCATAAAGCGCCACATATCTCGTCACGCAGTCACGCAGTTCACAGAAACTCCCGGACGCGGACGTTTTCTGAGGATGTAATCCCCCTAACAATACTAGGCCTGATATAATGAAGTCCCTAAAGTGGGTTAAGGTCATTGATGACGTCATAAAGAATCCCGGCTGGAAGTTGAAATTTTTCAAAGTCCCTAAAATAAGTCAAGGACATTGCTGACCTCATAAAGTGCCACACGTTACGTCACGTCACGCAGTTCACAGGAACTCCCGGACGCGGACACGGACGTTTTCTGAGGATGTAATCCCCTAACAAAATGGATGGCGGGTTCCCCGCTGAAAATGTCAATTTTCTCCTCGATTTTCAAAATTTTTGAATAATCGATTGTTGAACAGTCATCTATTATCGAAATCGACATTTCTTCATCACACCACTTATCCGTATACCTCTCATATACTCCTCGATTGACCTTTTTTTCTGACTTTAAGGCAGCCTCAAATTTTTGGCAAATTTCGACTTGCAAAAGAACTTACAAAAATGTTGACTTCCTCGTACTTTTGACTTTCGACATTTTGAAATAATCGATTACTGACCTGTCTATCTATCTCAAAATGAAGGAAATTTTTTCGTGCAGAGAAAAAAGTAAGCACAGAAGGCAAGAATTGGGCTCTGCTCATACATTATTTACATCCTCACTCGGCAGGAGACGGACTGGAGACGTCCTGGAACGTCGAAGCGTCATAATGTAATCGTTTCTACATTTCCTTCTGTGCATTTAAAGTGTGAGCAGAGCCCAATCATTCTAATCGATATTGAATCATCATACTTCCACATTCTTCCCATGCCCTCCTCGATCAACTGTTTCTTGAGTTTGATACGATCTTGCGTTTTCCTGGATGAAATGCCGACCTTCTCTAAGAATGGGATCTCGGAAAAATGTTGACCTTGTACTCTCGAGTTTCAACTTTTTGAAGTAGTCAATTGTTGAACGTATTTTTGTAATCGACATTTCCTCTCCACTTGGAGTTTTTGGCAGATTCCAACCTTTCATAAGGAGAGAAACGGGAAAAATTTTTACCCTCTTGTGCTCTTGTGCTTCCCCATTTTCAATAAACGATTGTATAGTGATCTTTCATCAAAATCGTAATTTCCTCATATCTCTCACACCTTCCTCAATATTGATTACGTTTCTTGACTTTGAGACAGCCTTCAGTTTTGGCAAATCCCGACCTTCTGTGAGGAAAACTTGCTAATATTTCGACTATTTTGAACTCTCGAGTTTTGACGGTTTGAAGTAACCGATTATCGAAATCGAAGTTTCCTCATCAAGATTCCCAATACGTACATCTCATACATTTCACGATTGACTACGTTCCTAGACTTTGAGACGATCTGGAGTTTTTGGCGAACTCTGACTTTCGATGAGAAGAGGAAGATGGAAAAATTTGACTTTCTTGCTTTCCTGAGTTTCGGAATTTTCAAATCTGTCGTTGAACAGTAATCTATCATCGAAATCGATCAATGAGTTCGCATTTCTGCTCTCCTCAATTAGAATGCGATCAGTTTCCCCTAGTTCCCTTCTTGATACGAATAGCTTTAGCCAAGTTTCTTCATCCACGATATCAAAATTTCATCAAGTTCGACGTACATATAGGAAATGGGGTTCAGAAAAGATATGAAACTTGTCAGAAAGAGAGGCGATTGTCCAGGAATGGACTGAAGAGTTTAATATCGAGTTGAAAGAAATGTCATCTTCCTCTTCTTTTTACATTTGTACATTATTTTCACACGGCCCTTACTGCACGCTTCTTCCTTTCTGCATTCCACAGGCAATTAACTGTAAGCTCTGTTTCGTCAATATGGCGATGTATTTGGAAAGAAAAATTCACTCATCGATACAAATCGCCCCTCTCCTTAAATTGCAACTTTGGAACATAAGCTTCGAACCACATTCATTAGATTCGAATGGATAGCAGCTGCTTGTGACAAAATCGCAATGTTGCCTCTTACGTAGAAAGGCCCAAGTCCAGCGACTACCGAACTGGTTTCAATATCAATATTTTTTATCCCTTAGAGAATGAGAAGAAGGTCGAGGTGACAAAATTCCAGATTACGTTCGAGCGATCTCTTTCAATACATTCAAATTTATTTTCTGCATACAACTATGAGATAATATGTAGGTTCTCGCTTATGAAAGAAGAAAATTTTCTCTCATAATGTTCAGGAATTCCAATCATTCTTGCGCACGGGGACTCTGTTGAATCGATTTACATACATTATAGCGATTTCTTTCGGAAAACCTATATGTGTAGAATACATTCAACTATTGCTAGAGACCGACAGAAAAAAAAAATCAAAAAATTCCGAATACAGTTGGATGAGACGTTCTACTAAAATTAGACTCTTTCGAGATTTAAGAGGGCATTGCTAGAGTCCCCATCATTACGTAAATATTTTGTCGTCGAAAAACGAGGATACGATACGTTCGTATAATTTATTTTATCCTGTTCCGCGCTGTCAATTTTTATTTTTTTGACGTAACGTATTTCAAGCCTACGTCGAAATTTTAATCATTGTTCGCGCAATGATTCTGCGAATGTCCATATCGATCGCTCCATCATCGCGATCTGCTCGGTAACGTAACGCCGTTGGGGTGTGTTTGTACCTTGTACTGTACTTCGTGTACATAAACCGTAAATACCCGAAACACCGAGTCTTGGTTTTTTTTTCTTCATCCTCATTTACATTCCTATAACCAGTTTCTAAAACGTTTATTATTTTCATATAGTAAATGATATGAAGTATCGAGTAGAGAAACCCGACTACGTATATAACGATTATATACGCATAATCGGAATTAGTTTAAAGTGCGAAGGTCAAGCCAGGCGTCGTCGTCGCGAGAAGAGAAAAGAAAGCTGACAGAAGGAAATCCCCGGTGCCAGTGATAAGTTTATCATTTTTCTAGGTACATACTACATTTATGAGATGATCGTAAATGCAAGTTCGCGTTGTTACGATATGATGGTTGGTTGATGGTTTAATGTGGTGAACTTTAATGTAATTTCGTACTTGTGCGTTTATATCGTAGGAATGGGTATCGAAGTTATTAGTAACGAAGACCAAAATGTTCGCGATCAGGTAATTATTTCAAATTTTAAATTATACGTATTCGCGAAATATTACAAATTACCGTTTCATTAATATGGATGTTTTTTGCGGTTGGATGTTAAGTAATTTTCGAATGCAAGGTACGGTTGACGGTCTCTCTATTTAAAAATATCTACTGTTGAATTTTAAAACGATGACACAAAATGGTTTGTTGTCTTTTTCACCGCGATGCATCTAAACGCAAAAGGTAAATACTTGTCTATGTGCCTCCTGACTCGTAGCTTTGATGAGGAGTCCATCACACTCGAAAACTAAAATCAGTGCTATGTTGACTTTTTGATGATTTTTCACCTTACCTTTAAAAGAAAAGAAGATATTTTTTAAACTCCAAGGGATTTAAGTTTCTTAGGAGGGAAGCGAATTTTACTTGGAAACCTCTGGAAAGTGATAGATCGCGCCCATGAAATTGAATCTTATCTGGATTTGAAGCTAGCATGAGAAGGGTGGAGAGTAAAGTCAGTCCTATGTTGAGTTTTTGTACTTTTGAAAAGAAGATATTTTCCCAACTCTGGCGAGCTTAAATTTTCCGGAGGTTGGTAAATTTTAGTCGGAAACTTCTGGAAAGTGCTAGACCGCGCTTATTGCATTGTATCTTATATCTGCGTTTGAGGGAGAGGGATTCGATTCAAGTGAATGAACTTCATTCTTCTAGAAATCAGGTTCACTTTACTGTGCGAGGCTACGAGATTTAATCAAGCTTTACTTCCAAAGCGATAGACAGTTGCCCAACGGCACGAAAATTCCTCTCGATAACACAAATACGATTTCAAAAGTATTTTCAACGCTGAAAACGATGCTTTTCACCGTACATCGCTATATGATTAATTTTTGATACAAGAAAAAAGCCGAATGTCTCAGTATGGTGTTGACAAAGTATGAAACCTCTGAAAGAAATGCATGAATATGTACCACGTAGTTCTGATCTTTCCAAAATATCAGTGTGATTTTTTTGCAGTCTCTTGAGGGCATTAACACCCTTAAATCCAAAACAAACGATTCAAGAACAGTTAGATTTTTCAGAGTGATTTCACATCATCTTCTTCATGGTGAAGCAATTCAACTATGAAAACTTTAATGCTTTTTGGAATTTTTAACCCTAATTATACAAATTCTGTCAGGGTTTTTAAAGAACGACAAAAGGAATCGATTTTAGCGTTGGAAATACTTTTAGAGACATAATTATTTACCTTTTTTTTATACTCTCCGGCATCCATCAGGCACAAATCCTCCTCGGGTAATGTGCCCGTCCCTTACCGATGAGGATACAGACATTGTATGGGCAGGGGGGGGGGGGGGTTTGAACTGTTGTCTACTGTATCTAGCCAACACTTCCCTGCATCTCAAACGGAGTGTTTGGTTTTCATTGTACATAAGGCTAATTGATATATCTACTGAAACCTATAAGAGGTGGAATAACTATTTAGTTGAAGAGTCTGACTGAGAATACTCATGCTGAAGGCTATTTGAGACCTTATACCTTAAGGCTAATTAATATCCAGCACTAAGGGTAACATTGACTTGGACTGGAAGTATATGTAACCATTCTTGTTATCAAATTTACTTGTTCACATAGCTGCTGGCAAGGGTGTCAAATTTCAGTTACGTCTAACCATCAAAGTGACTGACTGATTAACCATTCAAATTTCTCGACTGATTATCCGAGGAATGACTGAAATTTTCCTACGTGAGTGAGTTAAAACTTCGATCAATTCAATCAACTTACAACTGACTTACAAATCGGATCTGAAAAGTGAACTTACCAGAAAATCAGCAGAAAGAGTGTTCCTGGAATGTCACAGAAAGTACTATTCTTGCTGATAGATCTATACACTGTGGTTGAAACTGCTTCATTTTACTCCGGAGCTGCGTCATTCTCTAAGTTGTAAGTTGGTCTTTGTGAACTTGATGACTTATCACTGACTGACCTAACTGAATCATTTTTTGACTCGACTTGAACTTAACATCCTTGGCTGTGGGTCAGTGTAATTGATGAATTTAGTATTGAATTTCAAAGGTTCTTACCCGAGAAAAAGAAATGAATGAAGAAAAATACCAGAGTAGTTTAATTAACTTATAGGCACAACTGACTTACAACTTGAAACTGAAAAGTGAACTAACCAGAATATCAGTAGAAAGAATATTCCTGAAATGAAACAGAAAGTACTATTCTTGCTGATCGATCTATAAACTGGGATTGAAACCGTTCTAGTATATTGCTCTATAGCTGCTTCATTCTATAAGTCTTAAGTTGGTCCTTATCGACTTGATGGGTCTATTTGTAGAATCTTCTGTTCTCCTTTCCTATTTTTCGATATTCCCGTAGGCCCCACGAAGGGAACATAAGGGATTTTATCAATTTGAATACTTCTCTGCATTGCCCACTGAGTCATTTTTACTTCATTGTTCAATCTTCTCCTCTTGAGATTATATGAGTTGTCGTTAGTTGTATTGGAGAAGTTTTGACTTTTGGTCACATTAGTGTGCATCTAAGCATTTTGAATCTTATTACCAGGCAAGAAGACGCCTCTTTTGCGAGCGGTCGTTTGAAAGAGTTGTCCCCGTCCGTAAGGAAGGTGGGAGCTCTGACCTACTTTGGTTCTTGGAAAAATTCTGACTATCGAGCACTGTATCATATAAAAGAGGCAGAACTGAGTAAAATTTCTTCCTACAAACTGTCACTCGCGGCTGGCCGACTTGAATAGAAGGCCAACCACAGACTACAGACGTATCAGACAAATACTTGTATTGTTGGAAAATTAGTCACTTAGTTGGATAAGACCACAATAGTGGTTTGCGTGTTATTGTTGGGAACTATCGATACTATCGATAGTTTTTGGAGAAAACCATCGAGAAAAACGATATGGTTCTGTAGTAAAACGACGGCGGTAGTATCGTTGATAGTTTGAGAAAATATCAAATTTTTCGTTTTCTTATCAAAATCACCAAATTGGTGGGAATTTACTGATAACACATTTGAAAGAAAGAGAAAGAAATTGGAGTGTCAAACAGTCGACCATTCAGACCGGTCAGCGCTAGAATCGCACTTCTGAAGGAACTAACCTTATACACTAACACCCTGATTTTTACATAACACATATTCAATTTCCCTGGTTTCCTTATCAATATTGAAAACTATTGTAGCGATCCTAGCGGTCGACCAGTCCAACTTCACCGTTGACACTCGAGCGCAGAAGTGCCCACCACGCTTTTATGGTATGTCCTACTGGCGTCCATGATCTCGTAACCAGAGCATTGCAGCCGTATCATACAGCTTGGACTTTCAGCTTAAACTTAGAACCTTGAAAAATACAACTTTGGCTTTGGCTTTTGGCTTTGGAAATACCTAAATAATACAGCTGGCTTTCGGATTTTGGCTCTAGCTTTCGGCTGTTTTGATGAAACACTCCGGCTTTTGACTTAAACTTACGACCTTGAAAAATATAGCTTCAGCTTTGGCTTTCAGCTTGGAAAAAACATGAATAATACAGCTGGCTTTCGGCTTTAGCTTTCGGCTTTTGGCTGGCTGCAATGCTCTGCAGTCGTAACACTAGAGTAAATTCCTGGATGGCTTCTCGGGAATAAATAACGATCAGGAGAAAGGTCTTTATCCTACATGTAGTATAAGTACTTTTCTCCCAATCAACGTTCTTTATCCCAACTATTGATAGTACTGATAGTTTTAGGAAAAAATATCGAGAATATCAATAGTCCCGATAATACTTTGGAAAAAATATCGGGACTATCAATAGCATGAAACTATCAACTAGTGCCCATCAATACTGCGTGTTATAACCGGTGGAGTAAAGAGAGAATATTGTCCCATTACACCTGCATGGCCACGCCTTGACCTGCAGCGCCTTCTTGTGGTTGTATCACTTTCCACCAATGCGAGTATTCGCCAATGGTCGCACAAAAATTTTGATCAAGTCTAAAACAATTGAGGAGTTATCTATCAAAAGGGCGTCCGATCAATGTAATTCTTATGGAACGGACGCCCTTCTGACAGATTCCTCCTCAATTAGGAGTGTTGAAGTTGAGTCGTAATTGAAACAAAAAATAATTGATTCATTCTGAAATTGAGTCAGTCAGTGCGTGAGTCGTAAGTCGAGCGTATTTTTAAATGACTGGATTCAGTCAGTTACCATTGGATGTTCTGTGTTGTGTTGATTCAAGTTGGTCAGTCGTAAATCAATTATTATTGTAAGATGTAAGCCATTTAGTCGACAAGGATTGCCCTACATAGTAACATAGACTATGGATATGTGAATGACGTCGCGCCCATTGATACATTTAATGTGGTACTAACATCAGGGCCTCAGGGGTGGAAAGCAAATCGTCATTGGCTTAAACTTAGCTTTGGCCTGACATATTTTTCAAAATTTTTGATTAGCTTAGCTTGAGCTTTTTCAAGGTGGAAGCAATCAGCTATAAGCTGCGAAGCGATTGATTAGCTTTGAGCTTCTTTTGCGGCCCAAAATGTGTCAGAAGAAGAAGAAGAAAAAAAAAGCTTGTCAAACCTCATATCTAAACAATTCAATCAAAATTTCGGAATATCAAAAACAGCTTATCAGCAATGGCTTTGAGCTGACTTTGAGCTTAATAGAAACCCATTGACTGGCTGATGAACTGGCTTAACAACCAAATAAAATGCCGCCTCCACTGCTACCTCAGCTTATATCGACTTAAACTTACCATCCCTGGCTAACACTTAGGAATCAGGACCTAACCGACTGAAGTTTTATCCTACGTTTGGAGTACTTTTTATCACTAATGGCGGTCTGTGTTACTATAAATGGTCTGAGGGATTGACTCACGATATGATATTGACTGAAGAGTTCAGGAGCCGGATGAAGCAGTTTTAGAGCAAAATCGAGTTATTCTAGAGCAAAATGGGGAGTTTTAACCCTTGATATTGATCGATCAGCAGAAATGGGACTTTCCAGTTTACACCAGGATTACCCTTTCTGTTGGTTTTCTGCGAAGTTTGGTTAGATTCAAGTTGATTATTTTAGTTCAAGTTTTGAATCAGTCAGTTGCGCGGGAAAACTTTCTTAACAGGAGACCTGTTTTATGGGCATAGAGTAAACAGAGGTCGTCTTTGCTATACTTAAAAACGTTAACAAATACAGGCATCATCCAAATTTGTAAATTATGGTGTGCTTAATGCGTGAAGTGCTCGTCAAGCTCGGCAAATAGCTGTACACTACCTGCATTGTCGAGTGTTACAGGATCACCGCTCAGTTGACTGCATTAGGCGAACCATAATTTACGAATTTGGATGATACTCGTGTCTCAAGCTCTCTTGGACGACCTCTGTTTACTCTGTGTTTATGTTTTTTTATTTTAAATTTACCGTGCTCCGTTTGCCGTAGGCCATTATTTTGGTGACCGGCGGACTCAAGATTGGGAAAAGGGCACTATCTTGGAACAATTTTGACCTTCGAGCTAGGAGACCAATTTAATCCATAGAACAAATTCCATTTGTGTTCCTCGTTCAACTTCGCCGAAGCAATTGCTTTTATTTTGTCGATTGTAAGACTCCCAGTGGATGGCCGGACTGAAAGAAAAATGTAGCCCTGGAAATTAGAATTTTCCATGAGAGAGGTCGTTTACATATTGAATTGCTGGTGCTGTTTTCCCATCGAAGCGACCGAGGGAATACTAGAAAGATTTTTCGCTTTCAAAATATGGAAATATGTGCGAGTATCAGGAGGTAACTTGCAAAAATTAAAACCATCGCTTCATTTATAATTGGAGGGATGAAGTGAGATTGCAAGGGAGGCGGAAGCTTCAAACTACTTTGAGAACTTGGGAAAATTTCGTTCATTTAGCTCCATACATATGACGGGAGGAGGGAAGATTTGAAAAAAACGAGCTTTCGTCTACATCTCTGACCAGGGGGGGGGCGGTACTCGTAAAAGGGACCCTGTGAGTTGTGAACGAAGTGAGCTGGCAGATTTGCTTGGAAATATTCATTTCTTGCGATCCTACCGAAAATTTCCGACTATAATCTCGTAATAAATATTATATTTTCAATACGAAGTGTTTCCCGTCTGTTTAAATTGGTCTCTTATTACAGTTGTAGGACTGATGTAAGAAATTTGCCGTAATTATTCTGATTTCCAACGTATAAAATTCGCCCGACAGAGATGCCTCACATCCAGGGTCGAACCCTACCGAAGATGTTTGCGGTTTTTCTTCTCTTATATTCCTACCCTCCTCTTCTCAATTCTCCTTCAAAACAATGATGCATCAGAGTTTTTGAGAAGGCAATAAGTCCATAAGATCATAGACTCCATTGTCATGTGAGGATGTTTAGAAGTCCAAAACCCCAATCTTTGTTGCATTACTTGTCAGGGTAGATGAGACAATTCACTAATAATTTCTTTGAGCAATGATTATCAGAAAGATCAGTTCCCGAACTTCTTCATCAAGCCACGTTTGAAGCACAAGAAGTGCGAGTATGGAATCCTCCAATGTACGAGTCATTGTAATTAGGTGAGAGAAGGCACAAACACATCGCGATGCGCTACTTTTTGGTGTTTTTCTAATAGAACCACTCGCGCGCCCAACAAACTTCTATATACAGGCGTCATCAAAACATGAAATTGCATCCTTCGCAAATAGATTCTATACGTCTGTAGTTTTTCAAATCGCGAAGAATGTGAATTCTGCATTCCTATACGAATAGTGAACGGTTAGCGTAACATTTTGTAACATACTCGGCTTAAATGGTTGACTGGGAAGTTGCATTACTTGTTTTGTAGAGAAGATATTTTTTCGAATTACGATCATCTATCGATTTGCGTATCTATAGAGTATAGCTAAATCATTTGAAACGTTTGTGTATAAGTATCACAATTTCTTGTGATGAAATTGAAGAAAAAAAATTATTGCCAAATGTTCGAAAAAAATTGGAAATTACGTACACGAGATATAAAATGGAATTGATTTTCTTTCATCTCGCGGAGGCCGCAGGAACAAAAACATTACGAAGCAGCTGCGTAGTTGTAAGAGGTTGAAACAGCCATAAAATTGCTGACCCATTTTCATATCCATTAGGGAAGAAAATTGGTAAAACTCCGCCGTTGCAATTAGCCGATGTGAAGAATCGAGATATTTGTGAGATTTATTGCGTTCGATTTTCTCAACCTCAGGAGATATTCTTACCTCTTTATCGAATACAATCTCACCCTTATCTTGTAATTGGAGGCAAGTTTTTACCCAACTCGCCTTCTATTTACAGGAAAGAATATTGAGAAAACTAATTTCAATCGCTGCTCGCGGAGTCTCTTTCATTATGTGCGTCAATTGAGGCGAGAAAGGGAACCTGTTTCATGAAAGGCTGTTTCGATTTCAATTCCAATAATTGATTAGGGTCGATTAATTTGGTACAAATTCTTCTGCGTCATTCACCCGCGAGGTTGCTCTCAAATATAAAACTATTTAAGCTCGATGGTTCGATAGATCGCAGGATTCCTGCGCATTTTTCCGAATAGCCCTTTATCTCTCGGGAACCATAATCTGCGAGATGAACATTCAACAGTCTTCCCAAATAACCTCCCATAAATCAGGCGTTCTGTCTAGTCCATCGTACATTAACAGCAAGCAAGATATTTTGAAAGTAGAATCGAGACGTCAACCTTATGGGCACGCAAAAACTTACAACATAACTTGAGTATTCATTTATAATAATTCCGTTTTTCTTTTTTCTTTGTTATAATCAGGAATCAAATAAACGAATCCGTAAAAGAAGACAGGCCCGCCAATGGAAAAACGTATTCGACGCTGTCCAAAATGGTGACCTGAAAGCTGTTCAACGCTACATCGAGAACCAGCATATCGATGTCAACAGTAGTCTTCCTGGAAATACCGGAACCTTACTGAGTGCCGCCGCCCAGAAAGGTTACACGGACATCGTCCGTTACCTCATCTCACGAGGTGCTGATGTTAATGCCAAAGACAGATACGGTTATAATTCGCTATTATGGGTACTAGATAAGAATAAAGCTGGACTGGACATACTTCAGTTACTCGTCGAAAATGGCGCCGACGTTAACGTGCAAGCCAAAGAAAACGGCTACACTCCTTTACACTGGGCCGTTATCCATAACCGTTTAGACGCGGTACAATATCTCGTGGATAAGAACGCCGATCTCAACAGCAAAACGAATGAGGGCCTAACACCCATTCAAGAGGCCAACAAACGTCGTTTCACAGACATAGTCTCCTATCTTTCCAGCAATCAAAATAGAATCGCTAGTTTAAGCGGTAATATCTTCGAAGCCGCCGTACGAGGAGATGTAAATGCGGTGCGTTATTTCATCGAGACTGAGCGGCAAGACCCGTTCGTAACAGACCAAAGTGGAGAAACGGCACTCCACAAAGCCGCCGTTGCCGGAAAATTACCCGTCGTGAAATACCTTCTAGAAATGAAAAGTCGTAACGTCAACATACCAAATGCGAACGGAGAATCGGCCTTGATTTCGGCGACCACGCGTGGTCACTTCAATGTGATACAGTACCTAATCGAAGATAGGCACGCGAACCCGGATGCTGTGGATAAAGCAGGGTACACGCCCTTACTGGTGGCCGCTAGATCTGGTAACTTGGAGGTGGTTCGATACTTAGTAGATCAGGGGAACGTAAACGTGAAAGCCGCCGAATTCGAGTTCTCGAATAATGTCTTACACGTCGCTACGCAATACGGCCATTCCAACATTGTCACATTTTTAGTGGATGAGAAGAAATTCAATATCTATGCGAAAAATAAATACGGAGACACTGCATTACATATTGCCGCGCGCTACGGTAAAATATCGTTGGTGAAGTATTTCATCGACGATAAGGGTATGGACTTCAACTTGACGAACAGCAGGGGTAGGAACGTACTACACGCAGCCGTCGAAGGTGGCAGTTTGGAGGTGGTGCAGTATTTACTCGATGAAAAGCGTGCGGACGTAACGGCGAAGGACGGTAATCAGAACACCGTCTTACACATAGCGGTCGAGTCGGATCATCTTCAAATGGTGAAACATTTAATCGAGGTGAGAAGATTGGACCCAACTACACAAAATAGCTCGGGCTTGAATGCTTTGAAAGTGGCTCAAACGTACTCGCGCCAACAAATTCTGAGCTATTTTGTGTACGAAAGAGGGTTGTCGCTCGCTGACCCAACTGTGAAACCTCACGATAGCAATAAACTTTCTATAGCGAATCCTCTTACAATTTTCACGCCTGGTGGAAACAGTAATTACGTTCAAAAACCATCGTACGATAATTATTACGGTGTAAATCCTGGCGCTCCGACCAGTGAAAAGCCAGCTTCGATGGGCAAACCGGTTCCATCGGGCAATAAATTTATGAAACCCGCGAAACCTTCGGAGCAATATGTTCCCGGGGCTCAATTCAATCTGCAAACGACCCAAGAGTATATTACGGAGGGTAGCATGGTGACTGTGAAGCAACATTATTTAATCAATGGTAAAGAAGTGGATAAAGCGACTATGGATAAAGCGATCATGGATTATATGAAAGCTTCGGCCGCGTACACTTCGTCGAGTGGTGGTAATCGCGTCACCTGGGGTCAGCAGACTGTTACCGATTCCAATGGCACACGTACAAAGTATATCGTCAACGGACAGGAGGTCGATGCAGACTACTACGCCAGCATAATAAGGCAATACGGTTCTGGAAATTCAAATGGCGCGTCGTCCTCGTTTTCTTCGTCATCCTCCTCTCAATTCGCTCCTCCTCCTCCTCAGTATTACAATACGGGTAGACGTCGAAAACGGAGTATCGCTGCACCGACTAGCGAACGTAAGAGTGAAAGAGATCCTCCGTTACCTTGGCCTTCGCATAAGAGTATGGTACTTTTCACCGCTTCGGAAGGTCGAATTAATAACAGTCACGAAAGTGGTACTAGACGAAATATATCGTCTGAACTGGGTAATTCAAACGTCAATAACTTTCTTATTTTATTTAACTTTACACTGTGGAACGTCACAGGTAATCGACTTCAGCGCAAGCCAAAACACGAGTCCTTATTATCTCCTAAAGAAATTATAGAAAAAAGAATCAATCGCGACGCAATAAACGCCGTGAGTGGTTTGTACAATTTTTAAATTAATAATGAAAAGTCCCTCATCCCCACCCTTTATCTGTGTTATTTATGTTTTCTTCTCTCTCTATTATTTTTATTGCTTTCAATCATTTTTTGTTTTCATTTTGTACGGAGTTTTGTTTTTTCTTTCCTTAATAATTTAAATTACGTAAGCGTGCCTATTTATTCATTTCGTATTATCAATAAAAGAAGAATACAAGGTTTTTTCTTACGAAAATTTTTTCTCATTTTGTCGGACGTGGACATACGTACACTCGCGATGTCACTGAGGTATTCCGTCGATGAACTGACGTCACGTAGATTTTTGTATTCGAACGTACATCGGAAAAACAGTCGAAGTGCCAAGATTGTAACAGTTTCTGTCATTGACGCAGATGGAAAAAATACAGTTCGAATATATTTTTCATGTGTACCTAGCTATCGGTACACTATTTTTATTTGTATGGGGAGGAAAATATGGAAGAATTCTTCCGACGATTTTTCTCTAGAATGACTGCGCTCGAGGAAACGATTGTTTGATTGAAAACGGTGCCATTTGCAGTTTTCGCTTTTTAATATTGATGAGATTTATGCAGAAATTGCTGCAGTCATACCTTCGTATGAACGAGTACAAGAAAATGTTGAGTGAGTGGTGTCTTTCTGAAACATTACCGGCAAGGAGGAGGACGTAAATATTCTCGATATATTCGAGTGTCGTTGACGACTCTTGAACTAATGAAAAATCTTGAGGCATGATAATTGCAGCGACTAATGTCTGCAATTAGGTCAAATTAGCTAGTAATTTTCAACAACACTCAAGAAAGGTAAAGAAATTGAAAAATTATACCGTATTTAGTGCTTCTCAATTACGGTGATAAACGATTCTAGCACTCAATGGAGAAAGCAGTAGGTAAACATCCAAGTGTCGAATTAAAAGGTAGGTATTAGATCTATCTATAAACTGTATCTTAATGAGCTGTCCGAGCAACGACCCTCATAACTTTGTTTCCTCATCTTTCATCTGTCCTCACCTACACCCATCGTATACAAGCCTATTTTTTCCACAATTTCTTCCCTTAGCCTTTCATATTGACTCCAGGTCGACTCATATCAACTTGACTAAATGACTTGAAATCGACACGGTTTTTTCTGTGAATAAGTTTCGTCTCCTTTTGGCTGCCAATGTAGGTCCATGTCTCCAGCACCTTTCCCCTTTAGATGGAATTTTGAGGTCTGTGTGGGTATGCCTTGGCGAGTTCTCTGCGGAAGACCGGTCGAGAGCGTGCAATTGGGTGGAAATTCTTGTTGTTTCGGGCGCCAAGGGAAAAGTTACCAAAAAGATCATCTTCTGTTGCGAACTCGCGGAGGGAGATCAACTACAGATCCGCGTATGGCAAACGAGCGAAAATTCCCGCAACAAACATCAGTTCTACCTCCGGTCAAGAAGGATAAAAATCCAAACATTTGGGTTTTGATCATTCTCCTGAAAACTCCTTTTCATTACGGATTAACGGCAAGAAATCAACTTCGGCCCCGCTTCATCTCAAAAAGGGCAAATTTATAGCGATTCTCGTTATGCTGAGCGAAGAAAGTGAATTTTCCGATGTTCCACTAGATTTACATTCTTAGAACAACGAGAATTTCCGTCTGCCCATCATCCGGATCTGAACTTGGGCGAAGCTGGTTTCTTGCCGCGAGTTTACAACGGGAGAAGTACCTTTGTAAATTCACATTATCTCCTCCCGTGGAAGGAGAATTTTGGTACATAGAAAGAGGAGAAAAGAGGCAGAGATGTGGACGGGAAGACGCTGATTGGTGAGAAACGTGAATGGGAATATTTCTAGTATATGGGAGCAAAATTTTCCCTTAACCCCCCCCTCTCTCTCTCTCTCTCTCTCTCCCCAAATCATTCTTCGGTGGCGGACCTAGACGGACGCAAATCAATGGTTTCGGGTGAAAGCTACGAAATTTATGAAATATGTCAAAAATATATTAATGATTTCCTCAACGAAGTTCATTAAGAAATGCAAAATTTGGGGGTAGATTTTTCGATTTCGATATTGACAATCGACTACTACTGTCCCATTTAGCTCGAAAGACGGAACTGTTTTTCAAGTTTTCCTTATCTTATGACTTATTTCCGGAGTTTGAGGACTTCTTAAGCTAGCTGGAAAAAAGTCTTTCGAGACGGCGAAGTGACAAATTCATTGTGGCAGGTGATTTCAATGCCTGGTCAGAGGAATGGCGTTCCGGCCGGACTGACATCCGTGGGTATGCCTTGGGGGAGTGGATTGCCCACAATCGACTGGAAACGGTCAACGTGAGCAACACTCCTACCCCAGTGCATCAAGGATACGGGTCCATCATTGATGTCACCTTTGCCTCAGACCGCCCAGCCCTACTGGATAAGGTGCTTTCTGGGAGCGACCATCGGTACATCAACTTTTCCATCCACCGGAAAGTTGAGGTCGCTGTTCCACAAAAGCTGGTCAGAAATGGGCGGTCAAGAAGCTGAATAGCGACCACCTGAAAGCTGCCTACATTGCCCTTACATGGGATCAAGGACAACAGCAAGAAGGGAATGCGGAGGTGGCAGCCGAGAGGATGATCAAGACTGTCACCAAAGCATGCGACGCAGCTATGCCCAGGCAAGGTCCACCAAAGAAGAGGAGAGCCGTTTATTGGTGGACCAACAAGATTGCGATTGCTGAGCTAAGAAAAGAGTGTAACCGCCAGCGCCGGATATACCAGCGTAGTAGAGGCCGCGAAGAGGCGCGGGCGGTTGCACCTGAATACCAGCTGGCTCGTGAGAGGTTGAAGAGGGCTATAAAAGACAGCAAGAGTGCTGCTTGGAAAGAGCTTTGCGAGATGGCGGAGGAAGATCCGTTTGGCAAGCCTTACAAGTTAGTGCTGAAGAAGTTAAAGGGCCTCTCAGCCATGAGCCGAATGGAGCCGGATGTTGTGGGGCAAATCATTGATGGCTTGTTCCCACAGCAGCCACCGCCAATGGTAACGCTACCAATAGTAGAAGAGGATGACATATCCCTCCTAGGTATCGAGGAGGTCGATGCAGCAGTCAATAGACTGCGGGGTAAGTATTGGAAGGCTCCGGGCCCAGATGAGATCCCGAATCCAGTCTGGAGCGCCATACACTCAGCTGACCCGGCACTGCTTGTTGATACATTCAATGCGGCAGTTGTTGGGGGACTGTTTCCTGTGCGATGGAAAAAAGCCAGGCTAGCGCTGATTGATAAGAAGGATAAACCACCTGGCCTGCCATCCTCTTATCGTTCACTTTGCCTGCTCGATAATGTGGGCAAACTCTTGGATAGAGTGATAGCCAATCGTCTTGAGAGCTATCTGAAGGAGAAAGATATAATCTCAAGTAGCCAGTACGGTTTTCAAACTGGACGCTGTACGTCAAATGCTGGGATCGGGCTGAAGAGAATAGCCGAGTCAGCAATTGCTACGCGTCAGTTTTGCGCAGCCGTCAGCCTCGACATAAGAAATGCGTTTAATTCGATTCCTTGGGAGAGGATCTTGGAAGCTCTCAAGGACGCAGAAGTGCCCGCATACCTGCTCTGGATGATCAGCAGCTATCTTAGCTCTCGAGAAATCCAAGCAGAGACGTCTGCTGGTACAATGAAACGCCCTGTTACTTGTGGGGTGTCGTAGGGGTCGGTCCTTGGGCCGCTGTTGTGGTGCGTCGCATTTAACGGGATTTTCAAGATGAGGCTGCCGCCGGGTGTTGAGCTTATCTGCTATGCGGATGACACACTGGTGGTACCGAAACAATTGTAGCGGTGGAGAGCAGGGTAAATCGGGCCTTAGAGGTAGTGACGCGTTGGATCGAGTCGGCCAGACTTGAACTCGCCGTGGATAAGACGGAGGCCATATTATTCACGACCCGTCGAAAGTTCAAGTCATCCACCTTTCGCCTGCAAGGTGTGGAAATCGCGACCAAGAAGACGATGAAATATCTGGGCATCTAGTTTGACTCGAAGCAGAGCTTCAGGCACCATGTCCTGATGACAGCGGAAAAGGCGGGTAGGGTAGTTGGATACCTGTCCCGCCTGATGAGGAACCTGGGAGGGCCGAAGGAGGCAAGAAGAAGGATCATGATGAGCACCGCCATGTCGGTCCTCCTATATGGTGCCCCAGTATGGGCCGACTGCATGAAGATACCATACCGACGTAGAGTAATGGTTAAAATCCAACGAAGAGCTGCGCTGAGGTGTGTTAGTGCCTACCGCACTGTCTCGACGGAGGCTCTTTGTGTATTAGCACGTTCACCGCCACTTGAGCTCCTTGCTGAGGATCGAGAGCGGTGGTGTTTAAAGCAAAGAAGACAACGACGACCAACCAAGAAGCTTTACGGGTCAAGCAGGAGGCCAGGCGCTCGAGCTCGCCCAGAGTTAGCTGGGCAAATGGACGACCCGTGTGCTAATATGCGACCTTGATGAGTGGATGAACCGGGACCATGGTCAGCTGAACTTTCACCTGACGCAGGTGTTAAGCGGTCATGGCTGCTACAACAAGTACCTTCATGAGAAGCTAAGGAAAGTTGAGCAGGCTTCGTGTTCGCATTGCGATCAAGGGTGGGATGATGGACCACAGCACACTTTATTTGAGTGCGAGGCGTGGAAGCGTGAGTGGGACAAGCTTAGTCGGTCTCTTCAAGAGACTGGAGTAGAAGAAGCGCTTGTTCCGAGTAGCCTGGTACCCACCATGCTAGGCTCCGAAGAAGCATGGAACCAGGTGTCTGCATTTGCGGCCACCGTTATGAAGAAGAAGATGGACCAGGAATGAAATAGGCAAATGCAGAACCACGCTGTGGCCTACTCGACACCTGTGTACCATCAACATCCGGATCTGCAGGAAGACGACGAAGAAGGACACCATTCAGCTTGATGATGTGATAGTGTCTGTGGTGGTTATGTGAGTGTCCCTGGTGTATTTTGCGTGCCAGGGGGGCACTGCAGCTTGGCAATTGCCAAAGCAACTTGGCGGTTGTCAAGTAGAAGAGGGGGTTCGCGTAGGAGATTCTTCCAACACTGAAGTTACACCCGAAAGGGTCGATTCCAGGTTGGAGAAAACGTAATTAAATGCATACGCAACTCGTACCCACTCCACTATGGAGGAAGGGGCGGCGTTCTACAAATGCGACAAGCGATGACTTACATAATAGCTAGAGAAGACATTTCCAGATATTCATAATTACTTCTCGTTTACTCACGAGTCAAATTAAGTGAGCTTAGCTTGAAAAAGTCAGAACTTTTCACCTCATCACAAAGTACAAAAGACGTTGAAAAAACCATCTTTGATAAGGCACTAATAATTAATAGTTAGAAGTGCGAATAAATAAGAATTTCTGAAGTAATACGTTACAATAAGAATTGTGAGCGTCTATATCGAGACTGCGGCAAACAAAAAATGATAGTTTCATTGATTTGTCTGAATGATACTTCGTTCCGACTGAGCAAACATTCTGTATAGTCTTCCTTGGAAACTTTGAACGATTGTATCGATCGCTTCTTTATCAAATGTCTCTAGAAGCGATAATTCTATACCATTATAAAATGAGATTTCTCATTTACCTTCACGTTCTGTTATTCGATGGTCTACGTGCGTTATATCAAGGGGTGAATCCCGGATACATCGCAATAACGGATGTCCCTCTGGAGTTTACTTTCAAGTTTTATTTAGAAAAATATAACACGGGTAAGAAAGATTTGCCTATGAGCAAAAATTATTGACAATCTTAAATTTTTAAAATTGACTCGTCATTAGATCCACCCGACGATTTGGAGTCGTCTTCGGGAAAATTCCCTCGACTCAGAAGATTGGCTCGATTCACAGTTTGCGATACTGTTAGTCGGAGTGGTGTTTTTGAACGATTCGGATGGTATCCAGTCGGCATGGAGGAAATACATGCTCTATTCCGAGAAAATGAATACCCGGAGGTTTTACCGCTCATCTTCGCATCAATCTCAAATCCACCAGAATATTTAAATCCCTACAGACCGCGAAAATTCCAATTTATTTCAGAATTAAAATCCTTCGATCTTGACGAATCCGTATTCATATGCCTGCTGAAACATAAGTCCACTGATACCATTATCCCGTATTATATTTCAAAACCGTACAATATGAAGAACGGTCTCCGTTTCGTGTACTTATTTCCTAGAGGTGCGCTGTACCCGAATGTATTCTTTTTGGAGAATCCAGCTTCTTTTTATGAGTCGCAACATTCCAATGTCGAACTTCATTATCTGGAATTACGAAAACAACATCAACCAGGTGACTCGCTCATTCTATCAATCCTATCGTTCTACAAAGTTCTTCCTCATTCTCCATCTCTTTTCCACGAATACCGAGACATCGAACTCGAAGAGCATGGCTTGCCACTAAGCAGTTACTGCATTCGCCCTCTATTTGGCTGATATCAAATCTCATTACTGTCCCATAATCCTCTCCTCTTGACATGATTTCTGATCTTCGACTGAAGTACGTGACTTTAATTTTTTGTAGTAAATGATCCCAAGTTGGACCCAGTGTGTAAATTCACTTACGAAGGACTACAGAACGACGAGAGCTCACGACTTTGTTCAGTTGTATTGGCTTCGCCTTTTTTCCAACGTAAAATTCCCTATTCGCGTCGGATACCATCAAAAATTTGTTACACGAAAGAAATTTCATTTGAAACGCCAGAGGGTATAAGAGAAGCAATGGGAAAATCGTACAGCGAACTAATGATCCGTTGTACCGCTCCAAGGATCGCTCCACTCAAACCCATATCACTGTACATTTCAAGAGCTTACAATCATAACCAGGTATTAATTTATTTTCCTATTCGTCACTCAAACAATGTTCGCTTGGAAAAACTCTTTTATAATGTAAGTCCTGTCAAGGAACGTTACAATTTCTTCAAAATAGAGGTGTGATTGAATAATAAATGTGTGGTTATTCGGAGGTAAATTTTCTTTTTGAAGATTAATTCGTCGCTCAATTTCTTCCACAATAATTTACGCGGCAAGGGAAATAGCTTTGAGGGCTTGACCTGGTATGGCTGTGAGCGATGCATTGAAATTACAGTAATATGAAATAAAAATGAATACTTCAAATCAATTGAAAGAAGAAAACTCCCTGCATGTTATAGACCGAGGAATTCAGAAAGAATTGGTGTAGGCAGGAAACTTTTTTCGGTTTTCTGGTTTTGTGGATCAGATGGATTCATGATTTAGTGTTTCCGCCAAAACGATGTCTAAGTCAGTTAGTCACGCGGGAAAATTTTAAATCATCAGTCAGTCAAAAAATCAAAGTTGTTAATCAGTAATTCAGTTTTGAGTCTCAAGAGGTTATAAGTTTGAGCAGCAAAACACGGCCGTTAGTGGTCTCCCTCTTTTCCGTGTCTTACATTAGTTTTTTATCTCTTCCTGTACAAATGTGTATATTTTTAAAATTTTCCCCCTGATTCTCAAGGGGGAATCCCCCCCTCCCCCCCGTGGATCCGACCCTGTAGTAGCTGATTCTTGATCTGTCTTAAAAGCTTAAAAGTCAGCCATTGGCCAGCCATTGAATCAGCAATTCAGCCTAAGCTAGCCAGCTAACTGTGTAACGGCTGCTTTCAATATTTTCAATTCTTTTGATATTTTTAATATTTTTCAATTTTTAAGCAACAAAAGGATGGCCTAATGTAACAAAAAAAATTATGAAAAGTTCAACCCAACAGTGTCAAAGACTTGGACGCTAGTAACCAGTCAAAAGTCAATTATGATTATAACTCATCAACCCTGCTTGTGACTTTGTGACTTACCATCCTTAATTCAAGCCTAATCAACTCGGCAAATTCCAAATCCGGCAGGAGCGCTAGTGGCGTCATCGCGAGCGCGTGAGGTTGCGGGTTCCCCGCTGCCATTGCAAACCTGCAATGGCCTCTGATTTTTTTTACTGGTTTCTCACTATGAAATATTCTCACAAAGAAAAGCAAACAAGCGGAGTGAGCTTGCCCCTTTCCCCTCAAAAGCCACAAGCGAACCTCAAAAGCTATTAGCTTAAAAGGCTTATACTAGATGGAGGAGCTTTCCAAATCCATCATCTTGAAATATTCTAAATTGGACCTATACTAGATCCGCGAGAGAGCTCCCCAAAAACCACTAGCTGCTGAGAAAGACATGAAACATGATTTTCATTCAGAATTTTTCTTCTTTTAGTTTTTACAGCATGTAGAATCCAGCCTACCAGCGATCAATTTATGAAACAAAATAATATGAAATTCCGAAAACTGAAAATTGGGAATTCCCGGCCTAAACTGAGAACGGGAATCGGAAATTTTGAAGGCCCACACCGATCTTGGAAGCTAACTAGCTGACGGACTCACCCACCCAAAGCTCTTTTGCCTCTCAGCGGTCGTGACCTGATTTAGGCCTAATGTGTCTCAGTGATCTTGGGCTACACTGACGACCTCACTCAATTTGCTCATTCCCCTAACCATCACGGACTAATCGATGATGTTGATGTTTTTTGAAATCAACATAATGATAATTATTGTCGATTTTATCAACATTATTGAATTGATTCTACCGATCATATCGACTTTTAATGTTTCCAACCATGGCCATGATCTAATTCGGTCATGATGACGTCATAGTGAACTCACTCAGCGAAGGAAGTCTGGTATTTTTCATGTTAGGCGTATTGGAAGGTGAGATCTCCTTCCTCAGTTTCTTAGCCTATATTAATATACTGTATCTTAGCTTCTTCTCTAGGTCTGCTTGTTTGTCTTCCAGCCTTCCGCACGATATCTAAGCTACAGTTCGTGAACGATAAGTTGGCACTCGGCACACGAGGTCCGCGTATACAATTTTCAACAACAACGCGTTCACAAATGACTGACCAACGCGGACCATAACACATTCCCTACAGCCTTCCACCCAGGAATGCGCAGCCGATCAGCATTGACTTAATCTTTAAGGTTCTCAAGCTGATGATCATTCTAGGTTAAACTCAAGCTAAATGTCCGTAGATTGAAGAATGAAATTTTCTTTGGCTTAAAGTTCAGCCATCCGTCTTTTCAGTACTACATTCTACGTAGAATTCAAATTGACTACCCACTTCTCAGTTCAATTATTCCAGTTTTTTCTCTTTTTCCCTCTTCATTTTTCATTATTTCCATAATTAGTTAGCTGTAGTGGAATTCTCATGCTCGCACCAATCATTCATTAGAGCAAATTTGTCAACCTGTCAATCAACAATCTGGAGACGCGACAATATTTTTCCTTTTGGCTTGTCAAATCGACAAAGTCATATATACCCGTTACAAATAACAAGATTGGCTGAATTGACTAGCTTAAGCCAATCAGATTGACTTTAAATTGGCCTCCAGCCAAAAAGTCATTCTTACAAAGTTCATTAACTAGCTTTCAGCTTTCCTGAAAACGGGCAATTGATCGGCTTACGCTTAAACTCAAGTCAAGCTGCGCATCCCGGCTTGCACTGATCGCTTAGAGACAGTAGCACAGTATGCTGGGAGCCTCACAGACCACCTAGCTCTTTCCACCTCTATGTACAGGAGTTCTATCAGTATTTCTCGACTTATGACCGGGTAAAATTTGCCAAAGAGTGCTGTAATCAGGTCAAGGTCATTGTTGACGCCATTGTAGTAACAAAATTCTCATGAGAGAAATCCAAACTAGTGGCTACCTTTCAAGGTACCCCTTTGTGTTACAAGTTTGAGTATGTATCCATCTAGTGACTAGAAGTTTCATGTACGGGCGCCATCAAGTCAAGGCCACTGATGACGTCATAATCCACCCTGGATAACATTTTTACAGCCCCTCAATTAGGTCAAATACTCTATGACGTCATTGATGACGTCATAATAACAAAAATGTCACGAATTTCTCAATTAATGAGTTCAAGGTCATTGTTGACGTCATTGTAACAAAATTCTCATGAAAGGAATCCAAGCTGATGACTAGGAGTTTCATGTACAAGCACCGCATAAAGTCAAGGCTACTGATGACGTCATACAGACTACGCCCTGGATAAAATTTTTACAGTCCTTTAATTAGGTCAAATCCTCTATGATGTCATTGATGACGTGTCTTTCAATTGAAGGCGTCATTGATCACGTCATAGTAACAAAAATATTGCAAATTTCTCAATTAATGAGTTCAAGGTCATTGTAACAAAATTCTCATAAAAGGAATTCGAGCTCATGACTAGGAGTTTCATGTAGAAGTGTCGCATATAGTCAAGGCTACTGATGACGTCATACTATGCCCTGGATAAAATTTTTACAGTGTCTTCATTAGGTCAAATTCATGGATGATGTCCCTGATGCCATATCTTCCAATCAAAGGCGTCATCAATGACGTCATAGTAACAGAACTCATGACCTTACCTAATGAAGTACAGTTTCAGTTTTAATGCGTAATTTGTCTGATTTTGTTATTCACTAATTCAAATTGTGAACTTCTTTATGTTGGCGTTAAACGCCGCAAAAGTTTCCGACGGTTATATCTTACAACAAATTGCCTCCCCCAACAAATAGATCTTTTGTACAGATAGATGCCCAAGTTTAGTATAATAGCGGATAACATACTGGACATTGGGCTGACTAGCTTACGGCCCCACACTCTCCTAGTTTGAATGGTCCAATACAGACCAAGACCTTGTATATGCCTAATAAAGGACTAACTACGGACTAATACCCTTCGGTACTTGACCTAGATAGCCTAGTAAAGTGCTAGACTAGCCTAGTATAAGGGGACTAATATTTTACTGACTCTTGACATGTATCAAATTTAGGGTTTACCGCTCGATTGAATTTATATTGAAATTTACCATCGGTCCTATTTTCTGGATTTGAGACCTGAAATCCAGACCATTCGGGCACTCTCTTCAGGCTAGTTTCTATATTAGGTGGCGTTCTGGTAAAAGAAGAGAAAGACCATTTACCAGACTGGTCTGAAAAAAGATGCCCTGCCTCTCTTCTTCCTTAAGATACCAATAATCTTCCTCAAGACCATGAATCAGTATACTAGTATGGTGCACTAGGTGATGCATTGCCACATGAAGAATGAGGTAGGATCAAATTAGCATGGGGAGCTGGTGTACTATACTTGGTGGTACTTACCGCCTTCTTCAGGCTAGTCGGCTCCATTGTCTTCTTTTTTTCCTCGTACACTATGCTAGTGCATCCCTGCCCCAAAAACTGATGGAGATACAAAAAATGATCTTTTAGTTTTTGCGCTTCAACAGAAAATCCATAGGAAATGGCTCCTCGGTTGAAAATTCATTCCTCTCGTTCTATTAATATTAAAGTCAAGAAGTTTGTGATGTACAAATAGACCTGCGATAAAACGATGAGGGTCTCAGAAGAACTCGAGGTATGAGTCTTATAAATCCTGAAAAGAAAGTGAAATTCGAGATCCTTTGGGCGGTGGATTGGATGGGGAAGAATTCTCAAAGATGACGCAGAAAGCAGTTGAATAACTTATTGAGTGAGAGAGCCAGACAGGCAGACATACAGAGGGCGTTCCATAAAAGAAACCTGAATGGTTTATGAAAAAAATACATTGATACTAAAAAATATTTAATTGGAGCATGCACTAATTAATGTAGATCACGATGAGAAATACGCAGCACTTGTAATGGGAAAATAGGTTGCATGCGAACTATTAGTGTCACTGATCTGTTTTAAATGAACTCTCTTATAATATTGTTTATTGTTTCTCATTCCAAAAATATTGTAACAAACGCAATTTTACCGGCAAATATTTTGCAAGACTGAACTGTCTTAAAATTACAATTGAGGTTTAGGTATGAATAGTTCGTTATAATTGTAGGAATTGCGCCGAATTTTTTTTATTATCACTATTATTGTAAAGCACGTGCTGCGTATTCAGTTCAATAGTTGAAACCAGATAACAATGAGAAATTAAGTTATTTATTTCCATGTAGGTGTACAAAGTAGGAACATTAAATAGGATCGAAATTTTTTCATAAGTAGTTATAGGTACTAATCAGTTTTAAAAAAAATAGCTTTATACAAAGACTTCGAAATAAACAAATTTATTTTTGTTTTAAAAATTTTTTCTTTTGTTTCGCTTTTATTTATAATCGCGTGTATCGTTGATTTTCTCGATTGTATTGGAAATACCATCGAACGGATAGTGCTAACTTTGAAGTGTTCCAAAATGTTCACGTATTCTCTTATTTCTGTATTTTTGTACTTAATTTTTATCGGTGTCAATGGCGACGAAACTTACAATGATTATGAAATGAATTTCAACAGCATCTGCAGTACCGGAGGCGATTCCTGTAGCCACGATGAGGTGAATATTCATAATTCATGTAATCATATTTAATTAAAAAAAAAAAAATTAGCTATGCATCTAATACTCAGGATGGAAAAAGGAACAAATTTGATGGCCCTTTCGTCTTTCCTATGAAGTACGTTCGAAACGTCGATCAACGCTATGTTTTAATTAAATGAAAAAAGATCAAAGTGCCATCAAACTCGTTTCTTTTTTTGTGATTTTATATCGTCTGGACGAGTATCGATCTTCAGTTGTTATTTCTTTGTGCTCAAATAGGTCCTCTGGAATAGTCCGCTTTCTTCGATCTCGTTACAAGTGAAAGATGCGGGACCAACGTTGAAAAATGGAGTAACGGGTCATGCGTACCATTTAATAAGACATCCAACAAAAAAGATAGATAAACAAGCTAGGAAACAGTCAAGCTTCGCTCGTAAGACACTGAGACGAGGAGTCGCTGGTGCTGATGGATTGGTGAGAAGAGGGACGTTAGTCACCCATAACTTGTTGAAACGAGGAATAGTCGGTTTGGACGATACCGTAGTCCGAGGAGTAGGAGCAGCTCATGGCACCTTGAGGTCAACCTCTGGCTGGTTGGACAATTTATTGATATCGGGCACGAAAAGAACCCACAGCGCAGTCAAACATACGGGATTGTCCTTGGATAGTGGCGTGAAGCACGGATCCAAATTCACCTACGGAACTATGAAGAAAGGAGTAGCTGCCGTTGACAGACATTTACAGAGTGGTGTAAGGACAGTGGACAAACAATTTTCGGGCAGTGGCAGGTCGATGAAATCTGTCTGGAAAACTCCTCGAAAACTCGCCTCAAAATTGTTACCACGTAAAAAGAATAAGAAATCTGCGCCTCCTCCAGCCACTGAGACACCATCTGATGTTGAAGAAGAAGAGGTGGAGGTAGTTTGATTGAAGTTATAGGGCGAATGACGTAAACAGATTCTTTTAAAAAGACAATGAAGTCGAAATAATTTGTTTTTGGAATATTCTCTTTAATAATGATTGCCTCACGAAAATGTAGGTATTCATTCAATACTATCGAATACCAGTTTTCATTTTCCCTTCCTTATCAAACCTATAATTGAGAGTTTTATTTTTTTTATCTCCTTTATATTATTAAGATTTGTGTTTTCAACTTACCCACCGACTGCCTTTTAGAATATCTATATGAAAACACGTCGTCGAGACTGATATAAAATTACGGAGTATTTAACATCGGATTTTATGTAATTTAATGTTTTGTGGTCATCAATTAAATTTCTTTCCAGTCAATCTGCGTTCTGTGAGATATTTTTTCTGATAGATGAAACAACACCCGAGAGAAAAATTTCATGCTAGCTGCAGTTTCTGGAGACTAAAGAAATTCAACCCTTGTGCAAAATGCCGTCAGTGTCACTTTTGGAAATATAAGTAGAGGAGACTTTGTAATGGTAATTTGTGTCACAAATTTTGCAACAATCACCTATTTAAAGAGCGCTGTGACCCGATACTGTAATGCAAATGCAACATCATCTTGTTGAAGAGAAAATTCTTGCACATTGGGAAGTGCCAATTTTATTCATCATTTTGTCATCGAGTTAATTTCTCTTATGGTATGCATTCAACATAACTTCGGACTCCTCTCCCTCCTAGTAATAAAAGTATCTGCAGGGCTTTTCCCTTGTATCATATTGCATACTTGTTTGCCTGATTCTTATTGTAATGATACTTGGTTTACATTGGTCTTATGGCAGGGGAATTGAATATGCAATAATAGCATATCTATTTGCCTGCCATAAGACCAATGTAAACTAAGTACCATTACTATAAGAATCAGGCAAACAAGTGTGCAACATGATACAAGGGAAGAACCTTATTAGCTCCAAGCATGCGCAAGCCCTATTGTGTCATACAACAGATTGATTTAAAGTTCTAAACTTCTAAATTGACATTCTGAAAAACGCTGCGCAGTAGAGATAAAAAAACCGGTATTTCAAAAATACCGGTGCACCGGTTTTCATTTTTTTTTTTAAAGAAAGACCCTGAAAGTAAAAAAAAAGGATGCATATGAGGAGCGTTTTTCCAAAACTCGTTGAATCCATTCAGCAAATTTTTCAGGAAAAATAAAAAACTACCTCTATTTGTCACCGTGAGAGATAATGGCAATGTGTGATTGGTTGTAGTAGGAGTAGATGGTCATACATGAGTACAAACATTGGCATCCACGTGCATTGGCTCATTAGCTTGTGAGGCTGCGCCAAAGAGGTACAAATTTTGGATTTAACAAGTTTTGGAAAACTAATTTATCTTATTTACATGTATTGATGTCCAAAGAATATTGAAACAGGGTGCTAAAATAACACGGCTCATATATCTTAGACGCATAGATAGTGGTGCCAAAAATTATTTGACATTTTTATATGATGTATTACTTGTATAAAACGCTAAAAACGCTAATATCTCAATTTTGAATAAAATGGATTTAAGGAGTTTTGGAAAAACAATCCTCAAATATAAGTTCTAAACTCACATAATACCCAATTCGACGTTTCAGGCATTCTGGCATTTTCTAGACTTTCAAAACGTTCTTCCTTCTTCTTCCTGTGAAAGTGTGTAGACTGTAAAACCTTTGGGTAATTTTCAACAAAGAATTTGATCAATATTGATGAGCTGATTGAGATTTTGATGATTTAAGAATTGAGAAAAAATGGAAAAATGATGAAAAAAATTATGAAAAATATTGAAAATTGATAGTATTGAAAAATACCGGTATTTTACAAGAATACTTGGTTTTAAAACCAACCGGTCCCTTAAGAATCTGTATTTTTGGTTTTTGCCCTTAAGATAACCGGCTGCTCATCTCTACTGCGCAGCCAATTAATATTGACATTGACTTTGGTTTTTCACATGAGCTGACAGCTAGCGACAGTTCAATAAATTCATTTCATTCTGATTTTTGGATTTTTCAAAATGGGTCTAAAATAAATAATAATGACTCAAATTCAAACGTGAATTAATTATGGGCTTGAAGGCTGAATTAATGTATGCGCAACCAATCATCCAACATTTTCTAGTAGACTCTACTTTTAGCTCGAGAAGGAAAACTGATAATTGAAGTGAAAAGTCAAAATTCATCTGTGGTCTTTTGCCCTTTTGGGCTCTGAAAAGTAATCAAAAGAAGAACTCAAACTTATGTCAATAACGGTTTCAGCTGCGCAGATCTCTGCTCGAGAAATCCTTCTGTTCTGAAGTTCTCACAATTTCACAAAACTGAGAAGCTTTAACAGCGCTCCAAGCGGACGATGCTCACAGTATACCTTGGGAACAGGGAACGCTGATGCAACGTTGCCAACTTCAGCGTTCGGCATATCGCGTCATCATGAAAATTATCATCATTCGCAAAAATTCTTTTTCGAAAACAAAAATAATACGAACTCCTTTTACTTCCATGAGCGCATGGATTATTCGGAAACAGAATCAGAAACTGATCAGAAATTAATCTACAGTTGAATTTCATGCGTCAGTCGTGAATCCACCGAATTTCAAAATGCCATCGATAGCCTATGAAGACGGTAAGTTCAATAAATCTATTCGCATGTATTTACAAAGCCTCTGTTTATCACGATTACGCCGATTGATGACAGATGAAAAACAGATCCACCAGCAAAATACGGTTGCCGCCATAGCGGAAATAATACAAGAGTTGATACGAGCTCAGAAAGAGAACCGCAATATCAACTTGAACTCCCTTAAAACGAAAATTGCCGGAAAATATGCCTTGAAAAGTACGCCACGTTTGGTAGACATCATTGCAGCTATTCCTCGCGAGTATCAAAAGAGTTTGAAACCCAAGTTGCTGGCAAAACCTATACGTACAGCGAGTGGTGTAAGTATTCATTCCTCTTCATTTTCTGTCTCAGTTCACTATCAAGCAATAAGACGTTGAATTGAATTACAGATCGCAGTCGTGGCTGTGATGTGTAAACCACACAGATGTCCTCACATTAATATGACTGGTAAGTGGCAATAATTTTATCATGTTGAAATCAACGTCATTGAATTATTCTGCAGCCATTATTTTTCAATAGGTAATATATGTGTCTACTGCCCTGGCGGACCCGATTCCGATTTCGAATATTCAACTCAATCATACACTGGTTATGAACCCACTTCTATGAGAGCAATAAGAGCTCGGTACGATCCATATGAGCAGACTAGAAGTCGTATAGAACAGGTAATATTGCTCATTACAAATACTGCGCTTTGTTCAGTATCGGCTTAATCATACTTACTTGCTGTGAACTAAATTTCAGTTGAAACAACTTAATCATAGCGTAGATAAAGTAGAATTCATCATAATGGGTGGCACTTTCATGAGCTTACCCGAAGATTATCGAGATTACTTCATCAGAAATTTACACGATGCACTTTCCGGCTATCGGAGTCATAGCGTCGACGATGCAGTCAAGTAACGAAAGAACTCATCATTGTCCATCATTCTTCAGGCAGTATTCTTTACTCAAAACATTTTTTAGATTTTCAGAGCGGAGTAAAACTAAATGTATCGGTATTACAATCGAAACGAGGCCAGATTATTGTCTAAAACGACACTTATCCGATATGTTGAAATATGGATGCACCCGTTTGGAAATCGGAGTTCAGTCTGTATACGAAGATGTAGCTCGAGATACGAATCGTGGGCATACTGTGCGAGCTGTCACCGAGTGTTTCAGTATATCGAAAGATGCTGGTTACAAGGTCGTTGCTCATATGATGCCGGATTTGCCGAATGTTGGTTACGAACGTGACGTTGCACAATTTAAGGTACTTTTTTTGTGCTTCAGGGTATCAATTCTCCGGTTTTTTACTTTTAACAAAATTGTTTCATGTTGTAGGAATTTTTTGAAAACCCCGCATTTCGAGCGGATGGTTTGAAAATTTATCCTACCTTGGTCATTCGTGGTACCGGACTGTACGAGTTGTGGAAAACAGGTCGATATAAAAGTTACCCACCAAGTATGCTCGTAGACCTTGTAGCACGAATTCTGTCTTTGGTTCCTCCGTGGACGAGAGTGTACAGGGTTCAAAGAGATATTCCCATGCCTTTAGTAACGTGAGTTAGATTGTCTTTTGACCTCACATTAAGCGTAATCATTCCTATTTTATTTCTATCGTTGGAATTCTAGGTCTGGAGTGGAGCATGGTAATCTTAGAGAATTAGCGTTAGCACGAATGAAAGATCTTGGACTGAAATGTAGGGATGTAAGAACTCGAGAAGTTGGCATCCAAGAAATACACAATAAAGTGAAGCCAAACGATGTGAGTAACGTCACCGGATGGTTTAGCAAAGCCAAACATCTCGATTATCGTATCGTCGAATTATGTTCTACAGGTGGAACTGATCAGGCGAGACTATGAAGCGAATGGGGGCTGGGAGACCTTTTTGTCGTACGAAGATCCAAATCAAGATATTCTGATCGGCCTCCTACGTTTAAGAAAGTGCGCTAAAGATACCTTCAGACCGGAATTGAAAGGCGCTTCTATTGTTCGAGAGTTACACGTTTACGGATCGGCAGTTCCGGTAAGCTTTAAAGACCCGAAAAAATTTCAACATCACGGATTCGGTATGTTACTAATGGAAGAGGCCGAACGAATCACCGTTCGCGAACACAAAAATACTAAACTGGCTGTGATATCAGGTAATGTCGTTTTTTTACGACTGCTTGAAATTTTTGCTTTGAATGTAACCGTTTTGCGTGTCACCTTAGGTGTTGGAACTCGAGATTATTATCGTAAAATGGGCTACAAACTCGAGGGACCGTATATGGTGAAAATACTAAATCCACAAGGTTACGAAGAAATAGAATCGAATACGACTTCCGCAAACTCGTTTAAAGGCTCAAATTCAGTCAGCGAAAAATTGATAAAGAAAGAACCGATACCGAGTTGTTTGCAAGAAGTGATAAAAAATACCAAATTGAGGATGCGTGAGGGTATTCAATTATCCGTTACTTCGTAACGCGATAGTAATTGAAATTGCTTGAAGTTTAATTTGTATACCTGTTATTTATTTTAAATTTTTGAAAAAAGGAATTTTTTAATATTTCTACACTCCACTTTATTTCTAGAAGGAAGGAGGGAAAAGCTCGCAGGTGTTCCACAAAAGGAAGGAACATGTATCATGAGTGATGGAGACTAGAGGGAGATCAAAGGGTTAAATTTGTGGTCTTCAGGCATGGATACAATCTTGATAAATAAGTCGAAATTGGAGCGACACTCAGCAACGCTGCTTGTACTAGTTATTTTTTCATTTGCAACCCATAAAACGATCATTCTTTCAATTTTTGCAACGAAGCATTTCCTTACGACACGATTCAGACAACACCTCGTTTCTCTCAGCAGGAAAAATAAAAAACTACAATTTCAAAGTAATAAATATTTTGTAAAAATGAATTTTTATTTGCAATTGAACATCATGAATTTTTTTCCGCAGACATATTGCGTAATACTATCAGAATTGTTTATCACTGTCATGACTTTTGAGTCGTTTCAATTTTTCGAATCGACTTATCACCTCATCTATTTTGAATACGCCGTGGACGATATTATCCCTCGTACGTACATTAACACTGTCTGTGGTCTTCTCTTTATCTCCGACAACTGGAAGCAAATGGAAAATGAGTTTATCTATCATGTCAAGTCAATAACGAACAATAGATTTGATATCTTTTCACAACAGTCAGCATTTAATCCTCTGAGCCAATCTCAATACAGAATGCCTCTTGATCTCGATTACAAAGAATTCAAACCCACGTACCTAAAATATAATTATACTGATCCAACTGGGCATTCCGTATTTTCTTATTCAACGTATCACTCGTGTCCGTGTCTACGTTACATTGAAAACCAGCTTCATAAAGTCTGTCTTTAACCTGAGAAATAATCGGAAAATGTAATAATTCACGCACTGAATGACGGTGGGTAGTAGAAAAACAAATCTAGCAATTACTCACAGATGTAGCGTAATCATTATGAGCCCCAGCAACCGGAATAACGACAGCTTGTCGAGGCGATAACCAGAATGGCCATTTTCCAGCGTAAGATTCCGTCAATATAGCAATCATGCGTTCGACAGATCCCAAAATTGCTCGATGTATGATAACGGGTTTACAGATTTCTTGGCGCTCACTAGAAAGATAAAACCAGTCAGACATGAGTTAAGAGAATCGTTAGTAATCATGACACTCGATAGCATGACTTACTTGGCGTATTTTAGATCAAATCGTATAGGCAATTGGAAATCAAGTTGGATTGTGGCACATTGATGAGGTCTATTCAAGGCGTCACGAATGGTGATGTCAATTTTAGGCCCGTAGAAAGCACCATCACCTGGATTGATCTTCCAGTCGGCTCCGAACGAGTTCAAACTTTCTTCCAATTGCTAGCAAACGTAGTAAAGAACAAAAGTTAATAATTTTCGAAAGGAAAATGAATCGTGAAGATCAAAAGCTGGGATCGATGATTACTGCCCGTCCATTCGTCTTTTTAATACCCATGAGACAAGGATTTCAAAATTATTCGCCTTTGATTTTAACAGCGACAAGAAATTTTCAAACCTTGAACTACTCATTTGGTATAAATGTGTCAACTTTAAAACGTCGTTTGACTTCTGAGACAATCAACGACCGGACGTACTATCGAGAAACGAATAAAATGTAATTTTATCCGTTTGACGCAACATGAAAATATTTGTCTACCAAAATGAAAGCAGGCGTGACACAAAATTGAGTTCTACGAAGTCTTTGAGGCTTCCTCCAGTAAACTGACATTTAAGTATTCGCAAAAGTCACTCAATACTAAATTAGCGAGCAGTCTTTTCTGAGAATAGCACCATAAACCTCTTCCAAATTGAAATTCAATTCACCTTTTCGGCATTATCCCATAGAGCAGGATCACCCATGAATTTTTCCGGTCTCGTAGATAAATTACACTGGAACGTGAATCCGAAAGTCGTGTACACTTCTTTGAGGAAATCGAGTACTCCTGTGACTTCTTGCAGAATCTAGAACAGCATTCACCGCGATCAGTATTGGCGTAAAAAACTCTTTATCGCTCCAAGGTAAAAACTTCTCTTACCTGGCCAGGCTCGCAGAATATATGAGCATCGTCTTGCTGGAAACGACGAACTCGCGTCAAGCCGCTAAGCGCACCCGATAATTCGTTTCGATGTAGAACACCGAAATCAGCCAACCTTAAAGGTAATTCTCGCCAGGATCTATGTCTGAAGTCGAAAATTAAGCTACGAAAACAAGAGCATCCAATTAAGATACGAAATTCATCGTGCAGATTATGCGAATCAATTACGGACACGTACCAATGACCCGGGCAATTCATAGGTTTAAGAGCGAATTTGGTTTCATCTAAGTCGAACGCAAACATATTTTCCTAGGGTACAAAGAAGTAATTTTATGAAAAATTCTCACTTTTTCAATTGAAAAATGAAAATACATTTCCTTCCGACTTACTGAATAATGATCCCAATGACCAGACGTTTGCCACAATTTAACGTTATAAATGTTAGGTGACATAACTTCCAAGTAACCTCGCTTCCGATAAATCGATTTTATGTAATCTATTAACGTATTGTAGATAAAAGCGCCATTAGGTTGGAAGAAACAAGAACCAGGGCTCAGTTCGTGAAAGAAAAATAATTCTTGTTCCTGTAAAATGACAAATAATCACACGTTAATCTTGCATAAAATACATTCAACGTAGAACAATTAAATCGCGCATAATGAATAATCTTCAAACAGTGTTTCACTGACACGTTTACGTTGTTAATCTTTCAGACCTTGAGCATAATTCCTTGTCAATCTACGTTCTAACCTTTCCGATTTTACGATGATCTCTTTTAGCAGCTTCTTCTTGGAATTTTTCCCATTTCTTCAATTGCTTAGGATCAGGGAACGAGATACCGTATACTCTTTGCAATTGCTCTGCTTTCACATTGCCTTCCCAATGAGAGCAGCCGAGCTAAATCGAAAAATCACAAACTTAGTAGCCCATATAGTGTGATGAATTATGTTCACAATAATGAAACATACCTTCGTTACTTTGAACGATTTCACGCTGCCTGTGTGTCGAACATGAGGTCCACGACATAAATCTATAAGGGGACCGCATCTATATACTGTTGTGGTAGGTGTTGTGACTTTTTCGTGCAATATTCGCTGCTTGAATTTATTATACTGCAAACGGATGATGTTTGTGTTAAAATACGATCGTCTTTGAAGAAACAATTCGATTATTTGATACGTACTTTAAACATTTCCAATAACGTTTCCTTTTTCACTTCTAGACGTTCGAATGGTTGTTTTTCTTTTAAAATACCTTTGACGAGATCTTCAATAACGGGGAAATCATGCGACGAAGGCTGCAACAGGTTTTAGAAACTTACTATACTGTAGAAACTTACATTTTCATTTCACGGAAAAGAAACCTTACATGATGGTCTGTGAAAATATCGTAATAAAAACCATTCTCTATCGGTGGACCGTAACATAAACAACCACCATAAATACGTTCCAACGCTTCACCTAGAATATGAGCCGAAGAATGCCAGTAGACTGCTTGCGCTGAAAAAAATAAATTTCATTATTAATTCGTTTTCTTGGATTATAATTCAAAAAGATAGATTTTTTCCGTACCTTCTTCGTTATCAAATTTTAATAATTCTAGTGTGCAACTTTCTTCTAAAGGTCGACAAATATCCCACAAAACACCGTTCACTTTCGAAATAACAGAATTATCCGCCAAACCTTGACTAGAATCGAACACACCATCGCGTTCAGTATTAGAAGATAGTTATTATGAAAAATTACTTCAAAAATTCTGTACCTTATTCCTTTGGCTACATCGTACGGTGTCGTTTGCCATGATTTGGCGTCTACAATTTTACCATCGGGTAATTTAACAGTGATGGGTTCAGATGGTTTTTTAGCCAGCTCTTCTTCATATTCGGTCTTGAGCTTATCCCATATTTGCAACCGATCCTGCTCGTAAAATTGAATCAATCAGAACTCCAGTTGTGTTACAGACGATATAGGGAATGTTTGACACGAAATACCTGAATATACGCAGGCCACGGCTTCAGTTCAGCTACTGTAGGTCTTTCCACCTCTACATCGCCTTCTTCTTTCTTCATCTTCCTTCTCTAGATCAAAGATGAAAGCATGAACACGAAGAATGACTAAGCGGCTGTCGGCAAGATTATAAGATCTTTCAACACTTACTCGTCCCGGTTTACTTTCCTCGACGTCCTCTGATGTCGCTTGCACCGATACTACTGGAATATTAGACGAATATGATTTTCTTAATAGTTTGATGCCATACACCAATTTCAAGTAGGAATTATTCGTTAAATTTTTCAGCATGAGTACAGCAAGCAGGGGACTGTACTAATCGTATCGACTACGTGATATACATAACATATTTAAACTTTATATTGTACACTCCAGTTCCCAGGTTGAGCGATGATAGCACTCTTTCCTATAGTAGTCGCAGCTCATGGTATTACATCATTCACACAGAGTAATACGTACGAAACATGAGTTGTAACTATCCAATGAACGAATGTAACTATCGCTTACCCTGAATTGTACGATAAGAAGTTCAAAAGTAGATTAGAAAATCTGAGCTGATTGGCGAACTTACGAATTTCGTTAAGAAGTTTGCGTTGCGAGGAGCAAGAACGGACAGCGAGTCCTGAAAGTCCAACTTTTTCTTCACTTTCTCAAGCAGCTTCGGCAATCATTGAAACTAACTGAAACGATCAAGAGCGGGCGGCAGGTTTGCCACATGTACTACGAAAACATCATCGCCGCCGCGTGTTCTGAGAACAAAAACGGAATTTTCAGGGACAAGAATTTACGTTCCGTATTCAGAAACGTCATATCCGTACACTTCGGAAAAATCAGCTCCATGATTACGATCCGGAGAATAGTCACCAGATCATTCATTGCCAAGTACCATTTTCCCGGATTCTAACCCGATTCTCCTTATGGGAACAGGTTGGAGAACGTTGAAAAACCAAAATAAACATTTCCCGCGTTATCACATTTGTCTTGACCGGGCCATCTATACCAAAGTTCAATTTTGTTCATTTCGGGCTTACCAAGAGCGAAAACGATCGATATTCTCATTGATATTTTTCTCTAAAACTTATTTCATTCATCTGTTCCCTTGCATAATCGATGAATATGGATGAAACGAATGTCATATTGGGTAGTATCATGGAGACTTTTTCTCATTTCCAGGAATCTTTGGACGCCGAGCAGAGTGTTAGAGAAGCTATCAGAGCAGCAACGAAGATAATCGAAGAAAACACTCGCAAACTCTCAACCATGCTGCAGATTATCCACCAAAAAGGTTCAACCGATCGGGTTTCAGCCGTTTGTCAAGAGTGTAAACCTATTTTGGCGGAGATAAAAAGTAACTACGCAGAATTAGCGAAAGAAATAGGAGTGGGTTTATACTACAAGTATTACGATCACTGGAAAATGGTAACGCAGAAATTGTGTTTTATTGTAACTTTGATACACTACTTGGAAACAGGCACGTTGAAATCTCGTGATGAAGTAGCCAGTGTGTTGGGATTGGCGGCTAGAGAACAAGATGGATTCCACTTATGTGTCGAAGACTATCTATACGGTGTTCTGACGTTAATCAGTGAATTAGCTAGGTTTGCTGTAAACGCTGTAACCAACGGGGATTACGAGAAACCGATAGCGATATCCGATTTTGTATCTCATGTCAACGCCGGTTTCCGATTGATGAGCTTGAAGAACGATAATCTCAGAAAGCGATACGACGGACTGAAGTATGATATCAAGAAGATTGAAGAGGTCGTTTATGATCTAGCCATCCGCGGTCTTAAACCTCCGTCAAATAAAGCTCAAACGCCCTAACGGTGTATTACAAACACTTTCTCATTCGTTTATAATTCGAGACCAAGTCTGGAAAACAGATGAATGCATTTCTCATCTCATCCAAATTTATCGATCATGTCGAGTTTTTCAGACTGGTGTAGGGTTACGAATTTTCAGAAGCCTAATTTTTTCTTTTCTTTTTTTCAATTATTGGTTTGTTTATTTTAAGGAAAGATTGTTACCATCTTTTTTTCTTTTAATTATTTTAAATTCTTTTTGAATCATGAAATTTTTATTCTATTTTAATGATCTCATGGAGTACAATCATCTCAAACGAGAAGTCAAAAGACGTTGTCCTTTCTAGGTCGTAGTATTCCTTGAAATGTTAACGATTTATTTTCCTATCGTGTGTCTGTATTGTTTTATAGAATAAATTTGAGGATATCGAGAAAATGCGAATTTTTTGAACTTTTTATCAATTACTCAGGCTTAATTTACGTCTTATAGTTATTGTATTTCACAATTCATAAGTATGTTTTGTTTTGACGCATGAAGGGATCTCGCGATTGTAGATAAAAAAAGAATCCAGAAGATCAGTCTAGTATTATTCGTTTTCCTGCATGATAGTATGTATATCATTAGAAGGATCCTCCATGTTCCGAATTCAATCAAAATCATTGTAAAAATGAGAATATTACTTGGAAGATGAAAATTGCATCAAACCTTCTGTTAAAGTGATGAGAAAACCTCAGAAATTTTTTTACGAAGAATTTGTGATCAACTATTTAAAAAAAATCTCTTCAAATGACGAACAGTTGTGAGAAGGAAGAATTAACAACTTCCTTTTCTTCCACGTGACTCGAGCATTTATCTAAATTTCATCCCAAAATATCGAAGAAACCATTGAACCCCAGCTAGACAATGTTTTGATAATTGTCTATATGTCTTTGCTTTACCTCTCTTAATATTATCACTTCTCCTATTATTCTGACCATTGCATTGTTTAAAAAAACGAATTTAAAAATGGCATAACAATAACATGCCGCAAAAGATACTGATATCCTTCCATCAACCTAGTTTCCGCTTTTGAAAACACGTATAAAAGGCGCTATAAACAAGTATGCAACCAATTTTGTACAATTTAGGACAAGATAGCGAGAAAGTTGATCGATGATTGCAATTTTCAAGACTTCGAAATTTGTTTTCGAATAAACGACCTTTCCTCACTAATACTTCATCAACAAGAATTCACGAACACTGATCAAGTGTATTGAGTTCAACAATATAATTATAAATAAGGAACAATATATCTTACCCGTGTACAATAAATAAAGAATAAAACGACTAGACCCAAAACTTAACACTTGGAAAATGACCCCCTCAACCTTAAATAATAGTAACAACAAGAATCATCTCCCAACGATATAAATAATAAATAAATTTGGAAAAGCAAGAGAACATTGCCACTTATGCAGCGATTTGGAGGATTGTCTCTGTTGTCAAGTCAAACCTAATATTAATAAACAAAACACTCGGGAAATAAATTCTCGAGCATAGGTTTGTAACAATCTTTCGGTTCGCTATCGTTTCTACTCAAAGTTTTCAAATTATTCTCAGTACTGATTTTGGTGAAAATTTCGCCCAATTTGTACGGTAGAGTATCTTCTTCGCTTCGAGTCGACATGCTGACCAAATCGGCGAACGGAAGCGATTTGTACTGCTCAAATAATTGGGCGTTACGGAGAGCTTCTTGCTCACGCTGCTTGTCCGTACTCTCGGTCAGTACTCGTTTCATTGCCTCGAATGTTAAATCTTCGTTCGGGTATTTCCTTTCTATGCACGGTGACGATGAATTGCTATTAAATTCGAGGAAACTTACATCATTCGAGCCGGGAACAGGCGCACTCTCTACCCAACTATTCCTATGCATCAAAGGTAAATTCTTCCCAAGAGCATGGCCATTTTCAGGGGACACCTTCGTTATATCAATGCCCGCTTGATTGAGACATTCTATTAACTTCAACTGTTCAACTAACACTCCTTTGGGCAACGCAGATTCTGGAAGCACCTCATAATGCATACACAGGTCTGGTAATAGATGTAACGCTTTGGCTTCCTTGCGAATTTGGATAATCTTGTCAACGTACTCCTGCAACGGACCAATGGAATGTACGAAAGCGACTAGAGACAGCAAACAAATAACAATAGTATGTAACTGGTAGATCAAGACGGACGGTAAAGAGTCGTTTGTGAGGGCGACATCCTGGATACTGATGACTGCGTGGAAGAATTCATTTATCGTTTCTTCGGAGGTCAACTCTACGCACAACAGAGCAAGAGTCTTGAATACAGCCTCGACATTATCTATGGTATTGTTATCGTGCTCCAAAGACTCGCGCAAACTGACATATATTTCAGGCCCATGTTTGCGCATGAAAATAGAATCGCTGCGAGAGCATTTCTCATACGTTAAACCCACCGAGGAGTACTCTAGGGTGGGTTTCAAAAATTTATTTCCATTTCCATGCCGATCGAATAAAGTGTGCAATACATTTTGTACCAAGATACGAATTTGCGGATCAGGAGCGCGCGAACAATTCAGTAACGGATCAAGGAATGACTGAGGAAGAGTGGCGGTCATGTGAATAGAACTGTACTTCGAACAAACCATCAATAAAGATTTCAGACAGATATGTTGTATACGATTATCCACATTCATTATTGGTTTAGCGATCTTCGACATGATGAACATCATTATTTCAATCTTTTGGTAATCTGGTAAGTGCGCGGCGAATTCTCCCAATGCTGATATGAGCGCTTCCTGATAATTCTTCTCGTCTTCGTCTATTTCAACACTCTTGTTCACGGTCTGTCGAGTAACTGAAGTTCGTAAATGGGTCAACAGCGAATTAATTATTTCCAACACGGTCGGACCGATACTTTCACCCGCAGCAATGGCTATAATCTTCGACAATACATCGGCCACATTCGTTCGCAGCCTAGATGTGAGCTTTGAATTCTCGTCTAAATGCACCATCAAACTCTCGATGACAGCGTACAGGTACTGTGACTGAATCGAAAACATAATCAAGCGAAAACAGTGAATGGCGAACGATTTTGAGATCCATAAATTGTGCAGATCGAAGTGGCGTAATACTGGCCGAATAACGCTTTTCACGTGACCGAAAGAAGCTCGACCGACCAATTCACGGAAACACGATTCGGCCAAAACCGCTGGATCTTTGTCTTCAAATTCGTTACAATTCAACAATTCATTCGGATCTGTAGTGTCGTTTAGATAGGGATCATCCTCATTCTTGAGACGTGGATTTTGCATGTTGTACAAGAGAGACGGAATAATCTTATCCATGTGAACTGGTTCCCAAATATTCTCCACAAGATCGTCGGAAACAGTCTTACGAATAACACCTTGAAGTCCCTTAATACCAGCTAAACGAATACCATCTCGGACAGAACGATCCGCGTTATTGTTATGACACATCGACGAGAATTTCGAAATGAAGAAATCGTACCGTCTGTGGTACGAAGGAGTATCTTCTTCAATATTAGCGAATTTGACGAACGATTGCGTGGCTAAAATTTGTAGCTCAGGTTCCGGACATTCGAGTAGTTTTTGAACCATACGTAAGAAACTTTCGACGAAGAGATTTAAAGTTTGGGCGTGACAAGCTAGCAGTAACTGATCCATTGCTTCCATGGCGATCTTAACGTAGCTATCTCGTTTACGGGTAATGTCTCGACTGGCTTTCTGGTAAAGGTACTCTCCGATTCGATCCAACTTCTCTGGCGAGGAAACTGCGTAGAAGGTCAATTTTTCCATGTTGCTTTTCACCAAACCTTCTTCAGGTAGAGCTGGAAATATATCGTCTACTAGACGTTTGTAGCGCGGGCGTAATTGTGAAAAACAACTGAAACACATAATGAATACTGGATGGAAACGGACGAATGGGTGGGTCAACTGGAAGAACTGAGTATTAGAACGTCACAGAGAAATGGCAGTTTACTTTAGAGATAGATGGAAGTTCATTATTAGATTGAACTGACTTGAGTAACTATTTATCTGTCTTGAAAGGAAGAAAATTAACACTCATGATCAGAATTATGATTACATAAAGGAAACAAACGACGAAATAAATTGAAGACTGTGAATCATCTGCTGAGGATGTAAATAAATTTTATCAGATAAAATCAACCTTCCTTGTTGACGTCTCCTCTCACTCTTCTCTACTGGGGCACGGGGTAACAGCTGTGAATTAGAGAGGATAAAATAAGAAAAGACTAGGAAAATAGGGTCTACTACACACTACAATACGATCCTTTCCTCCTGATTAATTCTACGAACGATCACAGATGTATATCATTATATGAATTCAGGAAAGTGGGCTTATAGCATTGATTAGAATAGATAGGTTTCTCCGAATCGTTATTGTGAATGTCGGTGTAGGAGGAGAGTGTAAGCTGTAAGTTTGTTGCTTCGAAGCTGCAGTCACTCAAACAGACGCCATGAAAGCTAAAAAATAAACTAGTCGAGGTTTCTTTGCTAATCTTTTACAGTTTCTACACTCTCTTCAGTTATTCAAGTTGCCTCCGAACTTTGATTTCTTCATACTTTTTTAGTTTCCGTGTTCGTATTCTCCTTTTTCGACATTATTCTCGTTCATATTAGTTTGAAGGGAGATTATAAATTCATTGCGTTGTCTACATTCCACTTCGGTAAACCCTCTACTAGCTAGTGCAATAATTGATTCAAGAAACCAAGTAAATAATGTCAGTGACGTTTGCTCAACGAGGATGGCCGCCGCCGGATTCACGTCAGATACAATCTGTAAGTTCAGTAATCTGCCAATGTAACTAAACGCGTATTATTTATTATGTCGTACAAGCTTCAAACCCTCACGTATGCTCGGTAAAAGTTTCTTTGTAGCGAAACACAAGATTCTATCTTTTTTAGATAAGCAAACGTCTTCTACGAAGAACCTTCATCATTTTTTCTGATTTCAGATGCTGAACGAAAATAGTCATTTACTGCAAACAATTCAAGAATATCAAAATAAGGGGAAAGCGCAGGAGACTGTCCAGTAAGTAATCTCCCGAACAATAACTTCCTCGATTCTCCGTTCACGAATGTTAATAATGTTTTGCATTGATTGCAGATTTCAACAAATATTGCACCGTAATTTGGTTTATTTAGCGTCAATAGCAGATGCGAATCAAAATATACAAGCTATATTACCAGTGAGTTTACGAATTCTGTCTCTTAAGAAATCGCAAATTGCTACCAGAATTCTATCTTATCTTAGGAATTCCTCGCAAAATTACCCGATAAACAAATTGCGGCCTCTTTGCAATAAATCGACCCTTGTAATACGACGTAGAAATAGTCAGGGTTGCGTCCGAGCTACCAATTGTGAGTTCGCTGTCGATATTTTGGTCAGCTACAAAAATTGCGAGTTTGCTGCCGATATTTTTGTTTTCGAGCTTTCGAGTTCATTCATAAGTACGAATTTTATTGAATTCTTAAATGAAGTCGATGTTCAAGAAGAGTGATATTTACGAGCTCGCAGATGAAAGCATTGAAATCTTTTTACCGCATATTTTTGTCAATCATATTGCTAGCTGTGTCAACGCGCAATACGTGAGCTGCAATTTCTGCTTCTTTTCTCTGAACATCGACGTAAATTTTAGCTGAAAACATCGAAATTCATGCTCAAAGATCACTATAATCCTTTTAGTGTACGGGCTTTAGAGTTGAGCGGCAAAAATTACTGACTTTGGTACCTGGTTAAGAAGTTTTCTACGTCGTAGAAATTCTACTGGAATCTGATGTATTTTTTATAAATTCATTGTAATCCCGACAGAAACTCATTGATAGAAACAAATTCCATTAGCCGCAATTCCCTAAAACGTTGAAATCAAATGGATTGCCATTTGTCATCTTTTACCAGCTTCTTATTCTGTAATCAGCAAACGAACATGTATAACTAATCGATTTTATTTATGTAGCCACCTCAAGGTGTTTATCCAGCACCCGCTCAGCACGCTTCGCACAATGCAAATTCTCCAATCGCCCAGTGCCCAACACCACCTGTAAACGATATGGCGAGTACCCAAACTCCTCCAGTGAACAACTTTCCTCCGCAGACAAATATGTACCGAGGACAGCCGCAGCCTATGAATCCTCAAAGTATGATCATTAGATTTTCTGGAATTTTTCTCGCTTTTCGACACGTGCATTGTTAACAAGAATTTTTTGATTTGTTCAGGGCCACCTGCGACTCCAGGTCCGCAGCAGTACCGACCCAACATGGGAGGATATCCGCAACAGACACCACACCAGTCATTCGCGGGCAACCAATATCCTGGACCAGGAGGTCACGTTCCGCCACAATCTGGGTACAATGCACAGGCCCAGCAGCCTCCGGCTAACGCTCAAGCGGGTCCTTATCAGCCCACACCTGGCAATTATCCACCATCGCAAACGCCTACTCCGTATAATCAACAAACGCCTACTCCGTACAACCAGCCGGCACATAATGGTTATGGACCGCCGGTGTCAGTTAATCCTGGTACTCCAGGTTATGGACCTCCTGTACAAACACAACCGGGTTATCCAAATGGCCCTGGCTATCAACCAACTGGACAACAACCTGGTTATAATCCGGGTTACGGCCAAGGTGGTTACGGCCCTGCATCACAAAATATGCCGCCTAATGCACAGGCGGCGGGATATCCTGGAGGTTATCCGCCACAACAGCATGCTCCGCCTCAGCAACATGCTCCTCCGCAACAGCATGCGCCACCCACTTCACAGCCGCATCCGCCTTCCCCGGTACCATCTCATCAACCTCCGGCAGGACAACCGCATCAACCTCCGAATGCGCAACCTCATCAGGCTCCTCCTCCTACACAGCAAGGACATCCTCCACCTCCGCAAAGCTATCAACCCCCTAATCAGGGTCATGCCCCTCCTCAACAGCATGCTCCACCGTCTTCACAACCGCATCCGCCATCTCCAGTACCCTCTCATCAACCTCCAGCAGGACAACCGCATCAACCTCAGAACGCGCAACCTCATCAGCCTCCTCCACCTACACAACAAGGACATCCTCCGCCTCCGCAAAGCTATCAACCACCGAATCAGGGACAACCTCCACAAGGTTATCCTCGACAGAGTTATCCTCAACAAGGGTACGGACCACAGTCGTATCCTTCTGTTCCTGGACACCCGAACGCACAGTATCAGCAGTATCAATGGCCTCCGGGACCTCAAGCACAACTTCCTCCGCAGTCGCAACCATCACAGTATCCGAACTATAACTATCCACCGCAGCCTCAGTAACTGGAATAAATGGGTGATCTGTAAGCATTCGCATGTATACGTTACGACTTTTTATTTAATTTTTGTACGCATCTCGTTCCATTTTATTATTTATGTTGGGTATTGGTTTGCCATGAAATCGTTGTAATTCATTTATTCATTCGTCTTTGTTGCTAGAGGACTGCGTATTCCTTTCTTTTTTTCTCCCTTTTTCTTTGTTCAGTAGACTTCTATCAGTATTTGTAATTATTAAAGTAAGCTTTGAATAGCATTTTAATTTGGATCTATGTATTTTCCGAATTTCTCAATAAATCACTTTATTGAAGTTGACAACGTCTTACATCTGTGTTTCGAATATCACTTCATACTTTATCCTGCTACTCGGTTAATATTGGTTTGATGAAGAAATATGGGTGCATAACTACAAAATATTATGGTTTTATAAACTTGAAAAACTCGTAAGGTGAATAGAAATTCAAAACGAGAATAACGAAGGAATAGCATAGTCCAACTCAGCCCAGAAAATTCCTTCGATCGTCAATCGCTTCATATTTCATAAGAATAAATGAACCGGTAGATCACGTATAGGAAGGTTAATTTTTACAAAACGATTGGAATAATAATTACAATTAAGTTGGAATTTCAAAAATGAAGTCACTAATAGTTTTGGAGGGTAGTTGTTTACCCATTATACCTAATTGAACCTTGGAGTGTGGTTTCTGAAATCATGATTCAGGTTCAGCGTAACCAGATTTCTCTTTCTGCCAGATTGTGTGAAAGTTTTGTACATTGCACAATTTGTTATACAATACAGAACGATGAAATAGCTACTGGGAACGATACATTTTTGTTTCTCATAACAGCGGTGAAGGGTCTATTTTCGCAGAAACTCTACTTGTAATAAACTATGAAAAGAGAGAAAAATTAGGTATTATTTCTTTGTAGCGCGGATGAATACTCGCAAATTTGGAAGATTTGTCACCATACAATATTTATCGTCTTTTTTTTTTTCGTAGAGTGATTCGGAAGTACTTATTCCAATAATTCACCCTCGTCTATTTTTAAGTACCATTTACTCCGTAGCAAAGAAAAAATATATCGGAGATGAGTACAAGCTCCTTTCACTATGATGAGTGCTCAATATTTTCCAAATTTTTTTCCAGTATTCACAATCTGTATTCCTTTTAACTAAAGAAATTTCGGTATCCTTGTCTGGTATCAGACCTTCGAATTTTAATTTACTATTTCGAAGAGTTCAATGTGGATATACTTTTGTTTTAAAAGATCAAACTGAAATATTAACGATGAATAATTCAACTACAAAGAATCGGATACCTACCTTAAATAAATATGGGCCATAACGTTCGCGGCCTACGAGTGTAATCATAAAATGAATCTAAAGCTGTATGATGAATCGAATCAAATTTTTGACATTATTCTTGTGTTGTGCGGATTGACTCCTTCAAGAGTTGAGAATTCTTATACACATAGACGCAGTGACAGCCGAAGCAGGTAATACAATAAACAACACCGGAATTTGGTTCAGCATTGATTTGGGAGAAAAGTTTCTTATAGGTAACTGGTGTTGTAATTGCCTAAAGAAATCGAAAAACAGCGGACAAATTTTTGAACAATTATTCTGTCTATCATTCTCCTCGAGCCTCAGTACGCCGTGAAAAGATTCTTTCGAGACTCTTTCTCACTTTTTTCAGGCCCAAGAGCCCCTATGCAACCGCGAAAAAAAAAAAAATTTCCTACCGAACGGTACGTTGTGACGTCACTACTCGAGATACATAATGCGAGGAGTTATGTCAAAAGGGCACATAATCAATTAAATTCTTAAAGAACAGTTGTTCTTTTGACAGATGATTCTTCGTATTCTGTGACTCCTATTTTGCTTCGCATTTTCAGAATTTCTGTGCAGTCCTGGTGAGTTTTATTTTTGCATGGCATTTGAGGTTATATATCTAGGGCAGCTAATAAGTTTGAATAACAGAACAGGTAAAGAGGTAGACAGAAGGATCGCCCTGGTTTGGAAAAAATACTGGTCTTTAAAAAGAATATTCAAAGGTCCATTCAGAAGCAGTTATAAAAGTAACATTCTGAATAGTTGTGTATGACCCACGCTGGCATACAGTACCCAAACCTGGACAGCAATAAAGAAGATGAAAGAAAAAATAAGGGTAACACATGACTCGATGTTGCGGTCAATGACAAGCGACAAGCGATAGAAGGAAAGGTAGGGTTAGGATAAAAGATATAAAAAAAAAAAGGTTAGAAGTAGTCGGGAATTCATTCACGAAATAAGATTCAGCAATGTGCCCCCCCCCCTCCTGACAATCCATCTGAAGGCAATATCAATCATTTCTTTTTCGAATAGAAAACAGTAGACAAAAATTATACACCGAAGTCATAAACCTACATTACCCTACTCCTCTCAGATCTATCGACCTTCTATCTCTCAAAAACCTTCCATCTTTCCACACATCTTTAAATTTATCTCAGAACTACCCTCTTCTATCTATATCTAAATTCATCTTCACCACATTCTTCCTGCGAGGTAAGGCCTAGTAGCCATCCTCTTTTCAACCTGTTTTTTTTTTTTTTTTCTGATTTTACTCCTTATATACTCTGTAAGGAGTATTAATCATTTTTTCTGCATACTGACAGAACCAATTCTCGTAGCCAATCAAGACTAATGATTGATATGCTCGAGTAATTGACGCTGTCACTATTGTATTAATTATTTTTTTTCCGTTCTTTTTTGATCTTTTTTTGTATTTCTTGTTTTTTTTTTTTCTTTTGTTTGTATTTCTTTTTGTTTTAAATAAAAATTCCATGGTTGGTGGAAAAAAAAAGAAAGAAAAAGAAAGTGGGACTGGGCGGGACATGTTGCACAATGAATGAATGACAACCGATGGACCGAAAAGATAACAAACTGGTTTTAGGGGGAAAAGAGAAAGAAGGGTGGACGGGATAACCAAGTTTATTAGAAATAAAAATTATGAAAGAGTGGCTAGGGACAGGTTTGAATGGTCGAGGCTTAGCGAGGCCTATGCCCAAAATATGGGCCTAGAGTTATAATTATAAGTACTTTTTTGTTTATAGCTTAATTAATAAAGGCTATTCATCATTATTACTGCCTTTGAAAAAGTTTCTTCTTCTCGATGCCGGTAGGTAAGCCTACTTCGATAATAGTAACACACTTTCCGCATCAATTCTATGACCGAGAAGACTGATGTCATACTTTTTGATGATTTATTTCAATTTCTTTAGTTGTTTATCGCTAAGTGTCTACCAGGTCAGTAAGTCCAAAAAATCCAATAAAAATTCAGTATTTTAAAGATGGTTCAACATAAGTCAATAAAAGTACATTAATTCCGATACAAATCCGATAATAAATTGCGAAAAAATGCCCTATTTGAAAATTCTTCTAAGTTTGCATTATTTTTTGGACTTCGCCTTTTTTTTTTTTTTCAAACTTCCTCTTCTCAATAACTCTGTAAGAAGGTACCTGAGTTGAATTTTATTTTGATGTTCAAATGAATAGGCTTATGCATTTATTCGATAAGTCTCTGAAATGAGAGATCCAAGTCCATTTTGTGGATATTTGTACTACTGCTTTACACTAATGAAAGAAGCTGAGGAAAAAAAAGGTTCATTGAAGGTCCAATGAAAGTCCAAATTGTTTTCATTTTTGCATCTGGTAGACACCCTCATTATAATCGTTTGTGGGGATATTTTTTTCTTTTTTGAGCGCTTGACAAGTAAAAAAAAGAAATCTAATTCTTCAGGTTCCAGACCTGAGTGGAACAAAAATACAGATCTCTTGGTTTCCAGATCATGACATAAAAAAATCTAGATTGCTTGCGAGCTCTACATCTTGATAGGGGAAAAATCTTGAGATCTTTTGCAAAAAATTAAGAAGGGTTAATTATAATCGCACATCAAAAGAGAATGTTTGAACAGCAAATCTGTGAGCAGCAAAAAGGAATGAGGGAATAGTAAAAAAGTGTATGAAATGAACACAGTAAATAGAATTGGTGGAATACAAAAAATGATATTTTTTCAGTAGCATCGAGCAGCTTTGGCCGGCCAATATCCAAGAAGCTTCTATCTACAATTATCTCAAAGAAGAAAGGATGAAAAAGGTTTGATGAGTTCCAAAAATATCTGTATGAGGTTTGGAAAATTTGTATTAATCCAAAGACACTTCTGAATTTTTCTAAAACATTTAATGTGCAAACATTCTTTTGGTATGCTCATCCGCCTCCAACTTTGGACGTTCCTCCAGAGGCGAAAAATGTGCCCCTAGGGCAGAAACGTAAACGAGGGCACCGGCGAAGGCAAAGAAAGCTCTAGGTGTATTTGAGGATTGCAAAATTGCGGGACTTTGCAATTCTCAAATACACCTAGTATTATGAACCGCAAACTATCAAACCAACTCTCTGAAAAAAAAAAAAAAAAAAAAGAAAAAAAAAAAAAGAAAGCTCTGTTAGTGCTAGGATTATTATGTTTCTCCGTTCTATTTAGGGTTCTAGTCTCCTCAACTTTATTCGATTTTATTCTATTTTAGATTTTTGACAGATTTTATTTTGTTCTAGACTTTCAACGGATTCTATTTTATTTCAGACTTGATTTTATTTTTTTACTTTAATAATAATAATAATAATAATAGCCTTTTATTGACCTAAATTTACATCTTATTTTACAAATTTTAACAAATTATAATCAATTGATTTTTAATAATAGGTCAGGCCCATATTTTGGGCATAGGCCTCACTCAGTCTCGCCCATTCAGATATGTCTCGAGCTATATTGCCATAATTTTTGTTTACTATGAATTTTGTGATGTCGTCGGACCATTTTTTCTTTTGTTTTCCTTTTTTTCTCTTTTCCATCTTTAACCAATTTGTTACCCTGTAAGTCCATCTATCATCCTGCATTCTTGAAACATGTCCCGCCCCATTCCATTTTAGCCTTCTAACTTCATGCAAAAAATGTCTGGTATTTTCCAACTTTCCTCGAATGTGACTTATTTTTATTTTATCCCTCAGTTTTATTTTTGATATTGATCTTAGCATGGAGTTTTAAGTTGTTTCTACTTTTGATTCTTCCTTTTTTGTTGTCGCCCAGGTTTAAGATCCATAGGACAGCGTTGGTAATACACAGCTATTTAGTATTTCCACTTTGCTTTTATTTTTATACTTTCCTTTGAAGATATTTTTCAGACTCCAGTACTTTCCCCAAGGTAATTTTATCCTTCTGCTGACCTCCTCTCTTGTTCTATTCTCTAAGGATATCCTCTGTCCCAAGTATATGATTTCATCTGTTCAAGTTATTTTTTCTTGATCTATTTCTATTTCCTTCTCCTCTTTCTTATCCCCTTGAAAAATATGGAGAATTTAGATGAAATGGAGCAAGCATTTGAAGAATCAAAATTTTATATTCTAGGAATTTCGGAGGTAAGAAGAAGAAATGAAGAAATGAGAGTAACAAAAAAGGGAAATATAATGTGTCATATAGGAAATAACGAAGGACAAAAAGGAGTAGGGTTCATGATCAAAGGGGAATGCAAAAAATATTTGCACGAATTCAAGGGGATAAATGATAGAATAGCTTATATAAAATTGAAAATTAAAAATAGAGAGCTGTCTATAATCCAAATATATGCGCATACAGCGACAACAGAAACTGATGTAAACAAAGAGTTTTATAGAGCATTGAATGAAACCATACAGGAAATGAAGATGAACAAAAAGAGAAGAATTATAATTATGGGAGGCTTCAACAGTCAAATAGGACAAGGAAAAAAAGATTGTCGGCGAATATTTTTATGGTAGACAAAATGAGAGGGGGGAAAGGGGATTAGAGTTCTATATAGAGAATAATCTAAAAATTATGAATACCTTCTATAAAAAGAGAAAAGAGAGACGATGGACATGGTTATCTCCAAATCAAAAGTACAAAACTCAGATAGATTATATTCTCACGTTGAGAAAAAAAAATAAAATAATAGATTTCAATGTGGTAAAAAACTTCAAATATCATTCTGACCATGGATTAATTATGTGTAAAATGAGCCTCAAGAGATGGAGATGTGTAAAGGGTCAAAATGGCGCCGATCAAAGGATAAAGAAGGAAGAGGAAGAGATCTACAAAAAAGAATTAAGTAAAATAATGGAGGAAGAAAGCAACTGTTACGAGAAAGATGATATAGAAAGAATGAACAAAGAGACCATAAGATGCATAAAAATGGCAACACAAAGAATGATGAGGGAAAAAAAATATCGAAAACAAATTTTTTTACTTTAGCAGTCTTTTATTGAATTAGCGCATTTTTCTGTTCAATTTTTTTTTCTGAGGTTGTGTGTATTATTTGCTGCACAATCTTCAATTTGCTGTTCAATGCGACCTTGTACTGTGCATTATATTCTTTGCTGTGAATCCTCATTTTGCTGTGATTACATACCTGCGTATACCATCTTCTTTGTTAAGCTCTAAAAACCAACTCAATAAAAAAATGAATTATAAACGTAATGATGCATGATGCGTTTAGTAAAATCAGAAAGATTACAATTTTATCTTCAAAAATGCATACTGCTAAAATATCTACTTGTAATGCAAAAGGTTGCCTCTCGCTCCACAAGGGGCATCGGCATTTCTATTTTATAAGTAAACAGAAGATGTACCTAAATTTGAATAAACGCGCCTATGAAATTGAAATTGAATTGAAGAAGATCATTTTCCATGAATCAAAGTTTCCACGTACCGGTACAAAATTCATATTTTTCTAAAATAAATATTCTGGTTGTTGTGTAAAAATAACAAGCATGAATAGGTACTTATTTCCTTCAAATCGTAATTTATAATATTATTATTCTAAAGAGTTCAACATAATTTTTTTTCATATGATTAAATTGAAATAATAAAAATGAATTTTTCAGCTCCAAAAAATCAGATGCCTAGAATACATATAATATTATTTATATTTATGATAGCGTTTCCATAATAAGTACCATGAAGGTATACACGCAGGTATACATAACTCGAATACCCTTATTTCTGTATACCCTTCATGTCCTCATTCTGTACCCATGTAAAACATCCTCCGAGTATCCTTATTTCCCTATTATTACTTCAATATACTGTAATATGTTCCCATTTGAGGACATTTTGAAAAGTTATATACCGTCACAAATGTTTCTTTTTTTCGATTCTTTTTTTTTTCTTTTTTTTTTCTTTTTCCTTCCAACCAAACAATGACAAAATGGGAAAAAAATAGTAACAAAACGTAAACATAAAAAATGAACCAAATAAGAATAATAGTAAATATAATAAGAAAAACAAAACCAAAAATAAATAAATAAAATAAAAATAAATAAGAAATAAGTACAAACAATTTCACAAGTAATAATGAAAATAATAATAGTGATAATGATAATAACTAGGCTTAATCGAAAAAAAAAAAAACAACCAAGAGAAAAAAATCGGTTGAATTAGAGGGGGGCTACTAGGCCTTACCTTGTCTCATAATGTAATTGAAAGGAAGTGAAAAATTTTGAATGGTTTAAATGGTTCATTCTATATAAATTGTATCAGGTGAGAGAATATTGTTAGGTTTTCAATAGATAAAAGATTGATACCAGTGATAGGTGTGGGAATGTGAAGACCCAAAATTTGTGAGTACCTATAGTATTTGTCTAATATTTTCTTTATTGTTTGCATTCGAAAAGGATATGGTTCATGTTTGCTTGTAAAGGTTCGTCAGGGTGTAGAGGACATAGGTCAGAACCACTATTATTTATTCTTTAAAGATGGACTGGAAGCCGATTATGGCCAAATCGAAGACGACTAAGTTTGCTGATGAAAGAGCGGTGAAAGTTTGTGAATTGTTTATACCAGGGGAACGATGGTCGTCGAGGTTTGATGAGTAAATATTGTGAATTTGGGTTATTAAAAGATCTTGGATAGTGTATTGACCAATCACCTTGTGTAGAACACAGTATGAGGTGATATAATTCCGAAATAGGCAGTAACTTGGATGAAAAAGGTGAAAAACGTGCTAATTTAGCTTTTTGATCTACGATTTCGTTATTAATGATTCCTGCGTGGCCGGGTATCCAGAGAAAATTAATTTGAATGAGTGAAAGTGAATTTATCAAGGAGATGATTGGCAATGCTAAATTTTCTTGCAATATTTCGAGGAGTTTCATTTTATGGGTATCTACTTTTGTTTCGAATGATCAAACTGAAACACGGGTGCGTTCCGAGAGGAAATTATCGAGGGAGATGAAAACAATAGTTTGCCAAGTGGCTATGAGCTTCAGTCTGCGCTCAAGAGAATTGGTGAAGTTTGAATGTCAACATTTGCCGACTGACCCAAAAGCCTCAGGGGGTCGTCACACCCCCTACCCCTCCCTATCAGAACGCCCTTGCTGAAACAATTAATAACAACAAATCACTCAAGGCCGGGTATGCTTTATTCTAGCAGAATACGACGTATAAATACATACAAAAATTTAGCTTCCAAAACGACTAATTACTGTCCACAAAAAGAACCAATTTTGATGAAATTTCTCAAAGTGTTAGATGAGTGTTTGATACAGGTTTAGAATTAATTTCGAACATCGTAATATTATTCAGAACTCTCGTGTCATTAATGGTCTACCAAACTTTCTCAATAGTCGATAATGAGAGTTCTAAATGATTATACGAGTTTTAAAGTAATTTTAGACTTGTATATGTATTGAACATTCCAAAAATTTCATGACAAATGGTTCATTCTGTGGACAGTCATCAGTCGCCTTGGAAGCAATATTTTCGTTTATTTAAACGTGTTTTTTCTCAGTAAAGCCTACCCTTAATTGCTCGAAATAGATAGCTTGTTAAAATTGAAGAAAACAAATCAGAAACTTAGAATACGCACTGTATACCTATAGTTGTTTGTATGAATCATTTATCTCTTATTGCCGTAAGAATGACGTCTTATTATTTTATTTTATCTCTTCCTTGTTTACTATTGAATAGCCTTACTGAGTAATTATTGCATCTTGAGGAATGAGAATATTGTTTGATACTGTATTTCTCCAAGAAAAGTTTCGGCCGTTACGATAATATCAAAGATATACTTAGGTACCCTAATTCAAATTCAAAAGTTTGAAGTGATTTTTCTGTAGAGAAATCTCTTGTCCGTCGTTCTTTTTCTTAGTATTTACCGTATTATAGACGCACATTTCGAACGAAAAATACAATGATGAAACGTGGAATGTTGCCTGTGATGTTAGCTAACCATATTTGTTCTTTTTGCGTAAGATTACAACGTCTATTTGCCGATTAGAAATTGACGTTGGTTACGAGTTCTATAACGCACACACTTTTGCACAAGGCCTGTTTATCTTGATTCGTATAACCACGGTGCGTCGTTCACGAACGGTTCGAGGAAATAGGCTGGCGTCACAGGCTCGCGTGGAGACCTGCCCAAGACCGTTACGAGCCCGGTTAACGATCATGTCTTGTCGCGATGTTACGCGTCTCGCGTCTCTGTGTCCGCGGAGCAAGTGAGCAACACAAGGAGCAACCGCAAACAAACGCTTTTTATTCAGTTGACTCAGCAGTACGTCAGAAAGGGTGTTCAGCAGCTGACATCACTTTCGCGCGTGGTAACTGCAATATTGCCTTGCACTGTGATAAATAGTGAATCAAAAAAAAATGTGTAGTGTGGTAGTTGATTGCGAGTGATCAGTCGGTAGTGTCAGTGTCAGTCGTCATTCTCGACTTGACGAGTTGAATCTATCGTAAAATTTGGGTTATCATTTTCGTGAAGTTGTGAAGTACTCTCAAAGCGTAAAATTTAAGTTAGTAAATTCATTCATGCTGTGATTTACGTATTATAATTGTATCGGTCTCTTATTGAGCATATCCACATTCTTTATCAACAGTCTTTGTTCTTTCTATTTTTTATTGGCAAATTAATTTTTCACTTGAGAGTAATTCTGTTTTATCAATCTTCGAAATGATCGTATTTCTTTTCGGGCTCCAGTTGTGTTCGATTTAGTGTTTCTACTGTCTTTTTTTTTCTCCCAAAAGTTTCGCGATGGCTTCGAGCAATAGAAATAAACTCGACGAGTACCATTTAAAGATCCTGCGAGAATTGTTGACTCATTCTGCGAATAAGTATTGTTTCGACTGTCATCAAAGAGGTCCTACGTACGTGAATGTGACAATTGGATCCTTTGTCTGCACCACTTGCTCTGGAATGTTGTAAGTATATACCTTTGATCACGTAATACGTACAAATAATACTCGCTGATTATTGCTTCTATTGACATCCGTAAAAGATGCCCTCAGTGGGAGTCAGATTGTGTCCAAACTTATGTACATCATTTTCGTGTGTCTTTCTTCGTACCGTCCTCTTGAGGAATTCGAGCGAAAGGTTTTCACTTCGGGCAATGGAACGAGATCCACAACAACCTCGAATGCGACCTCAACGAGGTAAAAGTCGAGTGCACCCATCCGTCTTCGTGATAAAAGGGAAAAAGAGGTGACTGTCGTGGTATCATTGAAAGTATAGTCATTCTTATTTTTCGTTACCCGGACTAATAATTATTGTCTTTCGCGTTATCAATCGATGAATTGTAAGCATGAATTACTTTCACTCGGCGTGACGAGATACGACCCAGGTACGAAGGTGGAAGACGCGTTCGACGGCGCTCTTTCCAAGAATTCTTTCAGATTTTTCTGATGAAATGGGAAATCTATTCGTTGTAACAGCAACTCGTGGCAATGAAAGTCGATAAATTACTGTAAAAGACGTCATTATTTCCTGTAAGCGGTACCGAATGAAAAACACTTCGCCGGGTATAGAGTTGGACTGACGATATCGGTAATCATCCACGAGTCTCGATTCCGATCAATTATCATTTTGCGTCATGTTATGAAAAATATTATTTATCTATCATCGAACGGTAGAGGGGAGGGTCCCGAGAAACTCGTCCGTAGTCGATTAGTTCGAATAATTCTAATGAGCATTATGGTGCAATTATGCGCTATTCCCTCGCTCTGTTCTCTCTCTCAAATTCGAGTTTAAAGTTTTGTACTTCTCATTATTACCAGAAAAAGTTGCTTATGAGCGTACGTAGGTCAACTCATCGAAGGTAGAAAATGCGTTTTCAAGTGTTAAATACCAGTATTCTGATGAGAGCTTGGGTACTTTGAAAAAAAGACGTAGAAAAAGGAAGGGGAAGTAGCTACAAACTTTGCCAGTAATCCTTGGCCTCAATTTATACCTTGTGAGATAGGTTTATTCCACACTTCGAGCGCGTGATTTTCTATATGTTCCCCAGTTTTTCAAATACCCGGAGGGTATAGGCTTTATTTTGTTATTACTCGGCGCGAGGTCTACCGTGTTTACAAAATTTTCTGCCGTCTCACTTCGTGATCCCGGATACAATTCTCTTCGCGATGTCCCTTGATAAAAACTGTCAATCCTGGTAGACGCCTCTCTTCCCCACAAACGACGCTGAAGGAAGGATAAGAAAACAATTGACCTAATAGATAAATTTGAAAATGTAGCTTTCCGTAAATCTTTTCCTGTCCCAAATATCCGCGCTGCGGGACAGATGAATTAAAATAGTTCTAGTCGCTCTATACAAAACACAAGAAAAGCATCTCGTAACTCGTTCTCGTTCCAATTGAAAATAATTTACATTCGAATTGATTGTTATTTTTATTGCTTCGTAGCGGGCGGAAATGAGACTTAATTACGTATTAGAACGAGGGTAGGCCCGTACATCGTCGTATGATCCGTAGAGAGGGAGATAGACTCGAAAATCGAATCGTAAACCAATAAATATCGCGTTTAATGCTCTCTGAAACCTCTTACAAGTCTCCTAAATTCGTGTCGTACGAAATTAGAGAATTAAAAACCTAGTGAATGAGGAAAGTGATAGAGAGTCAAAAAATCTGGTGCGTATGACTGGAAAGTTTTTTAGATGATACAAAAACTGTGTCAGTGGGTAACATTGCACAAAGGCGCTTGATTTTTCAAGTCCGACAGAATTCAGGAGCCATCCGGAAGTGTAGAAGAATGTATGTACGTATGAGACGCCGAGAAATTGAGAATGAAGACTGTCGAACTTGAAAAAGAAGCTGGTTTGAAATTAATAGTAGGAAAAATCGAATCAAGACAATGATGGAAAGATGCATATATATTAATTTATGGAGGATGAGCTGTATTGAACAAGAAGATCGACTACATTTTCATTAAGTAGCTTAGGATAATATCATTCCATTTTGACAGGACTTCTTCATGGGGAAAGAAGTCGCTTTGTATCCTTCACATCTCAAAATTTCTCCTCGTTTCATGGCTGTCACAAAACTCGAAGTTTGAAATGTCTCCCGGCGTCTGTCGTGTATTTGTTGAGGTTACATCCACAGAAATGCACGTCCACGTTCGGAAACTCAAACAAACCTAATATTTGTACAAGGAAGGAGGACTTTGACAAATTGCGATTTCATATTAATGTGAAGAGCAATCGGGAAAATCTCAACAGATGAGAAAAGAGGGAGAATAAGGAGAGAGACGACTTGGACAAATTTTGATAGAAGAGTAGAAAAGGGAAATGGCTGAACTTGAGAAATAGGATATGTATTTATGACTTGAAAAGATGGGCAGCATTCGATCATTATGTCACAAGATAGCAACGACAATGGATCAGAAACAACAGGGAGCTGATAGAGCGATTAGAGTAGGTGTAAACCGAGACTCACCACAAACTGTTGTCCTTGAACGTAATCAATTGGTTTGGTCCCATACCAAAGGAGAAACTTCCCACCCCGCTGCAAAATAATTGATATGTACTAGGGAAATGTTGACTGGCTGAAGTATGCACTTTCGGAAACAAAAGGGAGGAATGATAGCATCAAATTGACTGTCGAAAAGGGCAATGGGACCATCAACTATTTGAACTTGACACTCACACGGGTGATGAACTTGATAGAACACAAAATCTACAGAAAGCCAATGTATACTGACACCATTATCTTGGACGGTTCTTACCCCCATCTCAGGCACAAGCTAGAGGCGATTCAGAACTACTTGGTACCGAGCATTTTCTGCCCTGAAAGGAAAAATCGAGGAAGTAGAGAGACGTGGTTGAGGAAGTCTTTGAAAAAATGGAAGCAGAGAAAGGGACCCATGACCGCACAGTGACGAATTACTCTGGATCAGTACCCTAAATACAGAAGTAAACAAACAAGGTGATGGAGATGTTCAGTGGTCATGATGTGAATGTGAGCATCCATGACAACCTGCACTCATTGTGAAAAGGAAGCGCTGACCAGACGGAAGAAAAGCCCAAGGGAAACTTGAGCCGCAAATTGTGCCGATGCATTTACATTGGTGATACCGAGAGAAAGTTCAACATTGGGAGAAAGAAGTTGAAGACATCAAGGAATGAAATGTTCTGGCGGAGCCAAATGAACAAAGATCATGTTTCATGTCTTTCCCTTTCTCAAAAGTCTAGTATAAGTCTATTTCAGGATATTTCAAGCTAATAGCTTTCGAGTAGCTCACTCCTTACTCTTGCTAGTATGAACTGACTAGATCCGTTTATAGTTTTGATGATTAGCCTACGCCCGGACGCCCTTGATCGGCTCGATATTACGGGAGACTGCAGTATCAGCCTTTGACGGCCAGGAGAAAAGTATCTCTCATACAAGTGTCTAAGATACTTTTCCCTTGAGCGCAAGAAATCCGTATTTTACGCAAAATCCGTAGAAAAACTTGTATTTCTTTCGAGGACCAAAAATCCGTAGATCTGACAACACTGCTCTGTCTATTATAATTCTAGTTTAGGACTGTTTAAAACCCTAGTATAAAGCTATCAAACAGCTGGTATAAACCTAAACAAACTGGGCACTACGTCCGGACACCCAATTATGAGCCTAGTCAGTGGCGTAACTACGGGGGGGGGGGTTGGGGTTCAAACCCCCCCCCCCCCAGAGCGTCCAAAATTCATGAGTTTTTTGTAATTTTCAAGATTCTTTTTTTTTTTTTTTATTTATTTGTAGCTTTTTTTTTTTTTTCAAAACCCCCCCCAAAAAAAATTTTTAGTTACGCCACTGAGCCTAGTTTAAGAATTGGGAAATCGTAGGGGCTTCTTTGTCTCTTATAAGTCTAGTTTCAGACTGGTAAAATCCTAGTATAAAGCTAGTAAAAAGCTACTATGAACCTAGTACATAAACTGGGCAAAATGATTTACCCACGGAGTAACGTGGGTGAAGGGGAGTGGCCCTCAGATAATTTTGTCATGTTTCATGTCTTTTCTCTACCCCCTAGTAATTCTTGAAAATTGTCCGGGCGTCCGGTTGTGACCTTGAGACGTAGAAGAATTTTGGTAAAAAAAAAAAAAGAAATAATAAAAGAAAAATAAATAACATAAAAGAAAAAAATAAAAAATAAAATAAAAATAAAAGAAATAATAAAAAAATGAAATAAAAAGAATATAATAAAAAACATAATAATAAAAAAATAAAATAAAATTAATAAAAATAAAATTAAAACTAAAATAAAGAAAAAATAAAAATAATAAAAAAAATGAGAAAAATGAAAGAAATGAAAAAATAAAATTTAAAATAAATTAAAAATAAATTGAAAATGAGAATAAAATAAAATGAAAAATAAAATGACATAAAATTAAATTAAATTGAAAATAAAAATAAATGTCTGGGAGGTCATTAAGAAATTTGCGAGTACCATCCTCTCTCAAAAAAAATAATGGAGAAAATTGAATCAAAAAATAAAATGAAATGAATAAAAATAAAAATAAAAATGAAATAAAGAAAAAATAAAAAAAAATAAAAAAAAATTAGAAAAATTAAATTTAAAATGAATTAAAAATAAATTGAAAATGAGAATAAAATAAAATGAAAAATAAAATGACATAAAATTAAATTAAATTGAAAATAAAAATAAATGTCTGGGAGGTCATTAAGAAATTTGCGAGTACCATCCTCTCTCAAAAAAAATAATGGAAAAAATTGAATCAAAAAATAAAATGAAATGAATAAAAATAAAAATAAAAATGAAATAAGTTAAAGAAAAAATTAAAAAAAATTAAAAAAAATTAAAAAAATTGAATTTAAAATGAATTAAAAATAAATTGAAAATGAGAATAAAATAAAATGAAAAATAAAATGACATAAAATTAAATTAAATTGAAAATAAAAATAAATGTCTGGGAGGTCATTAAGAAATTTGCGAGTACCATCCTCTCTCTCAAAAAAAAATAATGAAAAAAATTGAATCAAAAAATAGAATAAAATAAAATAATATATAAATAAAATCAAAAATAATTCTGATAAAACTCAGTAGCGAGTGAGGCCCAGTAATCTCATCAGCCTGAAATATACTGAAGTAGACTTACACTAGACCAAGAAGGCTCATTAGCCTGAAATATTCCAAAGTAGACATAGACTACATCAAGCGAGTGTTTTTTAGCCGGAAGTATTCCAAAGTAGACTTATACTACATCAAGCGAGTGCCGCGAGTGAGTCCCAGGAAGCAGTCAGCCTAAAATACTCTAAAGTTGACTTATACTAGAACAAGAAGCTGGAAATTTCGGAAATTTTTGAACTATGAAGAGCTTAAGATGACTGGCGAAAAGACATGAATGATCTTTATATTTTTGGCAACGCCAAGAAATCCTTCCTTTTAAGTTAGGGGTCATGGGTAGAGTAAAGACATGAAACATGTCGAAAAAAGATGGGAAATCACTGTTCGGCAAATCTTATGAGTATAACGAAGAAAAGCACAATGCTGAAGAAATACTTCAGGTTCTAAGTATAGATAACCGCATGAAGAGAAGAAATGAGAAAAATCTGGGAATAGATTAGGATTGCGAAAGCAAGATGGAGAGGGAGAAAGGACAGCGTCTTGAACAATGTAATCTTGGCGTTTGACGGCGAAAAATTATTTAGCTTTGTAATTGCACAATAAGATGATAGAAAATGTGGAAGCCAATAAAAACGCAGCACTTAAGTTAAATAGTGAACCGATCATGACGTGGCATTGTTGTAGCCAATAAGATTGCAGTATTTTTTGAATTGTGCTGCACTAGCGTTGCTCTGCGCCGGGGAAAGATCGCGTAAGAGGTAACTGAACTATGGCGCTATCTAGTGGAAAAATGAACAAATGAAATAAGTCTTGAACAAGGCAGGTTTGACCTCATTACACTCATCAGACACGTATTCTACAAATTAGATGGGATGACAAAACCTTCAATTTTGCTTTCGAAATTTGTCAGAAATATTATTACTGTTGAACAAAGTACACGCGTTGTTAGCGATCCACGCGGATGTTTGGTTCATGTACATAAAAACTAATGATTGAAACCTTGTTCCTGATTAGCTTTACAATTGGTGATTGGGTAGCACCCAAAAGTATTACCAATTGACAAAATCTTGAACCACGATCGCCTTTTAGAGCTTGCAATAAGTAATCTTGGACATCAAAGATCCACTTCAGTTTGAGTACTTTCCCGAGAATTCGAGTGAGAACGTGGAATTGCCAATGGGAGTTCCTTGACTGAATTTGGGTCCCTTAAGTGGACGTTGCTGACGAGATCAGACCGCCTAAGTGGTGTCCACGTATTTTGAGTCATCTCGGAGATCTTCGGGATTTATCATCATATCCATCACCTCTTGGCTTGAAAATTTGAGCCGATTCTTCTAGAAGGAAGGCTGATGATGAAAAGAGCTTCTAGCCCAAGAGGAAATCAAACCCTTCATGACGAGTGCACAAACCACTTTAGGTCTCAAGATTAGGTCGTCTTATCTCGTCTTCAGAGGAAAGTTCCAGCTGGTGATAGAAAGCATGCGAAGATCACGGTACAATAGGTTTTGCAAAAGCACACTAAAGCCTTAAGGACGGAGTAGAAATTCCCTAGAACTGAAACGTGTTTAGAAAATATTAATTATAATTCGAATGCTCTCAAGAAATCATATGGAAGGAAGAAGAGATACGACGACAAAATCTCCTATCCTGAGCATAACTCAAACTCGCGACCTCTCGTTCTCAAGTGTTGATTCTATTTCTATCTGAAATTGAGGTCAACTCGAACCGAAGATGATTCTCGGTTTTTGCTTCCGTAAACTTGTGTAGAAGTACGAGGGAGAAATCAAATGCGGAAGGAACTTAAAACGATTTCTAATACAAAGTAGCAATGCGTTGTAAAAGCCTCTAGAAGAGGTCTCGCTAAGTGAATTCAAATCCCTTTCAAGTAGCCCTCGTTTTCTCCACAAGTCGAGACACAACTTTAGTTTCATGTACAGTCTTCAAACTTTCTCATTTCGAAGCAAAGTAAAAAAAGTTGCTAATCTATCGTTTTTTCGTCCTGAATTCTTTTTTCCGGTCCTGTCTCTCTCAAAGACGGAGAAAAGTTTTGTACTTGTAAACCTTGTGAATCAATTTTCGCATCGATATAGATTCGAGCGGTATAACGTTTCCTGTTTGAAAAATAGACTCTGTTGATAAGAAATAAGCATCTGTAGTATATTTATGGACTCGTGTATTTTCGCGCTATAACTACGTATATGCGATGTTGCGGTAAATTCTAATAAACAACGTCCAATGACGCGACATAATCATAAAATCTGCTCGGTTACTGACACCATTAAGTTAATTTCTGATCATCACTTTCCGGGTTCGCGAGAGACAATTATGACCTCCAATAGCATCGTTGTACTTTAATGTACTACCCCTACGCTTTGTTATTCGCAGTTATGCGAAAATATTCAGATTGCGCGGACTTTCTGATGTTTATGGGAATTTCCGTGGTACGTTTTGATGTACTTTTGAGGAATTCGTAGCAGTATAGTGCTTTCGAAGTGTTGGATTTTTCTGAAGATCATAATATTCATCTTAAGTTGATAGTTTTTGCAATCTCCATGTATAGAGGGGTTTGAAGATTTTCCGCCCTTGAGCTGAACATAAGATGAGGTGAACTTGGAGGTCGGGCTACAAGGAGGGATTGGAGAAGTTTCGATTTTCCAACGATGTATACCAAAATAGAAGAACAAGAAATTCCAATTCTCAAGCTGCATTATGACAAACATTCCGACCTTCTTGACATGTATGAGGAGGGGTGGACTAGCTCTACCATTTCCCTGCATGTTTGAGGAAGAGACTTGGAAAAATGTCGACTTCGTGGTCGTATGTCGAAGGAGCTGACTTGGAGAAATTTCTACTATCGAGTTATATTATAAAATAAAGAGAATTTAAAGTCAATTCATAAATTATAATTCACTATTAAACAGACCGCCGGTTTTGTCCTGTATGTAGTTGGAAGACACCTGGGAAACTGTTGACTTTCTGATCTTGCATTAACGACTTGCTTAATTGTCGGGAGATGAGGATTTACCATTAATTGAGGGGAGGGGCTTTAAGAAATATTGACCATTTGGCCATACAGACATGTTGGAGAAGGAACTTCGAGAAATTTCAACTCTAGAGCTCTATGCATGTAAGATTCAAGGGGAACTTGACGAAAATTCAGCTGTATTTGTAGGAAGGAGCGGACTTGAGTGAATTTTATCCATTGCCCTGCATTTCAGAAGAGAGTGCTTGGAAGAATTCTGACTCCGTGATCATATATCGGGAAAGATGACATGATGTACAGAAATGTTAGCTCTGGAGCTATATTATAAGATGCGGAGAACTTTGAGAAACTCACGGGTTCTTTAATAGAGTTAAATGAGGGGAGGCAGCGAACCTGTTTCATGAGTCTCAGACGGTGTTTAAAACGTTGTATACCTGGCTCATTGAAGGGGCTAGGCCACTTGGTGTATGGAGTATTGCATATCTAGTTACTTGAAGGAGCTATTTTAATCAGGCTATCAGTGCTGCAAGATGATACAAAGGGGACTTATAGTTTAATGAAGAGTTGGTGTTTGAAGCATTGCATATCTAGCTACTTATAGGAGCTGTTTTGATCAGGCTGGACTCACCGACTTCCAAGCTATACATATTATAGGCAGGGCACTTGAAATACAGTATACTGGACTTAGACTAACCTTGCACTATCCTAGCTGTATACTAGTATATATACATGATAGGAGAGGGACTTGGAAAATTTTCAGCATTCGAGCTATGAGGGATAAGTGAGCGGGGGGGGGGATCTAGTCATATGAGAAGAAGGGGCACGTGGAGAAATTTTTAGTTCTCCAGAATGTGAGATGTGAGCACTTGAAAAAGAAACTGACTCCGTGGTCATGAATTGGTTGAGAGAGACTTCGAGAAAACTCGACTCCCCAGCTATGTATTGAGGAGAGCAACTGAAAGAACTTTGACGACCTATGGATGTATCCACAAAGCGGAGAGGAAGGGAAGACTTGGCAAAATCTTCGAAAGAATCGATTGTGGATATTAAAAGATGGAGTCTTGGCACTCCTCCTCTACTCCGTTGACAAAGCTTATGGTTTTTCTATAAATATTGTGTTTGAATACCAGTAGAGGTCGACCACAGGGTAGTTTACGATTGTTTTCTCTTTCTTGAAGATAGTACATAGAGTTTATTTCGTACGAAGTAAATGTTTATGTGTGGCTGTGACATCGGAACACCACGCCTTGCCTCTCACGTCTTCTCTTTCTTTTGGTTGCATTTTCCTTATTGAATTCAAGAGATTGTAGCAGAAAGCTCCCTCGTCGCTCATTCCTGTTCTCGATAGAGTGATAGATTCGCATTCGATCAAACCGGCCTGCTTGTCCTCTAGATATTTTCTTTATTTATTTGCCGGTCTCGAATTTCCCAATACATCAACCTCGCGCGTGTACGAGTACAGTAGTATAGTCGAGAGAAAATTCTCGCGCTCCGGTTCCCTCTTTCGCTTTCTTCTGTACTAGTTTCGAATTATAGTTTGTGCACATATTATTATTCTCATATTAGATAATGAGGTGTACATGTGTGGAAAACGACATAATAAGAGTAACCACCTCGGCGTACGATTACAAAATTATGATTATAATGTTGCTCGTAAAGTTGGTAAATATTATGTACAACGTTCAAGCGTAAATGACTTACGTACATTTTCAAATATATCGCGAGTGTTTACAAATTACTCATCTCGGAATTCGTCGTCGAGCCAGGAAGTTGTTCGAGTCTGTTCGAGCAGGAAATTGATGTTTCCCTAAGATTTCAATAAAATGTGTAATGATTGAGTTTTCGAGAGAAAGTCGTGTCGATAAGTATATTATTCTGCTTCGTGCGCACTATTTGTGCGTATTCGAAGGAGTAGCACCAGCTGTTTGGTGCAGCCGATAGGTAGCAGATGTTTAATAGAAATTACTGTTAATATTATTCCCCGAGACACGCCGATAAGATAAAAATCCGGATGTCCAGAGACGAGATGCTGACGATAGCGTGGTTATTGTTTAGTCATTCGCAGATCACGTTGATTACTCATCGGAAATGAGAAAATAGTTCGAGCAACCACATCTCCTGTCGTCGCATATTATGTTTTTCCTGCGCTGTCGTCTTCCGTCTGTTGCTCCTGTCTTCGGTTACGTTCAATTAGTTGTGGCTGTATTTAATTCTTCGACCTTTTGCACTGACTGCGTTATCATTCTGATTCACCTACTCTGAGCTCTTCGAGAGGTGCATCTTCTTTACCACGTCGAAAATCATGGTTTGAGTAGCACACCATGCACCGGATGGGGTGATAAGTACCGTTTTCTCCCGGGCATTGTTACGGAACAAGGCAAACGTTAGAGGGTTCGTGAACGTCGCAGTACCCGGGAGAAGACTGCATTTGGAACCTTCATTCTCTGCTCCCGGTGCACAACTTGGAAAATTCCGAAAAATCAAGTATCTATGTTGTTTTCAACGTTACTAAGACAATGCACCTCTCGGAAGCTGCTACACCTTTTTGAGGATTCACGATCTTTCGCGTGTGAGACAGTTCCGTCATCGACTCAAGGTTGAGATAATGATGGACAATTGAATCGTACTTCGTTAATTGCTTTCCACTTCTTTTTTGAAGAGATTTTAGCTACTCTATAGTGAATCATTCTGCTCGATATTAGGAGTTAGAGATGGTTAATTGTGTCACAAGAGTTTTGCATCGGATATGTTGTGTTGATGTGATGAGGATTTATGTAACCTTTCAAAGTGTTGATAGGAGACGTGGTCTGAGTCTGAAAGTCATAGTCTCCTCTTTGCAGTGTCAAAGAGTCCTGTCGGACGATTCGCCTTGTGGAGTTTTATAAGCTCTTCAAATCCTGGTGCTACCCGGGTTCATTTCAAGTGCCAAGTACATTGTTTCGCCCGTGCAAGTCCTTCTTCACCTCTTGGACTGATAAAGTAGAATTGTACCATTGAAATCGTTCCGATTTCCTGCGCTCCACTTATACCTCATCACACACAATACTCTCTGATGAAAATAAATTAAAATGTGATTGGTGGTGTTGTAGACTGGACCAAATGGATTGAGTGAGGATCGTGTATAATTCTTTTCTTTTAATTGTTTCTATTGTCTTACGGGACATTTTCAACTTGAGTATATTAATACTTGCAAAGCCCGTATTTTAAAAAACACAAACAACGACGTCTTTAAATAATTTAATTAATTAAAGATGAAAAAGTTGCATGAGCGCTTTCGGCACGACTGCCATCGACGGATGCGAAAAATACAACTGAAAATCACACATCTCAATAAACAGAGTACAGAGGTAGGTACTACATGCAGATACAAGAAAAGTACAAGAGAAGTACAAGACAAGGATGGAATACTACAATCTACAAATCTGTTTCGGCGTACGATGGTGACTCACTGAATACGCTATTAATAAGGGCGTGTATGAAACGGTTTAGCACTTTGAAATCGTGTCGCTGAGAATATTTGGTAATTTCAATATTCTCGAGCGCTTTCCGGCGCCGGTAACTGTTTTCGAATTGGTGGATCTTTTCTTCATCTCCAGTATGCCCCTCTTCCAAAAGGTGTTTCGAGAACTCAGATTTGGAAAGTTTTTCGTTCTCGTATGCTTTGATATGGTCAGTAATCCTTGTCTCGAACGATCTTCCCGTTTCCCCTACATAAGCAGCAGGACGCTCACGGCAAGAGAGTACTCCACTTCTTGATAAGGAGGGGGTCGAATTTTCACCTTTGGGGAACAGCCTCCCAAGCTGTAGGTAGGAGTAAAACATGGGTGTGACATTGATGGCTCTCAGCTCACTTGCAATATGAGAAGTTGGATTGGGGAGGTAAGGAAGTCTTAGTACTACGGAGGGAAGGCTCGAGAGTAGTCGTCGACATAAGTGCTTTTCTAATCAACTTCCTCCGGATCATACCATCAATGTCTATGTTGATCATGTTCACCTCTGCAAGGTACTTAAGGATCGTAAAGGCTTGGGGAGTCAGAGGGGTCATGACCAACCGGTGGATGAAGTAATTGAAGGAGGCAATTTTATGCTGAAAGGGACACTAAGAAGAACCATGGATTAAAAGATCAGTGGTGGTAGGTTTCCGGTAAATGCCGAAGGAGTACCCGTCAGTGAGGGCAGTTATCGACAGGTCCAAGAAGTTAAGGTGGTCACCACCGATCTCCATGGTGAACTTAATAGAAGGATAGAAGGTGTTAAGGAATTCTAAGAATTCTTGAAGGGGGTCCAGTCCATACACAGATGACGTCGTCAACATAACGTCTCCAAAAAGCAATATGGGTGAGAAGAGGGTGGCCTGACTGAAAAACTTGATTTTCTAGTCCGGTCATGAAGACCTCAGAGATGAGGGACCCCAGAGGTGATCCAATAGGGATACCAATGTCAGAAGGGAGCCGGTAGATGGTCTGATTGAACTGACATTTATTGGTGGCGAGGCAAACTTGAAGAAGGGAGGTAAATTCAGAAATGAACGATTGGGGGACTTCTGCCTCGTGTAATATCTTCTCAATGCGCTCACATGTGGGTTCAAGGGGAACGTGGCACGTCGAAAGAAACTAGAGTACTTTCATGAAGAGGGGAGTTATTGATAAGAGCTTCAGATAACTCGAGTGAGTTCTTCAGCGAAAGTGGGGGTTGGAAGTCGGTGAAGTGCTTGAACCACCTATCAAGGTATTTGGCCAGCTTATAGGAAGGGGACGAAATAAAAGATACCACGGGGCCCATCGCATAGGAGACCCATCTTTATGGACTTTCGGGAGGCCGCAGATGCGAGGAGCCATGGGGTTAGGAATTAGAATGGCCTTCTCAAGAGGTTCCTTATCAAGAATGAACTTACTTTTGTTGATAGCGCTGCGGATGTCGTCATTGTACTTGTTGAAGTTGAAACTGGGGTCAGCTACAGCTCCAATGGAGTTTAAACATTCGTGCATCTTGGTATAATACTTGGTTCGATCCATGAGGACAAGGGTGTTACCTTTATCAGCCTTTGTGATGAGAGTACGATCTTCTTTGATCCTTTTCCGTAGATCTTGTATCATCCCAAAGACTTCGTTGTTCGTGTTTTTTAAAATACGGGCTTTGCAAGTATTAATATACTCAAGTTGATCTTGTATAAGTTTCTTTTTGTACTGATAAAGCTCAAACGAAAAAAGTCAAAAACCCTTGTGCTCGATTTCCTCCTTCAGAGATGATAATTTATATTTTGTTGTGTCGACTTTCACAATACAGTCGGACCTTGCTAACTCGAACTGCTGGGGCCGAGTGAATTAGTTCGATTTATCTATGGTTCGTTTTATCAAGAATTCGATTTTTGGAGGAGACAGTTTGATTCATCAAGAATTTGATTTATCGAGGGCGAAATTCGATTCAAATATGAAAACGCAAAAATTTGGAACAAACAATATGGGTACATTATCGCAACTGGTTATCTTTCTCAATCAAATTTAGTGTTAGTTTAGGTTGGATCAGTTCATTTGGTAAGCCCACCTGTTGTGACATGACCAGCTCAATAAAAAAGAATCTAAACTTATCAATTGTAGGTTCACACCCTTACGAACGTTCGATTTGTAAAGGCTTTTCAATTACAACGTACAAAATATAAAGGTTTTTCTTGATGCACAGTTGAAACGTTCGATTTGTCGAAGTTTTTCCGATACAACGTACGAACTATAGGGGTTTTTTCTCCCCAAAGCTGGCTCTGAAACATTCGATTTATCTAAACTTTGGTTTGTTTATAGAGATGAAAATACATGCATTTTGGGATTTTGGGACCGGGACTTGAATATTAGTTCAAAATAACCTGAAATTTGATTTATCGATGTTCGATTTAGCAAGGTCCGACTGTATTTTGTTTGTTTCACGATCGTAGAATTCATTTATTCGTAGAATATACGTATTCGCACCCACGTTTATATGTACGTGTGAAAAAACCTCCGCGAAAAGACCATCGCCGGTGAATCATCAGATTGAGATCCTCGGCGAAAATTCACGTCCAAGTGTTCAGTACTATCGAACTGGAGGAGGTTAAACAAGAAACGTTCGGATGCTATTTTCGTATTTCATGCCTCGCTAGAAACCTAAAAGGACGCGATATAAAACTGAATCACCGAACGATGATTTCGCGATAAAGTATATATTTGTTCGCAAATAGCTATAATGATACGACTAATTATCTACTCGTTATTATTTCGTGAAACGTAAAACTGTAGGATGCGATGTCAGAATGAAAATGGTATTCATTCGACCGCGAAAACGTCTGATTCTCTCGCTCCCTCTTCTCCGTCCTTTGACCATCGGTAATAATGCTGATCACATTTCCTTTTATATTCTTGCTTAGACAGCATCCACTGTAGCATTTTTCTTCTCATATAGGCTTTCCTAGCCCGGTTCGTGATGTCATTCGTTATAATTTGACTTCGGACGACGCGAACGGACGGGGACGGTGTTAATTTAATTATCAAACTTTACTCTCCAACTCGTGTTATTATATAGGCATCGCATTGCCATCATTGGGTTTTATAAATAGAGCTCTCTCGCACAGTAAATAATCATATGACTCATTGGGAAGAGTCGGTCGGAAAATGTATAGCCGGTCGGTCATCAGTCGTTAGTGCTGTGCCGAGCGCGTACCAGTATACGCTTTTCTTGTAATATAATTATCCCACCAGACCGGATGACATCTTTGACCCGACGACTTCGTAGAAATACGAAACACGAGAGCGTTCAAGAATACCCAACCACCTCTTCGCGTTTAGTAATTTTCAATTATTCGTTCTTCCAAACCTGGCCCGAAATCACTTTCCATACGAGCACGATGATCATCGAGATTTGTCGTATAAAAAATTAGTCACGTTCATTGTATTCCGGCGAGGTGTACGAAAAGAAAAAAAAAATCTTTACTTTCCCACACAATCGATGTCCCATTCATTGTTGGTGCATTTTACTTCGATTTTCACGTAATGAATATCTATTTTGGAATAAGTATACGATTTGTCAAAATAGTACCTATAAGACGGTATGAACGAGCGAATACCGGCGCGATTATTTCAAGGTTTGCGCTGTAGCGTTATCGTGACAGGATATATGTATGCTGTTGGGCTGGCCAGCCATTGTTACCATCTCCGTTCACATACTTGTAGAAAGTCTTGCACAATTTACAAAATAGGCGAAAGAGAAAAACGTGTCTTTATCAACGGTGGTATAATTACATTTCGTTGGAACTTCGACTGTCGTTCAATGTGTACGCGATATGAAAGTAAATTTGAAATGTATAGTCGCGAAATTTTGTCGTTTAGTCTGTTACTGTTTGTGTGACAGTATTGAAGATAGAGATGAGTTAGATATCCTGTCACGATAAGTTCTTTAGATCGATAACCTTTGACGCTGCTGTCGAATTTCTTCAAATAGTGTAAAATCGAGACGGCCTGAAAGAGAGCTTATTGCCACCTGTCGAGTTGAAAGCGCAGAAAGGCCACGAGAATCTTCAACCCTGAAGTTATCCAAGAGGGAGAGGCTTCGACCCAGTCCACGGAGTTCGAAAAACTCCGAACCTTGAGCTACATAATGATATGAAACATCAGAAGGAAGACCTACAATAAAATATCGACTCATGGAACCTGAAGAACAAATGAAATTCGGTCTGTGATTGTATTGACTATGATGGCCGAATCTCGACTTTTGCGCGATGCATACGCCGTGACAGGAGTAGGAAAATTTCAATCTCAGTCCCCCCCCCCCCACCCTTACATCATTTAGTAACACAGACCGCCGATAGTGATGAGAAGTACGTCGGAACACTGTGAAGACGAAATAAGACAGATGGGTCACACGGCGTTAAATGTATTAATAATTTGTGAAACTGAAAATATATATTATAAATATTTCTAATTAATAAAAATTTCTAATTTTAAAAATAAAAATATAACCATAATTATAAAAATTAAAATTATAAAATTGAGTTGAATGATGAAAAATTCTTAGAAATAAATGGACTGATAATTACTGTATTCATTTTTTAATATTTTTCATAATTTATTTTCACAAATGATAATTAATAAAATTATTAAAATATAAATAATGAATAGAAAAAAAGGAAAAAAAAATTGTTTTCATATTTTTACAAATGAACATTCTAAAAATATATATCATCCTTCTACAAATTAAAATTCTAATTATTAATAAATAAATAATTTTTAAAATTAGAAATTTTCAATAAATAGAAATTAATATATATTTTTAATTTCAAAACTATTTTTATTTTAAATTATAAATTTAATTTTATAAATATAATAATAATTTTTATAACTATGGTTATGTTTATATTTTTAAAACTAGAAATTTTTATTAATTGGAAATTTATAATTATATTTTTTTGATTTTACAAAATAATATTCTGTTTTAAATTATATGAAAACATTTTTTTTTTTTTTTTCTATTTATTATTTATATTTTATCTATCCATTTTTATATAATAATTTTATTGAAAATAAATTATGAAAAATATTGAAAAATAAATAATTATAGGTTGATAAAATTTTTATGAATTCAAGTTTTATATAAATTTGTTCAAATTTTTTAAAAATATATTCAATTAATACTATTTATCATTTTATTATTTATCAAAATATATATATATATTTTTAAGTAATTTAAATTTAAACCATCAATAATAATTTTAATAATTAGAAATTCAATTATTTTTATAAACCTATAGTTATTTATTTGTTAATATTTTTCATAATTTATTTTCAAAAAATAATTATATTGATAAAAATAATTATTGAGTAAAAATTAATAAAAATAAATAATAAATAGAAAAAAATAAAAAAAAATTGATAAAAAAAGAGATTTGTAAATAAATAGACTTATAATTATTCACTGTTAAATATTTTTCGTAATTTATTTTCAAAAAATGATAATTAATAAAATTATTAAATAAAAATTAATAAAATATAGATAATAAATGGAAAAATGGAAAAAAAAAAAAATTGTTTTCATATTTTTACAAATGAACATTCTAAAATATATCATCCCTCTACAAATTAAAATTCTAATTATTATTAAATAAATAATTTTTAAAATTAGAAATTTTTATTAATTACAAATATATATTTTTTATTTCACAAATTAATATTTCATTTTAAATTATATGAAAACATGATATTTTTTCCCATTTTTCTATTCATTATTTATATTTTATCTATTCATTTTTATATAATAATTTATTTTTTTGAAAATAAATCATGAAAAATATTGAATAATAAATAATTATAAGTTGATAAAATTTTTTAGTAATTCAAGTTTTACATAAATTTATTCAATTTCATTTTAAATATGTCCTATTATTAATAATATTTATTATTTTATTATTGATTAAAATATATTTCTTTCTAAGTAATTTAAATCTAAACCATTAATGATAATTATAATATTTAAAAATTCAATTATTTTTATAAATATTTATAATTATTAATTTTTTAATATTAATTTTTCATAATTTATTTTGAAAAAATAATAATTAATAAAATTATTAAATAAAAATTAATAAAATATAAATAATGAATAGAAAAATAGAAAAATAGAAAAAAAATTGTAAATTACAAACTCGTCATGAGAGGGGTGCGGAGAATCTAATGATAGAACTCACTCAACTTGCATGACTAAATTGTTAGAAAAAAAAAAATCATGAAGAAATTGAGAAAAATTTTTTTTTTTTTAAATGTATCAATGGGCGTGGCTTATAATCGTCCTTATCTCGTTGGTAACCGAAACATCTGTGTTGGACCCGGCCGTCTTATTTCTTGCCTCCCGTCTTCCAAAAATTGATGACGTCGTTTACGTACTATTTTGGCGGTGCGCTGTATGTTACCATGTTGTCTAGGGGCTCACCCTTCAAAGCACCAGAAAATCAAGGCACAAAAGTTCATAAAACCACATTATTTCTCCGATATAAGAGAGTTGGATCTTTGGGAGTAAATTTCTGCGAATAAAGAAGGTGAATCCATTTTGCCCTCTCTGATGAGGATAGGTGGGAGGGGAAGGAAGAAAGGAAGTCAGGTGGCTGAGGTTCGAGGATACGATTTTCTTCTGGACCAAACGATCAATGTCCATTTGCATACCGTCCCCGGTGGCGAGGACTTTTATAGTATCGAGTTCACTCCGGAAGAAGGCTGACCAAAGAGGAAGAGGCACGAGGTGGGTGGATCATATCCATCTACAGTGCCCCTCCGTGTGGGGGTGCAAATAAGAAGGAGAGTTAGTTGATGATCACAGGTAGTGGGTTTCCTTTGAAAACCAAATGCGTGTCCTTGCTCCGTGTGAGCAATGTGAGGATCTAAGAAGTTTATCTCAGTCATCCACGTGAATATCGAGGAAGGAAAGAGAATCGTGCAGTGCAGTCTCCAAACCGTCTCGAGAGGATGCCCTGCATCAAGGATCTCAAGTCCTTATGACGTCACGATCTGATGACGTCATAAATCAATCCCCATGACATCACGATCCAATGACGTCGTAGAACAATCCCTTGCGCAGAAGTCAAAATTCTAACAAGGAACCTTTTCTATTTGGGGGGGGGGGGAGTCGAAAAATCTTTATAAAAGGAGGGTCTGCCAGCTATTAAATTATCGATTCATTATAATTGTCATCCCAGACAATGACGATTATTTCCGTAAATTTCTGGCATAAACTTGCCACATTAAAAGGTCAATCTCCTGTCCATATTTGAATTGACCTCCCTTCCTTGGCTAGAATAAAACCACGGGGACGCAAAATGTGCACGACGTGGAGTATCTTCTACAATTCCGGGTGCTGTCTTTTGCTTCTAAGTAAAATATCCCTGTGCTGAAGGTTGGCCGTTGAACTATTCGGCTATCTTTTCGTTAGCTTTATTGGTCTACATTCAATTTGTTTTGCGTAAACAAACTCTTCTGATCGAAAGGGATTGGAGTCTTTTTTTAGATGACAGAGTTGACGTGCGCTGTAAACAGCGAATCTGAGCTGTAAGCATTCGAGTGAACGAGAAAGGAAATGAGATTTCTTTTCTTTTGCTTGTGTCTCTTGTGTGAAGGCATCGAATACTCGAAGGATCGGAAATTGCTTACGTATATCCGAATTTTGGGGTTTACGATTGGTTGAATTTTCTCATTTTCCTACTCGAGTTACCTCCGAAGATTCGTTCAATATTTTCTGTGACGAATATAATTGCGTATGATATTCTCCGTTATCGTTTTTCGTGTCTCTCGCTTACCCTTAGATATCTTGGTCTTGCTCTGAGGTTCAAATTATCATAACACATGTCGTCTCACTCGATCTTTTGGAAGAAATTGCCCGATTTTTCTTTTACCGACATTAAGATTGCCTGAAACCTACGTACATCAACAGGAGGTGAAAGTTCAAATTGTTTGATTAGACTGAATAATTTATCACTTCAAAACTAATTCTAGTAGATCATCGAGTGTTAGAGAGGAAGACGAGCAGCGGTGGACAATATCCTTGATTAAGCGTACCAAAATTCCCACGAATGCGAGCGCGTCCAATTTCTTTCAAGCACTAGTATTGAAATTTTGTAAATTTTTTCTCATTCTCTATAGTGAACAGCGTAACCAAAGAATGAAGTATGACTGATCAGCGTATTATTCGCATTTTATTAGAACTAATTGACGTACGTAAACTTGTAAAAATTTATCACGAGCTTAATTTTCTCGCGACAACAGAAAAATACTGCCCTATTTATAACCGACTTGAAGAATATTATCTATACGAGTATAACTGGGGAAATTTAGTTAGATCTAGCTTTTGTGTGAAGAAAATTTTTATCGTACGCAATTCCTCTTCTTTTTTTTCTTCCTAACGACACGATGATGACAGCGCAAAAAGAGAATTGTAACTCGTTTCAGTCGTGTAAGGAAAGCACGTACATTATAATATAGTTAGAAAGAATATTCGCGAATTCGATAAATAAATATCTCTCGCTCTCTCTTTTTGTGACTGCATACTATCATCAGAAATACGTTTATTTTTAGCTTCATCAACGACTGGCATCCTGACAGCTAGCAATAATGTAAATTGTATTGTGCTTACTACATTAATACACAATATATTATGGCCTTTCAATACCAACAGAGAAGAATGGTAATGCAGTTGAAGAGAGAGGAAAAAAACAATAACACGTGGTCGCACAATACTTACGAAATCGATAACGAGGATACTAAATGATGACAATTATTTATAAATATATTTTTTTTTCTTTGAAAAACTCTTTATTGGAATAAGAAATTAGAGCACATTATCTTTAATTATACCGTGCGTCGCCATATTGTATGTTCGAGAATAATTGACTCGCTACATGAGTTTTCTGCTTGAAAATATTTTCGATGAAAACTTCGTTTGTTTTGAAGGGCTGTTGCCGTGTTGATGCAGAACCAAGACTATGAGAATCTTGTATCAGAAGCTAAGAATCGATGCAGCCGACTGTCTCTCTTTTAAAGACGGGTGGCCTGTCTGTATCAACCGTTTTATTTGAGACAAATCTAGTCGTTCAAAAAAACAAAGATTGGAATGAGCAGGTGTATGTTGATAATTTGATGATCTAGATTTTTTCGTTTTTGTTTACGCCCTTTCCGACCGCAGTTAGTCGATTTTAACGTTGCTTCTACAGGTGCACGAAATGACTACCGTTGAATGTTGATAATATCATCGCCTTGAAATGATTATCTAGACGATTTTTGTTCGTGTGTCTCGTAGTGATGAGATGAGAAACTTTTAATTTGTGTGGCGAATCGATGGAGAATCACGGAGATGGCGAGTACTTCTGGGTAATGTCATGGGGAGGCTATTCAGTGATGACGTGATTGTATACGTGAGGTGGATCGACTGATTTGGCAAAATAACATCAGACAACAAGATTAAACGATTTCCTAAACGCTTTTAAACTGATTCTTATTCTTTCCTCCTCCTTACTAGCAATTCCTTTCAATACGTTTTTATTCCATCCTGTCCGTTTCACTTCCTTCAAAACCCAGGTCCTCGACCAAAATCACGAAATTCAAACGGTCTCAAACCTTGGCTCAAAATGTTTGGTCATCCACGCCTATCAAACCGCCCAATGTCTTCTGGTCCGTTCACTTTACATTTGAAGGGTTGGACCGTGAGCAGTCTAAACCTCAACCCCTCCATCTGATGAAAAGGGATAATTTTTCGAGGTCAAAAGTCCGAGTAGTATCAAAGTGGAGGTATAGAGTCAACAACAGAGGGGACTTGACGGAGAACAAAGGATTCGAAATGTTCTTAATGTTGAACCCATCAATCGTCCAACTTTCTCTTAGAACAGACAAGAAAATTGCAATAACCTAAATAGAGTGGTATCAAATGAACAATTGATCTCATTGTGTCAAGTTTAATCGCAGATTAGGTTCAATAGCCCAACCAGAGCTTTCGAGTGCCAACTAGAGCCTGGAAAAAGATCTGCTATTAGCTGACCCACATTGAAATCGTTCCCTTTGATTTCCTGCCCTCTCCTGATTTCTTTATGAATTCGGGCACCCTGGCCAGGTGAAAAGTTATTCTGCTCCTTTTCTTGGGCCTTGGGCTCAGCGAACTTCCCCGAACGTACTCATACGTTTATTTGGTCCCTTCTCTTTATAAACGTCAAAATCCAAATGTGGGTCAATCATCATCTCTCTCTTCTACTTTCGGGTCGTCTCCTGTGTGGAAATTTTGGCCAACATTTTTAGAAGCCTTGGCTCTGAATTTACCAGGTCAGGAGACGGGTGCAGACATTTCTGAGGATGTATCCACCTCTGATGATCTCACATCCCTCCTCTGTAGCTACTTCAGGCGAAAATTCATGGAGTATGTAGGGTTGAGTTGGGCTTCTAGACAAACGCGAACTTTCTCGAGGATGTACCCCACTGCTGATGATGTTACGCCCCTTCTCTGTAACTCCGTAAACCAAATCAGGCCAGATTTTCTTCTTTGAAGGGGTTTCAAATACAGCTTTCTCCAAAGCACTATTACGGAACAAGGCCATTGCAACGTTCGCGAATTCACTCACGTACGAAAACTGTATGTAGGACCCTCAAACTCTGCTCACGACCAGTGCTGCCAGATCTACGGATTTTTGGTCCTCAAAAAAAACCTTACTTTTCTGCGTGAAATACGAATTTCTTGTGCTCAAAGGAAAAGTATCTTGGTCACTGGTACAAGAGATACTTTTCTCCTGGTCGTTAAAAGCTGAGGTCTTCCGGAACACTGAGCCGATCAAGGGAAAAATACCTCAGTTACTGTTGTGAGAGATACCTTTCTCCTGATTGATATTGAAAAAACGTGTAAAAATTCGTTTCAGATACGGATACAGATTTTTGAAATATCGTCTGGCAGCACTGCTCACGGCGCATAACTTCGAAAATTTTGAAAATAGTGACCTATTTCAAGATAAATGCAACTAGCGGCAAAACGCGCATTTCCCAGAAGAGCGAAAACTGAGTTAAATTGCTACCCTTCAGTGCTGCCAGATCTATGGATTTTTGGTCCTCGAAAGTAAGGATTTTGCGTGAAATACGAACTTCTTGCGCTCGAGAGAAAAGTACCTTAGACATTTATGTGAGAGATACTTTTCTCCTGGTCGTTATAGGCTGATACTGCACTCATCCGTAAACATCGAGTCGATCAGGGGAAAAGTACCTCTGTCGGCTCTGTGAGAGATACCTTTCTCCTGATCGGTATTGATTCAACGTTTCAAGTTTGTCTAAATCTGTTCTCAAAAAATGACGGATACGGATTTTTGAAAATATTAGGCAGCACTGCTACCCTTCTCCTGGAACATGTACTTGATGCTAATAGCTCTTATCTTGGAACAGGTCACAATTGGACCTTTTTTAGCCAAACCCAACCAAGCGACATGATAACGATCTGAGGAATAGGATAATCTCCGTTTATAGTGAATGAACATTTCTCCTGTTCTCCAGATTGTTATCATGTCGCTTGGTTGGGTTTGGCTAAAAAGGGTTCAATTTATGTATATTGATTTTTACGACACTGAAAAGATGCACCTTTTGGAAGCTGCTACACCCTTCTACTCGTTTCCATCAAATAGAATTCATATTTTCTCGTGTGATAAACGGTTTCGCCATCAACTCATGTTGAGATGATGATGGACTATTCATAAATACTCTGCGAATTGCTTTCTGTATGTTCTTTTTTAGCGGGGAACCCGCTATCCATTTTGTGAGGTTGCGGGTTCCCCGCTGCCATCGCAGCCTCTAAATTTTTTAATAGCTTTTAACTGCTCTCTAATGGATCATTCAGCTCAACGTCAGGAGTAGGAAATGGTTAAATGTATCACAAGAGTTATGCAGAGGATAGGTATTGAAAAATGTTGTGCAGATATGATGAAGATTCAAGTAGAGCTTAAGGGTGTGAATAGGAGATGTGGTAAGCGTTACAAGGAAATGAAAGGTTGTGGCTGGTGAACTTGGGGTTGACAGTCAGTCTCCTGTGTGCAGTTACAATCAATGAATAGACGTGAGGCATGGATACCTAGCTATGGAAGATGCGAATAAGTCCCATTGGTACGTAGGTCGGTGTAATTTTTTGATATCGAAATGTACGGTTCGCCGATGGCCGCTGGTTTGGGTTGTAATTTACTGTCGAAAGTTTTTTCGTTTTGCCAGACTTTGTTCCAAGACGAATATAGTTAGTTGGGTCGTATTGTGTTTGTGAGAGATGTTTGTGAACAGTTGATAGGGTCAAAGCTTGGCGGGTTGCCTGATCGACTGATTTGCGTCCTTGAATTTGTTCATAACTTGGAATCCATGGAAGCTTATTTGTTTCGCTGTGTTGGTGGGGGAGTGTTGAACTAGAGGTCAAGTCTATGAGTCAATTTCTATGACTGGGTGCAGAGATAATAGCAAGTTGGTGAGAACGAGAAAAGGTTCGGAGGGTTGTCAAACGATTTCAAGACAATGTATAAAGCTGGAAGTTCGCCCGTGAAGATGGAAGGAATGCCTTGGTGTCGAGCTGAAGGAGTTCGGTTCCTTCTGGAGCGCGCAAGGCTACTGCTAGCCTCACCTTCTGATCCGTCAATGTAGCGCGAAAATAGTTCTGAGAATTCGTTGATTATTCCAGATAGATGAGAGTGGTATAGTGATAGAGTAGTGGTTGCTTTTCAATGTTGCGGTCCAGAGTTCTAGCCAAAAGAGTTGTTGATGATGGTAGATGGTATGGTGTTGTATGCAGGCCTTGCTTTGGTAGGCCCTGCCCTCCCAAAAAAATCTATTAGTAGGAGGGATAAAAGGAGGAGGAGGCGAAGATGATTGAGAGTATACCCGAAAACTCGGAGCCAATCTCAGGCCTAATTGTATGATAGTGGGCGGTTCTACAGATTTGTTTTGGAATGAGGGTATGATTTTGTGAGGTCGTTGTGAGAAAAGGTGGACGGATCTTGGATACGGAAGACTTGGGAGCGATCGTTGTGAATAGTTTTGCGAAGAGCGAAAGTCCTAGAAAATGTAGATGGTGAAGACCAGTTTCTGCACAGAGGTTGAGCCCTGGGCTCTTTCGGAATACAACCAGAGCAAGGAGACTTGAGGTTTGAACTGTATATCCAAAAGTAAAAGTTGCAATTGTTTGTTGAGACTGTAGACTCAAGTTCCGTCCTGGATTGAAGGAGGATCGTGCATTGGTGAAGAGGGGTAGACGTGTTGCATATTTTTGTGAGGATTTTTGCATGTTCTGATTTCCTGAATATGTGGAGTAGCCATGAAAGTTGGTTGTCGAAGATAAGACTAAGACGTTCTATGTTGTTTGCTATGGGAATGTTCCAAAGCAGACCAGGTGGGAAGTTGAGAGGTTTTTATCTACGTTGAAAAATCAAGATTCCTATTTCGGAAGTGGAGAACCGGAAACCTTGTTTCGAAGCGATTGAACGAGATCTCAAACTTGTCTGCATGCTCTGAGGGATGTTCGGATGTGTATGCTGAAATCACCAAGCTTGGAATTGTGTAAAAACACCTGTTAGATTGTCAATTTGAGAATGAAACTTTGTGAGAAATAAACTACACAGGAGAGATGAGACCTCGACTTTTATAAACCCAACAGTATATCGTTCCCAACTTCAATCCGTTGGACACTCTTACCTCTCCTGGCAATCGTTGAGTGTCATAGAACAATAATAACGATTAATAAATCGAGTTTACTGTTTTCAATGAACGTTCATTTTGTTGGAAGTCGATTACGAAATGGAGAAATTAAATACCATTCTTCGTTTATAATCACGTATGGTTTTGTATACTAGACGAAAATCTACTTTTTATTCTTTCGATCTACATCGTTCGTCGACAGATTCCGATATTAAAAAGTAATTTATTCTTTAATAAATGCATTGCGTCGCATTGACCGCGTGTGTGCATTCGATGACGAATACGGTCAAACAAAAATTTGATGTTTATGTGCAGTCATCAGTAAGCGTAATCACGCTGGCATTATTTATTTCTCGTCCCGAAGTTTTAACGATAGTAAAATTTCTTACTCGTATTATTTTTCTTTTCGAAATATTAATTGACATTATTATAACGGGTATTATTATTGTTTCTCTGATTACAGAAGAGGCCTAACTCCTCCGCATCGAGTGAAATCGATTACCATGGCTACGTTCACTCCGGAAGAAATCGAGATAATGAAATCGAGGGGAAATCAGGTAACGTGTTCATACTGTGGTCAAAGTATACAGGTATAGGTGTAGTAGTTTTTATTGTGCGGCACGGGACCTGGACACGCACACTTCTCTCGCTACACATATACTTACCGGATATATTTGTTCATAATATTCCGAATCGTATACCTACATATAATATTATTATGATTCTCGTTTTGTAATGAAAAATTTTGTTGTGTATTTCGCAGTACTGTAGAACGGTTTGGTTGGCCTTATACGATTCCGAAATTCCGACGACGGACGAACAACAAATAAAAGACTTTATGATAACGAAATACGAGAAAAAGAGGTACGCTGAAACCTTTCAAAATGGACTTAATAACGATCGTTTTCTCATTATGGCGTCCGCGCAGTTTTAATCACTTATTCTAGAATCGTAGCGTGTTCTTTAGCGTTACTCCCGGGCCTTAATTTAACGCCGTATACAAGGTGCTTGCTTCGCGTGAAAAGCTTTAGAAGTGTGGTCATACACACTGAGCTGAGTTTGTGGGTGCTCTAATCGACGATCCAAGTTTGTGAGAATGTTAGGAAAACAAACACTGCGATCGAAATTTGAACAAGTTGTTGGATTTGTGTCCGTATGAGATCAATCTTCTCTAAGGGATATCACCATGGGAAAGGACGTGACGACATGAGAGCGCCATGTAATCATGGGATTGTGACTGGAAAGCAGATTTCAAAAGTAAACGTTTCTTTTAGTTCCTCAGCTTCCGAGTTGTACAGTCTGAAGGTTAGGATTTTTCCAAGTCGCTCCGCATGTATACAACAGCTTGCCTGTCTGTACGAAAGTAATTTATTAAGGAGAGGGAGGAATTGGAATAAATGAGAGAGAGACAGTTGGATTGTTGATGGACGAAAAAGGAAAAATGTGAATAGAAATTGGTGAAGGAAGTAATCATGAATCCGTGTCGTCTTTGGAGAGTTTGAAACTCGTAATGCTTTTGAGGAATTTCCGAAATTATTTCGATAACTTCTTTGATTAAGCCTGAAAACGCGAGAATGAGAATTGGAATTATATCGGGAGCAAAACTTGACCAATGCAGTACATGGAGGGAAGATCTAGGAATGGTTCACGTCCTGCTAATATTGTGATTCTAATCGGGACAATGCGTTGGAGGCTACTGTCACTTCCTGATAACCCGACTGAGAATTCACTTCTTTCAAAAGTTTTGGTTGAAATTGCGTCGGTATATCGTTGAAAACCTCGTCGACGTCGTGAAGTCGACGAATTCCGACTCCATTTCGACTCCTCTACCTCGTCAATTGGAGTTCGATTCGAATCGACGTCCTCGGACTTTTGATCGACTTGAAATTCACTGTTGTGGTGGTTCGATTTGTAGTTCTCTGGTAACATCCTGGTTGGCTTTGGATCGACGTCGATCTTGAGTCGATATAAAACCTCTCCCTTGTAGCATCTTGTCTGTTTGGTACCTCGCTACTCGCAGACAGAATGTGCAGTTGAGGGCCTCAATTATGTTCGACCGCCGCAGCGATGGTATATCGACGCAAATTCGACATCTAATCTTTAGTCGGCATTGAAACCGAATCTTGATCACGATCATGAAGCCCTATCAGATCATGCGCTTGAAATCTTCGATGGCAAGTCTAATCGACCCAAAACTGGCGTTGACTTTCAGTCGGCATCAATCTAAGGCGGCGAGAGTCGACTCAATTTTGACGTCGCGACGAAGAGTCGATGGTAATTTTGTGTCGACTTCTAGCCATTTTTGATATTGGGTTGACTTTCAATCGAATTAGCGAAACGATTTAGAGTCGACGTGGTCACCGGGCTTTCACCAGACGAGAATTTTTGGTAAAAGTTAGCAGCACACTAATCACCGGAAACTACCGGACGTCGTCGAATAATTAGGAATGGTCATTCACTAAATGGGAGTTTTGGCTGCTCATTAATGACAATCTCATATCCGTCTATTTCGTGTCAAAAGATGAGTAATAATGGCGTAGTTTCTCCTAACACGATTTCTCAATGCTGTTCTGAAGGCGACACGAAATTATCGGAGTAACTTCGAGATCAAGAAGGAAGAATCTCGGTAAAGTTCCAAGATCGAATGAAAAATGGAAGGATCGTGAAGAAGACTCACGCAGCGTCGAGTGTTTGAAGAAGAAATACTATGAGACATGTATCTAGAATAAGCTCGTCTGGCGATAAAGAGGGTGGATGTTTTGACAGATTAGAGGAAGAAACATATACGTTAGCCTAAGTGTTTCTAGATAGGAAGAGTCTAGTCAGAGTGAGGATCAAGTGAAGTAAAGATGGGGTAGTGAATATCATATGATCAAGTTACTATATACAATATCTCGCTCGTCTCTTTCGCGGACCTCAACCTAATTCACGCTTTTTCCTCCAAATTTCTATGAATTCTCCACTTGGCAGGGCATTATTCTCTGTTTCAAGAGTACCCTCATACCTCTTGGCACATTTTAGGAACTTCTTCAGCAGCTAATTTTGTAGAAGGAATGTCTTTACAATATTTAACATGAATAGTTCTGCTTGTCTCGTTGAGTTTGTTCGCCGACCAGAACTAGAGTACCCCGTACACCATTTCCCCTTGTTATTTTATTGCTCTGTATGTGTGCGTGAGTACGTGCATTATGTCCACGAACGAATGCATTCATGCACTAAGTGAAATTAAGTACAAAAACTCGACGGTATTTGAAACTATGTTAACTATTCGAAACGAAAATCGCGGTAGTATCCGACGGATGTTGTTTCTAGCAAAATATTATTTGGAATGATGGTTCTCTCTATATACTACGTTTTCTTACGGAGATATGCCGCAGACTAATAAAAGAGCAGAAAAAAAAATTCTCTTGGAAGTTGTTCTACCACGAAGATTTTTCCATTGAGAAGAACGTGAATACATTTTTCAAGGTTAGCTCTAATGATGATGGTATGTGGAGATTTATAATAGAATATAGAGGAGGAGAGAGAAATAAAAAAAAAAAAGTTCGTGCGACTTTCAACCTTTATTCGCGTAGGCTTTGTACCGTGGTAGAGATAGGTTTAATTGATATTTAAGTAACCATACAACAACAACGCGCCAGCCGATTGCTTCATTCATCGTTTCTCTATTTGTATTATCATTTTCCCATTCCAGATATTACGCCGATCCTGCGTCGACGCACTATCCGTTAAGTGTCCGCAATGGAGTGCGGACGCCGTCATCGCTGTCGTCAACGTCATCGTCTTCGCATAATTCACCGTCCAGTCAACACGCTTCTGATTCGTCGTCTTCGAAAGTACAACAACATGTGAGTTGCGAAATATTATTATTAGCACTACAACGGAGATGAAAAAAATTACACTTTTTTCACGTAACTCCATCGCCGTCTGCGACACATCTGCCGACACCTTTACTCTCTGTCTACAATGTACCTATAAAAAGATATACATACACGCTTATTAGTACCTCTATTAATTATATTATCGAAAATTTACGCGCGAATACGAATTTTTTAAACCGGTTTCTCCTCTCCTTTGTCGAGTCGAGTACTGCGGCACATGTGCTCGCGGCTCGTGAACGTCCGCGATATCGCGTTTATTTGACCGTGTGCTCGAGAGAAGAAAGAAAAAACAAATCTCGTAATAACGATAATACGTACAGAGATTGGTATGGCTAGATAGACGCGCAGAAGAAAAATGAAGGAAAAAAAAACGAGTTGTCATGTTTCCGAGAGATTTGGCTGCAGAAAAATTTCACGACGAGCGAAAGAACGTCTGTGTAATTTTTACGTCAATTATCCGCGGAAGGTTAAATTGTAAATAAAATTCTCGTTGCGATGTAGTCGGACGATCAATCAAAGTTATGCTGTGCCGCGGTGTTCGAGTCAAAGAAACAGCAATTCAGAATCGAAGATTGCATGGACGGAAGTATATTACGTGCTGAGGATTGTAACGTGAGGCTTGAAGTATGAAGGTTTCCATTAGCGGAGGAAGAGGCGAAGTAAGGTTTTGCAGGCCTCTGATGGTTTCATGGAGTGGACGGAGACTTGGCCTTACATCTACGGACCGAAGTCACCAACCATAGGCAGATGAGAGAAGTTGGCTCTAGTCATACTAAGCTAACGGATGTAGTTCATCTGATGGCATCATGAGTTGGGCAAGTAGGAGTATGCTAAGCTAAGGAGTCTAGAGTGGGTACAATAGGAGGAGAGGAGGGTGGAAGTGAGGACGAATCTGCAGGCTTCAGCTATTCATGAGCAGATGGCACAAACTACAGCTAGGCATACGTAACTCAGTATTAAGGTATGTTTATAGTCTACCTGATGATGGCACTCGACGAACAAGTCGACCGTCGATTTTACATCGCCGAACGTCGACCGTAAATTTACTTCTTTCAATGTTTTGGTTGAGACGGCGTCGACCTCACGTCAACGTTGATATCAGGTTGATCTGAATCCATTGTAAGTCAGTTTCGAGTCGACTTTTCCAAATTTTTCGATTGACCTGAAATCGACTGCTCTGTTGGGTCGATTCAAAGTCGTGTTGGAGTCTGGTCGACTTTATCGACGTCGATCACCCTTTTGCTGCTTTATGTCTATCTGGTGACTTCTCTACTCGCAGAAAGAATGTGTCGTGATTATATGTTGAGGACTGTGCGATCACAATTGTATGAATCCTAATTAAGGAGGACCAGTATACAGCGAGGGTCGAACCGACGCAATTTCAACGTCGATTCCTTGTTGACATTGGAATCTAAGACCCCTAAAGTCGACTAGTCTCATTTTTGACCTCTATTCTAAAATCCTATTGGATTGTGCATTGAGATCCACGCAATTTTGACATCGATTGCAGGACTTGGGCCGTCGAATGACATCGATTTTAGATCAAAAGTCGACTCAATTCTGACGTCGACAATGAATCGATAGTGAAGATCAGTGTGGTCGATTTTGAGTCGATTCCGTCATTTCGTATCGATTTGCGGTCAACATTGGCAACACTGAATTCACTTTAAGTCTGGGACAAAATAACGAGTCGATGTGGTCCTCCGGACATAGGCAATTAAGTATTGGAATATGCTTCATTGTACAGAGTGGACGAGGTGAGAGAAGATCGACTCCACAGGCTTGAGCCATACCAAGGCCGTGTTAGGCTATTTCTAGTATAAAAATGTACTAGCCTGAACCTCTAGAGTAGGCGTAAGTTTGGCCTTACACACTCACCAGCAGTCCCAATAAGGGTATTCTGATTGAGGATATAGTCATAAGTTAGACAAGTATCATTGATTTAGAAGGGCGTTATTAGAGGAAAGGCTGAAGTAAGGACGACTCTTCAGGATTAGGCCTTACTTGAACAGACAACACAGGCTAGTAATAGGGTACCGCGGTACTAGTCTAAGAGGTTATTATGCACTAAGTCTCACGACGTCGTAGGCTGGGCAAGTATTAGTACATGCTACACCACAAGATCTTGTGTAAGTGTTATCAGAGATGGGGGACGAGATGAAATAAGCACAATTCCACCAGCTTAGGCCTTGGTCTAGACTTAGTATTACTGCATACTTGACGTAGATATATGGTTCATTTTCCGACATCAAAGAGTGACGTCACTCTTGGCCTATAAACACAGTTTATCTACGAGTAGTGAGGCGACAAAATCCTAATTGGTGAAGAATTAAGGGCCATCGCACCTCCTGGAATAGTTCAGCTGTGTTCGATCGTCTGTCATGAATTATTCTTTTTTTCTTCCTTAGTGTCTCCTCTATGTAACCAACATAAATTTTCTTGACATCACTTGCTGATTTTTGTAAGTCTCACCCCTATTTAAAGGATCTAAACCGAAAATCATCCTCTGATAACGTCATATTATCCTGCATTCTGAAAGACGCCCGGCTCTGATGATACCTTGCTCGCATACTTACTCGACGAACCAAGTGGACTCTAGATCGATGTCAATTCTGAGTCAATGTAGTTCCGCCCGAAATCGAAAATCGACCCAAGATAACTGAAACTCGACTACTAAGAAACAACCTTTCTCTTTCACCATCGGCTCACCGTCGACGTCAAATTTGAGTCGACTCCTTGCATTATGGATTGATTTTAGAAGTTCATTTTTTCATTGCCAAGATCAACAATTAAAGACAAATGTTTCGCTATAACCACAATATTTATTCAACACTCTACACGTTTCGGACGACCAGCGTCCTTCATCAGGAGTCTGTGGTTATAGCGAAAAATTTGTCTTTAATTATGGATTGATGAAGATTGAAAACCTAGGTCGTTGGTTTTTGATCGATTACGTGCCTCTCATCGGCAAAAAACTCCCTATCGACGTCGAAATTTCGTAGATTCCAAGTGCACAACTTGATGAGGTTTCAGATTCGAAGTAAACGTAGTTAACCTGTGCTATCTGATTTCAATGTCGACTGAAAATCGAAGTCGATGCGGTTATTGCTGCACTGGTCAAGTATAAGTCTCAATGGTCCTCGTAATATAATTACGAGTATGACTGCGCATTCTGTCTGCGAGTAGCGAAGTCACCAAATACACAGACCGCCTCAAGTAGGTGACGGTGCATCGACTCCAGATCGACCCGAGGTCGACCAGCGTATATTCCCAGAAATCAATTATCAATTGACGCAACAGAGCAGTTGACTTCAGATCGATAAGAAACGTCGAAATTTTGTAAATTGTAGGTGCACTACTTCCGAGGGTTTCGTAAGTCAACCTACGGCATCAGATTTTAATGTCAACTAAAAATCGACGTTGATCCGAAGATTGCTGCACTGGTCAAGATTAATCAAAATTCTCAATTGCCCTTGCCATGTGATTTTGAAAACACATTCTGTCTGCGAGTAGCAAAGTCACCAAACACAGACCGCCTCAAATCGGTGACGGTGCATTGAATTCAGATTGACGTCGTTTTGGGATCGAGACAACGTCGATATTCCCAGAAATCAATTGTTGAAAGTGACCCAACAGAGCAGTCGACTTCAGATCAATACAATAATGTGGAAAAAATCTTACTCAAAATAGACTCCAGATCGACGTCGATTTGAGGCTGACCAGCCTACATCACCAGATAACAAATTGGCTCGCACGATGCAGAGCAGTCGATTTTGACTCGAGATCGACATGGCAAATGAGTCGACATTTGTCAACCTAATATCGACTCAGATATCGACGTCGGTCGACTTCAACAATATGTTATTGACGCCATTTCGATATATTTCGATACAATTGAGATCAGTAATCGTTATAATCGAAATTGATACGTCGATATTACCGGCATTGATATATCGATTTTGATTTATCGATATTGTCGGGATTGATATATCGATAATATCGAGATTGATTTATCGATAATATCGAGATTGATTTATCGATAATATCGAGATTGATGTATCGATACTATCGAGATTGATGTATCGATACTATCGAGATTGATATATCGATACTATCGAGATTGATGTATCTATATTATCGAGATTGATATAAGTGATCTTTACTTTCAATTTCCTTGCAAACGCCCGAAGACATGTATAATTTCGGTTTGTACTGTGAGTCTGTGAGTTGCATGAAATTTGACCATTGCGAATGAGCAAGTACTAGGCCTAAACTAGGCTGCTCGATTAAATTGGTCTATACTGGGCTTGACATGAAATATGATCTTTTTCTATTTGGCTCCGCCAGTGGATTTTTAAAAAATATAACCGTCATTTTTCACCGCAATACCTGAAAGACTCCTTTATCAAAATACAAAACCAGTAGGAAGCGAATCTAGCAATTGCTGTCTGGAAGCGGAACCAAAAGGAAGCGGTTCCGGCAATTGCTCCTTGGAAGCAATACCGAAAGGAAGGGGATCTGCAAGTTAGTTTGAGAATGAATGGAAGCGGAATCCTTGGAAAAACATAATAAAGGTTCACAGCCCTGCAATTGACTTGAAATCGACCGCTGCACATGTCTATATTCTCAATGAACTTTGTTAAATAACTATGACTGCGCATTCTCTCTGCGAGTAGCGATGTCACCAGCCTCAAGTTGGTGACTTTACATCGACTCTACTAGATTGACGTCGATTTAAAGTCAGTTGACCTTTCACTGACGCAAGAGAGCAGTCGATTTCAGGTGCATGTAAAAGTTTGGAGAAATCGACCAATAAGAAAAATTACCGGAGAACTACAAGTCAACTCCAGTTGATCTAAGTTGGATGAAAAGTCAATTTGTAACCGATATGGCAAATGAGTCGAAATGGAGTCGACATTATGGCAACGCAATGTCGACTCGGATATCGGCGTCAAAGGCTCCTCGAGCAGACGGTGCTTAAACACAGTAGCAAACGACATTATAAGAGACTCTTCAAAGTACACTACTCAGTATATGGGACAGTACTGAAAAAATCTGACAGGATTTCAGAACAGCCGATGTTGCAAAAATTGAAAAAACACTTACGGGAACCATTGAGAATCTCACTGCTGACGTCGGTTGGGCCAGAAATCAACTATAAATTAGTTCAGATCGTAGAGTTAATGTCGCAGGACTTGTCATCAAGCTTGAGGAGACTTAGGAAGACTCGGTGAAAGTGATTTTTATTTTGAAACTGTCGATGGAAAAATCGATGGAACAGAACTGGAGTCTATTTTTATGTTATTTTTGTTGATCTGCAAAAAGGGAGAACGCTGTAGCAAGTGGTTGAGGTCGAATGATTACAAACTGCGCAGAGCTACTTGCGCCCGGGTAATTCTGGGAGGAAAAGGGATGGCTCCGACACTCTTTCATCGCTCTTATGAATGCAGTTCTGTAGGTCGTCAATAGCAAAGTAAGAGACAGAAGATGGCAGCCCGTTCTAACAAGAACTGTCGGGGTGTCACCGAACTCCAATACGTGGATGACCCGTGCCCTAGTGGTCCACACTGCCACTGAAGTCTCATAAATAGCAAAGGTAATTCACCAAAAGATGCAATATGAGTGAATGTTTCAAAGGATGCTACGCCCCCGAGACGCTACTGATAAATGATACAAATATTCAGATAGTTCGTAAGTTCTGCTACCTTAAAAGCACTGCCTGGGACCCATGTTGTCACATTGTTTGAAAAATCAGAAACTGAAACCAGTACCACAAAAGTTTTGTGCAGTCTCAGGACGATGAAAATGTCAACCTTCCAACCAGAGTTGCGATATTTAAGGGCTGCTCTGTCGCCAACATTTCTGTATGGAGATCGGAATCGTGGGTCCTTTACCGACTTCTCCGGATTGCCACTAATTGAAAAGATCATCGCAGAAAATAAGCTCCGGTGGCTAGGTCACGTGCACCGTATGGGTAAGAGGCTCCTAAATATCGCAGACAAACGAAGAAAAAAAGAGTAGCGGCCAGAAATAACGTTTTAGGAATCAACTTCACATCTTGCTAAAGAGTGTGGGCATTGCGGAGGATTGGAGAAGCCTAGCACGGGACAAGAATGCCTGGAGGAATTTTGTTTGGGAGAGCTGGATGCACTCAAACTGAAAGAAAACCGATTTCCGGAGGCAGATCCCAAAGTGTAGGATTGATCACTCATTTCCGAACCCAGCTGGATTAGAGAAGAATAGGAGAGCAATGTTTGAGGATAACTCCATATTCTAAATTTTTGAGTCCCAGTCCTTTATTAGGGTAGTTCAATTTTCGTAAGACTACGAATGGCTGAATTCGCAAAAATTTTATAGATTTATTTTCTTGTATAAAATCGACCAAATGATCGAAAATCCTTCATGAAACAGGCTCCTTACTTGTCTCAGCGCGGGCCCTTCCATTTGTTAAACCTGAGGCAATGGTTAAAGAGCGAAAAACACCACCTTTCCTGCGGCGGTTTCTCCTCCGAGTACCTCGGAACACCCTGTCCACAGTAATGAAGAGTGAGAAAGTCGTATGGAAAACAGTCTCTTAAATTTGCCTTTGCGCGAGGTCTGGGGTGATTGCTCTGCTTGGCCGGGCCCAGGGCCGGCGCTGCTATGGATGAAAGAGAGCTGGAAATTGGCGAATCTTGATGGGGCGAAACGTAGTACGGCTGATGAGGGTCTGTACCATTGTTACTTCAAGATATCTAACTCCAGATATTTTCACTGTCCAGCTTCCTCCTCAATTTACGGTTTGTCGCCTGTACTATTGGACTGTGTGACTATTTTATAGTGTGTCGACTGTCGCATGCTGCATGCTCGAGAATTCTTGCCAATTCTAAATTTGTGTTGTACATACTTCGGTCTCATGGAGAAAAAAGTTCAACTTTCAATGAACGTGAATACACTTTCGAGTTCGGTGAACGCGTGTACTTAAATACGAAGATTACCCGCGGTTAGATCTAGAAAACTGCTGCTGCTGCAATGCGATGGCCGGCCCTGTTCGATTTCAAAATCGGTCGTATTCCATTGTTGGAAGAGTACATCTCGCATTGTTTGAGAAAATTTTTAACGCGAACGAGGACAAGGCAGATTACGCGATAAATTGAACACCGGATCTGAGTCGGAGAGTGAGAAAGTGCGCGAGAAACGTCTATTAACATAATATAGAATCGAGTGTACTGCACCAGGCAGAATACGACCACAATTATGTGTAAGAGAGTAAACGTACATTTTTTAAGTACAAACAGTAAATAGGTACGTGCTCGATGATGGATCCGAAAAAGTCGCGCGTATTATCGGGAATATCATTACTGTGTATACGCAGATGACCCAGATTTTTTATTCTCTCCTCCGTTTTTTTTTTTTTTTTTTTTTTTTGTGAGTGCGTAAACTATAAAATTGAAAATCGTGTCGAGAATGATGGTTTTCGTTTTGTCTTCTATTAGGTGATATTTTTTTGCAGTTTTAAATCATCGCATTATTTACAAATCAACGCACGTTTTTCAGTCCACCATTAATTTTCGTTCTCAATCAAAGAGGAGCAAGCGTGACATGGAAAAATTCTTTTTTTTTTATACTTTTTTAATCGTTTAGTCGGACGTATGATAGAGACTGCATATATTAGAAAGTATAGACGTATACGCTAATCTGTTGAAGTGAATTAAGAGATTGAAGCTGAATTTTTTTTTTCTGTAATTTATTTGTAGCAGCAACAGAATATGCTACGTTCACCAGCATCCAAAACCAGTCCTGTGACGTCAAATGGTAATAGTCAGCTGTTTGCGTCGAATTTCGAGTCGGCAGCACCTCCGACGACGTCGTTAGTAGATCCGTTTGGCTCATCCGGTATGGATTCGCCTTCCAGTTCGGAAACTTCCTTCGGCTTCGCTAATTTCGACAACAATCCAGCATTCACTGCGACCAAACTAGCTCCAGGTAAATATCATACGTATATATACTCTAGACATACCGGGCGTTTCTCGTGTATAACATCTGCCCAGAATCGGTCTGGCGGTAGGTAGATGCACGCAGGTGTAAGTGGTTACGTGGGTGCGGTGATGGTTGTGATGATCGATTCGACCGAGTCGGACATCAAATATTTTCATTGAATAGCTCTCTTGTCGTGGTAGTATAGAATTTATATATTCTTCATTATAAAAATTCGAATTCCGAACGCTGCGGCGGTCATTCTCGTATCGGGATGTGACCCGCTGACGTCGAGGTAATTACGACGATTATAAAAACGGCCTTTTATGTATATGATATTATATGCGAAGTGAGAACGAGTACGGTGGGAACGAATTTTCTCAACGGCCTGTATCGTAACAACAACAGTAACGCTTACGCTGGATTTGGTCTTACTTTGGAATTTCCTGGTGGTTCGTACCATAAACCATCTCTGAAAACGTTACCATTAGCATTCAGTCGATGGAGTAAGTTATCACGGTGCAGTACACGAGTTGTAAATTCTGTAGTGAACGTGTGAATCCGTCGCGCCGCAAATTATTTAAGCCTGTTCGCATATTTTTATTTAACCATATCTCGTCACACTCGTGTAGTTTAACGTATTTTTCTTTTTAGTAATACGTATCCACGCACATGTATGCTTTTTTTCGGTTGAATATAATAGCCTGATCTATTGTAGAGAGAAAGAGTGGAAAACAATTACGTGTGTTTGGACATATAACATTAGAAGTCAATGATCTGCTGGCGTATTAATCCGATATAATTTTCTTGAATAACGCATTGTAGGTGCTTGGTAAATGACTTTTTTAAAAACAAGATCGCATGTGTGGAATTTTGGAGTTGGCCCAAGGCACTAATAATAACGTTTAGAAGCGCCAATTATGAGTTTCAGATGACGCATCCAGGAGAAATGAGAGTTCAAGGTAGAAAGGTTAATGTGTGATCGCTTGCTAAAACCACACTCAGGGTACCCAGAATATTGGTTCCCTATTAGCTCGTGAAGGAGTATGGGAGTTGAATGACTAGACTGCAGGACTTGTTAGTAATGGACTCCGTGTTGTTGAAGAGGGCAGGGTAGGCTTGAGAAGGGCCAGAAAATGATTTTCTGAGTGCAAATTCTGCATTTAGATTCTTCCCCTAGCACGTGTAAGGCGGATATTTTAGTTGATCTTTCGAGGTTTAGGAGGTTGGTAAAAAAATGGCAGACGGATAATTTCTCAGCACCAGGGTGCAGCTGAAGCCAAAAAGAAACGAGGAATGTGTCTCAGTCGTACTATTTCTATCTCTTCATGACGTGAGGAACGGCGATTGAAGAGGACGTGGGGATTGGGAATCTTCCTATTAAACGAAGATTATTGTGCGGTCGAGAGGATGAAAGGTTGTACCGCGATGAGATGATTAGAGTACGATAGTAAGATTTCATGTCATATGCCGGATCAGTGATTGAAGAGGAGAGTGAGATCAGTTTGGCCACTAAGTTCATTTCGTCATGTTCTGGGAAGCTGATATGATTAGGAATCCAGAGAGAGGCAATGGAAGGTAGAGAAGAAGTTAATGCAGGAGGATGAGCATGCATCGGGCGAGTAAGGGTCTTGTGTGGCTTGGAGAAAGGAAAGGGGGAGAAATTTACGGGGAAAGGAGAGAAGAATAAATAGCAGATAGTTCAGCAGAATATATGGAAGCCGAGTTTTGACATGTTTCATGTCTTTGCTCTGACCTCTGCGTGCGTCCGTCCGTCCGTGCATATAACCTTGGGACTTGAAAAAATTTCAAAATCCTTATCACTGCTCTGAATTTGAAATTTGCGTGAATCGGTCCGTCTGTCCGTCCGGAAAAATTAACTTATAAGCTAGACCTATACTAGGCTGATAGGTCCTATACTAGCTTTATACTAGTCTTGGAATATCCTCAACTGGAACTATACTAGATCACGAGAAATTCATGGGTTCTTTAACGAAGTTGAATGAGGGAAGGCAGGTTCATTGAACTAGGGCTAATATACATATACCGCAGACTTATACTAGACTACCTTACACCCTGTTGATTATAGTTCCAGGTGTGATTACACCCCCCTCCCTCCTCCTCTTCGGTTTTCCCCTTCCCGTTTTTTGAAGTAGACTTATACTAGACCAAGAAGTGGGGCGAACGAGCGGAGCATACTACCTTATAGAAGGTATGAAACATGATCTTTATTTATTTGGATACGCCAGAAAATTTTTAAATGGATTCTGATACTTGATAGAGACGGCGTAGGGAGTTTTAGAGCTCGATTTAGATCGATCTGTGGAGCACAGACTGTGGGAGGGAAAACCATTAGCAAAAATTTAGAGACCATTGCAGGTTTGCAATGGAACCCGCAACCTCCCTGGTCCTCCTTCTTTTAGCCTAGTTCCCAAGTCTTGAAAATGATGACGTAGTAATTTGAACACGCTCGCGATCACGTGTGTGCGAAAATGCCCCCTCAGCAAATAAGTTGGCGGGGCTCTTCTCGGTATACTGTATACTAGGCCTAATATAATGAAGGCTGGAAATTGAAGTTTTTCCAAGTTCCTCAAGTAGGTCAAGGTCATTGATGATGTCATAGAGCGTCATACGTCACGACGTCACATCTCATCACGTCACGTCACGCAGTTCACAGAAACTTCCGGACGCGAACGTTTTCTGAGGTTGTAATCCCCCTAACAAAATGGATAGCGGGGATGGCTTTGATGTGCGTAAATTGCAAGGACAAATCAGTTCAATAAAATAGATTATTTTGAACGATTTTGGTATGTTGGCGAACGGGGTCTGTTTATGCTATTTGCTACGACAACGCGTGTTCGTAAATGGGCAACCCGGACGAAAACGCATCTTTATTAGATGCCAACAAATCACTCGCAGGAAGTATCACTATGGAGTCTCAGACTGAACATGAGTTGATTCCATAGGAGCATTTTAGACTAGGACTGCTTATGTTCGAACCAATTTCAAGCTATGGAAGTCTTTTCCTTGTCCGAACTTTGGCTTGACCTAATTCGGGAACTTGCAACGATATCAAATTAGGAGCTAGAGGGAGCTTAGAGGAAGGTACGAGCCTTAAGCTCTTGGGTTAGGCTATACATATAGAGTTTTGAGCTTAATTCCTCCTCTGGGCATAAAGCTAGGCCAGCGGTGGCCAACCGGGGGTTCGCGATCGACCGGTCGATCGGGAAGACATCTCAAGTCGATCGCGATGTCTTCAAAATTCTTAGGAAAATACAGAAGAAAAGATGAAATTATTAATGAAGATTATAATTTCGTTTAAGCCAGGTTTTACTGGGATTTTGTACTTGTAGGTGCAAATGAATGAGTGAAATTAGCCTTGATACATTGTAAAATTATATTCGATTCGTTGATTGCACCTTTCTTATTTTCTTTTTTGCTGTGTTCCACAAATGAGTCGATCGCGCAACGATTTGAAATTTTCAAAGTAGATCGAGCAAGAAAAATGTTGGCCACCGCTGAGCTAGGCTATAACTAACATAAACTAATCCCAGAGGATGAAAAAATGAATAAAATTGAAGTAATTATACGCTGAACAATATAAATTTAAATTGATTAAATTTGAATTAAATGATTTAAAATAAATTATTGATAAATAAAATTTATTGATCTTAAAATTGAAGATATTCCATTAATATATAATGCAAAAATAATTAAATTTACTGATGTTATATTATTTTGATTGAATAAATTTATATTTCCAAAATCCAAATTGACATATTTCATAATTTTACATCAATGATTTCAATTACATAATTTTATTTTAATTTTAATGATGAAATTTTTTTTAAAATATCAATTTAATGATAAATTAATTCTGAAAAAAAAAAAAAAAAAGAAGTAAGAAATTATCTATTGAATAAATTGTATGAAATTCAAATTTTTTTCATTTTTAATTTTATTAAAATAATTTTTTTTATCAATTTCAATTATGATGGTATTAATAATTAAAATATTATTTGGGGAAATCAATTATTTGGTATTATTTGAATAATAAATTGAATTCATTAAAAAAAAAATTGATGGATTAATTCGATTTTAATAAAATTGAATTAAACAATGATTTTGTAAACCATTTAAATTTACTAATTAATAATAAAAATAAATTTAATTATTATTTTATCTATTTTAATGATAAATTTTTCCTTGAATAATAAATTGAATTCATAAAAAAAAAATTAATTAATTAATTCAATTTTAATAAAATTAAATTAAGCAATGATCTTGTAAACCATTTAAACTTGATAATGCATAATGAAAATAAATGTATTAATTTTTTTTTTATTTTTTTAATGATAAATTTTTCTTTTTTTAATAATTATTTCTCTAACTTAGTATAAGAATTATTTTTCTAGCATTTGTAATTCTTTTGTATTCAATTTTATTGAAATAATTTTTTTTATTAATTTCAATTATGATGGCAATAATAAATTGAAATATTAATAAGATTTAAAGTAAATCAATTATTTGGTATTATTTGAATACCTAATAAATTGAATTCAATAAAAAAGAATTATTTATTTGATTCAATTTTAATAAAATTAAATTGAACAATGATTTTGTAAACCATTTAAATTTATTAATGAATAATATAAATGAATTTATTTTATATATTATAATAATAAAATATTCTTCTAATTCAATTATTATTTCTCTAACGTAGTGTAATAATTATTTTTCTAGCATTTATTATAATTTTTATAATATAATTCAATTATTTTTTATGATATTTCATGACAAGACGATCAAAACAGCAGAACCCTGGGTGCAATGACTGTTAATCCTTTCATCTGTTGGGATTCTCGCAGATGAAGTTTGTTTTTGGGCCGAGAGTCCATCTGATGACGTCTTGAATTACCCTCTCTATGACGTTATGAGATGCCGTATATCATTTAGTTTAATGTGCATTAATACTAAGACTAGTCTTAGGCCGAAACCAGTAAGCTAAATCTCACCTTGTTTCCTTTTCCGATAACACCCGCTCGAGATCCTATGATTTAGTATGTAGCTATATTAGCCCAACTTCATCAGAGACTTTCATCATACCTTAGCTTAGTATAATACTATACGTATGACGTCATCAGACGGACTATGTCCTCCCTTCCATTCCATGACGTCACTATAGTGTAAAAATAAGGACTACTAATCTCACTTTACCCCCCTCCCCTCCTCCTCCTTTTCTGCTTATAAAATTTGATGAATGGCAATCGAAGACATATTAAGTGAAAGTGGACAACGCCTATAAAGTTTCTCTGAGCACGTCTTAAGAGGATCCATTGTGCTTTTAGGATCAACAAAGTTAGGTCGTCGATTATGAGTGAATCAATTCCAAACCAAGATCAATTTCCAGTCACCATTAAGTGGATGGTAAAGAGGAGCGGTTGATGTTGAGCAGAATTCTAATCTTTTGGGTCGATTTGCGGTTCACGTTGGACGAAACTAAATCGACTATATGGTTCTGAGTTGCCTTTTAGTTGGAATGAGTTAATTTACGGTCGGTATGGTTACATGTGAGGTGAATTTGATGCCTACTGCAGGCTTGGCCATAACTTAGCGAATCGGATTAACTCTACGTTATTCAAGGGTAAAAATTTGGCCTTCCAAAACTGAACTTTGCCTCCCCTGTGATACGGTGTACATTTTCATATTAAAAATTGATGGAGGACAAACGAAGATTAGAGAAGCGAGAAAAGCTGTCAAGTTTCATTAGGCTCGTTTCATGAGGATCCATGGCTCTTTGACTGGCATCTCGAGTTTGAATAGTGTAACGATAAGTATATCTAGTTCTTAGGTTTAAGATGGAAGAAATATCGTTTGTCGAAAATTCCACGCTTTTAAGCTTTGATCAAAGGGTTTTCCAGGCCTATTATAAGAGGATATAGTCAGGAAATCGTTTTCCGATGTGATTTTCTGTGAGGATGGCTTGCTACGGAGGAAGAGTTGTTCATTTTTATTGCGGAAGTTGCCTCTGACAATCGTAATATGATTTCTTTTCATATCCTTTAGAAGTTTGACTGCAAAAGATTAAAGGGTCAGAACTGGATTTCTTAGGAAGCGCGGTGTTTTGCCAAATTTCATAATATGCCTTCAGGAATTAATAGTTTACCAGCCACAGTTAGCATAAATAAATTAAATCAAGTTTGTTGTTCGTCGATTCAGATGAAGGTCTTCAAGATATTTTTAACTCTATTCTTGACTCCGCAACTACTCGTAAATTCCTGAAGTTTTTCGAAACGGTTCTTCAACCAAAATTTGTGCCATGTTGGTATTTTGTAAGCATAATAGCTCTATCATTCTAAAAAGATCCTAGATCTCACAGTCGGTAAGAGCTTTATGCTACTCCTTCGACACTTTATGTAAAGCACACTCGTCCCTGTTTTTCAAACAATATTAAAAATCTTTTCTTAGTCGTCACGAACGCGAGTTCGAAAAACTTTCATTTCAATAAAATGGGATTTTTTTCGAACACGTTGTACTTTTCTTGAATCAAGTTCGAGATTATGTACTTGAAGAAGTTGAATTGTGCGCAGTTAAAGTGGTTGGAATTTGGCAAACGCGAGAAAGTTTTTTCTTTAATGTATGAAAAAAAAAAAAAAAAATACTTAGTCGCGAGAAAAAAAATATTTTTTGAAGTCTTATAAACTCGTGTAACCTCTTCAAGAAATACTCACTTCTTCCGTACATCTATTCTTTGTTTATTCGAGTTCTCGTCGAAGATATCTCTGCTTGGTACTGACTGACGAAGCTCTGTAAGAGCGGAGTAACTGTAGATTCCTAGATTCTTTTCATCTCGCTTCATTAATAACGAAAGTGAATCGGATGATCTGCGATCTCCGTATATCTTGTACGTACAATTTCGGAGACTGTGTTGTATTCGAGCTACGTAAACGTGCGCCGATTACGAGTGTGTAAAAAGAGACTTTACGGTCGTGACGACTTCGATATTTACGAGATGACGATGTAAAATATGGTAAATTAAAAAAGGTCGACAATTACAGGATAGCTTGAGGGAAGGAGCGGCGCAAGTGCGTTTTTTTTTTTGAAAGCGATGCCAAAGAAATGTCATATTAATATCAATATTTTTTTTTCTCGTATGTGTGTGTATGGGAAAGTTTTTTGAAGGTAAATTGTACGTAAAAAGAGAAATTTTTCTATTCTCCCGTGCTCCGTGCGCGATTAATTAGCTTATATAGTATCGTATCACATCATTGAAAAAATATTTATTCAGCGTACACGTTCTATTCGTCAGATTCGAATAGAATGTCGATATTCTGATCGATTATGGTAATTTACCGTTGAGGGAATTGAGAAATGAATTGCGCGAATGGAGTTTACCCACTTTCTTATTCGCGTGTGCATAAATTTGATCGTATTCACATTTCCGGTCGGAAAGTTTATTTTTAAATGTGCGAAATCGTAAACTATGTTGCTATATAGCACTCAGAATCGAGTTGCCTTCCCTCCCTGCTCGCTCGTTGTGTATTAATTGTAAATAATCCCCTCGCTCTTCCTTACAATTTTTACATCCGTAAAAAAATTTGGTTTTTGGCATCGTCGTTATTGGTTTGGTATTTTATCTTTTTTTTTTTGTTTTGGTTGTGGTTTTTTAACGCGTAGTTTGACCGGTAGTTAGAGTTGAAATGCGTAGTTGAATCATTGCCTGCATAATTACAGTGTCGTGACAGTACTAATTGATATCGTATATTTGTTTCTCAGTATGGTACGATAACCGTTACTCTATAGTATGGTATGTTTTTTTTGTGTCCGCAGGCATAGCTACCGAAAATACGTCCAGTTTTGCTACGAATAATAAAATTGAATCGAACGCTCCTTCGGTAGATAAGTATGCAGCTTTGAAAGATCTGGATTGTCAAATGAAAAGTCAAATGATGGAGAAGCAGCAAGAAGAAATTAAGCAGAAACTAAGTAAGAAAATATATTGGTTTGTGTTGTGGCAAAGGGCCAATTATATAGGAGAGAAGAAAAACTTGCTGGGTTTTTTTCATAAACTACGTTAATTGAGAGAGTAGCTAACCAGTTTCATGGGAGAATTTCCGATCTTATGAGGAAGTCAACATTTTGTCAAGCACGTTTGGTGCGTATGTAGCTTGAAAGTCAAACAAATTCCTAGCCTCAATATTCGATCTTTTGCATCTGGGTTGATGATGAGGACTCTTCGCTCTTTTTATAAAGCCTTCAATAATTGCCACAAGAAAAATAAAATTCACCTTAGAGTGGGGAGGATTCTCCTTAAAGTTCCTGGAATCTCCCTACATCTAATTCTACGAGTACTTTGGCGTTCGATTTTGATATTGACAGAGAACCTGTTTTATCGGAGGGCCTTTCAGAGAAAATGTCCGCCGTCCGGGAGGCAACATTCCAAGTCCCCTCCTATGATATATATCCGACAGATTTGGAAAATTTTCCTATTCCCTTCCTATCACCTATAGCTCGAAAGCTGAAAATTTTCCAAGTCCCCTCCATACATATCCGGCTGAGATCGAAAATTTTTTCGGAGTCCCTATCATATGTGGAGCTTGGGAGTCGGTGTGTAAAGCCTGATCTCAACAGCTCCTTCAAGTAACTAGATATGCAATGCTTCAAACACCACCCCTTCAATGAATTCCAAGTCCCCTTTGTATCATCTTGCAGCACTGATAACCCGATTAAAATTGCTCCTTCAAATAACTAGATATGCAGTACTCCATTCACCAACTGGCCTAGTCCCTTCAATGAGCCAGATATACAACATTTCAAACACCATAAGACTCATAAAACAGGCTCTCTGCCTCCCCTCCTTCAACTCCTTTCAAGAACCTGTGAGTTTTTTGACATGTTTCATGTCTTTACTCTGCCCTGACCCCTAATTTGAAATTTTCCAAGTGGCCTCCTCTCCCCCTTCACCATTGTTACTCCGTGCGTGATTCAAAAATTTGCGAGTTCACCTTGCCCGAGGTAGCTTTTTGATAGCTTTAGATTTTACCAGTCTTGAACTAGACTTATAATAGAAAAAGAAGCCCCCCCCTAAGATTTCACTAGTCTTAAACTAGGCTCAGAATAGGGTGTTCGGCCATAGTGTCCAGTTTATATACTGGGTTTATACTTGCTTTTTGATGGTTTATACTAGGATTTTAGCAGTCTTAAACTAGAATTATAATAGACAGAGAAGCCCCCCTCACCCTCCTAGGATTTTACTAGTTCTAAACTAGACTTATAGTAGGGTGTCCGGCATCCGGGCGTAGGCTAATCATCAAAACTATAAACGGATCTAGTCACTTTATTCGAGCAAGAACAAGGAGGGGGGCAAACAAGCGGAGCAAGTGAGCTACTTGCAAGCTATTAGCTTGAAACACCCAAAAGCTATTGGCTTCAAACACCCAAAAGCTATTGGCTTGAAACACACAGAAGCTGTTAGCTTGAAACACTTGAAAGCTATTTGCTTGAAACACCCAAAAGCTATCGGCTTGAAACACCCTAAAGCCATTGGCTTGAAATAATTGAAAGCTATTAGGTTGAAACACACAGAAGCTGTTGGCTTGAAACCCCCGAAAGCTATTAGCTTGAAACATACAGCAGTTGTCAGCTCAAAACACCAAAAAGTTATTTGCTTGAAACACATAAAAGCTATTAGCATGAAACACACAGAAGCTGTTAGTTTGAAATACCCAAAAGCTATTAGCTTGAAGGAACAAACAGAAGCTATTAGCTTGAAACATACAGCAGTTGTCAGCTCAAAACACCAAAAAGTTATTTGCTTGAAACACATAAAAGCTATTAGCATGAAACACACAGAAGCTGTTAGTTTGAAATACCCAAAAGCTATTAGCTTGAAGGAACAAACAGAAGCTATTAGCTTGAAACATACAGAAGCTGTCAGCTCAAACACCCAAAAGCTATTTGCTGAGACACACAGAAGCTGTTAGTTTGAAATACCCAAAAGCTATTAGCTTAAAGGAACAAACAGAAGCTGTTAGCTTGAAACATACAAAAGCTATTAGCTTGAAACATACAGAGACACACAGAAGCTGTTAGTTTGAAATACCCAAAAGCTATTAGCTTAAAGGAACAAACAAAAGCTGTTAGCTTGAAACATACAAAAGCTATTAGCTTGAAACATACAGAGACACACAGAAGCTGTTAGTTTGAAATACCCAAAAGCTATTAGCTTGAAGGAACATACAGAAGCTGTTAGCTTGAAGGAACATACAGAAGCTATTAGCTTGAAACACACAGAAGCTATTAGCATGGAACACCAAAAAGTTTTTTGCTTGAACACACAAAAGCTATTAGCTTGAAACACACAAAAGCTATTAGCTCAAAACACCAGAAGCTATTAGCTTGAAATATCCTGAAATACCCGTTGAACTTTTGATGTCCCATGGCAAAACACCCGCATTATGTACATAAAATATCCCCAAAATAGTCAAAATGTCCCCAATATGTCTCCTTGGGAAAATTTTGGGGACATAATGGGAGAGTTTTTGCCATCAAATGTTCAATGGGTAGACTTATACTAGACTTTTGAGAAAGAGAAAGACATGAAACATCATCTTTATTAATTTGGCGACGCCAGAACATTTTTGTATAAGTTTTCCTATACCGGGCCATATGCCCCCACACAGCATTGCAGACGCCATTTTCCCTTTTCTTTTCTATAAGAAAATCCGTCTTCCGACGTTTCTTGCTCTTGGAATGATTTTGAGACCTGAAAAAATTTCTGTTTTCCAGCTATTTTACGTACGGATAGTGAAAGTTGAAAACAAATTGCGCGCTCAGACCCATTGTGGCTTAGAGAGGGGTGATTGGAAAAACTTGAGCACTCTAAATCCTGAAGAGGGAGAAAGGAAGGATCGTAAAAAATTTCCGTTGATGGTTTGAAGGCGTAAGAATAGGACTGAATTGAGAATATTTTGAACTCGAAACTTTTGTGAACGATTTTTTCAACCCCCCTCCCTCCCCCTTCTGTAGGGATCCGCAGCTTGAAATTCCTTCCAGTCCCACTAGTTCATGAGTCGGAAATTTTAACTAGGAAGCTGTCTTATAAATCTTCTTCCTAACAAACAAAATTTTCAATGGAGAGGAGGGGTAGAGGGGGGGGGGAGGGTTGCGAGAAGATTTAGCACGAATTCGAGAACTGAGAAGATTTTGAAAAATGTGGAGCCTCTGTACTAGAGGAATTGGTAGAATCTCGCTGATAGAATCAAAGTACGAAGATAGAAAGTACTAGGGGAAAACAGGCCTGAGATTGAGGCCTGGCCCGGCCCGGCTGGGCTAGGGTAAAAGAATTTGAAGCCTTGCTCAGGCCAAGCTGGGCGAAGCCAAATATTTGAGACGTCCAAGTGCGGGCCAGGGCTTAAAACTATTCCTAATCTCAGGCCCGGGGGAAAAACGTGAAGCTCTGAGTCCTTATCAAGGGAAGGAGAAAATATTTGAGGGCTTGAAGTCGCAGGGTGGTCAGTATCTAGAAAACAGGGAAAAGCCTGGAAATTTTATCTTGAGAAAAAACTGGCCTCTGTGAGTCGAGAAATTGATCATTTTCGTGTCGATCCTTTATCGCAGTTGATAATCGCAATTTTTTAGAACCCTCTTTCATGATTTGATTCATGTTCTCTTGTTTACACCCTGAGCAATTTTTGCAGCTTCTTTACTTCGGTAGAGCTCACACCCTTAAATTCTTTGTAGAATTTAAAAATTTAGTCGCTCTCCCTTCGTAGACTTAGAATTTCATGGACTCATTCTTCTTCCTGGTTTCCTCTTCTCTTTTAGAGCTTAAGCCGACAATCTTCCGACTCTCAACTAAATTCTTGAATTTCTCATGTTTCAAAGGTGTCTTGGTTTCCTTTTCCCTTTCGGAGCTTGAGCCGAAAATCTTCCGGCTTTCAACTAAATTCTTGAATTTCTCAAGTTTCAAAGGTCTTCCAACAAGATTGAAGGTTACAAACGACCAGCAGAAGGGGTTTACTATCTTTTATTGCCAAGAACTTGCCAAAACGCTCGTCTATGCGCATTTTTTTCGAGGAAAGTTGCTGAATTGAACAGGAAATAGATCTCTTACTAGAAATACGTAAAATGAAGAGAATTTTATGAAAATTGAATTACAGTATGACAAAGAAGTCTTTCGAGAAAATAAGAAAAAGAACAATGAAACTTACGGCGACATTTTCTTTTTTTTTTATGTTCATTGCTGTCGTTTTACTTGAGAAAATTTTTCGTAAGAATTTTACATTAGAGATTTACATACCGTACGGTAACTCGAATTAAAATTAATTTATCGATTTTGGCTAGGAAACCACGATTTCAAAAATTTTCCAAGGTCATCACAAGATCGTAAATTGAAAATGCTTCAATTTAGTACTTGTATTATATTAATTCTCGTGTAGTTTTACCATAAACGACGTTCTCGCAAATCAAAATCGGAATGTCCGAAATTCCGTCGCAAATTTCTTGGCAAAAAATTTCAATAATATCGATTTGCATGGACAAAGAGGTAATGAACGTTCAATGTCCTCAGTGTTGTCTGACTATTTACTGAGTGATGACGTAGGTTTCTTGGAAATTACTCTACTAACAAACTTTGCGAGTCTGTAAGAGTCCTAAATTTCGAAAATCGATCGGTATTTATTTGTACCTGGCAAGATTGCCTATTATTTTTGGAACACGTTCCAGGACATTATTAAAGTCGAATATTGTAAAGTTTTTTTGAATGTTTTTCAAAAAAGAACTTGACGTCTTCTGATAACATGTGGCAACATTTTTGCTGAATATCAGCTCTCAATAGAAACGTGCGAGGAAAGCTACCTTGGATTGGCCAAACTTTTCTACGACTAAATTTTCGTTTCTAACTGAACGAGTGAACTAATCGGTGTAAATTGTCGGCTATGGCGTTGGCATTGCAGCAAAATATCTGTTTTCTTAATGCCAGAAATGTAAATGCGCAGTTCGCTCCTTTTTCCGACGAAAGAAACTAGTATTTTCGAAATCAACTTTTGCTGGTCTATGAAAGGGCGGTCTAAAGAAATTTTGGTTAACTCTGTTCTCTACACATCAATGAAGAAATGCCCCGAAAGAAAGAAAATATTATGAGGAAGGAACTGCAAGGAATTTTGATGGTATTTTTGAACAATAATTCAGCTCAAGAAGAAGTTTCAATGAGAATACTTACTTTCCTTCTAATATTAACTGCGATAGTTACTTAATTTCTGTATTATTTTCGTTACTTATAATCTTACTTTTCATTTCACGCAGGTACCCCATCTAACGGAGTGAATTGGTCGACTTTATTCGCATCTAATACTCCAGGCGTTTCTTCAGAACCTACTACACCATTCAATCCTTTTGCAGGTCTCGTATCTTGTTTTACTTCGTAACAACATTATAAATCGCCAATATTTATGTTGATCATTTCATGCACAGGTGAAATTAACGCGTGGACTCCGACCACAAACGGATCCGCGAATCCTTTCAATAATAGCAATAATAATATAAATCATAATGGTATCAAAGGTAAATACTTTCTCTCTGTATCGAGTAAAAATGAGTACAAATTTTGCGTCATTTTACTCATACAGTCGATTCTCATTTGCAGACGCGTGGAGCACAGCAGTGAATTGGCCAAATACGAAATTACCATTTAATAATGCAACCTCAGCGAAATCAAACGGTTGGACTACGGAAGAGGCGAACCCATTCAAAGTACGAACTCCAATTCTTCTCTTTCTGCGATTTTACTGAAACTTATGAGTGACCTTGTTTGAGAAATCATGAACTGCACTCGAATGAATTTGCGCTTTCTTTACTTCTTCCCGAAACAAACAGTATCCGTAATTCTATCTTTTTCTCATGTCTGTGAAAGGCACAAACGCCGTTTTTCATTTTAATGATCATGCAATTTCATTTTTGTCGATATTATTGAAACAATTAATTGTGTTGATCGATTTTCATTCAAAACTCAAACTGACATCATTTTTTTTGCAGATTCCAATGGGAGTTTGGACCCAATCGAATGGACATCAGTCGAGTAATCCATTCCTATGATCGATACCTGTACAGTGTACACGCGTGCTACAACGATCGATCACAGCGAACACAACGACGATAACACTTCAAAAATTACGAGTATGATGATCATGATTGTGATAGCCACAATAATATATTTGATCGCTCGTACACGTTTTCACAAAAATTCGGTATTTTATCTGGCGTTTTCTTTTTACACAGAAAAATCTTACCATTTTTTTATTCGTCCATATTATCCACGTATACCGTTTTCTGTGTTGTTTCTTTTTATTATTATTATTTATTTATTGTTATCAAAATACCTCTCTTTCTTTTGCCTTTTAGAAATATTTTTTATATTATTCTCTTTTTTTTTTCGTGGCGCTTACGTTAAGCGAATATGGGAACGTTAACCTGTCAAGTTCCTAAATTAGTGCTTGTGTTTTCGAACGAGTACGATGTACGTTTTACCGACACGTATCTGCACACGAACACGAGCGACTAAACAAAAATTTTTTGCTTAGTAAATTATCGATAGGAATAATTTTTGAGTGAGAGAAAAAAATCAGCTGAATGAAAACAGAAAGTACAAGTTGTTCGTTTTTGTCGAGCGATCTTACGAATTTGTTTACAAAAACTTATTATTCATGAATTATAACCTCATGGAAGTTTTTGTACGTTTGCTATCCAACACGTGTATCGATACTTAATATTGATCTTAATTTTTCAACGTGCGGTATGTTTTCAATAAGTCGAACGTGAAAGTGTGCTAGTGAATCTAAATAAAAAAAAAAATTAGGAAACTGTGAAGACTGAACAATCTGAAGTGAGTGTACAGAATACGTATTGTTTTCCTTTTCTCTTTTTTTTACATATATCGACTATAATTAACTATACAGTTTAATGTAGGTATGTTCTTTTCCTTTCTCTGAGTTAATCATTATTACACACTTACTCTTGTGTATTCGATTTTATGGATTGTAAATCAACATATTATACAAGAATTTATTTTTTACGAAGGAGAAACGTCTAGCTTTTACGCAGTTTTCCGCTTTAAGAGAAAGTCGCGACTTCCGGGTAGAAGGGGGTTGAGGTCGCTGAGAAACTCTCTTTTAGTCAAGTTTAAGATTAGTTTCTGAAAGAATCTCTTTGGTTAGTGATTTTTTTTCTCTGATTTTGAAATTTTTTCTACAAACATATTCAGCGTTTTCCATTATTCGTAGGCTATTACTATAATGATTTGAATTCTATATTTTATATTATTATCTCTTTCAATACTCGTGATTATATCTTTTATTTTCAAGATTCGTTCAAGTTCATGTACGTACGTAGTTGTTCTTTGTATTTTTGTTTTTTTTTTTATTCTGTGATATTAAGTACAGTACGATGAAACTAACCATTAAAAAATGTGAATTTTTTTTTTAAAACAATAAAATATTGCACTGTTTACGCGTGTACCTACATTTCTGAATTATGAAGTTTTGAAGGGGAATTTGGATATTTTGAAGCCCAGGTTTCCAGTCGAGCATTTTCCTCTTTTTCTTCCGCTAGCACGGTCTAGGGGCTTTCATTGATATTTACCATTTGATACGTGTTGTATTACAAACGCGCTGAAGTTCAATCACACTTGCTTGAAAATGCAGGCTACAATGCAGTGTTTATTGATCAATCGTATTCTTCTTCCTCTTTTATCCGGACGATATTGATTTACTTCTGGACTATCATCAGGAGGGGATAAGTGAAGCTCTTGATCGGCTTAGCAGCCGTGTTTTGATTTGATATTTTTGGTAGTCATTAGCCAGCCAATAAACTTATAATCAGCTAAAAGCTAGCTAATATAGTATAGGCGATAGAGTGAAAAAAAATACCAAAGTTTACATTTTGGAGGGGAGAAGCAGTGATTGATGAAAATTGTAGAGTCAGGTGCTGGGGACAACATATCGAAAATCCCACCCCCTAAACCTTGTGCAAAATTTTCTGTGGCACGTTTTAGCCCCCCAAATTTGGTTTTTTGTCAATATCTCGAAAAGTTGAAGCGATAGAAAAAAATTTTTCAATCCAAAATTGTTCCTCGTGAAATTCTACATAAGATACCATATTCGAACATCATCCTAGGCCTATTTTTTGGCCTCAAAAGTTCGTGAGAAGTGCTCAATTTTCAAAAATTTCCATGTTTTTTGCCTGTAACACGGAAATGAAGACTTCTGTAGAAAACTTATACACTATAAAAATTATTCGTAACAAATTTTCTGACTCCATCATTTAGACTACACTTCCAATAGGTTGAACATCTGAAAACTGTAAATGATTATCTCTTCAAAAAGTAGCTCCCGTCAGGTATTCATGAGATAGCAACCGGTAAACGAAAATATACCCGAAAATATACGTTTACAAATTCTTATTTACGCGTCAGCGTTGTACCATCCAACGTCTATTCATGGTTTGCACTCTGGAAGTTCAATAAACTTTATAATCTCTAGTAGTTAGGACGGTCTTCAGATTGTACGCTGTACATCAGATGCTGGAATTGGGCTGAAGAGGATAACCAAGTTAGCAATAGCAAGAGGTCAGTTTTGCGCAGCCCTCAGCCTGGACATAAGAAATGCGTTCAACTCAATTCTGTGAGAGAGAATATTGGATGCCCTCATGGAGAAGTGGTCCTATGGCCACTCCTGTAGTGAGTTGCATTCAACGGTATTTAAAAGATGAAGCTGCGACCGGGTGTTGAGCTTATTCAACATGCAGATGAGGCACTGGTGGTATGCCCTGGTGAGACAATTGTAGCGGTGCACAGCAGGCAAACCGGGCCCCAGAGGAAGTAACATGTTGGATGGAGTCAGCTGGACTAGACCTTGTTGCAAGTAAAAGGGAGACCATATTATTCACGACCGTTCAAAAGTTCAGTCTACCCACCTTTTGCCTGGAATGAGTGGAAATGAAGACCAAAAATGTGATGAAGTATCTTGGCATCTGGTTTGACTCAACGCTAAGCTTCAGGCACCATTTCTTGATGACAGCGAAAAAGGCAGGAATGGTAGATGCATATACCTAAGCCACCTGATGAGGAACCTGGGAAGGCCAAGAGAAGCAAGAAGAACGATCATGATGAGCACCGCTCGGCGTAAGAAGAAGCCGGGTAGGGTAGATGTGTACCGAAGGGTTCAGATGAGGAACCTGGTAGGGCTAAGGAACGCACGGAAAAGGATCATGATGAGTACCACCTTGTCCATCCTACTCACTGATGTCAACATCGTCGATTTTCCGTTGATCAAAGGGCCTTCATCGGTTAAAGACTTGTGTGAGAGGGCCAAGTGAAGCAAGACGGAAGATCATGATGAGCACCACCCTGGCAATCTTCCTATATGCGAGCCCGAGTAAAAGCTGACTCAACATGAATATCTTACAGAAGGAGAGAGATGCTCAATATTCAACAAAGAGCTCCGCTGAAGAGGCTCTTTGCGTATTAACCCGTTCACCACCGACAGACCTTATTGCTGAGAAGAGAGCTGTGGTATTCGAAGCAAAGAAGAAGATAACCAATCAAGAAGCTTTTCTAAGTGTCTGCATTAGCAGCTGCCGTCATGAAGAAGAAGATAGACTATGAGCAAATGCAGAACCACGCTATGGCCTATACCTACTCGAAACCTATGCCTTATCTATCCACGAGTGCAGAGAGGCAGTTCCACCTCTCTATGTGAGCACACTTTCTCGATGATTTCAGCATTCAAAACATCGCATAGGAATCTGACTGACGAGTACCTTTATACTGCATTTGAGTTAAAGGTCACAAATTTTCTACCAGATAATACTACTTGGAGTACTGTCACTCAAACGCAGAAATCTCGTTGAATAAATTCTTTTTTTCAGTCAAATTATGTGACTATCTACCTTGGTTGTATTTCGATTCCCGTAGGTTGTGATTCATCATAGAGAGGTGTTTTGCTCAAGTTTTATTTTCCTCTCCACGGGTCGTACAAGCACCCCTTATCGACCGCATATGGCTCACGAGCTTCAGGTTGCTCAAGCCTGCCATGAATTAAAATTGTCAACCATTCCCTCTCACTGAGTAGTGCCTTTCAAGCACCGATTTGACACTTTATTATTCTCCCTCTGGAACAAAATCAGGGATGTGAGACAAAAGCCAGAAAATTCGAGTCGATGGAAGGTGGCGTATGACAACGACCTAGAATTTTCTTGAGATCAAGACAAACTAGAGTTTTTTCGTTCTATCGAATGCGAGGAATTGAACAGTGACATCCAATAACTTCCCCTCTCTCCCCAAACTGCACTTAACGTAAGCTGTAATTGATTCATTTTTTGAAGACAGTCATGATTCATAGTCACAAACCCCAACGACTGAGAGATGACTCATGCATGATGCCTCGTGAATCTGTTTTCAACACCTTCATCAGGCCATTTTGAAGATATTTGGGGGTAGTATGATGTCTATTGAAGAGTATAAATAGAGGTCGAAGTTCCCAGGGGCCTTCCTACTGTTTGAATTGGTCACCCTCTCATTTTCTGCCAGCTTATATTACAAGTTAGGGGGAAAATGGCTCCTCTTGACGGAGTATTGGACTTGCCAAGAAAGAGGAGAGTAATTATTTGGCGGAAGCCCTTGGTCGACTTGTTCATGGAGGAGGACGAAAAATTGGAAGAGAAGATTATTGGCGATCCCTTCGTTGTCGACGATGATCTGGAGGCCCTGGGCGACAGTTCCTATATAATGACAGTGATGGAGAAGACAGTGACGAAACAATGATGCCAAACTTGTGAAAATTTTTTTGGAAATCTGCATTTTTGTTGTTTCAATGTATTCAAAATTTCTGTTCTCCAGGTTAGCCTTTCTGATATATTCGCGAAACATCAAATAGGGGGCTGCAACGTGGGGGTGCGATTTCTAGACACAAAAATTCATTGCAAATTGTCTTTGTGATATATTAATTTTCTCTAGAAGTTTTCATTTTCGTGTAACAGGCGAAAAACATGAAAATTTATGAAAATTGAGCACTTCTCGCGAACTTTTGCGGCCAAAAAATGGGTCTAGAATGATGTTCAAATATGGTATCTTATGTAGAATTTCACGAGGAACAATTTTGGATTGGAAAATTTTTTTCTATCGCTTCAACTTTCCGAGATATTGACAAAAAACCAAATTTGGGGGGCTAAAAAATTTTGCACAAGGTTTAGGGGGTGGGATTTTTGATATGTTGTTCCCAGCACCTGACTTTACAATTTTCATCAATCACTGCTTCCCCCCCCCCCCCCCCTCCCAAAATGCAAACTTCATTCCCTATCACCTATACTAATAGCCAATATACAAGAGCTACTTCTTTGCTTTTAATGTTTTCAATTTTTGTGGTATTTTTCAATGTTAAAATTTTTCTCAAAATTTTCCCATAAAATATTTTTTAATTTTCTTAGCAGCAGGAGTCCATCGCTGAGAAGTCAATGAAATTATGAAAAATTGGCTAATGAAAAGTTGAACCGTCAGTGTCAAAGCTTTGACGCTAGTATCCAGTTTCAAGTCAATATATAAGAATTGGCTCATCACCTTATGACTATCATTCGGCTCACAAAGCAATACTTTCTATGAAGCAGAGATGACCACAACCTGAGGATATGCTATGACGCCCTCTGGTTCCAAGATCACGAACATCACGAATATCCCTCAGTTTCAGCTCTAAGAATCCAGAATCATGTTTTATCAAGTTTTCAGTGGCTGTTGACAAAGTCCTGTGAGGGATGTACAGCGAGTTTTTAAATTAGTTAAATTCAAAAATGAAAATTTTAAAATACATCGGCTGAAGCTCTGTAGTATCTAACTGAAGAATTTTTCACTTCGAGATTCAGAAACTGCGTGCTAGATTAATGGCAATAATGAAAAATGAGTTCATAATAATTGCATAAATGATAGAACAAACACAATTGTCGCTCGATTTTCCTATTCCACGCACGAAAATTTTGATTTAGTTGAAGATTTCAAAACAATAAAGGGGTGAATTTATTTGAAATTATCTAGGTATCCTTTTTGCTCGCAAATATTTAGGTCTTAAAAAAAAAATTGTATTCAAGATACCTAATTGTTCAAAATAAGGAGGATTGAAAATTCATTTTTCTTACAATACATAATTTGAAATTTATGACCAGCTAGGTAATCAAGCAGTTCATATTTCAATCAATGAGAATGACTTGAACTAAAGTTTGTTATTCCTCTTCAAAATTTTTTTCTGTTGAATCCTTTAAAACAATGTCGAAGTTTTTCGTTTTCTTTTTTTCTCGCGTTGGTCAACTGTTCCAAGAAAGAACATTCGATTGATACTTGAAAACAGCGAAAGCCTCAATATTGTTCTTAGCGTGGGGAATACATACCTCTGTCAAAATATAATCGTGAATTAATACACAGGAATACGATTACAATTTGACTTTCATTTGCCTACCGGTAGCTTTATAAATGGAAACAGTTCATGTCATTCTTTATTTCTCAAGAAAATGCAAAATTTCAAATTTAAAACTCAAGGTATCGCTTGAGTAGATCAAGAACATACGCAGCAAATTGTAGTTCGTGGATAGTACTGGTAGCAGAACTGTTTTCCTTCAGATACGGAGCAATAAAACAGACATAACTTTTTTCTTCAATTCTTTCCCTTTTAAAGAAAAGGCAGCTGTTATATTCAATACTTCTGTGATTGTTATATTGATTTTTCATCTTTTACAACCAGACAATAAAAATGAGAAGTTGTTTTATTGAATTAATGATCATCGGAGCCCTGATACCTTCAATAAAAGCAATGGTAAGATCTCAAAGATCGAGCTACCGTATTTAGCGAGAGATGAGAAATTCTTGAAATATTACGTGAAGTTCTTGGTAACATGAACTGAATGGATTCTAGTTCTTCTGAATTCATGCTTTCTCAGGGTTTCGATGTTTGATCACAATTCAACAGTAGATTTTATTTTATGCTCACTTCTCGTCATTTTACGCTGTATAATAAGTAAAAGTAGGTACATATTTGTGTGAATGATTGTTTTCTTTTTCCTGAGATCTTGATTCAAATGAGAATTTTTGTGGAAAATTTGCTGACAAACACATTCAGACCATGCGGGTAGGAATACATTTTTTCTTCAGAATATTTCGCTGAATGTATCCGTGTTGCAAGGTGTACGAGATCTCGACTTATAAATGTTTCCGTCGTACGTAGATATTTTCTTACTAGATGTGACGAAGGAGATTTCATAAATACAAGAACATATTTTCTTCTGTCAATTTCAAGTCTATAATATTTTTGAGCTGTTCATCATGGTTTAGCTAGATCAAATTTCCTTTCGCTAAAATTCAATTAAAACACGAGCATATTCGATGTATAAAAAATTTATTCGAAGTCAACAAAGTACAAAAGTTTGGTAATCAATACTTTTACATCACAATGAGTATCATTTCGTACTAACGTACTACTTTACAATTTTTACAAAACGCTGTACACAGGAACGTTTATACAGTAGAATACTTGAAAAAAAGTTAATCAACTTCTTCGACAGTCGGACCTTGGAAATTTCCAGCTCCCGCATTTCCAGCCTTATCGGCACCAGCTCCTTTACCATGCATCTTACTCATGACAGGCGAGCAAGTTCGTTGCAGATATTGCATTTTCTCCTCAATCTCTTCTTTCTCCGCCAGAGTGTTATTTTCCATCCATTGTAAGACGCTGTCACATTCTTGGCGACACGAATTCTTTTCGGAGTCATACAATTTATCTCCAGCTTCATCTAACGCTTGTTTCACACTGAAAATGTACGTTTCAAGCTGATTTCTCGACTGGATCCGTTCTCGTTGTTTCTCGTCTTCAGCCTTGTATTGCTCGGCTTCGTTGATCATTCTATCGATCTCGGCTTGAGACAGGCGACCTTTGTCGTTCTTGATGACAATATTCTTCGAACGTCCTGTACTGTTCTCTTTCGCCGACACATTCAATATACCATTCGCATCCAAATCAAATGACACTTCGATTTGAGGAACACCACGAGGGGCTGGCGGAATACCTTCCAAATCGAATTTTCCCAAACTATTGTTATCCTTCGTCATCGCACGTTCACCCTCGAAAACTTGAATGGTAACTGCAGGTTGATTGTCCGCGTAGGTACTGAATATTTGGCTCTGCTTGCATGGTATTCTCGTATTACGTTCAATGAGCTTGGTCATAACTCCTCCAGCAGTTTCAATACCGAGGGACAACGGCGCAACATCTACCAACAACACATCTTGAATAGCCTCACTTTGATCACCGCTCAAAATGGCTGCTTGAACGGCGGCACCATAAGCAACTGCTTCATCGGGATTGATGGAAAGATTAAGAGCTTTTCCACAGAAGAAGTTCTGAAGAAGTTGTTGGATCTTTGGAATTCGCGTTGAACCTCCGACTAGAACTACATCATGAATATCATTCTTTGCCAACTTAGCATCAGATAAAGCCTTCTCAACTGGTTGCAAGGTGGCTCTGAAAAGGTCCGCACACAATTCTTCAAATCGGGCTCGCGAGACCTTGGTGTAGAAGTCGATACCAGAGTCAAGCGCGTCGATTTCAATACTAGCTTCGGTACTCGATGATAACGTACGTTTTGCTCGTTCGGCTGCGGTTCTCAATCGTCGGAGGGCACGATGATTGTTGGAAATGTCTTTGCGGTACTTTCTCTTGAATTCTTCGACTAGATGGTTGACTAAACGGTTGTCAAAATCTTCACCACCGAGGTGGGTGTCACCGGCTGTTGACTTCACTTCGAACAATGAGCCCTCGTCAATGGTCAATATGGATACATCGAACGTACCTCCGCCAAGATCGAAAATAAGGACGTTTCGTTCACCTTTGAGATTCTTGTCAAGACCATAAGCTAGGGCAGCGGCTGTCGGCTCGTTGATAATTCGTAACACATTCAACCCAGCGATGGCACCAGCGTCTTTAGTTGCTTGTCTCTGAGAATCATTGAAGTAGGCAGGAACTGTGATGACTGCGTCTTTGATGGGACAACCCAAGTACGCCTCGGCTGTATCTTTCATCTTCGTCAACACCATCGAACTGATCTCTTCGGGAGAGAATACTTTCTTCTCGCCTTTGAATTCAATTTGGATTTTCGGCTTACCGCAGTCGCTGACGACGGTGAACGGCCAGTGTTTCATATCTTGCTGAATTTTCTGATCATCGAATCTGCGACCAATGAGACGTTTGGCATCGAAAACGGTGTTCTTAGGGTTCAGCGCAACCTGGTTCTTCGCAGCATCTCCGATCAAACGTTCGGTGTCGGTGAACGCCACATAACTTGGAGTTGTGCGATTTCCTTGGTCGTTAGCGATAATTTCGACTTTACCTTGCTGCCAAACGCCGACACACGAGTACGTCGTACCGAGGTCAATACCGATAGCAGGACTTTTACGAACCATATTCGAACAATAATTTAACACGTACTTTTAAAACACGAAAAAATCACGAATAATAAGTTGAATTTAGCACAACAATAAGAGCGCAGAGTGAGAACACTCGAACACGAAAGAATGTATAAGCACGAAAGTTTCAGATTCAATACTATGCCGTTGCGAACGCGCTCGGCTGCTTATATACTTCGCGCCCATATTTCTAGAGAATTCGAGTACGTTCGCTGCTTCCGTTATACAAGTCAAATCACGTAGGTGATAAGAATCTAGAAAATTCCACAAAACTCTCGCAGTTCTCGTGAAATCGAGAATCTTCGAAGTTCGTAGTTCGAACATAGATCATAGATGTTCGAAGAGTTCGAAGGGTATCTGATTGTACTTCGGTTCTCTATAACTAGGAGCGCTAGTTCATCAACTGGTGACTACGCATTGCGCAGTTTGAGTTCGAGTTCGAGTTTGAATTGAATAAAAAATATTAATAATACTATTTTCCATTTTTCGCTCTATAGAAGATTATTATTGGAATATTTTATTAAAGTCTGATCGTATAGAATTTTTTTCTGGGGTCACAATATTCGTACGTCACTTGTCGGAGAGTTGTCGCCATGAATTTAGTATAATAGTCTCTGTGATGGAGAATAAACTTTTACTGAACTTGAGCTAAAAATCAAATCAATAGAAAGCACGCTATACAGCCCAAATATTCACATCACGTTGTATCTTTTCTTCTTATTCTTTTTCAGCCTAGAAGTTACCGACTCACCACCCGAATTTTTCCCGCTACCATAAAAAATAACATGAACGTATCTGCAATCTGCATATTCACGACCTGCGGAAAAAAAAAAAACGTCAATGACGGCAAAACTACCCTTTTTTGCTGATTGTCAACGAGCAGATATGCGTTAATTTTATTTTGTATCGTACTTGATGAGCTTTGATGATGAGCTTTGCCTTTGGTCTGCCATATACTTCCGAACTTCTTTGTAAAATATGTTCGTTATATTTACGTTATATTGAGTTTGGGGAAAGCCATACAAAATTGTCACTGAGAAATTTAAAAAATTTGAATTCCATCCTATAAAACTAGCAAACAGTATCATTATACAGATGAAAAAGAAAAATATGAAGCAATCTTCACAAATCTTTTCCCAAAAACAGTAGACACGTTTAAAAAATATATATGAAAGTAACGAGGATAGCGATCTTAAAATACCCGATGAGCGCTTAACCATAGGCGTCACTGAACCTTTGTACATGGGTGTGCCAGGTAGGGGATTCAAATGTCAGATATGTTTGATTTCTTCTATTGCACCCTCTTAATTCTCATTTGTGTGTGGGAGGGGGGGGGGGGTTGATTCAAGATTGATAAGAATTGCCTTAATTTTGTCCAATATTAATATTTTGATCATTCTCAGTTTCTAATTTCTTATTATTATTGCAATTGATTAAAATTTAATTTAAAAAATGGAAAAAATTAGAAAAGATGGGTGTGCCCTAGTGACGCGTATGCGTTTAACAACAAAAGCAAATGGTTCAGACGATATCTCAAATGAAATGATCAAAATAATTAATAAAAATTTTTCAATGACTTTCAAGATAATTTTTCAAAAACTACTGAATATGAATTATTTTCCAGATATATGGAAACTTGGGAAAATAAAACCCCTTAAGAAACCCAAAGAAGATCCGTGTGAAATTAACTCCTATACAGACCAAACTCTACTATCAACCCCAGGTAAAATACATGAGAAGGTTATAAGATACTTCCTGAACCAAGAAATTGAAAAAAACGAAATTTGTCACGAGCAATTATGGCTTTAGAGAGGAGAGGTCGACTGAGATGGCTTTCAATGAATTAACCAAGACGCTTGAACAATTCAGAAAAACGCATGAACGTACTATCCTAATAAGTTTTGATATCTCAGGGGTTTTTGATCGAGCTAATGGTCAAGCCTTGTAGAAATAATGGATAAATCTTGAGATTGATGAACACATAATTCAGATTACTCAGAGCAACTTTAAAAATACGAAAATAGGATTTTTGACAATGATAATAATGTAAAGCCGGAATATGAACTAACGTCAGGTGTACCACAAGGCTCAGCCCTCTCCTCAACTTTATTCAACACTGTAATGACTAAAATACACAAGGCAGTGAAGGAAACAAGTAAATTTAAGCTTTTGAGCTACGCTGACGATCTCCTGATGATTCTAGACGTAGATGTTTTAAACGACTCTCAAACTAATTATAAATAAAAAAACTAAACAATTAAATAAATCAAAAACTAGAATATCTCGGCCTAACGTTAAATCCAAAGAAAACACATATGTTTTTAATATCAAGAAGACACAAGATTTTCAAAAACAAAAAAAAAAATGGAGGATAAAATAACTACGGGACAAGAGAGATTACATTTCCAATCATTGGGAATCATTTTAGACCCAACATGTAGAATACATTATAAAAAAATTGCAAGAATATTACAATAAAATTCGGGCACTTTGTGGGAACTCCAACAGGATGGATGCAAAAAAACGAGAAGTAATATACAACGCCTTATTCCGCTCTATCATTTAATACTGATCTCTAGCATATTTTGGAAAATTAAGAAAAATAGAAATAAAAAAAATTAAAATCCCTGCAAAGAACAACACTAATTGGAATTATATCGGCGTATAGGACTATATACCATACCGCCTCCCATAAAATTGATAATTGAACATAAAGAAGGCAAAATAATGAAGAAAGAAATATTGGAGAAGATCAAAACAACTAAACTAGATAGGTACTTACTATTAAAATTTGGCGAGAATAATAATAAAGAAAAAACCGGACGGAGAATAGCAAAATTGATCTACCAAACATAGAGCTATGACTTAAAAATAAAAAATTAAAATCCAATTATTTTTTAACTCAGTACTTGACAGAGCATGGTAAATTTGCACCTTATTTGAAAAAATTTAAAATAATAAAAGACAGATGTAGAGACTGCTTAAACACTGACGACGACCCTGATCATACGTTTCTAAAAAGTAAAAATTTTGATCACATAAGAAAAAAGGTTGATATTTCAGCAGAAGAGTTAGGAAAATGTTTACAAGACAAAGAAACTCATGGAAAAATAAATAGATACACACAAGAAATTTTCAAAACAAAAAAAGAAATCACGGATCACGGATGATTGGGAGTTTTTACGATAATAATATAAATTACTACAGAAATAGAAACGATACCTTCTTTCCCTATTTCCAAACTATCAGTAAGGTTTTAGGTAGTATAATTGATATGTAAGATAGAGAGAGAAAAAAAAAAATCGTAAAATAGTATCACATGAGGGGGGGTGAGGAGAAACTAATGGTAAAACTCACCCAACTATCCTGACTAAATTGTATGCCACAATAGAAAAAAAAATAAATAAATAAAATAAAAAAGTTGATCAAGATGTATTTAGAGAAATATGAATAGCGATAGTTGAGACTTTGCTTATTGATTTTATCAAATAGAAGTTAAATAAAGAAGACGTTTCCTTTCTTGATAACGGTGGTCGGAACTTTTCATCGAATAGAAGCTGAAAGTAGCTAGATGTTGCGTTTTTCAATGAATGTGAAATGGAAGGAAACGAAAAGTTGTTTGGGGGAGAAGTTACGTCTTGCTGTTCTGCCAAATGATCGAGGTAGAGGTAGGTAATTATTCCCGAACCTTTGATAAACGCTAGCCGACCGTAGGTACCTTCATTTGGAGACTCGTAATCGACGATGAATTGAAAGTAGAAGTTCCGCCAAAACCAGATATAATTTATCCCGACTAAGACTTACAAAAGGCAAAGTATGATCTCTGTAGAGAATTGTGATTTTTTCTCGTAATTTTTTTCTTGTATCTTATCTCATCATAGTTTAATAATAATAAATAATAATAAGAGTAATCTTTGGATGTCTTTGTCTGTCAGTGCTTGGTTTTGTTTCAAATCTACAGATAGAGTTGGTAGAATTTTGAAAATGTGTGTTACTCTCTTCAGTCACCAGTGTATGCCATGGTAGCTAACTGCGTTGAGTTTGCAGAAAATAACAAACTAATTATGAAAAAAGACTAACGCCATTAAATTCAGCGTGAAAAAAAATCAAAAATAAGTAGCCTAATTGTCTTGTTCTTGATCAGCATTGACTGTCACGTCGAGGTTTTACATTTTACTCATTTTAGACAAGAAATACATTGGATATAAAACGTTCTACTGACTCAGGTTCTGAACTAATTCAAATTCCTGCTTGTTCCACGAGAAAGCGCCAAAAAAATACGATATGAATCCTTTATTAGTCAACGACTTCATGATGAATGGATGATCGAACAGGGTTGCGTTAATTTTGCCGCCATTTTTTTACTGCTCCCAGTACTGATGAAAGTAATGAAGATTGAAGCATTTTTTTGCATGGACCACGGGAAAGAGCGTGCTTCAACCTATTATTAATCTGGTTCCTCTCGTACTATCCATTATTCCTTGTGCGAAAAACTTGAGACATTCGCAATATTTGCAACAAAATATTTAGGGTTGTTTTCTGCAAAATTGAGTTTGAATATCCCTCCTCCGACTTACTGGTTTCTGATTGGTCCATTGAGGTGCGTTGAATGCTTCTGATTGGTTCATTTTTGTTCCTGATTCATTCGTGAACCGTGATTTCGTGATCAGAGGATCTTCGCGGTATTGTATTGTAGTGTGGTGTTACCGCCATTTGGTGCGATAACTAGTCCATTTGGTCCGTTCGGGGATTTGATAGGACCTCACTGCTGTTCAAATCAAGACAGAGAGAGTGAAATATATTAAGAAATTAGCTGAGGCTCTGAGATATCCGGATGTCCTGGTGTTTTGGGAGTAAAATATTAGAAACGTGTTCCTCTACATAGTCCGCCAGTTCAAACTTATACCGTAATTTTCAACTTTCGTCTCTCTTCCATCTGTTCCTGCATGATTGGACTGGATACAAGAAGACGACAGCATTTTTCTGTTAAGATGCACGTTTGATCGATTTTTGCTGTTCATTATTATCGTGAAATTAGTGAATTTTTGTGTTATTCGTAGTGTAATCTCCTTAGTGAATGTGAGTATTTCTACCTTTTGAAGTTTTATTGTATAGGTTATATCATAATTTACGCTGAAGCAGACCACAATAATCGTCATTTTGTTTACCATTTTGATGAGTGAACGAAGTTCACATAGGTTTTTGGTCATGAGAATTCATTAATAGACTCTCTTATCACCCTTTGAAATCTCTCCTCGGTGGAGTCGTACATAACATTCCCATCCCCAGAATTCGAGATGATTGCTGCCTCGTGAACTTGAAGCTCAGAACTTCAAGGCTAGGACCCAATAGAAGTTTGCCTGAATAGATCTCGACTAACAGAATTAGTAGCAAAATGTTCTTCTAGCCGTTATTTACTCATATGTTACGTTGCGAATGAATTTTCCAATTCTATCTTTACTCTCTCTATGAATTTATCAACTTCCAATTAATATGATGAATGCGGGCTTTCCACATGTATTAGGAATTTGTTTTATTTACGTTTGATGGAATGCAAACAAGATCTTGTTGTTCTAGATTTTTAAACAAATGGAAGAGACGCATCATGTCTGATCCGAATAACGATATCTCTCCTGAGGAACTCGAATTCCGAAAATCCGAATATCCGGGTAAAATTCAGTATTCAATACCGAACGAACCTAAGTATTTGTCGTTATCGTATTGACTTTGTTTTCATTTTATTCTTCAGATGATGAAGATATTGTGAAGAAGAAAAGTATTGATTGCACGATTTGTAAGAAAGATCTTCGCAAAGCCATATTAAAGAAATACGAGATCTCCATACATCCCGCCTTGCACGTTCTAATCTGCGATGTAAGTTCACGTTTACTATGAATCAGTCTTCCGGAATTGATTTTTACATCCAACAATACTTGATTTAGGATTGCGAAGAATTTTACGGAGATGGCGAATTCTCTGTCGATGAAGATGGAAGTGATAAATACTGTCGGTGGTGCGGTGAGGGAGGTAACCTCTACTGTTGCAGCAATTGTTCGGGTGCTCTCTGCTCTGTACGTATGCTAATGTATTCCTATCAGAAATACCGTTTTTGTTTTTAAAACAGTAGACTTTTATCACACATTACTTCAACTGTTTGACAGAAATGCGTGAAGAAGAACTTACCGAAAGCGTATACGAAAGAAATCGAACGCGACGATTGGCGCTGTCTCACGTGTGATCCCAAACCAATTTGGAGCTACAGAGCATTATGCGCCTCTGCAAAATCTTTCTTGGATAATCGTGTCACCACTCAGTACGTTTTCCATCGATTTTAATTTTCTGATATTGACGGCTTGCGTTTACTAGACTATATTTGATTTTGTAGACGGTCGAAACGTACGAGGAAAGCCGTCAGCAGCGATAATGATTCAGATAAGGATGTATTTGTTAAACGAACGAAAAAATCTAGAAGAGAGTCACCCAGCGATGATAGCCGAAACGATACTGAGGTATGTTTGATAGATGTTTTTAAAACTAGTTCTAAATGAAGGCAGCGGTCGGTGTAGACCACCGAGGAAAGAGCTGTGAAAATTGCTCCTTGGATCGTGAGAATGTTTTGCAGCTCTTCGACCCAATAATATAGAGGATGCGTTTCAGAAGAAGTTTCTTTTTTTCTTACAATTTAGCGAAAGATAACAATCTAATGAACTTAATTCTGTTTTGAAATATGTTCCTTATCTGACATCTCGATATTCTCTGTCTGAAAAGTATTACATTATTCTCTGTAACTTCTGTTTAGGATAAGCACTGGAAGAAACCGAAAGGCGCTGAAGTAAAAGATGCAAATAACCTCAAACCTTTTTGTATTTCACTCCCGAAGGCGAAATTCTTTGAATCTGACGGAGAATCCTCGTCAACTAGTGCCGTAAAGAAGGAAACTCTAGATGATACTGATTCCGAAGAATCATCTGCCCCTTCATCAGCTACGAGGAAGAGTCGTCGCGTAACGAAGCTCAAAGTGGCCTTCCCTCCCCCGCCGAAAAAACGTCAAGAATCTGATGATTCGGACGAATCTTCTACATCTCCAGTCAAAAAGACGGCAACTAAAGGACGCCGTAGAAGCCAAGATTCTGAAGACTCATTTACGACTACTTCGACAGGGAAAACGACCAAGAGTGGTCGAAGAAGTCGCAAAGAAAATCGAGATTCTGAAGACTCACCTTCGACAGCGAAGACGACCAGGAATAGTCGAAGAAGTCTCAGAGAAAAACGAGATTCTGAAGACTCACCTTCGACAGGAAAGACGACCAGGAATAGTCGAAGAAGTTGCAGACAAAATCTAGATTCCGAAGATGGTTTGCCCACTACTCCTTCGAAGAAGAAAATTTCGAAAGTACCCGAGAAAGAGAAAAATCTCCTATTTCTTTTATTGAAGGATACTTCGAAAGACTTGAATAAATTTTCCAAAGTCGTTGCTAGCAGTACGAAGCAATTCGAAGAAAAATTTTTGAAGAAAGGAGAACTCGACCAGAAAAAATTATCCGTTGCGAAAGATAAATTACATCAACTTCTGCAAGATACTAGTGAGAGTATTATGGCATTACAGAATTCTTACTCGAATGCTTTGAAAACTCTAGACGATGATGGAAAGATTGTTGATAGCGTTGAGCGTGAAATCGTCGATGCTGTGAACGGTCATAGAACCGATGATGAAGAAACAGGAAAGGTGGTTACTAAGAAGGATTCGGCCGATGAATCTTTTCTCGAAAATTCGACAGTAGAGAATTCTGACATGGATGCGACTGTTGAGTCGGAAAAAGGTGGCGATGCCGTAGATGAAGGTGATTCTTCTCAGAAAGAACAAAATATTGTAGAAGAGAGTGAAAATGACAAACTCAACCTGGAGACACCTGACGATTCGAAAGCATTGTCTGAAAATACTGTTAACGAATCAGCTACCGATGCTAGTCTTGTTGTTCAACCTTCTCTTTCAAGTCCAGAAGTGTCGATTGCGGATTCTTTTCTCAGTGCTACTGACGATCCTGAAAATTCTACAAAAACTTCTACGAATCAAAAGGACGATAATCAATCAAGTATGGAGGTAGATGTCGAGCCGGAACCAATGGATGATGAGGATCTCGAAAAATCGAAAACGACGAATCCATCGCATCAAAATCGCAAGACAAAGCACAATGGAAAAGCTAACGAGAATCAAGATTCGTGTACGTTAACCGATACCGAAAAGAATGGGAAAGATGAAAACCAATCGAAGGTTTCTGGGGACGATTTACTAAAATCAATCATGGACGAAGTTAAATCGGTATGATTTTATTTTCTGAATTTTCGATCATTCTTCTTATTTTTAGCTATTCATTTCAAGTACATAATTACATATATTTTACTACTTTTGTTATTTTTAATAATTATTTGAAATCAGTTTCCGAATACTAGTGTGGATGTGACTGGAGCAATTTTTATGGGAATGCATAATTCTAATTTCTTATGGGAGATTCTTTAAATTTATAACGATGTGACATAAATTAGTTATGTTTTGTATTCTTCTCTTCTATTGAATTGGGTCGTTATATTGTTTTTTTTTTACGATTTTCAAAATATAATCTTCTATATATTATGTATAAGAGTTTATTTAAGACAGAATGTGTTACGTGAGTCGAAAGCACACGATTCGAAAATACTGCTCGTATTTTTTTTAACGTACTTCGTCGTGGACGCTTTAAATTTTCGAAGATATTTGTTAGTTGGCCCTATGATCGATAATCTGAGGATCAAATTTTTTTCGATACATCTTAGTGAAAATTTTCATCAAATTGTTCCTCGAATCCGTGATGAGTCCAAGTACGAAGAAGAAGAAAAAATGATTTTTTTCCAATTCTAAAATACTGTTTGTATCTGTATTATTATTATTCGCGTGAATTCAGTGACACGCGACGTCATGGTACTTTTTAAGAATGAAAAAATATCGTTTTCACTGTGGATAGTTATGGAATCGTTTTTCGCGGGAAGCATGAACTGAATCGTCTTGTCCTTCTACATTGGAAGAAGGTAAATAGAAACTTTTTCGTAAATGTTTCGCTTCTTCGCTGTAATCGGAATTATTGTATTTCATTTTCCTTTTTTTGGTCCACGTTTCAACGTCGTGTGCTTTTAGTTCACAATTCGCTACTGATGTACATCGTCTAAAGTTCAAAAATTATGTATTTACTGTTATTTTATTATTTTTTTTTCATATTATAGAAGAAAAGCACCCGTGCGAACGAACTCTCAGATGATGATGCGGACAGGTATGGAACCGGCTATATGTAGAAAATATTTTCTAATTACGAATTCAAATTTCAGCTATTTTTATCTAAAATATTTTTAGACCTTGCAACCCAATGGAAGAACCTGACGAAGACGACACGGAAGACAAATCTAACAGCATTCTAAATGAATCATCTGCTAAGGAAGACAAAGCAAAGAATTCTCTCCTCAGCTCTAGTTCTGATAATGATGAATCAGAAACAGAATCGCGGAAGTGAGTGTAGTATCTCCTTTTTTTGATCATTTCAATCGTCGAGATTGTTCTTATTTCCTAAATTCATCTTATTCTAGTGCGCAACTTTCTACCAATCACGATCAAAAGATGGTTGAGCAATCTGAAGTCAAAGAGAAACTCACGGGTGAAACTCGAACCTCCCTGTCAGTACAAAATAGTTCTTCGCCATAAATTCAGACTTCTCGTTATTTTCATCTAAATTGTTTTTAGACATTGCACTATTAAAAAAGAATCTAGCGAAGACGATGAGGGAAACAAATCTGATAATAATTTGAATAAATCATCTTTCATATTTACGACGAAGAAAGAAAATAAAGCTAAGAAATTCTTTTTCAGTCCTAGTTCTGATAGCGATGAGAATTCTGGAACAGACTCGCAAGAGTGAGTCTAATACTTTCTTTTTTTTGATTATTTCGCTCCTGAAGATGGTTCTCATCTTTTTCTAGAGTTCAACTTTCGACCAAAAATAGCGTCGTAGGAATGACCTCTAAAAAAAGTTGTAGGTTAAATGATGACCAATCTGAAGTCGAAAAGATAGGCTCGGGTGAAACTCCAAGCTCCCCGTAAATACAGTTTATTTTCCCATCGCAAATTGAAACTTCCTTTTACGTACTTTCATTTCATTTGTTTGTAGACCATGTAACCCAGAAGAAGAACCTGGCGAGGACGATGCAGAAAATAAATCTACAAATGATAATGGTCCGGATGAATCATCGTTTATATTTACGAAGAAAGAAGATAAGGCGAAGAAATTTTTCTTCAGTCCGAGTTCCGACGATGATGAAAAATCCGAAACAGACTCGCAAAAGTGAGTGCGATATTGTACTTTCTTGATCAAGCTATTTCGCTCGCTATCACATTCTATTTTTTGTAGTGGTAGTAATAAAAAGAAGATGAATTCTGACGAAGGGAAGGCTCTTGAAAAGAGCAGCAGGTCGAGTGACGATCAGTCTGAAGCCGAAACGAACAAGTACGTGTAGTCAGCTTTGAAGCTGCGAAAGATTGGACTTCTTTCATTATTTCATGGGTGTAAATTTTTTTTGTAGATTGAAGAATTCTACCGACATTTTGCCAGAATCTCCGAACTTAGGCGCCGATTTTGAGAATGATGAAACTGTGTAAGCTCGCGGTGTAGAATTATTCTAATTTTATTGCGCCAGTTTCGTTGTATACCTCGAATACTTTCACATCGATTTTCTTTCAGATTGATGGAAAATTCGAAATTAACGCCCGCTGAAGATGAAGAAGCCGCGAAGAAGGATATCTTGAGTTCCAGTTCGAACAGTGATAACGATAACGAGGAAAGTGGAAAAGGTACCTCGAAGTAAGTCCCTAATTCTAGCATGAAACTCAAGTCAACAAAATGTTGGTTCGCGTTCTTATATTAATTCCGTTTTAGACGGGGTGACTTACAAAAGAATAGTGGAAAAAATTCGAAGAATATCGATAAGAACAAAGAAAATGAAGCTAAGAAAGACGTTTTGTCCGATTCCAGTTCCAACAGTGATGATGATGATGTTGAAGAGAAAAATCTCAAAAAGTAAGTTTTATATTTTGTGGAGCTTTTACCAAACCGACTTAAGGTTGGATTAGTCCGACTGCGACTCATTTTATGATAATATTAATGTATTTTCAAAAAATAATGGGTGATTAATGGAATTATTAAATAAAAATTATTGAAATATGAGTAACGGATAGAGAAATACAAACAAAAATATTCGTCTTCATATAATCTTTATCATTAAATCATAGAAATATTATTGAAAAAAATCAAATTATGAATCACTTCTGAAAAATTCGGATAAAAAAAAATTAAAAATTGTTGATTCAATAAAAAATAATACATACTTGAATAATATTCTATAATGAATAATATAAATATAATTTGAATTTAGTTCTAAATTAATTCCAGAAATAAGCTCAGACTCACTTTTATAAAAATCAAATGAAAATTGAAATTTTTATTGATAAAATTATTACTTCATTAAATAAGAATAAAGTATGTAATAGTTCAAAGGGAAAAAAAAATATTTTTTAGTTTCTTAGTTATCAATAATTGAAATTCATCAATATTTAAAAATATAAACTACTTAATTATTTTCAAAATTAAATTAAAGTATCGATTTAATTTTTTTATAATAAAAATATAACGTTTTTTCAATTGACAATAATTATATCTACTAAAAAATGTAGACAAATCAAATAGAACCTTATTAAGAGGATAACAAAATTGGATCAATCTCATTAGTTTTTGTTTGATTGGTGAAAAAATTCAACTTCAATCAATAAAACCCAAAAATTTAAAGAAACTTATCAAAATATCATTTAAATTATTTAATATAATTGATTCATTTAATAAAAATAATAGAAATAAATTACTTATTAATTGTAATAATTATTATTATAAATCATGAATTGTTGATCATTAAAAAATTTATTTTTTGTTACAAAAATTATTAAATTTAATATAAAAAATGATTCAAATTATACATCATTCTTCTGAATTCAATCAATAAATATATTTTTTCATCAATTTTAATTTCATAAAATTGTATTTTATATTAATTTCATTTTCAATTATTAAATTTTGATAATGATGTAAAAAGTCATTAATACTATTTTGGAAAAATTGATAATGATCCCTATTCAATTTTATAATTCAACATCAAGATGATAAACTAAAATCATTTATTCAATTAACCTGTTATCTTTGAAGTAATTTTAAATCTGATTGGAATGATAGGAAAAAATCTATATAATTCCAATAAAATTCAACTAAATCAATATATATTATTTTATTAATGAATAAAATTTTTGTCAAGGTGTTTTATTAGTATAATTATTAGAGTATTATTGTTTAATTCAATTTTCTTTAAAAAATTTAGTACTGTATAATAGTTAATTAATTAATTAATTTAATTGATTTATAAGATTGAATCAAGTACCCCATTGATGGCCAGGAAAAACACTGACTACTTCAACAATTGACAAACAGAAACCAGCCGATTCTTGATCGCACATCACCTACCTACTCAATTTGTTTCCCTGTTACAGTTACAAAGTAGTTCTGCATTATACTTTTCCGGGGAAATCTATTAATGTCTCGTGTATGAGCGACCCTTGTCAATTATCACTGCGTAACACATAAAAAATTACTTGAATAAGAATAGATGATTCTTGAAGAATTTTTCATACCTAATTCAATGCCGTTTGCCGTTTTTCAATAGCACGTCTAGATTTCTTTACTTGCAATAAATCGCCGTGCGTCGTCGCGAAACGTAACGCTGGTTCTTGTGCTGTGATACTGCTATCGTTGATCAAAGCGCGGGAACCTGTGTTACGTTTCGCAACGACGCACGGCGATTTATTGCAAGTATAGATAAGGATTACGAGAAAATTAGACATGCTATTGAAAAACGACAAACGGCATTGAATTAGGTATGAAAAATTCTTCAAGAATCATCTATTCTTATTCAAGTAATTTTCAAAAAGTTCTAAATTGTTACGCAGTGTTACTTTTGAAACTATGTCATTTCTTTTGTTTTCCTGTTCTCTATTTCTCGTGCAACCTTTTTTTCTTCCTGTGCTTTTTAATGATCTCCAAAGATATCCCAGTTCGAGGCTAACAGTATGTCGTCTGATTTCAGATCAAATAATTCATCATCGACATCTCTGGTAAAAGAAGAAGTCTCAGATTCTCATTTAAATGGTGACAACCGCAAAGGAAAATCGTAAGTTACAAAATTTTTAATTTCTCCATTACTTTCTTTCGAATTTCACGCGTTTTCTCTCCATATTAATCAGGTCAAATAAATCGAGCGAAGATAACTCAGCGAAACAGGTGATTAAGAGTGAAGAAATCAAAGCGAAGAAGAAATTCATGTTGGACACCAGTTCGGAGAGCGACAACGATAGCGACGAAAACGAAAAAGATATTAGAAAGTAAATTACTTTTACCGCCGTTTTCCATAATAAACGTACAATTTTATTCACGACCCTGGTCTTCATTCTAGATTATCAAATTTAAATAATCTCGATCGAAAGAATCGCTCCGTTTACTCGTCCAACGATGAAGTATCAAACTCGGAAGTGAAATCAGACGGTGGAGAAATCGCCGATCAAAAGAAGAAACGCAAACTATCTTTGAAAAAATCGAACGATAAAAAGCTCGAACAATATCTCACCGATAATGACGATGCATCTTCGGAGGATTTATCGTTCGCCAACTTCAAGTCACAGATGCAGGAGAAGGAGAAAAGTTTCGGCAGTAAAGACGAAGTAGCAAAAAAACTACTTCTGGCGTCACAAAGTTCGGATGATGGTACGATTTCTTACTGTGCTTGTTAAGTATTTCTATTTTATCATAACATCGCGTGTTTATTTTGTAGGTTTGGAAGAGAGCGACGATGATGAGATAATCTTCGCTCGGGACCCTAAAGAAAAAAAGAAAACGAAGAAAAAAGTTGAAGATATGGACGTTGACGACCCGTCCTCAGACGTCGATAAGAAGAAACGTAAAACTAACTCGAGCGAAGACGATGTCAGTAATCTTGAAGAAACAATCTCCAAACTAATTAAGGAGTAAACATTTCACCTAATATCTGATTTTTGCGTCTTCAGGACAAATCGAAGAAGAAGAAAGGAGCGGATTGGAAAAATGACCGGCTACTACGTGGGAAATTGTCGGCAACGGATACTAGTGATGAGGAACGGATGATCCGAAAGGCTCGCAAGACTTACGGCCAAAAAGAGTGATTATCAAATCTGAGAACGTTCGAGCCCAATTTAATTTGTGGTGATTATTTTTAGTGTCGATTTTCAGAAAGAAACGCGCAGCAGATAGCAGTTCTAGTGGGTCTGACGGCGTATTCCGTTCGCAACAACCGAAAAAAATAACGAAGAAAAGACGTCGTGTAGTCCTTCTTTCTTCGGATTCAGACGCGGAACGAGAAATTGTCGAAACTTTGAGCTCAGCTGCGTCTTCCGATGAGAGCGATAAGAAAAAGAAAAAGTACAAAATTTTACTCTCGATTTACATTTTTTTTTTTGAAGCTCGTTCCATTTACCCTCGATCTTCTTTGTCCTAGAATGAAAAAACGAAAACGAATAAAAACTCCGCGGTCTGAAGATTCGGATGTCGAAGAAGTAGATCAATCGCAATCTTCAGTAAGTCTTCAATTTTTGCGTACAATGATGTGTTTTACTTGGAAATTATATTGACCCACGTTTTCTTGTTATGTTTATTCAGCTGAAAGGTCGAAAAAATATTCGTCAAATTATGAAGAAAACTGATTTAGAGGAGCAGACTCGTAAAACTGCGAAAGACGAAGAAGCTCGTAAGAAACGACTCGCCGAAAGACAAGCGTTGGTAAGTAAGAATGAATTAGACGTTGTCCGGTCATTCTGAATATTTATGCGTGGTTTTTGTTACAGTTTAATAAAGTCTTCGAAATTCAAGATACTTCCGATCAAGTTCTTAAGAAATTAGTTCTGGACTACGATATCGGCACGAAAAAAGAATTAGTTACCGTGGATCCGAAGCTCCTGGAACAATTGAAACCCCATCAAGTTAAAGGTGTTAGATTTATGTGGGAAGCGTGTTTCGAAAGTTTGAAGCAAGTGCAGAACGGTAAAGGTGGTGGTTGCATCCTCGCCCATTGCATGGGCTTAGGAAAGACCCTACAAGTAAGCATTGATGAGTTTCGCTATGATTCTATCTTTCAAATCAACTATTAAGAAATTGTCTAGAGGATGGGGGGGGGGGTGAAGTCGAGGTGAAGGTGTACTCAAAGAAGACTCTTCATAATGGAGGATTCATTTTACCGGTAAAACTGGTACCAAATACTTCAGATACGGAGAATTTCCACGGCTTAATTTGCAAAGAAATGTATTGCATGCAATCTTCATCAACTTTTGCCCATACGTACGCTGTGTACCCGTACATGATGCTATTTTCAGGTTATCACGCTTGTTCATACCCTGTTAAGTCACGAAGAAACCAAAGTCAAAACCGTTCTAATCATCTGTCCGTTGACTACCGTTTTCAATTGGAGAGCCGAATTCGATAAGTGGTTGGAACCTCTGGACAATTACGAGGATATCAACGTTTACGATTTAACAAAGTAAATGTTTCTTCGCTCTAGTCTAGTTTCTGTCGTCGTATCATGTTTACGTCATTTCATACCTATATATTTTTAGATTCAAGAACAATGCAGTGCGAGCTGATCATTTAAAGTTTTGGAACAAGAACGGTGGTGTCATGATTCTTGGTTATGACTCGTTCAGATCATTAGTCAATGGCAAAAAATTACGATCGGATATCAAAAAGAGTATAACAACTTCGCTGTTAGATCCTGGTATGTCGATGCATTCACTCTTTATACGTCTGATCGAGATAGAAAGAGAGAAAAATAGATTTGAATTTCGCCCCACGCGTATAGATGAGGAGAGTTGCATTATGACTATGCAAGATTTTTTGAAGCTTGAGAGTGTGAAACCATGGAATAGAGGCGTGAGATTGTTGCGATTCAACTTCGGAAATGGTGGTCAAATTGCTTGAAAGTGAGGACGAGAGAATTCATTTTTTGAGAAGTGTCATTAGGTGGTCGCCTTCTTATTGAGGTACGATCTTATAAACTTTGAAGATTGGTGGTTGTCGTTTGTCGAATGACTTACCGTTGTAATATTATTTTTTTAAAGTATATCTTGTGCTCCTTAGGCCCGGATTTGGTAATATGTGACGAAGGTCACATATTAAAAAACTCGAAGTCTGCAATCTCGAAGGCGACGATGGATATTAAAAGTTTGAGAAGAATAGTGTTGACCGGTACTCCATTACAGAATAATTTGAAAGAGTGTAAGTATCGTGGTTGTTGAAACACACTCACAAATGTTTCATTTATAGCAGTGTAGGAAAAGAGAAGGAAATTTTTCTGGAGGGGAAAGATTTTATGATATTTTGATACCAATTTTTCGGTTTTGTGTGAGGTCCCGTTGAACATTTGATGTCATCATGGCAAGAACACCCGTATTATGTCCCCATTATGTAAGTAAAGTATCCCCAAAATACCCAAAATGTTCCCGCGGGGAAATTGTGAGGACGTAATGGGGGAGTTTTTGCCATCAAATGTTCAACGGGGTACATTCTTGGACCCCATATTTGTAGTCTTGAATTTAGTGTAGAGACTAGAAAACTATCAACAAATATATACAAGGGAAGATTCCAGGCCTTTGTCACTATAATATTTTATTTCACTTCTGAAAAATCCTTTGAGTATGGTTCAAGGTGGCTTAAGAATCCGGTGAATATGCAGTTTCGAGGAACAATAATAGACATCAAAAATGTTTTACTGGAAACTGTTGAGCTCGGTGTCCTTACTATGTAGTAGAAACCCAATACCCCCACTCTCGTTAATACCTTTCCACTAGGAGTCAAATTTTGTATTTTGTATTTTTTCTTTTTTTGCATTTTTTTCGGTAATCATGGAGTGTAGCGGGCAGAACCTCAGTAGGTAGAAAAATAATGTGCATAAAGTATATGAGAAAAAAGTATGCATGTGGTTTTTTCATTAAAATGGAGTGAACGTGCTGTCAAGGTGCAGTGCATCCGTTAGTTATTCATATTACTTGGGCCGAGCAAATTGTAGAGTCGCTAGCATCGTTTGATAACTGTTATGGAAATAGGAGAATTTCCGATAGTTCAAGTGTAGAATCGCTGTGTTATGGTATAAATCAGTTCCTTAGAAAGTGCCATTCTAGCGCTGCCTGGTCTAAATCCGAAGAAAAATACTACTTTGACGAGGCGTTTATGGATTTTCCAAGCTGTAGTCTCCTTTAAATAAATTTAACGTAGATTCTATTTGTAAGGTGGTATTTTTGTTGTAGGGTGCAAAATTTGCAAAAAAAAATGTATTCTTTAGCAGCTTCAGAAAAAGATAGCTGCTGCCTAAGTGTCATCTTGAGGGCGTGTTCTTCATTTGTATTTCTTTCTAGCAAAAAGAATTCTTTTTTCTCGTAAACCCGATGTAGAGTACTTTTGTCTTGAGGTATTTGCCCTTCAAACCTCATAACGTTCAAGAAAGATAAAAGAAACGCGTTTTTTTTTTTGCATTTTGTTGTGTATTTACAAAAATTATGACCGCGCAAGCACCATTTTCCTAGAGAGTTGACCCCCTTTTATTGCCTTAATCGAAAAATCACAAGAATACTTTTCTCTTGTGAATTCAATGTAGATTATTTTTGTATTGAGGTATTTTCCCTTCAAACTTCATGATTTTTGAGAAAGGGCAAGAGAATCCCGTTTTTCTTGTTTTGTTGTATCCTCACAAAAATTACAACTGTGCGAGCAACATTTTCCCAAGGCGTTTACTTCATTTGTATCACCTGAATAAAAAAATTACAAGAATACTTTTTTCTTGTAAATTCAATTTCGGTTATTTTTGTATCAAGGTATTTGCCATTTAAACTTCATAATTTTCGAAAAAAATCAAAAAAATCACGTTTTTTCTACATCTTGTATAATCATTTCAAAAACAACAACCAAAGAAGCGCAATCTCTCTAGGGTGTTGAGTTCATTTTTATCACCTTATTCAAAAAATTACTAGAATTTTTTTTTCTTGTAAATTCAATTTAGATTATTTTTGTATTGGGGTATTTGCCCTCCAAACTCCATAATTTTGGAGAAAAATCAAAAAAATCATGTTTTTTCTACATTTTGTATCATCATTCCAAGAACAATAACTGAGGAAGCGCAATCTCTTTAGGGTGTTGAGTTCATTTTTATCACCTGAATCAAAAAATTACAAGAATACTTTTTTCTTGTAAATTCAATTTAGATTAATTTTGTATTGGGGTATTTGCCCTCCCAAACTCCATAATTTTGGAGAAAAATCAAAAAAGTCACATTTTTTCTTAATTTTGTATCATCATTACAAAAACAACCAAGGAAGCGCGATCTCTGTAGGGTGTTAAGTTCATCTTTATCTTCTTAATCAAAAAATTACAAGAATACTTTTTTCTTGTAAATTCAATTTAGATTATTTTTGTATTGAGGTATTTGCCTTCCTATCTTCATAATTTTGGAGAAAATTCAAAAAAAAAATCACGTTTTTTTTACATTTTGTATCATTATTACAAAAACAAAAACTGAAGAAGCGCAATCTCTCTAGGGTGTTGAGTTCATTTTTATCACCTTATTCAAAAAATTACTAGAATTTTTTTTTCTTGTAAATTCAATTTAGATTATTTTTGTATTGGGGTATTTGCCCTCCAAATTCCATAATTTTGGAGAAAAATCAAAAAAATCATGTTTTTTCTACATTTTGTATCATCATTACAAAAACCATAACTGAAGAAGCGCCATCTCTTTAGGGTGTTGAGTTCATTTTTATCATCGTAATCAAAAAATCACAAGAATACTTTTTTCTTGTAAATTCAATTTTGATTATTTTTTTATTAAGGTATTTGCCCTCCAAACTCCATAATTTTGGAGAAAAATCAAAAAAATCACGTTTTTTCTACATTTTGTATCATCATTACAAAAACAACAACCAAAGAAGCGCAATCTCTCTAGGGTGTTGAATTCATTGTCATCACCTTAATTTAAAAATTACAAGAATACTTTTTTCTTGTAAATTCAATGTAGATTATTTTTGTATTGAGGTATTTGCCCTTCAAACTTCATAATTTTGGAAAAAAATCAAAAAAATCATGTTTTTTCTACATTTTGTATCATCATTACAAAAACAATAACTGAGGAAGCGCAATCTCTCTAGGGTGTTGAGTTTATTTTTATCACCTTAATCAAAAAATTACAAGAATACTTTTTTTCTCGGAGTCTTTCGGATCCAGCCATTTCTTGGAAGAGAATGATCTGGTTCCTACCGATTCCCCCGATGACGGGTGTGTTGGCTTCCTTTTCTGCGCGAGCATGAGGGCTCCGGTCCCGAGCGTCATATAGCTGTTCGAGGTTGTACCACGTCGATTCAATGTAAATTATTTTTGTATTAAGGTATTTGCCATTTAAACTTCATAATTTTTGAGAAAAATCAAAAAAAAAAATCACGTTTTTTCTACATTTTGTATCATCATTACAAAAACAATAACTGAGGAAGCGCCATCTCTTTAGGGTGTTAAATTAATTTTTATCACCTTAATCAAAAAATCACAAGAATACTTTTTTCTTGTAAATTCAATGTAGATTAATTTTGTATTGAGGTATTTGCCCTTCAAACTTCATAGTTTTCGAGAAAAATCAAGAAAATCATGTTTTTTTTTTTTACATTTTGTAGTATCTTGGCCAAAATTATAACCGCGCAAGCATCATTTTTTCAGCGGATCAACTCCATTTGTATCGCGTTAATGAATAGTGTCACGAGAAAAGTTTTTACTCGTAATTATTACTTAGATTATCTTTGTCTTGAAGTACTTGCCTTCCAAACTCCATGATTCTGTAGAAAAATTGAAGAGCGTCAGTTTTTGTGCATTTTAAGCCATCTTTTCAAGAACTGTCGACAGATGAGCATCCGTTTACTCCATTTGTATTGCTTTAATCTGAAAAGTACAAGGATACACTTTTCTTGTAAATTGTGCATACCTTATTCTTGTACTGAGATATTTGCTCGCCGAATTCCACAAATTTTTGAAACAAATCAAAAGAACCGCGTTTTACACCACCTTGACAAAAATAGTTGCCCCGCAAGCATCATTTTTCTGGCGCGTCTACTTTATTTGTGTTTTGTAGATTATCTTCATATCAAGGTATTTCACCCTCCAAAGTCCATAAATTTCTAGAAAAATAGGAAAAACTGCAAAAAATTCACGGGTTATTGAATAGAGTAAAAAGAAGGGAGGCAGGGAACCTGATTTACAGATATTTCAAGAGCCTGCTGTGTCTCATAGTGTTTGAAACGTTGCATATCTGAGTTATTGAAGGGGAATGTTTGAAGCATTGCATATCTGCCTCATTGAAAGAGCTCATTCAATTTGTGTTTGAAGCATTGCATATCTAGTTACTTGAAGGAGCTATTTTTATCAAGCTATACAGTATACATCAACCTCCAAGCTGTTTTATATGTTAAGAGGGAACTTGAAAATTTTTCGACCTCCGAGATTTGCCAGCCGGTGGACTTTTCTCCCCGAAAAACCCCCCTCCCCTCATAAAACAGATTTACTCTAAAAATAGTAAAATCCGATTTTTCAAAAGTCCCAATCAAGGTGTGTTGATCGTTTTTCATCGAGACCCTGTCCTCTACTTTCAACTCACTTATTCACTGTAGTACACTGAGCTGAAATAACTAAAAACAAAAAAAGGAAAAATTGGAAAAATTGACTGATAGAATATGTAATCTTTTATTCTGATTCAGATATTTATGTTTTATTTAATTTCGTAGATCATTGCATGGTGCAGTTTGTCAAGCCCAATTTACTCGGTAATCAGAAGGAGTTCCAAAATCGTTTTGTTGGTCCTATCACAAACGGTCAATACGTTGATTCCACAATCAAGGATGTCAGACTAATGAAGAGACGAGCCCATGTCCTCCATAAAATGTTGGACGGTATCGTGCAGGTTATTTGAACATTTTTATTGCTTACAAAACTGGTTCGAATTATTTTCAAAGATGACTTTTTTTGTTTCTGTAACCCGTTGAATCATGTTGACTGTTGATTTGATTTCAATTTTTGGTCGACACTCAGTCGTCGTTGAATCGAACGAAAATTCATCCCTTTTAAAAAATCTTAAGTCTCGGTTGCGTCAATGTATCCTGGAAATCAACCTCACATCGACGTCAATTTCCGAATGATTTTGGATGGGCCTCTCCAAATTGTTTTAATCGATCTGCAATCAATTTCCAGTGGATTTGTAGTTCTTCGGTTATGTACAATGGTGTAAATTGGATCTAGAGTCGATTTCGAGTTGACTTCTTCAGCAAAGAGTCGAATTGTAGTCAACTTGGTTCATGTAGATATTGATAGCCGCCTTTGACTTAATTAGAAAATGCTCATCTTGTATATTTTAAGGAAGGAGGGTTGTTGATAAATGAAAAACTCAAGCGAAAAATTTCCGACGAGGTGATCAAATTTTTCGCTTGAGTTTTTCATTTATCAACAACTCTCCTTCCTTAATATTACCACCGCACGTAATAAATAGTGCCTATCCTCGTATATTTTATGTGGCTCTAATTGGGTTCTGTGTTTCAGCGATTCGATTACAATGTACTGAAACCGTTCCTACCTCCCAAATTCGAATTCGTAATTTCCGTTGGTTTGTCGGACCTCCAAGCGCAGCTTTACGAGTACTATATCAAGAATAAATCGCAGGTTGCTCGAGATGGCGGTGCGATGCGCCTGTTTAAAGATTACCAAATTATGCGACTAATATGGACTCATCCGCTAGCCATGAAATTGAGCGCCGATCGGCGCCAAAAAATACAAGATAAAGTGCGAATTATTTCCTCGACATCTTAAAACAATATTATCGTTCTTCAATCACATGTTTTAATGTAACGTTTACAGGAGGAGTCGGATGAATCAATGAAAAATTTCGTGGTTTCTGACTCCGAAGACGAGTCTAAAGATTCCGATTCGGTCGTGTCTTTGAGTAGTGGCGATGAAACAAACAAAAATAAGGGCGGTGGTCGACTGACACGCGCGCGAAAAAATGGTATTTTATTTACCGCACTGTTTTCTCTTGATCGTACACCGGATTTGACGATTTTATTATTTTAAAGAATTAGGCATCGACTTGGATGAGATGAATAATAGTCCACCTGAAGTTTCGAATCAATGGTGGAGTGAATTCGTGTCCGATGAGGACCTGGAGGATCATCGAAAGGGTCCAAAGCTGATGCTCTTATTCGCTATTCTAAGACAGTGCGAATTAATCGGCGATAAAGTGTAAGTAATTCTAGTTTCATTATCAAAAGTCGTACTTCTTCATTATTATTACCGAGTACTGTATTTCTGTGTTTCAGACTGATCTTCAGTCAATCGATACCCTCGTTAGATATGATAGAGTATTTCCTAACAAAGAATGAAGAGTTTTCGCAAAGGCTTCCGGAGGATAGTAGTTTTGTTGGTGAACAAGAAGATTACGTCGGCACTTGGCAAAAGAACTGTGATTACTTCCGATTAGATGGCCAAACGCCGAACGATTTGCGGTCTAAATACTGTAAAATTTTCAATCGTCCGAACAATACTAGGTTGTTATTTACTATCTCAAAATTATGACCAAAGACATATCGTTTTTAACGATTGTATTTTGGATTACAGAGCTCGTCTCTTTCTGATCTCAACCAAAGCCGGAGGCTTGGGTATAAATCTGCCATCGGCCAATCGTGTGATAATCTTCGACGCGTCCTGGAATCCCTCCTACGATATACAAAGTATATTCCGTGTTTACCGTTTCGGACAGACGAAACCTTGCTACATATATAGGTTTCTCTCGCAGGTTGTTATCTAATCAGAGTATTTTGAAATTGAAAGATGTGTGGTCTTTGAAGCTTGCGTTGTTCATTCAGGGTACCATGGAGGAGAAGATTTATGAAAGGCAAGTGACGAAGCTGTCGGTCTCGTGCCGCGTCGTAGACGAGCAACAGATCGATCGTCATTTTTCTCGAAAGGACGTCGCGGAGTTGTATACATTTAATCGTAAACCGCCTATGCTGGACGAGATTCCGAAGTTACCTAGTGTAAGTTCTAGTCTATAATGAAAATGAGGAAGTTTCATGAGGAATTTATTTTCTTCTATTTTCTGCAATAGGATCGATTAATGGCGGAAATGTTGAAACAGTATAAAGATATTATAATAACTTATCACGAGCACGACTCTTTGCTCGAAAATATCGAGGACGAAGAGTTGACGGAGGAGGAGCGGAAAGCGGCCTGGAAGGACTACGAGGATGAGAAGAACCGTCCTGCGCTAGCCGCTCAACAGAGGATACCAACAGCCAGTAAGATCGATGGTTTGATTTTACTTGTTACTGATTTTTATAACATTGATACTGTGCAAAATTGTAATATAGTTTTTTGCTTTGCTGTTTGCTTGAAATTATCCAATCGAAAGTAGTTAAACATGGCGTATAGAAAATAATTAACTCGCACTCGCATTTTGAGAAGTAATCTAATGCAAAGGACTCTAAAAATTTACCTAATCATCCAATCTTGTAGGAATGGTTCAAAATATTTTATCATTTATTTGTAAAATGATTGCCGTTTAAGCGACTTCACGGAGTTTATGAGAGTTTCTGCAAGACTAAGTAGGAGATCGTAATTTGAGAGAATGAGCGCGCTTGAAACTTTGATTTCAGATCTTCTTGTTTTTTCGAGTCCTATAAGCTGTTGCTTCGTTTTCTGATTTATTAGCATTGATTTCTACTCTTTGATCATGAGAGGATGGTTGTAGGTTGTTGTCTCGCAGTGGCGGCGCTAGGAATCTCAAGTTGGGTAGGCCCATTGAAGGCCAAATGTAGAGGCGTACCCAGGGGGAGGGGATTGGGGGGATACATCCCGTCCCCACTTGAAAATTTTACCCATATTGTTCCAAAAAATAGGTGAGGCCAAGTGGTAGGCCACGAACTTTTTGGGGAGGCCTGGCCTACCCGGCCTCCCCTATAGCGCCGCCACCGTATGTCTCGACTCAGAATGTTTTATTTGATCAAACTTTAACTATTCGTTCTCCTTTAATATGCTTGGTTTGTCCATGCGTCAAATTCTTTGTGATATTTCACTCACATCATAATCTAGAATATTGTAGTGAATGGGGAACTAGTTAATATTTGTACATTATTCGACTCAATTTATACCGAATTGTATTTGAAGCTGCGATTCGTAGAGCATTGTCTAGTAACGCATGTGCTATTGGTTTATCAGTTCTGCTTCATTATCTAGATAAATTGCTTTGCGTTGATTTACTTTTAAGTTGCTTGAATTATTGATCGCGCATACTTGAGGATTTGCTTTATGCGTAAGTATCGCTAGAGAAAGAATGCTAAAATAACATCACTATTCATTGAGAAGATTTTTTCTCTACGTTTGAACTGAAAACGGGAGAGTTTTTCCATTTCAAGGATTTGAAGAATTTCTGTTCAAAGCTATGAAGAAATAAATTTGATTTGTTTTATGGAAGGATGAGAAAGAAGGGAAAATTGAAATTTGTAAGCCAACAAGTTTCCTCTTGGTAGTTCAAATTGATAATCAAGGTGTTAGTAGTGATGTTATTTTGGCAGAGATTTCTGTTTTTTAGATTTGCTTTACCAAGTAAATTTACTTACATCGTAACATTTACCATTTTTCGACATAAATTTGTTTTCTGACGTTTTTTTCTCTTCTTGTAGCCTCAGTCTATCAAGAAATGACGAGAAATATGAACGATGATATGATTTTGGCCACGATTAGGAAAACGGTAAGCCGCCTTTTCAACTTTTATTTGTATGGTGTAGAATACTGGAGGAAAGTGGCGTGTAACTGAGAATCTTTGCGGTTCGCTAAACATTACAAATCAATTGCAATCAATGGAAAATACCTAAAAATTGGCAACTTCGTGAAACATTTCAATTCCAATAGTTTGATTTGGACAGCGCTAGTATATTGTGCTTTACGAAAACCGGACAATTGATGGATGGTGGGGGTCAAAGTGTTTGAAAAGAGGTGAGCTCAGCTCAATGTAAACAACGAGGCGCTACATCAGTTGATCTCCATTTAAAACAATGTAATAAAAATGGAACCGGACGTTACCCGGTTCCGCGTCTCATGTATTTTTGAGTGTGCATGCGGGTTGCGTTCTGTTTACAATCGAACTGAGCACACCTCTTTTCAAATACCTTGCGGTGGGGTAACGGGTTGAAAATTTTCTCTAAATTGATCCCAATCGATTTTTATCAGAGAAGATGACTTGTAGAAAACTTAACGCTCTACAAATTTTGTTCTTTCGAATTTTCTCATTAATCGTTTCGTTTCCAAGTTATTTTAGAATTACTCAAGTTGGAAAATTGACCTAACCCTGTTTTCAATTTTGTCGATTGTAACGCTCCTAGTGGATGGCTGGCCTGAATTGTTTTCAGTTTAGAAAGTGTCTGCAATTGTAATTAATGATGGGAACTATCGATAGTGTGAAAATTTTTCTTCTTCTTATCAGATCAACAAAATTGGTGGGGAATTACTGATAACACATTTGAAAGAAAGAGAAAGGAACTAGAATGTCAAATAGTCGACCGTTCACTTTTGGTCTCATATGTGCTTTTTGGGTGTGGGAACACGTTTTTATACGTTTTTATGGCATTTCTGAGTCACGTCCATCATCTGGTAACAGTAGAATCTAGTGATGAGTAAAAACCGGTAGTTTGAAACAACTGGTAGACCAATAGTCATCAAAGCTTTATTACCGGTAGTACCGATAGTACCGGTTGTACTCCAAATTTTAGAAATTTTAAGGCGGAATTCAAGACACCATCCATAGTACCGGTTGTACTTCCGGAGGTGACCAATTAAACTGCAGAAGTTGAACAGTCATTGATGTCCATTGTTCTGTAGTAAGCAGTCAGATTTAGCCACTAGTCACATTTATACAGCAAAAGTTGAACTTGGTCAAGATTGAGAACTTACAAAAAGCCTTCAATAAGTTACAAGCATCAGTTTGGGTGTGCCTAGGCACTACACCCAATCAATAATTATGAACTGTCAAGTGACATAAGCACCAATTCTCCAGATTTTCCCGAAATTTCAAACTATTGGTTTCTTTTCAGTTGTTGTCAATAATACCAGTTTTTCCTTCGATGGTTAAACTACCGCTGGTTTGACTACCGGAGGTGAGAAACAACCAGTAGTACCGGTTGTACCTCCGGAGGTGGCACATCACTAGTAGAATCAAGCCTGGGGAGCCGGAGTTAAGAGCTGGAGCATAATTTGATCTTGAAAAGAGCTCAAAACTCCGCTTTTTTGATCAGCTCCTCAGCTCTTTCCTTTTCAAGGAGCTCAGGAGCTTCTTTTCAGTGAAAATGACAAAAAAAAGAGAGGAAAAATTCGAAAAATTTCAAAAACTAAAGCCCTAGAGCTTGAAGCTTGAAGTAAAGACAACCCGACTAGAGACTTGAAATTGATAATATTAGCTCTGCTTGTTTTTTTTTTTCTCCTTGAGGCTCCGCTCAGAAGATCAAGAGCTTCGGCTAGCTCCGGCTCCGCTCCGCTCTTTGAGAAACTGGAGTCAGGAGCTGGAGCCGGAGCCAGAAATTACTGGCTCCCTAGGCTTGACTAGAATACATTCCTTGACAAAATTTTCCTAAAAATAACGATCAAGAGAGAAGTATCTATCCCACAAGTAGCGCAGGTACTTTCCTCCTGATCGATGTTTTTCATCGAAACTATCGATAGTCAGGAAAAACTATCGGGACTATCGATAGTCAGGAAAAACTATCGGGACTATCGATAGCATGAGACTATCGACTATCGTCCATCACTAATTGTAATGTTCATACGAGTCGACTGCAATTTTCAGTATTGATGTATTGATTGAAGTTCGTCATACACTAGAATGTTGAGTGCTAATCACAGAAAGGCCAGTTTCTGGAAAACCGGGAAAATTCAGAGAATTCTAGCCAAGGTCAAGGAATTTTTCAAGATCAAAATGCAGTGTATTGCAGCTGAAAAACTCAGCTTCGGCTTTTGGCTTAAACTTTTGACCTTGAAAAATATAACTTCGGCTTAGGCTTCTGGGAAGTGTCCAAAAAAAAAATTTGGCTAGTTTTTTCGGCTATTTTTCATGTGGCTTTCGGCCTTTTATGTATTGGGAAAATCGGACATGATCAGGAGAAAAGGATCTCTGTTAATGGGTGATACCAGGAATTCAGGAAATGAGGCAAAAAAAAGGTTTCTTAGTTTTTTTTGAAACTGTATTGTGTTTTTCTTTCTCAGTTTCTCTCCTCTTTGAACTTGCAAAAAAAAAAAACTAAAAAAGTTTTTTTTTTTTTTTTTTTTCAAATAAAAAAACATGGTTTTGTAAAAAACTTCTCAAAATTCAAAGGAAGCCAAAAACTAGTTTTAAAAATTTAGTTGAATAAAGCTTCTGGCTTCCAGAAGTGCGCTTCAAGCTGGCTTTTGGCTTTCAGCTTTCGGCTAGCTGCAATACACTGTCAAAACGAGCTCAAACTGAAAATTTTTTTTAGTTTTTATTAGTAGAGACCATGGTCTGGAAAATTCAGGGAATTTATCTTGAAAGAAAACTGGCCACCCTGAATGATTTTCTCGTGGCTGTTTGAAAGGGAATTAGTGATGCAAGAAGAGGCAGAATGGTGAAGGCGAACGTTTTCGAGAGCTGGGCGAGAGAAAGGTGTTCAAGGGATGGATCGTCAGCATTGCAGTATAGGCATGAAAAGGGTGAGAGACGTGGAAAGAGAAACGAGTGGGTTCCGCGGGTATGCTTTATTTTGAGATGAGTTAGGATGACTAAGACTTCATCTCGTCAGGAAGCGTGGTTTGAAGTAGACCAAGGACTTGGAAATTTTCCAATAGATCGGAGCTCATTGGAGAATGAGAAGGACCAGAAACGATACCTGGAGCAGAAGGTGATGGAGTGGTAATAGGGGAAGGGAAGATCAGGTATGACAGTCGAACATGGTGACTGTTTTGCGGCAATGTGCACTGCTTCACGTTTCCCAAGGTCGATGTGTCCCCTGTATCTATACAAAGGATTCAAAGGGGTGTATGAGAATGAGGACTCGTGGACTGGTAGGATGTGGGTATTGAGAATGAGAATCAGATAGTATGACGAATTTATGGGGGAAAGAGAAGTGGATGAGAATAGAACGGAGAAATAATTACCCTGAATGGGGACTGAATATCCAGTTATGGGTCTCGGATCAGACTCGTCCGTGTAGCAGAGAAAGTGGGCGGGAAATTCTGTAGTGACGCTTCACTTGGAGGAACGTTTCCTGAAGGTCAAAGAAATTGGAGTAGAACTCTTGAGTTCGAGCAGAGGGCTTCCTTGATTTTGACGTTCCAAGTCAGATACGTCTTGAAGAGTGTGACGAGTTCCGTGAGAGCCGTATTGATATGTGAACTAGAATGGTCGTTTGTTTGATATTTTTTGAAACAGTTTGCCAAGGATAGAAGTCAGAGCGAGCGGGAAGAGAAGGTTCTTCAGGAGGCTTTAGTATTGGAAGAATGATGGCCATTTCCAAATGAAGGGGGAAAGTCCGTGTTGAAGAATTGCGTTTTGAAGGGGGAGGGAATAATTGAGAGAGTTGAAGTGGAGATCATTTAGTAGGAGTGAGGACATGCGCCGCCATATTTAGTCGTCACAGCATGAATTTCCCATGCTGTAACGACTAAATATGGCGGCGCATGTCCTCACTCGTTATTATAGGGCTCTACTTTTAGTATAGAAAAATGGATGTTGTGTCCTCCGCCATTCATATAGAGCCTACAGCTTAAGGGTAGAGAAAGTATTCTTACTCCCTCTCCTGTCGGTATATTTTAGAAATTAAAAATGATCTCAAGCCCTTGAAGTGAGTCACGGTCACGCATGACGTCATCTTCATTTTGTAATTTTGTTGCGCAATTTTGGGATGACTCCCAGCCTTGAGACATGACTGGTGAACCAGGGTTTGAAATGGGGAAGCAAGAAATCCTATTTTCTTGATCAATTAATCATACTGAAGATACATTTTGCCTGATCCGATGGCAAATTTTCAGTGCGCCAGTTAACCGGTGCTTTAAAAAAAAAACTCTGTTGTCAACTCTGTCACTTTATCAGCAAAATAACCGGTTTTTCAAATTAAAATAACCGATTTAACCGGTTAAAAACTGGAGCATGACCAACACTATTTGGGAAATACAAAAAAAGCTTGAGTATCTGCAATGTTTTCGGCAATCACAAAAGTAGACATCAGAATAATATTATGGTATGGAGAAAAGAAATTGATCCTTCAAACTCTTACTCTTCTTCAGAATGTTCAAAATTTCTCAGTATTGTAATTGGTGTCGTCGAAATCCCATCTCTGTGAGGGGTGTGGTACTCTCGAATTCCGTCCAAGAGTAGTTCTAGTCTTCTCGTGTTGCTTTACTATCTTTTACCTATTGTAGGAATATTCACATTATCTTCCTGCTGGACCAGACCTTATGTATACCTTTGTAAAATCGTTTCAAAAGCAATGATTGTATTGTCGAGTTTTGTTCAATGTAAGTGATACTAACGTAATAATTTCCTTTGCAGCATCCTAACGCTACCCAACCTCAATTGATGATGATGTTGAGTACTGTACGTCAAAAATTGTTCGATTATTATATGTTCGAACAACAGAGAAGAGTGAGTATCAGATGAATGTTGCTCTTAGCTTCAAACTACGTACAATCGTAAAACCTGTTCTAATTTTCTTTCCTTCAAATTAGATGTCGACCCAGGTGCATACTGCCGCCCCCAGTACGTTTAGTAATGCACCGCCGAATCCTGTGACAGAGCGACAAATGCCAGAGCGACCAGTGACGGATCAGCCGCAAATGAAGCAAGATACTTTGCTGAGGGCATTACAACAACCCTCAGGACAAACCGCACCCCAACCTACCTTCGTTGGCATCAAGTCTACATCCTCAAATTCAAATGCTGAAGGTATTTCTATTTGTAGTTATGATGATGAAGGAAAACATTCTAATACATAGACTTCTATTGACCATTTTTGAATTATGTTTTTTTACGTTGTTGGACTTTTGGAGATAGATCAAAATGTTAAGCACATTTTTACGAAGGCTAGTTTGTAACGTAGGTTTTATATATAATTTACCCGTCTGGAATGATTCTTTTTCTTGGCCTTCCTCCCTCTCCAGTCTGTATCTATTCTACGAGTATCTATCTTCTCTTCCACAATACAGTATGACATGTCTACAACAGGTCCTGAACAAAACGATACCACCAATCCAACTTCCTTGGATCAGTCACCCGATAACGCGCAGTCATCATCTGCTTGTTCGACTCCCGTCAAAGGCGGATTCAGTTCACCAGTTACTTCACCATTTAAGACACCAACGAAGAATCGTCCCGATTCTCTTCACGATCCTTCGTCGCTTTCATCACCAATAAAAAACTCCGACAGTCCTGTCAGAAGTCCTTCGAATAAGCGCAGTACTTGGGCACTGCGTTGGAATTCCCCTGTAAAAGACCCTAAGGATTTGATGTTGCTGGCTGAAATGCAGTGTGGTCATTGGAAGCCGACGCTTACGAGGAACGGCTCTGATATACTATTGAACTTAGATTTTTGGGTGCGCCGTGCCACCTTGGAGAAAAAATTATCGCGATATGGTGTCACCATGGAATTTGTAAATTCTGAAAATTCTAATTCCGATAATCAATCCTCGCCAAATAAAACTCCAAGTACACCGTCCAATGACCATTCTGATTTGGAGCGTTGCCGTAATTCGTCAAATAATCTATTTTCTGAGCTTAGGCCCGACGATGGCGTCTCTTTGTTGAACGATAATGATGAAGCTTTGATGCGAGAATTCGAAGACAAGTTCTGAAGGAGGTGTGAGGATATACATGGTGTGATTTGCAGCAGTCATGCTGTGTCGATCCTTCTTCTGTGATATTTTTAAAGCCTCTTTCTGAACAATGACAACTTTTCTCTCTGTTTGTAAAAATGACGATCAATAACCACTAATTTCAAGAATTATACCTGAATCAGCAGTCTAAGATTGAATTATTGATCTAAGAACTTGAATAAGGATAAGCGAAAGTTTCTCTCTTCCTTACATCTCCTACCTGTCTTGCTTTACAAAATATTTCATTTTATCGGAGTGAATGTCCTACGTGCGAGTTATCTACTTATTTTCTATACGTAGAATGTTCTCTGAGATCGTCAAAGGTTTCTCTACTACCTCAAAAATTTTGTGATATTATGTTTTAATCAATCATTTTATATGACTATATATATTTTCTTTTTGTGCATGATCGAAATGAATCCTTCGAGATTATTTTCTCGTTCATTCATTTTCCCCTTGTTCCAATAAATTTTAATTCATCAAAGTAAATTATTTATCTATTTGTATGCTTGTGTCTGTTTTCAGAGGTACCTTCGACTTCGGAACCTCGTGACCCTCTGGCATAAGTCACTCGTACTTCTTTTCTGTGTTTTTCATTTTTCGATTCTTTTTTATTTTTGTTCATTTTTCTCTGTATTTTTTTTTTACGTACGTACGTTACGACTATTTTTTATATTTTCCGTCTATTGTGGTACCTAATGAGTCATTTTGTACGATTTATTCCAGTCATTTGTATTTATTATACTAGTTTGTTTCGTTATATTCCTCGCCTCTAAGGTGTAAATGAATCAACTTGGGGTCGAACTATCATTTTACGTGATATTTATGTAAGAATTCTTGTTCGATATTTTTGTAACCGCATGTACGATTTACAATTTTATTGTAATATGAACGTTCCTTATTTTTTCATGAATGGTGTCTGAACTTTCTTGTGAAATTATGATTGCTTGATCCTCTGTTGTCGCGATAAGTGTGTATTGTGTTCCACAAGCATCTTGTGATAGTTCTCAAACCGTACAGTACAAGATGGCGGGATAGGTTTTGTTACAGCTAGATCGATTTGGCTCAACAAATGAGTAGGAAAATACGATCGTAAAGTTCGAAGAAATTGTGTAGAACAGAATTCAATCACCAATCTCTGAGAACAGTAGAACTTCCAGATTAAATACTCACTCTGTTTGGGTTTACACTGAGAGGGTAATTTCTGTAATTTCTTTTTGTCAATGCCTTAAGAAGAATCAATTCTTTTCTGAAATCTCATACTGGGTTAGAGATCTTCAGGCAGCCAGGCGCGCACACAGAAATTTCTTTTGGGGGGGGGGGCTATTCTTAGGTTAGGTTAGGTTAGGTTACATTTTTTAGAGCAATCAATTTTTCTTCGGTATTCTTCACCAACTTTTTGAACAATGCAACGTCCAAAAAATTGAAGTAGGTCATGCTCCCCCTTCAATAGCTTCAACTTCCGTGTTGGGATGATAAAACAGGGTTGCCAGTTTCTGGAAAATTTGGAAAACCTGGAAAAGTCATGGAATTTCCGTCCAAATCATGGAATTTTGATTTCTTAAGCAAGAAACTATTTTGTACATTTTTTTCGATGTATTTTTTTTTTTTTTTTTTTTTTTTGCTTGTTGAATTGAAAATTTTGGGAATGATGTAGTAAAATTTCTGGTTTAGATGAAGAAAAAGTCATGGAAAAATTGAAAAATTGACCTGGAAATCCTGGAAAAGTCATGGAAAATGTTTCTTGAAAAAAACTGGCAACCCTGTAAAATTTGAGCCTACCTGATGTATTTGTGTTCAAAGTGGAAAAATCGTCTTTCTGATCAGAAAGTTCAGTAGTTTCAGATTCACTCTCATAGCCGGAAAAAAATTTCAAATACCGTATTCATTTCTCACTTTTTTCAAATAAAAGAGACTTTTTACGCTTAGCAATAAGACCAGAGAAGAGATATTTAACTCTTGGCTAATTTTAAAGACAAAAAACGCATATATTTGCCACGTTAGCGCTGTAATCGCTGTTGTATATCACCACTACTACTACACACCTACTTGTGTTTTCTACTACCACACTCCAAAATATTTGGAATGCAGCCTCCACCGCTGCTGCAGCGTGCGTATTAGCCAATTATAACGAAGCGATCGTCGCGCTAACGTGGCAAATATATGCGTTTATTGGCACTAATTTTCGCATTGAAGTTAGCCATCTCTTCTCTGAATAAGACTGTTTTAAAAAGATGTCCTCAACTCACGTTCTAGTGCTGTGAAAATAAATTTATTTTTCGAGCCTAAGGGGGGGGCTTCAGCCCCCCTAGCCCCCCCTTCGGTGCGCGCCTGCAGGCAGCTGAGTTCATTGAGGAGAACAGAACCTGAAGAATACATCTCATCAATCATAAAGAAGAAGTAAGCTTGTGGTTTTCAAAGCTGTCACTGTGTGAAGAAGATTGATTCCCAAAAAAGAGAGCGTCTTTATCTCTTCAGGTCGTGGGAGAAATATTAGAACTTGTGATCTGCCTTAGCGAATTTGAGGGCTTTCCTGGTCCGAGCGAAGTTTTGGAATATGAAATTTTAAGGAATAGGTTTATTTCAAGAAATTTGAGGCTTCGCTCAACAATATAATTCTGTACAAGGATAAAATTTCAAATTTATATTTCATTTCCAGACAACTTCAATGTTGAACAATTGCCTAGTATTTCTTTTTTATAGGATCTATTATGAAGAAATTATTGGTTCTTTTTGAAATCAGTATTGTTTTTGAGCTATACAAAATCAGTTCCAATCTAGGATCTACTTATAGATGAGAATATCAGAATCTGTATGAATGTGAACAGATTTCTAACTTGAGAGTGCACTAGCAATGTATTTTCATTAGTTTTTTCTCTCTCCTAATTGAAATATTATCATTTTGAATCCTATTGAGTCATATTAAAGTGTGAGTGATGATAGATTAAATACCGACTAGGATTCAATACTCGAGAACGGAGTCAGCTGTGTCAAGAAATAATTATCCAAGTTATGTTAAATATTATTGAAAGATCTTTCTTTGAAATAATGTATCATTACTCATTTCGATCAGTTTCAGTTAAGTTTCAGATGGGTTCAAGGTCTCAAGGAGCTGCAGCGATCTGACCAACGCTCTGCAGTCTGCCGATCAGTGGCGCAGTCAGCGCCCTTCGTTTGACAGTAGTTCACTGCGTGACGTCATATACATCTGGCCGTATGGAAAGGAAGACGTTTGGGCGAAAAACAATTCAACCAAATAGATGCTCTGTAACTTCTTGTATTGCATTCGGTTGTACCCATTCTGGTGATTTATTGTAGTGAACGATTCCATCGAAAAAATAATAGAAGGCAACACCACGAGAAAAACGTGATAAAAAAATTCATTTTGTGATAATACATGGACCATTGAATTTCGACTTGAAAAAACCGGCAAACTTATTTTCTCGTGTGTCATTTTAAATCGCACTCTGACTCACGCGGTCTCAATCCGAAATTTGAGGAATTTTTTAGAATACGATCGTGTTTGTGTTCTTCATCTCAATTCACGTGCCTTCTTTCCAGTGGACCACATAATTACGCTCTCTCTTATATAACTCTGCTTTAAATATATCATTGATGGTCGTTCGCCGCGATTTTTCACGACAGTTATGAGATATTTTCTCGTCTCGAAAATATCGTCCTCTTTTTCGCGTTTCATATCGACGAATTCGCTTTCAGTTTTCAATCGTAATTCCTTTCGTCTTCCTGTAAAATTTGCGAAGTATAGTCAAGAAACCGTTCGTCTATTTAGCGAGAACAAAATGTTTGACAAGAACACTCAATGTTATACAGAGCAGGATATCGAATTTGATAATGCGGTAGCGATGAACAAAGTTCCACCGTTTCCAAAAGTGTTGGACGGCGAAGATCAGGTGAGTTATTGATTCGTACTTCTATCGATGAAATGTACTATATTTTTTTCTTTTACAGTTTATTATTAGTTATCGTGTACGACTGCTATCGTGCCATTGTATCGTATCATTCTGTGAAGTTTTTAGCCGTATATTCCAATAAAATTGGACTTCCGATTGGTTATTCTGTTTGAGAATTTTGGGCGATTGAATTGGAGACCTAGAACGATTGTTGTTGTGGAACGGGGATGTAAATATTTGGTACAGAGAAAAACGTGCACTATTATTTTCCAGAGATAGGTATACATTGCATTGTTATGTCTCAATCTGTAATCTTGGACTGATTCAGACAATGATTAACGAATGTGTCACCAGATTCAATTGATTTGTTGATTGAAATTCCACTTTCGTCGGACCGAAGGTTGGAGTTCATACTCGTGCAAAGGTTTTAAATAATGGTTCCTCGAGGTGAGGACTTTCGTGACTGGGAGATTGAATCTTGTTGTAAAGTGATTTTCGTCGTTGATTTCAACTTTATGCATTATTAAATTTACACAAGCCACAAAAAAGTTGTCCTGGGCGCTTTTCTGGCCCCGTCACCGTCCGACCATTCATGTAGCAGATTCCGGAATTTTGGTCCTTTGATTTGATTACACTGTTGAGAACATGTGTGAAAAAAGGCATCGGTTTAATCTTCTGGACCATCTTTTAATCTTCGCTATATTGTCTGTAATTTGAGTCGTTTGGTTTGTTTTAAATGTTCTTCCTCAGAATTTGTCCAAGATTCTAAGGCTTATTGAGTGGACAGAAACGGAAAGAAGAAAAAACGAGTAGAAAAATTCTTGCATGCTCTGGTTGGAATCGAATCTCTTATCGTAGGAATGGATAGATTTTCCCAAGTTGGCTTACAATTTTAGTTATAATACCTGGTTTTCTGCGTCAATTTGAGTCAATATCCTTCAGATCATTTAATAGTCATAGATTGATAATTAAAGAATCGAGAAAAGTAGAAAAAATCATGAAAACAATATTTTTTTCATTTCTGGTGTAACAGTTATTTTACCTATATTATATTTTCACGATTGAATTCAAATCTGATACTTATTGTTTTTTTATTCCATTTACCACGATCGCAACTATTTTTTTCTTTTATTATTTGATTTTTTGTCGTTACTTCGTGGTGTAACAAAAGAAATTCTTTCATCAACTTCCTTTTTTTTCTTTTAAGTTTGAGATAATGACGTCGTTGTTTTGCTAATTAAAAGGCTGTTGAAAATTTTAAATTTCAGTTCCGCTTTGATAATTGTCACTCTTGATGTCTGAATGATATCTTCTGGGAAAGAATGTTAATTTTTTAGTGGATAAAGTTATGCGAAAGCAACTTATAAAAAAATATCCGGTGAGATGCAATTAAAACTTTTTTAACAATATCAATAAGAAATATTGAGTGGATCTAATTCAGCCCTCGCGGCCCTTGAAAAGTCCTAATTATTGATTTTTAAAAAATACTATCTGAGTGAGGTGGGTGCATATTTCTCCCTTAAGGGTGAAGAACAATTTCTCCGTCCTCTTGCCCAAGAATAATTGTAATCATATCTTAAATTATAAACTCTTCCGATAATTTGCAAGTAGTTACGAAGCGGATGTTCGATATCTAATTACGATAGTTCACGCTCGCAATTCTCTTGCGACCCGAATCGAATCATCTAAACAATAATTGTATCGCGTCGAAAGATTTGTGCGAATGCGTTGTGGGAGGATTTAATTTTCATTCGAGCTCGACGGTAAATTTCGTATTCCGTGTAGAAGAGGTTACTTTTCTTATAGGTACTCCCTTCGCGGTTGTCCTTATGTTGTACTTTGTTCGCTCTAGACGGTGTCGTTTTGATAATGGTAAATTATTACATTTTATAAATTCAAAACTTACGACCATTATCAACCGCTACGGCACGCTTATGACTGTACTAGATTACAAATAATGTTGCTGTTTTCGAGGTGAACTCATCGCGGATGGAGGAAAACGATACTGCTAGGCTTTTGCGTCTGTACGAATATAATACGAAATACTTTAATTAAACATACCTAAAAGCACCGCGTTGTCTTGTCCTACGTCCTCTTCCTCCTCGTTATCGTGGATTCCTTTGATCACCTACGTGCGAAACGGAATGCCACTTCTTCGATATGACGCGGTGGCATTTTGTTATCAACCAAGTTACACCTGGAGACTGTTGATGGCTGAAAGAAAGGATTTTCGCGGATTAATAAGGTTTAAATTATGTATGTGGTTTGTAGCGGGTTTCGCTGTTTCTTGTATAGTAATTTAATACGCTGCATCTCCTGAATATTGATGGTAGATCGTAAGATGGAACCTGCGATAAAATTAAAAGAGTTTGGACCATTCATTTCCTGTAGGTTGAGAATCGAATTTCCTAAAGATGATGTTCCCATTTTATATGCACCCTCGGAATGCAGAGATATCATCTTAGAGGGTTCCAGGATGGAGCTTCATTCTCATATCTTCTGCGTTTCCATACAAGTTGGTGCTGACTTCGTTCCATTGGTAGAAGAGCTGAAGGCTGGTTTTGGAATTATACAAAGAGCGAGGGTGAATGATTTCATCATCTTGGCCGCGTCATATTTTCTTGTGTTCCTTTTTCTTACATTGTGGAGATAAATGAACTTGCCTTACGAAGTAAACCTGTTTCGCCTACAAACTGAAAGTATGCAAATTTAAATGCATAGATGATATTTTTTTCAACTTCAGATTATTGAAGGCATAGATTGGTTTTCTTCGAATCGTTCATGAGAAGCGATCAGGAAGAAGATGAAAATATGTAATGAGGAACAATCCTAAAATTTCCGGAATTTCTGGAATTTAAGAAAAGAAAATATCTTCTTTGTACAGTTTGAGAACAAGTGCTGATTCTGAGTTTTGTAAAAGACGAGAAGACTGGCTCACTCGATTATACTTTTCTGAAGGAAGCTTATTTCATATTAATTGCTACTTTTGCTCCATTCAATGAAAGTAGTCAAGTTTCTTTTTTGTGGCGTCCGATGGCGTACTTATAACTTTTCTTGAGGGAAGGGGGGGGGGTGTCTCATATTATCATGGGAGGTGGTTGCGCGACGCACGTATTTCATAAGTGAAAATAAAAATATTTTGGGGTTTTGGAGGGGGGTGACCCCGAAACCACCCTTGTTTATACGCCACTGGTGGCGTCTTCCCTATCTGAGAGGAGTACTCAATCAAAAGCGACCTCTGTACATTCATAAAAACTTTACAAAGTCGATGTGCTTTTTAGAATCAATTCAGTACGTCTTATTTATCGATATGGTCAATTTGCTTGTGTCGTATGTGCAGCCACCTGTTCTCCATTGCGTATGCATTAATCTCGTTTCCTCCAACACTGGTATCGATGCTTTCGGACATAACTTCCGTGCTGGAAGAATCTTTTTGGCCCCTTCTCTTGGCAACCGCCAATCTGCAATCCCCCAGGTATGCAAACTTTGCGCACACACCAGACACAACTTGAAACTAAGCCCTTGTTGGAATACCTTTTCTTCTAGCCCCTATGCTTCCTTTTTTTTTTTGAAAAAAATTCACGGGTTCTCTAACGGAGTTGAACGAGGGGAGGTAGGGAACCTGTTTTATGGGGGTACTTCAAAAGAGCGTTCTGAGTCTCATTATGTTTGAAGCATTGCATATCTGGCGCATTGAAGGGGCCAAACCAAATGGTGTATGGAACATTGCATATCTAGTCAACTGAAGGGGCTACACCGACCTCTGACTATGTACGATATGGGGCACCTCCACGCTATGTATGATGGAAGGGGCAGAGAAATTTCAAGTTGTATACGATAGAAGGGCGTCTGAGTCTTATGGGGTTTGAGCGTTGCATATCTGGCTCATTGAAGAGGTTAAGCCATTTAATGTATGAAGTATTGCATATCTATTTACGTCGACGGGGCTATTTCAACTTTCTGGCTATATACACTGATGTCCTAAAAATCAATAGGAAACCTGTTTCATCGGGGAGTCTCCCGGGAAAAATGCCCGCCGTCTGGGAGGCAACATGGCCTTGGGACTTGAAGAATCCTCATTTTCCAAGTCCCCTCTTATCCTGAATATATCCGATAGAGGTCAAAAGTTTTGTAAGTCCCTTCCCATCACCTATAGCTTGGAGGTCGAAATTTTTCCAAGTACCTCCCTCTTATCACTTCTAGCTCGAAGGCCGAAACGTTTCCAAATCCCTGGCTGACGTCGAAAATTTTTTTCAAGTCCCCTTCCTTAGTATAAAGCAAAGATAAAGCAAGGAGGGGTTCTAGCCTTGTTCAAGTCCAGTGTACTGTATTTCAAGTCCCCTTCCTATTTTATGTATAGCTTGGAAGTCGGCGAGTATAGCCAGATCAAAACAGCTCCTCCAAATAACTAAATATGCAATGATTTGTATACCAATTTGCTCAGCTCCTTCAATGAGCCAGATATGCAATGGTTCCAACACCATCCCTTCAATAAGTTCCAACCTTTTTATCATCTTGCGGCACTGATAGCTTGATTGAAATAGCTCCTTCAAGTAACTAGATATGCAATACTCCATACACCAGTTAGCCTAGCCCCTTCAATGAGCCAGATATGCAACATTTCAAACACCGTGACTGCCTTCCCTCATTTGACTCCGTCAAAGAACCCTCGAGTTTTAGCTATCCATTTTGTTAGGCCGTTAGAGGAATTACATCCTCAGAAAACGTCCGCGTCCGGGAGTTTCTGTGAACTGCGTGACGTGTCGTGGCGTCTGGCACTTTATGACGTCATCAATGACCTTGACCTACTTTAGGGACAAAATTTCAACTTCCAGCCAGGATGCTTTATGACGTCATCAATGACCTTGATCTTGACCTTGACCTACTTTAGGGACTTAATTTCAATATGCAGCCTTCATTATATCAGGCTTAGCGTGCAGTATACTGAGAAGAGCCTAGCCACCTCATTCTCTGAGGGGGGCTTCTTCACACCAACGTGATTGCAAGCGCGGGAGGTTGCGGGTTCCCCGCTGCCATTGCAAACCTGCAATGGCCTCTAATTCTTTCCCAATCTCCGGGATTTGCCGGCCGGCCGGACGGTAGACGTTCCTCCGACCTCCCCCCCCCCTCCCATATTCTTCTTGGGACGGAAAATCCTTCAAATTTTTCAGAAAGGTGATGAAAATCAAGTCAAAATGTTTAAATCAAGTCGAACATCTAAAACGCTTTATCTGCCGCTCATTTCTATTCGTACAAAAACCTTGGGACTCGGAGCCCTCAACTCCGCCAATATCCATGTCTCCATGCTAAAAAACCGACACCTCAACTCTGTTAATTACCTTTTCCCCCTGTTCAACGCAATTCTTCAAGACGGTCTTCATTCTTCTGTCTGGAAATTAGCCATCATCCCTAAAATCAATAAATCTACTAACGGTCTCTCCCACCTGTACCTTACCGACCTACCTCTCTGACTCCTGTCAAGTGCAGTTGAGAGTTTGTAAAAAAGAAGAAAAAGTCAGTAAGGTAGCTTAAGAGGTTTCTGAAGTTTATTTTGATTAGCTTCCTGTACACCGCTGACGTTGGAGCATGGACATAGGTTCGCCTGACAAGAAAGGCAAAACAACAAATGGATTTGTGCCATACGTGGGAAGCACACAAACAATGTGATAAAGTCTTTGATTATATCAGTATTTTGTAGCACTTGAGTACACATTTTAATAGATCAAATCCATTGGCAGCTCTCCAAGTATAATATAAGGGGTGGAGATCTTGTCACATCTCATGGTCTATTCAACTGCCATACGTTGCCACCTCTACAGTTTCTTCTGCACCCAATTCAATGACTGGTGAGTTTTTACTTCCTAGAGATATCAAGCCTGTACCTTTCTACTCTTCATATTTCTCAATCACTCCGTTTGAAGCATTGTACTCGAGTCCGGTAATAAAATGATGATTACGAATGAGCGGGGAGGACGATACTATTGTACACTTTTATCTTGGATAACCTCACAAATTAAAAATACGAAATTCGTCGGTTTATAGCTCAGAAGTGCCTTTCATATGCCTATAAATTTCTTTCTCTTTTTTTTTTACTCTTTTCTTCTCTAGTAACATAATTTCATTCATCTCTTATTTACACTCTTGTAATGGATGGTTATAAAAAAATACATACAAAATTTTTTTACGACGCCCTGTCTCTTCTATGCGTCGGATTGACTTCCCAAGACGTCTAAGAGTAACAAAAGTTTTTATTCAGTTTTATTTAATTACACGGCTATTAATTTTAAAAACTTACACAGCTCCGTATCGTCATTGCGATGTCATTAAATAAGAGTCCATCTTCGTAAAACTCGCTGAGAGTGCTTCGACAATGGTAAAATTGATAGTATCCTATATTATAAAGCACATCTGCAAAATTTTGATCCAAGTAACCTCCTCCCCTAATGTATCGATTTAGTTGAAATTTCGTATATAACATTGTCAGACCTCCGAAATCAACCTTTTTGAAAAAAATTTAGAAAATCATTGTTGGGAAAGTTGTAATAAAGCTTTAAAGTTAAGCGTATATTGGCTGCTATCTCATCCCTATTCCTGTACATATGTTTATTGATGCGAACATAAAGTTTTATTTCAACGTTCACAATGCTAAGCAAGAGGAGAAATTTTAAAAACCGGCCGAGTAATTCTGACAGGGAACACGTTGAGTTGTGTTCACTAATTTCCGTGTAAAAATGACTTTTGTACGGAGCTACTTTTACGATTTTTTGACCGAGCTAAAAATAAACTTATAGGTGAAGAGATGAGAAGGTCTACGGAGTAAATTTTCGTGTTGTAATCTGGGTAGAGTTACAGAGTGAGTTAGTTGGTTTCATTCACATTGAAGTCATGGTCGGTAAAGTTGAGACTTAAGGGTGAGAGATATGGAAAAGATTGGGTTTGGCAAAAAACTTATAGGCGAAGAGATGAGAGGGTCTACGGAGTAAATTTTTGTGTTGTAATATGGGTAGAGTTACAAAGTTGAGAGTTAAGGGTGAGAGATATGGAAAAGATTGGGTTTGGCAAAGTAGTTTAAGCTCATTGTGAGGTATGTTATTTCATTTCTAGAGTATAGACAAGCTGGCGTTGAGTATTTCTACGAGTGCCGAGCGAGTTGCTGGATGAAATCGGTGTGCCTTAATGCCGGCAGCAAGAGCGCAAGAGTTATAGAGTATGTACGAGTGAATTATTCGGTTAATATCAATATTCATTCAAATTGAAGTGATGGTTTGTGGAATTGTGGGTCAGAGATTCAGAAAAGTTTCGGTTTGGTGAAATAGTTCAGGCTTTTTGTGAGACGCGCTATTACAATTTCAGAGTACATACGACTTAGCAGATGACGACTTGAGAAGTTTTTGTTATTTTATACTGCAAAGTGAAAGGAAGAGAGTCGTGTGTACAAAAAAAAGGTGAGTAAGTGCTGGAAGGATTATGAAGTTCCACGAATATGAATTATTCTTAAATATGAAGACAAGTCAATCGTTGTTGGTGGTTGATTGAGGGATGATCAGAGTGTATTTATAGCTGGGGTTGAGGATAATTAGTTGACGCGTATGACCAGTTGTGTGGTGGGAGAGAATGATTTCTTTATGACGCTTACACAAGTCGAAGGGACTGCTTGACTTACGATTCCTCTTAGTTTGTTTGAATGTTTATTTTTCCGGGCTCTATGTTCAGGGAATGATCCGGATCCACAGGACGTAGACAGATGTATAATTAACGGATGATAGAGATTGCACGAATAAATGAATGCGTTGATTTGGGAAATTAGTTGAATAAAAGTCGTGTCTAAATTTGAGCTAAAGGTAAAGAGATGGAGATAGGGAAGACAAGAGTGTAAGGCCTATCCTACAATTTTTTCGGTGTCCGGACTTTTCGGCGCAGGCCCCATTTCGGCGCGAAGGACATTTCGACGCGACGGGGTATTTTTTCAAATTTTCAGAGCGAAATGAAGGTCGGTACTTTGAAGTTTATAAGAAAATTTTAAACGTGATGGGAACATTTAATATTTAAAAAGAACAATTGGCTTTCTCTGTCGGTCTGAAGATGATACTCAAGGTATCGAAACGTTACGTCGTACTTTTACACTGTATGTAAAATAAATAAAAATTGTGGTGGTAAAGCCAATTGTTCTTTTTAGGTACTTTAAAGTACCTACAGATAACGCCTGCGATGCGTGTGACTCCTTCACTCTTCTACCAGCTATTTGTCATTCCTGGCCATTCATTTGGATCTGCTCATCTGTTGGTGCATGCCTTGCTGCCAAATAAAATCTCGAAAACAAATCGCGCTCTGTTGCAAGGCGTTGAAAGTCTGGACCCAAGTGGGAATTTTACTCCAGAATTATTCAATTGTGACTTTGAAATGACCATCATTAAAGAAATTCAGCGCGCTTTTCCGTCAATTTCCGTGGGAGGCTGCCTATTTCACCTGTTGCAAAACATACACAATCGAGTGCGCGAATGTGGACTGCAAAAGGAATACGAAAGAAACCCCACTATCAATTTACACGTCCGGATGATAGTCGCGTCAGCCTATCTGCCGAAGTGTGACGTTGTTTTTGGTTTCAAGCAGCTCGAAGACTACGTTGCCGAGTCCTTGAGACCAATGTGAGATTATTACGTAGAGGACAACAATTAAAGAGAACTTGAACTACATTCGCCACCGAAATCAAGAAGGGAGGAGACGACCAATGTTTCGAATTACAGACTTACAAAATTTTTGAACCTTCGCGCCGAAAATCACCCGCGCCGAAAACGGCGGCGCCCAAACAGCGGCGCCAAAACGGTCGCGCCGAAATGGTCGCGCCGAAAAGTCCGTGATTCAATTTTTTCAATCAATGACTGATTATCATTTCTTGAATCAAGTTAGCGTTGCCTGTTTCGAGTCCAGACTAGATCCGTCGGTAAGGGCTGGTGGGTCTAATGAGTTGTCGGTATACAGTATTGTGATCCTGGAGATTATTAGCTAGATCAAGTCGGACATATGGGGGAGGCTATGGAGAAGTGGATGATAAGATAAGGGGTAGATGGTTCAATTCGAGGTGTTTAAATAGTTTAGATTCAATAGGGAGGAGGAGAGAATTGAGTCAGCAGATTGCGAGTGCGTAGATTGGAAGATGCGTGAATTGAGCTGTATGGATGCAAAAAAATCAATAGTAAGAGTTAGGAAGCGGCGTTTGAGGGAGGAAGGTTTCAATTCCAGCGCAGAGGCTGAGAGTGGGTCTAGATCGTTGTAGCCGAGGCATTGATTTATTGACCAGCAAAAACGAGTTGTCTGCTTTATTATTAAAGAAGAACAGATTATAAATTTGTTGAACTTTTGATTTGTATTATGAATAGTGAATGTGAGCGAGAAGAGTCGTATGGGTACAAGAGTATTGAGTGGGTCGTTAAGGCTTAATATCGAGTAGGAATATGATCAATAACGGCATTCTAATCTTCTGCGGGTAGTTTCCTTCCTTGGTGAGTGAGGTGTTACAAGGTCAAGTCGGACGATGACGATTGTGAATAAGTTTACAGTGAACAATTCCTTTGCTCAATATTGTTCCGTGTTACAATACGGGCAGTAAGGTCACAAGTGAGCGACGGTATATGTGGGTAAGTGTGGAAGTGCTTGATTTTTGTAGATCCAGAGAGTTGGGAAAGTTTTTCATGACGTGGTATCAATCAGAAAAGATACAGACTAATCGTTGAGGATGGAAGAAAGTTTTGACGTGCTGGAGAGGAAGAAGCCCACAGATCAGAGAATAGATGGGATAATAATTGAGAAAGAGTAGTTGTACAAGTAGAGGAGCATTGTGAAACTTTTGGAAATTACGGGCTCGGGCTAAGCACTATAAGGGTTAGATTTGTTCTTCACGGTGTCGATTGTGATTGGAAGATGACCACTCATGAAGAAATAAAATTAGGAAACAAAATTTCTTCTGAGTTGAGTATTACCATACCTGGCGTTTTTGAAGAAATTTGAAGTTTTCATACATATTAATTAGAGTCGACGGATGTTTCGATGCGGGTAATGAGGGTACAAAGGTCATAGAGTACAATCAGGAGAGTGAGTTAGGCGGTTAAAACCGAGCTCTATACAAATTAGGGTGATGGTCTGTGGCGTTAAGAATTGCAGGTGACAAATTCAGAGAAGAAATAGTTAGGAGGAGTGGTTCAAGTTTATCAATCATGGGGCGTATTATTTTACTTTGGGTATCATTCATATAAATATTAGAATCTTTCAAGGTCAGTGATGAGTGAGAAGGAAAATCAAAGAATTTTGCAAGGACGTGGGAAGCTAGAATGACAGACTTCAAAGAAACGCTAGCCATATCTCCCCCCTTACATAAAAAGAAAATATCCGAACATTCACCAACACATCGAGAAGGAGTTGTTGGATATAGATGAGGAGATTGGGAAATTAGAAGAAAAGAAATACCGACTGATTTTCGAAATTCAAAGTTTAAAAAATGGGTAGTTATAAGTATGTTCAATGTGTGATTATTGAAATAAAAATTGATTTTTTGTCCTCGACGTCATAGAATATTGAATGAGCGACGAAGTCGCGGGTTTTTCAGCTTGTTTTGTAAATTTCGCGTTCTGTACCAACTAACGTGGAGTAGAAGCCAGCCCGTCGAAAGTCAATAACGAACAACAAAGAAGTGAAGAGATTGATCGCGGAGACGGAAAAACGAACGAATAAAAAAAATGAGGGTTAATTAGTCATTGAAATTTTAATCTTACACGATGAAAATCGACTGACGAGAGTGACAGGCAGGAAATCAGCGGGTCACTGTAATTTACTGTTCAAAACTACACGGGCATGATTCGTGTGTGTATGCGTGTGAAAATCGAATTTAAATTTTAATTAGACGTGCACGTTCCCGGGAGTATTTTTATTTTGAAGTTAAATGCTGATTGAGACATCGGACGAATAACACACTGAAAAACTTTCGACTATCAGCGACGAAATTACACCCTCTCCGCCGGATGCATACAATTACCACCTATTATAATGCTGGAATACATACAGAATTTCAGTTACAAATTACGTGTTGGAAAAGATAATTACATTTGAAAAATAGGTTGAAATTAAGGCGCGACCGGGTAATTATCCTTCGTTTTACAGATTTCCGTTCAGACTGACGTATGTGACTAATGTTGAAGTTTGTGGGAGGGGATTTTTCGAGTCTCGGAAGCTATACTAGCAAATGATCCGAAGTTGGTGCGAAGAGCGAATGAAAACACAAATGACCTATCCCAAATTAGAGGAAGATGAGTGATTATATGAATCCAAGCAGAAGCCGTTCGAACTACTTGTGAACAACTGACAAAAAGCTAACATGTCTGCTTCAGAAACACGTAGCGTAGCACTTCATATGCTTGCTTACTAGACTTTGATTTAATATACTGCTTGTCGCAATCAATGATGACATCATAATGATGCCCGCCTTCACCAGTATTTCTCGGCTTAGTATGAGCCTAGTATACTGTACGTTTGGCCTAATGTATTGAAAGTTTAGTATATTGTAAATTAGGCTGACTATAAGAGTGTGCTAGTGTAGGCCTAATATAAGCTAGTATAGCCTGGAATACTGTTTGTTAGGCCTTAAATTTCTCATGTCCCTAAAGTAGGTCAAGGTCGCTGATGACGACATCAAGCGTGAAGACCGCGACGATTTTCGCAGGAGTAGCCCTAGTCAAAAAACTTCGAAAACCTTCAAAAAACCGTGACGGTATTTCATGCCGGTTTTCTTGAGAATAGTCCCGATCTTGAAAGCACATAAGATGTTCAAAATGAGAGCTGATAGTTGAAATTTTTTCAAGTCCCTAAAGTAGGTCAAGATTGTTGATAACGTCGTAATGCGTGAGTCATTCCGCCGGCTGAGTAGCAGAAAGGCTCACTCCTTCCACTCGTTCGCCCCAAATGTTTAGTCTAGTTCAATCTATTATTAGGTTTAGTATAATGGAGCCTAGAGGTAGAAACTCTATCAAGTCCCTGAAGTAGGTCAAGGTTATTAAAGAGACCGTGACGATGCTTGCACGAGCAGCCCCAGTCAAGTCAAATTTACGGTATTTTGTGACAGTTTTTCGTGACGGGGTTTTAACAGGAAACCTGTCCTATGGGGGGCCTTTTTTCAAAAATTTGCCGTGCGCCGTGTGGTGTTTGTCGGACTTGAGTTGTGGAAAAAGGTACCGTCTGGCGAAGGGACTTCAAAAAATTTTGACCTCTGAGCTATTATATGATGAGAGGCCAACTCGATCTATGGAACAAGTTCCCTTCGTTCTTTGTATTTACAGAACAGGTTCCCTGCGTTCCTTGTTTGACATCGTTAAGGCAGCTGTTGTTTTTTAGCGAGGAACCCGCTATCCATTTTGTTAGGGGGATTACTACCTCAGAAAACGTCCGCATCCGAGAGTTTCTGTGAACTGCTTAAGGTGACATGACGTGACGTGTGGCACTTTATGATGTTAGCAATGACCTTGACTTATTTTAAGGACAAATTTCAACTTTCAGCCGGGATGCTTTATGACGTCATCAATGACCTTAACCTACTTTAGGGACTCAACTTTCCAGTCAGAATACTTTATGACGTCGTCAATGACCTTGACCTTGACCTACTTCAGGGACGGCAAAATTTCAACTTCTAGCCTTCATTATATCAAGCCTAGTATACAGTACACTGAGAAGAGCCCAGCCAACTCATTTTCTGAGGGGACACTTTCGCGCAAACGTGATCGCGAGCGCGGGAGGTTGCAGGTTCTCCGCTGTTATTACAAACCTGCAATGGCCTCTAGATTTTTTTCAAAAGTAATCCCAGAGCACATGAAATGCTCAACATGAGAGCTAAGGGTTAAAATTTTTTCAAGTTTATAAAATAGGTCACGTTTATTGACAACCGCATGCAGCGTGAGCTATTCCGCCGACTGAATGGCAAAAAGGCTCACTCGTTTCACCCGATCGCCCCATTCTTGTCCTAGTTCATTCTGTTATTAGGTCTAGTATTATGAAAGCTAAAGGCAGAACTTTCATCAAGTCCCTAAAGTAGATCAAGGTCATTAATGACGTCATAAAGCGTGTCGAAAACCGTGACGATTTTTTATGCCCATTTTTGCTGGAGTAGCCCCTGTCAAAAAGTGTGACAATTTTTCGCGACGGTTTTTCGTGATGGTACTTTGTGACGGTTTTTGTCTAACGGGGTCTTCAAAAGTATTTCCAAAGCACATAAAATGCTCAAAATGAAAGCTAAAGGTTAAAATTTCTTCCAAGTCTCGAAAGTAGGTCAAGGTCATTGATGACGTCTTAGAGCGTGAGCCATTCCACCGGCCGACCGAGTTGCAGATAAGCTCAGTTAATTCACCCGTTGGCCCCTATATTTAGACTTGTATAATCTATATTAGATCTAGTATAATGAAGGCTAAAGGTAGAAATTTTTTCAAGTCCCTAAAGTAGGTCAAGGTTATTGTCAACGTCATGAAGCGTGTCGAAACCCCTAACGATTTTTGTGACGATTTTTGCAGGAGTAGCCCTGGTCAAAAACCTTTGGAAAACCGTGACAGTTTTTTGCGATGGATTTATCAAAGAAATTCTCAATCTTGGAACCATAAATTATAAAAAATGCTAAGGTGAAAATTTTTCAATTTCGTAAAATTGGTCAAGATCACTGATGACCTCATCAAGAGTAATCAAAACCGTGACAATTTTTGCAGGAGCAGATTTCGAAATCGCCTACGGGATATATTATCAAGGAAATTCGAGGAGGCTCGTCCAGTAATTTCTAGGAAATAGCCCTCTGAATCACTCACAGGGTGTAAGGAGAAACTCTTCTTGAAAATTTCGAATCGGGTCTCGGGTACCCAGCCTCCCAATTTAAACCAAGTATGATAGAGCTAATATAAATTAATAGAAACCCTCTTTTGTTTTGGAATAAGTCTACAATATGAAGGAAACCTAGGTCTAGTGACATGTAGTATATAGTAGGCTTGTCGAGGGGGGGGGGGGTACTCGTAAATCTCTGAATCGCTGACAGTATACATTCACACTCGCACTCACTTTTGCTTTTGCACTTACTCGGGTACGACTGCCAATTGAATAGCGCAAATTTTTGAATCACTCACTGAGTATAAAGTCGCACCTGCACAGACCCCTACGGAGTACAAATGGGGGGCGTCTTCGCTGATTTCTGATTCACCTGCGGGGTATTTTGTCTAGTGAATTCCTAGAAAGATTGTCCAGCAAATTCCAAGGGTGTTCGTTCAATGATTTCTAGGAAGTTTATGTCCAGATTCCAGGAGGTTTGGAGGTATACTCGCAAATTTCTGAATCACATAGTGAGTATACGCTTACACACGCACACGCGCCCGAAAATTTTCTCGAAAATATTCCAAGTCTATGATTTGGGAGGGAGAGGGGTCTGTACTTGCAGATTTTCAAGTTGGGGTAAGGTGAGACTCGACATGAAAGATGTCAAAATTCTTCGAAAATGGAGTTTGTGAATTTTTCTTTCGCGAAGTCAATCCTTATCGTTTGTTGCAAGGACTACCCTCGCACGCCCGAGAAGCGTCGCATAGTAACCGCTGGTATACCGAACGTTGCAGGGTATTTGGGGATGCACTTTGTTTCAAGGTTTCCCAACGTAAACAAAAATTAAAAATCTATGCAAGAAGCTTCCGGTTGTCTGGATTAACTGCGAGCAGCCAATGAAGTGGGCTGCACTCCAACACGCAAAAATGATCGACCTGGGTTTTTTTGGGGGGGAAAAAATCACCAAATGTTTCAAAACTGGTCGAAGCAAAAGTGACATAGTTCATTGTCCAGAGCCACTGGAATGCATTAGGTGTCTCAGAATTGATAATGCCAACCTACATCGATTTCCCTTTTTCATCAGCTTACCCGGCTCACACTTTTAAGGAAACTTTAGATGTTCTGATGGAAAGAAAAACGTTGAATTTCATGTGCCAGAAAGCCATACGCGCCTCTGACGGTGAAATATTTCCAAAATCCACCAGCATAGAACTCTGAATATTTATAAGTCCAGAGATTGAATGCTGGATAGAAGTCAAATTTTTTCGAGTTTCAATCCTCACTTAAGGCTCAGTCCTGAGTGCCATAGGGCAGCCAACCATTCCTAAATTGGTACCCCGTTGAAAGGTATGCAAGTCAGAACTTTTGTGATTTTTCGGTAGCTTTTCTATGGTTTATTCGTCAAAAGAGAGAAATGATGAGGCAAGTAGTGTGTATTCGAGAACGCTTTTAAGTACGAAAATGAAATACAGAAAGAAGATTAATTGTCATAGTAACTTCATTTTCGTGGTGCGTGTATAAAGCAGGTAATAATTGACGACTGATAAGCTGATGGCGAGGAGGAAACTAATGCTATGCGTTGTGTATATGGTCTATTATACAATATTGTACAACGCGTCGCGAAATTAGCGTCGAGACGCGCGAGAAAGCCGCCGTAGCTTTCGTTATTGAGATACCACGGTGGGTATGCCATCAACAGTTAGCGTTCAACTAGCGAACAGCCAGCACGTGTGTATCATTATTTAGTTGTCGTTGTCGTCTCGTCGTCGTCGTCCTTATTGTCGTATTCGTGCGTCTCGGCGTGTATGTAATTTTTGGCGACAAAAAAAACAATAATAATAAAAATAAAATGCAGTTTTTTATTTCGTCTCCGAACGCAGTGGGTGTACTTCCATATTAATTAATCCGAGTTTTTTTTTTTTGCAAAATTACTCGTTTTTCATTTTTTGTTCTGTGTCGTGTATAGAGAGGTATTATCATTTTGGAACTCCCAATTTGTTATGTTCGATTAATTTAACTTTTTGGTTCGTTTTGTTCTATCGAGATAACGCGTCTGTCAGTGAATGTAAACGTGGTCGATGTGCGAATAGAGAGCTAAAATACGACGACGGGTAAAGTAGTTTAATTAAGTGTTTCTGGTGTCAACGACGGTATGCACCATCCGAACGGTGCGTGGGTCACATTGCCTTGGGGCTTACCGTTTCAAAAATTGGTCGCTCTTCCCTTCCCGGTACAGCATCCGTATCATCCGTTGCAGCCGACAGCGGCGACCACTCCGTTGATAACTTTGCACCCAGCAGCAGCTTCCACGGCATCGGCGACCACCGCTTTGCCGACTGCTATACAAACTTTCGTTCCAGCAGCCTTCTCGTTGCAGCCTCAACCATTAACTATTCGACAGGTGAGTTAATTAATGGCAATGAGTGTACTTCGGGAGATTGCGTGTAGGAATTTTTATCGTATGCGAGGGGAGAAAAAAAAGGTCGAAAAGCTCACATACGCGTATCATAAGGCAGGAAAATGAGTTTTTGCGTGTACACCGTGTCGTGTATTATATTCCATTGTTGGATGGTTGATTTTTTTTTCCACCGCGTTCGCGTAAATATTTGGTATTTTCGTATCTCATTGTGGAGGAAAATACATGAAAAATGCGACGCCTACGAAGATGAGCCGAGATAGAGAATACGAGGAAGCAACACGCTCGATGATGTGTATATAGGGTGATGTCGAGAAATTTGTTACGAAATTTTATGAAAGACGAGCGATATGCTCTTAAACAGCTCGGGAGTAATATTCCAATTTTTCGGTGTATCTCGACTACAGCGATCGTTCTCGTTTCCATCGTCCCCTATCTGATCTCGTTTTTAGTTTCTGAGGTTTCTTTTCTTTCGTTAGTTCGGAGGATGAGTACCTCAAGAGAATGATTTGATCATCCTACCGACAAAGAAGAAGCGTGTTTCCTGGTCTCAAAAACTCCCAAAACTGCGGAAAAGTCTCGAATTTTACAAAAAGAGCCCGAAGACGTGGAATACCCCGGCATCGGTCCCACTGACCCTGGAAAACTATCATGAAACCGCAATTTTTCTATGAATTCGGAAACAAAATTTGATGTGGAAAATTTTTGTGATTTGAGAACTGATGTGTGGAAGAAAATTTCATCCAGTGCCCCGGAAACGACTTCGAGAGGTCCTCTAAAAGTCTCAAAAAAGATCCGGTTTCTCATTGGACCATTTTGATGGACATCCTGGACCCCCATCTGGATTCAATGTTCATTTTATTTCGACGAAGATGCTATTAATTTCGGCGCGAGGACCTTTGACTGATTCCGTCGAGATTCTTCTACCTCCCTTCTTTCCTCTCGATATTTCGTGACTTTGAACTCTTTCCAGTCTCTATTAGGTCGAGTAATCTGAACAAAGATTTGCTCCGGCCCCTGTGGCATAGAGATTTTAAAGCCATAGAAAACTTCCCGAGGTTCTTGATAACGACTTAATTCGAACTCAAAACTTTTGCAGTTTAAGTTGAAATAATTTTTTTTCTTCCGCTATTAATTTTCTCGAGAGAATATCTTCCAAGATTTTTTCTGTAAGGAAACTTCACATCACCTAACCTGAGGGAAAGATTTGAATAAGAAATTTCAGTCCCTAAGGACGCAGGGACACATGGAAAAAAGTCGAGTGAAGAGAAAAATAGGGAGAGTTGGAAAAATGTTGGCCCAGATTCCTTGTACAGAAGGGATATGATGTCATCAGGTGGACTTGAGAAAGATTTATGAATATCATTGAATTACACCTTCATTTGATTCAGGATAAATAGTAAAGAAAATTCAAAATTGATCGCAAATTATTGGTCAAAAACTTGGGTTTCCTTTATTCTTTCTCATAAGTTAAATAAAGTAAGCTCATTTTAATTCAATATGTGCTGTAACGTGAAGGAACGGATCTCAAATATTCATGAATATCGTGTTTCCAGTAGTAAATTGCTCACTTTTATCGTTTTAGGAGTTTCAGAGCTTTTTTTTTTTTTTTTATTATTAGTTAAAAGGAGCATAGGTGCCTCTACTTTTGGGAGTATGATTTGACTCATCACATCCAAGAAGAGGAAGAGCTGGTTCTAACTTCAAAGCAATGCTGCCAGATGGTAGTTTCAAAAATCCGTATCCGCCATTTTTTGTAAGGCCTACAAAGATTTCTACGGACTTTGATTGATCCATTTATGAAAATCAGGAGAAAGGTATGTCTTATTGAGGCAGCTGAGGTACTTTTTCCTTGATCGACTCTATATTACGAAACACTTCAGTATTAGCTCATAAAAAACAGGAGAAAGGCATCTCTCGTAGTAGTGTCTGAGGTACCTTTCCCTCAATCGCAAGAAATCCATATTGAATGTAAAATCTGCAGAAAAAGAAAAACTCGTATCTTTTTTGAGGACCAAAAATCCGTAGATCTGGTATCCTAGCCTAGCCTCAGAGTGTCTCCCGGTCCCAAAAACTCTCGAAACTGCGGCAAAATGTAAGCCCGAAGACCCCGGAATCGGTCCCACTAACCCTGGAAAACTATCTTCAAACCGCAAGTTTTCTATGAATTGAAAAACAAAATTCTATTAAGAAATCTCTGCGCGATTTGAGAAAAAACAACTGGGAAAATGTTCATCAAGAGTTCCGGAAAGGTTCTCGATAGGTCTCCTGAAAGTCCCTGAAAAGATTTGGATTTTCGTTGAACCCCTGGACCCCCGTCTTGATTTGATAGTTGTACTCAAGGATCAATTTTATTTCAATAAGAACTCCGTTAATTTTGGTGAGAAGACCTTGAGCTAATTTTGACGCGAAATGATGAGCCAAGATTCTTCTGACCCCCCCCCCCTTTCTCTAGATATTTCATGACTCCGAATTCATTCCTGTCTCTGTTAGATCGAGTCATCTTTCTGAACGAGGATTTTTCCAGTCCGTCTGGTGTAGGAATTTAAGCCAACAAAAATTTTCCAAAGCCCTTCCTTGATCACGACCCAATTCAAACTTGAAACTCTTTCTGCGAGAATTTAAGCTATTTTTTTTTTTTTGTGATTCCGCTATTAATTTTCTTTGGTGGGATATGCTCCAAAATTTTTCCTTCTACGTTTGTCTGAGTGGAACTCGATATCACCTTAAAAAAAATGTCATGCTTGCGAAAAAGTCCAGTAAAGAGCAGAGTGGTGGAAATGTTTGAAAAGTGTTGGCCGCGATTCCATCTAGAGAAAAGTTGTGACGTTATCAGGTAGATTTTGGAGAAACTTTCTACGAGCTAAAAATGAATATCATGTTCTAGTAACTAATTTATGGCAGCAGGCGGTTTTGGAGAGACGTGGATGGCGTCCAATTTAGCTAAAATCTGAAGAATCTTTTTTAGTATAGATGGATTTATATCATTGGGTTTGAAGGAGGACAAAAAAGTAGGAAGTGGAGAGTAGAAATCGTCTGAACTTGATAAATTATATCGACTTTCAATTGACTCAAAAATAACTAATATCGACCGCAAACCGACTTACAACTAACCGCTCCTTTTTACCCTCGAGTACTCGTCGACATCAAAATTTAATCGACTCCAGGTTGATTGATTTTGACTAAAAATCGACTTCAGTTTTTAGTTAATTATACGTCATTCATAGGTTGCTGACTAGAACTTGCAATCGACGTCGACATTATACGTCGATTTCGAGTGCCCAATTTAATGAAGCTTCAGGATCAAAGTCAAAAATGAGACGACTTCTGGTATCAGAGTTAAATGTCGACTGAGAATCGTTGTCGAGATCGCGTCGATTCGACCATCAACACAATTGATATTCTTGACGACCCTCGCATTAAATGATTATCATTGCACACAAGCAGTCGGTTTCAGGTTGGTTAAACAATTTGGAGAAGTTGACTCAAAATCTACCCCAGATCGCCGTTGATCTAAAGTTGACCGCAGCGTGAATTATCAGAAAATTGCAAATCCACTTAAAATCTACGCAATTTCGAGTTGATAGGAAACCTTGGAGAGGTCGACTCGAATTGACCTTAAATCGACCTGGCAATGGCTCGAAAATCGTCAACTCTTTATAGACCGTATATTGACGTCGATATGAGGTCGATTGCGACGATATATCGACGCAATTTCGACCCAATGTTTCAATTTCTGGTCCATTTGACGTCGATTTTCAGGGTCAAGACTCAAAACTCTACGGTTTTGCATCAGACTAAGAAGCTGTATTGACGCGTGGATGCAAATCGAGGAGTTGGGAGTGGGGTCAAGATGGACCTAAACGAATGAAATTTTTCCAAGTCTCATAATGATGATTCAAACCGCAGAATGAGGCCCAGGACGAAGAGCAGAAGTGATGTTGGAAGAGATAAATTGGACGAATTTATCAGGGAGACTTGAAAAAAATTTGACTGAAGAGCGAAAGGTCGTTGTCATTGTTTTTTCCGGAAGAAGGAAGGGGTTATGTGTCATAAATTCAATAAAAAGGCGAGGCTTTGAATGATCGACTCCTGTTCTATTTTAGTGAAATTACGTATTACAAAACCTTTTTCTAAGACGATGAAACCCTTATCGACTATCGATTTTGAATCAATTTATTTGCGCCCTAAAGTCGACTGTAAATTGACTGGATATCGTCGACGCCAATTTCGAGTCGACTCCTCATAATTTTTTTGTCGACTCGAAATCGACTGCTCTGTTGGATCGATTTCTAGTCGATTTGTGGTTACTGGTGGTGTACGCTAGTCAACTGATTCATCATATCTGTGGTCGATTTTGAGTCTCGCCTCTCGAAATTTTGAATAATCCGAATAGTTGATATTCAGTATTTTCGTAAAATGAAAGCTGGTTGTCTTTGAATCGACTTGACATCGACGTCAAGCTTAAGTCAACTTCTGTCGGTATTTGGTCTACGGAGAGGGAGGGGGGGTCTATTTTGTATCGATTTAGTGTCAATTCCATCCTACGAGTTCCCAACATTTGGCGAGTCTTGTTAATGAATCATCAAAGTTGGGAAAATTTTTGGGTTGCCAAATCGTCTCGTCCTGAGAAATTGAGAATGGTTGCCGAAACTCTTCTCTTGGTGTCGATTTTCAAGCTCCGAGTCGTATAGTCTTTTGATTACTTGAGAAATACACGAGCTTTGGAAAAGTTCAGCTTCGATAGTAAGATAGGCACAATGTATTTTGGATGGAGGGAGAAGGAAGTACGTGTATAGAATGAATGAAAAATAAAGCCTCGGGAATTTTTACTTTGGCATTCGAATTGTGCATCAGATTATGACTATTGAGACGTGGGAGTATCTCGACTGTCTAAGTGTCTATCTAAGGCCATATTAGTGTACAAAACTAATGGCACCAGTATAAATTCCAAGCTGATAGTCGTATTAACCGATTATCACGTATATTTGATCGAATTTGGTGCAGAATTGTTGATAGTAAAAAACTACCGGCGAGTCGTCGATCTGAAACTGTTGTATTGTCTACATTCGTCTCAGTATATGGAACGATCAGTTTATGAGTCGTAAAACGAAAAATTTTAGGTCAGGAAGATGACTTCGAATATCGACTTACAGAACAGGTTTTCTGAATTTGTGAATCGATTCTCTTCAATAAATTCGTAGATTTTTTTCGTTCTTCATTGTTCAAACTCTTGAGTATTACCACCATACCTAGCCAAACATCTCGGAGTGTGGAATATTTTTTCTTCAGATTCTCAGCCTCGAAGTTGATTTTTTTCGAATCGCCTATCTCATAAAATAACGCTCGATTCTGGAGCACGCATTAACCTCGAAGTGTAAGAAATTTAACGGATATTTGAAGGGTGGTTTCGAAGTCAAAAGAAGAGATCGTATTTTCCTCGTTCAATTTCAAACAGAGTTTAGAAAAAAAAGGTGAAGGTAGAGACTCAATCATGTGAATTATTTGTGTGTTTATGAGCGCAATCATATGAAAACTATGGATTAACCGATTCTTCCAAACTTCATTTATCGTAGGCTAACCAGAGCGTAATGCTGTACTTAGAATTTGCAAATCTTGTCTCCTGAAGACCGCATAAAAATTTCGACTTTGAGTAGGGAATGACTTATACTGAAAGAACGTCAGAAATTCAAATTTTCATCGTTTCCATCGCATTGTTGTGATATTTTATTCATCCAGATTTATGATGGGTCATATCGCAAGATGTGGATTGAATCATTGCTCTCCTTTTGCAAATTAGACACTTCATCGATGTTGTGCGCAGATACTAATCGCGGTACCTCGGTTCTCGAATATCATTTGGTAAAGACTTGAACCTTTCGAAAAACGGTACTTGGAGTAATTCACTATTCTATCCTAAGCTAGGCTCTATACTCTGCACCGACAAAAAGTAACTCATTATTTCTGGCCTCCGCGAGAATCGATATGCAACCTCGATAAGTCCACATAATTTCTGCAAAATTATCCGCGACTAATGAAACTCCTTCTGTTCTGTATATCGTGCTCGCGGTGTGAGAAGGAAGTTCTTACGTATTACTTCCGTTTCTTTGTCCGGGGCTTAAATTATACCTGTAGATCATGTTTCCAAAATAAAGAAAGGTCCTTTAATTACACGCCGGGCTTTTCGCGTCATTTATTTCATCATCAGCGATCTCTAAAGCTGTAGTGCGTATAGTCGAAGGCAAAATTTTCCCAACTTTCAGGCAAAGTTTAATTGTGCTCTATCGTACCGTATGCTGACGCCTATTTTCGTATAATAAAAATCCCTCCCTCGTTCGCTCTCCTGTTTCACTTTTTTGAAATTCATTTCTTCGCGCTTTTATTGCCTGCGTCTGCACGAGAGTGCAAAAATCATGGAGGGCTTCGTAGTGTACGTACGTGAAATAATGAAGAAATAAGGGAGAATTTTGTTTATATAAAACTCGAACGAATATTTACTTTCGTTAACTATCGTTTATTTGGAAATTTTCCCTCTTTTTGCCTTATTTCTCGTTCATTTGGCGATGCGTTTTTGGCTTTTATCGAGGGAAGGATGGTTGTGTACGCGAGTGAATGTTTCGAGATGAATTTACCATTGTTGTGCTAGATTTACCGCTTTGATGACTCGATGGGTTGTGGGTGAAAGTTTTTAATTGATTGGATGAATTTGTCAGAAGTTCCTTTCCAGATGAGAAAGTGAATACAGGAGAAGAATTAGTTATTGTTGATCATCAGTTTGCGGTCAGTCAACTGATAGTTACGGAAACTGTCGGTGTTTTGCGGGATTAACGAGTCAATTTGAACTGGAAAAAGTGTTACAGTTCACGTTTAGTATACTGTAAGTTGAGTCATCTCTCACGACTTGAAATCGATCCCACGAAGCAATCCACTTCAGTTCTACAGAAAAATTTGGAGATGTCGCCTCGAAATTGACGAGGCAAATAAGTTGAAACGCAGTCGACAACTGTTGATCTCATATCGACGTCGATCTTAGTTGTATGAAGTCGATTCTTCGGTCTATTTGTTATCGATTTTCGGTAGACATAGTTCACCGGAATTCATATTCTTGCAATCTTCTTGAGGTCCTTAAACGCTGTGGGATGAATCACTATACCCTCAGTGTAGTGATCCCCCACCACCTCCATGAATAGATCGGTCTCTAGGCTACTGCCTTTGATTCAAAAAGAACACCAATCATTTGCCGAAATGAGTACACCCAACGACTTATTATTCTTGAGTAGAATTGAATGATAACTAACCATTCTCATTGCCAATTAAATCATCAATTTCTATGTTAAATAGAGATACAAGAGAAAACATAACAGGTTTAATTTAGTCATTTCTCGTCGTACTAATATCTTTGAGCTGCATTACTTTTTCAATCGTTTCACATCACGAAGTCAAAAAAGACATACTCGGGTAACCATGATGAGAAGAAGCCGGCCGTTTGAATGATGTCGCGGCCAAAAATTCGGTTCTACATTTTGGTTACGCTTTATTAAAACTTTCCGGCACGCTTTCAAATGAGATGTTAATCATAAAGTGGAACTTTCTCGCTAGCTCTTTGTTCCTTTCTCGGTTGATACGGTTTTACTAACACTTCGCTATTAATAGTAGGTTAATTATTGTAAATGTCGCGAAAGAGTATGGATAAATTGGATATTCGTATAACAGTATTACACGCGTCCCAAAAACTTACTTCGAAGCTGTTTGTTTTCCAGTTTCTGGGGACCATTATTTCATCGCGCACGTATTATTTATATACGTATTGTTGATTTGAATCGTACGTACACTATGAGTAAAATATTATGCTTAAAATGTGATAGTCTCGTCTTTTTGATAGTTAAGCGCGAAATTTTATGTTGTCATTACACCGCATTCGAGGTGATGGAATGATTAATGAATCGGTCTTTCACTTATCGTAAACTAAAATGATAACGAATAGATGATATGAATGTGAAGAAAGAGAAGCAGAGAAGATGGAAAGTATACTCTGACGTTTATGATACGCTCTAACCAGGTGTTTGCAGGTCATCAAATATGGGTTACAATATCACGAAATTGACATTAAATCTCACTAGACGGTAAAATATTCGGTATAATGTCAAAGGAGAGAACGAAATTTGTCGTAGAGAAGTAAAGAGTTAGTGTTATGCGTGCATTACCCCATCTTGTCTGAATCATCGCATGGATTGACGTGAAGCGTTTCACCGTTTGAACGAATTACGAGAGAGCTGGGGTCGGTGTCAGGCTGTCTGAAGCAACGTGTAAAAATGGGGTTAAAAGATTTGAAGTAAAACTCTTCTAGCAGTTCTTTACACAAATTGATGTTACAATCCTTCAAATTTCCATGTTTCTTATGGAATTGTAAGCGCGAAGCTTACAGCTGGAAGAGATGTTGAGTAAGAATTCATTTCGTAGAATGAAGGTAATCGAAACTGAATAGCAAAAAAATATTCTATTAGCAAATTGCGGTTTTGCGAACTCTATAATAATAATAAACAACGTGAATAATACCGCAGAAACCAACGATGTCGGACGTTTGCTAACAGAAATTGCTTTTCAAGACGGGGTCAAAGTAAGAATTAGAAACCGCTTTCTTGAATGATTCGATCGAATTTCGGTCTTCCTAAATCGTCTACTAAGCTTTAGATTTTCTCTCCTCTCGCACTAGAATGAGTCAGCAAGACTCTCTGCAGGATTCAGCAGCGGCTTAGCCGGAAAATCTTCGAAATGAAGAGTTGAAGAATAAAATTTTTCCAGGAGGTTTCAACGAAATTGTGTGATACTCAAAAGCAAATTTTTCAATTCCGAGAGAAAACCCGTCTTGGCTACGTCATTCCTTATTTCTCGCAGATATCATGTCGTCTTAAGACTGATCACACGTCGTTTTATAGTAAATTATTTTTGTAAACGTGGAAAGAATGTCACCTTCGCCTCAGAGAGCCTAGCCCGAAGAAAAGAAGGCTGGGCGGTACTGGATAAGGTGCTTTCTGGGAGCGACCATCGGTACATTACCCTCCACCGGGAAGTCGAGGTCGCTGCTCCACAAAAGCTGGCAAGAAAATGGGCGGTCAGGAAGCTGAATAGCAACCGTCTGAAAGCTACTTACCTTGCTCTCACATGAAATTAAAGACAAGAGCAAGAAGGTAATTCGAAGGTGGCAGCAGAGAGGATGATTAAGACTGTCACCGAAGCATGTGACTCAGCCATGCCCAGGCAAGGTCCACCAAAGAAGAGGAGAGCTGTTTACTGGTGGGCCAATAAGATTGCCGAGCTAAGAAAAGAGTGTGACCATCAGCGCCGGATATCCCAGTGTAGTAAATGCCGCCAAGAGGTGCGGGCGGTTGCACCTGAATACCAGCTGGCTCGTAAGAGGCTGAAGAGAGCCATAAGAGACAGCAAGAGTGCTGCTTGGAAAGAGCTATGCGAAATGGCGGAAGAACACTCATTTGGCAAGCCTTACAAGTTGATGCTGAAGAAGCTGAAGGGCCTCTCAGCCATGAGCCGAATGGAGCCGGACTTTGTGGGGCGAATCATTGACGGCTTATTCCCACAGCAGCCACCACCAATGGTAACTCTTCAAAGGCATCCAAAACCTAAGGCCTCCACGATCAAGGTATGACCACATGTGGGACCCAAAAACGGTCCTGGATTACCTGCAAACGCAACCTTCCGATTCACCCTTAGAGTGGCTCCCAATGGCCAAAAGACTCGCAGTACTTTTGGCTTTGACCACCGAGCATCGGATATAGACTATCTTTGAAACTGAGACAATCCACATAAAAATCTCGGAAACAAGGATAGAGATTCTTATTCCCGCTATCCTGAAGACGTCAAGATATAACAAACGTTAGCCTGTTATGATCCTACCATTCCATGATGATCCGAAGATCTGTGCTGCTAGCACACTCTGCTTCTACTTACACATTACACGACTCGCAAGAGGAAGCAGAACGAAACTGTTTATTGCCTCAAACCGCCTCACAAACCCGTCTCAAAACAGACGGTTGCGCGATGAGTTAAAGAAATTTTGACAGTCAACGGAGTCGACCCTCACTTTCTACTGCACTCGACCCGGCATGCCGCAACCTCGGTAATGACGGGCAGTATTTTGAAAGGGGCAGGCTGGACAAACAAGACGTTCTGGTCGATCTGACTCTAAACATCTACATGTTGTGCTATGTTCGGAGGAGGGATGAAATACAATTGTATGATTGAACTTACCTGTGTCGTTCAATTAAGATTGTATGAAGTCCTCCCCGCCCGGGCTCACTCCCACCCAGTATCTTGGGCCCACATCGACGACTTTAAAGAATGACTTGGTGATTAGAAAGGGAAGCTTATTCGGTGTCTCAATAGACAGGTTGTTTCCTTCTCTTTAAAAGTGTGTGCTGGATGGTGCATGAGTAGGAGACTACATGTTATGCTACGTTTGGAGGAGGACTTCATACAATTTTAATTGAAAGACACAGGTAAGTTCAATTATATAATTTGATACGTCTGTGCCATTATCAATCTACTCCCCTAGTATCATCTGTATTTTACAGTTGCAGTTTTGTGAATCATCCCCGACTGCTGATTCTTTGCGCTCAAATTATTTGCGTTTTCCAAGTTATCAATTCAATCGCGTATTTTTTCTTTCAAACTCACTATGTTCAATTCCTATCCTTCGGTCGTAGTATTCTTATCGTATCATCTCAAGTTGCGACGTTTCATCCACCCGTAGCTCTGCTTCCCCTACGGCGCATTTCTCTCAACCGTCCGCACTCTGTCCTCTTTGTAAAGTTTCAATACTTCTATCATCATTCCCGCCCTTACTCGAACAATATGTCGATACGTCTCTGCTTTCAATCTGAAAAAAGTTGCCGCAAGGCTCTCTGAGTAGGTAATCCAATTTTGGATTCTCAGCGCGTTTCTGTCTCCTGTTGATTACAACGTCTTCATCTGCCCGAGGGCGTTTCGTCCTTACGGTAACAATTTAGAGCACACGTTTATATTTAGAAAACAATTTTAATGGCTTACTATCATACACTATGCTGTACGTGTGTATGTCACGATGTAGGAACTATGAGAAGCTGTAAGTCGCGGTTTGTCGCTATCAAATTTGAGAATTTTGAAAACGTTACTGTAATTGATGCGAAATTTATTCTAATGTACGAATAGTATGTTGACTGCGGTGTACCCTTAGTTGATAGTCGTAAATAAAATACCGGAATCGAGCGTGCAATTAATAATATCGTAGACCGAGCGTAACCTTATTAATAGCTAGTCTATTAATTTGACGGTGCAGACTGCTCCGGTCGAATGTGCGACGACGAAAATATAAACAGTTGTAAGGGCTTGTATATTATTATGACGGATATTAAATCGAGATCTTCTTTTGTATAAGTTTACGCAAATTTTTCTTTACATATCGATAAGAACAATTGGATAGGATGATGGTATAATGAAGACCGCGTCGTAAAGAGCTTTCAAAACTTATATTACACGGTCCACGCGCATTTTCTTGCATTATCACTTATTCACGCGTTTGTTGTGTATTTTCGAAAATATGAATTATTCGTTCGATGACAAAATTACGAATGATGATGCGCATCAGGAAGGTGCAGCGCTAAATAATCATTTTAAATTGCCTGCGTGCAGTCATTAAATTTTATGTTTTCGGTACCTACCTATACTTTTACCTCATCGCGAATAGTGCCCGTTGATATGAATGTGGATTTACATATTCATGAATAGTGTCGTCTATTCTATTGTAGACAGCTCGTAAAACATGGAACGTGATTTTCGGATTAGACGTCTGCAATTTTTGTTTCTAACTCATGTAAACTAATTCTACGAGATGAATGGCGACGATAAAGAACATTCGTTATTACGTCGGTAAGATCGAAACGACGTATCTACTTTGGAAACGGAGTAAATGACGAAGAATTATTTCTGCATGTTCTTCGAAATTTGAAAGCCAAATTGCTTTTTGTCTGGAGATCATTTTCTTTAAGAATGATTCGTGTCAACATCGTTATGCCATACGTTTGAATTATTTCGAAACCAGACCTTAGCTCCGGCGCAAGCCATACATTCAGAAACTTATCCCGTTGAGCGGTTTCCTCGTTTCTCTCTTTTCTTGTACCAACAATATTGAAAATATTTCTCGTAAATAATGAATACGTATCTGTCTAAATAATTTAAATCCGAAGGGAGACTAAAAAGTGTCTCCGACTGCGCAAGTATGGCCAACGGTGATGGGGGAGAGATGGAGATGGCCGATGAGAATGATGAGGAGTCTATTGAAAGCTCAGTCAAAAGAATTTTCACCCCCGTGGTTGCCGCGAAGAATATCAGGAAAGACGGTAAGAGGTGCTGGACAGAGCGATGTCAAGCCGGGGAGAGGCTGGACTTGAAGCAAGGAACTACTTCGAGAGAAGTCTAAAAAAAATAATAAGGAAAAAGCCGGAGAGAAGTTAAACTCGAAGCTGGAGAGTCTCACGCTTGCCATTACCATCCTCTATTTAGAAGTTGTTCTCCAAACTGTGCAGGAAGTACTGAATTTCCACTAGTCCCGTCATTTCATTGCTCGGTCAAATTCTTTCCAGGATTGTCAACAGTTTCTTTAGCGAGAGAGGAAATAAGAATCAAATTTGGGGTACATTCTCACAAAAATAGTTCAGGAGTCACACCATTATTACTCGAAATGCCTCCTATGGAATGTGAAACCTTGAAATGACAATTTTCTGTAATTTTCTCGATGTCGTCGCTTGTGTCGCATTTGCAGAACGCCGCCCCTTCCTCCATAGTGGAGTGGGTACGGGTTGCGTATGCATTTAATTTTGTTTCCTCCAACCTGGAATCGACCCTTTTGGGTATAACTTCAGTGTTGGAAGAATCTCCTACGCGAACCCCCTCTTCTACTTGGCAACCGCCAAGTTGCTTTGGCAATCGCCAAGCTGCAGTGCCCCCCTGGCACGCAAAATACACTAGGGACACTCACATAACAACCACAGACACTATCACATCATCAAGCTGAATGGTGTCCTTCTTCGTCGTCTTCCTGCAGATCCGGATGTTGATGGTACACAGGTGTCGAGTAGGCCACAGCCAGCGTGGTTCTGCATTTGCCTGGTCCGTCTTCTTCTTCATAACGGTGGCCGCAAATGCAGACACCTGGTTCCATGCGTCTTCGGAGCCTAGCATGGTGGGTACCAGGCTACTCGGAACAAGCGCTTCTTCTACCCCGATCTCTTGAAGAGACCGACTAAGCTTGTCCCGCTCACGCTTCCACGCCTCTCACTCAAATAAGGTGTGCTGTGGTCCATCATCCCGTCCTTGATCGCAATGCGAACACGAAGCCTGCTCAACTTTCCTTAGCTTCTCATGAAGGTACTTGTTGAAGCAGCCATGGCCGCTCAACACCTGCGTCAGGTGAAAGTTCAGCTGACCATGATCCCGGTTCATCCACTCATCAAGGTCGCATTTCAGCACACGGGTCGTCCATTTGCCCAGCTCTTTCTGGGCAATTCTTGCTTTCCATTTTACAAGCAAGGAGCGTCTGGCCTCCTGCTTGACCCGTAAAGCTTCTTGCTTGGTCGTCGTTGTCTTCTTTGCTTTGAACACCACCGCTCTCTCCTCAGCAAGGAGCTCAAGTGGCGGTGAACGTGCTAATACGCAAAGAGCCTCCGTCAAGACAGTGCGGTAGGCACTAACACACCTCAGCGCAGCTCTTCGTTGGATTTTAACCATTTCTCTACGTCGGTATGGTATCTTCATACAGTCGGCCCATACTGGGGCACCATATAGGAGGACCGACATGGCGGTGCTCATCATAATCCTTCTTCTTGCCTCCTTCGGCCCTCCCAGGTTCCTCATCAGGCGGGACAGGTATCCAACTACCCTACCCACCTTTTCCGCTGTCATCAGGAAATGGTGCCTGAAGCTCAGCTTCGAGTCAAACCAGATGCCCAGATATTTCATCTTCTTGGTCGCGATTTCCGCACCTTGCAGGCGAAAGGTGGGTGACTTGAACTTTCGACGGGTTGTGAATAATATGGCCTCCGTCTTATCCACAGCGAGTTCAAGTCTGGCCGACTCAATCCAACGCGTCACTGCCTCTAAGGCCCGGTTTACCCTGCTCTCCACCGCTACAATTGTTTCCGCGGTGCATACCACCAGTGTGTCATCCGCATAGCAGATAAGCTTAACACCCGGCGGCAGCCTCACCTTGAAAGTCCCGTTAAATGCGACGCACCACAACAGCGGCCCAAGGACCGACCCCTGCGGCACCCCACGAGTAACAGGGCGTTTCATTGTACTAGCAGACGTCTCTGCTTGGATTTATCGACAGCTAAGATAGCTGCTGATCATCCTGAGCAGGTATGCGGGCACTTCTGCGTCCTTGAGGGCTTCCAAGATCCTCTCCCAAGGAATCGAATTTAACGCATATCTTATGTCGAGGCTGACGGCTGCGCAAAACTGACGCGTAGCAATTGCTGACTCGGCTATCCTCTTCAGCCTGATCCCAGCATCTGACGTGCAGCGTCCAGTTTGAAAACCGTACTGGCTACTTGAGATCATATCTTTCTCCTTCAGATAGCTCTCAAGACGATTGGCTATCACTCTCTCCAAGAGTTTGCCCACATTATCAAGCAGGCAAAGTGGACGATAAGAGGATGGCAGGCCAGGTGGTTTATCCTTTTTATCAATCAGCGCCAGCCTGGCTTTTTTCCGGGTCAACTGAGTGTATGGCGCTCCAGACTGGATTTGGGATCTCATCCGGGCCCGGAGCCTTCCAATACTTACCCCGCAGTCTATTGACTGCTGCATCAACCTCCTCGGTACCTAGAAGGGATATTCCATCCTCTTCTACTATTGGTAGCGTTACCATTGGTGGTGGCTGCTGTGGAAACAAACCATCAATGATTTGCCCCACAACATCCGGCTCCATTCGGCTCATGGCTGAGAGGCCCTTCAACTTCTTCAGCACTAACTTTTGTAAGGCTTGCCAAACGGATCTTCCTCCGCCATCTCGCAAAGCTCTTTCCAAGCAGCACTCTCGCTGTCTTTTATAGCTCTCTTCAACCTCTTACGAGCCAGCTGGTATTTAGGTGCAACCGCCCGCGCCTCTCTCGATGTCGTGTTTTCCTTTTTGTGTTTTTCTGTAATTTTGACCTCACACTTGATCATAGTTTAATACCGACTAGAAACAAGAGCTCTAATTTGTACGTGTGTAAGTGTCGTGCATGAAGAAAGTGTGAATCTATCACTGCACCGCTTTCGGGGATGAAGATAAGCTAATTATTTGCACGCACCGTATTACGTCGTGTTTATAAGTGCCCTGTTCATTCTGATAGGGTCCTCTGATTGTTTAAGCGTGAAATTCGACAGCGGTCATATCGACTTTAATGATGTCTACTGTTTTGTAATTTCATTAGTTCGCGTGTCCGTAACGAAATTGTCATTGAAGTACACAGCAGAAGGCAGGAAGGTATCGCAGTGAATAGATTGATGGAAATTGATTGATGTTTGTGACTGGCAGCCAGGTCATCCGCGTATAGTACACGTATATTTACCGCGATCCATCTCCTTAACTTGCTCCGCGCACAATCCATCGTAAAGAAGTGGAATTGGAAAAATAATTAGGAATATTGGTTTTTCCTTTCTATTGTGCTGTAGTAAAAACGTTAATTTCGTTTAATGCTGCGAGAACGAGTGAGCGAAGAGCTCGGATAATAGCTCGAGAAAATTTCGTGTGAAGGATAGTAAAGATTTTTATAATGGTGACCGCGTTTTCGAGGTAATCTCGCCGCGTGAAAACACTACTTGTGTAGTGTCACCGTGCTCTTACCTAATGAACAATATCACATTCATCCGAGATTAGACAAGGAAAGTATTCGTTAATGATGTTGTCTTGTAGGCGTGCTGCAGTCGAAAAAGAAAATAGAGGCAGCACCAAAGGTGTAACGTACTCCTTTTTATGGCTGAAAAGTAACGAATTACGCTTTATTCATTGTGAAATGTCGCTGCTCGAATTTGCTGGGGAAGTGACAGACGTATAGAAGTGCCAGTAATTAGGTGCGAATGGTGTTGAAATTCGTCTGTCGTAGTAATAATGAGTAAAAAAGAAGACAAAACATTATCATTATTAATAATAATGATGATGAGGATTACGTCTAGAAGAAGACAGCGGACTTGCACTCTTCAAAAGCAATTTTCAGTTGTTGAAAATAAGCAAGACAGAGTCACCGATCGCTTCAGTATCCGAGTCTCTGTTTTGTTTTTTTTTTCCATTCTCCTATGACTATTAGATAATTTGGAAAACTCCCAAACGGAGGAGAGTAATCGCAAGCGAAGACTCTCGATAGTTCTGAAGGAAAAGGTGTACGATTTCTCGAAAAAGCACATATTTGTAGAACAGGTTCCTTGGCTTCCAGTTGTCTTATCTCTGGGTTAAACTCGCTTTCCTGTAATCTTTTTCTCGTATCTTTTGATCCAGCCTCACTCACCGTCTTCTCAAGATATTCTCCGCGGAAACGGCGGATGTGACCATTTACTCACCAGCTCTGGGGCTCGTTCAAGTCTAGTACATATAGGTTTAGTATACTGTATATTGAGCCACTTCTGTGGGTTGGTGAAATGGAGATTAACTTCTTCCAGTTTACGTAGAACGACGAAAGTCTACCAGCTGGAGAACTTACCGAATAATTTAGTACCTCCTCGAGCGACGTGATCTCTGGTACAAGTGACGCGAGTTGTTTGTATGTTGAGATTGACGCGGCGGCGGGTTCGTACATTGGCTCCTGTAACTGTAGTGAGGGATTCTGAAGATTTTCTGTTGTCCCATGTGCCCGCCCCTGGTCTGGGTTTTGTACAGGACTCGGGACGGTTGTTGAACGTTTTTTTGGCTTCTTGTCCGAGCTTTTAGATCCTTTCAGCTTTTCCAGTGTCGAGTTTATCTGCTTAGCCAGTTTCACGTTGTCGGCGAATTTGTCCCCAAAGAGGAAGAAGTCCCGACTGCACAGAGTCGAGAGTTTCTTTCAACTCAGTACTAATGTTGCTGAGAACTAGGCTTCTTGTTACGGTCGTTTCCTCTTTATACGCGTCTACAAAGAGTTTTCCCGCATCGCCTAAATTCTGTATTAATTGTAAGTTCGGTTGTCCTTCTTTTGTCAGAAGTAAGGAGAGTGCGTTACCCAGGCTAGCCAAGCCCGCCTCTAGACGGTCTTGTTTTTCAAAATTCTTTGGTCCCGCATGCGAGATGAATCAGGGATTGCTCAAAGGAGTTCTGCGTTCAACACCGGTTGTTAACGCTTAAAAAACATTCGCTTTAATCACAATCAATATACGGCTATACAATCAATACAAGTAACATGGTCAAACGAGCAAGATAACATGGTATTAAGAACAGTGTTGCCAACAGTTTCCCCACCCAAAAAAAAAAACAAGGCAAGAGAGAATAAAAAAAGAGGGGGGGGCAGAAAGGCTGGTAACAATATACAAAATAGATACAATGGAACACAAAATCATGCATGGGAACAAATGCAAGCATAGGCTATTGTTCAGACACAGGCTCAAAATCAAACATAGGCTCAAAAATCAAATATGGGCTTAAAATCAAACATAGGCTCAAAAAATCAAATATAGGCTCAATATCAAATATAGGCTCAAAGTCAAATATAGGCTCAAAAATCAAATATATAGGCTAAAATTCAAATAATTTCAAAATTCAATCTTTGGGTAATGGCACAACATTATTCACTGATTTTACAATTAATTTATCATTACATAAGACTTCAATGGTTCGGACGATTCCTCTTGTAGGGAAAATTTTGATGACTTTGGCCAGCGGCCAGTGGCAAGGCCTGATTTCTTCATGTCGCAGCAGGACAACTTGATTCAATTCCAGGTTGGGCTGCGGGACTAACCACTTCAAACGTTGTCGCAATTGATTCATGTATTCTGCGGACCACACTCTAAAGAATTGTCTTTTACTGTCCTTCAAGGCTTGGTATCTTCTTGAGAGTTTAATTTTAACGTTCTGTGTTGGTGTTGAATCTGGCTCGGGGACTGCTTTCATATTCAGGAAATGTCCCGGCGTGATGATTTCAGTTGGACAAGAATGTGTATATGAATGACATTTGCGTGATAAAATCTTGTATGAATATGTCTAACAAGTAACAAAGTAAAATGAGACTTAGCAGGTAAAATTATAGGAAATTTTTGTTCAAATGATGTATCACTGTTTACAATTCGAGTGCTCTAACATCGAATTGTTTTGTACTCTATTGAGCAAGAAACTTTCAAGGCGTTTCCACTCGGGATATTTAGTGGGATCAGAAATATATTTTCTCCAGTCTTCTTGAGTTTCAAAATCAAGTTTTGTGAAAACTAAAAACAATATGATTGTAGACCAATTATCGGGATTTTCCTTACAGGAATTCATCTTCTTCGGACGTTTCAGTATCGTCTTGAAGAACACACATCAGCTCTTCGACACAACCACAATATTTTGACATGTTCGATTGAACATCTCGTAAGATTTGTTCAGCTATGCTCAGATTTTCTGAATTCGTGTCGTCGTCTAGATAGACAGTTATCTCGTCGACACCTTTCTTCACATTGGATTTGAACAACCGAAGTTCTCGTTGAAGAACGGGCTCCGTTCGACTCATCACGACACAAAACAATTACGGGAAAAACGAAAAAATAATGTGTTACGGCACCAAAATGTTAACGCTTAAAAAACATTCGCTTTAATCACAATCAATATACGGCTATACAATCAATACAAGTAACATAATCAAACGAGCAAGATAACATGGTATTAACAACAGTGTTACCAACACCGGTGGAATATGAAAGTCACAGTTTGAGGGAATGGGGTACTTGATTACGAGATCTTCCCTGTCATTCTCTGGTAATCCTTGGGACACCAGGCCCTGCCATTGCACTTGGATCTCCGATCTTAGATCCGGTCCCCTTGCTTTTGCAGTGGGGGCTGATTGGCCCAAAACTAGTAGAACTTCTCCTTGCAGCTGATCTGATTCCGACGGGTGGGGCGCTTTGAGATTTCGGAGCGGCGAGCATGGAGTTGTTGAACGGCGGTATTCTAATGGCGACCGGGATCGGCTTCTAGTCGAGTAACGAGGGCTACGAGGCGACTTGCCTTCCTCGCTGTAGTTAGACTCGTAGGAATCTACACTGTGGCTACTGTAGGAATTGTGCCTGATCCAAGGCGAAAATCAAATTTTTCAAACCTCTCCAGGACTTCATACAGCCCAGTGTTTGGAGGTGTGGGAGTTTTCTGAGAATAGTTAAGGTACCCAGAAGCCTGCAGGTTAGCAAAATATTGAAGGAGTTCAAAATGACAAAGGAGCAAGGTGGTTTGAATCGGATACGATTACTTCACACTTCTGTGGAATTCTTTGCAGCTTCAAGACCATATTTTCGATTTCACTACATCAACCGCTAAATTGTCGCAGATTAAAATAAAATTTGCGTCAATTGCATCAACGTTTTCGAAATTTTCAATTGAATAGCGCAACACCTTCTATCATCTTAACTATACGTCATGTCATGAACGTAGTATATAGCGTATTACTGAGATGAACCATTAAAATTCTTTTCCATATTATATAAACGGGTATTCTAAATTGCTCCAGTAAGGACGAAACGCCCTCGTGAGGGAGACGTAATCAACAGGAGAAAACACGCCGAGGATCGAAAATTGAATTACCGACGCAGCCTTCGGCACCTTGTCTCAAATTGAGAGTGAAAAGAAGACGCCGTAGAAACGTTTTACACGAATTTGTTTAACAAGTTGTGAACGCGAAAAGAAAAATCCGACCTCCGCACTATATTCTATTCCTAGTATAGATATAATACAATCTTCCTTCGTTTTTCGTCTTTCTCTTTGGTACGAACGATTTAAAGAGTTACAAACAAGCATATTTCGAAGGAAAGGAAACAAAATAAATACACGCGACTCGAGTAATACGTACGTATGTATTTTTTTTCTATTCTTTTTTCGTTTCACCTTTTCTGACACATCCAATCTTTCAATTCTCGTCAGAAATTCGAAACGTAGGTATTATAAAAGCTTCCTAATACGTCGTGACGTGTGCGTGCCTCGCTCGTATACTGCGTTATGTGGTCGCATATTTGCTTAGAAGAATGTTTTTTAAAAACTTCTCCACTCGCCGTCAATCTCTCACTGAATTCTTTTGAGAAATAAAATAAAAAGCACGTCAGACCTAAATTTTATTCCGTCGAAGTAATTTAAATAAAGGATCGCTTTGACTCCCACAGAGGTTGCATGCGAGCGAAGAAGAGGAACTAAACGAATTACACGAAGTTTACGTTCCATTTTCTGACGCGTTACCCCGAGTACTGAAAATTGGTCGCAGAAAGAAGGGGTAAAAGAAGGCAGTAAAAAATTGCTACCATCCCTCAGTTTATAGTCAGCATCTACAACCGATGGAATACAAACAATTGTTTGCTAGACGAAAATTTGAAATTTCACGAATGATTTCTAGACAAGCATCAGCTGCAGCGAAGAAATTCTGTCCGAAGGATCTGCACCGTTCTAGAATTATTGAACGGTTTCGACCTAAATGCACCTTTTCAGATAATTCATGACATCTTCCTTACTCTCCAATGAATACTCGTGCAACAAGCCGTGGGTGCTCATGATTTTCGGAATCTTCTTCATCGTTTACGTTGTGAAACCACTAATTGAGCAAACCTTAAAAGGCGCTCCGTCAGTACCTACTCCAACACATTTTCTCTATGATAAACTAATCGATTTGAGGTATTCAATATACTGTTGTTCTTTTTAGCAAGCTATCGCAACAGACCATCTTTACAAATTACTCGTACAGAAGCCAGATCTGCGCTATTCCACCTACACCAGTGGGCGTATTCACTTATAGGGTAAATACGGAAGTAATTCGTAAATTTTGTCTCGTTTGTTCTTCAGTGTCATAAAATATGATTGCAATATTTCTACGCTGAAGGTATTGTCTAGTGATATTTCTGTAGAAATCCGACTCCGCGAAGTGATTTACAATCTTGATCACCTTTAAATTTTAGGCCGAATACAATTCGATAATTGACTGCCCTGAATGTCACGGAGACAATCTTTCGGTACGTAAGTACTTTGCACCTTTCGCGCTTCAGAAAAATATCCGTTAAATGTGGGTTTTCCCCGATGAAACTTCTCCGTCCACATCAAGATGAAATGGAAGGCTAAATTTAATAAGTCCGACATGTTGCTGCTAAAATTGCGTGAACTTTCGTCTTTTAATTTACATAATTTTCTCTCTCATCAACAACTATACAACAGTAAGAGTGGCTTTTCTCGAAAAGAGCGCTTAAAAGAGGTTAATACGAGACAGAGTGCTCCGAAGAGGGAAGAGAATGGGTCAACTAATCCTCGTCTCGCTGGTAAAAGTAATTTAGTGATTTTTGCTAGCGCGGCCACGTTCGTTGATGAATCCGCGAATTTTTCATTCGAGGAGGATGAAATCGCTCGATGTGCAAACTTTTCAACCTTAATTTTACTAATTTTCGCGACCTCTCTCGGTGGAGGGATCGTTCTCTCGCCGCAAATTTACGTTATAACTTCGTACACGAGTCTGCACCGTGAGTTTCATTATGAGCTCATATTTAGGCGTAAGAAGAGAATTTTGTCGGCCTCGGAATACTAATCTCAACTCTCCGGTACGTATGTAGAATCTTGAAACGAGATTAACAACTTTGATAACATCGTTATACTGTAAACGAGGCACGTCATTGTACAGAAACGATTTGCGGTGTACAGTTTTGAAAACAGAGTCTCTATCCACCATTCTAGTTACTCAGTTTGATGGAGCATATTATACTATAACATCGGTGTATTGTATTAGGAATGTTTTAATTAAGACAGATTACAACGGAAGATTTATACAATACAATATAATACGAAGTTAACGACGTCCATTGACCAGAAAATCGAATCGAGTGAATGATTGTTGCGAGCACAATATGTACCTAGAGTGTGGCACACAATTCGAGTACAGCATGAGTTGATGAACGTACACAGGGGTCAACACAATCAATATTATTAGTACTCATCTCCACTCGACGATGAATTATTTCTAGTGATAGACGATAATTTATACTCTTGGTAAAGACTATCGATAACAATATTGAGCTAACATCACGCATTGCTACCATCATCGATAGATACATTAGCGGTTGTATTGAAATTGGTCTTGCGGACTCTTTTTTACGCGCTACATGGAATTCTTCTACCTGAGATATGATTGACCATGATAGAAGCTTCTGCTTTTCTGCTTTCCGACACGTTACTCAACTGAAATTGAACGACCTCTCTCATTGCAGAACCATTCAGCATTGCAGAAACCCTGTCTAAACATTTCGCTTGGGTTTCTTCCCACACAAATTTCGTTTCACCGTCTTTCAGAACACCCAATTCCATATAGTCTCCGCCACAACTCTCAACAAAAATCTCAAAAACGCATCATCCGGACGAGACAACATACACGCACCTATGATCAAACACTAACATCCAAACGCACAGTCTCACATTCTACACTATTTTCCCCCAAAACATGTACCTTATTCTTTGAAAAACTGTTATAGAACCAAACTCAGACTCTCTCCTTCCTCGTTTTCTCCGCCCTATCCAGCGTCCTCGGAATGCTCTTCCAAAAAATTCTCAACAGTACGTAGAATCAAACAACCTCCTTTCCTCATTTTAATATGGGTTTAGCTATTGAAAAGATTTTTTCGTTTTTCAGCTTTTTATCCAACCCTTAATCGACCTCCAAACTCAAATCAAAAAAACTATTCTTTGCAAATCCACCCTCTATTCACTGTTTTTTGATCTTTGGGAAGCCTTCTCGAAAGTCTGGGGACACTTTGTCACACCCTCAGGAGTGATCTTACAAAAACTTGATGTAGCTTTGAAAACAAAATCCAACCTCCTTCCCTCACATACAGTGGCGTAGATAGGGGGTGACTTTTTTAGTGTCTTTTTCTGTTCAATGCAGTGATTTTGTCTACTTTTTGCGTAAATTGGAAAAAGTTTTTGGAAATATCCCTCCTCCCCCCCCCCTCCATGAGAAAATTGTACCTACACCACTGCCTCACATAGTTCAAAATGGTGTCCCTCAAAAAGAAGTATTTAGAGTACTTCTCCTCCTTATTGTGATCGCTTTTGTGGCATGTGCAGCACCGTTCTACAAGAAATATCAGCTTGTTGTTACTCTTGATTTCCAACTTCTCTAGTTGCTCCATCAGTTTACCTTTGTTGACATGTTTCATGTCTTTTCTGACACCCTATACACTATTGAAAATTGACAAGTACGACCCCCTCCCCCCTAATAATGGGCTTAGAAGATTGAGTTCAACAACGAATGCATGAGACGCGGCATCATTCCAAACTGTACAAGAAGAATACCAGAGTTGATGACCAGACACTCCCTTCATACTGGATGACTTCGCTACTCGCAGACAGAATGTGCAGCTATAATTATTATTACGACCATTCAGAATCCTTATTAACTAGTGCATCAATGGTCGAATCGACGCGATTTCAATAATGATTTCAAATCCGATACCAAATCTCCAGGCTCAAGACATGTCTATCTCAGCACTGGATTCTTTTCTATTTGGACATTCTTCCAAAAAAATACTCGGTGAAGGGGCGCGGCAGATGGAGTAGGTTGATAGAGGAGTGATGTACGTCAAATAGATGTGCGGTGAGCTCTCAGGCCATGTGTACCTAAAAATTCTGTGTTCGTCTGTAATAGTGCTTTCTTCCCTTTTCGGCGGAAGACCCGCCATGCCATCCGTTTAGTTACTGGGGGCCCTCAGAGGAATTCTGTCCGCGTACGCATAACGCTGGTGGGCGTAACGCTGGGACTTGGAAAAATTCGTGAACTTCTATGGGCTAGTATAGGGACTTGGAAAAATTCCGGGCTCTTCTATACCTCTCTATTGGCTAGTATAGTGACTTACAAGAATTTCGAGCTCTTCTATGCTAGGATGCCAGATGTACGGATTTTCAGTCCTCGAGAAAGATGCGGGTTTCTCAATGATTTTACGTACAATACGGATTTTTTGCGATCAAGGGAAAGGTGCCTCAGACATTCGTACGAGAGATACCTTTCTCCTGTTTGTTACAGGCTGAAAATGTAGTATTCTGTGGAGTCGATTAAGGGAAAAGTACCTCAGCTACTCTTATAAAAGATACTTTTCTCCTGATTGTTATCAATGGATCAATCTAAGTCCGTAGAAATCTGGTTGTAGGGTGGATACGGATTTTCGAAACTATCATCTGGCAACATTGCTTCTATGGGCTAGTATAGGGACTTGGAGAAATTCCTGGCTCCTCTATAGTTGTTGGAAAAATTCGCGACCCTCTTAACCCTGTATGCTGGGACTTGGAAAAATTCGTGACCTTCTTGACCCTTAACGCTGGGACTTGGAGAAGAGGAAAAGGGAAGCTAAACACATAGAAACCAGTATATTTTTCTGTATTTACTACCGAGAAAGGGTAAATTGTAATCTACTTTGAAAATAAATTATGGGCTTACATTCTACGTAAACTAATAATCTTGAACCCTCCGCCATGAGTCGCGGGTCTCCCGCAACTCTTGCTCCCTGAGCAAGAGTCTGTAAATTTTTGTAAATTTTTGAAGAGAGATCGGAATTTTACCTTGCATATATATAAATCAACCCAAGCTGATAATGATCCAAATAACGAGAGATGCAACGTCAATTCTCTGCTCCTTCGATTGTAAAACTATCAAAATCTCAATTGGAAGCATTTCGATCGTGCCATTCTATTTTTCAAAGAAACCATTAAGTGATCATCTTTTCGAAACAAGAGATAGCAAATCTTTAAAAGCATTACGAAAGCAAGGACGAACCAGACGAAACATCATGTAGATCAAGTAGACTAAATAATTACGACAATCATCGAAAGTAATATTTAATTACATGTTCTTTTGGCATACATGACATGTAATATAGATTTTTTTAAAAACAAGCGCTACCTAATATAATTTTAGTTTTATGGGAAAATTTCTCGTTAAAATTATGAAAATACGCTTGGACTATTTCCATTTACTTAATCTAATACTTTCCGCTCCCTCGAACGAATCTATGCGGCAGGTCGATGGAATATAACTTCATGATTTAATGGTCTCATTGTTGTAAAGTAGGTAGTAAAGTATGGCATGGCGTAACGCTTGTATAAGCATTAAAATATCGTTTCTAACCTGTAGATAGATTTTACTACAGTCCTTGCACGTAAAAGGTTTCGGAGAGGATACGCACCGTTTTTTTTATCGTTCTTTTACAGAGAGACATGTGGTGCATGCTAGTGCAGTTTTCAACAGTTGGTCAGAATCCGACTGCGGCGAGAGAAAGGAGCGGAGAAAAGGCTGACGATAAAACAAAAAGAACGAACGTCATTAAGTATGGCGATTCTTTGGAAAATCGTCGTCGTTGCAAAGAATGACAATTTTCTGCTACTGTACTGTTCTAGATGGTATTATTTTCCTTAGACGAGCAAAAATTTAAACGTTTCCGTCGAGTCGCGAGCTTTTATTATTTTTCCAAATAGTCAACTTGTTATTCTACTTGGAAGAAATGTATAACATGCCGTAGGTGAAACGAGAAAAGTGTATCTCCCTTTTGCTGGCGCAATTGTTATTCTATTTGCTTCGCGATACAAAGCGACTTTTTATTCGTACACTCTACTGTATTTTCTTATCTCGTCTTTACTAGATGTACAGTACATTTGAGCCGAATAATACATCCAAAGGAAAAACTACAACGTTGAGCGTGAACACTTCGTAATATAATAAATTGCCCTCGGATACCTATACTAGATCGACGATAGGAATGGTAGCAAGAATACCCGACTGTGTTCGAGTATCTCCGAAATTAATATTTACGAGACGTACACGGACGATTGCACGATCCGGGATAAAGTTCAGAGTTTGAAAAAAACTTACTTACATTCGAGACTAGTTGGAATAATTCGGTAAAGGACCGAGGAATCCGCTTGCAAAATGGGTACTCAACTTTCCATATGTACACAAGACTTGTGGCTTACAATTTTAGCGTACACTGTTAATTTCTCTGGCTGGTTGTACTTGATGCTTTTTTCTAGCAATCTTTCTTCTACCGTTTAATTGAAGCTGGATAGATTCTTATTTTTGGGAGCAAAGTTGTTCTTTAGTGTCGCTGTTTCTCCTTTTCTCTCACATTTGTGCCCCTGATTTCAAAATTTGTAAGTTCCTTCCACCACTGTGAATTGCCCTCTTCGAAAACATGCCTTGCCTAAAGTTTCCAGGATGCTAACCCCTACTTTCAAAATTTGCGAGTCAACACCACCCTTGCGAGTTTCTTCCAGCTCCAATAATCCTGCATACTGTAACTCCGTTCTCTTCCTTTATAATAAACTCTAAAGTCATTAGTTGATGACGTCATCAGCTGCGATCCCGGGGCCCCCATGACTATGACGTCTCTGGTTCTGAAATTTCCGAGTTCAATCAACCTCTTCCCCTCCCCCTGTAATCTATTTGCCCACTAAGGTCCCTTTTCTCATCCTGGGTCACATGTTATGAATGCTGATGACGTCACAAACAGCCGTCAAGGGTAGTTTTCATGGATGGTAATGACGTCAAGAGCTAAGGACGTAACTAATTTTGATATCCATTTGATTATGAGGGCTAGATTGCTCAACTTACAGTACTTCACAATTTTGTTGTTGCAAGAATGGGGGCGAGATAGACTGACTTACACTTTACCACGTCGTTTATATTAGTCCAAGAACGGGGTGTACTAGCCTGTGAGAAAAATTCATGAGCTAGGCCATGATTTCATCACAAAGCAGAAGTGGCCTTCATTTATTTGACTCTGCTAAAAAATCTTTTTTTCTCAGGTATTCCTCTCCTCTATTGAACACCATTATCTCCTGTCTATATGGAATTATTGCTCATACAGTAAACGACTCAGTTTGGTATTCTTCTTGTACAATTTGGAATGATGCCGCGTCTCATCTTCACGTGGGTAACTCAGTTTGGCCTTGGTCTTCGGGAACTTTAAAACCTCTTTGACCATGATTAATTTATCATCGGAACTCATATTGAGTCAGTGTGATACTACAAGTAGAACACTAAAAATAGGAGAGATCTCGGGTGTACAGTTCTATTTTATTATTTGTAGTTAGCTTACAAGAGTCAGCCTCGACGAGAGAAGGGTCTGGAAACAGCTCGGATGAGAGCAAGGTGATCCCCCGAGCTCGTTTTTCTCTCAGCTGGGCTGACAAGAATACTTTCGGGTGTCACTCCATCATTGAAAAATCTTCAATTTCGTCTCTTTTGAGGGATTACAAATTAGAGGTGAATTGAAAAATTTTTCATAATCTTAATCCGTACTCATTATTTCTGTTCGAGATACTTGATCTCAAGTTTTCCTCGATGTATCCATTTTGAAAGTGCTACTTTTTATTAGTTAGAGTCGTATTTATTCAAAAACACACATCTTCAACACGTTTACTACTTGTAAATATACTGTAGTTATTCGATGTTGGTAGAGGTTAAAAAGCCTTGTTTTCTCTTCTTCTTTCTTCCTTCTACTTCATATACGGTCTTATTCTCTGATGCACTTACCCGAAAGAAATACGAGAATATCTACCGCGAGATAACAGTGGTATGTAAGTAAATGCGTACGATGTCAGTGAGGCGGCGCGTGAATTAAAGGATGCTTTCTATCTCTAGATAAAGTTTATGCTATCCTATTCTTACGAGTAGTTTGACTAGGAGGTGAGCCCAGTACTTACCAAACGTTTCTTAGCTGATGGAATTCGATATTCGTATTAATTTTTCCGCGCCATAGTCTTGAAACTTGACTACGTGCAGAACTTGAGATCTCTTTATAGATAATCGTTATTTAATGTACATAGGTAAGCGAGTAATTGACCAACGTTGCAAAATCCGCTGAATGTCGTACGTCTATTTGAAGAGATCTCGAAGGTGTCCGAATTATTATTGTGGCCCCTGAAATGAAGTTGATCATTTTGAACATTTTAAAAGATGAAATATTGACAATTACCTTCTTTAACAGGCCTTTGAAGTACAAATCCATTGATAAAATTCGTTTTTATAGATATACTATGTTCCCATTTTATTGCAATACACGATATACTTGACGTGGATGATCATTGCTCTCTTTTTCGAGATATTTTATAAAATTATAAGATACTTTCATCATTTTTATCGAGTGCCTTATACCTTTTTCGTGAAATTTAAAACGTGTTATTTTTTCTGTGTTCCAGGTGAGTTATCTTGATGATGATTTGTTTCCGGATGCGAGAAATACGAGATATTTATATTCTTCCATACTACTTCGATAATAATGGAACATAGTTCGCGAAGTTTTGATCGCTTTGCGATTGACTTCGTAGGCGAATATAAAATTTAGAACTTGAAAACGTCAGCAAACAGGTAAATCTATAAAATACTATTCACCAAAATATCATAATTCTCTCAAGTTTATGAAGGTTTAATGCAGTATTTAGAAAGCAATATAACGATGAGAGATGAAAACAATATTTGAGAGGTATAGACTGTCACTGCTTGTTGTAAATCCACAATTTGTGTGCAGTACCTAGTTTTATTGCTGCGCTCTTTTTGAATTAGTGAGTGTCGGGATAGTTAAATTCATCTTTCACACCTCTGTAGTCATGAAGTGTGAATCGATAGCGTTAGCCAGGAAAAACATAGTCCGAGGAGAGAGAAGGTAGAGTCTACCATAGATGATCTGAATTGGAAGCGGGCGTCATCTACCCGTTGATTCTTCTTCTAGCTGATCCCACAGGAATCCACCGAGAATTCATTTCTTTCAAAGTCTTGGTCAGAAGTGCGTCCATGTATTGATGAAATTGACTTCGACGTCTATTATGTGGTCGACAAATGGCGATTCCATTTCGACTTGTTCACCTTGTCGATTTTAAATCAATTTCGAGTCAACTTCTCTCAACTTTTTCCATCTACCTGAGATCAATTTCTCTATTGCGTCGATTCCAAGACGATTTGTAGTTTTTCGATTATTACGTCAGCTGATCGTCTTTTAATGGTCCTCTAATCGATGTCGATCTGGAGTCAATTTTAAGTCCAATTCTCCAAATTTGTTTATCTACCTGAAATCGACTGTTCATTTCTGTCGATTCTTAATTTTCCCGCGATGTATCCTGTTGAACTTTAAATCGACCTCAAATCAGCTTCAATTCGACTTCTCGAAATTTTAATTATGTGGAGGGGGGGGGGAGGGTAACAAGAAACCTGTTTTGTTTTGTTTTTTTGGCATAATTTATGTCCTTACCTTAGTCTCACCCTCTGCACCAGTGAAAAATCGCGAGTACACCTCCCTCTTTTCCCCCCTCCCTCAAAATAATGAACTTGGAATAATTTTCCGTGAAAAATTTTCTATACCTGGTAGGTGCGTGAGAAAGGGACCTATTTATCGGCCCGGGTAAAATAATAGAAAGCACGAGATTATGAGAGTGACTTAGGATTTTAAAACGATGACCGTGAAAATAAATTTACCACAGGAAAAAAATACTGAAGACGAGAAGAGAAGAATTTTTTACGACATATTATTATAATCCTCGAGAAATTAATTGGCATATTATGTGTACCCATGAAACAATATCATTCCTCCCAAGATGAGTGTGCACAGGAAAAAAATGCATTAAAATATCATTTATTTATCTAATATATTTGATCCATTAAATAAAAATACTAGAATTAATTATGTATTATTCGTAATAATTATTACCTATTATAAATCCTAATTATCGATCAATTAAATATTATTACAAAAATTATTAAATTTAATATAAAAAATGATGCAAATTATGTATCTAATAAATTTGATTAAAAGATATATTTTTTTATTAATTTTTATTCTATAAAATTGTATTTTATGTTAGTTTTATTTTCAATAATTAAATTTTAATGATAATTTAAGAAGTTATAATGAATATTATTTTGAAGAAATTAATAAAGATCCTAATTAAATTCTATAATTCAGCATGGAATTAATAAAATAAAATCATTTATTTAATTATTCTGTTATCCTTGAAGTAATTTTAAATTCAAGTACAATAAAAAAAAATTATTTTATGTTACAAATTTAATTAAATTAATACAATCATATTATTAATAGATAAATAAATCAAATTTTTGTCAAGGTGATTTATTAATATAATAGTGTTATCTATATATTGAAAAATATTGTAAAATCTTTTCCGAGTTCGTTTGGGCGTTCTACTCAACCGATTTGCTTCTTTTTTTTTTTTTTTATATGAAAGGGATTGATGCCTAGATGACGCAAGGACCATTCAATTTCATCAATTTTTTGTATTTCTCAAGTCATATTCAGAAATGCTGTTTTGCGTGTCTTTTAGTAAGCGTCTTCATACATTCTTTTCCTCATAAATCGGGTTCTAATTGAGTCAGAGAATTGGTGTCGGTCCAAGAACCCTCAGGGGATCAAGACCTTTCAATCGAGCTATTACACTTTGAAATTGGATGCACTAGAGTGGAGCTAGGCGCGGACATTCAACTTCAGTTGCTGTTTCAAGTGTCTTAGTAAGTGTCTTCATACATTCTTTTCCTCATAACTCCAGTTCTGATTGAGTTAGAGAATTGGTTTTGGTCTAAGAACACTCAGGGGATCAAGACCTTTCAATTGAGGTATTAGAATTTTAAATTGAATGCACTAGAGCGAAGCTAGGCGCGGACATCCAACTTCAGTTTTCATTACAATCATCCCTCCCTGCATTCCTAGCTATTAATTCTTGCCCTTTCAACCAATCACAAACAAACATAAAAATTTTAGTATGAATGGAGAACAGCATTACGTGTTGCATTCCTCTTGGTTCTTGCCCTTCCAGCCAATCACAAACAAACATATAAATCTACATATTATTAAAAAAAATTGGGGAAAAAAACGCTTTCAGAGTTTGTCTGGCCGTTCTACTGGACGGATTTGATTTATTTTTTTTATTCTCTTCAGAATGTCCTCTAGATTAGCCATCAAGCATTACTTAGTGCCTCACTTCAGTTGTTCCCTAATTATTTGCGTTTGCGATTTCTCTCAATGTATTCTTTTCGGGAATTTTTCAACTTTTCTAAAAAAAACACTTTCACAGTCCGTCAGACCGTTCTACTGGGCCGATTTGCTTCATTTTTTTTTTATTCTCTTCAGAATGTCCTCTAGATTAGCCATCAAGCATTACTTAGTGCCTCACTTCAGTTGTTCCCCGAATATTTGCATTTGCGATTTCATTATTGCTGCGGAGCAGCCCTGGTCCTGTAGTTTATATATTAAAAAAATTTGTAAAATCTTTTCCGAGTTCGTTTGGGCGTTCTACTCAACCGATTTGCTTCTTTTTTTTTTTTTATATGAAAGGGATTGATGCCTAGATGACGCAAGGACCATTCAATTTCATCAATTTTTTGTATTTCTCAAGTCATATTCAAAAATGCTGTTTTGCGTGTCTCTTAGTAAGCGTCTTCATACATTCTTTTCCTCATAAGTCGGGTTCTAATTGAGTCAGAGAATTGGTGTCGGTCCAAGAACCCTCAGGGGATCAAGACCTTTCAATCGAGCTATTACACTTTGAAATTGGATGCACTAGAGTGGAGCTAGGCGCGGACATTCAACTTCAGTTGCTGTTTCAAGTGTCTTAGTAAGTGTCTTCATACATTCTTTTCCTCATAAGTGCGGTTCTAATTGAGTCAGAGAATTGGTGTCACGACCTTTCAATTGAGCTATCACACTTTTGAATTGGATGCAATACAGCGGAGCTAGGCGCGGACATCCAACTTCAGTTTTCATTACAATTATCACTCCCTGCATTCCTATTGGTTCTTGCCCTTTCAACCAATCACAAACAAAAATATAAATTCAAGTATGAACGGAGAACAGCATGTTAAAATAATAAACCTATCGCTATCCATCTTTAAAAAAATGATGAAATGTTTTCAATGTAGCTCAATGCGAAAGGTCGTCGGGGGTTGGGAGCCGTACCCCCTTCAAAAAATATGTTGCAACTTCATCAAACGATCATAAACCATCAATTAGTACCAAGGGCAAGGCCAGACAGGTTTTCTTAAATTAGATGAGGTTTTTGATTATTTCTCATAAATTTTACTAAAAATAACTAATCCTATATTTGAATATTAGTCTTTGTGAAAAACAAAACCCCGCCAATATCCTCTAATATGATCAAACACAGCTGACATTTTATTATTGCTGCGGAGCAGCCCTGGTCTTCTAGTATTGTTCAATTTAATTTTCTTTAAAAAAATTTAGTACCATAATATAATAATTAATTTAGATTGAATCAACTACCCCACTGATGGCCAGGAAAAATATTGACTTCTTCAACAAAACTTACAAGGGTCACTACGGGAGAGTCACAGTCACTTCAGCAATAGACCGACAGAAATCAGCCGATTCCTGATCACACATCACCCCCCTACTCACTTAGTTTCCCCTGTTACAGTTACAAAGTAGTTGTGCATTATACTTTTCCCGGGAAAATCTGCCAAATGTCTCGTGTATGAGCGATCCTTGTCAATTACTTTTAAGACTAGGTCATTTATTCTGTTTTCCTATTCTTCATCTCTCGTGCAAACTTGTTTTTTTCCTGTGATTTTTAATACTCCTCATTGAGAAATCCGCGAATTCCCCCTTCCTCCCTCTTCGTATGTATTATATGAGGCGTATGCTGAGACTGAGACTAGACGTCCACCGGCCGGCTATATAGTTTGGAGGTAGATGTAGCCTCTTCGGTTGACTAGATATGCAATGCTTCATACACAAACTGGCTTAGTCCCTTCAATGAGCCATATTTGCAACGCTCCGAATACCACAAGACTCAGAACTCTTTTAATGTGCCACATAAAACAGATTCCCTGCCTCTCCTCGTTTACTCCCTTAAAGAACCCATGAGTTTTTCTATCATTTCCTGATTGACTGCTATATTGGGTCTATTTCAAGTCAATTTGAAGTTTTTTGGGATATGTACGCTGGTCGACTACGTATCAATGTCCAAAGTATGTCCTTCGTTGAATTGACTGCTCTATTTGTGAGATGAGTATGCCTTCTTTTGGTAGAATAGTACACTTGAGATCTATAGGCAGAAAGGTCACTTCTGTCTTCTTGGTTTTTATTCTGTGTTTCAGTCATAAAATAAACTATTTTCACTCCACTTAAAGTTGAATTCGTTACGTGTCTGTACCCTCTCCTCCTCATAACATTATGGCACGTACCCATGAGGAAAATATCGAATTTATTCGCAGTAAGGTCCTACTCTCCTCACCGTTTGGCTTAGGCAGCTTCGAATGGTTCTCCATGATGGTCACGAATTTTTTTTTCGGCAACAATGTCGACCAGTTCCCCAACATTCATTTCTTCTTTGAAGGATTTCGGGGACCAGGGTTTCTACAAGTCATCATTCGCAGGACTTTTTAATTTGCCTACTTGGATATTGATTATTCCAATTATATTTTTTATATCATCGATTTCTGGAAGCACGGCCTTGAGATGAAAATAGAGGACTTGGACGATTTCTCCCGGGAATTTCGGTACTTCTCAGGATTTCGAGCACCTAGGTACCCATTCTGAAATTCATGACTTGGAGGACTTTTCAGCACCTGTCGACGACACCCTGGAGACGCAGAAATGGGTGATCATTGAGCATATTTCGAGGAAAACTGGCATCCGAGGATAAAATGAACCCTAGCAAGTTCCACTTCATCTTTGCTTGATGTGATGACATTCGCTGAATTGAAATTATATAGATATGTATAAAGTTTTATTACATACTTCGATCGCAGAAAATCTCACAGCCAGAGCCTGTGGGATAATACTGGTATCTCAAAACGCTGTGACATCATCAATTTTCTGGCGAAATCCCATTTTTGAAGGGTGCAGAAATGATTTCTAAAGTTTGCCGAGTGAAAATTGATACGGTCAAGGAAGGCGGAAAACTGTTTCACGAAGCTAGACGACGAATTCAAACCTCGTAGTAAATGCTTGAAAAAAACTCGTATAACGACGATTCATTATTCGGTGATATTGCTCACTAATAATACAGGTATAAAAAAAAGTCACGCGATTCCAACAATTCAAATTATTGTCGGTATTGCGTGACTTTTTCAATTTACTCGACGTAATTTGCCGCCTTTAGGAAATTATGTTTTCATTCTCGCGAAATGATCTATGTAGGGACATTTGTTCTAACTATTAGATTCGACCAATTCAATCGTAAAAGGACCTAGATAGATTATGGACACTAAAAATAGGACTCACTACGGAGACTCAGAAGATCACGAGAAACACCGATTTCTATGATTTCCATTCCACCACTTCCGATATTCCCTCAATTTTTCTCGAGAAATATTAGTCACCGACTAAAGGGGTCCTGAAATCTCTTGCCAGACCTCGAGTCTCATTAACTATCTATTCAGCGGTCTCTACATTCGTATCCTACAATTTATTCTGGTACTTTCTCATGTCTTTTCATTTAATTCAACTTTCGTTTTCACCATATCAACATAATAGTCATTTTTTCTCTTCTCGCTGTCTGTGCTGTTTCTATAGATTTTGTGTCTCGATAGTAAATCCCAACGACTTATGAGATCCCTTATGAGTTTCCTGACTATAAATTAGTTACTTCCTGGTTTAAATCGAAATGATTTCTGATTTGTTGCTACGCGTGTTAAGCTAGTTATTCCTTTTGTAACCCTCTTCCGTAATCATCCACGTTTGGAAGGTTTCTGATAGCAAGATAGAGTAAAAAAGATAGATGAGTACATATACCTAGCTGTATTTTGATGACCTCTTCATCTAATCCAAGCCAGCAACAGCGGTTGCTGTACAGTACTTGAGAAAATTGATGAGGAATTAAAATTGAAGTCTAGGGGCGTGTGACCTCTCTTCAGGCTTTTGGGTCAGTCGGCAAATGTTGACATTCAAACTTCACCAATTCTGACTGAAGCTCCTAGTCACTTGGCAAAATATTGTTTTCAGCCCCCTCAATAATTTGCTCTCGGAACGCCCCTGTTAAAGTCCATGAAACACCTGTAAGTTGAAATTCTTCTCATCGATGTTTGTTTATGTTTGAAGATCTTGATAGGTTAGAACAGAGTCGGTGTGTTCGATCATTTTTAGCTAGTGATATTCATTTGTCCATTCTCCAAATACCCAATCTTGATCATGCTTCGAGATTTATCCGAGTAGAAGATCTTTCTATACATTCCTCTTCAAAATCTCCCGCACCTTCTGCTCGGAGACGCTCGAGTTTTTAAACGGGTAAGGTATAAGTCAGATAAAACTCGACCTAAGAATGCGAAATTCGTAATACTGTATCCACAAACCTTCCTTTAAATTACTAGGAAATTTTGCGCGCGAAGAACGGATTAAAATGATACCTGCGAGTTGGTAATTCGAATACCGTAAGATAAAAGCGTAATTATAAATCTCGACTAACCTGTTAGAAAGAGTATTATAGTAGTAATGCTTTAAGAGTATCACGATTCTGGGCTCCCTTGAAAAGTGTATTATATTAGAATTTTATGAACTTGAATTTACCTAACGTTATCGTTCTTGGAAAATTGTCTTTCGCGTTTTACTGTCGTAGTACGTATCTGATATGATTTTGTTTAAATAGAAGTTCAAATAAACATTTATTTGGTTATGATTTTCTACGAAAAGATAATTACGAGTATTTCGGTGAAAGGCGTATTAGATAAACTCTTTATGAGATGGGATTTTGCTCGTAATTTGAGATTTGAGGCTCGTAACTGTTCTAGGGTTCTTACGGTCGGAGGACCTGCGCTGCTGATGAGACGGTTGCGATTCTTAGGTACAACATCGTGTTTTCTTCTGTGTATGGTTTGCTCTTCAAAAACAATAAAAAAATGAACATTGTATTCTCGTGTTCAAGAATTAGATAAGACTTTACTCGAGTTTGATTTTGGCTACCTACACTTAGCCCAAGTAATCTTCTGATGGCCCTCAACTATACTTAACCAAAAGTCAGACCTGGGTCCAGATTCTCAATCTTTTCAATATAAGCAAACAACATCGCAAAATATGAATTTCCCATTGTCAAGAGGATCTTAGAATCAAGTTATTCAAATAATCGGAATTCCGGTAGCTACTGCGGTGTCTTTCTTTCGAATACGATCTCACCTTGACCCCAAATATCATGCGATTTCGAAATCACCTAAATCTTTGTCAAGTTCGTGCAAAATCGTCATTCTCGAAACGATAAATTCTCCGAATTGTAATTTTCTGTAGATACGGGATTTCTTGTACCAGGAGCGGGAACGCATAAAACACGTTTCGTTTCAGACATAACAGAGTTCATTGTTTCGATATACTTGTGCATTAAAATATTAAATGATATACATAATACTGTACGAATGCAAATTATAAGTTCTTTTAGAACACGTTCCCTGCATTGCTCCATCTGCGTGATAATAGAAACACTAAACGTGAGCTTGTGAGTTTCGCTTTACGAAAGTGCGTATTCGTACCGACGTAGCCGATCCATTGTCCGTCCAGCGGCATCGTACCTTTTTGGCGGTTACGAGGATCACGTTCTAGTTGAAGATGGAAATGAGAAATGAGATTTTGTCATCAAACGTGATCACCGCCTTCAAAAGACTGGCTTTCTCCTTTTTGCCTTTGCATTCTCCATCTGTTTCCAGCAATTCTTTCATCATTGTGGTTCTTAGGGAGAAGATTGCTCAGTGGCAGTAGTTCTGAACCGCCGCCAACTTGTGCATAAGGTGGTGGTCGAGAAACAGGGGCGTACGAGCGTGCATGCACGCCCAAGTGGTCCCCGGAAAACCGCACCTCCGGCACCGGTATATTGCGTCGGTAGTTCAGAGGGGTTGAATTGAGAGTGGCCTGGCTCCATTTCTTCACGAGCTCCGCGCGCTGTGCAATATCCACCAATGAGGTCACAACAGGGTTCTACCCTACTGACCGAGAGAGTGCTCGGCATTCGACCTGGAATTCAGGCAGTCATGTACCATGGACACACGACTATCTACTCCTCCAACAGAGTGTTCAGCCGCCACCGAGAGCCCACAAGGGGCTCACCAGCACCGCATCGCGACCCTGGCTTCTCAGGCAAGAGGTTCTTCTTCCTCTTCTTCGCCTCTTTTGTTGGTTGTCTTGTGCTTACCCTCATTTTTCTTCTTCTGTTGGCGCTCCCTCCTAAGCGCCCTGTATGTCGTGGTGCTGGTACGGACGAGGACAGATGTGACAGCAGCAGTAACAGCATGGGGAATAGTGCACGTAGATGTGAGAGGCCACAACGTGACTACATCTGCTGCTCCCATTCCGCGTTCATTTTCTTCTTCATCACTTTAGCGGCAAATGTAGTTATGTGGTTCCATGCCTCCGTTGAGCGTAGCATGCATGGAACCAAGTTGCTAGGAGTGAGCTCTTCATTTTACCGATTTCCTGTAGGGACCGTTTCAGCTCACCCCGCTCACTTCTCCACGCCTCAAACTCGAAGATGGTGTGTTGTGGTCCACCATCTCACTCTTGACAGTGTGAACACGACGGTTGCTCCACTTTCCCCATTTTGTATAGGTACTTGTTGAAGCACCCATGGCCACTCATCATTGGTGTAAGATGAAAGGTGGCGGTAAGATCGTTCGAGCTGATGATATTGGCATTGTTGTTCTTCAATGTGAAAGCTAGGTCCAAAAAAGTTGATGATCTCATTACCTAACTCCACTGTAAATTTGATACTCTCTTTCATCATATTTGTTTCCAGGAGGAATTGTTCCATCTGTCTATGAGTATTTCAATAAGGATACCATCTACGTATCTAGCTCAGTATTTCATGGAGTTTTGAACTTGCTGCCTTCCAATGTTCTGAATGTCTTGTTTTCCTTACCATTCATGCTCGTCTCGGCCGGTATCAGGCACAGCGATGATAACGATAGTTCTTCATTCTGGCTGCAGAACTTGTTATTGGAATGGCTGTAGGCTCACAATTGCTTCCACCATTTTTACGTACTTCAGTCCGTCAGGTTTCCCATGATGTATATTGTTTCACAGAAGGACAAGAATTTCCTTCTTTGGTATCGTCTTTGTCGCATAAGTAGCGCTGCTCTTCCTCCATGGTGGAGTGCCTGTGATTTACTCATGCATTATATTTTATTTACTCCTGGACCGGGCCGAAGCGCGGCAACTTCACTGTTGGAAGAATCTATTTCCGTGAACCCTCTCCTTCCCTGCACTCCTCGTTCAACTTAATTTCTTGTGCACTACTTACACGTTATCACACCTAAAATGAGTTGCGATCTTCCAGGGTGGATAAAAGAAATAAAGGAGCTGAACTTGAAAAAATTTCGACTTTCTACTCCCGAGCTATATTTACGATGGCAGGAGAACTTTAAAAAAAACTTTCAACTTCTGTATAATGAGTTAGTGGCGTAGCCAAGAAATTTTTCTTGGGGTGGGGGGTGGTAAGAAAATGATTCATTTGTAGTCATTAACTGTGGTTTTTTATGTGAACAGTCAAATAGGATTGATTAAAAACTGAACTGAAAATAATAAGACCTCTCCCCTGAACCTACGCCACTGAAATATAGGTAGGGAACTTCAAATGAAAAAATTCGACCCATATAATAGGTTTCTGCCCTCTTTGTTTTCATTACAAAATCAGTGTTTTTTCAATTTTGTGTGCACTACTTACACTTCATCACACTCAAAATAAGTTCCGATCCTCTTGCAGAACTTGAAAAAACTTTGACTTTGGTATAATAAGTATATGATGGGAGGAGAACTTCGACTGAAAAAATTCGACTCATAGAACAGGTTCAGACGCCGTGGTTCATCAAATTTTTTGTGCACTACTTAGACTTCATCACACTCGAAATGAGTTGCGATCCTTCACGGTGAATACAAGAAATAAAGGACTCGAACTTGAAATAATTCTGACTTTTGTATGATAAATAGGGGAACTTTGACTGGGAAAATTCGGCCCTCAGAACAGATTATCTGCGCTCGTCGTTGAACGTCCTTTAAGAAGCCGTGTTTTTTTCAATTTCCAGCGCACTACTTACACCTCAATATTTTATACAGAAGGGATAGGAGAAACGTCGGTTGTCTGTCGTCTAGCATCTCTCCAAGAGAGGACAGAAGATCGGAAAATACGTACATCTAAATTCTCTGACTTACTTTCAGAACCTACGAAAATACCTAGATTCGAGTTTTGATGATGGGGCAATCGCCAAGTTGCAAAACCAGCAAAAACACCACCATCCTTACTATAATAGATCGTTGTTGGAGTCTTTTTATCTTCTTCTTTCTTCAGAAATGATCTTTCTCTTCTTTCTGCACGTCTGAATGTGGATGCTACACAGGCACGTCGACGTTTTATCAATTTTATCGATATATTAATACATTTTTAATACACACTTGAAAAGAAGTACATTTTTTCTTAGTCGATCATTAGGCAACCTGTTCTATGAGTCAATTTCCTAATATCGACATCAATAGTCGATTAATCCGAAAGTTCAAATTTTCCAAGTCACCGTCCTCTTACTTCTGCCATGCGAAGTTGAATTGACGTATCTGCAAAATTATGAATCGAACAGTAGGAAGAATAAGGCTTGTCGACTGAAGGCTAAAGAAAGCCTAATTCCTTTGATCGTAGTTTTGCAGGTATGTCAATTCAACTTTGTACGACTGATTTGCTATAGAATGTTGAAATTTTTTCATCTTTCTCTCTTGTCTTTTATATAATTATGCAGCCTTTAGTAGACTATGACGCTACTAGGGTAGGTCGAGGTTACTTGGCATTAGGAATATGACATCAAGTCGAGATCATTGAGCTCACTGAGAGGGGTAGGGTGCTTCTCAAGTCAGCTTACGGCAGGGTCAGAATTCAACATTTTTTCAAGTTTCGCGAGGGTGCCCGGACGCGTCCACGCGTCACCCACTCCCCGCTAATGCTCTTTCTGATTGCCCTTCCGTACTCGGTTTCTAACGTCATCAGGGTAGTTCCCGCGCAGGTCATGGTCAATAGGGATCAGAGGCGTGCTGACAAAAGTTCGCGATTATTCATCTCACGGAGGGCTGCCTCGTAGAAAAAGTCTTTTGTGATCACAACCAGAATCTTGGTACTCATCATTCAACTGACTTACTTAGACGATCTCGGAATTTTAAATGATGATTATTGATGCAGGAGAAGGTCATCTTGCCTGAAACAGAAGAGAATTCTAATAGTTGTTGGCGATCGAGCGAACTTGGAAGAAAATGTTCTCATGTAACCAAGTGATCAGACCATTGATCAATCATTCACGAGAAAGATTCTGTGTAGCGTCCGAAATCATTCACCGTTTTTTAGTCTTGTTTCACATACCATTTCATCAAGGCCACATCCTTCTTATCTTAGAAATTGAAGGCCCAAAACATTTCAATTTCATGGAAAATATTGAATCATGTATACGCCTTTGAAATACAAGTTTCAACGTTGCATTAGGGCTCATAGTTCAGGAGCAGCTACCAGGCTTTCCGTGAACTGCGACCGCGCTTCAAGTTCACGGTTTGGCAGATGCATTACCAGTCCGCCTTTACCCACACATCAACGCAAAAACTGCGTCACGCATTTCTGTACACGGGAAATTTTTCCATTTTTCCCTGTAATACGGTTTCATAACATAGTTACAACAAACTTATATCACTGTATGAAAACAAACGAAGATGAAAAGCACTCGAGAAGAGCAGGACGAATCTTTCCTCAGACAAGATGAAGATAGCGTTCTTTTCTCAAAAGTTACATAATAAGCGCGGTATGAAGTACTGCACATATAATCTACTTTCTCATGAACAATAAAGTTAAAAAAGCTTTTGGATTCCGAGTACGCAATAACCTCCGTTTTATGACGCACACACCGGAATGAATCTCAAGTTCTCATCACTTCACAGTTTCCCACAGTCGGGCGCGGAACGGAGACAGAAAAAAAATCACACTACCTTTTTAGCCATCTTCCGTTTTTTGGCTTCGAAGTTGTCTTCCGATCCGATTCGTATAACGTTGGTTCATTCGAAAATTTAGCGCTACCTCAAACGCCAAAAATACGTAAAAAATAAAGACATGAAATGAGTTTACGTCCGTGCTAAAGAACAATAAAATCTGTTCGAAATATTACCCAATTACAAAAACTATATTAGGAGGCGTTCAAAAAAAAAGTTACGTTTCATTTATTTATTTAATTTTTTTCCGGCAATTTCTAAATGTTGATTTTCCTTATTTCTGTTTCCATTGTTTCGAAACATTTTGCGAAGTGTTTCTGCTTTTCCTGCTGCTCGAGCGAAAATAATGAGATTTCCTCGATATTTACATTTTCGAACGCAATTAATCGAAGGGTATAGTTATTTGAGAGCGTGAATGATTTACAGGAAAAGTGCGGTCGCTCTGTTCTTTCCTACGCAAGACGTAGAAGATTTTAAGCATTCTTTCGTCCGGATTAATTATTCATCCCTACAGAAGAAGAGCTTTCAGAATGAATGTTGCACTTGAAGATGCCGAAAAAATCTTTCATGTTCTTATCATTTTCATTTCGGATCGTTTCTCTTATATAGAACTCTCTTCTCGTGTCGTTTTCTCATAGGTATTTCTGGATTGAGTCTTTCTTTAGCTCTTGGTATCTATTCTCTGTAATGTATGACTCCATTTTTGAGGTTTGCTTGATTATGTCAATCTCGAATGAGTCTTCTTTACCTTGACTATTCCCTCTTCTCTTCATTGTTCTTCAGAAAAGAGATTGCTTGGTAGTAATCATAATGGTCCTGAATCGCCGCCAACTTGTGTCCAGGGTGATGATTGGAGTCCTTTAGAATGATGGTGTCGGTGTACGTTAGTTTTCTGTAGATTCTGCATCGTATCCTGTTACTCTCAAGTGTGAATGTTATGTCTGGTTGGTGGTCTTATCGTCCTTTTCCACTGTGAAATTGATGCACGCATCGAAAGAGATTGCAAGATCTTCATTCTCATTAACGAAGGATATCTCCTAACAAACACTCTCAACGCTGCCTCCACAAAAAATACTCTCGCGAAAAGACGCAAACAGCTGTGGAAGGTTCGAGTCAGCTTTTATTTCGATGACTTCCAGCTGGAGGTCCTCTCTCACGGAATATTCATCGGCGATGAAGGGATTTTCGACAGTCCAAAAACTGTTTCGTGCTTCCTTATATCAGTGAATCTGAGTCTGAAATCTTCTTTCAATTTTTTCAATTGTTTTACGAACTTGTTCGTTTGAGGGGCAGTACTTACGGCAGGTCTAAATTCACAGCACGTTGAAAAATGGGCGAAATTACCATTTTCAATGTGCGAGATAAACAATTTAATTTTATTTTCAAATGCTGTTACATTATCATTCAGTAACTCAAATATGAATTTCTTTTGTTTGTGTTTTTTGAAGTTCAGAACATTCAGATGATCACATATGTCTGTTGAGAGAACAATGCGTCACATCCATTTTTTGTCTGCCAGCTCCTCCAACGCTTTACTTTTCTCGGTCATGAACCTATCTTTATCGGATTTCAATTCGTAAAAATCATGTACACAAACATGTGCGGCCCGCGCCACGTGTCAGTAGCTGGATTATGGCCCGCTAGTCATAAAAGGTTGCCCATGCCTGGTCTAGACCTAATATACAGTAGTTGTTGAAGCGGAAGGCCAGCCAAATATAGAATCGATATTTCAATACAATCAAGATCAGTAATCGGTATAATCGATATCAATGTATCGATATAATCGAGATTGATACATCGATATAATCGAGATTGATATATCGATATAATCGAGATTGATATATCGATATAATCGAGATTGATACATCGATATTATCAAGATTGATATATTGATATTATCGAGATTGATAGATCGATATTATCGAGATTGATATATGATCTTTACTTTGAAGCTCCTTGCAAACGCCTGAAGACATATATAATTTCTGTTTGTACTCCGAGTCTATGAGTCGCGTGAAAGGCCACCGCGAATGAGCAGGTATTAGGCCTAAACTAGGCTGCTTGAATATATAAGTCTATACTGGGCATGACATGAAACATAATCTTTTTCTATTTGGCTCGACCAGAAGATTTTTTAGCGTTAGTATAACACCAAGAGACACCTCCTAAAGTGGCGCTTTGTCCCGCCAAGTTGTACCGCTTTTTACTAGGGCTCATAGACTATCTTGTAGTACAAAAGCTGAAGAGAGCGAAGGGACGTCAGGGACTTCCAAGGCACCGAAGAGACAATTTAATGAAACTTGTAGGGCAAGGGGTGAGAATACTGGGGAATGCTGGATTTTGTTTGATAAAGGCAGTAGGAGGAGGATCAGGGTTAGAGATTTTCCCATTGTTATAGTTTGCTGCCACAGGGAGGCATCGGTAAGGAAATTGCCAAAATTTGCAGAGGGAAGTGGAAAAAGTGAAGATTTGCCAGATTTTCGTAATTTGAAGACAGAAAAGAAAAGAAGAGGCCAACGTCTTCCTTATCGACACAGTCTACCGTCATGGAATGAAGTCGATGAGGAAATTGTCGAAACTTGCGAATTACATAGCTTGGATTAGGAAAGGCAGGTGTTCCTCGATGGTATGGTTTATCATGTGAAAAGAAACCAATCGAAATTCATACTCGGGATGTACTCAGAGACAAGGAAAAGTGATTCTGAGGCTGATTGAGAGGGTTTGGAAGGAAGTGGAGACGACGTTCCAATACACGACTATGGTACATTAGGTTATAAAGGCTCAGGATTGAATATTTTTCCAAGTACAATCAAGATGCATTCTCCTACCAAATACTAACAAAAGCCCACTCATATAAAAGAGGCAGTGAGCTCCAAAATTATCGTCTCCATGAAATCATATACTGCATACGTATCCAGATATCTGAAACAACTGTTCTGTAAAATCTTCAGAAATTCAAGTCTTCTCCTCCAGGAGCAAAATCGTCTATTGGTATACGACTACGATGGCCTTGCTAGTCAAAGTTTCAATTATGCGTAATTATCGAAATTTGTAGCGAAAAATTGCCCACTTGTTACAAGTGGTGAAAAAAAAAAGATTCCCGCAAATGAGGACGCACCTTTCTCATAAATACATGTTATGAAAACAAGTCACTGTGTAACATCAGACGAAGATAAAAATGAATTGTTAACGTTCAATTTTATACGTTCTATTTCAAAATATTGGAAGTTGGTCTAGAGAGTGTGAGAGAGAAAATATGAATGAGAAGTGTATGAGAAAACGAGATATCGAATTCGATGGCTTGTTTATGTTTCGATGCATCCTAGAGTAAACACTACAGTACTGTACGGTAGCATCAAGCTAGAACACGAGTCCAAAGCATCGCGGGATGACGGCAAACTACGTACCACAGATGGGAAACGAGTAAATTTATGGAATCGATAAAAAATAATATTTTGTAAACGTATTTACACAAATACCAGTGTTTTACAGCGGTTCTAATATCATTCGCTGATGAGCTGTGCGGAGCAGGTGTGACAATGTTGTCGGTTGCTAATTAAACAGTAGTATGGGATTGAGGTAATCATAACTGGCTGCATTTATCGCAGTACATACTTCATTTTGATATTCCCAGAGAAATGAATAATGTTCAGGGACTACAGAGGTGAAACTGCTTCTAAACGTAGCTTCACTAGGGACAAAGGAATTCTTTCAACTGTCCTCGGTATACTGTGTGTCGCGAATAATGGGGAAATCTTGAATACATTACAGAGAAAACACTTGTACGTGCAATCAGTGCACGATTCGTTGATTTTTCCACCAATTTGCGAAAACGTTGGAAAACAATTTTGGATCGCATCACGCTTCAATAAAGTCGAAGTTACTTCACAATTTTTACATATTTTTTCTCCTTCGTGTTGTCTTTTTGTCGTCAGGTATATGCTCCCAAATTTCTTTAACCTATGGTATAGCGACTCGTCATTAAACTCCAATAGGGGAATGAACAATTCGAGAAACGATGAGAGCGAAGTATAATAGGTATACAACTTGGCGGAATTCGTGAAGAAATCTGTAATATTGAATTGATAAAATTTACCCTTTCAGTAAATAAACGATAATTAATGTGAATCTATGGAAAAATTTCGCGACAAAATTAATCTTTCTTTCGCGTACACCGTCGACATGAATGACCCGAGTTTTAATGAAACTATCAGCAGTACCTATACATACGTATATATAGAATGAGAAGCATTTTCGAAATTGTGTTTACGTTGACGAAATTCTAATAACGGAAATGAATCGAATGAATTCGCTTCGACTACACGCTGTAAAACAAAAGATATCGCGATGACGAATATTCCGAATAGCGTTTTCTATATATACTTTGCCTCAGCATACGACAACGTTGATGTTTTTTCATCGGTTGTATTTTATTTTCTGTATTAGTCCTTCTCTGGCAAAAATTAATTTTCAAATTCCGTAGCGCAGCTTCTTTCAGTCTTCTTTCTTTCTTTTCTCTTTTGAATTGGTGCGGTAATATTCGTGGTACTCGACTTTGTGACACTTTCTTCATTTCAATACCAGATGTATACAATGTGATTCGGATGCATTGATTTTGACATATAGGAGAAGAAAATCCATGTTCGGTAAAGGAGCGAAACCAGGAGAAGTCTTCTGAATAGGAGGCTAAAAACGGAGAAACGACTGAAAAGAGGGTAAATCTGTGGAAAGATAAAAGCTCACCCATATCTTCATGCGCTTGCTACGTTAACGGAGAGCAGAAGGTCTCTTCTAGAGCGAGATAGGGTAAAAGAACGGGTATCTCATTCACGTCACGCCTCTGATGCCAATCGACCGTGGCCTACATAGAAACTACCCTGATGACGTTATAAACCGGTTGAGAAATCGTGTTTACTTCTCGAAGGGATTTAGAAGAGACAATAGCGAGGAGGAAGGTGACCTGAACATGGTGAAAGAACATAACGCGCCCGGCGACCTGAAGTCACCTTCCTGTTCGCAATAATTGACCTTGACCCATGAACACGGGTGGGAGATAAGGAGAGGCGGAGCCTAGGCTATGAGACATGAGCTCATTCTGCTCAATACCACTAGTCTCAGACGAAGAGAGACTTTGGATGTGAAGAAGCAGAGATGATTTTCAGCTCCCTATTCTCTGCATAGATCGATGACGAAATCAACATCGAGGTCGTAACTGGATTACGATTATGAAAAGCTTTCCGCAGAGTGCGCCAAGACTAGCCAATCTAACGAGAAAAGGTAGGTCTAACATTGAGCGACTGAGATCGAGGACTCCATGAGAGGACAAGAAACTAAGAAATTTATAAGCATTCAAGAGCGAAGTACATTCCCCTTGATGGTGTCACATCCTTCTCCATCGCAAAACTGCTTACCTCCAGTTTACCTAAGCTCCATTCTCCCCTATATTCAGCTTGGGCCTTGACTCACGGATTCCTTAACGCAGTTAAGCGTGGGGAGGCAGGAGACCTGTTTTATAGGATAACTCCAAGCTATATATGATAGAAGGGCGGTCTGAGTCTCATGGTATTCGAAGCGTTGCATATCTGGCTCATCGAAGTGGCACGGCCAACAGGTGTATGAAGCATTGCATATCTAGTTACTTGAAGGGGTACATCAATCTCTGAGCTATATAGGAGTTGGACTGGGAAAATTTTGCCGGACGGTGGACGTTTTTTTCAGAAAACTCACCGATAAAACAGGTTGCCTCTTAAGGGTGTGCCTTACACGTGAAAACGTGTGCCTAAAATATGGTCCCAAAAATTAATTATCACGACTTCAAATTTGAACTAATTTTTCTGATTTTTTGGTATGTTCTTCAGGGAGGTTTGATTGAAAGCGCTATAGAAACAGAATTTGGATTTTTTCTTCCGTATTTTTTTAATAAGCTGTTGGTTTTTTTTCCAATCCCATAAAATCTGTTCAGAGCTAAATTTCCATATTCTGTTTCTATAGCGCTCCACTAGTTAAGCCTTCATGAACAACGTTCTAAGAAATGATGAATGTTAATCGGAAATTCGAGCTTTGAGAATTAATTTTTGAAAGTCATTCCTGAAAGGGGCCCCGCACGTATACCAACACACACCGGACAAGCGTCGCGTAGTGACCGGTGGTAGATTGAACGTTGTAGGGTATTAGGGAATTGATAGGCAACCTATTCTACATGAATTCGGAGTTCGCGAACGAATAAAGCACACCCTTGAAATAAGACTGTTGGTTATCTTTAGAGAGGCGCTAAAAAATTGAAATTCGGCTCCAAAAACCCAAAATTCGGCATTATTCGGCATTTATTTCGGAAATGTTAAAAAATTGTCAAAACTGGGAAAAAAGGTCAAAATTTCAAAAAGTAAAAAGAAGGATTTTGATTTATAAATAACGCGAATTATGCATGATAAAAAGATGTTTCTCGACATTTTCTTGTGTGAAACGTTGTCGTCTTTCACTCAAAAGATACTTGTACTTCGAAAAAGTACGTTCCACATCCACAGACAGGTCATATTTTTTTACAAATTTTTCGCATTTTTTGCTTACGATCAACGGATATGTATTTTTCTTCAAATTTCAGGTGTTTCGGCATTTATTCCATTTTCGGCATTCGTACCCCTTTTTGGCAATTTTCGGCAAAATAAACTTTTTTTCCTGGCCTCCCACTACCCTGATTCCCACTCATTTCCTATCAGCACTTCTCTACCTCTTTTCAAAACGAAGTTATAAATGCCGAGGAATCCGTTCTCTACTCATGATGGTTACAATGACATACGATTTCCATACATTCACGCGAGACGTCTTCTGCCAGCATCGAAGGATTCAATTCTCGTTGCCAATCTCATCATGCCTCGATTGTATGGTCTACCAAAGATACATAAGGATGGTAGTCCACCAAAGATGCATGAAAATGGCATCCCAATGCGTCCTGTGATTTCCTGAATCTCGACATCAACATATAAATTGGCAAAGTATATCTGCATATTTGGTTTAGGTTTTGTTCTGATTTTGCAGCTCCGTACTCAGTTCAGAACTTTGGCTACTGAATCAGTGAAATGTGCAGCTGCAATCCTCCTCGTGGTAATGCTGTGTTGATCTCTTTTGATGTCACAGGCCTCTTCCCAAATGTGCCTCTCACTCCCTCAGTTGAGTGGTTTGAAAAACTTCTGAAGGATTCTGGTGCACCAACTCCCGTTCATTTCTGAGTTCCTCTTCCTCCTGGATAAATGTTTGACTCCTAATGTTTGCAAATTCAATGATGGATTGTTCAAATTTCCAGGTGGAATAGGTGTCCCCATTGGTTCACCTTTAGCTTCACTTGTTGCTGAAGTGTTCATGAAGAGGTTTGAGTTTGAGCTATTTTCCTTCAGGCATGAGTTGATTCAATATTATATCAATTTGTGACGAGTGACGACGCTATGTCGATGGCATTTTATGAGTGTGAACTGGGCCAGTTGACATACTTCACAATTTTTTTGGCTTTTCTTGGATCTTCATACCCTTCCGTTCAAATCACTATGGAAATAGGAAATCAATCGATCAATTTCTTGGATCTCACCGTCACTATCGAGAATAACATTTATGATATTGAGATTTTCCAGAAACCCACAAGCTCGGATATTACAATCGGTGAATCATCGTTTTGCCCGGTCAACCATAAATTGGCAGCTTAAGGACACTTCCACTCTCTTTGAGTGCATTTGCTGACGAAATGGAAATTATAAAGCACCTAGCCAGGGTAAATGATATGAATATTGATATCGATGGGATGATCCGGAGAATAAAGACAAAATTATGCCTCAATTCGACATCGTTACTCCGCAGTACCAGGAAGAGGAAGAAAAGATGGCTTAGACTTCTGTACTCGAGACAGATCACTTCTTCAGTCAGCCAACTAATGAGAACTGTACATTTTGATCCTGTCTTCTATCCCTTCACCTTGAGGAACTTATTGTGCAAGAACAACGGTCCGATCCCTGATAGTGAAAAAAGTGGTGTTTACCGCCTACCTTGTCGCGATTGCCCGACTGTTTGTTTTAGAGAGACAGGACGGCAGTTGTGTATCAGAATAAATGAGCATGCGGAGGCCTTTGATAAGAACTTACCAGGGAAGGCGGCGTTTGCAGCGCATTTGATAGAATATAGCCATTGAGGACTGAAGTTCTGAGAGCCGGAAAAGAGGACGCCTCGCGTTTGAATGTATGGAAATCGTACGTCATCGGAACCATCATAAGTCTGTCCTAATCAACAAGTATATTCCTGATGACCTCTTTTTAGAAAAAATATGTTCATCATCACCTTTTTACGTTCTTCGTTTGGTGTTGTACTCCTTCTCTCTGTACAATCGTCATACCCTCTTCACAATTTGTTTGTTATCATTGTTTAATTTATTATGCTGACTTGTACTTTCGATAATTTCTGTTTAGTCGTGTTTTTGTGTGGCTCTAATGATGATTTTTTAATCAAAAGGCCTCAGCTCCTTTCGCGGCCAACGCGAAGCTCTCGAGGTGACGCTAAACGCGTGACTTCAGACAATGTTTACTCATCCTTGTCCCCTTTCAACTCTACTTTTCTCTACGTACGTTTCTCCGATTTTAACGATGCGACCCACGTTTGAAAGCTGATTTTATCGTCGTTAAATGTTATAAGAAGTAAAATTTTGATCAAATGATTTTTAGAGGAACTGTCATCAAAAATATGTGATGAAAGAATTTTGAAAAAAGAAAATTTTTGATCTGCCTCTTCAGATTAGAAGATAGGCAAAATTTACAAGAGACCTGAATATTGGAAAATTTTATGAACTATAATATGAAGAACAAAAGTTTTGAAATGTGATGAAAGTTGACCGAGTTATCGAGCATTTTCTAAAAGAGAAATCCGCCATTTTGAATTGTTCGCTATCTTCGAAAGCTATCAATTTGAGGTGGCTATCATGGTTTTTGAGCGTTACTATAACACCAAGAGACACCTCCAAAAGTGGTGTTTGGCCCGCCAAGTTGTACCATAACTGCCTTTTTCTTGTATGGCCCATGGACTAAAAGTCTAGATCTCCAGTTTTCTCGCTTTTTTCCTTCGTGTTCCGATGATTTCCTCATAATACTGACCCTTTTCCCTCTCTTCCATATTTATAATGCGAAAATCCAGCAAATCCCCGTCTTCCCGTAAGTTTTAGCAATTTCTGGACCAACGTCTTTTTATGTTGACAGTCTAGATCAATGAGAAGGATTCTAACGCAGGCCCCTCTTTTTCGCTTCGATCATTAAAAAACCTAAAAAATCTTATGTGGAGTGATGAGGACTCGAGATTTATCCCAAAATATTAAAGCGCACTTGGAATCAGAAAGCTTCGCATTCTATTTCATTTTTCACGAGAGGGTAGTTAGATTATGTACCGTTGTACCGTGTTTCATATCGCGCGTATTATGTAACTTTTGAGAACAAAACGTTTCTGCGTATCTTCATCTTGGCTGAGGGAAAAATCGCCCTGTTCTTCTCGAGCGCTTTTCATCTTCGTTTGTTTTCGTTTTCTCTTTCCATACGGTGATATAATTTTAGTGTAACTACGTTAGAATGTCGAGGAGAGGAAAAAATGTGAAAATTTTCCGTGCACAGAAATGTGTGACGCACTTTTCGCGTTAATGTGGAGTTCCGAGGCTGGGTGGGGGTGGAATGAGGCGAACTAGTAATTTGCTCTTCAGAAGCGTCGGAGGCCGACGAGAGCGAGTCTGGTTCTCGTATCGTCTTCAAGAATAAGTCGTATAAATTAGAATTCAAAGCCCAGCAACAGGTGCCTTTTTCTCTTCGATACATTTCGCGTGTAAACGATATAGACCGCGGTGTTACATTTCGATAGCCGCGGAAATGCGGTCAGTAAAAATTTGGTCGTTCGTCGACGTGAAAATATTAACGCACACGATGATACAGTAGTCGTACAACCTTGTCATAAATGTACCATTCGGCCCGTATTCAGGGAAGACTGCAAAACGCAGCATTCTTTTTATAACGATATATTTCAAAAGAGGTGGCCGTTTTATCACTAGTTGAGCGTGTGCCAAAAAATTTAAATTTTTGATTAATTAGCGAGCTGTCTACGCTTCGAGCGTATTCTACACTTTAATGAGAATTGTGTCGACTGAAAATCTCCGTTTATCATACTCGTACTCGTACGTTATCGAATAGTTTTTTGAGACCACCCTCACCCTGCTTTTTAAAGCATAATATCATATTATTTTCGAACAAAGTTTTTTCTTTACTTCCTTATTTACTTATAGGATACTGGAAAAAATGTCTACGTATATTTGATACAAGGAGTGGAATTAAGTTAATTTATTCGTTTCTTGTTTTACAGGTAAGCGATATGCACATAGCGAACCATGGATACGATCGTAGTAAGCCTGTGTAGTACGTGTTTGAAATATAATGTACCTATTTTGCCACGTATCGAGGTATGCGAATTTTCTATATAATATTACGATCACGGATAAAACTTTTTTTTTTTTCTTTTTCTATTTCTTCTTATAAAGCGAAGGCCCCCTAATTTTTTCGTCGTATAATCCAGAAAAATACGATTATTCTCGTAGCAAGATTTTATGGGCAACATTCATTTTTAATCGTTCGGTTGTCTACATAAAAAACTGAAAGCTTGTTTACGACGTTGCGACTTCACATGATAATATACTAATTGTCACCTGGCTTTGTGCCTTCTATTATGTTGAAAAAAGAAAGGCGACGGCATTTTTAATGGGTTCTCATGTGCTCCGTCCGTTCACATCTCGCGCTCGTAATCGAGATTAATATTTAATATTATTATATCTCATATTCTGGGTAACATACTTTCGGACGGGGAACATAATTAACGTTTCGCGGACTAAACGGATTAGGCAATTTTAAGTATTAATCGACGTTCACAGGCCGATGGATTTCCTCCCTTAAATTTCGTTTACCACCCACCTTCCTGCACGTGTACAGTATAATATATGTGCTGAACGTTGGAAAATGTTTACTCATTTCGGTCAAACTATCCCCGTTCAGCAAGGTTGGGGTTAAACAGTGTAGTTATTCTCAGATTACGTTTACTGTAGACTGTACGTGTTTGCACGTACCGACGTTCTATCCTTGAGAGGGTAATCAATTTCCGAAGTAACTTCGCTATGGATATACGCGCGGTATCTATTAAAATCGAATTTGTGTATGAGGCTGCTCCACCAATGGGCTCGCTTTTGGTGGGTGATTTAATGATGATATACCTTCGAACTGAGTACATAATGCGCGCGATTGTTTGTTTTCGCGAAGGAATTCGTCTTAGCACCTTCGGGCTGAAGTATCTTAATTTACTTTCAACTTTTAGGTTTTTCTCGGATAATCAACCTACACGGTTCAACGACACCAGAGAGACTCTTGTTGCATGTTATTGTAGAATCGCATCAAAAGGACGCGATGATGCGCAATCTCCTGCTGCAATGGGTTGTTGACTATCGTCCGATGTCTTCAAATCCATTTGATAGTCAGAATATCGATTTTGTTTTCAAACCTTTTTTTAACGTTCTTTTCTCAAAAATCGTTTCATAGGTAGAATTTCAATTTGAAATTTGGAGCACTTCTCCTCGCTGGCAAATGTCAGAAGTAATTGTGTGGTAGTGAAGTGTCGGCGAGTCAAACCTTACAAAATCAACTTGAAAATCATTGGAATTGCTCGTTGCTCGATTCAGTGTTACATGGCGGTCTGACTACTCACCGATTCTTGCCCTCTGACCTTCCCCCGCGACAGATTTCGAGAGGTTTCTCATCTCGAACATCCTCTATCGGTATCAATGGTAACCATACCAACCTTCGTGATTCTAACATTAATAGGCATTTTTCTCTCAATTGAAAATTCAATGTTTGCCTCTGGCTGGTGTAGGAAATTTGTGAGTAGAATTTTGAACTAGCAAAAATATCCTTATGAAGATTGTCACGTGGTAGAGACCGATTCTCCCTCCCCCTCCCCCGTCGTTGAAGTCTCTCTCAAGAGTACTCAAATTCAGCTCTTTCTCGTGTTTTTTTTCTCCAATTTTTCTCAAGAACCAGAGCGCTTTGCGGGAGGAATAAAATAACGCGAGCTTTTTAATGTTTTGTAAAATTTTTACAAAAATAGCTACTGCGCAAATATTATCTTAATGGTTTAACTTCACTTGTATCGCGTCAATCGAAAAATCGCAAGAACACTTCTTTCTTGTAAATCCTGAGTAGATTATTTTTGCTCTGAGGTGTTTCCCTTCTAAAATCCTTAATTTTCGAGGAAATTTGAAAAAACCCACGTTTGTTTGCAAACTTTTTAGCGTTATACAGTATTTGGCTTAATTGAGCATCATTCTACCAATGGTTTTACTCAGTTTGTATTGTGTTAATCGAAAAATTGCGAAACCAAGTTTTTCTTGTAAATCTTGAGTAGAATATTTTTGTACAGAAGTATTACCTCTCTAGACTTACTCATTTTTGAGCATAATTGAGAAAAAGCTCTCATTTTTGCAAAATTTTTAGCATTATGTGGCATCTTATGTGAGTATCATCTTACCAATGCTACAACTTCATTTGTTTACGTCCATTGAAAAATCACAAGTCTAGGTTGGAGAGCCTTCTACTTCATTCCTTCTCTTCAGCACCACTACGGCTCTGCGCGGGTTCCTCTACTTCAGCAGTTGGAGCTGCTGTTGAGCCTTCTTTTGGACGTGGCGCCTATTTGCAGGCCGAGTGTTTGGCATGCTGGGGGGCCTGCTCTCAGTTGCAGGCGGCTGAGGGTTCTTACTCTGGGTGCGCCAGGAAGCCACCTGGTTACAGGAGGGTACATCACTTGGCGTAGTTGCCTGCTGAGGCTATTGCTACGGACATTGTTGCAGTTGCGGTTGCTGCTATCGTTGCAGTTGCCATTGTCGCTGCTGTTGCAGTTGCGGTTGTTGCTGCTGCTGTGCTGTTGCTTCGGCTACGCTTGCAGCGGAGACTGCCCTTGCATCACCAAGTGTGTAGATTGCTGCTTCAGGCGCGGCGTTCTCCAAGCTTCTTCATTTCCTTCTTCAGCAACCCGATTTGTCGCTTCTGTTCAGTACATTCTTTGGCAAGAAGGTGTTCACCTGTGGCCACTTTCGAATCACCTCGTGCACTTGGAGTCGCAGCGTGGTAATCTGCTCCTGCTGTTAATGCAGCTGGAGCTTCTGCTGCTCAACTCGCATGCTGCATAGAGTAATCCTCTTGCAGCTTCATTATCTTGAGATATTTCTTCATGTTCCCTTTTTTCAATACAGCGATACCTTTGTTAAGCTCAGCATTCACCTTTCAATTTTCCTCCAAGTAGGTTGGGTGGAGTGAATGTAAGGGGCGTCGAAAACTTATTTTACGGTGAGGACTCTCCATCAATCCTGACTCTTTAATCATCCTCTTCTGTCAGTGAGCATCAATGTCCTCTGGTAAGAAGTGATATCCGCGTTCTTCTGAATGCAGTGCTGCACTTTTTTCTTGTAAATTTTGAGCAGAGTATTCTTATACAGAGGTATTAACCGTCCAAACTCATTCCTTCTTGAGAAATATTGAGAAAATTCTATATTCTTTGCAAAATTTTTTGCATTTTGTGGCATCTTTTATATGTGAGCATCATCTTTCTGAGGCTACAAGTCCATTTGTATTGCGTCAATCAAAAGATCATAAGAGTACTTTTTTCTTGTAAACCTTGAGTAGATTATTTTTGCTCTGAGGTATTTCCTTCTAAAATCCTTAATTTTTGAGGAAATTGAAAAAACATTTCTTTTTTCTGCAAAAGTTTTAGCGTTATGTGGCATTGTACTTGATTGAGCATCATCTTACCGATGCTATAACTCTATTTGTATTGTGTCAATCGAAAGATTGCAAGAATACTTTTTTCTTGGAAATCTTGAGTAGATTATTCTTGTTCTGAGGTATTTTCCTTCTAAAATCCTTAATTTTCGAGGAAATTGAAAAAACATTTCTTTTTTCTGCAGAAGTTCTAGCGTTATGTGGCATTGTACTTGATTGAGCATCATCTTACCGATGCTACAACTCTATTAGTATTGTGTCAATCGAAAGATCACAAGAATACTTTTTTCTTGTAAATCTTGAGTAGATTATTTTTGTTCAGAGGTATTAGCCCTCTAAACTCCCAAATTATCAAGGAAAATTGAAAAAAAAACTCGCAGCCCACATACTTAGCTGCTCGGAATCGCCTTCATTAACTGTGTTAATTGAGGCAAGCAGGGAACCTGTTTTACAAGGGATTTTTCATCAGATACAGGTCAATTTTCGAATTTTTTACAAGTTCTTTTCCCATCATATATAGCTTAGAAGTGCCATCACTATCTGATGACGTCACAGAGCTAGTAAAACCACTAATACAGTAGTATAAAGGAAGCCTAAGACCTAGTACATAGCTAGGACAAACTACTACTATAAGCTATTATAAAGATCTTGTAAGCTTATGGTATGAAGGATGCCTAAACCTAGTATAAAGGAGGATTGGACCTAGTATACGCCTAGTATAATACGTAGTATAAACCTGATGACGTCACGATTTGATGACGTCATAATCTAATTTTTTTTTACAGCCTGTGTGGTACCCCCGGTAGGCCTATCCTGTTATCAGTTCGGAGATCTGATGACGTCACGATTTGATGACGTCATAATCTGATGACGTCACACGACGTTACGATCTGGTGACGTCACGATGGGGATCTGTGACGTCACTATCATCGTACCATCACTATCTGATGACGTCACAGAGCTAGTAAAACCACTAATACAGTAGTATAAAGAAAGCCTAAGACCTAGTACAGACCTAGGACAAACTTGTAAGCTTATGGTATGAAGGATGCCTAAACCTAGTATAAAGGAGGATTGGACCTAGTATACGCCTAGTATAATACGTAGTATAAACCTAGTATAATATATTGCATGAAGCAGAGAGGATAAGTCCCCCTCCTATCACTTCATCAAAATTTTTCCAAGTCCCTTTTTCTTGCCGGACGGCGGACGGCGCCCGGCGCCCGTCATTTTCCTTCAGTTTACCCCCCGATAAAACAGGTTCCCTGTTAAAAACCTTTGGAACAACTGCAGGACACCTTTGGTCTCTATGGGCCGACGATCTTTAATTGGTCACTTATCATTACGCAGTATTATGTACTTACTATGTATCATCGTCAATAAAGGTAAAGGAATAAATGAATAAATATAAATAAAAATTAGCCCTCCAAACTCCTTAATGATTGAGGAAAATTGAAAACTTTTGATTTTCAAAAAAATTTTAGCCTTATACGGCATTTGACTCAATTGAGCATCATTCTACCAATGCTTTTACTCAATTTGTATTGTACGAATCAAAAGATCACAAGAATACTTTTTTCTTGTAAATCTTGCGTAGATTATTTTTGTACTGGGATATTTTCCCTCCAAACTCCTTCATTTTCGAGAAAAATAGAGAAAACATCATAAGTACCACATTCTCCTGGACGATTCTCCTGGACAGAGTAAAAACCATTCTTCCATTTGTGGAAACAATCCTTGATCGTTTGTCCGGGGATGCAAAGGCCGAGGTTAGCGAGGCCATCATTAAATTTTTTACAAAATTTGTAGCTTTATCCGGCATTTTAGTTACACGATTCAACTCCATTTGTATTGGGTCAATTGCAAAATTACAAGAATACTTTTTTCTTGTAAATCTTGAGTAGATTATTTTTGTTCTGAGGTATTCCCCTTCTAAAATCCTTAATTTTCGAGGAAAATTGAAAAAACATTTCTTTTTTTTTTGCAAAATTTTTAGCATTATACGGAATTTGGCTACCAACGCTTTTACTTCATTTGTATTGTGTCGATCAACAAGCCACAAAAATACATTTTTCTTGTAAATCTTGAGCCGATTATTTTTGTACTGGGGTATTTTCCCTCTAAACTCATAAATTATCGAGGGAAATTGAAAGAACCTCTACTTTTTCACAAAATTTTTATCGTTATATGGCATTTGACTTGATGAAGCATAATTCTACCAATGCTTTTACTCAATTTGTATTGTGTGAATCAAGAAATCACAAGAATACTTTTTTCTTGTAAATCTTGGGTAGATTATTTTTGTATTGGGGTATTTCCCCTCTAAATTCCTTAATTTTCAAGAAAAATTGAAAAATATGTATATTTGTTGCAAAATTTATAGCATTATGTGGCTTTTTATGTGAGCATCATTTTACCAAAGCTTCAACTCCATTTGTTTTGCGTCAATTCAAAAATCTCAAGTATACTTTTTTCTCGTAAATATATTATTTTTGTACAGAGGTAGAAGGCCCTCAAAACTCACTCATTTTTGAGAGATTCACCATCAATAATAGGTGAGACGCTAGTAAATTTTAGAGAGCTCACAAACTACGAAAGATTCAATAAGGAGATCATCGAACCATGACTTTCAATGAAATTGAAAACAAAAAACATGGAAGATGAAACAGGAGCACTGAAACCAGATACACTGAGTATTTCATCTTTGTTAGTATGTTTAGGCAGGAACATAGGCGAAGCTATCTTTTTGTTAGTGTGGGCCACTACTGTCCAAGATTTCCAATGAACTGTCGCACATGAGCTCAAGAATTTTGTTACTGGCTGGTTACAATATGGGCCGCGGCTATTTGTGAGTTTTTTTTTTAAACCAAAAACGGTAATTATGATTAGAAGACTAGCCGATACATGCTTTCCCAAAATTCAATTCTAGCCTTGATGAGTCGTTTTATTACACCTCTTCCAATTCTCAATTTCCCATCAAGTAACTCACAGGCACAGTATGTATGCGTAATTGAAGTTCACGTGCCCACCCCAGCCCACCTGTAGCTTCGCCACTGGTCGAGAAGTGGAGCTCCTTGGAAAAACTGTCCCGATTTCACGACATGATTTTCTGGCAGCTGCGAATGCCAACGAGATGTACAAAGATATTTTATATCAAAGGGAAGGGCAAAAGAAGTGCTACTCGACATGTCTCACCAGCGTTCAGTTCTCTTTGTCAGTCAAGGTCATTCAGTTCGCAACCTGAGCGAATGCAGAGCGGACCAATGGAGCAGCAACCAAATTGTATGATAAAACTCGCAGCCCACCGACTGAGCTGCTCGGGGTTGCCTTCATTAACGTTCTTCATTGAGGTAGATGCGCGTGCAAAGTTAACCTTGTTAATTTTTATTAATTAAACTTCAACATTGTTCCTCATCACTCCGCACTCTTCAACATTCATCACCCTTGGAAATTTTTCCAAGCCCCACTTTTCACCAGACAGTGTCTTTCTCTGAGCCCCAAGTCTGCCGAACGGTGCTCGTCATTTTTCCTCGATTTACTCCTCCACCACCACCCCTCCTCATTGAACTGGTTTCTTGTTGACAAAATCTGGAATTCAATACCGGAATGAAACAGTCAATCAAGCTGCCTTAATTATTTTTTTCGCTGCTCGCCAAGTATTCTCAGAGGAAAGGGTTTTCAAGTTCTGTGGTAGTTTGGTAGCAAGACTTTATGTAGTAGGTCGAGGTTATTAAGCTGCAGCACTCGATCCTCCTATAGCAGGCTTCTAATTTTTCTCAGGCCTTATACTCGTACGGGGTTGTGGTAGTCTCGAAACTAGGTCATACCCGTCGGCGCCCTGACTCCCCCCTCCCCCCGTACATTGGTCAGGAACCATGATTGGTATTTTTTAACTCGTAGTGTTAGAATAACATTACCTGGTGCTCCAGTGCGTGTCCACCGTAAGATGTATTTTCAAAGGCCATTTTTTTTTTTCGTTTTTCAGGTCAGTTTACATCCATTTTCTAATATCAAACTTATTGGCAGACGTTTACTGTGAGATCTTCAAAAACTCTTCACACGTTCAAAGAGTGCTTTAGTCGGCTAAAGATTTAGATTTCACTGTTTTTCCTCATAAATTAAGAGGTACAGTGAATTTTTCTATGATTATTTGGGTGACAAATCGATCTCTGAAACCCAGCCACGAACGTTTATCATATCATCACAATTATTAATTCGATTACTTCATACAACACTTTGTTTCGGACTGTTTTACCTCTCAAAGTGTACCTCGACTTCAATTCGTCGACGTCGAGGAAAGCAGAAGATGTTCGCCGCCATAAATAACCCGCCGTAATTAAGATTTTTATCTTTATTAGGTTCTGGCTGTCGTCAATATACGTACGATACAACTGAGAAGATGGTGTAGAGATGCTCTCTGGAGTAAGAGAAAAAAAAACCTTGAAAAATTAATTTATTGTTCTCTCGCAAAGTTTTACTTTCGTTTCAGATTATGCGAAAGTACCGCTGACACAGATTTAATGCAAATTCTCACGAAATAGAAGAGTGCCCCCGAGCTTGCACTCCGCGTTGATTTCAACTGGGCGATTGTGCTAGTACGCGGCACTGCTTCGTCCCCCCGTTCTGCGATGCTGCCTTCCTCGAAAAATAATTCTCTCTCGTGTATGTCTGAGAGTACGATTTAAAAAAAAAATTGAATTTCGGAAGTCCGTCGTGTGTTCGCGCATTCTCTAGAAGCACGTGTCTAGTTTGTGATCTATTTTTCAGCGACGTATAGTATTTCGAGAGTATATATATATATATATATATTGTCAACCGGAGACGCGATTCCGTAAAAAGCGATTGCCTTTCAACTTGGGAATTGTCGGAAGCTACTACGTCCCGCGCATTTCTCTGGATATTCCAGTCACGTTCGAGCTCTTATAACGCTTTCGATTGTTTACAAAATGATCGAAAAAATTATGTTCTTTTTTCTCTCTTTCGCTCGAAATTTCGTTCATCAGTCGAGTGTATTGTTCTCTTTACGGTATACATATGACTGGTGTAGACTGTTGTTAGCTTTATGGCTGATATCTTATTCCGGGCGAAGCGCCGGAGTTGTTGAAGAGGAATCGAAAGTTGCTGCGGTGTCGTTTTTATACGCTTCGATAATGTAATAACGATCGCAGAACGAGAGGAGTCCTCCTGTCGTATGCGTGGAATTGTTTGTCGGTGGTTTTCAAGAAGCGATACTTGTGCGAACGTTGGAATGTTCATTTTATCTCTTAGCTGCTGTCTTACTCTGTCATCGTAAAATCAACTCGCATCAAGAACTAAGAAACACACACGTTTTGGAAAACGTCGGTGTACTCGTATTATGTAAAGTTTATCTGCGACGCTTGAGTATACATACGAGACGAGACGTTTGAATGAACTTCGCGCGTATAATAATTATTACGGTATTTAGTTGTTTTGAGATGAGCAAAAGGAGCGAACCGAGCGAACACCGACTACATACTGCAGCTGTCAGAGTGAATTGAAATTGTTCGTCGGTGTCGAGGCAAATTATATTCATTCGCATATAAGTATTTTGGAAAAGAGGGGGGTGAAAAAAAAAAGTCGGTTAGACGAGGCAAAGAATAGCGACACGTCGTATTAATAATTTTGCTCTAACTAGGTACTTCTGTACGACTCGACAGTGCACTACACACATGATGTATGTTGACAGTAATACAACGCGATGTGTATTTACATCATAGATATCTTTAAGTCATTTTTCACTGTTGCTCACTGATTGGATGGAATGATCTCACGAGTTTTCCGATGGCTCTTTGTAGGTTAGAAAAAAGGTTGGGAAGTTCTTACCCTGAAGTTTTTGTTCCTGTTCAGTGATCGTTTCTTGACCTACACCTAGTGCCCAAGTTTCTGCCAAGTACTCGAGGGTGATTCTCAAATCTATGTAGAACTGTATTCTTGGATTATTATTCATGTATGAGTACTCAATAAAGAAACAATGACCACTATGGTAAAGGAAGAGAGACTCTCAGGTTGAAAAAGGGCGTCCGCCCCCGGGCACGCCCTCCTACCAGATACATCCCTAATTACTAGATCGTCTACTGATTCATGGTATGGGCAGGTCAGGCTTTTTAGACCCACTTATGGGCTAACGTTGGACCTCTTTACAGTTTCTGGTCAGCCTGTTCATCTTCTTTCTTCCCGCCTGCGTCTGTCACTAGTAGATCTTCATTCTCCTGGAAAAACTCCTCGGTGCACCTCAAGTGAACTACAATCAGTCTCTTCACCGACTCACGTTATTTGCTTTCATTGAAAATAATTTGCCACTTTCCACGAACTCGTTCTCGAAAAGGCTGCGCTAAAAACGCTCACTACTTAGACGCACTCCCAATTCGAGTGCTCTCATCCAGATACGCTAATGGTATTGAACAATTTCATAATCATCCGGTATTCGATACACGCCAAAATTCCCGCATGTACACTTCCCAGCATTATGGAACGGATCAGCGCATCGTTCGTATCGAATGGCCGGTAGCTATTAATTCTATCATCGTTGAAACGACCGACGACACGCCCGACACTTATATACATTTTCTGTATACTTACAAATCTGTGTATACGATTCGTGAACAATACAGTATATGTGTGGAACGATTTGCACGACATACGAAACGCAGCACCGGTGATGTGCCTGTTGAACTGAACGACCATTGACAATACAATAAAAAGGAGTTATCGGGAATCATTAGCATTTCGCGTTTTCAATTTGGAAAATTAGACGCGGACACGGTATAGTCGACGAAAAATTGTCAGAGGAGTCCTTCCTTCCGGCCGACTCGATAATGTGAAATGCTACCGACTATTCTATTAACGAAGGAAATGAGATATTGTTTCAAGTGCGCGGACGGCATCGTGATGAAGTGGGAGCGGCTCGGAATAATAATGCTTTAGTCTATACCGAACAATTTGTTATTAAATCCAAATAAAATGAACGCGTTAATTTTCTCGCGTGTATACGCGAATATTGGAAGCTCGCTCATTCTTGGCGACGTCGGGCTGCGGTGCTAGAGGAATGAAAACCTCGCCTGAATATCAATCGAAAGATTACCCGTAAGATTCAAACGCTTTCGTAAATATCGTCGCTTGAAATATCGGTTTTAATTTCACTTTTCATTGGGGAGAAATAGACGTCGTTGATTCATCTGTTGGGCTATGAAACGTAGTTGTTTCATTTCTGATACGTCAATTTAGATTCTAAAGAAAAGATGGATCAAGGGTTAATTTTCTCAGTTTTGACTTTTCATTTCTGATGAGCCTGTTTTTGTTAGCGTGGTCTTTCATTGAATTATTATTCTGTGATCTCTTGTTGCTATCTCTGCATACCGCCTCGTGTTGTATCGAAATGTGTTTGCTCCAATATAAGAATAAGTATTTTCCATCAGAATCGGACTATCCAAGAATCCACGAAGACTTATTTAGGAACCACAATTCACTTTTTGCTTCGCTTAAGACAGACTACCATGAGCTTCAAAACTGATGACCTTTCTGTAATTTTTTTGCAATTTGTGCTCACGCTTGTAATTCACCAAGATCCTTTCAGCATGCAACAGCACATTTAGTCAATAACGACCAATAAGAGTTGGTACAATAAGACACCGATGTTTTGTTCAGATACTATTGCATATTCATTCACATTGCTCTGACTTTCGCTATTCAACAAATTTCACGAGCTCATTTACCATCACTTTTATTCTTTTTAATACCATGAACTGCACACTACACTCAAGACTACCCGGAGGTATTGAACTATAACAAAGGAATCTGATACAAGTAAAAAATATGCGATGAGTAAAAGTGAACTCCTCTGAAGATTTTAAATTAAGTATGTACTTAATAACACGTCACAATACAAATACTGCGATTGCAAATTACAGTTGAACGGTCCAATGAATAATACAAGAACATCTTAATACATGCAAACCTCTTCTACTGTCTTAATTTTGCGTTCCTATAATAACGACTAATTAAAAAATGAAATATTGTAGCTTGACGATCTACCCACGGATGCGTTGTTGGATATTGTGCCGTCACGTGACATGTGAGCATTTGAAGTGTGACAAAGATTGAAAAATGAGTGATTTCAAAAGTGTGGACCTGTGTGACGCGGACCGACCCTAAGAATAGTTTCTTGTTCTTTGCTGCGCGGCAAGCCCATGGGCAAGCGAAGGAACTCATCTACTAATGACGCTAAAACTGGCAAACCTGGCAGGGATATCAGGAAAAATTGAAAATAATTTTACCTGCTATCGTCTGTTCACGTTAAGAAAGGGCCAAAAGAAAGTAGAAACTTAGGAAGTTATGTTACTTCAGAAGTTTGTGCCAGCTGGTACAAACTTCTTGAGTAGTTCATACCGTGTTATTTAAAAAGTTAGTACGTACAAAACGGTACAAACTTATACCCTTTCTCGAGTAGCCCTCCATGAGATAATTTTTTCCATCCTTGACCACAAATTTTTTGTGGCTTTGATCAGTGATGGGCTGTTATCTGTTGAAAAACCGATTATTATTCATGTAAAATTTAATCGAAAAACCGGTTTATTTGTGATTAGCAAAAAGCTGGTTAATCCAGGGTTGGTCAGTGATATGTGACCGTCATGATAGAGCACGGTCAGGGTCACAATAGTTCAGTCACGTATAATATGTGACCAAATGTTACCAAGATTTGTCACAATAGAGCACAATCACGGTCACAATGAAATAAATGACTGTCATTTTATCCAAACCCTGAATAATGTAGGTATTATGAAATTAATCCGATGCAAAGGTCCTGGCCTGGTTCTTATTTTGTTGTATGTAATCTCAGAGAGCATTAAGATTTAGATATAAGTGACCTTGGTTGACCAATTTTGACCCGGTCAACAACGAGCATAATAAATGGCCTAAAATGTCCATTTATGACCATAAGTTCTCAACGTTTCCCAATAAACCGTTTAACCGGTTTATTGAAATGAATTATAACCGCGCCACAAAATATTCTACAATTTAGTACCTTTGCAGCAAGTACACAAAGTCAATCAGTGATTCTAGAGAAAGGAGATATTGTCCAATTTTTGATTTTAGACGACCTAGATTGCTCATTTTACAATCAGTCTCAATACTATTTTCTTTATTACAAAATTGCTTTCCAAATGCTCATTTTGCAATAAATCACACCATCTGGCAGCACTGGTTTTTCTGTTGATTATAGCGCTCCTAGTGGATGATTGTCTCCATTGGCAGAAATTCCTTTTACATGCACCTCTCTTACAAACTTGTTCTTACGCCACTTCCTATCAACTCAAAGGTGACCCAAAATCCAGGGTCTTGTAGCCAGCTGAAAGCCAAGATCCTAATTCAGCAAAATTTCAATGCTGATGAGAAAAAAGCTGAAATGTTGCTTTGTTTACTTTTTCATAAAGCTCAATTTTTTCAGCTTTTTTAAACTTGCCAATTATTTTGTAATTTTATTTGTGCTTCTTAGATCACGACTGAATTTTGACGTTCTTGTAGATAAATCAAGAACAAAATGTTATTTACTCATCTTTCTTCCAAAGAAAAATCAACTATTAGCTTCCACTTTGTTCCTCCATTAGCCTTTTGCAATCTGTGAACATACTTGAAGGCTTTTACAAAAATTTTGTTTGTTCTTGTTCACTTTTTGCGTTTGTTTGCGTTCCTTCCTGAGATTGCCTTCGTTCGCGTTTGTTGGTTCCGTTTGTTGCAATTTTAGCAAACCTGCAAAATGTAACTGCGGGACAGCAAAGATTGGCTCTGGAGCGCAATGAACCTGCCTCGGAGCGCAATGATTCAGCTCCAGAACAATACCAATCAGGAGAAAGGAACTTTTTCTTCACCTCAGTGGCGTCATCTACAGTTGACCACAAGAAGCAACAAACGAGTCGTTCTTCTCGTTTGTTCGCGAATTTTAGTCATTTGTTCAGTTAGCGTTTGTTCCGTAAAGATTTTTGTTCGTCGTTCGCGGTCGTTCGTTTGTTCCTTGCGCACTTTTGAAAACAAACGCGTTCGCGAACAAACTTTCCCCCATGTCTGTTTGTGAAAGACCAAAGGTTGGAACGTGGCATTAACCATTAATGAACTATGTTTGAAACTGACAGGAATACAATCTGGAGAATAGTACCTTTGACAAAATGTCCAAAGACCCGATTCTCCTGATCGATTTATTGTATTTGCCTGGTTTTTGCATATTGATTAATCAGGTGAAAGCCGGCTCATAAAAAGCCAAAAGCTAGCTAAATTGCCAAAAGCTGAAATCTTAATTTTTCAAAGTTGCAAATTCAAGTCAAAAGCCAGAGCTGAAATTTTCAGCTGCAATACCCTGACAAAATTATTTGTTTATCCTTCTACTTTCTCGCTAAATCTAGAGCAGGGACAGCCAACTTTAATAGGGCAGCTTGTTCTAGAGTACGCCTTTGCCGCTCACTAAAAACGCTTCATCACCATTAGAAATGTATTAATTTTCCTTGTTGTTACGCATTACCACTCTCCCACCTGTACAATTTTGAGAGAGATTGTGTCGTTTTGGGTAAGCAACAAGTGCATAACTTTCTGCTACTTCCACCACAGGTGTTGAAAATCCCTTCTTTGACCCTGCTTATCTGTGAGTTTTAGTGCAACGCTACCTACACAAAATGGTTGCAAGAGCGGGGTGCGTTCATACACTCGATTCAAAGTTTGTGAATACGCTCTGGTTAGACCTACTTCTGTAAAGGTACTAAGTTTTCATTATGTTCATTATCCGCAATTCACTTGCCTCAACGAGTGAGTTTGGGATGAGGTGCCCGCAAAACAGAGGTAAAAGGTACAAAGCGCACAAGAAATCGACTTCATGATTCCTTGATGAGCGAATTTCCGTCTTTTTCCTATTATTACTACTTACAACAAAGACTTTAGGACAACTATGAAACCTGTACTAAATTCTGAGTGCATCATTTTGAAGGAAATTTTACAAGCGAGAAATTTTTTTCCAGGACTTCAGCTTTCTGTTTGCACTGCTTTTTAGGGTCAGGATTTTCAATATTTCTTTCAGTTCTGATACAGGACGTGACGAGTTCTAACGAAATCCGCTTTTGGCCCCAAGAAAATTTCTAATACTTATCTTTCTCGTCCACTGAGCAAATTCTAATGAATTTATAGTACGAATTTTTTAAAAATTATTTGAAAAATACTCTCGAGAGACAAAAAGAGGAACACTCGGCAAATGCGACGAAGGCAGCAATGAGTGCTATTCTTTTACTTTCTTTTTTACTTTTTGTCGTTGAGTTTTCGTAATGGAGTCGTTGAGGGATTGTAATTAGCATAGAACGTTGTCTTTCTCTCATGAAGTTTGAAAAAATGATCTGTTCTCGCACCAACGTAGAGTACAAAAAAACGAACCGCAACTTTTTAAAGAGGAACATCGTAACCCTATACCGAGAAGGGAAGAGTAAAAATATTCTTTTTTTAAGTGGTGAAGATTAAAGCCTATTTTAATGGAGGCTCGGTTGCAGTTATAGGAATATTACGCTCGACTAAATAGAAGCATTTTGTCGTTAGGCAGATTTTTTCCCTTAAATTTTCATTCTACCCATTATTCGTTGTTGCGTATATGTTTTTTAAACATTTGGCACTATTTATTCGCGATTCTCGCTTTTATTCGGTCGTAAAAGCCTTATATACAAAATTTCGCGAATGTGGATGATATTGTGCATAAAGATGACAGACAAGTGAAAACATTCTCAAAGAACACCAACACAGAGGTATCACCAATCGCGCGTAGTATTTATTATCGCGCTGGCTTCTAGTACTTTACAGTCGGATGTGCTAAATTTGTGAAATTATTTCAGTTTTGACAGATTTGTGGGCATTATTTTTGCTGACGACAATTGAAGGTTTGGATGAATGAGTGCAGTTACAAACATCGCCTTGTAATCTGGTTGATATTAGCTTTTTTAGAACGTCCAGCTTGTTGTGCTGTACTACGCACAAGTCGTGAGAGCTGCAAGAATATCCAACAAATTAAGAACGAATCAAATACGTTGATGAAGCTTGACATGAATTTCAAGTAAATCATCAACTGTAGTCCATGAAACTGAAGGGCTTAAAAGTCGACGACATAAAAGAAACGTATCAAAACCGAGCAAATTCTCAGTAGATACCATCACAAAAGGCCGAAATGAAAAAGTCTCAATAATTCCCTCGATTTCCTTCCGGATCCCTTACGTGAGACGCTCGAGGATATAAAAACAACCTTTTCTTCATTTTTTTCCCGCCTGCTAACCTTTTACGTCGGAAAATACAATATTAGGTTGCGTTCGCAGCGTTTATTGCCATCATTCGGTAACCGAAAAACGTTTAATTTTGTTGCTCGACTAAACATTCTTCGTAATCTTTCGCGCGACGGAAAACGATAATGCCGACAAAATGCCGCTTACTCGACTAAATGAAAATCTCTCATTAATCTGCGTCGCTAGGTCTTCCACCGCAAATCACACCGTACAGCGGCACGTCGAGGCTTATGTGCCGCATAAACTAAAAAACTAATACGTATAATGAGTTATGAATGATATTCAACGTTTTCCACTTTTTCAAATAATCTTTTCGTCCTTTCAATCTTCCCTCTCATTTCCACCCTCGAGCAAACTCCTCGTCGCCATTCGTGCGAGGACGACGACCAACTTCGCGAAGCATTCGTAATTATAATTCAACGTATACGAAATCAACCGCATCGACCAATTAGCATAATTTTCCATACTCGGGACAAATTTTTAATACAAAAGAAAACTGAGACTGTTTCATGCCGCGTGCACACAGGTATAATATGGTCGCATTTTTGCAGCATCTCGAGGCGACACTTACTCGCAATTTATTGATCACGCGGAATCGTAAGGCGCTCTCGTTACCTTTCGAAGACGATGTACACGATTAAAAGAGTTCATTGCTCATTTCTCCGCTCGAATACAGGGTATAATACAATGTAAACGGAAAGACATCGTCCAAATCTATAATATACTAGAATGACAAACAGCGAAATTGTAACCATGAATTCTGTCAAAGGATAATAAACTGCCGCTATGTCTTCACTATCTATAATCTTATAAGTTAGCTCGAAACAGCGAAACAACGTTGACAACATTTCACCCAACAACATCTCAGACAGAATACAGAAGTAATCGGTATGCCCATGCCACCACGTCGTGCTTGGAAGTCACTTTCCTCTTGCAATATGTGCGTACTTCGAAATTCGAAGAACAGATTTATTTAACGTCAAAACGGAATCGAGTTCGTGCCGCGTAAAGTGCACGCAGAGTACATCGAAAATTGGCTTATATCGGTACCGGTAATTCCATACCGCATGGTACGTACTGTCAACACCCGTTTCGTGTCGCTGTTCCAAAAATACACGCGGGCACAAACAATCGTTTGAAAAATAGGCAACAAGTTCTACGTTATGACCCGCAACCCTATACAGTCTACCCGAGTGAAGTCGCTGAGATCTTCTTTTGTTGTTTGATACTGATGCGATACAGTTATGAGAGACGTTTCAACTTCTATAGTATAGGTTAATTATAAACGAGCCGCTGTGTACAATCGGATGGAGACGACACGGCCTCATCTTTCATCGGAAAGCCAAGTTAAAAATTGCGAACCGTGAAACGACGTATACTCCGTTGCCAAAATTTACTCGGGTACGACTGGGGCAGCGGTCGCGGCGACATCGAAGAGAGCTGAATGATTGTTATCATTGTCATCATCATAGGCCCTCCTATTTCATTAGCGACGTCCAATATGTTACTCGCATACAAGGCGGCGATTCGCATCAATCCTTTATTCTTTTTGTCTGCGACCGAATACTTTGCTTTGTGAATGCGATGGTCGAAATTGTTCGATTGAATGGTGATTCATTTCTCTAAACAAAAGAATTTGGTGGTCGTGCGAGGCAGAATGTATCTTTTGACAAATTGACCATCATCGGATAGGAAACGTCGCCGCAGTTTGATGTTTTTTTTTCTACGATTTATACATGGAACAACTCGGGTAGAAGTATTGGAGTCGCATGGATTTGTACTAGAATGTAGGGGGAAGTTTCGAGTTGTTTGAAACGTCACTAAGAATGATTTTCTGAGGAGGTGTGGACAGGAGACAAAATGTGAGACGGATAATTCCCTGGTTTGGCAGTACTGATATGAGGGTAAAGTGGAGAATTCAAGGAGAGGGAAGGAATTTACCTCTAGCCCCTGAGAAGGGTAGCCAAATAATTAAGTTTAAGTCTTGTAAAAATGTTCTGGTAGAGCCAAACGAATGAACATCATTTCCAATGTCTTTTTATAGTTGCTTGATCCAGATTCACTACTTTAAGGATACATCATCTTTACCCACCAATTCTATCTTCGATTCACAGCGCTTCCTTTCTTTCTGCGCAAGTATTGCTGCAATGCTATTGGCAAGGACTTTGACAGGAATACTTTACTTCTGTCCTGTTCCTCTTTCTCCAAACAGGCCAGGCAGCCGAGAACAAAGCCATTTAGTGAAAAAATTTCAATTTTTTGCAAGTTACTTCCTCATAAATTTTCCTAAGAGCTGTCCAACTACCCAGGCGGTTATTAGCTTGGGGAAAAGTGTTGTAGTTTAATGGATCTACAAACCAGAGGAACTTTGAAGTGCAGTGTTGGTAATGGACTGTGCGTTGTTGGAGATTGCAGAGGCGACATGAGAAAGGACGAGAAAATTCACTGGTTTTTCAACGGAGTTGAACTAGGAGAGGGAGGGAGTCTTTTTTATGGGGTACCTTAGAGGAGCGTTCCGTGTCTTATGGTGTTCAAAGCGTTGCATATCTGACTCATTGAAGGGGCTAAGCCAATTGGTGTATGGAGTATTGCGTACCTAGTTATCTTGAGATGCATTCTGGGTCTTATGGTGTTTGAACCATTGCCCATCTGACTCATTGAAGGGGCTAAGTCGATTGGTGTATGGAGTATTGCATATCTAGTTATCTTGTGATGCGTTCTGAGTCATATGGGGTTTGAGGCCTTGTATAGCTGAGTCATTGAAGGGGCTAAGCCGATTGTGGTATGGACTATTGCATATCTCATCTTGGAGAAGCGTTCTGAGTCATGTGGTATTTGAAACCTTACATATCTGACACTTTGAAGAGGCTAAGCCAATTAGTGTATAGAGTATTGCATATCTAGTCATCTTAGAGGAGCTTTCTGAGTCTTATAGTGTTTCCAGCGTTGCATATCTGGCTCATTGAAGGGGCTAAGCCAATTGGTGTGTAGAGTATTGCATACCTAGTCATCTTGGAGGAGCGCTCTGAGTCTTATCATAGTGTTTCCAGCATTGCATATCTGACCCAATCAGGGGACTAAGCCAATTGGTGTATTGAGTATTGCCTATCTAGGCAATCCTTGCACAAACAAAATTTCAATTTTTCAAGTGTTATCTGAGAGGAGCGTTCTCTAACTCATTGAAGGGGCTAAGTCAATTGGTGTGTGGAGTATTGCATATCTAGTCATCTTAGAGGAGCGCTCTGAGTCTTATTGTGTTTGAAGCGTTGCATATCTGACCCAATCAAGGGACTAAGCCAATTGGTGTATGCAGTATTGCCTATCCAGTTATCTTAGAGGAGCGTTCTGAGTTGTATGATGTTTAAAGCGTTGCATATCTGACTCATTGAAGGGGTTAAGCCAATTGGTGTAAGGAGTATTGCCTATCAAGTTATCTTGGAGGTGCGTTCTGAGTCTTATAGTGTTTCCAGCGTTGCATATTTGACTCATTGAAGGGGCTAAGCAAATTGGTGTACGGAGTATTGCCTATCTAGTTATCTTCAAGGAGCGTCCTGAGTCTTATGGTGTTTGGAGCATTGCATATCTAGTTGAATGAAGGGACAAATTGACCTCCTAACTATATATGAGGATGTATCTGGCAGAAGGGCGTCCGCTCAATCTATTTTTTGTGGGATGGACGCCCGAACCCTCCTCATATGATAGGAAGGAGACTTCAAGAATTATCAACCTCCGTCCAGCCGGCCGGTAAACGACAGATGCCCCCCCCCCTCGATATAACAGGTTTCCTGTTGAAAGATATACTGAGGTTCAGGAGGTATGGACGGGAGAAAAACTACAGAGCAGTATTGGCATCAGAATAGAGCGGTGAGCCGAAGGAGAAGGAAGGAGTGGGTTGGGGGTACCGAATTTCTTGTTGTGCTTCGACTATTGAACGAGTAGACAAGGACCAGGAGTTCGGAGATTTTTAATCAAAGTTCGTTGTGCACTTTTGAGGACCAAAGGTTGTACTATAATCTCAAACTGAGTAGCTCCGCTCGTAAGCCAGCGTAAAGCTAGTATACAAAGAGAGGTGAGAGCCGTTTCTAGCCTAGCGATGGCCCGCGGTTATGGTCCGACGGACGTGTAATAAAGGCTACACCAGTAAAAATTCGACTAGTCTGGCCTCATACATCCGTCTCTCAGTCTGTAGCGCACTCTTTCACTGAACTCGTGCAGCATGCATTAGCAATTTTCGCATCTCTCGCCATTTAATCTGTAACACAATTTTTTCCGGCAATTTACAACTGGCGTCGAGTACGCATCGACTTCCGTCTTGACCTTAGTCGTCCGATTCATGGCAGTCTATCAAAAAATTTTAAAACGTAACAGGAAATTTTTCGCATCCATTACGCAGCTGAGCTAACGCGCGCAGCTCAAAGAGCAATTTTTGAATGCTCCTGGCGAAATAATTAGAAACCATAAAGTTTTGATGATGAAGTCACGAAAACCGGCATCGTCCACCAACAAAGTCAGAGTTACACGATTATAATGTACTAATACGTGTATTAAACGGATATCTTCAACGTGTATTTCGGATGCTGAATGGTGTGCACGTGTACCGTGAATACTCCCGCGCCCTTATCGGACCGATTCGAACGCCGCCGCGTCATTACGAGTCAATAAAAATTTCTCTCATTTACGACGAACAACGACCACTATTCCCGAATGAAACGTCGACGACGAAGACGATCTACCGTGAACGATTTATTCTCTCATGTATGAGGGGACTTAACAAATTTTGGCATCATGCGCGTGAAGACGGCCGGATTCGGGCAAATGTTGGCAGGCGGTAGAACGTTTACACTTTAAACGATGTGATTCGCACCGATTAACGAACATCACGTATTTTACATTTACGTGAACGTCGTGTAACGTACGATTTTATTTCGACAGAAAGTGAGACGGGACAGGGGCGAGCGAAGGATAAAAAAACCGTCATTTCCAATCGGTATACGTAATACATATTTCAAAAATACTGTATTCTGCGTGTACGATCGCTTCGACATACGAATCGCGTAAAATTACGAAAATTGTTGTTCTTATCCTCGCTTCTGAGATTAGCTGCTATATAACTAATGCTCGTACGACGATGACGTACTAAAGAACGCGTATGCAATGATAATAATGATTATAATAATAATTCTAGTCCCTAACAAACGAAAATGCACTCCTCCAAGCATATGGGGAAGTGTGAAGAAGAGCTCGTAATTATTCGGTTATTGTTCGTCCGTAGCAGGTACGACTTCCATGTCGACCGACTGAAAATACTTCTCGCGCCAGAATTAGAGGCCATTAATTTCATTTTTCGTCTCTCTTTTTCTCTCTCTCGAGTGCTTTTACTACCTACAGTAAGTACTTAATTCGCGACGACTTGCATACACGCTTTTTGATAAATATTATTATTACACTTTCGATCTAATATCTTCTTCACTCCGCAGTGACCGCGTATAACGATTAAATACGCCCAGTTTTGAGGTACTCATTACGGAAAGGGTACTTTGGAGTTTCTATTTTTTTTTCCATTTCACAGCTTTCGCGCATCTTTTTCTGTCCTTGCTGATTGTGATGATATTTTTTAAACCGACATAACACGGTCATCGATTTGCCGGTAACTCTGAAGATAGTAAATTTGGACCACTCATGGAAAATACTTGCTAAATTGAAAGAACTTGATAAGGTGATTAGTTAGATGGCAATTCAAGAAAGGTGATATCGGGTGAACGTAGTGAGGGTGGGATACGCCAAAGAGTAACCTCGAGTTTCATAAACCGCAAAAAGAATTCTTAATTGAACATTGCGCGAGCGCTTTTGGTCCAGTAGCCAGCAAGACATGAAAGCTACTTATCCATCCAACAACAACTGAAAACGAGCAGAGAAATCAGAGCTGAGCTAGCGAGTTATCAAAACGAGAGTCCTAAATCAATCAAGCTTCATCAAGGTCTTTGCTATTCAGATGACGCGATGAATTATCCCTGCGAAGGAACTATAACCGCAGATCATTGAATGGCTCGGCTGCTGGTAGGCCTCTACTAGCTTGAGCTAGTGAACCCAACACAAAGGATATTGTATTTATACTGGGCTACCGCAAGTATACTAGGCCAAATTCTGCATTTCGGTGCTCAGGACCTGTTTTTTCTTCCCTTAAAGACTATCATAGTACCTCGAACAATGAACATTTTGCTCCTGTCCTTGAATTTTCTTGAAAAAGCTGTCGTTAGAATTTTACTTACCATGATGAAAGGCTTCGATTCATAGTTTTTTAAAAGAGGATGAGATACGAAAACATTCGGCAAGGTCGATTTTCTGACTTTAGTATTGCAGTACTCTTTATTTTCCTCCATCACTAATGTTTAGTAGGGGTTGCCACACTCTGTACAATCCAACAAGTAACCGTCAATACCAGATAAATGAAACATTCAACAAGTGCTAGTACGTTGGCCGACAGCAGGCTGCGCATAAATTTATGGTAGGTACTTTAACGAATGGTGCTGGAGGCAAGCAAACTGAAAAAAATCTGGAAACGCGTCTCGTCACTCATCCCTGTTCGCCATCTCTTGTACGATTTTTATCGCGTATGGCTTGAAAATACGTTCTTTAAGATCTTAGTGTGCGCGGTTGATGCGAATGAAATTCTGTCAAAAGCACGCGTACAATTTTGCGAGACGTATTGCGGCTCTTTATGCAAATTAATCGAATCGCACCTTTCGCGACGAAGCGCGTATTTATTGTGAACTTGGAGGTCGAAAGTCGTTTCTCTGACCTATTCGCGAGACGCGGTGAATGCGGCGATGAGTAAGAATCGAAGACGAGCGAAATTCTTCTTCTTTGGCGAATATGTGAATTCTATTTTGACGGATCTTTCACGGTGACATACTTTCTTGAATAGATTTCGCAGAAATATTTGTTGGCGCTGTCACTTACAAGCATTTGTGACCATAGCCGTGTGATGGAGAATCTTCCGCTTCGCTTTATGTGGGGAGAGGTCATACGATTTTCCACGAGGAATTTACATTTTTTATTCCTTCGTTTACTCGGGTCAAGTTTTATGTAGTTCCTGCTTCGCTTTCTATCACTTTTTTTCTCGCCTCTCTTCGGACTTCTCCTCAGAAAGGGATACAGGAAAGACGAGAAAAGAACAAAGAAGAAGAGATGATTAAAGAATACTCAAAGAGTAGACGAAAGTACAGATTACAAAGACCGCAGAACGTTAAAATTGGTCTCAGTGTGAATATCCAGTCAGCTTGCGCCAAACTCGTCCATAGCACACACACACCCCCCCCCGCGCTCGTAATCTTGGAGGAATCTTCCTACGTATTCAAGGTTCAGGAAGTTCCTTACCCAATGCGCAGCCATTGAAAATAGCTCTTTCGACTTTCCTAAGTACGTCAAAGAGGTTGGAAAAGTTGTCGAAAGATGTGACTTTATTATAAAAAGTCCTTCGCTCAAGAAAACCCTTCTCAAACCCAACCCCGTGCCCCCCTTCTCTATGGACTGCCTAGTATGCACAAGAGGGGCCACCCCCTTGCGTCCTGTCGTCTCTTACGTCTCCTCCCCAGCCTATTTCTTGGCTAAGTTTTTGGATCGTTGGTTCAAATCTCGAATTTAGTACGAGTCCCTTTACTCCGTTGAAAATTCGATTTCTCTAGCCGAGAGGCTCAAAAATGATACCCTTCCTCCGGGCTTAAACCTCTGTTCTCTTGACGTGGTCGGCCTCACTATGCAGCATATGGGTGACCTACTTCTAAAGTTTAATACTCCTCATAACGAGCTACAGGAGTTTTTTAACCTTCTTAACGTTTGTTGGTCCCCGAACTTCTGCAAGTTTAATGGTAAATACGAATTCTCGGAGAAGGTAGGTATTCCTATCGGCTCGCCTTTGCGCTCTTTCGTTTCTGAGATATTCGTGCCCAAATTTGAGGGTGACTTGTTTTCCTCGGACCAAGTGCTGTTGAGTCACATCCATTATTGGTACCGATATGTGGACGATATAATTATTAAGTGTGTGGACCGGTCCTCAAGAACTCCTTGGCGAGTTTCTCAATTATCTGAAAAAAATGTATCCCTACATAAAGTTTACTCTAGAAATTGGAGGTTCCTCCATACATTTTCTGGATCTCAATATCTCTAATAGAGATGGGAACCATATGATTTTACATTATTTAGAAAGGATATATCGACCAATACTCTTGTCCACGGATCATCCTTCTGTCCATTTTCTCATAAGATGGCTGCCTTCAATAGCTACATTCATCGACTGACCAGCATTCCGTTGAGTCAGCCAGCTTTCAATAAGGAGTTTGCGACCGTTGGCCATTGTGAATGAGGTCACCTTGGATATTGACCTTATGATCCGTAAAAAGCTTACAAGGAAGAGCCTTGATTCTACTTCCTCGCTCCCTCACGATCTGAAAAATTACGTTGAATCAGACTCCTGTTTTTGGTAGAATTTTCATCTAAGTTGACCCGTTTCCTCCGCCCCTTTGGCTTCAGACCTACATTTTATAACCTCACTACGGTGTAGGGTTTATTTGTCAGGCTTAAGGACCCCATCTCGCGGGGTGAGAGGAGTGCCGTGGGGTGTACAGTTTGGCGGGTAGGGATTGTGACGGCGTTTATGTAGGCGAGACAGGTCGCCAGCTCGGAATTTGAGTAGAGGAACACCTCAAGGCCTGGGAAAAAAGAAAATTGGGTGATTCGGCCTTTGCGGACCATCTCATCTCCAGTGGTCATGGTTTCAGGGAAGGGTCAGCTACCTTCCTCCACAGGGAAAGCTCTTGTTGCGTTGGAAATTATCAAAATAGTGCGTCATCTGAACAGTGAGGATGTTACCGTACTCAACAGGGGTTTGATTGATTTAATCTACAAGCTTGAGTCACCTCCCGAGGGCGCGCTCGTTTATTCTTAAAACGCTTCTTACGTAAACCCTGATTTAACTTCAGCAGCCTTATTACACCACGTTTTGTGAATAGATGTAGCAGGCAGCAAGTTACTCCATGTTTTCCTTATAAATTGTCGAACTCTCTGATTGGCAGTTTACACGTCCATTATCCTGCATGTACACATTGGCATTATTCCCTAGAAGACAAAAAAGAATTTTTATTAGTAATTAATATAATCAGAAGAACTCGATGAAATAGGTAATTTAAATAGCCTGTGAGAAACCCACGCTAACGTTCATCTTCCAAACAATTATTAGCTCTTGGTAGTAGTTAATTTCCTGAAATAGGATTGATCTACATTCGAAAGGTGAAATTGATAAAGTTTGGTAGAATAAATGATTTGAAGGTCAGCAATCCAAGGAATCCAGGCTGAAGCTAATAAGAACTGAACAAAAAATCACTATTTCATAACCACATAATTATTGACATACTAAAATTGATCTACATTGAGAAAAATTTTGTTTGTACTTCTAAGAATATAATAAAAATATATTCGCTGTTATACTGCCAAAAAAAAAAGTAAACAAACCTGAATATTACTGAAAATACTTTGTTATTTAAGATCAGCTTCATCATGATCTAAGTCAAATTTACAGTAGTATTATATGCAGAATAATTTCAAACTTTATAAGATCATTAGATCAGAGTCTATCTATGTTCTTCAATCAGGATACCTATTCAGATTCTTATTTCAGAATTCTCAATTAAAGTAAATCTAGTTTCATCGAACTTGAGAAAGAAAATTAATCAGTAAATATAGGCAAGAAAGAATAATTCAAGTATTACAGTCTATATATAAGGTAACTCAGGATACCAACACCTTTCTCATCATAATAGGAGTATAATGCCCTGTGATGTATCACGATTTCATCTTGGAATTGTGTGTGAACATCTTCCAGCCATTTCACTTTCTGAAGCAGCCTCCTTTTCTTCTCTCGTTCATTACTGATCACTCTTTTATTTTCTGGAAGTTTCGTTCTAGCCACTTGGCTTCTTTCCTTGAATTATTCATATCTCAAGAAAGCAAGTATCCGGAATATATCTTTTGTTCTGAGGTACGAGGATTGTGTTATTCTGGCCGAATATTTTCTACTTGATTGTCGCTATCTAATTTCATGTTAGATTCTAAACCAAGAAAAGAACTGCAACGCTTCCCACGATGTACTCCTAAGTCTAAAGTTCACCGGCACATGAATATTATTAGTTATAAATATCAAACAAAAAAGGAAGACTGACTTTCCCAACATTTGGACTTTTTAAAATACTTGATCCAACCTCAAAATACATACCTTGCACCATCACCTTGACACTAAATAACAGCTGCGAAACGATAAATTCAACTTTACCATACGTATGCACTATCCATCTATACAAAAACAAGAGTTTTTTTTTTTTTTTATCGGAAAAACTTACTTCTGTTATTATTACTAGGTATTTTACTCTTTCATACACCTTTACCTCCGAGCTAATAGCCGCTGCAGCTGAAATGTTCGTTAAGATAATTTAAAGAAATATATGTTTTCCAAATAACGAAAAGAGTTACCTCTTTGACTGAACATCCGACGGTCACCACGTATCAAAGTTTCACAGGGAATTAAATTCGATGATAATTGATTTTTATGAATGATTGTTGGCGAAGTTTCATGACCCTCAAATGTATCAGCCAACTTTTCACTCTCACCGCCACGGATAATGTCTGCTTATACTTCGCGTTCTGCGCCTGTGATAAGATACCTACAAGTTCGGATAATTACAAAAAATGCTGTCGATACCAACGTGATTTGATACAGAATAATTTTTTTCATTTTGCGGCAATCCTCCAGAATTAGTAACTCAATATCTCTGCAGTAATGAAAACTTGTTACTTATTGGTAAAAGAATCTCGCATCCAGCATCCTTGGTATCTAAAGAGGAAAAATGATTGTAGTTGAATGGTTGTTCCATGAAGTACACTTGAAAGAAATACACGTTACTACTTTCGCCAGGTATAGTACTTACTTACTTGGTCATCGATTTACATCATTAATCCACGCCTGATAGTATTTCATGAACCAGGAATTGTTTAGGAACATCACTAGGCTAGGTACCTAAGTTATCGCAAATAAAAAAAGAATAAACGCTGTTAGAGGATTTAGGTATTCAATGAACTGAATAGTTGTAAGTACCTTCTGCAGGCTGAGGCTAGTGACTTCTTTCTGCCATATCCACGTTTGAATCGAATTCTTAAACTGTCATCTTCGATGTTCCCGAGAAGCTCAGCTGTCGGAACTGCATGCTGATGTTCAAGTTTTATTCTATTCCACCTTCATTTCGTCGATCGGCTGTCAATTCAGGACTACATGAAGAATAGGAGTTCAAAATACTTGAAAATTCCGTATAGTTGAACAGTACTCATATAAATGAAATTTTTGGTCGTTTTATCAATTGGAAACCTACAAAAAAAAGTGAAGAATTATCACTAATTATGGGTAACACTGTACTTACTGTAGGTATCTTAACAGGAACAAGATATCAGAATGAAGAATGAAAAATACTTCCTTGAAGGCCCATCATTATCAGTTGTTTTGTTACATAGACGACGACAAACGGTTACGCTTCTTTGTTTTTCATTACCTAGGTATTTTCTCTGACCTAAAATAATAATTCAATAAAATTTATATGATCGACATTCAAGTTCACAAGAATGTAATCTCATCGTTGATATCCATGGAATTATCGTTCTAGTGCTGCGGTATGTTTTTAGGGTCGGTGCACGTCAAAAAAACCAAAGCTTCAATCGCTCACGCGTCGCGTGATGACAAGTACAATAGTCCACAATTTGCGAGTAGACGTTCCGCAAGGAGCGCTAGAGGTGTTGTACTAGAAAGTGATCACATGAAAATTCACATAAGAGCGTATGTTATTTCAAATTTTCAACTCGCTGTATCTCTGTTGATAATGAAAAAAAAGTACCACTTGTAATGATCTTTTCTGTCTCTCTTGACTAGTAGAATAATATGAAACTCATAAAAATAAAAATTTCATCAATTATTTGGAACGTCACCTTCTATTGCAGCTTCCACAAATGATCGCTATAATAAATGTAGAGGGCGACTCTTTAGCGTCCACTTGCAAATGGGTTTGTGGGTTTGCGCTGTCGTTGCGTTGTGCGTGGAAGAAAAATAGAACGATGATTATCATCTGCATATTTGTATTATCTCGTTTTCATGGCTAAGTATTCGATGATCAATGCAAATCTGTTATGAAGACTTTTTTTTTTTTTTCTCAACGGTAAATAAATTGAACAGAGATGAAACAAGAAGAGAATCGAATATCTTGAAATTTGTTTCTTCATTCATTAATTGAATTATTATTCGAGGTTGCTTTATTTGTATCGCGAAATATTGAATTTTTTATTCAATTTACTTCAAAAGAGAGAAGAATTTGATTAATACGGACATGTTTAATATTCAAAATAAAATTATAACATAAATATTTTATTTTGATGATTTAGGGAAAAGTGATAAGCGTTGTGATTGTACATATACTTGTATTTGTATCGGAGTCGAATGACTTGAAATTTGAAGATACATTACACAACCCAACAGCCTAAAAATTGCTGGGATGAAAGTAATTGATTGACAATATTTTTTCGATGTCAAATTCAATGCCGTCCGTTTTCCATTTTTTGATAGGAGGTCCGGTTCTGAAGTAATCATGTAAAACATTTAAGAATGAGGTTTTTGAGAATAAACGATGTTCAATCGTAGAAATGATACTATGAAAATGTAAATCAAACGTTCTTTCATCACGCAAAAAAAAAAAAAAAAAAGGTAGGACCAAATGAAAAGTACATTCAATAAAAAATGCTGTTTTTAGAATGAAAAAATACATAAGTCGACATGATTACTTAGAATCTCTTAGATTGATTGTAATAATAATGATAATAAAAAAAAAAAAAAGAAAGGAAGATTGGTCAAGTATTCGCTGAGTAATTCGTGATCGTGTGGAACATTGTGTTTTGATAGTGTGAAAATTAATGGAAATCATTCTATCAAAACACGACATTGTGTTTTGATGATGTGAAAATTGATGAAAACCATTCTATCAAAACACAATGTTCCATTGAATCACGAATTACTCAGCGCGAATATCGTATTTGACCAATTTTCTTTTTTTTTTTTTTTTGAGCTTGATAGGAGAATTTTCAATCTACATTTTTAAGTCGCCATCAATATGAATTTCATGTTCTCGAAATACCCTATTTGTGAATTCACATGATCACTAGAATCAAAAAACGGCATTGAACTCAGCGTTGAAAATGCGTTTAGCATTGATATTCTTGTCCCAGCAATTTTCGATAAGTGAATGATATCGAGTTCGACTAGCCCTATCTTTCTCTATGCTAGGCTTGAATATAGTATACCAGATGCGATCTTGAATTCCGACTAGATTAATTCTAGTGCTAAAATTAAAAATATTATTTTTATATTTCGAACATACAAAAATATTGTATCTGAATTTCATCCACAATTTGAGCAAGAACAAACTTTCTACAATTCTTCTGGGGTAAAATGTGCTAAAAAATCAAGAATTCTCGCATTTTAAAACTTTGTAGGGTTACCTATTCAAGTTTTTTGTCTCGGAATCAGCGTTTTTCACTTATAAAAAGAGTAAAATTTGAAAATTTATATGCTTTTTTATCTTTGAGTAACTTGGCAAATTTTGGTTCGTGACTCGGCTAAGAAAAGTCGTAGAAAGTTGGGTCGTGGTTCAAATTGTGGATAAAATTCGGATTCAATTTCCGTAGGTTTGAAGTATACATCTAACGTATTGTGTTTTTACCCCAGAATAAATTTAGTCCTGAAGCCCATTCAACTGTTGATATTATTTTTGCGCACACGGTATTTGTTATGTATAAAAATAAGAGAGAGACGTCAGGCACACACGTGTTATACATAACAGTATTAGGCTTCATTTTTGGGACTCGGGGAAAATGAGACTACTCTTGGAATTATCTTGCTTGATGACGTCATCAATGACTTTGACCTACTTCAGAAATAGAAAAATTCTGTGTTGCTATTCAATTGAACCCCAATTTTCTTCAACTCCCTCGTCCGATATTCTCTATCTCTGCTTCTTTTTGGTCATTGCCGTGTACTCATGGTCGACCTGAAAACTTTTTGAAGCTCTCGTCCGCTTGGAAACTAGAACTTTTTGGAGGGATGGCGAACAGCACGCATTTTCCTAGAAGTACTCCTCATGAAATGAGTTTCCTGCGTTGATAGTGATTGTTTCAAAGGCCTGTACAATATTTCAGGGACTGTAAAGGATGCATTCACGCTCGCGCGTCACTTACAATGAATTTTTGAAGAATACTGTAGTAAATTATTGAGAGAGGCAGCTCTCAGATGGCAGAAGAAAAGTTCTTGCAATTATTATAAGTGCTAACTTGTCAGAGACACACACCCCTGATTCATCTTCTTCAAGACAAGCATTTAAACAAATCAAGTGTGATTCGAGCGAACTTCAAAAGCCAGGCCTAAAAAGTGATTTTCTAGCGTAGCTAAATGAATAAAGATCATGTTTTATGTCTTTCTCAGTAGCTGGTGGCTTTTGTGAGCTCACTCGTTCCACTCATTCGCTCCCCTCCTCGATCCAGTATGAGTCTACTTTAGAGAATGTTAAATTAATAGTTTTTTTTTTTTTGGGGGGGGGGAGGCAGAGGTCCAGTTTAGAATTTTTCAAGACTGGTATAATTCTCGTATCAAACTAGTGTAGAAAATTTCTAGTCAATAGCTTTTGGAGGCCGTTAGTGGTTTTTGGGCAAATTATTGCAGCCAGCTGCAGGGCTGAGAACCGGAACCAAATATCGCTACAGGAAGCGGTTCTCCTCCCGTATTTTCAGGCCTCTGGAACCGGATCCCAGATTTGGGTCCTGGACCCGGAACCAAAAGGAACCGGATACCAGATTCAGGTTCTGGTACCGAAACCGAAAGGAATCGGATCCCGGATTTGGCTTGTGTAACCGGAACCAAAAAGAACCAGATCCCGGATTTGGCGTCTAGAACCGGATCCCAGATTTGGGTCCTGGACCCGGAACCAAAAGGATTCGGATCTAGGATTTGGCTTCTAGAACCAGAACCAGAAAGAACCGGATCCTGGCTTTGCATTTTGGAGCCGGAACTGAAGAGAATCGCATCCCAGCTTTGGCTTGCGGAACCGGAACCGAAAGGAACCGAATCTCACAATTCAGTTCAAGAACCTTTATAACAGGAACCGCTAAAAAAATATAACTGTTCTCAGCCCTGGCCAGCTGAAAACTGAAAGCCCAAAGCCCAATTCGGCTAAATTTTTTTTGTAAGAGGAACGCTAAAAGCTGGCTCTATTCTAATCTTCCTTAGCCGAAAGCTGAAATAAGCTACTTTTAGATTTCCCAATTTTTTGCAAAGTGTTTTTAACAATATCTCTTATTTTCACCAGAGTCACAGACTAAAATAAAGCAATTCAGCGTTGAAGTCTGCAAATTTATCAAGCCAATATGAACACGAACTGGAAAAAGGTATCGATCACAAGTGTTACAATCCTCCAATTCTCCTGATCATTTCTTCTGTATACTAAATCTCGCAAGGCACTGATCAGCCACAAATCAGCTAAATAAGGGCAGTCGAATTAAGCTAAAAGCTAGCTGTATTTTTCAGAAAGCCGAAAGCCATATTTCTTTTAAGCCGGAACTGGAATCTTCGGCTGCAATACTCTGCTTTAGGGGGGGTCACTCGCTGAGGTCCAGTTGAGAATATTTCAAGACTAGTATAATTTTAGTACAAAGCTAGCATCAATAATTTAAAGCTAATAGCTTCTGGGAGCCGCCAGTGGCTTTTCGGGGGCGAACAAGCCAATTTTAGAATATTTCAAGACTATAATCCTAGTATGAAGCCTAGTATAGGTCATTTGGCCGGACGGACGCACGCATGCACGTAAAATTCAAAATTGAGGTAGGGATCAGGATTTCGAAATTTCTCCAAGTCCCAAGGTCATTTGCACGGACGCACACTCGTACGCACGCAAATCAGAGGTCAGAGCAAAGAATTATGAAGTGTACAATCAAGTTCGGATGAGGTTATAACACGAGAATTCAGATTCATTGAACTCAGTTCATTCACAGACGAAAAGGTAATTCATTTCGAGAAAATTATGAGTGCTTGGAAAAGAGACGTCGTCATCCGTTCAAAAATGAATTTTACAGCATCAGCGAAACAGAATAGCAGGCCTATCGTGGGCGGATTATGATCTATGCGATAGGAGCAAGAGGTTCCCTCTCAAGAGAAAGAGCATTACACAAATGATGAATTATGATTGTGTTTGGTCGAATAATTCGATAAAATGTCATTGTTTTGATTTCGCCGAGTCGAGTCGGCTCGAAGAAGCAATAAAAAGAATTGATACGCGAAGTACGTATGTACAATATAGACTCGCATTTGGCACCGCGAGAAAATTTATTACTCTGTTACATTGTCACGTTAGAAAATGTTGTCGCTTGTCGATTCTAGAGTTCACTTTTTACGTTAATTTGAAAGTCGTGTGCGCGCATTATACCGTCACGTGCTTTCTGCAACAAAATCTCAAATTCTCTGGGTTAAGTTTATCTAGGCTCGTAGTCAAAAAAAGCGTTTTATACCGCGAATACGACGTCATAGGAATCAGATATCTGCAATACTCACGCCACCTCAATCTCGTATTTTGCATGAGGCGCGACTCAATTGCTGCATTCCTGCCAAGAACAAGCTAATTGGATCAAAATACTGATTACTGAAAAAATTTTTCTCTAAAATGACTTCTTCTTTGTACCGGGTGTACGCTCGTTATAAATCGTAAACACAGGATGGGCAGTCGAACACCGACACTAGGTTGACTTCTACAATGTAATAATACCGTCGAAAAAAACGACCTTCTCTCCCGGCGAACGAATTTATAACTCGTATGCCCATTCCAAATTTTCTAACTAACAGAAACAGACCTAACGTAAAGAATTCCGTACAATTAGTCTAAGTTTCGAAGTTTTGGCAAGCATTTATGTATTTTTTATATTTTCTGATTTTCAAAGTTTATGGCCTATTCGCTCGCTCATTCGTGTCTCTGTCCCGCCTTTCGTATACCTCGCAGCGTACTCAGCATCGTCTCGATGTCTCTCTCTCTTCAAATGCGGTTGAAATTAATGATGCGTTATACGCACTCGAATACGGTTTGTCGACTTTTCTCGTGTATGCGAACAAGTTCTTCGTATTGTTATATTCTGTACCGAGATTGAAACAAAACTTTGTACGAGCACTTACTCTAGTATAAGTTTAACTTTTCTGCAATCTTGGCTCAAGGCTAATTGCGAAGAAAATAATGTTATACGGTTTTTCAACGAAATGAATTATCGTGTATACGTTGAAAGTAACACCGTGTGAGTCTAGATGAATAGGAGCGATGAGTCGCGGGATTGCACGTTGCCTTTCCATTATCTTCGCACTCTACTTTAAGTGACTCGAAGTTGGACCGTGTTTTTCGCTTTTTAAACTTTCTGTATCATATTTATGCGTTTTATCGTGAGCCACGATTTTCTAGTAACGATGACTGCGAAAGAGTCGAACAAGAGTACTTGAAGAGAGGACAGAAAGTGATATTTGTCTTGTATCGTTTATCGAGGCAAAGACTGGCAGAAACGAGCGCATACGAAAGCTTGGCATCTATCATCAGATCGTTGATTACCAATCATTCATGAGACATTATCGTAGTTCTTTGACTAATTTCAAGGAGCAGAAGAGAGAGGCTCTGATTTTACGTTGGTCTACTAGACGAAAAAATGAAACCATCAAAGAAATCAGTAATTATAATGTGTCCTAGTTTTGAGGAACGCATCCTCGCTATTACGTTGGACTCATGAAAAAATTCTAAGCATCGGACCATCTATAGTAGTATAATGGCTTACTCAATGAAGTTGAACGAGGAATTTAGAAAACCTGCTCCGTAGAACGAATTTGGTTTCCACTTTGAGAATTGCATGTTTCCCTTCTGCCATAAAAATGGCTCAATATTCAAAAATTTTCCAGCTCCAAATTAAAATTTTCTCTAGTACTTCACCCGATACAACCCGATGGTCCGGATTTCTTCAAATCCCACTTCGATACAAAAGAAAAAGCGGTAAGAAACGGTGACGCGGAATACATGCCAGAAGATACTTTTGAAAATTCGTATCTGACAGATTTCTACGGACTTTGATTGATCCATTGGTATCAATCAGGAGAAAGGTATCTTTCATAAGATTAGCTGAGGTACTTTTCCCTTGATCGACTTGATATGACGGAAGACCGCAGTTTCAGCCTATAACAAACAGGAGAAAGGTATCTCTTGTACAAGTGTCTAAGGTACTTTTCCCTTGATCGACCCAATATTATGGAACACCGCAATATCAGCCTATAATTCCAAGCTAGAATATTCGACAGAGTTGAATGAAGGGAGGCAGCAGTGCTGCCAGATGATAGTTTTAAAGATCCGTCTCCGCCCTAAAAACAGATTTCTACGGACTTTGATTGATCCATTGGTAACAATCAGGAGAAAGGTATCTTTCATAAGATTAGCTGAAGTACTTTTCCCTTGATCAACTTGATATGACGGAATACTGCAGTTCCGCAGTTTCAGCCTATAACAAACAGGAGAAAGGTATCTTTCGTACAAGTGTCTACGGTACTTTTCCCTTGATCGACCCAATATTATGGAACACCGCAATATCAGCCTATAATTCCAAGCTAGAATATTCGACAGAGTTGAATGAAGGGAGGCAACAGTGCTGCCAGATGATAGTTTTAAAGATCTGTATCCGCCCTAAGTACAGATTTCTACGGACTTTGATTGATCCATTGGTAACAATCAGGAGAAAGGTATCTTTCATAAGATTAGCTGAGGTACTTTTCCCTTGATCGACTTGATATGACGAAAGACTGCAGTTTCAGCCTATAACAAACAGGAGAAAGGTATCTCTCGAACACGGGTCTAAGGTACCTTTCCCTTGATCGCTAGAAATCTGCATTGTACGTAAAATCTACAGAAAAAGAAAAACCCATATCTTTTTTGAGGACCAAAAATCCGTACATTTGGCATCCTAGCACGGAAACTAACACTTCTCCTTCAAAGACACTTGGAGTAGTATAAAACAAGCTTGCTTCATCTTACCGATCAATTTTGAATCCAGGCTCAAGATTAGTTCTGAGTTTTTGGGTAGGCCTTCAATATTTTCCGACCTCCGCCCCTTCGACTATCAAGGTGACGGGTAGGCTGCGCTACGCCTTTTCGAGCCTACCCTCAGAATCAGGCTTGCTTTTATCGATTTTCATCGACCATATTGAATCGATTCTACCAATGATATTGACTTTTGACACGTTTACTATGTGGAATCACTCGATCGCCTGAACAGCCTAGTCTTGAGGTCAATGGGCTTAGCCACCAATCTCTTTGTCTATTTTACCTTGACCACTCACCAGACTGAGAGATAGCGCCCTCCTCGCTATTTCTTTGCGCGAGCCTGAGTGCGTCCGACACTGATGACGTCATCAACCTGAATTAAGTTAAAGGGAAAAAATGTTGACTCTCGAGTCTCAAGTTCTGTAAAAGCGGTTAAGCGACAAGCAAACAATCCTCAGAAAGAGGTCTGTTGCAGAACTACAAGAGATCCCTTTCTCCAAACTGTTGTCCTGTCGCTTGACCGGCTTTTACAGAACTCGGTGCGTATGATGGGAGAAGGATTTGGAAAAATTTCGACCTTTGTGCTAGGAGGGCAATTGAAAATTTCCTACTTCCAATCTATATATGATAGGATTGGGAACTTGAAAAATGTTGACTCCTAAACTTTGATAAGATTTGAATTTAGATAAATCGTGATTTACAAGCTATAGGGTGAAGAATCGGAAAAATGTTGACTTTTGAGCTATATATGGTGGAGGATACTTGGAAATATATGATCGGAGGGGGACTTCGAAAATTGCTGGCCTTCGAGTTATGCGGTTTCTATGATGCCAATTTCTTTTCTTCTTGAGGATTGTTACCTCCATTGCAAGCAAAGCAATGTCTTCAATCCCAGTTTTCTTGATACTCCTTCACGCTTCCCCCGTTAATTCAACTTCTGGAGCATGGGCGTGTGCTTTCTTCAAAAACTTATGATGCACTAAACGAACGGACTTCCCAATCTGAAATTCAGTTTACAAACGTCACTAATGCAACTTGTTCTGTAGTAAGTGTGAGCTTGTTGACCCAAGCGCAGAGCTCAAGTAGCGAAGGTTAGTAAAGTTTCTCTTTTGACCTGTCGAACGATATTTGAGCTTCCTCTTCCCGAAGGGTGCTAAATGAGCTTGTCTAGAGCATTTCTCCAAAACTTTTACCAGCTTGTCATAATTGTCTTTATCTTCATCAGCAATATCGGACAGTAATTGTTGACTAAACGTAAAGCAACTTTTATTTCATTTGTCCGTCCATAGCATCTGGTGGCAGTCTCGAAATGATTTTGACAGGTTTCATATCTTTTCTGACACCTTGTACTTTATTGAAAAATCGTGAGTACCCCCCTCCCTCCCATGTATACTATCTGTATTCTCTTATAATGGACATGAAAATTTTTGGTTAGGTTAGGTTAAAAGACTTGGAAAAAATTTCACCCGAAAGTCATTAGTCAAAAATATTTCAAAGTAGACTTGTACTAGACCCAGAAGCGGAGCGAGTTAGCCTCCCTCAAGTCATCAGCCTAAGAATTTACGAAATCTTAAAAGGTTGTCAAAATTTTCCATAGTTCTTCCTATACGTATGAGGTTTTGGATTCGGAATTTTTTCAAGGGTTTTTTGCGAAGATTTTAGGATTAAAATTCGTTCGAGTTCCTCTTATATGAAGGTCCAAAGCTTAAGACTTCTTCAACTCTCCCTACCTCGTATGTATAGCTGAAAAGTCAAAAATTTTACTAGATGACTTGTTTTGTGGAAATTCCGTTTTAAAAAATATTTCTCAACTCCTATCAAGAGAAGAGAGACTCGGAGAAAGATCGTTCATTGAAATCGAAAGCCGTTTTTTTTTTTTCAAAGTTGGTTCGCTTCTGCAAACTGAGCTGTTTTTTTTTCAGGTCCTAATGTCAAAAAATTCCGTACTTATCATAGAAGACTTCCATAATGCGTTCCTAATATCAATTTTAAAATGATGAAGTTGCCCTTGCATTCTTCTTATCCACTCTCAAAAACATTAGTAATTTTTTCTTAAACGAATCTTGTTTTACTGACATTGTGTTCAATCGCCGAATCTAAATCTTCGTTAATTACTCGCGTTTCAACTTTCACTTTATTTTAGATCTTCCCGCCAAATCACATGGGCCGTTACCTCTTATGATCGTCGCTTGGCTTGTTCCGTCTTACCTTCAAAATTTTTTATCACGTGTTGAATGTCCTCGATATCAAACGCTATTTCATACTAATTCAATGCATCTTGAGTATAATGTTTTAAAAATAAACTTTTACAAGTCGAATAGTAAAAGTGAGCAAGCGACCGCGCAATAGGAAGAGTTGAAAACCACATTGACTTTGAAAGTCCAATGAAGCGTACACCAAAAACAAGGAGATATAAGTGCACGCTAGTCTACTGTAAACAACATCGAGAAAAAATTATCTCGTTTTCTAAAGGTGAGAGGTTATGCAATACTTTGGAATAAAATTTTTCAGCTATAAGGTATGTCATCCTTTTAAATATCGACCAATACTTTTTACTTCGTACTTCAAGTTTCGGCGTCGACTTACGGTAAAATAAAATCACGAGTTGCGAATAGCCTGCAATAAATCGTATGATTGAGTCCAAGTTGCGAGAATTTACATTTTGTCGATGTATCGAAAACGAGAGAGAATTCTGCGCTTAGGAGAGAGAGAGAAAGAATGCGACATAAAATGAACTAGGGGTACGTATAGAAGTCGTAATGTATTGCATATCTTCGAGATAAACGTTTTTTGTAAGCTCGGAGTGAATGACTCGCGAACCAATGGTGCATGTACTCGAGGTATAGGAATGACACACTTCTCAATGCTCATCACGTTTCCAGTTCTAGAAAGTCTACTCACTTTTAAATACACGCCGTGTATCTGTTTGATTAATGTAACTTATCCGCGCATTATTCCTGTACGTTCGAAGAATAATGTTTTCCGATTCTTATGCTCGGCGCGCCTGCCTGCGTTCTTCGCCGAGCGCACGCAGAACTAATGACGGGTAACAAGGTATTCAAAATCATCAACGCATTTACTCATCTAAGAAATCGTATTCCAGCGAATGAAGAAGAGTACATAGTGAAGAATGGCATAATATTAAAAACACGTTTCGAATACTTGTTCGTCGGTCTTTTCGTTAGTTCACAATATTATCGCACAGATCAGACTTCTGGATTACGTATCGCATTTAGAATTGTTCGTAATATACGTTAATGAAATTCTGTAACCAAGAATTTACATAATACATGTTATTTGAAAGGAAATTTTGTCAAGTGTCTTACCTTTGTTACCTTTCCCTGGAGTTCTCTATGACGGATGAGCGGATTTCTATAAATGGATGCGGACGGAGTTGCCAAGTCTGCTGGGATCGACGAAGGACAAATAAACTCTTGATCTTATTAGTATGAACAAAGGCTATCAGAAACTCGTTTCAAAAACCAATGTATGAGATATTGTATTTCGTGATTTCCCTGTTGTTTTTTCGGCCCATAAGCTTGCAGATTTTTCATTCGTTTGCTATTGCGAAGACCAATGGGGTTTAAATTGGTGGACAACATCAATTCTCCGGAGATCTTATCTCACGGACTTCACCCCTAGTTTCTTCGCTCTCAATCATCTCTCTATAAATTTCCATAATATAATTTCTCAACTCTTTATGTGAGGTCTGCTCTCGTCTCTCTTCTCTGACTAGATCATTCACAGAATTGGGTGTGGATATCTTCAGGGAGGATGTTCGTCTGCCGAAATATTTTTCTTCTTGCTTTGTTATGCATAATTTGAGCCTTTTCTGGACCTTAAAACACTTATTCCTCTTCCGCCTAGATGAATACACGGTTTTTTATGCGTCCAATATACAAAGAGGAGCAAAGGTCAATCCTAAAGAAGAACGAAGTTATCAAAGATTTTCATTCTGGATTCGGTTACTTTGACAAATCCAGTTGGAAATGTCTATAGGCTGAGGTCATTCTGACATTTGCGTGAGGAAATTGCTAGACGAAATGAAGACCTCATGAGTGACCCTTGACCCAATTCAGAAATTTGAAGAAATCAAAATTGCAAGCTTTTTTAATAGACGGAGAAGTTTGAATATTTTATGACCAAATCGACGTTTCAAGTGCACGATCTGGGTGTCAAAATCGAAGTGAAAAAGTGACTCGAATTCTTGTATCAGGTTTTAATACTGACTGGAAATCGATGTTGAAATTGCATCGAATCGAATATGGCTGCACTTGTCAAGCATAATTGAGATTCTCAATGACCATCATTACCTATATAATTTTGAATATACTTATTCTGTCTGTAAGAAATGTCGAAGTCACCATACAGATGAAATTCTACAAGGGGGAGACTGTACATCGGCTGCAGATCGACGTCAATTTGTGGTCGATTCAAAATCGTCACCGTACATTATCTCTAGAGTACCGTGTAGTAGGAAGAGTGCGAAATCACATTGACTTCGAAAGTCTAATGAAGCGTACATCAAAAACAAGGAAAATTACAGTATTGTAAACAACATCGAGATGAGAAGGAAAAATCATCTCGTTTTCTAAAGGTGAGAGGTTACGCAATGCATTGAGACGTCTTTAGTTCAAGCTAATCGTAACGAGTTTTGTGTCATCCTCTTGAATATCGACCAATACTTTTTATTTGTGCTACAAGTAACTCGAAATCAATTCCACAAAACAGTCGATTTCAGATCGATAAAAAAATTTAGAATTGTTGACTCGAAATGAACGGCGATTTGAAGTCGATCCAACATGGCAGGAAAGTCGACTCAAATCGACGACTCCTTTCTACCATCAACTCATCTTCAACCTAAAAATAAGTCGATCGCCGATATTGCAGATTGATATCGACTCAAAATTGGGTCGATTCACTTATCGGTAAAGACGTGAAATGGACTTCGAAACCTCGTAGATATTTTGTGCACAATATAAGGTCGCAAAATCAAGGTCAAAAATTAGTCAATTTCCGCTGAAAATCGACGTCGAAATTGTCTCGATTCGACCATTGCGGTGTTGGTCAAGCATAATTGCAATTCTCAACGGCCCTCTTATTCTATCTGCGAGTAATGAAGTCACCAAATAGGCAGCCTAGCCATGCCCAGTACTGTAGCAAAGATGTAACCGTCAAATGTCTCCGTAGCAGATGAATAACTGGAGTAAACTTTTGTACACACTCGATTTCTGGCTCAAAGTTGTATGAATATAATTATGAACTTTGAGTCACCTCGTCTTTCTGTGTCAGTCATAATCATTTCGAGTGAATATGAAGCTCGTTGAACTACAGACATTATTATGTGCTTTCTGTGTCAACCCTAATCGGGTCATCGAACTACGACATGTACTTTCAGTTTCAGACACGATCAGATTGTCAGAGTCAATAAACTAATGAGGAAGGAGGTCATACGAAGGCATGTAACAATTTTAACCCACGGATCAGAGTTGAAGCACAATTTAATGTTAGAACGGTAACGGGAAAATTCTTTGGCACAAGATTCGAAGCCGAAAATTAATGTGAGAAAATTCCTCGGTAGGGAGAATTTATTCTTACAAAAATTTATAGTGACGTTAATTCATCGTTTCACAATTAAAAATTAAAAGTTTAAAAATTAAAAAGAAATCCTTTTGGAAATCTTGTCTTGTATTGACTTGTTTGGACAGACATAGAACATTTTTTGGTTGCAATAAATTTTTTTTTGTCTAGACCTGGAAGTTTTGCACGGTATCTCAAAGGTATTCAAATATTTTTTCTCATCATCCATGTCGTCGTCATTTTACGCATTTACAAGATTGTATGGGCGATCGGTTCCTAACTTGTACTTTCGTCTTTTGAAGGGTGGCTCGCCGGCAACAGCTTGTTCGTAAGCTCCTTCCATCAAAATTTGTTGCTTCTTTAGGGCTGCAAGCAGTTTGTAGATGTTGAAGTGTTTCGTTTCAAACGTACTCTCAAAACTATGTTTCCATCCTTCTCCTAAGCATGGCCGTGTCCTAAGTCATTAGTTTTTGGATCACGAGCTTGCACTGTTTTGTAGCAGTTCCACCACTCAATCGAAAATTAAGACGCACAACACCAGGGCCCTTGTTTTAAGAGCGGCTTACTTCTTTTTCAATGTTCATCTTCGCATTCTAAAAATTTTAGACCTGAAAATTTCCCCCTCAGAATTTTTTTTGCCTGAATACATATTACGCGAAACTGAATTTCACATTGGAGTTGGGTTGGTGATACCTAAACTTCCTTGACCTCGCCATGCCCTCCTTTCTACGTCCACAGGTAATATGGCTATTAAATTTGATGTTTTCCGAAAGCCGGCTTACACAGGGCAAAGTGTACCCGGGGACTCCCTTGTATATTGCCATAGCTCATAGGTTTGACGTCATAAAGCGTCACACGTCACGTCACGCAGTTCACGGACGTTTTCTGAGGATGTAATCCCGCAAACAAAATGGATAGCGGGTTCCCCGCTTAAAAGAAAAGAAAAAGATATCACGTCACATGAAAAATCAAGTATGGCATTCATGGAAGAATTCAACGATAATTCAGTCTACGAATTACTCAACGACACGGAGCAGGTTCGCGACGTTCATTTTCGAGTTGGTACCGGAATGAGTCTTTTATTTCTTCTCGTTTTTTTTTTTTCGATTCAGCTGCGATGGTGGTGTGCTATACTCCAAAACCGATCGTCACTTAGATGTCTGGGTATTTTGTTCCTCTTGATACCTTCTCTACCCTAAAACCTGTTCTATTTTGCCGTTCACCGTCGGGCCAAAACTGACCTACCCCAATAAAGAAGCGAGACTGGCGAGCTGTATACGATATGAAGAGAACTTGGAAGAATTTAGACTCTTGTGCCATCTTATGTCATAAACAGTAATACAGTATTTGATAGGAAAGAAAATTGAAAATTCTCGATTTTCAAATCATATGAGAGGGGGAGAATTTTCGACCCTTGAGCCTTATATCATCTGATAGGGGAAGGGTTGAGAAAAATTCCAGCTTTCATGTCATATTTCAATTATTGCCAGTATCAAAAGCAATTCGACCCATCCAAGAATCCCTGCCTTCCTCCTTTTCCTTTTTCAACGAAACCTTCGTTTTTGTGTTTTTTCTGCTACTTCTTTTTTTTTCTTCCTTTATTTACTGTAAACTGAGTAGAAGAACAAACCCCCCCTTTTTTTACCTGTCATATTCAAACATGTTGAAAACCGCAATAAAACTGAGGGGGGACAAAGACTAGGTGGAAGCAATCTCAGGTCTAGGAAAAAGGATTCTATGAACAATAGAGTCGAAAACGGAGTAACTGGAAAGAAGAAAAAATATTTCAAGAGAAAGCCGATAAATCGTTCGCCCCATTGAGAATGGACTATGTGCCATAGCGAAGAAGCGACGCGCGCCACGAAGTGAAGTGAGTGTCCTTGTATGTATTGCACGTTAATTACTCAATTACTCCTATTGCACCCTACTGCTCTATTACCTTGTTTCACGAGTAAACACTAATTTGTATGATTCTAATCGTTCGAAATTCGGATATTTTGATCGTTCACCTCATCTTTATTCAGAATAAACATCACTGAGGTCTAATTTGTGTACGTGAAGTGTGTAAAAAGAAAATCTCTTCAACTTGTTTAGCAGTAGAAAGTCGTTCGAAGGCAAAAGTTTTTGCTCTTATAGAGTTCGTGTTGTACATCAGTGTTAGAATTTATATGAGCTTATGAAGTAATTGGGCTTGGAGTCATAATTTCATGAACGACGTATGAGGCTGAGTCGAATGTGCGTCATATTATTACGATACCTAGAAGTTCAAGTCGAAGCAGCGAAACCTTCATAGAATGAAAAAAACGTTCAACTCGAGACCGTTCTAAGATAAGACAAATTTCATTCATTCTTTCTTCATTTTATTTACGTATTTGTATAGGCTTGAATCGAGTGAAAGCTCGTTTCTTTATACTTTTAACTGTTCCTGTGATCAACTTATTTTGTCAAGCCAGTTTTTTGATTAATCGAAGATGTATGCAGCGACGTAGTTCACTACCACGTTGACAAGCTTGAATGAAGTTCAAGTACCGCCTGAAATCGGAAGTGCATTGCTTGTTGAAACGTGACAAAAAAAAGGAACTCGGACTGCAAAAGTTTCGAAAATTTGCCGTAAACGAGCTGCATTTTACTCAAAACTTGGGAAAGTCTTCGTGCTCAAGGTCCTGCTGGTATAGCTCTGCTTTATCGCGAAAACTTCTCGGTATACTGTAAAGAAAAAAATCATCATTATCGATATTTTCGAAGAAATTTATATCGCCTTATCAATTTACGTAATTGACTATACGTATATTACCTTCACACAAGTTTCATTTCAATTCATCTGTTCTTCTTCTCTTGATTCCTTATCGATTCACTGACATCACCTGACCAATTCATCGTTCTCTTCTGAATCAATGTGAATCTACACGGTTTTGGAAAACCATAATTATGTTCATATCGTTCGGTTCACTCGGTAATTTCGTTTCGATGTGCCTGTGATTAATAATTCCAATATTGCATCAATTTTTCAAAATGAGCGGCGGGCAACATTTTCGCCTAACATGGTGAGGACAGCTTATTCACCACAAAGTTTCACTTTATTCGATTACGCGCCGTAGTAATTTTGAATTTTTTTCAGTTTAAATAAGGACAAATCGGACAACACTGCTACAGAATGTCCTCAATGCGGAGGGTTGATTTTGAACACCCAATTGGAAGAACATCTTGAATTTCATGCCCCGCAGTTTTGTACCAACTGCCATCAGAAAATCGAAAAATCGGTTTTCGCAGAACATAAAGTAAATTATTCAACTTTTGCGCTAAAAGGAAAGATGAATATTAGTTACCGAACTTCGTCGTGTAAATTGTTTAGAGAAACCAATGTCACCTTTTCCTGAAAAATTGTACGTATTGCGGCGCCGGATTGCCAGAATGTTGTATGTCCCTGCACACTGAACATTGTACTAAACGGAAAAAGATGGAACGAATTTATGCATTGTCTAACCAGGCGCAACCGATAGCCGGAGGAAGTCAGTATTAATTTTATGTATTGGTTTTTTGAATTTTGTACTATCCTGTCGACGAAACAAGTTTTTGAATGGTGATCTTAATAGGTCGTAGTCGCGACGCGGGGCCCCGAGGGACCGCCAACAATCGACATGAGCTCGAGTTTCACGCCACGCGGTTCTGCACAGAATGTCATACAAAGATCGAAACATCGGTTTTCGCAGAACATAAAGTAAATTATTCAACTTTTGCGCTAAAAGGAAAGATGAATATTAGTTACCGAACTTCGTCGTGTAAATTGTTTAGAGAAACCAATGTCACCTTTTCCTGAAAAATTGTACCTATTGCGGCGCCGGATTGCCAGAATGTTGTATGTCCCTGCACACTGAACATTGTACTAAACGGAAAAAGGTGGAACGAATTTGTGCATTGTCTAACCAGGCGCAACCGATAGCCGGAGGAAGTCAGTATTAGTTTCATGTATTCGTTTTTTGAATTTTGTACAACCCTGTCGACGAAACAAGTTTTTGAATTTTGGTGATCTTAATAGGTCGTAGTCGCGTCGCGGGGCCCCGAGGGACCGCCAACAATCGACATGAGCTCGAGTTTCACGCCACGCGGTTCTGCACAGAATGTCATACAAAGATCGAAACATCGGTTTTCGCAGAACATAAAGTAAATTATTCAACTTTTGCGCTAAAAGGAAAGATGAATATTAGTTACCGAACTTTGTCGTGTAAATTGTTTAGAAAAACCATTGTCACCTTTTCCTCAAAAATTGTAAGTATTGTGGTGCCGGATTGCCAGAATGTTGTATGTCCCTGCACACTGAACATTGTATTAAACGGAAAAAGATGGAACGAATTTGTGCATTGTCTAACCAGGCGCAACCGATAGCCGGAGGAAGTCAGTATTAATTTTATGAAAAAATGAAATTTATACGTGATATTAAACTTAATGAATAAAAGGAAACAAATTTTGGCTCTAAATATCACAACTTTCTTTTAGTTCGTACCCTGATGATGTTGCGTGAGCAACGAAACGTCGGTTTCTCGTTCGTAAAAATAAAAATATAGTGATATTTAGAGCCAAAATTTGTTTCCTTTTATTTATTAATTTTATGTATTCGTTTTTTGAATTTTGTACAACCCTGTCGACGGAACAAGTTTTTGACTTTTGGTGATCTTAAAAGGTCGTAGGGGCGATGCCGGGCCCCGAGGAAACGCCAACAATCGCCCGACGGTAATCGTCGCTCCGAAGTCGAAGCCAATCGTTGCTCCAAAGTCGAAGCCAATCATCGATCCAGGTCCGACGGCAAGCCTCGATCCAGGTTGGTAACTCAAAATTGTACGTAGAAACTTGTGTTTTTTTTTGTTTTGTTAATTAAGTGATTGTGTTGGCAGATTCAGACGATGACGATGTGATTCTCGTGGAGCAAAAGATGGAGATTATTGATCTGGGTTCGTATAAGAGATCGTTAAATGTCATATTTGTTGAGAAATTTTTTTCCTTACATCTTACGTGTTTCTGTTCAGTTTCCGATTCGGACGAGGATATGGAAAAGATTGAACTCTCTCCTGAAATGCTTGCAGAATTCGATTGTCAAGATGAAGACTTGTTGAAGATACCTTTATTTTACTAAATGACCAGCGCTTTGACCTTCCACCATCAGCTCAGAATGTACTTGGTGCTCCTTACGCACACATCAATTAAAGTGTATGAATAAATGTTTTTTGGAAGCGACAATCTGGAATTGCTAATGTTGTAAATGAGAGTGAGTCTTCGATCGTACGACGCCGCTTTACGATCAAATTAGGGATTGTGCAAGTGAACTAGAATGCTTATTTTTGCTGAAATTCAGATTCATAGAGTACAACCCACAACGATGACGTCCCTATAGGCTTTTGCGGTCTACACAAATTTAGACGATGGAAACCCGAATTTTGAACAACCTTTATTACTCATGAAATTTCCTTTCAGAAAAGGTACTCGTATTCATCTTGAAATTTTGCTGTAGAAGTATTATAGTCCTGCTTGCGCTTGAATGAAGATGAATCGAAGAGTACCCAACGTTGATAAGTTGAGAAGAACTCGAAGAAAGATTTTCAAGAGTATTTTGAAACAAGAAAGTCAATCATTACTATAATATGGGCTTGAATTTATGCGTCTTTATCGGTCAAAATCTTTTGGTTTGTATGAAAATCTATTGTCATTTGGACTAAAGCAAAAATCTCCATTTCTGTTGAAATTTCGACCAGACAAAGGTCATAAAATACAACCCATAAATCTCGCAGTATTGCAAACACGTGTCCGCTAATTGAGATTATCGATCTTGATTACAAGAAATGAGCGCGATGAAATTGAAAGCAAATCTTTTCGCTACACGAGTGCGGTGACGGTATCTACTTGTGTTGCGATTACGATTCGAATGAATTGCGAGGTCTCTTTCTGAAAATTTTTAAAATTTATCCGTTGGTGGGGAATATTGCGCAACTTGAGTCGAAAGCGACCGTTTAGCTGAACGAACATTGGGTAGAATATTGTGAATATTTTAGCGGTGATTTAATATAGATTTTTAAGACGGGAGCTTTTGAATTTCCAAGAATACCAAAAAGAGGAATACTACCAACGCCCGTTGTGCGAATGAAAACTTGTACTGTGGTGATCAAAGCCAAGCTTATTGAAAATTTTCCCTTTTCAGGCTCAGCATCAAAATGAGAGTGTATCCAGAGAATATGAGAGTAAGAACTTCACGAGGCTCTAGCTACACTGCCGTATAAAGTTACATTGTCGTACATCGAAGTTGACGATCGGGCAAACTGTATCTTAAAGACAATCGGTGCAAATGCGTGAATCGTGACACAAACTTCTGCTGCTTCATTTATTTTCTTGACGTATATCCAAAACACCGATATTCGGAAAAGAATAGCTGGTATCGAAAGACTAGTATGAAAATTAAATTACTCGTATTCTTGAGTCGTCCTGTAATCAACTACTTGTGTCTGAACTAGCCGTATTAACCTTATTTAAGGAAAATGAAATCCCTTTTCGATCGTTGATTGGAATGCACTTTGATTTAACCCTGTACGACAGTGCTCTGTAAGGGGCCACTTAGCTAGAAGTCGAGAATGGGAGGAATTTTGTATTGGATAAGTATTGAAAAACGATGTCTAGATATGAGCTTAAGAAGTTGAATGTGGTGAGTTTTACGGAGAACTTTGAGGTTTTGAAAGATGCAAAATGGCTAGTGGGATGACATGGTGTAAAGTAAAACTACTGTAGTTGACTAAGTATGGTGCAAGTATTTCCTATTTGTAGTAGGATTTTTTTGTATTTATCGACGTCTCTCTGCCGGAAGGTAGCTCTCAAAGTATACAGTAACCGTTCACAACTTATTCTATGCCTCCTGTCTCTTCCGCCCGGTTTCTTGCCCACTATTTTTCGTACCTAACTGTTTGCAGTACTAAGTGATACACTAATTCTAGATCAGATTGGAATGCGGTTCTTAATTGCCCCACGTTAGAAATGAGATGCCGCGTATGAAGTTGTTAATTACTTCAGAGTGTTGCAAGTTGAAGTCGAGTTGACATTGTACGATCTTTAATGAGAAATTGTTTTCTTGTCGCTAATATTTTCTGATCGAGTTGTTGATTGTTTTCAAGATGTATTTATTCTGTAGCAAGAAGGAAACGAGCTCGCAGAGCGGACCGTGCTCGGTTCGTGTATTTGTATTTGAAGCAAATTTGAAATGAAAGTGTTTTTGAATCTAAGGTATTTTTGGTACAATTACACCACCACCACACCCCCCGTTAGAGATATGACACATTTGAAGCGGCTGATTACCCTAGGGTGCGATGCAACTTGAAGCCGAGTTGACATCGTATGATACTTGATCGTTTTATCATCAATTATTTTATCCGTTATTAATAGATTTGGAATTGGTCTCGCGAACGAAAGGGACTCATCTAATTGAGACATTTTCGCTGGTGGAAGAATTGATTTTTCTATAAAAACTCGGACTTTGTTGGCGAGTAGAGGTACTAGCTTCATCATAAAGCTTTCGGTTCAAAGCAAAGCTTGTGGCTCGATAAGTTTGTCAAGGTCGCTCTGGTAAAAATTGGACTCGCGTTGAAATCTACAGATGACTTCTCTACTTCATGCGCTGAGTAACAGAGCTTGTCACTATGTCAAACTCGCGTACACACGAAGACCTCGAAGTGGGCCATACAATGTCGGGTGCGCTAACTCCTTTACCTCCGTTTTTGACGTATGGATTCTGATTTATGGGTCCAGGAATCAACTGGGAAGATCCTTCACGAAGAAAACAATTCTTCGATTAGGATGAAGAATGAATCACAATGAAAAATAAACGTAGAGTACTCGATAAAAGTTCGTATCTATTTAAATCGAAGTAAAATAAAGGAATTTTTTGCTCATGACAAGCAAGACGGCGCGCCTATGTTCTCTCTTTTCACCGAATGATTTGATATCAAGTGCCTAATGTTTCTCATTGAATTTCTTCCTTTTTTTCTTTTCATTTAATCCATAAACGACTGTATTTCTCGCATCACGTAGTATTTTATTATTTTTTTAATTTACAAATGTATTCAATGTTTGATATTCCTTCAATTTGCTGTCCAATCTCTCGATTTTTCTCTCTAAATACCTTCATTTTCATCTCGATCATTCATTAACTTTTCTCTTTTCTTCTCTCTTTCCTCCGTGCAATCTTTCTTTTTCTGTTTTTGGTCATCTTCGTCACCTTCTTTTTCTTCTGCGGCCGGTATTGATAGTTTAAACTCTCTTTTTGGTACTTTAACCTCCTTAGGCAAGGCAGGAGCCCATCAGCAACCGCGGAAAAAGATTTTCACCCAAAAAAATATGTTCACTCAAGTTATACATCAATTTTCTTGTTTCATTTTTGTATGGAAATTTGCAGAGATCGGAAGCTTTTCATTTTGGTAGACCTACATCGGGAGTCAAGGAGCAAAAAAAAGCAAGAGACCCGGATATTGAGGCGCACAGCGACTCAGTCTTGTTTTTTGTAAAACAACTTTCTGTAGTCTGAGAAAATATGAATTCATTATTATGTAGCTGTTAACCATTTTTCTTTGTAAAATATCATACCTTATCTCTTGCCACCAACAGCAAAACTAGGTATTCGCCTTGTAGAATGATTCTTCCTCTTGTTTATTCATTGTATTCAAAGTTCAAGATTCTTATTGTGAAATTTAATTTGGATTCAAGTTTCTTGAAAATTTTCTATTCCGAGAGAAAATTTTGCTCATCCTGCTCTCACTCTTCTATTGCTGTTTTTTTTGAAATTTTATATTTTCAATTCTGTTCTCTTTTAATAGACCCCGTTTTTGCCATTCCACTACGTAAATGTGTAACATTACCTAGCTCGATGCTCTTCGTCGACCATTAATTTCACGTTGATTTCCGGTTGACGTTCCAAAATCAACCGAGAATCAATGTGGTCGAGATCTCGTCGATATCTTGTTGAAATCGACCTCACGCCGACGTCGATGTCGACTCATTTGCTGCGTCAATTTCAAGTCGATATCGAGGTGATTTTGTCAACCTAAAATCGACTGCTCTGTTGGGTCGATTTTGAGTCGATTTGTAGTTTTCTGGTAATCGTGAAAATAAGCGATCGATTTTGAGTCAAAATGGGCGGAATTGAATCGACTCAAAATCGACGTTGATTTGGTCGACATAACGGGTCAATTTCGAGTCGATTTGAAATCGACATGGTTCAACAGGAGTACACTCTTGACAGTTATTTCACTGCCATAACTCTTCAGAAAATTCGAGACTAACAAAATCAGCTCTATCACAGGGTTCCGGTGTTCCTCGAACGATTTTAAATTATTTACTATCTCTGGCCATTGAGGATTACAGGTGAAAGTTATAAATAAATCTTGTTCGTCAAATTTCGATATCGAGCATCCAGCAGCTTGATAACGCTGAGCCATATTCCTAGGACTTCCTCCAAATAATAATTCTCTAATTTTGCCCTATTTTCAATGTAATCAAATAATCCTTGGTAATATCCAACTTGTAAATTCTTTTGGTTTTGCGGAACCCAATATAACCCATCTGCTTCTATTTCACAGTGGGCATCCGTTATAAATTGGTGAGTCAACTCCCCACAATGTAAAAATGCAGGAGAATTGCTTCAAACACTCCGTAATATCAAGAAACCAACTTCCCATGTCCATGAGGGTATAAAATTGAGTAAGTCGTAGGATCCATATGCTTACTGTTTATGGGTATAGTTGAATAGGGTCACCATTTTGACTACGTATTCTTATGTCTCTTTTACTAGGCGGATACCCATCTCCAGCATCGTCTGTAAACTCGGTGGCAATTTCATTAGAAGTGAGCAAATTAGATCTATTTGTGTGAATTTATCTCTTATCATACTTTTGTTGGGCTTTAAGTAATGAAACAGTGTAATTCAGACATGGGCAACCTGCGGCCCGCAGCTTCATCACAAACATTTCATGGAATGTATAAAAACCAAGCTACAAGATGAATTATCGAAAGGTGATTTTTCAATTTTTGTATCCGGCCCGCACCTTCCTGGCCCGAGGAAGGAAAAAGATAGCCCATTCCCGGTGTAATTTCTTAACTTCTCTTCTGTACAATTCCGACGAATTTTTTCTCCTTCTAATGCACGTAACAACATTCTATAAAATAATCTTAGCATCCTCAATCATGTTGCTCAAGATTTGATCACGTTCATTGAATTTATTGAGATCACAATTTCAATTATAGTCAACCCTACACTGATTAGCCTCACTTGAATTTCTGAAGTAAATTTGTGCACATTTTTTATATTTTTCAACGCTGTTCAAATTTGATATTAAATAATAAAATAATGATGCTCTAATGGTCATACCTTCCTAAAATGTAAAAATTTCGATCATATTATAAGAAAAGAGATTAATATTTCAGCAGAAGAGTTAGGAAAATGTTCACAAGATGAAGAAACTCATGGGAAAATAAATAGATACATGAAAGAAATTCTTGAAACAAAAAAGAAATCACGGATGATTGAAAATAAAAAAAAACAATAATTATTATAACACTACACCACACAAAAAAATGAAAACCACATGGACGAGATTATACAATTCTAGAAGTTTTTTTGACGCTAATCACGATGCCATTGTCCGTTTTTCTGGCCCGGTTTTCAAGAACTGATCAAATCAAATTGCCGCGATTTGTTGCCACGCGCAGTGTATGTTCCCGTTCCCGTGAAATTCGATAGCTGGGTAACGTACGCCGCGCGTTGCAATGAATAGCGGCAATTTGATTTGAGCTTTTTTCGAAAACCGTGCCAAATTTTGAAAAATGGACAACGGCATCGTGATCAGCGTCAAAAATACTTCTAGAATCGTATAATCTCGTTCGTGTGGTTTTCTTTTTCTTTTTTTTTTTTCTTTGTGTAGTGTAATAAATTATTACAGAAATAGAAACGATACCTTCTTTCCATATTTCCATACCATCTGTAAGGTTTTAGGTAGTATAATTGATACCGGTATGTAATAAAAAATTGTAATATCACAAACTCGTCATGAGGGGGGGTGAGGAGGAACTAATGGTGAAACTCACCCAACTTTCATGACTAAATTGTATGCTACAATAAAGAAAATGAAGACATTGGGAAGAAAAAAAAAAAAAAAAATCGGAGAACTACAGGGTTTTCGAACAGAAACGGAACCAGCTTTTACAAAGGCTCCAGAAAACGCAAATACTAACGCTGAATTGAATTTTCTTATATTCTCTCGAAAATTCTTACTTTGAAGTTCTAGTAGACAATAAATTTCTTATACGCTTTACTATAGAAATTATTTCACGTGAAAAAGCTCTAGATTTCAAAATATTGATATCTCCAAGGTATTCTAATTCAATACCATTCCTACAATTCTTCTTAGAAATACGGTACCTAGTAAAAGTTTTAATTTATTCAATTATTCTTATACTTCTTGTCTGATCAAAACTGAGAATATAGAATATTGATAATTTATTGGATCGTTTTTCTTGTTTGTTACAGGTAAATTTCACGGTTATTCAATCACAGTTGTGTCACTTTTCTCTGGAAAAAGGTCCGTATTCTCGTTAGTACTTATTATGAATGACTCGAACACCATAGATTTGCCGACGATGACTCAACTCCAGAGCGGTGTCGTTCTTACAGCAACCAATTTGATGACAGAAAATTGGATTTGCGCTCTTGGTCGAAAACTGAATTAATTTTCTAGCTTTTATTTTGTAGCTAGAGGGAAGGGGATCAAAATGTTGGCTTGAGCTCTTCGATCGATGTCTGTAATCGACTAGGATCTGTTTGTGAACTTTTACCATTGATATACCTATTATAGTTCAATTTTTCCGAGCTTACCTCTCCGTAGGGCTCACTTATCACTCTCCTCATATAAAGCTTGATGTTCAAAATATCTCACGTCCGAGCCCAACACTCTTCACATATTTTTAAACACAAATACAAAAGGCTTTGCCCGCACTCATTGAAAATATATTTGACCGAAACGTCGACCAATAAAATATATTTTCCATGAGTGCGGGCAAAGCCTTTTGTATTTGTGTTTAAATTTATCAATCCTTGCACGAACAAAATTCCAATTTTTCAAACTCTTCACATACATGTGTGTGACCCAAAGTTTGTCGAAGTTTCTGATGCTTGAAAGTCGAAAATTTTCAAAGTCCATGAAGTAGGTCAAAGGTTTTCCATACAGTTTCAAACTGCCTCCCGTCTTCAAATACCCTGATATGAAGTGCATGCAACCCTGTCTCCTCGCTTCATTTATGTATTGTTCGACCACAATTTGTCAAATTCCCGAAGTAGGTGGCAATGTCTTTGTACTTCTGTCCGAAAGACACTTACCCGAGTAGGCCCCGCCCGCTCGGATGTCTCATTGGCTAGCTCCTTCAAGTAACTAGATATGCAATACACCATACACCAATTGGCCCAGCCCCTTCAATGAGCCAGATATACAACGTTTCAAACACCATAAGATTCATTAAAAAGCATACGATTTTTTCGTGCAAGGAGGTCATACAATTAGATAAAAGAACATTCCGATGAAGACTGCTGGTCCAGTCGAAACGTTATAAGTATAAATATACTCTTTGTAATTTTGTGCAGGCAAAGCCGTTCTTTTATCTAATCATAAGATTCATAAAACAGGTTCCCTGCCTCCTTTCATTCAACTTCGTTAAAGAACCGTGAGTTTTTTCCAAGCGAAGCCCATCTGGATACCTCGTTCTTCCTCCATAAAGCCCCTGTGTGCGATAGGGAATCAACAGGGCTGCAACCCAGTGCTGCCAGATGATATATTCAAAAATCCGTATCCTCCATTTTTTCTAAGACCTGAAAACAGATTTCTACGGACTTTTACCGATTTATCAATATCGATCAGGAGAAAGGTATCTACCATTCAACGAACTGAGGTACTTTTTCCTTGATCGACTCAATGTTACGGAAAATCGCCTCATCACCCTATAACGACGAGGAGAAAAGTACCTCTCGCAAGAGTGGCCCAGGTGTTTTTCCCTTGAACTCAAGAAGTCCGTATTTTACATAAATAGGACAGTATGGAAAAGAGCTCCTTAACATGAAAACAAGTTAAAATGGACCAAACACGGTTTTGAACCTCCAAGTCTTACATAATTTACCATCATTATGTACCTAGAAATTTTGTTTTAATAAATTGCAGTGAGTTGGACGTTCGAGCTTGTTTTTTTGCTAGATTTTTCCTAAGGAAATAGAAAAAAAGAATCAAATCATCCTAAATTAAATACTCAGAAACGTTGAATAAAATCATTCGACAAGAGGAGATCGAAGTATCTCGATCAATTATTCTAGCTAGTGTGTTCTCGAGCTCGTTTTCTTTAAGGGTTCAAATTCATGAACATTATCAGGAATAGGCGGTTTCTACACAATGCGACTTGTGAGTAAACATTCAAGTCTCGTAAGCTGATCAGCTGATACGAGATCATGTGGCAGGTACAAGCGTTTTCAGTAGGAATCATGTAGGTAATCTCATATAATTCGTAAGCCGTCATTTCTTGATGCAGTTTTAGTATTCTTCTGGTTGTGCTTTTAAAGCTTGAAGACTGTAAGGAAAAATTAAAGTATAACGATGATACCATTCTCGCAGTAGCTTACTGTGGAACAATTAAGTAAACCGTAAGAAAAAGTATAATATTTAGCCATACGCATAGGTCAAGATAGCAATTACGAGCCGCCTATAATTTCATATCCACTGCTCTAATGATTGTTCCATCGTGTATTTTAAAAAACTCTCCCGATCACACCTTAACCATGATGCTATGATAAAAACACGACACGTGCGGAAGCTGGACGAGCCTTCGATAAACAACCACGACGTCAGAGAAAATAATCGAAATGATTTTAATGATCTCGTTTGTTCGCTTCCTCTTTCATCAGGTGTCGGATCAAACGATAAAATTATTCCTCTTATATTTTCATTATAATAATACAGACATCGGACCGCGTAAATACTAATGAATAGTATCATCTAGCGATGATTTGGATCGAATAATCATGAATAATTAGAAAGTCGAACTCGTATTCTAACCACAACAGAAGTCGAATATACCTAACCGCAACACGTTATAAACGATGTTGAAACGCGATAGTCGAATACGATATAAAATAATATTATAAGCTTTTCGTCGAGCGCAAATTCCCATTTCCGTCGCGTTTTTTTTTCTCCCCCAACGGGATCGCGTAAATCCGAATTATACCTAAATGGGTCATGTTGCAGCATTTTAATCCGCTACGAGGTAGTGGGGGAACACGACGCTATAAAGAAACGATATAGGAACGGCTTTAAACATCAATTAAATAATGACTGGTTTGTAATTTCGAATTCATCGCCACGTCGGGGAAACTCGATGAAAAATTAAAACATAGACTCGGCTCGAAGTCGAGCTTGAACTCCGAAAGCGTTTTTCTCGGCCTCGAAACAATATGCATTAATTCCCCATCACTTGAACGGAATTATCGTCTTCACGACGAATGCGACACGAAAAGAGGAAAAATGTTTCGTTTCACTTTTGCCTTCCAGCCTCTCTCTCCCCTTGATTAATGAATTCAATTTTTCATTTACCGCGGATAATATTATTACCAGAGCTCGTCATCATCATCATTATTATTATTATTCGAAACAGTCGCGAGGAAGAATTTTTTACAGCGCTGTGTAATACGAAAACCAAACAATTCAAACATCTTTCTTAAAGACGACGAGCGAATGACGGGACGTATTTCTTTCTCCGTTTTGCCGGTATACCTGGTGTATTATTCTCGCTCCGTGGCCAGCAGGCTTCTCGAGAAATGGTACAAAGAAAGGTGAAAAAGACTCCGTGAAAGTGAAAATAAATACTGACAGTAAATTGAAAAGGGCAAGGGCATCATGGTTGACTTTTTTTTTGAGCCAACGTTCTTGTACAATGAATGGATATGGTTTGTTTATTTTGGAATAATGGTACGCATGAGCTCGTTGAGTAAAAAATGTTTGGGTTGGTGATTGGTGTAGTGCAATTCTTGGCCCTGGGTCGATGCCACTGTTGTTGATGGAAGTCACTGCTATTCACAACAGAGCAGTTGATTTCCGGTAAGTTGGAAAATTTAAAGATGTCAACTGAAAATCGACACCAGATCAACGCGACGTCGATTTGAAGTCGAACTGCATGATCCGACGATGAGTCGATTTAGTCCCGCTCAATATGGACTGCCAATCGATCCATGATACTGGAAACCGATTCAGATTCAAATCAACCACTCTTTTTTTACCATCGACCCGCCTTTGAAAATCATGACTGAGTCGACTCCTGGTATTGCAGATTGATGTCAACTCTAAATTAGGTCTGTTTTGGGTCGATTTTGCGTCACTCGTCGGTAATTTGATAAGGTTTCAAAATCAAGCTCAAAAATGAGTCGACTTCCGATATCAGATTTAATGCCGACTAAAAGCGTCGATTCGACCATTGCTGCGCTAATCAAGCATGGTTGCGACTCTCAACTGCCCTGATAAGTCATTATTTCATCATTACTGTACAGAGTTTAGTGCAATGCCACCTACACGAAATTTCCATGAGAGCGCAATTCAACCACAACTCACCCTTTGGGAGCCCAAAACCAGAAAGGAAAGGGTAGGCTGGTCCTCTACCCTCGAATTCAGAGGTCCGAAAAGTTGCATTCCATTTTTCTCAACAGCGGTACGACCCCGAGGGGGAGTCACGCCTCCAAAGAATCTCAGAAAACGTGTAAACGTATCACTATAACTAATTAATAGGGTGGATTTTTCTACCTTATCAACATTTCTTTCCTCGGAAATTTTGAGACCCTCCCTAGAGAAAATTTTTGATTAAGCTACTGCAACTCTGGTTGGCGTGATAGCGTATTGATTTGTAAGTTACTGTGGTTCGACGAACCAACTTATTCCTACTTCATTATTCGCGAAAGGACGCTAAAGAGTCGCCCTCTACATTTACTATAGCGGCCATTTGTGGAAGCTGCACTAGAAGGTGATGTTCCGAATAATGATGAAATTTTTATTTTTATGAGTTTCATATTATTCTACTAGTCAAGAGGGACAGAAAAGGTCATCACAAGTGGTACTTTTTTTCAATATTAACAGAGATACAGCGAGTTGAAATAACATACGCTCTTATGTAAATTTTCATGTGATCACCTTCTAGTGCAACACCTCTAGCGCTCCGTGCGGAATGTCCACTCGCGAATACAGTATTTCAAAAGTGACCTACAGTAGTAGTTTACACAGCAACTAAAACGCTAAAGCAACGGGGCTGTGACGCTCGGCTGCTTATATTACTCGCCACTGGGGATTCTATCCGAGAGTTTAGTGTTACGTTACCCACACAAAATGTTGGTAGAACGCATGCGTTCCGAGTTGAAATCTAATTTTCTTCTCATCATCACTTTCACTTTTTTCTAATAATTACATCATCAGTGATGAATGATTTTTCCGCGCCTCCGTAACTCCAATATTTTTTTAGCGGGGAACCCGCTATCCATTTTGTTCAGGGGATTACATCCTCAGAAAACGTCCACGTCCGGGAGTTTCTGTGAACTGCGTGACGTGACGTGACGTGTGACACTTTATGACGTCATTAATGACCTTGAACTTGACCTACTTTAGGGGCTTGGAAAATTTCAATTTCCAGCCTTCATTATATCAGGCCTAGCATGCAGTAAACTGAAAAGAGCCCAGCCAACTCATTTTCTAAGGGGGCATTTTCGCGAAAACATGATCGCGAGCGCGGCAGGTTGCGGGTTCCCTGCTGCCACTGCAAACCTGCAATGGCCTCTAATTTTTTTCTATTTACGAGCAGTTAGCTACTCAGAAGGCTATATGCTCGACGGAATAGCACAGTTTGTAATTAATTAAAATTTGGTGAACATCTTAGAATTGGAAACAGAATTAAGCATACGTATATTAGAGATAAGGATTGACTTGGTAAACAGAGTGTAAAGAGTGGGATCCGATAAGGATGAGGTTTCATGGTTGTTCTTCAGGGCCTGGTTAGAGGAAGAGGGGACGTTAAGGGAAGAACGGAGAAATGTAAGTTGAGGGCATGAAAAAAAATGTTGGACTGTTAAGGGATCTTCTTCGCAGTAAGGGCAGGATGGCGGCAGTAGAATGTCGGAGTTTATAAGGTGGGGGTAGGTGATTCGCGTGTGACCAATTGTTATTCGGGTGAGAATGACTTCTTCCCGTCAAAGGGGTCTGTTGGAGGTGGACCAGGGTACTGGGGATTGTTTTATGGAGAAAAGTTCATCTAGAGTTTGGAGTTTCCAGTGAGCTGTCAAAAATCAGGGAGCGAAAGTAAATTTTGTAATCTAAAGCAGGTATACGGGATTTATTGGTAATTCTTGGAAGGGAACAGGCTTGTTTTGCAGCTAGGTCAACTTTATCGTGATCAGGATAATTGATGTGTCCGGGAATCCAGATGAAAGTTATGTGAGAGTAGATTGAGAGTGAGAAGCGTGAGTTGAATGCGTTGGATGAGAGGGTGTGAGTTGTAATGGTGGGAGATGGAGTGGAGTGAAGCAAGAGAGTCTGTCAGGAAAGAATGTTGTTATTTGGGGGAAGTTGTGAGAGGCGGGATAGATAAGAAAATATATCCATGAGTTCAGCAGTGAATATCGATGCGATGTTGTGAATACGGTAAGAAGTCACGGAACCATTTAAGGAGAATGCATAAGATGCTCGGTAGTTGGATTTAGACCCGTCCGAAAAGCAGATAGAAGAATTGGGGTGTTCCCTGACTAAATAATTAATATTTTGGATGATTATAGAGTTGTTGGTTTTGGGCAATTCAGTGAGATCGAGTCGTATGTTTGGTGGTGGCAAGATCCAAGGAGGAGTGGTGATGTTCAAGAGGGGGAAAGGTGTTTGCATTGAAAGAGATGCCGAGGGAGTTATTGGATTGGAGGAGGATATGTTTATTGGAAGCCGATGGTGAGGTGGGATATTGATGGGAGATAGAGTCAAAAATTGTTAGGTCAGGGTCGTGGGATACGGATGATAAAAAATTGGAGGTTAGGATGTGTCTATGATAGGAAAGGGGAGGTTCACTAGATTCGGCGCACAAACTCCTCCAATATTTTGGTATCATTTTAGAAGACGGTAAATTTTGAAATTTTTCACACATTTAGCGAGACAAGATAGAAAAAAATAGCAAAAGCTTTTAGTGTTGAAAATACCCGCGCAATCATATCGAAATACTCGTGTCCATGAGAAGACTGAATTACAAACCACCTAATTTAGCTCCATTTGTTAATCCATTCGAGTTTCCTTCAAAGCATCGCACCCACTCAAATACATTCAATCTTCTAACACTCATTCAATTTCCACATCTCTTTTATACTCGATATGTTTTTCTTGACCCTTTCGCCAACTACTCAAATGCACGTGGGAGGTGCGTATAGTTCGTGACCAAGACTTCCAGAAAAATTCCATCCATTTTTAGAGAGAAAATTTGCTCATGTACTTACAACGTCAGTATGTTCGATAAAAAGTAAAAATTTGACGTGCCATTCACCCTTCACTAGCCACGGTGGAGCTGCAGCCAGGCGAGGGAATTTCGGCAAGAATTTATTTACGTTTTTCCAAAAACCAATATTCCCCGGTATTCGTGGAACCTAACGAATGCCGGTAATGTTTTTTCCATTTTCCATATTCGGGGACACATTCCAGATACATTCGAGTCGCGCGTTTACGCACGCATTTTAACAATTTATCACGATTTTGTGCTCGTCTACTCTACCGTAAATCGCGAAACGCGAGTAAACCACGACGCGAAAGAGATTCGGATTTTTGTTTTCCATCTCGCACCTTTCGACGATCGATTTTTCAACCAACAAGTGGTACGTTTTCGAAGTGTGCGGCACTTTCGCGCGAAGGTTAAACGACGGAAAACGGTAAAAGGACGTCTAGAATGATGTCCTACGCGCTCAACAACCCACGCTTCTGAATTGTACACGTATGGGTTTATATCTCAACATCCGAAAGCAAGTTTGCGTCCATTTTTATGCGTGGCCAACATTTATCAGCCTTTTTTTTTTCCTCCCCTAACGAATTTCGAGTACGTATACGGTAAACCTTTGCCGTAGAATTGAACAAACACAAACAAATGCGGAAATGAGCTCAACAACCCGTGCAAAAAAAAGGAACGACAAATAACAACTGTACGATACCACCGGGTATAATATCTTTTACGTATTTCGTCGTTTTTTTTCTCTCAACTTAACGCTTTATACTTACCGTCAATTATTCCCCCAAGAATTATCCCTTCTTCGGCGTGTTTATGGTACAGAAAAAAAAAGTGTCGCGAAAAATCTGAGCTTTGAATGGATGATCGATGATATTCGCGCACGTATAATAAGCAAAAACTGATTTCGTAACGATAAAGAAGCACTCTAGAGAAAACTTTCAACCGAAATACCCAAATTCTGTGCAAACAAATTCGAGCTGCAGAAAAAGGCGGCGGAAAGTGTCAGAGAACTTGAGTCGTTTTCACGAAGGTCTTTTTCGGAATACGGTTTTTAAAACAATCTCGCCAAATACCGCCTATATACGATATCGGTCCTGCGAGACTCGTTTTGTTTCTTTCTTCGTCCCCGGACTAATAAGAGTTCTGTCAAAAAGTTCTTTGTGTGCAGATACTGCTCCACGAGAAATACGAGTACGCTTTAATTAAGAAAAGTGAAATTGATCTTTAGCGTATCTGCGGTTGGTCTATTGTACGCGTAGCGCTGATAGTGCGATGAAAATATGATACAACTACGTATGACGTTACCGGAAAGAAAGTACGAGGATATTTGAAAAGCGGCTATGGAAAGACAAAATCTAATCGGGAGTGTACATCTGAAAACCATAATAATCTTGTCGCACTCTAGCCACAATGTACGTAGGTGATGTTCAACTTTTAATCGTAACTAATTTCTCTAAACATTACAAAGAAAAAAAAGTATCTAATTTGTATGCAGATTGAAATTTTTGAATGGGAACGCCTGGGTACAATATGCGTCTTCTTTTCTGCCATTGATGCAACATCCTTTCTGATGGTTGTACTTTGGCTATACTTATACATAATTTTGGTTATGAAACGATAAAACTGCGATGGCTGCTTAACCGCTCAAATTCCTGTACATCTACTTTCAAATTGAATCACTAGAGCGCATTCAACTATCGATAAATAGCTCCAGAGATGGTAAATAGGACACCCATCTAGTTTTTCAACCGAACTTGACGCTGAGAGCTGTTGAGCTGGAGGTCTGCAGTATATCCGCGATCCGATTCGTGCTCAGCTCTGCTCTTGAGAGCTCGAAACATTTTGGGTGATTAATTAGAATCCAAAAGACACCGTAATCGCAACTTGTTTGTATAATGTTTACTTTTCCCTAAGACTTTTCCGCGATCGACATCGCTAACTTCCCATTCACACTACGTTAAAAACTGGTACCTCAAAAAAATACAGATAATTCATCATGAGATATAGCGCCACTTACGATCTTCAGCACGTTTAACTACGTTCAACCAGGGCTGGCAAGCTAAAGCCAATGATTGGCTCAACAGAAGAAGAGGGCTTTGATTGGCTTCCAAGCCAATGAAAACCCAATAGCCTGTTATCCGGTGACGTCAGGTGGGGCTCGAGAAAAATTCGAGAACTTACCTCTTGAAAGAAAAATGTACGTAGAAGAGGGACCAGGAAGAATTGCGAGCGATGACAGAATGTCGACCGTCAATTTTTGGTCGATACCCAGCGTCGATTCGAGTGGAAATCGATGGCGAATCGACCGGGAAGTCGTTTCCTTCAAAATCTTAGTCGAAATTACGAAGAAATATTGTTGATAACGATTCCACGTCAACGTCAATATAAGGTCAATACAAACAAATGTCAACTCAATTTCGGCTCATTTACAACGTCGATTTCAGTAGACTTTTTCAAATTTTTTGATCCACCTGAAATCGACAGCTGTGTTGCGTCTATTCTCAGTAAACAGTGTTCCTTGTTGAAACCGTGGGAAAAACTAACCAAATTCTCCCCATTTGAAGCCCAATTTGAGCCCATCAAGAGAAGGGGAAATCAGCAGGGCTTCATCCGGGGCCTCACTCTTAAGCCCATATAAGAAAAGGAAGCAACAAAGCTTCATGAAGGGCTTCACCCTTAGAAGACACCGGTTGCAGTAGTGCTGCCAGATCTATGGATTTTTGGTCCTCGAAAAATGCGGATGTTTATGTAAATTACGAACTTCCTGAGTTCAAGGGAAAAGTACCTTAGCCATTCTTATGACAGGAACTTTTCTCCTCGTCGTTGTAGGGTGATGAGGCAATTTTCCGTAACATTGAGTCGAGCAAGGAAAAAGTACCTCACTTCGCTCTATAGGGGAGATACCTTTCTCCTGATCGATATTGATAAATCGGTAAAAGTCCGTAGAAATCTGTAACGCCCAGTGAAGAAGAGAGAGATTAGACTATTTGAAATGATAAAGCTTGAACTTTTTTCCTCACCACCTTTCGAAATTTTTCCAAGTCCTCCTCCTATCCTCTATAGCTCGGCGGTCAACATTTTTCCAAGTTCCTTTCCCATAAGTGGAAATTTTTCCAAGTCCTCCTCTCTCTCAATTTTTACAGCTGGAAGGATCGTAATATTTCAGAGGTCCCACGTTTTGCCAGACGGTGCCCTCTTCCAAGTCCCGCGTCTGCTGCTCCCATAAAATTGAATAGGTTCCCTGCCGAGTTGGAATTTTCCTAGGTTCTTTTCCCATCATAAACCAAATGAGGCAAAATGATGTCACCTTTAAGTGGGAGTTTGCGCTAAATTTATCATAGCGCGTACGGAATCTGTATCTCAAATTTACTTTTAATTTGAGCCATATCCGAAGTTTCTTCGACTTTTCTGAGCGGAGTTAGGGACCGAAATGTACCAAAAATTGACTAATTTGCAAAGATTTCCAAAATGAGGTATTGAAAAATTCCCTACTTTCAAACTTCGTAGTGTTATTTGGGTATTTTTTTGGAATCAGCGTTGAACTTCACTTTCAAATCAGATAGAAAATGCAAGTTCGAACAATATTTATAGTTTTTGAGAATTTTGGCAAATTGGTTAATTTTTGGCACATTTTAGTCCATAACTCGACTCAGAAAAGTCGTAGAAACTTCGAATGTGGCTCAAATTGAAGATAAATTTGAGGTACAAATTTCGTATATTCAAACTATACTCCTAACGTAGTATTCAACTGGTGACATCATTTTGCCTCACGCTGACCTCGAAAGTGGAAATTTCTGTAAATCCCCTTCCCATCACCTATAGCTCGGAGGTCTAAATTGTTCCGAGTCACACTTTCTGCTAGACAGTGCCTCTTCTTCTGAGTCCCAAGTCTGCCTGATAGCGTCATTATTCTTCGATTTACCCTCCCTCCCTCCCTCCCTCATAAGACAGATTCCCGGTTAAAAGTTTGATCAATTAATTAGAAAATAATGGATCATTCCTCAGTGACAACGGTCATCTCAATTCCTATTCTCATTACCCGAACCAGAAGTTGATTAGCTAAGAGATGAGTGTAGGACCAGCGATTAAAGGTAAAGTCAGTGGTGGATCCAGAAAGGGGTAGAAGGCTATGCCCTCCCTGCCATTGAGGAAGTAAAATAGAGGAGAAGAAGAAAGGGGAAGAGAGAAGAACGAAAATCGAGAAAAATTTCAGAACGGGGGGGAGGAAGAGACACAAATTTTTTCGGTAATGACGCGGGAAATTTCGGTCCCTCCTAATACGGTTTTCGAGATCCGCCGCTGGGTGGAGTAATGTAGAGATGATGCTATCATTAAACTCCAGTTCACGCTTCAAAGTGAATATTAGAGAAAAGTTTCGAATTTCTAGATCAATTCACGTATAGATGATTATTCCATTCTTCAACCGCAGGATAGGCTTTGTTTATCGGGCCGAATTACTCGTGTACAAAACTTGATGTCTCTAGCTCACGCTTTTCTCCAGGAATTCCTTTGCAGCTATGCTTGCACGGTTACCCGAATCATAAACTAAAAGTTGTTACATGCATCATCGCTCGGATGCTCGACGTTCAGCTTCATGTGGTCATCTCCTTTCATCGCGAACGAACCTCCATCTGAGGATGGAGGAAATAGAAAACTCGTATGAGAAAGGAACTATCTCTACGCGACGAATACTCGGTTCACGGCACACAAAATTTTACATTCCGTATAACCGGCGGTCCGAACCTATACTAGTGCATGCTCGTGCTCATCAAAGCAGACACACATACCTTCGATTCAAAGGATATCACTGACATCGCTGAAATTTTCATTGATACTACAGCCGTTCGCCGATTGAAGATAACGATGACTACGTTTATGGCGAAGTGGGGAAGCAATTTTATTAGGACCAATTATAAGAAGAGTGTGTCCGTGTAGGAAAGGTAGACAGGAAGAAGATACAGAATAGTATGTAGCAGGGAAAACCCTGCAATTGTGAGTATGTACGAGGAGAGAAACGTATCACCCTCGCACCCATCGATTCCATCCTTGGCTCAGTACATGAAAAACTGCGATATCAGAATGAAATTCCGTACCGAGAGTTTCTGTGTAGATACCCCGTATTTATGAATTAAACCAGACTACTAGCATGTAGCAAAAATCGTACACACAGTGCATTCTGTGGTGTGAATGATGTTCAGAATAATGAATCTCCTTGAACATGACAATTTACCGAACGTTCATGCCCTAGTTATCTTCTAGACAATGAAATATCTGTTCGAATTTTCAACATAATGACTGACGAATTTTCTTTTGTTCTTTTTTTGCAGGTAAGTCTTGGCCTTCAGAGAAGAATTAACGCAAATGAAATATTTTACGGGTCATTTGCGGTCTTTACGAGAACGCACAATGAAAAATAATGGTAATGTACATGCATCCGATAAACTATAGTCATAAGCTCTTCGTATCCGGTCACCAAGCTATTCTACTGGTAAGAGTTTCTTATGCAGTTCATACGAACTTCTTTTTCAGGATGCGTAACTGTAAAAGCGATCTTCACTCTTCTATGAAAGTGCGTAAGGTTGTTCTCCTACGTAACGAAAATAGCTATTTCGCTCATTTAAGATTTATACCTCAAAAAGTGATTCGTAACTCTGCGCAGCTTATCTTATGCAAAAATTAATCGCTTTAATTTTTAGCTAGAAACTTTTTCGTATTCGAGTTTCATGAAGGAGTGAATAATGAAAGTTGTTGCCCTTCCTTTCCCGGAGTCAGGCTTCGGAATAAACTTTTTTTCAAGCCTAATGGCAGGATCCATTTTGAACCGTGCGAATAATCTGCTGCTTTTTCAGTCACCCGAAATACTATATTTTCGAGTGTTTTCTTCGTATAGGCTATTCCATTCTCTGAACACCGCGATTCGCCCTAGTCTACTCCGCCATTTTACAACTCGTCTTCAATTGTCTAAGCTTTGGTCTAGGACATATTCCAACTCACCCCCTCCTCTCTACAGATGCCCTTGCGTTCTTCGACAAAATTTCCAGTGCCGGTTTCTCTGATTCTCGTACAACTCATGTCCACCTTCTTACTTTGTTGCTGGAGTTTTAATCATCAGGATTACGACCGATTTTGTGTAGACTTGACTACGCATCATCAGGTACTGAACGTTATTGAAAGAAGCAAGCGAGAGCAGGAGAGGAAATAGGAAGACAATCAAGAAATGGAAGTTGGGTTGTGACGTGCTCAGATGAATCACCATAAAAGAAGTAATAAATTGTCCTCACTGCTCTAAAAAGGTCTTGTATTTTTGAATAGTACTTACATCTCAAACCTAGTTATTGTAAGTGAGAAACTTCTTGCCCAAGAAGGACACTTCCACCATGTTTTGGAAACCTTGGTGGATTTTTGTTGCGTACATTATCTTCGGTCAAAAGCACTAGCTTCAATTAAGAATCAGTAGAATTCATTCATATAAAATTCCCAAATGCGAACTATGAACTATTTCATTTGTGAACAAGCAATAAGAAATGGTAACAGAGCGTGGTTTTACACCATGATCTCTGGGTTATCAAGAGCTAAACACAACACAGACAGCTAATGATGTGAAATTCACACTCCGAGCAAATACTACGGGATCAATTTTTAAAGAATATGTCCAGGGCACAGAAGCTCAATATTTCTGCTCAAGTTGCCTTCGAGATGAAGACGGTTTTTGCACAGTGAATTCTGATAGACTGCAAGATTTCTGACATTCTGAAAGCTGAAAGTCCGGACAAACTCATGCCTATAGCATCAAAAGAAGAGAACAAAGTAGGTCGCGGAACGGATAGAAAAATAACAATAGAGAAGAATGCGATACAGAATGGATCATTTTCGTCTACATTTTTGTAGGCTGAAACACAATTTTTGAGAATCTCTACTAAAAGACGCTATCAAAAATGATATCAGATTACCCCCTCTACGATTTTTCCCTTCGCCAATCCAATATTCTCCGGCCCAAGGTGTTCATTTACTCAAAAAGTATAATACTTTTCGTACCGCATACGGAGAAGAGATTACTCTGACGGCGTTCATTTCGTCGTGGCGAAAGTTACGCTAGAAATTGATATTTTGGGGGAAAAAATTCGTATCACAACGCGCGCCCACAACAAAAGAAAATATAAAATATCTGGACCGCGCGTTTCTCCATAAGGTTATTTCTTTTTTTCTGCCGAGAAAACATTTTTATCAGATTTTGTAGAGTAAAATTGACAAACTGCCGCAACACATGAATACAGTAATGATTTCAGAAAGGCTTCTTTGGTGGGGTCAGCGTGCGAATTCTCAGTTCGTCGAAAGCTTAAATTTCTTTTTTTTTTCTTCGCCCCAAACACAAGAAAACTAGTTACGGATTATTTATCGTAGCCCGAGAACGCCGACACAAGCGCCACCAGCAGCAACAGGAGTTGCAGCGGCAGTATAAGCGCTAATGCAAAAGTCCCTTTGTTTTCAGGAAAGGTTAAATTGATTTATTTATTTATCTAACCGCTTCACATCATTTTCTTGTATACTATAATACCCTGTACCTTTGAACGTGCTTTTCGCTCTATTGTTGAAACTCGCATATGGTTGCTCGTTATTTTCAACTATTATCGTTATATTGTTCGCTAATATGTACGGTGTGCCCGTGTGTTGTAAAATACTCTCATTATTCACAAACTGTTGCCTGTACATCGTTGCGCGTAAATTATTTTCCTAGTGAGTATTGTCGATACCGGTGATTCTATATTTCGTCACAAGCCCTTCCGGTTCCGAGGGTACAATGCCTAGCGAAGCACAAAATTTAGGGAAAAATCTTCTGCATCAAACTCTATAAACGGAACTTGAGTTGGGACTTCGTAATGAGATTTTGTCTCGTATACAATTTCGAAGGAAGAAAGTTTATACGCTGGACCTAAATCCAATTGCTGTATTTCTTTAGAAAATCTTGTACTCCTCTTCATTAGAACTCAAAAAATTATACGTATAGGTCAGCATTTTTTATTTACCGCGGCCTACAATTGATTGACCCTATTTGTCATACGGTCGTAAATATTGCGGACAGTGGCTGATTCGTCTTTCTTGGGAAGAGAGCACAGGTGGGATTACTGCTGTACGAGTTACTTCATATAGTTATAGAAGATTCAACGACAACAAATCCCGTTACTGTAGGCATTAAATTCCGCAAATATCGCGCACCTATCAGATTTTAATATGCTCTCTTGAAATACATACTTGTAAAGCGAAACCAGCCCAACAAAAGCGAACGGACATTTGATAGTGAAATCAACGGATTATAAAATGAAAATTTCGTGGATACGTACGCAACAATTCACGAAACGATTTGAATAAAAATGCACGGATAGAAAATTTTTTATTTCGAGTTCTTGATTTACGAACTATTTTACTGCAACAGGATTGTAAAGTTTGACAGCGGGATCGTAAATTGTACTTTACGACATTCAAAAAAGTTATCATCAGATTCTTCTTTCGTTCGTTCATTTAATCGTTCGTAATTTTTTGTCGTTCGCTCACTTCCGTACGCAATAAGTAGGTATGATTTTTAGAAAAAATATTCAATTAATGAACCTATCGTGAATTAACCGAGTTTTTGTACGTACAGAACTCTCAGATTGCAGAGGCGGTGTCATTAACAAGGTTAATAGAAAAAAGTAAAGAATACGTTTTATAGGTAAGAAGTTTTTCGATTTAATTTATGTCTACGGTTGGGTTTCCATGTGTCCGGGTGTCAGGGCGTGTCCGAACATCCGTATACTGTTATGACTTTGGTACTTGATGAGTTCTTATATTCGCGATACTCCTCTCCAACTTTCAAGATTTAGGCGTCCGGGAGCGTCCGAGTGAGACTGGAAAAAATGTTGACTCTTGAAACTTTGCTTATAACCTAGGACCATACGAGCATAAGGAAACGTCCCCTCCTATACCTGTGAGATCAATGATCTTATGTCATACCTCTCATCTTCACGTGGACTTCAAGATGGAAACTATTCTAATGATGTCCTAGGGTGGTCATGGAAGGATACGCGAGAGAATATGTGCGGATGGAATTTGGAAAAATGTTGACTTCTGTGCCGTAATATAACCCGTACATTGATCGAAAAGACGTCGTATCCCTGATCTCGGTTAATCTTGACGAGTTACCTTGACGACATCATACGCTGGGAAAATATTTGTACGCATTAATGCAAGGGATCTGAGGTGAGTATCAAGAGTATTAGTGAGAGGAGGGGTGACCCGAATATCGTAGGCATAGCCCCTGTGTATGAGCGTGAATAGATTCATAGTTGATGGAAAAAAGAAAAAGGGAAGATGATTCTCAATGCATAGTTACTTTAACGTTACCCAGGACAAAGCCGGCCCAGACGATCTGTCTTCACTACTCTCAACATGTCTCGTATTTTTGATGAGTCTGTGAGGGATTTAAGACCTACCAAACGATAGAAAAATTTCTGATGCCTGAATGTTGACAGTTTGTAATACAATCCTCGTGAAACCCACAAAAAACTTCTATTTCACAAATTTGATAGTCAAGTTGCAAAAGTACCATTTTTGCAGATTCTTTCAAAACTAAAAGACTTCGGTTTTTTTTTTTTATTGTTATCAATTTGGGCCGTGTAGCGCTAGTATCGACTGCTGCTATCAGTTGTGACAAAAAAGTGAAGGTAGAGCAAAAATCTGGAAATCAAGAGTAAAAATAATTCTAATGAAAAAAAAAAAAAAAAATTACTTTCTCCAAAATTTTGCTCCTTTTTATTTCCCCAAAAGTATCTTACTTCTTGAGATATTTTAATCTGTATGTAGACCCTTTATTGGCCAGTATAGGGACTTGGAAAAATTTTGAGCTTTTCTATATCCATCTTCTACCCCTCTATGAGCTGAAATAGAAGAATTCCAGGCTCTTCTATATTCCTCTATTGGCTAGTATAGTGATTTGGAAAAATTTTGAGCTCTTCTATGGGCTAGTATAGGGACTAGGAAAAATTCCGCGCTCTTCTATGGGGTATTATAGGGAGTTGAAAAAGTTTTGAGCTTTTCTATACCCATCTTATCCCCCTCTATGAGCTAGTATAGAGGGACTTGAGAATTCCGGGCTCTTCTATATCCTTCTATTGGCTAGTATAGTGACTTAGAAAACTTTTGAGCTCTTTTATAGAATTTGGAAAATTTTTTGTTCTTCCATTGCTATCTCTATTTATTTCAAATTGAATAAATGGGGGTGGTACTTGCAGATTTCTGGATAACCTCCCAGGTGATTCAAAGGAGGGTAGTTATTTTATTTTAATTTAATTTAAATTTAATTTTAATTTTAATTTTATTTTATTTTTACTCAGGGGGTGGTACTCGCAGATTTCTGGATGACCTCCCAGGTGATTTGAAGGGGGCAGGGGGGAAGGTTTATTTAATATAATTTAATTTTATTTTATTTTATTTTATTTTATTTCAATTTAATTTAATTTTAATGTAATTTAATTTTAATTTAATTTAATTTTAATTTAATTTAATTTTAATTTAATTTAATTTTAATTTAATTTAATTTTAATTTAATTTCAATTTAATTTAATTTCAATTTCATTTAATTTAATTTTAATTTAATTTAATTTTAATTTAATTTAATTTAATTCGATTTAATTTTAATTTCAATTTAATTTTAATTTAATTTTATTTTTACCCAGGGGGTTGTACTCGCAGATTTCTGGATAACCTCCCAGGTGATTTGAGGTTTATTTTATTTTATTTTATTTTATTTTAATTTAATTTAATTTAATTTAATTTATTTTAATTCAATTTAAATTAATTTAATTTTTATTTTATTTTTACCCAGGGGGTGGTACTCGCAGATTTCTGGATAACCTCCCAGATGATTCGAAGTTCATTTTATTTTATTTTATTTTATTTTATTTTAGTTTAGCTTATTTTAGTTTATTTTAATTGAATTTTATTTAATTTCATTTTAATTGAATTTTATTTTATTTTTATTCTATTTTTTACCCAGGGGGTGGTACTCGCAGATTTCTGGATGACCTCTCATGTGATTCGAGGTTTATTTTATTTTATTTTATTTTATTTTAATTTCATTTAATTTTATTTTATTTTATTTTATTTTCATTTTATTTTATTTTTACCCAGGGGGTGGTACTCGCAGATTTCTGGATAACCTCTCATGTGATTCGAGGTTTATTTTATTTTATTTTATTTTATTTTATTTTAATTTCATTTAATTTAATTTAATTTTATTTTATTTTCATTTTATTTTATTTTTACCCGGGGGGTGGTACTCGCAGATTTCTGGATGACCTCTCATGTGATTCGAGGTTTATTTTATTTTATTTTATTTTATTTTAATTTCATTTAATTTAATTTAATTTTATTTTATTTTCATTTTATTTTATTTTTACCCAGGGGGTGGTACTCGCAGATTTCTGGATAACCTCCCAGGTGATTCGAGGTTTATTTAATTTCATTTTAATTGAATTTTATTTTATTTTATTTTATTTTATTTCAATTTAATTTAATTTAATTTTATTTTCATTTTATTTTATTTTACCCAGGGGGTGGTACTCGCAGATTTCTGGATAACCTCCCAGGTGATTCGAGGTTTATTTAATTTCATTTTAATTGAATTTTATTTCATTTTAATTTAATTTAATTTAATTTTTATTTTAAAATTTTCCAAGTCCATTAATGAGGGGGGGGGGGGGGGTGTTGGTACTCGCAAATTTTTTGGAAGTGTATAGGGTGTCAAAAAATACATGAAACATGTCAAAACACACAACTTGCAGGCCAGCAGCCTTGCAGTTTCGACGCTCCGGGTCACTGACCGCCGCTCTCTATCAAATCAACAAAATAGGTTCTTAGATATAGGAAAGCACCTATTTTGCTGATTGGTTCATCACGTACCAGATCTGTTTTCCAGTAACGGGTCAGACATGTTGGGGCACCGGTTAACCGGTATACATTTGGTTAAATCCGGTTAAATACTGTACTTGGTTATTCCGGTTGTCCAGGCTTTTCAGCGAGCAAATAACTGGTTAATCCGGGAAAATGATCAGAGCTGTCCAACATTGGGGGGAGAAGTAGGTGGCAAATACATTGAAAAATATGAATTTCTCGACAATTAAATTTTTGTATTTTTAGGGCTCCTATCAAGTAATTTTTTTTTTTTTTTTTTTTTTTCGGCTAGTCGGATTTTTTTTTGCCATAATGATAATTAATGAAAGAAAATCTAAATAGCGAAAAAATCATGCATGCATAGTTGGCACGCTACCTTCAAGAAAGGAAGAAGAAAAAAAAAAAAAAAAAAGTGAAAAATTTGCTGCCCCAAAAATCTGCCGCCCTGTGCACCTGCACATTCTGCACACCCGGTAAACCCTTTGCTGCGAGTCATTATTACAGTTTTTCAAGGATCAATGAACCTTGTTTCTTTCTCAATAGACAGACGAGTGTTTGATTCCAACTCATTGAGAGGAAGCATTGAAATAAGAGGGTAGATTTGAAATAATGGAGGCGCAACGTTTATATTTTGCTCATTTATCGAAATTAGCAGAAGAGGAAAACAGACCGCATTCTCAAGTGAGACGTACCTTGTTGGCCTGATTCCTCAAGTAGCAAACTATCTCATAGCCACTAGCTTAGTATCTATAGAAGAGTACGTATTTCAGAGGCTCTTGACATCACCGCGAACCCAATTTCGCCCTCTAAATTCCGCTCTTTGTATTTCCCTTTCAATTTCATGCTCCGAAATTTTCGATGAAGTCTCGAAACAGTTGTGAAGCACGTACTTAGGTAAATGATGGGATTTAGTAACTTCGAAAGACGGTAGTCTTCTAAACGACCAATTTACACCTAAGGAATCTATTCTAGCGGCCTATCTCCGAAAACGGGTTAATCTTGCGGATATTTTAATCCTTCTCCGCTTTATTGTTTCGCGAAAGCTCGCCTTTCAGTCCACAGAGATTTCTATAGTCTAAACAATTTTTTCCCCTTTTTTCTTGTTTTCGTATCGGCAGGTCTCTGTGTACAATCTACGGCTACGCGCTCTCATATAACATTTTTGGCACGTATACCGATCGTAAAATACTGTATGGGAGAGATGTTCACCTGTGCGGTCTTCACGGTTGCCTACCACATCGAGATGCGAAATATTCTGCTACAGTTCTATAGAGTCGTACTTGTATAGAACTAAACTCGTTGCGGCGCGCTGTTGTTACATAAAAAGTTGAATAGGGAAGACGGCTCTCGACGTAATATCATTTTGCCGAATAACAATGCACGAGTTTACAAATTAGTCGGTATAGCTTGCATTCTCGAGTAAAGGTCAGTTTACGACATTTCGTGGCGCTTTATTGAAAACGTTTCCGCGGAGCGTTCGTCGTATTCAAAATTGCTTTAGTGTACGTGGGGCATGGCGTACTCGTTGTGTACATAAATAATGAAGTTGAAATTAGAATTAGGCTCGATGGCATTGGTAAGCAGGTTATAAAGAAGACCTCGTTTTCGCGAGGAATACCTGCGTGGCCGAGCCATTGCCGGCAGATTTATGAGGCGGTTTTTCGTTCGCATTTAAGCGCTGGGCACGACGACGCTGAAGGCTTACGGTAGAGGAAGACGAACGGCGTCCCGAATAAATTGACTTATTGTACTCGATATGCGCTAGATAAGCTGGCCATTTGTATGCCGTGTTTTGAATGTTGATACCACTCGTTACTTTGATGCTCAATCATCGTATGACTGCGTGGTATTCGAATAATTTCGCGTATTGGTATTGCTTTTGACGTGATTGGCGCAATATTTACATTTCAATGTCGTTTATCTCGCATTGTCGAGCTGATCAGCACTTTTGAATCGCTTACGGTGAAAATGACAGTCATTCATGATACGTGTGTGTAGACTAACTGTTTATTCTGTATTAGATATATGCGAAGAAAAATTCGAGCTTGGTGGATCGTCGTCGCATCGTCTAGTCTGTGTAGATTTCTTTGATTTATTGTGAACATTCATCAATCTTCCGCTCGAATACGTTCGGATCATTTGTTGAATCTTCGTTATAGCTGATTAACAAGGAAGAAGTATACGTGCACATTTCATTTTATCTATTCAAAAACAAGAAAGCGAAGTAATGAACCGAAAAATGTTCATGATATCTCACTGATATGTACGTAGAAAATGATAATGATCATTTTGCTGTACGGTAGTTAAACCCTGTTCACGTTTTAATGGATGTAAATAACCGGCTAACGATATTATGTTCGAATGATTTACAAGGAGGATATGAAAATTTATACCCTGGCGATGCCTGAATTATAGGTGTTACGTTTCAAGCGTTGAACCCCAAAAGGTGTTTATCATTGAGGCATTTGCAATCCCTAGCTGTGGAGCAATGAGAGCGTGCAGCGAGTGAGGTATCAAAAGTGAAGTGGAATGGGATCAGAGCACTTGGTGACGTAGCCAGGGAAGTGTCGATGGTCATTCCACTTCCTTTTATCATCTTCTCAGTAAACTTTGTTCAAATTTTTCTCGAAAATTTTCTAATTACGTCTCTATATAGTGTGAATGCGCATTTGGAGACACCCACCTCCGCTCCTCAGTAAGAGTGGGGAAAAATATGGGAAGACGGAAGGGAAAATCTCCATTGTATGGGTGTGAAACGTCCTGAATCAAAACTCTCCGTTGTGAGGGGGGGAAAAAACCTTTTAATATTATAAACTATACTTCTCTTTGTACGTTCGCTTTTCTTCGCGCGAACTTTTATCCTTGTTTTTGGCATCTCGTCTAAGCGCATTCAGTTACGTAGGATCTTGATCTGCTATTTTATTTAGAGAATGAACTCGTAAAACGAATTGCCGCGAGAATCCGGCAGGCAAACGATATCGAGAATAGGCAACTCCTTTGTGTATCAATAGAGATGCTCTGGTATACTTGGTAGGTTATTCCATTAATTGAACAAACAGTGTAAATATTGTATCACGAGCACGAGTATATAAAAGGTAAATGCAACCGACTAGGTAATGGAATACGTTTATCTGCGTAAATGAGATTCTCTCAGCACTCTATTTGTCCGTAACTGGATATCTCGTTTTCGGAATCACACTATTGCAGATTATTTTCCATGTATAACAAAGTTCGTCGTTCCTCGACGAAATAACTTTTCTTCTTTCGCGTCGGAAAGCCTGTTACATGCGGTGCAGTAACTTCGCGCCTATTATTCTTCGTCGTTTTCTGTAAATTTTTAATTCTCTTGATTGACGCGTACGGAGGACGTGAAATAACTTTTACGTGGTATTTCTACACTCACTTTCTGAACATAAGTTTGGCACGTTCGTCGAGGTGAACTCCTGTAGGATTTCGAGATAATATTTTTCATTTCTGAAATACGTAAGAAAGACGTGTGACTTTCGAAACCCTCCCGTGTGAGACCGGCGAATATAACCCACCGCTTGGGACGGAATATATTTTGAAAATCTTTGACGAACGATATTTGCTTGATTGAATGTCGTAAAAGTTTTCTTGTATTGCAATTAACGAGCTGTACATTGGAAACGGTGAACAGAGTTTTCGTGTATTCTACGATCAGAGTCAACATGTTCGTAAAGCAGCAATGTCCAATAAACTCGTTCATTTTTGTCCTCATTGCTCTGATCTCTTGTCTTGAAGCTTTTTCGGACTTATTCCTCATCTCTGAGGTCCTACCAAGTCGTCTTTCAAACCTTACCCACAGCTTCCATTACATCATTCGAACAAAATTTCTTTTCTCTTTCTTTCTTCTTATCGATTCTTCATAAATAATGTAACAAATAAATTGAATAAAATTATCACAAAATGGTATACAAAGAAACACATCACCAATAAATAAATTAATTAGTTAATAATTTAATTAATTCATAATTACTTATGGAAAAATTATTGTAAAATTTGGCAAATTAATATATGTATGTAAAAAGAAAAAATTCATTCAAATTAATGAAAAATATAATCAATAAAATTTTTAAAACTAAGAATAATCAAGGTATAAATTGACTATCATGAAGAATGATGAAAAATGAATAATATAATCATTAAATCTTTGTTATTATTCAATTTGAATTAAATTATCATTTTTTTTCTCTACTTGAAAAATGAAATATTCAATATAATGTTTTTCATAAAGATTATATTTGAAATTGATACCTCATAAAAATAAAGCTCAAGTTAAACTCATAATTTGAAAATTGAATTTCTCACTTAAAAAGAAAAAATAGGAAAAATTAAAAATCATAATATTAATATTATTATTTTTAGTAACTTGTTTAAATGATTAATAAATAATGTAATTTCACAATAAACAAATAGATTGAATAAAATCATCATAAAATAGTAAATGAATTCATTATTACTTATAAAAAAATTATTGGAAAATTTGGCAAATTGATATATGCACGTAAAATAATGAAAAAAATCAATCAATTAATGAAAAATATAATCATAAATAAAAATTTTCAAAACCATTAATAATCAAGATATAAATTGACTTATGAAAAATGATGTAAAATAAATATTGAGAGTATAATTATTAAATCTTTTTTATTTTTCATTATTTGAATATTATCATTTTTTAAAAATAAAAACATTAGTAATCCATCGAGTACAATTAATAGTATAAATAATGATTAAATCAAAGTAATAAAGTTTCATCAAAGTAATAAAATTATACTCATATTATGTAAATTAAAAATTCTATTACTAAATTCGAATTTAAAAAACAATTTTTTCCTCACTTAAAAAATTAAATATTCAATCTAATATTTTTTTTTATATTTGAAATTGATACCTCATAAAATAAAGCTCGAGTTATAAAACTCATAATTTGAAAATTGAATTTCTTACTTAAAAAGAAAAAATAGGAAAAATTCAATCATAATATTGATATTATTATTTTTAGTAACTATCATTTTAAATGATTAATAAATAATGTAATTTCACAATAAACAAATGGATTGAATAAAATTATCATAAAATAGTATACAAAAAAACACATCACCAATAAATAAATTAATCAGTTAATAATTTAATGAATTCATTATTACTTCTAAGAAAATTATTGTAAAATTTGGCAATTTGATATGTTTATATAAAATAATGAAAAAATTCTATCAATTAATGAAAAATACTTATAATCAATAAAATTTTCAAAACTATGAGGTATAAATTGACTGTTACCGGTATGAAAAATGATGTAAAATAAATAATATTAAGAATATAATTATTAATTCTTTTTTATTTTTCAATTTGAATCAACCTATTATTCTTTTTATTACTAAAAACATTGGTGATCCATCGAGTTCAATGAATAATAATGATTAAATCAAAGTAAAAAATATGTTCTGTCAAAATAATGAAATTATACTCATATTATGTAGATTGAAAAATTCTATTACTAAAATAATTCAATATTATAAAAACGATTTTTTCCTCACTTCAAAAATGAAAAAAGAAAATGGGAAAGATTCATTGTCTAATTTAATTAAGAAATGTGCTTAATATTCAAGTCAATTAGTAAATGAACTTACTCGTATTCTAGTAATCAAACAATTTATCATCATTAGATAATGTGAATAATAATATTTGGAATCTGAGCGGAAAATGAAAATAATCATTCAAACATAATTAATTAATGAAAATGAATTTTATATCCCTGAAACAACAGAATGATAATAAAATCAAGTATTGGCTTTTGTTTTCTCTAATTCTTTAATGTAGGCCATCGACGTTTGACGTTTTGATCCCTCGTGGAGCATTATCAATTGTGCCTTGATAATGATTTTGTTTTTTTTTTTGTGGTTCTGTTAATCTTACGAGACATATTAAACAGAAAAGAAATAGAAAAATGAGGACGCATATGAGCTTGCGTTTTTATTTCTATTTCTTTTCTGTTTTAAAATGATCCGCGACGGATTGACACGGTAGCCTGCCTTAAAGAGGCATGTAGCCAGACTAGAAGATGACTAGTGGATGTATAAAGTAACTTTTAGGTTTATATGTCAATGTACCATCTAAAATTATAGCTAGATGAGAATCGGAGGGTCCTCAAAGGCCAATATTGTAGAAAAATGACAACGATCATTAATGAATTCAGAAACATCCTCGATAAAAATTATAATAAAAAATCTGATAGTTGGTGCATAAACGATGGTAAAACCACATTATCTATAAGTTTGTTTCATCCTGAGTAGATTTTACAGGTATATAAACGTATCTCCATCCGGTATTTATGATTATGCAATCGCGGAGTCACGCTCTCGTCTCCTAAATTGCTCGCGGATCGCCTAAAATATCAAATCATTCTGTTAGCCGATCCAAAAGAAACCGAAAAAAGTAAAATTTAGTAGCAAACGAGAATTGGATGTGTCGGCGTCGCATTGTCTAAACTAACGCGTGTTATCCGTCGATAATCTTCGTTCTATTGTACGGCGTTTGAAAAATTGCATATTCGTTCGCCGCAAATCCCGCGTTATTACTCACGTTCGCCCCCGCGCCAAAGCGTCGTCGTCGCACACTAGATCGACGTTCGAACGACCGCTTAACGTGCGGCGTTAGATCGGGCCCTGGTGAATTGGCGAATGATGTACGAGTCGTTTATCAAGCTATAGTGTGTTTCTCGTCTTACACGAGTTCGATTTAATGAAAACATGTGTAAGAATGGTCGAGTGCTGGTGGACGTCTATACAGTTTTTTATATTATACGTATACGCGTTGGCTCTACTCGCCAGCGCCGGGGCCCATGTATTTTGTTTTAATTCGTCGATGAAAATGGCGGCGAGAGTAACGTTTATTAATTTCGATCATTTATTACGCGGGCTTAATTAGACGAACGCGTAATGAAGGCTGTATTTAGTCCGGGATTTATGCAAGTCACACGCGCGAACCTACACGTATAATAAATAATCGTAAAAGTTCCTTTTTCTTCATCCACGCAAAAGGTATAACGATTACTCACTTCGATGACAGGTGTTCCTTAATCAGGAGTGCCTATATATACTCGTGCAAATTATGCGGTTCGGAGTTCGGTACGATCAGTTTTTCAAAATAATTCATATCTGCCCATTTTTAATCGCTTGGGGTGAAGATAGGCATTCTTCGCCCGACTTACTCACTCTGTTAAAATGATTTTACTCCATGGACGGGGTCGTTTTTGATTGAGTCTCGAATAGCTCGTACTTTCCTCTGAAATTACAAAAAAATTGCGCAACTGGTGTGAAGGTTTTCCATCCTCTCCTGATATAGGTGATACGAAAAGTGAAATTCCTTTGTTTTCCTCTCGCTCTTCAAACCGCGTTCACCTAGTCGGGTATCGTAATTTACCCAAGTTCAATTGCTCTTAGATACAGGTAGTTTAGAAGTCTTTTATTTTCTACCTCTTCGGTCTAACGAGGTGGTCGATTTCACACCCCCTTCTCACCCTTTCCCGTGTGGCTAGATGATCGCGTACAGTTCTCTTCCTATTCTTTAGAGATCGGTGATCGGAATCTCTTCTACTATTCGCCTCTTCCGACATACATGGTTCAATTTTTTAGTCCTTTCCGATCTATGCAGATGAATGATAATTTTTACTAAACCCATTTTATGATTGAAGTGGCTTAATGAACTAATAATTTCTTTAAAATGGTTTTTCTCGCGTAGAATATGTGTACGAGTAAGTCGACTCCCTCGACTCCCTCTCGTTTATGTAGGTGGATGGCTCAAATTTTTCGAAGTCTCCTTTGCAAACATGAGTACAGCTGGGAAATTTTTTTGGACCTCTCCGTGATTTGTATCTCTAAGATCGAGCTTTTAGTTTTCCTGATCCCCACCCTCCTCCCTTCTGATATTTGGAGTGGCATCATTCAAAAATTCTTACGTCTTACATCTATAAGGCAGAGGCGATTTTGAGTCCTTTTTCCGGCTTAGCACGTAGGAAAGATTTATCCAGGCCTTTACCTAGCCGCTTCCAGTCTTGCTAAGAAAAGACTCACCTATTTTACCTTCGGCATTCGCGAATGTGAGATTTTAGCAATTCCTTCTATCGCCATCCAAAACAAAATCTTGCAGATATTCATTCGAACATTTTGGTGCTCTATCACCGCTCTGTTTCTCGTTACAGTCACATGATCATTTCCTCTTTTTGGATTCTGCATTACCATTTTCGTGAATATCTAATCCCATCCACCGCCTGAGTGGCAGGTCTCGAAACATCCAGAAAAAGACTCGGAAGCCAGGTTTCAACATCAAATTCGCGATAAAACCACTCAAATCTTATCAAGTTATTCAAATAATTCTCTTGATGATTTCATCAATAGTGAGCTTGAAATGTTCGATACACTATTCGGTCACCTTAGGACCACTCAAGTGCGTGTCCACCGAAGATCCCTATTTTCCAAATTGTTTCGTACTCTACTACAAGACCATCCTTTCATGAGGATCTGGACTGAAGAGGTTTGATTAGTTTTTATGAGTGACAGAGAGAGAGAAATGGAAAAGATTATAGCCCACGGCGCTGAACTTTAATATCGTGAGCCGTTACAAGATCGAAAGCTATAACTTTGAAAAATAAAGTCACTCCTTCGTATCCGCGACACGAAGTTGTTTATTTTCTACTATTTTTAGATTCTTGTGCCCCAGCCTGCGCGGATTCACGTGTTGTACTTTATTTATTTTATTGGATGTTCGTGACCACTTCAAAAGACATTCAACCGAGTTCATTCAATTCGCTCTTATCCGAGGAGCTATGGCATGACTTTGAAAAAACTCTCGGACATGTATTAGCCGGGCTTGTAACTGTACGATGACATAATGATTTAGTATCCTGTGTGATTGACGCGCTCGACTGTCGTTAAAGCGGTAGAGAGATTTTTTTAATACGCATCCGTTTGGAGTTCGGTGTACAACAAAAGGATATTTATAACGTAAATACATCCAGTATTGTACGTACGCAGCAGTTGCAGCCTCGATGGCTCTAATTTCTTAGGGATATCGAAGCACGAATTGTAAGCATTTGTTATTGTGTCACTTCGGATATTCGTATACGTAATTCCGTCGATTGTTTTACCCATCTGCAGTTCTGCATTGTGTCATTGGCATCGTATTCGGTGGAGAGACATAGTCAAGTTTATACGTATGAGCGTTCCGAGATCGCATTGTTGAAAGCGAATTTCTTTGTGGGAAGGTTGAAAAGAGAATTACGAAATAATGCTTCTGTTGTCAGAAATAAAACGTCATACTCAGGTAGACGTATCCGTAAATAAAGTTAGTCTATCTTAAAAGAAACAGTGATTTTTATTGCAATATTATGTTGTGAAATGGTTTTTGCGAGATAACAAAAAAGTGATAGACGACATCCCAGAAGTGTGTACGTCTCAAGGTTGGGGTTTGGTGACATCACTAAAGTTAAGGTCGTGACGCCACAAGTGTACTTTTCCCAAGGTTGAGAGTGAGGACGTCACTTGAGCTGAAGGTGATGTTACGCGAGTTGTCATCAAAGTTAGGGGTGAGGGTGTCGCAGGTTGATGACGTCAGAAAAGCGTATGATATATCCTGGTGATGATGTCACGGATGGATGACGTTACCAAAAAGTATATCTCAAGGTTAAGGGTAATGACGGCACATAGACTGAAGGTAATGATGTCAAAGATGGATGGCATAACAAAAGTGAAATGTTCTCAGATTGGGGTCGGTGACGTCATTAATGTTGGAGAAATGACGCTACAGGTTGATGACGTAATAAAAGTGTATATCTACAAAGTGCAGATTATGATGTTATGGGTTGATGTCACGTAAAGGTATAATTATGTCTGGGTTGAATGAAAAAACGTAACCAACATAACAATCATATTCATGTAATAGAAATTGAAAAATACGTAATGATACTAGTATGAAATGCTGGGAGGCCCGTCGAGAGCTTCAGTCGGGTCCGTGGCTAGGAATACAGCGAGCGCTCCCCCAAAAAATATTTCACACCCTCTCTTTGTAAAGCGGGTTCCTCAAGGAGCCGGGCCCGGGGACAAAATCCTCAGTGCCCCCTCCTCTCGTCAGGCCTGACCTACGAATCAAACTCCCTCAAACTGTATTCCGAAAGTGGAAACTAGTTTCCACAAAATCTCCATATAACAATCAGGTCGAGTAGGAACTGGAAAAAGCATTTCGAAAAAAAAAGGTTCACCGATTTTTTCTCCTCTATATACGAGTAGACAGTCTGTCGATTCATTTTCTCGAAAAGTATGTAACACTTTCCCTTTGCGCCGTACCGTAAAATTCTCGTACGAAGAAGCATTAATTCGCGATAGTAATCGCGTTTTTATGTGCGATGTAGATAAGCGTCTCATGAATTGAGTACAAGCGTTCTTTAGGCGATAGACGAATGGCGACGCCGAAACGAGAAGGAACGAATGGACGCGTATTAAATTTTGATTCGCCTGCTGAAGAAAAATTGTACGTCATATACTCGCGTACTGCACGACTGGGTCCGATCGCAAGATTTAAAGCCGGCATTCATTCTGTTTTTATGATTCGTTATCGTCGGCCATAATATTCGTATACCAGTCTATACTCGTTACGTTATAGCCTGCTTCTCATATACCAGCTGGGAACGTTTAAATTGGCGCGAGATATGAACATAAAGTTAAGTTGTTCGCTATCATTTTTTTTTGCTACTTTTCGATAATCGGTGATACTCTGTTTTGGAATCCTAGCGCATCATCGTTTTGTTCAGCTCGCTTTCTCTTCACAAGATGAATGTCCGTGAATTATGAAACATATACTGCGTGTTTCGTTTGGTGCTCATTGCTACGATTGTATTTGTGTGAGTGTACACTCCTGAGTATAATCTATCTGAGGCTGCGAAATTATTTCATCGAGTTTTCAAGGATTTACTAAACCACAAAGCCTAAGTTTAATAACCACTACGGAAGGCTTGAATTTCCTTGGTCGATTTGTGGTCAAGGTGGAACAGTGACACATTTAACTTTACAAGAGGTGGTGAAGGCAGCTCAGATCTAATCCAGGGAATGAACCGAATCAACTATAACTTCTAAATCCTTGAGAAAATTTAATTTATGATTTTCCTAGAAAATATTGTATCGTGTATAACATGTTCCCGCACTAAACCTGGCCTGGCCTAGGGTCGGGTACTAGACAATAGCCATTTCATGACTTCATCAGACAGACTGAATCCCTCGATGTTAGATTGACTAATAGAATTATTGAATAAAAATTGATAAAATATAAACAATAAATATGAAAATTGTTTCCATATAATTTTCATAATTTAATCAAATTAAATTAAATATGATTTTGTAAATCATAGAAATTATTAATTAATAATAAAAATAAATTTATTAATTATTTTATTCATTTTAATGATAAATTTTTCTAATTTAGTAATCTTATAAAGAATAAAATTAAATTAATCAATTGATTTTTACTATCTTTAACTTTAAAAATAAATTAGATCAATTTTTGAAAACAAAAAAATGAAACTCCAAATTAAAATGAATCAATTACTTTTGATTTGTAAAACTAAAAGAAGTAAAAATTAATGATTCCCTTTTTAAAATTAATTTAGTTCATTTTTGAAATTAAAGAAGATAACAATTAATTTATTCATTTCCATACTCTTTTCTTTCATTCATTTATGAGTTAGTTGGATTTTTTGAACGTCAATATTGAGTATAAAATCAAGATTTCGGGTTTTCCGGAGTTTCAAACATTTCAATGATTCTCTTTCAATTCGTTCCTAAATTAAATCATGGAATTATACAAACGTTGTTCCCTTTTTCTTTTTTCTGAATTGATAATTCTACTTAAAACCCATATTCAAATTACAAACTTTCTTTCTTAATGAGAGTATTTGAAGTGTAAATACCTAAAACTTGTAAAATTTTATTAACCCAGAACAGTAGATAAGATTTCTGGTGGGCTCAAGAAACAAGACGAAGAGCTCTCGACACTTGTGACGTCGTGAATAACCTTGATCTTACTTGAATTAAAAAGACAGCTTGAGCGAGAGATTCAGGGAACCTATTCTGAAAGAAAAATATAGTTAAACTCAAAATGAACAACGAAGGCTTCCTTAGTGAAGTTGAACGAGGAACGCCATATTTTCAGAGATATGTTGAACTCTTTAGTGAAGTATTTTGTCAGGAGTACTTCAACTTCCTCGGCGCTCAATTAATTATACCTTTAAACTGATTACCGTGTTCTTTTGTGCATCGTAATTTTGTTTTAAAACCTTGCGGGAATTTGCAATAATCAAATATACCTAGTTCAAACCAAGAGTTTGGGAACTTGCTTTACTCAAGGAGGCAAACCTAATCCAAACCTCTTGGCCAGTAGGACGCATAGAAAAAGTTCGGGAACGTCAGGCTGAGGTGCGGATATGATGTGTTAAGAAAGCTTCATTGCCCATAACAAAAACGTACCCCACCAGACTCAAGCTTGTTCCATTCAATCGTCTGTATCCTCTGGAACTTTTAGACGACACTTTTCTTCAGGTTTCAGACTCACTTACACAAACTCCAAATCCCCAGTAATCTCTGACTGACTCCCACTCTCGCGTGAGGCCGGGCCTGAGGGAGTGTCTCTTTTGAAAAATTTGCCGTCTTCCGTATTGCGTCCGGGCGACAAATTTCGACTTTCAAGCTGTATGAGATGGGGAAGGGACTTGAGGAAATTTCAACCACCGAGCTATGTATGATAGGAGGAGACTTGGAAAAATTTCGACTTTCAAGCTACATACACAATATGATGGGAGAAGGACTTGGGAAAATGTCGACCTCCGAGCATAATAGGAGGAGACTTGGAAAGATTTCGATTTTTAAGCTTTATATGATGGGAAAGGGACAATTCGACTTCCTTCGTCGTTTATTCATAAAACAGGATCCCCGCGTTCCTCGTTCAACCTTGCTAAGGAAGCCTTCGTTTTTTATTTTGAATTTAATTGAATTTAATTTCCTATGTCAAAGCCCTATTCTTCCTTCAGAACAGGTTCCCTGAATCTCTCACTCTAGCTGTCTTTTCAATTCACGCAAGATTAAGGTTATTCACGACGTCATAAGTGTCGAGAGCTCTTCGTCTTCCGCCAATACAGACATCGGATTCTCGAAGTAAATTGTGAACTGAACCAATTGAATCAATCGCCGGGACGTTATCAAGCCTTCAACTTTTGAATTGTGAACGGTGACTTCCCGTCGACAATATTGAGTAATGTCCGAAAAAGCATTTCGCCATGATCGTAAACTCGATGAAAATGAGTTTCGCATGAAATATCGTTCGTTTTGAGAAATAAGATACCAGTAATCTACAACCAGGTCGTCGTATCAGTCTGTATCGCAGTCTACCAGGCGCAAAACGCAAAATTTTTCGTATACATCGTCGCTCTTCTTTCCTCTTTCGCTTTTTCTCATTTTTTATTATTGTTTTTTTTTTCGAAATCGCTAATACAGCGTATATACAGCCCATAATATTTGACATGCAACTTCGTAAAATTTCTTCGTTTCATTTTCGTGTGTAAACGAGTTAGCGTCGAGAGAATACGTATATAAAAAAGTGAACTAAAAACACTATAGTAGCGACTGCAATGCTGACAACTTTAAATGTATTTTCGCATGCAATTTACCAACCATTCAAAGGTCGTATGGTAATATCGTAGAACACGATATATCCTAGCGTATATACCTTTGCTTCACCTACTGCCGTTCGTGTTTCTTCCGACGATGATGTACAAAATCAACATTTTATTATACATAGGATCACACACTACGTGGGGGAAACGGGCGCGAAAAAAACAATTTTTGATTTATACGCAAAATACGATCCGCCTTCGTTTTTTCATCTTCGCGAATGTAAACAAAACGCGAACCAAAGCGCCGAAGCTCGTAAAGTTTCCTTTCCATTACGCGTATGACTTTTCAAATGAAAACTAATTTTGTCCGAGGTTAAATGAAAAACGAGAATAAAGAGCAGCCCTAGGTACGTATTTGTAAAAATGGGCTACCGGTATTCACACATGGTATTTTCTGCGTTCGACTTCAATATTTTCTCGTTTGATGGCGGCTGGCTTTCAAATACCCGAATCACCGTGTCTTTCAACATTAACGTACAAATTAATATATTTTATGGGAACTTGTATACACGTGCAAACGATAGTTCAATTCTTTTTTCGTTGCCTTCTCTTCCGCTCTTGCGTCATTGAAGATATCTATACGCGAATTGCACGCGTGAATAAAGGAAGATCTACCACCCGTTGAAAAATTCCGTAATAAAATTTTCTTATATACCTACGTTTGAGGCGGTAGTAAAACTTTCCATCCTCACGCTCGTCGTCGTACGTATGAGCGTTAATTCTGCAGTAGTTTAACGTCGTTAGAACTTTTCACCGAAAAGCCTATCATAATTCGAATGATGCATATTATATGAATACGCGGTGGCAACAATTTCACGCGAGATGATGTCACCCTGATGCGAACTTGGGTAACTGTAGACGAGTGACAGCTTAAAAACCGATTCCAGAATGCCTCATGAATTATTTCGTATGATTACACGACTCGCAAACAAAGTACCGTATTTCATTAAATTTCTCGAGTAATAATGAAGTTCTGTAATACTAAACGCTGATAAATACTACTGGTGCGTGCGTTTTGCTTAATTTGTTCTTCTTTTTCCGCTATCTGTCAGCATATTCCGCAGAATTGTAAAACCCCCGTCGTACTCGAATTTCGTACAGAGCGATAATCAGAATACTCGGTTTCAGACACGAAGACGAAATTCTTACAAATTCTCCCATAACTTGATTTGAACTATACGGAGCGTTGTGTAAACGAAAAGTTTACCCATCTGATAGAATTGTCAGAATGAGAAGCTTATCTGGAAGCTTGGGCGGCCAAATAATAACGATAAAGCGATATTAAGAGAGGTTTGGCAAAAAATAAGGGACGAAAGAACAAATTTACCGTGTAGAGCTTATTCGAAAGCTGAACTGTTGTAAATGTGTGACGAGGTCAAATTGTTTTGTTGTACTACACGAGCAGAGAGAAGATGAGAGAATCGACGAAACGATATTGGAGCTATGGTACATGGTACACGCTTTTCTTCGGAAATTATTAAACAGAAACGGATTATTGGTCAATAAAACGGAAAATTCTATCGCGGTGTTTTCTTCCTCTTACCTCACTCTTGCGAAATGAAAAGTATACTTAAATCCGATTACTTGACCTTGAATCGTTCCGCAAAATGTTGAGCTGGATGATATTTTTCGTCCGTTCCGTAATTTTCGAAGTATTTATCACTTATTCATTCGCTTTTTCACCAACTTTTCATGGGTAAGTTGCAAGAGTAGGAGAAAATTTTGCGGGGAGAACTCGTTTTATTTCATTGGGGACCTCGCTATTTGTGAGGTTGAGGGGGGGGGGGTGAATGGCTCCTTGAGTAAAGCAAGTTCCCCAGCTCTTGGTTTGAACGTCCGCGATCCGCGAGGATAACGATGACGATTTGGATATGTTGACTTGAGGAAGTTGAAGTATTCCTGACAAAATACTTCACTGAAGAGTTCAACATATCTCTGAAAATCTGGCGTTCCTCGTTCAACTTCGCCAAGAAAGCCTTTGTTTTTTATTTTGAAGTCAAAACCGTATTTTTCTTTCAGAACAGGTTCCCTGAATCCCTCGCTCAAGCTGTCTTTTCAATTCAAGTAAGATCAAGGTTATTCACGACGTCACAAGTGACGAGAGCTCTTTGTCTTCTTTCTTGAGCCCACCAGAAATCTTATCTACTGCTCTGGGTTAATATAATTCTACAAGTTTTAGGTATTTACATTTCAAATATGTACTCTCATTAAGAAAGAAAGTTTGTACAGTTCTACTATATTTGAATATTGTTTTCAAATGAAATAATCAATTCAAAAAACAAAAGGAACGTTTGTATAATTCTATGATTTAATTTAGGAATGCATTAAAACAGAATCATTGAAATGTTTGAAACTCCGAAAATCCGCAAATCTTGATTTTATACTCAAGATTGACATTTAAAAAATCCAACTAACTCATCAATGAATGAAAGAAAAGAGTATGAAAACGAATAAATTAATTGTTACCTTCTTTAATTTCAAAAATGAACTAAATTAATTTTAAAATGGGAATCATTAATTTTTATTTCTTTAAATTTTACAAATCAAAAGTAATTAATCAATTTTAATAGTTTCATTTTGAAAATTAATCTAATTTATTTTTAAAATTAAAGACGGTAAAAATCAATTGATGACTTTTATTTTTTTTTAATATTCATTCATAATAAGTAGTTGTGAATCCATCAATGAATGAATGAAAAAGACATAAAATTAAATAAATCAATTTTCACCTTTCTAAATTTTAAAAATGAATTAATTTATTTTTACTTTCTTTAGTTTTACAAGTCAAAATTGCTCAATTCACTTTTAAAATTATTTAATTCATTTCTGGAAATCAATTTTATCTATTTTTAATATTAAAGACAGTAAAAACTAATTAATTGATTTTTATTATATTTTCGACCATTCTTAATAAGTAGTTGTAAATCTTACTGTCATCAATGAATGAATGATGAAAATAAATGAATGAATTGTCTCCGTTTTCAATTAGATGAAATGAATTAATCTTAAGAATGAATTGAAATAATTTTAAAAATGAATTTAAATAATTTTAGAAAAGAAATGAATTAATTTTAAAAATGAATTGATTGATTCTTGCTTTCTTTAGTTTTACAAGTCAAAATTAATCAATTCACTTTTAAAATTGATTAATTCATTTTTGGAAAATGATTTTATTTATTTTTAAAATAAAGACAGTAAAAATTAATTGAATTGATTCTTATTTTATTTTCATTCGTTCTTAATAAGTAGTTGTGAATCCTACTGTCATCAATGAAAGAATGAAAAAAACATTAAAATAAATAAATTAATTTTCACTTTTTTCAATTAGATAAATTAAATTAATTTTAAAAATGAATTTATTGATTCTTACTTTCTTTAGTTTGACAAGTCAAAATTCGTCAATTCATTTTTAAAATTAATTCAACATCATAATAAAAGAATTTTTATTTATAAAATTGTCAAAAAATTATTTTTAATTATTTATTTTGGCACTACCTTTCACATAATATAAACAAAAACCTGGTTATTCTTTCTTTGTTTGTACTATGTGAAAGGTAATGCCAAAATAAATAATTAAAATTTGATTGAACATTTTTTTAAAATCAGAGAAAGTAGAAATCAATTTATTCATTCTTATGTTCTCAAAAGATGGACTTTTTTTTGTACATCAATGAATGATATTTTCCACCATCATTTTGATTTTCTTTTTGTTCATTTATTTTTATGACTAGACTATTATTTTGATTGCGCGCCAGAGCAACCAGTTTGGGAAGAAGCCGCATCACTTTCTTGCATTCCTCTCTAACATGAGGTTCCCACAACAGTCTCTCATCGAGCCACTCACCTAGATATTCAAGTTTGCCCTTGGGCCTTAGCCTAGTGCCTTTAATTTTGATAGGTGGGGCAAAGACCGTGCCCTGTTTCTTCCCAAGTATTGAACCACTTACCCACGTTTGGATACAGACCTGCCTAGTTCATATCTTTCTCCATCTGCTCCAATGTGCGGGAAACCCTCCCATGCTGTTCTGAGACCTTATCGGCCGACAGAAGGATTGGTGTGTCGTTTGCGTAGGCATCATTTTTTCTTCCGGTTCTTTAAGATGTAGTTATAGCTTATATTCCACAATAGGGGCCAATAACAGTCCATTGTGAGAGCCCTTGTTGTCACTCAGGACACCTTTTGTCGGTCAATATAGCTCGCCATCATTTTGACAAGATGGTCCGGCACCTGCAGTCTCTCTATTTCATCCAGAATCCATGACCACGTAGTGTGGTTGAAGGCCAGACCACCGTAGAGATGCCTCTACGTGGCTGGGTTAAGCCTACTTCACACGGCTAGTTTACCAGCTTACTAGCATGCAAGCACCAATCACTAGCTTCAAAGTTGAAAACTCTGAACTAGCCTTTAGAGTAGGTTTGTATGAAGCATAGGCGCACTAAGCCAAAATTTAACTCGCCGTTGACGTCACAAAGTGGAACTTGCAAATTTTCACTTTCTAAGCAATACTTTCTCTCCTCTCGCAAATTTGGTGTCGTACAAAATAAATTTCAATTAATATCAGCTACAGTATCCATCAAGGAAGAAAATATGGGTAAGAGTCTCGGATAAAGGCAAAAAACCAAACTCGCGTCCACCAAAATCGAGATATGTACTTTCTATCGGCTTGGATGGGTTAATAAATCGGAATTACTCGTACGTTCGTACTCTGCTCGTCTGTGTTTTTTACGCTACGTCGATAATTGTATACAAACGAGCTTTCATTCCGCCTATTGGCCAGAGGAATATTTACTGCGAGCACTAGCTCGCGCAAAACATCATAAAAGCTTTTCAAACCAGGCTGGATTAGCATTCGGAATCAAGAAACCGGAAGAAATGTTGGTAATCGCATAGAAAAAACCAACTACCCGACGTTCTAGCGGGACCGCGCGAGTAAAAAAATATTTTCTTGTACGAGCGAATAAGTCGCGGTTTCTTTCCACACGACAGAGAACGAAAGTAATAATAATGATAATAATAATAATAGGCTCGACAAACGCGCCCTCAATTCGAAAACGTTTTCGCGTCTGTTACGAATTATTTACAGAAAATTATTTCTACGACAAAAGCACAATAAAATTCTCGTACTCCGCCGCGGGCAGGATAATCTCATTTTGAAAATTTACTTCTTACCGCGATGTCGGGGCCATGCCGTGTACAGTTCGTACCCTAATATAGAGCGGTACAGGTACGGTTATTTGTTCCCCGCTCCTGTATCTCACGAGCGTACTCGATTCAGTTCGCAGCTTCCGCAATCTAAAAGAACGAGCCCTATCACATTCGCGAAAAATTCGAATCAACACGAGTACGGCGAAATGAGAAAGAGAGAAAGCGTATTACGATAACAATTTTTTATTGACACTGCATGCCGCTTCCGCTTTTGCGAAACTTTTTTTCTTGTTCATTTTCCCTTCTCCTCTTTCCTTTCTTTAATTCGCTCGTTAATTTCGAATTACGGCTATGTATACGGGTTTTTTTTTTCGCGCAGTTCGGTTGCCTTATTTCATTATTTTCGAATGTTGCAAAAAGCTTGTTTGCCAGTCTTCACGCCGAAACGTAATTTACTTATGCCTTTCGTCGAGAAGCTTTTACCGGCGTCGCGTCGCATCGAAGGTTTTCGATGGAAAGGAACGAATAAGAAGAAGCTTTTTTTTTTTCAACTTCGATACAGTATAATTAATTTAGAGCTTATAAATACACTCTCATTTCTTTACACGTTGTTGGATTTTAGGCCATTTCACCCTCCACACTGTGGTAGATCCCGAAAAAAAATTAGACCTCATTTTATTAAATTTTCTTCTCGTCGCGTCGCTATAAAACAGTCGCACTATTTAGCAACAGCTGACGTCTTTGTTGGATGTAATTATTGCCGTAAAAGAGTATCGTTTCGCTCGCTAAGTAATAAGTATATTTGACTTCTATCGATAGGTCTTATAAATCGATGAGGATGGAAAAAAAAAGATGGGAAACGCTCTACCGTCAAAGTAAAAGAACGACCTCGTTGGAAGGCGAGGAGAAAAATTAAAATTCGTCGTACTCTGTTAGTAATGTACTTCTCCGCAAAAAATATGGAATTTCGAATCGCTTTTTAGGTAATACCGGAGCCTTTTTGAGCTCTTCTACTGAAGTAATAAACTAGGTCGAGTAGTAAAACGCTTCTATGTGTGTAGGTCGGAAGCTGCAATCTTCTCTTCGTCTTTTAATAAGAGAGAAGCTATTTGAAATTTTTTCACGCACGAACGCGAGAACTTGATTAGTGAAACGAAATTTGCAAACTTGGGGTAAAAAACGAGTCGACTTTATCATCATAAATTCTCGTTTAACGATTACGCTCAAAAATAAGATAATTCCCGCTGTTGCTTTTCCACTCGTATTTCTGAAGACGGCCGAGCTGACCTCGCTTTATTCGGCCGTAATAGTTCCACACCTTCGCTTAGTAAAGTTTTTTCATTCGTCGGGTGCGATTCAAAGGTCGTATCGTTGCTCAAGTTGGTTTTCCTAAACTACGCACTTTGTAAGAATACTATAATAGATCGTTAAAATACCTCTCGAACATCAAGTCCTTTTTTTTGAAAGAAACTTTGAACACGAAAAAATGGCCGTTGGCTGTAAGAAGTACATGAAAAATGATTAGTGTCGATGATGGCTTCATTGAGCGAGTCAGTCAAAAGCAGCATTCATTTCTTCAGTGACAGCTTGAAAAGCATAACACTACCTTACTGATATCCATATCTTCTTGTATCATAATTTTTTACTCTTCAGAATCATTTTATATCTTTTGATTTATAAAAGAAACAGTGCAAAAAATTACTTCTTTCTTATTTCAGGGAACTAATGACAAAATAAAATGACATCAATATTACATTGTATAAACAAGCTACCTTGCTACTCAAGGTAGGAAGAGGGTCGGCTATATCCTCTAACTTTTTCACTTTTCTGTGTACCCAGACTATTCTCAACAATGAATAATTTTAAATCTTGATGCAATTTTCCGTTAATTCTAAACCAGAATCGCGACAATAGTTTTGATTGAATCTCGTGAATTACTCATCACAGATTGTAAGTTGGCTCTTGCGTCAAGTTTATTTTGATAATCATCTCTTGGCATATTGATTCCATTAAGCATGCGCCCAGCCCTTTTCGGCTTGTTGGTCACTCTGAGTTTTGTATGAAATGACCAATCATTAAGAAATTTTCTTGTATTCATTTCTTAATTTGTCCACTTTTTCAACAAGGTCTTTGCGGGCCGGATTTGGTCCGCTGTACCTGAATTGGATTATAAATTATCAAACCTTCTTTATTGTGGATGTTTTAATGTATTTCACATCTCTATCTCTAAGGATTAAGCTTATGGTGATAACATTTATATTTTTGTATTGGCAATGCTGCTATTTAGTATTTCAATGAGACGCGTTGAGGCAATATTGAACATCAGCAGATGCAAAGGTAGGATGGGTTGTAGCCTGTGGGTATTGGTTGATGTTGGTTTGATTTTTGCTGGTCTGGTAGTTGAATTCCCAGGGGAGATGAGTCAGATGGTCTGCAGATATTGATGGTGTTTTGAAGGTATACCTTGTTTTCTGCTTATATTCGGTAGCTCTTTGGAGCTAAGTTTCTGAGCTCAATTTTGGGTATCCAATTGGAACCCAACTGATTGACTATTTTAGAATTCTTCTGCTGGATGCTTGTTCTGATTGAATAGGAGTTGAGTTTGCTGTCAGTTGGCAATAATCGCCTATTTTGTATGAGTGAGTGAATTGGTAAGGATGTACCCAGACGACAACCCATTTGTAGTCAAGCTGGTGAGGGGAGGTTGTCTCTTTTTGTGGTGTTGTGATCCAGATTTATGCGCCCAATATTTGAATTATTGCAATCCAGCCGTGGTTTTACTATTTGAATGGCCCGTTCAATTGACCTATTTGATTGATGATGGCTTGGACTATTGTTATTATAAGTGAAGTTGTATTTAGTGAAACTATTGAATTCTGCTGAATTGAATGGAGGACTGTTATATTATTGAAGGCGATTTCAATACTAGGCACCTGCTTTAGGGTTTGAGACTTCCCTCCCCTGAAGGTAAAGAGTTATCCGAAGCAATCACCGCTCACTAAGCAGAAGTGGGGTCTTCTGGCAAGCCCATCTACAGCCTAAAGACCTTTCTAGACAACCCAAACTGATTGACTTCTTCATTATCAGAAATGTGCCTCCAGTTTTCATTGCAGCAGAAAATATCAACAATCTATCATCCAATCACTCCCCATCAGTGCTGCTCACAGTGAGCGCCCATTTCATACAGAAAAAAGTCAACCAGGAGTTGGATAACAAGTGTACTGACTGGGAACACTATCCTGGTATAATCAACTCTAGAGTGAATCTACGCACGCGGTTGTGAACGGGACCCATTTATTGGCCCGGTAAAAATGATAGGAAGCACGAGACAATGAGAATAACGTGACAGAATTTTAAAATGATGACCATAAAAATGAATTTTCTGCAGAAAAAAAAATACTAAAGACGAGAAAAAAAATTTTTACAACATAATTATTATAATCCACAAGATGTTGATTGGCATACGTCATTAGAATATGTATATCCATGACACAATATTATCATTCCTCACAAGATGAGCGTGCACAGGAAAAAAATTGAAAAGAACTTATCAAAATATCATTCAATTTATTTGATCCATTGAATAAAAATATTGGATTTTTTTTTTTATAATAGATCATACATGAACTGCCTTAGAATTAATTACTTATTCATCGTAATAATTATTATTTGGATATTATTTTATTCATTCATTTTTTTTTTAGTTTTTATAATTTTACTTTTATTCATTTTATTTTTTTTCTTTTATGAATTTTTTTTTCGAATTTTTTTTTTTTTTTTTTCTTCTTTTTTTATTTTATTTTATTCTATTTATTTATTCTTTTTCTTCTCGTTTTTCTTCTTTCCTTTTTTTGTTTTGTTTTATCTTGTCTATATTTTAGTAATAATAGTAATCCCACCCCTCTTGCTCAAAAAAATGCAATTAGCATATGGTGGTGATTAATATGGCAGTATTCAAAATATATTTGGCCAAATAAATGAATTTGAATTTGAATTATAAATCATAATTATTGATCAATAAAAAATTTATTTACTATAACAAAAATAGTAAATTTAATATAATAAATAATTCAAATTATACATCTTATAAATTTAATTAGTAAATACATATTATTTTTTCATTATAACTTTAATTTTATAAGATAATATTTTGCATCAAGGTCATTAATGACGTCATAAAGCGCCACGCGTCACGTGACGTCATGTCACGTTATGCAGTTTACAGAAACTCACAGGATATTGAAACTTTTACAAGTCCCTTAAGTAGGTCAAGGTCAAGGTCATTGATGATGTCATAAGCGTCACGCGTCAGTTCACAGGAACTCTCGAGAAATTGAAATTTTTCCAAGTACCTAGAAAGTTGGTCAAGGTCCAGGTTGAGGTCATTGGCGACGTCATAAAGCAACCCGGTTGGATGTTGAAAATTTACCAAATCCCTTAAGTGGGTCAAGGTCATTGATGACGTCATAAGCGTCACGCGTCAGTTCACAGGAACTCTCGAGAAATTGAAATTTTTCCAAATACCTAAAAAGTTGGTCAAGGTCCAGGTTGAGGTCATTGGCGACGTCATAAAGCGTCCCGGCTGGAAGTCGAATTTTTTCTCAAGTCCCTTAAGTAGGTCAAGGTCAAGGTCATTGATGACGTCATAAAGCGTCAAACGTCACGTCACGTCACGCAGTTCACGGAAACTCCCACAGTGAAATTTTTTCAAGTCCCTAAAGTAGGTCAAGGTCAATGTTATTAATGACGTCATAAGCATCTTGGCTAGAAATTGAAATTTTTTGAAGTCTCTAAAGTAGGTAAAGATCATTAATGATGTCATAAAGCGTCACACATCACGTCACGCAGTTCATAGAAACTCCCACGATGAAATTTTTTCAAGTCCCTAGAGTAGGTCAACGTCAAGGACATTGATGACGTCATACGCGTCGCGGGAACTCTCGAGAAATTGAAATTTTTCCAAGTCCCTAAAAAGTTGGTCAAGGTCGAGGTCACTGACGGCGTCATAAGGCATCTCTCCAAGTCCCTTAAGTAGGTCAAGGTCATTGGTGACGTCATAAAGCGTCACGTGTCACGTCACGTCACGTTACGTCATACAGTTCACAGAAACTCCTGGACGCGGACGTTTTCTGAGGATGCAATCCCCCAAACAAAATGGATAGCGGGTTCCCCGCTAATAACTGGTTGGATGATAAAAGAACTCCCGCGTAAGGGTGTTGTTCAGCTCCCTAATATTTTCCAACGCCATCTTGAAACTAAAATACTTCCCAGCAATCCCAGCTGATTGGAAAAAAGCAGCAATAATAATTATTCCTGGTTCCCTCTCTCGATGACGAGCAATATCTTTGAAAAACTGTTACTGGATAAACTGCTACCAGAAGTAGAAGAAAGACAAACAGTCCCAGACTTTCAATTCGGTTTTTGGTGGAAACAAGTCCATGCAGTGGTCCGAAAAGTTGGCAAAGCTCTAGAAGATCGCGGTCTTCTTCTCTACATAGCCCAGGCGTTCGACCGCGTGTGGCACGAGGGACTTCTAATCGAGCTGCGGAAAATAATCCCGGCGGACGTTTGCGATCTCGTTGAGTCCTACGTAGACGACCGACTGTTCTAAGTTAGAATCAACGACGCCCAATATGACTGGTATCTTCTCAAGCAAGCGTTCCCCAAGGCAGCGTCATGGGGCTCGCCTTCCAAAGTTCTACACCATGGTCACCGACTGCACTGCTGGCATACTTTTGTCGATCAGCTTTACTCTCAGATGCACATAATCATTCCAAGGATAGTAAATTCTTGGTCATTTGAATGAATCTATTTCCAGAACAAAAGAAGTGGTTTTATTTATAATAGTTATTGGGTAATTGGAAGATCAGACTCCTTTCAATATTCGAATCCAAGTTTGGGAAATGAATCTTATCTAGCCGGCCGCAGATTTTCAACCATGTTTTCAATACCGATGTGAGAATATCATTTAGTACGTTTCACATCCGATGTTTTCTCAGTGGAATACCCACCAACTCGTCGATAGCGTGTCCATGGTAAAGGAACATTCGCACACGTCCATATGGAAGTAATTAATTCCCATCCTTTATATCTCGGAACAAAAAGCTATTTCAATAATTTTGCTCTCCTGTTCGTTCGAAGCCCCCTGAGCGTATTTTCGACTCTCGACAAGCATACATCGATCTCCGACGCGCGACGTTAACTTCGAGTCAGAGCCGGAGAAACATATAGATTCTTATCAAAAGCGTAAACCTGTCATACAAAATGGGTGTCGAGCGCTTGATTTTTACATTTCGCTTCTATTATTTTGTTTCGAATATTTCGCTCGTTCGAAATACTATTCCCTTTAGAAAGGAAATAATGCGTTTTCGGTGTCTTGTATGGTGTAAACTTTTTTTCGACGCATTACTGCGACGCGACGGCGGAGGTAGAAAATTATTAGATCAGCTGTCTAAATAAACGCGAATAACTAGATTGTCTATTTTAAAAGCCCGTCAACTTAACGATAATGGAATCAGGTCGAGCGATTTAGATTCTTACACATTCCGCTGAAGATATCTTACGGGATATTAGAATGCGAGAATAGACTCATTTCTAATCAAAATTTGTGACGGACATTCGATTGAAAGTGGAACGCTGGCGTAATTAAAGATCAGCGGTAACTCACGAGATGTCACGTTCTTCATTAAATTAGGCGGTATCTCCGATAGTTATGCTCGAACACGATTTTCTCATTTGAATTACACACCGCGTAAACTGGGTTTGTTGCGGTGGTACGAAATCTTTCGCAAGGATGTCTCGTACAACACGATGCTATAAAAATACGGAACTAGAACGAACGAAGGGAGAGGAATTGTGTACACCCGACCACAATGAGGAGAGAGAAAGAACTACAATGAATATACTCGTGTACTAAAAATAGAATGGCAATCGTAAAGTGAAATTGTATCTCTTCTATGGAAAAAGTTTCTGTTCGTGTACATGTGCGGTAAAAAGTCACGGGGGTTGCATGTAAGCTACGTTATATTCTCTATTTCTTGTGTCAAAAGCTCGACTAAGATAATGGTATCAAACTTTTTCCGCTCCAAAATGTGAAGAAAAAACGTGAAAAAAGAGGATTATGTAGCGAGCCTCGCGACTTTCCAAATACTTCAGGACGTCTATTCAAGAATGATTCTCGGTCGTTATTCCGTCTAGCGAAGATTAATTGAATTTACGCGAGAACACTGATGAGGGTTTTATGTGCGCGGACTGAGTCGCCCTGATGGGGACCACCCTCTCGCGAATCTAATAATGAAAAACAGATAAACATAGAAAGGACACAATGAAAAGTGCATGTTGTCCGAGCATATAGAAATAAAAACGCTTATATATCGTGTAGACACCGCCACTGCGTACGGTATTCCCTGCGGTGGCGGATTTTATTCGGCCTCAAAGTTTTACAACCGATTTTTTGTAGCGTCAGCATTATACTCGGTTAAACCGTACTACGTACGTTGTAGGTCACAATGTAGAGTGTTCGAATATACGATAGGTACATGACCGCCTTTCTGTTATCACCGCATAGGCTCGAATAATCCGCCTGTAGGATCGAATGAGTGAGGTATATGATGAAATTTTTTACTGCTGGTTTCTTGGTTCAGGGTGCCCGAGATGAGATAAATGATGTTGTGCTGAACGCCCACCCTTCGAGGTCCGAGAATAGGACCACGAGCTTCATTTTGGTGAAGAATTGGTTGAAGTTAGGAGCTCATCTAATTTATTCGATTGTTTTAGTCATCGAAAAAATCTCTTCGTATTTCGAGTTAGTCTTGTACTTCGTCTTCCCAACGACGAGGAATCGGGAAGTAATTTGGTGGTCAGCCTCATCCCGTCTTGTGAATTGATCTAAGGCAAAACAAGAAGTCTCATTGAGTTGATTTGTAAGACGAAGAAAGTGATGGAAGATGTGAAGAGCCTCTCTGATTTGATTTGTAGGCTCGTCTTGCATTTGAGCAAGGATAGTTTATTACTTGTAATCTCGGCGAGGGTAAGGAATTGACCGAAGAGGCCTTCTCCGCCCTACTCCGTTGTTTTAAATTATGTGTCATGAATCACTTCTCTTTTGTTTCTCGATGTGTTGGAAATATTCGAAATCTCGTGGTGATCATCGTAATTTTTGCTTGATATCAAGCTTAAATTCTTGTTAGTCCTCTCTCGATGAGATTTTCAGACGAAAATCATACTCACATTCATTTGCTTGTATTCTCTTTGTCTTTCGGCATTCAAGGTTAGGTGCGGTCGTAATGATGTCCTGCTCCAATGTTCGTAATTTTTTCAAGTGCTTCCTCTATCTTTTCCTAACCATCCTAGTACATTAATACGCGTTCTTCACTTTGTATATTTTCTTGACAACCGAACTTGAATCCAGTTCATATTGAGAGAAAGAATGTTACTTGCGGAAACTTGACCTAAAATCCTTGTCTTGGCGTAGTGATGTTAGTTATTGCCTGGCTTTTATGCCTCGAAAGAAATGAAGTATGTGACCCTACAGTCATTGCCCAGTTGAACTTCCCTAGGATGGGAGTTCGGGATTTTTCAAGTTCATGATTTGAGGCGATGGCTTTGACGATACCACTGGTGGTTCCCGAAATATTACAAGACATATTGCTTCACAACATAGGAGTGCACTACTTATTATGCGATATAATAAAATATTGCAGCTACTCGGTTGAAGATTATTGAGAATGAAAATCCGAATCCTTAGAGAATCCGTCGATATTTTTATCCCACTCGTTTTTTAAATTCAAAATTCTAACCCGATACTTTCATGTATGAATATTTTCCTAACATATTCGTAATACCCATTTTACATTTAAAAGTCACATTCCTTGATCAACGCTTCAAGTGCCCACCTAAGGGACATTCAATTCGGATCCTATACCTACTTGTTCTTCTCATTTTTCGCAGAATAGAAAAATATGTTTCCCTCGGCCCGTTTTTTCGGCGGCTCGAATTTTTTTCGTCCAACGCTTTCGCCTTATCCTTCGGTCTCAAATGTACTTTCGTTTATTGTATTTCGTTGAAAAAGTTTTAAAATTGCGAAGTTTGTTTTTATATCTGTAGGTGTGTATACGACGTTCATTGTGAAAACCTACCATTCACCATGATGATGGTAGATGGTATCGTCTGCGTAGTCGATATTTTAAGGCATCTAGTAAACTTATCAAGGTAGATTATGTACGGTACCTACGAAAAACTTTCCACTCGCGGGTATAATTAAATTAGGATATCAAAATACTGAGCTACCGTTACTCTTAGCCGCGAGAAAGTGCGGAATTAATCCTTCTTTAAAGTGTAGAGATAGTAGGAATACTTTCAAAGAAGTGGGTCTGCTGAAACGCTAGGCTCTATATATCATTTGTTCGGTTTTTTTCGGCGAAATCCGCAATCAAGAAGGCTGAGCTGCGAGGAAAGCTTGCGGATTCAACACGATGGTGATGAATTTCGGTCAGAAAAATCTGACAAATATGTTTTCCAAAAGTTTCAAGCTCGAACGAGATAATGCTATGATTCATTGGAATGCGAGAAATTCTCCGAGCCAACGAACTGAAGTAGATGATTTTCCTCTGGCGAGTTGTTTGCATTGCATTGTTGCATTATTCGCGTTTTCACGCGGCTCTTCACCCTATATTTTATCAATGAGAATAATCACCGTACTCGAGTTTTCGAAAACAATTCACTTTCTGATACGAAGTTGCGACCGCAATAATTATATAATTCCTTGCCCAAGTGCACAAAAGGCTTGACCGCGGGGAAATCTTGAAAAGGGTGGTATTTTTGTAAATTGTTCAGAATCATCCATGTCGAAGTGACTACGAGCTCTCGTTTTATAACCAAAATCGCGATATTTCGAGAGAAAAAACAAATTATTCGTGTACGAATTTTTGACGTCGAGAAAAGCTTACTATCAAAATCTGAGTTTTGTTGTGAATTAAGAGTTTACGTCCAATTATTTTTATCCTCAAATTAGACTGCTCTGGTTGTAACACAACGCTCAAAAGACGATTTGAATTCCTTTCAGATTCCCCTTTACCGGCAGAGGAAGAAAAGATAGGAGCGCTTCTAGCTTCCTAGCATACGCGTATGTGTTTCGCCCTTCCTTCTCATTCGCTCTTCCTTCTCAGCCTGACATAAACTATACCTAGGTATGAAGTTTGAAGAAAGAGACACGCGCGAAAGCAAGAGTTCTAGTCCGTTCTGCGAAAAAACGTTCCTGGAGCTCTTCCATAGTGGGTCTGAACCATCCCGTTTCTATCTCCTCCATGAGACTGTCGGGCAAAGGCTCCTTTCGCCACATCACTCACCTCATGACTAACAACTCAATCATCACGGACACCATCGACATCCCCCAAGTTTTGGCGAACCATTATACTTCCGTTTCTTCCAACTCCAACTACGACTCCAACTTCTTATCCAACAAACTTGAACGAGAAAAATCTAAAATATGAGAACTCGCCCCGATAATTTCCCTATATCTAAACAAGATTCAGGGTTGCCACTTTCTGGAAAACCGGGAAAAGTCAAGGGATCTTGCTAATCGTGGAAAAAAATTCTGAAAAAAAAGTGGCAACCCTGAAGAACTCCAATCCACCATCAAGAAAAATCTAAAAAATGCTGCTCCTAGACCTGACAGCATCTGCGCAGCCATGCTCAAAAATCTTCATCCCAATTCGTTTTACTACCTCCTTCTGCTTTTCAACTCCATCTTCTCTCTCATCTCCCACCCACTTTCCAGGAAGACTGTTATCATTCTCCCCATCCTAAAACCTCACGCGGATCCCCTCCCTCCCGTCTCCTACCGCCTTACAGCCTTATCAAGTGTCCTCGACAAACTTTTCCAAAAAATTAAAGGCCATTGCACGTTTGAAATGATAGCGGGGAACCCGCAACCTCCGCGCTCGCGATCACGTTTGCGCGAACATGCCCCTTCAGAAAATGAGTTGGCTGGGCTTTTCTCAGTATGATATAATATGAAGGCTGGAAGTTGAAATTTTTCCATGTCTTTAAAGTAGGTCAAGGTCATTGATGACGTCATAAGACACCACACGTCACGTCACGCAGTTCACAGAAACTCCTGGACGCGGACGTTTTCTGAGGATGTATCTTCAGCGGGTTCCCCACTGAAGATTTCAAACTAAAGACTTCTCTGGTACCTTGAATCCAATGACCTTATTTCACCCTTCCAATACGGCTTCAGAAAAGGACAAAACACCTCCCAACCACTTCTCGACTTCCAATCACAAATTAATAATTCGTCTTTACTCAAATCTTCCCTGGATGTAGTCCATCTTTTTTGCCCTTCAGGAAGCCTTCCCAACATACTCCCAAGCTTTCTTCACGAGAGATCATTAATGGTCCGTATCCAAAACACTACCTCCTCTCCTCTCCCAGTCCAAAACGGTTTCCCCCAAGGAGAAGTCATCAGCGTTCTACTCTTCATTTCAGTCATTAACGACTAACTAAGCTAGTCAAATTTCTCTTGACCAAACGCCTTTTCGTGGATGACTTCAACATCTCCATCTGTTCCTCTAACCCCCTACGAGCTCACAAATTTCCTCAAGAAACTTTTGACTCAATAACTACTTAGACCTCGGAAACCGGCTTCAAATTTTCTCCCTCCAAAACCTACTCGGTCGTTTTCAAAAAAAAGGAACCCCATACCATCACTCCAACCCCTATATCTCCAAAATTTCGAAATTCCCTCTCACAATTCCGGCAAACTTCTCGATCTCCACTTCGATCAAAAACTTACACGCACTCCTCATATCAAAATCTTAAAAGCAAAATGCACTCAAGCCCTAAACTAGAGCCTACCTAAACATAATGAAATTTCTATCCCACTCTTCTAAGGGCTTCAACAAAAAAATTAGAAATATTTTAAGAAATTGAAAATAATAATAATTCCGTCTAGTGAAACTTTTTATTTCTTTAAAAAAAAAATTAGAGGCCATTGCAGGTTTGCAATTGCAGCGGCGACCCCGCAACCTCCCGTGCTCGTGATGACGTTGGCGTGAAAATGCCCCCTCAGAAAATGAGTTGGCTGGGCTCTTCTCAGTATACTGCATGCTACCCCTGATATAACGAAGGCTGGAGATTGAAATTTTTCCAAGTCCCTCAAGCAGGTCAAGGGATGACGTCATAAAGCATCCCGGCTGGAGGTTGAAATTTTTTCAAGTTCCTAAAATAGGTCAAGGTCATTGATGACGTCATAAAGCGTCACACGTGACGTCACGCAGTTCACGGAAACTCCTGAGGATGTAATCTCCCTAACGAAATGGATAGCGGGCTCCTCGCTAAAACTCCTCTCGCTCTTCTACATAAGTCTTATCCGTTCAAAATTAGATTATGGTTCCCCAATCTACAATCTTGCTAACAAAACCGTCCATTCTTCACTTGACACTGTACAAACTTCGGCCCTGAGGATGGCCCTGGGTGCCTACCACACAAGCCCAAAATTGAGTATGTGCGCAGAATCCGGTGAACCTCCCCTTTCCTATCGTAGACTCATCCTAACCTCCAATTTTTTATCATCCCTATCCCAAGACCCTGACCTATCAATTTTTAACTCTATCTCCCATCATACCCCACCTCTCTATAAACATATCCTCATCCAATTCAATAACTCCCTCGGCACCCCTTTCAATACCAACCCCTTACCCCCCTCCCCCATAAACATCACCACTCCTCCTTGGATCTTGCCACCATCAAACATACGACTCGATCTCACTGAATTGCCCAAAACCAACAACTCTATAATCATCCAAAATATCAATTTCTTAATCAGGAAATATCCCAATTCTTCTATTTGCTTTTCGGACGGGTCTAAATCTAACAACCGAGCATCTTATGCATTCTCCATAAATGGTTCCGTGACTTCCCTCCGTATTCACAACATTGTATCGATATTCACTGCTAAACTCATGGGTATATTTTCTTGTCTATCCCACATCTCACAAAACTTTCTTCTCTTGCCTGACTCTCTTGCTTCACTTCACTCAATTTCCGACATTCACAACTCACACCCTCTCATCCAACGCATTCAACTCACGCTTCTCACTCTTCATCAACTCTCATATAACTTTCATCTGGATTCCCGGACACATCAATTATCCTGATCACGATACAGTTGACCTAACTGCAAAACAAGTCTGTTCCCTTCCAAAAATTACCGATAATTCCCCTATACCTGCTCTAGATTACAAAATTCACTTTCGCTCCCTGATTCTTGACAAATGGAAATCTCACTGGAAACTCCGAACTCTAAATAAACTTTTCTCCATACAACAATCTTCAGTACCCTGGTTGGTTTACTCAAAAAAACGAAAAAGAGAGAAAAATATCGTCTGTAAGAATTTACTTAGTGGAAATATATGGCAGTAGGACTTCTGACAGTAGGAAAAGTGGAGTAGGGAAATTGTTCGGTACCAAAGGATCGTTCGTTCTGTCACGTCGTAGTTTTTGAATTTTTCCAGCAAAGATTGTAAAGAATTTACGAGCTTTTTTCACCAGCCTCATAATCTCGAAAATATATTTATAACACACGTGATCTTGTTCAGATCTCCTCGAGGAAATGCCTAGTCCTGGGGAGGTAACTTTTATCGATCATCTACTCATTAAAAGACGAGTAGATACTTTCTACAATATTTTCTAGCTCTTAAACCTTTTACGAGGATTCATTCCTGTTTGACGAACTCGTATACTCTAAATAGCAATGTTTAACGGCAAAGGTAGGGTCACAATGTTCTGTTTCATATTCTCCATACGTACACTCAGTCATACTTTATAAATTACTTGTACGAGCGTTATAGCATTCGCTGAAATTCCACTTTCCTCGGGGTTTTCTTCGTCCTTCTCCTTGCTCGCGTACACTCGCTCGACGCGAATGCTTTTTCCTGCAGTATCCGCGCGATAATACAACGGGTCGAATATTCTTCGTAAAATAAATACGTATAATTTTTGGTAACATATAGCGCACACCGCATCCATTGGAAGTATTTGACCACAAAAAGGTTCTCTCTTTATTTTTCGTGCCGCTGGCTGTTATCAACGGGTCCCGTTTTCCGTAATAAAATCCATGTTATCTGTTTGTCATACGTGTGTACGATTGCATGCAGTATTCCGTTAAATGGAGTGAGAGTTTCTATTTGCAACTTTTATTACCCTCGCGATAGTGTATTATTCGAGCATCCGTAGTACTCACCAGCTTGAGAACGCCTATATGTTGAGAGGTAGAATTTCGCTGTATCGCAATGAATGAATTTCCGAAAAATAGAGGAAAAAACACAGACCTTCTCGAAGCGGCGCGTAGAATATTTTTAAAAATTAAATTGCTTTCGTCACCATTTCCCATACGCGAGATTTCGCCCACGCGTGAAGGATCGTTTTCCCCGAAAAGTCTATCTCATACGTAATCATACTTACAATTTTTCTTCCGATTTTGTTACAGGGCCTGGATATTGATGTGGCTGTAACACCGGTCGGGAGTAATAGCGTGTGTTCGACGGAGAAACGTAAACTTACCGAGGATAATGAACTTAACAAAGAACTAAAAAAGGTAAGTTTATTTTCCGATTTCAATACGCGAACGTGCATAAATTGCGGGAAAATAGAACGTTTACTTGAGCTAGCTGAGAAAAATATTTCATCGGGTATGAGGAATATTGTTAGCATAATATTATGTTTCTAAGTGAACATGACGAGTTGTACTAATGAAGTACTTTTAAATTATGTATAAGAGAATTTATTGCAGTCTCAAAAATTTTCCACGTTCTACAGCAGTAGATACGTGAATATAATTGATAGAAAATATTTGGTGCGATAAATCAATGTAGAGGATTTGTGACTTCATTTCCCTAAAAAGGGTTATCACATGACTAATGCGTACGTTACTTTCCTCTCAAGAACGTTTGAAATACGAAGATAATTTTCCAAGCACGTCATCATTATAGGTTGAGCTGACTCAAGTTGGGAAGGGAAAGTATGGAAATTACTTTTACCTGTTTTGGATCATCCCTCTTTCGTCTAGTCCACAGACATGTGAGGAAACTAATTTGGATCGATTTTGTGATTGTCTAGATCTCACTTTATCAGTTAGCCTACCATAGTTTTTTATCCTTTCATTTTTTTTTTATTTTGGAGCCATTCGATACTACTCTCTATCTCATCAGCTCACGAAAAAGTATTGTACGTTGTTAGAAGCGTGGAAAGTAGTAGGTAGAGCGTAAGTATTGGAGAGAGTGAGTAATTGTTTCTGAGTTGTTGCGTAAGGCGGAGGGTAAGGAGGAAGAGATGTTGGAAGTTAGTCGTAAATTTTGTTGGGCTGGGCATGAGAATAGGTGTTGTATTGTTAGGTTATCTGTTTGACGGTAGTTGCAAGATGGAGGAAAGCGATTTAGTAGGAGTTGAGAATGAACTAGTCGGGTGTGGCCAATCCTGAGGCGGGAGAGAATGATCTCCTTACGACGGGAATTTCTGTTTGAGGAGGACCAAGAGGGAGGTGAGGTTTTTATAGATTGGAGCTTGTTGTGCGGTAGGAGAGTCCAAAGATGATACCAGGCAATCAAAATTAAGAAACGGTAATAGTTTTTTAGGTCGTATGATGGGGAAGAAGATGGATCTGTAATCTTTGGTAGGCGGGTGGCTTCCTTGGCTGGACGGTCAATCTCCTCATGTCCAGGGAGACTGATGTGGCCGGGGATCCAGATGAAAGTTATTGTCGTTTTGATGGAAGCAAGAGTTTCAAGATTGACGTGGATGCATTGAGTGATAGGGTTTGTTAAATGGATGTCTTGTATTGTTAAAAGAGAAGAGAGAGAATCAGTTAGTAACATGTAATTGTTTCGTAGGGGTCGTTACATTAGTTGCGAAAGGCAGGGGTGGATAGCACCAAGTTCAGCAGTAAATACTGAAGCTGAGTTACGGAGTTGTCTAGCGGTAATGGAGCCGTGGATAGAGAATGCATAGGCTGTTTTATATTGAGATCTAGAGCCATCAGTGTAGCAGATTTCATGATTTGGGTATTCTACGATAATTTCTGGGATAAGTCTTCGATAGGAATAGTTGTCCAATTTCGGAGTTTTTTCGAGGTCGAGTCTGATAGATTTTGGAGGGGGGGGGTAATAGCCACGGATGCGTCGGTGGTTTGATTGGAAGGGGAGGCAAGAGTTTAGGGAGGTATTGAAGTTAGGATTTTAAAGAGGAGAGGAGGAAGTTACCAGGAGAAAGGATAGATATATAGATTGGAAGGTCAGAAATTGGAGAAGACGAAGCAAGGAAATTCGCAGTCAGTATGAGAGTGCAAAAATGTGGTGGTGGTTCTGCTGCTTCTGCACAAAGGTTTAGATGGGGGGGAGGTTCGAAAAGCTCCGAGAGCCATGCGTAGGGGGATGCTTGAATAGTATCGAGGAGTTTGATTTTGGACTTACTGCATTGGCTGTAGATTGTAGCACTGTAATCGAGTTGGGAGCGAATAAGACTTTTGTATAGTTGGAGCAGGAGTTTGCGGTTACATCCTGTCTGGGTGTGGGAAAGGTATTTGATGATATTGACAGCGTTTAGGCACTGAGCTTGGAGTGACTTTATGTGAGGCATCCAGGAGGGTTTTAGATCGAAGATTAAACTTAGGAATTTATTATAAGAGAGAGTGTTGATTTTGAAGCCTTGAAGAATTAGCGGATAAAGTGGGGTTATATGGTGTCGGTGTTTTAGAAAGATGACAAGACCTGATTTTTCTGTAGAGAAACGAAATCCACGGTCAGAAGCCCAGGAACCGATATTATCTAGGGTTTTTTGGAGGAGATGTGCTGCTCTGTTAGGGTTTGAAGATAGGGAGATGCTGTAGTCATCCGTAAGGAGGCGCTGGTTGGCTGGAAAAGAAACACATTGACTGATATCATTGATCGCTATTAGAAAGAAAGGGACGCTCCAAACTTCTCCTTGAGGAACGCCATTCTGGTTGGTTTGGTGAACAGAGTGAATTGGTTTTCTATTCTGACGGTAATAGTTTTGTTGTAGAGGGAGCTTTGAAGCCATTCTGGGAACTGAGGCCTAATTGGTGTAGTTTTTGGCAGATGTAATGGCGCCAAACGCATAGTGCAGAGAAAAGATTTGGTGAGTTCTGTGTCAGTGATTTGTTGCTGTAAGTCAGATAATGCTTTTAAGGTGTTTAGGTCTTTCCTAAAGCCATATTGACTGGGAGCGAGTACATTCTTAGAGTCAAAAAACCATGTAAGTCTGTTGTTTAGGATTTTTGAAATAGTTTTCCCAAAACACTAGTGAGTGCTATGAGTCAGTAGGATTCAGGAAGCGAGGGGTCTTTTGAAGGTTTCAGAATGGGGAGAACGATAGCTAGTTTCCATGATTTTGGATGTCTTGAAGGAGGATCGAGTTGACCATTTCGACCCAATATTGACCGCATATCGACCAAAAGTCGACTCGAAATCGACCTGTCCTTTTCACCAAAATTGAGTCGACTCCAAATCCACGTAGATTTGAGATCGATGAGGGAGCAGTCGATTTTAGGTCGACAAAAAATTTGGGGATTCCGACTTGAAATCGACGTGGCAAATGAGAATCGACCGGATATCGACGTCGAAAGGAGGTCGATTTCAACAATATATCGACGCGATTTTGACGAAGACTTCGAAAAAAAATTCTCGGTCGATTTGTGGTCGACACTCGTCGACCGGAATTCGACGTGAAATTGATTAAGCTTTACTCCTGATAGTCATCCCATCGATTAACTTTTCAGATCCATTCGTTCTTTTTCTAATGATGAGGATTTACCTTGATTTCTGTCATCTTTGTTCTTTCTTCTTCTGCACCTTCTCCTCCCTTGGCAATTGTTATTTTCTCTTGCTTTCTCATACCGAATTAACTTCTTGTTTCTGGAAGGAGTCTCTCGTCCAAAATGCACCCCAACCTTTTGTTCCAAAGTATAAGTCGAGCTCTTGGACTGTCTCGTGTCATAAAAAGTATAGGTCGCGCTTCTTGGTAAGCATTGTTCGTAGTCTCCATTTAATTCAAGGTCATTTGATGTTTTAGAAAAGTCAAGTCCCGGTTATTTAGGTCAAGGTCGTTTGATGTCCCTATGGCTTAGCCTTCCTATCTTCCCAGCCTACGCTCAAGATCATTGGACTTACTGGAAGGAGAGGGTGTTACTTGTAGATCGAGACGTCTAATATTATTCTTGCCTGGTATAATTTTTTATTGAGTGGGATGTACAGAAAGGTAACCAAAAGAACACGCTTTAAAACATTTGTGACCTGTTCCAAGATAAGGGCAACTAGCAGCAAAACGCAAATCTCCCAGGAGGGCAAAAACGGAGTTCAATTGCTACCTTTCAGTGCTGCCTAATCTATGGATTTTTGGTCCTCAAAAGTAAGTATTATGTGTAAAATACGAATCTCTTGCACTCAAGAGAAAAGTACCTCAGGCAGTCACTTGAGAGATACATTTCTCCAGGTCGTTGTATACTGATACTGTCGTCCTCCGTGAACATCGAGCCGCCTCAGTGGGCATGATGAGAGATACCTTTCTTCTGATCGGTATTGATAAATTGTTTAGTCAGACAAAATCAGTTCTTAGGTCGTACAAAAAAAGACGGTTACGGATTCTTGAAAATATGTGGCTGCGCTGCTACCCTTTCCCTGGAACAGGTACTTGATGTTAATAGCCCTTATTTTGCAACAAGTCACATTTATAATTTGCCAAGAAAGTTCCACCCTTTTTCTTGCTTGTTGTACTTGATTAAACAACGTCAAGCCGTGACTTCTGAAACAATGCAGAATTCATTCGATTCTTAAAATCCTGTGAAATTTCTGTAGTACAGTGCCCACAGACTTGTGTTCCAGCTATTCCAATTCTTCAGCTCTTGCTTCGATTTTCGCTCCTTGCAACGGAATTGAGGACGTATGCTGAATGGCCTCATCCTAGTAATCGGCGTCTCCCAAACATGTTCCATTCTTGCGAGAGATTCTCGTAAAATTCTTGAGAGTACATTCAATTCTTTTATTATTGATCATCATTTTCAAGTTCAACTTTCAATACAGTTTTCAATAATGCAATCACAATTGGAACTTTGACAGATACCCGATTTATTCTCAATTAGGAAGGTACTGTGTCGTCAAAGAACAATGTTGAAAGAGAGGAAAAAGAGCTTTCTTGTCATGAGAGTCTCGATCATGAACGTCATATAACTTCATGGATTTTGCGATAATGAAGTTCAGTATTATGATTTTACGTTTACGCTTATGTTATGCATTATTCTCGCGGTCTTAGAAGTCTAAGTCGAGGACGAAGGTATCATTAGTGGTTCATCATCGCGACCTATGACTCTAATAGAAGTTGATAATGAATAAGCAATGAAGCTCACTCACTTATGCAGTGCTCGAAATTTCTTCATCAGTATCCATCTAGGTAGGTCAACTTTCGCAACTTTCCATTAGCGTACTATCATTGGATTCGCGTTATTTTTATCGAAGTTAGATTGGTGTAGGTGTCAATATAACTTTTTTATTCGTGCAAATATTGTTTATGGAAAGGGTATTGTGACTTGATCGTGTGTGTGTGTGTGCGCAAAGGCTTCGTTCGAAATGAAAATATTCACAATGTTACTTCTGGTAATATCATTGCTCGCGTCGAGTTTGAGTCTTGCAGTATCCAATGACGATAACCTACCTGATGCTGTTGAAGTAGATCAGTGTTGGATGAAGTTTTCTGTAGATGATGTTCTGTTTGGGGGAGGGCCCGTCATATGTCTTATGAAGAGCTCAAATTTAACTTCGTATGATAAAAATCGCAGCAAGTGTAATTTGACTTTAATTAATTGGGAAAAATTGTCCAACGACACGTTCGAATTAACCGTTCAACCTCAGAACTCAGCCAATGGTAGTATATCGTGTAATCCTGGTGACAGTTGTGCGCTAGATCTCAGTCATCTAACAAAGGCTGTCGTATTATTAGAAGTGTCACGGCTGTGCAATCCATCGGTAGATTTATCCTCTTGGAATGAAGCAAGCTTCACTGGATCAGAGAAGCCTGACGTAGGATCTTCTACTCGTCTGGTTTCTACTACATCGCGAACTCATCCGCATCCCCGAAAAATAACCAGACGTCGTCCCACAACCCAAATGCCACGGAGTTCCAATTCGTCAATTGGTCTTACAACACTGAATTCATCCATGCCGCAGACGCACAATGTCACAAGTTTAGAGCAACACGGTAACGCTGTCGAGGATGTTAAATGTTCGTATGGGTCTGTGATTGGTGTTCTACCTCATGGGGTAATAACCTTTTCTTGTTATTTGATGAGCTCAAATTTTAAACCGAGTGGTGAAAATCGCAGCAACTGTAATTTAACTAGCACAAATTTCACGTCGAGTGATGGAAATTGCAGCATTTGTAATCTAACTAGCTCAAATTTTACGTCGAGTGATGGAAATTGCAGCAACTGTAATCTAATTAGCACAAATTTCACGTCGAGTGATGGAAATTGCAGCAACTGTAATCTAACCAGCTCAAATTTCACGTCGACTGATGGAAATCGCAGCAACTGTAATCTAACCAGCTCAAATTTCACGTCGAGTGATGGAAATTGCAGCAACTGTAATCTAACTAGCACGTCGATTGATGGAAATCGCACCATTTGCAATCTAACTAGCTCAAATTTCACGTCGAGTGATGAAACTCGCATCAAGTGTAATGTGTCGGGCTCAAATTTTACGTCAAGTGGGAAAAGTCGCCCTAAGTGTAATTTGATTTTGACTAATTGGGTAAAATTTTCCGAACTCTACCTATTCAGCGTTCGAGCTCTGAACGCAACCAATGATGGTACCTTGTGTAATTCTTCCAATAGTTGTACACTAGAGCTTAATCCACCATCAAATGTCAGTGTTGTATTATTGGGTGTGTCACGGTTTTGCAATTCATTGAGAAATTTAACAAGAATGTCAAGTACAAGCAGAGCTGAGACAACTAGTAAATCCGTGTCTATTTCGACTGGAGTGAGCTCCACTGAATCAGGAAAACCTAATGTAGAATCGTCTACCCCATTGTATGATATCATACGGCAAATTGTTTCAAAAATTACAAAGCAACCCAAGCCACAGACTTATAATATTCCCCCATTTCCAAATACACAGAGAACAATTTGGCCAATTGGTCCGGGAACCACAAATTCACCCAAGCCACCGACTTACAATACCAAATTTCCAGAGCCAACCAGAGTCATTCCACCAAGTAGAACCACAAGTTCATCCAAGCCATGGGTGCCATATCCCACAACTGCAATGCCATACCGGACCACGCCGCAAATTGGTTGGATAACCCCAAGTTCATCCAGGCCACAGTCCACGACTAAGAGGCCAAAGAAAACCAAATCGTAAATTGGTTGGAGAGTCTAAAATTTTTCCAGGTTATATATCCCACTATTCTGAAGCAACCAAAGCACAACCTCTATTGCGGAGAAACTCAAATCTTATTCTATCACAGAGATCAAAATTTTGAGTTCACAAAGAAGTAAATTAAATTGTAGTACGTACATACAAATATCAGTAATTCGGTTGGAAGATCGCATTGTTGGATTAAAAATTCGTGTATAACGTTGTATTGTATTGAGTCGATGCAGTCTGATGCTATAGATTAGATATGTTTTAACCGTATGGGAACTTTTCCTAATATGGAAGTTTGTGTAATAATTTACGTATTGGAGGTTGGATTTTCGCATTTTTATTCAAGGAAAATCTGATGCTAGAGATATCAAAGCGCATTCTGATGAAACACCTTGAATCTGCTACTTTATTTTTGTGGTCTTTTCCCACGCATATTGACCCTGATGAATGAAACATTCCGTGTTTTCCTTTGCTAAAAAGTTCGTTACGTTTGAGGTCATCTCTTTCGTGATGGTGTTTTCATTTTCAAGTCTTGGAAACATCAGGAGACGGAAACCTTAACAAGGAAGAACTTCGGTTCCATAACGAGTATGTAAAAAAGCTCCTTAATGATGTGCTCATGTGTCTCGACAAAGTATAAACTCTTGTATCAACTGATCTTTACGGTCAATGATTTAATTCTCAGAACTTCCAAGTTTGAATTGAAAATCGTAATTCAGAGAGAGTGCAGGTGGAGGAGGGGGTAGATGGGCCTAGAAAGATTCGAAAATACAAACTAAAAGTTTATTCAATGGCCTTCGTGTCTCAAACATAAAGCCGAGAACTTACAAGTATCAAAATTCTTCTCAAAATCGTTCCGTATAAAACTATCTGCTGTATTACAGAAACTTGAATGCTTTGTTACGCCCCCCCCGCACCCCTTCCTCTTTGGAAAATTATGCCCGAGAACATTAATATGGAGTGTGATGATGACCAGGATGATCATGTCAAGACCATCGGGGAAATGCCTGATTCCTTAGTCGCGAACCACCGCAGGCTGAAACACACCTTCACGCGCTGGCCCAAAAAGAGTAACTTTGAAAAACGTTCCTGCGTATCCTTGCAAGCTCAAGCGTACTCCACCCACTAAGCTTAAGAAGCGGAGAAAAGAGATTTCTATCGTGCTTGCAATAAAACTCAAGTTTTTGAGAGAAAAATATCATCTTTAAGGGTTATGATTTTTCAGACATGGATAAAATTTCATGTACATTTTTCACTTCTGAGGGGAAAAAAATTAGGAGAGTAAGGAAGGAAGAAGGAATCTCGTGGGTCCGAGCTCCGCACCCTCTCTATCACAATGTGGAACTTCCGTGTGAAAGTGACAAAAAATAACGATCTCATTATAGGGCCTGTTAGGCTTGTGGTTATCGCGTGGGAGGAGGGCCCTTCAATTGATATCTTTTAAATTAGAGGGAGTCTGTTTAACCACCAGCGAAAACTACGGTTCGTAGACCGCAGGTTCCTGCGGGCTGAAGCGTACCTTCTCGCGCACCTTTTTTTTTTGTAGAAGTGACAAATGAGCTCGAATTTTTTTGACACGTTTCGTGTCTTCACTCTGCCCTGACTCCTTATTTGAAGTTTTTCGAGTGCCCCCCCCTCCTTCACCCTCGTTACTTCGTGAGTGATTCAAAAATTTGCGAGTTCACCCCATGTGTTCACCCTGCCAAGTTTACATACTAGCTTTGTACTAGCTTCATGATGGCTTTATCTTAGTTTTGTGAAGGCTTTATACTAGCTTTGTACTAGGATGTTACCAGTCTTCTAGACTTATAATAGACAAAGAAGTTCCTCACCCCCTTGAATTTCACTACTATTAAACTAGGTTCAAAATAGGGTGTCCAGGCGTAGTGCCCACTTTATACAGGGTGAGGCAAAAAGATGTTACCAGTTAAATGGGAGTTTGCACTAAATCCGCCGTAGCGCGAAAACGCGAAACATTAGACATATAGTTTAAATGTACGAAATTTGTATTTTAATCTTATCTTTGATTTGAGCTACATCTGAAGTTTCTACGACTTTTTTGAGCCGACTTATGGACCAAAATGTGCCAAAAATTCATCAATTTGCCGAAATTAAAAATTGTTCCAACTTCCATATTTTGTCGGATTTCCAAGTGAAATTTAACGCTGATTCCGAAAAAAATACTCAAATAACCTTATGAAGCTTGAAAGTGGGGGATTTTTCAATGTTTAGGATCGAAAATCTTCGCAAATTAGTCAGTTTTTGGCACGTTTTGGTCCATAACTCGGCTCAGAAGAGTCGTAGAAACTTTGGATGTGGCTCAAATTAAAGATCAAATTGGAATACAAATTTCGTACATTCAAACTATACGTCTAACGTTTCGCGTTTTCGCGCTACGGTGAATTTAGCGCAAACTCCTATTTAACTGGTAACATCTTTTTGCCTTACCCTATACATACGTTATACTAGGTTTATACTAGCTTTTTGATAGCTTTATGCAAGGATTTTAGCAGTCTTAAACAATAATTTATATTTAAATTTATCAACTTATAATTTAAAATATTAAATTTAAATTAATCATTTTGATGTTATATTTAATTAATTCAAATTATTAATTAAGTTAATTTTTATTAATTTAATTTATATCAATTTTTTAATTTAATTTATATTTGTTTTTAATCATTTTTCGCCAATTTTTTTGTGTATTGATTGTATGTTATAAATTTTTGAAATTTAAATTTATATGAATTTTTATTTAATATTATTAAATATAATTTATATTAATTTATTCATATTTTATAACCTTAAATTTGATTTGAATATTGCAATTTAAATTTGTTTATAAATTTAATCAATGAATATAATTATTATATTCATTTTAACTTTATAAATTTTTATTTTGTATTAAAAATAAAATATTTTTTTAAACCAAAAGATTTATTTTATTCAAATCTTAAGATCATTATATAATTTATTGCAAATAAATTCTTTATTTTACATATTTTTATATTAATCAATTAATTTTATCATTTTTTATTTTGATTCAAGTTGTGATAAATAAATATTAAAAATATAAGCAATGAAATTAATTTCATAATAATAATTTTAAATATTATTATTAAAGGAATAATAATTATTAATTCAATATCAAATAAAATAAAAAAAATTATAATATAAGTAAGATTTATGGAAAAATTTATTTCAAAGTTATTAATATTATTAAATCCGGATTCTAAAATAATGATTTTAAAAATTTTCAATATTATTGAATTTATTAATTACTGTAGTATAATTAAAATTCCAATCAAGATAAGAATTAATATGATTGTTATTAAATTTATTTTATTGAAATTAATTTACATTATTTAAATTAATTATATTTAAAGTGATAAAAATGTATGATATATCTTATTTGGCCACGCCAGAACATTTTTTTTCTAAAAATCGTCACTACGAAAAATAATATTTTTGTCCCAGCAAAAGTGACATCATAGACTGTGTGAGGTCGACTTACATGACTTTGAGTTTACATTGACTGAAAATCTTTTCTTATCAACGCTATCTTGATTCGTCAAAACCCCTCTAGGTGAACCAATTAGGACGCGAGAAGGTTAAGTAATTGTTTTCAATTGCTTGTAGTCAAACGCGCCACGCTGAAAGGGGAAATTTCTATCGCGCCAGGCCGAGTCTTACAGTGAAGGAGATTCAAAATTTGATTTTCGCCAGAGATACAGATTTATTGGAAAAATCTCAAGTTCTGACCATCGAAGGAACTGATGGACCTGAAAAGAGGGAACTCCATTCCATACTTGATTGATAGGTCGAGAATATGCCACAAGTTTCTTAAGCTTCAAGTGAAATTTGAGTAAAATGAGCGTGAAAGCTTCGAGCTTTGTCCCCTGAATCCAACTCTGGTGAATTTTTACGGTATCCTCATCCTCGAGATTCTTTTTTTACCTGTTTTCCATCCTTTTAGAGGCCTACCAACTCTAGAAGGTTTTCGACCTAGCCTAGTATGACTTGTCACAAGAAAGCCTTTTTGAGCGTCCTTGAATTGATGGTAGAAAAGGGAATGTTCCGATTCACAAAAATTCTTCTAGGGATTTTTTCATGACAAATCGTTTTGAGTTTCAATTAGAAGAAAATTCTTCAAAAATCTAAATAATATTTGAAAATTCTTTGTTTTAAGGCTATGTTGATGAATTGAAAACTATCATTTTTTCTTGCTCACTTTTTTGGATGCTTAGGGGAATTTTCTTGTGACAGGTCACGATTTCTTATTGAGTAGACCAGTATATCCAGGTTAAGCAAGAAAACGCAGTTTAAAACATTCATTATTTGTCAAGGGTTTGCACTTGGGTTGATAAAACTACGTCTTCAGCTCGAGCCATGAGTTCTGAAATATTTTTCAAGTGGTAATTAGAGCAGAAGTCATCTTGACCCTTGATATCTTGTGAAAATCCTCTACTATTATAAAACTCGTTTTCTAGTTATTCCTGCAATTCCTCAACTATTGTTTCGAAATTCGCAAACTTTCTGCCCCTCCTTCTTCTCACTGTTGAATTAGGGCCGTATGATGGATGGCTTCAGCCAAGAAACATCTGTCTCGCAAACATGTTGCATTTCTGCGGGAGATCCTCGACGAATTTATCACGATTTTCAAGTTCAACTTTCAATAGAGTTTTCAATGATGCAATCACGATTGAGACTTTGGTGAGGACACGATCCATTCTTCGTTCAAAATTACTGTGTCGTCAAATAAAAATGTTGAAAATGATGAAGAAGAGCTTTCTCGTCACGGGAGTCTTGATCGTAAACATCACGCATCTCGAGCACATAACTTCAATGAATTTGTGATGATAAAGTTCAGTATTATCATTTTACGTGAACATTGTTTACGTTCATATACGTTATTCTGCGCGGTCTTATAAGTCTAGCGCGATAATATTGTTCTCGACGAGGACGAAGATATCACGTGTGGTATATCATCGCGACCTTTGGCTATAATAGAAGTCGATAATGAATGAGCAATAAAGCTCACTCACTCATACTCGATGCTGTGCTCGAAACTTCTTCATCTACCCATCGGTGTTGGTCAACTTTCGCAACTTTCAATTAGCGTACTATCGTAAAAATCATTCGTAGGAGGTTTTCGCGTTGTTTTTATTGAAGTTATATTGGTGTAGGTGTGTATATGCGCGTTTCACCCGTGCGAATATTATTTATGCAAAGAATATTATTACATGTTATGACTTAATCGTGTGTGCGCGAAGGCGTCATTCGAAACGAAGATGTTCAGAACATTATTTCTGGTAACATCCTTGGTTGCGTCGAGTTTTATGTTTGCAGCATCCGACACTAGCCTAGGTAATGTTGTTGAGAGTGTTAAATGTTCAAATATGTCCTCGATACCTTCGGAAGTAACCGTCAGTTGTCATGTGATGACCTGGAATTCAACGTCGAGTGAGAAAAATCGTAGCAAGTGTAATTTAACTTGGCCGCAGCGGTTAGAATTGCCCAACTGGTTCCTTATGCGTCTGTTGGCAAATCGAGATCCCAACGCAACCAGCAATTTTTCGTGTGATTCTTCTGACAGCTGTAATTTAGAGTTCTGGAATCCGATTGCCTATAATCCCTTATTATTTTTGTCCGGTTTTTGCAAATTACTGGAAGGAAATTTGACAAGCCCTTTTCATACGACTACAGCAGACTCTCCTGAATTGGAGAAGCGTTATTTTGGTAATATCACGCTGCAAAGTAATCCGGAAATAACAAATTCAACGAGGCCGCAGAGGCAAAGTTCCACAATTCATGTGCAACAGAGCAACAGTGAAGAGAAGTCATCCTCTGTGGTCATGTTTTGGGTCGGCTTCGTTGTTGTCTTCGTATTCGTTTTCGTCATAGTCATATGGGTTGTAGAATCAGTGAATCCTAACAGTTACAATAGGTTGCGATCGTGCTATCGATACTCAAGCGACATACCTTTGACTTCTGTTGGATCGTCTCGGTCGTATGGTATGGAATGAAATTCAAGCAAACAATTCGGATCTTATTTGGTCAAAATTTTCGCATGCGAACAAAACTGAGATTCTAGAATCGTGGTACGTACATGCTGGTATTGTGATTTGATTGGAAGTTCGTCTAAATGAGTTACAATATGATAAATTTTTGTGGTTTGATGCTATAAACGTTTTAAAACTAGATTGCGACAATGCATTTTTTGTACGTCTCCTATTATGGAAATTTTTGTAATTTTTCTTTACTACATATAATTTACATATTGAAGAGTTGAATTTCTGCATTATTATTTATAGAGATCAAAGCGAAATCATGATTTATCTGTGTAACCCTCTTACTTTTTTCGTTGTATAGATATTTCTCATAGTGACCCTGATGAATGGAAAGCAATTTTCGCTCTCGAAAAATAACATTACGTTTGCTCTCCGAGGTCATCTCTTTGAAGATGCGGTATTCCTATTTTTAAGTCTTGATAATGTCGAGTGACAGAAACGTCGACGCGGGAAACTTCTCAAAAAAATGGCCTGCGAATGAAGAAAGATAACGCAAAGACTTCGAAAATTTCGAGCTCCAAGCTCTGTAGGTGAAGTACACCTACGTTTGAGAAATTGGTAGACGAACGAAATATTTTCTCTTCAAAGAAGCTCTACGCACTTTCTTCCCACCATGACTTAATTTCAGCTAGCTATACATCTTGTGCGGAAGTCTTCGAGTGGGTCTATAAAAAAGATTTCAAAACATTTTCACTGTGAATGCTGGCTGGGGGAAGGGTGAAGACGATGACGTGAAATGAGATATGAAAAACAAGAATTTCCTTTGATCAAAAGCTCTAGAAAGAAATTTTTGACGTCGTGAAGGCGTAGCTTACGAAAGGTTTTCCTCCGACTTCGAATAGTCGTGTCGGTTTCTTTCTCTTGGACATTAATACAGGTATCCTTTGAGTATTCGATTTTAATCAAAACAATTGTCGAATCTTCAATTCTTCTCTTCTCCTTCTGGTAATTCTATCGACTGCATATAAAGATACGTTTTGTGGAGTGTACTTCGAATATTTTCTTGTATCATTTTCTGTCAGACTCGCTTCGCCCGACTTCTGTAGCAGTCTCGATACTCGGCATTCTTCATTCAAACAATGGCTATTATGACCGTATGATTCATATCTATGTACACATTTTGTTGAATTCATCTTTTTTTTTTTTTTTGCTATTTGCGGTGTTCACTTTTGCGAAATGTAAAGAATGTATCGATGTGTCTGCCTATGAGAGTCACGTCCGGCATTTTTATTATCACAATGGGCGATTTTGAAAAATGTAAACAACGGAATGCTTTCGTATGGTATTTTGTACTTTCGCATTTCTCGGAGTATCAATCGTTTCGTCTACGTAAGGTGTACAGAAAAATTTAAATACTGAGACAGACAGTCCAGCCTATAGCTTCGCAAATTACAAATTTCGGTAACGACGACTTATCCAGCTACCTTAAATTCCTTTTCATATTTTTTCATTGGAAAATAACAGTCGATATGTCAGAAATAGCATATCAGAAATCCCTCCCTCAAAAAGCTATGCTTAGGTTTCTTCAGAAGTGATTCTGAAATCTGCGAATCCGAGTTTGCGAGTCGCCCCCCCCCCTCAGTAGTTTCCAGCTTATCCTAATATAATGAAAAGGCGTAGGCTAGATTTATACTAGGCTGAGAAAACGCTGAGAGCCATTATGAAGCCATCAGCTTGTGATGTCATATGTTCGGTGACGTCATAAGTCGCTAATCCTGGTCCGCTTACAACATCTGAAACGTACTAAAGCGGGACGAACGAGCGGAGCGAGTGAGGCTCAGTAATCTCATCAGCCTGAGATGAAAAGACAGGTAAATAATGACTTGGATCTTATTGATCTAATTAAGGGGCTTGGAAAAATTTTACACGAGGTGTAGTATGACATCATCAGTATCCTTGACCTGGTGGAGTCTATGTAGATAGAGAAGGTAGGGTGAGCTAGTTAGCCCAACAAACAGTACTGTATGAAGCTCCCTGGTATACTGTATATTTGGTCGTTCTTACGAATTAGAATTTGATCATAAACATATATATTTTCTAAACATGACTGTTGAACTTTCGAAGTGATTATTCGAAGGTACAGTACCGACGGATAAAACCTCATTCGAAGGTATACAACAAAGTCATATAGGCCAAGTTTGTCGTACGTGTCAATGTTGGTATACAGTAGCAGCAGATAAGATGAAGATAGTGTACGTACTGACTGGTTAAATTTTCTTCTGAGGTATGCACTGGAGAGAAAAAACTTGCTTAATTTCTCGTCAAGTCATCGCCCTTACCCTCGCTGATTCACTATGTGCAATGTCTTATCATTTACGAGTTTGAAAGAGAGCAGTTGAATAGTATGTATTGTTTGTGAAGTTATCATGGAGAAGAAAAATAGGTTTGCTGAAGTAGGAAAAGAATTTGACTCCTAGGAACAATTCCTGGAAGTGTTTCATACCTTTTGTCACGCTAATTATGAACCGCTGACTATCAACACGAACAATCAACGCCAGGTCACTGTGCTAAACCGATACGGAGTAAAACGATCTTCGGAAAGTACTACCAAGTTGCCGTAGACTATCTTGGATGTCCGGAGCAAATTACCTGCTACAAATCTATGAACTCAACTATAGTGCGGGTGACCTTGGTGAATTTGCTGCGCAACCATGAGGTGAGCGAAGCAACTTTTCGTAGCGCGGAGCTGAACGATTCAGAGAAAGAAATTGTCCGAGCCGGATTAACCTTTTCGGCGCCCCTGGGCACTTCCTCGTTAGCGCCGCAGCGGAGAACGGAGAATTACTCTCTCGTGCATGCGCTCCGTCCGTCGCTACTCACATATTTTTTTTCCGTCGAAAATTTTAGGCTTCCCAAAATTTTGCGCCCGGGGCACGTGCCCGGTAATATGGCACTGGAAATTGTATCGGATTTGTACGAGACGAACTGCAAAGTCAGACAAATCAGCAGAGTGATTAAAAATTAAGTTGAACAGAAGCCTTTTCTTCCAAAAATCACGTATGTGATTCGTAAACTCATCCCTGATGACGATGACTATGCAACTAACTTTTAATACGTTTTGAGAGAGTAGAAGAAGAAGGAGATACAGTCAGCCACGTACTGGACGAGGACGGTAATGTTTCGGTCTTGTTTGTGTCTGTTCACACAATGAAGGAAGCCTTCAATGAGTCTGCTTGTAGAATCATTCAAGTAGACACTACTTTCAATATCGATTCCTCGAAAAATACAAGCTCTGTGGCTTCTGCTACCTAAACCCCACGGCAAACTGTAGCGAATTCTGTGTTCTTGCTTCCCTATCAGATGAGACGGCAAAAACTTTTGAGGCAGCATTTTGCGTTTCCAAGATTAGCTTACTCGGTTTGTCCCGAACCTTCGAATAACATTTTATTTAATTTTTTTTTTTTTTTATTTTTACAAACTATGCAACTACTCAAAACAGGTCATTAAATCGCGTTTATTGATCTATAAAATATTAAAATTGACTTGATTGTTATGAAGAGATTATGATGTAAATAATAATCAAAATGCCTGGAATTTATTCGTTTATAATAATAATTATTATTTTTAATAACTTCTCAAATAATTAAGAATAATAATGTAATTTCATAATAAACAAATAAATTGAATAAATTAATTATTTCAGAATAGTATACAAACAAATCATCAATAAATGAATTAATGAATTAATAAATTCATTAATTCATAATTATTAATAAATTATAAAAAAAATTATTGTAAAAATTGATGAGATTAGTATAGACTATGTAATTAAAATAATAAAACAATTGAAAAAAATGATAAAATTTTTGAAAACTATAGATACCTAATAATTAAGGTATAGATCAGCTATTATAAAGAATGATATGAAATTTCTACCAATTGAAAGAAACATTGGGAATAAAATTATTAAATCAAATCTTTTATTATTTCAATGTTAAATTAAATCAATTGATCAGTTTTTTTTATTATTACAAACATTTATAACACTACTGAACAAAAAAAAAATTGTTTGTGTACTGATTTGAATACGTGATTCTGGAGTACTTTTCAACGCTGAATTCAATGCCGTTTTCCGTTTTTCTCTATCACGTCTAGATTTTTCATAATGTTGATGTCAATTTGCCGCAGAACGTCGCGGAACGCAGTGATAGTTGAGCAGTGTGGCAGTATTCAAGCTCGAACGTTTGTTACGTATCCGTGAGGCTGCGGCAAAAGGACGCAAATAAACATCGACATTATGGAAAATCTAGACGTGATAGAGACAAACGGAAAACGGCATTGAATTCAGGGTTGAGAAGTACTTTAGAATAACGCATTCAAATCAGTACACAAACAATTTTTTTTTTTTTGTTCAGTAGTGTAATCCATCAATTATAATTAATTCTATAACTAATGATTAAATCAAAATGAAGAAGTTTTATCATTATAATAAAATTTCATTTATTTGTGAATCAAGGAATTCTGTTACTAAGAAGGAACATTAGGAATAAAATTATTAAATCAATTGATCATTTTTTTTATTGTTGCAAACATTTATAATCCACCAATTATAATTAATTCTTTAACTAATAATTAAATCAAAATGAAAAATAAAAAAGTTCTATCATTGTAATAAAATTATATCTATTTGTGAATCAAGAAATTCTGTTACTAAGAAGAAACATTACAAATAAAATTATTGAATCAATTTTTCATCATTTTCAACTTGAATTAAATCAATTGATCAATTTTTTGTATTATTAAAAAAACTGATAATACATCGATTATAATTAATTCTACACATATAGCTAATAGCTAAATCAATTCCTTTCATTTTATATGATGATAATAATCACGCTCGCCACTCGTCCCGCAAAAGACATCGGCACTTTTGTTTTAATGAAAAATGTATATAATTATCATATCAATAAAGAGCGTCTTTGAATTGAATTGAAAATGAAAAATTAAAAAGTTTCATCATTATAACAAAATTTCATTTTTTGTAAATCAAGAAATTAGAAATAAAATTATTAAATCAATCTTTCATCATTTTCAACTTGAATTAAATCAATATTGATCAATTTTTTTATTGACAAAATTATTGATAATATATCACTTATAATCAATTCTACACATATAACTAATAATTAAATCAAAATGAAAAATTGAAAAGTAAAATTATATTCATTTGTGAATCAAGAAATTCTGTTACTAAAATAAAATGCTTAAAAACCTTTCTTCTTTACCTAAAAAATAGAATATTTTATTCATCATTATTCTCATTAAAGGTGATATCTGAAATTGATACCTTAACCAGAGCTATTGAATTCATAATTTAAAAATGTTCAATTAAAAAAAAAAAATTGAATCTCATGTGTAAACATTGAAATGTTTTCAATATGTGACCCTGTCTACAGAAACCCACCTTAAGAAAAAAACTTCGATCAGGAGAAAAGTATCTTTATCATGAGAGTCATAGATACCTTTCTATTGATCGAAGTTTTTTCGTTAAGGTGGGTTTCTGTAGACAGGGTCACATATTCAGGTCAATTATGATAAATGAACTTGAAAATTGAAAAATAATCATTAGATATTTATTCATATTCTCTTCATAAAGCTTTTTTTTTTTTTTTTTTTTTTTTTTCATCAAAAGACGAAAGTGCAATAAAAATTCTTTGTTTCATCTCATCGAATAGTCGTCTAGACAAGTTATATATTTTATTTTGAGAAGTATAATTATTACATCGAAAAGTATGCGGTGGGGCGGTATAATAATATTAGGAATTTTAGCGGGGATGATAGGAATATAAAATGAAAATGATCATTCAAACAGAAATAATTAATGAAAATAAAATTTTTATCTGTGGAACAACAAATAAAATCAAAAATTGGCTTTAGTTTCCACTAATTCTTGAATGTAGGCCGACGTTTCAAACCGTTGCAGAGCATTATTAATTGTGCCTCAATAATGATCCGCGACTGATTGAAATGTTGGTCTACATTAAAGGATAAGTGGAAAATAAAACCAATTTTTAGAATGAATTAACATCAGTAAGAATAATTTTAGTATGAATAGTTCTTGTCAGCTGTAGATACTGTTGTTTGTTTTTCATCACTATGCGAAGTAACAAACAATAAATTTTTGATAATAATTAAGATGACTTGCAAAAATTCAACAATATTACACCATACTAGTTTGGACTTGTCTCACGATTTCGTTATAATTACGTCATCAATGACCTTGAACTAATGAAGGGACTTGTAAAAAGTTTACTGAGGGCGTCAGCTAAGAAATACCAGTAGAGTCAATGTTTGTAACGGAGGCGGAATGAGCTAGTTGGTTGAACCACGACCATGGTTGCACGTACAGTTCATGAGGTTCCCAGTATAGATCAGCTTAGATATACTCAATGCTGAGCTCAAAATACCCTACCATGCATTATATTAGGCTTATACTAGGCTACAAAACTGTAGGGGGAGTGGAGGAAGAAAATAAGTAAGGCGAGTAAATCCGTCAGTTAATTAGTCAAATGTACAGAATGCTAGGTTTGTACTAAGCGAATAAATCACTGGCAGACGGACATTACTATGACGTCATGACCAATATAGGTGCATCAAAAGTCGACATAAGCGCTAGAATCGAACCATTGTCGAAATGAGAGAGGCGAACGAGCTAGTTCTCCTTTGGAGCAAGTATTATAAAATGCTACACTACATAGCTCTAAAGGAGACGTACTAGCTTCTATTGTTTTTAGTTTTAATAAGAGCTTGTTTTCCAAAGATGGGCCATCACTCATTGACTTCTCTGGAAGAGTTGATATCCATGAATTTGAGATCTACAGAAAAGATATTTTGACCAACATTGTGTTTGATGGGTCGTCATTTTGTCCTGTTGCCCACAATATTGCCTAACCTTTCTTGAACAAGTTGAAATATCGACGTGCGATTTTGCCTTGTACTTTTCGTATGGGAATATCTTTGAGTTGAAATTGGAGACTTTTTTCGAGTTCCTCAGCAACTTCTGCTGGAATTATCGAGCTAATCTTATTTTCAAAGGAAAGTGTCTTGCCCTTAGATGAGCCATCATTTATTGACCGACTTTGTAACATAGAGAAAATATATTGGAACGCGATTCTGCCCTGTATATTTCTCATTTGGATATTATTTTTCGAGATATAATTGAGGACCTTTTTTGAGATCGTCTGCGTATTTTACCAGACCGATAGAGTCTATTTTTCGTTTAAATGACAGCTGATCACTTATAGGTATGTTATCAATCATTTCCCAAATCATCAAAGTATCAATTTTTGTAGTCAAGTGAGGAGAGAGAGGAAAGATGAAGAGGAGGGCAATTGACTTAGGAGAGAGTGATGACGTTATTCCATTTTTTATTTTTTTTTTTTGAACTTACCAACTACTTCTGTAGAATAGAATTTGTGATCCCACAACCTCATTTCTACAGTAATAAATCTGTCATATTTTGTCGGGGGTAATTGAATTCTCGTACACGAGGTGGCCCAAGTCATCCGTCGGTTCCGTCATTTGTGAAAGCTTATAGTACCCAAACGTGGACTCAAAAGGTCCCCAGACTCAAATTATGAAACCGATTTGACTAAGTTGTTTGGCAATCTTTGGAGATTTGATCACTGTAATTGTTTGACTACTCTGCACCCATCTAATATCTCAATGACTTGCACAATACGCTATCAGAGCTCTGCAGGTAGCGAACAATAAAAAAATAGTCCACGTCAGACATACTTCTTCTTGATACGTATGTCTTATAATGCTTGATTGCACGCACGAAAAAAACCTTGAATAGCGTAAGTAATTACGTGCAATAAATTTTCACGATGAAGCTCAAAGATTTTACATATTATTCGTTCTCCAATCTTTCTTATCTCGCCTGTTATGCTTCGACGAAATTCCTTCCACGTACACGCCGTAGATATATATTGCTATCTGTTCGCATTTTAAAAATTACGTACATCGTTCTTCGAAAACGAAACGAACATTACGCCGTAGATTATTATTTTTCGTATCGATGCAATCCTTCCATCCATATAAATCGTTGGATACATAATATAGCGTAGGAGCTCAATTTGGTTAAGGCCGTCAAAATTACCGTCTACGCGAAAAACTAGATATACGTGTGTATTGACAAGTTTTATATATTCGAGATAAACTGAACGATGACGGGTGCGAAAGAAATGCAAATAATTGTACGGAGAAGATTTTTGCGGAAAATGGTACGCGATCTCGCGCGGAAAAACAGAGAGATTAAATCCGTGGCTATTAATTATACGAGATAGATATTGCGATAATTACGGTTGTTTGTGCATCGGCGAATATGAGTACGTATTTCATTTGTCATTGAGCGGGGAATGAATTGATATTCCGTTCGGATGGGTAGATATGCGAAAGTCCGAATGTTAGTGGCACGAACACCCTATTAACGAGCATATCATTTCAGGAATATATAAACCGAAAAGGCTGTTGTGATAAAGCCATAAACAGGAAGAAGCACCAGAAAAAAAAAAAAGGAGAAACGGAAACCAAAACGAGGATACGACCAGCTTAATGTTTGAAATATTGCTGCGCGGAAAAATGTCCGCACGAGACTTGAAAAATGAACTTTGAAGACGCGTAGCATAAGCTAGCGAGGATAGTTCTATTTCCGAATACGAACCAAAAAAAAATTATAAGTCGTATCTTATCATTTTACAACGGTTAGTTGTAAAATAATTAAATCATAATTATAATTTACAACGCAGTAGGGAAAACGCTTTAATTCGTTGAACGTGTTCGAAATTTACGATGAGTCGTACCCTATCAGGGATGTGGAGACGTTGAGTAGCTGAATTTCTCATCTCTCTAAATCGGCCCGTCCGTCAGCTTCACGCTCGCGAGACATTAAGCGACGAAGGAGTGTTTAAAAATTCAAACTCCTCGAGAAAGATGTTTGTTCGGCGATTATAATTAAAAAGAAAACACGTTCGTTAAGTCGAGTGTATATAAAATGAATGAGTTCATGTTCGCTCTCCCTCTACACATAGGTGAGGTACCTTATACACTCTTTGATTTATAATGAGAGATTACAAGATGCAGGAAAGATGTTTAGTACACAAAACGTGTATTCATTGCTTGATAAATGAAGTTATCTCGCGAATACGAAGAAAGGGTAGCATTAAGACAACGTTCATCTTATCAGCGGCTGTTTGGTTCGATGATAAATGTAGGTCTCGCTAGATCGACCTGTTACATACACAGAATACGAAAATTGTACGTCTGCTTATACCTAGACTCTCTGTGCGATGCGTAATGTGTAGATTGTCTTCATTTATCTTGATTATACATCGCGCTGTATTTCTGTTTCCGAGCTCGTCGTTCCATCCGTGCGCGGTACCCGAGCACTTTTAGGGAATTTGTCTTGACCCTATCGCGCGTTGAGAATGGCGGAATCTGCAATCTTAGATCAAGGATTCACTCTTGATTTCGGATGATGATATTTTTTGAGAAATCTGAGGCATCTGTCGAACCGCCTGAGGAACCAGATCATGGAAAATGTAGTGATTGAAAGTAGAACATGACTTGATATTTTGTATCGATTTCGGAGGCTTTCCTTTTTGTTTGATTTTATTCCCTTCTTCCTTGCTCACCGACAAGTTGTGCTAAGTGATTAAAGTCGAGCTCTAAATCGATTGCAATCGCCTAATGTCCATTCCTCACTTCTGAAACCTTTGAAAAGGGGGAGATTTTCCAGCAGTGCCAAATAAATAAGATTTAGAGGCCATTGTAAACTTTGCAATGGCAGCAGGGAACTCGCAAGCTTTGTGGCCCCGTAGAAAACAGCTTATCTTATTTTTGTTTTCATTATGTTTCAGTGAAGAGACGTATTAGGTCTGTGATGAGAGGTACAAAATTAATTAAAATTGGCAAAGTCTTGGTTGAAGTAAAACGCCAGGGGAAATCATGTTGTACAATGCAAAACAACGAATACTTCTTGAAGACTGTCTCTAAACTTGATCTAGCCTAGAAAAATTCCCGTAATCTGACGTGACGATTATAAATCTAGTTTAAGACTAGTGAGATCCTAGTATATTGCTATAACTATTAATCTCTCGAATATGGGAGTCGTGGGATTTGCCCTTTTCTTCTGACATTCGAACTTCAAAGCTGGCGTTGGCTCTTCCAACTTCTCATTCTTTTCTTCGCCGAATTCCGCCTCTTTTGGTATAACTATAAAAATGTATCGGTTAATTTCAGAGGACTGTGGGTGGCGGCAGCGTTTGTGTACGGGCTGATAAAAAGAGGCTCGAGGTCATTTCAAACTCACCTCTTGCGGGTGAAAAAAGAAAGAATTATTTCAAAATTAAAGCTGGATATAAATCTTGAAAATGTGAAAAAGTTGCTACAAAATGGAACAATGGCTATCAAAAGTGGGAAAAGAGAAAAGGAATGAGTGATCTAGATTGTCTAAGATGCAGTGCTGCGACATCTATGGATTTTTGGTCCTCGAAAAAAATACGGATTTCCATGTAAAATACGGATTTCTTAAACTCAAGGGAAAAGTACCTTAGCCATTCTCATGAGAGATACTTTTCTCCTGGCCGTTGTAGGCTGATAAGGCACTCTTCCATAACATTGAGCTGATCAAGGAAAAAGTACCTCAGTCCATTGTATGGGAGATACCTTACTCCTAATCGACCGCCGACGTTAAAACAGGGTGTCTTTTTTCTGGAAAAACAGGAAGACTAGGAAAAGTCAGGGAAGTTTGTAAGGCCCGGGAAAGTCAGGGAATGTTTTTTTTTTTTTGGGGGGGGGGGGAATTCATATCTCAAATAAAGGAGACCTTCTTACTCTACAAATATCAAGGGCCAAATTAGAAATGTGTTACCTGAAAAACCTTGAAAAATCAGGGAATTTCATTCTTGGAAAAAAGTGGTCACTCTGTGAAATTGATTCGACTGTAATCGACGGCGATTTTGGGTTTACCGTACGTCACCCATAGCAAAAATCTCGAAATCGAAGCCAACATCGGAATTTTTTGGATTTTCAGTGCACAATTTCGAAATGAAGGTCCATAATGAGTTGACATTTTGTATTAGATTTCAATGTTGACTAAAAACCGATGTCCAAATGGTGACGATGCGACCATTGTTGCATTGGCCAAGCATCAGAAAGATTCTCAATAGACGTCGGTATACAATCATGACTCCTCATTCTGTGTGCGAGTAGCAAAGCCACCAAAAAGACAGAATGCCACGCACGGGTAACTATTCTTACCAGCAAACATTCCTAGGAAACCAAAAATCGACTGCTAATCGACTCAACATAGCAGTCGACTTCAGATCCAAGAATAATTTAGAAAAGTTGACTCGACATCCACTTCAGATCGTTGTCGATTCAAGGTCATTTTGAAGTCGACCAACTTACATTAACAGAAAAGTACAAGTGCAACTGCTTTTGAAGAAGTTGACTCCAGACCAGCGTCGATTTGAGGCCAGTTTAAATTACCAGAAAACTACAAATTTGCTGCTAATACACCCAATTAAGCAGTCAATTCCAGATTAATCGTTGAAGACAGTCTTTTTTGATGTTTTTTTGGATGGAGCTGAACGTATTGGCGAGAGAGGCGATTGAGGTTTGAACATGGTATGAATGATTCCTGCTGTTTGTCGAACTGACGTAAGATAGGTCTGGGGCGGCCTTGAGGGGAGCTAGGATGCCAAATCTACGTATTTTCGGTCCTCAAAAAAGATACGGGTTCTTTCTTTCCCTGTACATTTTACATGCAATACCGATTTCTTGCGATCAAGAAAAAGGTACCGTAGACACTGCAACAAGAGATACCTTTCTCCTGCTCGTTACGGGCTGACGCTGCAGTGTTTTGTAATATTGAGTCGATCAAAGGAAAAGTACCTCAGCTACTTCTGTGAGACATACCTTTCTCCTGATTGTTATTAATAGATCAATCGAAGTCGTAGAAATCTGTTTTTAGGTCTTACAAAATATGACTACCATCTGGCAGCACTGGAGGGGAAGATTTAAATTTAGAAATAATTGAAAATGGGACTGCTATATTGTCTGGAGAAATAAAGAGGAAGGCGGAGGAGGTTGTTGGTAAATGAAGACCTCAAGCGAAAAATCCAGATTACCTCGTCGGGATCCGAACCCGACACCATTCGCTTTCCGGGCGACTGCTCTAACCGCTGAGATACGAGGGCGATCAAATCTTCCGCAAAATCTCAGCGCGCGCACATGTGGGCTAAAGTATACCCATTTAATACTATGCATACATAACAATCTTCATAACTTACAATTGAAAGAACTTTGGCCTGCATATTGGGAAAGTTAGGCACTAAAGTTATCACATCCAAAGTATTCTAAGGAAGATAAAGATTTTCCGGTAAAGTCATTTGAATAAAGATCACGTTTTCTTGTCTACTATAGATTGTGGGGTTTACTGCTGATGACGTCATAGTTTATTATGAAGGAAGAGAAGGGATACAGTATGCGGGTGGGGGGGGGGGGGGTTGAACTCGCAAATTTTGAAGGATTCAGTGAACTTCAGGAAGAACATGAAACACATCAATATTTTGCGCGTGTTATAATTTAGTATTCTTGAAGCTCCTGTATTCATTTAATGTGTAATTTGTTTTTCTTGTTTCCAGGTAAGTTTTCATGGTCCTCGTTGACAATGATCTATCGAAAAATTATGTGTCTGGGTTTGGTGATGACGTGAAATGTCGTTAAAAATCAGTAAGTTTGCTAGCTTTTATCCAAAATATTCACGAAGTACTTGAAGTAGACGAAATTTTGGAGTGATCTGAAATCATGAACTTATCGGGTGCATTAGTCTGGAAGCTCGATCCTCTGATTGCGTAAGCTGAGTGCCAGTTAGTCAGTGTTGCCAATAGAGCTAGTATAAACCTAGTATATAAACTGGGCAGGGTGAACTCGCAGATTTTTGAATCACCTGCGGAGTAACGAGGATGAAGGGGAGTACTCCTAGAATTAATTAAGGGTCAGGGCAGAGTAAAGACATCCCTTCAGTGGGCATGAGACTCAGAACGCTCCTTTAACGTCCATAAAACAGGTTTCCTGCCGCCTCTTGTTCAACTCTATTAAGAAACCCGCTTTCCAAGTCCCCCTCCTATCATTTATATTCTTTGGAGATCGGTGTAGCCCCTTCAATGAGCCAGGTATGCAAGTCTTCAAACACCATAACACTCAGAACCCTCTTCTAAGGTACCCTGCAGAACAGGTTCCCTGCCTCCTCTCGCTCAGTTCAGTTGAAGAACGTGTCGATTTTTTAAAAGTCCCTTTCCTATCTTATAATATGGTTCAAAAGTCGAAATTTTTTTAGTCCCTTGACCTATAACGTCATCAGATCGTAAAATCACAGGGTTAAAAGTCCATATTTCCCCGAGTCCTTTTCCCATGAATTGCTAGAAAGTCGAAATTTCTCAAGTCTTTTGACCTATGATGTCATCAAATCGTGACGTTACAGGGTCGAAAGTCAAAATTTCTTCAAGTCTCACTTTTGGGGCTTGGAAATAAAATTTCGACTCTTGAGCCATGATGTATGATTTCGATGAGACTTCAAAAAATCTTGACCCTTGAGCTGTCCATTTTGACCTGTAGAACAGGTTCCGTGCTTTCCTCGTTTAACTTCGTTAATGAAGCCTTAGTTCTGCTTTATTTTCAATATTTTATTTCCTCCTACAGCTAAATCAAGCATACTTTCATTTTTCTACCCTTATATGAGGAGGGTGTGCCCCTTACGTTTTATCTGAGAAGGAAAGTGACCCCTTTATTCCGCTACCCGTGCTATTCTCGTACTAGGACATGCGACTGTAAATGCCGATGCTTTTGCCGCAGAATCCGCAAACAAGAGGCTCTGTGATGCGAGGCTGCCTGGTTTCAGCAGGGGGAAGATGTTGGTGTTATTATGACATGCTATCCTTCAAGCGTTCTTGCCCTAGTAAATCTCCTTCCAGTCTCCATCGAGGTTGCAATCTTAGAGCTCTGTGTGTGAGGGGATCTTTGTACCCCTTGGTTTGTCCTGCTGTAGTTCTCTATCTCACAGTAAATTCACTGGTCAGAATCTGTTAACATTTTACATATCTCAGCTAACCCCGCTCCCAATTCAAAATTTTTTGATTTGCTCCCTCGCCCTTTCCTCCCAGTTGATGGATTTTGAGAATTTTCAACTGATACCATAGACTTGACTCGAAACTTTTTGAATTTCCACCCCTCTTCCGGTCTTTGAAGGATAAACCAATTTGAGACTGGTTTTATTCTTGAAAGCTTCGTTTATATTAGGCTTATCCTAAAATTTCCTGAATCCTAGCCGCTAATTCCAAAACTTATGAGTTCGAAACCCCCTTCGAGTCACTCCACCCCGATATAATGCTGTATACTGTATCCCTTCCCTACCTTTAGGCTTAATATAGTTCAGTAATTATAACCCAGTACAATGGAGGCTAAGAAATAGTACTAACATCATAAGCGTAGAAAAACAAGGAACAATGAGTCAACCATTACCTTACCAAAAGTAAAAACTAACTCAGGAAAAAGAACAAGTATTTACAAAGGAATACAAAACTTCAACAAACTAAAGACAGATGACAAAGAAGAAATACTGAACGCCAAATCAACGAATTACAAGAAAAAGATACGACAAATAGTACAAAAAAACAGAACTTAACAACGCACACAGAAACAAAAAAAAAACAAAAACAACCAACTCGATATCGAAAGCAAAAAAAAAAAAAAATGTATTATATTAAAATAGCTTTAAGTTGTAATTATTCAAGCCCAACCGACACGAGCAAAAGCTCAGTGGTTAGGGAAAAATAAACAATTCAATTCAATTCAATTCAAGCCATGATCCAGAAGCCTACACGCGAGCCGTTTCACTATTAGACCTGATATAATGGAGACTGTCGCTGTCGGGAGGCTAACAAGCGGAGTGAATGATCTCGGGAACAGAAGAGAGACAGCTCAAGCTGTGCTGATGACGTCACAGCCTGTCATCATGGGACGTCACCAAAGTTGATATCCTTATGGGGGCTTGTTAACTTACTGTGCACCATGCAACCGCGAGAGGGCCCCTGCACTACATAGCTTTTCGTGCCGTACACACTACATCTATATCAATCCACAAGAGAAAAAATCACAAACTAGGCTTTGATTTCATCGCAAAGTAGACATGGCCTTGATATATAAATGAGTTTTTTTTTTCTGTAAGCGTCAGTTTGGCATTCGGTGGACTTGTCCGAGCCATCGTAGGGAGTACTCAACTCTTATCTGCGTGCTCGCGTGTTTCCTCATAGGAAATGGAGTCTTACCGTTTGATAGTTAGTACCCGCCGAAGCATTCTATGTTGAAACTTATATGTAGTGGGTCCCAACGCAGCAAAATAATTCTGACAAAGGATTTTCATGGACCTGTTTTTTAATATTATTCGAACATATAGGTTCAATTTCAAAGTCGGAAAGGAAGATGTGAACCTCTCAAGGATAAATCCTTCGTACGACCCTGGTCTACCTACTGTAAATTAGAAGTTTATCACTTCGGTGACAATCTTAAAGAACAGTAAGATCGATGGTATTACTGTTTTCGCAATCTCGTACTTCCACTCGACGAACTGAACAGTACACCTCGTCCTCAACGAGCATAATTCATCATATTTACATGATGTTTCCCATTTTTTCCTACAACATAGTCCTACACTCTATCGTTGCCGCTTGCACCATAAACGTGTACATTATGTGAAAAGTATTTCAATTTTTCTGGTTCGCTTGTTTACTCAACAGACAAGAAGATTATTAATGGTGTGTTTTCGGGTGGCTGCTGACGCCGAATGCGTAACACGGTCTACGTTATAGACGAGGCAATATTTTATTTATTTATATTTGTTTTCAGCTTGTCTGGATTTATTTTGATAAGAGTTATACTAATCTCGATTTAGAGCGCATTAAATGTTAGTTTTGAATGCTGCCCCGAAATTCGTCCAGCACTTCGACATAATGGAAACGTATTATTATTTGTAGAAAATTGACTCTTTAACATCCGTGTAAGTCTTAATTGATTTATTGTTGCCGAGAAAAACGATTCGTTATCGTCGAGACGCGTGCATCGACATTCATTTCCGATCGACGCGCGAACGAAAATTAAAACAACAAACAGTCGTACGATGCCAGGGGTTCGGGCAGATTTAGAATGATGGAACGTGGTGGTGACCGTGGGCGACGCAGGACGGTCATTCAGCCGCTTTTTTCGCCATTCTATACCGAGAACCGTCAAGTACTGATTTGCGGATAGAGACGCGGCGTGAAATTGAAAACGGTTGGGGTTATCCCACTCTTTGCCCAGTATTAAAGGTATACTATGTAGATGTCTTTGTTCCGAGATAAGCCCTGATGTATTCCCCGTGGGGTGTGCTAAAAAGCCGGTAATTATCGACGACGAAGACGACGAGGAGACGAATAAGAAAAATTTGTAGACTCAACTTCGAGCACCCTTTCAACCTCGTCTACGTACTTCGAAAGTAAATCCGGTGTCGTCTCGACTTTTCTGCGTCATTACTTCGCTCTTGGGCAAGCAACTAACAAGCGACGCTGCGTATCTTGTATGTCTATATCCTCTTCGGCCAATCACTCTGGAAGATGGATTACGAGTTGCACGTCGTATAGAATGTTTCAAAGTTTTTAGAATTAAGTAGCCAAAAAAGACGCCTCCTAAGGGATTTGCTCGGAGTTTTGTACCTGCTCCGGAAATCGAGTTTGAAGTTTTCCTTTTGAAAATCAAAATGAAAACACGGCCGATCGGTTGTGCACGTATTCATTAGCATACAACAATTTGGAAAATTGTCTCTTCGCGGGAAATTTCATATTCCGAAAGGTGTGAGTTTATTACATGCTCCTCTTCAATCGATGATTTAAAGAAATTTAAATAAATGAATCAATGAATCATCTTCGAAGAACTCAACCTATCTTTACCAAAATGACCCTCATTTTTGGCGATCACGCTTCATTCTCGTGTCTTCATACTTGGAAGCTGATTCAAATTTGTACATTCAAAATGATGACAAATTTGAACTACTCGAATAAATATCAACGAACAAATCAGACATGAAATAGGTTTGGGCGGAACCAGTAAACGAGTAGAAAAAGTGACAAATGGAGTCGAAAAATAATTCGTTGGCATATATTCAAAATAGAGAGAATGAAGCCACAAAGACGATACGAGAGGGGGATGATATCGAACTACTCTACTGAAGCATGGCAAGATTGCCACAAACTAAAATTGAATAAGAGCCTCTAATAATAAATATGAATAACGATGTCAAACACGCGTATGTACAATCAAAAGCTTCGGCTTGTTTAGAACAGAAATTAGACTAATTTTAGTTGAGTGAGGGTCCTGCTTAGCCAAAAGAGATGAATCAGTTTGGAGCGAAAATTTGAGCTGAGGAGAGAAAAATGAGAAAGACCAGAGGACCTGACTTTCAGTTCGGTGGTGAAAATGGAGACAATTCCTCAATAGATGAGTATCTTTCAGTGATATTAGATTAGGGACAGTGAGGAGGGTGTGAATCCTGCTTGTAGTAGAGACGACGTAGTTCAGCAACTAAGACTTCTGAAGGTTGCCCAAGGAAGGTAGATGGAGCCACCTTCTTTTGGACTTGGCTGAGAGGGAGGCAAAGCTGTTTGAAATAGGAGACGAAATTTTTTTCTATGTGTGAGGAGTTGGACGCTTATATTAAGCGATGTTTCTGATCTCGACCTCTTCAGCTCAAGTTGAAAAAGGATATGAAAATTTACAGCAGCCTATTTGTGAATAGTTGGATGGAGTGATCTATTATGGATAAAAGTACCGGTCGAGCAGTTTTGAACTTCTCGACTAGGAAGATGGTGAGGTTCAAGTAGCCGTTGGTCACCTATTCTAGAAGTAAACTTAATGGAAGGGTGTCAGCCGTTTAAGTACAGTTGAATAGCACGTTTAAAAAAATCGGGTCAATCGTACCAGTAAATTAAAAATATGTAATAACAAAAGTACAATATCAAATACGTAGTGCGCCGTTAATAAACTAGCGATGATGAAATATATTCTTTAAAAAGAGAACAAGAGAATACACATATGCACCGTACAGCAACACCGTGATACTTTTTCAACCGCCAATTATTGACAGGGACGTAAAAATACCAATAACATTGTGTACACACGGCTGTAATCCAGAGCAGATTGAATGTCATTTACTACACTCGCAACTGTTTGCCTCTGCTTCAATAGCGAGAGTGTAATATATATAAGTATTATTATTAGAAAAAGAGAGGGAAAAAATGAAAACATTATGAATTTTAGAAATATTATGGATGATATACCTACGGGTATTCGTATTTTTCCATTTTACGAAGTGCACTCGATGAGCGATGAAAAACGAAAAAATTGAAAAGTCGATGTCAATTTGCAGAATTGCCAGATATTGGATGGAGTGGACGAATCAGAAGATCGATGATAACTAAACGCCTTCATAGAAGACATGAAACATGATCTTTATTTATTCGGCTATGCCAGAAAATTTTCTTTTTATTGCTACCCTTCAGTGCTGCCAGATCTGTGGATTTTTGGTCATTAAAAGTAAGGATTTGGCGTAAAATACAAATTTCTTGCGCTCAAGGGAAAAGTACCTTAGACACTAACGTGAGAGATACTTTTTTCCTGGTCGTTATGAGCTGATACTGCTGTCTTACATAAAAATCGAGTCGATCAAGGGAAAAGTACCTCAGTCACATCTGTGAGAGATACCTTTCTCCTGATCGGTATTGATAAATTAGACAATCTCGTTTCAGGTCTTTTTGAAAATATCCAGAGGCGCTGCTACCCTTCCCCTGGAACAGGTACCTGATGCTAATAGACCTTATCTTGGAACAGGTCACATATTATGGAACCTCGTATATGAGCCTTTCGCTTCAGGTCTAGTATACTGTATATTAGCCCTAGTATAATAAAGGCAAAACTAACACTCTGCTTACTGTATAAGTCAAAAAGAGATCTAGCCAATTCAGGACAAGGAGCGGTCGCCCCCTTCCAGAGCCACTGCAGGTCTAGTATAATGAAGGCTGACCCTAGTGTCTTGTAAATTGAGCCTGATTAGTATAAGCCTAGTCCGTACTGTACATTAGTATTCAAGGAGACATACGGACGCAGATTTCGGAATTAGGGTGCGAGATAAGAGCAAAGACAGGAAAAATGTCAAAAACCAAATCAAAAGCCTAGGAGCTTTAAAGGTCTCAGAATATCTATCCCATCCTCCCACCGGTAGCAACCGTCGAACTCTACTTCCTCTGTACCATACCCTAGTCTGGTCTATTCTAGATTACGGAACACCTATAAATGGACCCTCACCCTTATCACATCTTCCACTTCTACACACAACTCAAAATTCCGCGATTCGCCTTTGCTTGGGCGTTTTTGACATGTTTCATATCTTTACTCTGACCTGTTCCTAATGTGAAATTTTCCGAGTGCCCCCCCCCCTCCTTCACCCTTGTCTTTCCGTGAGTGATTCGAAAATTTACGAGTTCATCCCGCGAGTTCACCTTGCCCAGTTTGTATACTAGGTTTACACTAGTTTTATGATCGCTATATTCTAGCTTTGAGCCTTCATTATACAAGACCATCAATACAATAAACTAGTTGTTGAAGCTAAATATAGAATCGATATTTCGATACAATCGAGATCAGTAATCGATATTATCGGAAAATCGATATTTCCATATAATCGAGATTGATGTATCGATATAGTCGAGATTGATATATCGATTTTTATCGAGATTGGTGTATCAATACTATCGAGATTGGTGTATCGATACTATCAAGATTGATATATCGATATCATCGAGATTGATATATCGATTTTTATTGAGATTGATGTGTCGATATTATCGAGATTGATGTATCGATTTTTATCGAGATTGATGTATCGATACTATCGAGATTGGTGTATCGATACTATCAAGATTGATATATCGATATTATCGAGATTGATATATCGATACTATCGAGATTGGTGTATCGATACTATCAAGATTGATCTATCGATATTATCGAGATTGATATCAGTGATCTTTACTTTGAATTTCCTTGCAAACGCCCGAAGACATATATAATTTCTGTTTGTACTCCGAGTCTATGAGTTGCGTGAAATTTGACCATCGCGAATGAGCAGGTATTAGGCCCAAACTAGGCTGCTTGATTATGTAGTTCTATACTGGGCTTGACATGAAACATGATCTTTTTCTATTTGGCTTCGCCACAAGATTTTTCCCACTCGCCCAACCAAGTCTAGCCACCGAATCAGGGTCAGCTTTACTTGACTGCCGGTCTCCTCACCTCTATCTTACAACTTCTTAAAACCCCAGTTGACAATATTCTCTATCATCCCGCCTCAAGTGTCCTATGTATCGCTATACATTTGACAACGTACTCCACGTTCTCAGCCATTCCCTTCACAAAAAAGTTGGCTAGACCCCGTCTTCCACCAAATTACCTCCTTGGGCCTCACCTATATCTAAAATATACAAAGTGTGTCAACTACCCAAAAATCTACCAACCCTGCAATTCAGGCTCCTCTACTCAACTCTTTTCCTAATACAACCCTTTGTGTCACAGATGGGCAAAAAATCGGAAACGTCGGTCTCGTGTTTTCAATTGACGAAAAACTCTTTCTTCATCGAGACCGCACCTCCCGAAATCCAAGCTATCCTTACACGCTTGGACACAATATTGACCCTCTTTCTCCCACGCCACGGACTCCCTATCCGCATTAACAATGTATACTCTTCACATTCCCCTCTCATAACCCTGCCATCCATTCATTACGATATAACTTTCATCTGGGTCCCTAGCCATAGGGAAAGTCAAGGTAGCCAAAACTGCCACAAAGCTTCTACGAATCAACTCTCGTCCTCTTCCCACTAAAAATGATCTTATCCATACTATCCACCCCAAAATTACGGACGACTGGATCTCCTACTGGTAACATCAAATTTCATGGAACAAATGAGCGCAATTAAAACCATTACCATTCGTGTGGGCTTGATCACATCAAGCATCTCGCTCTCACAAAATCTACCTCATACGCCTCCGAATTGGTCACGTGTGACCAGGCCCGGATTAAGGGGGGTCCCGGGAACCCGGGCTTCCTTTTCAGGAGAGGGGCAAGTTTTGAGGGGAGGGGTAAGAAAAATTTTTCACGCTCGACCGAAAAAGTAGGGCTTTCACAAGATTGGTACCTTACATCTCCTTAGTCCGGGCCTGCGTGCGACTGACACACGATCATCTCCTAGTCAAGCTTTTCCCACTCTCATCCGTCCATCTTGATCTTCTCTCTGTCATACCCACGAAATTTCACTATCCAAAGAAACATCTCTCACCGATGACTTCAAATCCGTCCAAAACAACATCTCATGTCTAAAAGCAGCAACGATTCATCATCAAGCTCATAACCCGGAGCTTGTGAAAATGAAATATCAGAAATCCCAACGAGTTCTCCAGAAAGCCCTACGAAGAGAGTAGAATGTTTGTTTGTTCAACATTTCAATGTACAATTTACCGCCAAACAAAAAATTAACGAATCTTCCTCGTCTTTTATGATATGAACTTTGTAAAGCATAATTCAAGACCGCACAGTAGTAGCCCAGAAAACTTGAGAACTTCCCTAAAGCTTCCTCTCTTTATCAGCAATTTTATACTTAATTAGGCTTTTCGTTCCCGCAAATCGAATATACTTCTTAAAGAAGGAAAAAAAAAAATGTTTTGAATCTCTTCTCATTCTTGGTTCGACTTACCACATAAAAAACGAAATTCAATTCATGCAACTTTCCTCAAATATCTCAGGCTTCGTCAAAAACCTTAAAAAATACGCAGCTTGAGTTGGATTCTTGCATTAATTCCGGAGCCTCTAATTTCTTATCATGAGGAAAGTTTGAAAAAAAACCTGACTTAAATCAAATTTTCAACTTTATTCGATTTTTTCGTCGAAGAAAAATATTAGTAATAAAACGAACGGCTTACCCTTCATTTGATGTTCAAAGATTAAATTTATACTTAATTACGTTTCGAACGCGGCACGTTCATTCGTTTAAAATAAAATCGGCCATAAATTTAGACTTTTAATCGCAAAGCGAAGGCTAATTTATTTATTTACCCTTTACAAGAGAGTTTGAAATCGCGCCTAGACAGTCTACAGTGGGTTCTTATTCTTTCCATTCTGAGGTTCGAAAAATTTCCGTTTCACTTTTCCTTCCGGACGACTCATAACTCTAGATTTTCTATTATTACACTTTATGACTCAAAATGAACCAATGAACAGAGTTCAGATAAGAGTGATTTCCGTTACAGTGGTCAATCCTGAATTGTGGAACTTGCGTCCTGACAACAAATCAAATTAAACTGAGGGCACGTTGAGTTACGATCTCCTATTTTCAAGCAGTATTAAAGGTGGCACGCTTGAGCTCACAAGGAAACTTGGAAACGTATTCATAGTTACCCTTCTCAAGCCAGCGCGAGAAGATACATTTTCACCCGCGGTCATCCGCAACTAACGAACTGAGTTTTGCCCGGTGGTATCGAGATACTTTCTATTGTCGAACAAACTGAATAGATTACGAGTTGACAAAAAATAGAGGTCATAAACAAGCATAGAGCAAATTTTTTGTCTTCTGAAATTTGTCAAGTCTCTATCTCCTTTTTAATTATTCTCCAAACCGAAGGATGTTTTATATAATGGATTTTTTGCTTAATTATTGAAAGATAAATGAAAATATAACTTTTGAGAGGACGAAACTAACCGGGTCCATCACTTTATCGCTAATAGCGGGCAGACATTCCTCTTTTATGGTTTGAGTGTCGTAAATTTCTCGGTAAATAACACCATTACAGCCCCGAACTGCGGCGTATTTCTCGCACGAGTTCGAAATTTGTCAAAAATTGCGAAAGTTCTACAAAAAGTATGGGCTAAGAGAGCAAATATGAGATGGCGAAGAACGGTCGCTCGTTCTTTTAGTCCTTTTTATTTCCACGTCATAAACCCCATGATTCAGACGCGACTTTACCGGGCGTTTATTCCACTCTCATCCATGACGTGCAAAGGTACCTGAAAAGGTATAATTTTATACGGATTGTTGTGAAACGAAGTTCAGCGTTCGCATCATCGCTTCCTTCATGTAATATTCATCGCGCGTATTTCAAGTAAACTGATGATACTAATTAAAGTTATATGGATGAAATTCGACAAACCAAATGAATTTAATTCGTCGATGTCTACAGAAATTGAAGGAACGTTCGTGACGTGCACGTCAAACCGCGCTGTCGGAATTATCGAATTAACACGTAGACATCATTTTTTTCTTTCGGATATACGTTCTGCATTTTTTTTTTCGACATACGTCAATCGTCGAAAAATTGCACACGTCCTTAAACTAATTACCACAAGGGCTATTAAATTTACATTTAGCGATACTTCACGATGCGATGACGGCCGGATATCTTTTCTGATGAAGGGGTATCGGGAAGAAACTTATTATGACTCGTCCACTATTCACCTCTCTTTATATTTTTATAACAAGAGGTACAGTCATAGATATGGAAAAAATTGCGGACTGTAAGCCAAACGCTAGACTAGAATGACGCCATCATTGTCTTGCAAATGATTTCTGAGTGAACCCCATCCTTTATAAGTGCAAGAATTCAATTTTCATAGTTCTTAGTCGGATCTTTACCATCTCTCGTCTTCTGTATGGTATCTTCATGGAGTCGGTCCATACTGGCGCACCATATAGGAGGATCGACAAGGCGGTGCTCATCATGATCCTTCTTCTTGCTTCCCTTGGCCCTCTTAGGTTCCTCATCAGGCGGCTTATCAGGCGGCTTTGGTATCCAACTATTCTACCCGCCTTTTCCGCTGCCATCAGGAAATGGTGCCTGAAGCTCAGCATCGAGTCAAACAAGATGCCCAGGAACTTCATCTTCTTCTTAGTCTCGATTTCCGCACCTTGCAGGCGAAAGGTGGGTGGACTCAACTGCCGACGGGTCGTGAATAAAATGGCCTCCGTCTTATTAGCTGCAAGTTCGAGTCCAGCCGACTCGATCCAACGCGTCATTACCTCCAAAGCCCGGTTTACCCTGCTCTCCACCGCTGCAGTTGTATCAGAAGTACATTCCACCAGGGTGTCATCCGCATAGCAGATAAGCCTAACCCCCGGTGGCAGCCTCCCGTTAAATGCAACGCACCACAAAAATGGCCCAAGGACCGACCCCTGCGGCACCCCTCAAGTAATCGGGTGCTTTACTGTACCAACAGATGTCTCTGCTTGGATTTCACGACAGCTAAGATAGCTGCTGATCATCCTGAGCAGGTGTGCGGGCACTTCTGCGTCCTTGAGGGTTTCCAGATCCTCTCCCAAGGAATCGAATTGAACGCATTTCTTATGTCGAGGCTGACGGCTGCGCAAAACTGACGCGTAGCTATCGCTGACTCGGCTATCCTCTTCAGCCGGAACCCAGCATCTGATGTGCAGCGTCCAGTTTGAAAACCGTACAGGCTACTAGAAATTATATCTTTTTCCTTCAGATAGCTCTCCAGTCGATTGGCTATCACTCTTTCCAGGGGTTTCCCAACATTGTCCAGCAGACAAAGTGGACGGTAAGAGGATAGTAGACCAGGTGGTTTATCCTTGCTTTCAATCAGCGCTAGCCTGGCTTTTATCCATCGCACAGGGAACAATCCTCCAGTAACAGCCGCATTGAATGTATGAACAAGCAGTGCTGGGTCATTTGAATGTATAGCGCTCCTGACTGGATTTGGAATCTCATCCGGGCCTGGAGCCTTCCAATATTTACCCCGCAGTCTATTGACTGCTGCATCCACCTTCTCGGTACTTAGGAGGGGTATACCATCCTCTTCTACTATTGGTAGCGCTGCCATTGGTGGTAGCTGCTGTGGGAACAAGCCGTCAATGATTTGACCCACAACATCCGGCTCCATTCGGCTCATTGCTGAGAGGCCTTTTAGCTTTTTTAGCACTATCTTATAAGGCTTTCCAAATGGGTCATCCTCGGCCATCTCACACAGCTCTTACCATGCAGCACTCTTGCTATCTTTGATGGCCTTCTTCAGCCTTTTGCGAGCCAGCTGGTATTCAGGTGCAACCGCCCGTTCCCCTTCGCGGCCTCTTCTACGCTGGTATATCCGGCGCTGACGGTTGCACTCTTTTCTCAACTCGGCAATCTGGTTGGTTCACCAGTAAACGACTCTCCTCTTCTTTGGTGGACCTTGCCTGGGCATGGCTACATCGCATACTTTGATGATAGTCTTAATCATTTTGTATGCTGCCACCTCCGCGTTACCTTCTTGCGCTTCTCCTTGGTCCCATGTGAGAGCAAGGTAAGTAGCTTCAGGCGGTCGCTATTCAGCTTCTTAACCACTCATTTTCTGACCAGCTTTTGTGGAACAGCGACCTCAACTTCCCGGCGGATGGAGAAGTTGCTATAACGATGATCGCTCCCAGAAAGCACCTTATCCAGTACCGCCCAGGCTTCTATTCTTCGAGCTACGCTCTCTGAAGCAAAGGTGACGCCCAATAATGGATAGGAGTGTTGCCCAAGTCGACCGTTTCCAGTCGATTGTAGGCAATCCACTCCCCCGAGGCATACCCACGGATGTCATTTCGGCCAGAACGTCATTCCTCTGACCAGGCTCTAAAATCGCCTGCCACAATGAACTTTTCACCTCGCCTTCTGGACAAGCCTTCTTCCAGCTTGCTTAGAAAGTCCTCAAACTCCGGGAAGGGGCGATTTGGTGAGAAGTAGCAACCGTAGACAACCATGTCGGCCATCTTCACAGCAACATACCTCTTTCCGCTTTTAACCTCTTCCGGAGCAATTGTACACTCTGGGCAAACACCAATGGCCGCTAAGCCAGTCCCTCTTCGAGTAGATGCTCGAAACCCAATGGAAGTTTGGGCTGGTGGCAGTTGACCCCTCGACTGCGTGCCTGTAACAGCTCGTTATTTTGTGCAAAAGACGCAATTTCAAATGACCCTTTTTACTTGATTCATACACCCACCAACAATCCAAACACGTCTATTGCCGTAAGTTTCTTCATCACCACGTCTACGTATATGTGCCGTAATTTTCTTTAATAATTTTGAAAGCCAAATCCTCTTCTATCTTTCTTGTCCTTGGAGAATTTAGGTCGTGTCCTGCCGTGATGATGTCGCGCCCTCATGCTTGTCAAATATGTCCTCTGTCTCCTACCCCCTCCCCCCAATACATTGATGACGTCATACTCTCCTTCACAGATTGAGAATAAAAATATCAATTCCCAGTCTTGGGCTGAATTTCTGTTTTGGGCCTAGCGCATAAGTCGTAGTTCAGCTCTCTTGCCTGTCCAGAAATTTATAGCTCCTATTTTTTTCAAGTCCTGAAATTAGATCAAGGCCATTGATAACAACCCGACTTCTATTGGCCTGACATATGACTCCCTCAATTCTGAGCTTAAAGAGGAAGAGAATTGTCCAAGATTTTGCTCCATAGAAGAGGACAGTTGAAAGATGGATTCTAAAATCGAGAGCGCATAGACGAATGAGCAAAATGGAAAATCATGCTCACATTTCTTTTTTTTTAAATTTCCGCCTACAATATTATTCAACGAGAACCAACCGAAAATAAAGCGCGCCTTAGATTGACTTCAAGGATATTGTCTTCACGTAAGAATCTAAGGAACGCGTACTTGAGATGTTGTTTTCTTGAACAGCTCGAGAAGAACACAAGTACGGTAAAATTCCCGTATCGTTCGACGAATTTCGTTGTTTTGCGGTAATAAACAAAATAAAGGGATGCTTGAAGTTTTCCGGCGCAATAACAATTTTGAGAGCGTTAGTGAGAGTCTCATGAATTTCCACAAAACAGCAAATATGATGATCAAATTTTCATTAATATTTTATCACTCGCGAGCAGCTGGAAAATATGTGAAGAATAATTTGATTTCGAATGATTCAAGTACACAAACGGTACTGCTGGTACGTGAGATCCAAAAAAGAATATGCCATTACTTTGAGTGTATTAAGAAGAGTTTTTGAGACTACAGCATCAAAGTCAAAAAATTGAATTAAATGACAGAATACGGACGTTTTTGACATAATTTCACGCACAAACAGAAAACAGACATTCACTTTGCCATATTTGACGTATTTATTCAACCATCCCTTCTTCTGCGCGGAAGAACGACTTCTTCCTTCCTCTTACTATTATTCTTAGCGAACTGATAAGCCAACTACGTATTTCCTCTCTCCGCGATCTTTTCCCGTTATACTTCGTCAACATCGTTCAGGTCCGAACACGATTATTTATTGGTTCGTTTGTTGACTCGTTCATAAATTATCTTATTTGTTCCCGCGGCCTTTGCAGACTTTACGCCTCCGTCAGTTACGGCTTCCTTTAATCGGTTCACATTTTGAAATACATTAAGCTAGGCCGTGTTCTTATCGAGTCGTCTCCTCCTTCGGCACGCCAGTATTATTCTTACGCGATTCGGATGTTTATCTATTCCGGTTTTCTTTTGACCGATTTTAGTTTACGATTTCGTTTTTCGGTAGTCGTAAATTCTTTGATGGTATTTTCCTAATAAAATACGTACATATCATCGAAGAGAGAGGGCAAAAAGCAAAAGTTATGCGAGTTTGAAACAATTTCAAAATAATGCTATACACAGTTACGAACTGATATTACTTCGCACTTTATATACCGTATATAGGGGCATAAATAATCGAAACGTCTCATTTAAGCACCTCATCATAGAAGATTCGGTGGAATATAACATCAGAGAAACCGAACGTAGGTCTGCACTTTTACTGTCGAAAGTTGAATTTTAATTATTTATTGCTTTTCGGAACGCGTTATTGCCGCAGGCTTTGATCTCTTGTAGGCCTGCTTTACGTTACAGCTTATGTTACAGGGATTTCGAAAAATACTTGTATAAAGATCGACGGGAAAGAACGAATGAGGTCGGTAACCTCAACCCCCTTCCTTGACTCGAAAATCGTGTTTATTATTTGAGTCAGTTCGTGCCGTACCCTTTTCCCGGCATCTCTAATTTCTTTGTTTAGGGATCGGCCCCTCCTATCGCTAACTCAGGTATGGAAATGGTTTGAAAGAATTGTGGTAATTTGTACTACCAGTTTCCAGAATCTGAGCTTTGGACCTATCCTCTGTGGAAACTGTTGAAGTTAGATTCTTGAGGCGGAGGGGGAGCTGGTCTCGTGGACTTCAATACGTTTAGACAGGATACCATAACTTCAACAAACGATACATAGGGTAGAAGAAAGGCATAGATTCCAAAATTGTCCTTTTTCATTAGAAACAAAGAGACAGCGATCTTGAAGTACACTTTTGCTACCAGAACTAAGAACCACGACCAACCAAAAAGATAGGTACCGTGTGGACTCAAAAAGTTCAGATTCCATTGTAAATTCTGCAATGGCAGCGGCGAATCCGCAAGCTTTCGGGTTCCGTGGGAAAAGGCTAGTCTTATGAGTAGACATCCTAGGTTTGTTCGAAAGTTGGAAATTTTCTAATTCTCGCTCCTATCATAAAATGACTCTTCATCATGTCGAGAGTCGAAATTTTTTCAAAGTAGTCCCCCCCCCCTCCCTTCCTCCATCATTATATATAGCTCGACAGCTGAAATCTTTCCAAATTCCTCCTCTCCTACCATATATAGCTTCCAATCATCACGATGAAATCTACAAAATTTGCATCTCAATTTTATCTTCAATTTGCGTCCCTGTTCAACTGTCCACGACTTCTCTGAGCCAAGTTGTGTGCCAAAATTTGATCGATTCGCCAGAATTCTCAAAAGTTTAAAATCATTCAATTTCCGTATTTCACTTGATTTGATGGTAAAATTAAACGCTGTGCGAAAATAAATGGATTTTCTGGCATACCCGAATGAATAAAGATCATGTTTCACGTCTTCTATGAGGTAGCATGCTCCGATTGTTTGCCTCCCTTCTTGGTCTAGTATAAGTCTTCTTTGGAATATGTTAGGCTAATGGCTTTTGGAAAGCTCACACACCCTGCTAGTCCACCCCCTTTCGTGGTTTAGTATAAGTCTACTTTAGAATATTTTAAGCTGATGACTTTAGGGGGGCTCACTCGCTTCGATCGTTCGCCCCGCTTCTTAGTCGAGTATAAGTCTACTTTAGAATATTTTAGACCAATGACTTTGAAGGGCTCATTTGCTCCGCTCGTTCGCCTCCCTTCTTGGTCTAGGCTAACAGTGTCCCAAGGTCATCTAAGCACGCACGCGCACGCAAATTTTCTAATGAGGGTGGGATCAGAGCAAAGACATGGAACATGTCAATTGTCAATACCTGAATATCTTCGGAGTTGCAATCTGATAACGTCATAGAGAAGTCCCCATGACATCACGATCTGATGATGACGTCATAGATTGGTTCTTATGACGTGACGACCTGATGATGTCGTGGATCGGTTTCTATGACGTCACGATTTTTTGACGTCATAGAACAATCCCTAGCTTGGAAGTTGGAATTTAAAAAAATTAAAGGCCATTGCAGGTTTGCAATGGCAGCAGGAAACCCGCAACCTCCCGCGCTTGCAATGACGTTGGCGCGAAACTGTCCCCTCAGAAAATGAGTTGGCTGGGCTCTTCTCAATATACTGCATGCAAGACCTGATATAATGAAGGCTGGAAATTGAAATCTTTCCAAGTCCTTAAAGTAGGTCAAGATCATTGATGACGTCACAAAGTCTCACACATCACGTCACATCACGTCACGTCACGCAGTTCACAGAAACTCCTGGTGGAAATTGAAATTTTTTCAAGTCCCTGAAGTAGGTCTAGGTCATTGATGACATCATAAAGCATCCTGGCTGGAAGTTGAAATTCTTTCAAGTCCCTAAAGTGGGTCAAGGTCATTGATGACGTCATAAAGCGTCGCACGTCACGTCGCATAACGTCACGTCACGCAGCTGACAGAAACTCTTGGTGGAAATCCAAATTTTTCCAAGTCCTTAAAGTAGGTCAAGATCATTGATGACGTCATAAAGTCTCACACATCACGTCACATCACGTCACGTCACGCAGTTCATAGAAACTCACGGTGGAAATTGAAACTTTATCAAGTCCCTGAAGTAGGTCAAGGTCATTGATGACATCATAAAGCGTCACCCGTGACGTCGCATCACGGCACGTCACGCAGTTCATAGAAACTCACGGTGGAAATTGAAACTTTTCCTAGTCCCTAAAGTAGGTCAAGGTCATTGATGACGTCATAAAGTGTCGCACGTCACGTCACAAAGTTCACTAAATTTCCTGGTGGAAATTGAAATTTTTTCAAGCCCCTAAAGTAGCTCAAGGTCATTGATGGCATCATAAAGCATCTGGCTGGAAGTTGGAATTCTTTCAAGTCCCTAAAGTAGGTCAAGGTCATTGATGACATAATGAAGCGTCACACGTCACGTCGCATCACGGCACGTCACGCGGCTCATAGAAACTCCTGGTGAAAATTGAAATTTATCTTAGTCCATGAAGTAGGTCAAGGTCATTGATGACGTCATAAAGTGTCACACGTCACATCACGCAGTTCACTAAAACTCCTGGTAGAAATTGATATTTTTTCAAGTCCCCAAAGTAGGTCAAGGTCATTGTGGACATCATAAAGCATCTCGGCTGGAAGTTGAAATTTCTCCAAGTCCCTAAAGTTGGTCAAGGTCATTGATGACGTCATAAAACGTCACACGTCACGTCACGCAGTTCACAGAAACTCTCGGACGCCTCCTAACAAAATGGATAGCGGGTTCCCCGCTAAAAAATATCTATTCTAGAAGGGGGGGGGAGAAAATATTCTGAGAAATTTACCGTTTGTTACCCAGTAAGAAATTCAAATCGGTAAAAATGGTTTTCATCCCACTCCCCCTCACCCCCCCCCCAATTTCCAGCGTTAAAAATTATCCACATAGTCCAAGGCCAAGAAAGGTCAAATTTCTTTCAAGCCTCCCTCCTAGTTCCAGGATCAAAATTCTTCTCTTTCATCCTCATATCGTATAGTGCTCTGAAGCCGAAATTCTTCCAAGTCCCTCTTCTTTTACATATAGTTAGCAAGTCAATAGTCCTAAATGAAGTCGAAAATACTAGAAGTTTGTCGTCGGAGATTCTATCGCGCATAATGCGGTACTTTGCGCCCGTCGTGCGGGTGGATGTAATGGAGACGCTGTTCGTAGAAGGGAAGATAAATGGAGGGGACTCTCGCCAACTCGCTGGACGGACCTTGTCCGTAAAACAACCGGAAGAACGTTTCAGGAATGTTTTATTTATTTTGAAAACGGCTTTTCCCGCACATACAAGTATGTGCGGGAAAAGCCGTTTTCAAAATAAATAAATCATTTAATCCTTGCACGAAAAAATTATCTTTATATTGAGTTTCAGGAATGTGTTCGACTGGCACGGGAACGGGATCGCTGGCGCGAAGTGATCCGGGCAATGATAGACCATGGTCACGATGCCCCCGCGAGGGGTGATACAGCTCAATGATGATTAGCGATGAGAGGGGCTTATCTTCCGACAGAAAAATCAGCGATACCGGGAGATTTAGTTTTTGTGTCAAAACCTCAAGTCGGGAGGCCAGGATTATAGACCCAGAAAAATGGTGGTCATCTATTGAAGAAATTAGTTTCCAGACATCTTCCAGAGGCTCAAGACTACCTACAAAGATCCACGGCCAGAACAAGAGTGTGTTGGCTGTAGAACTTTCCTTCCCGCTATGGTGGTTTCGAAGTACATATTTTTAATAATTAGTCGCTGTCTTTGTTTCTTCTCCGAAGGAAGATATTCGACTATGGATTTGTAAATATTTTGGGGTTGCTTTATAATGAAATTTTCACAAATACCTAGATACACGTGTAACGGTGAACGGGTTCACAAATTATCCAACACGACGCTGCGGAGGGAAAATGCACATACAATCAGGGGAAGTTGATGGTAGTGAAGATACCATTAACGACGATATTACTTTTTACGGAGCTCTTCGCTCGAAATTTTCATATCTTGTTTCCAGCGATTATTTATAGCTCCCACTACCTCGCGAGTCGCGTCGTCATCCGGTAACGAGCGCCTTTTCACCTCACCGACAACACAGGATAAATACATCAATGAACAAAAAAAAAAATGAAGGATTTTTACCGCAGATATACCGCAACCCTTTTTACTGATGTGCCTGGGAAATAAATACCTGCTGTTTTATGTATTCCGGAATATATACGCCGCTAATATCGTACCATTCTTTCATCTTCTACCTTCGTCTTTTTAATAAGTCACGTATTCGTAAAAAAAAAATTCAAGGTATTTTTCTTTCCCCCCAAATAAGAATATTTTGGCTCACGTTTTACAGATAACAAAAATCGAAAACGTCGAGAATGTGGATAAAATGTACATAAAACATACGTACCATAAGTCTCGAATACGGGAAATTTTTCGAAAAAGGATCGTACACGAATGAAGACGAGGAAATATAAATATATACGACGTGTGGAAGGAAAAAGAGGAGTGAAAAAAAAGGACCGAATAAAAAGCATAAAAACCCATCGCTTCGCACGTTTGTTGCGGGATATACGTACTTTTAGTATATTTGACGGATAATGGGATTTTGTGTGTACGTTAAATGACTTTTCTGTTTGTGGTTCGCTTTCGACAATCGAATTCATAAATGTTGATATTTTGTAGACTATATCACAATTCGCGCGCGTTATGTATTCCACCATCGCGAAATTTTATACGTATTCTATTCGAGTCCGTTCACCCATCGGAGAAAAATGTAATAGACCACGTTCGAGTCTTTCGACTTACTGTCTTTATTTTTTAGGAGTTCGCGCGATATTTAAAAATAAATATGGTAAAACGTACGCCCGGACAATATTTCTCTCTTTTTCTCATCTCATCTTACGGCCAACTTTCCCAGCGACATCCCTCCTCGTCTTCGAACCTTTCGGTCGCGTATCATACGATCGCCGCCCCGTCCAACCGCTCTAGTCTCGCGAGAAACTTTTAGAAAGCGACAGATGTGGCACTCTTATTAATATCAGAATTTTTTTCTTCCTCCATTGTCGAGTGTCATTTCCACCAGCGAAAATGGAATCTATTTCGAAGTTTTTGAAATATCATATACACGGAAAAAAATATAGCGCCGTCTTCATTCACATTGAATTATATCGGACGCCCACACGTACGCTCGGACCGTGGAAAAAGTATATCGCTTATGAAATTGATACACGTGGAAAAAAGATGAAAATCACTATAGCTTTTAATCCTACAAAATATATAATCGTCACGAGCGCTTTCGGTTCAGAAACTATCGTCAAACGAATGCAAAGCGCGACTTGGATGTAAACGTAGGAACGAATTAAATTAAGCGAGGGATGATTTAAAAATTATGAAAATACGCCCAAAATTTTGTTCTTTCGGTCGAATTTCAACCCACGAAACAGCGTTATCGTTCGGTACGTGTAGGGTTGAAAGTTCAAAGTTCGTGAAAAGAACTGAAGCCTGTGCGTTGTTTCATTAAAATTGGTCGTGAGAAATATTATGTTTCTTGTGATATCAGATGGAGATCTATAATTAAAAGTTACGGGTCATTGCAACGAGAGAACGTCTTCTCTCCAATTTGAAAGATTGATTTCCCTCTTTTCATGTAGTTTGGAACTTTTAAGTCCAACGAATAGATCAGAGCCCACCTTCGGTCAAAATTTTCTGAAGCTGCTCTGTTTTGAAGACGCCAGGTCAGCCATTTCTTCACACTTCACTAGAAAGTCTTCCAAGTCTCCTGATGACTTCACTTCCCTACTTTTTAGGTATTCAGGCCATGAGGTCCGTTTCCCTACTTCAGTACCTTGACACGGCTTGAATTTAAAGAGAAAAGCGATTTTAGATCCCGAAATTTATCTTGGTGAGTAGTTTTGAAATTTGACTGAAACCCGCTCCCTTCGTCTTATTAACGAGAGATTCTTCAAGCGCGCGTTTAAAATAATGTTAATCTGTACACGAATGCGTTTAATTTATTTTGACATGTTTCACGTCTTTTTTGACTCCTGGTGCACTGCTGAAAATTTGCGAGTACCACACACACACACACACACACACCCCTATTAATGGACTTCAAAATTTTTTGGAGAATACCTGTGAGGTTATCCAGAAATCTGCGAGTACCACCCCCTGAGTAAAAATAAAATCAAAATGAAATAAAATAAAATAAAATAAAATAAAATAAAATTAAATTGAGTTGAAATAGAATAAAATAAAATAGAATAAAATAAAATAAAATAAAATAAAATAAAAATAAAAATAAAAATAAAATAAAATAAAATAAAATAAAATAAAATGAAATGAAATGAAATGAAATAAAATAAAATAAAATAAAATAAAATAAAATAAAATAAAATAAAATAAAAATGAAAATAAAATAAAAATAAAAATAAAATACTTTTCCCGTGCGCGTGCTAATTTTACCTGCGAGGTTATCCAGAAATCTGCGAGTACCACCCTTTGGGTAAAAATGAAATAAAATAAAATAAAATAAAATAAAATAAAAATTCAATTAAATTGAATTAAATTAAATTAAATTAAATTGAAATAAAAAAAATTAAATTAAATTAAATAAAAATTGAATTAAAATTAAATAAAATTGAATTAGAATAAAATAAAATAAAATAAAAATAAAATGAACCTCGAATCACCTGGGAGGTCATCCAGGAATCTGCGAGTACCACCCCCTGGGTAAAAATAAAATGAAATGAAATTAAAATAAAATAAAATAAAATAAAATAAAATCAAGTTAAAATAAAATTAAATAAAATAAAATTAAAATAAATTAGAATTAAATTAAATTATTGAATTAAAATAAAAATAAAAAAAACAAAAATGAAATAAAATGAAATAAAATGAACTAAAATAAAAATAGAATGAAATTAAAAATACTTTTCCCGTGCGCGTGCTAATTTATACCCTCGACTGATTCAGAAATCTGCGAGTACCACCTTTTGAGTAAAAATAAAATTAAAATTAAATAAAATTAAATAAAATTGAAATAAAAATAAAATGAAAATAAAATTAAATTAAATTAAAATAAAATTAAATCAAAATAAAATTGAATTGAAAATACTTTTCCCGTGCGCGTGCAAATTTATACCCGCGACTGATTCAGAAATTTGCGAGTACCACGGCGTCTCACTTCCTGGCGTGCGCGTGCTAATTTATACCCTCGACTGATTCAGAAATCTGCGAGTACCACCTTTTGAGTAAAAATAAAATTAAAATTAAATTAAATTTAAATTAAATTTAAATAAAAATAAAATAAAATAGAATAAAATTAAAATTAAAATTAAAATTAAAATTAAAATTAAATTAAAATAAAATTGAATTAAAAATACTTTTCCCGTGCGCGTGCAAATTTATACCCGCGACTGATTTAGAAATTTGCGAGTACCACCGCGTCTCACTTCCTAGCGTGCGCGTGCTAATTTATACCCTCGACTGATTCAGAAATCTGCGAGTACCACCTTTTGAGTAAAAATAAAATTAAAATGAAATTAAATTAAAATAAAAGTAGAAATAAATGAAAATGAAATAAAATAAAAATAAAAATAAAATAAAATAAAATAAAAATTGAATTAAATTAAAAATACTTTTCCCGTGCGCGTGCGCGTGCTAATTTATACCCTCGACGACCAAGAAGCGGGACGAACGAGCGGAGCGAGTGAGTCCCAGTATTCTCATCAGCTTGAAATATACTAAAGTGGACTTGTGCTGGACCAAGAAGCGGGACAAACGAGCGGGGCGAGTAAGGCCCAGTCTGCTCGTTCGTCCCAGGAAGCAGTCAGCCTAAAATACTCCAAAGTTGACTTATACTAGAACAAGAAGTTGGAAATTTTGGATATTTTTGAACGATGAAGAGCTTAAGACGACTGGCGAAAAGACATGAAACATGATCTTTATATTTTTGGCAACGCCAAGAAATCCTTCTCACTTTTTTGTCATATTCAATTAGGAAACAAGTTTTTCTTAAAATTGAACCTAGTTTCACAATATTTCGGACTATATTCTCATGGGGAAGAATTTTGCGATATTTGTCCTATGTTCTTCTACTCTCGTTCCCTGTATGAAATTCTGTGGAGAAGTCGACTTGAAATCTACCTTAGATTCTCAGACCAAAGTTGATTTCAAGTCTTCGAGCATACAGTCATTTTGAGATTAGCTTGAAATCGACCTTCTAGAGCAGTCGCTTACAGTCGATGAAAAAAGTTTGATGAAGATTATGTTCCATATCTCAACTCGAAATCCACTCCAGATCAACGTCGATTCGAGGTCGATTTTAGATTGGTAAAAATTTCTGAGAAATTTGCTCGAAATTGACTCTGCAACAAAGTCAAATTGAGGTCGATTTGAAATCGACCAGCATACATTACAAGAAACACAATCAGTCGACTGAAAATTGATTCGATAGAGCAGCCGATATTGATGAAAGAATTTGGAGATATTGACTCGAAATCGAAGTCCATTTGATATCGTTTTGAAATCGACCAATTTACAATACAAGAGAACAACGAATTGATTTGAAATCGACCCAACAGAACAGTCGATATAAGGTCGAGATTAAAGTTTGAGGAAATCGAATCGAATTCGACCTCTGATCGAAGTCGAGTTGAGTTCTTGAAGTCTTCCAGAACAAATTACAAGGAAACTAGAAATCGACCCGTCTCCACTAGAAGATAACTAAAAATCAACCCAACAGAGCAGTGGTTTTCTAACCAATGATAAAATTTGTTGGAAACGTCTGAAAATTGATCAACATCGATTCAAAGTCGATCGACTTGAAATCGACGCAACAGAGAAGTCGATTTCATATCAATAAAAGAATTTGTAGAAATCGACTCAAAATCATCTCTCTAAATAGAAGTCGATTTGAAGGAGGATTCAAATCTGGACAAATCGACCGGCTTACATGAGGAATATCACTTTTCTTTTATTCTGTAAAAACAAACTACCTAGGAAGATACCAAAACTTCATGAACAATTATTCATCCGCAAAGAATAATTTTACAGTTTGAACATTCGATCAAATTTATTAATAAATACGATGAAGTATATTATTCTTTTCACGACATGTTCAATTTTAATGAAGTCGACAGGGTCACAATACAAAATGATGTCAACAGTTAAATGGGAATTCGGACTAATTTCGTTCTAGCGCAAAAACGCAGGACTTTGGATACGTATACTTTAATTCTAAGTACAAAGTTTGTAACTCAATTTCATTTTTAGTTTCTTTCTACACATTTTTTGAGCCGAGATATAGACCAAAGTGGGTCAAAAATTAAAAATCTTTTATATTTTACTTGAATTGAAAGTGAAATTCAACGCCGATTCCGAAAAAAGAACCTGAATAACCCCATGAAACTCGAAATGAGGGGGAATTTTTTAATCTTAGCAAATTGGTCATTTTTTGGCACATTTTGGTCTAATTAGTCCATTCAACTGTCATCATTTTGGCGCACCCTATATATTGAGAAAATTGCGAGATAAAATCTTGAACTTCGTGGACACGATGTTGATAGTTCTAATATCACTCACTGTTGCATAGGTACCTAATTTAGGTCAATCAATTTTCTTGTTCCAAGTCTCTTCCTACTACACAAGAGTGAGGCACCGAAAATTCGCTCCCTCGGTCACTTATAAGAATATTCTCAGCGTCTCTGTTCTACTAATGAATTTAGATTCACAACTAGTCTCTCTACCAACCACTATAACGTAAAAAATTCATGATACAAAAAGAAAAAGCAATTCACTTTTTGATCCAAAATAATAAATTTTTACTTTAAAACAGGAATAAATCATTCTTTTTTAGTCACCCATCGAGATTGTGTACACAATCTGAGTTGCAGCAGTTACAGAATGGAAAAATCTACGTATAGCATGTCAGTACCGTAAAAGGTATTCTTTTCGACTTCTTTCATGGAAACTTGAACTTCTGCATATAAGGCAGGATCAGATTCTAATTCTTTAACCAACGTCCCGAAGAGCACCTCCTCAGTATCATCAGAATCGCCCTCCTTGATCGCCTCTTCTCCAGCCTTGTCCAATGCTCGTTGATAAACTTTGTTAACTTTGGATTCACTACTAGGCGAAGCGACAGCTGTTTGGATTAGAGCTCTGGCTAATACATAATGTTTATGCTCCGTCGAACTGAAGACCATCGTAAGATGTTTGACCGACTGCTTTAAAAACATCTTATTCCCAACAGCTCGGAGGAATGTTTTCTTTCCTTTTAAAAAAGCTATCACATCATCCATACGCTTAAATTCTTGCATTTTCGGATCTTTTTTGACGGTTTCTCGAGCTTCGGTCAATCTTTCTTTGTATTCATCTCCTAGTACTTCATCCGTTTCCATGTGATGATCCAGGGACTCAAAATACTCGTGCAAGAAAGTTCTCATTATTTTGTCGTGATGCTTTTGGTAGTCATCGAAATTGAGCAATCCTTTGTCTTTCGAAACCAAATTCTTCGTCACATTTGTTACGATCTTATCAGTTCGCTCCATGGTTTTCAAATTCATCAAAAGTTTGGATACAGCGATAGCAACAGCTTTGTATTGTTGTTCCGTTTCCTGTTTCCCGCTAACGGGGAATATGTAATGCGATCCATCCGCCATCATGAGGAATTCCACTCGTAGTACGAAATCTAGGAACCAAGTCGTTACGCCCGTGAACCCTTCCTTGAAGCCAGATTTAACGATGGATACCAAATTCTTGTAAATGAACTCCGTATCTTGCGTGAGGCGTTTGAACGTTTTTTCAAATTCATTAGCGACTTGCTTGAAAGCTTCTCCGGCATCTTTGAACGGCGATTTATCCTCGATGGCATACCGTCGAAGTCTCGTCGAGGGCGCCGCGAGATTGGTCGTCAAAAAACATGCTAGCACCAAAAATGGCAACGTAATTTTGAGAAACATTGTCGAAAAAAAAAAGCACGGAAACCGACCGTACGAATGAAGAACTTAAGCGTGAATTACGAATTCGTTTTTACTTAGTCTGTATTATATAGACGCACGAGTAACTCTATTCGTTTCTCATTTGGTAAACAGAGTTGAAAGGTCAGAACTTACGGTAAACGTTGTCATTTCGACGCATAATCATGGCTGTGAGTAATATTGTGATGAGAATTCAAGGTGAAAATAATGGCGATCAAAGGTATAAGCTCGGTAGCTTCTATATAGGAAGTTATAAATACTGATTAGATTTGGTCAAAGTGCCACTACGTAAATAGGTTCCGGATTTTGCCAACTATGAAATCGATCGAGGAAATAGACGTGACTCTCATCTAATCGGTGAGAGAATTAAGTCAACAATTTATACACAGATGGAAAACATGGGGCGAGCGTGGATTAGGCATAAATACCTCGATAAATCGAACAAAGGAATACTCCCATCAGAATTTCAATTTTTCTAGCGCTGATTGTTTCTGTATCATTTGTAGTAGAAGCTCTGAGTTATGAAAGTGTGCGTGAGTGTGGGAAGAGGACATTATCTCCCCATTCTATGCCATGCACAGACACGAACATCCGAGCACAACAATAAATGAACGATTCACGTACATTCACAATGACTTCAGTACCTAGGTTTTGTAGCAATTCACGAAGTTTACGATCTCTTCAAAAGACACCTATCCTTTTCTGTTCATCGAACGATGACGTATTTTTCATTTCTCTATAAAATGGACAAGTTTTCTATTCAAAAAGAGCTCTTCAGTTTTTGCGTCTTCGCCGTTTTGGAAGCTATCATCTTTTCATTCAGACTCTCGGATGCCGCGTGACATTTGACTGAGACGCTTTCTGCCTACGGAAATTCTTTTTCCAGCCAAAGAAGAGCTCATTTCATTAGAAGTTTGCCGGTAAAATAACGGAAAAATAAAGCCTCTTCATTCGTCATTTTCCTTTCATCTCATTTCATTATTCAGCTCAACCCTCAGTCGTCTAAATTATTAACGTATTCATTTATGTCAAACGAAAAACGTATTATCCAAACACTCGGCGCGACTGAATAAGCATCGAGAGAATTTTCTTCGAAAATGAAATTTCTTATTCCGCCGCGGTGGCGGTATATTGACTAACTGATGTCGGGGTACATTGTCTTTATTATTCTTAATAAGTTTAAACAATTTTTCCTCCTAAACGCATCTCTCCTTTCGAAAACGGAAAATACGTTCGATCGTTTAATCGAAAGAAGTTTGAAAGAAGAGTGCTTGCGCCGTTACGAAGATTAATAATATAACTTTCTACCCTTATAAGACGTGTTTCTATAATTTGTATAAATTTGCAACAGGGAGGAGCGAAGAAAGGAAAAGTTCGATTTTACGTCAACGAACATTTTTATAATTATTCTTCTCGGTCGGCTGTAATGATGAATATTCATAAACGCGATTATTTTTTTTTATTGTGTAAATCAATTTTTAATTCTCGGTATCTTTTATGCGTCGGAGGTATGACGACCGTACTCGCAAACTCTTAAGCGTGGAAGTTTGAAGATTACCGCGTAATGCGCGGCTGGCAAAATTTTATTACCGACAATAAAAGTTGATAGAACTTATTAGAGACGAGTTCGCAAGTTCGTAGGCGAGGTTTACATAATTTACCGCATAATTGCACCGTTTTGCATTACACCTCGGTGCCATACCGGTACCTGGACAGTCTTCGATGATGGCAGAGTATAAAAATAGATTGCACAAGTTCCGAGGTGATTTTCATCGTGTATTTTAAGAAAAAAAATTCGGTATTCAAGTCAACTCGAGGGGATTGGGGAGGTTCTTATTCTTTCATTCTGCCGGTATCTGGAGCGCGAATCATAATCCATCTTTTCCTATTTTCATTATCTGCTTAACCTCGTTTCTAAAAACGGGATCGGATGGAATTTCGCGGAGTTCTGTACCGTTCATTCGTTTCCTTTCTTTTCTTCTTTCTCGTTATTGTCGTTCTATTCCGAAGGGACTTATTTCACGATTCGAATTCTACTTTTCTCTGGTGTACGTACATATGGTTGCGTAATAATAGGCTACGTTCGATAATTGATTTAGGTCGAGCCGTAGCGTTCGCGGAGTTCCATTTTCGAAATTCCTTCTCGTATGGGTGCTGCGAGCGAAGATGACGAAGGTAAAGGTAAAGAAATAGGAGAAATACTTTGACGGCAATTTGTTTTCGCATCGGGGACGGCTAGAATATTTTGAAATAGTTTACGCGCCAACGAACGCCAATCTTCCCCGCACAGTGGAGGCGAGCTCGAATTTCGGGTACCAGAACCCATTGGCACAAGTTTTGGTGAGAGAAATGGTAATGTTGTGAGAACATCGAAGTTTTATTATTCGATTTTCGTTTTTGTTTATTCATTTTTTTTTTTCTTATATTGCCTTTGAAAAAAAAAAGTTCTTGGATTATAGAATTATGATTGAATTCGGAAATTTTTTCTTTACTAGTAGGTTGAAAGGATTTTTTTACTGCGTTGGAAGAATATTGGATCATGCTTACGTCTTCGAATGCTCTAACTGAATGTGTAGAATGAATGAATGTAAGATGAAACATTCCACATTGCATATTGAAAGACGTCATTAATATTTTGTCCCTGAAGTAGGGTACGGGGGTGCTTTACTCTCATCTGATCGCAAATCAGTTTGTATCCTTATAAAATCACCCAGGTCATTTTTTTGCTGATGTCATAGCGTTCCAAATTTTATGATTTACTGAAAGCCAAAATTGGTTGAGATCAATAATTCCCTGATCTCATCATTAACATTTTCACTTTGGAGACTAGAATATCAAGAAAAGAACTGAGGACGGGATATTTCGCATGTACGGTTGCGTAATCTTCAAACATTTTGTACTTCATCGTCGGGCTAAATAATTATGTTGAAAATACACAATAATATTGAGAATTGGACAAATACAACAACCAAAGAACAAAAGATGACTCGATACTGTACTTTTGATCTTGCATCGCTCAAGTGAAAAAATTGACTTCGCATTTGCTGTAGATCATTCTTTATCCTGTTCTTCTTTGCGTTCCTTTGCGTACGGCGAGGATACAATTTTTAGTAAGAACTTTTTATTGATCTGTGGAAGCTAAAATTTTCGTATATGGCTTAGAACTTATCCCTGGTCAACTTACATGGTGTGGCAAAAATTTCAAGTTGATAGGTTCAGCGGACAAAAAAACAGACTTTGTGCTTTATATGAGTATTGAGACTAGCTGCAGCAGCTAGGTTTTTGGTATTGACATGGACTTGTGTACTCGGGAAATGCTGGTTGAATTAGGAAGACAGTTTAGGACACTCGCGCTTGTGTTTTGCTCTGGTCTGCAGCGCGGTTGGGTGCTTGCTATTGCATTTGTTTGCCTAAAAAAACTTTCAATTCAGTTTTATATTAATTCTACTCTGTTTCAAATTTTATCAAAGCCGAAGCTGGATGAGATCCACTAGGAAAATAATTCTCATGGTGATCTTATCACTTCACATATGAACTAAACCAGAATGTTGAGAAGGGAACAGAGGATGAAGAGTTTGGTCTCGCTTGTACATTTGCGTAATCTTTGAATATTTTGTACCCCATTGATTGGCCTGATGGGCATAAAAATAATACCCAAATACTGACTATGAGACAAACACAACAACAAAAGCATGAACAAGAGAGACACCAGATTAATACAGCCAAAAACTTGAGTTTCGGCTGCCGGCTTAAACTTACAACATTGAGAAATATGGCTTTTGGCCGCCTACTTTTAATTTCCTGAAAGTCTGAGGATTAAATCCCCAGAAAACGTCTGCGTCCGGGAGTTTCGTGATTTGACGTGACGTTATCAATGACCTTGACCTACTTTAGGGACTCGAGAAAATTTCAACTTCCAGCCTTCAATATATCAGGCCTAGTATATAGTATACTGATAAGGGCCCCACCAACTCGTTATCTGAGGGGAGGTTTAATAAGGTTCTTCATATTAAAACAGTTACACGTGTAAAACTTCCCTCATTGAAAACATAGGTGATAGGGAGATTGCGGGTTCCCCGCTGCCATTGCAAACCTGCAATGGCCTCTAAATTTTTGGTTCAATTTGGCTGGCGTAATAGAGCTGATTTGTGGTTCAATTCAGCTCATTCTCAGCTGATTGATATTGTGCAGGATTGTAGAAGAAAAAATAGGGAGAATTGGTGCTCTGTTACCCTTGTGGAAGATACCAATTCTCTAGTTTGTCTCCATATTGACTTTGCTGGTTTCAGTGCTGAACTCAGATCTGCTGTATTTCTGTTTGTGATTCTAGTGGATACAAGAGATATGGCTGTAAATCTGTGATTCTTATAGTGCATCAATGGTTTTTTTCTATTTCACCATCTCTAAAAAGTTTGTTTTTTTCTTCTTTGATAGATAATCAGCTGCTTTTGGGGTCAATCAAGGTTAAGTAATTGATTTGTTGATTGGCTCCGGTGATTCCGTGTACCCTATCGGCTTTTCCTTTGGCCTAGTGGTTTTGTTGGCCATCAGCTGTCTCAGAAGTCACTAAGCCGTTGAACTTCTTCGGCTTTTCAGGCCTGGTTTTAGCGGAGAACTCGCTATCTGTTTTCATTAAAGGAGGTATAATTTTTCCGAAAGCATCCGTGCACGTTTTTGATGACGTCATCATCGTAAGTTAGATCAAGTTATGTTGCATAGAAGAGGAGTACCTATAGAAAGCGTTCATGTTCGACTTTGATGACGTCATCAATCTCAGACAGGTCAAGTTACGTTGAATAAAGGAATTTGTCTTGGCTTGATTACAAAACTTTTCCGAGCTAGATCGTGGGGAAACTTAGGTTTGCCAAAAGATGGTGTAACCTATTTCAACTCTTAGAATATTTTCGTAGGTTCAGCATACGTTTCCAAGAGGGAAACAGTATAGGAAGATGAAGCAGATCAAAAGCTTCAACAAAAATATTCTTTCTTTCTCTGAAAGAAGGTGTTACAATGTGTCTTTATGAAGAGAGTAGTGTGTTTTGAGATTTTAGAGACATGCGTAATTTTGGACGAACTATTTTTTCGGAGACAGCGGAGCTTGCGGGTTCCCCTTGCTACCTCTAATTCTAGACATGTTTCATGTCTTCAGCTATGATGCCATATCTGCGGATTTTTGGTCCTCAAAAAAGATACGGGTTTTTTCTTTTTCTGTGGGTCTTACATACAATACGGATTTCTTGCGATCAAGGGGAAGGTACCCTAGACGCTAAGACGAGAGATACCTTTCTCCTGCTCGTGATTGGTTAAATTAAGTCGATCAAGGGAAAAGTAGCTCAGCCACCTCTATAAGACATTTCTCCTGATCGTTTTTGATGGATCATGTTTCCAGCCATGATGCAAGATCTGCGGATTTTTGGTCCTCAAAAAAGGTACGGGTTTTTCTTTTTCTGTGGATTTTACCCACAATACGAATTTCTTGCGATCAAGAGAATGGTGCCTTACACCCTACAACGAGAGATACCTTTCTCCTGCTCGTTATTGGCTAAATCGAGTCGATCAAGGGAAAAGTACCTCAGCTATCTCTATAAGACATACCTTTCTCCTGATTGTTATTAATGGATCAATCAAAGTCCGTAGGAATCTGTTTTTAGATCTTACAAAAATAGGCGGGTCCGGATTTTTGAAACTACCATCTGGCACCACTGGTCTTCAGTCTCACTTCACCCCAAATTGAAAATCTGCGAGTACACCCTCCCCTCTCTCAAAATAACGGGCTTGGAAAATTTTCGAGAAAAATTTTTCCTTTTCCGGTAGGTAAGTAATTTTTTCCGTAGGTGATTCAGAAATGTGTGAGTACTTCACTCTCCTTCCGCCGAAGTTAAAAGCAGTTAAGTACACCCCTCTTTCCTTCCCTGTATACCCAAGGATTAATATAATAGACCTACACTAGACTAAGGTTGGGACGAAAGAGCGGAGAAAGTGAGTCCTAGAAAGAACTAATGATCTCAACATACAGTATGCTAGACTTACACCAGACCCAAAGTGTTTGAAAAGAGGTGTGCTCAGTTCAATGTAAACAACAAGGCGCTACATCAGCTGATCTACATTTAAAACAATGTAAAACGGAACCGGGTGACGTCAATTCCGGTTCCGTGTCCCATGTATTTTTATATGTGTATGTGGGTTGCGTTTTGTTTACAGTCGAATTGAGCGCACCTCTTTTCAAACACCTTGCACAAGACCAAGATTCAGGGCGAATAAGCGGAGCGAGTGAGCCCTGGGAACTAAGTAGCTGTTTGTTTAGTATACTTAGTTTACACTAGATCAAGATTGGAGGCGAAGTAAGTTGCTTATTGTACATGTACAATATTCTGGACTTACACTGGATCGTAAGTGAGCTCTAGGAGCCAAGTGGCTTGACATAAAATATACTAGAGTTACACTGGACCAAGACTAGGGGTGAAAGAGCGGACCGATGAGCCCTGGGAGAAGAGTAGCCCAATGTACAGTATATTAGCCTTACACTAGACCAAGATTGGGGTCGAACGTGTAGAGCAAGTTCATAATAGACATGAAACATGATTTTTATTTTCTTGCTTCTGCCAGAAAATTTCCTGTTTTTGGTGTCAGTTTTCCGTGACAATTTTGCCAAGGTAGTCTCAGTCTTGAATTCATGGGCCATCCTCTGGAAAATTAACGGCCGTGGCCTATATTTGCTGGTATTATCGTAATTTTAAGCAGGCAGACGGCGAAGGGTCCCCAAGCATGGAGTAAGGAAGAAAGAAGTTGTTCTGGGGTAAAATATTATTCATTCATTTCATGTCATCCTTGGTAAACGTAAATCTGTCGAATCCATTTTCCGACTTGACAAGGAATCACTGTAAAGACGAACTTTAAATTTGTCTAATATTTATAGAAACTAGACAACATCGTTTCTAAGCGAATTCTCAATCGCGAACTTTCTCCTCCTTTGTCTAAGTAATTTCTATTTGCGAGTGGATTAAGGGATGTGTTCATTACATTCGAGAGTTGAGTAATTGTGATACATATGAAACTTTCTTCGAAGTTTGGAAATTCTTGAAAGGTGTTAGTGGAAACATCTAGTGTATTATCTTATCTTTGATGTTTGATTTCATGACGAACTATTGTTTATTTATGACGTCATTATGTGGAATTGAAGAAGACTTGAAAGACGTTAGAAGAGACATTTGTACTTCTAATTTTCAATTTTTGATGAACCTAATGCTCGAGTAGCTTTATTAATGCTCTTGTTTAAATTTTTTGTTTCAGGTAAGGGTTATAAATTTCTATTATTCGCCCGCGAGTATCACGATACAACAAAGCTTAACACTCTCGTCATAGGAGTACACCCTATCAAGGTATTCGTGTCAAGATTCCCGTATTTTTGAAAGTGAACTCAGGTAACGTACTGCCATTGCATTGTTGACTATGAAGAATACAAATAAGCTCTGAATTAATCGTGAAACCTTTTACAAGACGAAAGTGAAGAAAGACGAGATGAAGAGAGAAAGTGAAAGATGACTCTGGTTCGCTAGAAAGAAAACTTCGAACTTATAAGAAATGACTTTTTGGTACGACAAAAGCAAGAGAGACATTTCCTGTGAAGCTTTTATGTCGAACTACCGCTACAGTCCTCCCTTGAAGAAGTTAAATTTTAATGAATTTTTTCGTCCTCGTTTGTCGAAGTAATCGCTTTTCGATCTTTTAATCGTGTCGACGCGACGACAAAATGCGGGAATACATTATCGGGAAAATTCGCGTTTAGAAATTGTAGAAAAGAAATACGAAGGCTGATGTAAGGAGAAATGTCGTAACGAAGCAACACGTGTCACTCGCATACTTCTGTTTCTCTCCTCCTTTTTCGCGAAGCCGCCTTCTCAAATAGATTCGTTCACATTTAGCGGCGTTGTTATCGCGATGAATGTTTTTGTAAATTTTTTCCTTCGTGTGAAAACCTTTCTGTAGTCTATGAAAGTGTATCTCCTACAAAAATAGACTAGCTAAAAAACACATACATTCGAATTAAAACGGCATCAGCTTCGAAAATGTCACCTTGATTGGAGAAATTGTAATCTCCAATGAAACAGTCGTGGCGTCAAATAAGCGTCGACCAATTTAGCTGTCTTAACGGAATTTCTATCCTGTTCTCGATCCTTAATTGTGTGACGCGCGCGAGAGAATGGATATGGCTTATATTGGCAATAAGAATTTATTTTGTATTATGTACCCCACGTACAAATTTTATCGGGTAAATAATAATCTTTCTAAACTTGCGTCGATTTGTTCGTAAATAGAAAATGTTATCGCTTGGAGAGAGAGAAAAAAAAAACACCGAGGCCGAAGGTTTTATCGACGTTTTGCAGACAATTTAATAACTTTTGTTGAGAACTCCCTCTCGACCAGTATCGGTATCAATTTCAGAATGTCAAATGTAATTTTTTTTTCCTCATTCGTGAGCGACGTCTGTGTAATTAAAAAATCGCAAATAACAACTAAAATATACGCGCGGGTTGACGAGTTTCGTTCCTTCCTAACCATACTTTTTTGTGTAATTAATTTCAAAAAGTTTTCACCCATCATTCGGACGATTGTTGTTGATTGGAATGAACCGCGTATAAGAGAATGACTTTTGTGGTTTGTCGCTGGAAGAATGGCTCTCTTGATTTTATCCTTTAATTGGATTTTAAATTCCTATTATTACGACGACGCGAAAGATGATCCACTTCGTATTGAGACGAAAACATTATCGAAATTGAAAAATTTAATTGTCTTCTGGACAAATAATGGAAGACAGATCCTGTGGATTTTTCTGTGAGAAAAATGATTTGTTGGGCTCTCTTGAAGAATATTGAGAGAGAATGAAGAGAATTTGCATGTGATGAACATTGCTGATGAGGATACCTGACGAGAAGTTGTGTAGCATATCTAAGATTTTTCATGCCCAAGAATATATTCAAATCCTTATTTGCAACGATTTGAATTTTCAATCTTTCTCATGCTTGGTTCAATTTTTAAAGAAAACTAGTTTCATGTAGTGGAAAGGGTCATCTCAAATTGTGCTTCCTTGGAAGAGTGCCTCTGACCTTCTTTGTGTACGCTTGAAAGAATTCCTGTCAGCGAGCTATATGTACCTAGCGGAAAAGGAGCTTGGAGCAATTTTCTTTGCTTATAGGAGGAGTAAGACTACCAAATAATTCTGACCATCCAGCTTGGGGGGGGGGGGAAATACCAAATTTTATTTACTGAGCAGTGTATGAGTACTGAGGGCCTATGGATGAGCGGTGAGTTCATCAGGTAGGACTTGGGAAAATGTCGACCATCCATCTACATACGTATGAGGAGAGTAGTGTTGGGCAAAAAGCGATATTCTCAAATAACCGGTATACTGTACCGGTATCCGGAAATCGATGTAACCGGTCTACCGGTTTTTTGAGTTTCTAAAGAACCGGTTAAACCGGATTTTAACCGAAGCTCAAAAAATTCACATTTTTGCCCCCGGGAGCGCTAAAACCATGGGTTCACAGCGGTTCCGGAGCACAATGAACCGGCTTTGGAGCGTGATACTCTTGTGTTCCGTGGACTCGTGGTCGTGCACTTGACATTTTCACTTCAAACAACAAAATTACGAAAAATAAAAATGAAAAACGATTAAAACAAAAAAAAAGTGAGAAGGATTTCTTGGCGTTGCCAAAAATATAAAGATCATGTTTCATGTTTTTTCGCCAGTCTTCATAGGCTCTTCATCGTTCAAAAATATCCAAAATTTCCAACTTCTTGTTCTAGTATAAGTCAAATTTGGAGTATTTTAGGCTGACTGCTTCCTGGGACGAACGAGCGAACTGGGCCTGACTCGCCCCGCGCTCGATTTTCCCGCTTCATGGTCCAGTACATGTCTATTTTAGTATATTTCTAGCTGATGAGATTACTGGGACTCACTCGCGGCTTCCTGGTCCAGTACATGCCTATTTTACTATATTTCAAGCTGATGAGATTACTGGGACTCACTCGCTCCGCTCGTTCGTACCGCATCTTGGTCCAGTTCAACTCCACTTTAATATATTTCAAGTTGATGAGGTTATTTGGACTCACTCGCTCTGCTCGTTCGTCCCGCTTCTTGGTCCAGTACAACTCCACTTTAATATATTTCAAGCTGATGAGATTACTGGGACTCACTCGCTCTTTTAATTTAATTTAATTTAATTTTATTTTATTTTTGTTTTAATTGATTTTTATTTTATTTTAATTTAATTTTATTCAATTTTATTTTGATTTCATTTTATTTAATTCAATTTAATTTTAATTTAATTTTAACTTAATTTTAATTTAATGAATTTTAATTTAATTTAATTTTAATTCAATTTTCATTTCATTTTTACCCAGGGGTTGGTACTCGCAGATTTCTGGATGACCTCCCAGGTGATTCGAGGTTTATTTTATTTTAATTCAATTTAATTCAATTTCATTTTATTTTATTTCAATTTAATTTAATTTAATTTAATTTAATTTAATTTTAATTCAATTCAGTTTTATTTTATTTAATTTCATTCAATTTTATTTTAATTTAATTTTATTTTATTTTATTGTAATTTGATTTTATTTTATTTTATTCAATTTTATTTTTATCTCATTTTATTTAATTCAATTTAATTTCAATTTAATTTTATTTAATTTTATATTATTTTAATTCAATTTAATTTTATTTCATTTAATTTTATTTTTGTTTTGTTTTAATTTATTTTTATTTTATTTCATTTTAATTTAATTTTAATTCAATTTAATTTTATTCAATTTTATTTTAATTTAATTTAATTTAATTTAATTTTATTTTATTTTAATTTTATTTCAAGTTCCAATATTTGTTTCTGATTGATAATTATTGCGTATTCACGGTTAAACAAACTCTTCGTTTTTAATTTATTTTAATTTGATCTAATTTTATTTTATATTTATTTTATTTTTACCCAGAGGGTGGTACTCGCAGATTTCTGGATAACCTCCCAGGTAATTCACAAAAATTTTCCAAGTCCATTAATAGGGTGAGGAGGGGGGTTGGTACTCGCAAATCTTCGGAAGTGTATAGGGTGTCAAAAAAGACACGAAACATGTCAAAACAACGTTCAAAAAAACGCCAAAAGTCGAAGCGCGCTGGTTGCAGGCTCGCAGCCTTGCAGTTCCTACGCTCCGAGTCGCTGACCGCCCTTTCCAATCATCGAATCATCGATCATTGATTTTCCAACTTTTTTTCATCATCTATCAAATCAGCAAAATAGGTGTTTTCTTAAATATGGGAAAGCACCTATTTCGCTGATTGGTTTATCACTGACCAGGTCTGTCTTCCAGTAACGGGTCAACATAACCGGAACTGCCCAACACCAGAGGAGAGATGGGGCAGGAGCTTGGAAAAATTTAGATTCTTGAGTCTTCCAACTTCGACTTTTGATCTATGTCCAAAAGGGAAGGAGACGTCAAAAATTTCAGCGGGAGAAGGGGGAGGGGGGGACTCGCAGAATTCTGATCACCGAGATGTATGTAAATCAGAAGAGGACTTGAGAAAAATAAGTCGGCTGTTCAGCTACATCTATGAGAGATGACAGCCCGAAGGTGGAAAAACGACAGCTTCCTTAACGAAAAAAGGATTGATACTTAAATGAGTAACTGATCACAAAAACGTAGAAAACCCATTGGTTGTTTACTCATTTGATACCCCTTCTTATTAGGGAATTCAACATGACGTCGCACGGCATGTTCTATTGTCTCACTCGTTGGCGATGTTACATTGCCTGTTATGGGACGCGTTTGGTTTTTCTCAATTATCTTTGGAAAGAAGGCCTAAAATGGAAAAATGATGAGAATGATATTTATTGCCCTTATAATTTCCTACATTATGGTAAAAGAAAAAATTACAAAATTTTAAAGGTAGGTCCAATCGATAGGAAATTACAAGGGGAACAAACTTTGTTCTCTTCATTTTTTCGCATAAAGGCTTATTTTCTGAGAAAACTGAGAAAAACAGGATACGCTCCATAGGCCGCAATGTATTACTGCCAACGAGTGAGATCTCGTGAGTCACGATTGTGACGTCAGTTTAATTGCCTAATAAAGAATAGTCGTATTTTAGATTTTTGTTTTAATTCGATTCCTTAACGAAATTGAACGAGGAACGCAGGGGACTGTTTTAGGGTTAAATTGGTTTTGGAATTGAGAATTCAAATTAAAATCTCGTGGAGTTTTAATTAGAAAACTCCTGGAGCCTATCAGCCTGACATGCAGTATACAACTCATACTAGGGTGAGAGTGGGGGCAAACAAGCGGAGCGAGCCACTCAGTCTAATCGTCTTTCAGATGAGGGTGCGTGAGTAGCCCCGGTATCGACTCTGTTGGGCTTTGCGCTTGGATTGAGTGTGACTTGACTCCCTTGAGGTTTGCACGCTGCGCAATTTCCGTCAAAGAAGCCGCTCTTATTGACCTAGGGAGCATTCGGCATGACCCGAAATTCAGGTACTCCTGTTCCGCGGACACGCGCGTATACAGCTCAGCGATTTTGGCCTCCATTGGAGCTCACTAGGAGTTCAACAGCACTCTGGCTTCTCATGTAAGGTTCTTCGTTCTCGTCTCCTTCTTTTTTATCCTTGTTTTCTTATTTTAACAGGGGACCTGTTTTATCGGGAGGCCTCCCGGTCAAAAAGTCCGCCGTTGGCGAGACAACATGACCTTGAGACTTAAAATTTTTTAGCGGGGAACCCGCTATCCTTTTTGTTGTGGGTACTCCCAGAGGTTGATTTCGTCACGGAGAGGGACTTGGAAAACATGAAGAGACCGTTTTAAGCTTATCCCACTCCCATCTTCAAGCCGCACCCTGGACTATGGTCAATCATCCCGCTTCGGATGACAGTTTGAATGTGACATTGCTCAACTTGCCTCATTTTTTGTACTTGTTCTAACACCCCCGACCACTCATCATTTAAGTAAGATGAAAACATCTCGGTCCATACACTCGTCGAGATCACGTATTAGCCTGCGGGTCCACTGACCCTCTCCTGTCATGGGCAAGTCGCGCTCACTGTTTGGCAAGAAAGAAGTGCCTGGCCTTCTATAGAGCTTGTTAAGTGATCCTCGTCTTCCAATTGGCTTGGAACACCGCTTCTCGCTCTTCCGCGAACCTAAAAGGCAAAGAGCGTTCGTAGACACTATGTGATGAGCACCAACACAACTAAGCGTATAGTAGCTCTTGGTTGGATTTTTACCAGCTCTACAAAGGAAGACTTACGTTTCCGCACTCGTAACTAGTCTTCTTCTAGCTCATTTTGAAAGAATTTTTTGAAGCGATACGGCCTCAGATTTAATATAGGGATTTCAAAAGCTCACGAAAATGGCTACAGGTATCTAAAAGGGGAAAGGCTCTGACCTGGACGTGAAATTTAGAAAAATTCTGATCGATATACAAAGAAAATTTCGCTGATAACCTGAGCTAGTTCGATGAGAAGAAGACGTGGTTACAGAATAGATTCGATGTATTGCTTTCGTCATGACTCATGAAAAATTATAAGAACGCAACGTATAGGATTAAAGAAAAGTATACTAGACTGATTCATTAGATTTTTCAATGTCTTATCAAAAAAATGTTAGTTAATTTTTTCCATCCAGTCCTGAACAGAATATTTTATATTTTATGCGAACGTGTTTATTTCATGATCGAAAAACAATTCTTGATAAGACGTAATTACAGACACAGCAACTTTATCTCGTCAGCGGAAGCATTTATTGAAATAAAAATATGCGTTTGGCGAGTAAAATAAAAATGGAGATCGAGAATAGAGTGAAATCTGCGCTCATTCATTCGCGTTTTTCACAATCACATGCTTTATTTTTTAAACATTATTTTTATTTACATAGTTTACTATTTTACATCAAGAGCCTCATTCAGTTTTCTCAGCGTCCTCCGGGGGTTTTCGGGTTCTTACGGTTCGCAAATATTCGTCGGGTCGCGCTCAACTGAAACCGAATTACAGTATGGAAGTTGAATATCCTTTCTGTGGTTCGAGTCCGAAGCAATCGTATTCTGTTGCATATACATGTGTAGTCATGCGGTTATAGTGTCATCTTGTTTATTTTTCAAAAATTTGATTGATAATTACAATTGAAGGCAGACCGAGAAAGTAAGTAAATCTTTGATTCATTCAATGATGAACTGTTGCTATTGTGACCGGGCTAGTGGTGCGAATGAGTGTGTAGAAGTGAGAGTGCAAATCTAAAAACGGGTGATCTTCAGTCTAGGATAGATCGGATTAGGGTAGGGTTAAAGAAAAGAATAGTTCTACGGTTGCAACCGGTGGAAGGATGGGATAGGTATTTTAAGATGTCTGAGGCTTTCGGCTTGAATTTCTTCAGTATGTGATAGCCATGAGTGTTTGAAGTGAAAACCGAAGTCGAGAACTTTTACTGTGTCATTTATGGCGATAGATAGAAGTGAGAGTGCAAGTCTAAAAACGGATGATCTTTAGTCTAGAATAAATCGCACTAGTGTATGGTGAAAAAGAATTATAGTTTTACGGTTGCAACCGGTGGAATGATGGGAAGGTATTTTGAGACGTCGTATGGTAGCCATGAGTGTTCGAAGTAAAAGCAGAGGTAGAGAACTTCAACTGTGTCATTAATTGCGATATGGAGGGAGTTGAAAATGGGGTTTCAACTCTTTATTTGTCGGAAATCACGATACAAGACTTGGAGAAGGGTGTACGGAATCCGCTGAATGATAGCCAGTTCGGGGTAGACAAGGTGTAAATTTTCAAGATTTGTATAAAGAGGAAGGAATTGACGGCGATTCCCATGATAGCGCCTGAGGAGGATATTGTAACGGATTCCTCGTTTTCTTCGACTGACGTAAAATTTAATAAAGTCGTTATTTGTGTCTGTTAGGTATTTCAAGGAGTGGTCGATATCCCGCCATAATCGAACGAATCAAGATCCATATCTGATGCTGTGACACCCGAAAAATGAGTTGCAAAAAATGTGGATGCAAATATTTTTTTTGGAATCCAGTCTCCTTCATTCTCAAATTGAGATGTGAAATAAAACATAAACATGCAGATCCCTGCTATAAAGGAGAGGCATTGCGCAAGTGTCTTTGTGGTCATCATTATAATTATCACGATAAGAAGGTCAAGAAGATGAAGAAAGTTAAAAAAGTTAGGAAAAAAAAATACCGCTCTTCGAATTTTTCTTACTCCCTTCTGTTTTCCATGTTTTTACTTGGTTCCTTGATTTTTTGGTGGATAATATTCAGTAGCTTTTAAATATGGTCTTTGTATAGTTGTAGTTTTGTTAAATTCGAGAAAATAAAACAATTCTATTAGAATGTATTGAGTAGTATTCTTCCACGAAGAAGCCTTCTCCACGTGCAAGGAAGAACTTTCGGATTTGAAGCATGGTCATATTCATCCTAAGAAAATACCTAATAGAGTACTCTACTGGAAATTACGTTGTCGTTGAAATCTTGTATGAACAAAAATATTTAGATTAGAAATCGTTTATCAACAGAAGACGAGTATCACAAAAAAAGGAAAGCTGTAAGAGCTCTCTTGAGCGCATTTAAACAAGTACCGATAAACTGAAAAAGCGAGAAAAGAAAATTCTTTGGACTACGAGAGAGAGAGAAGCAATGTTCGGATAAAGACTATACAGGAGGAGTTGTAGGAAGAATAATGAGAAGGAAGATAAATACCTTATATAACGTTGTCTTCTGGACATTTTATTTTGCTTTATTTTTCTATCGTTGTTGATTTACGATAAAACTAAATTAAAAACTCGTCTAGTATACAATTAATAGCTGTATTCTCTCTGTACAGTAGATCAGATTTCGTATCTTTTAAAACGATGTAATGTTTTATGCGAACTCCCTTGAGAATTCCCTTGTGCTTAGGTTACAACTTCCAGATTTAGAGTATGTTTTGCGTTTGAATTCAGATAATAAAATAAAGGATTCACTTCGATTTCGTTCGAAGGTGCAACGTTTTAATCCATTATAGTAATAATCAGTCATGTGCTCGTTAATCTTCCCAAAATTTCTGATTCATCGTTGAACGTTTTTTCTAAAGCAAAGGTGACATTTGCCCTAGTTAGCTTCGAATTCTCAATGACGGGGTTTTTGAGATTTCCATGCGTCATCAGAAAAATTTAACGTTTGGAATCTATTATCGCGAATGATGTTTGATCGCATATAATCAAATGAATCTAACCTCCAATTTTTCATCATCCGTATCCCACGACCCCGACCTACCAATTTTTGACTCCATCTCCAATATACCACTTCTCCATCAGCTTCCAATAAACATGTGAGGCTCCAATTCAATAACTCCCTCGACATCTCTTTCAATGCAAACCCGTTCTCCCATAAACACCACCACTCCTCCTTGGATCTTGCCACCACCTCGTCTTGATCTCACTGGATTGCCCAAAACCAACAACTCTATCATGCTTCTTTGGAATTTAGCATGGTGGATACCAGGCTACTCAGGTCAAGCGCTACTTGTACACCGATCTCTTGAAGAGACCGACTAATGTTGTCCCGCTCACGCCTCGCACTCAAATAAGGTGTGCTCTGGTCCATCATACCGCCCTTGGTCGCAGTGCGAACGCGTTGCCTGCTCAACTGTCTTTATCTTCTCATAAAGGTACTTCTTGAAGCAGCCAAGGCCACTTAGCACCTGTGTTAGGTGAAAGTTTAGTTGGCCATGGTGTCGGTTCATCCACTCATTAAGGTCGCTTATTAACACTTGGGTTGTCCACTTGCCCAGCTCACTCTGGGCAATTCTTACTTTCCATTTCTCAAGCAAGGAGCGCCTGGCCTTTTGCTTAACCCGTAGAGTCTCACGGGTGGTCCTCGTCGTATTTTTTGCTCTGAACACCGCCGCACTCTCCTCAGTAAGGAGCTCGATTGGTGGTGAACGTGCTAATACGCAAAGGCCTCCGTCGAGACAGTACCGTAGGCACTAAGACACTTTAGCGCAGCTCTTTGTTGGATTACCATCTCTCGTCTTCTGTATGGCATCGTCATGGAGTCGGCCCATACTGGTACACCATATAGGAGGATCGACAAGGCGGTGCTCATCATAATAATTCTTCTTGTTTCTCTCGGTCCTCCTAGGTTGCTCATCAGGTGGCTTAGGTATCCAACTACCCGGCCTGCCTTTTCCGCTGCCATCAAGAAATGGTGCCTGAAGCTCAGCGTCGAGTCAAACCAGATGCACAAGTACTTCATCTTCTTCTTAGTCTCGATTTCCACATCTTGCAGGTGAAAGGTGGGTGGACTGAACTTCCGACGGGTCGTGAATAAAATGGCTTCCTTCTTATTAACTGCAAGTTCGAGTCCAGCTGACTTGATCCAATGCGTCTCTACCTCTAAAGCCCAGTCTACCCTGCTCTCCACTGCCGCAGTCGTATCAGAGGTAGGGTATCCTCCGCATAGCAGATAAGCTTAACCCCCGGTGGCAGCTTCACCTTAAATATCCCGTTAAATGCAACGCACCACGAAAGCGGCCTAAGGACCGACCCCTGCTGCACCCCACAAGTAACCGGGCGCTTTACTGTACCAGCAGACGTCTCTGCTTGGATTTCACGACAGCTAAGATAGCTGCTGATCATCCTGAGCGGGTATGCGGGCACTTCTGCGTCCTTGAGGGCTTCCAAGATCCTCTCCCAAGGAATCGAATTGAACGCATTTCTTATGTCGAGGCTGACGGCTGCGCAAAACTGACGCGTAACTATCGCTGACTCGGCTATCCTCTTCAGCCGGATCCCAGCATCTGATAAGCAGCGTCCAGTTTGAAAACCGTGCTGGCCACTGGATATCTCTTTTCTCCAAACAGCTCTCCAGTCGATTGGCTACCACTCTTTCCAGGAGTTTCCCAACATTGTCCAGCAGACAAAGTGGACGGTTAGAGGATAGTAGACCAGGTGGTTTATCCTTCTTATCAATCAAAGCTAGCCTGGCTTTCTTCCAGCGCACAGCGAACAGTCCCCCAACAACTGCCGCATTGAATATATCAACAAGCAGTGCCGGGTCAAGTGAGTGTATGGCGCTCCAGACTGGATTTGGAATCTCATCAGGCCTGGAGCTTTCCAATTCTCACCCCGCAGTCTACTGTCTGCTGCATCCTCTTCGGTACCTAGGAGAGGTATATTATCCTCTTCTACTATTGGTAGCGCTACCATTAGTGGTGGCTGTTATGGGAACAAGTCATCAATGATTTGACTCACAACATCCGGCTCCATTCGGCTCATTGCTGAGAGGCCCTTTAGCTTCCTCAGCACTATCTTATAAGGCTTTCCAAATGGGTCGTTCTCGGCTATCTCACACAGCTCTTGCCATGCAGCACTCTTGCTGTCTTTGATGGCCTTCTCCAGCCTTTTGCGAGCCAGCTGGTATTTAGGTGCAACCGCCCGCGCCCCTCCGCGGCCTCTTCTACGCTGGTATATCCGGCGCTGACGGTTGCACTCTTTTCTTAACTCGGCAATTGGGTCCGCCAGTAAACGGCTCTTGCCTGGGCATGGCTACATTGCATGCTCTGGTGACAGTCCTAATCATTCTCTCTGCTGTCACCTCCGCGTTACTCTCTTGCTCTTCTCCTTGGTCCCATGTGAGAGCAAGGTAAGTAGCTTCCAGGCGGTCGCCATTTTCTTACCAGCTTTTGTGGAGCAGCGACCTCAACTTCCCGGCGGATGGAGAAGTTGATATACCGATGATCGTTCCCAGAAAGCACATTATCCAGTACCGCCCAGCCTTCTATTCGTCGGGGGCTCTCTGAAATAAAGGTGACGTCAATAATGAATCCGTATCCTCGATACACTCAGGTTCAGTTCGGCTAGAACGCCATTCCTCTGACCAGGCATTAAAATCGGCTGTCACAATGAACTTCTCACCTCGCTGTCTGGACAAGCTTTCTTCCAGCTTGCTTAGAAAGTTCTCGAACTCCGGGAAGGGGCGATTTGGCGAAAAGTAGCAACTGTAGACAACCGTTCGGCAATCTTCGCAGCAACATACCCCTCTTCGCTTTCAACCTCTCCCGGAGCAATTGGACACTCTGGGCAAACATCAATAGCCGCTAAGCCAGTACGGTCTGTGTACCATTCTTGTACTCCCGCTACGTTGTAGAACTCACTCGCAAATACAACGTGCGTTCCCATCTCAGCTACAAACTGCCGGAGAAGATTCTGCGCAAGTTTGCAGTGCTCAAGGTTGAACTGCAAGAGCTTGAGTGACCCTGCCATTAGGGCCCTTGATGATCTCTCCTCCCTCTAGGTTGAGTCTTGCGGCCGGGCCGTGGGGCAGCGCCGAGGCATCCTCGACTATCCACTATATTGGCAGTGTCGCGTCCGCCAACTTGGCTGCACACAGGGTACTTGGGCTGCTGACGGCCGTCTTGGAACAGGTGCCCCTCTTGGCCACATCTGTAGCACCCTGGTCCAATGCTTTCATTGGCATATGTGGCAGCCATGTGCCCTCTACGAACGCACTAACAACCAGGCCCTTAAAACAACCATAAAACCACATCCTTATCCCGTCTATATTTACGACAAACTCATTTCTAACGACATATCTAAACTCTTTATACTCCGTTTACCAAGTCAATCCTTATCTCTAATATATGTATCCTTAATTCTGTTTCTAATTCTAAGATGTTTACCAAATTTTCATTAATAACAAACCGTAATATTTTGTCGACCATATAGCCCTCAGAGCAGCTAAAAAAAAAATTATATCAGTTGAAACTGCTAAGTCGATCATCTGAAGTCAGTTGTTTCTACTCCTCAACTGAAGCCATTCGAGTTTTCTGTTCAAATTATCCTGTTTAAAAGAAAAGACAAAAAAAAAATTATTCTTCGTAATGCGTCTAAATATGGAGCGCTTAGTTTTCCTTAGGTGGACTCGTTATTTATTCAAGAAAAACAAACCTCTTTCTTCTGTGATACGATTACCGAGAGAAGAAAGAAACCACTTACCTTCACCAATATTGTGAAGGCTTATTATACTCGCGGGAAAATGAAATACTTGGAGTAGATTATTCAAACGAGTGAAAGATAAGGGAGCTCGTGCCGGGGAAATTAACGAGAACGGTCGAGGAAAGGAGTGACGTAGGCGTGTATATGCGGTAAACGGTATTCTTCCGCATTTTTATGAACCACTTTTTCTTCCTTTTTGCCAGCGCGACTGAGTGCATTTCACGTACAAATGATGCGAACGAAGGCTTTCTTTCCGACTCGAGTGAGAGCACGTAATTTACAAGTACTCGAATAATTATTAAAAGGCACGCGTTATCTTCATGGTCGTCGCCAATGTTGTCACAGAAACAGAATGGTAAATAGACGAGGGAGTCGGAAAAATCACGTTTCGCTGTTTTCGCTTTCCCTTTTGTTTTATTTTGGCTTGTGAATTAGACGTGTGAATCTTCTTTCCTGTCTGCGGAGAGAAATTGAGAGGTCCGAGCGAGTGCGGAATTTAAATACCGCTGACTGGTTAATTGATTCCGATATTAAGCTTCTGAATCCGGTTTTCATTCTGATCGTAGGTAATATTTTTCACGTGTGTCAAAAGTCTTACTGTGCTTCTTGTACATCTGCCGAATCATGTGATGAGACCGAATTCAGAAGGTCGAAAAGAGTTTTCGAAAGTTCTACGTCTCACGATCTTCAAATCGAATACGAAGTGGCTGTTTGTATTTTCTGAGGGCTTGTACCCGGGGGTTTTCTCTCGAATATCGAGAGACCTGTGCGTTGATTCTGCATCGTATACCGAGCCCTAAGATTCCGAAGAAAAAATAGACTTTTGAGAAAAACCGAAAAACCGTCCTTGGACAGGCGTAACAGTGTAGGTAGAATAACGATACATGAATCACTCATGTAATCATTCGAACTATCTCGATCACACGCACAAAAGCTCTGTCACAGTCATCGGCATGATGATTAATACAAGTTGTTTTTTTTTCAAACATCGTCTTTCACCCCCACGAGTCCATTCCGTGCGATTGATTTCTTATCGCTGAATTGGCGAGTCGAATCAAGCGTGATTAATTTCCTGTTCCATCTTTGAATCATCGAGTCGGGTTTACACCGGTAGGACGTTGTTGGAATGATTCGCGTTGAATTTCCGAGCATTAGTATGTTCGCACTGAAAGCTTTGATTCAATAACGACTCTCGGAGTAAATTTGTGTACCGAAAGTGAAAACAATACCTGAGGTTCCTCGCGAGTGTTGACTTTTTATTTCTTTCTTAATTTTCATCTCCGTGTTTGTTTTACTTGCCGAAATGTGGACTTTACGTCATTACGGCTGAGTTGTCAAATGTCTATGATGACAGACGAACTTGTATACTCCAAAATGTTGCTATTCGTACATGGTGTGTGTTTTTCAAGAAGGAAGAACTTTTCTTCGAGAAGAACGGCGAAAGTCCTAGGTATGTAAGAATATTGTTTAGCTCTTTCGAGGAATTCTGAAGATGTGTTTATGTATGTAACCAGGTTGATGTCGAATCTTGAGGTACTTTGAAGAGTGCGAGTTCATTGTACTCGCTTAAACTCGACAGACAGATCGGGTGCGAATTCGTCATCTGCACAATGGTGTTGCATCACTAAAATTTTTGGCGCCATCTTTTCTTCGTGTTAAATTCTCTTCATTCAATTGCTCTCAAATTTTATCCGTCTATGATAACATTGCCAACCCACAATTTACTGTGTTTATGTGCTTCGAATATGCTTTCTTCTAACCTCCCTCCTACGCCTTCATATATATATAGTGCTATAGCCTCATAGAAAGGAATTGTTATCGAAAATTCGCGTGCTTGTTTTTCTGATTTCTTCTTATTTGCGACGACAAACCAAAATAAGGTTTCTTTTCAAAATGTTCGCACATTATTTTGGGTTGTATACTTCCTTTCGAAAAAGTCACACCACTCAAACCAGGGAGACAATCAGATATTTGAAATCAGAGAGATTCAATTCCGTATTTGAGAGTTCGAAAGGAAAGAAAAAAGGAAGAGATTCTGTCTGTAACATCTCTGAATAAGAGATCGAAAACGAAAAATTACGGGGCGTTGTATCGAATGCAATCGCAGCGGAAAACCCATACCTTGTCTGTCCTACTGAAAAATTTTTTCGAAGCGCAAATTTTTCTCTTCCCCTTGCTTTTACGTTTCAAAAATATTTTCTCTTAATTTCGGTTCCTCCTCGATATCTCTTTACCGTCAAGATTTCATCAAAACACGAACAAGCGGGGATCATCTTAACGATTTTCATCATTTTTGTGTTTGTTTGCTCGACCGTTGACTCGGGTTTATTCTGTTCAACTTTGAAATCGAACCGAGAAACGGGAAGTTCATCGAAATTTTTTCATCTTGTTTGTGGACCACGAAGTATGAGAACCTGGCGACTGATGGCGACGTACAAAGAGGTTATATTTCTTCCGCATTAGCGGCTCAAAATGGAATATTGCTCTCTCATTCGTGAAATTTCTCAATATCGTTCGGACCTATCGACGCCTGCACACGTATACTAATAACATGCGTTCACATAATATAGTTCAGCTGAGTGTGAAATTTTACGAGCCGTGTACTTTACACTCACTCACGTATATACGTGTTTTGATATCAATTTTTCCTCCTCGAACCGCGAACGAATTGAAAAAACGGCCAATTTTTTGCCCGCCGCGCCAGTTCGAGTGCGTAAATCATTTTCGATTTCGTGAAAGTGTTTCCGTGTATCTTTCAAAATCGAAGCTGAAATGAAATTGAAAACTGTGTTTGTTGATTGGATAAATATCGATGTTTAAAGCTTGTTTTTTTTTCCAGCTTTAAAAATTACTCAATATTTTTACTTCCTCTTAAGACTCGTAGCTTGATATTATATAAGTCTATGATAAAAACCACTGAACGATCTTAGCATCATCTTCCCTCCCCCTTCTTCTTACCTCGATGCGCAAGCTTCTGTATAACTCGATGTGCTCATTATTCGAACTCATATTGAATCAGTGAGGTATAGGTAGAGCACAATTTTAACAGGGAACTTTTTATCGGGGGAAGGGGGGAGTATCCCGGGAAGAATGTCCTCCGTTCGCCCTCCGGGAGGCAACATGACCTTGGAACTTGAGAAATTTCCCAAGTCCCCTCATATCATATATATTCGACAGGTTGAAAATTTTCCCAGTCCCTTCCTATCATCCATAGCTCGGAGATCGATTTTTTTCCAAGTCTCCTTCTATTAAATACATATCCGGCTAAGATCTTCTTTCCAAGTCCCTCTTCTATCATACATAATGTTACCTGTTCCATTATAAGGGCTATCAGCATCAAGTACCTGTTCCAGGGAAAGGGTAGCTGTGCTGCCAGATGATATTTTCAAAAATCCGTATTCGTCATTTTTCGTAAGACCTAAAAACAGATTTCGACGGACTTTGACTAATTTATCAATACCAATCAAGAAAAAGGTATCTCTTCTAAGGACGTCTAAGGTACTTTTCCCTTGATCGACCCGATGTTACGGGGGACCGCAGTCTCAGCCTATAACGATCAAGAGAAAAGTATCCCTTCCACCCGGGATACTCCATGACGTCATCAATGACCTTGACCTAAATTAAGGACTTGGAAACATTTGAATTTCCAGCCGGGATGCTTTATGACGTCATCAATGACCTTAACCAACTTTAGGGACTTGAGAAAATTTCAATTTCCACAGGGGGTTTCTGTGAATTGCGTGACGTGACGTGACGTGTGACGCTTTATGACGTCATCAATGACCGTGACCTTGACCTACTTCAGAGGCTTGGAAAAATTTCAACTTCCAGCCTAATGATATCAGGTCTAGCATGCAGTAATCTGAGAAGAGCCCAGCCAACTCATTTTCTGAGGGGGCCTGTTCGCGCAAACGTCATTGCGAGCGCGGAAGGTTGCGGGTTCCCTGCTAGCATTGCAAACCTGCAACGGCCTTTAATTTTTAAGAGAGGTTTCACCAAGTTTGCGGCAAATAACGACATTTCAATCATTGTAATTTTCTGATTGGCAGAAAACTAGATCCCTCAGCGTTCATCATGATGATTCAATGTCTACCGTAATTATGATTTCATATTTGGACAACCCAAATACACTGTATGAAGTTTGAAAACTTCAACAAACTTTGTGATACCATGTCAAAGAGATATTTCTGTTAAAATTATCTCTTTTGTTTTCCTTTTGCCAAGTAGTAGGCGAAGTGCGCTCGAGCTCTGAAGGAAACGCGAGAATGTATTTTTAGAGCTAAGGGCAAAAGGTACGCTTCAGTCCGCGATGGGCCGCGGATGACGAGCCGTATCCTTTCCCGGTGTACTCCACTTGTTACTCATTGATATTGAATTCAAAAACAGTTGACGGTGTGAATCAATTGATTTAATTCTCAAGTAAAGAGGAGAAGTAGATAGGCGCGTCCATGGTCCAGGACTATCTAGGTTCCAGACCGAGTACCGAGCTTTTTCTCTGTCAATGAGGTAGACCTCGTAGTGGGCTCATTAAAGAACTAACATTGCACAACATGCAGACCTCGAGGAGAAAATATAACGAAGCCATCCTCAATCCGAGCACTACCGACGCAATGATCAAAAGGGTGAATACCGGTACCAGGGATGCAGTCAGCCGAGAACCATTTCAGGCATGCTTCCCGTTGAACATTTGTGATCTGTTCCATGATAAGGGCTATTAGCATCAAGTACCTGTTCCAGGGAAAGGGTAGCTGTGCTGCCAGATGATATTTTCAAAAATCCGTATTCGTCATTTTTCGTAAAACCTAAATACAGATTTCGACGGACTTTGACTAATTTATCAATACCAATCAGGAAAAAGGTATCTCTTCTAAGGACGTCTAAGGTACTTTTCCTTTGATTGACCCGATGTTACGGAACAGCAGCATCAGCCTATAACGATCAAGAGAAAAGTATCTCTCATATACGTGTCGAAGGTACTTTTCCCTAGAACGCAAGAAATCTGTATTTTACGCAAAATCCGTAGAAAACCTGTTTCATTTTCAGGGACCAAAAATCCGTAGATCTGACAGCATTGAAGGGTAGCAATTAGATTCCATTTTTGCCCTCCTGGGAGATTTGCGTTTTGCTGCTAATTGCCCTCAATTTGGAACAGGTCACATTTGATGGTAAAAACACCCCCAAAATTTCCCCATGAGGACATTTTGGGGATTTTGAGGTTATTTTACGTACATAATGGGAACATAATACGGGTATTTTTCACCACGGGGATATCATATGTTCAACGGGTTGTAAGATCGTACGCACCCATCCCAAAGGCGATTTTTTTTTTTTCCAAAAAAATATAGTGTCTATCTCTTCAAAACTGGGAGCTTGTTGTTGAATATCGTATCTAAAATTCTCTTTTGGCAACGTATATGAAGATGTTTCAATGTTTCAAAATTGAAGAGGAAGACGTTGAGGTTTCCTCCCGCAAACTAATGACTAAGAATCGTCAACTAGAGTCAAATTTTTGCTTTTTCTTGTCTCGTCAAAGTAGATAGAGTTCGCGGCTCCTCATCCAGAAATCTACCGAGAGAGGATCGACCTCGTCGATTCGGTTTTGTTGAAAATCGGAAGTAAAGCTCTGGAGATGTTGGTAGTCCAGCTTTTCCTCGTTTCGAGGGAGAAAGCACAAGTTTCATATTTGGAATCCGCACTCGCCATCATCTTTTAAATAATTCCTTTCATTTTACGCCAGAAGAATGAAAAATAGAGCGGATAACAGAAAAAGAGGAAGCAGAAAAAGAAATACGCAGTAGAGAAAAGGATAACTGTAATTTTCACGCTAACAAAACGGTATACGTAGTGAGGCGGCGACGAGAAATGGCTGAAAAAGACGAAAATACATCGGCAACACGAGGCTTTCGAAACAAAGGAGGAAAGGAAAGAGAGCATTAGACGTCGCTTTAAAAGCTCGATGTGAAAATTTGCTCGACAGCTAATAGGGCTTTGAACTTGAAGTCGACAATATGGGTAGCCCCATTAATAGCCGTCCACTTGTCTTGTGCTTTTAATGGGAAGAATTAGATCGTATCAAGCGTCCTCTCGATAAGAGTGTCTTAGAAGGACTAGTCTTTTTTTTTGTAGAATCTTTATTCGGACAGGGTTGGGAAGGCTTTTGAAGGAACTTGAGGTGAAGCTGTTTTGATACGTATGAATGAAAATTAACAAAAAATTTACGTGATGAAAATTTTCAAGTAGAAATTTTGAACCCTATGAAGCAGGAGAGACCTAGACTTATTTTAGGAACTTGGAAGAAATTTGGAGTAACTTAGCCTAGTAGATTTCATGGCATCGTCAAAACCTTGAACTGTTTCTGAGACACTTGCAGAGAATGTTCCGCGCCATAAATAGTAGAGACTTATCGTGGCTTCGCTAGGGAATTTTCGAAGAAGGTCTTGAACAAACGTTCATGCAATATAGTTCAATTTCGATGGTATTTTGAAGCAAATTTTCTAATTCAGAGAAAGTTCAAACCCCTTAACCCCCCTCGTTGGAGTCTTGGAACCTGTCTTCGACGGTTTTCAGCTTTTATATTGATTTTGTGTTTACATTACATCAATCGGGAGAGGATTTTTGAATAAGTGGAGCTAGAGCACAAAAAAACAAAGTTCAAACTGAGAAATCAATACAAATCAAAATGGTCGAAGACCCGATCAAAATGAAATTATTAGAAAAGAAGTCTTTTAATGAACAGACTGACTTATCTTTTTTCTTCTTTTACGCTGAATTTTGGTCAGTTATTCCGTCAGTTAAAAGCCAACCCTCCACGTTTCATTGATTTAAATTTCGCCCCAGATCGCGTCGAGTGTCCAGTAAAATATGAATCCACGCCGAAGAGCGCTAGAATCACCTCCTAGAAAGAAAATTGTTAGTCACGATGTGTGAACCTCGTATTATTGATTGAAAATTTCTAAGATAAGCTCAAAACTCTTGATCGTTTGCTCTTCATTTTGACGTTGAGCACGTCTATATTATATGTTAGGTGCTATTTTTGAAAAATCGACTTCTCAAAAAACGATATCGACACCAGTACAGAGTGCCCTAAATTTAATGCTCTACCTGAGATATATTTTACTGTCTGAATAGTTGATAAAGGGTACACCTCTGTTGAACACCCTATATAGATTCTCCTTAATTCGATTCTCTACCTGAGAAAAAGTACGGCTCCTAAAATGAAGAAAAAAAAGAGAAAAAAAAAAAAAGTGAAAAGGGTAGATTCCTGTTGAATGAAGTAAATTTCTATTGAATAGAAGTCCTACATCTTTGCATGACCCTTCCCTTCTGCAATGCAACCTTTAAAAAACCTTTTCAGATCTTCCTACCTGCCAAACCAAGATTGTGACTTGATCTTTCCTCACATTAAAAAATTCTTGTCTCAATTGCCTGAACTTATATCAATCTAAATCTACAACGAGGTAAGGCCTAGAAGCCATCCTCTATTCCAACCCCTTTTTTTTTTTTTTTTTTTTTTTGTATTCGTTAGTATTATTATTGTATCATTTTCAATTTTCCATATTACAAATTGTTATTATTATTTCTATTATTTTGATTTTCTCTTTCTTACTGTTTTTAGTTAGATAATTTTCCCTTTTTTTTTTTTTTCTTTTTTTTTCACTTATGATTTTGTAGATGTTTTAACAATAAATTTGGTTGGAAAATATGAAAAAAAAGAAAAAAAAAAAAAAAAAAAAAAAAAGATGAGATCCACGGTACATTATAGAGGTATTGACACATGGCAAAATTTCTGTCGCCCGAGTTGTGCTAATTCATACAGAATTCCGCTACGCTGGCGGCGATCGTTCAAATACCTTCCACACCCCACCTGTGACGGAAGTTTACCGGAAGTTTACCGGAGGTACCCTAATGTTGCCAAAATTTCCGAGGGTTGTAGAAGATGAAGAAATTCAGTTAGGAAGATTCTTTTTTCTTAAATATGAAGAGCATAGTAAATAGTCCATTTGTACCAAGTTTCAGATTTTTAGGTCAATACCTGACTCTTGTACAAATTTTTGAAAATTGGTGAATTTACACTACGTAGTATTTGTATATTTCTCTTCTTTAGTTTTACCTTGCAACGATCCTAGCGTAGATTGTATCAACTGACACAACTCAGGCGACAGTGTAGAAGGCTACTATACGTTCGCGTCAATACCTCTATAATGTACCGTGATGAGATCTATTCATCAAAGCTAACCTCAGTTTGTATTTGGTCGTGCTTTCTGTTTTTTTTTTTGTCCCAATCTAACCAATAATATATTATTTCAAATTATTAAAAATATAATCAAAGTTGAAATTTTAATTATTCATAGTAATATTATTAATTTTTATTATAATCATTTTTATAAATAATAATATTAATAAAATTAATAATTTAATAATAATTTATTTAATTTGTTTATTCATTATGAAATTACAAATTCTTAAAATGATGGTTAAAAAAATATATTTTATTATTAAATAAATTATTTTTATTTATTGTGACAAGAATTATTAAAGTGATACTTGATGAATCAAACTTATCGAAAATTTATTTTAAATATATTTTATTAATACTATTTATATTTTATTATTAATTAAAATATATATATTTTTTCAAGTAACTTGAAATAAAGTATTTATTATAAATTAAATTTAATAATAATAAATGAAAATTTATTAATAATAAAATAATCAACTTGAATTTTAAAAACTTATAAAAATCAATTGATAAAAAAATTATCAAAAAATAATTGAAAATAAATATAAACTTAACCAAGTTTTAATGTTTAAAATATTATTTTTTATTTCATTATTAGAGAATAATATATTGATGGAAATTATTCTAATAAGAACAACAACTAAAATACCGATAATAGGTCAAATAATTTCTAATATTTGGTTAATAAAATTCAATATAAAAAATCTTGAAATTTCTTATAATTTATTTGATATATTTAATCCATTAAACAAAAATATCAGAATTAATTATTTAATTGTATTAATAATAATTATTATCATCATTTTAGATGAAGTTTTTAAATAAAATCATAAGAAAAATTGAATAAAATTGAATGTAAAAATGAAGGATTAGATACCCTTGAAAAATTTTTTTATTGATGAATAATTATAATTTATAGTTATATTAATACTATTGAATAATTAAGTCTGATATTTTTGTTTAATGGATCAAATAAATATTGAATAAATTATAAGAAATTCCAAGATTTTTTTTATTATTTTTCAATATTTCTAAAAATAATAATTAACAACATTATTAAATAAAAATTAATAAAATGTAAATAATAAATAGAAAAAAATATTTGTTTTCATCCAAATAAAATATAAAAATAAATAATTCGAAAGAATTCAAGTAATAATATTAAATTTTTATTAATTAAAAAAAAAAATATCAAAAATAAAATTATTAAATTTATTTTTTTTTAAATTTAATTTATTCATAATTATAATTTTAATTATTCATTATAATTATATTTATTGAAATAATATTAATTATTCTTATTTAACTATAATATTTGTTGTTCAAATGTTCAAGAACACATTCATGATTCAATATATTTTTTCTTATGAAGTTGAAAAATTCACTTCAATTTTTCTTGTTATAATTTTGGTAGTCAGTAGACAGTGGTCACCTCAACTTTTCTCGTTATAGAGAAGATACAGTTGTTAGTTGAATCAACCAAAGTTTATTGGAGGGCATGGATGGCGAAAAAATATTATATTGAAGAAAATTTTCAATTATTATTAATAATTCCCTCCTATAATATTATACATCCTTTACTAGAAAAAGCTAAAAAAACAGCTTCAGAAGAAGGAAGTGTTCCACGCTCTATCCTATTCAGTTTTACTGAAAGTAAGATAATTGGGGGGGGGTCCGGGGGGGGGCGCAGCCTTCCTTGGCGAGGCGCGAAGCGCCGAGTTTTTTTGTTATCATAATTATCGTTCAAGTTGTCTACCGTCGATGAGTCTTTCCTGAAGGATTATAGATTCAACTCATTTTCGACGTCATTTCTCACACTTGATTATATTGGAATTGATTGAAATACGCTGCTGCTGATTGCTGTGACATCATTTTCGACTGATGGATAAATTTTCAACCACTCAATTGTACAACAGCCAATTTATAAACGAACGAAAATCGTTGAAAATGTTCGACTATAGAACAGATCTTATTGATGGAGGAGGGAAGTAGTAAATGACAATTTGGATGAGAATTTAATTCGAATGAAATTCATAACTATCCTTCCGTGTAATTTCAATTAGAGAGTTGAAAAAAGGAGGGACGAAATAAAAACGTTCCATAATAGATAATGCGGGAAAAGAAGAAAAGAAAAAATCTATACCATAATTCTGCATCGAAGGCTTCGTCCACGCGGTCGCTGTATGCAGAAATAAATCGAAATATTTAAATAGGACGAGAACAAGAATATTTTTCTCTCTTATTCATTTTCGCACCGCTGCGGAATCCATTCGCCCGGTATTTTGTACGCGTATACGCAGTTTTTAAGGAAGAAAGTTTTCAACAGAAGGAAATAAAGGGAACAAGCGGGCGCGGATAAGAAGGACGAACTTGCAGCAAGAAAGGAAAGTAAGAGTTATGAAAAATAAAGAGCGGCAATTTGTTGTGAGCGTGTACCCTAGTTTGTACTGTGAAGAGAAGATATTTATTTATAAAGCGATCAAAAAGTTTACTGTGTACAGCCCGGTATATCGTGCAAAAGTACATAAAATACACGAGCGACAAAAAGCCGTTAGCACCCCCGCGAAAGTTTTTTTTATTTTTTTTCCACTGTGACTTCTTAGATGTTCTTTATTCGCGAAATGAAGAAGACTTTATTTCGACATCGGTGTCTTTGTGAGGATTACTCACGAGAGAGCATGCAAATGTGAATGACTATAGCTGCTGAGCATAATTTTCGTAGGAAACAGTTGTAAATACTGCGGGACTTCCGGAAAACTTTACACCATCGACGACATTTCTTCGAGAGCTTTGTATTTCTGTTCTCGAATCCGAGTATTTAATTTGTAGACAAGTCTTTCGTGAAGTATGTGCTCGAGGCTTTAAAGCATTATAAATCTCTGAGCGGAGTATGGGTAAGCTATGGCCAGTAAATGGAATAGCGTTGATTTGAATTTTAAAGTATTTTTATAGCCGGTAAAGTTTATCCAAGTATCGGTACAAATTCACTTTCCGACTTTATATTTATGGTGTGTAAGATTAAAGAGATTGGAAGAGGCGGAGAGGTGGATTTCAGCTCAAGGAAAAGCCTGTTCTCTTTCTGTTATAAGTAATGTTTCTGAGTATCCCCGTATGTGTCAAATAGTGGATATGTAGAGATACACAAAGCCAACAAAATATAGTGAAAGAGTTGAAGAGCTATTGAGATTGCCTGACTTCCAGAAAGGGAAAATTGAAATCGCTACGGCCATCGAGGTCCTCGATGTATCGCATTGGGCAAGAATCGATTTATCTGTTGCGCGAATAAAAATTGCTGGAGTATATCATCCATTCTGTTTGATTATTATGTGCATCTTACCAGCAGAAGCTTATCTACTCAGATGAGTTTACGTTAGCCGCGAGAATATGGAAATCATCAAACCTGTTTGTTCTTCACTCATGGCGACAATCAGATTACACGCGGTATATTATTCTGTCATTCATCTTGATACCTATCAAGTCATTACTAGCGTGATTTCATGTTCGTAGACGGCATTATAATGGGATCTCGTGATTTTCAAATTAACGATCGTAATTTGAGTGTTGAATGTTGGGAGAAATATATGTAGCAGAACGCGACGCGACGACAATCTTTGCCGTGTCTAAACACGCGTTGACAATATAATGAAAACTGTCATTAACATTTGTTGGAAGGGTAAAGAAGGAAGGGGGAAAAAAAATTTTTTGCTTTCGTTAGAGCGCCGGCTGTACGACACAGTCCGACATACGCGCAACATTGCACGTTTTCACACCATTCCTTGTTTGTTATTGACTTCGGGTTGTCATCGTCATCTCTTAATCGCGCCACCATCGACTTTTGCAATCGAGAATGAATAATAAATTATGTAGACGGCTGCGCAAGGATGTAATCTGAATCACAAGAGATATGTGTATGAGCGATCTGGGGCCCTGTTACAACCTTTGCCTTTTAGTTCTTGAAATGCGACGCGAAATGAGAGAGTTCAGGGGGTCACGGATTTCAGCCAGCAGAAAGCGGAGACTTTTCCTGCGTATGAGGAGACGTATTTTGGCGATTGTGAGGATCGTAGCAGCTTAGAGTTCTTCAGCTTTGGGGGTTGGAGGGACGTGGACCAGTCGATGAACAGCTGAGTTCATCGCAGCAAATTTACGTGATGGTGAATTAGGCATGAATTGATGTTATGGCTCCCAAAAGATCTCGAATTGGGCAGGCATATTATTCTTGTGAACATGTTTCAAGCCCATCCGCTGCAAAATTGGTATTAGTTTGCACTTTTCATAACTTCGTTTTGGTGCTTGTACAAAATTCATACAGTACGGTCTATCCTCGATATTTCATTCCCGCTTCGCAGGAAGAGTATGCGCGCTCCAACGAAGGTAATCGTCGTTCCCTGTCTAGTCGGCGCCCACTCATATACGAAATCTATCAATCATTTCTAACTTTCGCGCCTCTTTTGTTTCGTTTTGAATTTTGTGAAACGTTGCCATTTGTACGCATTTTATCGGGCGGATCGCGCGTGCAATTTAAATCAACGTCCACCGCGTGCACCAGTTTTGTACCTACGTCGCGAGATTAAAAATTTTCGTTTGTAACGCCGAAAGTGTAATGTTCAAAATGTCCTACCGTCCCCGGCCCCGTATATTCCTGGATTATCTCCAAAGTGAAAAGAGCTCGCGATTAATGACACGTACTCGATATACGTTCGCGATGCGTCCGTAATTTCGCGTACTGTTTCTAGTCGCACGTCAACTTTTAATCACCGCAGATATATCACGCATTCGTATTCGCATTCGCGCGCCCCAACGAATTCATAAATAACGCGAACGCTCGAATGTCGGTCGCCTGCCCGAAAAAAAACCTGAAGTCCCTTTGATATTTCTATCGCGTTTTGAGATTTCAATTAGGCGCTGTCTACATGGCCATTCAGCGGAATGAACTTTTTAACGTATCGATGACTATAGCGGACGTCAGACTGTATAAAACATATGTTAATATACGATAAATAACGTATAACAAACCTCCCTCCGAAACGCGTATGACAACTTTCGACACCGACGTCTTCATTTTCGTCGTTTTTTATGTGAAATGAAGCGATGCAATGAATTTGAATTTCACCTTCTAGTAGCATTAGAGAAACTTGAGGTCGTTTTGTTTGATAGAAAGAACCACACACTAGATGTCATTGTGGTTGATAGTAAAATTGTACCAATGAATATACAGCGTGAGATTATCACACAAATAGCAATAAAAATGGTAGTATCTGCGTTCATAGCAAGCCATTTTACAATATTCAACAAATGTTCTCGGACGCGTCCTTCTAAACAACATTCGAAACCACAAAACGAAACTAATGTGCGCCCATTATAGACGAAATTTGAATAAATTGTACTTCAAAATGCGCGTTTAGTATAAAACTTTTATAATATTATCAGAGTTTTGTACCAGAATGTGCATCGATGATACTGGATACGTGAACATGATTACAAAATTTTTGCTTTCTTTCGGTATCCTCCACCTGAATTCCTTCTGATTCCTTCTCGAAAAGATTCGACGGAGGCTCTCCTATTCAAGACCCTTTGAAAGTCTAGTCCTCCCCCCTTTCACCCGTAAGGTGTGAGATTAATAAGGAACTGAACTTTCTGGTATTCTAGTTCGATTGTGTTTTCAGTTTTTACCGTCATTTTGAAAAGCGTGGCCTGAGCTCACAAGGAAACACGGGAACGTATTCATAGTTACCCTTTTGAAGCTAACGCAAGACGTTTTGTTTCAGGCCGCCATCTACCGCAGTTGACAAACCGCTGGTAGGCCCAACAAACTTCCCATTATCACCAACACATCCAGGAACGCACAAATTCTCATCTAGGAGTCCCAAGGATCCCTCGGGCGGTAATTTCCCTCAGATTTATCCTAACTAGTACACTAAAATTTTTAGGATTTTCTCAAGTCCAAATGTAGCCCAACAATATGCTAGGGAAGGGGGAGGCGAACGAGAAGAGCTGATGAGACCTCCAGTTGGTTAGCCGCCGATGCCGCTTCAATAACGAGTTCTATGGTCAGGAGACTTGCGATGGGTTCACCGCTGTCACTAATACTGACGGATACATTCATGAATGATTTGGAAAATGAGGTATTGAAGAGCAGCAAGCTCAGAAACTCGACCAAACAATGGGCCAGATATGTAGATGATATTCTAATTGTGTGGTCCGGCACTAATAGACAGATAGACCTATTCCTTTTGCAAATGAATGCGATGAATGAGGGCAATTAGCAGCAAAACGCAAATCTCCCAGGAGGACAAAAATGGAATCTAATTGCTACCCTTCAATGCTGTCAGATTTACGGATTTTTGGTCTCTAAAAATGAAACAGGTTTTCTACGGATTTTGCGTAAAATACAGTTTTCTTGCGCCTAGGGAAAAGTACCTTGGACACGTATATCAGAGATACTTTTCTCTTGATCGTTATAGGCTCATGCTGCTGTCCTCCGTAACATCGGGTCGATCAAGGGAAAAGTACCGTAGAAGTCCTTAGAAGAGATACCTTTTTCCTGATTGGTATTGATAAATTAGTCGAAGTCCGTCGAAATCTGTATTTAGGTTTTACAAAAAATGACGAATACGGATTTTTGAAAATATCATCTGGCAGCACAGCTACCCTTTCCCTGGAACAGGTACTTGATGCTAATAGCCCTTATCATGGAACAGATCACAAATGCTCAACGGGAAGCATGCCTGAAATGGTCCTCGACCAGCGGAGGGTTTACCGGGTGTGCAGAGTGTGCAGTTGCACAGGGCGGCAGATTTTTGGGGCGGCAAATTTTGTAATTTGTGATTTTTTTTTTTTTTTGACATCATGATCACCGACTATGAGTATTTATTTTTTAAGGTAGCGTATCAACTATGTATGCATGATTTTTTCGTTGTTTAGTACCTATTAAGCTCACAATATAAAACATACCTACATTCGGTCAATACTATTGAAAAAGAGGAAGAAAAGTGTACGTTTCAGCTGAGCGAGTGGTCGAAAGATAAGAGATGCTTTTTAGCGATAGAATCCGATGTCACAAATAAAATTGACATCGATTCTATAATAAATGAATTTGCTGGATCTAAAAGCCGACGTAGAGCCTTTTAATTCTAAAAATAATTATTTTGTAGATGTATGTTTGTTTCTGTCTATGTCAAGTTTGGAAAAATAAAATTCTTTAATGGTAGAAATGCCCTACACCTACATTTTGTATTACATGCATGTACATTCGTTATTATAATTGAAAATTTTTTCGATCAGGGGGCGGCAAAAAAACATTTTGCACAGGGCGGCAGCGGACCTTAATCCGCCTCTGTCCTCGACTGACTGCATCTCTGGTACCGGTATTCACCTTTTTGATCATTGCGTCGGTAGAGCTCGGATTGAGGATGGCTTGGTTATATTTTCTCCTCGAGGTCTGCATGTTGTGCAATGTTAGTTCGTTGATGAGCCCACTACGAGGTCTACCTCATTGACAGAGAAAAAGCTCGGTACTCGGTCTGAAACCTAGATAGTCCTGGACCATGGACGCGCCTATCTACTCCTCCTCTTTACTTGAGAATTAAATCAATTGATTCACACCGTCAACTGTTTTTGAATTCAATATCAATGAGTAACAAGTGGAGTACACCGGGAAAGGATACGGCTCGTCAGCCGCGGCCCATCGCGGACTGAAGCGTACCTTTTGCCCTTAGCTCTAAAAATACATTCTCGCGTTTCCTTCAGAGCTCGAGCGCACTTCGCCTACTACTTGGCAAAAGGAAAACAAAAGAGATAATTTTAACAGAAATATCTCTTTGACATGGTATCACAAAGTTTGTTGAAGTTTTCAAACTTCATACAGTGTATTTGGGTTGTCCAAATATGAAATCATAATTACGGTAGACATTGAATCATCATGATGAACGCTGAGGGATCTAGTTTTCTGCCAATCAGAAAATTTCAATGATTGAAATGTCGTTATTGGACACAAACTTGGTGAAACCTCTCTCAAAAATTAAAGGCCGTTGCAGGTTTGCAATGCTAGCAGGGAACCCGCAACCTTCCGCGCTCGCAATGACGTTGGCGCGAACATGCCTTCTCAGAAAAGGAGTTGGCTGGGCTCTTCTCGGTATACTGCATGCTAGACCTGATATCATTGGGCTGGAAGTTGAAATTTTTCCAAGCCTCTGAAGTAGGTCAAGGTCATTGATGACGTCATAAAGCGTCGCACGTCACGTCACATCACGTCACGTCACACAGTTTGCAGAAACTCCTGGTGGAAATCCAAATTTTTTCAAGTCCCTAAAGTAGGTCAAGGTCATTGAAGACGTCATAAGGCGCTACACGTCACGTCACGCAATTCACAGAAACTCTCGGTGGAAATTGAAATTTTCCCAAGTCCCTAAAGTTGCTCAAGGTCATTGATGACGTCATAAAGCATCCCGGCTGAAAATTGAAATTTATCAAAGTCCCTAAAATACGTCAAGGTCAATGATGACATCCTAAAGCGTCACACGTCACGTCACATCACGCAGTTCACTGAAACAGAGTGGAAATTAAAGTTTTTCCAAGTCCCTAAAGTAGGTCAAGGTCAATGTCATTGATGACGTCATAAAGCGTCACACGTCACGTCACGTCACGCAATTTACAGAAACTTTTGGTGGAAATTGAAATTTTTTCAAGCCTCTAAAGTAGGTCAAGGTCAATGTCTCTGATGACGTCATGAAGCATTCCGGCTGGAAATTCCAAGTCCTTAATTTAGGTCAAGGTCATTGATGACGGCATGGAGTATCCTGGATGGAAGTTGAAATTTTTCCAAGTCTCTAAAGTAGGTCAAGGTCATTCATGACGTCATAAAGTGTCACACGTCACGTGACGTCACGCAGTTCACAGAAACTCCCAGACGCGGATGTTTTCTGAGGATGTAATTCCCCAAACAAAATGGGTAGCGGGTTCCCCGCTCAAAAATCCATGGCCTATTAATGAAAGAGCCCATGAGACACAAGAGAGAATGTGCAGTCTACGTAGATTGAGAATTTTCTTCTTTACACGAGTGGCGGAGGGTCCAGTGTACTGGTTGGAGGGTTGCCGTCCCTGTTTGTGTTCTTGGAGGCGTAGGTGAAATTTTCTACTCGTTTTGGCCGATATATTTCAAGGCACAATCTCGACAATTTAATTCGTAGATCTCTGATTTCCGGGAAGGGGGAACAGAGCCTTTGAGGCTAATGAGATTAGATAGATAGGAGTCTACACGGTTGCCATTCCATCTATTAAAAATTGTTTCGATTTTCAAATTTTACTTGTTTTGAAAGTGAAATTCAACGCTGATTCCGAAAAAAATACCTAAATAACGCTAGGAAGTTTGAAAGGGTGAGAATTTTCAAAATCTTGGCGAATTGGTTACTTTTTGGCACATTTTGGTATATAACTCAGCTCAGAAAAGTCTTAGAAACCTTGAATGTGACTCAAATGAAAGATGAAAGTGAGATACAAATTTCGTACATCGTTTTGAGTTTTCGCGCTTCAACAGATTCAGCCCAAACTCCCATTTAACTGGTAACATCTTTCTCGTCCACCCGGTATACTTGTAGATAACAGGAGCTATCGTCAGAGGAGGGGGCTGGGAAGCGTCGACCATTGAGTGGGTGGTACTCAGAAAAATTTGAACATCAGGCTGTAACAGTCAATCATTAGAGGGACGTAGAAGAAATCCGACTATGGAGCTTTTCACGTCAGAGAGGAGTCTTGAAAAATGTTGACCACTTAGCTATACATACAAGATGAGAGGTTCGACTCTCGAACTACAGGTATCTATTCCTCGTCTGCACAGAAATGAACATTTTTACGAAACTACGGATGTTTTTCAGATTTCTCAGGCCACTGACGCTAGTGTTTTAACATCATCTTGATTATCGATGAATTAGATCACGACTTACGCTCGCTTCTAAAGATACACATATTGTTGATGAAAAATTTCATTGTATTTCATTTGTTTCTGCAAGTGAAATATAGACAGCGATTTTGAATGCTATAATTTTGTGAATCGAACGGATAAAAATAATCACTGTCTCTCAGAGACTATTTTCCTCGGAAAAATAACGTATGTTTTTCGAAATACATTATGCATTATTTGCTCTCGCGAGCCATTAGACGGAGACGAGTTCATCCCCGCAAGCTTCCCTTTCACCGCATTCGACCGTAATGAAGTTCGCTTATCGTCCGATTTTCAGGTCACAGAACCCACCCTTGAACTTTTACACCATGTTGAGTGCGCGTGTTATGCAGTCATAATCTTCGTTTCGGAAAAACTATAATTTCGCTCGGGAGTCACTTTTTCCCACCACATATTATACCTTAGATACCCAAGATGGCTTGTGTTGCGCGACGTCGTCGAATGATTTCCTAAGCCATTTCGACGTGCAGGAATGGATGCGAAAATAAATGAAATTACTCTGCGGTATTATAATATACGTATACCGCATAATATACGTATATTCTTGTAAACATGAAATATTTCTTCGAAGCCGGCGCGAATTTCACCCTTAGAAAATTGCCGTTTTATTTTTCAATAAAATTTACGTTTTCTTCCGACAGCACGTGACGTAAAGTTCACATCTGATGTTATGACTAATGTACAATACATTGTTTGCTGCCGCCTTTTTTTTCTCTCCTTCCCCTTTCCTTTTCTCTATACGTGTATACTTGTCTAGATGTATTCGTTCCTATTACAAAACAAGATTGATTTAGGTGTTCATTTTCTCTTTTGTTTATTATTGTTGCAGGCAAAGTTAGAGACGAAAGCGTTGAAAGCGAAAAGACCCGGCTTCACGGATGAAAGATACAATGAGACGTCATATTACATCGAGAATGGTACGTGTCATAGATTGTTATTGCGATATGTTTTCTGAATTTTTCGGTTAATGGAATGATTTACAGTAGTAGGACAATTTTTTCGACCGGATCGCGAGAAAAAATTTCAAATTTGATTGAGTAAAGTGTATTGTGTCAGTGCATGAGTAAAGGTCACGAATTTCCTCATTGGAAACTTGATTCAACTTTTCGTTCACCATTGTGCCATTCTCCATCGCTGTGTTTGCCACACCGTGACTTCCCATTTTTTTTTCACAGTCTCACCAGTTTAGATGCCTTTGCACTGTTCACAACTGAGCTTGTACACTCCACTTAATTTCTTGCATGTGGTCATTTCTCATTCTCTTCACCGTTGAGGATGCCAACATTCACATCATAACCACTGAACGCCCCTTGATAGTCTTGTTTTCTATGTATGGTACTAATCTAGAACATTTCCTAACCGTCCTGTCATGACTTCCCCCTCTTTATTCGCCTTTAACAATGTCTGGCTGCTTGGATCTGCTTTACCATCTCGAGTTCTTTTCTGCTCTCTTCATCGTTCTCAAGGATCGACAGAAATTGCTCGGTAGCAGTAGTTTTGTCTCGAGTGGGAGTAGGACTCGTTTGGAGTGATGGTATCGTGTTGCCTTGGCATCCTGTAGATTTTGTACCTCAATCTGTTGTAAGGTCCACATAGTTGGTGGTCTCATCGCCTCTTTCCTATCCATGGCATTCCTTTTCAGAAGGAATTGGTCCATACATCTGACTGCACAATTACGATATTATCTTAATTTCTAGTCCAGTGTTTGATCGAGTTTGCAAACTTGTTGTCCTTCAATATCTTGTTTTCCATATCATTTGTGAATATCATTGACAGTATCGGTGATAGCGAGATTGCTAGTCATTCTTTCTGGTTGTAATGTGGCCCACGATCTCTATCCTAATTTGGGCGTACCTCAGCCCATCAGGTTATCCGTTGTTTCATCGCAGGATGAGCAGTTCCTTCCGTGGTATGCGACCAAACAAGTTCATCGGAACAAAGGATCCCAGTTTGTAGCTACGCTTTATTTCCATCTTGTCCCATCGCTCTGTTTGCTTCCTGCTTTTTTCAAGGGGTGTATACTGTATAGATATTCGACTCTTGTTCTATATTTATGAGAAAAATAAACTTGATGAAGGTTTGTGGGTACAGGCCAAAAAAAAAATAGTGAAATTTGTTACCGAAGTTTATTTCTCTGTAGAATAAAACAATTTCATAGTGTTAGGCAAAATCCAGTAGTTTTGAATAACCGTTATACCGGTATTTGAGAATTGATGTAACCGATGTACCGATTTTTAAGCTTTGAAAGAACCGGTTAAACCGAATTTTAACCGAAGCTCAACAAATTGTGACCTGTTGCGGGAAAAGGGTCACTAGCATCAATTTTTCAGTCCAAATCAAAAATTGATGCTAATGATTCTTTTATCGCGACAATTCACATTTTCGCCATTAGGAGCGCTAAAAGCATGGGTTCATAGCGGTTCCAGAGCATAATGAACAGACTTTGGAGCCTGTGCTGCCAGGTGATTGTGTTAAAAACCGTATCCGCCATTTTTTGCAAGATCTAAAAACAGATTTCTACGGATTTTGATTGATACACTAATAACAATCAGGAGAAAGATATCTCTCATGGATGTAGCTGAGGTACTTTTCCCTTGATCGGCTCAAAATTAAGGAACATTGCACAATCAGCCTATAACGAGCAGGAGAAAGGTATTTCTCGTACCAATGTTTAAGGTATCTTTCCCTTGATCGTAAGAAATCCATATTGTACGTAAAATCTATAAAAGAAGAAAAACCCGCTTTTTTGAGGATCAAAATTCCGTAGTCCTGTCATCCTAGTTATAAACTTGTGTCTTGTGGACTCGTGGTCGTGCACTTGACGTTTTCACTTCAAGCAACAAAATTACAAAAAACGAAAACAAAAAACAATTAAAACAAAACGACGTTAAAACAAACGCCAAAAGTTGAAACGCAAGTGTTGCAGGCTTGCAGCCTTGCAATCTCGATGCTCCAAGTCACTGACTGCTCTTTCGAATCATTGAATCATCGATTATTGATTTTCCGACTTTCTCTTATCATCTATGAAATCAGCAAAATAGGTGCTTTCTTATAATGTAGGAAAGCCACTATTTCGCTGATCGGTTTATCACTGATCAGGTCTGTTTTCCAGTAACGGGTCAGACATTGTTGGGCCATCGATTAACTGGTATTTCATTCAAATACTCGCTTATTTACTCTAAGAAATTTACCGGTTATCTAGGTTTTTCATCGAGCAAATGACCGGTTAAACCGGTGACGTAACCGGAGCTGCCCAACACTATTTCTTGGAAAAATTGACGTTTTTTGAAGTGCAGTGAATGGGATTCATGTTTGATGTTCTCTAGAAGTGACATCATTTATATTTCAATGCCGCGCCTGCGTTGTGACGTCATTAGCAAGTTGAAAGCTTGACCTAATTTGTGCTTTTACTATTTATTTTCTTTTTAGTAAACTGTGTGTATGGGCTCTCTCGCTTTTTTCTCTCAGTCTAGAATCTAGCTAAATTTAGGCTCGCTCTCAGTTGGTGTGAGCCTAGCGTATTGTAGATAAGGCCATCTAGCTTCCTTCCGGGATTGGAAGAATAATTCTTCTGATTGACGCAAATTTACCCTGACAAACTGAGTCAAGACCGTAAAATCGTTATCAATGAATTAATTTATCAATTCCAATACAGTATATCTGTATCGATCTCTCTCTCTCTCTCATAACGTTACAAATGACGAAATCAACATCCGTGATGTCATTTGCTTTGGTTCTCTTTCTCATGTCTACCTCTCTTTTTCTCTTCCTCAATCTATCTCATGATATCACGGATGACGTCATCAGCATTTGTGACATCATTGGCTTGAGCTCTCCCTTTTTTTTACTCTCTCTGCATCGTCTCTACCTGTCATCGTTTTATGACTTGATCAGAATTTTTGACATCAAAAGCTTGGGCTGTCTCTTGTTCTCTTGTCTGTTTCCTTTTCTCTCTCTTTCTCTCATGATGTCACAGATGACGTCATCATTTTATGACATCATTAACTTTGACCCTCTCTTCCTTACTCTCTCTTTCTCTTGTCTCCTTCTCTCGCTTTCTTTCACTCTCACTCTCCCATGATTGTACGGATTACGTCATCAGCATTTGTGACGTCATTAGATTGGGTTTTCTCTCTTCCTTACTCTACAGTACTTTCTCAATTCTGGTTTGAGCTTCCCGGTCTCACGTTATATTTCGTTCGCAGCTAATGGTTATTTCCATGAACTCGAGGGAGGGCTGTACTTGATGCCTTTTTCTAGCAATCTTTCTTCTTCTGGGCAAGTGACCCTTGAAAGGTTCTCGGTTCTGATGGCAATGTCGTGCTTTGGCGTCGCTGTCTCTTCTTCTCTCGAGTCAGTCTGAAAAGTTTCTTCTTTATGCGTTCGGTTTTCCATGAGTCCATATCCAAATATACATGGCTTAGTGTTTGGAATTTTTCGAAGTCTCCTTCCTGATGCTTATCATGTTGCCCGAAGATGAAAATTTTCTCCTCCCACCCCTCTCTCAATATGTCTTCAGCTCAAATTTTTTCAAGTTCCTTTCTGGATTTATGGTCGGAATTTTTCCGAGTCAGCCTCTCTCATATATACATTATAGCCTAAATGTTGAGTTCTATTGAAGTATCTGAAGTGGGCTAGAGCCACTAATCTTATTAGAGTCACAATTTGCAGGAAGGCGGCTGATGAAGTCATAAAGGTGGCCCACTTTTGGATGTAGATAACTCGAAGGTTTACATTTGTTCGAGTCCTGGTCAACTCCCTCTCCCTTCCCCCCTCCCCATCTCCCCTCCCCATCTCCCCTCCCCTATCCAAAGCGCTGGAATAATACTTTGCTTGAAGGACTACGAACGTTTTTGGCTAGTAACCTTTCGATATACCCCGCCCAGAGACCAAAATTTCTCCTTGTTCCAAATCCCTGTGGGCTTATACTTCGGGGAGTGTTCAAGAGTGATCTGACAATTTAATCCTCACGATCTCACTCCAGCGTGTTCTCCCTCGAACGACGTGATATGTTGGTTTCCAGATAATGTTGAAAAGTTTTGTGGAGCTTCAAAATTAGTGATGGACAAGGAAAGTAATGAATCTCTTCCGACTGAGAAGTTCTGCCATCTATACTTTCTTCCCCTTTTCACATGAAGGACTGCACTCGTCGAAATTTTTTCTTTACAGTTCACGGAAAATTTCAGGAATCCCTTTCCGATTCGGTTTCCCGACGCCTTTCAGTTATCTCGTCTTTGAATTTTTGTATTGAAACCTCAAATTACGTCTGGAGGAACTTTATGATAAATTCTTTTGAAGTTATTGGAAGATTAATAATCAGCCTATTAGGTCATCTCAAAGCTTGTTTCCAAGGTGAAGGCCATGATATCTATACAAATACTGATCAAAAAATATTTGATGTATCCGGCTCGAGAACGTAATTGTCGACAGTGGCCGCCGATTTCTTCGGAGACAACTCAATACCGTACTCCGTTCCAAAGTCTCTAAAGATTATTTCGTATTCCGGAAATTCTATAACAAATTTCTCAAAAGAAACCAAGAAAAGGCGACGTAACAAAGTCAATTCAAAGGCCCACTCTAGAAAGTATGTCACGCAAATTGCTGAATTACTCGCTCATCCGAATACGCCCCTCGCAACCCCCTTCCGTTCATTCATTTTTGATTTCCTTTTCCTTCGGTTTTTCATTTTCAGATAGCGACTTTTTTTCTTCCTTACGTGTACGCCTGCTTTATTATCTAATGTTCGGACTCATTAAAAGTTCGTATAAAGTGAATTCTCGCTCGTTCCTTTCATTTCTTCGTCCTCTTTCTTTTATGTATTTTTTTTTTTCTTCTGTTAAACTTGTTGAAACACGCTGAGCATGGAAAATAGAGGGTGCATTGGTACTCGGTGAGCGTCGCTAATCCGAATTTTCTTTCACGAGGTATAGAATTCTGTTCTGTCTTGAAAAGATTTCCGAAGTACTTCAACTCGTTTCGGGGTGTACTTTGTATCCTTGAGTTAATCGGCATCAAGAGGCGTACCCTAAAAACGACACCGACGCCTTGAGTTGTTCATGAGAGGCCGAGGGTGATATCTGGAGCGTATTAAAGGAAAGAAAACAGTTCGGGGGTTCAAAGACGAGAAATCAGCTTGTTTCTTCCGTGCGAGTGTCATTTGGAAATACCTGTTCCAAAATTTAATATAACGAAAAATTCATCGCGCTGGAGTACTTCTTGAACTACTTATCAAATTTAATTTCTCGAACATGTGTCAAAACAGTGACTGTGACTTCAAAAAGTGGTACATGTTACGATATTTTTCCTGTCAATTTGTTGCGATAATGAAGGTAAAACTTAGTTGAGGAACGAAGCTTCCGAGACTGGTGAATGGTGATGTTAGCCTGCGACGTCGGTCGTCTCCATCAACGTTAGGACGCGTTGATAGATTTGCCGAATTCGACGCCGTAAATAATTTCGATGCGGGCAGCATGCTTCGAGCGTGAACGTAGTCTATTCTGAAAACAAGACTGAGTCGCTGTGCGCCTCGGTATACGGGTCTCTTGTTTTTTTTTGCTCAGACTTCCGAAATCTACAAGTTGCTGTGTAAAAATAAAATAAGAGAATGTATGTATAACTTGAGTGACGTCACAACACATTTTTTCGGGTGAGAATCTTTTTTTTTTTTTTTTTTTTTGCGGTTGCATGTGGGCTCTTGCCTTGCCGAAGGTGGCAAGTATGAAGTGTCTTGGTACTTCCTACGAGGCTCATTTCAATATCAAAGACCTATGAAGGACGACTGAATAAATCAAGATTTTCCCTGATAGTAACCAGTAATCGATACATGTTTTTACAAAAAACAAAATAGTGATAGATTCTGGACGAACTCTTGGACAAACATCTTCAGGTGAAGGGGATATTCCGCAACCGAAAAGGAAATATATACATATAAAGGCTTCAGGGAGTTCTGCGAAGCGGTCTTATTTGGTCGTAGGCGTCGTTCGTCGTTCATCGGATAAAGATATATTTTTCTTTAAACAGGAAAATGAATTCATAAAAGTTTTCGGAAATAGAAAGCGGGGAAAAAAATTATTTGCATTTCTCATTCGAAGAACATCAATTGATGTTCAAACAGCTCATCTACGAGATAGTATATTTGTAAGCGCGTATTTACTTTCTTTCTTTCATATTTACATTCGCGTTTGTTTGACTAGAATGACAATAAGGAAAGAAAACTGAGAAACGAAAAATATTTTGAAAATTGAAAATGAATTTATTTTCGGCTGGTGGTCCGAGAAAACATTGGAACAGTATAGGTCTATGCTAGCGAGTCGTAATATTGCGTTACTTCCTGTCGCAGTTTTTTCGTTTCTACGATCGAAATAAATAAAAATATTTTACCGTATTATTTGAAAAGTGTTCTCGACGTTGACGCGTTGTAGTGTATGAAACTTGAAAGTAAATATTTGCGGGAAAGAAAGTAAATTTTGTGAGGGAAATCGACGGAAAACAAATTAAATTTCCGCGAAAAGTACAACTTGAGAAAATTTCGAGAAAAGATATTATGTAGTTCAATATAATTTTAAATTGTTTATTCAGAAAGAGAGAGCCGGTCTAGATTCATATTATTTTTTTCGAAAAGCCAAACTTTACAAGTTTATTTTACTACAAGGCTGTAAATCTGAAGGAAAAATGAATTTTTGAATGCAGAAATGACGTATGTATTCTTATGAAAATAGGTTCCCTTCCCCCTTTTGTTCCAAAGACGAAACTTTCGCAAGTATTCATTTCATTAATACTTATTATTACTATCGTCTTATCTCTGAGATAGTTGATGAATTTTGCGATCTCAAATTATGGCCTGCAGAATGATACAATCTTATTGCCTCCTACTTATGAAAGATAATACCTCATTCTCACAGCTTCTTTCTTTACCAACCCAATAATCCAACGTGTTCTTCCAACTCTTAGTTCGAATTATCCAAAAAATCTCATTGTTAACCTTGTATAGATCCCGGGGCATATCGGATTCTCGAACCTTGATCTCTCCAATCAGGCCAGCTACCCCCTTCCTCATCCTAATGATGAAAATCCTTCCACCTCATCAGACCTTAAAACTTCTTTCCGCTCACTTATTCTTCAAACAAATCAATTCCTTGTACACTCACCTTAGACTACTGTACCTAATAAAAAAATTTGGTCATCCTCAAAGAGAAAGTCTAGGCGTGAAGAATCTCTTCTAGCTCGCCTTAGACTGGGACCCATTCGAATCATTCATTCCCAACTTTTCTTGGGACTCTTCACCCTTGCTTCGTGCCCGTATTGCTGCCATGAAAACTCCTTATCTGTTCATCGTCTCCTCTCCTGCTTCCATCCTCAAGACTTACGCGACCCTCTTAAAGTGTCCATAAACCTCTCCTCCGCCTTATCAAATAACTCTGACCCATTCACACGATCTCTCTGATGTTTTATAGCTGCTTGATCCAGCTACCAGTGAAGACAAGATAATTTTCGATAGCGCCTAAATTCCTCAGTGACTTCATCATCATCCATGACGTCATTGGTTCGTGATGTCATCAAATTACTGACTTGATATCAATAATATTTCTTCTTTTTTGCTCTTTCGATCTTGGATTCGCAGTTTTTCTTCTTGGATTACGTCGAGAATTCCAAATTTTGGAAGATAGCCGAGTATCCCCCAGTATTAGTGTAGCGTAACACAGTGGCGGCGTGAGGTTTTCATGGGCCCGAAGATGGAAAGTTATTGGGGCCTGTGCATGTAGCTGAATGTCGTAGTGTGATGCAAATCCAATTAAATCAGCATATTTTTTAGTCGGGACCCCGCTATCTCTTTTGTTGAGGGGGCATTCACAGAGAACGAGCGCGAGCACGTTCAACTCGTGACGTCATTATTTCTGGACTTGAAGAAAATCTTAGCTCCTAAGCTGTGTATGATAGGAGGGGGACTTGGAAAAGTTTCAGTTCCCAAGCTATACAGGGTGGACTACGAAGATGTTACCAGTTAAATGGGAGTTTGCGCTAAATCGGCCGTAGCGCAAAAACGCGAAACGTTAGATGTGTACTTCAAAGGTACGAAATGTGTAGCTCAATTTTATCTTTAATTTGCGCCAAATACGAAGTCTCTACGATTTTTCTGAGCCGAGTTATGGACCAAAATGTGTCGAAATTTTGCTGCAGGGGTTCCCAAAGTAGTTAATTATCAAGTAAGAATGTTTTTCGAATGAGAAATAGCGTGTCTTCTCATATTTTTTCTCGCACCCCGCAACGAAATTTTGCGCTGAGTCTAAAAAAAAAGGTAGAATGACTTGACAAAGCACGTATATGACTGAATGGGCCCAAGGAGGGTCAAAATTTCCCAAAATTGAAAATGCAGTCCTTTCTGACACTTTCGGCAATACCTCAATAAAATTTCGCGAGAAGTCCGAAAAAGATGATGGAATTACCGGAAGAAGCACCTAAATGACTGAATGGGCCCAAGGAGGGTCGAAATTTCCCAAAATTGAAAATGCAGTCCTTTCTGACCCTTTTGGCAATACCTCAATGAAATTTCGCAAGGAGTCCGAAAAATATTATGGAATTACTTGAAGAAGCACCAAAATGACTGAATGGGCCCAAGGAGGGTCGAAATTTCTCAAAATCAAAAACGCAGTCCTTTTCAATATTTTTTGCAATACCTCGATGAAATTTTGCGCTGAGTCTGAAAAAAAAGGTAGGATGACTCGACGAAGAACCAAAATGACTGAACGGGCCCAAAGAGGGTCAAAATCTCCCAAAATTGAAAACGCGGTCCTTTTCACCATTTTTTGGGGTACCTCAATGAAATTTCGCGCTGTGTCTGAAGAAAAAACAGGTAGAATGACTCGACAAAGCACCAAAATGACTGAACTCGCGGCGAGAGATTGAAGGAGGCCCAGTCAAAGATCGAGAAGGGAAAACGTTCAGAAATGTCCGTTGTGTCGGCCGCTAGAGGGAACTGAGACTGGAAGCTCGCTTTCTGTTGTGAACTTGTGGCGAGAGATTGAAGGAGGCCCCGTCTTTGATCGAGAAGGGAAAACGTAGAGAAATCTCCGTTGTGTCGGCCGCTAGAGGGAACTGAGACCGGGAAGCTCGCTTTCTGTTGTGAACTTGCGGTGAGAGATTGAAGGAGGCCCCGGCTTTGATTTAGAAGGGAAAATGTAGAGAAATTTGCGTAGTGCCGTCCGCTGAAGGAAACCGAGACTAAGAAACTCACTTCCTGTTGTGAACTCGCGGTGAGAGATTGAAGAGGGCCCCGTCATCCATGAAGAAGGGAAAATGTACAGAAATTTGCGTTGTGTCGTCCGCTGGAGGGATTTGAGGCTGAGAAGTTCACTTTCTCTTGTAAACACGTGGTAAGAGATTGAAAGAGGTCCCGTCTTCAACGGACAGTGAGCCTCCTAGTCACGATGCCTTCTGACGGTCGAGAAAACGCACATGTCTGTACGTTTTCTTTCCTTGATTCAGGACGCGACCTCCTTGAATTTCTCACCGCGAGTTCACAACAGAAAGTGAGCTTTGTAGCCTCGAATCCCTCTGGCGGCTGACACAACGCAATTTCTGTATGTTTTCCCTTCTTGATGGACGACGGGGCCCTTCTCAATCCCTCGCCGCGAGTTCACAACAGGAAGCGAGTTCCCCAGTCTCGGTTCCCTTTGGCGGACGACAGAACGGAAATTTCTGTACATTTTCCTTTCTTGTTGGAAGACGGGGCCCTCTTCAATCTCTTACCGCGAGTTCACAGCAGGAAGTGAGTTTCATAGTCTCGGTTCGCTCCAGCGGCCAACACAACGCGAATTTTTGTACATTTTCCTCTCTTGATGAGAGACGGGGCCCTTGTCGATTTCTCACCGCGAGTTCACAACAGAAAGTGAGTTTCCTAGTCTTGGGTCCCTTTAGCGGACTCCGTCCATCCCCTGATTGCCCTGAATCAACAATTTTACTACAGAACGAGAAAAATTTTTATTCTTACTTTTGGAAAAATCTAGGGCCATTTTAGTACTTTTCTTGGACTCGGCGCTAAATTTCTTTTAGAATTGAAAACAACATCTAAAGATTACGCAGTTTTTCAACGTGGAGGAATTTTGATTTTCTTTGTGTCCTTGGTGCTCCAGAGCATTTTTTTTTTCGGACTGAGCGAGAAAATCCACTTGAAAAGCAAATTAGAATTTGAAAGTTTGAATAATTTACCAATCCGGGGAAATTTTGACCCATTTTGGGCCCATTAACCCATTTTTGTGCTTCAAAGAATTCTGTAAGCATTGTTTTCGGACTTGGCGCGAAATTTTTCTTAGAAATCAAACTAGAATTTGAAAGTTTGAACAATTTTCCAATCTGGGGAAATTTTGACCCTCTTTGGACCCATTAACCCATTTTGGTGCTTCAAAGAATTTTTTAAGCATTTTTTTCGGACTCGGCGCGAAATTTCACTTAGAAATTGAATGAGAATTTGAAAGTTTGAACAATTTTCCAACCCGGGGAAATTTTGACCCTTTTTGGGCCCATTAACCCATTTTGGTGCTTTGAAAATTTTGGTTAACATTTTTTTCGTTTTCTCCGTCAAAATTCACATAAGAACCAAAAAACTTATCATCAAAATTTTCAAAATTCAGTTCAATACTGTAAATTAATTAATTTTCAAGCCCTATTTTGGTAACCCTGGGAAATTGGTGAATTTTGGGCACATTTTGGTCCATAACTCGGCTCAGAAAAATCGTAGAGACTTCGTATTTGGCGCAAATTAAAGATAAAATTGAGCTACACATTTCGTACATTTGAAGTATCCATCTAACGTTTCGCGTTTTTGCGCTACGGCCGATTTAGCGCAAACTCCCATTTAACTGGTAACATCTTCGTGGTCCACCCTGAATATAAGGAGGAGGAGGAGGGGGGGGGGTGGTGAGGTAAAAAAATTTCAGCACCCTAGCTATATTATGGATGATCTATTCGTATTTGTAAGAGGAGAGGAATTTAAAATAAGAGAACGCGTTCAACTTGTGACGTCATCATTTTGGGGACTTGAAAACATTTCAGGGACTTGGAAAAGTTTTAATTTCTGAGCTATATATGATGGAGGGGGGAGGGAAGGACTTGAAAAAAAATGAACGGTTCTTTGACGGAGTTAAATGAGGGGAGGCAGGAAATCTGTTTTATGAGGTATCTTGGAAACGCCTTTTCTGCGTCTCTTAGTGTTTGGCCCGTAGCATATCTGGCTCATTGATGGGTCGAAGCTGACATACAAACTATTGAACTTGAACTAGGTTCGGATTTCCCTTGTAGTATACTAGCTTTATATACTAGTATAACTTGGAAAAATTTCGACCTCCAAGCTATAGGTCAGTGGTGGTACTTGGGAAATTTTCGACGTCTGGTGATAGCTATAGATGATAGGAGGGAGGCTTGGAAAAATTTCGACCTCCGAACTGTAGGTGATAATAGAGGTATTCGAAAAAATTAGAGGCCATTGCAGGTTTGCAATGGCAGCGGGGTACCCGCAATCTCCCGCGTTCGCGATCAAGTTGGCGCGAAAAATGCCGCCTCAAAAAATGAGTTGGTTGGGCTCTTCTCAGTATACTGCATGCTAGGCGCCTGATTTAATGAAGGCTGGAAATTGAAATTTTTCAAAGTCCCTAAAGTGGGTCAAGGTCATTGATGACGTCATAAAGCACGTCCCGTCACGCAGTTCACGGAAACTCCCGGACGCGGACGTTTTCTGAGGATGTAATCCCTTTTACAAAATGGATAGCGGGTTCCCCGCTAAAAAGTTTGGGCCTCCAAGCTATAGATGATGGGAAAAATTTTGCGATTTATCGCTTGTATACTATAAGCTGCTTCCACTCGTTTGTCCTGTACACGTTTTGTGAAGTAATCAGACTTTTGGTCGAACACCTGTGTGTGTGAGAGAGAGTGTGTGTTATCGTGTGGTTTAAATATGCGGGTTGTATGTGTGTTCTCGTTATTCGAGCTACGATTTATTTCCTTATCTTTCTCATTCCTATGTTCTCCTTACCGTGTGTTCCGCGTACAGGCGTATCGACGTCCGTACAGCGTGAATATTTCCCCTAATTCTTTCCTATTTCCTTATATGGTCATCGTCTCGACTGTGACCGGTTCTCGTCTTTCCCCGTTTACCGTATCGTCCGCGATCCGTTAAGCGTTATCTTATCCTACCCTTATGCGTAGCGACGGTAGTGGGAATGCACTACAGCCTGCCGTTTTGATCTCAAAGTTCGCGCGCGAATTTCGAGTCAGTTCGATTCAACCTACACGGTAGGAAAGTGTAGTGGGCGCTTGAGCCTGTTTCGTCCTTCCTTCGAGATCGATTGTTCGGTATGAAAGTGCCTTTTTCGTTCGAATTCGATCGTCGATAAATTCTTTTAATTTCGCCTCTTGTGAACGTTATCTGTGCGTAAGTGCGCGAATAGAAGGTTACCTGTTCGTAAGATAATCCAATTGCGAGTTGCCGAGACTCCTGTTTGCTCAGAGCATGGCATTACCATCGCCGTCTACCAAGCTTATTGGAGTATAAAAACTGTCAACTTCGGTTGATCCGTCTACCGGCACTAGGTGCGCGACGCCGTACGGGTAATTACCATCGTGCGTACCCGAGGAGGGATCAGTTTCGAGTTTTTGGGAATCCTTAGTTACTGGTTACCTACCCAGCGATTTGAGGAAACATTGACACTCATCTTGCGCTGTCTCTTCCATTCATCAGTCCTTGGGATCAACACTTTGAGACTCAACGAGGACGTCGTCGATCTAGGTCCATTACCTGGCATCTGTAATATTTCGAGTAGCGGTAATGTACGTCTAAATTATCACCTTTTGTGGTCATTTATTGATTATAATACATTCGGAGTACATTCGTAATGTCCCGTTTTCGTCATTATCTCGACTACATCGAGATCAGAGGAGATTTATATTTCAGATGTACGGTAATCGATGAAGTCCTACGCTGGTGCTGTCCGTGTGTTGTGAATGTGAGTGAGAGTCCTCTTCCCCTCACCTTCGGGCGAGAATGTTTCTTTATTTCAGGTTTGCGATGTCCGATAGACCCAGTTTTCGATCCAGCCTGGTGAATCTCCTTTCGAGGACTGAATCATGTTAAGGAACATTCTGCGATTCGTCGTATCCACGCCTCTCATCTACAATAGTTGAGTTTATTTTCGGCTATCTAAATTCTTCTTTAGTTCGATCTAGGTAGACGTCATGTCGTTCAACCCTGGTCTGATCAACCAGTTTTAGTAGATAGTCCGAGTCTCTCCGTCCCATTGACAGCCCGTAAGGTGTAGATGAGAATTCTGTTCTACCCCCCTACAAAGAGTCTGGTTTTTCATTCAGTTTTTCTTTATTTTCGGTTATAGCACCTAAAGGCATCGACAGTGACAGTATGCACTGACCCGAGCGACCTGCGGTCCCCCCATCTTGCTTACCGGTCAATGAGCTAGTTATCCGGATGAGTTAGGAGTAACCCTGCAGAGGGTGATCTTAGATTGGTAGGAACGAGCAATTTGTTCGCTTCTTTTCTTCTCTGCCTCCGCCTCTCATACTAGGATTCGCAGTCGGATTCGTTCGAAGGCGTTTCTTACTGTGCGAGGACAGTTTTATTTCTTTCTTTCTTTTTATGTCCCCCTTTTCTGGCCAGTTTGTTCTAAATTCTATTTCTAAACGAGTACTGGAAGAACCCCTACCATCTAAGAGTTATACTCCCTTCATTACGGCCGGGAAGGTTCTAATTATCCCTGGTACATGTGTGTAAGAATAACCGATTACATCACAATTTTAAGCTAACGAACTTTCTGGGACACATTATTGGTCTAGTACAATAAGTTAAATGTTCTGGATTAAGTCAATGATTTTTCTTGAACTTCCCGAGAGAGAGAGAGAGAGGGGGGGGGGGGGGGTATCGCAAATTTCCAATAGGCGGCTGGGGTGCCGGTATAGACATTTAAAAAAAAGAAACCAGATCCCAAAATTGCTCATTTTAGATATTAGATAAACGGGAGTGCTATCAGATCTACGGATTTTTGATTCCCGAAAAAGATACGGATTTTGCGTAGAATACGGATTTCGTGCGCTCAAGGGAAAGGTACCTTAGACACCCATGTGACAGATACTCTTCTCCTGGTTGTTGTGGCCCGTTACAATTTATTTTTTATTTATTTAAAAGTCAGTTTAAAGTGCCGTCCAACAGCGAGAAGCCAATGATAGGACGATGCAATGAGCCGATCCAGGAGAAAGTACCTCAATTACTTGTATGAGAGATACTTTCCTCCTGATAGTTATTGATAATAAATCAGTTTTCGGGTTTGGGAAAAAGTAGCGGATAATGATTTTTGAAAATATCATCTGACAACATTGCTATAACGACCAGGAGAAAAGTATCTCTCATATGAGTGTCTGAGGTACTTTTCCCTTGAACGCAAGAAATCCGTATTTTACGCAAAATCCGTAGAAAAATCAGTATCTTTTTCAAGGTTCAAAAAACTGTAGACCTGGCAGCACTGATTCACGGGTTCTTTAACTAGTTAGATGAAGGGGGACAGGGAACAAAAATATATGAGAGTTCCCGCTTAAGAGATCATTGTAGTATCTTTTATGACAAAAGCCTACTTTAAAATATTTTTGGCTAAAGCTTTCGAGCGTCACACTCGCTGGGTCTAGTATAAGTTTACTTTGGAATATTTCAGGCTAATGAGCCTTCTTGGTCTAGTGTAAGTCTACTTTAGTATATTTCAGATGTTGTAAGCGGACCAGGATTGACGACCCATGACGTCACCAACTTATGACATCACCGACTTCCAAGCTAATAGCTTCATAATGGCTCTCGGAGCTGTTAGTCTAGTATAAATCTAGCCTATGCGTTTTCATTATATTAGGATAAGCTAGAAACTACAGAGGGGAGGGGGGCTCGGACTCGCAGATTCGAGAATCACTGCCACAGTGAAAAATTCCCATAAGAATGAGCCCAAAACAAAGACATGAAACTTGTCAAAATTTCGACCTTCGAGCTATACGTGATAGGAGGGGGACTTGAAAAATTTTTGACATCTACCGGCCGCCAGGTGGCCGAACGGCGCACGTTTTTTCTGGTAGACCTCCCGATAAAACAGTCTCCCTATGAAAACAGGGAATGACCACTAGATGTCTGGCCAAAATAAAAATGGTCCAAGTCCTCCTTCTATCATACATAACTTGGAATAAGAGAGAAAGAATGGTTTTCAACACTTTCAAGTCATAATATGTAAGAGCCAAGGGACTTGAAAACTTTTGACTTTTGTGCCATATAATATGGTATCAAAGAAACTTCGAATTCTCAATACCGAAAGCATCATGACGCATAGAACAGGTTCCCTGCGATTCTCCTTCGCCTTTGTTAAGGAAACCGTCGTTTTTTTCTTTTGGATATTTCTGGATTAGGTTAAATCCTACGCCTAGTAAGCCTGGTATACTAAATGCTAGGCCGTACTATGTGCTAGACTTGAAGAACTTGAACTCACGAATTCTAAGGGTTGAGGGAAAGATGAGCACGACTGGACTCGCAGATTTCCAATTGTGGGTTGGAGGCTGAGGTGCCGGTGGAAACGTTAATGTCAGTATACGGGAACTCAAACTCGTCCGTTTGATCAGGCTGTAAATTTGTGCCCTTTCTCTGCATTACTCGTGTTCTTCATTGGTTCGGCACATATTCTCGTTCATTTCCAAAACTACTTGCCCAATTCTGGTTGAGGCTTTTGGTCTCACGTCATATTCCATAGTTTGGATGTGGAACTTGAAGTGTTTGTGGGTCTTGCTACTCGCCTCCCTTTCTTATCAAATAATGTCTTCGAGGTCTTGGTCTATCTTTCTTCATGTCTTGGTCTTGTCAATTTTCAGGTTACAATACTCGGCTCCTCTGTCCTACGTGGTAATTTGTAAATATTTCCTACTAGATCCCTTTTCATCCCCCAAATTACGATGTAAAAGTCTGAAATCAAAAAGATGAAATGAGAAGGTAGTTCCATTTATTTTGCCCGCAAATGTATTTCTCATGGTACATACGGCCTTTCCATTTTGAACAAATCATCTTATCATGACACTGAAAAAGAAGAAATATTTTTTCCTCTCTTTGCAGCCCATCTGCTCGTAACCAATGTTATCGTAACGCTCATTGTCTTGCCAAAATTTCATTTTTTGTTTTGTTTACTCAAAAGAAAATTACTTGAAAACATTATTCTCTCGTACGCCATATTTCGTGTACCTCTGACTGTGTAAACAAAAACGAGAAAAAAAAAAACGAGCTTAGTGTCTCTTTTGTTTGTCAGGATGATTTTCGTTCTCTCCCTTTGGCGTGTGAGAGTTGGCGGGTCGAAGTGATCGTTTTTATTTCTCTCTTCATTTTCCGCGGTAACGAATATATTTATCCATTTTCCGTCAACCGACTGGTGTAAAGATTGCTTTCAAGTTTGATGGATGAAGTCGTGTAGGTAATGCGCGTAATTTTTATTCCGGGTGACCTCAAAAAAAAAAGAAAAAAGTAGAATAAAAACAAATTCAATAAGCTGTTTCGTCTAATGGAAAGGAGTGTCACTTGGTAAATTTCCAGTATCTGGACAATGTCGATAGGTCAATAAAATATCCTGCTGGTGCGCGGCGATTGGAATTCTGGTCCGAACTTCGCTTCGAAAGGCTATAATATAACGAACAATAACGAGGGAATTTCGAGAAAAGGCTCAAGGTTTTCGTCTAGCGAGCCTATGTATAATTTGTATATCGACGTGCGACAAGATTCTTATTGAATTTTTCTCCAAACGTAAAAGTTCTTAAACTTCGGTAATGGAACTGCTGGTACTACAATTTAGAATGAATGTCTTCTCGGTCTTTGATGTATAGAAACTTTTCTCGAATGACAGCCTACACGAGAGTACTATTAGAAAATAAAACTGGCAAAGAGCGGTCATTTTGCTTTCAACATCGATTTCGGAGATAACTGGCGGCTGATATTTTTCATTGTGTGAGATAGAACCAATTTTCGAGCGTCTTACTACTCGATCTTTCTAACGGGAAGGTTTTAGAATTTGAAAGTCTTTACGCTTTGTGGTATTTCACTAAAGCAGCTTTTGATTATGATGGGATAGAGCTGTCGAACTTGTGGTTGTAAAAGATAACATCATTAAAATTACATTCCTTTGAATATTGGCATTCATCTTTTTCGAGTTATAACCTTTCATCCACAGCCTTGAGGTACAGTGAAGTTCCATGTGACCAGACCTTCTCCTCATGACCCAGAATGGGCTCATTCGTGGTGATCACCTTCCCGTCTAAAAGTTTGAGGGGAAATGGGCAAGCGGCGCTGCACATACGACAGAAGCGATCATGTAGTGCAGCGAGAAATTTCTAACATTTGCTCGCTTCTATAAGACTCGGCTCTGTTGTCGATCTCTCATCGCGAGCACTCAACAGAAAAAGAGAGTAGCACAAACGATTCAGCCTGTTTTTAGTCTGAATGAAATGAGACAGGTAAGATATATGGTTAGAATGTGAGGAGACGGGCACAAACCAGCACAATCAATTAGTCCTTTTTGCGGGTGAGGTGGCCAGCTCATCCTCAAACGCTCAGAGGGGAACGGGGACCAGTGAAAACGAACAATCCGACGGCACAAACCAGGACACACAATAGAGGTAATTTTCAGTCACGGGGAGGGACTTTTATGTAGCCAGCCTCCCTCTACCAAAAGAGGGCAAGAAGACCAACACAAACTATAAAGCCTGATTTAAGATTGTTCTGGATCATAAAACAGTCATGTGTCTAATAAGGAACTCAAGCGGAGGTACGAATTGAACGAATCCGTTCTTCTAGGTTATGTCGAAAAGGAATCGTAGATGTCTGAGGCGACACTCGCGCTATGGATGAGAAAATACCGAATTCCATCGTAAAAATGACGAATTACGAACGCGAAAAGAATTTTAAGACAAATTTTTACTGAATTCACGAGCATAACTTACAATCAATTCTGCTCCAATTTTCAAAAATATTATTTCTTTATCTACCTTCCCTCTCACTCTGACGACACGACATCGTCGAACGAATTACAAGACAAATTTGTCTCCTTGTAGAGAAAAAAACTAGCTTAAATTACTGTATATCGTCATTGCTCTGGGGACTCGACCCGGTTCAATGAGCCATCATTTGTCAGAAATCGTTCTCAGAACAATGCATGCGAGAGAGAAAGAAATAAAAACCGAAACGAAAGAGAAATCGACTTGAATTGGCTCACAACTGGGAGTTGTAAGCTTAACGTAATATTGGAATGCGAAATATGAAATATGGTACTCGATGTTTCCAACTGCAGCGTGTAGTTGAAATAATCAGATTTAAAATACGCTATCTGAATTTTTCCTGTCAAAAACTTCGAAACATCTTAAGAATAAGTTTCTCTTTGAGCTCTACATCAATATGCCATCGCGTTACTCTGCTTCGAGAAGAGGATGAAAACTAGACAGATCGAACGAAAACTTCATTTCTGAAGCTTAGAAAAATTGGAAAATTTGGCACTAAATTCAAGCTCTTCGCACGTGTGTCATATTATAGCAAGTACACTCGTGTCTCGTATCGCGTAAAAATGCAATAGGAAAGGATGACCAGAATGAGCGACGAGAGGAAAAACGCGTTTCGCAGATCACGAAAATGTTTTCCTTTTCTTTTTCTCTTCGCGCGATACAAAAGAAGATCGTTTAACCGAATTTTTTTCCTCCACTCTTTCGTTGCGGAATAATCATTATTTTAACGCGTGACGTTTTTTAATCCATTAACTCTTAATTTTTTTCATTTTTTCCCGCGTCTTTTCTTCTCTGGCTCGGCGATTCAATCTAGAGTGAAAAACGCGAGAGCGCGAGCGGGTAGCATGTCAGCAAAAAATGAAGCTTTCTTTTGTTTTCGGACGGAAGTGAACGTATCGTCTACTCGATTCCACTCCAGTAATATTTTTTCCTCTCTCTTATATCTCGGTGCACTAATGTTAATTTATACAACCTTCATTAGTTGTAGTTGATTAAAAGTTTCTGTCGCTCACTATTTGATAATACAATTTTCACGATTACGCTCCTTGATGAACTCCGTTTTTTCGTTCGGAGTTTTACCCCCACTGCTTGTTTTGAATCGGTTAGTTCCGATTCTTTACTCGTTGAAGAAAATGGGGCGAGTCTCGCATTCTTTGATTCATCATCCTCTGGTTCTCAGGTTGACTAATTTTTCGCTAACAGACAGTGTCGGTTGAAGAGTCCAGGAACCTGTTTAGCCAGGTGGATACCAGAATCGTTCGTAAGTCTTTATTTAAGAGAAAGGAACTAAAAAATGCTGCTCCTGGACCTGACAGTATCCACGCAGCCATGCTCAAAAATCTTCATCCCAATTCGTTTTCGCACCTCATTTAGCTTTTCGACTCCCTCTTCTCTCTCAACTCCTACCCACCTTTCTGGAAGACTGTCATCATTCTCCCCATTCTAAAACTCAAAGCGGACCATTCCTTCCCGTCTTCTACTGCCCTAGAGCCTTATCAAGTGTCCTCGACAAACTTTTCCAAAAAATTTTAAGCAAAAGACTTTTGAATCCAATAATCTTATTTCACCCTTCCAATACAGCTTCAGAAAAGGACGAAACACTTCCCAACAACTTCTGGACCCTCAAATCACAAATCAATAACTCGTCTCTACTCAAATCTTCTCTTTACTCCATCTTTTTTGACCTTCAGGAAGCCTTCCCCCGGGTCTGGCGTTACCTCATCATCTCTAAATTACATGAAATGGGCCTTCGAGGCAACTTTCCCAACATACTCCAAAGCTTCCTTCACGACAGATCATTAATGGTCCGTATCCAAAACACTACCTCCTCTCCTGGTCCAAAACGGTGTCCCCCGAGGAGAAGTCTTCAGCGTTCTACTCTTCATTCTAGACATGATTAAACTAGTCAAATTTCCTGTAACCCGACGCCTTTTTGCTGATGACTACAACATCTCCAACTGTTCCTCTAACCCCATACGAGCTCACAGAATTCTTCAAGAAACCTTATACTCAATAACTAAGTCATGGACCTCGAAAACCCTCTCGGACGTTTTTAGAAAAGAAACCCCTTACCATCACTCCAACCCCTATATCTCAAAAGTTTCGAAATTCCCTCTCGCTATTCCGGCAACGTTCTCGGTCTCCACTTCGATCAAAAACGTACATGGACTTCCTGTATCAGAATTTTAAAAGCAAAATGCACTCAAGCCCTAAACATAATCAAATTTCTATCCCACTCTTCTGAAGGCTTCAACAGAAAACTCCTATTACTCATCTACAAAAGTCTTATCCGTTCAAAACTAGATTATGGTTCTCCCATCTACAATCTTGCCAGCAAACCCGTCCTCTCTTCACTAACTTGACGCTATACAAACTTCTGCCCTCAGGATGGCCCTAGGTACCTACCGCAAGAGCCCAAAATTGAGTTTGTGCGCAGAATCCGGTGGACCTCTCCTCTCCATCGTAGACTCATCCTAACCTCCAATTTTCTATCATCCGTATCTCAAGACTCTGACCTATTAATTTTTGACTTTATCTCCCATCAATATCCCATCTCTCCATCGGCTTCCAATAAACATATCCTCCTCCAATTCGATAACTCCCTCGACATCCCTTTAAATGCAACCCCCCCCCCCCCATAAACATCACCACTCTTCCTTGGATCTTGCCACCACCAAACATACGACTCGATCTCACGAAATTGCCCAAAACCATCAACTCCATCATCATCCAAAATATAAATCTCTTAATCAGGGAATACCCCAATTCTTCTATTTGCTTTTTGGACGGGTCTAAATCTAACAATCGAGCATCTTATGCATTCTCCGTAAATGGTTCTGTGACTTCCCGCCGTAATCACAACATCGCATCGATATTCACTCCTGAACTCATGGGTTTATTTTCTTGTCTATCCCACCTCTCACAACTTCCCTCAAATAACAACTTTCTTCTCCTGACAGACTCTCTTGCTTCACTCCACTCCATCTCCGACCTCCACAACTCACACCCTCTCATACAACGCATCCAAATCACGCTTCTCACCCTCCGCTCCATCAACTCTCACACCACGTTCATCTGGATTCCCGGTCACATCAAATATCCTGATCACGATAAAGTTGACCTAGCTGCAAAACAAGCCTCTTCCCTTCCAAGAATTACCTATAAATTCCCTATATCTGTTTTAGATTACAAGATTCACTTTCGCTACCTGATTCTTGACGAATGGAAATCTCATTGGAAACTCCAAACTCTAAATAAACTTTTCTCCATAAAACAATCCCTAGTATCTTAGCCTACCTCCAACAGACCCCTTAGATGGGAAGAAGTCATTCTCACTCGACTAAGAATTGGTCACACGCGAATTACCCACTCCCTCCTTATTAACCCAAAATTCTACTACCTTCATCCTGCCCTTACTGCGACGATCCCTTAACAGTCCAACATTTCGTTTCCCCAACTTTCATCTCTCCGTTCTTCCTTTCACGTATCCTCTTCCTATAACCCGTCCCTAAAGAACAATCATGAAACCACATCCTCATCCTTTCAATATTTACGACAAACGCATTTCTACCGACATATCTGAACTCTTTATACTCCGTTTACCAAGTCAATTCTCATCTCTAATATACATATCCTTAATTTTTTATCTAATTCTAAGAGATGTTCAGCAAATTTTAATTAATAACAAATTGTACTATTCCGTTGAACATATAGCCCTCAGAGTAGCTAATTGCTTGTGAACATTGCAGATTCGCAATGGTAGCGGAGAACCCACAACCTCCCTGGTCCTCCTCCCATCATATATAGCCTAGTTTCCGAGTTTTGAAAATGATGACGTAATAAGTCAAACGCGCACGCGTTCACGTTGGAGCAAAAATGCCGTTGGCGAGATTTTTCTCAGTATACTGTATACTAGGCCTGGTATAATGAAGGCTAGAAGTTGAAATTTTTCCAAGTCTCCAAAGTAGGTCAAGGTCATTAATGATGTCATAAAGCGTCATACGTTGCTTCACGTCACGTAACATATCGTCACGTCACGTTAAATAACGTTACATCACAGCACGACATGTCACGTCAGGTCACGTTGAATAACGTCACATCACAGCACGGCATGTCATGGCACGTCACGTCACGTCGTTCACACAAATTCCCGGACGCGGACGTTTTCTGAGGATGTAATCCCCCTAACAAGATGGATAGCAGGATTGCCGCTAATAATTAAAAAAAAAATTCTCAAGATACGTAGCTTATCAACTGAGATCAACCATAAAATGAACCAAGTTCTGTAAAAACTGGTCAAGCGACAAGCAAACAATCCATAGAATGAGGTCTATTGCATGTGTACAAGAGATCTTCTTCTTCAAACTGTTGACTGGCTTTCACAGAACTTGGTTCAGATGTAATTCCCACCGCTCTGATTCACCACCCATCTTAATCAATTTTTCACTCGTTGGGACTATACTGATAAGCGCTCACACCCTGTGTTCATACGTAAGTTGTGCTTTTTGCTCTGTTTTTTGTGCTCGTCATTCAAGTTGCCATTTCTTGTATTGCGTTGCAATTTGTGTTTTAGTTTTTTTCTTTGCCGCGGGTTTTGACGCGAGTGGAGCTCATTATGGAAGTTATGGATCAGGTTAATTGTACTTTTCAGGGTCGGCGCAGGTTCATTGGCGCTTTCTAGGGTCGGCGCGCAGTGAGGTACTCAATAGGATAAGAGTGATAGGTAAATTGTTGAAATCAGCTGCAGCGGACAGCAAAAAGAATGAAAGTAGAGTATTAAAACCGGGCATCCGCCAGGATCGCCAACAACGCGCGCGATATGTTCAACAGTAATGGTACTTCTACTAGAATTGTATTAGGTACCTATCAAAAGATAGTCATGAAGCGGAATTGAACATTTCGTCATTTCATCTCAATTGTGGAACGTGCGTTTGTGGACATCTTTTACGGGACATCGAGAAGCCAAATATGTTTCATTCTTGTGTTATTTCAATTTTTTCATTTTTCTCCTATATACGGCCTCAGTTTTCATACCTCTTACAATTTCTCCCCGCTGAAACGCACAACGCTAGCGCTGCCCAGTTTGAGTTAGACGAGTGTTCTTAATCAGGCATCTTTTGTTCTTCCCATGTGGTGCAGAGCTGTCTTTTAGTCAACTTCTGTCCCGAGCCCCCACCCTCTGTTCCCCGTTGCTTTGAAAAGCCGCTTCGCCGTGTGGTGCATTTTGTGCATGGAACCACACCGAGTGCCGGCCATGGTTCTTATCTTTATCTCAATCTTGATATCTTTGTGTGCAAGGAGATGATGGAAAAAAGTTGTAGACGTATAGTCGACCCTCTTCCTATCTCGGATAGGACGGTTACTTGTATCTGTATTATTTTTATAAAAATCGATTTGTCTGAATGTTCTTCATACTGCTTTCCTTGAGGCGGAGAAGTGATCCGATTTCTCAATATCTTTCAATTACTGATTAGTAGAATCTGGACAGATTCTTTCTTCGAGCCTGCAGTTGTCCTGACCTTCTCTTCGTTAAGACTTCTCCTTAACGGTGTCGTCCTCATTCGATCCAAGAATTTGGAGAATTTTTTCGTGCATTTGAAATACGCTGGGAGGGTCTTCACCTTCACCGTTTATTTCTCTCTAAAACCGTACGAACGCATGTCAGAGCGAGCAATGTACAAGTACCAATTCTCTGTTTTAAATAAGGATAGCATTATCAATGAGGTTCTCTTCTTTCTTCCCTTTACACGTGTTGCCTACGGTCTTATTTGCATCCCAGTTTCATTTTATATTCTTCCTGGCTATTCGATATAAATTTAATTCATTCGTTCGTAGTTTATAATATTTTATACCGATGCAACGTGTGACACGAGTTCTTTAATCGTATGTTCACGAACGATAATTCAAAGTATAGTATTCTTGTACGTAGAGAAGTATGAAATTTTAAAAACAACATTCAGACTGGCGGATACGCACGATTTTGATACAGAAACGAAGTATCGTGTTTAATTTTTTGTGTCGATGTAGCGAAATCATGACAAAGATATTGAAAGCACTCTGGTGCCTTTCTCTATGTGTCTTATTTCCGCCTCCTCTCGTGAGAGCAGCTTTCAACGATTTGTCCACCGTCTCCGGCTCTTCTCCTGTTGTCCATGGCTTTCTCTGACGAAATTGATGTTATCTTTTTGTACGCATGTGGATCGTTATGCATATGATATTTTATGTCTTTCGCATAGATCCCTTTTTGAGCTTCCTACTAGTTGGTACTCGCTTACAAGACTCCTCATTTCTTTTGAGGACGACACAGACGTTCACAGTTCCCATCCTTGTGTCGTAACTTTGTCTCTCCCCATATGATTGACGCCGTCTTGTGCCTATCCATCTCGGACCCTAGGCTTTAATTGATGAAGTTAATGTATCTTGCCCGTTTTAATAATTTAGATATTGACATTGATTTTACGGTCCAGCCTTGGATTCCATCCTTTCTCTCTCCCACGGTGTGCTGACTTTGAGAAAGAAAGCAAATTAGGTCCGATTGCATACTTGTGTCGTTTTTTTGCCCTCCTGTCGTATGATTGCCACCTTCAATATTCGACGTCTATTGTCTGTCCTCTTTCGGCCTAGGGCTTTCATTGACGTAGTCAATCTTACACCATTTTCATACATTTTGAGAACATCTTTTGCTGGCGGTTGCCGCTCGTCATGTGAGTTACTTTGATGATGTCATTATCTAATCGATAAGTTTCACTGTCCTCAAAAAGACTCACCTCTGGTCGGGTGTTTTCCTTTGTTTCTTTCTCCGAGTTCAGTTGTATATTTACCTTGATAATGGCTTTTCAAGCCGGTAGCCCTCGCGCTGTAGTGAAAGTAAAGTTTTGCTGTCTCACACTTTTTATTGTTCAGCGAGTACTCGAATTGTTAAAGTCGACCAAAGTCTTGGAAAAATTTTGCAACTTCTGTGGCTGTATGGAAGATGAAAAAAACCTTTGATATTTTACGAAGCACTGGGCTAATACGAATTTTTAGTCTCTAACTTCAACGTTGAATTGAATATCTGCAAACAATGACTAGTGAGAGACATCTGCTGGAGACAAGAGAAGTGCAAAAGCTGATAGCATAGCTAGGATCTACTTTAGAAAATAGAAAATTACATTCACAATTTGTAGAAACAAGAGTAAAACCTCTTTTGACTATATCACATGTCGACAGGTGACGCATTGCAGTATTCCTTCTGTAGAACAGTCGCGAAACTAACCAAGAGTAAGGGATTCTCTAAGATAAAAGAAAAGGATTTTTCTGCATCGTAGTAATACGTACGTTATTCTGGTCAAATGCTATCGCTCTATTTTACCCTTTTTTTTTTTTCTTTTCAACTTATCTCGTTTTTCGACAATTTTTTCTTTCTACTCCTCTATTTTACACGTCATCTCATCATCTTCGCAACAAACGAGTGTCATAAAATAAAGTATCATCGTTGTAGTTTCTCTTGTCTGGGTTTAATATCGTTATTTTTTATTTTTTTATTTCATCATAGGTACGCTCGCTCCTCTTCACCTTGGTTTATTTCTTTCCTGTTTTTTCTTCTTGCGTTACAACTTCGCCTTACTTTAAAAATTTTCTTTTTCATGGCGTTAGACACCTCGCGGTTACAATTTTTGCGGACTACATTCTCACAAAAGGATGGGAGAAGGATTTTAAACGTGTTCGGAATTGGGAAAATGTTTCTCATCCGATGTAAGACGTACATGATAACTGTGAGTGAAGAGACTCTTCTTAAATAAGCGTACGCGGAAAAGACACGTGGTTTATGTACTTGAGGGCGTCGTGAATGTGAAAGAACGAAATTAGATGATGGTGTGGATGTGAAAAGACTTAATTATGGAGTTCTCGGATGGCTTTTATTTACGTTACATTTCTACATTTACTATCAGTATTTACTGAGAAGGAATTTGCTTGTATGTTTTCTCGCTCAAAGAAGCATTCGACTTAACGATTGTAACCTATCAAATGAAACGTCTGAGTAATTACTGCTTAACGTAGTCTTAGGTAACCTTGTCAATGCTTTTCAAAGTCCAGTAGTTCTTGCTTCATACAAATTTTGTTTTCAAAATTCGACGAATAATTGTTCGACTTCGTCATGTACAGTGATGTATTTCGGGTTTAGATCTCTTTTTATGAAATTTTTGTTTGTATAAAAAATGATCAGGTGGATTCGAATAAATGTTTTTCTTATAAGTTTATGCTCCACCCAGCTACCATGTGAGACAAAATAATTTACGGTTGCGGATAATATCAACCAGCTTCAACCTTTTTGTGACGTCATCCACATCCGTGACGTTTAGTATACATTACTAGCTTTGAGGGACTCTCTCATTTTGCTCGTTGGCCCTGATTGTTGGTCTAGTACACTTATAATAAGCAAACCATTGTGGATCAAGTCAAGGATTCCTGGCAAATTTCAGGTGGAGGGAAAGATCGACTCGGACATGAACTCGCAAATTTAGAAGAGACGACAAGGGTGTTGACACCGCCATAAAGAGAAGGAAAGGGCACAAGCCCGTAACTAATTGACATTATCATTATATTTTATACTATGGCGCGTAGTGTAAAAGAATCCATTGCTTTCAAAGAGAAGAAACCCAATCCCAAGCTTGTGAATTTTCGATAGCGGATAAAAGCGCAATAAAGACATGAACCAATTTAAATTTCATCTTGAAATCATCATCATCATCTGTTGAATCAGCTTTTCACCTGATCACCCATTGTAACGTTATTAGTTCATGACGTCATCAGCTTGAGTTTGCTTTTGACATCATCAACCTCGGTGACGTCATCATTTTGTGACGTTATGAACATTCCTCTCCTTTGACATGAATATGTCTTTGAACTGGGAATCAGTCCAAAATCAGCGTAACGTGACGTCATCATTTTGTGACGTTATGAACACTCCTCTCATTTGACATGAATACGTCTTTGGACTGGGAATCAGTTCAAAACTAGAGTAACGTGACGTCACAATTTATGACGTCATCGACATTGGTGACGTCATCATTTTGTCACGTTATCAACACTCCTCTCTTTTGACATGAATATATCTTTGGACTAAGAATCAGTCCGTAATTTGCGTAACGTGACGTCACGCTTTATGACGTCATCAACATTGGTGACGTCATCATTTTGTGATGTTATAAACATTCCTTTCTTTTGACATGAATATGTCGTTGGACTAGGAATCAGTCCAAAATCTGCGTAACGTGACGTCACGATTTATGACGTCATCAACATTGGTGACATCATCATTTTGTGACATTATCAACATTCCTCTTTTTTGACATGGATATGTCTTTGGACTAGAAATCAGTCCACAATTAGCGTCTCGTGACGTCACGCTTTATGACGTCATCATGTTGTGCCGTTAGGAACATTCCTTTCTTCTGACATGAATATGTCTTTGGACTGGGAATCAGCCCAAAATCCGCGTTATGTGACGTCATCAACATTGGTGACGTCATCATTTTGTGACGTTATGAACACTCCTCTCTTTTGACATGAATATGTCTTTAAACTGGGAATCAGTCCAAAATCCGCGTTACGTGACGTCACCCTTTATGACGTTATCAACATTGGTGACGTCATCATTTTGTCATGTTATGAACACTCCTCTCTTTTGACATGAATATGTCATTGAACCGAGAATATTGGTCCGTAATTTGCATAACGTGACGTCACGCTTTATGACTTTGTCAACATTGGTGACGTCATTATTTTGTGACGTTATGAGCACTCTTCTCTTTTTTGACATGAATATGTCTTTGGACTGGGAATCAGTCTGTGATTTGCGTAACGTGACGTCACGCTTTATTACGTTATCAATATCGGTGACGTCATCATTTTGTGCCGTCATTAACATTCCTCTCTTTTGACGTGAATATGTCTTTGGACTGGGAATCAGTCCAAAATCCGCATAATGTGACGTCAGGCTTTATGACGTCATGAGCATTCCTCTCTTTTGATATGAATATGTCATTGAACCGAGAATATTGGTCCGTAATTTGCATAACGTGACGTCACGCTTTATGACTTTGTCAACATTGGTGACGTCATTATTTTGTGACGTTATGAGCACTCTTCTCTTTTTTGACATGAATATGTCTTTGGACTGGGAATCAGTCTGTGATTTGCGTAACGTGACGTCACGCTTTATTACGTTATCAATATCGGTGACGTCATCATTTTGTGCCGTCATTAACATTCCTCTCTTTTGACGTGAATATGTCTTTGGACTGGGAATCAGTCCAAAATCCGCATAATGTGACGTCAGGCTTTATGACGTCATGAGCATTCCTCTCTTTTGATATGAATATGTCAAGAAGAGCTGTTCCATCGTTATTGAATACTACCTGACTATTATTTATGAGGAGGGATGAAACTCCTGAATAACAGCACCGTTACTATCCTATTCCTTGGCCACATCAACCTGTTTCTTCATTAAGGAGGATAACTTCTCATTCTTCTTCTTCTTAACAACCCTCTCAAACTTGCGACACTTTTCGTCGATATCTCTCAGAAACTGATCGAACTTGTGATGGGGTAGCACGCATGAGAGTCTTGAATGGACTGAGAGATTTAATATATTCACCATGCCATCTCCGTAACTCCGTTCTTATCCACTTCACCCTCATATAGTTTTCTAGTTTCTGAGTCGTGAATTTAATCCGAGTTGAACCAAAATTTAACGAACTTGAGTCGCAAATGCAAAAAACGCATTCGTTCAATTCATTTTGAGGCTTGGGAGACCGAGTCCTGGTTTGGAGCCCCTTCCTCCCTAGTGTAAAAATCTTTTTTTCTCACGCTCTTTATTCATAAAAAATAGATGGGAACTGTAATTTTATCCTCCAAGTTGTTGAACATGAACTTGGAAAACCGTGATTTTATTAAGAATCGAATATCTGATGAACTTGAAATTTATTCTACATCTTTCACCATTAAAATCATATTTTTACAAAAAATAGGTAGAGTATGCTTGAGCCCACAACAAAACGCAGGAACACATTCATACTCACCCTCCTCACGCTAGTGCGGGGAGGTACGCTCTCGCTCGCAGTGACCCGCAACCAACGAACCGCGTTTTTGCCCGGTTGATCTAACGTGCTCCACCTTCTACTTTTAATTGATAACTAATTCAAACACAGTTGTCGGAGTAGTAAAAGCAGAAAAGAAGTCGTGAAAATTGGCGGTTTCAAATTTCAAGCATCAAATAGACTAAGAAGGAAAGGTACTCCGTTGAAATGGGAGAGGACAAAAAAAAGTGAGAAGAGTGAAATAAACGAAAGAGGTAGAATAGTGTAATACGTAGGCGAAACACGCTAGCTGTAGTCTTACACGATATTATTTTGATTGAAAAAAATTCATAACGATGAAAAGAGTTTTTAGAATCGCGAAAAAGTAATATTTCAAATCAAATACGACGAAGCGTTGTAGTAGTAAAATGAAACGAGCGACAAGAGGGTGTTTTTATTTTCTTCGTATATACGTCAACCACTCCGAAGTTGAGGATGAAATGAGAGAGGTAAATAAGGAATACGAAAATATTCGCGACGAGTAAGAGAGAGGGGGAAAAAGACAAAAGAGGATACTATTTCGGATTTAACATCGGTAGGATATTAAACGAAGTGATTTTTATATACTGTACTGGTAAAAATATCATAACGAAAGAAAAAAAAGAGAGACGATCAGCGAGCGTAGAGGAGAGGCTCAAGAAATAAAAATTCGGAAGTCTTAACGTTCATCCATTCTTACAGCGAAGAAGAATTCGTATTCGGCCTTCGCGGTGGTATTTTTCGAGCAAAAGAAGATGAATTTTGTTGCCTCTACATTGTTGTAGGCTACGTTATTTTACGGGGTATTCGATTGTAAGACGTGTTTCTGTAAGTTCGACGCCGGCCGTGTTCGCGACTTTAATTGGAAAACTTGGAAAAGAAGAAGAAACGAAAAAGAAGGGAGAATAAATTATTTGTTGATTCTCGACGATAACGGTTAATGAAAGGTTGAATAACGTAGAAAATTCGACTTCAATATTTTACCATTACGATAGTTCGACAATGGACTAACAGATCTCAAAAATTCTACAAAAGTCGAGCCCAAAGGCTGTACGGTACGATAATTGCTAGCACACGACGACGACAAACTTCATTAGGTCGTAGTCGTTTGGAGCATATGGCGAGAAGATTATTACACTCATTAATGAAATTATTACTGTAAAATTCTTTAACGATACAAGTTTCTTTTACGAGTCGATTTTTTATTTTTATGTTTCAGGTCTACGAAAAGTTTATCCGTACTACTTTACCTTTACGACGTTCACAAAAGGTCGCTGGGTCGGCGAGAAAATTTTGGACGTCTTCGCTAGAGAATTTCGAGCTCATCCTGTTGAAGTCTACGTGAGTATAATTATTTCCGAACAACTATACGACGTCACGTTTATGTGTGAAAACTTTACCTTTGCAAAATGTTCTAGAACTTTCGCTTCCAAATTCTCTCTATTAAGGTTGACTTGTAATGGACTAATGCTTCCTCTTTGGAGGTACAATATCAGTAGGCCTACGTGTTATAAGGGATGTAGTTGAAATGATTTCATGATTCTTATTAGATTGTGTTAACTTCTCCGCAAGAAACATTTCCGCGAACTTTTTCTCATGAATATTGCAGTTGGTATGACGAGAAAGCGGACGATAGTAGGTTTGTTCCACGATTTTTTGTAGACATTGATATGCCTCGCAGTTAGAAGATAAGGTATGACTACAAATACTGATGAGACCAATTTTCCTTAGCCTCGCTCCTCAAATAAGTAGAATCTTGTACGAATCCCATGATGATAGATTAGTTATTTTTCAAAAGTTATTATTCATACGGAGTTCGATTTATCTATTTCACTGTGTGAGACGTAAGTTTGTGCGTTCTAGCTAAGCTTATCTTCGTTTATTGTAAAACCCGCACAGCGGTAGGTTATTCAATTCGGTTAAATTGCACCCGTTGTCGTCTTGACGCGTTGAAACGCGAAATCATGAATGTAGAATTGTTGAAGCAAGCTCTGTCCGAAGTTGGACTGGTGGAAGATATTACCCAAATCAAGAAAGTATGTACCGAAACATACTAAGATCGACTTGGTAATGAAGGAAGTTGAAACGTTGAAGGCAGAAAACAGGGCAATCAAACGCGAACTAGAAAAACAGAAATACATCAACACACAATTGCAGTCGAAATTAAATGATTTGGACCAGTATGGCAGAAAGAATGATTTGATAGTCCATAACGTGCCAACAACAGAGAACGAGAAACTGACGGAAACAATCACCAAAATAGCGGAAAAATTAGACGTTACATTGAGGGAATTCGACATTACAGTAGCCCACCGGCTCCCTACAAGAAAGGGTTTACAGCCAATCATTGTACGTTTCCACAGTCAGGAGAAGAAGAAAGAGCTGATCAGAGCAGTGAAAACGAGAAAACCCACCGGAACTGATGTTGGAATAAGCACCACTCTACCGATATATATGAACGACCACCTGACAAAAGAAACGAGGGACTTGTGGAATGTGGCCAACGATATGGTTGACGACGGAGTTTTATTCTCGGCAAGATGCTATGACGGCAAAATAAAAGTTCGCGAACGTCAAGATGGACCAGCTACTATATTCACAGGAAAAGAGTTGTGGAAGTATAACGAAAGGATGGAATTCGCGGATAACACAACACCGAATAGGAAAAGGAATTTGAACGAGCGTAGTCCCGAAGAAGTACAACATGTTGAACCAAGATACAAAATGAACAATGCAAGAGGAGCAAGTCAAGAACAGCAAGGAAATGAAGTAGCAACGATCACAAAAACGGTGAACCAACGTAGTAGCAATCAAACTACACTGGACCGATATGGAGTATTCAAGGAAGGATAGATAGATGAACCGGACTCCCATTCCCCAAGCCGGTCTAAGCCACCGTGGGGAAATAAGGCTGTAACCCCCCATTATCAGAAAGAAAAGGCAAAACCAAAATCAAACTGTAAGTACAATAAAATTAATAAAAGTAATAAGAATAGGCTAGAATTGAATATTGCGCACTTTAATACAAAAGGGTTGCCAAACGAAGAAAGGATTTATGAATTAGAACTCGCACTGGATGAAATAAAGTGGGATATAGTGGGACTATCAGAAGTTCGTAAGGAAGGAGAAGAACTAATAAAAAGAGCGAATGGAAATTATTTATACTTTTTTGGTGAAACGAAAGGGCAAAAAGGCGTAGGATTTTATATAAGTGGGAAAATATGGGAAAAAGTTATCGAAATCAAAAAGGTGAGTGAAAGAATAGCCGTAATCAAACTCAGACTGGAGAAAGAAGTAAATCTAGCGATAGTTCAAATTTACGCCCCGATAAATGATGCTGTAGAAGAAGAAAAGGAGAAGTTTTATACAGATGTACAAAAAACTATTGAAGATGAAAAGGAATATTATACAATAGTCATGGGAGATTGGAACGCAAAAGTGGGTCGAGGAAAAGATAGCGATACAAATGTAGGCAACTACTGCGTGAGCAAAACGAATAATAACGGTGAATACTTGATAGAACTCGCACGCAGGAACAACCTGAAAATAGCAGGAACATTTTTTAAAAAACGAAAGGAGAGAAAGTGGACATGGATATCACCGAATAGAGAAGTAAAAAACGAGATCGATCATCTGTTGATAAACGACTTAACCATAGCTAAAGATATTACAGTATTATCACACTTTAAATTCGCTTCTGATCACAGAATTTGTAGAGGCGTCATTACAATACCAAAAAGAACTAAGCTCAGAGCATTTACAAAGGAAAATAAAACAGGAAACTACATAATACCAGTACACAAACTAGAGGAAGCGAAAAACTTCCTGGAAGAAGAGCTCAGTACAAAATTACCTAAAAATAATCAACTAAACTCAAATGTACACGAATTATACGAAATAATAACAAATACATGCAACATAACAATACAGAAGTACGGGTCTTACAAAAAACACGCTACTACAGACGACAAACTCACAAAAGAAACCAAAAAACTAATAGAAGAAAGAGAACAATTGAAACGTATCAAAAAAATGACTCAAAAACAAAAAATTGAGTTAGTAGAAATCAATAAGCTTGTGAGAAGAAAAATAAAGGAAGATTGTAGATTGTATGAGGATTATAAGACTAAAGAAATAATCGAGGATACTTGGTCAACACGTAGGATGAGAAAGGAACTAAGCAAGGGAAACAAACTAATTTCAAAACTAATTGATAAACAAGGTAACATAATCACTGGAAGAGATAGGATTATTAGAGAAGCAACGAAATACTATGAAAACTTATATGATGAACCAGATAGCAATCAAAGTGATGAGAATATGAATGAAATCAATCATTATCTGAAACAAAGCGAAAAAACATCAGAACTTTTCCCGGAAGTATTAAAGTCTGAAATAATACACATAGCAAAAAACATAAAGATAGGGAAAGCATCAGGACCCGACAGTGTAGAAAACGAGTTTATAAAGATATTTCTACATGAACTGCTACCGCACTTGGTAATGTTATTTAATAAAATAATAGACAATGAAGAAATACCTAAACAATGGCACGAAGCACAAATCATTATACTACATAAAAAAGGAGATAAGAAAAACCTAGAAAATTACAGACCACTAAGCCTAACATCAGATATGAGAAAAATTTTTATGAAAGTTCTGAAAAATAGGGTTTATGAACAACTAGATGTCCATCAACCCGAAGAGCAGGCTGGATTCAGGAGGGGATATTCCACTATAGACCACATACATACGCTAAACCAACTACTGGAAAAAACTCGAGAATACAACATGGAACTGCATCTAGTCTTTATCGATTTCCGAAAAGCCTTTGATTCTGTCAAGCACGTCTACTTATTGCGAGCTATATCAGAGCAAGGAGTTGATCCAAAAATAATAAAGATCATTAAAAATACGTATGAGAATGCCACTGCACATCTACAAATTGACAAGAAAGGAGAGACATTCAGAATCAAAAAAGGTGTAGGACAGGGAGACCCCTTATCATCGAATTTATTTAACGCAGTACTGGAATGGTCATTCAGAAGGTTGGATTGGGAGGAATATGGAGTTAATATAAATGGTAAAAAGCTGAATAACCTAAGATTTGCCGATGACATTGTGCTGATAGGAAAAAGCAGAGAAGAAGTGCAGAAAATGGTTGAGGAACTAATGACAACTTGTAAAGAGGTAGGGCTACACATAAATACATCAAAAACAAAATACATGAGCAATACATCCTCAGAGAACATTATGGTTGAAGGTGCGGACATTGAAAGTGTAACAGAATATGTGTATTTGGGAAGCATCATATCATTTGATCAAAGACTAAGTAAAGAATTACAAGAAAGAAAGAAAAAAGCATGGAGAGGATATTGGTCGCTAAAACAAATTTTTAAAGGGAGTATGAGCGTTGGTTCCAAAATCAAAATTCTAAATTCATGTGTAATGCCAATCCTTACTTATGGTGCTCAAACATGGTCGACAACAAAAGCTCAAGCGAAAAGTCTCCAAGTCACACAAAGAGCTATGGAAAGAAGCATTTTGGGAATAAAAAGAAAAGATAAAATTAAAAATACAGTAATTAAGGAGCGTACGGGAGCAAGAGATATACTTGAAACCATAGCCTCTTTAAAGATAAAATATGCAGGCCACCTAGCTAGAACAAAAAAAGATACTTGGGCAAAAAGAACAATAGAATGGACACCACTCGGAAACAAAAGAAAAAGGGGAAGACCTGCAACACGATGGAGACAGGATATTGGAAAAAGTTTGGGAGTACTTTGGATGAGAGCGGCGCAGAATAGAAACATTTGGGTAAAGGTGGGGGAGACCTATGCCCGGGAATGGGCGTCCGGTAGTATATAAATATTTTGTAATTGATTTTGTACATTAAGTTATAAGATGTAACATATACTACCTAATAAAGGTTGATATTATTATTATTATTTATTATTCATACCTCAGAAGTTTGAAAATTTCAAAATTTTCAAGTTCTCAAACTAGGTCAAATCCTTTTGTTGGCTCAGCTTGGAAACCAAAAACCAGGCTGAAGCTCTCTCTCTCTCTTTGCAGATAATACATGATAATCTTCAGAAAACTTAGTCACGGAGTCCATTTCATTTATGAGGAATTGAATCCTAAGGATGGTGGTGACTGCCAAGTCCTGCTCCTTTTTTACAAGAGTTGTTTTAACTCGATTCTCGTATATGGCTCACCTATTTACGGTCGAGCATCTCCCTAACCTACGTTCTACTTAGGGATGAAATGCAAACTTATTTGGACGGAAGTGGAAAAAAGAAGTTTGCGAACCACTTACGTATTCATAGAGAATGATATGGTTTTTAGTGATGAGTTCAAAGACCCTGTACAATTTGTGGTTCAGTGAAATGCGCTGACGTGTTACCATTGTGAGGCATGGAAGTAGACTGTTTCACGTCTTTCTGAGTACAGTGCGCTATGGGATGAAGTACCTACAAATTTAGCTCGAATAAAGTCAAATTTGAATATGGTTGTTACAATGGTGTGGATCAATGGATGATGTATAATCTTGGAAAATCTTGGAATCTACAAAAAAATGATAATTTGTGAGAACTGTAGGAATCCCCAAAGTGGCCAAATTTTATCACTTTCTTGAAAATGAGAAATATCATCTGTGTTCATCAATTTTGGCACAAAATTTGACGTAAAAAATTTGAAAATGATATAAGTTTGTGTTTGTATCAAATGGGTCCCAGAGAACACCGAAAGGTAAAAAAATCAATAGATTAAAAAATTGTAGAATTTGATGGAATTTGAGATGAAACCCTGTAGTATTCAGAGAAAATATTTCAAATAGACCATTTTTGAGGAAAACACGGTCTATTGTTGCTGATGAAGTTCATTGAATTGGTTTATTTTCATTTGCTTATTTATTTTTTCATTTGTTTATTTATTTATTCATTCATTTTTTTTCTTTATTATTAATTTTTATTCTTTGTTTTGTTTTACTTTTTTATTATTATTATTGTCATTAATTTTTTTTTTTTTTTTCTTGTAGTACTGGTCTGTAATTGGCCAATCGGCTGTTGACGGGCACCTTAATATAAATAAAATAAATAAATAAATTATTATAACTGAACTAAAAAGAAAAAACCAAGAGTTTGAATTTAAAAAACTTCAATTACAGAAGAAAATATTATTAAATAATTTAATTTTTTTTCTTCAAGTGACTGAAGTTTTTTCAATTCAAACTCTTCTTGTTTCTCTTTAGTTCAGTTGTGATAATGACAATTTGTTCAACTTTGTCGGCAACGCAGGATTTCTTTTTTTTCTTCAAAAATAATATTTTATTCAAATTATTTTTAGTCAATGAAGAGTCATAATTGGCCTGAAAAAAAGAGAATGCTGAATATGATTCAAAAAGTAACTGCATTATCAAATTATCTACTGAAAACATTTTTTTCAAGGAACAAGAAAAACAAAGAAAATCACAGCTCCAGGTGCTCTAGGAAGCTAAAATTCCAGATAGGAAAAATTAAGAAAGAAAGATGGAGGATTAGACTATATTGGGTGGTGTGCAACACTGGAAACATCTGCAAGGTAGTTTTGTGGGACTGCTAATAGACCAATTCCCTGTGATGTCAACATCTTCAATTTTGGTTGAATGCTTGTTCTCTGCTGTCGGTTTTGGGGCAGCCATTTTAGAATCTCATGAGAATATAGCGGATAAATTTTAATCATTCACTAGTACTTAAAAATAAGAAGTACCATAGCAATTGAAGCTATACATGTATTTAAATTTCGCAGAATTTCTAGATTCTGAATAGAGATCTCTGTATGTGATCAAATTGTTCCCTGTGTAGGTATTCTTATAGAAATTGATATAATGATCGGCCCAATATTTTGTAATATTGACTACAAATATGGGTACCTACTTTGACTTACTATTGCTCACTGTTATCAACGCTGTGACGTCACCAGGGAATCAATCTATTGTAGGTTCCATTTTCAACTACCTTAGCGCAATTATTGTTTTTTGCTATGATGCAAAACAATGTTTTTGGTTTTTGCTTTTATAGTACAAAGCATTGATTCTGTTTCTTGTTATCATGATACTAGGCATTGATTTTATTCTTTGCTATCTTTGTGCAGAATTTTATTCTTATGTTTTCCTTTTGTACGGTCTATTGTTGATTGCGTCTTTATTGTTGGTTTTTGCTGTTGTAGTGCAAAGCATTGATTCTGTTGTTTGTTATCATAATGCTACGTATCGATTTCATTCTTTTCCATCTTTGTACATAAGTTAGTTGAATTTTGTTTCTTGTTATACTGCCAATAAACCAATTCCCTAAACAGACTGCTTGCTGCGGCTCTGGGTCAGCCATCAATCAAGATCCCTTATGAGCTCATGGGGAACGTTTTGATCATTTATCAATATATCAAAACAAGAAATGAACAAGAAGACAACAATACATTTTCAAATAGGTACTCAAAAATTTCTGGATTCTAAATTATAGACATTTGGTTCTTTATTGATTATGGAAAATGATAAAAATATTCCCTGTGTATTCTTATGGGAAATTAGAATTGATAAGACTATTGAACTAATAATTGTAATATTGAATGATATCAAATACATCCGCAGGTATTTTTGCTTACTAGTAATCACTGTTATCAGTAATGTGATTAAGGCGCTAGAGGTATTCTCGCTCAATGTATACATGTAAATTCCACTTCATTTTTTGAACAGGAACATCCCGCGATGTTTGTTTACATGGAGCGAGAATACCTCTAGCGCCTTAATGTGATGTAACCAGGGAACTGATCAATATCAGTCAAATCATAACGCTTGTGCATTGAGTATAAATTATAATGGAAGGATAGAAATGCTTGTTTTTAAGGTTCTCTTATAGCATTGAAAGAGCGCGCTATTTCAGTTTTCAAATCAGAGTCAGTGTATTGCAGCTGAAAGATACAGCTTTAGCTTTTGGCTTAAACTTTTGACCTTGAAAAATATAGCTTTGGCTTAAGCTTTCAGCTGTTCAAAATAAATTCGGCTAGTTTTTGGATTTTTTCCAACTAGCTTGTAGCTTTTCAATTATTGGAAAAATTGGACTTGATCAGGAGAAAAGGATCTCTGTTAAGGGTACAATACAACCACAAGTACAACTTACAAGAACTACAAGAAAGAAGTCAAATTGTTACATGTGACTTGTCGCGAGAAAAAACCCTTAGTCGTCAAGGAACGGATCAGCAGGAACAGTTCAACGTAGTTGCAGGCTTGCACGAATACAAACGCTAAACTGCTGATCCGTTCTTTGACGACTAAGGGTTTTTTCTCGTGACAAGTCACACATTACAACTAGAATTTACAAAAAGAAAAATTTGTTGTTTTTTGGACTATTAAAAATTGAGTTTTTTGAAACTGTATTGTCATTGTGTTTCTCTTTCTGCATTTCTTTCCTCTCTAAACTCTAGGAAAAAAAAAAAAAAACTGAAAATGTTGCTTTACTGCTTTTTAAAATAAAAACACATGGTCTTGTACAAACTTTTCATGATACAAAGGAAGCCAGAAGCTATTCAAAAAAAATTATCGAAGTAAAACTCTTGGCTTCCAAAGATGCACTTGAAGCTGGCTTTTGGCTTTTGTCTCATCAGTAAGAATTTGGCTGAATTTAACTTTCAGCTCTCGGCTTTTGGCTGGCTGCAATGCATTGCAGCTAAAAATTTCAGCTTTAGCTTTTGGGTCAAGCTTACAACTTTTAAAAACCAGGCTTTTGGCTTTCAGCTTTTGAGTTTTGAAAAAATTCAGCTTGCTTTTGGCTCAATTTGGCTGGCTTACTTCATTTTTAACTTTTTGATCTAGCTTACAACTTTCAAAAACTTGGCTTTTGGCTTTCAGCTTTTGGATTTAAAAAAAAATTAGCTTGCTTTTGGTCTAATTCTGCTGATTTTTGACTGATCCATGCATGAGCTCAGATAAAACAATCAGGAGAATTGTGGCTTTGACGGACTTCCAGAAGATTTCTATTCTCCAGTTTGTGTTCATCTCCATTGGATGACTGCATTGCAAGCTTCTGTGCTAAATTGAACCAGAGTCAATCTTTCTTTTCACTTTCAATTCTTTGACAAATCCAATCTGGCCCAGAGAGTAAAGCACTTGGACTTGAAATTTGAACGCTTACGAAGCAGTGCCTGTGGTAGTGCATTTTCCTATTTTGCGGGAATCAGGAAAGCTAGAAAGAAGTTGAAAAAATTTGGCTTAGGAAGGTTTATGTTGGCTTTCAGCTCTTCTCTTATCAGTTAAAATTCGGCTTCCGGTGTTTAGGTTTTAGCTGGCTGCAATACTCTATTTAAAATAATCATAACATTGAGTTGTACAAAAGATCACAACGCAGAATTTACTAAAATAGCGCTGTCACTACTAGCAAGGTACTACTACTTCTATCCCTTTCATTACTATTCATTCTCAAAGTTGTCGGGTGTCATTCACAAAATTTTAGTTGAAATTTGAGAACTGACAAATTTAGGCGATTGAATGTTCTAGGGTTTGGTGCACAATATCTTACCAGGAGATTTACGTTTGGGGTTTGTCAAAACTATTCGAAACTTCGTTTTCCTACTCCAATTTATAGAGTTACTTTTTCATTTTATTACCTAATTTAGAAATATGCTATTTTGAACACAACAGTCAAAATTGCACTTGATAAATCGCCATGAAAAAACTGTAATGAACTTCAGAAAAACACGGTCTCCTCTCATCGTACCTTACTATGGTAACGCGTTGACGCATTCCACTGAATCAAATATTGAACAAAGTCTCCAAACTTTCCTAGCTACAAACCATTTTTACTAGTATGCGAGTGTTACCCCACATTTTTTCTCTCTCTTTCGTCCAGTTAAATATGTATTTTATCCCTCAGAGGAGTTATCTTTCCTTTATGAGGTAAGACGGTGTGACGATTGACTTTAGCGCAGTATATTTTCGAAATGACACGGTTACAATAAATTGTTACTGGGCTGGAGATTTCTTTATGACATGAACATTAAACCTACAAACTATATAATAAACAATCCCAGCCTGAAACAAGTTTCTATCAACGATAATTTGGTACAAATCTAGTACACACGATTCACCTATTGGAGCGGCAGCACTAGACATTTTGAAATTGGTACAACTCAATCCACTTCAATTATAATATTTTGACTGATGACTGTATTATTTTTCCAGGAAAAATGTATCAAGTGCGGATCTCTGACTGTTAATTACGAAAAAGTTGACGTCGATTATAGACTGAAGCACAATGATCTCCTCGCGAATACAGTACACAGGTAAAATTTAATTCCTTTCATTGCTTGCTACGCCTCGTTTTGTCTGTATCAATGAACAAAAAGAGTAACTAACCTTCCATGTTCTAATTTTATGTCAGATTTTTTCATAAAAGATTATGTCAGGAGAAAAAAGGACAATACGCATCCTGGGAGTTTTGAAGTGTACTTTTTTGTGGACTCCAAATGTATATTTTTTGTTTTGGTTGATATTCATTATCGTTGGATCATTTTGCAAACAAGAACTTGCCTCTAACATGGATGCAATCTAATGGCAACTTGTTCTATTTTACGCGCTTGAATTAGTCCTAGTGGTCTGCTGACTCAAGTACATGTATACAACCGAGCCCAGAATATTTTATTTTCGAAAATTATATTGTAATATTATCAAATAGTTCAAATTTTCAAACAATCGATTTAATTGTCCTTTTTTCTCCTGAGCATCGTCGCGTCTCAGTCTGCCTCTTTTCTCTTTTGGCCATTACGAAGTACAATATTTGGTTAGTCGCAACGGCGAAGTTGAATTAAGAAAACATCGCATCTGTACGAGAAGGCGAAAGAAAACGTGTTCTTTTTACAGTCTACCTTTCTCAAACATACGAAATGGAGCTCGACAAGAGTCATCCGCAGTGTTAATGCTCGAAGAAAGCAACAACGCGACTGCCAAGAAAGCAGAATTCACTCTCACGTCTGCAGTATTCTACGCCGAAACAGACTTGATAATTTTCCGTATTATAAAGAAAATTATAATACATGGCACAGAATGAGAATCGCTGCGGATAATACTTAATTTTCACCCTTCATTCTTCGTGACTGTTGAACACGATAATGAGATTATACTCGCACAGTTTAAACTCTTCTTGGACAAATTTTCTTTCTCAAATGCATCGATTGCGTTTTATACGCGGAGAAAATACGTTCATTTTTGGTCCACGACCCTCCGTTTTCTTCTTCTTTGTCGTCGTCGTCGTTACTCGTCTGAAAAGCGTGTAATAAAATGTCTAGTTATCAACTCTGTCGAGGGAAGATCTATTGTGTGCACGTATATAGTGCTATGCATTTGCTCGTAAATAGAAAAAGATGAAGCGTCATCGCGAAAGAAAGAGAGTGCGCTCAGACCGTTTTAATAGTCGTGAAAATGTTGTGGTACACTTTCGAGAATTCGGAGAGTTATGTGGTGAAATATGATGGAATAATTTTGGTGCGAAATTATAAGTTGAGAGCTAGCCTTAGCTATATTTTGATATGTCTCGAGAAAATGAAACACTTCGAGAAACTATAAGTCACTAAGTGGAATTTTTTTTGGTCTACGTACTTTATTCAAAAGACAAGTTATAGAGAAAAACTCACTGTCACAAAGTATGTATCTGTTATCGTCTGACCCCCAAGCTCGTACGAAGATGTTTCTAGACATGCGGATAAGTTTATTTGTAAGCTAGAATATTACTTCTTTAAATCATTCTACTTTTAAAAGCGTTGACTCAGTTTGCACTTCCCCACCCCCCGAATTTAACATTCACTGAATGACAAAAGAGATTCCCATTTGAATTATTATCAAAAATAGTTCGATGGTATTCTCAGGTATCGGGACGACTTCAAGCTACAGATGCCTGGTCAGGTTGATTTGTGCAAGGTTGATTCTATTTGGGACCTATCGTCCCAAATGTATGATGATGAAAATGCTCAAGTCACACGGCCCTCATCTGCTGTCTCTTTTATAGTCTCATAAGTCATGACTATGGTCGAATTGATGCGAGATTGCAAGTTACGGCTATCCGTACTACGAAAAAAGGCGATACTCCTGAAAAAGAAGTAAAATGCAAAAAACCGCAGAAAAATACTAAAAACCTTCGAAGATCTATCGACTAAGAAGTAATCATCAGCGAAAGACAAGAACGCAACTGACTTGAAAGACCGAAACCAACCTCGAGAAAAGACGAAAAACAAAGAAGAGACTGCTCATCGAGTTGTGACTCATAAACAAGCTCGATCAGATCTTCGTCCGGTATGTACCTGTTCAACAGAACGAGACCACCAGTGTTCTTATGACGAATGATTTCGATATGCCCCAAGGCAATACGCTTGAAATCAGAACTTTCTTTGTGGAGGAGCACCTTGGATCCCTGTCGGAAGCTGTGCCCATCAGCAATAAGGTGGTCAGCGAATGCTGACTTCCCCACTTTACTATCCTCCCAGGCTTTCTTATGCTCCCCAACCCTAATCTTTAGCTGGCGACTAGTCTCTCCGGTATAAACACTCTTACAATCATTACATTCTAACCTATATACTCCACTCTTCTCATCCTCAGGAATTCGATCTTTCAACCTAACAAATAACCCTTTAACAGTGACGGGGTTATAAAACGCTGGTCGAAATCCGAAAGGGCGAAGGGCCCGGCCTAATTGAAGAGAGAACTTCCCCAAAAATGGGAGCCTAATCCAACGAAATTTCTCACGGCTGATAGTACGTGGGAGGGAGGTAGTGGCGTCGAGGCATTTCCTAGTAATTTTCCTACGCACCAATGCGTCAATATCCAAGTGAATCTCATTAACTCTAACCAAATGTTTTAAGGTGATTCTTGAATGCAGTTCGACTCAACGGAAATTCAGTAAGTCTATGGACTGAACTGTTGAAAGCAGCATAGTTATGGGCAACAGAGCAGAATGACGACCCGTGGACTAAAACATCGGTTGACGTATCTTTTTTAAACACTCCAAACTCGTGGACCCCGTTTTTTTTGGAGACAGTAAGATCCAAAAAGTTAATGGAGGCGCCTCCCACTTCCACAGTGAACTCACGGAAGGGTATAGCTTATTAAGATACGTGAGAAACTTCAAGCAGAGCTCTCGGGGACCAGTCCACGTACATAGCACGTCATCTATATACCTGCGCCAGTAAAGGATGTTTATTTATTTATTTATTTATTTAAGGATGTTTATATTTAGGTGGTGCCAGCAACAGTCTAGGACCAATTAGTGCCGACACCACCTTTACAATTACTTTATTTAGTTTAATACAGTAATACTCGTATACTTATGCAATATATATATATATATATTTTTTTTTTCTAATTTACAACCATTCGTACACTCATTCGTTCATTCAAATAGATACATATTTAAACACATATATTCATATATACGCGCAGACACACACACACACATACATAGTCATGTCTTATCCTCAGCTGCCGGTAGTCATTCCCCCCCATGCACTCACTTATAGCCTGAACGACGCATTTCCGAAATTCTTGTCTTTTCTGATGGCATATGTCAATGGTAGGGTCCGCAGTGGCGATCGTGTTGTACGTTGTAGTTGCCCAACTTATAATGCTGTTTGAAAGGATGTTCGTTCTTGCCTTTGAAGGGCGAAAAACTTGCTTTTGCCGACTATTCGGTCTCGGAATATTTATGTTTATCCTTGATAACAAGTCAAGGATCGTTATCTCCCCCTTAAAGATATCACGGAGAAACATTAAACATGACGTGGCACGCCGCTGACTAAGGGGAGCCATCTCAAACCCCGAGAGCAATCCGTGATAGCCTATCTCTGCAGGGTAGTATTGAAATAATTTGTAGTAAAGAAACTTTAAATACCGTTTTTGAATTGCTTCTATTTTCCTAGATGTGGATTCTGAGGGAGGGTTCCATATTATCATTCCAAATTCTAGGTGGGAACGCACTAACGCATAAAAAAGGGTTTGTATTGTTCTAACATTTTTAAAATTGCAGGATCGTCTTATTAATAAACCAAGGGAGCGTTTAGCTTTATTTATAGTATGCTGAGTATGTGCTCTCCAAGTTACCCCTCTGTCCATAATTAACCCCAGATCTTTCACCTCTTCAACCTCCCGTAGAGTGTGACCTTCAAGTGTGTAATCCTGGATTATAATGCTTTTTGTTTTTCTCGTGTACGTAATTTTTTCACACTTCATGATATTGAACGGTAGAGCATTTTCAGAGCTCCATTCCACTAGTAAATCCAGGTCAGTTTGAAGGTGGGTACAGTCCTCCGTGCACTTTATCTCACGGAAAATTTTCAGGTCATCGGCATAGAGCAATATTTCCGAATTTTTAATCTTGTCTCCTATATCATTGATGAACAGTACAAAAATCAAGGGGCCAAGGTTTGAGCCCTGCGGGACTCCTGAGGGGCATGGGAAACGGTATGATTCAGCATTCCTATACACGACGAATTGAGTTCTTTCAGCCAGGTAAGATTTAAAAAATTCTATGGTATTTTTAGTGAAACCTAGTTTTTCGAGTTTCTGCAACACTATTCTATGGTTGACCTTGTCAAAGGCTTTCTGAAAATCAGTGTATATTGCGTCAACTTGAGAGCTCTGATCAAGCTTTTCTGAGAGGTATTGAGAGAATACAGCAAGGTTTGTGTTTACTCCTCTTTTCGGTCGAAAACCATGTTGGAAGTCTGTGGTTTGATTTTCAACCTGACAGCTTATTTGCTTATGTATTAAGGATTCAAATATTTTTGCCGGTAGAGGAGGCAAAGCAATAGGTCTATGATTCGATATTTCGATGCTTGAGCTGCTTTTCGGCACTGGGGTAACTTTTGAAACTTTCCAGATTGCCGGGAATTTTTTAGTTGTTATGCAGAGATTAAAGATGTACGTGAGAGGTGATATTAAGTATTCCCGTAGTCCTTTATATACGTAGGCGGGGATTTTATCCGGACCTAATGATTTCTTTGGTTTTAATTTTTTAATCGCGAGGCTTACGTCAGCGTTTGACATCAAGGTCAACCCTACTGAGTGCATATTGATCTTAGTATTATTTTCATTGACTGGACATGTATTGCTCGAGACCGTAGTATCTGTTACATAAACCGAGGAGAAATGCTGCGCAAAAGTATTAGAGATTGAATGAGCTGTACGGTATGTTTGGTTTTTGTAAACCTTGCTGTCCTCATCTACTACTGTTTCATTTTTCGCTTTTATGTATTGCCAAAGTTTATTAGGAGTCCTTATAAGTTCTTGTTCTAATGAATTTTCATAGGTATCGCGTGCTAACCTGATCGAAAGTTTCAACGCTTTTCGTAGTGCTTTATAATTTTGTACATTACTTAATGTGCTGGATTTTTTCATTTTCCGTCGAGCTCTTTCTTTGGCTTTTAGTTGATTTATTAATTCGTTTGTGAAGTAGGGGGGGGGGGGGGTATTTCCTACGAGAACCTTTTCTGTTCTTAGTGGGAACTGTTTTCTCAATGATTTTATCCATTACGTTTTGAAAATATATCACTGCTTCATCAGGGTCCCCAACTTTGTATAACTCGTCCCACACTGTATCTCTCATGAGTTCATACATGTATTGGAAGTTAGCTCTCGAGTAACATAACATATTATTAGTAACTGAAGAGTCCAATGGAGCCATTTTCCCCTGCTTACAACTTTTAATTTGTATGTCTATTTCCAAGGGAGGGTGATATAGGTCTTCATTTTTTACTAAGGAATCTGTCCTTCGAACCGTTACCTCAGAGTGACTAGAAATAACCAGGTCAAGCGTATTCCCCTGGGCGTTCACTATTGCATTACAAGATATGAGGTTATTTGCGCCTATGAAATTGTGTAGAGTTTCAGCATGATCGCAGGTATAGGCTTGTGTTTGATTTAAGATTAATGTACTGTTTACTTTAAATTATGGCACATTGAAGTCTCCCAGGATTACTATGCGTTCTTTTTCCTTAAATTGCGCCATGTGGATTGTCAGTATGTCGCATACATACGTATAGATATCATTAGATGTGTTGGGTGGGAAGTAAAATATTGCTACATGCAGTCTCTCCGCCTGATTAGGCAACGTGATCCTCAGCCATAGATAGTCACAATCATCATCAGCTATATCCGAGATTGCTACTTGCTCGACATGAAAATTATTACGCACAGCTAAGATTACCCCCCCTCCCCTGGTGACACCTGTCAGTTTGTAATTTCTATCTTTCCTGTAGACTTTATAGTCTGCGTGGAAGAGCTCTGTATCGTGTATCCCCTCCCCTAGCCAGGACTCAGTAATTCCTATAACGTCACGTTCATCAAGAATCGAGTTGAGATATAGTTCATTGGTTTTTGTGCGAAGACCTCTAACATTCTGATACACCATTTGTATACTACAAGAATCCATTATAACGGTACAAGAAAAGTATGCTGTGAGAGATAGGACGGAGAGTGATCGACAGCTGATAGAGGCACGTACAACAATGCATTAGATAAAAGCAAGCATTCACGTATTCATTATTACACCACACACACCACTCTTGTACATCGAACCATTCATTCCACAATATTTCACACTCATACATATTCTTACTCCATTCACACACCCATGAGTCATTCCTCATCGTCACTTGACAATCAGAATAACGAATATTACAATATCGATAGTAACAGAAGTGATAATAACATATACATTTTAAGACACATTTATTCCCACATTTGTTCTCATTCAACCATTTACACGAATCATTTTTCCTAACCACCACAATCAATATACAAATAGCTACATTGTCATACAAGATACAAACCGTATATTTTACCACGAAGAGATGTGCGCGGCGAAGTTTTATGTACGTCACGTTTTTTCTATCACTTGGAACACGAATAGTCCACATAATCTCCGCACTCTTAAATTCTTATCTTAAATTCTTCTGCCGAGTATTCGAGCTTGTTGTTTGTATTGTTACTCTTGCTGAACTCTTTCCTGCAAGTTTTCGTAGGTCGTCTTCATTTGTAATATGTACCACTGTATCGCCGTCATTGACTCGCGTCAATATTTTTCCTTCCTTGGTCCATAGGTACCGTATGTTTCGTTCCTTCTGCATCAAACGAGCCTTATGATAGAGATCTGCATTCCGGGGTGAGAGGTGCTCCGCAATATACACTCTGCCATCTAGCTGATAGCCCATATCGCGTAACTTTGGTCTCCTTTTCTTACCAGCTTCAATTAAACAATTTTTGATGGTTCTTCGAACAAGTCTTGCTACTATGTTAGGCGGTCTATTCGGAGTATTGTTGTTGTTATTCGAAAGGCAATGAGAGATATCGATATCACACTGACTCAATTCTATTCCCACGACTCGTGCGTAGCATTTTACTATCTCGTTTGTATCTTCATCTTTTGAAACCGGAACGCCTGAGATGATAATATTGTTTTTGCGTGTGTACTGCTCAAGTCCGTTAACATGATCCTTGTACTGATCCACATCTGTTGTGAACTGCCCTTTGTAGTTGCCGATTCGTTTTTCGTACTCAGATAGTTGACGTTTGTACCTTTCCTCGATCTCCTCTTGAATTTTTTCCATTTTCTCGACACGCTTTGCTAAATTATTATTTTCGTCTGCAAGAAGAGCATTTTGTTTCTTTTGTTTCTTCTCAATTTCATCGAAACGCTTTGCTAATTTGTTATTTTCGTCTGCAAGAAGAGCATATTGTTCCTTTTGTTTCTTCTGAATTTCATCGACATGCTCCTTTAATTTATTATATTCTGTTAGTATGAGCTCATTCTTTTCACGTAGATCTTGCAGCAGGCCGAGAACGTCATCTAGTTTCCGCCCGAGGCAGTCAACTTTTTCTTCCAAGTTGAGTCGAGAAAGCATAGGGGAGACAGGATCAACGAGAGTGACTTTTTCTTCTAAAGTTTGACCAATTGCTATGGATGGAATTGTATTTTTTCTGGGTCGCGTTTTACTTGCATTGTTTATCAAGTTGCTGTTGGTAGAGAGGATCTGTTCATTCATGAATCCACAGCTTGTGCACTTACCACCACTAGAACTAATGAATCGCCTACATTCGGCACATTTTAGTTGAGTCATAACGACGTTTCACTATCAGAAACACGACACACGAAGACGATTATTTCCTACAGGCGCATGAACGCGTAACAACACAACCACTCGTAACACCGAACTTTAAAAGAGGATGGCCAGAAGAAAAGAGATCGGATTCGAACTTGGACATGAACACCTCAGAGATTAGGGAACCTAAAGGCAAACCTATAGGAATACTCACCTCCTCTGAAAACTCATAAAATTTACCATTGGACTTGCAAAAATTAGGAGTCCAACACAACCTCAAAAGATCAAAAAATTCACTTAACTCTTCGTGAGGAGTATTGAGATTCACCAGGAGTTCACCCATCCGCTGCGTAGTGACAACTTTAGGAATGTTAGGAAAGAGGCCTACAACGTCGAAAGAACAAAAGATCGTGTCTGCAGGCAGAAGCACATTTTTTAGGCTATTGGCCAAAGTGGACGAATTCCTGACAGAGTAGGGAGACTCGAATTCGACACGGGATTTAAACCATTGGTCCAGAAATTTAGCTAGAGAGTAGGTAGGAGATGAGATGAACGACACCACCGGCCTCATGGGCGTATCTACTTTATGGACCTTAGGTAATCCGTAGAGAAGGGGGGGATAGGGTCAGGATTGAGAATAGCTTTCTTCATTCGCTCACTCCTAATGATCACAGTACACCCATTAACAACATCCCGAACTTCTTGAACATGTTTTGGAAAACTGAAGCTGTCATTCACTTTTGCCCCACACTGATGAAGTACATCATACATCTTAGAATCATAAGAAGACTTCTCCATCACAACTGAAGAATTACCTTTATCGGCCTTAGTGATAACAAGTCCCTCCCCCCTTACTTTCTTCTGCAAACCCTTGATCACTCCACTCACCTTGCCGTTCATACGGGGAAGGGGGGTGTTTCGGATTATCTCAGCGCCCTTCTTCTGGATATTGCACCCGGGTCTTATCTTTATAGCCAAGTCCGCAACCACATTAGCGAGGGCCTCACTATTCCTAGGAGGAGGAAGAGCAAATTTCAGACCTTTCTCAAGGAGGTAAGATTCCTCCTCGCTGAAATCAACCTGGGAGTAATTAAGAACCCTAGGTTGAAAGTTCTGAACAATGACTATAGCTCGAAGGTTGAAATTTCTGCGATTCACTTTTCTCAGAACTCGAAATTGGAAAACTTTTCAAAGCTTGAAGCCTTTGTCAGCATTATTACTCCTGGATGAAGTATGATATCCAAAACTTCCTAATCACGTCTCGCCCTTCTTCAACTACTTTCTCTATTCGCGGATTCGGAATCCAGTTGGAGCGCTATAGTGGCGATGTCTGAAAAGTGAATGGTGCTCCCGACCTTAAGAGGTTATACCTAGGTACCAGTAAAATCCAGTCCACTGGCCTGAATATTGTCTATCGAGAAAAAATGTACAGAATAAAATATTATATGACTGACATAACTATCAATCAGTTGAGTTCAACTTCAAATGTTTTGAGCATTTTTCACCTTTTTGCTCAAGCACCAATGTTCGTTTCGCCGCTAGAGGGCGGACCCTGTACTTCAATTCGCGAATAACCTCACATTTATTGCTCGAAAGTTTTCGTGGGTCAAGGTCATTTGAATCGTGACAGTGTTCAGTTTACTCACTCTTCCGCCTATCTATAGTACAAATTTTTGTGTCGATGTACGTTTTCTCCGTTATTAATTAGAAGAAACGCATTCGTAGCTGCGGGCCAGTTGCGAAGGAAAATGACTTTGATAAAATTCTCATTACATTATATGCGACTAGTGTGTGTAAATACCTTTGAGAAAAATTTCAACGCAATTTGAATTGTGGAAGGACAGACGCCATCGACCAACCCTTGTGGCGCGTGTACGATGGAATGTCAGTAATAAATTTACGAAACCGACGACGGCAGATAAGGGAAAATTTTGTTCCGACTCATCAACCGCACCATCAACGGCTGTCACGAAATTAGTTTTCACAGTAAGATTACTCGGTTTTTATAGCTTTCTTAAAAGAATTATCATCAGACAACGATAAAACGACTTTGAAATTGACGATTATAAAAAAATTAATGATTAATACATGAAATATGTATCAATCAAAATATTTTCAATTAGTTGTTCGATGTAGTTCTAAATGTAACACTATTAGACTCGTAAAACCAAAGATTCTTGACGTCAGTCTTACGTATATTGATCATAAAAATCTTGAGATATTCAATGTGGGAGTGAGAAGAAAATACATTTTAGACTGTGATTCAAAAAAATCATACTCAGATCATCACGACTCTTGGCCGAACGGAGGGTTGAGAGTGTCTCACCCCAAGATTTTTAGTCATTTTGGTAAAATCGACTGGTATCAACCCTATAGAAGATGTGGTATATTTTTCATCTCTCCCCAACTGCCTCTAATAAGAGGTCTCGGAACACCCATGGTATCATGTCCGAAAACTTGAGGGAAGAAGCCGAATGAATCTCGAATTCTCATGAAAGAAAAGGATTATGATGTGAAGAGAGGTGAGGGATCCCTTTTGGTAACGTTAAATGAAGCAAAAGACGTGATAGAAAATAGTCATGGAAAAAATCGAATCATGACGATATACAGGTTCAAGGAGGCCATCTTCCGGAACAACGTACAGTGATTTTAATTAGAGTTGAGGTAACGAATGATTTCTACATGTTCAAGGGTGGTACGTTTGCGGTAGACATTCTCCTTGTGGAGGAGCCTTACCAATCCCCCAGAGAAACTGCGGCCACTGTTGGGCTGATTCTCCCAGGTGTCCTTTATTCCACGACTTCAGGTGATACTCAGGTAGTATTTGAAAAAGATGAAACAGCCCTCCTTGAGAAAGGTTTGAAATTTAGTCTACCACCCCTCTAGATTGATGAAATTTTGGTTAATGTTGTTGCGCATCTCACTGTGAAAATTGGCCCTGTTGTTAATACCCAAAAAGTATGCGCTGAAATGGCCCGAAATAGCCCGCAATACCCCCCCCCCCCCTTGAAGGAGTGGTGAATTGGAAGGAGTTATTCAAGGTTTAAAGAGGAAGATCAAGGAGGGAGAAATAATTGTTACGAAGGCTGACAAAGGCAATGCTGTTGTGGTGATGGCGAAATCCGCCTATGCTTATAAGGCCCATGAGGTGCTCCACCGATGTGGTGCTGAAGAGAGGGAGAATTTCAGTTTTCTTAATCAAATTGGAGAAGTTAGGAGAGTCATCAAGGGTGGGGCTCCAGCGATGAAAAAAAACCTCCTTGCTCTTAACTCTACACCTCCCCTCCTTTACGGATTGCCTCATAAGAATAACACCACGATGCGACCTGTGGTCTCATTCATTTCTTCTCCTACCTACTTCCTTGTTAAATTCTTGAACCGTTGGTTCAAGTCTTGCGTTGATTTCAAATCTCTTCACTCGGTCTCTTTGACGGAAGTTCTGCAGGATGTAAGTCCTCCCCCGGGTACGACCATCTGCTCGTACCATCAAATCATATTGACTATCACATTTAAACATTTTTATTACTAGATATACTTATGGCGAATATTTTTGGATTATTGTGTTTTAAATATGGTGACAATACGAGAGTGAAATTAGATCGTTTACGTACGGCTGTGATAAAACTTGAGAAAATTCGTGGTGCTATCTGGTTCTTAAAAGAGTGCAAGAAGAATTCATTAGTTCCAAAACACATTAGTAGCTGTTTTCAAAAGATTTCATGTACTCTACGTGAAAGCTCTGGATTAAAAACGTTTGAATCATGGCAAAAACGTTCTGAACGGTTTTTGCTCAATGTTGAAATCAAGAACCACTATAAGTCAATGTACCGCATCTTTGATACCATTAATGTCATAGAGAAGGAACTATCTTCAACAATTAGGTGTCCAACACTGTTCAAGATGGCATTTACAATGATCGATGAAAAAAGAAATAAAACGCGAGTTCAAGTTCATTCACGTTTAGAGAAGAAAGTGAGCAACCTCAGAGGACCTCAAATTTCTACAAGCAGAACTGAAACTGGAGACTACACCCCATGGCTTGTGAACCTTACAGACAAGGTACTACCGATAGAAGTAGAAAAAATTCTGAGATTAGGACCTAAATTTTGTTCACTCCAAACAAAATACCTATCCACAAAATCATCACGGATGTAGAATTTGCAATAATGAAATCAAGTGCTTCTCACGCAGATAAAGAGAAGACAAGAAACCTGGTGGCTAATCATCTTAGGCGAGTCTGCAATCAACAAAAATATCATGGAAAGAGAAGAAAGTTTCAAGATACTGATTCCATGAAACTCACAAAACAATTTTTAAAAGAAAATGATGACATTTTGGTACTCAAGGCAGATAAAGGTAATGCAACAGTCTTGATGAATAAAAATGAGTATCACCAGAAAGTCCTTGAGTTGGTGGAGGATAGAAAGTTTTATAAAGAAATCTCAGACCCAACAAATAGACTCCAGAAGGAGAATAACGACATCGTTGCAGACCTGTATGAGAAGAAATTTATTGATAAGAGTCTTAAAAATTGTTTCACAACATATACGGCTGTGTCTCCTCGTTTCTACGGATTACCAAAGATACATAAAAAAGGAGTTCCCTTACGTCCTGTAGTGTCCTCCATCAATGCACCTACCTACAAGCTTTCTAAATTCATAGCAGAAATTTTGAACGAGATCAGGGATGACTCCAAGAATATTCGATCCTCAACCTCCCTACAGGAAGATCTGAAGAACTTTACAATTGATTCTGAGCATATCATGGTCTCTTTTGATGCAATTTCTCTGTTTACATGCATTCCATCCTATTTGGTCATCGATATCATTTCTGAAAAGTGGCCCAGTCTCTCTGGGATATGGACTGCGCTAGATGAGGAGACGTTTTTTGAGATATTGAATTTCTGCCTGGACAATGGGTATTTTCGTTATAACAACAAATTCTACTCACAAACACATGGCACAGTAATGGGAAGCCCACTTTCTCCAATTTTGGCTGAATTGGTGTTGGACAAGCTTTTTGAAGCAGTGGCAAACGAATTTTGCGATGACATCAAATACATGAAGAAATATGTGGACGACAGTCTTTTTATTATGAATATTAACATTTTTGACCAACTTTTTGACTTTTTGAATAATTATTTTGACGATATCAAGTTCACTTTCGAAAAAGAAGAAAATGACCGTTCAAATATTTTAGATTTGACCCTAATTAGGACTAACAACAGAATTATATTTAAGCATCTTCATAAAACTACTTGTACAGGTCGTATTGTGAATTATAAGTCTAATCAACCTTTACAAATGAAACTCAACACTATCAAAAACCTCAGACGTACTTATCTTTCTTCCTCTCATCATACTTTCCACAGTGAAATCCTCCTCAAATTTTGTAACTTACTCCGCATGAACGATTATCCTGACTCTATCATCAACACTGTTTGCCATCCTCCTCCTTCCTCCCCTCCCTCTTCTTTCACCCAGAGTAGGAATCCTAATCAGAAATTTTTCTCCCTTCCGTACTATGGAACTGGTACTTACATGATACGGAAATATTTACAAAAGTTAGATCCGAACCTTGTCGTAGCCTTCAGTTCTTTCAATAATTCTTACGATAAATTTTTCTCCAAAACTAAAGATCGTTTTCCTCCTACTCTTCACTCTGATGTGGTGTACAAACTCAAGTGTCGAGACTGTTCTGGGGTATATATAGGGGAGACGTCTCAACTTCTCAAAGCTAGAGTATATCAACATTCTAATAATGTAAAGTGTGATCTAGATAATAAGAATAATGGTATTATAACTCATAGCACTGCTCTTTCGCAGCATTCTGTAGAATTGTCGCATAAATTTGATTTTGATAATGTTATTATATGTGATAGTGAGAAGAATGAATCTAAACGGAAAATTTTGGAGGTCATTAATATTATTAGAAATGATAAAGCGATAAATTTTAAAACAGATAAAAACCACATCCATTCACTGTACCATGATGTCATTCGTAATTACTAATCTTTCCGAGTTTTTTCTTGCTCGCCGTGCGTTTTCAATCTGTAACTTTCAACTTGTTTCTTTGTATATGATCAGTTCATATCTCCTTCCGCCTGATGATGGTAGCCACTGTCTACCGAAAGCTCGCGGTCGCAATTTATAAAATATAGAGTGGTAGAAAAGCTTGTGTTTTTTATTTTCATTTCTCATATCGTTGGTCTTTTCCCAAACATTCCTGAAGCTGATTTTTCATTGATATAATACTCCAATACCGAAAAATGACTCAATTGTGGAGACAATTGAATCAACGGTTGATTCTGACTCAAATTCCGGTCTTCTTTAGTCGATTCTCAGTCGAAATTCAGCAGGATTCGTTCGATGAAGAGTGTACGTCAATTTTGAGCTTATTTCTGTTCAAAATGATGAATTGATACCTTCCTCCGCAGCTAAAATGATATGAAGATCGTTCTTTAAGCAAAGACTCCTGCTACCAAGAATTCATAATCCACTACATCTTCTAGATCTCCATTATTCCCTCTCAACGCATTACTTCTGATCGCCTCGTCGCTTGGAAATATCCTCTTTGTACCTTTCCTTAGTCTCCACATCCTGTTTCAATTCCGAAACAATCTTATCAGAAGCAAGTACTTTATCCATTCTCCTATATAATTTCGTGTAATAATCACACCACGACTAGACCTCGGGAAAGAATCTATATACCAAGAGATACCCTTTATTTCCTTCACTAATGCTACTGATCCAGATTATTTCTTTCGTAGGCCGTATCAATTGGAGATAAACCAATTTTACAAATCGAATTCCATCTTTCGAGTCCTTTGAAAGAAAAATTTCGAGTAAAATTAGGAATAAATTTGTCTATATTGTTTAGTTTTACGTCAAGTCGCGAGAAAACTTTCTCGGAAGTTTTGAAGTTTTCATTCGACTGCTCCTCAGCATTTATCTAATATGCTAGTGCAACGCGAGCCTAAAAAAAAATGACAAAATAGAAAGGGAAAACTATAAGATTTAATTACAATGAAACTAAGGCCAAACGAGAGAAGCAGAACGAGATTATATTCTACATTTTCGAGCTGACACTCGACTCGTTAAGAAATTGAGAGTTTTCAAACAGCATCAGCGTGTGGCGACTGAAAATTCTACGAATATTTTTCGGCGACAATTAATTAAGCGAAAATAACAAAAGAAAAGCAGAGCGAAACTAACAATCGTTTCTTACAACTTGTTCCCTCTCTCACCCTTCCCTTGGCATATTAGTGCAATGTATCGCTGGTAACGAATGGCTGAAAAAGAGCGGTCCATAATACGGCACGGGCGAGTCGGAAAAGTTTTTCTTTTTTCCTATTTCTTCTGTGACGGATATTAAACAAGAATACCACACGAAGCACGTCCTAACCATGATTGTGGTGGCTGCCGCGCGCGTATTATTGGATTAAAAAATTTTTCTACTCCGACGCTCATTGCTGACAAAAGTTTATGGTGAGCTCGAAGTTGGGCTTTTTCTCTGGTCGACCGCAATATTATGAAGTACCTAGTACTGCTGGCTTGTTACTACGTATAATTCGAACGAGCTGCTAATTAATTAGAATAAGAAACGAGAGGGAGAAAGAAAAGAAAAAAATGCAAGTCGAGCGCGAATTCTCGAAAGTCGAAAGGCGTGTACAAAATGATGATTGTTGAAAGTGGCGGATCGCGCGAACTAGACCTACTATGTAGTCATACTTGGCATCGCGTGACGACAAAATTATGTCAAATGTGTCGTAAAACCTAACGATGAATTCGTTCCAAAAGCTTTTGTATAATGATGATCTTCTGTAAGTGGGAAAAATGAGAAATGGTGGAAGAACGAGGGTCGTGGCGTACATATTGCTGCTACGAGTATGTGCTTTGAATCTTACGCACTGAGCTAGCGAAACGATTTCCTCTTCTTCTTTGATCGTATTTCCAACATATACATCAAGTCATCTTTGAACGAAGGAAAATGAGACATTCAACTTTATTGAATGTATGCGTAAAAATATTGAAGTATGGAAACCGCGAATTCATTTTGCCAAAGAAAGTGGAAAATCTTAGATTCAGGATTTAGACCTCAAAATGAAGAGAAAATAAGTCTTATTCACCTTCAGTATTCAGAAATTGTAAAGCGTATAATTTCAGCAAGATTGTGAATTATTCTTCTAAAGATTTTTATATCTTTCAATATGTGATGTATGGTATATAATTACATTTTGATTGATTTGTTCATCTAACTATTGTTTGTTGTCAATGTGATACCATGTTCTCAAAATATATAATGATTTTCCATGATGGACCGATTTCCATATGACATCATGTCTATCATAGCATGTCGACTTCTGTCAAATTACTGCAAAAACGTTTTGATCATTCATCAGTACTTCATAAGGAGGAATAACTTAGGAATAAAAAGTTGATATTAAATAAATCTTGAGTCTTCTCGCACACAGAAATGTATTTTTTTTTAAAAGATGAATGAATGATTGATCAAAATGTTCTTGTGTTATTCCTGTATGCTATTTGTGAAGCTGCTTGAAGTAACACAAAGTTGATGGATTCATTCTGAGTACTTACGCATACAGTTATCAGTGCCGTGATATTACAGAAAATTGATCTATTACAGGTGGTTACTGAAAAACTTAAGTTGCCAGGGAAAATTGAGAAATAGTTTTGAGTTCAGCGTTCAAAATATGTGCTTTTATAGAATCATCTGAAGGCTTATTTTTATCAATAATGATATCATTATATTATTGCTTCTATAATAACATGAGGTATATGAAATAATGTTATTAAATAAAAAATTGAAAAAATAGTTAAATTGAAATTTAAAAATTTGTATCCAAAATATTGAATCACAATAAAATGAATTCTCAATAAAAGAGTAAAACATATATTATTCATTATTAAAGTAATAATTTTTATGAATTTGACTAAATAGCTGTTTGGTAAAATTTACATAAATGATGTACCTAATTTCATTTGGAAACAATCATTACAAACCACTATTAATAAATAAATCACCTATGTATATAATAGTTTTTACATTGATTTTTCCGGTGTTGCGCCACACCACCGGTATGTGTTTGACAGCGGACCTTTTTTCTTTTTTCTTTTTTCTATCCTGTACCCTCGTATCTCGCTCCCCAGAGCACCTAGAGTCTTGATTTTTTTTTTTGTTGGATTCGTCTTTGAACGTAGAGTGTCATAGGCTGTTGAATGATAAAATTTGAAGCATATTTCGTCGAGAAATTACACAAATTTGTCTGCTCGTATTCACCCGTAAGAAGAATATCAGTGCACGTTGAGCGACGCGTCGTATTTCGTCGCATTACATTGCTTACCACCACACTCCTGAAACTCCTCCCACTTCGCATTGCCGATTGAATACTGCACTTCACGTGCGGGTAGGTGTTACAAGGCATACAATCTTATGTGTGTTCTTGTGTTTCTTTTTAGACTTCAATTAGAGGAAATATTTTTGAAAAAATAAATCCGGGTCGGTAAATATTCACAAAATAGAAAATATTAGTCACCATGAATCAACGCGCGCCGCGAGTGCGAAGCACGAGCCTGTAAAACCTCTAAAAATGACCAATTGTCACCTAACTAAAAAATAATTCAAATAAAATATTTTTTTAAAAAAAAGATCCGGTGTTGCTGGGAAAAAGAATATTGAACTAAAAAGAATAAAACAAGATTTTAAATTGAAGAAATTTCTGTTGTAACCGAACAGAATTCTAATATACAATTTGATTTATGTAACTGACTGAAGCTGAAAAAAAAGTACATAATAGTGGAATTAATTGTACTGCAACACTGCTGTCGCGTCGTCCAGATTCTGATCTTGATCATGCATAATTAGTAATTTGTAACTCAGTAAATCTGTACATTAATAAATGAAGAAGAAACAGCCCCTTGATAAATTCATGATGGATACAGCAGTGTTGCAGTACAATTAATTCCACTATTATGTACTTTTTTTTCAGCTTCAGTCAGTTACATAAATCAAATTGTATATTAGAATTCTGTTCGGTTACAACAGAAATTTCTTCAATTTAAAATCTTGTTTTATTCTTTTTAGTTCAATATTCTTTTTCCCAGCAACACCGGATCTTTTTTTTAAAAAAATATTTTTTCAAAATATAAATCAGAATTGAAAATTTTAATACTAAAATTTAGTGGGACCCATTTATCAGCTCAGGAAAAATAATAGGAAGCATGCGATAATGAGAGTTACATAACAGAATTTCAGAATAATGACCATGAAAATAAATTTTACATGGGAAAAAAATACTGAAGACAAGAAAAATAAAATTTTTCACAACATATTATTTTAATGTACAAAAAATTAATTGGCATACGTTATTAGAATATGTGTATTTACAAAACAATATCATTCCTCACAAGATGAGCATACATAGGAAGAAGATTCAAAAAAACTTATAAAAGTATCATTCAATTTATTTAATATATTATTTGATCCATTAAATAAAAATATTAGAATTAATTACTTATTAATCATAATAATAATTATTGATCAAAAAAAAATTTATCTATCTTAACAAAACATATTAAATTCAATATAAAACATGATTCAAATTATAGATCATAAATTTAATTATTAAATATACTGCACTGTTTATAAATTTCAATTTTATGAAATTGTAATTTTTATCAATTTCATTTCTATTAATTGAATTTTGATGATAATTTAAAAAGTTATAATTATTATTTTGAAAAAATTGATAAATACCGGGTGCGGCAGAAGTCTTGGAACGCTTTCCTTTTTGTTTTTGTGTCGCGACACAAAAACAACACAAAAAATGGCCGTATACGCGAATACTGAATTTTTTTTTTTTTTTGTCAGTCATTCTTGTGCATTTTCATTCATTTTTCAAAGTAGTAAAACCTTTTTTTTTTTTGTTTTTGAATTTTTTTTTTTTTTTTTTTTTCAAAATTTGCAAATTGGTTTGAAGAGTTTTGCCGCGCCCGTGTATCCCAATTCTTTTTTATAATTCAACATGGAGGTAATAAACTAAAATCATTTATTTAATTATCCTGTTATCTCCAAAGTAATCTTAAATTTTATTAAAATATAGAAAAATTATTTTTTATTCCCGCAATAAAATTTCCTTAAATTAATATTAATTTATTATTTTATACATGAATAAAATATTATTGTTAAGGTGATTTATTAATATAATTATGGTACTATATTGTCCAATTTCATTTTCTATAAAAGAATTTAGTACTTTATAATAATTAATTAATTCATTAATTGTAGAACACGATATATTATATTGAAATTTATTTAGTTAATTTATAAGTTCGAAGCAACTACCCCACTGATGACCAGAAAAAACATTGACTGCTTCACCAATACACAGACAGAAGCCAGTTGATTCCTGATCACACATCACCTACCTACTTACTTAGTTTCCTCAATACAGTTGGTATACGTTTCCCAGGGAAGTCTGTTAATGTCTTGTACATATATGATTGATGCTTGTCAACCACTTATAAAACTAGGTCATTCCTTTTGTTTTCCCAATCTCCATTACTTGTGCAACTTTTTTCTTCCCCCTATGCTTTTTAATGTTTTATAAATATTTTAATCAGCATAGTACAGTGTATCAATTGAGATTGGTATTCACATTGTTATAAGATGAATAAAGTTGAATTATTCTGTAATTTTTTCCTGTGGTGGAATATAATATTATTACATTTTTGAATGCCTACTTGGAATTTTATCAATTAATCTTGATAGTTCACTACAGAACAATCTTATGTGCCATATGAATTACATCAGACTTGAGATAATTCTGTACTATGATGACAAGTTCATTTTTTTTTTTTTTTAGTTGATATGAAGTACGGCTTTATTTTCCACTACTTTTTAAGGTAATTATATTTCATTATAAGATACTTTTAATCAACTCGATTGGATTTTTTTCAAAATCAATTATATTTATAATAATATTAATAATTTATCAAGTAATGGAATAAAAATTCAGTCAAATATTCCAACATTTAGATGGAATTAAATTTAGGTTATCGATTTTTCATTCATTTTATAATAAATGCAATTCAAATTTGATGATTATATAACTTACATTAATTATCATTTTATTTGATAGTTTAAGTATTTGAAATTATCTCAATGTATAAAATAGCGTTCAAAATACTTCTAGAATCATTTGAAAGATCAGCTGACTATAAATATGTCATTTTAAATGAATGCTGAAATTCATTAGAAAAAAATTATCCCAATATAATAAAGAGAATATACTATTAATAGAGCCTGGATTTCCTAGTTTTTGCCAAGTCATTTCCTAGATGGGCTAATGACTGAAAATGATATAGGTAGAAGTACATTCCATACCTAAGGGTTACAGGGAAGGAAATTTTATTTTACTGTAACACCAAAAATGGAATAAAGTCCAAAAACAGGGTTAAGAGCCAAATAAGGCAAAAAATTACCAGTTTGTGGAGAATTGTCTACAACCACGGAATTTTGACATAAAAAAATTAGTAAATTTTGCCTGAAATCAGGTAATTTTGGTGCAAAAATACTGAAATATGATCTAGTAAAAAATTGAAAAATTAAAAATTTAGATTGAAAAATTGTTAGGATTCTTGTACTTACCAATTAAATTGAATGATTCTGGTTTTGAATATGTAAAAGCACTGAAAACGAGTGTTTTTTTTTCAATTTTTTTTTTAAAATGCCAAATAATACCGTAAATGCAACATTAAAATGTGGAAAATTTTCATTTTTATTGCCGAAAAATCCGGGCTCTAACTATTGATAAATAAATCAACCTTGGCTATTAGAAAATTTTTTTATATGCACCTTGATTTCTTTATGCCTTGAGAATAATATCTGCCTCTACAGGGATATTCTTTAAGAATTCCCTGACGGCCTTCCCATGGGTGCGCCTCTCTCTTCTCTCGTTGCCGACGTCTTTATGGATAAGCTTGAATCCAATCTCCTCACCAGCACCATCCTTCCTCAACCTCACATTCTCCGCTGGTTTCGCTACATTCTTTGCGTTTGGAATGGTTCCTCGTCCGATCTCGAAGCCCTTTTCTGTCACCTTAACTCTATTCATCCTCACATCAACTTCACCCTCGAAATAGGCGGTCTCTCTATCAATTATCTCGACCTCACCATTTCCCTTCACCTCGAAAACGACCGCCTCTCTCCTCAGTTTGCTATCTATTGTAAGCCTTCTAACACTGGCATTCTTATCAACGGTTCCTCTTTTCATCATTATTCTCACAAATACTCCGCATTACTCGCTTTCGTCCACCGCCTTCTGGCAATTCCTCTCTCCACCCGCAATTTCAACATAGAGAAGGCACACATCTCCGAACTCGCGCGCTTAAATAATATCTCTTTTGACGTTGATAAGGTTATCTCGAGGAAATCTCTCCAACGCGCTATGCATTCCAACCTCGCTCCTCAGCGCGTACTCCCTCCTATTCGTGAGCGCTGGGTTCGTTTGCCCTTTCTCGGCCACCACTCTTATAAAATGGCCCGCATTCTTGAACCTTATGGTTATCGTTGTGCCTTCTATTCTCTTTTAACCTTGGGCCACTTATCTTCTCTGAAAGATAAGCTCCTCCCTGAACAGTGCTGCGGAGTTTATCGTGCCTCTTGCACAGTCCCTAACTGTTCTGCCGTTTACATTGGCCAGACGGGCCGTTCCCTTAAGGATCGTTGCGATGAACATGGCTCCGCATTCCGTAACCATCATCCGGAAAAATCCGCCATAGCGAGGCACTGCATTGAGCAAAATCATAGTTTCAATCATTTCACCTTCAAGCTTATCCATAAAGCGACTAAAGGCCGGCTCCTTAATAGTTTAGAAGAGGTTGAAATCATTGCCGAGCTTTCACGTTCAGGCGACTTCCTTCTGAACGATACTCGCAGCCTCATCAATCCGTTTATCTCTCACATGCATAATCTTGTTCCGTCCGAAGACGATGACTTCACTTCTACTTGATCTTTCACCTTCCTCTTCCTACATTTTTCTTCTCGTTCTCCTTTGTCGCATGAATTTTCGTACCATCGTACGTAATTATTTCAGTACACCTGATGATGCGTCGCCTAGTCGACGCGAAACATGTTGTGATGTAAAAATAAAAAGTTATCCGTTACGTGACCGTATTTTTCTTGTCTTCCTATGCAATGTCTCGTAAATACGAGGAGACTCTTTTACTTAATAGGTTTCAATTCCTCATGTGATAAAATGCGATTCAGTTGAATATTTGAATGTTTAATGAAGCCCACCATCAATTTTTTGTTCATATGGCCGGTATAATAGATGTAAATTAAATCTAATGATTCTATTTCATACCATACAGTATTATCTTCTATCACTGTTGACGTCAATAGCGCTCCAACAGATTTGTAATAAATCAAAGAAATCTTCCTTATCTATGTAGTGGTCTACCTGTTTTTAGTATTCAAAGTTTATCTCTTCCACTCGTAATTTTATCGGATTATCTTTTTTACTTCGTATTGGAGCTCGCGTATGATTTTATAATGAAAGAAAGGGAGTTACGAACGAAATATCACGAACTTAGACGTAAATAATAATGAAATGATAACATGTCTGTTACTGTTACTTAGTTTTGGTAATCGAAAATACCTAATGAAAAAACGCGAGTTCCAAATGAAATCTCACAAACTGAGAAGTCAATAATAATGAAATAATATGTGTAAATAATAATGAAATGGTAACATGTCTGTTACTGTTACTTAGTTTTGGTGATCGAAAATAATGAAAAAACACGAGTTACGAACGAAATCGAACAATTCGAGAAGTAAATAATAATGAAATAATAAATAATAATGAAATGGTAACATGTCTGTTACTGTTACTTAGTTTTGGTGATCGAAACCTAACCTAACCTAAAATAATGAAAAAACGCGAGTTACGAATGAAATCGAACAATTCGACATTTTTTTCAAAATTTCTTCCCAATAATACATTGTAATCACGTTTGGTCGCAGGCCTAGGCTGTGGACATTCTTTGCATGCAAACTGAATAGGGTACAGAACCCCGTTGTATCATAATCAGAGTCTGACGTTTCCTGAAACAAACACTCGGTCATACTGACTCGGATTCAATACGCTCATACACAATACTTGTCTAACTTCCAAAGCTTAGACGCAGTTTCTCATTCTATACTTGCTCTGTTGAGCGCAGTTTTCCACATTACAGACCAGCTTCATTCACTGGCTGGCGGGTTGGCTCAGTCTCTATACTACTTGCCGAACTAGTACATGATTACACATCTGTGGCTCAGCCTCTTCTACTTGCCAGTTGCATAGCGCGGTTCTAGTACTTGCTACCAACTTCACGTTTGTCGTATCTTTCAACGACCACTTTGATTCACATGTTCACAGTCACTCGTTTAACACTTCCTCACGGTTCATCATGTGACTTACATTATAATACAATTCTCATTGAAACGCGGAGATAGAAATCACTTGTAAAGGCTGTGATATCGATGCTCCTCAAAACATTGGTCGTTGAGCCTTCCAATTATTGCGGATACTGTAATCGGACTCGGTAACTTGGCACAATGATGCGCCGAGCGCTGCTTGTAAGAATTTATCAAATACCATCATGGCTGTATCTTCGGTGCTCTCAACAATTGTAGGTTTTCATCAGAACTTAGTAACTTCCTCGAACACCTTGTTCATCCCATTAGCGATTTTTTGTGTTGTATTGACTTCTCGGAAAGACTTATTGCACAGTTGAGCGGCATGTTCATGAGTTCGAGCGCGTTTATTGTTTCATCCTTGAGACTTTGGCGTTTGAAGCTTATTGTATCTCCTGGAGCTTATTCGACAAAAACCATTGGCAATGTGCTTCCACGTAGATATCATGCGACAGGCAGGTTGACCTTATCAGATTCTTCTTGGTTTCTTGCTTGACGTCGTTGTAGGTACTCTTGTTTCAGCCATTGATTTGCGCAATGTAGGTACTAACTCTTGTGACTTGTTTGTGCATTTCACTGTCAGCAATTCAGGTCGAGCACTTGGTCTTTCATTTGTGTAGGTGTTACGCCGATGGTATTGTTGATAACATTTTTGAATCCAACTTGAATTTGAGGCTCTGCGACTATGGACGGCGCTGTGGTATCTTATCTAGCATTTGGAAGTATTGTGCTAGCTTCGGTACGGTCTTGGGTTGCCGCTTCTTGATTAGGACTTGCACATTGTCCTGGAAGCCGTTACAGATTGTCTCAATGAGTTGACCATCTCCGTTAAATTGTCATTTGAACGTTGCCTCGAGTCGATTTGTCCATGAGTAGATGATGACTCCTAATCCATTTCTCGACTTTTGACCTTCCTGGATTACACGGCGGAGTTTGTTCACAACCGAAATTTGGTAGGTTTTACAGGAACAACGGCTTTTGACGTTGATGAAATCGGTGCAATGATCGCCAGACAATATAAGGATAACAGTTCATGCGTTTCGGTTGGATTGACTCAAGATATCTCCTATGATGTCTTTTCTCTTCCTGTCGTACTTATTTGATTACGTCGCGTTCTACAGGTTGATGGTTCCTCATCATCATCGCAGTTGATATTTCTTGATTAGCGTTTGTACAGGTTCTCCTTCTTTGCGGAATCTCGTCCTCTGCTTCTAGTATTGGCGCGTTTTACGGGTAATCCCACTTCTGATGTAAATCACAAGATCAGAAGGAAGGCTTTAAGAGACGTTTACTGTTCTGTACCATACAACATACTGACAATATCGTACCGTACGTACTGAGGTATCTTAGATATAATACAGATTGCTAGGCATATCAATATTCCGGTTACATTTATTCATGTAACTAATGCCATGCAGATTTGATGGACTGTGTTCTCTTCTCATGTCCTGTTTTTCAGAACCAAAGCACTCTCTATAACGTACTCTCTCTTATATCCTTTGCCTCAAATAACTACTCTAAAACAGTATCCAAATTTTTCAGCTAACTTTGTTCCTCCTCCTTTTACCCATCCTTTTAATTTTCATGTGTATTGTTCATGTACTGTAATTCCGTCGTATATTTTGTATTCGTTCGAGCTGATGATCCTTATGAGCAGTTGCATAGCTCATTAATCTTTACTCTATTGCAAAAAGATATTTTTCTGAAATTGATCAATATCGTATGCTGTTTGGTCCAAGACACAAGTCAAAATGTATTTTAAGAATGTTATGTATCGCTAACGTATTACTTAAAGGAGAATCACTCCGCTCTCTCAAGCATCCCAGTTCATGAATGAGGAGTATAAACTTTTCGTCTTCCTTTCAGTTACGTACCTCATTTAATAAGGCCATTTGAACCTCCCACATTCGATATAATACTTGCGCCAGAACTTTATCTTCGTATTTTTTTCTTTCTCTTCTCTTCTGTTCTTGTGCAACTACACATTTCCACAAGTTAAATCGAAATCTTATGCAATATTATGGTAATAAGCGATGGAAAAATTTGAGTATATTTGTCGAACTTTTAATGGCACCATGTATAAACGATGGCTGACTTATGCACCGAAGTAGAAAAATTTCATCAGTACGCATAATTATTATGGTTGCATTAGCAAAACTGAAGATACCAGTTACAACTCGAAATGAATTATTCCTCTTTTGCTTAAAATAATGATCACCACGCGTGTTCGTTGGGGGAGGAGAAGGGAACCACCGCCAAAAGAGACGAAAAGTACTAATCCGGAGACGTCGTTGAAAATGATGACGAGTGTACGAAAGTATATATGAGGATAGACGTAGAATTTTAATGAAGACGCTCTTAGTCACGGTTCGTTTATGCAGTCGCGCTGTTAAACGCGATTCAAATTTTAGAGTCGCCGCAAATGCTCAGACATTAGTATAAAAAAGGGGGAACGAGACTAGCTGTCTAACTGCGGTCAAAGAAAAACACAGATCGAGCTTTCTGCTAGATTTTGTAGCGTGAGCACGAATTAGAGAACAGATCTTCTGAAAGAGCGAACGATATTACAGGCGTCAGCTATCGTGCTCCATCCATGGCCTAAGAGAAAAAGGGTAGAATAGAGGACGTATGTCCATCAATATCACGAATAAACGATGTAACGCGAGCTTGATATCTGTCGTAACTGTTACCTCTTCTCGAGAATAATTTTATTCTTGTTCATAATTACATAATTCATCGGTTTAATTTATAAATTGCAGACACGAAGTACCGATCGCGGCAGACCCGATTTCTATAATTCATATGGATGAAGACATTGTTGTCGTTAATAAACCGGCATCCATTCCTGTAAGTGGCATTGAGGACTGCCAGTGTTTTGTACAGTTTATCGTATAATTAGTGTAATGTAATTCGTTGTAGTTGATACTAAACTTGAACTTGAATTGCTGGTGCGGTGCTCGTGTAACGAACTCAAACAGGTGTTTTTTTTACCTTCATCATGAACTCTTGACGAAGGAGAAAAATTATCTTTCGTTTTGTCAATTGTAATGCTGTTTTCTGAATCTGGAAAAAGAGGACTGGTTGCTCGTGGTTATGACAGGGTGACCATTGTTTTAGGAAAACTGGGACTTCGAGTGCTGTCGCGTAGATTAAAATCCAAATAGCCTACAATGAGCAGACTCACCAAGCGATGAACCATAAGATATTTTTTTGTTTCCTGTATCACCAATACAATGCCTAATTGGAAAGCGTTTCTAAGGGTATAGCAGTCTCAATCAACCTGGAAAAGTTCAGTAAAAATTGTGGGATTGTTTTATCGTTACGATTCTTGACTGGGATCAGTCCTGGGAAAATTGTCACGAAAGACGGTCACGGTTTTCTGTCACTCTTGATGACGTCATCAGTAATCTTGACATACCCAAAAGACAGATAAATTTTGACCGTTACTTTCATTGCACCAAGCCTATACTAGGCCAAAATTTTGACCTTTGCTACTCTACTAACATGCAGTATCCTAGGCCTATACTTACTAATACCAGGCTTATACTAGGGCTAATGTAGCCTTATACGATCCCTTCAATTAATTAGCATAACAAGTGAGGAGGAGGGAGGAGACCGAACGGCTTTTGTTGATTTTTCAGCGAGGCCTATTCTTGGGGATTTCGACATGAAAAACCGTGGCGGGTTTCTGTCACGCTCGATGACGTCATCAATGACCTTGACCTACTTGAGAGATTCGAAAAAAATGTTGGCCTTCGCTAACACATCTTGTTCTGTAGACTTTCAACAGGATGGTCGGGGGGGGGGGTGTTCTTTTGAAGAATTTACCGTAAGCCGTGTTATGCCCGGCAAAAACCGACCTACCCAACAGTTTTCCAAACGCTAACCTCATGTTTCAATGGTCAAAATTATTCATAGTTCAACACCTTTACCTGACTCAAAGCTAAAATTGGACAATCTCAACTCCCTAGATATTACCAAAGAACCTGCTCTAAGTCGGAGGAGAGTTGTCGTGCACCGTGTGATGTCCAACGGAAATAATTGTTCAACTCATCTTCCTATCATACATAGTTTGAAGGTACAAGCGGGGAACTTCTGGGATTTGACAAATTCTGACTTTCGACCCTGTGAGGTACGATCTGATGACGTCATAGGTCAGTGGAAGTTTTTCAAGTCCTTTGCCATGGTACATAGTTCGAATTCCGAAGTATAGATGATATATAAAGGATTAGGAAAAATTTTCGACTCTCGTTAAGGAATTCACATTAGACGAGAGATCGAAATAACTTCTTTGATAAAATTGACTCTTCGAGGACAAAACAAGATTAAGAATCACATTTTAATCATTTTTTCGAACCAAAAAACCTCGATTATGAGTCAAGAAACTACCCTTAATGTGTCTCATTTCGTTCATCTGGAACTCGAATGTCCAGTAAGGTTTGTAGCTAGGCTCGAAATTTTTAGAACAGTGTCGAGAGATTGTTCCCACTTTTATTGAGGTCCTTTGATTGAGGAAAAAAAACCTTTCGAGCTCATTGAATGCATTTATGAATGCAGGAGGCGTCTTGGGGAACTATTTGAGATTGAGATTGTGAGCTATGAAACTGTTTATTTTATGTTGAAGAATGATGAGTTGCAGAGGGGTAGGATTCAAAGTACATGAATGGTAATGAGGGGTAGAAAAGGAAGAAAATTCACGGGTTTTCTCACGGACTTCAATGAGGGGTGGCAGGGGACTTGTTTTGTGAGGTACTTTCGGAGTGCCTTTTCTGATACTCAAGGTGTTTGAAGCGTTGCATATCTAGCTCGGAATCAATATACAGTATATAGGACTTGAATTAGGCTAGGACTCCTCCTTGTAGTATACTTGCTCCCAGTATTATGATAAGAGGGGGACTTGAAAAATTAGAGCCCATTGCAAGTTTGCAATGGTGGTTGGCGCGAAAATGCACCCTCAGAAAATGAGTTGGCTGGGCTCTTCTCAATATACTGCGTGCTAGATCTTATATAATGAAGGTTGGAAATTGAAATTTTCCCAAGTCTACAAAGTAGGTCAAGGTCAAGGTCATTGATGACGTCATAAAGCATACCGGCTCGAAATAAAAATTTCCTCAAGTCCCTAAAGTAGGTCAAGGTCAATGTAATTGATGACGTCATAAAGCATACCGGCTAGAAATTGAAGTTTGCTCAAGTCCCTCAAATCGGTCAAGGTCAATGACATTAATGACGTCATGAAACATCCCGGCTGAAATTGAAATTTTTTGAAGTTTTTAAAGTAGGTCAAGGTCATTGATGACGTCACCCCGTAAAACGTCACGTCGCGCAGTTCACATAAACTCCCGGACGCGGACGTTTTCTGAGGATGTAATTACCCTAAAAAAATGGATTGCGGGTTCCCCGCTAAAAAATTTTGACTTTTGTGCTATAGGTGGTAGGAGGGGGACTCAGAAAATTTTTGACCTTTGCGTTGGCGCAAAAGTGCCCCCTCAGCAAATGAGTTGGTGGGACTCTTTTCAGTACACTGTATACTAGGTCTGATATAATGAAGGCCGGAAGTTGAAATTTTTCAAGTCCCTGAGGAAGTAGGTCAAGGTCATTGATGATGTCTTGAAGCGTCACACGTCACGTCGAGTCACGCACTTCACAGAAACTCCCGGACGCGGACGTTTTCTCAGGATGTAATTTCCCTAACAGCCGTTTTCTTAGGACACTCCCCCGCCCTCCCTCCCATACAATGAGTTCCCCGTTTAAACAGAAAAATTCACGAGTTCTTTAACGGAGTCAAATGAGGGGAGGCAGGGGAACTATTTCATGGAGTACCTTGGAAGAGCGTTCTCTAGAGACCATTGCAGGTATGCAATGGCAGCGGGGAACCCGCAACCTCCCTGTTCCTCCTCCTATCATATATAGCCTAGTTTCTGAGTCTTAAAAATTATGACGTAATGAGTTGAATGCGCCCCCTCAGCATATGGTGGGGCTCTTCTCAGTATACTGTATACTAGGCCTGATATAATGAGGGCTGGAATTTGAAATTTTTCCAAGTCCCTAAGAAAGTAGATCAAGATCATTGATGATGTCATATGCGTCACATGTCACGTCACGTCGCGCAGTTCACAGAAACTCCCGGATGCGGACGTTTTCTGAGGATGTAATCCCTCTAGCACAATGGATAGCGGGTTCCCCGCTAAAAACTTACAGGTTAGATGAGGGGAAGCAGGGAACCTGAGTCTGAAAATGTTTGAAACGTTGTATATCTGGCTCATTGAAGGGGCTCGACCAATTATGAAGTATTGCATATCTAGTTACTTGAAGGAGCTATTTTAATCAGGCTATCAGTGCTGCAAGATGATACAAAGTGGACTTACAATTGATCAAAGAGGTGGTGTTTGAAGCATTGCATGTCTGCCTCATTGAAGGGGCTAAGCAAATTGTTGCACGAAGCATGACATATCTAGTTACTTGGAGGAACTGTTTTGATCAGGCTATAGTCAGGAACTTCCAAGCTACACATATGATACGAAGGGGTATTGAAATAAAGTACACTGGACTTGAACTATAGGCTAGAACCCCTCCTTGCATTTCCCTAGCTTTATACTAGTATCATATAGTATAATGGGAGAGGGAATTGGAAAAAATTCCCGACGTCAGTCAGATATATGAAATATGATAAGAGGGGACTTGGGAAATTTTCAGCCTTCGAGCTATTGGTGATGAGGAGGGGACTTGGAAAAATTTCGACCTCCGAGCTATAGGTGACAGGAAGGGACTTGGAAAAGTTTCGACCTGTGTCAAATATACGTATATTATAGGAGGGGCCCTGGAAAAATTTTCAAATCCCAAGGTCATATTATCTTCCGGACGGCGGACATTTTTTCCGGGGACCCCCCCCCCCTTGATAAAACAGGTTCCATGTTAAAATTTTCGACCTCTGAGCTTTTGGCGGTCGTTTTTTCCAAAAATCCATGGGTTCTCTAGCAAAATTGAACGAGGAGGCAGGGAACCTGTTCTATGGGGTACTTTGGAAGAGCCCTCTATGATATAGAGTCTAAAGAGTTGCATATCTAGTTAATTAGAGGGGCTACACCGATCTCCGAGCTACATATATGATGGGTTGGGGATTTGGAAAACTTTGACCTGCGAGCTTTGTCGACCGACCGAACGGCGGACGTTTTTTTTTTTTTGAAAAACCCGTCGATAAAACAGATTCCAATAAATCATGGATAAATGAAATTTCCTCATTAGCTAGTCGTGAGAAAGGATTTAGTATATAATGGTTGCTATCCTGGTTTACTTTTACTGTATGTTCAAGCCTAGTTTGATGAAGATAATTGTTAGCCCTAGTATAGCCTTCTTAGTATACTGTATGTTGAACCTAGTGTAATTAAAGCTATCCTAGTATTACTGATAGATAGGTCCAGTAGAACCTAAAATGCTGTATATTAGACCTATGTCAAGTCTAGTATAATGGAGACGAAGATACAAGTCCCAAAGAGCGACAGAAAGCAAAATTTCTCAAAGTTCCTATGACGTCATCAGCTCTTTCAGAATGACCCTCAGCCTTAAGAAATATCTATATCAAAAAATGGGAGATTTATAAAGATAGAGAGTAAAAGAAAAACTCTTCCTAGGACTTGATTGAGTTAGAGGAGGGGGAAAAAATTATTTTCACTTCTTACTCGCTCTCCTCCCTCATCCGGAACCAGCCAACAAATTCAAACCTAATATTGAATTCCTTTAAGAAGTACATGTTCATCAACTTTCGACTTATTTACAGGTTCATCCTTGTGGACGTTACCGACATAATACGGTCGTCTTCATTCTGGCCAAGGAATACAACTTGAAGAACCTGCGCACCATTCACAGGTTAGATCGGTTGACCAGCGGTATATTATTATTCGGTCGTACGACCAAGAAAGCAAAGCTGATGGAATTGCATATCAGAAATCGACAAGTACAGAAAGAGTACGTGTGCCGGGTCGAAGGCCACTTTCCAGGGTACGTAACCATTACGACTACCAACTCTGACCCTATTAGCAGTCCTGCTCCATCAATTCAATGTTTCTCTTCTACTTTTTTAGCGAAAAAATCGAGTGTACCGAAGCTATCGAAGTGGTCAGTTATAAAATTGGAGTATGCAAGGTATCGAAAAAGGGCAAAACTTGCTCCACCACGTTTGAGCTGCTATTCTTCGACGATACGAGTAACACAAGCGTGGTTCTGTGTCGACCGCATACTGGCCGAATGCACCAAATAAGGGTGCATTTGCAGTATTTAGGTAACCGTGGATCAATCTCAGTTTTGATTTATTATTTAATAAATTCGTTTATTTAACGTATTATCGTTCGATTGTTTCCATAGGATATCCGGTGGTCAACGACCCTCTCTACAATCATACCGTGTTCGGGCCGGAAAAAGGAAAAGGTGGTAATTTCGGAAAATCGGACGAAGAATTAATTTCGGATTTGATAAACATTCACAATGCGGAGAAGTGGCTGGGTATTGACGGCGATATCGATCTATCCATGTTCAAGAGTCTCAAAAACGAAGAATATCTGGACTTCGACAGCGGACCACTCAGTGTAAAAGGTAACTGAGCTGCTAGAGCCCTCTACGTGTCTTCTAAACTTGATATGATTGAAGAGTATCTACGATTTCTAAAGATGGAATAGGAACGATATTTGTCTTCACTTCTGTGCTCATCTGCTGCATCACAGAGTATTTGAGATCCATATCAATCTCCAGTAGATGGGCAAGACAAATGAGGGTAGATACTAGTCGCGTATTTGATACGGAAAATTCGAGAGTTGATCTGATTGATTTACCTAATATTGTCTGTCAGCAGGGAGAGAAGGTTTGCGAGGCCGAAATTTTGAACCCTCTGATGACGTTAAAGGGTAGATTTGACTTCAAACTATATTGTAGGCAGGAGAGTGTTAGTGCTAATGGATAGGGAGTAAGGGGGGAGAAGTTATGATGACTTAAAATCATGTATTGGCTGATGAAAGTTTAATTTAGTTGAAGTAGTTTCAATCTATTCTTACCAGGGTATAATTATTATACGAGGAAATAAAGAGCCTCTGAACAGGGTTTTCATACTCGAACGTCGAATTTTCTGCCTCTTCCTTATACATGTGTCAAATTTTAAATCTAATTTTCCCAAAAAGATTTTCAAGTATAACTTTGGAATTCGACCCTCGGCGATAAACAAATACTTCGTTAATGGAATCGTACACTCGAGAGAAAAAATATTTGGCTTGAAAATCAGCATAATACTCTATTGGAGAGCAGCCCAACATCCATTCTTCGTATCGTTTCTCTCCCACTAGAGACTTCACTTCTTCGTCTTGGAATAGAATTTCACGTTTTGTGCATCTTGAATGGATGTACTTCGATTCGGGTGTGAAGACAAGCTCTCCCTCGAAATGCTTTGAGCTCAGAAGAATTGTACAGAGGCGAAGTCTAGCAGGACGGGACATCATGCATATAGGATCTTCGCTCTTATATTTTGCTAAACGGAGAAATATTTATTTTATGACTTTTATGATAGGTGTTGAAGATGTAAGAGGCTTAGGTACCTGTTTCATACCCTGCTTTCGTTCGCAAGTACTCCTGTTCAACTTTCGATCCTGGGGTAGATAAACTAATGGCTGATTCCTCAGCGACCGCGTAGATTTCCATTATTGATGGATCAACGTTGGAGGGGCCGAATAAAAATCGTCCCGCGATGTACGGATTGGGTGTATCACTTATGTTGTATTCGTTAGAAATGTAGTACACGAGCATGTCTTCATCGCCGTTTTCTTTTTTCTCAGTCGTCAGACAAATGAACGCGTACTCGTCCAACGGCCCTCGAGTTCGGTTTTCGATGTTAATGCTGATAAGTCGCGTACGATTGATGTTCACTAAATCGTCCCTCCCACGTCGAGGATCGTCCGAAAACTCGTACAAAAGATCAAAAATCTCTGGCGTCACCTCGTCTTCTACTTTTCGATACACTTTAACCATACAAACACGATCTTCCTCCAAGACCTTGGCAAAGTAGGCACTGCCCGTTATGTGATGGCAAATTCGACTTTTGGTATCGAGATCCATGGGTTCAGGTTGTGTCGCCCGTGTACCTGCAATTTATTCCATTATTCAAAAGCGAGCCGGTATTCGTTTGTGTATGCTCAAACTTACTCTCATGTCGTACCCGACGATACAAAGCTTCTGCAATCCAGTGATTTGAGACGGCTGTAAGCTTGTGTGAGGTACGAGTGGGAGAGAGAATTATTTCGACTACTTGCCAAACGTTTATCAAGATCAAGCTAAAAATTCTCATTTTGTTTCGAAGTTCGTCTTCGTGATACAATTTTTTTTCAATTAATTTAGTTTGTTCATGTATTGTTTTGTAAATGAGCGAAACTTGTCTTCTGTTTGAGGAATGTTGTAGTTTGATGTAGATCGACATCTGTATTAACAATACATATTTACAAATCAGATAGAATCGAGATAGGAGAGGCGATTCGCTAACGAAAAACTCGGAGATTACCTACTTTGGAACTCTTTTTTGTTGGTAAAGTCGGCCTCAAGTCTTATAAAAAGAAATTTTATGAGTTAAACTGGAACATAGTAATCGTGTTAGATGTGAGCTAGAAGATTTTTAGATTTAGATTAGTCTCATTGAAGAATTCTTCCTTTCTGAAGTTTTCTTATGAGGTCAGAAAGTATCTCACCTTTTGTAGAGCCCTTCTATTATTATCGATTTACTTGAATAATCGATGTGCAATTATAAGAGTTGTCTTGCTAGTCATTCTATCACTCATCATTGCTGAATTACGGCTGTTCCAAATTCCTCAGTGTCAATCCAGGCTTTTTAGAGAAAAATACCGATCAGGAGAAAGGTATCTGTCCCAAGAGTAGTATAGACACTCTTCTCCTGATCGTTGTCTTAATCCAAACTTAGAGTTGCAAAAAAAACTTTTTTTTTTTCTCTCGAAAAAAACATGTTTTTTGTAGTTTAAAACAGATTTCATCTTTTTGAAACAGGTTCCAAATGTGGGTTTTTTTCTTCTGTTTGAAAGATGTTTTAAATGATGTGATGAATTGGATGAAAATTTATCATATAATGAGCCGTAACATAAGAAATCGCATCTCTACTAACATGTTTTAAATGTTTTAAACATCATTTAAAACAATGTTTTTTTTCCACCTGGGAGAGTCAAAAATAGTTTTTTTTTTCCAGTTCAAAACAGATTTTATCTCCTTCAAAAATTAAAATAGGTTTCAAGTATGGTTTTTCAATTTTTTTTTCTCTTGTTTGAGACATGTTTTAAATGTTTTAAACATCGTTTAATGTTTTTTTTCCACCTGGAAGAGTCAAAAACATGCTATTTAGTTTATCAGTTCAAAACAGATTTCATCTCCTTAGAAAATTAAAACAAGTTTCGAGTATGTTTTTTTTTTCTCCCGTTTAAAACATGTTTTAATTGTTTTATACATTGTTTAATGTTTTTTTCCACCTGGAAGAGTCAAAAACATGCTTTTTAGTTTAAAACAGATTTTATATTTAAAACAGGTTTTAAATGCGTCTTTTTTCCTCTCGTTTAAAACATGTTTTAAAAGTTCTGAACAACGTTTTGAAAAATGTTTTTTTTTTTTTTTTCCACCTGGAAGAATAATATTTATAATTTTCTTCTTTATGAACGTCTTGATAGTTGATTACCATAATTTTAAATATTTAGTTGGTAAAGAGGGGAAAAAATATGTGTATTGTTTTAAAAAGATAGAAAAAACACATTTAAAAAAAAAAAAAAAAAAAAGTGAGAAGGATTTCTTGGCGTTGCCTAAAATATAAAGATCATGTTTCATGTCTTTTCGCCAGTCTTCTTAAGCTCTTCATCGTTCAAAAATATCCAAAATTTCCAACTTCTTGTTTTAGTATAAGTCAACTTTGGAGTATTTTAGGCTGACTGCAGTCCGCTCGTTTGTCCCGCTTCCAAGTCCAGTACAAATCCACTTTAGTATATTTCAATCTCATGAGATTACTGGGGCTCACTCGCTCCGCTCGTTCGTCCCGCTTCTTGGTCCAGTGCAAGTCCACTTTAATATATTTCAAGCTGATGAGATTACTGGGACTCACTCGCTCTTTTAATTTAATTTAATTTAATTTAATTTAATTTGATTTTATTTTATTTAATTTCATTTAATTTTATTTAATTTTATTTTTACTTAAGGGGTGGTACTCGCAGATTTGTGGGTGACCTCCCAGGTGATTCGGAGGGGGCGGGGGGAGGTTTATTTTATTTTATTTCATTTTTATTTTATTTTTACCCAGGGGTGGTACTCGCAGATTTCTGGATAATGATAATAATCTTTATTCCTCATTTTTATAGAGACATTAACAAAAGTTGAAAATTCTAACCCACGGCATAACCTCCTAGGTAATTCACCAAAAATTTTTCAAGTCCATTAATAGGGGGAGGGGGAGGAGGGGGTTGGTACTTGCAAATTTTCAGAAGTGTATAGGGTGTCAAAAAAGACATGATGAACTCCCAGGTATTTAATTTAATTTTATTCTATTTTGATTTAATTTAATTTTATTTTATTTTCATTTTATTTTTACCCAGAGGGTGGTAGTCGCAGATTTCTGGATGACCTCCCAGGTGAAAAAGTCTTTTCAAATGTACAATTCTACTTTAATAGTTGATTTTACAAAAGTACTTTCGGGTGTTATCCCATCATCAGTTGTGTCGCAACCACAACTGATGATGGAATAACACCCGAAAGTACTTTTGTAAAAGCAACTATTAAAGTAGAATTGTACATTTGAAAAGACTTTTTCAATTTTAAACGCTCTACTTACACCTTTTTTCACTCAATATGAGTTTCAATAACTCCCAGGTGATTCGAGGTTAATTTTATTTTATTTTATTCTATTCTATTTCAATTTAATTTAATCTAATTTAATTTAAATATAATTTTATTTTATTTTTATTTTATTTTATTCTATTTTAATTTAATTTAATTCAATATAATTTAATTTATTGTAATTTTATTTTATTTTAATTTAGGTAATTTAATTTAATTTAATATTATTTTATTTTAATTTTATTTAATTTTTATTTTACTTTATTTTATTCTATTTTATTTCATTTTAATTCAATTTAATTTAATTTAATTTTATTTAATTCAATTTAATTTTATTTAATTTTATTTTAATTTAATTTTCTTTTATTCTATTTTAATTTAATTCAATATAATTCAATTTTTTTATTTAATTTAATATAATTTAATTTTTATTTTATTTTATTTTATTTCAATTTAATTTTATTTTATTCTATTATTTTTAATTCAATTTCATTTTTACCCAGAGGGTGGTACTCGCAAATTTTCGAAAGTGTATAGGGTGTCAAAAAAGACATGAAACATATCAGAACACGTTCTGAATGTATTTTCTATTTAAAACAGTTGTTCTATTTTGTGTGTTTAAAACACGTTCATATTTGGCAAAGCCGGTCTTGTTAAGAGAGTGGAGCAGTTGAACTTGTAATTGGTATACTCGAGCAATACATTTTGCTGATGAAGAAAGCTAAAAAAAAAATTGAAAAATTTGGCTCATTTTGGTTTTTGACTTATACAAAGGTTCAATTGAAACAGACTTTACGCTTCTTTCTTATCTTATCAGGAGAAATTTGGCTGAATTGGCTTTTTAAGTTTGTCTTTCAGCTGCCTGCAAAATTTCATTTTTGCAATATTTGAAAAAGATATGACGCTCATTTCTTTCTTCCAAGAAATTCATCAATTCTCATGAGAATATCACTACTAACATTCAGTCATACATCAGCTTTCCAAAATGAAGAGTAAATAAGAAAAAAAAAATTATTCTCAGAGGATGGTATTTTGTGCCTAGTTAAATGAGTATTAATCACACTAAATTTGTCTCAAATGCCTAAATATAGAGGTTTATTATCAAAAAATGAAGTATTTAGTACAAAATGAATAATATGAGCATTAATTTAATGTAATTCACAACGCAATACATGAGGTACTACCAAAAAATGGGAAAACGCGTGTACAACCATGCTATTGATTAGGAAAAGCGCGCTTTGCCCTCTCGAGTCTGCCTCTTCTAGACCTCCTTTTTCACTTTTGACTATGATACTATGATATGACACCTAGACTTTATATGTTTCATTTCAGAATGCAGCCGGGAAGCATCTCCTTGTGATTTGGACGAAGATCCTGTATCGACGTCTCCACCGCCGGCGCCTCCATTGTCAGCGGTTGCCTCAGAAAGCTCGCGCGTGTTACCTGCCGCAGATGGCGATATCGCTACCAACGGCTGCACATCGTCAGCGACCTTAGCGTCGTCGACTTCGTCTTCGTCCGAAAGTAAAAGTAATTGTAAAGTTACCGTTGCCACGCAGACTGGTCAAGAGTTGCCCGATTTTAGCTTCAACCCCGAGAAGATGACGCAGGATGAGAATTGTTACGAATGCAAGGTCAAGTATCGCGATCCGAAGCCCAAAGATTTGGTCATGTATCTGCACGCTTGGAAATATCAGGTTAGTGTTATCATGTTCGAGGGTGCCTCGTCAATTATCTTAGTAATGTTCACGTGGGAAAAATCATGTTCGCAGGGCCCAGGCTGGGCGTACGAAACCGAATTACCAGAGTGGGCGAAAAAGAACTGGAGAGAACCCAATGAATGATCCAAGTCTTAGACGCGTTTCATCATCATTGTCATAATATTTTCATCATCGTCAATGTGATAGATAATGTTTTCCCATTTTAGTTCATTTTTGTTGTTTCACTATCTACTACAATTAATAATGTACAATTGCTCTTCATGTTAATCATTCGAGAAAAGGAGTATCGAAACTGGTATTTATTTTTACAAAATGAAAAAGTCTTGAATACAAGAGGTGAAACATTCTTCTACACCCTTTCTATAATTCATTTCAGAAAAAAAAAAAGAAACGTAACTGAGACAATATTTTTTCGAATTCTGTCGCATTCTTGTTGCAAGTTTTATCTGAAACATTTTTGTTCAATTTTCTGTATTTTGTTTTTTGTAATTTTCACGGGTCTAAAATTCTTTAAACAAGTTGAACTTGTAAAATTATTGAGAAAAAAGTAACTCATAATCAAACGACAATTTTTAATTCTTCTAAAGCTTTTTTGCAGTTGGTGTATTTCTTTTTATTGCTATATTTTTCTCCTTCTCGTCGACCTTATTCTGTTTTTTCCTTAAGTTCTTAGTTTCAATTTTGTACCTTTTCTTGTGTTCGGTTTCTGGATATGTATAGTTTATGACTTTTAGAACTCTCATTTGAGTTGACCTTCCCTCAAGTTTAGATTTCACAAATCAATCTGTAGCCTAAGTATACAATTTAAAAAATAATAAAATTAAAACGAAGAGACGATTTTCAAGAATATACAAATTAAAATATTCTGAATAAAACAAAAACAAACGATAAACTCGTGTGAAATGATTTACTGTCGATACCCTTGTTGTGAGCTTGTTTTTAAATTTCATTCTTTTCTCTTTTTTTTTGTCTGTAAAATTTTTTGGACGAATACTGTCGATGATATTTTATTTCGTTTCGTTTTTTTTTCTTTGTTTTTGTTTTGTGAAGATAAATGTCGAATCTTTGTTGTAAGAATAAAGAATATATTATATTTTTAATAAATGTTTTCGTATTCTACGAGATTTTTGTCTATTCATTTCACATGTTAGAACTGAGAAAGGCTGGAAATTGATAATATTGTAGGAAATCATCGAGCACGCTGTAGAACATAGTTATGAAATCGAAAATTGGTAAGTTTTCTTGAACTTATTTTCGACTCCTATGAGAAATAGCTACGGGATTTGATTCACTTATTCTGTTTGTGAATTTCAGGTTGGATGTTATGTACCTACACAATATTGGAAACACGATCAATTTGGTGCCTAATGTATCTTGGCGATGAAAGTCTGACAAAAGTTCGGTTCAACGACTTGAAGTAATATGTAACCTGAATTGTGAGCGATAGGTACCTCACAAAAATTCTATGTACGATCGATTTTGGTAATTTTGAACATCCTTAGAAGTAGTCTTTGAGAGGGAAGAATTTTTGTTATATTTTATGGACCCATAAACAACGCGATAGGTTTATATCAAGACCTGGCTGATTATCATCGAGCAACGATTCGAACTAAACTAAAATCGAGAAGTGAAGATCAACCAGATTCTGATATAAACCTATCGCGTTATTTTTTTTTTGTGCGTATAGTCTGTAAATTATCTCGAAAATACGGAATTTTATTCGTGCAAGGACACGTTTAATCGATAGTAAAGTACATCTGGGCGTACGCCTATTTTATTATCGATCTGTAAATTATGATAAATACAAATGACTCCTAATTTCGAAGAACTTCTCTTCCTCTTTGGCTTTGATTTGAAATTTTCAGTAACGTTTTCATAATGTCTTAATTATTTTTGCTTCCTATAGAATTTGAAGAATTTTTCGGCTAGGAATCTGGATTATTTCATGTTTCACGTGGTTTCAACGATGGAATTTCGCTGAGATTTTTATCATCTGATTCATGCGTCGGAGATGACCAATCAAGCTCATCAACGGAGACGTTGCAATGCAATGTTTGAAAACGATATTATGCTCATTCCTTCTCCAGTAAATATGAATTCGATTCCCGGTAAGAATAGCATTCTGATTATTTGATCATTCATCAGTATCTTGAACTGGAGAATGAATGAGGCAGGAATATAAAGTTAATTCTCGGATACGGGATAGCTTCTGGATTACAACTATAAATCTCTTATGACTTATTATTCATTATTCATTTTGAAAAACTGATGCATGAATGCATGATCTATGCATGATCATTGATCAAATAATATTACCGAAGCTTATCGATGTCTGCTGACAGCTGCTGTACTGCATTTTTACGCTGTTATCGATGTTATCATTTCAGATGTCGATTTCTTTTGTTTCAGGTTCTTGCTGAAAATCTCGACTAAATTTTTCTTCAAGACACAACTGGGCATCTTCAAACAGGTACTCAGACTTCAAATGTTGTGTTCGAGATTCAACTGTGATAAATTGATACCTACCTAAAGATTACCTGATATGCTTACACGAAGCTAAATTGTTTTGTATCATCAGCAATAATTGAGGAATAAAATACAGTCATACGATACTCAAAAAATTTAAGTCAAATTTATTCAAATATATTGTACACTGCGTCTTATCGTTATTTTCTCTTCCCTCCTCTTTATACAACCTATCTAGTAACATATTCAAGTATTGTACTTCCGTACACATCACGGTACACATTTAAAAAATCTATATCGATTTCAAGACTCACAATAACCGTTCAACTTACCAAATGATCTTCCATTTATGAATTATAGACTGTCACCATCCTTTTTTTGAGCATTTTTCCCTTTGATATTTGCGTTCTTAATGCGTGATGATTTCTGAAATCTTTCAACATTGAGGAATACACCCGAAAGAATTTAGAGTTTTCATCTCATTTATAAAAAGGAACGTTTGGAAAATTTCCTCAGCCGAAAAAGGAGACAAAATCTGAAAGTATCTCGTGTTCTGATAGCCGTCTGAGAGAAGTATCTGGTGAAGACACTTCGAGCGAGTCAAATGACGAAGGAAGAAGCCAAAAACTGGTTGTTTTAATGTGAAGTACTTATGCATGCCTCCAACATTTCTTCAATCTTCCAACAGACACAAATGACGAAGTCGAGGCGTAATTTCTGCGAGAATGTAGGTATCATTCTACTTTTTCTAGTAGCGGATCCGCTTTTCTTTCTTCCAGCTCGATAAGTTCTCCTTTCCGCGAATTTTGCATTTCGTGTAATGATCTACCTCTAGTTTCTGGAAGAAGGACGTACACAAAAACTATCATGAAAACACTCATGATCGAATAGATCAAGAAGTTCGTCGCCATACCAAAAGTCTGGGCAATTGGGAAGAAAAGTTTTCGAACAAAGAAGGACGAAAATTGGAAACCTAAAATTGCCATACTAGATCCAATTGCTCTGACTCTGAATGGCAGTAGTTCCCCTCTGAGAACGTACCATATCGGGGCCATGAGCACGGTTAACATGTTGAACGAGGTGATTGACCCAAAGATGAGCCACGGGTAGCACGGAATTTTGTATCCATAATTGTGTAAGTACATCAGCACATATGAACAAATATTACAGGCAGTAATAGCCACAGTGGACCCTATTACCAGCGTTCTTCTGTTCACCTGCTCAATAATGAATAGCGAAACGACGAGAGCCACAAATGTCAACACACCGTACAAAAGCACGAAGTTATCAACTGTGAACGTTTCGGACGGTAAAAAGATGAACGAGGCGTATGTATTCAAGACATTACCTCCTCTGGCTATCATAAGTATGCCCATAAAAACCACCAGGAAAATACCTTTCAAATTAGATCTCACAAATCGTTTCTTCAGCTTTTCTTCATCGATACTACGTTCAATCTTTTCTAGTACGTTGGCTACTTCATCCGGACTCTGGCTACCGGATAACCATAAAAGGCTTTTCTCAGCCTCTTGGCGCCTTCCCTTCATGATTAGAAAATAAGGAGTCTCTAACCCATAATAGAAGGTAGCCAAAGCGCATCCGGCTGTAACTGTATTCATCATCGCCGTGGCTTCATAAGATAGGTGGCTAGCCAGGATAAACCCAAGAAATACCGAAATATAAAACGACAGTGCGGTCATACTGCTCACAATTCCACGAAAGTTAGGTGAACAATTCTCAGTCGTGTAGATGCCGGAGACCACGTTGTTTATACCATTGGCCAAGCCAAAGATACCTCGTGTTACAAACAGAAATGAAATACTTCGAACAAAAATCGTTGACAACCAAGCGATGAAATGCATGATTGTAACTATGAGTAGAGTATTTTTCCGGCCAATATTATCTATGAGCAGAGGCGAAACAATTAGTCCGAGGAGCAGGGCCAGCTCATTCGCAGAAATGAGCCATGATGCGTTCGGAGGTGTTAAAAACATGTCGGAATTCGGGTTCATCAGTTTTGCGATAATTGGTGACATCCAACCATAGCCAACGCCTGCCATCAACTCGTTGAATATAGCTGTGAAACAATAATAGTTGTATGTGAGTTTCTTAATAATAATAGTTGGTAGATGTTGATTGGTCAAGGGAAGAAACGTTTCTCAGAATAATTTTTCTTTCGGTGAAGTAATAAAAATTGCAGTCAAGATCGAATGACAAATTTGTGAATCTTGTCCACGAGAATAGGAGGTGAACTTGTTTGATTTTTGATCATCGAGATGTTAGGTACCTACGCACGCCTATAATTTGCTCGATTGCCGAATCTGTGAAATTGGTAGATTTTTATTGAAATGCATTCCTAATCGAATTGTGAGCCCTCAGAAATGTTTTTGAAGGAATTTCAGTGCGGTCATTAAGTTTTCCTCAGATAAAATGATACGAAGTAGTTTTTGTGCTAGTTCTTCAATCAGCGATTCTAATATTATGATTCTTTCTAATTATTTTGCCTCCTTCGAGAGACATATGGAAACAGGCGACAGGTCCACAATCAAGCTGTGGGCTACAGTTGACTGTGAGAAGATTGAGAATAGCTTGAGCGAAGGACCTACATTATTAGGGCCACGAATCGATTCTCTTGGAACAATTTCGTTGAAAAAATTTGTGAGTAAGAGGAAGTGATTACGGATTCGAGGCAAGAACTATAGGGGACAGAATTTGTAAACATATCTCATACAAGTTGACATTTTTCGATATCCTTCATCCATTAGAAATTCTGAACGTTCACCCTCTACCGTTTTGCTAGGTAGGTACCGGTATCTTAAGGAATTTATCAGTTTGTTTACGACCGCACAGTTTCCGAATACCTGTCCAGTAATCCATAGACAAAGAAATAATTCACGTACCTGGAGAGCAAGTCAGAATTTGATGAATGATTCTTCTAGATGCACCCATATTCAAATATTTTTAATAATCACGACGAATAAGATGATTTAACGTGGATGATGGCGGGTGCATATGTGTGTGCCAATTCTTAACGATAATTCCGCCTTAGTATCCGCGTAGGACTCAAATTTATTCATTTTCTTACTTCAATTTGGTCCGTCAATGACTGGCACATGTTTTCATAATGAAAATTTCTGAATATTTGAATTTAAATTCCCAGTAATTTGCACGCACTGAAATTTTTTTCGAGTTATATAGACGCAAAGTATCTTGCGCACACACGCCAATAGAGCGAGTGAATTGCGTACAGGGTAATTTACGCACATCGAAATAACGCGACACTATTTACGTCGACGGGACATTTGACTACTCCAAAAAATTTTACGAACAACAGCGTTGTACGGTACTCGGCTCCAAAAACGGTAATTATGTGCTGCTGCCCGATAAAACGACGGATTACTGTACAATTATAGCAGTACAATTTCTTGAACGCGCGGAATGATGTGCGTCCCCTGACAGCGACTGCCGTCGTTGATTTTGAGATTGCCGCACACAACGCTCTCCGGAGTATGTGACTCCACGTATCCATACTTGGCTGCGGATTCGACCTTCGACAGGCGTGGTATCGTCAAATCCAGAACCTTGGTGTGCAAAAAACGCACGCTGTCTCGACATCGAGCACAGGTGAAACAATAATTTCGGAAGGAGGACGCTGGTTGCGGTATGTCTTTGACCTGTCGTTCCGTGATCGAGTAGAAATGTAAGATGTTTTTATATCCGATTTATTCTCTATTTGAAAAATGCACCGAGTACTTCGCTGAATAATTATACATTCCAGATGGCGCGAGATTTCCTCCTATCTCTTGTGCGTGTAAAATAGCTATCTCTGTGAATCTTTTCTCAGTCGGTTCAATGATAGTTTTCAAACATCACATCCAGACGTATTCGTATTCCATGAATTCAAGCTGATACCCTTTATATCCCAATTCAGAGCCTAAACATTCTTGAAAAAGGGCGAAGTACGTATCTGCGAATAAGGTACGTTAGTGCCAGTGCTATTGGGAATCATCTCGCTTTTTGTTATTAAAGCAAACCGTTTGGCATATATGACGTCGATTTTTTAAAGTTATTGCCGGACCACTCGTACTTCAATTTTTTTGGCATCCCTTATTTACGTACCAATAAAAAAATACTGAAATTGATTACATAAAAGATGAAGTGAAAAAAGTCAAAAATTTTTCAAGCCCCTCTATCATATGTCAGGAAGTTGATTCCACGATAGTGAACTCAATAGTGAGGTACCGATTGTTGGAGAGAGTGGAGGTTGGTAATAGGGCCACTCCAAGGGCTTGAAATATTATCGGCACGAGTGCCAATAAACAATACGGAAAAGGAGATCAAATCCAGAAAGAAGGACTTCATTTTCAAAAATTTTGAAGACAACTTAGGAGACCAGAGCTTCGAAAATTCAGAGATAAGGTGTTTTAATTGACAGAAATTGGGAGAAAGGGACATTTTTAAGGGTGCCATGAAATCGTCAAGAATCAGGGTCGGGACATGAGCAATAATCGAGAATGGGAAGGAGAATACTTTTAACATCAAAAGAGACGAGAATAGAGCCATCGAGAAGTTATTGATGGGAAACTGATACTGAAAACTCACCAACGACTTCAATGTTTTTAGCGGGGAACCCGCTATCCATTTTGTTAGGGGAATTACATCCGTAGAAAACGTCCGCGTCCGAAAGTTTCTGTGAACTGCGTGAAGTCACGTGACGTGACGTGTGCCGCCTTATGACGTCATCAATGACCTTGACCCACTTTAGGGACGTGGAAAAATTTCAACCTCCAGCCGGGATGCTTTATGACGTCATCAATGACTTTGACCTACTTTAGGGACCTTGAAAAATTTCAATCTCCAGCCGGGATGCTTTATGAAGTCATCAATGACATTGACCTTGACCTACTTTAGGGGGGATTACATCCGTAGAAAACGTCCACGTTTGGGAGTTTCTGTGAACTGCGTGAAGTCACGTGACGTAACGTGACGTGTGCAGGTTTATGACGTCATCAATGACCTTGACCTACTTTAGGGACCTTGAAAAATTTCAATCTCCAGCCGGGATGCTTTATGAAGTCATCAATGACATTGACCTTGACCTATTCTAGGGGGGATAACATTCGCAGAAAACGTCCGCTTCCGGGAGTTTCTGTGAACTGCGTGAAGTCACGTGACGTGACGTGTACAGGTTTATGACGTCATCAATGACCTTGACCCACTTTAGGGACTTGTAAAAATTTCAATTTCCAGCCGGGATGCTTTATGACGTCATCAATGAGCTTGACCTTGACCTACATTAGGGATGGGAAACTTTCAATTTCCAGCCTTCATTATATCAAGTCTTGATGCAGTATACTGCGAAGAGCTCAGCCAACTCATTTTTTGATGGGGCATTTTGGCGAACGTGGGAGGGTGCGGGTTCCCCGCTGCCATTGCAAACCCTCAATGGTTTTAAATCTTATCATGCGACTATGCAAGTGGGTCATCAGATTGCATTAATGGAATGTAATGTCGAATGTGGTACCCGCCAACGGGGATCCAACATGGGTCTTCAACAGCAAAACCACAGCTAAATGCTGCAGTGATAAGATTTTTCAAGTATCCCTTTTTCTGATTCGCTCTTTGTAGCCAACCGGATAAACGGGATCGGATTTGCTAGCGCCCTGTTACTTGTAGGGTGCCGCAGGAGTCGGTCCTTGGGCCGCTGCTGTGGTTCTTCGCATTTAACGGAATTTTCAAGGTGAAATTGCTACCAAGTGTTCAGGTTATCCGCTATGTGGATGACACACTGGTGGTATGCACTGCCAAAACGATTGTAGCGGCAAAGAGCAGGGTAAACCGGGCCCTAGAGGTAGCGACGCGCTGGATCGAGTCGGCCAGACTAGAACTTGCAGTAGGTAAGACGGAGGCCATACTATTCACGACCCTTCGGAAGTTCAGTCAACCCACCTTTCGCCTGCAAGGTGTGGAAATTGAGACCAAGAAGAAGAAGTATAGGTTTGACTTAACGCTGAGCGAGTACTTGCCAACGAAAATGAATGCACGATAGATTAAGAAAGTCAGCAGCTAAATAAATTTAATCAGCATTTAGAAATTCGTTACACGCCAAGTAAATATAGGCCGCACATCTATTCTATACAAAGTACTTAATAATCTATAATTACAATAAAATTAAGGGAAATGATGTAAGTTAACAATAATAATAATCTTATTAATTATAAAAAAACTATCGTACCAAAAGAGCTTTCTTAGCTTTGGCCGGACGGCCTCTCTTATTTGTTTGACCGAGAGGAATGTTTTTTTTAGCTTCAAATGAACTCTTTAAATTTTGAACGAAGAAGCATACCAAGCAGGTACTGAGGATACAAACACGTGCTTTTTCGATATCGGTAGAGGAAATTTCCATGACCTACAGTTGGACCCTAATCAGCAAAACTCGACCAAGCGACATGACAACTATCTGGGGAATAGGAGATACCTCCACTTATAGTGAATGAACATTTTGCTAGATCTCCAGATCGTTATTATGTCGCTTGGTCGAGTTTTGCTTATTAGAGTCAAGTTCGTACTGCCACTTCTTGAATTCATCAAAAGAACTCCAAACTCCCGCCTTCCTCTGTGCAGTTTTCAGCTTGCTTAATGAAGTGTGCTTGGCTGAAGTCGTTGAGCATATGTGATAAATGGAAGAATAATCTACTCCTGTACCTTGCAGAACTGATTCATTTTCAGAAGGCCTATCCCGTTGAACCATATCGACTCCTAATCGACGTCATACCGACCCATTATTTTGATAGTAATCGACACAAATTCGACGTCGATTTCTAGTCGAAATAGTTCCGAGGTATGTCGACCGCAATCGACTGCAAATCGACGTCAAATCGACTTGTTGGTTTCCAATGTATGACTCGAAGTCGACGTCGTTATCAAGTCGATTTAAGGTAAGCGGTTTTCTAGGACTCAAGATCGACGTCGTTATCGAGTCGATTTTGGGTGGACAGTCTGCTATACTGCTCAAAATCGACGTCGTTATTGAGTCGATTCGAGGTGGACGGTGGTTTTCGACCCAAAATCGACTCCCTATCGATGTCGTCATCAAGTCGATTTGAGGTGAGCCTTTTTCTACGACTAAGCCATCTACGAAAAGAAGTACCTGCTTGAAAAGGAGCCAAGTAACGGAAAAAGAAGCGAAAGAATTTTAAAATGTGTAAGGTACCCTCTTCTCCAAGATCAGCCCACCTACTGACGGAATCAACGAAATCCAAGCGTTATTTCTGCGCTAATGTGTATAGTATTCTTCCTCCGGCTCCCTATCCTTAGATTCGTTCAATTTGACGAGTTCGCCATTTTGCAAACTTTGCAATTCGTGTAATGATATACCTCTAGTTTCTGGGAGGAGGAAGTAAAGAAATACGGTCATGAACAAACTTATGACAGAATAGATTAGAAGGTTCGCCTCCATACCGAATCTCTCGGCTATAGGAATGAAAGTTTTCAGAACGGTGAAGGACGAAATCGAGAAACCTACAATCGCCATACTCGATCCTATTGCTCTTACACTGAATGGCAGTAGTTCTCCTTTGAGAGCGTACCATGCCGGGGACATTAATGCGGTGAACATGTTGAACGAGGTGATTGATCCGAAAATCAACCACGGGTAGCATGGAATGTTATACCCATTATTGTGGAAGTACATCAGCAGATACGAGCAAGTGTTACAGACTGTAATGGCTACACTGGATCCTATTACTAGCGATCTTCTATTCACCTTTTCGATAAAGAATAGTGAGACCCCGACAGCCACAAATGTCAACGCACCGTACAAGATCGTAAATCCATTGGATGTCATGTTGTCGGACGGTGAAAAAATAATTGAGGCGTATGCACCTAAAACATTACCTCCTCTGGCTATTAGAAGCATACTCATGACAACCACCACGAAGATACCTTTCACATTGGCCCTTGAAGAGAATAACAATTTCAGAGATCGTTTTTTCAGTTTTTCTTCCGCGATACTATGTTCAATCTTCTTGAGTTCTTCGGCGACTTCACTGGGATTTTGGCTACCGGATAACCATAAGAGACTTTTTTCGGCTTCCTGGCGCCTTCCTTTCATAATTAGAAAATAAGGAGTCTCTACCCCATAATAGAATGTAGCAAATACGCATCCAGCTAGAATTGTATTTGTTATTGCTGTGGCTTCATAGGATAAGTAACTAGCCACAATATACTCAAAAAATAATGCTCCAAAAAACGTCAGAGCGACAATACCGCCCATGATTCCACGAAAATTAGGGGAGCAATTCTCAGTCGTGTAGATACTAGTGACCACGTCGTTTATACCATTGGCTGAGCCAAATAGGGCGCGCACTGCGCATAGAAGGTAGATATTCCGAACGAAAATAGTTGACAACCAAACGATGAAATACATGATTGTAAGCAGGACTAGAGTATTTCTCCGGCCAATGTTATCAATGAGTAGAGGTGATACAATTGGTCCAACGATCTTAGCCGCCTCATTCACGGAAGCAATCCATGATATCTGTTCAACCGTTATGACCATGACGGCATTCTGGTCCGTCAGTTTTACTAGAATTGGTGTTATCCAACCATAGCCAACGCCAGTCATGAACTCGTTGAATATAACTGTTTGAAACAAATAATAGTACGTTAGATCCTCAATACATAAGTTGGCGTATAGATGTTAATTGCTTTTTCGTCACCAAAGAGGTCTAGAGAACACAGGGTACTCAAAACAAATTTTTTTAGACAAAGTTGATGTAATGAAAATCACTCATTAAAATAACAAAATTAATACAGGGGATCAATGATTAGCGTAAACATTTTGGGGTTCAGATACGCAAACCCAAGTTGAATTCCTAGATTCTTTAACAGTGTTGAACGAGGGGAGATTGGAAACCTGTTTTATGGGGTATTTTAGAAGGGCCTTTTGAGTCCTTTAAAAATGTCCATCGGCCTAAAAAGTTTGTCGAAAGTTGAGAGTTTTTGAGGGAGAATCAATATTTTATGCAAATATCTGAGGAAAATGATCCAATCAAAGAAAGTTTTAAACCAACAAAATTCATTGTGAAATTCCGCATTATATAGACAACTTCAACTTTCTTCTGAGCTTTATTGAAGGCTATGAATATTTTGCAGATATTTTGAAAAATTGTGGTCTAATCAAAAAAGGTCTCGATCTGAAGATGTTTCGCGCAAAATTTCTTTCAAGATGGTGTATCTGAACTTTACTATGAAGTCAATTATCAACCTAGGAAGTGCATCGAAAGTTCGAAGCTTTTGACAGAAAATCAATTTCTTGCAAATATCTCGGAAAACCAAGCTCCAATCAGAATAAGTTTTGAGCAAAAAATGTTCCTATTGAGTAGATTGCTTCAATTTTCTTCTCAAGTCCATTGAAAACCGAGAGCTTTTCAAAGGAAATTACTATTTTCGAATATCTCAAAAAATGGGTCTTCATTCAGAGAAAGTCTCATACAGAAAATGTTAATCGTAAAACGTTACTTAAAATAGAGCGTTTGAGCTTTACTACAAGTTCAATTACCAGCCTAAAAAGTTCGTCAAAAGTGGGAGCTTTTGAAAAAAGAACAAGTTGTTGCGAATTTCAAAGAAAACTGAGTTTTAAGCAAAACACGTCCCTTGTAAAATCTTCCATATAAGGTACTACTACCTATCTAATTTCTCCCAAAGTTTATCGAGAACTGTGAGCCTCTTGAAGGGAATCAATGTTTGCAATATCTGAAGAAATTGGGCTCTATTGTGAAAAAAGTCCCAAAGAAAAAATGTTTCTTGGGAACCTATAAATTAGTGTACTTGAACATTACTATGAGTACAATATTATTAGCCTACAAAGTTCATGGAATGTTGTGAGACCTTTCGAGAAAAAATCAATTTTTTGCGAACATCTTGGAAAGTGGAACTTTAATTGAGTCGCTTGTTGGGTATGGCATCAAACATGTTCAGCATTAAAATACAATAAAAATATCAATATTTTTATTTCATTATTGATTATTAAAAGTTCATTGTGAAGTTTCAATAAATCTTTCAAATATTTTATCTTCAGTTACAGTATTTTAAAATTAGGAAGATTTGGTATCATTCAAATTATAATATTCATAAATTTATTTATATTTTTGTTTGATGGGTCGTATATATTGAATAAATTGTTAGAAATTTTACAACAAATTGCAGTAATATTAAAAATTGGATATTCATAATTTCAAAATTGTTGATTTCCTAAAGTTTTAATATTTAAAATATCATGTTTTATTTCATTATTAGAAAATAATAAATGAATAGAAATTATAGGATTATTTTTATATTTTATTTTTACTAAAATAATATATATTTCTTTTTTCAAGTAACTTAAAATGAAGTATTAATTTTTCGAATTAATTATGAATTAATTTCCTTGAAAAGATTTTAAAATTATTGAAGGGAAAAAATATAAATAACAATATTCAATTTTTATCAATTAAAAAAAATATCAAAAATAAAATTATTAAATTAATTTTTTATTTTAATTCAACTTGAATTAAATTGATTAATTAATTTTATATTTATAAAATTTAATTAAGATTTTATTTTTTCAAAATAATAGATAACTTTTTAAATTTGAAATTTTATTTAAAAAAATAAAATCAATGTAAAATAAAAATTCATAAAATTAAAATTAATATAATAATTATATTTATTTAATATTGCTGAAATAAAATGTACTGAAAAAATCTATTAATTAAAATATTATTAATAAATTGATTACCTCAAATTAAAAATATTAATTTATTACCAGGTTTAAATTAATATTCTTTTTGTATCCAGATTTTTTATAATGTAAATTAATAATTAATTTTATAAATATTAAAATTTAACAAAGAGTTCATTTAACCGTGATTACAAAAAATATATCAATAAAAAACAAAGCATTGGCACTACTATTCACTATATTTTATTGTATATCATGACGTTCCAACGGCGTAGCAGTCTGTTTTAGTTTACCTGAAGGAGACGGCTATGCCGTTGAAATGTGATAGTACAATAAAATATAGTGAATAGTAGTGTCAATACTTTATTTTTTATTAATATTTAAATTAATAAAAATTTATTCATTTGGATAAATAATAATTTAATTAATAACTCAATAAATTTTATTTTAATAATACCATTTAATTTTAATTTCAAATTCAATTATTCAAATTTAATTAATATTTTAATAATTATTATAATTTCAATTGATTGAAATTTTAATTCAAATTTATTAAAATTTATTTATCATTATAAAAAATTTTTAAAATAACTTCTAACTATTAGAAACTAATTATAATTATTATTATTCCTTTCAATAACTTTTCAAATTTAAAATTTAATTTAAAAAAATAAAATCAATATAAAATAAAAATTTATACAATTCAAACATCTTGTAAATCATAATTATTATAAATCATTAATCCAATGCATAGAAATATTATTGATTTAAATATAATTGAATGATCATTCTATATTTTTTATTTATTAAATTTATATAAAAAATCCTATTATAATATAATTTTTAATAATTTTAATCATTAAAATTGAATTAGTATTTAATTTAAATATTTTACTATTAGATTTAATAATAAAAATAATTTTTTGTGTAGAATAAATTAATAACTCAATAAATTTTATTTTAATAATACCATTTAATTTTAATTTCAAATTCAATTATTTAAATTTAATTGATATTTTAATAATTATTATAATTTCAATTGATTGAAATTTTAATTCAAATTTATTAAAATTTATTTATCATTATAAAAAATTTTTAAAATAACTTCTAACTATTAGAAACTAATTATAATTATTATTATTCCTTTCAATAACTTTTCAAATTTAAAATTTAATTTAAAAAAATAAAATCAATATAAAATAAAAATTTATACAATTCAAACATCTTGTAAATCATAATTATTATAAATCATTAATCCAATGCATAGAAATATTATTGATTTAAATATAATTGAATTATCATTCTATATTTTTTATTTATTAAATTTATATGAAAAATCCTATTATAATATAATTTTTAATAATTTTAATCATTAAAATTGAATTAGTATTTAATTTAAATATTTTACTATTAGATTTAATAATAAAAATAATTTTTTGTGTAGAATAAATTAAATCAATAATTGAATAAAAAAATATAAGATCCTATTAGTTTTAACCAAAAAAATGAATATAAAAAATATATTAAAATTTTATTATTTTCCGATGAAAAATGTTTTAATAAAATAATAAAAAATTGAAAAAATTAAATAAATTTATGCTGAAATAAAATGTACTGAAACAAAATCGATGAATTAAAATATTATTAATAAATCGATTACCTGAAATTAAAAATATCAATTTATTACCAATTGAAGCAATGGATGGAATAAGGGCCTTAGAAAAAACCGTAGTTTTTGATCAAAGAATTCAAAGTGGAATATTTTTGTTCGTACATCCTAACTTTTCTTCAAATTTGGATATATTGTTTGTATGAGACTAAAAAATAATTTCACATCAATTGCAATTCAAAAATCTTCTCCTGAAAGTTTATATAACGCTTGAAGTGATGAAACTCTAAGGCCCTTATTCCGTGAAACGATGAAAATGTACGTTGACATCTGATTTTCTGTTTTTTTTTTTGTTCTTTTTTCTCTTCTATTCTCTTCTATCATGGTCGTGAATCATTTTTGAGAATTGTTACTTTGTAGACATGTTGTTTATAGACAGTAGAATCAATTCATTTCAATTTAATAATTTCCTTCTGAAAGGGCCTCAAGTCCTTAAGGCCCTTATTCCATCCATTGCTTCAATTAAAGGAATGACAGCAATAAAATTAGTAGCATCACGAGTTGGATTTTGCTAAATATAATCTCACAATAAGCATTTTTTTTTAAATTTTATTTATGAGCTTTAGGTCGGGTTTGTGACAGTGGGGGCAGGAAAGATACATTATCCTCGTATGTACGAGCCATTTGATAATAAGAGGAGAAAAAACACAGGACACGTAACACAATTTTTATATCGGACGAAGAGAATCACAAGGTTAATAAATGAAAAATAAAATAAAATAAATCGAAACAAAAGAAATTAATTTTGGTCCGAAAGAACCCGCGACATGTTTCGAAACGACTTGGCGTTTCATCTTCAGGCGGTATACTGAAGTAAAGTTAACGGATGACGAATGCAAAAGAATAAAAAAGAGAACTAGAAACACCGATCATGTAGGTTCATGTAAATGGAAATTTAAGAAGTATTTAACGATAGGATTATTAAACGTATGTTCGAGATCATTTAGACATTTTTGGTCGTCTTCCATGTAATTATTTGCTATCTCGATCTCTTCAAGTTGGTCTAGTAATGGACCTTTCTGGCAGGAATGAAGCAGCTTCACTTGGATATTATTGAAACTGTGGTTGTTCCTAACACAGTGTTCAGCTATGGCGGAGGACGAGGTGGGTTTTGAGGTGTCATCGCGGTAAGCTAGTTCGTGTTCATAGAGCCTCTGCCGAAGAGAGCGACCGGATTGTCCCACATAGGAGCAGTCGCAAACCTTGCATGTCAACTTGTAGACGCCGGAGCTGTCGAGAGTGGAGATGGGATCCTTGAGCGCTGATAATTTCGAGATTTTGAAAAGACTATAGAAACCTGTGCGGTACCCTAATCGGCGTAGCTCTTTAGCTAATAGGTCTGAGGGACGGCCTAGATAAGGCAGCCGGATCCACTTTCTGTCCGCCGCGTAGGAGTTGGAAATGGCAGGACCGGGGTTATTCGTGATGTTTGTGGAGTGGAGCATTTTCCGGAGTCTCTTCCGTTTAATCATTAGGGGAATGTTAGCTCGAATGTTGTTGACTGCGGCAACACTCTCAATGTACCTAGTCTCAGCGGTAATCTCCGTTTCCTTGAGGGGGAGGTCGAGCATCCTGTTGATAGCCGAATGAATGACTGCTAGCTTCTGAGATTGAGGATGTAAGGAGGAGTTATGTATCGATACTCCGGTATACGTTGGTTGGTTTCCGGTACACGCTAAATGAGGGAAGGAGAACCTCATTTTCTAGAGAAAGAGAGATGGTTAGGTCCAGGAAGTTCACCTCCAGCCCACACATCTCAAGTACAAAGTTGATTTGTTCATCAAAGGAGTTAAGTTCTGCTATGAATTGGTTTAGCTGTTCATCCGGACCATCCCATATGCACAGCACATCATCAACGTATCTTTTCCAAGAGATCACGTGCGTATCGGCTAGATCTCCTTTTAACACTTTGCACTCCAGATGGTCCAGAAATACGTTCGCCACCACCGCAGATAGTGGGCCTCCCATTGGGAGCCCGTCGGGAAATTTGAAGGTATCTCCATTGTAGAAACAGATATTCTCGCGCAGACACAAAGTAATTAGGCTTTTGAATTCCTCCGTGGTGGCGGAGTTGAATTGAAGTAGAATATGTTTGCGGGAGCTGGAGGGAGGTTGTTGTTTGGTTTGAAGATGGAATCAAAAATGGGGAGGTGAGGGAATTGGGAGTCATATGATGAGAAAATAGAAGCTAGGATGAGTCGGCGAAAGTGAAGAGGAGGTTTGGCAGCTTCGGCTTCTAAACAAAGATTAGGACTTCTTCGGGAAGCTTCCACGACCATCCTTTTGTAGAGATAAAGAAGGAGTTTTTTTGTTGTTGCAGCCTTTGGAAGGGAGGGGGATAAATTTTAATATATCTAAGACACGAATGCATTTAGCTTTGAGAATTTTGATGTGATGAGTCCAGGTGAGTTTTTGATCAAGATGTAAACCAACAAGTTTGGCGGAGTTGCGGGAAGGGATTTGAAAATTTTGTGAAGAAAGAGGTGGAAGGGTAGGAATGGGATTTCTTTATTTGAAGATGACGAAGTAAGCCCTAAAATTTTGACAAACTTTTATTGTACTTATAAAAATGTCAAGTATACTACCTTACCTAAAATTTCGCGAGAAACATTTTAGGTCCGTTTTCTTTCTTCCAATGAAGCCAAAGTTTTTGAGATATGTGCAAAATATTGATTTTCTTTAAAAAGCTCACAGCTTTCAATAAACTTCATGACGAGAAATTTGGAGTATGTAGTCCAATTCATAGGAAATTTTACGAGAAATGTATTTTGCTCGAAACTTTTCTTTATTGAGGCTCAGTTTACTGAGATAATTGCAAAAAAATTGTTTTTTCCGAGAAGCTCTCAGCTTTTCACAAATTGGTGGGGCTGATGATGGAATTCGTAGCGTAGTTCAAATTCACTATTTTACAGAAAATTTTATGAGAACCATTTTATGTATGAGCCTTTTTTTGGATTGGAGCCGAATTTCCCGAGACATACGCAAAAAGTTGATTTCGCTAGGCTAGAACGTGGCACAAAAAATTTAGCACAAGGTGTTGGAGACGGGGAAGTGGGTAATGTTACTCGGGGCTCCGGAGTTGACCATTTTCGATTATTTCCGGTTCTGTACCTCCAAAATTGTTAGGAAACCAATTATTGCCTGTATAAAATTGCGCATCTTGTCCAAATTTTTTTTACTTTGCGAGAATGGAAGGGGAACTTCAAAGGTCTATTTTGTCACATCCGTGAAATTGGCAAGGCTCTTACTAAACTGATAAACTTGAAGCTTTCCTGATCGCGTATTACAGCCAATTCAAAATGTTTTTGAAGGAATTTTAACGGGAAAATCTGATCATATCATACTTAGTAGTTGTTCGTGGGAGTTATTTGGAAGTCGGTGTAATAGGGGATACAGTAAGTATGACAAAATAGGGACTTGTAATAATTGAGCCATCGACCTACAATACTAGGGCCACAAATCGATGAGTAAGAGGAAAGGATTAAGAACTATAACAAACAAACTTCATTAGTAAAAAAACTCATACAATCTGACATTTTTCAATTTCCTTCCTCCGTTGGAAATTTCGAACCCTCACTACTTTACCATCTCCAGGAATTTATCAATTTAACAACGTTTTGTGCAGTACTTTCTGATCATCTCCCAAATGCCCTATACAGTAATCCATTAACAAAGAAAATAATTTACGTACCTGGAGAGCAAGCCAGAATTTGATGAATGATTTTTTTCGATACACCCATCGTGGAATATTCGTACAAACTACAATGATCGCGTCGAATATAATGACTGAACTTGGCTGAAGGAATGCGATCTCTGAACGAAATAATTTTGTCTGGTTGCATGCAAGAGTAAATGCATGTTCAACTTCGATTTTTTAATGTACTTTCGAGTTCATTCTTCCAGTCTGCATAGCGCTCGAATTTATTCATTTTTCACTACAATTCTGTTCATTAATTCACGTGCATATCGAAAACTTCTTAATATTTGAATTTAAATTTACACTGCTCTCGCAAAGATTAATTTTAAGCTACGAACGTTTTCGATGTAAATTTAGATTCAAATGCGATGGAAAATTTTCTCGAGACTAATAAATTTTAAAACACAACAAAATCAACAATAATAACAGGATAGGTATCTCTTGTCGGCTATCCACGTGTTGTCTGAATGTGTACCTGCAAAAAAGAAACCAGAACCACGTTGGCGGGAGGAAAATTCAACGACACTATTGTCCGCATAGAGTTCAATATAGCAATTTGTCGTCCTGTGACTGTGAATTCTTTTTCCGGACATTATCTTAACTGACTCATTTTTCGATTAATTGCGTTCTTCGGTCCTATGATTTTTTTTCGCCCAGTGAAAAAGCTAGGTCGAGGGCTATTTGCTCGATAAAGATTACATACAGGTATAAAATGAAATAATTTGTAAAATAAAAATTTCGAAATGAAACTGTTTAGAAATTGGATTGTAAAAGATATTGGTAAGTACAGATTTTAAGAATGTTAAGGTCAAGTTTACGTTACACGCCATACTATCTGGGATATAAATCAAAATTACAGACACGCACAATAAAGATATAAATTAATTTCTTGTGCGCGTCTGTATAACTTTAATTTATGTCACAGATTTGAAGAGTTGTTCCGAGATGAGTGTGGTCATGTTAGTGATGTGCGGATAGTTATAATTTTTTTTCTTTTTTTCTAAAGGAAGAGAAGAAAATGTTTGAGGTTCATGCACTGGAGGGAGGGAGTTATCGTTTTCAAATTATTTATTAGTGCTTTAGAATGGGAAGACGGAACATGTAAGGAAGAGCGGAGGGGGGTGAGATTGAGGACAGAAAGGAAATTTTCGACTGTCGGGGTTTCTTTCGCAGGATGGACAAGATGGGTGAGTTAAAAGATCCGGGTTAGACCGGCAAGAACAACTTCTTTCCGCGTCTGGGGCTCTTGATAGAGGTGGACCAGGGTACGGAAATTCGATACTGAGAAATTTTGACTTCTATTTTTGAGGAATAAGAGAACGGTGAGGACTTTTGTATTCAGAGACAGGTAAACAAATACAGTCAGTTACTTTCGCCTTAGAGGTGGCGTCTTCGGCGCCTCTGTCGAGTGCATCAGGTTCAGACATATTGTCGTGACCATGGATACCTATAAATGTGATCTGGGTATGGATAGAGTTAAGGATGAGTACAAATGAAGCGAATGCGTTAAATTAGGGGAGGGGGAATGTTGTATACGTGCCCGGAAAGGCTTGAAGTGTCGGCGAGGAAAGAGAAATTTGCCATTTCGAAAGATTTGGGATTGATGAGAAAGGTAGGAACCATGGAATATACTCAGGCATTTTTATTCGATGTTTTCGATCAGTCTGAAAAACAAATTGGGTAATCAGATTATTCAACTATTCATGTATTATTTTGCCTTCAATTTTCGTCTGAATTTCAAATCAAACTTTGAAGGCTGAGATGAGGTCAATGCTGGAAGATGAAGTGGTGAAGCAGATGCTGAACAGGTGCAACCTGAGAAGCAAAAGCCAAAAAATCGTCGACTCTTTCATTTAGAAAACTTGTGCTTGTTCTCACGGCCTCTTCTACCTCCCTAATTGACTCCAAATACCTCATAAACTCTTCCGTTCCGTGACATGAAGCGAGAGTTTCTATCTTCATCAAAATAGGCAAGATAAGATAGTATTTTTCGCGTGTACTGAGACTTGGAAAGATTGTAGTGTCGCAATCACTGATGTCATCTTCCGGAAATGACGGAGTATGAGTTTCAGGCTGCAGTATTGGTGATGAATTTTCCATAGTATTTTATCTTTATAATACCTAGAATGGGAAAGTGACAAGTGAAACACTGATGACAGAGATTCGGGACTTGGCTCCCGCTTCAAGAGAATATGGAGACTGATTATTAGAGAAGAATGTGCACGTACATTCAGTAGGAGTATTAGTTTAGTTCGCAACTTCCTCATCATCTCCAAACCTCTTTCGAATTACATTATAGCTTCTTGTTCGTCAGTACAAACCGACAGCTAGACACTTTGTTATCTATTTGGTTTAGCCAGAAAATCTTTTGGTTCTAGGAACTTTGTAGGAGGAGAGGTAATATTAAAAATTTGATAGGGGATGAAAGTTTTTGATTGAAGTGGAGGCCTGGAGACCGAGAAGTTTAGTGGAATAACGGATTGGAATTTCCAAATTTTGTTGTAAGAGAGATGGGAATGAGGCGATGGATGTCGTTCTATGAAAATTTTTCATATCTAAGTATCATTTTTTGCTGTCCATAAAGTAATTGATTCAAGTTTTACCCTAAATCTGAGGGCTCCTTGAGGTTGGAAGAACAGATGGCAATATTTTAGTCGTAAGTTCTTAGTGATATTGTATTGGTTGAGGGCAAAAAAAGGAGCCTTTTACTAGATTATAAAGGGGAATATTAAAAAGCACAAAGAAAAAATAGAGGCCATTGCAGGTTTGCAAAGGCAGCGGGGAACCCGCAACCTCCCGCGCTCGCGATCACGTTGGCACGAAAATGCCCCCTCAGAAAATGAGTTGGCTGGGCTCTTCTCAGTATACTGCATACTAGGCGTGATGAAATGAAGGCTGGAAATTGAAATTCTTCCAAAGTCCCTAAATTAGGTCAAACTGAATGTCATTGATGACGTCATACAGCATCCTGGCTGGCAATTCAAAATTTCTCAAGTCCCTAAAGTAGGTCAAGGTCATGGATGACGTAATAAAGCATCACACGTCACGTCACGCAGTTCAAAGAAACTCCCGGACGCGGACGTTTCCTGAGGATGTAATCTCCCTAACAAAATGGATAGCGGGTTTCCCGCTAAAAAAAAAAAGTAGCACGAGAAATGGAAAACAGGAAAACAAAAGAAATGACCTAATTTAAAAGTGATTGACAAGGATCGCTCTTACACGAGCCATCAACAGACTTCCCCGGACAAAGAATAATACAGAACTACTTTGCAACTGTATAACAGGGAAACTAAGTGAGTATAGGTAGGTGATGTGTGATCAGGAATTGGCTGGTTTCTGTCTATCTATTGTTGAAGCGACTGTAACTCTCGGAAGTTTTGTTGAAGCAGTCAATGTTTTTCCTAGCCATCAGTGGGGTAGTTGATTTTATCTTATAAATTAATTTAATAAATAGATAAATTAATTATTATATGGTACTAAATTTGTTTAAAGAAAATTGAATTATTAATAAATCACCTATTAATTTATAAAATAATATTATATTAATTTGGTTAAATTTATTGGGGTAATATAAATTTTTTCTTTCTTTCATTTCAATTGAATATAAAATTACTTCAAAGATAACAGATAAATGATTTTAGTTCATTACCTCGATATTGAATTATTATAAAATTGAATTAGGATCTTTACTGATTTTTTAAATGTTTCTTTAAAAAGTAAATTTTTTATTGATCAATAATTATGATAATATTATGATTGATAAGTAATCAATACTAATATTTTCATTTAATGGATCAAATATATTAAATAAATTGAATGATATTTTAATAAGTCTCTTTGAATTTTTTTCCTGTGCACGCTCATCTTGTGAGAAATGATATTGTTTCATGGGCATACATACAGGGTGCGCCAAAAAGATGTTGATAGTTGAACAAAAAACTCCGGAGGGACTCCGCAACAATTTTGTGGAGTTCCCCAGTTGACTGTGGCGCACTCTATATTCTAATAATGTGTGCCAATTCAATTCTCGTAGAGTATAATGTTGTGAAAAAATTTCTTTTTCTTATTTTGAGAATTTTTTTTCGGTGGAAAATTTATTTTCAAGGTCATCATTTTAAACTTCTGCGATGTCCCTCTCATTATCTCGTGCTTTCTATTATTTTTCCCGGGCCAATAAATGGAAATTTCCATGTCAGATAAAATTTTCAATAGAGCTCCGCTCGTCTATTCCTCAGTAATATATATCATACATCTTTATTGATATCCTGGTCGATATTTGATTTTCTGTCTTAGCATACGGTATATTGGGCAGAGCCGTTGCCAGGGGGTGGCGAGTAGGTATCACCGCTCCAGGCCTCGCGCCGACGAGTAAAAAAAAATTAAAATTGTCCAAATTGAAAAAAAAAAAAGATTTTTTGATAGGCCTTAGGCAAAAATTTGTTTTAGACCTCAAAAAGTCTGGCGACGACGCTGATATTGGGCTATACTAACGGCAAACTATACCTGAGCTAGGCCTAAAGAGGCCTAGTCTACCAAAAAAAAAAATAGCCTAATACACTATGCTGAAAGAAAATTGAATATGCTGAAGAATAGAGGTCTAGTTGATATACTTTGGCATATAAACCTAGTTCAAAGCTGATAAAATGTATTCATAGGTTATTCAAACTCGGACTCGCAGATTTCTGGATCGGGTTTAGTAGGGTCCCTAAAAGGAGAGCAGCTCGGACCCACGGATTTCCATTAAAGGAATGGAAGTAGGGTGCCGTGAGACTTGTAAAATATGTATCAATAAATGGCTATATACATATATGACCGGCGAGGGAATTGAAAAATTTTTAACCTTCAATCAGACCTAAGCCCGTTCCCACGGAACCGTGAGGCGTGTGGTTTCTCCTGCTGCCATTTTAGAGTTTAAAATGGTATCTAAATTTTTTCTTCGATTTTGTTTTTTGAAGATTTTCAAATCTTTTTTGTAAGAATAAGAAATTTTTAATAAATATTTTTGTATTCTAAAAGATTCAAATCTATTTATTTTGAAAGTCAGAATTTGGAAACACGAGACATTGGCAATTTTTCAAGAAACCATCAATGAAACTGAGAACTTGGTCGTGAAATAGGATACTAAAGTTCTTGAATTTATTTTCGACATCAATCAAAATTAGCTACTGTATTTTATGAAGGCTGTGCTTTGTTGGGGAACTCTGAAACGTACGATAAGTTGCATACACATCCTTAAATACTGTATTCTGCAAGGTTTGGCATACCAGCGGTCGCTACGCGACGCTTGTCGGGCGTGCCGGCAGTCCTTTTGAGGGATGATTTCACAAGATTTTGAAAAAAGTCTCTCAAACCTTCATTTTTCGACGAATTTTTTCGATCTTCAGAAATTATGTACAGAAATGTTCAACTTGGGGTGGTATGGAAGCAGAAATTCGAATTTTCGCTCGAAAAGAATGTTACAACGTCCGCAAATAGTCGGATTTTTGATGATTTTGAAGAGAGATAAAAAGCTTATGGACTAGAATTTTAAAATTCTGCATGGACACCGCCTGTAGTTGAACCTTTCTAAAGAACATAATTATCAAAAAATTAGAAAGATTCATTGGAAACTCAAGCAGTGAGAAACTTTTTCCAGTACCATATTTTTATGGTTTGATTTCACGAGCAAAGCACACTTATTCTGTTCGTGAGTTTCAGGAGGGATGTCAGGTATACAATTTGGATACCTGATCAATTTGGTTTCAGTTTCAGGGTAGCGCTGACGATCTGATTGATTTGACGACTATCAATAATTTAAATTGTGAGCGATACCTTGTAAAAATTCTATGAGCGATCGATTTTGGTAATTTTGGACATCCTTAAATGTAGTCTTTGAGATAGACGAATTTTCGATGGTTTAACGTGGTCGCGTGGCTCTTTTGTACATCTCTGTAAATGATGATAAAGATTCTTCAATCGAAAAATAACTCGTAATTTCTAAAAATCTCTCCTCTTCTTAGTTCACAAATTGAAGTGATTTTATCTTTTTTTTTTCTAAAATTTTTGAAGAATTTTTCAGCTAGAAATATCGGATTTCATCTTTACTCAACGAAATTTCGCCGAGATTTTTGTAATTATATCCATGTGTCGAAGATTGATGGCAAGTTATACTTTTGGAATTACCGGTATTGGTTTCCGTCATTGTCGCTAATCAAATATTTTTTTTTGTTTCAGGTACATGCTGAAAATCTCGACCGAAAATAAAAATTATACTTAGAATTCCAATGTTGTAATGATCTGATGTTCAACAATGATAAATTCATATACCTCAAAATGAGTTGACATGCTCACATGAAAGCCTAGTATAACCTAAATTGTTTGGTGGGGTCAACAACTGATCAATAAAATACAAATAGGCATACTTAAATAGGCTATACGATGTATCATTTCAAATATTTGTTCTGCGCCTTATCGTTATTTTCTTTTTTCCATTTCTTATTATTTATCTAGTGAAATATGATAACATAAATATTGTACTTCTGCATACGCACTTGTACATTTATTGATTACGAGACTCGCTATGGTCGCTCAACTTATTGCCCAACTTCCGATCAATACATTTTAAATACCACTATCCTTTACTTGTGCATTTCTTTTCTCAAACATTCAAGTTCATAATGTTTGACAATTTCTGAAATCTTTGATTTTTGACCTTCACAACAGAGGAAAGTAATTGGAAATTTTTTGAGAGAAATCCTTACAAAATTATTACGGGTCAAGTGTCGTGTTCTATATCGTCTGAGAAAAGGATGTGCAAGCAGAGCAAACAAATGAAGAGGAAGCAAAGAAAAGTTTTCTGAATTCAAGGCATCACTCCGACTGCTCCTTCAAAATCAATCCTTCCACTGACGGAGTCGAGGACGTCCAAGAGTAAATGTATCACTCATCCTCAGGTTCTTTATCCATTAACTTGGCAAGTTCGCCTTTTTGCAACTCGTGCAAAGTCTTACCTCTAGTTTCTGGAAGGAGGAAGTAGAGAAATACGGTCATGAACAAACTTATGATGGAGTAGATCAAGAAATTCGCCTCCATACCGAATCTCTCGGCTATTGGGAAAAAAGTTTGCAGCACGGAAAAGGACGCAATCGAAAAACCTATAATTGCCAAACTAGATCCTATTGCCCTTACACTGAATGGCAATAGTTCCCCCTTGAGAGCGTTCTGTGCCGGGCCCATGAGCACGCTGAACATGTTGAACGAGGTAATTGATCCAAAGATCAGCCACGGATAATACGGAATTGTGTACCCATTATTATGAAAGTACATCAGCAGATATGAACAAATATTACAAACAGTAGAGGCTAAACTGGATCCTATTACCAGCGATCTTCTATTCACCTTTTCGATAATGAATGGTGACACGCCGATAGCCACAAATGTCAACGCACCGTACAAGATCGTAAATCCATTGGATGTCATGGTATCAGAGGGTAAAAAGATGATCGAAGCGTATGTCCCGTAGGCAATGCCTCCTCTCGCTATTCCAAGCATGCTCATACAAACCACTACAATCATACCTTTCAAGTTAGCCGCCGAAAAGAACAATAATCTCAGAGACCGTTTCTTCAGCTTCTCTTCGGCGATACTATCTTCAATCCTCTTCAATTCTTCGGCTACTTCAGCCGGGTTCTGGCTACCGGATAACCATAAGAGATTTTTTTCAGCTTCTTTGCGCCTTCTCTTCATGATTAAGAAATAAGGAGTCTCTACTCCGTAGTAGAAGGAAGCAAATACGCATCCGGCCAGAATTGTATTCGTTAATACCGAAGCTTCATAGGATAAGTAACTAGCCGCAATATACTCCAATAATACTGCCGCGAAAAACATGAGCCCGACGATACTGGACATGATTCCACGAAAATTAGGAGAGCAATTCTCAGTCGTGTAGATACTGTTGACCACGTCGTACATACCATTAGCTGCGCCGAAAATGGCGCGCATGGCGCATAGAAGGTAGATATTCCGAATGAAATTCTTTGACAACCAAATGATGAAATACATGATTGTAATCATGAGTAGAGTGTTTTTCCGGCCAAAATTGTCAATGAGCAGAGGTGAAACAATTGGTCCAAGGATCTTGGCCCCCTCATTTGCAGAAGCGACCCATGATATCTGTTCATCCGTTATCATCATGACGGAATCCGTTCCCCACAGTTTTGCTAAAATTGGTGTCATCCAACCACAGCCAACGCCGGTCAGAAATTCATTGAATATGGCTGTTTGAAATAAATAATAGTAGAGTTGATTAGTTTTTCACTCACAAAACTAACAATTATGCGCATTTCGTCCAGATTTTTTTACTTCGCGGGACTCGCACAAAAATTGCATGGTAAATAATTATAACCTAAAGGGAAACTGAAATAGTTTGAGTCATTGACTTACGATATTATGGTCATAAATCGATTCTCGTATACAATTTTGTTTTAAGGAAGCTGAAGATAAGAGGAAATGATTAGCTTCTAAAACCAAGAGCCTGCGGAATGGACTTCATCTGTAAATCATTTCCTACAATTCGATATTTTTCGATTTCCTCCATCCGTTGGAGGTTCTGAATGCTTACTCCATCTTTAGGGATACATCAGTTTGACCTTATTTCAATTATTGTGACAATTCTCTGAATGCATAAACAAAGAAATAATTTACGTACCTGGAAAACAAGCCAGAATTTGATGAGCAATCTTCTTCGATACAACCATGTTGGTGTAGACCCAGCCACAATTCTCGCGTCGGATATGATAACTCAACTTCACACATGTAAGAGATAAGCGTGTAAGTGTGAACTCTGAACTACTTGAGTGTGAACATAGACTCACTGCATGCAAGAGTAAAATAATGTTCGACTTCGATTTTTTAATGTACCGTTCATCTTTCGCGTCCGTGTAGCTTTCAAATTCATTCATTTTTGGTTGTGTATTATCAGAAGGGCACTGATGCGTCGAATTTAACGGATTTTAAGAATTGTTCTCGACACTCATGAATTTTGAAACACCAAATGATCGACAGTGTATTCGTGATTTAGCGAAAAAAATAATCTTAAAAATGATGAGATCTCATGCAGTTTACCCATGTGTTTCACAAAATTTAAATATGTACTTACAAGAAAGAAATCAGTTGCAATCCCAGCAAGTTTTACCCTAATTGACTCATCTCTTGTTTAGCTACTTTTAATGGTCCTATGGTTTTGTGCTTGGCACCAAGTGTGCTGTTTCAGAGATGAAATCATCCTAATAAAATCGATAACGATACCTTTTAAATTGAATAGGTATACTAAGAGGCCATGTACACGACTGACTACTACCAAAAATTCCTAATTTCGTCTACAAATTTTTGAGTTCTTCACTGATATTTTAGCAAATTTCGTCAATCAGTATATCTTGTAAAAAATTACTTCTTCTGGCGGAGCCAAATAGAAAAAGATCATAATTCACGTCTGCTGTCCTTTCGTGAGGTTTTCACTCGTTCGTTTTCATTCTTAACCTAGTTTGCCTTATAATTGGTTGAGCAGCTCACGTGTTAGGTCCGAGGGCCTGATTTAAAGACAGCCAGATTCACCAGCGCTTGGTGTATAATTCCAGCAGTTCTGCCAGATTTGCGTATTTTTGGTCCTCGAAAACATACTGTTTTTTCGACGAATTTTGCGTACAATACGGACTTTTTGTGCTCAAGGGAAAAGTACCTTAGACTCATGTATGAGAGATACTTTTCTCCTAGTCGTTATAGGAACATACCGCTGCTCCTCGTAACATAGAGTCGATCAAGAGAAAAGTACCTCAGTTACCCGTATGAAAGATACTTTTCTCCTGATCGTTTTTGATAAATCGGTCGAAGTCCGTAGAAATAACTCCTTATTCGCAATCCGCATTAAGGGCGATCTACAAAGTACACCCTGCACACCTACTTGTCTCACGTATCCATCGTCTCCTTATAACCCTACAATGGCGTTCTGGCCGAACTAACATCCGTGGTTATACCTTGAAGAAGTGAATTGCCTAAAGTCGACTAAAAACGGTCAACGTGGGCAACTATCCTACCCGAGTGCATCTAGGATGCGGGACCATCATTGATGTCACCTTTGCTTCAGAGAGCCTGGCTTGAAGAAGAGAAGGCTGGCCAGTATTGACCGAGGAGCTTCCTGGGAGTTGAGGTCGCTGCTCCACAAAAGCTGGTAAGAAAATGGGAGGTTAAGAAGCTGAATAGCGACCGCCTGAAAGCTACTTACCTTGCTCTAACATAGGACCAAGGAGAAGAGCAAGAAGATAACGCGGAGGTGGCAGCAGAAAGGATGATTAAGACTGTCACCAAAGCATGCGATGCAGCTATGCCCAGGCAAGGTTCGCCAAAGAAGAGGAGAGCTGTTTACTAGTGTACCAATAATATTGCCGAGTTGAGGAAGGAGTGCAACCGTCTGCGCTGGATATACCAGCGTGGTAGTGGCCGCGAAGGGCGCGAGCGGTTGCACCTGAATACCTGCTGACTCGTAAAAAGCTGAAGAAAGCCATTGAAGACAGCAATAGTGCTGCTTGGAAAGAGCAGTGCGAAATGGCAGAAGAAGATCCAATTGGCAAGCCTTACAAGATTGTGCTGAAGAAGCTGAAGAGCCTCTCAGCAATGAGCCGAATGGAGCCGGATGTTGTGGGACAAATAATTGACGCCTTGTTCCCGCAGCACCCACCACCAATGGCGACGCAACCAATAGTAGAAGAGAATGGTATATCCCTCCTAGGTGCCGAGGAGGTTGATGCAGCAGTCAATAGACTGCGGGGAAAGTATTGGAAGGCTCCGGGCCCTGATGAGATTCCAAATCCAGTCTGGAGCGCCATACACTCAGTTGACCTGACACTGCTTGTTGATACATGCAATTTGGCAGTTGTTGGGGGACTGTTCCCTTTGCGATGGGGAAAAGCCAGGCTAGCGCTGATCGTTAAGGAGGATAAACCACCTGGCCTGCCATTCTTTTATCGTCCACTTTGCGTGCTTGTTAATGTGGGCAAACTCTTGGAGAGAGTGATAGCCAATCACCTTGAGAGCTATCTGAAGGAAAGAGATATAATCTCAAGTAGCCAGTACGGTTTCCAAGCTGGACGCTGTACGTCAGGCTGAAGAGGATAGCCGAGTCAGCGATAGCTACGCGTCAGTTTTGTGCAGCCGTTCAATCCGATACCTTGGGAGAGAATCTTGAAAACCCTCAAGGACGCAGAAGTGCCGCATACCGGCTCAGGATGATCAGCAGCTATCTTAGTTGTCGAGAAATCCAAGCAGAGTCTTCTGCTGTTACATTGAAGCACCCAGTTACTTGTGGGGTCCCGAAGGGTTCGGTGCTCGCGCCGCTGCTGTGGTTCGTCGCATTTCACGGGATATTTAGTGGAGCTGCCACCAGGTGTAAAGCATATCTGCTATGCGGATGACACACTGGTGGTATGCATTTCCGGAACGATTGTAGCGGTGGAGAGCAAGGTGAACCGGGTCCTAGAGGAAGTGGTGCGCTGGATCGAGTTGAACAGACTAGAACTAGCAGGAGGTAAGACGGAGGCCATATTATTCACGACCCGTCGAAAGTTCAGTCAACTTACCTTTCGCCTGCAAGGTGTGGATATTGAGACCTACAAGAAGATGAAGTACCTGGGCATCTGGTTTGACTCGCCGCTGTGCTTCAGGCACCCTTTCCTGATAGCAGTGGAAAAGGCAGGCAGAGTAGTTGTATACCTTAGCCGCCTGATGAGGAACCTAGGAGGGTCGAGAGAAACCAGAAGAAGGATCACCATGAGCATCGCTATGTCGATCCTCCTATATGATGCCCCAGTATGGGCCCACTCAATGAAATTACCTTACCAAAGAAGGGAGATGGTAAAAATTCAGCGAAGAGCTGCACTGAGGTGGGTTAGTCCTTACCGCACTGTCTCAACGGTGGCTCTTTGCGTATTAGCACGTTCACCACCAATCGAGCTCCTTGCTGAGGAGAGAGCAGTGGTGTTCAGAGCAAAGAACACAACGACAACCAAACAAGAGACTCTATAAGGGTTAAGCAGGAAGCCAGGCGCTCCTTGCTTGAGGAATGGAAAGTAAGAATTGCCCAGAGAGAACTGGGCAAGAGGATAATCCGTGTGATAGGATGCGACCTTGATGAGGAGGTGAACCAACACCATGGTCAGCTAAACTTTCACCTGACGCAGGTGTTAAGCGGCCTTAGCTGCTTCAACAAGTTCCTTTGCGAGAAGCTAAGGAAAGTTGAGCAGGCAACGTGTTCGCACTGCGATTAAGGGCGGGATGATGGACACCTTATTTGAGTTCGAGGCAAGGAGGCGTGTGTGGGGCAAGCTTAGTCGGTTTCTTCAAGAGATCAGCGTAAATGAAGCGCTTGTCCCTAGTAGCCTGGTATCCACCATGCTAGGTTCCGAAGAAGTATGGAACTAGGGTCTGCATTTGTAGCCATCGTCATGAAGAAGAAGATGGACCGGGAATGGAATAGGCAAATGCAGAACCACGGCTTCATCATACCGATCCGTCAGAAAACCTACTTCATACGTCTCTGAATCGGTAAGATGCGACTCAAACGCGCTCACCTTCTTTCCAAGCTGGTCCCACTCTCATGCAAACATTTTAGCATCTCCCCCCCCTCCCGCCCTCCTCCACAGACACTCACACTTTCGCTTTCCCATCTCTAGCTTCCCATCAAATTTCAAGTCTCCCCGATGACCATTCGTCCGTCCGAAACATTTTCTCTTATGTGAAAGCATCAAATTACATCCAGTGTATCTAACATCGATTCACCATCTACAGTAGCTTATAATCGGAGTGCAGTTAAAAGCTTGTAAAATGAAATAAAAAAACAAAATCTGTCAAACTAATTGTATAAAGCAAAAAGTTTTTCTGTTCTCGTGTAATTCGAGCGCCACTTGACTTTGGCCGTGTAAATTATCATGTGTTATACAAGAATGACTTATTTACAAAAATTTGAGCTCCCATAGAAAGAAAGTTTTTGCTGAAAGTTGCGTCTTTGATGTGTGCATCACTTGATCCAGAGTAAGGCAAAGAGCAAAGAAGAACAGAATGGAGAATAATTTGAAGCAAACGCAATGTCTGTTTAGCGCATGCGCAGCAACGCAATATTGAGTGCATTGCTTGTAGAGTCATCGATCGTTCTTCTTTAAGCCTCTGCGTCCTATCGTCGGTATTTAGATATTTTTTCATCGATTAATGAGATCATTTTGCGTACTCTTGGCCCGTCGCACCGAACGATCAAGTTTAAAATGTTTGAAGACTACGCCAACACGTTTCATCCCTCGTTCCTCTCTCGGTATTCTGTTCTGATTCAAACTCGCAAGAGACAGTAATGGATTTACCATTAGGCTAAACTAGGCTGTAGCCTAGGGCGGCAAATATTATACAGAATATTGCACATGATGACATTCGTCACGACATTATCGATAATGACATAATTATAACTTGTAAAATCACAACGGTCGACTGTCGACCGTCGACATAACAGGAGAATTTGAAAGAGGTACTCGTAGATATTGGACTAGTTTAATACCGGTACTGCACTAGTATCATCGTGTTTAACAAAATGATTGTCTGATTTTGAGGCGGCATTTTCCTAACAGCCTAGCGGCTTGAGATGTAAATCCGGCACTGGCAAGAGATGATCTACAAATAATATAGAAAAAGTACATATATTTGATAAAATAATATATTATTTTCAGCGATGGAGAACTTACGCTAATAAAACTATCGTAGTTTTGTTTACAATTGTACGTTTATTTAGTACAAGACTCGCCTTCTCCCTTCGACTGTGTACTTTCGGATCAACAATTCAGCGCTATCTTTTTCTCCTGCTTTTCTTTTCCCCAAACATCAACATTCCTAATTCTGAGATCCAAGCTATTAAACGGGGAAAATGGTTGAAAAATTTTTTTACCTCACAGATAAGCGAACCCATGGAAGATTTCCTCCGCTCCAAAATATTCCAAATTCGGAGCCAAATACAAGAGGAGGAATTCAACAGAGTTTTTAGTATCGAGACCAGAGGTAGAGACCGTTTGTAAAAAATCTGTGTTTTGAGAAAATGGAGGGAGAATACCACAGAAAAAGAAAAAAGTGAGATACCTCTCCCCTTCTACTCGGTACCTGTTCCCGTACACGCAACCGCAAATATCATATTCTTACGCATAAGTACATTCATTCTTCAGTTTCTTATCCGGCGGTTTGTCCGAATTTAAATTTTGCAACTCGTGAAGTGATTTACCTCTAGTCTCCGGAAGAACGAAATAATAGAAAATCGTCGTGAACACACTTATGACGGAATAGATGAAGAAGTTTGTCTCCATACCGAATCTCTCGGTTATGGGGAAAAAAGTCTTCAGAACGATGAAACTAGAGATAAAGAAACCTACAGCCGCCATACTGGACCCTATTGATCTTACACTGAAGGGCAGTAATTCCCCTTTAAGGGCGAATGTTGCCGGGCACATGAAGGCAATAAACATGTTGAAAGAAGCGATCGATCCGAAAATCAACCACGGGTAATACGGAATTGTATACCCATGATTGTGAAAATAGATTAACAGGAACGAACAAATATTAGAAACGGTAACGCCCACTTGCCCTCCTATAACCAGAGATCTTCTATTCATATTTTCGATGAGGAATGGTGACAGACCGACAGCCACAAATGACGAAGCACCATACAAGATCACGAATTCACTCGACGTGAATGTTCCGGACGATGAAAATATAAACGCGGCGTAAGTTCCGTAAGCGCTGCCTCCTTGCGCTATTGAAAGTATGCTCATACAAACCACCACAAAGATACCTTTTAAATTCGTCGTTGAAGAGAACAACGATTTTAGAGACTGCTTCTTTAGCTTTTCTTCAGCGATGCTATGTTCAATCTTCTTCAGTTCTTCGGCGACTTCATCTGGATTCTGGCTACCGGATAACCATAAAAGGCTTTTTTCTGCTTCCTCGCGCTTCCCCTTCATGATTAAGAAATAAGGAGTTTCTGTCCCGTAGAAAAAAGTGACAAACGTGCATCCGGCTATGAATGTATTTACAATCGCTATGACTTCGTAGGATAAGTAACTAGCCAGGATATTCTCCAAAAATATGGACCCAAAAAACGTTAGCAAGATGATACTGCCCATGAGTCCACGAAAATTGGGTGAACAATTCTCAGTCGTATAGATTCCGGAAACCACGTCGTTTATACCATTGGCCAAGCCAAAGATGATTCGTGTTACATACAGAAGGTAGATTTTCCGAACAAAAATCGTCGAGAACCAAACGATGAAATACATAATGGCGATCACAAAAAGAGTATTTTTCCGGCCGATATTGTCTATGATCAGAGGTGAAACGATTGGTCCAAGGATCTTGCCCGTCTCAGCTATAGACGCGAGCCATGTTATTTGTTCGGCCGTTGCCACAACTACGGAACTCGGCTCCATCAGTTTTACTAAAATCGGTGGTATCCAACCACAAGCAACGCCAATTAGAATCTGGTTGAATATAACTGTTTCGAACAAATAATAGTAGATGTTAATTAGACCATCTTTATCATACTTGAAAATCGAGAGAATAACTGAAGGATAGTAAGGGGTAGAATCTTTTGAGCTATGTTTTTTCTGGTACTCTAGCGCTAAGGTCCCGTGGATTAAATGTCCGGAATTATTCGTTGTTTCCAGCGATGGAAGAAATGTTCCCGAAGAAATCGTTTCCTGTCGTGAACTAGCAATAAGAGAGATTGTCTATGGCCCCGCGTCTGATCAAAACGAGCAAATTTGTGGGAATTCGTATGACAAGAATCAGGAGCTCCTCATTTGCAACATGCTTACGGAGAGATACGGGTACGGTCAAGATTAAGGAAGGAAAGGATAATTGACCTAGAAATTCTCTTTCATTGTAAATTGACGGCTTGCAAGAAATCAGTCTGGCTCCCGCCAGTTCTTTTTAAAGAGTGAGGATTTATTGCAAAGTTTCCCAGGACAACGAGAATCGCTGCCCATCCCTCCTGGATTTGAACCTGTGCGAAGCTGGTTTCTTGCCACGAGTTCACGACGGAGAAAGAGGCTTTGTAAGTTTCCATTGTCTCTTCTCACACAAGGAGAATTTTCGCAAGTTTGCTCGCTCTGATTGAGCACGGGGACGTAGTTGATCTATCATTGCAAGCACGCTAGAGAAAACGAGTTACTTGGTGACATTCCTCCCTTGAAACCACTTCTGAGTATGATAGATGTGAGTTGAGCATAGGAGTTTTAAAAGTTCTCAAGTGTGCAATTCTTCTTTGGAAGTTAACTGCGCAAGAGTACTTTTGGGTGTTACCCATCATGAGTTGTTTTGCTACCAAAGGGCAAGGCCTTCAACTTCAGTTATAGTAATCTTTTTTCGTTACGAGTACAGCCATGGCGTATTGTGATTTGTTTACTCTCTCAGCCTATTGATCTTTACATATAACACACTGTAGTCTCATTAGGCATAGCATGCTGTGTCGTAATTAATTCATTCTTTGTACCTATGTGCTGAGGATTCTATTCCTTACCTGGCTCACTACCATATTATTGGTTGGTTCTGTTCTTTGTCTCTCGTCCAATCATCGAACTGAATGGTTTTGCTGACGTGCATGTTAACATCAATTTTTTCATAGAAATATAACATCTATAATTTTCATTTTATTTTTTATTCAAATATCACGACGATTAATTTATAAGAATTTCATGAATGAAAAAATATTATATTCCAGTTTATTAATGTTAATTAATAATTTGATATTTTTATTAATTTTTGTGGATTAGTAAATTTATTATTCGATTTTATCATGATTTAATAATAAAAATGTAAAAACAATTTTTTTTTGGCCCATTTTTATATTTATTACTAATATTTATATTTAAACAATTTTTATTTAATGATTTCATCAATATTATTATTTTCTGAAAATTAATTAGAAAAAAATTATTGAGAAATAGATAACCATATAATTTAAATAAAGCAAATTTTATTTGTGCAAGGATTAGTATTCATAAACACAAGAAGAAATAAGGACAAACTGAATGGTTCTTGCTTACATGCGTGTTCACATTGATTTTTTCATAAAAATATAACATCTAAAATTGTCATTTTAATTTTTATTCATACATTGCGAAGATGAATTTATAAGAATTTTTTAAATATTATATTTCAGTTTAATAACGTAATTTGATATTTTTGTTACTACATATTTTGTGGATTAGTAAATTTATTATTCGATTTTATTATGACTTATTTATAAAAATGTACAAACAGATTTTTTGTGTCTATTTTTATAATTATCACTAATATTTATATTTAAATAACTTCTATTTTACTATGATTTAATAATAAAAATATGGAAACAATTTTTTTTTGCCTATTTTTATATTTATTAATTATTACTAATATTTATATTTAAATAATTTTTATTTAATAATTTCATCAATATTATTATTTTTCAAAAATTAATTACAACAAAATTATTGAAAAATGGATAATCATAGAATTTTAAATAAAGCAAATTTTATTCATGCAGGGATTAGGCCTGGTATTCACAAACACAAAAATAAATAAAGACAAACTGAATGGTTTTTGCTTACGTGCGTGTTTACATCGATTTTTTCATAGAAAATAATAGAAATATAACATCTATAATTTTCATTTTAGTTTCCATTCATATATCAAGAAGATGGATTTATAAGAATTTCATAAATGAAAAAATATGATATTCCACTTTATTAATGTTGATTAATAATTTAATATTTTTATTAATATTTTTGTGGATGAGTAAATTTATTATTCGATTTATTATGATTTAATAATAAAAATGTGAAAACAAATATTTTTTTTTGCCTATTTTTATTACCAACATTTATACCGGTGTTTAAATAATTTTTATTTAATGATATCATCAATATTATTTTTTTTCTGGAAATTAATTAGAACAAAATTATTGAAAAATAGATACCTAATCATATAATTTTAAATAAAGCAAATTTTATTCATGCAAGGATTAGTATTCATAAACACAAAAAGAAATAAAAGCTCTACCCGCACATGTGAAATAATATTTCAATACTCATAACAATTTGACTACTATCATTATCAAACAAAACTTAGATAAAGACTACAAAGTAGTCAAAATGTTACCAGTATTGAAATATTATGTCACATGTGCGGGTAGAGCCTTTATTTCTTTTTGTGTTTATAGATAATTACAATTTATTGAAATGATATGCGGATTGTTTGATGGTTTTGATCCAAAAAAAAAATTAAAATTATTACTAGCGTATAATTAAAATAAAGATAAAAATGTTTCTCGATAAAACGTAGGCCTATTTATGATTAAGCATTTTTGATTTATTTAAATTTTAAAAAAAAATGATAAAATTATGATTGATTTTATAGTTATTCATAGTTGTAATGATTTATTATTAATTGAACGTAAAATTGAATAAAAAAAAAATATCATTCTGGTTCAATTATGATTTGGGGCTTTAAACATCATCATTCAATTAAAATATTGATATTATCTCTGAAAATTGATAAAGGATTTAAATTAGTTTGATCAATATTATAATTCAACTTAAAAGAATTTAAAAGATTTATTAATGGGTAAGATAATTAAATGGATAAAAAAAATTATTTTATAATTGAAAGAATTAAAACGTTGAAAAATAAATTTTACTAAATTAAGAATATTAAATTTTTTCCAATTAAAGGAAAAAAATCAATAAAATTAGGTAGTAGTAAGTATTCTTGCTCAACATGATATTTGTCTTCATACAAGTAAATGACCTCAAAAAGGAATTATTATTAATAAAAAATATTCAAGAGTATCTAATCCTTTATTTTAAAATTCATAATTATAATTTTATTAGAAAATTTCATTTAAAATGATGAAATTTTATATTTGTATTTTTTAAAATGAATTTATGTATCAATATTTTCTAACCGCTCTAGCTCGCACAACATAATACCTTTGCAATCACCATCTGTTCCCAGAGTTTTTTTCTTTTTGTACGGTTCTGTACATGTATGACTTCAAAAATTTGAGGGTAACAATGACTTTATATCTCCACCCCAAGGATTCAAGGAGAAAGGGGCCTCCGCAATCGAACATCACAACAACATAATACAGAAAAAACTTGCAGTATATAGAGTGCGCCAAAAAAATGTTGACAGTCAACCGGGGAACTCCACGAAATTGTCGCGAAGTCCTCCCGGAGTTTTTCGTTCAACTGTTAACATTTTTTTTGGCGCATCCTGTATACGATACAAATTGAATGGGAGAGAGCCTCGCATGTCTACAGTCTCTTTAAATGGTTGGAAGGGACAAAAAAACTAGACAGCTGAATTCAGCGCCAACGATTCCACCAATACTTGTCCCAAATGCATGAACCTAGTCCCACCCCGAAATTTATAAAAAAGTAAAGCCACCTGTGGTTGATTAGTTATTGTAAAACAGCAAAAGTGAATGAAAAATAAAGTGATGGGGAGACAGAGCGGAATAGAAAAGTTGATCAGGATGATGCAAGAGTAGAAGAATTGAATATCTTAGAAAAAAGAACACAGAGAGACTAAAGAGATGAGAATAAAAGTACTTTTAACGATCTTTAAAACACGTTTAGGGAAAAATTGAGAGTGAAAATTTCATAATTTATTTGTTCTATTCATTTTCGACTTAGGTAGAATCTTTCAGGGTTTGTACGTTTTCCACTCTTTCATTAAAATAATAACTAGTAATAATATATTATACAGCTAGTGCGCGGAGTAATAACCGACTCAAGCGAGTTTTGTCCTTGCGGCACGAGCAAAGCGAGGGCCGCGATCGCACGAGCGTTAATCGGTTGGGAGCCCACTAGGGCGTATAGCTGCTTGAAATATTTCTTGTGAGGAATGCACGAAGCGAATTTGTGTGGAACTTTGCGCACTGTTTTTTACTTTGCCCACCACGATCGAGTATGCAGTTGGGATGATGATGAAATAGGTAGCTTGCTTTGCAATTCGTTTTTGAAGCAAAATGGCGTTTAAAGTGCGCACGAGTCATAGAAGACTTTAATTATCTTAGATATCACCCCTTTTCAGCTTAAAATTTCCCAAAAAAGAGGGAATTACTTCTGATGTAACGCAATCGGATACACAATTTAGTGGTTTCAGCAATGTTCAACTTTTTAAGCAAAATTGGTTCTGAAGAGTTACGCCACGCCAGAGGTGTATCACGCCTTCATTCAGTTGCTAGGCAATTATAATACCGCATCGCGTATTTTCAGGTTACAAAGGATTAAGACTTCATTTTCTTACACACTTTAGGTAAGGTAAAAAAATCTATTTCGATTTCCGAGATCATCCGTTAGGAGTGCTAGACACTTCTATTCGCAGGGTAATATGGTAGAAATCTCGAGATTTCGAACATTTCTGATTGATTTTTACTCACTTCCATAAATCCGAACGTCCATGAATTAGGAAATAATCTACGTACCTGGGGAGCAAGCAAGTGTCTGCTGAATGATTTTCTTCGACACGATCATGTTGGAATATTTTCAACCACAAAGCTCGCGTCGCGTCGGATACTAAACCTTCACTGATGAGATACGCGTGAGCGCAACTCAAAACCATGACTTCGCCTCACCGCATTCAAAACTGACAAAAAAAGTTCGAGTATTTTAAGATAGTCAAGTTTATACTTCGCGTTCCTTGACTCTCGGCATAGCTCTCGAATTTATTCATTTTTTTGTAAGTTAATAATAATCGAATATAGGTACCGTTGTGTAAAATTTCACGGATTTAAACAAATTATTCTCGGGACTCTCAAATTTTTTGAAACACCAAAAAGTCGACAATAAATTCGTAATTTAGCGAAAAATAAGAAGATACTCGTGTATGTACACATGTTTCATGAAATTTAAATGTATAATACTCGGAAAGAGAGGAACTGGCACCATTTTCTCTTAAATGAATCATCTCTTGATTAGCCACTTACTTCATTCCTATAATTTTGTACGCTACTCTCGGCGAGCTATTTCAGTCGTGAAAACATTTCAATTGAATCAATAATCAATTTCTGTCCGTCGAATGAGGAAGAGTAAAATCCGCTCTTGTTGAAGTGACAAAAATATTCTAGTCATGACGATCAACTGGTAGAGTTACGCTTTTGAGTAATCTACTCGTGGGTTACGTATTCGTAAGAATCAGAAATTTCTTAGAGTGGTGATTTGCAGTTGACATATTCAATTTTATTAAATAAATGAACAGATAAAAATAAATAAAAATAAAGTGTTCAAATGCACCCGCACTGTTCAATAAAAATTAATACGCGAGCGCGCTTTCGGCAACTGCCATTATCAAGCTCTGTGCGGGTGTATTTGAACACTTTATTTTTATTTATTTTTATCTGTTCATTTATTTAATAAAATTATGAATCACCGCAACATTAATAACCGTGTCAAATGAATGACATATTCAATCTAAGAGTATTAAAACTGTGAATTTGACGAGGGTGGGCGAAGGACGAACTTCCTTAAAAGGCGCATCTCTTTACCAGGCGAATGCGTCCTGTATGTAGTACAACTCAGTCTCGTGATTTTATATACTGATCGTTGGAAAGGAGGCTTCAGCTATCGTGGAAAACCCAGTATTTCTTTTCACGGGCGGTCATTTACAGAAAACGTCCGCCTCCGTTCATTTGCGACGTCATCATTTTCTGAGAATTGTCTAAGCCCTAGAATTCTCTTGATCCGCGTCTGACCTTGATTGTTATGTTATCTTGCATAGAAAAATTTTTCTAGGCTAGATAAAGCAATGGAACCCGATATATATTTTGTTGGGGGTCATTCTCCACGTCTGTTTCTGTGAAGTCATCATTTTCAAAAAAATGTTGAGGGATTGGAATTTGTACAATAGAATTTCTTTACGTGACCGATGGTTCCTCTGCAACGGCATCTTATTTTCTGAATTTCTCTCATCTAGCGTTAATGTTTCATCATCTGGCTTCAAAAGTTTTAGCTTTTTTGACATGTTTCAATTCTTTTGTCTCACCGTACCCCAATTGGAAAGTACGCGAGTATACACTCCCCCTCCCCCCTCCCTCCCAAAATAATGGACTTGGAAAATTTTTCGAGAAAAATTTTCATATCTGGAGGGTGATTGAGAAATTTGCGAGTTCACCCTTCCCTTAGGTATCATACTAGGACTATTCTAGGATTTAGCTCTTTCATATACTATTATACTAGGTTTATACTAGGTTTACACGGAAATTATCCGAACGCTATCAGCTCGAGACACCCGAAAGCTAACAGCTTTTTGGGGAAAAAGCTATTAGCTCGATATATTTCAAACTGGACCTATACTAGATCAAGGACAAGGAGGGGAGCGAGTAAGCTTTCCAAAAGCTAATAGCTTGAAAGACCCGAAAGCTCGCAGCATATTGAGGAAAAAGGTATCAACTTGAAATATGTAAACTGGATTTATAAAAACTCACGGGTTCTTTAACGGAGTTAAATGAGGGGTGTCAGGGAACCTGTTTTATGAGGTAATACTGGAAACGCCTTTCCTGAGTCTCATGGTATTTAAAGCGTTGCATAGCTGGCTCATTGAAGAGGCGGTGCCATCATACAATTTACTGGAACGACCTCCTAGTAGTATACTCGCTTCATACTGCAATATATGATATGAGGGGGATTTGGAACAATTTTGATCTCCAAGCTATAGGTGGAGGGAAGGGGACTTGGAAAAATTTCATTCTCCGAGCTATAGGCGATAGGACGAAAACAGAGAAATTTTCCAAGTCCTAGTGTCATGTTGACTCCTGGACGGCTAACGTTTTTTACGGAAGACCTCTCGATAAAAAATTCAAGGGTTCTTGAACAGAGTCAAGTTAAATGAGGGGTGGCAGGGAACCTGTTTTACCAGAGGGGGGGGGGCTTTCCGGAAAAAACGCTCACCGTTCGGGAGGCAACTTTGAAGTCCCTCTCCGATCACCCATAGCTTGGATCATCACCTATAGTATGAAGGTCAAAATTCTTGCAAGTCGCCCATTTATTACCTATAGCTCGGTCGAAATCCTATCATGTATACTAGTATGAAGTTGATGTACTACAAGAGGAATCCTAACCTAGTTCAAGTTCAATATATGCGACTTGTCACAAGAAAAAACCCTTAGTCGTCAAGGAACGGATCAGCAGTTTAGCGTTTGTATACGTGCAAGTCTGTAACTACGTTAAACTGTTCCTGCTGACCCGTTCCTTGACGACTAAGGGTTTTTTTTTCCATGACATGTCACATGTTTTTTCCGATTTAGAAAATCCGTAGATCTGGGAGCACTGTTGGCCTGATTAAAATAGCTCCTTCAAGTAACTAGATATGCAATACTCCATACACCAATTAGCCTAGCCCCTTCAATGAGCCAGATATACGACGTTTCAAACACCACAAGATTCATGAAACAGGTTCCCTGCCTCTTCTCATTTAACTCCCTTAAAGAACCCGTGAGTTTTTCCGAGTCTTATGGTGTTTGAAGCGTTGCATATCTGGCTCATTGAAGAGGCGGTGCCAACATACAGTATTTTGGACTTAAAATAGGTTAGGACTCCGCTTGTAGTATACTCGCTTTATACTACTTTTAGTATATAATATGATAAGAGGGGTACTTGAACAATGTCGACCTCCAAGTTATAGGTGAAAGGAGGGGGTCATGGAAAAATTTCGACCGAGTTATAGGTCATACATGGGCGACTCGGAAGAATTCTGACCTTCAAAGTATGAGTGATGGTTCGAACTATAGGTCATAGGAGAGGGGCTTTCGGCAATAGGACGAAAACAGGAAAATTTTGACAGGGAACCTGTTCTATCGGGGGGGGGGGGGATCTTTCCGGAAAAAACGTCCGCCCTCCGCCGTCAGGGAGGCAACATGACATTAGGACTTGGAAAATTTTTCTTTTTTCATCCTATCGGTTATAGCTTGGAGGTAAAAAATTTTCCAAGTCCCTCTCCCATCACTTATAGTTTTAAGGTCAAAATTCTTCTTAGTCGCTCATCTATCACCTATAGCTCGGTCGAAATTTTTACAAGTCCCCCTCCCTAAAGTCATGCTGCCTTCCGGATGGCGAACGGCGGAAAGACCCCCCCCCCCTCCTCTCCGATGACCTCTTGATAGACCAAGAAAAGGAAGCGAACGAGCGGAGCGAGTGAGCTGTACTTGAAAGCTATTAGCTTGAAATAATATTCTAAAGTAGACTTCTACCTGTTCAAGGGAGCTACCTAGAAGCTATTAGCTTGAAATTACTCTAAAGCTATTAGCAGCTTTATATTTTTTCCAGTAGATTTATACTAGAACATGCCCTTTGAAAACTGCTAGCTTGAAACATTCTAAACTGGACTTATGAGAGCAACCATCCTGGTATTTACCTAGGTATAGTGCAGATGATACAGATTGCTAAGCGTATCAATATTCATTCTCAATCAACAGCAAAATACTTGTATATTGAAAAAGAGAAAGACATGAAACAAGATTTTTATTTGTTTGGCTCCGTCAAAATTTTAGCGGGGAGCTCGCTAGCCATTTTCTTAGGGGGATTACATGCTCAGAAAACGTCCGCGTCCGGGGCCAAGAGTTTCCGTGAACTGCGTGACGTGACTTGACGTTACTTGACCTTGAGCTACTTTAGGAGCTTGGAAAAATTTCAATTTCCAGCCTTCATTATATCAGGCCTAGCATGCAGTGTGCAGAGAAGAGCCCAGCCAACTCATTTTCTGAGGGGGCATTTTCGCGCCAACGTGATCGCGAGCGCGGGAGGTTGCGGGTTTCCTGCTGCCATTGCAAACCTGCAATGTTTTTTTTTTTTTTTTTTTTGTTGCTTTCAAGAAAGGATATGATTGAGAATATTCTTGGAAATTTGACGTCAGGTTCGATTGAATCAACCACAAATTAAGAAGGAGTACATGATTGTTTTTGATGATATTATATTTTACTGACCACGGCGGAGTACGGTAACTTAATTGTTCTAGTTTTGTATACAATATTGTACGTTTATTGATAACGAGACTCATCGTCAACCAACCTTAAAACTACCCTCGGATCAGTAGTTCATGATTCTTTCTTTCTCGTACTCTTCTTTTCTCAAACATCCAAATGTATAACCTAATCGGAGAATTTCTGAGATCTAAGCTTTTCGAACGAGGAACAGATTTCCTGAGCTCCAAAACATTTCAAACTCTAAGTAAATAGAGGAAGAAGGCTTCAGCGGAGTTAAGTATTTAGTCCAGTGATGGAGATGATTTATGAAAATTTATGGAGGAGAGTATCTCAAAAGAGAAAAAAGTAAGGTATATCTTCCCTCTCTCAAGTTAATTATTGAATCGGTGCCCGCTCCTACATACGGAATCGCCCGTAGCTCATTGTTTCCGAACTTAGTTTCTACGCATGAATATACTCCTTCTCCAGTTTCCTATCTGACGGCTCGTCCAACTTCGCGAGTTCGCCTTTTTTCGAATTTTGCAACTCGTGAAGTGATTTACCTCTAGTTTCCGGAAGAACGAAATAATAAAACATCGTCGTGAACACACTTATAACAGAATATATGAAGAAGTTCGTCTCCATACCGAATCTCTCGGTTATTGGGAAATAAGTCTTCAGAACGGCGAAGTTGGAGATTGAGAAACCTATAACCGCCATACTGGATCCTATTGATCTTACACTAAAGGGCAGTAATTCCCCTTTAAGCGCGTAACCTGCCGGGGACATGAGGGCGCCAAACATGTTGAATGAGGTGATGGATCCGAAAATCAACCACGGATAATACGGGATTGTATATCCATGATTGTGGAAATAAATTAAAAAGTAAGAAAAAATATTACAAACTGTAGCGCCCACTTGCCCTCCTATAACCAGCGACCTTCTATTCATGTTTTCGATGAGGAATGGAGACAGACCGACAGCCACAAATGACAAAGCACCGTACAAGATCGTGAATTCACTCGGCGTGAATGTTCCGGACGATGAAAATATAAACGCGGCGTAAGTTCCGTAAGCGCTGCCTCCTTGCGCTATTCCAAGTATGTTCATAAAAACCACCACAAAGATACCTTTTAAATTGACCATTGAAGAGAACAACGATTTTAGAGACTGCCTCTTTAGTTTTTCTTCGGCGATACTATGTTCAATCTTCTTCAATTCTTCGGCTACTTCATCCGGGTGCTGCCTACCGGATAACCATAAGAGGCTTTTTTCTGCTTCCTCGCGCCTCCCCTTCATGATTAAGAAATAAGGAGTTTCTACCCCGTAGTACAAGGTGACAAATACGAATCCGGCTATAATTGTATTCGTTATCGCTGTGGCTTCGTAGGACAAGTAACTAGCCAGGATAAACTCGAAAAATACTGATCCAAAAAACGTTAGCAAGATGATACTGCCCATGATTCCACGAAAATTTGGTGAACAATTCTCAGTTGTGTAGATCCCGGAGACCACGTCATTTATACCATTGGCCAAGCCGAAGATGACTCGTATAATGCACAGAAGATAGATACTCCGAGCAAAAGTCGTTGATAGCCAAACGATAAAATACATAATTGTAATCATGACTAGAGTATTTTTCCGGCCGATATTGTCTATGATCAGAGGTGAAACAATTGGTCCAAGGATCTTGCCCATTTCCCCTATGGAAGCGACCCACGATATCTGCTCAGCCGTTACCACAATTACAGAGCTCGGATCCGTCAGTTTTACCAAAATCGGTGTCAGCCACCCACAACCAATGCCGATTAGAAACTGGTTGAATATAGCTGTTTGCAACAAATAAAAGTCGAGATTAATTAGTTCACCTTAATAGTCTAGAGAACTACAATCGCAATTTTCCAGGGTAAGAATTGATCCCGTTGAACCACGTCGACCGTCGATTTAGGGTCGATTTCGAGCCATAGGCAATGTCGACTCCAAATCGACTGTAATTCGACGTCAAATCGACATCTTTACTGAAGGCCAAAACATTACGGTCGATTTTGAAGGTAAATCGATTGCTTGACTACGTCGATTTGGAGTGGAAATATCGTCGACTTAGATAACATTTTGTTCAATATCATGTCGACTGTATTTCGACGTCGACTCTCAGCCTACCAAAAATGTGAACTATTTGTGCCTCCGATGTCGACGGCAACAATTGAAGGCCTACGGCTGAAAGTAGTCTAAGCGCCAATTTCTTCGAAAACGTTTTTTTTTTTTTTAGTACATTGTGTTGGCAATACTGAAAACTATCAAAATTGACAAACCGCACGTTTTTGAAAAAAATGGCGCTTAGACTACTTTCAGCCGTAGGCCTTCAATTATTCGATTTTCGGTCGACTAGGCCTACAATATTTTCATTGTTGACTCGAAATCGACTTAGAATCGAAGTCGATTTTGAGTCAATTTAGTTTGGTTCTAATGTTGACCAAAAATCGACTGGAGGTAGACTCATTGTCGGCGTCGAAATTGAGTCGACTCCTGGTCGATAAAAAATTTGAAAAGGTCGACTCGAAATCGACGTCGATTTTTGGTCGACAAAAAATGTGAACTATTATGACCCGATAATTTCGTCAGTATAATTTTGTTTGTACGTAAGAACGTGTGAATGCGAGTAATAGGCTACAATCGAACGATAACCGACGCGGTACAATACCTTTCTAAACTGCTGATTATAGCAGAATACGTTTTTATATGAAAAGACTCGTAATTAGAGGACCAATAATAAGACTGAGGTAGACAAACGAATCTGATTCGCCGATATTAGAAGAAATCCAGTTTTACATACATCGCTATGAGATTTAGATCGAGATGTACTTTCGAGACGTTTCTAGCCAATTAGAACCGCGAATTATTTTAATTAATCGCAATAGCTATTCGAATGTGCTCCGAGTATGTACGATACGGTACAACTCGATAACATAAAAGGAGAATGGACTGTACATGCAGTCACTGTTTGGTTGCCAGCAGTTTTTCCTAGTTCGGATGCCGACTAGAGCTATCAAAGATTTATCATTATCAGAATTTACGTTGTTGGAAGAACGTTGTTATAATTGTCGTTCACGTACAGGCAAATTCCGGTCCTCGTCAAAGCGTCGAAGGCCAGTGTGTTTGGTTGCCATCACACTGTACCTTGCATCAGGATAGCCGAGCGTATTACCGGCTTTCCCTCACGCTCGTCATTGCGTATTACGTTACTTGGAGGAGAAAGGTGGTGGTTGGTGGGACTTTCTGGGGTTAGCCAAACCCCCTCCTGCGGAACTGCTGAGCGCGCTGCGCGATTTGAAAAACAAGGATCGTAACAGAACTCTGTCAAATAACGTCGACTTGACACTTAATAAGGAGTCTATTCTCGGTCGATCACGGAACTGAGGAAGTTTACTCGGAGTTGACTTAAAATCGACGTAAATTCTTAGTCTACAAAAATGATGTCGACTTGATTTCGACTCCATATTGACCTGTTTTTTTCTGGAACTTTACTACTCGCAGATAAGTTATGCATTCATAGTTACTAAAGGAGGAATCAACCTACTATATTTTTAAGAAGCAAACTACCGGTTAAAACAGTCGAGCCACGAAATCGACTTCATATCGACGTCGATTGAGGGTCGATTTTTAGTCGTAGAAAAAGGCTCACCTCAAATCGACTTGATGACGACGTCGATAGGGAGTCGATTTTGGGTCGAAAACCACCGTCCACCTCGAATCGACTCAATAACAACGTCGAATATGAGCAGTATAGTAGACCATCCACCCAGAATCGACTTCATAACGACGTCGATAGTGAGTCGATTTCGGGTCAAAGGCCACCGTCCACCTCAAATCGACTCAATAACGACGTCGATTTTGAGCAGTATAGCAGACTGTTTACCCAAAATCGACTTGATAACGACGTCGACTTCGAGTCATACATTGGAAACCAACAAGTCGATTTGACGTCGAATTTGTGTCGATTACTTATCAAAATAATGGGTCGATTTGACGTCACGTCGACGTCGATCTAGAGACGACATAGTTCAACGGGATGGGTTTCTTTGTGCTACGTTTGTTCTCATACCGTTGCGCTTCAATTGTTATTTTCTAATATAAGTTCAGGGTGAAGGATTGGCTGAGGTCCCGTGTCTGGTCAGAGCGGGCAAACATGTGGTAATTCTTGTAACTCCAAACAGTGGGAGGAATAAAAAGAATAAGAAACCAGAGAGCACTTTTTTTGTCGTAGACTCGCGGTGAGAGATCGTTAAAAGCTCCTAGTTTGACTGAAGTTGCAGATGTGTGGAATTTTCGTTGTAATGTTGCGGAGAGGATCGTCTGCCGTCGTGGATTTGCAATGAGAGATCGATTACAGTGCCACTTTGGATAGGGCCGCAGGTAAATGCGAGACAAAGCTCGTTGTCCCGAACGATTGAGGGAATAACATCGAGGAGATAGTGTCCTGTTGTGAGCTCACGGTGAGAGTTCAACTGCGGTCCCGCATCAGTGGCGTAATTAGAAATTCTTATTAAACTGCTAAAAAATTTTTCAGGACGAAATTTTGATTGGGCCAAAAGAATTAGGTACCTTATGCTGTTTGCCTGGAAGCGGGGAATTCGCAAGTTTTACGTCCCTCCGGGAGAACAGCCGATTTTCTATAAACATATATCTCTCTATGTTTATCACGTTTTCCATGCCCAATCCTACCGTATGGAGGTTGGGAGTCAAAATTTCTCAAAGTCCCAATCCTAACATACTTAGCTCGGAGGTGGAAATGTTTCCATGTTTCCCTCCTATCATCATTTATGGCTCGCGGGTCTAAATTTTTCCCAGTCTTGTAACTCAACCTAACTGAGGTTGATGACGTCATCAGAATCGGACAGGATCGCTCTCGTCAAAATTTCCTGAAAATGCCTCCCAGCAAAAAAAAATCTTTATCAACTTGAGGTCCTCTGAGAGTAGTCCACCCGGAAAACGCCACTACTCCACAACCAGACGGCAATTTCTTTTCTGCACGGTAAGAGCTTATGAATCAAATGAGAAGCAAGTATACCGCAATACTTACGGCGAGAAATGCCCTGGCCTCGATCAAGATCAAACAAGGCAAGAACCCAACCTTAAATTTTTCTTTGGTTGTAAATTGACGGCAAGAAATCACTCTCTCCTCGGATTCATCTCAAAGAAGAAAATTGTATTGCACTTTTGCCAAGAACGACGAGAATTGCTGTCTGTCTCTCCCTCATCTAAACCAGGGGCGAACAGTTTCTTCCCAAAAGTTCACATCGGAAGAGAAATCTCTGTGATTTTAGATCGTTTCTTTTCGAATCGAAAATTTTACTACATTTTTTATATTAAATTTGCACTCGCTCATTCAAACATTTATGAATTAGGAAATAATGTACGTACCTGGGAAGCAAGCGAGTGTCTGCTGAATGATTTTCTTCGACACAACCATATTGGAATATTTTGAGCTACAATGCTGGTATTGAATTTGATAACTAAACCTTAACTGATGAATGAGTAGGTACGCCTGAGCGCAACTCAGAACTATAACTTTGCCTCATCGTATGCAAGAAGTATTGTCAAGTTTATCCTTCGCGTTCCTTGACTCTTAGTATAGGTCTCGAATTTATTCATTTTTTTCGTATTATAATCAAATAGTTATACCGCTACTGTTGTGAAAAATTTAACGGATTTGAAAATATTATCCCCAAAACTCATAAATCTTGAAACATTGAACAGTCGACAATAAATTCGTAATTTAGCGAAAAATAAGAAGGTAACTCGTGTATCCGCATGTTTTATATGTATTTGAAAGAAAGGAACTAGCACCATGTTAGGTCATTTTATTTTCTCGACTGAATCATCTCTTGATTAGCCACGTACTTCATTCATGTGATTTTGCGCGCAGCTTTTGGTGAGCTATTTCGGTCGTGGAAACATTTTAATGGAATCGATAATGTCCTTCAAATAGGGAAGAGTAACATCCGCCCTTGTAGAAGTGACAGAAATAAACTTACGCTTCTGAGTAATCAATCTTACATATTTGTGAAAGTCAAAAATTTCAGAGTAGGTATTATTCGATCAAAGAGTATATTATTTCAAAATCGACTAGGTTGGGTAAAGTGATAGACAAAAGTGATTTTATTCACTAATGACCTTGAGAAAGGTCCCAGCCTTTTGATGAATTTTCCAAATTCCTTTCACCTGGCTCTGACTTTCATCTTATCTCACCTTGATAATTTTTCCTTCTTTCTCAGTTCGTCTCTAAAGTAAGTCAGAGCACGCGCTCCCTCGAAATTATCTCTCATGCCTAGCCTAACCTTTTCTATGACCTAGTCTGGAGAAATTTTCTTAGTCGAAAGCGGACTTTCTCTTCGAATATATTTCCAAGAAAAATCCTAGCTCAAGAGGAAAAAATTAGAGGCCATTGCAGGTTTGCAATGGCAGCGGGGAATCCGCAACCTCTCGCGTTCGCGATGACGTTGACGCGAAAATGCCCCCTCAGAAAATGAGTTGGCTGGGCTCTTCTCGGTACACTCCATACTAGACCTGATATAATGAAGGCTGGAAATTGAAATTTTCCCAAGTTTCTGAAGTAGGTCAAGGTCTAGGTCATTGATGACGTCATAAAGCATCCCGGCTGGAAGTTGAATTTTTCCGTCCCCAAAGTAGGTCAAGGTCATTGATGACGTCATTAGGCGCCAAACGTCCCGTCACGCAGTTTACAGAAACTCCCGGACGAGGACGTTTTCTAAGGATGTAATCCCCATTACAAAATGGATAGCAGGTTCCCTATTTTTCCTAGTCCCTAAAGTAGGTCAAGGTCATTGATGACGTCATATAGCATGATTGCGGCTGGAAGTTGAAATTTTTCAAGTCCCTAAAGTAGGTCAAGGTCAATGTTATTGATGACGTCATAAAGCGCCAAACGTCACGTCACGTCACGCAGTTAACAGAAACTCCCGGACGCGGATGTTTTCTGAGGATGTAATCTCCCTCACAAAGTGGATAGCGGGTTCCTCATTTTTCCAAGTCCTTAAAGCAGGTCAAGGTCAAGGTCATTGATGACGTCATAGAGCATCCCGGCTGGAAATTGAAATTTTTACTGACGACATTAAGCGCCAATGTCATGTCACGTCACGCAGTTCACAGAAACTCCCGGTCACGGACGCAGACATTTTCTGAGTATGTATTGTAATCTTCCTAACAGAATGGATAGTGGGTTTCCCGCTAAAAAACAAAAATTAGGTGCCATTTCAAACTTCAAGACTGTTTTAATTTATTTTTCTACGTGATTCAAAATCCATCAATTCCTATTTTGTTAAGATATACAAAGAAATTTGATGTGTACTATATTTTCATCTGAGTTGCGATTTAATGATAGATCACTTCATGCTATTTGTATTCCCTGTGACGTCATGATATGACGACTTCATACATTAGTCCCTGTGAAGTCACGATCTGACGATCACAACCTAATGATGTCATAAATCACTTCTTGTGACGTCACGATTTGATAAATTCATACATATTTTCCCGTTACGTCACGATCTGATAGCTTCATACATCAGTCCCTGAGGCGTCACAATCTAATGACGTTGTAGAACAATCCGTAGCTCGGAATTCAAAATTTCAACAGATAACCTATTCTATTGGGGGGGGGGAGGGGGAATTCGAAAAATTCATAGTGCACCGTGTGGTATCTGGCAAAAAATTCAAATTGGCAAAAACGGTCCAAGTCCAACATTCCCTAATTTCCAATGTTGAAAAAAGTTCAAGTCCAAGATGGAGCTTGAAATTTTTCCATCATCATCAAGGGCATTTTTTCGAAAATTTTGACGTCATAAATGACGAACGCGCTCGCGCACGCACTCGTTTCCTTAGGATGCCTCCCCACAAAACAGATACCCGCTAAAACTTGTAGCTCACATTGTTCGCTGCTTTTCTTGCGGAGCTTTTTACATTGAATGCTTCAATTGAAGCGAGAAAGCTCCTAAATGAAGTCGTCCCAAGTCCCTACAATAAATAAAAACCTAGTATACCTCTACAGTCGAAATTTTCCAAGTCCTTGAAGTAAGGATGGTCAGAGCCACCCTTTTGAGAACCACAAAAACCCACAATTTTCCAAAGATGAGAAACGAATTGCCAAGTGCTTAATTTTTAGTGCTGGCTAGTAACGTTCTCACTGAATTTCATCCACTTAACTTCGACTGCTCGCCTCTATCATTACCTATCGAGCACTTGATTATCGACCTGATTTTTGACATGTTTCATGTCTTTACGCTGACCTGATCTTCCTGACCCCTATTGAAATTTTGAAGAAGCGGGACGAACGAGCGGAGCGAGTGAGGCCCTTTAATCTCATCAGCTTGAAATACTGAAGTAGACTTATACTAGACTAAGGAGCGGGGCGAACGAGCGGAGTGAGTGAGGCCCCCTAATTTCATCAGCCTGGAATATACTTAGGTAGACTTGTACTAGACGAAGATGGGGGTGAACGATCGGAGCATGCTACCTTATAGAAGATATGAAACATGATCTTTTTCTATTTGGCTCCGCCAGAAGATTTTTTTTTTTGACATTGTACTCGCAGTCATTATTTGGAATCGTGCTTAGGGCTGCAAACCAGCTCTGGGACAATACAGATTGTCTCCAAGGTGAAAAATTCACGGGTTCTTTAACAAAGTTAAATGAGAGTATGCAGGGAACCTGTTTTATGAGTTTCACTCTAGGAAAATAATTTTTGTTTATCGATTTATCTGGACTAGTTAATTATGATTTTCTGTCACTACATCACGTGCAAGGGGTACTGGATAAACGTTCTGGAGGTGTGTGTATTCATCAAAGTCAAATCTCTCAATGTTTTATTAAAATAAACATTAAAAACAACACTGAAAATAAAATTATAGAATTTCAAATCAAATGTGGAGACATTTAATATTAGGACGGACTGGGACAGCAAAAAATGAACCGGAACAAAGAATATTAGAAAAGTAATTCTTGCAACCTGAAAGGAACAAAAAATAGTAAAAACACAACAATTGCGGCGACGTTAGTTTAGTTTGAAAAAGACAAAGAGGAAGATGGAGAAAGAGTGAAAGAGAGACAAGAATACGAGGATAGTCAAATAATAAACAGAAAGGACTATGAGCGTATCAAAAATGTATGGAATGATTTGTCCAAGTGCAGGTTCAATAAGACAAAAATACTGCCTAGGAGGAATAGCGCCCAGTTGGCCGCCGCGAGACACAAGACAAAATTTTGTGACACTACACGTGTTTGTTGATAATGCAATAAAGAGCTACAAAGGGAAGGCAACAGTAGAAAAAAATACTAATACCAGCACACACTCTAATACCTCCAATGACCGAGTAAAACATGGTAAAAAACATCGCGCGCCGAAAAATGCGAATAGAGGAATAGGTAAAATTGTCAACGCGGGGTGGTCTACGCACACACACACACACTCGTATATGTTGATAGCGGCGAGCCGACGAGCGAAGTCTTGCTTGTATTTGATGGTAACAGTGCGTACAAGTTAAAGTTGTATAGAAAAACCAAGTTAGTCAACTCGCTACGTTCACCCGTTTTCCGCTGTCCAACGGCGTTGTGTGTAAAGACTCCCTACTTGACTACAGGCTCTTATGGGCGGATATCCAATTTTTCTCTATATTTTGAAAACGATCAACTTTTATGAAAAATTGAAGAGAACAAAAATTATTCCTCTTGTAATTTCCTATTGGATGAAGGTGGTTTCAGATTTTTCGGTGATAAAATTTTTTTTATAAGTTAATCAATAGGAAATTACAAGGGCAATAAATTCATCTCTCTTCAATTTTGCGAAAAAATCAATATTTTTCGAGTAAATCAATAAATTTGTGAATTGTCCATATGCGCTGTGTGAAAACAAGGGAGTCATTGCACCATGCGCGCCTACCGGGATAAATTAGCTCTACATTCAACAAACAACGTTGCGTAAAGCGCAGTTGACTAACTTGGTTTTTCTATACGACGTTAGTACAAGTATATGCCTAGCAATCTGTATTATCTTTGATATAGGTAAGCTAGAAGTTCTCCTTTATTATACTAGTACAAGCAGTAAGTCCCGTCCTTTGGACGGGTTACAAAGTTCACTCATGTAAGAAAATATTTCCCGTTGGCCCACCATATTTATGAGAACATTATCTACCTATATTATAAAGGAAGAAAGCATTTCGATGTCCCAAAAGTTTGCAGCCTGTACCAAAGATTACGGAGTGATTTGGTAATCCCGCGTCTTATAAAAATTTTTCCCCATTTATGGAAGCCAGATAGTATCCAATAAATTATGCAACACCCAGCATGATTCTATATTCATCTATTTGATGGAATCTCAAAAACGTCAGAATTACGTGCCTACAACAATGTAGTTCCACTTAGCTATTGACTTTCATCGTAAAATGTTGAGGTCCTCGATAAGACAGTTCTAGTAAAGTAAAGTCAAAAAAGTGATACAGATGTGTGCGGCTCGAAATGTGCATCAATCAGGTATACTAATCCACCATAAGCGTATAACAATAAGGCGTTCCTTATCAGCTTGAATCTTACCCGTGTGTGCATCTTTTTAAATGTCCCGTATTCGTTTTAATTTTTCTTTATTATTCGGGTACGTATATCGACCATTCATAATATTCCAACTTGTCGGTAGCATAAAACAATAGAACCATACAATATTATAATATTTTGGTCTGCCTACAAACTGAAATTAATATTGTCATGCGACTCTGCGAAATCAAACACAGTACACCGGCTGGAGAAATACTTTAAGTTTAACAACAGAGGAATCTGACGCAATGCTCCTCAATATAGAGTAGAGCAAATTAATTACAATCTTGTCATAGTGTACAGCAGCACGTGCAGTGGAGCAAAGGAGGTGGTCTGCATATGACGGAAACGCTGAGGGGCAAAGGAGGCAGTTTGTAGATGACCAAACACCTCACACCACCTAGCTGGGTATTGAAAAGCAGCGCAGAACGCAAGCTGAATCACGCAATACATACAAAGAACGTTTCTCAACTGGTCATACTGATCTCGCAAACACGCGTTTACAATAACCAATAACCGATACGCGCACGGAACACTCACACATAGACACACATGCAAGTCGACTTTAAAGCTTAATTACAGCTTTCATGTATCAGTAATCGAAAATCAAATGCTAAAAGGTTCTTCATCCGTTCAATATGTATATTTTGTGCAAATTTCACTCGGTAATATTCAGTACAGGCTGAGAACATTCGGGACATTGAAACGCTTTCTTCCTTTATAATATAGATAGATAGATAAGTAGAATATGCCTAGCAATTTCTATTATCTTCAGTATAGCTGGGACCCCTCCTTGTAGTATTGTAGCTTTATACAAGTATATGCCTAGCAATCTGTATTATCTTTAATATAAGCTAGAAGTTCTCCTTTATTATACTAGCTTCATACTAGTATAACTGGAATATGCCTAGCAATTTCTATTATCTTCAGTACAACTGGGACCCCTCCTTGTAGTATAGTAGCTTTATACGAGTAAATGCCTAGCAATCTGTATTATCTTTAATATAAGCTAAAAGTCCTCCTTTATTATACTAGCTATATACTAGTATAACTGGAATCTTTGAGCTATAGATGATAGGAGGGGGAACTCAAAAATTTTCCAAGTCCCAAGGTCATAGGTAATTATGGCTGTATAACTGGAAAATATTGATATACCTAGCAATTTGTATTATCTCTAGTATAAGCTAGGACCTCTCCTTGTAGCACAGTAGCTTTATACTAGTATATGATTAAATAGGAGGGGACTTGAGGGGGGGAGGTCAAAAATTTTCCTAGTCCCAAGGTCATTCTCAAGGTCATTCTCGAGGTCATAGTTAGATAAGGAAGTTGCCTCCCGGATGCCAGACGCCAGACACTGGACGCTGGACACTTTTGCTTGAAAGACCCCCCTGATAAAACAGGTTCCCTGTTATTAATATCACTCCGGAGCGCTTTGGAACATTTTTGAACCTAAGAAATGGTTTTACGGCCTAATGAAGCACCAAGTGACTGACTTTTCATCCGCTTGAAAGCCAATGTAAAATTGGCGTAGGCGCTCATCAACTTGAACGTTTCATCCTTACAATTTTCCAAGCAAGACAACTATGTATGTATGTGTGAAAAAAGTACTCAGCGATCTGTATTAATTATGTGTACAATTTAGTGCCTATTCACAATATAATTATTAGGATGTGTCTATTTGCAGGTACTGTACCTACGTGTAAAATGCTAGTTGCAGGTACTGTACCTACGCGTAAGAAGCTATTTGCAGGTACTGGTTCATTTTGACAAATTACGAGCTTACATAAAATGTTGAATATGAAAATATTAAATAATTGATAAAATCAGTTTACATGGGCAAAATTCCAAAATAAAACATCTTTTATACAGAATCTATATCTTCCTCCTACTCCGTCGAGTGGGTAAGGGGGGGGCGACTTCATCTTCTTTTCGGTTAATGTTTTTTTGGTGGCTGTATTACAGGCTGATGCGTGCTCTTGTGTTTTTGACATGTTTCATGTCTTTGCTCTGACCCTGCACTCATTTGGAAATTTGCGTGCGTGCGTGCGTGCGTGCGTGCGTGCAGGTGACCCTGGGACTTACAATTTTTTCTCTCCGAGCCCTACCTTAATTTCGTTGGAAATGTGCGTGCGTGCGTGCGTGCATATTAGGTCTTTCTTTGATCAGTGCAGTAAACTACTGGTATACTAGGCTTATACTAGCATTATACTAGGTTTAGGAAAACTGTATACTGTAACCAGTCCGTTCCTCAAATTACCATAAACTTATCCCAAGAGGTGGCTTGTATTAGCTCTGCTAGACACCATTATACTAAGTAAACTACTTGTATACTAGACTTATGGTCTTGTACTAGGTTTATACTAGATTCTGTTTATGCTAATTATGCTAGATCTTTCTTTAATCTGTGCAATAAACTACTGTCATACTGAGCTAATTGCTCATACTAACTTTATACTAAGTCTAGGAATCCTTCATACTGTATCCAGTCCAAAGCTATCTCCTTTGCTCTACAATTTTTTTCTCACCAAGCCCTACCTTAATTTTGTTGGAAATGTGCGTGCGTGCGTGCATATGTGCGTGCTCGATCTTTCTTTGATCGTGTAGTAAACTACTGGTATACTAGACTTATACTAGCATTATACTAGCTCAAGGAAAACTGTATACTGTATCCAGTCCGCACGTCAGCCTAAAATACTCTAAAGTAGACTTATACTGGACCAAGAAGCGGGACAAACGAGCGGAGCGAATGCGTCCCAAAAAGCATTCAGCCTAAAATACTCTAAAGTAGACTTATACTGGACCGAGAAGCGGGACGAACGAGGGGAGCGAGTGAGTCCCCAGAAGCAGTCAGCCTAAAACCGAGAAGCGGGACGAACAAGGGGAGCGAGTAAGTCCCCAGAAGCAGTCAGCCTAAAATACTCTAAAGTAGACTTATACTGGATCAAGAAGCGGGACGAACGAGCGGAGCGAGTGAGTCCCCCTAATCTCATCAACCCAAAATATACTAAAGTAGACTTATAGTACACCAAAGGGGGGGGGCGAACGATCGGAGCATGCTTCCTTATAGAAGACATGAAACATGATCTTTATTAATTTGGCTACGCCAGAAAATATCTTCTTACTTCACTTATGGGGGGTAAATTTAGAATAAAGATCGAAAAATAAAAGAAGAAAAATAGATTCTACCATAGTGTCTCACGAAACTCGACACACCCAGGAGAATATCTCTATCTTGAGGCGTCTTCTGGCCGTAACTAGCTAAGCAGTGGTGGAACATGAGCAATCTCTAGGCGGGCCGGGAACGGATTCACTTGGTAAGGAACGTACTGTCCCTGATTCGACTACAACTGGACTTTGATGAACTTTGAATGACCGAATGGGTACTGTGACTCTTCGTAGGGAGATAGACTACTTTCTCATCTACTCGCCTACGGTAGTCCCAGTGGAGGGAAGAGAACTATCTGTCGAACGTGGATGGTCAGTCCAATAAAAAAAAAAAAAAACGACCAACTAAAAAGAAAAATTTAGAAGAACCAAAAAACAAAGAAAAATTTGGAATGAGTCTGTGTTATTCCTAGTATAAAGCTAGTTTAAACTAGCATGTAAACTAGGCAAGGCGAACTATAAAGCTTCTCTAGGAGTCAGTGTATATTACGTTTAGTATAATGAGGGTTCTGGGTTTCGCTAAAAGTCAAACGACTTGAGAAATCTTAGTATAAAGCCACCATAAAGCTAGTATAAAGGCACCATGAAGCTTCTCTAGGAGTCAAAAGACTTAAAGCCTTCATAAAGTGTATATTAGGTCTAGTATAATGAGGGTTTGGCTAAGAGTCAGAAGAATTGAGAAATCTTAGTATAAAGCTAGTATTATGCCACCATAAAGCTAGTATAATGCTCGATTATAAACTAAGCAAGGTGAACTCGCGGGGTGAATTCGCGTTAAAAAACTCGCAAATTTTCGAATCACCCACGGGGTAATGGGGTGGGGGGGGGGGTGCAACTCGCGTTAAAAAAACTCGCAAAATTTCAATAGTGGTCGGGGGGATCAGGTCAGCGTAAAGACATGAAACATGTCAAAATTCGTATCCGTCTCTTTTTCCAGGATTTGGAAACAGAATTTTACATCAACGATCAGGAAAAAGGAATCTTACATACTTCTCAATGGGGTACTTTTCCCTTGATCGACTCACCGTTACTGATAACGATCGAGAGAAAAGTATCTATCATCCTGTTGACTGAGGTGCTGACCCTTGAGCCAGTGCTGCCAGATGACATTTCACAAAATCAGTATCCGCCATAGAAATTTCATCTATAACGATCAGGAGAAAGGTATCTCTCATGCCAGGAACTGAGGTACTTTTCCTTTGATCGACTCAATATTTCTGTTCTGCTCTTTGGTTGGTCTGACTTATTGAAAGAGCATATATGGGTCGCTGCAAACTTTGATCCACCATGAGATTTGACTTTTTTTAGGAATTCCAAGTGGAAGGAGCTTCATTTGCGTTGCTTGTCAGGCTTTGTAACAACGTCTTCTGTCGACCGACTTGATGAATCTTTCAATAATGTTTTTGGAGGAGACTTGGCCTCAACTTCTAATAATAATAATAATAATATCAACCTTTATTAGGTAGTATATGTTACATCTTATAACTTAATGTACAAAATCAATTACAAAATATTTATATACTACCGGACGCCCATTCCCGGGCATAGGTCTCCCCCACCTTTACCCAAATGTTTCTATTCTGCGCCGCTCTCATCCAAAGTACTCCTAAACTTTTTTCAATATCCTGTCTCCATCGTGTTGCAGGTCTTCCCCTTTTTCTTTTGTTTCCGAGTGGTGTCCATTCTATTGTTCTTTTTGCCCAAGTATCTTTTTTTGTTCTAGCTAGGTGGCCTGCATATTTTATCTTTAAAGAGGCTATGGTTTCAAGTATATCTCTTGCTCCCGTACGCTCCTTAATTACTGTATTTTTAATTTTATCTTTTCTTTTTATTCCCAAAATGCTTCTTTCCATAGCTCTTTGTGTGACTTGGAGACTTTTCGCTTGAGCTTTTGTTGTCGACCATGTTTGAGCACCATAAGTAAGGATTGGCATTACACATGAATTTAGAATTTTGATTTTGGAACCAACGCTCATACTCCCTTTAAAAATTTGTTTTAGCGACCAATATCCTCTCCATGCTTTTTTCTTTCTTTCTTGTAATTCTTTACTTAGTCTTTGATCAAATGATATGATGCTTCCCAAATACACATATTCTGTTACACTTTCAATGTCCGCACCCAACTTCTAATTTGGGGAATAAAAAAAGACTATCTATACACAAATTCGACCTAATAACGCTTTCAGTGTCTACCAATGCATGAAGATAAGTCTTAAATTGCTCATTTCCGTGGTCTGAGACAAGTTTACGATGTTCAGGACAGTAGGCAAGACCATATTGTATTTGCCTCTTTTACTTAGAATTTCATATTTTTCTAAAAAAAAATGATGGTAAGGTTACCAATTTTGGGTAAAAGGCACTTAATCATCATGTATTGAGAAAAAATAGTTTTGTCTTCATCAGCCTGCAATACAGCCTCCAAAAAAACATGAAGTTTGCCGCAAAGAAGATGTAGTCAGTACCCCCCCCCCCCCCTTGATCACTCGACAAAGCTGCAGCAGGAAGATCAAAATTTCAGGATGTGAAATAACAGCAATTGACCGAACGAATTTTGTTGGTGTTGGTGTGAGAGTGTGTGTGCGCTCGCGATACCGAACCGGTAATCTTCGTTGCTGTACCGAGTAGAAAATTTCCGTTTATCTTTCTCTTAAAATGTTTCACGTATTATACACGTATCCTGCTATCTATTCCTACTTCAATATACGGGTTTTCCGTTCGTTATCCTTAATGTTCTGTACCTTCTCCCTCTACATCAATTATGCAACGAAGACGATCAGGTACGGGGAAAAGAAATGGAACTTTTCGATGCTTTCGCGGGCTTTGCCCGGCGCTGGATCGTGAGTGCGTTTTTTGAAAAGATCGCGAACGGTCACGTACGGATTGTTGCGCGAATATGAGCCCGGGAACTCGTAATTTCTTAACAATGTGCTCGTTCTTTGGAATTTTATCAAGTAGTTTCGAAAACCTCCAGTTAAAATTGTTCCCAACTTTTTTATTAATTACATCGTGGAGATTGAGTTTCGACAATGAAAGGCATAATTTTTCTAAAGTCCCGACGGTGGGAAATTTTTCCGAATTGCTTTTGTTTAAGCCCTCTAGGGAAGTTTCGTCAAAAACTGTGTGTCGACGCGTGGTCTTCGCGCAGTATAAACCGATTCGAGTGGCACGGATCAAAACTCTAAATTTCACGAGACCCACATCGCGAGCCCCAACCCTCTCAGTTTTTCTGTGGTTGTTTTTACCTGAGAGGTAATGTGTATTTGATTATGGACGTTAACATTTCGAGTACCAGTCAACGAGCTTTATCATCTTCGATAAAAAGGAGCATCGAAAACGAAGAAATCTGATTCGACGATAGCCGTACCATCACTATTCAAGTTTGCTATCTCATACTATTTTAATTATTGGAGACTATATCAACTTCACCAACCTAGCAGGACTCATATTTATCCTGACTAGACTGTTGTTAGATTTAAGTTTCGACATTAAAATGTGTATACGTAAATATGAACTTCTGTCGGGTTCGCTCCTTTCTACCGAATAGCTCTTTTCTGAAGTTAGATGTTGATAGCAATCAAGACTCTAAATTTGATGCCGACATTGAAGAAGATTTTACGTACGTCAAATAGTTTCCACCTTCGCCCTCCTACGAAAGATTTCTTTCGGCCTATTTTCTAAATTTCTTTTCAGCTTACTTTCGAAATTTTTGTTTTCGTCTCTTCCCTCCCCTTTTTCTGATCGAATTTGATTCGATCCTCGTTTATTTATTTTTCTTTGAGCCTTTCCAGCTTTTCTCAGTTTCAGCTCCGGGCGAATATCGATATGACAGACTCCTTCCTTCGAGTCTGGTAAGATTGTAGAGCTTACACCTAGCGACGACGCTAACCTCCTCTCGTTTCAACGTATCCCATAGCCTGGGTGATCTCAAAAAGTGAAGTTTTAGTGAACTAGTACCATACCCCCAGATCAGCCCTCGACCCTGATGGGAAGTATCCATGTTCTACTGGCTGAGCTAGCATGGTCCTATCGTGGCGGGTAGGACCGAGTCAGAGTCGTGTGTACACCCTGAAGCATCGATCTAGCCTGTGTTTATGGCTGTGTGAGAGCTTTTCAGACGTAAACTCGATCATTTGATTCGGTTGCTGTTTCGATAGGCTTTGAACCCAGAAGTTCCTGTATAGTTTGTGTGCTGTCATGGACACCCCCTCTCTACTCCTGTCCTTGTTACATCACAAGGATACCTCATTTTAATTTCGGTTTTTTTCAATATAACGTAGTTATAAAACAGTACCTGCAAATAGCTCCTTACGCGTAGGTACAGTACATGCAAATAGACACACATCCTAATTATTAAACAGCAAATATGTCTTCATTCTCTTGAAGCCTCTCTGTGCTTGTTCTTTAAATATTGTGAATAAGGAGATCGACTGATCGCTTCAACAAATCTCTACTGCAATTGACATAGTCTTATGGTGCTGTGAGATTATTCATCTTCCCGGCTGTTAAATTAAAGAAAAATTTTTTGGAGTGCAACGTCGCGAGGCTGTTGAATATCAGTATTGGTATAAAGAGTACATATTACATGCTTAGTCATGTACGGCTGGTTATTGCCATCCTGTTATCTATAATATCTATTTTAAACATAAACTCTGACCGTTGTGATTTGTTACTGTTATATCTTTACAATATAGTGTTTTATCTTTGCACTTTACAGTGCTGCAGTGTATCAGTGTATGTACCTAAATCAACTTTATCATTGGTGAACTTTGTTCTCTGCTTTCATAATCATTATTCTAAGCCTAAGAACCTACCCTATATAAACCCTGAAGTATCACGTAGAAAACCAGTCTCAATTTTTATACAGTCGAATGTTGTTCCTGTAGTGGTATTCCACTTTGCTGTTGAACGGTTTGACTAGAGACTCTACATTTTAAGTTATCAAACGTGCTAAAATCGAATATTAATATTCCTTTTCTTTAATTCCCGATAAATAATTTCATTGAAAATACCCGGGTATTTCTAGGGTCAAAGGGTATCCGCTATGGGTAATCACAGGATACCCTCAGAATTCCCGCGGTTTCCTCCAGAATACCCGGGTATTTAAAGAGTACCTGGATACCCGCGGCGGGTATTCCAAAATACCCTCAAAATTCCCGCAGTTTCCTTCAAAATACCCGGGTATTTAAAGGGTATCTGGATAACCGCGGCGGGTCAGAGTTCGTCTAGCCGTTCTACTGGACGAATTTGCTTCATTTCTTTTATTCTCTCCAGAATGACCGGTAGATTAACCATCAAGCATCAAGCATCACTTGGTGTCCCACTTCAGGTGTTCCCAAATTATCCCCAAAAATGTAGCTCAATGCGATTACTCCGTATAGTAAAGTTTCCAATATTCGCGTTACGCCCGAAAAGAGTCGAATACTACACCCCCCTATCTCCCCATCATCTTCTTGAACATCCAAAACTGCTAATTCCGCATCAATACCTTCAACATTCAATTTCACTATCGTCGTTTTCAATATCCTTTTCATTTTTGCATTTGAGTTCGTCTTTGGCCTTCACCCAAACAAGGTCACAAATTTTCTTAGTCATACAGTTATCTGACGAACTTTTCTCGGATTTACCTTAATTTTGAACGTTTAGAGGGAGAAATTAAAGAACAGAAAAAGAGTCGGATTTGCGCAATCGATGTAATAGAACTAGGGATATTCTAGTAAATTCAAAGAAGCGGTCAGATGAACCTCCAGCAATTACATGTCATAATTTTGTTTTCTCTGGGTTACTCTCTGAGCCGTACCTTTATTTGAAAATTTGCGTGCGTGCAGATGACCTTGGGAGGCGTATGTCCTGAAAGCACTGCCTCCAGTCGCTACTCCGAGCATGTTCATGCAGACAACCACGAATATTCCCTTTAAATTAGCCGCCGAAGAGAATAACGATTTAAAATACTTTTATTAGATGGTCGAATCAATTTCTCCTCTTAATTTCCAGCCAAATAAAAAAGGTGATTATCTTGGAGAATTTTTTTCAAATTCATCTTTCTCTTGGTAACAGCCAAAGACCCTGAATCATATAAGTTTGATAAAACTACTAGCAGGGAGAGATATCCCCGTAGACCAAGTGTAATATGTGAATCTTATTGAACCAGATTGAATCTTGTTGAGTTTTACTCGGATAATAATATGAATGAAAACCGACTATAAGCTATAAGCAAAAAATATCTTAGTCGTTATAGTCTATTGTTGTGGCCACGTGTCCTGTAATTTATTTGCATTTGGCTTATTTGCGAACACTAAGGCTAGACGATGTTTGAGTCGCACTTTGTCGGTTAAACGTTTTTCCCCAGATTTTACTGAAACTAAGTCCGTTATTTTGGTGGAGGGAGAAGGAGGGGGTGTACTTGGGAATTCTCCACTTGCAATACCGTGAAACTATATAGTCCGTTCCAAGTGAGTCTGCCGTTGAATCAAAAGGCGACCACAAGGTGTGAGCTCTGGTGCGTCAATTTCACGGTCAATGAGAGACAAGAAGCGTTGTGCTGCTTGAGTTCTCAGTAAGGTTTTCGCGCTTCCCTTCATGCCTACGATTTAACGGCAGACCCCTTGGAACGGACTATAAAGGTATGAAACATGTCAAAAAGATTTTTTGCGGGAACATTTTTGCATCTTGGGCCTCATCTCTGAGGTTCCAGATCTGAGTGGAAGGAAGATGTGGATCTCTTGGTTTCCAGATAAATCTTGCCATAGATTAATCTAGATTTCTTGAGCTAGACATCTTAATAGACAAAAAACTCCAGATATTTTGAAAAAATTATATTTTTGTTATGAAACAGTTGATGAGAAAAAAAATCCTAAGAGACCCGGATACTGAGGCGCATGGAGGCTCAAGTCTTGTTTCTCTGTGAAAATGTGAAATTAGTGGAACTATCACCCTGGCCTAAAAAAATGATCCCTGAGCGATGGTACCTAAAATCAGCTACCGTACATGGTTCTTTACACCGTACTTTGCCTTTGCGCAGCAAGAGTGTCATCAGTCGATTTCGTATGAAATTTTACGACAAAGTTTTTTTCGCTGAGGTAATTTTTGCGCAAAGGCAATATTTCCTGCGTAAATTTCAAAAAACTGAATCATTCGACCACAAATGACGCTTTTCTCCCCCCCCCCCCCCTCATCAAAAAGCCTAACCTCGGGGTTGTTGTTTTCATCACGCATTCAGTAAAACGCCCCACATTTTCCACCAATAAAACTTTGAGTAGAAATTTTTTTGGAACATGTCAAACTAGCTTGGGAAAGGAGCCAGGGTTTTCCGTATCGCTATATTGACGAACTAGCCTAGCAACGAGGAATGACTGGTAGAGGCATTACAACATAAGCAGCCTTGGGAGAGTGCCATAGGCTATTTCCCTCCCCTCACTGAGATCTCTGAGTATATTGTACCCATACTAATAGTCTTCATTTACTAGTAACAAATTTTACTTCGTAGAATTAATTCGATTCGTCAAATTACTACGTATGGCCAAAATCATCAGACGAAAACATACTCAAAGGGTTAAAACGAACGGAGTACTCGATGGAGAAAAACGAACGGAGTAATTATGCTCCCTCCAAAAATTGAAAGCCTGCGCTGTCCAGGAATCGAGTACTGACATCAGAGTTATCCAAAAGTTTCAAACCACCGATTATAAATTGTAGTAATGTTGAGTTTGGGAGTGATAAGTTGGATCACTTGGAGAGGGGTTTGAAATTCGCGTTACCTCCTCTTAAAAACTGTTAATAACAAGACTTGGATTACTATCCAAGAACAATCCTTTTTCAGTAATTTTCTTTAAAAAAAAACAAAAAAACACCAAATCTCATTACCTACGGCCTTATCTTTTTGCTGTTTCAAATACCAATAAAATTTTCTTTATGAAGTAGATATCTAGTATCTACCAGTATTATAAAATTAGTTTGATCAATAAATAATTGTATGGGCTACCGAAGGTTCATAAGAAGGATATCCCAATGAAGCCGGTCGTTTCCTTTGTGTCTTCCCCCACGTACTATTTGGCGAAATTTTTGGACCGTTGGTTCAAGGCCAGAGTAGAATTTGAGTCACCCTACTCTGTGAAGAACTCGGTCTCTTTGGCTGATAGGCTTAAAGATGACACTTTTCCGCCGGGTTCTGCGACCTCCTGGTCCATTCAAATATTTGTCATGAGGGATATAGGCAGAATTTTTCAATTCACTCAATATTTGTTGGTCCCCCAACTTTTGTAAATATGAAGGCAAATTTTTTGAATTCCCGGAGGAGGTAGGTATCTCTATTGGCTCTCCTCTGAGCTCCCTCATTTCGGAGGTCTTTGTGTCTAAATTTGAACTCGATCTTCTTTCCTCTGGCCAGATGTTTTTGGGTCGTATATATCATTGGCACAGGTACGTTAACGATGTGTTGTGTACGTGGACCGGTCCCCGAGACCTCTTCTTGGAGTTTCTCAAGTATCTGAACAGTTGGTATCCTTCCATTAAATTCACATTGGAAGTAGGCGGTTCATCTATCAATTTTTTGGACTTTACTTTCTCCATCAGAGACGGTGTCTGCGAATTCGCCGTTCATATAAAAGACACTTCGACCGATATTACTGTCCACGGCAGATCTTTCTGCCCTGATGCTCACAAATATGCCAACTTTTATAGTTATATCCACCGGTTAACCAGTATACCGTTGGGTCAGCTCGCTTTACAACAGGAGCTTTCGACTACAAAGCACTTGGCCAGAGTGAATGAGATCAGTTTGGATATTGACCTTATTGTTCACAGGAAGTTGACTCGGAAAATTTTTGATTCCACTGCTTCCCTCTCCCGCAATCCGACTTCGAACAGTAGAAAACATTGGATTAGGCTCCCGTTTTTGGGGAAATTTTCTGCTTAATTGGGTCGTGCCCTACGCCCCTTTGGGTTTCGCCCAGTGTATTACAACCTCAACACTGTAAAAAGTCTGTTCGTCAAGTTGAAGGACCTCATCCCATTAGTTGAAAGAAAGGGTGACTGTAATGGAGTCTACATAGGTCAGACCGGCCGTCAGAGAATAAATGAGCATAGGAAGGCGTGGAAAAAAAAAATTTGGGTGATTCGGTTTTCGCGGACCATCTCATTACCATTGGTCACAGCTTTAAAGAGGGATCCGAGGCCCTCATTATATAAACGTATCGCGCTTGAACACATCAAAAGTATTCGCCATCTGAAAAACGACGACCGAAAGGCACTAGACAGGTACACATCTGATGGATTGATTGAGTTAGTTAATGAGTTTGATTCACTTCGTGATGACTCGATAGTTCAGTCATGACTTCTCAGGTCGTTCTTGTTTCCAGCCGGAGTTGGTTTAGTTGCTTTCATGTCTCCGTTGACAATGGTTTTTTAATCGAAAGCGCTCCGGTGTATTTGTTTTTCTGTGGCTTTATTCACATTACTCCGTTCGTTTTAACCCTTTGAGTATGTTTTCGTCAGAAGAAAAAAAAAAAAAAAATTACTTCATTAAATCACTCCTCGTACTTGTCACATTCCTAACTAATAATTAGTACATAGTAATCACCCGCCCTACATTCCTACAGTCCTCATTTGCCTTACCGGTCTTACTCTTTGCTCCACCCCCCCCCCCCCCCCCAATTTCACTGACCAGTGTGCATTACCGAGAACTTTCCAAGCATATCATCTATTCTTCTGCCTTTTTGACATGTTTCATGTCTTTTCTCTACCTCCTAAATCTCGAAAATGCGTCCGGGCGTCCGGCCATGACCTTGGACCTTGGAAAATTTTCAACGTCGAATCTCAAGCCCTACCCCTGATTCCAGAATTTGCGTCCGGGCGTCTGTATAATTCTCTTGTATAATAAATGTATTATTTTATCATTCATAGCTCTAAAAGTGATTCGTTGTCATAATCTTTTGTATCACTGACTACTTTCATTGACAGTAACCAGTCCTCTATTTCAATCATGCGGATCATTACTATAATTTTTTCTTCTCAACACTATACTTTTAGTATACATTAATAATTTCTGAACTTACCTGTACTACAATGAGGAAACTTGTACAATTTGAGTAATGATTACTAAAAACAAGTTAGCCATTCTCATAAAATTAGTTGTGAATACTACAATTTGAAGAATCAGTACTATGAGTGTTTGTTTATTTAAATAAGCGATGAACTGTCCTAATTCAACCCTTAATTCTTCTTCCTCAGTGAAGTCTTCAGGGTAGTTTTTTATGAGAATCTTGATCGTTTTCAAAATATCTTCTTCCTTCATTTCTGCAAGATTTAATAAAAAAGAAAATTTCTCTGCAAAATCTGAATAGGCTTCTTGTCGTTTTTTTAAATCGGATATTAATGAATCGATAATTGGCAACAATACTGATATTTTGAACTTGAATCGCTCATCGCATTCCACTTCATTATCTCGGTTCTCGTCAGCCTGTAATTTTCAAGTAATTTTCCTGCGATTTTTGTTGTGAAAACCAGCTTCTGCGAGGCAAATTTCATCAGCTTTTTCTTCAAATTTATGGAATTCGTTTCTAGTTTCTTGGACTAAGGCAATCAGAGATTCATAATACTCGATCACTTGCATAACGTTTATTTCAGTAGCTTGTAAGGCTGTGCTAACTTTGTTGAATTTTTTTAGAATGAATCCCCAAAAGCCTATGAGAAACGTAGTTTCATATTTCATTATTTGTTTTTTGAGGCCGACCGCTTTATTCCGTACATCTGACTTTAAAATTTTATTCTTTTCCACATTGGTTAGACACTGGTAAACTGCACTCCATGATTTTTGTAAGCTTTCACAAGCGTCGTTCCTTGAAGACCACCTCGTTTGAGATAAAGTTTTCAATGGTTTAACTGTATGTCTAGAATTTTGTTCTCCTACCTCTATTTGACTTAGTTGAAAACTTTTCAATTTTTCCCAGCGGTCTGTAGAGCGTGAAAAGAAATTGTACAATTCTTGTAAAAAATCAAAGAAGGCAATAGCCTGGGGACAACATTTGGCTGCTGCTTCCCCGATCAGATTTAGCAGTGTGCAGCGCAAGGGATATAGTAGGCAAAAGGACTTTTTCCAAGATTTTTCTTCTCTTGATCTTCATTTTTTTCGGCTTCGTGATCATAACCTTTTTGTAGAAGACTTTGTAGTCCATTATATTTTCCGCTCATATTCTTGGACGACTGTCCTCGACAGTCACGCATATTCAGTTTGAATTTTTCAGTCAATTCTACAATAGCCGTATACATATTGCAAGATTTGTGCCCCACATTTTTCAAAGAGGTAATGAAACGTTCAACCGGCGTACCGTCTTTAATATAATGTAAGACTATGGCCAATTGGTCGCAATGTGACACATCGGGAGTAGAATCAACTATAATGGAGAAATATTTCGCTATTTTGACTTCATCGAATATATTTTGGACAACGAAGTTTGCCATAAGTTGGACAAATTCTTCAAATATGGTACTTGAAAGATAGTTTACGTTGCCTTTACCCTTTTTTGCGAAACGGGCAATATGGTCAGCCATAAATGGATCAAATTCTGCCAATAGCGCGACACACATTAAAAAATTACCATTGTGTAGATCGTTTATCTTTTCATTTTTACCTCGTAATGCCATGCCACGTGATGTTAATTTAAGAACAATGGCAACAACACGCTTAAGAACATTCCTCCAATAAGTTATTTGAGCATTGACTTCACGAGTTGGATCCACATCAATTTTACTTGTCTCTTGTTCTTTAATCCTCGAACTAGCGTTTTTCCAGTCAAAAAACCCTTCTTTTGTACCGAATTGACTGTTTCGGAGGCAAGGACCACAGATCACGTGACCACTTTTTTCCGAATAAATTAACTATTCTCGCTTCACAATCTGCTCGTTAGGTAATTTTCGTTCAAACATTGATTCAGTACAAAAGCGATATACTACTTTACCGTCGTTTTCCGTGTATGTCCGTCGACTATTTGCACATTTTCTATTTAGTATTTACGATGAGGACCAGAATCCTTTAGAATCTCTCAATTTGTATAAAACACTTGATAAATATTAAATACTCACTAGAGGGAGAGAGCGAAATTTCAAGTTCATTTGAAAAAGTTTCAGGATTGACAGAGGGGGGTGAATTCACTTTTTTGAAAAAAGTGCTAATTGTCTGCGTTTGTTTTATTACCTCGTCAACACGTCTTCTTTTTTCCCCACGAATAATCTTATCGTGGTAAGTATTGTGACCTGAAGAGACTGTAACTATAGTTTGTTTGCAGATTTGCCTAATCGGTGTTTTTGCCCAAGATGACAGGGCGCGAAAATGATATAAAATCAAAGAAGTTGATCCGTAAGTTGTGAGTTTTAGTATCAGCTCATCGACTAATTGGTACAAGCTTTGTTTGATTATTTTTGATTCTTCCCAAGTTACAATGTTTCATCTTATAAACCATTCGTCTTCTTTTATTGTACCTAGCACAAAAAAAAAAGAAAAATACCTTTATTAGTGAATCAATTTCTCCTCTTAATTTCCCGCTGCAACGATTCCTGATTCTTAGCAGCGGCCAATTTTGACTGAAGTACTATCTTTGTTGCCGTAGGAGAATAGTGTTTGTATCTTGATCGGAACATAGTGTTCAACGGAATCTACAATTTGTACAAAATTTAAAAGTTATTGAATCATTAAAGAAACGTGTACATTTGATTGCAGGGCAATACAGGTCTCCTGAGTGATAACAATAACTACATAAGCCTATAAATACAGTTGTACAAGACATTCAGATTTTTTTTTTTTCACTTGATAGGCGTGTGCACCTTCCGTAAAATAATACGAATAATTGAATTAAGAATATGACTTTGAAATGTCTCCGTAATTTTGTACATCCCTCTTCTGATAAACCTCGAGATCAGGGCCTGATTCAGGCACGTGCGGGCCCGGGGTCCGAAGTTTTTGTGGGCCCCCAAAAACTTTTTTCCAGCAACTTTGATCATAATTTTCATGCAATATTTGCAAATCTGCGACGTGACCGTATGTAGCGCGCGCATCTGTACAAGCATGCAATAAAAAGATGTGCGGGCCCCCTACCCCCCATACTAAATGTGGGCCTGCCCGCGATAGATGTGCCATACGAAAATATCCCAAGATTTTACAAATACATCTCATCAAAACAAAAATCTGCCAAAAGATTAAAAACTAAAAACTTACTTTGTGGGCTCGCCAGATGGCTCCGAACAGCACATCCTGTGCGGCGTCAACTTTTTTTTGTTGTTTCATTTCGTTTGAATCCTCCTAAAAGTTCAAAATTTCAAATGATCGAGTAAACATTCACTCGGTGGATTACAAAATGTACGTACTTGCAATTGTCAATGATGGCTCTTCTGTTGCAAGTAGTTGATGGTGGCCACACCGACAACTACTGTTGAATTTATAAAAAATTGGCACCTTGCGTCGACGCCACTGATTTGTGGCCGTTTGAACCACCGGATCATCTACAAATTTAACAAAACGATCAGAATTTACACAAAATATCTTCACTGATGTAATACACAGCGTTTTGCTCATACACCGTACCTATCATTCCGAGCAAATAGCCGGTGTTGTTAAAATGCTCGTTAAAATAATAATAATAATACGGGGTCAGTAGTGGGAGGTCTTCTGATCTACAGGAAACCCGTCCAGTGGGAATCTAGAACCATTTGCTGAAGCCCAAGCCCAATCTGCAGCCTACACGCGGCGGCCCTGTTAAGCCAAGCAACATAGTTGGGCGGTGACAAATGCAGATGGACGCAGGAGAAGGAAAACTCTGCGATTAAAACCAACCTGAGGAGAAGGAAAACTCCGAAGATAACACCCGGCCAAAGCCTTGAAAAACAACAAAAGTTCCACCCATCCCTCGCATTCAAGAGCGGGTGCCTATGATGCAGAAGAGCTGAGGTATTGTAATGGAGATGGGGGGTCATACAGCAGAAGGAAAACTCAATACTAAACCCGGTGACAGCCGTAACGAAAGCTTTCCAGACATGGGGTCCGAGCAGCCCATTCTGGTCGAATGATCTGCAAGAAATAGTCCCGAAAGGTGAGAGAAATCCTACGGATCACGCCTTCACTTCCATTCAACCGGGTTAAGTACTACGCGTAGGTCTCACCGACCAAAGAAAAAAACGTGTCGGAAGGTATAAAACGAGCAAACGAACAATAATGGTTAGAACAGGCAGCCAGGAGAAAACCTTGGACGAGACTGAAGACGCGGCGCCTCCAGTTGAGAATGACATCGTGCCGCCACCAGGACCCATTGCTGGACCAAGCTGCAGCAACCTGGTGAAACAATCAGCAAGAAAAAAGGATTCGACATCCAAAAGTGCTTCCCCAAGTAACTTGGAGACCACCAAGGAGAGTAAAACAAGGTAACGCTTAAAATGGACCTATAAAATGAATGTGGCCATAATGCGAAGCTTTTACGAGATCGGATCACAGTACCGATTCCTAATTCAAGTGTCGATCTTCTCGCAAAGAGAAAATTAAAATCGGGGGGAAATGAAAATAGCGTGTTGTAGGGGTTCCAAGGGGTTGATTGGTATGGGGTGAGGAAGAAGGGTGTAAGGGAGTAAACTGGTTTGAGTGATGAGGTCAGATAATCGAAATTTAAATTAGCGAGGCCCTAGCTCGCATTTTTTCGGAATGTATAGGTATCCAGATTGTATTGCTAGAGAGCGATAGCGACGGAATTTCTCGTGCTATTCTTTTTATTGGAATTGCTGATGATTCATAATTGAAGTAATACATTCGTTGAAGAAGATGCAAATAGACAATTTGTGATGTGACAAATGGCATTGTGTGAATGGTTATAGTAGGAGTAGATGGTCATACATGAGTACAAAAATTGGCATCCACGTGCATTGGTTCATTAGCTTGTGAGGCTGCGCCAAAGAGGTACAAATTTTGGACTTAACGAGTTTTGGAAAACTAATTTACCCTTGAATAATTGTAAAAACAGCTTTTATTATCACATGTATTTGAATCAAAGAACTTATATCGACGTTTCGAACACAGCCTAGGTGTCATCATCAGGAAACGAAAAGTAGAACTACAAAGTAGTTGAAAAGAAAATTGCGGACGGATGCAATTTGCGGACGTAGGGAAGAAGTTAAGAATTATTGAGCTAAATAATTGAATTTAACGATTTTTTATGCGGATTACATTGTCGCGTGATCAAAACACTTACGCAATCGTGATCAAAATTCATTGAGAGAATCACGGCTACTAACAAGTCATAAATTTTATTCATTCTTTCTTCCGGAAAAAAAAAGTTGGCAAATACGACGTATTTGGAAATTCTGACAGTCACTAAACAAATGGCCATAAACCATAATGAAGGTAAACTCTTTTCATTTACATGGGAAACAAAAGGTTCATTGGATCAATCACAAACACATCCATGAATGACTATCAATTAAGCCCATTGTGACGAGTGCTGAGAAAACCGACCTCAGGGTGAAAATGATAAAAAATGAGTTAGCAGCTGATTCTTACAGAGAATTTCATGCCGAATCGAATGAGACCGATGTTTTCAACTGTACAAACGTGACATCGACTAAATATGGTTGGATTTTGTTCCTTAGATGTTGTAGAACACATTTACATCAAAAACTGAAAATCGGATTTTTTCCATTTTTTCGCTATATCTCGAAACGTAACTTTTTCACCCTAAGGTCGGTTTTCTCAGCACTCGTCACATTGATCCTCAAATAAGTGGAAGGCGCACATATTCATCAATTGATCTCTTATTGCAACTCCTGTATTTTGTTTTTTTTGCTCCATAATGACTTCAGATATGAGACTATAACTTGCTGGAGTCTGGAAATTATATCATTAGCTTTCAAGCACTTCGATATTGGCCTAATTTTTTGACATGTTGTACTCCTAGTCAAAACTTTGAATCATGCTTCGGCGCGTAATGAACTGGCTGAAAATTGGCTTTGGAACAATAAAGATTGATTCCAAAGTGGAATGATATCCCTCTGGAGCGCTATAATATTTTGCACCTGAGAAAATGCCAATTAGCATTCATGTCGACTGGTTTTACGGCTTTATGAAGCTCCAAGTGACTGACTTTTCATCCGCTTGAAAGCCAGTGGAAAAATGGCTTAGTCGCTCATCAACTTGGACTTCTCATTCCTACAATTTTCCAAATGAGAAGATTATGTACGTATGTAAGATAGATGTGAAGAGTATGCATAGCGATCTGTATTATCTGTACGATACCTGAATGCCTATTTACAATGAATAGTAAATATGTCTTCATTCTCTTGAAGCCTCTCTCTGAACATTGTGAATAAGCAGCTCGACTGAATCTACCACAAAGCTCTACGGGATTTGATATTGTCTAATGGTGCTGTGATATTGTTTTTCTTTCAGGCTGCTTAACCAAAGAAGATTTCTCCGAAGTACCACGTCGCAAGGATGTTGAATATCAGTATTGGTATAATGAGTACATGTATGCTTAGTCATCTGTATGATATCTAATGTACATTTATATTGTTACTGCTGGCGACTGCCATCCTTGTAACTTATCTATATTCATTTTGAACGTTTAAAAATAAACTTTGACCTCTATAATTTATTACTGTTACATTTTTACGTATACTGTATAGTGTTTAATCTTCGCACTTTACAGAGTGTACCTAAATTACCTTTATCAAAAACTCTGTTCTCTACTCTCGTATCTCGTTTCCGACCCCTTCAATAGATCAAAGCCTATATTGCTCGAAGCGTGAAATCCTACCCTATATAAATCCTAAAATATTCCGTAAAAATCCAGTCTTCAATTCTCTTACAGTCAAATGTTGTCCCTGTAGTGGTACTTATTCCACTTTGTTGTCGAACGGTTTGACTGGAGACCCTCCATAAAGTTATTACACGTGCTTAAATCGAGTATTATTTCTCTTCTTTGATTGTTTGGGCCGTTGAGTTTGGTAGCAATATTTTTTAGGCACAGTATAATGGTTGATCCGCTCTGTTTTCAAACTTTCGTTTCTGACGGTTTGTCTTTTGGGCAGAACTTTGACTCTCACACTGAAGAAAAAACACAAAGGCTCTGCAAACAAATGCATGGTAATCGATTTGCTCAAATTCCTTCAATTATTCTAATCATCCTCAATTGAACCTATAAAAACGTCTTGTAAGAAAAAGAGTGGCAAAATATCTAGACGTGTGAATCTGAAAACGAGCCAAAACAAGAACAGAGAGAAATTCAAGAAAAGTTCCACAAACTCGCGGTTGGTTAAAAACTTCTACAGCTGCCCTAGAAGAGTTTCTCTGTTCCTGCTTCAAAAGAGAAACCTAATGAACAAGAAGAATTAGAGAAAGTGATGAGGAAGTGTTACAGAATTGAAACTCTTACAATCTAAGATTTACCAAAGATTCTTCATTGGAGCAACTCTCCTTATTGTGGAACTCAACTTAGGAAGTGCAATAGAGAAGAATTTCAAATTTATGGTACTTATGATTCGAACAAAATTTTAAATTTTCAAGTCATATTGATTAGAAGGGGACTTGAAATATTTTTACCATCAAGCTACACAGTACATGAGGGGATAGACTGGACTATCATGTTGAACCATATAAATATAAACTTCAGATTGAATTGCTATTCTAACCAAACCAAAATTGACTAGAGATCAATTTTGATTTTGAGTCAATCCAGTTCTTTTCATTGCTTGGCTGTGGTTCTTCATCAGCATCTTCTTGTAAACACATGGCTCAAATTCATTAGTCTTGATCGAAAGTTTATCAGCTAAAATAATACATGAAACTCACTAATATTAGACTGAAGCAGTCTTCAAGTTTTTAATTATTTTTTTTTTCTTTTTGATTCTTCAATACAGTGAAGAAATCATCGCATGAGTATATATTTTAATATCAACGCAGAAGAACGCGATGTTGTGTTTCTTTTCTTCGTCCAATGTAGGACAACGTTCCTCTCCTTTACAATCGATTTGACCTAATGGATCTGTTTCAGCACATCATAAAGTACGATAGAAATACCACTCTTATATCTGAAATTGATTTCTACAAATGAATAAATTCGCTTTTCAGATTCTCATCCGACCGTCTGTCCATTTTCTCAAGTTCACCTTCTTGTAAATGTTGCAACTCGTGTAGCGATTTACCTCTAGTTTCTGGAAGGACGAAGTAGAGAAACACCGTCGTGAACAAACTTATGACAGCATAGATGAAAAAGTTCGCCTCCATACCGAATCTCTCGGCTATTGGAAAGAAAGTCTGAACCACGGTAAAGGACGTCATTGAGAATGCTATAACCGCAAAACTGGATCCAATTGCTCGCACACTGAATGGTAGTAGTTCTCCCTTGAGAGTGTAATTTGCTGGGTCCATGAGTGCGGAGAACATGTTGAATGAGGCGATCGATCCGAAAATAAGCCACGGATAATTGGGAATTGTGTATCCTTTATTGTGGAAATACATTAACAGGAACGAACAAATGTTGCTGACTGTAACGGCTGCGTAGCTCCCTACTACTAGCGATCTCCTATTCACCTTTTCAATAAGGAACGGTGACACGGCGACTGCCACAAATGTCAACGCACTGTACAAGACCATAAAATCATTCGGTGTAAATGTTCCAGAGGATGAAAATATAAACGAGGCGTACGCTCCGAAAGCACTGCCTCCAGTTGCTACTCCGAGCATGTTCATGCAGATAACCACGAATAGTCCCTTCAAATTAGCCGCCGAAGAGAATAATGATTTGAGAGACTGTTTTTTCAGCTTTTCCTCGGCGATACTGTGTTCAATTTTCTTCAATTCTTCGGCTACTTTATCAGGATTCTGATTGCCGGATAACCAAAGAAGGGTCTTCTCAGCTTCTTTGCGCTTTCCCTTCATGACTAGAAAATAAGGAGTCTCAGTCCCGTAGTACAAAGCGGCAAACGCGCATACGGCTATGGTTGTATTTACTATAACTGTGGCTTCGTAGGATAAATAACTAGCTATGATATTCTCGAGAAATGCTGCTCCAAAATACGTCAACGAGGCCATACTGCCCATGATTCCACGAAAATTAGGTGAGCAGTTCTCAGTCGTGTAGATTCCTAAAACCACGTCGTTTATACCAGTAGTTAAGCCAAAAATAGCTCTCACCATACACAGGAGCTGGACACTCCGAATAAAATTCTTTAATAACCAAACGATCAAATGCATGACTATCAGCAAGACTAGAGTATTTTTCCGACCAATATTATCTGCGAGCAAAGGTGAAACGATTGGTACAAAGATTTTGGCTGCCTCATTTATAGACGCGATCCACGACATCTGATCTTCCGTCATTACCATGACGGAATTCTGGTCTTTCAGTTTTCCCAAAATTGGCGCTATCCAAGCACAGCCAACGCCAACCATGAACTGGTTGGATACAACTGTTTAAAACAAAATGATAATAATATTTTAATTAATTAGAGTTTTTTAAACTTTACTTCATCTGAGGAAATGCTATTGACGCTGACGTCAGAGTTGTGACTAGGAGCAATTCCATTTTTCTTTTTATGATTCCTCGAGAGCTTGAAAGATCAAGCACTACCTCTTTGTCTCACATGCATATTTACGATCGGAGATTGGAATCGTTTTCAGTACTCCTCCTCATCTTAACAAAGGACTACTTTGGAGTGATTTTTGTTGAGTGGTAAGATGTAGATATTGAAGCGGGGAACCCGCAACTTCCCGCGCTCGCAATCACGTTGGCGCGAGAATACCCCCTGAGAAAATTAGTTGGCTGGGCTCTTCTCAGTATACTGCATGCTAGGCCTGATATAATGAAGACTGGGAGCCCCTAAAGTAGGTCAAGGTCAAGGTCATTGATGACTTCATAAAGCGCCACACGTTACGTTACATCACGTCACGCCACGCCACGTCACAACACATCACGTCACGTCACGTCACGCATGCGAGGCCTGATATAATGAAGGCTGGAAATTGAAATTTTTCCAAGCCCTAAAAGTAGGTCAAGGTCAAAGTAATTGATGACGTCATAAGGCGCCACACGTCACGTCACATTACATCACGCCACGTCACGCAGTTCACAGAAACTCCCGGACGCGGACGTTTTCTGAGGATGTAGTCCCCCTAACAAAATGGATAGCGGGTTCCCCACTAAAAAAGAATATGGTCTAAGTCGGCCGCCATCTTGTCTTGCGGATGAAAAGGACGATCAGGAGATATGTTTGGTAAAAATTACGCTAAATTGTAGGAGAGACTGTTGTGATTGAAACAAAGTCTGCAAATTGTAACAGTGAATTTTTGGTTGACGTAGTTTGACAATGTGTGCCAGGGATGAGATGGTATTGAGTTTTCTAGATGGAAATATTGGGAGGAGTGGCGAATGTTTTCCAAGTAGTACCTTTGCCAATTTTCTTCGTTTTCTTCTCGGGCTATGCCTAGGAGAAAATTCGTACTAATAAATGAGTATTTAGCGGCAGACTACGAGGAGCAAGCGGCTTTAGCTGCCGAATCAACTCGTTCATTACCCTCAATTCCTCTGTGACTGGGAATCCACATGAAAAAACTACTAGTGTTGTTAGAGTGAAGTAGATGTTGAAGAAGGAAGCGAGTGTTAATGATAGTGGGGTTGATATTGTGACCGTAGGGTGGTTCTGTGATTGCGTGTATGGCCGAGGGAGAGTCTGAAGCGACAAGAATTTGGATATGAAAGGAAGAAGAAGGGTGAGACTGGAGTACGAAGTTAAGAGCCATGAAAATAGCAGCAACTTTGCAATCGTGAGACGAGGAACCGGGGCAAATTTGGAAGTTCTTTACAACTCCCGGAAAAGGAGTCGTAGAAGGCTGCATCACAACCGGAAGTCATCTTTGAGCCATCGCATCGGTGTATATGATACGGCAATCACGGAATTATGACAACATTGTATTCCGGTGTATAGATTTTTAACGGCCAACGATGAAAAATTTCGAAATAGGTGAGGTGTTGATAAGGATAGCCATTTATCGATGAGAACGAGTGTAAGAGTTATGAATATTTTTTATAATGCAAGATAACAAAGGTTTTTTGGAATGGATGAAGCGCCAATTACAAGAAATATTCGAAAAGGAGAGAATCCAAGAGGCCAAGCGAGTACGATATTTTTATGCAAGATACATTCTACAGAGTCGTAAGGGAGGAATTTTTGCTTCGGCTTCCATGGCCGCAATTGGTGTCGTTTTTATAGCTGCTAAAATGTGGCGAAGAGCCTGATTTTGAACTATGTCGAGTTTATTCAGACGAGAGGGAGCAGCGTAACCGAAGAGGAAGGCCTCGTATTCCATTTTACTAAGAAGAATGGCTTTGTATAGCATCGACAGGATGATGGGATCGCCACCCCATTCAGTGCTAGACAAGGCTTGAAAAATGTACATGGCCTGAGAGCATTTGGTACAAAGGAATGAAATTTATGATGCCTAGGTACTTAAAGAAAGAACAGATTGGAATTTGTTCGCCCTCGAAGAAGATACACGCGTCCGCGGGTTGTAGGTTCTTAGAAAAAACAAGAACAGAAACGCATTAGGGAATGGATAAACTCAAGAGTGGTTGGTTCAGTTTGTTTTGAAGGACGTGTAGGGTAGAGTGGTGGTAGCAACTTGAGAATGAGCGTGGGGTAATCGGCGAAGAAAAGTATGGTAGCTGGTAGACGTACGTTTGAAACAGTGAGGATATATAGATTAAATAAAATAGGGTTGAGGAAGACCTAAGTAGTTAGTTATTGAAGGATAGTTAGCGTGAGTGAATGTAAATGTTTGAGGAGACATCAATTTGAGAATGAAAGTGAAGAGATGAAGGGAAATATTCAGATTTTGTTGAGTTTGTCTCAATATTGGTAAGCTGACCCTGGGAAAAGCAGAATGGATGTCTATGAAAAGGGTCAATGAAAGCCTCATATGTCACTGACGAGGGAGGTGACACAGTCGATAGCACTGCGTTTATTTCGAGAGCCATAGCTCCTTTTTGTTCCAACCAGGCAGGGTCTGAGTCGGGCATTAGGCATGGATTCAACAAGTTTGCGGATGTAAGAGGATAGGGCGATAGGACGCAGCTTTAAATCTTTTTTTGGAATAGGAATGATCTGGAAATGAGTCCGTGCGGAAGGGATGACGTTGTTTCGCCACAGACGGTTGATGATTACTAGAAGAGACTTTAGGCTAGATTCGGGTATTGACTGAAGGCAGCTGTAAGAGATTCCGTCGAGGCCAGGAGCTGTAGATTTCCTTGAACGAAGAATTGAGTAGAATTCTTTCCAAGTGAATTGGCTGTCTGAGAGGTTACTTTGAGGAGGAGGGGGGATTGTAATTATTGGATATCGACTTCCGAGTGATTTGGAGCCCTTTGTGGGAAGACAGTCTAGCAAAGGAAAGTAAGTCATCCTGAGAGATTTTGTGTTTAAAGGGATTGTGACCGGATCTAAACGCTTTAGAGCGCTGCCATATTGTGCCGAATTTTGTATCTCTGTTAAATGAAGAACTGATTATACGATTTAGTTCCCTTCTAACTGTAGGATTACGATGTTAAAAAGAACGTTAGTCTTCGGGAGTGAGAGACAGTTGCCACTTACTAAAAGCCCTCTTGCGTTCGTAATAAGATGCGTACATTCGGGGGTCCACCAAATTGGGGAAAACTTATGCACGGATGAAGTATTTAGTGATTAAAATTTGACGCCCGCTGTCCACCCTCCGGCGGAAACTGACCTTCTCTAGCCTACTCAAGCACCGAAGGCAAATTCTTCTCTTCTAGCCGGTTTTTTGACATTGGAATTGAGAATTGAAATACCTTTGAGTTGAAGGAGAACTTCTAAAATTTCTACGTGAACCATGTTAGCCTTCAATTTGACTTGAGGATTTTTGGTCGATTTTGTCTCGCCCTAATGTCGACCGTAAATGGACTGGAAGTCGAATCATTGTCGACGTCGACATTGAGTCGACTCCCGGTATTATAAATTGATGTCGACCCAACATTGACATCGATCTCAGGTCGGTATTGAGTCGCCTTCTCCAAATTTCTGTTTCTTCGATTTCATGTCTATTTGTACATAGTTTTCTGGGAATGTACGCTAGTCGACTTCATTGAACGTCGAATTGGAGTCGATATTGGGTCCTAATTTTTCGACTGATTTGTAACGTCAATACGTTGTCGATTTCGAGTCATACCTCCTAAAAGTTTGAATGTAATCTGAATTCTCACAAAGATAAAATAGTCGATATTCAGAGCTCGTAAAATATATGCTGGTTGTCTTTGAATCGACCTGAAATCGGCGTCGATATGAAGTTAATTAGCGTACATTACCGGAAAATTGCGAGTTGATATCAAGTTGACGAAAAATTCGGAGAAGTTTTACTCGAAATCGACCTCAATTTCGGGTCGACATCAATTCGAAATACCGGAAGTCGACTCAATTTCGACGTCAACGATGAGACGATGGTAAGAAAGAAGGGGTCGATTTTGAGTCGACTCCCGATATCAGAATAATGTCGACCCAAAATTGACATCGATTTCAGGTTGATTTTGAGGTGATTTCTTGAAACTTTCGTCGACCTCTGAATCAACTGCTCTGTTGTTGTCGATTTGAAATCGATTTGTAGTTTCTTCGTAATATGCGCTAGTCGACTTCAAATTGATTTCACATATCGATGTCAAACTGGAATCAATATTGACTGGTTTTAAACAAAGTCGATGTGTAGTCGATTTCGAGCCATACCTTTCAAAGTTTGAAATATAATCTGATTTCGTATGCGGATAAATAGTCGATACTCGGTGTTTGTCAATACAAGCTGGTGGACTTTGGATCTGTACCTGAAATCGACGTCGATTTGAAGTCGACCAGACCACCTTACAACAAATTGACTTGAAATCGACGCAGCACAGCAGTTGCTTTTAGGTCGACCAAAAATTTAGAGACATCAGCTCGAAATCTACCTAAAACCGACGTCGATTTCAGGGTGATGACATATCAGGAGTTGACTCAATTTTAACGATGAGACGATATTAGGTCGTGAGAAAGAAGAAGCGGTCGATTTCGAGTCGGTTTCCAATTGATTCGCGGTCGACGTGATTTGGAGTCGACACATGGTTCATCGGATATGATAAGAGCCCTCTTTTAGCCTCCAATTCATCAGTTTCATTATAGAGGGGAGATAGAAAAAGTTCGTACGAATGATGAAAGGAAAATATTTTGGAAAACTATAAAAAAGATGAAAATAAAGATTGTGATTGAAGTAAAACTTAGATCAAGTTCTGCCAGAAATAACGAACATGGGAATAACACAGCGGGGGAACAGAGTCTTTATCTGAAGACAGTGATGAAATAAAGAAGTAACGATTTTGAGGAAAACTAATGAGATGGATATAGAATTACAGAACTGGTACGAATGCAAAGTCAGAAAAGATGAGAGAATTGTACTTTTAACGATCATCCGTTCAAACCTATGAGAGCCTCCATATTTCTCATCGTTTCAGCCGAATAAAAGACTTCGATTATCCTAAGATAGGTATCAACTTTCTCCAACTTATTCAAGAAAAATTTTGCGGAAAGTGGGTGCGGGAGATGAGAAAACAGACAATTTCTCTTCATCCGTTACAGGTTTTAAACACCTCACTTTGCAAGTACCTGATGCTTACGGTAGGCGCCAGGACTAATTACCCACGTTCCAGTCAATTACCTACGAAGTAAGAAATAACGTACTTACCTGGCAGACATGCTAGAATTTGATGAATGATTTTTTTCGATACACCCATATTGGAATATTCACACCGACCACAATGATCGCGTCGAATATGGTAACTAAACTTGGCTGATGTAAGAGATAGGCGCGTGAGTGCAACTTTGAACTAAAACTTTGTCTCGAGTAGCACTCGAATTTATTTATTTTTTGTCATTATAAATAAATGAGCGCTGTTCTGCAAAATTAGGCAGATTTGACAAGAATTGCTCTGAACACTCATTAAATTAGGAACGCCAAGAAAAGTCCACAGCAAATTCTCAATTTAGCGACCGAAAAAAGGAGGTGTGTTATTCATATTTTTGTGTTTCCTGAACTTTAAATGTGTACTTGAAAGAGAGGAAGAGCACCGTATTGCATCATTCTGAAGTACTGACCCGTCCCTTGATTAGCTACGTTTAATTTTGTGAACAGCGCTTCTTCGTGAGGTATTCCAATCGTGAAAACAGCAATAACGAGAAAATATATCCGATTGTGTTTTCCGAATGAAGAGAAGAAAAATCCGCTCTTGCAGAAGTTGCAAAATTCACGCGTTATGTAATCTGTATAGATCAGAATTTTCTTTGAGTAGGGTTGCAAGATTAACCAGAGAGGACTTGGAAAAATTCTCATATTTGAGCTTTAAGAGAGGAGGGGGGGGGGTTAACCATCGAACCATGGGCATCAAAAACTGAGCTTCTTAAGAGATATCGACCTTTAAACTATAATGAAACCGACAATCATGAGATACTTATGCCGATTCTTCATCCATAACTTCTTTCCAAATAAATCGACGGCCTTCAAATCTTGCATTTTAATTCAGAAAGTTCCACTAATACAAAGACGAGTACTGATGAGTAAGCCGCGGACTTTAACACAACAATATCGGTATGGAAATCGTTACAATTTTTCAAAATGAATGAAACACCGTTCATAAACTTACACGTATAAATTTCTTTATTGCTCGCTACCGGTTTCGAACCGACGTTTCATCTTAACCGGTAGCGAGCAATAAAGAAATGTGTACGGGCAACTTTGTATAGCCGGTATTTCACTCATTTCAACAATGACTTGCAACGTTGAGGCCACACTCCTTAGAATTTTTCAATATTATTTATTCAAAAACGAAAGCGCGTCACGTCGTTATCTCGATTTTCATCTGACTGTTTGTCCAACTTCTTGAGTTCACCCTTTTAGGAAATTTTTGTAGCTCTTGTAGCAATTAACCTTTAGTTTATGGGAGGACAAAATAAAGAAAAAGCGTAGTTGTGAGCAAACTTATGACGGAGTAGGATTCTGGCAGAACTAACGGACCAGAATTCGAGAAAATAGAGTGAACAGTCATGAATCGCGTCTAGAAATAAGGTGGGCAAGGTTTTCATACTGATTGTTCCACTTTTACTCGCAGATAACAGTGGTCGGAAAAATGCTTTAGCCTTTCTGATAAGTCTGCGTGGTTATCAAAAAATTTTTGTCCAGCTTCTTTATAGGGTGCGAGATGAACGACATGGTTTTAGAAATCTATACGATTGAGAATTGCTCACCTGATGCAGTATGGCCTCGCTGAATTTCCTCAGAACAGCATTTCTCGAGACTATCGAAGCTAATTATTTATCTTAGATAGCTACAGTAGTAAGTACAGTTATAGCCAGACGCTCTTTGTCCGTCTTGTATTACGGATTTTCTAATTATGATAGGAAAATGCAACAAACCTGAGGAAACACTTCTTCAGTTATTTGGCGTCTATAATCCGGATACAGAGATCGAAGGAGTGAAGAAAATCCTACTTACCATCGTCGAGAGAAAGCCTAGAATTTTTATTCTCTTTGGCGGCTAATTCAAAGGGTATATTTGTGGTTGTTCGCGTGAACATGCTCGGAGTAGCGACTGACAATAATTTTCGAGGCATACGCCTCGTTTTATTTTCATCCTCTGGAACATTTGCCCCAAATGATTTTATAGTCTTGTACGGTGCGTAGACATTTGGGTCTGTGAGTTTGTCGCTTTCCCATTTTCTGTAGCAATCTTGTATGACGAAGGAATCATTGTATTTTTTCTTTTTTTTGACCCAATCACGAATTCGTCTTTGGGTCTCGAGCCATCGATAATTGGGAACCTGAAAATTCAGTTGTTTATTCTAAGCCTCAACTTCAAACCCCGAGGGTAGTTCGTGTCTGCATCTCAGCTTTCCCATTTTCTGTAACAATCTTACATGACAAATAATTCATTGCATTTTTTAGACCCAATCACAAATTTGTCTTTGGGTTTCGAGCAGTCGATACTAGGAAACCTGAGTATTGTTTCTGAGTCTCAAGTTCGAGAACTAGAGGGTAATTTGTGCTTGCGTCTAAACTTTTGAATTCTCCCTTTCAATTTTGCCTGAAAACGAAATTAGAGTCTCTTTCAGTCATCGAGGAGGTTTGAATACTTCAAACCCTCCTCAGATGTGGGAATTTAGTCTACTGAAGCCCACTAGGTCTCGTCTAACGGGAGATGTCCTCTAGATCAGAATTTTACATTTATTATTTTGCACTATTTTGCCAAAGGAATGTAGTCTGAGGGAATGTAATTGATTCTTTGCTGAGTGTCGACGTTTGGATCTTCAAGAACACTAGATTGGTTTCTGAGTCGCAACTTCAATCCCCAAGAGTAAAGCCTGTCTCCTTCAGGCTTGTCGAGAGCTCCAGTCGGGTCCGGAGCAAGGAACACAACGAGCCCCCCTAAAACATTTTTCACCCCCTCCCTTTGAAAATAGAGGCCCTGCGGACCTCTAACGCTGGGGACAAAATCCCCAGTTACCCCCCCCCCCCCCTTCGTCAGGCCCGAGTAGGGAGCTAGTAGTCGTTACAGCCATAGTAATATGTGTTTGTTCCTTTCAATATTATATTTTCGCAATAGGGGGTACACAATTTCCTATATTATCCCTGTCTTCTCTTCGGCACCCCCTAGCAAATCGCACTTTCAAGGGAGGACTACCAACATTCAGTGTATGAGCTACAGGAGATCCAGTGTCGTAGTTATAGCATTTTCAATATTGTCCTTCACCATCATCAGGACTTTTTTTCCATTAGTTGAGAGATTCGGTCTGGAGGTGCTCTTTTTCATCTATTTCATCATAACTTTGTTCACGACGTTGTCTTTCTATTTCGTCCTCCCAAAAACTAGAGGTAAATCGCTACACCAGTTACAAAATTTTCAGAAAGGTGAACTCGTGACTTCGGAAAAAGTATCGGGTGAGAATCGAGGAAACGAATATTTGTGGAGAAATTAACTTCAGCTTGTGCACAGACTCTGGGGACGGGTTCAATTGGGCGCAGACGATTGGGCGCGGGGTTCATCTGGGTTCCGAAGTGTTTTTTGTTACCGAACATTTTTGCCCTCTCCTATTGTATCATATTGATTACCTCGAGGACAACTATATAAAGAGGAAGGAAGCATCCCAGCTTCTGCCAAGCATGGTGGAACGTCTACACTAGAACCTTGCAGCCCACTCTACTGTTGGTACGACCAGAAAACGAGAGACGTCGATGACGACCAATTAGAAGGAGGTGTAGAGCAACCGGCTGAGGAGTTGAAGTACCAGAGATGCGACGAGCGCCTGTATACATTGCTCATTGAGTACGACGAAAGGGAGCCTATACAGTACTTGAGAGCGGTAGCTCACAATCTACCTACATAGTCGCCTCTGTATGTATTTGTGTTGTGCGTGAGTGTGTTTTGAGAATGGATTGTGACGAAACAAAGCTCTATGTTTTGTGGATGAATTTTGACGAAACAAAACTCCCTGTTTTGTGGATGGAAGACGTTTTAATTAAGCTTTATGGGGGTTCGCACCCAGTCGGTCGCACCCAATTGAACGGGACCCCAGACTCAGTAACTGATCTTAGAGAAGAGACCAAAATTGACCAATTTTCCAAGGTTTTAATCCTCTCACTTTGAAAGTTTGTAAAATCATTTCAGTATTTCTGTTTTTGGAATTGGCGCTAAATTTTCATGGTGACTCACTAGTTCAAGCAATTTTTTGTCCTTGAGGACCTCGGCAATGTTTGCACATTTTTGTCCATAACTTGGCCCGGTCCAGACCTGAATTGTAAATAAAATTGAAATACTATTCGGTTTGCGTTTTGGGGTTAAAACGCACGCAGCGCAACATCCCATTGACATGGTAACACTATTTTGTGTAGGTAGCGTTGCACTAGAACTTGCAGTTGAATTACAACAGTCGGTGTTTTTTCCATTTAGCGCATAGTTGCCGAGTAAACAAGGGATTTTGTATCACCTCTGAGTAACTGATGAGCCGCTTAAGCACAATTTTGCTTAATGAACCTCTGAGGCCTACAATTCAATAGACCAGCGCACAAAACCAAGTTTATGTGATGAGGAACGCAGAATGCTGGAAAGTTGTAGAGTATCAATAACAATCGGTCCGTCATTCTTCTCTAGCAGTGGACTTTCATACGAAAGAGAAGTAAACCATTTTGTGCAGGTAGTGTTGCTCTAAAACTCACAAATGAATTACGAGTCGCAAACATATAAGCAACTGAGCATCCTATAGTTGTAAATTTTCTGTGTAAAAAACTAGAGATTTTGTGTCACCTCTGAGTTGCTAAAAATAGCCTAGGAACCACTTTGCTTAACCACGCTTAACAAACCTCCGTGTCTTTACATCAGGAGAATAATAACTTTGCAAATTTTCCGCCAAATAATTCATCCTCATCCAAAGAGGAAATAAAATAATCCGCCTTCGAAAGAGGTTTCTCATTTGCCCCACCCGCCAATTTCAGAAATAACTGATCTACTCTCTTCCATGCTGTTGGTGCTGCTGCCACATCACGTCTGGTCATCACCAGCACCACCATACAGGGCGCTCAAGAGGGAGCGTCAACAGAAGAAAAAGAAGGCAAGCACAAGACAAAAGCCAATAATAAAAGAAGGAGAAGAGAACGAGGAATAACCCCCACTCGAGAAGTCAGAGTCGCAAAGCACTGCTGATGAACTCCTGATGAGCTTTCAATGGTGATGAAAACTCTGGTAGAGGAGTAGATACGCGTATTACCATGGCACAGAATTACCTGAATTCCAGGTTGAGTGCTGAGTCCTCCCTCTGTCAGTAGGGTAGACCCTTGTAGTGGCCTCATTGACCGACATTGCTTAGCGCGCAGAACCTAGGAAACAATGGAGCCAGGCCTGCCTCAATCTGAACATTCTAGACTGCCGACGTAATGCCCTGAAGGGTTGATACCGGTGCCAGAGTTGCGGTTTTATAGGGACCCTTTTTGGGCGTGCGTGTACGCTCATACGTCCCCGTTTCTTGTTCAAAAACGATATAGGTTCATACAATAATTTACTCGAGGCAACAGTACAATACATGCTTGCATGATTTTGACTTGTAATAATATTTTGAAAGCTTTTTGAAAATACTGGTATTAGAAAACGCATAATTTACGTGCATGTAGAAACATCTGTATCAACTATTTCTGAAGGAACTGCGCAAAATTACTTCTCTGGTAAAGAAATTGATGGTGTAGAAACATTTGCATCGATTATTTCACAGGAACTGCGTGCAGTCATTTTTTTAAGCTGAAGAATAAGTGATAAAACTTATAGTCGAAACCTACTCAAAAAATCGAAAATCTTCCTGCAGGCACAAAGTAAAAAAAAACATAGATGTACAAATGTGCGGTAAATTCCAAATTTCAGCCATAAAAATATGTTTAATGGAATAAATTACGATAATTGCGTACAAGAACGCCATACTTCCTCAGGTACGTCTAGGCGTTCTCAAGAAAGGTTGCGACAATAGTTCTATTATTCAATATCAGTGACCCTGCTAATTGGAACCTGAACACCATTTAAAAGAGTGTTCTTTCGTCCGTCAGTCTACCATAATAATAAGATTTAACGTCACTCTGTTCAAGACGCTTTTGTTAAGTGCATGCGTACAGATGAATACAGAGCGGGTCGAGAACTGTGGGCGGAACTTCCATGTCATTAAATTTCCCATTAATGCGCAAAAATAGTGAAAAGACAAGTTTCCACAAAACAGGTAGTGTTTGACAACGCTGACCAAGCGAATGCCAACTAATAGGACTACAGAGGAGAGTGCACATTATGAACACGGCCCTAGCGTACCCTCTTGGGTGAAAGCACAAGTTGAAGTCAAGCATGAGCCTCTCGCAACGTAGATATTCTACTACATACTTGGATGTCTTTATCGAGATCTACACGAAAGCTACCTAACTTCCCCCCCGATGAATTACCCCAATAACTTATCTTTGCGCATGCGCTCATAAAGAGCGCAGTATGCATTGAATGATAGTTTTTCTTAAGTACCAAATTTAATGGTAGTGAGTGCGGTGTGGTAGAAAAGTAGGAGTGTGTATGTTATAGGACAAAAAAAACATTCGCGAGGCTAATGGGCAGATGAAAGTTATTCTCTTGATTTATTAAGAGTTTTTACAGCGCAGGGTACATGAAGGATATTCACATGTCTAGAGGTCATTCCTATGTTACATATATATGCCGTCTGTATCGCAAAACGAGACACCATAGAATTTCTGGATCGATACAACCTACATACAACCTACTCTCAGCAAGTGTACACAAAATATTTCCGTTGAGCATAATTGTCCTTAGGTCAACATTTCCTGTTCAGTCTGTGACTGAAAATGGTTTCTTCACAACAGTGGGCCTGATTGGAGGAAGTGAATGTACTTTGATTATTGGAGGCCTGTGTGTTTCAGTATGGAGATCTACTGTTTAACAATATCACAAATCTTGTCACAATTGGTCAGAATAGGTTGCAAAGCAGCACCTAATTTTAAGGACGGAGCTGAAAACACAAGTTTTCAAGCTTGTCAAACCTTTTCTTTCGCACCCTTGTAAATAAAAGTGGTGTGAGTCGAATTACTCATGATTTTGAATTATGACGAATATTCACTCTTTCCACTCCTGATTTATGTAGGTGGAGGATGCGGAAAGTTAATTGGAGAATGAAGAAGAATTATTAGTCCTCTTTAATTGTTTTTGCTGAAATTGAGATTGAAACGCGAGAATTCTCTTCTCCCGCAACAAAGAGGTTCAAATAGATATTCTAAAGGAAAAAAACAGTATATGTAATTTTTAAAAAAAATGTATTTGAGCCATGGTGAAATGGGGTCACATAATCATTAAAGTTTTCTGAACAATTGTACAATTATTGATCGAAAACAATCTTCATCTTCAAACTTATTCCATGATTTTATCCATAGCTTCCGATCGATGAAATGAGATATCTCTTCTCTCCTCCAACATTAATTGCTGAATCTGCTCCCGCTCAACTATAGATGCAACAGTTACGCAAAAGTGTATTCGGTCTCTAGTTTCTTATCCGATTCTTCGCCCAACTTCTCGAATTCGCTTTTCCGCGAATTTTGCAATTCGTGTAGCGATTTACCTCTAGTTTCTGGCAAGACGAAATAAAGAAACACCGTCGTGAACAAACTTACAAACGAATAGATGAAGAGGTTCGTCTCCATACCGAATCTCTCGGTTATTGGGAAAAAAGTCTTTAGAACGACAAAGGACGAAATCGAGAAACCTATCACAGCCATACTGGATCCTATTGCTCTTACACTAAATGGCAGTAGTTCCCCTTTAAGAGCGTAACTTGCTGGAGACATGAGGGCGCCAAACATACTGAATGAGGTGATTGATCCGAAAATCAGCCACGGATAAAAGGGTATTGTGTACCCATGATTGTGGAAATACATCAACAGGAACGAACAAATATTACAGACTGTAGCAGCCGCATTGCTTCCTATCACAAGCGATCTTCTATCCATTTTTTCGATGATAAATGGTGACAGGCCGACTGCCACAAGCGATAAAGCACCGTACATGATCGTGAATTCTTCCGGCTTGAATGTTTCGGAAGGTGAAAATATGAGGCAGGCGTAGGTCCCAAAAGCACTTCCTCCTGTCGCCTGTCCAAGCATTTGCATACCAACCACTACGAGTAAACCCTTTAGATTAGCCGTTGAAGAGAACAATAATTTTAAGGACTGTGTTTTCAACTTCTCTTCGGCGATACTGAGTTCGATTTTCTTCAGTTCTTCGGCAACTTCATCCGGATTCTGGCTACCGGTCAACCATATGAGGCTTTTTTCAGCTTCCTCGCGTTTCCCCTTCATGATTAAGAAATACGGACTCTCTGTCCCGTAGTACAAGGTGGCAAACACGCATCCGGCTATAATTGTATTCGTTATCGCTGTGGCTTCGTAGGATAAATAACTAGCTACGATGTACTCGAAAAATACTGATCCAAAAAACGTGATAGAGATGATGCTGCCCATGATCCCACGGTAATTTGGTGAACAATTCTCGGTCGTGTAGATTCCCGCGGCCACGTCGTTTATACCATTGGCTAAGCCAAAGATGACTCGTACTGCGCACAGAAGGTACACGCTCCGAACGAAATCTGTTGATAACCAAACAATGAAATACATGATGGTCAGTAAGACAAGAGTATTTTTCCGGCCAATATTGTCTAGGAGCAGAGGTGAAACAATTGGTCCAAGGATCTTGCCCGTCTCAGCTATAGAAGCGACCCATGACAACTGTTCGGCGGTCATCACCATTACGGAATCTGGGTCCTTTAGTTTTACTAGGATTGGTGTTATCCAGCCAGCGCCAATGCCAATGAGAAACTGGTTGAATATAACTGTTGGAAACAAATAATAGGAGAATCAATCAGACTTTCTGTATGTTATAGTCTAGGAAATGTCGATTGTAATCGCCGACGGAAGGTTTCTTATTCGCTTTAAGACATCCAAGCTCTATTTATATGCAAGTCGTTTCAAGGCCCTTATGCAGATCACGGTCATCAGACTACTTTTTCGCTTATAATGATGATCAAGTGACCGAAAATTCCCCCTTCCATTCCACAGCCAAAATTTTCCAAAATCCTCAGCATAGGTCAGGTCCAGTCATCATCATAGTAAAAAGTTCTCAAGTCCTGAGCTTGAATTAGAAGTCTATTTTTCTCAGTATTCAGAATTTTTACAAAAGTCCTACTTCTGATACACCTACCGCACCTGAATATTGAGCTCAGTCCAAGGACTTCGACAGGCAACCTCTCATATGGGGGGGGGGGGATTTGAAGAAAAATGACGAGAGAAATGTTGACTTCTGAACTACCACCATGAAACAGGCTCCCAGTTTGCCTCGATTAAAACAGTAGCTAACGAAGTGGGCTGTAAGTATTCTTCTACTTCAACATCCATTTAAGCCTATCGGGTCGTTCATATGCAAATTTTCAGAATCTTCCAAGTCAAAGAAATTCATGGATGATAGAAATTTCGCTAGAAGAAAACTAAATATAGAACAGTTTCTTCGTTTGTCATGAAAAAGACATCAGCAAGGGGTGCGTCATAATTTCGGGTGCAGGTTTTGACGGGATTGGTGTTGTCATACCGGAACTGTATCCTTACTGTACCTTTTATTTTTAGATGATTTTTGTTCCGTGTTATTTTATGAAGTTGAATGATGTGTGTTACGCGTGTTTATATCTAATTTATTTTGTTACAAAATTCCAAATTCTCCGGAGATGGAGGTGAGTGAATTTTTATTATTTATCAATAATCTGGTGGTTACGGAGCTTTCGGTTGAATATTAGGCATTTCCTCGCGGTACTCGGTTGATCAGATAGTTTGCAGGAGTCAACAGGAAACGGTTTCCGACAACTCTGATGAAATAAGCTCTCTCTCTCACTCTCAGTCTCAATTTGGCACCTTCTTGCGACAATAGTAATAATTTCTAACTTGGGAGATTCTGATGGACATATCCATATCCACAGATCAGAAGTGAGAAGCGACCAAAATCTCCGGTAGAAGACATCTGTTAACAGGGAACCTGTTTTATCGGGAGGTGGGGGGGAGGTCTTTCCGGAAAAAATGCCCGCCGTCCGGGAGGAAACCTAATCTAACTTGACCATAACCACAGGACTTGGAAAAATTTGTGTTTTCGATTTATCGTTTATAGCTTGGAAGATGAAATTTTTCTAAGGGGCTTGGAGATTGACATTTTTCCAAGTCCATCTCTTACTTCTAAGTCGCCCACCTATTACCTAAGTTGGAAGGTCAAAATTCTTTTCGACTTCCCGCTCCGTTTCCTGAATCCCTCTCCAATGGCTCGGTCTCCTATCATATAGTACTAGTATAAATAAGCTAGTATAATACAAGGAGGAGTCCAAGCCTAGTTCAAGTCCAGTACACTATATGTTGGTGAATGATTTCTCAATAACGATCATAAGAATGGTATATCTCATATTTTTGAATGAAGAACTTTTCCCTTGAACGACTCAATGTTACAGAAGAGCAGTATCAGCCTGTAATGACCCGGAGAAAAGTATTTCTCATGCAAGCGACTACGGTACTTTTCCCTCGAGCCCAAGAAATCCGCATTTTACGCAAAATCCGTAGAAAAACACAATTTTTTCGGAGATTGAAAATCCGTAGATATGGCAGCTCTGATGGCTCGATCGAAATAGCTCCTTCAAAAGACTAGATATGCAATACTCCCTTCTCCAATTGGCCTAGCCCCTTCGAAGAGCCAGATATACAACGTTTCAAACACTATTACCTGGTAAGTGATTTAGAAATCTGCGAGTATCACCCCCCTTACTCTTTTGGTGACGTTATGTTCTGATTTCTATTTCCGAGCAGTCAGCAAATTTTGATAATTTGCAATAAAAATAATTTTCTATTAGTCTTCAATTTAAACTTTCCTTGTAAATTATATTCATTACACTAAGCGCGCAACGCGACTATTTTTACTGACTTAAAATATAATTTTCAGACCATGAAGATGGCTTCTGCAAAAACCGAAACAATGTTCACAATTTCGAGCGCTCAAAATTCAATCATTCGAGAAATTCATTCGGGTTGGTTTAGCGGAGTTTGATCCCAAAGTAGACTTATAGCAGACCAAGGAGGGGGGCTCACTCGCTCCGCTTGTTCGCCATTAGCCTAAAATAATTTAAAGTCGAGTTATTAACTAGACCAAGAAGCGGGGCGAACGAGCGAGCGAGTGAGCCCTCCCAAAGCAATTAGCCTAAAATTTTTCAAAGTATACTCATACTAGACCGAAAACCGCGAGTGAGCCACCCCACAAAGCAATTAGCCTAAAATTTTCCAAAGTATACTTATACTAGAGCACGAAGTGGTGCGAGGGAGCCCCCCTAAAGCCCTAGCTCAAAATATTCTAAAGTAGACTCATACTAGACCATGAAGGGGGGGGGGGTGAAAGCGGAGCATGTCATAAAAGACATGAAACATGATCTTTATCTATTTGGCTTCGCCAGAAAATCCATCGCTTTTTCGATTTCCTACAAGTTTTATTTTTGGACGAAAGGCGGCGGAAACAGACTCATCAATGAGTATCTCATATTTATTTACACTGCGCAAGGCCTGCAAAAGGAGATTCTCGCTTTCTAATATTATTAGTGGAGCTGGATCCATCCTTCCAAAGGTCTGGTATAACTAATGATTTTTTGACGCCGATCTTGGTTTATTCTGTAGTAAATTGATGAGTAGAGAATGGAGAGTTTTTTATTTTCCTTGTTTGGATCCCTACAAAGAAGTGTATTAAAAAGTTTCTTTCTCAACGAAATGTAATGGAATGCACCAGTGAGCTTAAAAAACTCGCAGCCTCCATCGTCAGCTGTTCGGGATTGCCTTTATTAAAACTGTCCTAATCGAGGCAATCAGGGGACCTGTTTTATGGGGATGTCCTTGTTCATAATTTTTCCAGATAAGAATTAGACTTTTTTCCTCACCACTTCGCAAGTTTAGGCTCAGGAGTACATTTTTTGCCAAGTTTCCCTCCATCGAACACAGCTTAATGTTAAAATTTTTCCTGAGTCTCTTTTTCATCATTATGTAGCTTAAAATTCGAAATTTTTGTCATTCTTCTTCGACTTCCCCCAGACAAAACAGGTTCTCTGTTTAAAGAAAAAATGTTACGAGCCCTGCCACTAAATTTTTTTGAGGAAAAGCGACTTAGATGAAAATATAGGTAAATAAAAGAAAAATATCGAAGGAGATGATGAAAAGATGCTAAAAGGGTGAAAATAAATAGATAAGGAGATGATGATGGGGATACTTCAGCACTAGATAAAGAAAAAAGTTGAGAAAATATTACAAGACTAGTGGTTGGCGGCGCGCCTCCGGCGCACCTGACCGCCAGCCGTGTGTTGAATAGATGTAAAGTTGTAACTGTTGTGACTGTACAACTTTATTCAATCTCAGCTTGGTCATGTTCTTTCACGGAGAAGAAGGATGACGGACTACAATGATGATTCAGATAAGATTAGTAATAATGAGTAATAGGTGTATTATACTGAGCTCTGATGTAGAGTCTTTTTCTCGGCAGTTTGTTTCAAGCCGCTTAGATGGTTAGAACGGCTCCCGTGCGTTAATTCTTATTCAATCACATTACGAGCTTTTACGCAATTTGTTCTCTAGAACTTTATGTAAATTGTTTCTTAGTTCTTTATACTTTTAATATCAATAATCCGAGCGAATAACTTTGTTTTTCGATTTTGTATGTGAATAAATGAATATCGAAAGCGTTCAAATTCCTCGAAACGATTGATTGTTCCTCCCTCTAGTTGGAACAAAGTTATATAGATATCTGTGTTTTGTAGCTATTTGGATTTTAAAGGTATCTTGCGGCTCAAGGAGCCGCTTTCCTAGCTCTCTATATCTTTCAAAAATTCAGCACTTTCGACAATACTTTATTTTTACCAATAACATTCAATGTGTAAGTTGAGAACGAAAGAGACTGTGGATTCACTTGAATGAGTGACTTGAATATGTAGCGAAAATTTCAAGTCGATAGGTAAAGCGGTTCTCGAGTTATAAAAGGACAGACTGACAGACAGACAAACTTTCCACTTTATATGTTTAGATTTTTAGATTTCACAACAATAGTGACAATTTTTTGACTGGATGAATAATTCAATAAATTCATCCCGACACAGAGGATAATAAGAAAATGGTCGAATTGGGGATCGAAGTTGAATTTCGATGGAAATAAAGACACGTGCAGATAAAAATCAATCAGAAAACATGGTGGAAAGATACACAGCGGAATAGAAATTTTGATGAAAATAATATTGATACTACAAAGTACCTAGGTAGAGGAAAGTTTGAATTGAAAAAGTGGTGGAATATTAGAGGATCGATTTTGAGGAATACTGACGAGAAGATAAGGAGGGGATGATATAAGATCAGAGGATCAGTATGTTATGACGGAGTACAAAAATATAAAAAAACGTTCTTTCCGTGATCTTGCTCACAATTTAGGCAAAATTAGGAATGGACATCATCATTCCTTATTTATTTTTTTATTTTTTTTTTTCTTCCACATAAAGCAAGCAACTGAAACCCTACATGAGACCCTATATATGTCTCGTTGTATTAATAAAATAGAAAATTTTGATCCTAAAGTAGGTAGATAGGTAATGAGGTAGGTATCAATTTTTTCCATCATATTCCAGAACAAATCTCCAACTTTCAAGGAGGCAGGGAAAGGGGAGTAGTAGAAAATAGGCTTCATCTTCTTGCACACTACTGTAAACGAATTCCATACCATCCAAACTTTTGCAGTTCATATGATTCATTTGAGATTCTAGACACCTCACTTCGCAGGGTAATGCTCCATACGTACGTAGACACTTCGATGGGTTTACGAGCCATTCATTTTATTTCAGAACGATTTTCACTCTCCTCGAAATATCCTTTCAACCATGGGCTAGGACACATTTGACGGGTAAAGTACCCATTAAGTACTTACCTGGGAGGCAAGCTAGTGTTTGCTGAATGATTTTCTTCGATACAACCATATTGACGTCAAATAAGATGGCTATACAAGTCAACTGATGAACACGTGAGCGTTACTCTGAACTTTTCATCGTCGCAAACAAAAGTTATGTGCGACTAAAACATAAAATCTGGGTTTTTAATGTAGTCACGTTTATCCTTCGCGTCCCTTCTCTCTAAGTTCTTAATTATTATTATTTGAATTCGCTTATTTTTGGTATAGGATATAATCAAACGGATACACTGTCGTGTGAAATTTAACGGATTTAGAAATACTATTCTCAACGCTCATAAATTTTCGAACACCAAAAAAAGTCGACAATAAATTCGTAATTTAGCGGAAAAAAAAAAGAAAAGGCGGTACTTCATGTATTCGCACGTGTTTTATTAAACGTATGTATACTTTGAAAGAAGAAAAACTGCACCATGTTATCATTTCATTTTCTCTACTGACTCATCCCTTGATTAGCTGTACGCACTTCTTTCCTATAATTTTGTTCACAGCGCTTGGTGAGCTATTTTAACATCAATATTGAGAATCAATTACACCTGATAGTAATAATACTAGAAACCATATTATCTTTGTCTCAAGTATCTCATATCAAATTGTGTCCTTCAAATAAGGAAAAGAAAAAACCCGCTCTTGCGGAAATTTCAAAATATTTTCAACCTCACACGTGCTTATGTTATGCAATCTGTATCACGTAATGGAGATCGGAATTTTTTTTAGAGTGGAAATTGAGTTGACACTCTATCGAAGAGTGCATTCTTGCGAATCTGATAAAGCCGCGCAAATATTAGATCACGCCAAGAACTTCGGTATTTTCGTTACTTGGGAGAACGGATTTTGGAAAATCTTATTGGTGTTACGTTTAGTAAAACTTGGTCTCGAAAAGAGGAAAGACAATTAAAAGGTCGTGGATTTCTTTTTTATGGAAATGTATTTTTCCAACTTCTCTTCCAAAAATTTCAGATCGAGCTCCTATCGTTCTTTGAATTTCAAATACTCCTAAACTCCTCAAATGTCTAAATCAACTGAATATCCTTGAATATCTTCCGGTCGCAATCTCCTTCTTTAACTATACAATCCTCTAATTCCCTTTCAACTAGACTACGAGTCTCTGATCTACAGACTGCAATACAATGTGGTACCTTGAATTCATGCGCTTAGTCTGGGCGCTGAGGCTGGCATTTCTCCCTACCACTTCCACTCATTAACGCCTACCACCCACTTTCTTGCGTCCACGACCCAAACTGTCCAACTCCCTACCTTCATCCCCTCCCTCCGCTACCAGAACTCCCCACTTCTTTCAATAGAATCCCATCTAGACTACCATCTCAAATTCAAACTTCTTCTCCCTATCAACTTATCAACTCGACGCCTCAAATTCGCCTCGACCTGGCTAACCTACCAAAGTCGCTCAACATAACCTACATTAGAATCATCAAAGCTATTACTGCTAATGATGTTTCTTCCTACAACATGTACTTGACAGCTGGATCCAAATCAAGTTCGCAAACTGGGTGCACGCACAATGGCGGTAGAAAGCCTCGCTCTTCCGTATGAAAGACTCGACCTTCATATATTCTACTTACTCCTGCTCTACTCAGCTTTCTATTGCCCCCTTTCGGCAAATATCTCCTTCCTTCCGAATCTCATTCCTTTCTCCAAGCCATGTGAGTCTCCTACTCTTCCAACCCTATCGTCCAACGCATTCTCATCCTTCTGTACACCTGAACATCTTTTTCATCTACAATAGCTTCCATCTGTATTTTTGGTCATATCGGCCTCCCAAAACACGACGCAAGCAAGCCCTGAAATCCTTCCCCTTCTCCGACCAATGATTTAAATTCTTCCTATCGTTCTCCAATCATCTCATCATGGTGCATACCTATAGCTCTAAAGTCAAGATGTTTCAAAATCTGACTCCAATCATGTATTATGGCTCGAAAGCTGAAATTTTTTCAAGTCCCTCAGCTGTCATATAATGTACTAAGTAGCTCGAAAGTCGAAAAAGTCCCTTGCCGTAATATAAGATGGGTGGGTGACTTGTAGAAATTTCACTGACCTATGACGTCATCAGATAGTTACGTCTTAGGGTCAGAAGTTGAAATTTTCCCAAGCCTTTGCGATAGCATATGATAGAAGGGAGACTTGGAAAAATTTCGACTTTTAAGCCATATTATACTTTGTGACTTGAAAAATTTAAACTTTCTACTCCAATAGGTCACAGTCTGATGACGTCACAGGTCAGTTTTCGCCGGATATGCCCCCCGCCCACCTTTCATGAAACAGGTTTCTTGTCAAGAATCGCCGACCCCCTCGTCCTTTTCAATTCGTTCATCATGCTATAGTGCGACGAAGAATCAAGTATGTCCGTCCAACCTACTCCCTCCTTCACACTGGGCTTTCCGCTTCACCCTCCCGCCAATACTAATATACTGAGGAATTCCGTCTCCCCTTTTTCTCCTGTTCATACCTCCTAAACTTCAAAACATGATTTCCTGTCCGTTCTCAAGCCTTCTCATGCCCTTGCCTATAACTAAGAATCAATTGCTAACACTTTGAACTTCCTTTGGTCCGGTCCATGTACTATTACAAATCCATTTAACTCAAATGCTAATAACCCTCTACGCGGGTTACGGTCATTTAGGCGCCGACAATTCGGCGCCAATGATTAGGCGCAACAATCATTTAGACGTCGCATTCATTTGGACGCCATGACGTATTTTTCCGGTGTTGCGCCACACCCCGGTATGTGTTTGACCGCGGATCTTTCATCCTTTCTACGTATCTGGAAATTTAGGACCCTCGTATCTCGCTTCACACACCACTTAGAGCCTTACTTTTTTTTTTCATTAAATTCGTCTTTCAACGGAGAGTGACAATGGCTGGTCAATAATAAAATTTGAAGCAAATTTCATTGAGAAATGACACAAAATTTTTCCGCATATTCACCCGTTTACAAAGAAATAACCAGTGCGCATAACTAGTGCGCGTTGAGCGACGCGGCGCGTTGTATCGCATAGCTTGCCATATTAACTCCTCCCACCTTGCATCGCTGATTCAATGCTGCACTCCGCAGTGCAGTAAGGTATATTTTACAATCTCATGTGTGTTGTGTTCTTTTTTTTTTTTTGGACATCAATGAGAGAAAATGTTTTTGAAAAAAAAAAAAATCGGTTTTATGAAAGAAAAAAAATACGCTATAAGTACCTAGAACTAAAAAGTATAAAATAAAATGATTTTGAAAAAAAATCCGGTGTTGCAGGAAAGAGATAACCTTCAAGATGAACTAAAAAGTATAAAACAAGAATTAAATTTGAAGAAACCTTTGGTATTACCGAACAGAATTCTAATACAAAATTTTGAAACTAAATTGAAGTGAAAGAAAGAAAGAAAAATTAATTCATGAAATTAATCATAGCAACACTGCTGTAATGATATGTAAAAAGCAATAATAATTTCGTAGCGGTTGTTCCTACAGTCATCAATTTGAAGACTGAATAAAGAATTACATCTTATGAACATTTTCAGAGTCCAGAGGATACAGCGGTGTTGCTATGTTTAATTTCATGAATTAATTTTTCTTTCTTTCTTTCACTTCAACTAAGTTTCAAAATTTTCTGTTAGAATTCTGTTCGGTAATACCAAAGGTTTCTTCAAATTTAATTCTTGTTTTATACTTTTTAGTTCAACTTGAAGGTTATCACTTTCCTGCAACACCGGATTTTTTTTTTTCAAAATCATTTTCTTTGTAACTTGGTTCCCCTAAAACATGTTCCCTCTGCAATAAAAAATTTATTTATAAAATTATTTAAATAAATAATATCAATTAAATGAAGAAAATTCATTTATTTAATTGTAAATATTTTTAAATTAAATTAATCTAATAAATTTTTAATTAAATTAGAATTATAATAATTTACTGGGAAAAATTAAAAAAAAAATTGATAAAATTTCCAGAACTATATCTGAACAAAATATAAAAATAAATAATTCTAAAAAATATAAATATCAATATTAAATTTTTATTAATTAAAAAAAATATCAAAAATGAGATGATTAAATTAATTTTTTATTATTAATAAACTTAAATTAAATTGAATAATTAATTTTATTATTAATAAAAATATTAATAATCTATCAAATAATTAGAATATATATCTTTTTTCCTTAGTAACTTGAATTTAAAGTATTAATTTTTAAAATTAATTATGAATTAATTTCCTTGAAAATTGTATTAATAAATAATATTATTTTAATTAATTAAATTATTGTTAATAATTTATTCAACCTGTATCAATATTGTTTGAGATTTAAAAATTAATAATTATTAATAATAATGATGGAAATAAAAATGAGAATCTTGAATTATTTATTCGTGGATAAATTAAATCTATTGATAAAATTATTAAAGGATTTAATCAATTTGCTATTCTTCCAATAATAGCAAAGATTAGATTAATTTTACTTAAATTTTAAATTTCATTTCCTGATTTATTATTTGTGATATATGTGTAATTCCAAATCCTGGTAAAAGTAAAATATAAACTTCAGGATGACCAAAAAATCAGAATAAATGTTGGAATATAGTAGGGTTTCCATTACCTCTAGGGTTGAAAAATATTATTTTAAAATTAATATCAGTTAGAGTTACTGTGATTCCCCTTGCTAATACTGGTGATGATAAAATAGCTCAATTAATTTTTAAAAATTGTTTCATTTTAATAAAAACAAATTATTTCGCGCCTCAACGCCCAATTGTTCTTGCGTCTACTTGAATGGGCGCCTACTTGATTTTTCAGTTCTTCGAGCCTAATTGTCCGTGCCTAAATGATACCAACCCTCCCTACATTGTGAAGTTGAATTCATTGCTACATTTTTCTGTATAAATTTATTATCTAATTACTATGGAAAACGAAATCACAGTTAATTCGACTCGTCGATACTTAGCGGAGTGATAAGAGTATCTACGTACTTATAAAAATTGATCATTATGCCTACCGATATTTTTGATACCTAATTTCAACTAATTTTTTCTTCTGTACAATTTATGTTTGAAAACAATGAGATCAAAGAAGTTGAAATGGATTCGAATGAAATCGAAAAAATTTAACGAATCAGGCAGGGGATCAATAAGAACGAGTTTTAAATCAAACTTAAAATGAGAGGACTATATCTCGACGGGAATTCGAAATTTGAAGTACCTATTTCAGTAAATTTATTTCCTCATTGATACCTTTCGGATGTTCATATGAGCTATTGAAAATGATGTTCATAACATCATCATGATCAGTTTATAGCCATTGACTCGAAGTACTATAATCATATTGAGTTTATTCTTCCATTTGTTTTAATTAGTAGGTTAATTTTTTTTTTTTGTTTCATTTAATGTATACGTATTTTTCACACTCTTTTGTTGTTTTTTGAAAGTATAATGATCTCAACATCGTAAATGCAGAATGAGGATCAAACAAATATTGTTTTTATGAAATTATTTCAAAAATAACAATTGACCATAATTATCAATTATTATTATGTAGTGGGTTTCGTGGTCGATTTCAGGGCTCTTAAAGGAGCATACAAACGTTTTAAATAATTTGAAATAAACAAATAAACTTTCGCAGAGGTGTGTCATTCAAAAGACTTCTATGCTCGATTTGAATAGGGTAAGATAAATAATTGCTATTTTATTTTCATAGGTACCTCGTGTACAGGCTAGTTTATAATAAATGAACAACGTGATCTTACACATAAGATGAGAGACTGAAGGTGGAATCAGTAATCCATTCAGTCAAGTTTCATGTCACACGACATAAAGTTCGATTCGGGTTAGTTGTTTTTATTTTACTTTCCGGAAATTTCACGCAATTCATATTATTAAAGTTCGGAAAATTTTAGAAAAGATGAGTCCTACACTGCAGTGTAAAGAAGCAACCGTTTTAGGCTTTTTTTTTTTTTTTTTTTTTTTGAAGTAGTGGTTCCAATTCATTTGAAACACGTGATTCCTTAATGCATAATTATCATATGTATCTACGGTATACGAATGGTTGTAATAATAATAAAAAAGTGACTAATTGCCTCTTCTTATGTTCATCACGATTCTATAAATAATATTTTAGAAGTATACCTGATCAGTAGACGAGAATTTATAAATAATTATGTAGGTAGTTGAACGAGAGGAGACGAAAGTTCCGCGTATAGATTTTACGAGAAAGGAAAAATTGATGATAGTCGACATCAAGATGCGTTCACATAAGTGATAGATATCTGAAATTTGCAATTGCATAAGATTTATTTGAAATAAAAAGAAAATGATATCACATTATTTTTTATTTTAGCAAAACGGGAATTTATTTGATACAACCGTCGAAAAATTCACGAAAAGATGCACTAAAGTTACCTCCTCCGAGGACAAAAACGTACTGAAAAATATAGACTGCGAGCGAAAAAGAATGGAGCTTGAACTACCCAGCGATGACTCGTCTTGGGAGTATACAAGTATCTACGATACGTCTTGAAAAGTTATTGGCTCGGCGTCAGCTTGATATTCACAGCATTGCGGTAGTTTCTGATTTCTATGGCTTCTCTCGATTTTCGTTTCTTCGCGTCATTCTTGAGACATAAGATAAAAACTTCATCGAATTTTTATTTTTTTCATTTTTATTTTTGAGCTATTCTCCTACTCTTTGGGTCATCAGCTCGCGAAAAAGTATTGTAGATTGTTAGAGGAGTGGAAAGTAGTAGGGAGAGCGTAAGTATTGGAGAGAGTTGAGGCGGAGGACAAGGAGGAAGATAGGGAGGATGAAAGTTAGTCGTTGGTTTTGTGGGGCTGGTGATGAGAATAGGTGTTTTACTGGTAGGTTATCCTTTTGACAGCACTTAGTTGCAAAATGGAGGGAAGAGATTTAGCAGGAGATGAGATTTGCTACCAACATTTCAGATCAATGGTAGTCTGAATTGGGTTACAGTTGTTGAAGTATGGGACCGAAATAGTGAGAATAAATGGAAAAAAATTGATGAAGTTAATTCCTATCGTTCAGAGGAACTTTTCCATTTTCCATCACGAAAAGAATCACAGTCTTTTAAATTCCAGGAATCCATTCAGTTCTTCTTTGAAAACCCAATCACGAAGTCGACATTTTGAAACCCAGGACATGAGATATCCTTACATACCTATCAATCTATAGTTGATGATTATTACGTATCAATATAATGATTTGAACTAATTCTCTCTCTTTTTTCTTCTTTAGGTCTAGAGATGATCGAAAAATGAAGGAACATAGGTATTTATAATTAGTTTGTTTCTCGTTTTTTTCCCAGTACACATTGTGTAGATTATTTTCGATAGAATGATAAAAGAGATTCATGGTTGGCACTAAAGTAAAAATTATTCTACATATAGTATCATTATCATGATCAACGTATTATCGTTCTTCATTACTTATTGATGTTGAAAATATTTATATTAATCACCAATAACTTTTAGGTATTTATATATTTCGTATTTGTATTTGAATTGGAGCTCGTCATAATTGACTCGCTTGTTTCCAAAATCAGCTAAAGACAATTTAATCCGTTTTTTCAAAAAGGGCCTTAAGTATACAGGCGCGTCAATTATTATCATAATTACCGTACCTAGCTTTTTTATTTATTTATTTACTTTTTTATTTTGTTATACGGTAATGTTAAGTAAGTATTCTTCTTCCTTTTTTTTTTTCGTTTTTATTTTGTTTTGGTTTTTTATTTGCCTGACAGTAATCTCGCCATCGTGGATCGATGAACTCATAATTAATTATTTATTTATTCAAACGAAATTATGTGGTGAAGCAAACAGTCTATTGTTTTTATGAAATATTTTGACGAATTACAACAAATATTATTACTGTCAAAAGCTCGGAGGGTTTAAAAACCTCAAATAGGCAATACTTACACTTCATAGTTCCCAGTGTTTCAAAAAGTTTGTGTTCTGTTTAAGTCTCCCGTCATTCTTTCAGGGCTGTTGTCTAGTATAGATCCTTTCTCTACATCTGACATCGAATGTTCTAAAACCTAGATAAGAAGAATAAGCTTTAGGTGCATAGGTCTATCATCTCCTTTTTTGACTGCATTTCATAAGAATAAATTGCTGTACTGACGAATCTTCTTCTTTCATCCTCTTCCATTTTCTTTATCATCTGACAAGCCTTAAGTATTCTTGCTTTTTGTCCGTCCGACACGTATACGTTCTCTGTCTCTGGTTTTTCAAATATTTCAAGAACTGAAATGCTTGAAATTATCAAAACCCGAACATACGGGTTGTCATGAAAACTTTCAGGCGTCTTCACCAGAGCCAAACTCACCAAATTTCGCTTCAGCGAATTTCTCGATTTCGAGTAATAATTCGCTCAATTCGATCCGACTTTGAACGGAGACAAAGTCAGAGTCGAGTTCAAGTTTCAATATTGCTCGCTCGTAGTCAATTATTGCCGCTTGATGATTACCAAGTTTCCAGTGACAAAATGCTCGTCTGTTGTAGTAAACTGGTTCGTCAGGATATTTTAGCTGAAAACATAAGCTACATTTGTCCAAAAATCAACTTATTAGGTAATAAGAATATACTCGTTTTCTTCGTTGTATTCCTATACTCACAATTGCTTCGGAAAAACAGATGAGAGCGTCTTTTAATCTTCCTTGGTCAAATAATCGGTCTCCGAGTGTCGTGAGTTCGTAACCATCTAATTGACGGATTTCTACAAGACAAATAATGTACTTTCAATCGTTGTCTCTCACGAGAATCAACCTCCAAGTATCCCCTGTTTAACTACTAGATAGCCCCACGTGGGAAAATTCAGGGAAATTTGTGGGCTATTTGGAGTGATATGGAAGCCGCGATAGCTATTAGAGAATTTCGATTTAAATTTTTTATCCAGTGAAAAACTTTCGTAAATAAAGGCAGTACACTTTGCGATGAGAAGGTTTGAAGTGGACCCATTAGTTCACTATCCGTAAATTTACACCCTTGCTACCAGAATTTTGAGAATTAATATCAAGATGAATTTATACGAAATGTATTGAAAGGGCGAATATTAAATGACTGCGAATGGTAATTTGATGAGATATTCCACCTTTCAAAGCCTCTGGACGTCTTTCAGAATTTAATAATGTCATCGTCAAAAGAACGTGAATAGTGTCGTCCTCTGGGTCCAATGACATCGCTGTTCGATAATCCGTGATAGCATCATTCAATTTCCCCATCTCTGAGTTACAATTTCCTCTCAGCCTGCGATAGAGCGCCTTGGATGGATTCTTTTTCTAGAATTAAAAGAAGTGCAATAATATAATTAAAGTAAATGGGTACCTAACATTGATCACACCGAAAACTAATTATTTCATATCGCTTACTATCGCTTCGTCGAAACAACGAAAAGCTTCATCGTATTGTTGCTCTTTGAAAAATCTACGGCCATCTTTTACGAGTTTTTGTTCTTTAAAGATACGGTTCTCTTGAAATTATACACCCGAAAGATATTTATTTTTGTTTGTACATCAAAAGAAGACCATCAGTATTGAGGTGACGAATTATTTCTGTGTTCAAGGGCCTTACGCTTACGGTAGAAATTCTCCTTATGGAGGATCCTTTCTGATCCCTCACCGAAACCGTGGTCATTATTGATCAAATGATCGGCGAAGGCTGATTGCCCCAGGTTTCCCTCTTCCCAAGACTTCACGTATTCAGCTACTCTCAGCTTCATCTGGCGGCTGGTCTCACCATTATAAAAACCTCTACAATCCCTACATTCTATCTTATAAACACCACTCCTCTCATCAACTGGTATAGGATCCTTCAACCTCACAAACAACCCTTTTACGGTAGTAGGGTTGTAAAATGCTAGTCTGAAACCAAACGGACGAAGGGCCCGACTCAATTGGAGGGAGAACTTCCTCAGAAACGGGAGACTGATCCAGCGCATACGACGGTCTTTGATTGTGTCTCGGGGGAAAGAGGTGGTAGAATCAAGGATTTTCCTAGTAGTTTGCCTCCGAACCCATGACGTCGACTTCGACACTGACCCTATTCACTCTGGCCAGGTGTTTTATAGTTAGAAATTCTTTCTTAAAGGCAGCCTTGACTCAACGGAATTCGAGACATGTCTGTGGACTAAGCTATTAAAGGCTGCTATCTCATGAGCAACAGGACAGAATGAAGGTCCGTCAGTGCTGCCAGATTATATTCTTAAAAATCCGTATCCGCTATTCCTTCCAAGACCTAAAAATAAATTTCTACGGACTTTGACCGATTTATCGATAACGATCAGGAGAAAGGTATCTCTTACACGAGTAACTGAGGTGCTTTTCTCTTGATCGACTCAATGTTACAATGGACAGCGGTATCATTCTATTACGACCAGGAGAAAAGTATGTATCTCTCATTCAAAGTCTAAGGTACTTTTCCCTTGAGCACAAGAAATCCGTATTTTAGGCGAAGTCCGTAGAAAAATCCGTATCTTTTTTGAGGGTCAATAATCTGTAGATCTGGCAGCACTGATCTCCTTGCACTAGAATAATTCTGACCGTAAGTCGCTCAAGACTCTCTCATGGAAAAGCTCTTCTTGAATCTCTTGGAGTCTAAGATTCTTCATGCTGAGCACCACCTAATTGAACTTGTCTTGCATTGGTTCAGTTTATGAGATGTTGTGCCTATGGTATGGCCTCAGTTTAATCGCTTTGTGAAATTGCTATGACCTAATAGTCTATTTAGGAACATAGAGCGGATGGACAGCAGAAACTTTTTTTTTTGCAAAAGTGTCAAATTAAAATTTTTTATTTTCGTAAAACCTAGTTGACCTCACGAATGCATTTTTACGTTTAAATATAATATGATTTTCTTCTTCGACAGCCAACCAGATATCATATCCTCGAAGGACTAATTGTAAAGATTTTGAAAACATCCGAAGATTTTTGGTCTATTCAACGGTAAGTTACGAGCTAATTTCTTGATAAAATCTACCTGATAATGAAGGTCTGGAAAGATTTCTGTGTTTACTTGGATAAGGGTGAGCTACTAGAATGATTCTACTCACTGGATTGGTTGAAAAACTCGCGAACAGAGGAGTCCATCTCTTCGACAAATTCACTGAAAGATGAATTACTTTCACTCGACCTAAATAATCGATGACAAATATTTTAGCGTCTTGATGAAGATCTGGACTACTTAGCTCTTTAAAGCCTCAATGGCTATATTTGAACTAACTGTAATCTGCAATTGAGTATCTGCTTCTTTTAATTCCCATCTGTGAGTCCAATTTTAATTGTATCTGCAAACCTTTAATTTTTCCATTAAGACATAATCGAATACTCACTTAAGTTTTTGGTTTGAAGATTTTCCACCATCGATATAATAATCCTTTAACGAAACGGTAAAAATTGATAACCAAATAGAGAATTTTGGAACCATTCTCGTAGTGTTATGTCTGCTCATAAAATTGTTTTCTTCAATATCGAACGTATACCCTCCATCCTCTTCCTCTTCAACATTGCTTACTCAGTCTCTATCCATACTCTGCTAGATTTTTTCATTCAACTGTGTAAACAAATCTGTCTATTCTTTCGCGAATTCTTTTTGACAAATTTTTCTTGCTAGTAATTTCTGCTATTATTTCTCATTTTTTAATCAGCTTTCTGAAAAGTCATCTTTTATGAAGTTCACTAATCACCGCTTTGCTAGTTTTGTGGAAAGAGAAGCGTTGAAGAGTTTCCATTAGTAAAGTTGTAATGATCGAGCTCAAAATTCCCTCATTTAATCGTTTCAATCCTCTAACCCATGAAAGTAGTTGTATGCATGCGCCTCCAAATTGTGGTCTACCCTGCGAGGGAAAAAGTCCTCCCATAAAATTTCTTCACTTCAGGGAGAAGCATTGGATGTCGTCTATGTCCTTGGGTATTCTATGGGCTCTACCTGGCCTGGCCTTGGACCAGGCTTATGAAAGACTAAAGTGTTTAGTCTAGTTTCTAACATAATTACAACCTATTGAATGTGTGTTGGGGTAAGTAGCTCACGGGCTCACTCATTACGCTCGTCCATACCTTTTATTTTTTTTAGCTTAGTATATCGATGGCTAACTTCTATTATATTGTATTTCGAGGTGTGCTTTTGATGCAAGTTATCCTATATAGATTCCCCTATAGTGGGTCAAGGTCGCCAATGAAGTCATAGTACTCCCTGAATGAAATTCCTAAGTCCCATAGCTTCTCTCAAAGTTGTAACTAACCTTCGGCCCAAAGACTTATAAATGCTGAAGGGAAGCTAGGCGAGAGAGTCAAAATTGTGGCCAAAGAAGGAACAATTTATTGCTCCTGCGCAAAAAAAGGTTCGTCCCATAACCTTCGCTCCATGCCCCTCTTTTCTTCTACCATATTTAGGTCACGTTTTGAGGTATTCCCAATGTTGATCAACATAAATAAGGATCGTCATGGCAGGCAGAGATTAATGAGCTTCAAGAGGAATGAGTTAACGAAAATTACAGTCACCGTATATTTTATAGAGCGCGAGCGCTTTCGGCGTGAGCCATTGACGAGCATTAACTCGTCAATGGCTCACACCGAAAGCGCTCGCGCTCTATAAAATATACGGTGACTGTAATTTTCGTTAACTCATTCCTCTTGAAAATGATCCGTAATTTTATCGAGGATCGAATCTCCGATATTAATGAGCTTCTCGAGGGGGATGAGTTAGATGGGCTATGTCCCGAATTTTCTCTTCTCTCCCCTCATCAAGGTCAAAACATTTATACTATACTTTTACAGCGCATGACGTCATCAGGTTAGTCCCTATGCTGGTCGGAGTCAATCGAGATAGGGAACCTAACGTCAGGTTGATATAATTAAGTGCACCAGAAAGGCTACGCCCTCCACCCCAAGCTAGTTTGAATAATATGCTATTTGGATAATTGAATCATGATTATCGGAGACAGAATTTGGGAAAAGAAGTGTCATATTTTTCTTTTACTTGAGTCGCATACGGGCTTGGGGTTTCCATGTTAAAGGCTCCATTAATTTTGTATTTTGATCGGACCCTCGGCATTTCCGGGTAAATGTACAAAATACTCTCTTGGTTCCCCTTCTGGTTGAGTCTGCTTGCCCTACCATCTGTAATGGACTTTGTAATCCTTAAAAGAGAATTAGTCGTCTCTGGCACGCTTTTTAATGATGGCACATGCTTTCGAACCACGAATCATCTTCCTTTCCTATCTTCGTAGTCAAAATTTTTGAAAGTACTGAAAGTCCCTCCCCCTATGTGACAATTGACATCACATTCCTTCTTTTCTCAGGTTTTAAACTAAAAAAACACCCTCTGATGACGTCCCCCTCTCTCGCTTGCACGTTCCTCGTTTTTTGGCTAGATGATTTCATGCCTTCATGCTTATAATTTTGTCAAATCCCTTCTCTATCTCATTTTGACCACCTAAAGATACTAATGACGTCATGCCCGTCTTCAACTTGTATTTTTTTTTTTGACAATAAATTAAACGAGCTTGAAATTATTTCATAAAGAGAAAGTGAGTCTTAACTCATAAAGTCTTGGCTTAAAATCCTTTTCTCAGTCTTGCTTACGGCAGTTGCAGCCTAGCTTCCATGGCCTGAGTAGAAATTTAATTCAAGACTTCACAGTTATAGCCCAGCTTAAATGTATAAAGCTTGACTGTCTTTGGGCCCACCTCTACAGTAGCTCATACTCCATAACAGAAAATTTTTTCAGCTTCCCTCTCTTACAGGATCAAAATTAAAAAATTTTACAAGTTCTTGAGTCAGGTCAAGGTTAAAAAATTTCACAAGTCCCTGATTTAGGTCAAGGTCATTGATGCCATCCTATGGATATAACTCCCATGGCTCAACATTATCGGAGACTTTGCCAAAAATGCTCCTCTAAGCCTGGCTCATGTTCAGTTCTAAGACTCCCTCCTAGCTTAAGATCCCATAATTGAGGAAGAGCCTCCGTTCAATATATTTCTTATGGTGCGAAGGCACTTTTTACAGTTACCTCCTCAATTACAGCTCGGTTTATAAATTTATAGCTTAAAATTTTTCCTCCTGTACTATAGAGTCGGAACTTGAAAACTCTTCAGGTTCCTTCTTCTTAGTGGTTTATAGATCGAACATAAGTTCTCCAAATAGAGAATCAAAGTTCGAAATTTCTTCAATTTCGAGTAATTCGGTTTCGAGGTGGTTGCGGTATATTGTAACTGTCATTATGTGAAAATTGCTACTACCCTCAGCAGGAAGTAGCAATTTCCACATAATGACAGTATTTCAATTCTCAAATGAAGTCAAAGTCATTCATAACGTCACAACGGTCGCACACTATAGAACAAAAATTGTATCACAAACATTCATCGAGAATATAAAATGGACACAACAATGATAACACAATACATTTTAAAAATAGAGATGATCCACAATTATTATCTAATTGATAACTTATAAATCAAGTTTGCAGAAAGATCCATCACATGAGCAAAAGTTTACAAAGGTATTAAAGTTTATTTACATGAATTTACAAAGAAAAATTCAGAAGTCAGGTACAAAAACCTCATGAAACCATATATCGCATGAAATATAATTTTATTTACATTTTGTATCTTGCATTGCAATGAAGGCAGGAAACTGCGAACATTTAAGTTAGCTGACGGTACTCCCAAACCAAGATTAGTTGTTTATTCTTATCCACAGCAGGCTTGAGTTTATGATTTTGGAATTAGTAATCGGTTGATGGATATTCCATTTGCCCGAAGAAAAATAATTTTGAGCCTTCTCCACTCTGGCTTCAGCTCGTCTAGAGCTTCATCAATAGAATGAAAATAGTCAAACATAAACTAACTTCGTTTGCTGGAAAGACTTGTAATTAATCACAAAACACAGCCGAAGTATTTTTTTCCCCTAGCTTATGAATGCAAGTATTTTAAAGTTTCGCCCCCGTCTAGCTCGCGAAGCTAAGAAAACAAAAGTTCTCTAACTGAAAACATATTTACTCTCGTCTTTCTCATCAGTAGTGTTTCCCATTTCAACGAGTTCTCCTTTCTTAGAATTTTGCAGTTCGTGCAACGTTTTACCTCTAGTCTCCGGTAAGATATAATATGTGAAGATGGTCGCAAACAAACTAACGATCGAGAATATAACGAAGTTCATTTCCATACCGAAGCTCTCTTGTATGGGGAAAAAAGCTTTAGTAAGGAGAAACGAGGTCAGAGAATGAGCTGCAACAGCTATACTGGATCCTACAGCTCTTACACTCAATGGTAATAATTCTCCTTTCAAAGCGTATATTACCGGGGTAGTCGACGAACAGAACATACCGTACGCATTGACACTGGCAAATATAAGCCAAGGATAACCAATAATCTTATGGCCATGATTTCGTAAATGGATGAGCACGCAGGAACAAATATTACTGAAAGCCATCCCAATGAGGCATCCAATCATCAAAGATCTTCTGTCAATTCTTTCGATAATAAAAGGCACGATTGCTACGGATATAAATTGTCCAACGCCGAAAAAGATCGTGAAAACGTCCACGGTAAAATATCCTGAAGGCGAAAATATCGACGACGCGTACGTCACGAAACAACTGCACCCAGTTGCCATCTGGAATACGTGGAGACCAAGGACAACGAAAATGCCCTTCACATTGGTTGATGAGGAAAATAACAATTTTAAAGACTTCGCTTTTACTTTCTCTTCTGACACACTCTGTTCAATTTGTCGCAACTCGTCGGCCACCTTTTTCGGACGCATATCTCCAGATAACCAAATTAGATTTTTTCTGGCTTTTTCGTATTTACCCTTCATGATGAGGAAATACGGCGTTTCTGTGCCGAAATAAAGCGTTGCGAAGACGCACGCCGCCATCCCCGTATTCACTATGACCGTTGTTTGATACGAGAAGTACGAAGCTATCGCAAATTCGACGAATATTGCCAAATAATGCGTGAGTGCAACAATACTGCCGAGTACACCGCGGAAATTGGTGGAACAGTTTTCAACTGTGTATATGCCAGCGACGACATCGTGAACTCCGTTCGCCACACCAAACGCTAAACGCGCTCCGCATAGCGTGTAGATATCTTCCGCGAAAATTGTGGACGACCAGAGTAAAAAATACATGATGGAAATCACGACGAGCGTGTATTTACGGCCTATGTTATCCACGAGAGGAGGCGAAACGAACGGACCGAGAAATCTGCCAACTTCGTTTATGGAAGCCAACCATGAGAGTTGAGCGACACTGAAGATGAATGGTGAATCCGGACTGTTCAGTTTTTGTAGCGTAGGTGCTATCCAACCCCATCCAATACCGACCAAGAACTGGCTAAGTATAACTATGGAGAGAAAAGAAGAAAAAAAAATTGTATTAGATTCAAAGATTTTAGTTTGGAACTGAGGCTTTGGCTCATCATAATCAGCCAGATTAATTGGGATGTTCATCGTTTTGAGCTCTTAGTACCGCACGGTGCCATATGCGGTCTATCGCGCTACCAAACGGAGAGATAATTCCAAATTTTCATGTAAAATTTCAAAGTTGTGGATTTTTGTTTCGGGAGCTCCCTCGCCTCCTCGCCTCCAAAGACAATGTGTATCTGAGCAGGGGGTCATATTGACATACAAAGGATGAAACATTATATAAATAAATTACGACGTCATTAGCAGGTGACGTCATCGTTAGCCGTGACCTCGAGCCTGATTCTTAATTTTGCAATTTCAATCCACCCTCATCTTTGTAATCTACGAGTGCTTTAGTATTTATACTGCTGTATGTTAGGCTTACGTTAGGCCTAGTTTTATGAAGGCTCGTGGAGGCTAAGAAGTAGTTCCCGAATTCCAAAGTTTGTAGGTATGAAGTCTTATCAGTCATGGCTCAAGACACAACTAGGATTAAAAGGCATAGTTGAGTCCTTTCCCGACTTGACCGATACTATAATCAAAGACTTCAGAGGTTTCCTCATTGCTTCAACGCAGTCGTCAGACCCTTCAGCGGGACAGCTCCCCATAAAGAAACTACTAAACTATTCACCAAATGAGTAGAGTCCCTACAATTGGTTACAGTGGCACCCCACCAACTGTAGTGTCTCAAAATTTTCTGGCGGAGCCAAAAAGAAAAAAATCATGTTTCACATCTGCTGTCTTCACTCGTTGGTTTTCATTGTAAACCTGGTTTGCTTTATAATTGGTTGAGCGGCTCACGTGTTAGGTCTGAGGACCAGTTTTACTCAAGCTAGTAGCTTTAGAAGAGCTCACTCGCTCTGCTCGTTCGCTCTTATTCCTTGCTCTACTACGTGTTTAGTTCAAAATATTTTCCAATAATAGCTGTTGAGTGGCTCACTTGCTCCGCTCTTTCGCCCCCGTCCTTGGTTTGGTATAAGTCTACTTTGAAATATTTCAAGCTGATAGCTTTTTGGGGGTTCACTCGCTCCGATTTTTCGCCCTCTTCTTGGTCTAATACAGCGGTGGCCAATCGGGGGTTCGCGATCGACCGGTCGATCGGGAAGACATCTCAGGTCGATCGCGATGTCTTCAAAATTCTTAGGAAAATACAAAAGAAAAGATGAAATTATTAATGAAGATTATAATTTCGTTTAAGCCAGGTTCTACTGGGATTTTGTACCTGTAGGTGCAAATGAATGAGTGAAATTAGCCTTGATACATTGTAAAATTATATTCGATTCATTGATTGCACCTTTCTTATTTTCTTTTTTGTTGTGTTCTGCAAATGAGTCGATCGCGCAACGATGTGAAATTTTCAAAGTAGATCGAGCAAGAAAAATGTTGGTCACCGCTGGTCTAATATAAGTCTACTTTGAAATAATATTTCAAGCAAGTGTATACTTTGAAATATTCCAAGCTAATAACTTTTAGGGGGCAAACGAGCGGAAGTTAATAGCTTTTAGGCTCACTCACTTTACTCTTTCGCCCCCCTACTTGGTCTAGTATAAGTCTAATTTAAGACTAGTAAAATCCTAGGGGGGTCTTTTACATCTATTATAATTCTAGTTTGAGACTGCTAAGATCCTAGTGCCAGGTCTAGAAAAAGCTCAGTGCTTAGACCTACCACCTTATTCGTCTAGTTCAAGGCCTATATAAAGCAGGTTAAACCTACTAGAGTAGCTAGTTAAGGTCCCGTTTAATAGAGACTTCAAAAAAGGAGTACCAATACATAGGCTGCCTAAGCCTGCTAGTATAAACACTAGATCCGTTTCTACCGTATACTTTATTTTTGATGATTAGCCCACGCCCATAAGCCTAGTTCAAGACTAGGAAAATCCTAGGGGGGGGGTTCTCCGTTCTATTATACAATAGGTCTAGTTTAGGACTGGTAATATCCTAGCATAAAGCTAGCATAAAGCCATCATAAACTGGGCAAGGCGAACTCGCAAAATATTCTAAAGTAGACTCAGTGGCTGCCAGATGATAGCTTCGAAAATCCGTATCCGCCCTAAAAACAGATTTCTACCGACTTTGATTGATCCATTCATAACAATCAGGAAAAAAGTACCTTTTATAAGAGTAGCTGAGGTACTTTTTCCTTGATCGACTTGATGGAATACCGCAGTTTCAGCCTGTAACAAACTGGAGAAAGGTATCTCTCGTACTTGTGTATGAGGTACCTTTTCCTTGATCGCAAGAAATCCGTATTGTACCGAAAATCTATATAAAAAGAGAAACCCGTATCTTTCTCGAGGACCGAAATTCCGTACATCTGGCATCCTAGCAGTGCTGCCACATCCACGGATTGCTAGTCCTCGAAAAAATACGGATTTTACCGCGGATTTTTTTGTAAAATACGTCTTTTTGTGATCAAGGGAAAAGTACCTGAGTCACTTATATTAGAGATACTTTTCTCCTGGTCTTTAAATCTGCCGTACAAAGCGAAATTGACGTATCTACAAAATAACGATCAGGAGAAAATTCTAACTTTTTGACAAGACCATATCTTCGAATATCTTTTCTTGTGATCGCACTATTTTTCAATAAAAAGTTCATTAACTGACGTCAGTTTTTCAATTTTCGACTCCTTCTTCAGTTTTCCGTGAGCTTGCATTTACGTCAAAATTTTTGACGTATCTCCCTTGTTTACAACTGATCGAAGCGTTATCACGTTTGTTATCAACGATAATAGCGTAAATCAACAGATGGAAAAAATCTTCTCTTCAGTTTAAATGAGAAAATTTCAAAAATTTGAAGTTAGCATTGACTAGAATGATTTCCGAAAAAATAATTATCCACGCCTGCAGGCTAAAATACACTACGTCATTCAAGCGTTATGCAACGAGAAGTCCATTTCTCCTGATCGTTATTTTGTAGATACGTCAATTTCGCTTTGTACGGCAGAAATAGACTGATACCACGGTTTTGTCGATCAAGAGAAAATTTCCTCAGTCACAGAAGTGAAAGATATGTTTCTCCTGATCGTCATTGTTGGATTTTTCAAAGTCCACAGAAATCCGTTTTCAGGTCTTAGAAAAAATGGCGGATACGGATTTTCGAAAATATCATCTGGCAGCAGTGACTGGACTAGACCAACAAGGGAGCAAACGAGCGGATCGCTTGAGCTACCCAAAAGCCATTAGCTTGAAACACCCGACAGCTATTAACTTGAAATATTCTTCATCGCTTCTTGGGGGCGTAGTCTATCCTAACAAAAACTGACAAGCTCCTTTTATACAGCATACCAGGTTTTGTAATACAGTTAGTATAAACTAGGGTGAAGTCGCGGAGTAAACCCGTAATTTAGTCTAATTCAAGACTCATAAAATCCTAGTATGAAGCTAGTATAAACCTATAATATATAAACTGGGAGAGGTGAACTTGCAGATTTTTGAATCACTCACGGAGTAACGAGGGTGTAGGGGGGGGCTGACTCGGAAACTTTTAAATTAGGGGTTGGGACAGAGTAAAGATATGAAACATGTAAAAAAAAAATAGGTCATGACTGTCGAAAAGAAAATAACTGTCCCTCATGTGCAGGTTTCATGAAGAAATAATGGGGTAGCGGGGTTGTAGAAATGTACCTCTCAAAGAATATCTTTGGGGACATTTGTAACTCTTAACTTATTCTTCACTCTTGTTGAGCGCAAATTCTAAGAAAACTCAAATTTACATCCACCTCTGTAGTGATGGGTGGTAATTGGTCATTTCCAGTAACCAATTAAACGCGGTTATTCAAAGGTTATTGTAATCGATTAACCGGTTAACTGTACATTCAAATTGCCTTTAGTTCTCAAAAATTCCGTTAGGAACGCTAAAGTCTTCAATCCTCAAAAATGAATACTTGAAAAAAAAAAGACAAAAATAAAGACGAGTCAGCAAATTGTAATTATAAGAAGATGCAGGTTTGGTCTTACTTTTCGGACTTGTCGACAAGTCTTGACTATTAGACCCAAAGAATTATGTGTTCACTAAATTAGATGATTCGGACCGAGTTGACACCGGCGCGCTGCAAGCGTATCCCCCTTTCAGAACGCACATGACGTACTACTACATGCACACACGAAAATGCGGCCAACGACGGTGTGCGTGTAGTAGTACGCCGTGTACGTTCTGAAAGGGGGATACGCTTGCAGCGCGCCGGTGTCAACTCGGTCCGAATAGAGCAAAGCGGAGAACCTGTTTTATGTGAGATGAATGGAGCATGATGTTATCATGGGACAGTGGCGTAGATACGATTTTCTAATGAGGGTGGGGGGGGGGAGGTTTTTTGAAACAATCTTATGTCACCAAAATTCATGAAGTGCTTCATCAATTCAAGGCCTAGGAAAAATTACCTTTTCAATGTTCCTAATCATGTAAAAGAAGTCGGAAGTGTTATCAACAAGAGAAAATTCATACTAGTAGTTGGAAGTCCATAGGTGAAAAAGTCCTTCGGGTACCAAACCTCGTGCCATTCTTCTCATACAGGTTGCCTACAATGCACGAAAAAGACATTCCGATTTGTTCCGTTGTATTCTTTGTCCTCTCTTCCGCCTACTCTCTTACCAAATTTTTGGGTCCGTGGTTTAAATTTGGAGTCGAGTTTGAGTAGCTCTCTATATTTTATAAAGAATTCAACCTCCCCGGCTGAAAAGCCCAAAGATGTTAATCAACTCTTCAGGGCCAGTTTTACCAAACCGAAGTTAGCTGCTAACCTCAGGTTAGGTGAGGTTCAGTTAACTCGAGGTTGGCAGTGAACTGGCGCTCGTAAAACTGGCCCTCAATGTTTTTGGTTTATTCCCAAATATCCCCAAAACGTTATCCACTTGTTAAATCTAGAGAAAGGTACCTCGCAAGTAGCGGACGAGGTGAGTGGTCATTTTTCCTCTTCTTTCTCGGAGCTCAATGTACCCAGAAAGAGGATAGTTTGAAGACTTGAAAGAATTTCAAGTAATGAGAAAAATTCGTGTTATGAGCTTTGAAGGAAGGAATGAATTGTAAAATAAGGTCGATTCATGAGTATAGGGGAGAATTCTCCATGCCGTAGAACAAGTTGAGGAAAAGTGCACATTTGAATGGTAAACACTTTACATTAGTATGAATGTCCAGGTGATCTAAATACGTACGTACCATCTCCATTTAAGCGAGTTTCGAGACAATTTTTGATCCTGAGTTCGAACGCAAATTTCTTGAAACAGGTGCTATTTTTGAGAAAATTTCAGTTATTTCCCCTCCCCCCTCCCTTCCTTTCCCAAAGGAACGGATAGGGATCATTTCGAGCACTTGAAAAACGAATTTTCATCCTCCCCCAACCTTTTTGTAAAGCAACAATTTAGTGCTCGTCCGAACGCGAAAATCAGTGTCGCAAAATATAACGGTCGTTGGACGTGGGGGATTCGCCAAATTGATATAGGGGTCAAATTCGGTTCGAACGTTTTTAATACCCGTTACCTAAGAAGAAAATGTGATCAAATTTTCCTTGAGCGGGAGAAGGTTTTTTTGACGTTGCGACTGTGGAAGGTGAGTAAACCCGTTCGCTACGCAAAATTGCAATTTGCAGGCCCTGATTATTTGTGCACGAAGATTCTTAATTATAGCAAATTAATACGTATTAAAGTTTACCTGGAGTACACGCTAGCGTTTGATTGATTATCTTCTTGGATATACCCATTTTTAAATACGGCCACTCTCACAAATTTGAAATCAGGCTAGGTACAATTTTCAGCTCGACGAAGAGCACCACTTGACTGCACTTATATATTTTCGTGTGATCGCGCGGAAAATTTTTCTTAATTCTTTTATCGCGGTATTCTCGAGGAACTGAATAAAAGTAGGTACCTAGGTAGACGAAGTTCATTAATTAAGCTGAACCTTTCCGTTGTGAATCATGACGAGTGAGCGAATTTTTACTTCATTGTACTCGAATTTGTCTGTTCACTGTTACAGTCGCTCGTGAAATTGAAGCAGTGTTTTCTGAAAATGAACTTCGTATTCATAAACACCTTCGAAAAAGAACGAGCGGAAACGAAAAGAAGAAGACGATTATGTTAATGACAATCGAATTGAATGAAAGTCTCGGTTGTCGAACGAATCTCGAATGACACCCTGATGTAAGAATTCAAAAGTAACTTCTTGCTCGATGCTTTTAAACAAATCTGAATCTAAAATAGCGATGCGAACTAATTTCTAGCTTCGAACGTTTCGAACTTTCCGAACCGAATAATTGGTGATATTGTGTAATACCTACTTTTTTTTTTTCTAATTTAAATTTTTAAGCTTTACCTAACGAGTTTATTAGGGGAAACTGCTTTTCCGAAGAAATTTGTATTTATTATACGATGAGAACATACCCACATTGTGTAGGTCTGGTACAAAAAAGAAAAAAAAAACTTGCTCTGTTCAATTGCCAGACTATTGTAAACTAATTAAAAAAGGCTTGCCTCGAAAATATTGTTTTAAATGTGTTCATTCGAGAATAGAAAGCTTGCGTTTCAATCGAAGTATGTAATGAAATTGAATGCATGGTTGTGCCCCTTTCCTTTCAGTTTTTGTATTCGTTTGTATGTCAACTGTGTGAACTAACTGGATATCGTATCATCGTACCTATAAGAGACAAAAATTTATTTATTTATTTATTTTACGAGCATGATGAACTGCACGAGAGTTATTCACTCGGCGGTTCAAACTCATTAATACAACTCAAATTAGGTACCGTATTGGTATTAAGTACATAAATATTGATCATGGCAGAAAGGTTTTGAGGATAGGGAAGAGAGGGAATTGAAGTGGAATAGTTGTAGATGTAGCAGTAAGTAAAGGTTCAGTAGATGTAGATTATTGTCAGTTGTGTTTTACGGTTAGATATAAATAAGAGTGAGAATTGGGTAGTTTTATTTTTGAGTACTTTGGCGAGGGAGGAAAGGGTACTAGTAGCAGTGCGAAAATGTAGGAGTTGGGGACAGGAGAAAAAGTGTTGACTGTTGAATTGTCCATTTGGTAGTGGGGGCAAGATGGGGGAGTAAGTATGCGGGGGTTGGTTAGGTGGAGGTGGGTAATTCTTGTGTGGCCAATCTCTAATCGGATGAGGATGACTTCTTCTCGTTTCGAGTTCCTACAGGAGGATGGCCAGGTGGTGGGAATTTTTGTAAAGAAAAATTTATGAAGTTCAAAGTGCGTAAGTACCATTTTCGAGTAATGAGAGTACTGTAGTCGTTTTTGTAGTCAGAAGTGGGAAGACGGGAGTTATCTGTAATAAAGTTTGGCAGCTTGGTCAACAACGTCGTGTTCAAGGAGGTTGTTGTGCCCCGGAATCCATACCAACGTTATTTGGGGTATCTATTGAGCTCAAAATGAGTAGTGTGAAAGGTATGCCTTGTGTAAGTGGGTTAGAACTAAGTGGACAGAGGAAAGTGAGTCAGAGAGGAAAAGATATTTGCCGCGGGGGAGAAGTTGAAAAGATGGGAGAGGCAGGCATGAGTTCAGTGATGAGAGCTTATTTGCTCATCTGTGGAGTATGCGTTTATTGAATGATTTAGACCCATCAGTGAGGCAAAGAGTACAGTCAGGGTATTCTTGAATTTTGATTTATTTGACTTTGGTTGGTCCTACTTTTGGGCATTTCTGTGAGGTCGAAACGGATATTGGTTGGAAGGGGAGTCCAAATGAGACAGATTGTAGGCATGAGTTGTAGGAGATTCGGTACAAAGGGTTTGGTTGAAGTGAAGGAGGATATGTTTAGCCCAAGGTTGATTATTACAATGGAAAATTTGGTCAAATATTGAGAGGTGCCGAAATTGGGAGACAGGTGACAAGAAGTTGGAGGAAGGAGGGAAAGTAAAAACTCTCTTGAAACACAGCGACGACCAGTTTCGATGTGAACCACACCATACCGTGTATATTTTCTCTCCCCTCCTTCCTTTTCATATTGTGGTTCGTAATGTCATCCATTTTTTCGAATGAAAATTTCTCTATGGAGGTTAGGATGAGTCCACGAAAGTGAAGTGGGGGGCTCAGTAGCCTCTGCACATGAGCTCAGTTTAGGGCTGGTACGGTAGGCACCTAAGACTATTCTCAGGAAAAAGGTCTGGATGGGGTCGACTAAAGCAAGGAGGGATTCATTGTCCGAATTATATATTGGGACGGCATAGTCCAGTCTTGAGCGGATAAGACTTTTGTATAGTTGGAGAAGTATAGTTTTCTTACAGACTTTTGAACGGTGGGAAATGAGTTTTATGTCATTAAGAGCGCGTGTGCATTAGGCTTTCAGGTTTTGAATATGAGGGGCCTAAGTAAGTATTCGATCGAAATGTAATCCGAGAAGTTGGCCATAGTTACAAGATGGAATTTGAAAATGTTGTAAAATTAAGGGAGGATTTTGAAAATGACAGAATAGGTTTTAGAGGGATAAAATCTGAATCCATTTTTAGATGTCCACAATAGTAATTGAATTGAGAGTTTTGTGAAGGAGCCGGTGGGCTTTTTGGGGGTTAACAGAAGAAACAGAGATATTAAGGGTGTGCTTTGCTTGTGAAATCGAGCATTAAAAATATGGTACCGGAAAATATTTCTCCCTGCTCGAGCTTCCAGTGGATCTTTCTAATTTTTGACCTGTCACAAGATAAGGGACCCATCTCTGAATTGGTAATAATACCCATCCTTCTTATTGTTTGTCCATGGGTATTATTACCTATTCAGAGATGAGTCCCTTATCTCGTGACAGGTCACATTTTTTGATATGTTCTTCAGAAAGGTTCAACTTGAGGCGGTATAAAAGCAGAATTTTCAAATTTTATTCCACACGTTTTTTATTTCACTTTGAAATTATCAAAAATTCGACTATTTTCAAAAGTTGTAAAATATTTTCGGAGCAATACTTCGGATTTCTGCTTCTATACCGCCTCGAGCTGAAAGGCTTCCCTTGCACTACGTCATTGTTGAAGTTATTGCACCTTTAGCTTCATAGCTCTTTAGGAGATCACATTTTCTCGATATCTTTGTTCTCAATGAATCAAGTATTCAGCTTATATACGCAGGCTAGCTTACGTTCGATCTTGCGCTGGAAGACTCTTCAACTGCTTCCCTCATTCAAGTCTACCAGTCTCGTATACATGACATTGCTCCGTTACAGAAAATCTCAAAATAAGAATTTTTTAGTGTAAGCGAGCAAATTTTACGATGACTAGGTCATCGATAGAATCCTTTTCTGATTTCCATCGTGGAAAAAAAAAAAAAAACAGTAAACTCATAGAATTGATCCGATTCTCTATAATGTATTCATTCAATCTATCTGTAAACTCCTTGACATCAGGACAAATAGAAAAATATTATGACAAATAAACTTAAAAATTTAATACGAGACGCAAAATGAACCGTTGTGAGAAAAGAACGGGTGGGTATACCAACACAAAATACCAACACAAAAGTTGTAAATTGTGTCGAAAGCACGACACAACTGTTTTAATTTTTACACAATCGTAATAATTCTCTGAAGATGGAACATGTGTTGCTTCGTCAATGAATGTTGATTATTTCTTTAGAATTTGCATTCCAGGTTTATACTTTATGTACAGAATTTTTTTTTATCGTTTCAAAATCGTCACAATGTATGGTATACACACCTTCTTTTCTATTAAAATTCGTCTTACTTTTGTCCTCTGATGGTGAAAGCGTACGTGCCGATACCGCGTAGGAGACACTGATGAGGATGTTTGAATACAAGCTGCTGTAATTTACACACTTGAATTCTTTGTTGTTCAGTACGTCTTGTGGTGACGTTTATCAGAAACAAAAAATAAAACAACAAAATCGAGGGAAAAAAACAAGGTAAAGGGAAAAAACAAGAATTAAATGTAAAATTTCGTAGGTATGCCTTACTCTTCTCTAGATGAACAAATGAAAAAAGGGAAAAAAAACAATCAATCCTGAAATTGATTAACTCGCATTTCTCTACCGCCTATCCTCAAAATTTTGATACCTATTCTTGTTGATAAAAATACTGTCTCATGGACGTGAAATATTTCTTCAAACCTAAGATAGAGAAAAGTTCTTCAATGAAATTTTAGATTTTTGTAAAATTATGAGACAGTGAAGATCAATTATTTGAGTATAATTACATGGGCTATAAAGAATTGTTATTAATAACTTAGACTTAATCTAAATGTTATTATTATTGTTTTCATTGTTTTCTATTTTCTCTCTTGGAGATAAGTACCGATAAGGTGAGGTGTATCATATGGAAAAAGAGGGGAAAATGATTATGTAATCTGAGATCAAAGAAATAATTAAGCTTTGTGGATCAAAAGATCGATTACTGTAATTTTACTTGATCAATCGAAATCGATTTAAATATCATCAATAAAATCATTTTTATTTTAAAATCAATTCTCGTTCTGGCGATTGAAGCTCTTTTGACACAAAACTTTTTAGGGACAAGAGCTCTTAGATCTAGAAAATTTTGTAATACAGATTGGAAAATTCTTGTAAGCTTACTGGTTAGAAAAAAAAAAAAAAAAAAAAAAAAAAAAAAAAAAAACGATTACCTACATCTGTTTATTTCACATCTTTCATTATTCTTTGTAAAATTCGCTGGGAGTACAATTTTTGGATAGTTGAAAGGGTAAAAGAGTGTCATGGAATTGCTAGGTACTAGAAGAAAAATATCTCGGGTGAAAAATTTTAGTTGTTCATTTTTTTATCAGCGGTTTTCGCGCTCCACACACAGACACGTTTCGAAGGAAAAGAACGAGAGTTGGAAGAGCGTGTACTTTGAAAGGCTTTACTGATTCTAAAACTGCGTACCGTATGAAATCACTCTCGATGGTTGCACGAGAGAAAAAACGAAAGTACCGAAAGGAGAGAAAAGAAAGGAGAAAACAAGCACCTCGGGCGAGGTGTTAGGAGGGTCGGCTAAATGAATTCTTTTTTGGAAAACTCGATAAATAAAAACTTGAAAAAAGCTGAATTTGGCTGCAGGTTGAATCACCTACTCTCCCCTCCCCACAAAAACCGGAGAATAAACTTTTCACAATACACTTCAGAAGACCATTTAAGATACATTCCAGAGGAAAATCTTTTGCCCTCACTTTTTTCCTTATCCAGAGCATTGTAACCTGGGCTAAAAGGTATACTAGATTCTTTGAAAAACTGAGATGAGCATAACTTTAAATGGCTTCTGTCAGCTGAACGCAGAATTATACATGTGTTTCACGACTGGAGAGGGACATGAAGAACACTTATTTTTATCATACACTGTTCCCACAAAAAACCTGAAGGTAAACTTTTCACAATACACTTTAGGGGAAAAAAAAGGGCACAGTGACCAACTGTAGCTTTGTGGGGATATAATAATAATAATAATAATAGAAGTAACAAAAATCTTACCTCGAGATTCTGCCATATGAAGAAAACAAGAAAAAATCAAAATCAAAATCAAAACAAACAAAATGAACTTGAAATATGAATAATCAAGAAAACAAGAAGAAAAAAAAAACAAATTCAAAACCAAAAAAAATTGAACTTGAAATAGAAATAATAAAATTACAACCACTAATCTTCTAAATAATCGAAAATAAAACAAAAATAATAAGAAGAACTAATAATAATAAGAATGATAATAATAAGGATGCGAAGAGATGGAGAAGATATGTTCCACACAGATAGTCAAAGAAAATGCGTTTGACAAAAGTAATACATTCTACCAAGAAAGTCAAAAACGTACTGACAAGAATTTTCTCCGCGACCTGAATACTGCAGTTTATAATAGGAAAAGAAAATAAAAAGAAGAAAAAAAATAATAATAATAATAAAAAGGGTATTCTCCATTGTGTTGTGTATCTAAGGTAAGATAAGAAGATAAGAAAAGGTACCGGAGAAAACGTGAGGGAGACAAAGGAGGAAACGAGGAAGACACTGACGACGACGACGACGACGACGACGACGACGACGACGACGACGACGACGACGACGACGAAGAAGACAAAAGTGATTGTAATACGGTCGGCTAGCGAAAGCGCGCCGACCCTAAAAAGACCGATGGTCTAGCCTTAGTCTAGCGTGCGGTAGCGTGATGCAGAACGCACGACGACCAAAGATGAAAAAGAGAATCTGTCACCGCAGATCTATCGATCATAATTTATATCTGCACTGAACTTCACGGTGCCGACTGCCGACAAACATGGATCTTGAGATACGGAATGATACTCTATACATATACTATCTTAAAAATGAATGCAGTAAGTTGACGTGCTCGAACCTCTGATTGCAATTTTAAATGGCGATTTCAGGTTACGTTTTTAGAAGTTGATTTTAGAGAAGAATATCTGCAATCATGGAACATTGCAAAATATGTCGCCAAAAACAGTTGGAACAGGAGATCAAATACTTGAAACGAGGAAATATTTATTTACGTATGAAGATTTTGCAGAGGCACTATCCTGCAAACTAATACCGGGTGAGTCAAACTCAAACAGCTCAGTCAGTGTACCTACAAAACCAAAAGACTGGTGCTATTGACCGGATGCTGTGATACCCTTGCTCTTGATTAGCAATAGTATCAATCTCTTTGATAAGAATCACAAAAGCCACGGCCGTGCAAAAGACTGAAAACAATTTTTTGTGCAGAAACTGATGAATTTCAATTTTCAATTGGTTTTTGTTCTAGTAATTTATCTATTTCGCTCCTGCAATCGTTTTTAGGACCAAAGGTTAAAATTGTTATCACTCCTTTTCTTGCACTGAAATGTTATTCCAAATTTCCAATCGCTCAGCGGCTTTTGATTCAAATTTACAGAATGCTCTGTATCCCTAATTTTATCACATGAGTGCTTTATCAATTTAATTTTGATAGAGTAGTGTTCATCCATCATCTCCAAATTATTTCATTCAATGTCCTTTCAACCTTGCCAACATTCTGCAAATTGGTATTCCAGAAGCAAGGCCGAAGGTGTGTGACTGAATCACGTTCAAGTTGTCCAAACAGTCCAACCAACCTTGGTTTTGTTAGTAAACACTTCAAGGTTCAAGCCGCTGTACTTCAAGGTTACAGCCACTGCATGTTGCACAAGTGGGTGTGACTATGAGTGACAGTAGTTAGGTATGGGAGGGGAAGATGTTCAGTTCAGTGTTGGTAGATTTGGAAATCCAAATTACTGTTTTAGCATTCTCAGATTGCCGTACCGGATCATAAATTGCCGTTTCCCATTTGGGGTGCTGGTAGCAATGGCGCGCTACCGTCGACTCTCTTTATTAACTATACTGTTCGTGTTAACGAATCTCGAAATATCTCGGGAACAAAAGCATTATTTGAATAATTGAAGAGAATGAAGTTTATTGGCCTTCAAATTATCTTTCAAATGAGACCATTCTCATTTTGGTCCCCGAATATTACAACTTAGCTTTTGCTTTCGGATTAAAAAAAGTTGAATGATCAATGGCCGCCCACACATAGGCAGCAGGGAATGTAAACGAAATAAATTTTTTGTAACGTTATATTTTGTTTCGTTTCTAATCTTGTATTCCGTTATTTTGTTTTGTTACGTTTTTTTCAGAAGTATTTTTCGTTACGTTTTTATATTATTGTTTTTTTGCTTCTGTTTTGTTTATTGAAACGTTATAATGTTATAAAACCTCAAATGGGTTGCAGCGGAATGAACCGGCTCCGGAGCGGAATAAACCGGCTCCGACATTGTTATATTGTTTTTAAAAATGTTTTTATTGGACAAATCATGTTTTATTGCGGAAAAAACGTGTTTTAAGCAGAGATGATAAGCCATTTGTGATTGGCTAGTGATTGGCTATTAGTAGTTAGTAGAATTCAAAAACGAGCCTATAGGCCTAACCACCAGAAAATCAATTTCTGGTTGATAAAATTAAAAACTCGAAAAATGCTTTTAATGCAAGGCGATGGGAAAGGGCGCGTTTCCATTGCAGTTTTTGTTGTGGAAAGAGACGTTTTGCAAGCGTGATGTATAGGTACAGGAGCGGAATAGTACATTAACTTACAACGCGTTGGGGTACCTGGCTTGCAGCTGCTGAGTACTACGCAGATCATTGGATTAAGATGAAAGCAATTGTGGAAGCGCTTGAAAATGATGCCGCTTCAATTGAATCCGCTAAAGCAGTAATTGCAAATCCCAAGCTGATTGCTGAACTGACAAAATTGAAAGCCAATTATGTCTTTATTGGAAAATCCCTAACAGAATTGGAAAGTGCTAAGCATACTGTGGCAGAAAGTCTATCTATAATCCAAAATACTGTTACTGTTGAGAAACTTGTTGCATCAGCTCCTGATACTAAAATCAAACAGAAGATGGCATTGGTCCTCGATAAGAACGTCGGTTTGAAAGCTTTGTCTGCTGTTGCTACTCTTGCAACATGGAGCAACTGGCCAAATACAAAACGTTTAAGAATATTATGTCGCTTTTACAGTTAAGCTGTTCTAAATACGCGCCCATCGTTTCTTGTGACGTTGAAAGATCCTTTAGTTTGTACAAACGAGCTCTCACAGATTGTAGACGGTGTTTTACTCTTCAAAATTTGGCTATGCATGTTGTAATTGCCTGTAATAATAAAAAGCTCAATTCTTCTAAAAAATAATAACGTATTATAGGTACTCCTTTATAAAATATTATTCATGTTCATTTTATACATTTTCACTTTTCAGGTCTTAAACAGAACAAGTATCTTGGATTCTTAGAATCTAAGGATAGCGTGGTTTTCAATTTTGAGCAATGGTACGCTCTTGAATCCTCAAGTACATTTGAAAGAGATAGGAATACAATGTCGGGACTGAACGGCTATCATTTTTTATAATTCCTTTGTTGATATTTTTCAATATTTTGACTTCTTGTACTTCATCATCTGAGTGCACACCTTCTTGATACACTGGAATGGTATCCAAAATTTGATCAAGAACCCAGAGAAAGTCGTCTGAGAAGAGAGGTCGCGTTCGAAAGTATAATCCTCTTCTTTTACAGTAGCGTATTAATCTAATCATCAGAATCAAATACAATGACAATCAATTAGGTAGTACTTATTTTGACGTAAATCCATACTTTTACTTTAAACCCGTGTTGCTACTTGCTACTCGTGCTCGTGTGACATAGCCCTTAAACCTCATTCTAAAGATTGTTTACTTGTTGCTCAACTAGCTTCACACTTCACAGAACTTCGTTCAAACAAAATTGAACGGTCGGGTAGAAAAGGGGCCTTAGCCAATGTTATTTCTTATGGGCCAAGGCCCTTCTTCTATATACCCGACCGTTCAATTGATGGTTCGAATTCTATTTTTCGATATTTTTCTGGACTTGATGCTCTTGTACAGAATTTTGCCGTATTGCCGTATTTGTCAGTGTTGCCGGACATGATAACCAGATTGCCGTGATTACTGTGTACGGTACCGTATCATCATATTGGCCTCAAATTGCCGTATGTTTCAGGCAGGTGCCGTGCATCTACCAACACTGGTTCAGTTCGGTGGAACATTGATTGTGTTGCATATAATTATGTTTGTTGTTTCCCACTTCGATTTGTAATCCTTCGAGGTACATTTCTTCGCTATTATGATCAAACCTGGTAGTAAGTGTACTTTTCTTCTACAAAGGCTCGTAACGTGTAACGACGGACGACGCACTAGACTACACACTACTACACACTTGCACTTCATCACGAAGTTGGAGTCATCATCGAGTGTGGGTCTACTCTGCTGTGGTTATTATATTATCGAATTAGGCTATTGCGTCTTAAATTTTGATTATAGCCAGACGCAGGCCAGACGGACATACTCCAGCAACAGTCTCAACTTAGTCGCGTAGTCCCGATTAGCCTACGACGTAATACTATCATTTTGAATTCCTTGTGAGTGATTTTTTCCCACGCTCGTCGAATCGGAAGCAGTCAGTTGGTATTTCGGTACACGGGATATAGTTCGTAATATTGACAGCGCGCAAATTTTAAGAATTTTGAACTTGATCATTCACGATTAACGTACGTACATTGTTCGCAGCAGTCTCATCATATTTTTGTCGTAATATCGGAAAAGTTGGAAATTATAGAAGTTATTGTGAAGATCGTTGTGAATTAAGGCCATGGCGAGTGAATACGGCGCCGGTGACTACTCTCCTTTCCACAAGGATGTGCTAGTCCACAAAATAAGTAAGACTTTAAATTTTTGTTTACCTTATTGTTGAGAATAATCTTCGTAGTCACGGTCGGCATGTTGATTTACGATTTCATGAGCGCAAACCTCACGAGTATACTGTATAGCCATTCTGCACTATTTTGTACGGCTCATCGTTTCCGGCTTCAACCTTGCGAGTACCTAATTAGCGATTAGAGGATTGTCCCGTTCATTTCGGCGTGGTCGAAATGTATGACCGTAATCACTTCAATACAATTATTTTTTTTTACTGAGTATGAAGCATGCACATTATTCCATTCTGCCCATAACATTCCTGAGAAATTTGTTGAGGATGATTCGTGATACGGATTATTGTCATTGCTGAAGCCTCATCCGTTCCTATTTGTGTCGATGAGGTGACGCGAATCATTCTAGTCACTTTTCGTGGCGGATACCTACATCGCGTCGTGTCTTTCAACCAATTATGGTTTTGGTGGAGGAATACTTCAAGTTGATAGGAAAACTTCTATTGAATTATGGTATGTCTGTGACAGAACTCTTAATAGTGACCCTCGCATTTCTTGAAGAGGCTAAATACCGATGACTATTCTCTGAATTCATCTATCGAAATAAACCAGCGTCGTAAAGGACGTAAAAATGAATTCTTCGCACTGAAGTTCTTATGAACGTATGGGAATGACTGGTTTTATTGTTTCTTCAATTGTTTCTTTCTGCTAGTTTTGTCGCACTCTTGATATTTTGTTTGAAAAAATTGTGCAAAATGTTTCACTATCAGCTAATTTTTTTCGCATATCGGTGCGTAGGTGACTCTCATTTATTTGATAGATGTTCGTATTGGTTTGTTTAATTTGTATCCTTGGAAGAGTCCCGTATAATGATCTGATACTTTCTCGATATCCCCTCATCTTTAGAGCTATTTTATCTTCATAATCATATTGGTGATCGCTCAAGCTTGTAAAATTTTGATGTTGGAAAACGAAATGATACGAATCTCAATTCGGTACCTTTCGCATTCTTACTCATCCTCCGCCCCTTCCGTCATTCTTAGGAAGGTACATGTGTCCGCTCCATGCCCTTCATTTTGACTTCGGGATTTTGGAAAATGTTGTCTTTCTACCTTTGTAAGTACGACAGGTCTCATCATGTTCTCATTCTAGCGTCGTATCTCTCTCTGGATTTGCATCCGTACGTCCGTGTCACCTTTTGGCACAATTCTGACTCCATGGTACGGAGGATTAGAATAAAATTCCTCTTGCTGGGGGGCGGGGGGGGGGGGGGTTATGCAAAAAATATTCATTAAGAAAAATATTCCTGAAATAGGAAAATTATTTTTTCCAACTCTGTCGAAATTTTCGTACTCTTTTTTTTCGAGGAACTCACCAGCTGTAATTTATATTTCAACTGGTGAGTATCGTTTTACTTGAGCACTAAGATTCGTCTCTTATTCTTTCATTTAATTTAGGTACACATTTTCTCTATGAACTTCACCTACCTTCGTATCGCTTCAAACCCTCTTACATTTTTCAGATTTCATTTATGGAGGGACAGCACCCGGAACAAAACTTCGTGATGGACTTCTGGAAGGCGTGCAAAATGGTTTTTTAACTATAGAATTGAATGAAACAGATAGCTTCTATAAAATTGTGGCTTTTAGGAAGTAAGTTACCGGTACTCGATGTATTTTACTCCCAAACTACGTGAAAAATTAAATTATGAAAATTTCTTCAGAACGAATAGATTTGAGCAGCTGATACTCGATACTCGCGAAACTCATGAAACTCTTGGTGGTAAGTTGAACATAATTTTTAAACATTCCTTCTGATATCAGTTGTGTGCTGGGCTACAGTTTCAACGTCGTTTAATTTTAAATGTTAACACGAGTGATCGTACGATCGTAAGTTTTGAACTGATATCCCTTCAAAGAGCTGGAAGCTACCGTTAATCGGATGATAAGTGAATAAGTTTCACTAACATGACCTCACTATTGTTTTGAGTTTAATTCAGAAGAATTCTTGTACCGTGAAAATTGGAATTTGGAGACACTCCGAATTCTGGTTAAATCTGTATTTTTGTGTCCTAAGAAGTTTCATTTTATCCTTGCGAACCAGATATTCTGAGGCCTATTTCCTGGTATAACTGATATCAAGCCGCTAACGTGAAAATTTCTTCAAATTCTGCCATCTAAATAAAGCAGCCAAGGAAAGGGGAAGTGGTCAATAATCAACCTGGTTTTAAGTACAACTTTATGATCTGTCGAGTAGTGGCAACATTAGAAATGATTTCTTTATTCCACTCTATATAAGAACAGATCCCTGCATTCCTCATCGGTTTTTTATTCTATTTATCATGTTTTATGATAGGACTTCGTGACGAGTGCTTAAAAGAACTGAAATTCAAAAATAAAAGAGAATTCGTTGAAGGCACGAAAGAGTTTCTGGCTCGGATTGATCAAGAGGAAAAATCATCTGTGGCGAAAAATAATATTGCCGAACTCATAGGGTCTTTGATAGAATTGGCTGTACCTATAACTCCAGGCAAACCTGAGGCGCATTTATTTGGGTCCAGAAAGAACGGGTTGGCCGAAAAAAAAAGTGATGTTGATATCTTCTTAGATGTTGGTGAGTACCTTGTATCCATACAAATACATATCTGTTCTCTCAATGACGAAAGTTTCTTTCGCTGTTTTTATAAATTGAAATCATTCAATGGGGCTTGTACGTTTGAAGATGCTGTAATTCTTACAAAATATTCTTCACATTGTAATGTTTCATTTTTGAAATCTTGTGCTTTTACATTTTCAATTATGTACTCGAAGTCTTGATCATTTGTTCTCGTTCGAACGTATATAGACGTAGCCGTGAATGAAATATGTAGGTGCTAGGCTAACTGAAGAAACGGAAATGGTTTCTTGAGTCGATTGAAATGTATTAGAGAGAACACGCTCAAATAAGAGAACGGTGCCATGGTAGGAAATCAGACTACTCACGTTCGTCGAAAAGTGTGAGCTCAAAAATGTACGAAGTTTTTCAGGCTACGAGCCCCATGGCCGGCAACTTCCGTGTATCACAGTTCAACTTGATGCACATGGAAAGTTTCTTGCTACACGAATGGTAAATCTTTCAACCTAATTACGAGTATGCGAACGAAAATTTTGAATATTTTTTGATACATCCTGACGAGACCCTCTCAAGTGTATACCTCCTGTTAAAAATCTTTCCTCGTCTTATTTTCTTTTTATAGGTAATACATTTCACGGATCCATTAGTGAAAACAAAGAGAAACAAGCGGATTTGGTAAAGTCATTTGCTGAAAAGATGCAGCTTCGAGTAGGACATTTTAAAATAGCCAACGACGGCATAAAGACGAGTCCTCGGGTACCGATCCTGTGCTTCAAACATTGTGCTACTGACTTGAATTGCGATCTCTCCTTCAGGAGTGGAATGAGCACGATGAACAGTCAACTTGTCAAGTAAGCGTCCAATATTTTCTTCCCCTTTTTGTTAGCGAGAAAAAAAATCTGCTTCTTGAAAAAGTACAAAACTACGCTCGCATTACAGCTAGAACGACTCTGAATACTCGCTGGGATGGTTCCTGATGTCCTCTCTCCTTGTCAGTAATTTCGTGACTTCCACATCCGTCACTTTTTGTATGTGCGAATTCATAACTTCGAGGCCTTAATCTATCTTTCAATAAGATCAACTGTTTTCTCTTCACCCTCGAAGAAAAGCTTGAACGACCCTATTACTACTTGCCGGTGAACACTGTCTCGTTATTTCAACAATATCTTGTTCATATTTTTTCAAAATTCTATGACATCGCTTCGACAGGTCTAAATTCACCCTCCCCCTTCGGAAAAAACCTCCAAGGAAGGCAGAGTGTATTTTCCTTCAGGTCCTTTTATCAGATCCTCGCCTCCTTCATCAAGAGTTTCTCTTGGAAGTTCACCCAATCTGATCGTAAACTGTACTGTTGTAATTTACTATCAAAATTTCATCGAATACCGCATCCTCTTTGAAAGAAACTGTAAAAATGTGAGTAGTCCTCGACATTTTCATTGTTTTCCCGTCCTTGAGGACTTTTTTTCTCAATAAATTGTTCATCATGTATCATGTTGACATAATTGTTAGTAGAAATATTACTTACCTGTAGATTTTCTTTAAAATTAATTATATTCTTTCAGATTTTATCTAGATTTGGATCCTAGAGTGAAATTCGTTGTCGCAGGAGTACGATATTGGTTCAACGAGATTGACTTAGCTGGAAAAGATGAGTTCACATCTTATGCGCAAGTATGGTTAGCTTTATTCTTTTTGATGAAAGCTGACGTTGTACCAACATTATCAGCGCTGAGGTCGATCGTATCAACAAAACCGGTGATGATCGAAGGTACCTAATTGATGTAAATTTTGTAATTAACAAGGTAGGTTTACTTATGTCTGCGGTAGGGAGAAATCAAGATTACGTAAGAAACGTGAACCGAAGGAGGAAGCTAGGGGTTTCTTCGTTTCGAGATTCCAGTTATTATTTCTGACTCGCTTTCCGTTTTAATTTTTAATTTTCTTGTTTAGTTTCGAATTTAATTTTCTCAAAATAATTTTTTTCGATTTGATTTCCTCCCTCTCCTTCGGTTCATTCTGTGAATCCTATTTCGAAGAGCTTCTTGTTCATCCTTGTCGAGCTACCTTTCTGGTAATCGCTTCATGCAGCTTTATACTTGAGTTTTTGGTATCTTTTCGCTCGTCAATAGCTCACGCTGAAAGCCCTTGCGCTCTCCATATTATTGATACACGGCGATTGTAATTTTATTTCGTTGAGTTATTAAATATGAATTTGAACCTGAACCGTAATTTTATCGGGAAAAAAACCTGGTACCCAACTAAATCACTGCATGCTTTCGTTATACAAATATAAGAGTCCAGTGACCAGGTAAATAACTGCTGAGAACGACTTGTAGAAAATCAAATTAGTATTTTCACATCGCAGAATTATTTTCCGCGGAATCGCTATTAAATTGATTCTGATTCATTAGAAATAACATAGAGTGCAATCATTTTCACTAAACCCTAAAAAAATTGGTGTAGAAAATTCGAATGAGTCGAAGAAGCAATAATGTCTATTTTTCAATTAACGCTATCCTGTAAGTAATTCATCTAGGTGTAATTAGTTTTTAACTCTTCTTTTTCCTTTTTCGCGTCTTTATAGGTTGGAATTGTTCTGTTCCGACGAGGGTTGAAGACGTCAAAAGATCTTGGTGCAGTCCCTGTCGTCTCTCCGGAGAAGAATTACTCATGAAATTTTTCATGTTCTACCGCAGCCAACCAGTGAGAAAATCGCTCGTTCTCTGTCCGATCACCGGCGAAATATTGCGTAGAAGAGTTCTTTACAGGGATGACAAGTGGTTATCATTATTCAGCAAATGTATCGAGAAAGCAGGAGGTCTTGAAGCTTTTACTGAGAAGGTGCGAACAGAATTTGATGGCTTCTGTGTTCAAGATCCATTCGATCTAATGAAAAATTTGACGAGAAATATTGGTAAGAAATTCAAAGCTCGTATGATGGTCGATTTTGTTGCAAAATGTGAGCTAACAACTCGATTATCATGAATGATTACCAATGAATTTTAATATTTTTAATAATCATATTCCATATCCCAGTCTCGTATTGTTCAGTGCAAACGTACTCTTGAAATAATAATTTTCTACTTAATTATATGCTGTAATTAGACAGCGAATTCTATATTGATGAACATAATGTAGGTATGATTATACTTACTTATTACTTTTTTGTTTTTATAACGCTCAATATATACGGTCCGTCAAGTTCTTAAAATTACTTTTTATAAATTTTGAAATGATACTTTAATTCATTTTTGTGTTAATGATATCAGTTTACATCTATTATTTCGAATTTACCCACTTTTTTTATATTCTTCTCGGGTACTTGCCGACGCTATATTTCATATCTTGGAAACGCTGATCGTGTATCAATTCTAAAATTACGTACCTACTATTTTCTTTCCTTATCGTAATTGTTCATTCTTCAAGAAATCGAATATTCAATACTCGTATTGATATTTGTTTATTACTCTTAGCTACATATTTTCTTCAATTTTTTCTTATTTCGTTCGATGGTCGACTTTTTCAAACTTTGATATTACGTATTTTCAGATTACTCTCCCCTTTGATTTTTTTATTCTTAAATTGTACAATTTAATGTTGGTACTTTTTATTTCTTTGACAAAATGGGAACCTAATTAATATAAGGTTGTGCCTGAGAATAGTTTTATGAGACATACCTAACTTGACTTACGTATCAATTTTGTATGATGAATGCTGCTTTTCTGTGACATTGTGTTGTACTTCAATTATAGCAGTTGACATTCCTTATTTTTTGATTATTGAAGAAGAACGTTTGACTTATTTATGCTAGCTATTTGCTCAATTACGGAGCTGAATCGACAACATCTCCTTCAGTAGATCTATCAAGAAAGAAAGAAAGGTGGAAGGAAAAGATATTTTTATTATCGAAAATTGTATGAAATTAATTAGTAAATAAGCGAAAAGGCTGTATATATTTTCTCTCTTTCTTCCTTTTCATATAGTAGTTTTCTAATGTCATCTCCTACTTTTTCGAGGAAAATTTCTTCAATTTCATTGTTAATTGGTAAACTTCAAAATTTGATCGGCCTACTAGATGTGTGATAAAAAATTTGAAGTATTCTTGCGCGTATGGTTCTCATACATGACTTCGGAGGAAAGTCGTTTTTTCGTAGTAAATTAGTATTTTTCAGAAGAAAATAATTGTAGGGGAAATATTGAACGTCGAAAAAAATTAATCGAACGACGACCAATCTTGGAGACGAAATAAATCAATCAAACGACCACCTAAATTAAAGCTCACGACAAAGAATATTCAACGATTATTTAATGAAAAGTGTACGACCAAGAAAATGCATCTTGTCAATCTAGTCATTATTTTATGAGAATGCTAAATGATACATCTCTTTTTCATGATGAAGCAAAGTCTTATCACCACTAGTACTCTGTCCTGGCAACTCCAGTAGATCACAGGAGAGATTTGCCATCGAAAATTTCTTTCTTCCATCACCTCCCCTACCCCCTTCCTCATCGACAGCCTTGGAATGAAAATAAATGAGAAACTTGTTGAAATACCTTCAGAAGCGCAAAGCGGAGAAGGCGGCTATTTCAGGCTGGACGCGCCCTGTTGAAGCAATAAATGCCCATTACAAACTTTTTTTATCCATTTTTTAATTTCAATTTATTTTCATCCTCAACTTTTTTTTCCATTTCTATTTTTTTAGCGCTCAGAAAAAGTTTGGCGGTCGAATTCATTTTCCCTCAGGGAAAATCATTATTTTCTTGAAAAAATAAAATAGACCTTGTCTAGACGAGACTGAGACGAGATTTTTATTGAAAAAACAGATTTAATTTCACTGCCTTTTCGTCTTTTCATTTTTTCCGAGTACACGTACGATCGACGTTTCGAACGTTGCTCCGTTCTTTCGTGTCTAATAGCTTTATACTCTTGGTAGTATTTCGATCCTGAAGAAGACGAAAGTGCAGTGAAATTAAATCTGTTTTTTCAATTATTTTCTTGGGCATATGTATTAACCGTCGTGCATTATTATTAGAAACGTTGAACAAATCGAATATTTCTTCAAAGAATTACATGGGCCTATCAAGTTATAAAAAAAGAAATGGATTAGCGAATGAGACTTACCGTTGAAAAGGAAGATACATTAGTCATTCGTCCCATTAGTTCTGACTCAGAATTGGAGGTAATTTCAATTTGCTTTGGGTTATTTTTCGACAATTTTATCAAGGGAAAAGAATGGTTCTTCTAAAATTTTATCCGCCAGACCTAACAATTTGCGAGTTCATTTTCTACACATTTCTCCGAGTAAAAAACCCGGGTGGTACGAGCATGTGAATCATGAGGTACGTAAAAAACTATTATTCTTCATTGATGGAATGACAGGGAAAAATGAAGACCTTATAAGAGTTGGAGTTTTGTCACACGTAAGATAACTCTTGTCTCTTATTAGAATGTTAAACATACGTTATATACGCACAATCTATGAACGCCGTTATTGGAATGAGGGATGCTTTTACTTATGAAAAACTAAGCATGATATTCAAATTGCTCTTTGAAAAATCGTATTGGTAATGCCTATTTACATCTCAATTAGCCCCGTGGACCTTATTCAAAGAAAATGGAATTTCTTGAGTTGTTGATCGACTGATCGTCGATTTGGATGTGCCTATGTTTATTCAACTTTGTACGGCAGAGTTGGCGAAAGGCGTAGGTTTGAAATGGCCAACGCGCAAACAAAAATGCATTCCTTCCAACCGTCAACAAATCGCTCACAAGTACAAAGTTCTATCTGTAGTATGTCATGACGATAAAACTGTGGCGAGGCGAGGTATTCGGACTTTTCGGTCAAACATCGACATTGTGTTGCTGTGTTGCTTATTGAACTTAAATACTAGTTGAACGCACTACGTCTTGATCCTTTAATGGCGTACACTTCTCGCAGTTACGTATCGCGCACAGTACGAGTGTTCTAGTAGTAGTAGGTACTTTGTCAACCATTGGAATTTGCGTTTCATTTAGTTTGATTTTAACCAGACGGCCTGACGGTCAGGCTTCAGCGACAAAAAAATGACGTAATAATATTATCGCCATCTCTCGTTTGAATTCAACATACAGCCACCATTTTATTATTCTTCCTAATGTTTTTTTTTTTTTTTCATTTTTCTTTTTCATTTCTTTCGTTGAACTGCACAAATTAGCCTATACAGCTGATCTCGATCTCTACTCGTACTACCTTCGATGCAACCAGAACACTGACTGTGACCCGTGAATTAAGTTGATGTTCGCATTTTGAGTTCGCTTTCGCAATTTTATCGAAACGCGGCACTAAAATTTTGAAAATTTCTGAACTTTAGCACGCGTAACTTTGGTTGTCCGTTGTGAAACAAGTCAATTCCATCTAATTGTTGTACTGTTACGCTCTATCGAAAAATTGATAGCATTGAATTCATCCTATAAGGAATCTATGTGAATTATGGCCACGGCAAGTAAATCCAACGCGGGTGACCGTCCAGTTTATCACAAGGATGTGTTTGTACATGATTTAAGTAAGTAAGATCTTTGTTGCGATTATTTTCTTCTGAATTTTCCTCATAAAAATATGATCACGATACGTTTCATTAGTCTCATCATACTCGTTCGTAGTCACATGTTACGGTAAGCAGGGTGATGAGTCATCTTATTCTACCGATCATCGCGAGCTATGTAATATTTGGTACCGTAAGTCAGGGAATTTCGAGATATTATTTCTCGAAAGTCAGAGAAATCCTTATATTTGATTCAATTTCCGCGCGATTTGCGATGAAGAAAGAAAGAAAAGTTCATTCAGTAAGAATGATCAAATGAAGTTACAAAAAAAAGTCCAAAAACATCATGAAACTATATTTTAAAAAACCGGAAAAGTCAGGGAATTTCATAATTGAAAGAAAAGTGGCAACCCTGTGGAAGGAGATATTCACTCAAGCTAAGTTCCTTACTCAAGCCTCAGGAAGAGGTTTTCTGAATCACTACGACCCCAAGTATTTTTTTTCTAATTTCATTTTAACGAGTAGTAGAGCAGCCTGCAGTCTGCACCACAGGCTACGCTCGGCAAAATTACATACGGTACTCGTGTAGGTATGGTAGAAGTAATTTTGTGTCCAGGTTTCAGCTATTGAGCATCGTCATTGTCTAAATGTGCTCTTCATTCTAGATACTATCTTGAAACATTTTCATAATCAACTTTGGCGACCTTCGTATCATTTGACCGCTCTCTTATATTTTTTCAGAATTTTATCGTGGTGGCGGAGGTGGATCAGACACAAAATTTCGTGATGGACTTCTGGAAGGCATACATAGCGGTTTTATAACCATCGAATTAGACAATAAAAACGACTTCTTCAAAATAGCTGCTTTCAGAAAGTATGTTACTCGATTTTTCCCTACTTTAAATACTATGAACAACAAAACCTCATTAATTGTGTAAAATTCTCTCAGAGTGAATAAATATGAACAGCTGATTAAAAATCTTCGCGATGATAGCACTTTTGCGGGTAAGTTAAATATCAACTCATTTTCAAATTTTTACTCTAAAATAAAAATATGTGCTGTATCTAGCGCGATAATGGAGAGATCATCCATTATCGCCACCGAGCCTAAATCGGATGAAGTCTAATTTCGTATCTGGTGAGATTTGAATTACCTATGACAAACTTTAGAGTCTGACTCAATCTGTATTTTCGATCATTGTAATACTTATTCAATCAGTTACCTTTGGTTGATCTCTATCTAGTGGACGAAGTTGTACTTACTAGACGTAGATAAGAGCCAATTCCCGGAACAGCGGCGCTAAACCTCAAAATTCTTTCAAAATGTAACGGAAGAAGAAGAAGAAGAGAAAAAATTGGAAAAATTCTTCATTCGCCTATGCTCTACAATCTTGCGATTTGTTTTTTTTTTGTTTCCTCTATAAGAATCGGCTTCTATGGGACAGTGGCGTACCCAGGATTCGAACAAGAGGAGGGACCTGAAGGCGCGCGTCAGCGCAAAAAATTCTTGTTTGCCCCCCCCTCAAATTTCTGGAACAATATGGGTATCAAAATAATCCCCAAGGGAGGGGATCTACCTCCTAATCCTCTCCGGATACGCCACTGCTATGGGATATTAACTCTTGAGGGCCAGTTTTTGGTTTTGAACTCATCCAGTTCAAACTTTAGATGGCGTTCAAGTGTACTCAAACCCTGCTCAGTGAGTAAATACAACGAAACTTAGGTCTCCTCTATTGGGTGGATAAATGAAACGTCTTACAAATTAGATTGTTACAGAGCTGCGCTGTAGAATAATATTTGAGAACTGCTTGTGCACTATGTCATTTGAAATGTTTTGGTAAAGAAGTATACAACATTATGAATTGTTGGACGAGGGCAATGTTTGAATTCATTCCTGAATTGCTACTCATCGAATAGATCCCTACATTTCTCGATTAACATGATTTATATAGTCGTTCGATTTTCAATGTGTTTGTCATGTTCTGTGATAGGACTAGACCCCGAATGTATAAAAAAAATGAAAATTGCAAATAAAAGAGATTTCATTGACGAGACGAAAGACCAACTGGCTCAGTTTGAACGTGAGGCGAAATCACCTGAGACAAAGAAAAAAATTGCTGAACTTACAAGGTCTCTAATAAAATTGGCCAGGGAAATACGAGTAACTAAAGGCGAGTCCGAAACGCATTTATTTGGGTCTCGGAGAACTGGATTGGCCGAAGAGGGTGCAGATGTTGACATCTTTCTAGATACAGGTGAGTAACTTGTACTAGTAGGAAACTCTGAGTGATGAGAAAAAATTTCTTGCCCAGTTTTCTGTGTTCGTCTCATCAAAATAATGTTATGGAATACCCTGAATATGCAATCAATGCGCTGAGTGATTCATTCCCAAAAATTAGTATTAATTTTTCGTTCTCGTTTCAACCTTCGGCATTATTAGCTATCCTCAGAGTGAGTAAACACTGCGTGTGAGCGAACTAGATTCCTGCGACTGAAGAGACAAGAGACGGATCAGGCTTACCAAGTTGTCAAAATTCACAACATCCTCATTCTCAGGGAGCTGAACCTTGTCTTTCAATCCAGGCCTGATCTCTCCACTGCCAAAGAATGTCAAGGAAGTATTTCCCTTTCGCAATATTCACGTTTTTCCATTTCTTGATGTTTTGTAAGTTTAGAATATAACGAATGAGGGTCCGTATTGTGCTCTCTACAGACAGCCTAATATCTAACCCTAAGGATGGAGAATGAAAAATGTTGGGTTCCTAGATATAGTTCATTCTGAATGATGCATATCTCCTAGTTTTCTAACATTTCATATAACTTCTGTCTAAAATATGTTTCTATTTTCTTTTCTCTATAGGCGGTAGGTTTTACAGATCTAGCAGTGGAGATAAAAAAGAACAGCAGGAATTGGTAGAAAAATTTGCCGAAGGAATGCGGCTTACAGAAGATTTTCTTGTAAAAAACGCAGCGGCGAGTGCTCGAGTACCAATCTTGAAATTCAAACATCTTCCAACGAAACTGTATTGCGACCTCTCCTTCAAAAGTGGAATGACCACTATGAACAGTGATCTTGTCAAGTGAGTTACTAATTTTTTCTCATCCAACAGGAAACAAGGAATCTGCTTTGTAGAAAAATGCGGAGCGGAGTTACCATCTGTGGCGACTACTAGTTCGCGATACTCTCTCGTCCTACTTGAAGTCGCAAACCAATTCAAATGTCAAGCTCTTCTCTCTGCTTCTCTCTCAACCGTCCATTGTCCTATAACTTCCTCGTTTTTCCAATTAAATGAGATATATTACGCATCAATATTCTTACGCTCCAAAATATAAGCCTTCGTCACGCTAGTCAGATTTGTCCAATTTATTTTGTGATCCATCTAGAACAGGGGTTCTTAACCTATGGTCCGCGGGGCACCTGAAAGTGGTCCGCGAGGTTCTCAAAGAAATTTAAATTTTTCAGATAAAATCCACCAAAAAGATTGAGAATCCCTAATTTTAATCGTAGATAGGTGGGATAGGGAAATGGTTATTATTCAAGTAAGGACTTGTAATGAGAGAATTAGTCATTTATTCAGATTTACTAAAATAAACTAAATTTACAATCACCGTAAAACAAACAATTTTGCGAGCGCGCTTTCGGGATGAACCATTATCAAGCGAAGGAAAGAACTAAATGCAAAACCACGAAAGTACATGACGGTAAATAGTAGATGAGTAACAAACATGGACTAGAGATAGTAACATATGGTTTAAACAAGTCAGTACACAAATTTAGAACGGTGAAAGTAAAAGTAAAACCAATCTAAAATGAAGATCTGAATAAAACATGACAATGGTTTTTGAAATTAATCAATTAAATACGATTAAAATTATAATCACCATAAATAAAATAAAATCAAAACGAGTATAATCATAGCTGGAAACATACAAATAAGTCATAAGAGAAATGGAGTCAAAGTTGAACAGAAGGGAGGAAGAAAAGGAGGAAATTTGAGGAAAATCATAGGAAGACAAACAAAAAGGATGAAAAGGACTAGAACGAGAGGAAAAAAAGAGGAAGAAAAAAGCAATTGAGGAAAGAGGTGTTTGATGACTCCTTGACTAGGCTGAGAATAATTTAGGGTAGTGTATCCAGTTGCTTCATAGCGAGCGCTTTCCAGCGTTTCCAGAGCCAGACGCCTACGGAAGGACTCTTCAAGATTTAATAATCTTTCGGTACCAGCTTTGAAAACATGCCCATTGGTATTCAGATGAATCGAAAAAGGAGAGACTGAGCTCTTTTGGTCCAAATGTTCATGTAGTCTGGTGCTAAATGCCCTGCCGGTTTCACCTATGTACACCGAATTGCAAGTATTGCATGGTAGGATGTAGACACCACTTCTCTCAGAGCGAGGAATTGGATCTTTGCGTTTACATAAAAGTGTCATAGTTGAATTGATGTTATAGTATGCCGGATAAAAGCCATAAGATCTAATGAGCAGAGAATTAGTCGTTCTATCTTGTCAATTACCTCTAACAAAGTCGATTTGCTTGCACAGTTTGAAGATCAGAAATTCCAAGCGTATCTAGCCTATCTTGTCGATGTTTTCAGCCATCTAAATAAGTTGAATTTGCAACTACAAGGATCAGGAAGTGAACATTTGAAAGAAACACCAAATATATTTGTATTTGAAGATAAGATGCGTGCCTTTCTTTGTAAAATTAACTTTTGGGTCACTAAAGTGGAAGGTGGTAACTTCTCAAGTTTTCCTACTCTGGAAAGTTTCATTGATCACGCTGAACTTGATGGAGAGGATTCCATTAGCGATGTCATTCAAGGAAACGTTATTGCCCATTTGAATTCGTTGAACAGTGAGTTCAAGCCCTACTTCCCAGCGTATGCACTCTGTGATACGGACCCTATCCAAAAGATGGTGCGTAATCCATTCAATGTCGATGTGGCTACACTTCCAGATGATTTGCAGGAAGAATTAATTGATTTGCAAAACGACAGTGGGTGTAAGGATAATTTTACAACTCAAAAATTAGAAGAATTTTGGTGCAAGCAAACTTTATCATACCCCACTGTTTGTAACATTGCGCTCAAGCTTCTGACGCTATTTTCGACTACCTACCTATGCGAACAGGGGTTCTCAAATGTGCTCACGATAAAAAATAAGCACCGTGCAAAACTGATGCATCCCAAATTCGATTTACGACTGGCAGTGGCGAAAAGTATTACACCCCGTATTGATGTATTGGTAAAAAATATGCAGGTGCAACCGTCGCACTAAGTACGCGTAAAATTTGTACATTATTTCATCAATCATTTATGTTATGACTTTTTTTTTTTGTAATTCCTCCATATTCCAAATTTCACTTATAATATTTGAAAAATTAAATTAGTGGTCCGCGGAAAATTTTGTTCCTTGTTACTGGTCCGCCACTTCAAAAAGGTTAAGAACCCCTGATCTAGAATGTAAAATCGAACCGGAGCTTTTTTTACCGACCCTCTTCTATTCAATATTCATTCATTTTTTTCCTCTCTCGTTGGGGGGAGTTGTCTCCCAATCGTAGATACGCTCTATTGCTCGTATCCATTCGATCTATACAAAATTGAGAAAATTTCAAATCATGCGATGCTTTTCAACCAAGTGCGACAGGAGGAAGGCCGGCACTTTCGTTCTTCCCGTGTGGTGCACAAAAAGTGACTCTCACAAAAAATTTGAACCTGTCTGTGTGATACATTTTGTGAACAGAGCCACCCGCTGCGCCGGTCATGGACAGGAGAAGAGAAAGGAAATCATGTTTTTCCGAAAATCTTGTGTCTCGTTATCTTGTCACCTGATCGTTTTTTTTTGTTTTCATGCCGTCCCAGGACTCACGACGAAATACTTTCCAATTTTGACTTTGAGCTAAGTATCGAATAGTTGAAAAAAATTGGAATTATGTAAAGCCTAAATTTAAATAAAAGATAGACAAGCATAGATCAATAGGATTATTTCAGCGTGATACAAATTTTAGTCACTGTTCGTAAAAAAAAAACATATTCTGTCGATTTTCTCGTAATACCTGTCATTTTTATTCTCAGATTTTATCTAGATTTGGATCCTAGGGTTAAATTTGTGGTAACCGGAGTAAAATTATGGTTCAAAGAATACGCGTTATTAGCCGGTAAAGATGCGTTTACGTCGTATGCGCAAGTATGGTTGGCGCTTTTCTTTCTGATCAGAGTTGCGGTCGTGCCAGCATTGTTAGAGTCGGTGTTAATCACAGGGACAAAGTCGGTATTCATCGAAGGTAATTGAAATATTAATAAATTTTGTAAGTAACGATGTAGATTCCTTTATCACTGTTCATATACACATTGATGCGTTTTAATAAGTGGATCATAATTCAAAACCCATAAAATATAAAACAAAAAAAAAAACAAAAATCATACGAAAAGTCATTATTTATTTACAATTCACGAGTAACGTTCACGATACTTGTGAATTCTGGATAAATAATCGGGATTTTTTGTGTATATATTTTTTTGTTTTATATTTTATATGTTCGCATGTACACGATGTATGAAAGCCCAAAGCCATATATTAAAATACCCATGTTGGAGAAATTTTAATTCTTGTCAAGTTGTCCTTATTTTCTGGATAAATCTGAGTGGTTCCCCAAAAATACAAAATGCGAAGGGAAAAAATGAGACGGTTTGTTTCGTGATGTCACACGCTGTATGATAGGTATGAGATTCGTTTACTAAAATTGTATCTAAAAACTGTAAGACCCAATTCCAAAAATTTTCTTTTCTTTTTGGAATGATTAGATTGGGAAGAAGGTGATGAAAAAATGTGAAATATCTTTCAGTAAAATTAAGCACTCTTCTTGCCCGAATGTTCACACATTAATAACTAAAGAATCTGTAAATTTTAAAGAACTATAAGTACTTAAAGTCTATCAAGAAATTATTCTTACCCATATGTTTTACTGGAAAACTAATTTTTATTAATGACAAAATCAATTGCTCAAAAGCTGGGGGAAAAAGGTCGTTGTAGGGGCTTCTGAAATGTCCTCGATAATTCTGGAAACTATGATATTATATGTTTCATTTATTATCATTATTACTTTATGTACCTACCGAAATTATATCGTTCGTCTACATCTTTAGATTGGAATTGTTCTGTTCCAAAAGTTGAAAATGTCAGAAAATTTTGGACCAGTCCCTGTCACCTGACCAAAGAAGAACTACTGAAGGAATTCTTTAAATTCTACTGTTGCTGTCCGGTGTCGAAATCACTTGTTCTCTGCCCATTGACGGGTGAAATGTTGCATAGAAAAAAACTCTACAATACTGAGAAATGGTTGGTTATATTTCACAAATGTATCAAAAAAGAAGGAGGAATTAAAGCTTTCACTGAGAAGGTTCGAGCAGAATTTGATGGTTTTTGTGTTCAAGATCCATTCGATCTGATGAAAAACCTAACAAGAAATTCCTCAAAGAAATTGAAAGCTCGTTTGACGGTCGAATTCATTACAAAATGTATGCAAACAGTTAGATTATTTTGAACCAATTGAATATAAATATTTCTGCCGATTACACATTTGTATCCCCGTAAGAAGAGACATTTAAAAGGAATATATGTTTTTTGGACAGATACCTATAAATTTTATAATTATTATTGACATTTATTCCTATTTTTTTTTTTTTTTTACTGTTTATTTCCTCTATCACACTCAGTGTATCGACTTTATTGATATTACTATAATATTATTACTCACTTTTTTACTTGATTTTTCCCTTACCCTGTCAGTATATTACTCGTATCTTTAATTATTTTTTGAAATATTTTTCGATTCAATTTCTTACATTTTTATGACGCCAGTTACGTCGATAATGATGATATTACACTATTTTCAACTTACCCACTTAAGTTTCATTTTTTTACGGAATTTTCTATCCTACATTTTATATTATTGTTTTAATATGTAACAATGAATAAGTTTGCTGTTTGCGTCATACTATTCTGAAATTCGGTATACCTAATCTTTTGTTTCCTGTGAATAATTTCTTTTTTTAATTTTCATAACACCAAGACGTCAATATAATTGATATTCCGTTGTTAAAACTCTTTTGTATGATCTGATTTCTTCTATTTCTCTTATTCTGTTCAATGGTCAACTTTCTTAATAACAGTGATATTATTTTCTTTTCTAAAATTGTACATTCTTTTTCTTTCCCCCCCCCTCTTTTATAAGAAAACAATTCGTGAGAATTATTCACTTGGAAATAGCCTTAATTGAAAATTTATTTCTTAAGACATAGTGTTAGAAAAACTGATGTTTAATGTTTGTGCTTCGATTGTGTAGGATGAATACTGTTATTCATCGACCATGTATTGTACTCGTAGGGTAAGCGTAAACAGCTTCTTATTCATGTCCTTCGTTCATATATTTTTGATTTTTTTGATCTATTATAGAAGAATTCCTGATTAAATATTTTCATCCACATCTGCTGTCGTTTAATAGAATTAAATTTTGCTTTTAGAATAGGTACCTACCAATAAAGGAAGGTGAGGAAAAAATTTTTTTTTATAATAATATTCATGGTTGTACATTGTACAAAATTTTATGAGTAACTATAATAGCGTAGAAAAAAGAAAAGTTCTTGGGTATCTGGAATGAGAGTTGAAGTGCGTAAGCCAAAAAATGAGGTTTCTGTACTATTAGTAGGATCATAATTCTGATTGCTTCGATTCAGTTCTCGTTCTTGAAAGTCGTTTATTCGTGAAGAATTGAGGCTGAATTAGCGTGTAAAAAAACAACAATGATCGATTCCTAATACTTTCCTGGCGAGAATATGTATAGCCTTTTATGCAGCTATTGGGAATCAAATCAAAATCATGCTTTATTGAGTCATCCCTTATATATTTCAGGTTGAGGAAAGATGAACTGAAGAATATCTGTTCATTCTCCGGAAACAGTCTCATAATGAGAAAATATTGGAAGTTCTTTATTCCTCAAACCAAGGTCAAACCATGAGAAGATAAGGGACGATTTTACGATTTTTTGTAAATCGATGAAGAAAATAAGTCTTCTAAGTATCTCATGCAAGGGTGTACTGCGAGCAGTAAGTACAACGTTCGTATCGAATTTGTCATAATAGAGAGAAGTTACAGGTGTACTTGAGAAATCAAGATCTGAGATTTCAGAGCTTTGTCACGACCATTAAATAATAGTCAAATATCGAAGCTAATTTATGTGAAAAAGCTTATCAATTTTACTGTTCGTTGAAATTTATTTTTGAAACCATGTAGGTGCTTATTGGAGTAACGAACCCGTGCGCCTCTTGTCCCGCCATCCGCAACACATGACGCAGCAACCATTAATTTGTAGGACTTGTTTAAACATCAAACATAAAATCTCTGAGTAGAGCTCGGAAATTGCAAGAAAATGACTCGATGAGTAGGTATATCGTCCGCTGGCTCGGAATAAAACAAAAATTCTTTGTGACAATTTAAATTCTAATTTTGAGTAAATTATAAGTATTCAGTAGTGACGTGGTTGCATATCAAAGATCTAAGGAAGCAATTACTCTATTAGCACTTGATTTGGAAGTGAGAATTGATGTGAAAATTTAGAAATGGCAGATGAATCCAGCGATCTATCAACTTACCACCAGGATGTGATCATCCACGAATTAAGTAAGACTTGTCATTTTTATTTTATTTATTCAGCGGTTACTTACGTCTACTTTCTTGCATGAATGTTTTGCCATCGAAACGCCTCTATCGTCGTCCGTTAACAATACCCGCACCAAACGACACAGGCCTAGCCTCTGAAGTAAGTTCAGAAACTGTCTCATAAAACCAGACTTCGGAAGCTACCTATATCTCTATTCCTAATCTCTGTAGGAAAAGATTCCCCGCAGTATTACGGAAGCAGGGGCTGTTTCAGACCGTGTTATTGATGTCGTCACACTAATTATGGGCACTTATCCTATATTCAAAGACTTGAATTCAAAACTGTGGTGTATGATTGAAATATCTTTCTCATCATGAAAGTAGCTGGAATAGGGGTGTAATCAGAAAAATTTCGTCCGAATTTCGAATGAATTCTCATCGAAGAGTTCCATTCAATGATGATTCGTTTTATTGTAATTCGGTAATCGGTACGGTACCCAACCAACAATATTTCGTTTTAGAGGATACCTATTCACCGAAAGCATAATGCCCACCACCTATGTATCAGAGGGCTTATTTCCCTGAATTTACCTGTACTAGACCTACAAAAACAGCACCTGGTAAACAGTAGTTATGAAAGTTGGAAAATTTGACAGAGGATGAAGAAGGTAATCATAATCATCATTTGATCAAACACGGCGAGTTCTCAAAATTGAAAATGTATGGTTGACGAAATGAAGAGGTCTCCTCCAAAACGATGAGAAAAATAGATAGTAATTTTCCTGATCGAGGAATGTTTGTCAAACTTTTAATCGAACCCAAGCATTGTCGAACCGAGGCAGAAAATCGAGGGGGACGGATTTGAAAAACCTTCTTTGGATGAGCGGAATGAGCAGACACTCTTTCTCGTATCAATCTTCACAATTTCACCAATATTATTGATATGGTATATCGCTATTGCTTGTTTATGATCTGTGTTTGGTACCTACTCCCTCGAAAGAGAAAGAGCTGCTTTTTATCTTTCACTTCTAACTTTTCCGCTGTTTGAAGAGAGTTGAGAAGTGAAAGATGAAAACTACAGCGTTCTTCTCAGTAGCCTACCTGCTACATTTTACGCGCAGTAATGGAGTGAGATCGGGCAGAGTAAATTAGCCTATTCTTCATCCGCATAGGATAGATCATTGAACGAATGGTAGGTATGCGATTAAACCTTCGCAAGAGAATGTCGCAAAATTACCTGCGCGAATGAAAATGTAGAGGTGATCATGGGTTTTTTGAACGGAAATACCGTTGTCTTTAATATGGGAAAAGGTAATGGTTTATCTCGTCAGAATAAGTAGATTATAAGTTAATTGTTTGATGATACTGCAATTAAATTTGAGGAAAAATTTCCTTTACCTTTAAATTCCAATTGATTAAAAAGCATTTATAATTTGCCGTAGGCTAATGATGAAATTATTCATGATCACCTCTAAATTCAGGAGGCTACCAACATTTGGAACTCCAAAATTAATCGCTTATACCTATAACTACGCTAGAAGATGAGTACCTACTTCATTTCTTCGTCCCTTTGGAAATAAAAGCCATTTTTTCCAATTTGGCCAACATGTTCGGGCTTTAGAATAAAATTTCTCAGAGTGTTCAGTGTACCTGTACCAGAAGCATGGGCGAGGGACCAAGCAATGAAGGTACCTGCCCGAATAAAGTGATCTTGAAGTACGAGAAAAACCATATCAAAAAATTTCATGTCTGATGAATTCGAATATAGTTCATTCACATTTATAGGTAAACTACCGTACTTAGATTGTACTTGGATTTTTGCTCTCCATTTTTCCAAATCAAAATATACTATAGGTACTCCTGTGTACGAATTTTCTTCGATGGTATCGTTTCATATTTTTCCAGAATTTGGTCGTGGAGGCGGTGGTACTCCCAATTACGACACGCAATTTCGTGATGAGATTATACAAGGCGTACGTAACGGTTCCATGGTGGTCGAATTGCACGAGGAGTCGCCTGATAGCTTTTTTAGATTATTGGTTTTCAGGAAGTATGCCACTTTCTCTATGTGACCCTGTCTACAGAAACCCACCTTATGCGTTATCAGTAAGGCATGCTTTTCATCTGTAAACTGATAACGCATAAGGAGGGTTTCTGTAGACAGGGTCACATATAATGACACAACACTTCGAAAAAAGAAGCTACCTAATCATTTAATGATGATGATTGTTTCAGAACCAAACAATTCAAGCGTCTGATACAGAATATTGACCAGAGTAAAGGTTTAAACCTTGCAGGTATGAACTTCCAATATTGTGTAAATGAAAAAATGATGTGATCTCGTTCAGGCCGGGATCTGTAACTTCCACGCTAGTGTAGCTCCTACCTAATTCTGCTGCAACATTAAAAACGGCCAGTGTAGTACTCTTCCGTCTATACAACCTAAACTCTAAATAAAAGAAGGATTACCTGCCAACATACGAATTTTCCTACTCGACATTGGTTTTTAGTCAGCTCCCTTTAATACTTACTACGATAAATTTGAGCGTTAAAATTTCTTAAAAACTCAGTGTCTCTGTCCTGATAGCTCGAACTTTGTAGATTTTCTCGGCGTCGATCAATATTTTTATCGAATCTTTCGTCTTCTCTAATGTTTCACGCCCACTTTTTCATTGATCAATTAAATACATTTCGCGCTTTCGCTAGCCGACCGTATTGCAATCACTTTTTGTCGTCATCGTTTCCTCGTTCGTCTCCCTCAATCTTTCTTATCTTACTTTAGGTACATACATTGGTATGTCATTCTTATCGTATCTACACAACACAATGGAGAATACCCTTTTTCTTTTTTTTTCTTCTTTCTTCCTTCTCCTATTATAAACTGCAGTATTCAGGTAGCTGAGAAAATTCTTGTCAGTACGATTTTGACTTTCTTTGTGGAACATATCCCTCCTGACACTTATATCACACTCATTTCTGTTTATTACTATTGTTAATATACTACTATTTTGATTGTTATTTTAATTTTCATTTATTGTTTACAAGATCAGGGGTCGCATTTTTTTCATTATTATATTTCAGCAGAGGCCTTTCCTCTGAACTCAAGATCGACGATCACTCGCCAGGCCCGGTATCTTTTATTCTTCCCATGTGGTATAGAGCTGTCTTTCAGTTAACCCCCCTACCCTCTCGCTTTGAAATGCCGCTTCGTTGTGTGGTGCATTTTTTGCAGGGAACCAAACCGGGTGCTGGCCATGTCATTCGCGAACGTATAAGTAGCAATACTATAGCTTTGAATATAACCCAATGATTATCGACTTGGCATTCAGCTTTTTATGATGGTAGACCTTTCAAGAGTCAATCGAGTTTCTTTCTCTATATTTTCCAGTTTACTTTGTAAACTTGGATCATGTTAAAATGAAAGAACTCAAGTTTAAATTTTGATTGACCTTCTGTACTAGCTGTCACTGTTTTCATGATGCAGATAGGTATTCTCTAAAAAATGATTTTATCTACTTTTCTATTCATGATCCTATTTTCATGTTTAAATTTTTTTAAAGGAATCGAAGAAGAGTGTCTAGCAAAATTGAAGATTGAAAGCATGAAAGACTTCATTGAAGATACAAACGGGCTATTAACCGATTTCGAGTTTGAGGCTAAATCATCGAAGACAAAGGAGAAAATCGACAAAATTCTGAAGTCTGTGTTGGAGGTATCAATGAGATTATCCAATGAAAAAACTGGTGCGTACTTATTCGGTTCGAGGAAAACTGAGTTAGCAGAAGAGGGAAGCGATGTCGATATCTATGTAGACATCGGTAAGTAACTTTAAATACCTTGATATAGGGTTTGAATTTCACTTTCTTGAATACCGCCACCATATTCAATCGTAAAATTCCCTCCTAAATCGGTTTTTCTTCTTTCCTTTTCTATAGGTAATTCCTCTCAAGGATCTATTAGTGAAAATATCAGAAAACAGATCCTGATGGTGAAACTATTCGAGAAGGAAATGGGACTACGACAAGAAGATTTCTACGTACGAAAAGCAGTAACGCGTGCTCGTGTACCAATCCTGATCTTCAAACACCGTCCAACAAAATTGTGTTGCGATCTCTCATTTCGAAGTAAAATGAGCGTAATGAATAGTGAACTTGTCAAGTAAGCCTTTGATGTCACTCTTTTGGTAGGAGGTTCGTTATCACTATATATTGCCAAAGGTACATCTTCAGAAAACTTTCGCGTTTGGGCGCGACCTTGACCTAATGTAGGGACTTCGAGAAAATTTTTGTTATAGCTATGATAGAGAGGGAATGAAAGAAAACTTCCCTAGAGAGCTAGTAAGTAGAAAAATTTCCAAAAAGATCGTATGAACAACACTAAAGAGCATCTTCTAGGAAAAAAAGAAATTGCGACTTGGTTTTTTTTTTATGAACAAAGAATCTTCTGTGTTAGGATTTTCCGAGTCCGCCCGACCTCTCTTCTATTCATAGCTTAAAAGTCAACATTTTTGTATTTTGTCAACTGGAAATATTCGCAGCATTTATGGGGTATCGTGAATTACCTAGATATTCGTTCTTCCAGACTTTATTTAGATTTGGATCCAAGAGTAAAATTCGTGGTAGCCGCTGTAAAACATTGGTTCAAACAAACCGATTTGGCTGGTAAAGACACGTTCACGTCGTACGCGCAAATATGGATAGCGCTCTTCTTCCTAATGGAAATGAATGTTGTACCATCTGTGCTAGAGTTGAGATTAAGATGTACATCATTAGCACCGTTGGTAATTGAAGGTAATTGAAATAAATCTTGTATTACTCGTTTTAAATATTGACGAATGATCGAGGTCAATTTTCCTTCTCACGGTTCGTCTATATAAAAATAAGCTCGTTTAATTTTCTTAAACACTATCGAATTTGACATTTTGACATGATAGTAATTTTATAGACACATGAGCATAAAAACGAAAAAAAAAGTAGTTTGTCAAACTTGAAATGGTGCAATTTCAAGAATTCTAAAATATTACTTACAAAAATAAAACTATTTTCTCTTCCTAGGTGTCCGCAAAATTATTTATTTCAGTATGTTGACTCGGATTTTATGAAAAAAAAAAAAAAAAATTCATTGAGCTTATTTTTTATTCTTTCTTTTTACCTAATACAATTAAATATTAGAGACTTCCTTCACAAAACTAAAAATAATGAATTTCATATAAGAAATTGCGATAAATAATAAACGTTTTCTTTGCAGTCGTTTTTTCTAATCAAATTGCGGTCACTTGAAAAAAAAAAATTTTCAAATAATTGTCTCCAAACCATAATTTTAAATAAAATGGGATACTTAAAACGGCTCAACCATTTTAGGTATCGATTGTGATATTTTTTTCTTTGTTTTTTTCAATATGATCCACATTTTTAGGTTGGAATTCCTCCGTTCCAAAAGTTGAAGATGTCAAAAAAAAATGGACTAGTGATTGCCATCTAAGTAAAGAGGAATTACTGAAGAGGTTTTTCGAATTCTATTGCGGCTGTCCGGTCAGGAAATCGCTTGTACTTTGTCCATTCACTGGTGAAAAAGCGCGTCGAAGAGATCTTTACTCAGACAGAAGATGGCTGGCCATATTTAGCGATTATAATGAGAAAGTAGGCGGATATGAAGCTTTTACTCAGAGAATACAAGAAGAATTCAATGGGTTTTGTGTTCAAGATCCATTCGATCTATCGAAAAATTTGACTAGAAATATTGGGAAAAAGTTTAAAGCTCGTAAAATGGTCGAATTTGTCGTGAGATGTAAGCAAACAAGTGAATTGTTTTAAATACAATTTTAATAACGAGATTATACATAAGTACGAGTATCTTACTGTTTCGATAAGAAGATTAGATTTCCAAATTTTTTCAGTAAAAACCTGGATATTAATGAATAACGTCGATATGTTGGTTTTTTTTCTCTCCAACGTTACTAGTGCGTCGATGATACTGTATTTCTTGAAAATCGCTGCACTGATACCATTTCTCTTTCAGTCTTCACACTGCCAAATTTCTTCATTTACGGTGGTAATAGGCTAAGTTCTTTTCTTCCTTTTTCGGGTTCCCGCCTGTTTTTAATCCTCTGTGTATTTTTGCTAGTTTATCTTCCATGTAACGTCAACTGCGTCAATAATATTAATTGACTATTTCCATTGACTATACACGTACCAGACAAATACTCGCATTGTTGAAAACGAAGTCACTTTGAAGGATACTGGCACCAGAGTGTGCTGCGTGTTAACCGGCAGAGTGAAAGAGACAGAACATATTTTTCTCTCTCTTACACCAACGTATTAAGACGCAGCACACTCTGGTGTCAGTATCCTTCAAAGTGACTTCGTTTTCAACAATGCGAGTATTCGTCTGGTACGTGTATAGTCAATGCTATTTCCTTTCTTTTTTAAACAATTTTTTTTTTTTTTTTTTTGTGATAACCAAGTTTTTTTGCGATAATATTGATATAATCACCTAGAATTATACTTATTAAACTTTTATTCAAAATAAGACATTCTCTTTTAATTTTTAAAAATTCACAATATTTACCCTGAAAGATATTTGTCATTGTTATTATTACCTACTTATCATTATTAAAAATGATGTTTCTGAGTCACATATACTCCTGCTTTCATGGATCACTTGATTTTTTTTTTTTAAATGAATCGATGCCTAATTGCTTTTATGATTTTAAATGTTTTCTTGTTCTTATACTCAATTATTGGATCTTGAAGAACATAATGATGATGTCTGCCCATTTTTGTTTGTTGTATTAACAATAACTTTGATCAAAAATTGGAGTTGTCGTGCCACCTGGTTTCTCTTTTTTTTTTTTTTTTTTTTTTTTCTTTTGTTATAAAGAATAAAATAAATTCAACTGGAGCATCAGAAAAAGTCATTGCGGATAGTGAGCGAGTTACAATATTGTTTTTCGACACGAATTACAAACAGTACTTTTTATAATAAATGAAGCAAAATTAGACTCTCAAAAGTAAAATTTGTTATAGTTTTAATGTTCAATTATTGTTCAAATGGTACCACTGACGCGATTTTCGCAACGGGGTAAAACACTTTCGCCACGGTTCTGATAACGGCGAGTTTCGGTTCAAAAAACGAACGCAATACGCGGCACTTTTGCTGCATGTATTATAAAAAAATATTACAACGGTTCTTGTCTGTTATTGACCGGTACTTCCTCCTGAGACTATTGAAAAAGCGCTTTCTTAAAAAACATTGAAAACTCGTCGCATGAGAAAATGTCCCTTAACGTCAATGCCCAATTTAAGACTTAGAAAAGGATTACGTCCGTTTTTTCAGAATGAAATGTATAAATTTCTATATACAGAGACGTTTACAGCACGACCTCTCCTTATGGGGGAGGGTAGCTGACCCATCCTTGCATTCTTGAAACCATAAGGTGGTCCGCGAAGACGAATCACTCAATCTTCCTTTACTCCAGACCCTAAGGTGTTCATACACTCGGATTCCGAGCTGGCCACCCGTCTCGCCTATATATACGCCGTTACAATCCCTACACTCTAATCTGTGCACCCCACCACTCTCAACCCGCGGGACAGGGTTCTCTAGCCTGACGAACAAACCCCTCACAGTAGTGAGGAAAGCCGAAGGGACGAAAATTCCCCAGAAAAGGGAGAATTTCCTACGGAGGAGGGAGGTAGTAGAGTCAAAACCTTTCCTAGTAAACTTTTTGCAAACCATACGGTCGATGTCCAAATTGACCTCTGTAGTTCTTGATGGTACATACTATACTTTTTTTCAAGTCTCCCTGGAGGGCGGTGTCTATAGCCTGATTAAAATAGCTCCTTGAAGTAGCTAGATATGCTATACTCAACCGTGTCCCTAAAAAGCTATTAGCTCAAAATATTCTAAACTGGACTTATACCAGACCAAGAAGGGGGACGAACGAAAATTCAGTTCTCACCTCTTCTGATCGAAGTGAAGCTGATGTTGAGCAAAGTAGCTGAGCCTAGTTTAGCCTAAATGTTCTCGGCTAAGTTGTAGAGTAGCAGAGGTCAAAACTTTCCCGAGGACGAATGTGAAGTGTAGTATAGGCCTAGTACAGAGGAAGCCAAGCATAGGAGGCAAAATGAGCTTATTAGCCCAACATACATTATATGTACCCCTTGGTGTCTTGCATGTTGGGCAGTATAGCCTAGTAAACTATACCATAATTTTACTTTTATTCTAGCTCGAACTATAGGCTGAAAATAGCCAAAAATTCTAGTGGCCAGGGGTTTGAACGAGCAGAGCGCCTGGTATACTGTATGGCTAGCATAATTATTATTAAACATAGGAAATAGTATATTTCTAATACTGGTCTATACAAGGCGGTAAAAGAAAGGTTTGACGTTGAGTGCAAAAGTTTGCTTCACAAGCGTAGCGAGTGGAGTAAATTACACGAAACGTTAAACCTTTCAATACCGCCTTGTATTAGGAAGATAGTTTTTCTAATAAATGATGTTAAAATCTTCGAAAAACAAAATTAAAACGGAGAAGCAATAATACTAAAACAATTGAACGAAACTACGCTGAACAAACAATTGTTCTTTAACGAATCATTGTCAACTGATACTCGAACGCTATTGGCTAATTCATTTTTTATTCACACTTTCATAGTCGATGGTAAAAATCAATTTTACCTGCATGTACTCGATGATCAAAACGGCGTTTTGACATCATGTATTAAGAAAAAATATTGATTATATTTCCTGCCATTTATATGGAACTCTATTCGATAGAATACACATTATGACCCCCCCCCTCTTTCCCCTCTCCAATCTCATTCATATAGCTTGGAAGTTGAGTTCTTTCCCAGGTCCCACATTTTTCAAAACTGCACCCGGCCTTCCTCCTCAAATGTCCTCTCTCAGATTCTCTGTTGAAAATTCTATCAATGTACATCCAGATACTTCAAAGTTTGACTTGGTGATTCTCAGAAAGGACAAACAAAAACAAATAGCTTGCACCATGAAGTTTGATCTGGAGACTGCGGAAAGAGGGTTTTCAATGATAAAGTAAATACATTGATGAAATGCCTGAGTTCTGATAGTAGAGAGGAAAAAACTCTAGTGCAAGATTTCCAGCTTGATTGCAGGGTCAAACCAGTGCCGCCAGACCTAGGGATTTTTGTTCGCTAAAGAAGATATGGATTTTGCTTTTGTGCTTAAGGGAAAAGTACCTTAGTCGCTTATATTAGAGATACTTTTCTCCTGGTCGTTAAAGACTGATACCACGGTTCAACGCAATAATGAGTCGATCAAAAGAAAAGTACCTAGAGATACCTTTCTCCTGATCGCTACTGATGGATCGTCCGTAAATTTGTGTTCACGTCTTGGAAAAAATAGCGTATGCGGATTTTTGATATCATCTGATAGCAGTAGCTCTGGGTCACGATTTTCTGATTGTAACTTATCGACATGATCAAATCAAGTGTTGCTGTTCATTGTGCGTTTGTGTGAGTGTCATCGCTACCCATGCTAAAATACAAAGACACACACATTCACATCGTGTACAGGGCCAGGTAACAACTAGAAACTTTGGGATACCCTCTCTAATCCGTTGAATCACTCTCTCTTTTGAATCATTCGACGGATGAGCAAGAAAGGACCAGAAGAGTTTGCACACGTCACCTTGCTTTTAAGCAAACGCGTATTTTGCCCTTTCCTCAAAATCATCAGTCTGTACGTTTATCGCTCATGTGAAAGGTAGTCGTGTTTTTTCCTTCGTTCGGTTTTCTGTTTTGTTCTTGTATGCATGAAGAGGTTTTTTCAAACCAACATTATTTGCATGTTTCTAATGGGTACCGGTACTCTATATTGCTTGAACTAATAATGCTGGGATACTAACAGTTATATTACTAATTTAAATGTGTAGGTACTTTCTTTCAGCCGGAATTAGTTTACCGTTGTTATAAAATTCATCGTCATTTTGTAGCGGCCGTTCCATTCTGAAATATGGGTGGCACGACAACTCCAAATTTTGACCAAAAAAGTTGCTCATTTTTGTTCGCGCTATCGCAGGTAGATTGCAGGAAGTACATTGAGCGCGTAATGCGGATATTCCCGCGCGTGATGATATTGTGCTACCATCAATCATACCCTCTTTCAGTCAAAATTATTTTTAGGGCTTGATTATACCGCCGTCTTTCCCGAGTAGCCGTTGCACTCTGAAATATGTGTGTTTAAGTCGACGACTTTGGAAAGATAATTGGTATTGATGAATTATCGCCTCTCTCTCCTTTTGGATCAATTAATTTTATTTCGAGGCGAATTTTTTTAATTTCAAATCAAAATTAGATGAAAACATCGTCATTTTGTAGTGGCCCTAGATGAAATATTGTGTGGATACGATGACTCCAAAGTTTGACCGAAGGTGTTTGTTTTTGTTTACGGTATTATGGGTGGATTGCAGGAAGTACATTGAGCGCATGATGCGGTTATACCCGCGTGCGATGATATTGTGCTACCATCAATCATACCTATTGTAATTAAAAATTGAAAAAACATCGTCAGTTTGTAGCGGCCGTTCCATTCTGAAATATGGGTGGCACGACAACTCCAAATTTCGACCAAAGGTGTTGTGTATTTTTGGTTCGCGCTATTACCCTACTATTATACTTTACATGATGGTTAGGTCTTGTACAGGAAGCGCATTGAGTGCATAATGCGGATTAGCCGCGCGCGCGGTGATATTGTGCTTTACGATTTCAGTGCACTCGCGTCGGATAAGCCACGTTGGGGCGCAGTATTAGTTTACTGACTCCGCCAAGGAAGAGGCAACCATCGGCGGTTGTAACTGAGGCGTGTGGTCGTAAACAGTCTTGATAATTCGTGGGTGACTGATGTGGGTGTCTGCGCCTTCTCTCTTTTTCATTGTAATTTAATTAGATGTAGGTACAGCGCACCACATTCGGGTAGCTTCGCAGCCCTCTAAGACGCGGTGAACCGTTGTGGTTGTGCACAGCCTTCTAGGTATAGGGATTCATTTTTTTTTTGTCTTTAGTGTAGGCTAGGATCTTTAGTGTCTTGGGATGCATAGGAGCCACCTCCACGTGGTGCGTCCTGGGCAACGGCAACAACTATGTAGTTTGTTGGCGGCTAAGGCTCCTTAGGGTAATAGCGCGAATTGAAAATAACACAATGAGCGGGGACGAAAAACAAAGACTTTTTTATACCTGATGTAGTTCATGTAAATCGTTTTAGAGTTCTTAGGATGGTCACTGTGTAAAATGTACTCACCTTTATTACTCATCTTGTTGAAAGAAGCTGTGACCTACTAATTTCAACTCATCGACTTGATATGGTACAGATATGGGAAAAAGTTTTGAACTGGTAATAATTCTGAAACAAGCTAATAAGAGAAATCGCGGGGGGGGGGGAGAGGTAGTTGAATCAAAGCAATTTCGCGTGATCGGACCATAAGGTCAATGTTCACCTTGAGCTCATTTACTTTAATCAAGTATTTTATAACTTGGAGTTCCTTTTGGAAAGCTGACTGGTTCAGCGGGATGTGGGTCAGCTGATGAATAAAGCTATTGAACGCCGCAAACTTGTGGGCAACAGGGTAGAATAACGAGCCGTGGACGACAATATCGGTCAAAGTATCTTCTCTTATATATATGGTAAACTCGTAAACACCCTCTCTTTCTGAGATAGTAAGGTCCAAGAAGTTGATATTAGAGCCTTGAATTTCCAAAAGGAATTCAATAGAGGGATATTAAACATTTAGATTCTTAAGAAACTCAAGGAAATCTTGAGAACCGGTTCACGCTCTTAGAACGTCATCAACATACCTGTGCCAATAGTGAACGTGATCCAGGAATATTTGGCCTGAGAAGAAGAGGTCAGCCTAAAACTTGGACATGAAGATCTACAAAACAAGGGAACCCAATGAAAACCCAAGAAGAATGCTAACTTCCTCAGAAAACTCGAAGAATTTCCGATTAAATTTGCAAAATTGAGGGACTAGCATACATTGAGTAAATTAAAAATACATAGCCCAATGAATATAGATCATAGTAGCTAGTGGCTTTTGGGGAGTACACTCGCGAATAGATCCAGTTCAGAATATTTCAAAATGATAGCTTTTGGAAATCTCACTTGCTCCGCCCGTTTGCTTCCGTCTTAAATCTACTTCAGAAAATTTTTTGTGATCTAGTACATCTCCAATTTAGAATATTTCAAGACTAGTATAATCCTAGCATACAGTTGGTATGAAACCTGGTATAATGAAGGTTTCAGCTTAGTGTAGGTCTAGTATATAAGGTCATTTAACCGGACGGGCGGACGCATTTCAGAGACCAGTATAATCCTAGGATAAAACTAGCATAAAAAAATTGATCTGTTCTTTAATGGACTTAAATGAGGAGAAGCAGGGAATCCATTTTATGGGGCATTGTGGGAGAGCCTATATTGAGTCTAATGGTGTTTGAAGCGTTGCATGTCTGGCTCATTGAGGGGGTTGTGCTCGAAGCGTTGCATACCTGATTCATTGAAGGGGCTAAGCCAATTATATTTAAGGAGTAATTTTAATCAGGCTATATCCATCGACCTCCAAGCTATATGTGATAGGAGGAGGACTAGAAAGATATAATACTGTCAGAAACTACGGTATTATAATAAGCTAATGCCTACATTCGGACACAAATTTTGGAATCAGAGGTAGGGCTTAGGTTTGACAGTAAAGATTTATTAGTTTACAACGTCACGGTCGTAGAGACGCCCGGGCGCGGGGTAGGGAAAAGACATGAAATATGTCAAAAAGGAAAATTTTTCCAAGTTTTTCTCAATGTCAATGTAGGACATTTTCCAGGTGACGTAAAATCTTGAAGAAACAAAGAGGGGCCGGGAGGTTGAGTAGCTTTTGAGAGAGAGACTTACAACTAAAAGAATCTAGACCAAATCATTTCTAACACATTAGAAAAGCACCAGCGAATATTTCAGCAGAATCGAACGCACAAGAAGAATTTACAGTCACAATGACCGACTGGTCTTTCTTACCAGAACGTCATTGTTGTCAAATAGTGCCTCAAGAATGCTGACCTTCAAAACTTTCAGTGAGACTCTTCATTGAGTTGAACGTCAAGACGTCGGTCGTTGATATCATTTTACATGTTTGGCAATTTGTATCATCATTTTGTACTGTACTTGAGTTCATACAATGAAATATGTTGTACAATACAGGAAAATAAATACCTCTTGAAGTAACTTTTTGAATTTGTTGTTTATGTATATGACAGAAGAGGGGACCAGAGAACTTGAAACTGGATGAACATTTTGGAGGACTTATTTCTGATCAAATTCCTTCATTTACCATTTGTCTGAAGGCACAAATATCATGTTCAGCTTCATTTCTCACTCAGTCATTTCTAATTTTCAAATAAATTTCTCTTAAAACTCCTTCATTTGCCGTGAACTACCCTTTGAGCACGCTGATGTTCAACAGGTAGAGGAACATTTGTCTGCAGGCACAAATATCATGCTCAGCTTCAATTCTCACTTAGTCATTTCTAATTTTCAAATAAATTCCTCTTAAAACTCCTTCATTTGCCGTGAACTACCCTTTGAGCACGCTGTTGTTCAACAGGTAGAGGAACATTTGTCTGCAGGCACAAATATCATGTTCAGGTTCAATTCTCACTTAGTCATTTCTATTTTTCAAATGAATTTCTGATAAAACTCCTTCATTTGCCGCGAACCACCCTCTGAGCACGCTGATGTTCAACAGGCAGAGGAACATTTGTCTGCAGGCACAAATATCATGTTCAAATTCAATGCTCACTCAGTCATTTCTAATTTTCAAATAAATATCTCTTAAAACTCCTTCATTTGCCGTGAACTACCCTCTGAGCACGCTGATGTTCAACAGATAGAGGAACATTTGTCTGCAGGCACCAATATCATGCTCAGCTTCAATTCTCACTTAGTCATTTCTAATTTTCAAATAAATTTCTCTTAAAACTCCTTCTTTTGACGTGAACTACCCTTTGAGCACGCTGTTGTTCAACAGGTAGAGGAACATTTGTCTGCAGACACAAATATCATGCTCAGCTTCAATTCTCACTTAGTCATTTCTAATTTTCAAATAAATTTCTCTTAAAACTCCTTCTTTTGACGTGAACTACCCTTTGAGCACGCTGTTGTTCAACAGGTAGAGGAACATTTGTCTGCAGGCACAAATATCATGTTCAGGTTCAATTCTTACTTAGTCATTTCTATTTTTCAAATGAATTTCTGATAAAACTCCTTCATTTGACGTGAACTACCCTTTGAGCACGCTGTTGTTCAACAGGTAGAGGAACATTTGTCTGCAGGCACAAATATCATGTTCAGGTTCAATTCTTACTTAGTCATTTCTAATTTTCAAATAAATTTCTCTTAAAACTCCTTCATTTGCCGTGAACTACCCTCTGAGCACGCTGATGTTCAACAGGTAGAGGAACATTTGTCTGCAGGCACAAATATCATGCTCAGCTTCAATTCTCACTTAGTCATTTCTAATTTTCAAATGAATTTCTGATAAAACTCCTCCATTTGCTGTGAACTACCCTCTGAGCACGCTGATGTTCAACAAGTAGAGGAACATTTGTCTGCAGGCACAAATATCATGCTCAGCTTCAATTCTCACTTAGTCATTTCTAATTTTCAAATAAATTTCTCTTAAAACTCCTTCATTTGCCGTGAACTACCCTTTTAGCACGCTGTTGTTCAACAGGTAGAGGAACATTTGTCTGCAGGCACAAATATCATGTTCAGGTTCAATTCTCACTTAGTCATTTCTATTTTTCAAATGAATTTCTGATAAAACTCCTTCATTTGCCGTGAACTACCCTCTGAGCACGCTGATGTTGAACAGATGGAGGAACATTTGTCTGCAGGCACAAATATCATGCTCAGCTTCAATTCTCACTTAGTCATTTCTATTTTTCAAATGAATTTCTGATAAAACTCCTTCATTTGCCGTGAACTACCGTTTGAGCACGCTGTTGTTCAACAGGTAGAGGAACATTTGTCTGCAGGCACAAATATCATGTTCAGGTTCAATTCTCACTTAGTCATTTCTAATTTTCAAATAAATTTCTGATAAAACTCCTTCATTTGCCGTGAACTACCCTCTGAGCACGCTGATGTTCAACAGGTAAAGGAACATTTGTCTGCAGGCACAAATATCATGCTCAGCTTCAATTCTCACTTAGTCATTTCTATTTTTCAAATGAATTTCTGATAAAACTCCTTCATTTGCCGTGAACTACCGTTTGAGCACGCTGTTGTTCAACAGGTAGAGGAACATTTGTCTGCAGGCACAAATATCATGTTCAGGTTCAATTCTCACTTAGTCATTTCTAATTTTCAAATAAATTTCTGATAAAACTCCTTCATTTGCCGTGAACTACCCTCTGAGCACGCTGATGTTCAACAGGTAAAGGAACATTTGTCTGCAGGCACAAATATCATGCTCAGCTTTAATTCTCACTTAGTCATTTCTAATTTTCAAATAAATTTCTCTTGAAACTCCTTCATTTGCCGTGAACTACCCTTTGAGCACGCTGATGTTCAACAGATAGAGGAACATTTGTCTGCAGACACAAATATCATGTTCAGGTTCAATTCTCACTTAGTCATTTCTAATTTTCAAATAAATTTCTCTTAAAACTCCTTCATTTGCCGTGAACTACCCTCTGAGCACGCTGATGTTCAACAGATAGAGGAACATTTGTCTGCAGACACAAATATCATGCTCAGCTTCAATTCTCACTTAGTCATTTCTAATTTTCAAATAAATTTCTCTTAAAACTCCTTCATTTGCCGTGAACTACCCTCTGAGCACGCTGATGTTCAACAGATAGAGGAACATTTGTCTGCAGGCACAAATATCATGCTCAGCTTCAATTCTCACTTAGTCATTTCTAATTTTTAAATAAATTTCTCTTAAAACTCCTTCATTTGCCGTGAACTACCCTCTGAGCACGCTGATGTTCAACAGGTAGAGGAACATTTGTCTGCAGGCACAAATATCATGCTCAGCTTCAATTCTCACTTAGTCATTTCTAATTTTCAAATAACTCGGGAAATTTCAAATTTGTGGTTAGGGCAGAGTAAAGACATAGAGCATGTCAACAGTAGGATACTATCATAAACATATTTATAGTATACTGGAGTTGAACTAGGAGAGGACCTCTCCTTGTATTATACTAGTTTTATACTAGGATTGAACAGGTCTTGAACTCATACCAGACCATGAGGGCTGCGAGTGAGCGTCCAAAAGCTATTAGCTTGACACTAGACCAAAGAGGGAGGCGAAGAGAGTAGAGCAAGTGAGGGAACAAAAAAGCGGAGCGAGTATCTAGTATAGGAAATGGTGTTATACATACTTAACAGAAATAACCAAATGTTGTGAGCTGCTGTGTTAGAATTGTCCTTTGACTTACTGCAGTGCGTCTGCTGTAAGAAGCAATGTCAAGGCCGAGGACAGAACTATACATTACCATCAGTTACTTTTCGTAGCGAGTGGCGATCCATACTATTCTTTTATTTAGAGGGCACTAAAATAGGTAGAGGAATTGCAGTTGATGATCACCAGTCTGTGAACACTATAAAACAAGACCACAGTCATAATTATGGATTGAATTTTATTATGAATGATAAGACATTACTGCAAAAACTACTAGTAGGTCCTTATGGCCTGACGCTAGTTTCCTCGTCTCTCTATACAAATTCACACGTAGGTCGAAAGAGAAAAAAACGTTTTATTTTAAAATTTTGATGTGAAATTTAAATTCGGTAGTCGTTTGTCAGGCGCTAGGCAATCTATTATTGATAAATCGTTTCAACAGCGGAAATTTTATGTATCGACTTACCATCAACAATCCAGAGAATCTGGAGAAAATCTTCCTCGTATTAGGTAATGGTAATTTTGATGGGAATTTGTCTCTCCAAACCGGTTCCATTTAATTAAAATCAAAATTTTCGCATACCGATAAATCTGCTCAAAAATTCATTTTAATAGTTCACGACGAAATTTAGAAGACCTATGACTTATTGCTAACTTTCTTTACCTGACCTTGAGTTTCATACAATATCTTAAGGAAGAGAGCGACGCGACGTAATCATAGATATAATTATGATTATTCAATTTTCTTGTCCATGATGAACGAGGTTTTCTGATTTTTTTTTCTTTTTTGTTTCCTGTCGATTGAAGTTCGGATAACGAATTAGATTCTGGTACATATTTCTTATTTCGTGATTCTTCTCTCCTGCAAATAAAATTTTCTTTGAATCAATCATTAATAAATGAATAAAAGAAAGAGTATGTTTTAGATAGTTCTCTCTCATGTTAAAGGAAGAAGAAGAAGACATGGGGTAAGGCAGGTCTTCTCCGTCAAACTAGTTTGATCATCAACAGTGGTCAACCGAACAATAGAGAAAATGAAAACAATTGTCGGATGACGTCATTAAAAGAAGGTTCTTGAATAGGGATGAGATCCAGGCCGGAAAATACTGCGTGAGATCTACGCCGGAGAAACCAAAGTAGAGACACGAAACATGTCAGAAATTCGAGATCAATTATCTTTTCTACCGTCCAACCGTACCTGGTCACTATGAGCGCGTATTATTCAAGTATTTATCATAATTCTTTTTAATACGGTCAATTAGCGTAAAATTTTTTCGTGAATAGGGCTCATTTCACTTTCGATATGGCATATCGTATGAATAAGATGCGTGCACACTTACTGTCTACCCTGTGTTTAAAACTCATACACTTACTCGTCCATCCTAATCAGACTTTTCATAATAAGATAGAAGGCGCAATAGTACAAGTACAAAATATATTTTACAAATTTTAAGCAGGGGTGACCAACCAAAGGCACGCGTGCCACTGTCAGCACGCGTCAATGTTGTGAATTTCACGCGGCGTTCGAAAACTTTGAGATATGCTCCTCGAAGTTTCATTGTAAAATGTCTCGTAATACAAATCTAGACTTGATGAATTTACTGCTCTATGTGCAGACTTTATAAACGAGCTATTTCTTTGTTAAAGAACAGAAATTTGAGTTGAAGCTCAGACGTGAAATAGGCTGTATTGTTTTAAAGCATTATGTGCATACAAAATAAATGAAATTCAATACATACCTATGCAAAAGTATTCTCAACCACATTTCAGAGGTTTCAAGAACAATCATTGTCGGTGGTGCACGTGAAAAAAGACCAATTTACCTCTGACGCTGATTGAAAGCCTAGGATTGATGCACGTGATTGTAAATGAGGAAATTGCTAGAAGTTTTCTTGCCACCACACCTTTCTTATAATCTCCTTCTTATGCTCGAGGCCAGCCTCGGCCGTTCCATTCGCGAGACCCGGAGCAACTATGTACATCCAAAGTTTTGCGGCTCAATTTGGAATGTTTTGGAACAACCTGCCGCAATAACAAAGAGTAAGAGTATGATTTTAGCTTATATGCGAACAACAGTCTCTTAAATTTGCTTTTGTGCGAGGTCCGGCGCGACCAGCGCTGCCAGAACTGAAGTTTCAAAGCCTTCATCATTCGAGTAAAATTCATTCGAATTTTTACATCATAATAAATGAGTCCTGGATGTCAAAAGTTTTCTTACACTCTCTGTAGTGCTCATTCAATCTTGTGCTCCAAGTGCATAGAGCTTTATTGACCTATTTTAAGAACATGAAAGAACTTTGAGTGGTTTAGGTATACTTTTACCGCACCGAAACTATTATAAAATCGTGGAGAAAGAATTAAATACCTGTGAGTATGATCATAAAAGTCACTATGGTCATGAAGGTCAAATTCTATCATCAATATTTTCCGATCTTCCACACCTACCGTATCAAATTAGTCACACATCTCTCGACTACCAAAACAACAGTCTCCCATTTGAGTTCTTCGTTCGCTGACTTCGTGTCGTCGAAGTTCTTTTTATTCGAGCGTGAAATTCATAACTTATCCGAATCCTTAGCCTCCTTTTTTCTTCGGCGGTTATTCAATCCAAACAGTGGAAACAGCCTTTTACAGAACATGGCTCACGTCAAAGGAAATGGATGCGCTCAAATATTGGAAACAGGAAGGGGATTTTCAGCTTCAATATCTCAAGGAGTGGATCTTCTAGGATGGGAAGTCATGAACGACTAATTTAAAGATTTGAATTACAAGTTGGAGGTGGGCTTGACTTAATCAGGAAGGGCGACGTCCTCATGAAGAGATTTCGATGGACGACAATCAGTGTATGACGTCGTGAAAAAGTTATTTCTTTCTTATCAAAAAAAAATTCAATGAAAGACCTCGCAGCTTATCTCTTTCATTGTCTGTGTTAATTGAAACAAATGTGGAACCTGTTTTATGAGAACTTGAACTTTTTTCCACACCGCTTTAAGAGTCCCTAAAATCAATTTTTTTCAAGTCTTGTCTGTTTACTTCCTCTCATTTTCCAAGTGTTCGGATACTTATGATTAACTTTCGGAAATTTCCTCAATGTCCTCGAAGTAGGTAACGGGCCTACACTCCTAATCTTCCTTACTTAGCCTAGACTTGACCATTGTTCAGCCTTAATATCTCTCACTCGTATTTTTCCTTTTCTTATACCTCTGTTTCAAGTCCTTGGAAACCTATAAATGGTCTAACCTCAAATATTTTTGCAAGTTCCCACCTATTGCCTCCTCTTCTTTCTTTCTGTTTATCTATCTTCTTCATACTGAACACAATTTTTATAATTCGAAAACACAGTTAAACTGTAACGATTTAGTAATAATTCAAACGCGCATAAATAGCATAAATAATTCTACGTTCAGCCGCAAATAAAAACTTGGAGCGAAACTGAGTTTTTCTTTGTTCGAACCTCGGATTTGCAGGTAAAAATCTAGTAACCTTGATGCAACAAAGGGGTGAAGTTAAAAGGGGTTGTAAATTTAGTTGGTGAAATCTCTCGGAATCTTTAGAGAATTCGAACCCTTTCTTTCTTTTTTTTTTCCTAGGACCTTTTGACAGATAAGAAGAGAGATGGAGGAGGTAATCTCTAAGATCTCGGTGTTCTGCTATATCCACCTACTTTATTTGTGATGAACTAAAAACAATTTCAAATATTGGGCTATGTATGATATAAGAGAAACCTGGCACGATTTCAACCATTGAAGGAGTTGGACTTGAAAAAATTTTGAATATCAAGCTATACCATAACTAAAACGTACTTGGAAAAATTTACTTACCCTTTTTGGGACGCCAATTGGAACTTCAATTATCAATATTGAAACCAATTTGTCTTGTTGAACAAGTTTTCTAGATTCTGTTGTTTTTCTTCTCCAAATCCTTGGATACCTATGATTAATCCTTGAATTTGGTTCCTGAAATAACTAGTAATATGATGTTGGGAAGGCACAGCTCCTTTCAAAGGTTCCACACTTTCTGATGCTGATTGACTAATGAGACCCCGCCAATTTGATGATGGTTGGTCGAGATAACCACGTCTGTTGTGTTGTCATAGAAACAGGGTGTTTACTAGGGCAGTGGCCCTCAACCTTTTAGAAATGTAAGACCCCTCCAATTCCCCGGCCTTTTTTTACGGACTCCCTATTAAATCCTATGAAAAAAAGAGCCATTTTAATCGAGTCAACAGTGCTGCTAGATCTATGGATTTTTAAACCGCGAAATGTGGATTTCATGGGCTCGAGGAAAAAGTACCGCAGTCGCTTGTATGAGAAATACTTTTCTTCGGGTCATCACAGGCTAATACTGCTCTTCTGTAACATTGAGTCGTTCAAAGGAAAAGTACCTCAGTTGAAAGTATGGGAGATACTATTCTTATGATCGTTATTGAGAAATCATTCACCAACATTCAGTAAACTGAACTTGAACTAGGCTTGGACTCCTACGTGTACATATTATACTAGCTTTATACTAGTACATATGATAGGAGGCCGAGCTATTGGAAAGGGATCTAGAAAAAGGAGAGGGAAGTCGAAAAGAATTTTGACCTCCAAAATTGTGAGAATTTCCAAAACAACAAAAACAATAAAAATAATAAAAACGAAAGAAACAAGGAAAATGCCAAAAAATTTAGAGGCCATTGCAGATTTGCAATAGCAGCGGAGAACCCACAACCTTCCGCTCTCGCGAACACGTTGGCGCAAAAATGCCCCCTCAGAAAATGAGTTGACTGGGCTCTTCTCAGTATACTGTATACCAGGCCTGATTTAATGAAGGCTGAAAGTTGAAATTTTTCCGTCCCTGAAGTAGGTCAAGGCAGTCCCTAAAGTAGGTCGAGGTCATTGATGACGTTATAAAGCATCCCGGCTGCAAGTTGACATTCTTCCAAGTCCCTAAAATAAGTCAAGGTCATCAACGACGTCATAAAGTACGATCCCGACTGGAAGTTAAAATTTTTTCAAGTCCCTAAGTAGGTCAAGGTCATTCATGACGTCATAAAGCATCCCGGCGTCAAGTTGACATTTTTCCAACTCTTTAAAGTAGGTCAAGGTCATTGATGACGTCATAAAGCATCCCGGCTGCAAGTTGACATTTTTCCAAGTCCCTAAAATAAGTCAAGGTCATTAACGACGTCATAAAGTACGATCCCGACTGGAAGTTGAAATTTTTTCAAGTCCCTAAAGTAGGTCAAGGTCATTGTTGACGTTATAAAGCGTCCCGGCGTCAAGTTGACATTTTTCCAACTCTTTAAAGTAGGTCAAGGTCATTGATGACGTCATAAAGCATCCCGGCTGCAAGTTGACATTTTTCCAAGTCCCTAAAATAAGTCAAGGTCATTAACGACGTCATAAAGTACGATCCCGACTGGAAGTTGAAATTTTTTCAAGTCCCTAAAGTAGGTCAAGGTCATTGTTGACGTTATAAAGCGTCACTCGTCACGTCACGCAGTTCACAGAAACTCCCGGACGCGGACGTTTTCTGAGGATATAATCCCCCTAACAAAATGGATAGCGGGTTCCCCGCTAAAAACCCTATCCCCAGTTTTGAGCTTCTTGGGGCGGAGATGGATTGTTGATTGAAGCCTCTATGGCTACCATTCTATCTCCATAGTAACCAGTTCCCTCTTTATGTCTTCTCAGTTTCTATAGCACACAAACCGACCATCATTCTCATTAGTCAATCATCATCAGAAGCGGTGGGGGCCTCAAAAGTGGGCACTGCTTACTCAATACCATATAGGCATACAAAGTGGTCAAAGAGAGAGGACATATTCACCAAACAATGAATTCAATTCCACGAGAGAGGTATAAAAAGTTCACAAATTTTAGCGGGGAACCCCTTATCCATTTTGTAACGGGGATTACATCCTCAGAAAACGTCCGCGTCCCCTTCCGGGACGCTTTATGACGTCATCAATGACCTTGACCAACTTTAGGGACTTGGAAAAAAGTCAACTTCCAGCCGTCACACTATAGGACGTCATCAATGACCTCGACCTACTTTAGGGGCTTGGAGAAATTTCAACTTCCAGCCTTCATTATATCAGGCCTAACGTGCAGTATATTGAGAAGAGCCCAGCCAACTCATTTGCTGAGGGGACATTTTCGCACCAACGTGATCGCAAGCGGGGGAGATTGCAGGTTCCCCGCGGCCATTGCAGACCTGCAATCCTGCAATGGGTTCTGAATTTTCCATTATTAAATGATCTCTCTTCTTAACCCCCTAAAGTAGGCAACTCCCCTTTCTAATCATCTCCTACATCTTATCATTGAATACCTATGGTCGACTTTCAAAAATTTCCCAAGTTGTTAGAGTATGTCTTGGATCTCTCCCCGTAAAACAGGTTCTCTAGAAAAACTTACAAACTCGAGAAGTTTGTGATATCTTTAGGGTGTGACGTCATCAAATATATTAAAAGAGTAGAGGTACGGGGAAATTGTTGTTCTATTTTGAGAGATCGGGAAAAATTTTATTTTAAGCAATACAAGGGAAGAGGATTTCAAAAAATCTCAACTTACAAGGACAGAAGGGAGAGTTAGCGGAAACGTACTCAGAAAGAGGAGAAGACTAATGCTCAGTAGACGATAAAAAATAGTAGATTGTGAACTCCTTCGCAAATGAATAGAAAAGTGAGAAGAATTTGAGGATGGTTGAGGGTTTAAATTTCAGGGATTGGAATAATTTTCGACAAAGGTTGGAAAATAAAGCGACTTGGAATAGTTTTTTTTTATCGATGATGAGGAGGTAGAAGCCACGAATCACTCACTCCAACGACCTTGAAAATCGACAATAAGGGATAATTGGATTACACAGAGTTTGAGATAAAGTTTGGGGACTTTTCTTAAACCACGAGTAGAAAACAATTTCTATGTGTCACTCGATCAACTTACTTAATTAAAGATTCTATGAGAACAGCAAATGAATCCCATACGAGCTCACGAAGTGTGCTAAGAATGAATAAGCGAAAGAAGTTAGATAGGGAGTTGATGAATGATCGAGATCAATAAGTTGAAAGAGAGTAAACGGTATGAAAAATTTTTCTTTGAAAAAGTTTGAAGAGGAAAAGATGTGAAAATCAAGACATTTGAAGGGGAAGGGAAAGAAGAAATGGAAATATGTACTGAATATTAATAGGAAGATGATTGTAATTACATTGTTGTATTTATTTATTTCATTTTTTGAACCTAGACCTCAGCCAAATATTTAGTTGAGTTGAAGATAAAAATAGCCCCAAATATAAAAATAGATGAAATCTTTTACTTGAAAGAGAATTCAAGAATATACAGGTGGATTCCATAAAGAGCTCTCAAGGTTCTTTAAAATAATGAGAAGCGGAATAATATTGACGAATAAGAAATTTATTTTAAATTAATACGGTAACAGATCTTCGATAATTCTATTCTCAAGAAATTGTGATACAAATTAAAAATATACAACACAAATTTATACAAAGTCTTTTCGTCTCTCTCTCTCCCTCTCACTCTTCCTCGGTTCGACCGGTATCGCAAAACAAGAATCTCCTCATTCGAGTGAGCATTTTGGCGGCTCTCAAGATTCGGCGCCAAACATTCAAGAACCGAAGCACAAAACTCCGGCATAGAACACGGATCCATCAAACGCGATAATCAGGCGTCCTGTATCAGTTTCACCGAACTCTGGCCGAATTTGTCGTTGGCGCCAGGAACATCGCCTCCCTTCATCGACTTCTGGATATCGTGCAGCGATTTACCGCGAGTTTCCGGCAATATGAGGTAGATAAGGACAACCGTTACCACTCCCATTATCGAGTAGAAGAAGAAATTCGATTCCATGCCGAAATTCTGTTCCACCGGGATGAACATTTTAGCGATTAAGAACGACGTGAGTGATTGAGCTATGACGGCCATACTCGACCCAATTGCCCGAACACTCAACGGCAGGAGTTCGCCTTTGATAGCGTAGCTGGCCGGAGCCATCAGTGAGCTGAACGCTCCGTACAAGGCCACAGAGGTGAAAATCAACCAAGGGTAGGCCATGACTTCGTAATTATGGTGTCTCAAGTATAGTAGAACGCACGAACAAGCATTGCAACACGTGATACCAATCATCGATCCTATCAGCAGCGCTCGGCGGTTGATCTTCTCAACGACGAATGGTGACACGGCCACAGCTGCGAATTGACAGACGCTGAAGAGAATCGAGAACTGCTCTACCGACACCGATTCTGAGGACGAGAAGATCAACGAAGCGTACGAGATAAAGGTGAAACCACCTGTTGCGGCGCAGAGTACATAAATGCCTACTACAATGTTGATGGCTTTGAAGTTGGTGGGTGAAGTCAACAATCGCGCCAAGGATGTTTTCTTGTGTTTCTCTTCCTGCACTCCTTGTCTGATTTTTTTCAATTCTTCCTGGATTTTGTCGTCGTCTCCGTCACCTTGCAACCAGGCGAGGTTCTTTTCCGCTTCGGAGTGCTTGCCTTTCATGATCAGGAAATAGGGTGTCTCCGTGGTGAAGTACAAGGTCAAGAGCATAGCGCCAGAAATGGCGGCGTTGATGATAGCGGTGTTGGTGTGCGAGAAATACGACGCTATGGAGTACTCGACGAATACAGCTCCGAAAAAGGCGAGCTGAATAACGCCTCCAATGACTCCCCGAAAAGTCGGTGTACAATTTTCGGTGGTGTAGATACCGGCCACAACGTCGTTGATACCGTTCGCTACGCCAAAGAGGACTCGCACAGCGCACAAGACGGTCACGTCCCTGGCGAATATGATGGTGAACCAATTGATGAAGTACATTACGGATACGAGGATCAAGGTGAGCCTACGGCCGATGTTGTCTACGAGAACGGGGGAGATAAACGGTCCCATGATTCTGCCGATTTCGTTGATGGAGGCTAACCAAGAAGCGTGGTCCGGTGATATGGTAAAGACTTCGGTGCCACTTTTCAGCTTCGTTAACGTCGGTGATGTCCAGCCCCAACCGAGACCCATGACGAATTGATCGAGGACGACTAAACATACAGAAAAAAGAAAAATTTATCAACTAGAGAAGCTTTGGAGCAGGATTTTATAGATGAGGGATGAAAGTAATTTTTCAAAGAAGGTTCTCTTTCATGCACTTGTAAATTTCTCGCTTTTCATCCTTGATGGGTAGATAAAAGTCGCTTACACGTTTGTGTTTTCAATTTTGAACAATCACAATCTAGGTTTATGCCTGTCTTTTTATAATGTATCTAACCTTTCTTCATTTTATTCGCTAATCTCACCAAAGGCTATGCAATATTTCGACTTTACGACGCTAATAAAAGTTCAACGAAAAGGATTTACGACGAAAACTCACCTGAGATACATGCCAGCGTTTGATGTACGACACTTTTTGAGATACGCATTTTGAAAACTTTCGTTCGATTCGAACTACACACGAAGAGCACTTATAGATGAAAGATGAATAGCAAATTATTGTAACGACCGGATATCGGAGATGTTACTACAATGTGAGTTGAAGTGAAATTGTTGATAGACCTGTACGCTCCACCATTATTTATACGAAATTTCCGCCGGCTGTACTTTCGTAAATTACGTACCTTTTCGGCGGCGAGATAATTGATTACCATACATAATTTTACAAGCATTCTAAGTTAGGAAATAAATACTACAAAAAGACGAACAAATCTCGAGAATAACGATAAATTTGCATACGTCTACAATTAATGCAATTATTATTAGACGACTGGCATCGTCATTCACGTGCATTCACGTGTTGATCAAATGTCATATTCGTGCAGAAGGGGTGGATGAAGGGCTTTCGGAGTGTTCTTGACGCGAGATACGTCTAGACTAAGGTAGGCGTGAAAATGCTTGACACCTGATCGCTTTCATTGTAACAGTTTGAGGTGATTCTTTTTCGGAACTTTTGTGGCTTTTGCAAAAGTTGTATTGTGAATTCTTCGAAGTTCCTTGGACTAAAGAAAAAATTGTGCTGGCGGGTGTTAAGTCGTATTGTAATCAGTGGTAGAGCGGTTTATTCTTATTTTACAACATTAAGTAAAGTCTTAATTGCTAACCAAATAATATTAATAACATTTCCATAGCAGAGATTCTGATAGTAACGGAGGCATTGCCGACAGCGGGTAAGTATTTGTCAATAACGCTGGACTACAGCATTTTATGAAGTTTGTGAATCTCGTTTGCCTTCAAAATTGGTGGAAGTATTCATTTTGCGTGCGTCAATTTCATTTTTCTGAGGTTCTCTTGCAAAGGAAAGCCTGTAATTATTAAAAATCTCTCGGTCTTGGTATGAAAATGTTCATCATGAGTTTGAGTTGAGGAGAAAAGTCGAAAGAGCTGATATATGAAAGTACTCGCGTTTCGAGAATTTGAAAATTTTCACCGAAGCGAAAGATACGGCTACTTTATTTCACCTGGAAACGTAAGGTCGAAAGGTCATTTTAATGTTTGAAGGGGAGACCGCTATCGGTTTTGTCGAATGAAGGAAGCTTGTTCTTCAGATGATGTCGAGGTCGATCTTTGTGATGTCATCAACGCCCATAACTTTATTTAGGTGCAGGATTCTTTGCTTCGATTGTATAAAGAATGTTTCAAGCTGTGGACCTATTATGAACTAAAACGGTTGAGATGACTATGTTACTCAACCGTTAACTTAATATTCGATAACTGAAGTACTGAACTTCTTATACTTTGTACTCAACTTTGAACTTTACTATGAGAACACGAGCATCATAAAAACGAATTTTTGGATATGCACAAGTGACTCTCACACACACAGTTATATCTTATTTGTACTTTGTATTCAACTTTGAACTTTACTATGAGAACACAAAGATCACAAAAACGAATTTTTGGATATGTACAAGTGACTCTCACACACACAATTATATCTTATTGGTACTTTGTATTCAACTTTGAACTTTACTATGAGACATAAATGCATCACAAAAACGAATTCTTGGAAACGGTTGAGATGACTATGTTACTCAACCGTTGACTTGATATTCGATAACTGAACTTCTTATCTAATGACCATTACCGAGGTAAGGTACATTGTTTTTACTTATAAGAGACAGTCAAGAATATCCGGTTGATCTGTCATAGTCGGTACGGCACGTATCTTTATGAGAGAGCGTGTAATCATAGAGGAAAGTGGTAACTATGGTACCACTTATACCTCAACACTCAACAGGACCCAAAAAGAGGGCCTAACTTTTGAGCTTTAAACCTCCGTAGAGGTGGAAGAATTTCGCGATATAAACCTGTAGGCTACGCTACAACTATGAAGTTGTAGACTAGATGGAGTCTTAGGCTTAACATGAGCTAGATCCAGACGACTTTCTCATGTTTCGATGAACCGCGTCGACTTCAAGTAGACTCGCTATCTCAATAAAAATTCGACTCATTATCGACGTCAATATTTTGAGACAATTCAATTTCGCCGAATGTAAACCGCGAGTTGACTCAAAATGACCGGAGGTTGGCTCACAACCAACCTATTTTTCTAATCGTCCAAATTGAGTCGACTCCCGGCACCATAGATTAATGTTGGCCCAAATCAGGTCCAAAATCGATACGTCATTCATCAGTGAAAGACTTGCGATCGAGATTACAAAGGCACAAACTGACAAGACTTGAGAATCGAGGTCAAACAAGTCGACGTTTTGTATCAAATTTCAATGCTGATTCATGAAAATCGACGTATCCATCAAACGAAATTGAGATTCTAACTGGACCTCATTATGCACAATATCATCATAATATTGCATATTCTGTCGACGAATAGAGAAGTCGCCAAACAAAGAGAATCAAAGGAAAGGGTAACCGTCCATCTACTCTTCATCGACTGTTAATTGACGCAAAAAAAAACAGTTGATTTCAGGCCAATCCAAAAGAAGAAGTCGACTCAAAATTGATACCTGATCGACGTCGATTTGAAAATCCACCAGCGTAGTCACCATAGAACTACAAACCAGCTTGAAATCGATACAACAAAGCACTCGATTTCAGATCATTATAAATTTGGGACTCGACTCAAGATTGACTTCAGACAGATGTCGATTTGAGGTCGACGAGCGTACGTCACCGAAGAATTACCAATCGATTAAAACTCGACCTAATGGAGCAGTAGATTTCAGGTCGATGAAAAATTTGGAGAAGTCGACTCAAATTCGATGCGGAATCGACGTGACAAATGAGTCGATATGTGTCAATACCGTATCGATCTGATATTGACGCCGACGTGAGGTCGATTCTAATGGCGTAGATGAGGGGGGTAACCATCTCTCACCCAATTTTATCTCTTTTTCTTTTAAAGCAATGTTTCTTTTCTTAGTGAATCTGATAGAAACTATCCTTCCAATCGCAATATCGTATCTACACCGCTCACTGGACAATTTCGAAGATAAATCGACGCAACTTTTGAAAAGGTGAATTTTCGAACGACGCTAGGTATCGACCGAAAATCGACCTTAAATTAACGGTCAATACGGTTTTGCGTGATTCAGATTAATTTCGAGTCACGGCAATAATAAATTCCCAGGAAACGCTCGCTTCCGACCTTCATCACTTCATGATTGACTCAAAGTTGCCCTCAAGAAGCGATAGGACTGACGCAGCCTCTTCAACCTTCACCGACAGAAGGCCTCCACGAAGAGACGCAGAGGTTTCCTGCTGAAGCTATCATATGCAGACGAGTACGTCACAATCGTACACTCATCAAAGATATACAAGAAGCCAGATATAAACCATGCTGAGTCTCAAGGTGAAAGCAGGAAAAATGGAAGTCCTCGCGGTGACGCCAAGCATAAATTCTGATTGTGCAGAGAAGAACTGGAAAATATCTCACAGTTCTACAATCTCGGCGCGGCAGACTCGTCGCCTCATTGCTTGACATAGAGATCCAGCGAAAAACAACCCGCAGCAACAAAGGTTATAGATAGACTTAACCCGAGAGTGTTCAAAAACGGGGATGTGTATACATCCACCAACTTGGCACAGTAGACAAATGTCGAATGAGGCACTAAAACATGGATCCTGTACCGTATGCAAAATTTCAACAGAGGTACATTCGCTTAAGCCTCGCGGTCACGATGAGAAAACGCTGGCATTGGTAAGAAGTAGATTGGCTCCCACTGAGGCCCTCATCGAAAGGAGTCAACTAAGGTGAATGGGCCATATTGACAGAATGAATGAAAAAGAACTTCCAAAAATTGTTCCATGAGAACTATTGAAAGGAAGCCGCAGTGTCAATGCAGTGGACATTAAAATACCTATGAGGACCACATCTGTGCCGTACTCATGAAAACTGTCCTACTGACACACTGGGGACAGGTAGTCAAAGACAGAGAACAATAAAGGGACAAAGGTTTGCTCTAATGGTCAGACGCGCTAGCAATGATCGCAACAGTAGAAATTCTAGTGCAACGCATTCGGCCAAAAGATTACCGCTGAAATAGAAATCATCTCGCATGGGAAGACTGTGGACCAGCAGTAATCGCCTACGATAATAAAATACAGCCAATATTCGCTTTCAGCTATTTTTTGGCTAAATTGTATCGGGTGAATTAGGTATGAGGTGAAAAGGGGGAATTGAGAAAGCTTTTTGTCGAGATACTTTTTCTTTTAATTTGAAATGCGAATCAAGATTTACGCACTACGAGTTGCACTCCCGACATATATGTGTACGATTTCGAAGAAGAGAAGAGAGAGACTGATTTTTTGAGAAGAACCAAATTAAAATCGTACCTTATCGACAGCGTCTTCCAACCCTGCAGGAGATAATGGACCTGGAACATCAGCCAGACCCATCTTTGTTGGCTCTCAGGGAATTCATATTTTTTTTAACCAACACCAATGTAAATTCAACCCCAATTTAGAAATAGTAACTATATTTTTTTTCTGCGATCTTCTGCTCTAATAGGCTAAAGAAAAGAAGAGAAGCTCGCATATCCTCCGAGGGTGCCAAGACGTTCTATTATAAGAATTATCCCTCCGCCAGTATTTTTCAGCCACGACAAAATCATATTCTCAATCATGCTACAGGGCGCGTGTAGAGCATACGGATGTAGATACAGAGGTCAATATAGTGAGGTTAGAAAAATTGAGTTACATACCTTCAAAGCGGATGCGATTTGCGGACGTAGAAAAGAAGTTCAGAATTATCGAGCTAAATAATTAAATTTTACAATTTTTTATGCGGATTACACAGTCGCGTGATCATAATTCATTGAGAGAAAAAGAATTCCATAATCCAGCACAACACAGTACGACTCCGAATCCGATAGATGCTATGTTCTCCAGTACAAATGAAAATCTCTTCCTGGTGCTATTTTAAAATTCCTCGAGTACCATTAGAAGATACATCTTTTATTTATAGACTTTTAAAAAGCATTCGATATGGTCAGACATCAATATCTGTGGAATTGTCTACAAAAACAGGGTATTCCCTCAAAAATCATAAACCTCATAAGAAATACGTATGAAGGCTCTAAAGCCTTTTGTAAAAACTGATAAAAAAACATTCAAAATTGAAAAAGGAGTCGAACAGGGAGACCCCTTAACCCCAAACCTATTCAATGCAGCCCTGGAAAACATGATGAGCAAATTGAAGTGGGAAACAAGGGTATAAAAATAGATTTGCGGACGACCTGACTCTACTGAGTACAAACAGATAAGAACTGACGCAAATGAAAGACAAATTAGTAGATTCATGCAGATAAGGAGATCTAGAAATTCACTTTAAGAAATCTATAAACATATGAAATCAGTGGAGGCTCAAACACAGATTAATACTAACCCGAGAGATACAGAAATAGAAGAAGTTGAAGAAATCATTTGTTTGGGACAAACGGTAGCATTTGAGGACAGAACTGAGAAAGAACTTGAAGTAAGAAAAAACAAAGCCTGGGAAAAATTCTGGTCCATGAGAAAAATATTTGAAAACAAGAAAATTGGTCCAAACTTAAAGATACAAATCTTAGATAGTTGTGTTCTACCTGTCCTCAGCTGTGGTACCCAGACCTAGTCTCTAATAAAAAGTCAAACTAGAAAATTACAACTCAGTGGGCAATGGAAAGAAACATTTTGGGAATGAAAATGAGGGATAGGGCTAGTAATAGAAAAATTAGGTCACAAACACAAAGCAAAGATATAGGATACACGGTCAAAAAAACAAAATTCAAATTTGCAGGGCATATGATGAGATCAAAAGAGGACAGGTGGAACCGCAGGGCAACTGATTGGACACCAAACGAAAGAGGGAGAGGGAGACCAAAAATGAAATGGAGGGACGAAGTACGTAAAAGGTTTGGTGAAATGTGGAGAGGAATAACGTGGGACAAAGATCGTTGGTGGAGGATCGGAGAGGCCTATGCCCGCGAATGGGCCCATTATATGTAACTGTAATATTGTAGCCGCAAATGTACAAATAAAGGCTGTTATTGACGTGGAACACGTCTTTGGCCTTAGTGTAACTGAGAAAAAACGTCACGCTAAAAACATCACCCTAAATATCAGCAGGCTTTAGAATCAATAGAGAACTGACCTATACAGGTAGATAGACACATTAGTATATAGATAGGGAGGATGCATGCTCCAAAAAAAGGATGAAGAAAGGATGAAAAAAAAATAAGATGAAAGAAAAAGGTGAAAAAAGGATAAAAAAGGATACATGCTGGGAGAAACAGGTCTAAGAAGTTGGCAAAGGTAGAAAGAGAGCACAAACAGAAGAAATCGAGTAATCTCATCAGACTGAAATATACTAAAGTAGACTTGTACTAGACCAAGAAATAATTAGATCTTATAAAGACCATTTTTCTAGCCATTTGCGGGAGTTGTCATAACTCGGCACCTATGCTGACCAGCTGAGGCCATTCTACGGTATTTCCTCCTTGTCAACACGTGCAGAGAATAAGAGGGAAATTCGTCCCGCTATGCTATTGCGTAAAGTAACCAACGTACAGTATGAAATTTGTCCAAACAGCCTACATAGGACTCAGACTTTTCTTGGGCTTAGACTGAGGTGATGTGCCTAAGACAAATCAAAGATTAGTCACCAGATGTGACAAAGCACTGGTCCATTGTTTTAAATCTCACGAAGGCCATTTTATAGCCATTTGTGGTAGTTGTTGGCACTGGTACTGCCATATACCAGGACCAATGCAAAACAGCTGGGACCTTTCTATAGTACTGCCCGCTTGACAACACCTACAGAAAATAAGAGAAGTCTTCTGGTTATCCCCTTGCGTCAACTCACCAGAATATAATAATTGTCCAAACAGCGTATATGAGACTCTCAGTCTCCACCTTGGCTTACACTAAGGTGATACGCCTGAAGTCAAATCAAAGATTAGGCAACAGATGTGAAAGTTTATTGTCATAACAAAAACTAATATTGCTTTCGACACCATGAAAATGATTTCTTGTGATGGATGTGATTTGACCTGCAATGATTCCTTGTAGAGGATATATGTGACCTTCGTCGAACCCTTAATTGTTCGTTTTCTTCAAACTGAAGGCATACGCTATGACTGTCAACAAAAATCTTCAATCAGTGTTTTTCGAATTTTCCGAGGAATTGGGGATGATCCTTAGTGGAATTCCCTTGGGCTCTCTTATTTCGGAGGTATTTGTGTCCAAATTTGAGGTCGACCTATTCGCTTCAGGCTAGTTGTTTCTGAGTCACATCTACTATTGGTACAGGTACGTTGACGACATTTTGTGTGCGTGGACCGGTCCTGCAGAGCTCCTTAGTGAGTTTCTCGCTTACTTGAACAGCCAATACCCTTCCATAAAATTTACGCTGGAAGTTGGTGGCTCCTCCATAAATTTTTTGGACATGGCCATATCCGTCATTGACAGTATTTACGGAAAAGATACATCGACCGATATTGTAGTCCACAGGTCGTCCTTCGTACCTGCTGCACCCAAGAGTGAACCAGGTCAAGTTGGACATTGACTTTATGGTTTGTAGGAGACTCACAAGAAAAAGTCTTGATTCTACGACCTCCCTCTCCCGAGAATCACTCCTTGATGATAAGAAAAGGTGGATAAGGTTACCGTTTCTTGGTAAATTTTCATTGGAGCTGAGCCGTACCCTCCGTCCTTTTGGGTATCGTCTGGCATATTACAATGTTAATACCGTTAATAATTTATTTGTTAAATTAAAAGACTCCATTTCGAGGGCCGAGGGGGAAGGGGTGTATAGGATGGTATGTAAGGATTGTCTTAGTGTTCACGTAGGGATGACTCGCTGTCAGCTTAAAATTAGATCAGACGAGCACAAAAAGGCTTGAGAAAAGAAAAAAATTAGAGGCCGTTGCCGGTTTGCAAATTTTTTCAAGTCCCCAAAGTGGGTCAAGGTCATTGATGGAGTCATAAAGCGCCACACGTCACCTCACGTAACGTCACGCAGTTCACAGAAACTCCCAGACGCGGACGTTTTCTGAGGATGTACTCGTAATCCCCCTAACAAAATGGATAGCGGGTTCCCCGCTGAAAATGGGTGAGTCGGCCTTTGCTGACCATTTGATCGAAAGTGGTCATAATTTCAGGGACGGGTCCCCGGTTCGGTGTTCTTCTCCACATAGAAAGTTTTTATTTCAAGCAATTAGCTCTAGATCTTTCGGCACCGGAATAACAACGGCGGCACCGTTTTGAACAGGTATATTCCTGAGGAAGGATTGATTGAATTAGTCTATGAGAACGATTCATATTTTGATGACTCGCTGGTTCAGTCATGATCTCCTTCGACTCTACATATTCTTGTTGGTTCGGGGATCAGTCGCTTTCTACAAAAAAAAAAAAACAAAAACAAAAACAAAGCAGTCGTTGAGGACGGCTGTTTAGCCGAAAGCGCTCTGTCGTGAAAAAATATTGTGGCCTTAGTATTGTTTTAATTGATTACTCTTTGAGTATAACTTTAATTATGAACAACCGTTACTCAAAAAGACGGATATCTTCTACTTTAATAGAGGAGTTCGCTCGTAAGGACGAAAAATTGAGATGAACAGAAGAAAAAAGGCCAGGAGTAGGGCACTTAAGGAAGCTGTTGGAACAATGTGAGCCGCAAGTTTTTGTTTCCAGTATTGTACGCTTTGAAGCTCTCAATTATCTTGGAGGCAAACTCTGACCCATTGCTATTGAATAATTCGAGAATACCCTCTGAATGCACTTGAATCATAGGAATATCGTATGTAGTCGCGAAATTTTCATAAGTCAAACAATAGAGGGCATTCTAAAAGCACCTTGTTAACATTTTTTTCAATTCATAAAATAACTAGCGAATCCTAATGTCTGTTTATAAATAGCGCTCATTGTACAGTGAATTTTAAAATTTCTTTCTCCCAATTTGTAGCATATATTGTATCTCTCTTTCCTGATCAATTAGTCGAACATGCGCTCGTGAGTGACAGCTGATGCGTCAGGTGAGAAAAGAAAACCACTACCAAGATCACCAAGTTGCATGCGGAGGAAGAATGACTTATTGTATTTGCTTTCTTTAAATGTATGCGATCACATGTACAAGCACTCTAAATACATACACAAAATTTTACTATGCATTCGAAGCTTAGTTTCAGCCCATTCGTGACTCGTACACTCTGCGACGTCCTGCTGTCTAGACAACTATTGATCTGCCTCATCGAAACATTATCTTATAATATTTCCGTTCGCCCTTTCGGTCGCAGATTGTCTTACGAACTTCATTGTCAGGTAAAATAGGAAGAGTCTAAATTAACATCCATTATTCGTGAATATGCGGAAAATTGACGCATTCAAGTCGCATGATTATATAAACGTTAAGGATATTTAAAAAATAGAATAAGGGCTTGCTCGTACCAGTATGAAGATGAATGTGACATCTATCTGAAAGATTTTTCTTGAAAATATTTATAGATAGATTTTTACGCTTGAATTTATTCGAGCCTAATTTAGACCTAAATTATTCACTTTTGTTTTAATCATTCATGACTGAATTCTTATGAAGTAACTCACTTCTGCAGCTTTATGGACTAGGTACTGAAAGTTATCGCCCGGTGGTAAACATTACTCGATGATAAGAAGTCTCGAGGATAAGGTTTTAGCAAATATATTCATTTTTAAATAAGTAAATCGTTGGCGATGTGTCGTATTACGTATTTATTCGATAATGAAGTGTATGTATTCCTATTGAATCTAACATCGACTTCAAATCTACCAGAAAAAATAATAGATAGAGCCCAATAATTGACGTACAAATCGTATACTAAAACAATTGAAATACCTAGTCATTTTGTATAAATAATTTTTCGAGTGGAAATTATAAGAATCGCGGAAACTTTTGAACCATTGTCGGCTATACGTCTAATTATGTAAGTCACGATATTGCAGAATTGGTAAGCCTAATTAATGGTATATTCAAATTTCAAATGCGTGAGGTATGTCAAGAATTTTTCGCCGAGGCTTGTCGTCTCGATGCTCTCTAAAGTCATTTTCAACGTCAACCGGGAGTTTCGGGAATTACCGTTATTCTAATGGAACCTTTTTACCGAATCAGACACGAAATGGTATAATGACGAATCAATTTTGAGCAGTGGAATTTTGTAAAAATTCTAAATCAATAAGGTTTATCCGTCTTTCATGAGCCCCTGCGAAAAAGTGATTTGCCCTTTTCCCGATATGAGGCTTGATTAGCACCACACTCTTCCTGCTTATCAGAAAATTTCGGTGAAAATCGGCCGTTGAAGAGTAATTAGGTGATTTCGTTGACACACTCTTATTATCTGCGAAACACATGTCATGTAATTCCATTCCCCCACACGCGAAACCTCGCAATTGAACAGCAACTTTTCCATCTAATAGAAGATTTTCGTTTCTGTAGTTTACGGTCATCCATGATTTGAAAGTTATACTGGAAGAGTATTGCCCAAAAAGCATACGGATAATGTCCCAATCCTCCCCGACTTACTCTCTCGCCAAGTACTTAGACCAAGGGTTTAAATCGCGGGTGGATTTTGAGTCTCCCTATTCAGTTCAGAACTCGGCTTCCTTAGCTAACAAATGAAAGGATGTATATCTTCCTCCGGGATCTATATTATGCTCCTTTGACGTTGTTTGGTGGGCTCCCAAAAAGTATCCTGTGACGCTGAGAGATTTTTTGCGCTAAAATGGTCGCGCCAAAGTTCGCGCTCCAGTTTCATTAAAAGTAGAACAACTTTTCTTCGAACGGAATTGAACCTATTGCGGCACTTGGAAAACCATCCAGAACTGGAAATTTCTTAACGCCAGAACGCATTTCAAGTTTTTCACTCGCCAGCACCCATCTTCAATTCCCAGATTGAAAATACTTTTGAAGCGAAATTCCGGGTTTCGATATTCTTTCGTTGGCGAAATGCGTGCGACTCTGCTCTTCTCAATTAATCCCGTTCACGGATCTTTAATTTACCTGAGTCGTTTCCTCACATAATAGCTCGATAAGTAATTTAAATTTCCAGTGTTGAAATTTCTTCCAAGTTCCTCATAGGATCGACGTAGGCGTAGAATATTAAATTAGGTTCGATAATCGAATATCGAGCTCACCAGTAGATATACAATAAACAATTCAACAATGAGATCAAACTTCTTGTCTCAGACACGAAGTGAATCGGGGAAAGCCTTCAACTCTTATTTAAAAAGAACACCTACGAAGTCGTCTTCCTGAATTGGATGGATATAAATTAATGAAAGCGTATTTTCTCCCTCTTCATTAATTTTCGAGTCACGAAAAAAATAGGCTCGAAAATGATGCTCGTGAATTCCATAACATTTTATTTAAAGTGCGTACGATGAGCAAATAACAATTTACTAATTTATTTATAGCGATTCGAACATAATTTTATACTCGCACGTTTCAATAAACTTTCGAGCTTGTCTGTCACGCGTAGGTGTGACACGAGCTGAAATAATTTAGACTGAACAGGCTGGTGAAAACGATGCCTAGAGAAAAGTGGGATAATATTATCAAGAAGCGTTATAACGTATAGGTCAATAAGGGTATATGAAACAAGGACAGAATTCAGGAATTTTCTTGAGGAAGGGAGAAGATCAAAAACTTACAAAGACGATTTGACAAAAGATCTTGAGGAAGGCAGAGAAAAATTGTCTATAGTTGAGATGGAAGGAGAATAATATGGCGACTATAAACGGATACTGATGTAGAATTGGTGACGAGTTGAAAGCTTCTAGGATATTTCTGTACGTGGAAAATAATTTGTTGGATAGCTTCTTGGTGATTTATTGGTCAAGAGTTCGAAAAAATGCAACTTATTGTCACTTCTTACGTGAGAGTACAATTTTATGGATGCTTGGGATAGAAATATTGAGAAAGAGCTACTCAGTGGTGGTGTATGGTATGGTTCTCTACGGAACCCATTTATCGACCCGAGAAAAATGATAGGAAGCACGAGATAATGAAAGTGACATAGCAGAATCTTAAAATGATGACCACGAAAATAAATTTTCCACAGGAAAAAAATATTGAAGACGAGAAAAACAAAAATCTTGACGACATATCATTATAATCCACGAGAAATTAATTTGCGCCCGTCATTAGGATTTGTGTATCCGTGAAACAATATTATTCCTCACAAGGTGAGTGTGCACAGGGAAAAAAAATTCAAAAATATATTTTAATGTAAGATGAGAGGAAAACCCCCGCTTTCCGCGTGACTTTTTGTGTTGGAAAGCGCGTCATTCCCGGGTGAGAATCCAGTAGGTTGTAGGAAAGTAGCTCACATGGGCGGAAAGTACTTTCCACACCTGCTACAAGAGGTGTATGGGAGAGAGTGAGGGTGAAGAGCTAACAGTAGCGTATCACGCTCGTGCCGGTAGGCACTCCTCGCGTGATGAAGTCCAGCTCCGAGGTCTTATAAGAGATTGGCTTGCTGAATTTGTCTGCGAGTGCGTATGCACCGCGTTTGTAGTGTACGAATAAGACACGAGGCAAATGACGTTCGCGAACGAATCACATGATGCAACAATGCAGAAATCAAATGTCGTGAACATTATAATTATTGAAGAACAAAAGAGAGTAAAATGATGGAAGTATTTGTGCTAAACAGTGATTTTCATCTTTAAAGTCACGCAGAAAGCGAGGATTTTCCTCTCATCTTACATTAAAACAGTATATTGAACAGGAGCGGAAAGTAAGCGATCAACTTGTACAAATTACGTCACTCGGCGTCAGATCAAAATTGAAAAATTGCCCTGTTGCACCTTCCCTAATGGACAAAATTTGATGTGTAAAGGTACACCTGATAGAGAATTCTTCCTTGAATAATCTGCGCGTTTGATCATTTCTGAATCTTGATTATAAGTTAAGATATTGCAGTTTGTATTCATTTATTTTCGCGGAATCGAAGGAATTTTTGAGTTGTGCCCCTGTAGCGCCTTCCCTAATGCATGAAATTTGAAGAGGAAAAGTTCATCGGATTAATGATTCATTACTGAGTGTTCTGCGCATTTCACCATGTCTGTATGTCAATTAGAAATGAAGATATCGAAGTTTTTATTCACGTTTTCCAGTGGTCTGAGATAGGTCGAGTTATGATTTTATAATATAGGGTAGATTTGAAGCAATAAACTAAACCCATTTACTTGATTATCCTGTTATCCTTGAAAGAAATTTTAAATTTAACTGAAATGAAAAAAAAATCATTTCATATTCCCCCTATAAAATTTAATAGTGTGCACAGGAAAAAAAAAATTAAAAAACTTATTAAAATATCATTTAATTATTATTTGATCCATTTAATAAAAATATCAGAATGAATTATTTATTAATCATAATTATTATAAATTAAAATTATTAAACCATCATAAAATTATTTATCATGACAAAATAATTATTAAATTTAATAAAAAAAAAAATGATTCAAATTACATTTAATTGATAAATATATTTTTTTCATCAATTTCAACTTTACAAAATTTTATTTTTATTAATTAAATTTCAATCATTATCCTGTTATCCTTGAAAGAAATTATAAATTTAATTGAAATGAAAAAAAAAAATCATTTCATATTACCCCTATAAAATTTAATAGTGTGCACAGGAAAAAAAAATTCAAAACTTATCAAAATATCACTTAATTTATTTAATATTATTTGATCCATTAAATAAAAATATCAGAATGAATTATTTATTATAATAAAAGAATTATTAAATTTCAAATAAAAAATGATTCAAATTAAATATTTCATAAATTTAATTAATAAATAATTTTTTTTCATCAATTTTATAAAGTTTATTTTTATTAATTAAATTTTAATCATTATTTGAAAAGTTCTAATTAATATTTCCAAAAAATAAAGATCTTAATTAAATTTTATAATTCAACAAGCAATAAACTAAACTTATTTATTTAATTATCCTGTTATCCTTAAAGTAATTTCAAATTTACTCGAAATGATAAAAAAAATTAATTCATATTACCCCAATAAATATTAATTAAATTAATATATAATACATTATTTTTTTAATAAATAAAATTTTTATTAAGGTGATTTATTAATATTATAGTATTATATTGTTAGAAATTTAATACCATAAAATGATTATATTGATTTATTCCATCAATATTCATAAAATTAAATCAACTACTGCATTGATGACCAGGAAAAAATTGACAGCTTCAACAAAACTTATGAAAGTTACAGTCGCTTCAACAATAGACAGACAGAAACCAGCCGATTTTTGATAACACACTTCCTACCTACTCACCTACCCCCCACCCTTCCCCGCCACGGTTTCAATTACAAAGTAGTTCTTCATTTTACTTTTCCCGGGAAAATCTGTTAATGTCTCCTTTATGAGCGATCTTTGTCAATCAGTTCTAAAACTAGGTCATTTATTTTGTTTTCCTGTTCTTCATTTCTCGTGCAACCTTTTTTCTTTTCTTGTGCTCTTTAATATTCCCCGTTTTCTACTCCGAGGAGGATTTGGATGAAATATCTCGACTGCAGGGTGAAGTGCTCTTACCTGAAAACTATCAAGAATGTTCAGGATACTCACCTAGTCAGGTAATAAATAGGGGCTTTGTGATCTACTTATTTAATGGAGTTTGAGGAGCGTTTCTCGGTGAAATACACCAGGGTTGTGAGTGAATATTTTGCTTTAACAAATTTCACCATTTCTGTATGAGATAAGCGGCTAGAGACAAAACAAGCACCTCGGGCGAGGTGTTAGGAGGGTCGGCGGGTTGATTTTCATTTTAAATCTATTCAAAAAAAGAAAAAAAAAAAAAAAGACTTTTGGTTTCTTACTAACGGATATTCTTGCGGATATTTTTGCTTTGCGCATCCTCAGTAGTAACAGAAAAGAGAATTATATTGTTTTCATAAGAATGAAATCATTCCTTAACGAAGGTAAATGACTTTGTTCTTGGATATACAATTATTTTTCATACACTCTCGCCCCCTCCCTCCTTTTGAGAAAGAAACACTTCATGAAACACCTTAAAAAGATTCCATCGCGAACATTCCTTTCCTTGCGGGCTAGTTAACCTATTACTATTCAACTCACCGCACAAAAACTATTAATCCGATTTTTAGAAGAAATAGCCTCTACAAGCAATACACGTTCACGACTTCAATAACTCTAAATTTCATGAAAATCAACTCCATAGCTAAGGAATAATAGTAATAGTAATAACAATAATCTTACCTCCAGATTCTAACAGGTTGAGAAGAAAAAATTGTTAAAAATCATAAAAATAATAATTCAGTTTAGTGATGACGTTTATATGAAAATTTTATTATTGCACGCTGATACTCTGTTGGCCTTCAGAAAGCTCATTTTGTATGGGATTTTGCAGACTTTAATAAATATTGAATGAACCTATCATCGAGGCGGTTTTTAATATTACGACACATAATAATAAATAAGAGTAGTTTTACAAAATGAATTATACGGCATTTTGTAAAACTACTCTTATTTATTATTTTATTGAATGAACCTATCAAATGTTGAGCTTTTGCAATATCTTGAACGGAAGTAGAACTAACAATGAATATTTTTATGGTAATACATCTAGGTTAGATGGCAAACTCGGATTCACTCAAATAGAATCTATACAGTCACATCTCATATAGATACCTTTTTGCTAAACAAAGTTGAAATTATGAGGCCATAATGAACTTGTATATTGCAACCACCAATCTTGTAAATAATAATGAATAATAATAATAATACCGGTAATAATAAAAAATAGAAGTATGTGTGATGAAAGCAAAGCAATAGGAGGAATATGTTCCAGAAAGAAAGTCAAAAACGCACTGACAAGAATTTTCTCAGATACCGGAATACTGCAGTTTATGATAGGGGAAAAGAAAGAAGGAATAATATAATAAAAATAAACTTGAAATAGAAATAATAAATGCGACGACTGATCTTGTAAACAATAAATGAAAATAATAATATAATAACGACAATAGTAATAAATAGAAATGGATGTGAGGGATATGTTCCACAAAGGAAGTCAAAAACGCACTGACAAGAATTTTCTCCGCTACCTGAATACTGCAGTTTATAATAGGAAAAGGAAATAAAAAGAAGAAAAAAAAATGATAATAATAATAATAATAAAAAGGGTATTCTCCATTGTGTTGTGTATCTAAGGTAAGATAAGAAGATAAGAAAAGGTAACGGAGAAAATGTGAAGGAGACAAACGAGGAAACGACACTGACGACAACGACGACGACGACGACGACGACGACGACGACGACGACGACAAAAAGTGATTGTAATACGGTCGGCTAGCGAAAGCGCGCCGACCCTAAAAAGGTTCCTTTTGGTGACTGATTTTAGTGTTAGAGTTGTTGCTAGGGAAATCAGAAGACAAAGGTATACATTTTGTGGAAGGACAAAAGATTAAAAGGTGATTAGGCACATAAATGTAGTATACCTCATTTCAAGTTATCGATATGATGGATGAAAACATGATTCGAATAATAACTTATAGTAGATTAGGTAGTTGAATTGGGGGAATAAGAGAAAATTAATCAATGATTATGTGTCTCAATCTAGATGGCTGTTATAAATCAGACTGGTCCAGTGACTGGACATTCACCATTCGTTACACAATAGTGACGTCCCAGGAATTTCGATGTACATACTGCGGGTCTTGAGGATTTGGACCAGTTGTCTGTGCGCTAGATGACATTTATGGTTTATTTTTCAATGTTACAAACAGAATTTTCCATTACCATGAGTGATACAGACGTATACGTGCAATGAAATTGAAATTTTGAATCACAAAATTCACGATTAGATTTGGAGCGGGGCTTGCTGCTCATCATCAAATTGTTCAAAATTTGTAGTTCGAAGTTTTTCTTTTACTCATTTTTTAAATTTTTTGTATAAAACTTTTGTGAATAAAATTTTACTCAGATAAAATGTGATAAATTTAATTACCTAGTTATAGTTGAAGAAGCGAAGTACAAATAGAAACGTAAGCTGAATTGTGAATTTCTCTCACACGTTAAATTGGTCCTCAAATACTGAATACAGAACTCCTGAGACTTGATAGCTTAATGAAATCGTTTTTTGAAAGCAGTGGACATTTCTATAAACCCCTCTGGAAGGTCAGGCTACGAAATACGTACAAATTCGACGCCTTGAAAGCATAAGGAGCACAAATAAAGTACAAACCTATGGCAACGAGTGCAAACCTAAGCTGAAGTTCATATTAGCGAACCAAAGAATGAAGCTCGAAATTCTTGTACTAAAATCGATCCTAAAATTCATTTTTGGAGTACTGTAAAAATATTTCCTCGAAATACGAACATTAGGTACTTTTATGTACGAGTACCTATAAGACAGGAACAAGATCGAAGACTCCGGTCCAAATGAGATTGTCCGGTAAGTAGTTGCAACTTGAATTGATACACAAGCTTAGCTTTTAGACGGTGCCCTTTTTGTCCTTGACCCAATATTTCGATAACATGCTTATTGTTGAACATTTTGTACTTTCGAACGAACAAATGCAAATTGATTAGTTTGTGTAGTTCATTAGTGGACGATGCAGACGTACACGTGTGATGCGATTTCTTCGTACGTTCAAATTCACGTGATACCAGCCTCGATAGACCAGACTTTAAATTTTTCAGGCCGTTAAATGCTTGCAATGCTTGCCGTGTAAATCGAACAAACTCATGAAGTAGCCTTCCGGCAAAATTGAACCTCAAACCTGTCGTATTTTTCCATGGTGCAGCGCTGTTAAATAGCTAGTGGGAAGAACTAAAAAGCTTGCTTAGAAAGTATATAAAATGTTTTAAATCTCTCCCCAGAAAAATTTTCTTGTTTAAAATCCAATCCTCAGGAATTCTAGGTCTATTGTTCAAGCCCTCCTCTTTTAAAAACTTTCTGCCTACACCACTGATTGCGAACATGTGAGAAATAATGTTTGACAGCGAATAATAATATATTTGAGCGCGCCACCGACACCTCATTCTAAAATCAAATACAAAATAAAATCATGCATTACAGGCGTCCCTCCGCAATGCTGGTCTACGGGGACGCTAGATCTGTTTTTGGCACCCTCGGTGACTATTAAGCAACAAAAGAATTTTAGAAATTAATCCATGAACAGAAACTTGGATTTACGACATGCTCAACAAAGAAGCTTTTTTTCTCTTCACTATACTGAATTAAAATATTTTGCCGAAGTAATTTCTCTCCTATGGATCCTAATTCGAAATTTTGTCATGAACCCGTATTATTCGTAAATCTTATTTATTTTCATTCTTCTAGTCAAAAGCGTAGTCAGGAAAGCCACCCAGAAGTAAAATAGTTTCAATTGAAGAAGCAAACCCATAAAAATGAAGGGACGAGAGAAGTTAATAGAAATTCATCGCTCCTGACCTCGTCTTTTGGTCCCTCTTTACTCGAACAACAGATTTCCGATAGTTTTAAAATTGCCTTTTCCAGGCTACTAATATCAGGTATACGAGCAAACTTAGTGAAATTACAATTTCCGATCTCTCGCAAGCAACCATTTCAGGATACGCGGATGGTGTCCTCGCTTAATCCTACAGAACTCTCACCCCGAGAGATACGAAAGAGCTTAATAGCATCCAAGTAGAAGAAGCAAAAAGCAATTGATCAAATTGGAAGGAAAAGCGTCGCGTCGCTCTTCGCCTCCTCAAGTCGTATAGTACCAGGAAAAAGACAAGTAATTGATCGCATTAGTCTTGAGGCAAGTGCTCGTATGCCCTTCCTCCGCTAGTATTCTTCAGCCACGACAGAATAATATTCTAAATCATGCCACAGGGCGCTTAGAGAGCGTACGGATGTAAATACGGGGATCAAAAGTTAGAATAATAAGATTAAGTTACATACCTTCAAAGAACAGTCATACGGATGCCATCCGCGAAAGAAGGAAAAAAGTTCAGAACAAAAGATATGGAATGCGACGAGATTCCAATCATCGAGCTAAATACCTTATATCAAGGTAGGTAATTAAATTATACGATTTTTTAAATTATCCGGGGATGAATACTTCAAAGAATAAACAAATACAGCAGAAAGAATTGAACAATACGCGAGCACTTCTGCGCGAGCACTTCTGCCATCATCTAGTAAGACACGAAAGCAACTAATCCAACAACGACCAAAAACGATAACATCCAGAGAAATCAGGACTGGACTAGTGAGTCATCACAATGTGAATCATACTCCAATTCAATCAAACCTTCATCAGGAATGTACCTGCTTAACACAGTAGCATCGTCGGGATTACTTCAATATGCTCCAGTGCGACACGTCTGAAATACTAATTTTTCCTGTGGAAGAGAATTCTCGACTACTTCTTGAAACTGTGATCGCAGTGGTATTAAACGGTCCGTAAAAGCTGGTCCTCCTACATTTCCTTTTCCCAAGCTTTCTTATGCTCGACTACTGACTAGTCTCTCTTACTTGAACGCTACCACAGTCCTTACATTTCTCCTATACCCCCACTCTTCTCAAGCAGCAGAATCGCGTTTTCCAACTTCACAAACAATCTTTTTACAAGGATAGGATTATAGAACGCTACACGAAAGCCAAAAGGTCGAAGGTGTAAGGAAACCTTTCCAGAAACGGGAGTCTGTCAAAGTTCACTTCGCGAGGGGAGGGACGTGGTAGAATCGAAATGGACTAAAACTCGACCCGGGACCATCGCATCATTTGCCAAAAGAGTGAGAAGAGACCAAAAGATATGTCGGTTGTGCACCTTAGGCAGTACTTACGAAAGCGGTAACTCAAGTCATTCAGAAGAGGAATAAGCTTTCGGGTTAGACTATTCATAGCCTAGGGCTCAAGATTTGAAATATTTCGTTAATCTTCTCCTTCAATTAGTCTTCAACGTCTACGTACTGTCGAGTGAAATGATCTTACCAATTCGGACACTCGATTGAGATTGTGAAATGTTTCAAGAAGTGTTGAAGACTCTCAAGAGGGAAGTGAAGTATTTGATATGAATTGTAAATGGCGTCGAAGTAACATTGTTTGACATTGTTCTTATCAACTGCCCCATTACTCGTGCGAAATGTATAAATTCGATAAAATTTAAGTGTGTCTTCTGCTCGCATTAGTTGGTCATTAGTCCTACTCGTATGTTTGATGACTCTTTAGAAGACTCTTAAAGCGCTGAATAAAACGATTACTCTTAATGGAATGTTATTACAAAGTTCTTTTTTGAATTATCACAAAATTTACGATTGGTCATCGAAATACATACTTCGAGCCTCGAGTTTTCAAATAGCTGTGAAATTCAATCTAAGTAGGGACGAGGTCACTTATACTCTCGACTTTTCAATATAAGTTACTTTGTATGATGCTTCACATATCAATTACGATGGCCCCAAGTGACTCTGTTTGTCTTCTTTGTTCTCAAAGTCCAGGAATTTCCTCACAATTAATTAGGGCCTCGCGCCCATCCGTCAATTCTTATGAAGTACCTATACCCAGAGTACCGGATCCTACGAAAAATATAATTTGCATTTATCAGGGGACCGCCACTTAGGTCTCATCAATGAATAAACAATCTTGTTTACATCAATAACGTGACACAAGCGAATCATTCAAAATTTTACGTAGCATTCAAGTTCTCTAAAGATATTATTTTTGTGGAAAATACGCCGTACTCACCTATGCGTTTCGCATAATTCTGTATGAAATCCATTCTTATCGGAGTCTAGAAATTTGTTTTTTGAAAATAAAAATATTTTCTTACCGATTGGTATGATTCCATATCCTTTCTTCTTTCTCTTCTAATAACCCTCATGATTCATTCGATTCATACGCAGTTCGAGAATACTCACTCGTGTCTAAAAATTATGAACACGTGTTTGTCAGGTTGCTTTTTCGTAAATTAGCCATGCGGTACTTTCCTCGGGGAAAATTTTTGTGACCATAGTGACGCGTATTAAGCTCTACTTTTATCCGAGATGTTTACCATAACCGATAGACTTTATTATGAACTGCGAGCTGCGCGATATCCTGTGACAAGGTTTAAGGGAAAGTATGCTGTGGCGTCCCTCTCTCTCCGGAATTGATGAAAACATCTCCATCTTTCCTCAATTGAGAATCATCGACTTTGTTGTTCTCACTGACACAAAGACACTGAAATGTAGTGTTCAAATTCCTAATATAGACACGCCATACCAATAAGAAAACTAAAGAACTCGAGAGAGAGAAACACGAGAAAGGGACACTTCATCGTCATCAGCTGATTTCACGTTACCAAGCATTTCGTCTCTTGTGAAATCGGTCTCATGTTATAGTTGAAGATTCAAGTATTAGAACTGAGGAGGCTAACCCTTTACAAGCAAAAGATGAAGATCATGTTTTAAATGATGTTCCCAAAATGGACCACTCTTATCTTGTGACATCACTTGTGAATTGAAATCTTGCTCCAACTTGTGTATTTTGCGTTAGTCAAAGATGAACAGGTTAGTTGACTCGGCGGCTCACTCCCGAGCATTTCATACCCATACAAAGCCCGTATATTATGTGCATATATGTAGGCTAACTAGCTGACAAATAGCAGATATGCCTGTATATCATGACCTAGTATTGAATCAGTAGTCGAACTTGAGGCGCGTGACTGGCACTCGAGGCTGAGACTTGAGATTGAGACTCGAGACTGAGGCTGGAGCTTGAAGATCGAGGCTGAGACTCGAGACTGACACTCCAACTTGAGACTTGAGACTAAGACTCGAGCTTGAGACTTGAGACTGACACTCAAGACTGACAGACGAGCTTGAGACTCAACCTTGAGACTTGAGACTGAGACAGTAGCCCCAGTCTGGAGCTTGAGATACAAGATTAAGACTCGAACTTGAGACTCGAGACCAAGACTCGAGACTGAGACTGTAGCCTGAGACTGGGGCTTGAGATATAAGATTAAGACTCGAACTTGAGACTCGAGACCAAGACTCGAGACCGAGACTCGAGACCGAGACTCGAAACCGAGACTCAAGACTGAGACTGGAGACCGAGACTGGAGCTTGAGACTCGAAATTGAGACTTGAGACTAACACTCGAGCTTGAGACTCGAGCTTGAGACTTGAAACTGACACTCAAGACTGACCCACGAGCTTGAGACTCAAGCTTGAGACTCGTGGCTGAGACTGGAGCTTGAGACTTGAAACTGACACTCAAGACTGACCCACGAGCTTGAGACTCAAGCTTGAGACTCGTGGCTGAGACTGGAGTTTGAGACTTGAGTTTGACACTTGAGACTGCCAATCGGGACCAAGACACGAGACTGTCACTCCAGCTTGAGACTCGAGCCCGAGACTTGAGTTTGAGACTTCAGATTGAGACTCGAGACTAACACTCAAGACTGACACTCGAGACTGACTCTCGAGACTGAGACTGTAGCCTGAAACTGGAGCTTGAGGTACAAGATTAAGACTTGAACTTGAGACTCGAGACCATGACTCAAGACCGAGACTCGATATTGAGACTTGACTTTGATATTCAAGATTGAGACTTGAGACTAACACTCAAGCTTAAGACTCGAGCTTGAGACTTGAAACTGACACTCAAGACTGACACACGAGCTTGAGACTCGAGACTGAGACTGTAGCCTCAGTCTGGAGCTTGAGATACAAGATTCAGACTCGAACTTGAGACTCGAGACCAAGGCCTCGAGGCTGAGACTCAAGACTGAGACTGGAGACCGTGACTCGAGTTTGAGACTCGGAACTGAGACTGGAGTTTGCGACTTGAAACTGACACTCGAGCTTGAAAATCGAGAATGAGACTTAAAAGTGATACTTCAGCTTATGACTCGAACCTGAGAATCGAGACTGAGACTCGGGACTGAGACTAGAGACTGAGGCTCGAGCTTGAGACTCAAAACTGACACTGGAGCTTGAGAATTGAGGCTGAGACTCGAGACTGACACTTCAGCTTGCAATTCAAACCTAAGAATCGAGACTGAGACTCGAGACTTAGACTTGAATTTGAGACTCAAGATTGAGACTCGAGACTGACACTCGAGGCTGGGACTCGAGACTGAAACTCGGGAACAAGACTCGAGACTGTCACTCCAGCTTGAGACTCGAGCCTGAGACTCAAGACTGACACTCAAGCTTGAGACTGGAGCCTGACTCTCGAGACTGAGACTGTAGCCTGGGACTCGAGCTTGAGATACTAGATTAAGACTCAAACTTGAGGCTCGAAACTGAAACTTGACTTTGATACTCAAGCTTGAGACTGGAGCTGGAGAATCGAGGCTGGGACTCGAGACTGTCACTCCAGCTTGAGACTCGATCATGAGACTCGAGACTGACACTCAAGCTTGACACTCGAGACTGAGACTGGAGCTTTAGACTTGAGACTGACACTTAAAACTGAGACTGTAGCCTGAGACTTGAGCTTGATACTCGAGACTGAGACTCGAGACTAAGACTGGAGCTTGAGACTTGAGACTGACACTCGAGACTGACACTTAAGCTTGAGACTCGAGACTGAAACGCAAAGTTGAGGCTGGAGACTGACACTCGAGCTTGAGATTCGAGACCAAAACTTGAGCTTGATGCTCGAGATTGACACTTGAACTTGGGGCTTGAGTTTGGGACTCGTGCTCAAGAATCAAGACTGACACTCGAGATCAGAATGACACTCGATCTGGAGCATCGAGCTTGAGAATTGATGCTGGGGCTCGAGACTGACACTCGTGACTGAGACTCGAGATTGAGACAGGCCTGGTTGTGTTGCTATGTTATATGATTGTAGAACTGGAGAAATGACGGTAATGCAACTGCAAATGTTATGCGGACTGCAGAGAGAGGTCCTGTAATAAAAGATAACTTCATCAAATGTATATAATCTGCCAATTCATACGTACACGTAATCGCGGATGAGGGCATGAGCCGCATAGCAATAAGTGATGCGCCTAATCCAATTATTGAGTTGGACTTACGTCAGATCCTGTTTCTGGTTCATGAAGGTCAATTATTTTCTGAAGGGTAGCTTGATGAAAGCGACCTCGCTGACAGCGTACAAAGGAAAAAGTGAGTTTTTTTTTTTTTTTTTTTGTCAATATTTGCAGCGTGATCCTTGCACCACTGAAAAGAAATACAGCGAACTCAGCGAGAGCATTCATATGGAATCAAGACACTACCAGGTACAAAGATGTGGGATTCCATCTGAAATAGGATTGGGTCTGCAAAGAACGGCTGCCTTTGCATCACTTTTCTGTACTCCAATGACGTCACCGAGCGGCAGAATTTGAATGCAATTGCAGCCTCTAAGATACTATAAGAAGGGACATAATATAATGAACAGCCATGATGTCTAGAATCAGGTTTTCAGTTGATGGCTGCATTCATGGCCGCCTCGAAGGAAGGCCGGAACATGCACATAACGGCAACGCTGTGAGAGTAGGCCGACTTTTACATGTGCTCTTATGGGGAGAAAGTGGTTTTTTGAGAATCAGTAAGTACCCGTTGAATTTGGTGAAAAATTGAAGAGAACAAAAATTGTAGGCCATTAAATTCTCTATCAGAAAATGTATTAAACTCAATTTTCAAAATTTTGCATTTATTTACATGTAAACCGGTCGGCCTACTTTGCTGTTGCCAGATCTGCATGTTCCGGCCTTCCTTCAAGGCGGCCATGCTGCATTACATTCAATTTTTCCGTTGTTTGATGACGTCACTGTACGTTGATCACCGAACTTGAATGCAGATGCAGCCACCAGCTAGAAACTTAATTCTAGACTACCTAGCTGTGCATCACATCTCCTCTCCCTTATAAGTGTCTCAACTGAATTTTACAGCTGATCCACCAGACATCCGAAAGCAGCCATAAAATGAACTCTTCTGTTCTTCTTTCGAGTACGTCCTCCTGTAGAAAACAATCATCACTTGTATTTTTCATCGAAACTCGAAAAAAACTCATTTTTTCGAGGCACATAGGCAAACTTGAGGGGCAAAGAAGACCTACGAGTTACTTTGTAGATACTTTACAATCACGAACACGAGTATCAAGCATTCGTTTATTTCTACGTGCTCATTTACAGATCTTCAAATATTAATGTATTATACAGTCTTTAAAAAACGTGAAATTAGTTCGATGCAACTCAACTCCTCTGTTCAGTCTACGCATGAACACAACAGCCGGATGTGAAGGTGTCACTCCTCAATACTTCTTGTTAAAACACATGAGGTGGTCGTAGAATAGAGAGTACACCTCTCAGGCTAAAATGAATTTATCCCCAGAGCCGTTATCATACTTCTTATCAGCATCGTTGGGTACGCTACCTCTCTTCTTTTTTTTCAGTGATTTCTGTATCTCGTGCAGCGATTTACCTCTCGTCTCGGGTAGGGTGTAGAAAATGAAAACTATCGTCAAAATACTCATAATGGAATACACCAAGAAGTTGGTCTCCATACCGTACAGCTCGGTAACTGGGGAGAATATTTTAGCCACGGAAAAGGAAGCAGCTGCTTGGCCCACGACAGCTATACTGGATCCTATGGCTCTAACACTCAACGGTAAGAGTTCTCCTTTAACGGCGTAAGTGCCAGGAGCCATCAGAGCATTGAAAGCTCCGTAAATCGTGATAGACGAAAATATGAGCCAGGGATAGAACAAAACTTCGTAATTCCTGTTGTGTAGGTACATTAATACGTACGACCCGGTATTACTGACAGCGAAACCAAAGAAGGCCAGCATCAGAAGGGTTCTCCGACCAAACTTTTCGATTATGAATGGCGATAAGGCTACTGCTAGGAACTGAATTACACCGTACAAAATTACGTATTGATCTACCGTCAATAGTTCGGATGGGGAGAATATTTGGGACGCTAACGGGATGAAAGCGTTTCCTCCAGTGAACGCGCCTAATAAGTGAATGCCCAAGACAATGGTTATAGCCTTTAAATTGGTGGCTGATGAGAGCAACATAATGACAGATTTATTTTTCTTGGCTTCCTCTTCGACTCCTTGCTTGATTTTCTCTAGTTCGTCGGCCACTTCATGCCGACTCGCGTCTCCTCGTAACCATATTAGATTCTTCTCCGCTTCTTCGTACTTTCCTTTCATGACCGAGAAATACGGAGTTTCGGTACAGTAGAATAGCGTGGCGAACACGGACAATGCGATGGCTGTATTCGCTATCGCCGCGCCGACATAGGGTAGGTACGTGGCCAAAATGAACTCGACGAAGATGGCGCCGTAAAACATAAGTTGAACTACCCCTCCGATGATTCCTCGAAAAGTGGGAGTGCAATTCTCCGTAGTGTAAATACCTCCGACGACGTCGTTGATACCGTTAGCTACACCAAAGACGATACGTACAGCATATAGAATATAAGCGGAGCGAGCAACGATCACAGTCGACCAAACCGCTAAATACATAATCGAGATTAGGATTAGAGTATATCTACGACCGATTTTATCGACGAGTATTGGTGAGATGAAGGGGCCGGATATTCGGCCGACTTCGTTAATCGACGCGATCCATGAAGCTTCATCAGCCGTTATCGTGAATACGGAATCTCCGCTTCGTAGTTTGAGTATCGTGGGGGCTGCCCAACCCCAGCCCAGACCGACGACGAATTGATTGATGACAACTGTTTGAGAAAAGGAAAAATACAAATTCATTAGTTTTTGTTTGAAATGTCAAATTATTGATGAATTAAGGTAAAATCCAATTGGAACATACGAGTTCGTACTCTTGGCAAAGCTTTAAAAGTATAGGAACAAAAGAATGTACAAGAAAATTTGCGGCGAAGTTTCACTCGTTCGTCAATCAAGGAACGGTGTGGAGATACCTATTGACATTTTTCACGTCTTTCCTGAATCCCCCTCCCCGTTAAATGGTAAGTACCCTGTACAAAGAAAGAGATCGAGAGAGGAAAACTGCGAACTCGCGCATTTAGTCAGCCTGACATGTACAATATTCCAGTAATCCAGCATACTAGATACAGTTTAGGCCCTTATCATCCAGTTAGCCTAAATATTGTATACTGGGCTTATCAAGTCGGACCCAGCTAACTGAGCACTGTTTTCTTAAATCAGGATGTGAAGAACCGCCTTTATTGCAGAAATGTTTCAAAGTTCTCTTCCTGTATTCAACTCGGGACACTTAAAATTTCTTCCAGTGCATCATATGAGTCAGCCCCCCCTGCTCTGTTGCTAAAACCTTCTATCTTAGATGACGTCGCGCTAGTGCTTCAAACAAATTTAGCCGTTTGGTGAAAGATAACTTACCCTTATCTAATGAAATTTTCGGAAGAATTTTTTTCTTTCTTTCATTTCAACAAGAAACCTGTTTTACGAGGAGGGGGTGTTTCCACGAAAAATATGGGACTTTCGCCCTAACCTATTCTTCGAAACTAGGGGTATGCTTATAAGATTGAAACTACTCGTGGAAAAACCGTCACAAAGCACCGCGACGGTTTCTTAGCGGTTTTCCGAAGGTTTTTTAGCGGGGAACCCGTTATCCATTTTGTTAGGGCGATTACATCCTCAGAAAACGTCCGCGTCCGGGAGTTTCTGTGAACTGCGTGACGTCACGTGTGCCACTTTATGACGTCATCAATGACCTTGACCTACTTTAGGGACTTGAAAAAAATTCCAACTTCCAGCCGGGATGCTTTATGACGTCATCAATGACATTGACCTTGACCTACTTTAGGGACTTGGGAAAATTTCAATTTCCAGCCCTCATTATATTAGGTATAGCATGCATATACTGAGAAGAGCCCAGCCAACTCATTGTCTGAGGGGGCATTTTCGCGCCAACGTCATCGCAAGCGCGGGAGGTTGCGGGTTTTCCGCATTGCAAACTTGCAATGGCCTCTAATTTTCCAACTAAGACTACTTCCAAGAAAATCGTCACAAACAAGCAGGGAACCTATTTTATAAGTATTTCTCATCAGAGACAGCTCATTTACGACCCACTTCTTCAAGTCCCAGGTGCACCGGAGGCGCCCGTCATTTTTCTTTGATCCCCCCCCCCCACCACCGAAACAGGTTCCCTGTTGAAATAAGGTGACGCTTGACGATGTCATCAAATATTTTGACCAACTTTAGGGACTTGGAAAAATTTCGGCCTCTATTTTAATTATACTAGCGCCCGTTCAACATTCGATGGCATGAAGCTCCCCAAAATATCGGGTGTATCCCCCAACTGGTCATATCTCAAAGTATAGGGATATTGTACAGAAACGGGAATTTCTGCTATGGGGTCATCAAATAAAGCCTAGATATTGGTATCTGATCTTCTAGCTAATTCTGTGCTATACTTCTACTATACCTACACTCACGAGTATTCAAGTCTTATACAAAAGTAGGGAGTGCGTCCGTCAGCTTTTCAGCTAGTTGGCATAATAAATAGTAGAGAGGAGACCCTGACTATTCTGACAGGTTTTACTTCTGGAAAAATCGTCATGAAACACCGCCACGGTTTTTGTCACCCTTGATAACTTCACCGAAAACTTTTGACCCTCGTTGCTTTGAAACCTGTATGTTCATTAAAGCAGGCCTAACATAAAGTATACTATACTTAGTCAAAAATAAAGGCAAACGAGCAGAGCGAGGCAGTTTGTCAGCCCTCTCCGCCTGCACCTGTGCAGGGCTAAGAATGAGCCCGTCAAACCTCTTTCCTATCATGTACCCAAATGTCTGTCAACTTAAGAACAGAGCTCATGAGATCTCTGATGAGATTGGAGTCCCTAATGGCTCAATTATTTCTGAGGTCTCCATGGAGAGATTTGAGGAGGAACGCGCCGATTGAAATATCGGTACCATGAGAAACCCGACACCTCCTTCTGTCCCACAGCTCATTAGTATGTCGTTTATGAGATTTAGATCCGTCGGCTGATCTCAATTCTTCTTCTCCTCGGGGCTTCGATGAGGAACAAGAAACTATTAAAAATTTATCCCGAAGTTATGAACGCAAAAACTTTTGAAAAGAGTCTTCCCTGGCTACAACCTCCCTCCCCCCCCCCCTCCCGTGCATGATGAAATATTTTTCTAGGTAAATTTTCAACTGAATCGCCTCGAATTTTAAGATCATTCCTCTTCTTTCTCAAAAAAAAGTCATGTCTACAAGTTGAAGTGCCAAGTCTGTCCTGCAATTATATGGGTGAAACCGACCGTCAGAATAAGATTTGTATCCAAGAGCACCTTAGTGCTCGGACTAAGAACCTACTTCAAAAGTCGAGTTTTACTTCTCAACTTCTCCACATCTGGTCATTCCCTCAGTACCTGGATGAGAAAAACATGGAAAAATTTTCAAAGCGTTTAATTAGGTCAAGGTCAAATAAACGCTAGATAGCAAACGAATTTCGACCTCCCTCCCCGAGCAGGCTTTTTGTAAGAGATTTGAAAGACAACCATACAGGTATTGTACACATATGAAGGGCAATGCTAGCTCCGAACTCTGTTTGAAAAATTTGTCTGCTGAACTATGAATATGAACAGCGAGAGGGGCTTTGACCTGGTCTGGCAAAAAAAATTTCAAAGGCCACCAAAGCTATCCGCAGGAAAGGGAGCCTTCACCAAGTTTAGAGACGTTTGAATTTTGCGTGTACACTGTATATAAAGAACGACGGATGATTCTGGGGGAAGGGGCCTGTCTACCTTCTTCAAGGTACCGAAAAAATCTTTGAAAGCAAATACAGGTGTCTGACTTACTTTGGAGACTAATAAGAAATGTTAGCGGTTCTACCTTTCGGGACAAACATTGAGTCATGGATATGACTGCCGTTTATTCAGACTTCATGAGCTCGTCGCGTCGTGAGAAGAGATTTCGTATGATAGAGGCTGAAGGCTAAGGATCTAAAGGTCTCAAAGTAGAGAGAGTTGAAATTTTTCTGTCCCTATAACTCATCAGCTCGTAACCTCATTTCTGTCTCAGGATTTTGTGAGGCAAATTTCAGAGTGACCCTCAGTCTTAAAACATGACCATGTTAAAATTTCGAAGCTTACTTTGACCGTTCTGAGGGCCAGGAAGTTCCGACCAAGTTTAGGGACTTGAAAGAATTTTGAGTTTCTAGTAATTCAGGAGAGCGACCTGGGAGAAATTTCGACCTTTATCACCGTCCATTCGGTGAATTGTGATTTCGAACAGGCGGGGGGGGGGGTTATAGCCAGTTCCAGAAATCAAAGGACATGAGGCTTATAAAACAATAAAAAACGTATTAGTGAAATTTCGACCTCTGCCGCCGTCCGTTCGGTGAATTGTGATTTCGAGTAGGGGGGGGGGGGGGGTCGTAATTAGTTCCAAAAATCAAAGAAAGCGAGGCTCATAAAACAATGAAAAACGCACAAATTTCTGCTCCTTCTCGGGGTAAAAACCTCTCATAATCTTCCCTTCCCTGGCATTCGCTGTGTACGAAGTTTGCAAAAGTTCAAAGGTGGCCAAAGACACCTAACAGGGAAACGAACTAAGGAAAATAGTTGATGTATTAATAAAATTTCAACCTTAGTCACAGGAATGTCGCGTATTTCTACGCAACACTTGGAATTTATAAAATTAATCACGAAAAATATTTAAATAAGTAAATTTACTTTGAATGATGAGCAAACATACGTTGTGTAAACGCATAATACCGTAAGTACTTCGGAGTGAGGGAATTTTTGAAGTTGATAGAACGCACGGTATGCATTATCATGAATAAGTTCGAGTGTTGTACGATAAAATGACGGCGACCATCAGTACTTGAATTTTATTGAAATTAATTGATAAGGAGAACACGAGCGACCGTTAAAATTAGTTAGAATAATCTCAAAATTTGCAACAAAATTTTAGCGATTCTTATTTCCGGAATTAAACCGCAGGGCTGGAAAAATGGTTTCAAATTCTTGTCGAAATAGAGGTCCTTGCTCCATTCAACGCAATATGATGCAGTTAGCCTCCATTAAAAAGAAGATTTGGGGCGAGGTCCAGAACAACCTCTGAGCGTCACATTTCATGTTTCCTACGCATTAGTTTTTGGGAGCAGGGAATGCTTTTGCAAAACTCCAGTGTCGTTCCCGTGTGATCATCAAAGTAGGAGAAAATAACGAAAAAGATGAAAAAAACGATTGATCAAATTAGCCTGAGAAGTGATATTACTCTCTCCCCCACCAAAGGAGTCTTTCCGAGGTTAAAGATCAGTGTACTATTAGGTTACATTGAGTTGAATATGGACATAAGAAGAAGGAATGGAAGACAATTGATGAAACCAGTCCCTCCAAATTTAGTTTGACAGATTGCCTTCTTAAGATCATGAATCAATCAACTATTACGAAATACTGGTTTATATATTAGTAGAGAAAAGGAGAAAAACGATTGATACAACTACACACTCTGCATTATACATACAATAATGAGTTAGACTCACAAGATAAGAGGATGTACAGACGCGAATACAGAAAATATGGAGGGGAGTGACCGGTTAAGATGAACTGATCAAGAGATGAAAATTTCTCATAATGGTGCAGAAGTATTAACGCAAATCGAAGACTGAGATCCAGGTTAGAAGAAAGGATTGTAACATGTTAAAAAGCAGGTGAAAAGATGAATTTGGATTCTCAAGCTTTCAATACACTCTCTCTTGTTCACTCGTGCTCAATTCTGAACAGAGCGTCAGGCGAGCTAGAGGATAAGCGAACTCTCTCGTAACACACGTCGGATGGGTCTCTTTGCGGTTTCACAATGCCGTTGTATCTCGCCATCTCTTCTCTCTTTCTGAATCATCAGGCTCCTAGAATCATTTTCTGAACCACCAGACTCGTACTTTTTCCAGGATTGGGAACAATATCACCACTCGCTCCTCTTTCTCGTGAGACCTAATCATATACTGCATTTTGAATTTGTGAAATATAATAATTGAATGTGCTCAGGGTACCGAGGTATTGCCCCTTCATAGGTTTCAAACTCCCTCATGTAGCCTCGCAGTCTTTTTCTGCAGTAAAATATCCTACATATTGAAAACTTGAAACTTGTGGGCTACTTGAGTCAAAATTTCGCCTTTATTAACAAACTCATTATTTTGCAATCCTTGGCATTGGACAAGATCCGATACTTGTGACTTCCCCCTCAGATTCTTTTTCAAAAATTCTTTCTCACTTTTCCTTATATCTTCTTATAAAGAATACGAAAAATAAAAATTACCTGGTAGACAGGCTAGAGTCTGGTGCCAGTTTTCCCTACTGATGCCCATATTGGTGATCTATCAGATACGGATGAGACTCGTAATTCCAGCAGAATTTATTGGTTGCAACTTTGAAGTCCGAAACGACAAAAACGAGCACTGCACCCGAATCAGACGCGTATCGTCACCAATGATATATTCATAATTACTGTCATTCGATAACGCCATTCTTATTTTTATAAGTGTCGTGATTATAAGTAGGCACAGACAGTATATTACTTTTCCTCCGTCGCCTCCTATTGAGAGTGGCAAGCACTACACTGTTTGGGCGAGCCTTCCCAAAGCGTACGCAAAGGGAAATTACGAAACTTTTGAAGTCGGCGGGGATGAGGGAGAAACCTGAGGAAATGCCTGTCTGCAAGTAATTCTGTATCGGTGCTCAAAGCGTCGCTCATAACACGGAGAGCAACTGTCTCGAGTCCCTCTTGAGAGCGGTGAGATACGAGAGGCCACGTGAAAGAAATTCGTCGACACATTGTCGAAAAAGTACACGAGCTTCTTGACATTAGCCGATAGTCGTCATGACCTTGGCTTTATTCGTAGAAGACCAATGAAGTCTGGAGGGTATCAGGAGGGCGAATCACATACAAACGCAAATTTCCTAAAAGTAGTTTTTTTTTTTTTAAAGTTCTTGCGGCAAAGATGATTGATGTCAAATTTATTGATCATAATATTCGTATCTTTGAAGATAATTTTTACAAACGTTGAGAGGTAAAGAGAAAAAAGATGAAAAAATCTGGAAGTGCGCGTCATAACGAAATTGAGCTGAAGATTATTAATTATACAAAAATGAAGAAGGTTCAAATGATATAAATTCATATTATATTAACTTCACAGGTCGTGTGTATTGAAAGTAAATTTCGGGGGGGGGGGAGATGGTCGCGTTCCGATCCTCCTACCATGAACTCATCATCGATGTCAGAGTTGAGTCGACTGCCGGTGAGATGACTGCTCAGTCTACCTGCGAGTAATGAGGTCACCGAACAAATACAATTCTACTAGGAGCAGGTATCAACGTCGATTCGAGACCGACTGAAAGCCGACCTGCGTACATTAGCAGAGAACTACAAAGTGACTTGAAATCGACGCAACAGAGCAATCGATCCAAAAAGTTCGAAGAAATCAATTTGTAATCGACCTTAATGTCGATGTCGATTTCACCAATATATCGATATAATTTTGACCAAGACTTTTAACAACGTCAAATCGATGGTCGACACGGTTCATCCTGTAGCTAGACAAGAGGTGGGAATATCGAGGACTCATCCAGGACAAATTTCCCCACTTTGAGATATTTTCGTACTCCAGATAGTCACAGCGAATGGCATGCGGCAAGGTCCACCAAAGAAGAAGAGAGCTGTTTACTGGTGGACCAATAATATTGCCGAATTCAGAAAGGAGTGCAACCCTCAGCGCCGGATATACCAGCGTAGTAGTGGCCGCGAAGGGGCGAGGACGGTAGCACCTGAATACCAGCTGGCTCGAAAGAAAGCCATTAAAGATGGCAAGAGTGCTGCTTGGAAAGAGCTGTGCGAAATGGCAGAGGAAGACTCATTTAGTAACCTTACAAGATTGCACTGAAGAAGCCAGAGAGCCTCTCAGCAATGAGCCGAATAGAGCCGGATGTTGTGGGACTGATCATTGACGGCTTGTTCCCGCAGCACCCACCACCAACGGTGACGCTTCCAATAGTAGGAAGAATGGTATATCCCTCCTAGGCACCGAGGAGGTTGATGCAGCAGTTAATAGACTGCGGGGTTAGTATTGGAAGGCTCTGGGCCCAGATGAGATTCCAAAACCAGTCTGGAGCGCCATACACTCAGTTGACCTTGCACTGCTTGTTGATACATTCAATGTGGCAGTTGTGGGAGACTGTTCCCAGTGCGATGGAAGAAAACTAGGCTAGCGCTGATCGATAAGAAGGATAAACCTTCTAGCCTGACACTCTCTTATCGTCCACCTTGTGGGTAAACTCTTGGAGAGAGTGATAGCCAATCGCCATGAGAGCTCTCTGAAGGAAAGAGATATAATCTCAAGTAGCCAGCACGGTTTTCAAACTGGACGTTGTACCTCAGATGCTGGGATCAGGCTGAAGAGGATAGCCAAGTCAGCGATAGCTAGGCGTCGGTTCCGGTCAGCCATCTGCCTCAACATAAGAAATGCGTTCAATTCGATATCTTGGGGGAGGATCTTGGAAGCCCTAAAGGACGCAGAAGTGCCCGTATACCTGCTCAGGATGATCAGCAGCTATCTTAGCTGTCGTGAAATCCAAGCAGGTACGTCTGCTGGTACAGTGAAGCGCCCTGTTACTTGAGGGGTGCCGCAGGGGTCGGTCCTTGGGCCGCTATCGTGGTGCGTCGCATTTAACGACATTTTCAAGGTAAAATTGCCACCAGGTGTCAGGCTTATTTGCTATACGGATAATACACTGGTGGTATGGACTGCCGAAACGACTGTAGCGGTGGAGAGCGAGGTAAACCGGGCCCTAGAAGTAGTGGCACGCTGGAAAGAGTCTGCCAGACTAGAACTTGCAGTAGGTAATACGGAGGTCATTTTATCCACGACCCGTCGAAAGTTCAGTCCACCAACCTTTCGTTTACAAGGTGTGGAAATTGAGACAAAGAAGATGAAGTACCTGGGCATCTGGTTTGACTCGACGCTGAGCTTCAAGCACCATTTCCTGATGGCAGCGGAAAAGGCAGGCCGGGTAGTTGGATACCTAAGCCGCCTGATGAGGAACCCAGGAGGACCGAGAGAAGCAAGAAGAAGGATCACGATGAGCACCGACTTGTCGATCCTCTTAAATAATGCACCAGTATGGTCCGACTCCATGAAGATACCATACAGAAGACGAGAGATGGTAACGATCTAATGAAGAGCTGCGCTGAGGTGTGTTAGTGCCTACCGCACTGTCTCGACGGATGCTCTTTGCGTATTAGCACGTTCACCACCAATCGAGCTCCTTGCTGAGGAGACAGCGGTGGTGTTCAAAGCAAAAAAGACGACGACCACTAACCAAGAAGCTTTACGGGTCAAGCAGGAGGCCAAGCGCTCCTTGCTTGTCAAGTGGAAAGCAAGAATTGCCCAGAGAGAACTGGGCAAGAGGACAACCCGTGTGTCAATATGCGATCTTGATGAGTGAATGAACCGACATCATGGTCAGCTAAGCTTTCACCTAACGCAGATGTTTAGCGGGTATAGCTGCTTCAACAAGTACCTTTGCGAGAAGCTAAGGAAAGTTGAGAGGCAGCGTGTTTGCACTGTGACCGAGGGCGGGATGATGGACCAGAGCACACCTCATTTAAGTGTCAGGCGGAGAGGCGTAAGCGGGACAAGCTTAGTCGGTTTCTTCAAGAGCTTGTTCCGAGTAGCCTGGTATCTACCATGCTAGGTTCTGAAGAAGCATGGAACTAAGTATCTGCATTTGCAGCCACCGTCATGAAGAAGAAGTTGGACCGGGAATGGAACAGGCAAATGCAGAACCACGCTATGGCCTACTCGACACCTGTCTACCATCAACATTCAGATTTGCAGGAAGAAGAGGAAGATCACCCCTGAAGAAGTAAGAAGATGAAGAGAAGCCAACAGTAATCCAGTATACCTAAGATAGTGGTGGTGTTGTTGTTGTGTGTTCTAGTGATTTCTGCGTGCCAGGGGGGCATTGCAACTTGGCGGTTGCCAAAGTAGCTTGGCAGTTGCTGAGTAGAAGAGGCGTTTTCGCCAAGGAGATTCTTCCAACACTGAAGTTATACCTGAAAAGGTCGATTCCGGAACTTGAAGAAACAAAATCAAATGCATAAGCAACCCGCACCCACTCTACCATGGAGGACGGGGTGATGCTGCACATGTGACATAAGCGAGTCACAGCGAATACTAATCAAGATAACAGACCTCAAATTCAAATACATAACTCCGAAAAATCAGAAATTTGTGCGTTTCTCATTGTTTTCTAATCTTCATTTTCCTTCATATTCTAATTCTAGACAATACTAATTCCCCAAAGCCAAAAATCTGTTCGCGAAGTGCAAGAAATGAAGGTCATATTACTTTTCTGATATTGTGTATGACGTGATCAATAATCAGAGGAATGGACCAGCGGGCTGATATTTGAGCCCGTCCTAGCTCTGTCATCCTTGGATGACAAGTCCCGCGGGTATTTCCAAGAGCAGGACACGAATGGAGGTATTAAATTTGACAGTTTCAGGTCGACTTTCAATGACGAAATTTTCTCAAATCCCTAACATAGAACATTCGGGGTCTAAGTGTATTCAGCCCTATGACCAATTAATGGACACATCCTTTGGAATTCGATGAGAGGGGCCTTCCAAGGTAAAACTGACAGCAACGAGTGCCTCCCTAATGAGGTTAAACGAGGAAAGCCGAAAACTTATTCTATAGGTCGAATACGTCGTACCGCAAATTGAAGATAAAATTGTGACACAAATTTCGTAGATTTGAAGTACACACCAAATGTCTCGAGTTTTTACGTTAGAACGGATTTAGTGCAAACTCCCATTTAACTGGTAACATCTTTCTGACCCATCCGGTATACGCGTATACTAGGCTGAGAAGACGACACCCCTTTGCTATCGACGAGTCTTCCATCCCCTATTATTTGAGACCTTTGAATATAAAGAGGAATCCCGAAAAATATGTCAAAAATTCAATAATTAAAAAAATCAAGAGAGAATTTATTGAGGTTTCAAATGTTCAGAAAATCAAATGGTGCCAAATTCTCAGACACTCCCAAATTAAGCGATCGGAAGATGACAAGGAGAAAAATTCTTTTTAGGAACGTTTAGTAAAATGTTCTGCTGAACTTCGAAACGTTGGATAAATTAGGGGGTGTGAAATCCCTATGAGAGTTTGCAAGTTCAAAAAATCAAACAGAGAGAGATTTTATTGAAAGCCAAAAACAAGTAAGTACTTACAACATTCATCGGAGGATACAAATCAAAAATCTGGCAATTAGAATGGTTCTGGAGAGTGGTAGGTACATCTAGAATACCCACGAAAGCGTCGCAGTGTGCGGTCAGGGGGAGGCCGGAAGAATGCTCTAAGCTACAATAAATAGATAATAGTCATAGTCATAGAATAGGATCTGTAGCAATGCAAATGAAATCGATGGCATCAGTTGTTCAAAATATGCCTATATATTAGGCAATCAATTGCACGTACATAATATTAAGGATAAAATAGAAAAGTTTGATTTTTCATTATAACATTCCCTAAACCTATACCGGTAATTTCTCGGATAAAAACTGTTGCTATAACTTTTGCAGGCTTTGTTCATACCGCATACGATTGATTTATAGATAAATTCCATCGGTTTTTAAAGAAATAGAAAATTCCTCCCTCTAGAGATAAATTGAACGGCTGCCATCAGTTTCGGCTATGTTTTAATAAATTACCTGAACAACATGTCAATGATTGATGCAGAATTTTCTTGGACAAGCGCATTTTTTTCCTCATTTATCGCGATAGTAAGAGCGCATTCTGGAAAATTTTGAATTTGCAAACTTCAACCGTCGTCAAGGAGGAAATCCGATCCTCTATTTTAAAATTCAAATACAATGTTAACGATAAAAAGCGCATAAGATGTACGGACAAATCCATGATCCCGGCAAATACTCTAAAACGTACACCTCCACTGCAAAAAGTAAAATACGAAAAAGAAGTGCAATTTCCCCCGAATTAGGATCGAGCAAGGTAAAAAAGAGAAGAGACGATCGACTTATGAACGTTTGTCACCTACTCGAGATTCAGAGTACGCACTTGCGCGAAATTCAGAGGGAGGAGGGTGAATACGACTAAACATGAAATTGGTAAAGGGTAGAAGGGAGATAGGTTTATAGTGATGTATTTATAGGCAATAATTATGTTGAGAGAATACGTAGCAAATGACGACAATAAGAACGGGTCAAGACGTCAAGAGGAGGGTTGGAAAAAAAGGTCGCGACAAGCTGCCGCTACATTTCTGAAAAGAGGAATTATCGAAGTCTCATTAGGTGTGTAGATACACGCATTGTAATTTGTGCTCGAAAATTGTCGACGATCAATTACATCAACAAATTAATGAATACTGTTCGCGAAAAACCTTTCAATTAATGTGGATACTGGTTATCTTTAGGCAATTACTCAACCTATAGACGACATGTCGTGGCTAGTCTAGTCTATTCAAAAATAAACCGGTAGTAAAATTTTTTCACCAGTTGAACTGTAGGCGAAGAAAGTCGCTATTGGAGTAGGTCTATCGTATATCTCGCAATGGTAGAATATCTTACCAAAAATCTACAAAAATTCTAATAAAATTATCTACAATTTAGTTTTCTGGAAATTAGACCTCATTGTTTTTCTTACTTGTTTGGATCTTTGTCGAGGACCAAAAGTCCGTAGGTAGTCTTCAAAACTTCACTGCATCGAAAAAACCTTTGATTTCCAGGCTATCTTCACGAAATTTTCAACGGAGGAAAGCCTCGGCGTGACACGAAACTATTGAATTATACTTCCGTCCTTTACAATATAATACTACGGTACAACATTAAAATCATTTAATTCAAAAATTTTGGAATTAATATTAATTGCTAATTCTTCCTTTATGGCGATAACAGTCATTTAATTCCGAAGTAGGTCAGAAATCAGTTCTCGTTCGTAAAATAATAGGTATGACTATCAATTTCAAAGAATATATTATTAGAATAAAAATATTGAAATATAACTATACCTACATTTCCATTGTCTTCGGATTAAAAAAATATTGTTTCAAAACGAATATAATTTAATTAACCACAGTGATTCCTCTTGCATGCGTTTCAACATACCTATTTATCAATTTCTTTTTTTTCAGCCTTATCTTCATACACAGTTTGCCACTCTCAAAAATTGGTCGTGGCATACGCGTACCCGTCAAGTATGTCGCTGTTTCTTTCTCACATGTTTTCTCGAAATGATTTTTACGTATCTCGTGCCGATTAAATCTTTCACCCGATATAGGCCTTATAATCCTTTTATTTTTTAGTTTCAAAATTTCGGAAATCAGACATCGTTAAATACGAAAGTGTGAAATATCCGATATTATTGTAAGGAAAAGGAAAACTTACGGCTTCGAGCTAAGACTTGCTTGTCTTGTTTCTTCATTTCCATCCAATTTTTTGAATACTGTAGGCTAGACAAATTAATATATTCTTTTGACAGGTCATTACTTACAGCTACCCAGTACCGTTGGTATCTAAAATAGAAATTGAAATGGTAAGCACCGTAAAAATGAAGGAATTTCGATCATAGTATAATAATAATTAATAACTTACCGGTAGTTTGAGGGTATTTCACCTTGAGTCAGTATTCTACTACAGATTATATGCATGTCGGATGTATTTCATTCGAACGTTAAAGAGAAAAAAAAAAAAAAAAAAAAAAAAAAAAAACACGAACTTATTTGTAGACAAATTTAAGCTCTATCTTGAAACCACCTCGTCAGTAGAATTTGATCTATAATTTGTAACACGAAATTCGGAATTTCGCGATCTGTTTCTACATGAATACGCATTGATCTGTACCTAAGTTGGTATGATTGAAATTGAAAAAATAATTCCCGGTGAGATAACAAAACATTATTTATTGGGTCATCGTCAATTTCGTCAATCCGTGCAATCCACTCGTCGTAAAAGTATATTTCTTTGAATCTCTAGAAATTTGAATGTGGATCGTTTAGAGAACGCAGAGCTTCATAAATTTCAAAGAACATCCATGATCCGGGTACATAGGTACCTAATGGAATTCTAAATATCTAAATCTCAACACTTAATTTCGATCTGATGAAGCACTATTTTCGGCTTGCGAAAAACCTGTTGTTTGAGGCAAAGTTGGAATTGATCAATTCACAAAATGACGTTCTCCATAATATCATGCAGGCACTCGCATCACAAACATTTACGTCGTTCTTATAGTGACAAAATCCAAAATATGATAGACGTGTATACCTACTTTAATACGAGTTCTAACTTCTAAGTAGACTGATGATTAGTAAGGCTGCGTATAATATGAAAATGATCATATACGATTGTTCGAGAAGCTTAGTTCGTTCTAGTTCGTTCTAACTTCGCATTAAAAGTACATTACTCGATTAACTCCCTTTCATTTAATCATTTTTCCCCCGTATTCACTCTCAAAGTCTCAATGACTCAGCCAGTCAGCCAGCTAAAATCTTGCAGCGTTAGTTTAACGTCAGCGCACTCTACATGACAAACCTCAAAGCGAAAGACTGAGATTGACATGTTTCCATAGTAAGTATGCGGAGAAATGGGCTTTTTGTTAGACGATCTACGATAAAAAAAACTAATTTTCTCTGGATCGTTATTTTGAATGTACGTTTTATTCGTACGGCGGCAAATCTCTAAAATCTTATTATTCATTCGTCTTCTTTACAACGTGAGTTTGTTGATATTTTGAACTTATTAATCTGTTTTCATTCCATATTCGAATACGCCGGAACATTGTCGTGTTTATTTCGTTGCTGTTCGTTAATCTATAAACTTGTATTTAGATCGGATAATCTTCTCAAACGGCAATCATGCCGTATGCTAATCAACCTTCTGTCCATATTACCGATCTAACCGCTGAAAGCATCAAGTTCCAAGTCGAAGATACAGATTTGAGGTACCTAAGAGTTGATGGTAACGATTATACACGTTGATAATCCTTCAATAGATGTTTATTCATTTCATTAACGTTTGATTTAGCGTCGCCAATAGTTTAAGAAGAGTATTTATTGCGGAGACACCTACTTTAGCTATTGATTGGGTTCAACTGGAAGCGAATTCTACTGTCCTGAGTGATGAATTCATTGCTTCACGAATTGGATTGATACCCCTTACCTCCGATGAAGTTATCGATCGTGTCGTCTATTCCAGAGTAAGCAGTAGAATTGATCATAATTCTTACATTCTATGCTTTTGACAGTGTAATATTTAACGTTGATTTCGATGTTCAGGATTGTACTTGTGCGGATTTTTGCCCCGAATGTAGCGTCGAATTTACCCTCGATGTTAAATGTACCGACGACCAAACTAGATTAGTCACGTCCGCCGATCTGAAAACTAGCGATGCACATGTTGTTCCAGTCACTTCTCGTAATCGAGATACCGATGCAACTGAATACGGAGAAACTGATGGTAACCTAAGAATCTTGTAGGAAATTGATCTGATAATGAAATATTCTTTCTACCTTTTGGATGTATTATTTCTGCAGATATTTTGATCGTCAAACTGCGAAAAGGACAAGAATTGAAGCTTCGAGCGTACGCAAAAAAAGGTTTCGGTAAAGAGCACGCTAAATGGAATCCTACCGCGAGTGTCGGTTTCGAATACGATCCAGATAACACATTTAGACATACTCTCTATCCCAAACCGGAAGAATGGCCGAAGAGCGAATACTCAGAATTAGACGAAGACCAATGTAAGTGTAAGATGAAAAAATACTACATAAATGGCGTTGTCAGCGTAGAATAACAGTCATTTTCGTTATTACAGTTGAAGCACCGTACAACTGGGAAGGAAAACCGAATAAATTTTTCTACACCGTTGAAAGTTGTGGCGCTCTCAAGCCCGAAAATATCGTTCTCAATGGAGTGAGCGCTTTGCGCAATAAACTGACCGATTTACAAACATTCCTGGCCAGTCTGGATAAACCTGACGTACACGATGGAATGGACACGCATGTGGACGCCTTAGCAATATGAATTGTTCCTTAAGAAATTTAAGTTTCATCCTGTGAATTATTTTTTTAGAGATATATTAAAACAAGGTTTTGAAAACACAATATTTCTTTATTAATCTGAAAGTTATACAAATGACAAAGAAAACAAAAAAGATACTATCGAAATCAGGGAGAAAGGTACAAAAACAAAAAAAAAAAAAAAAAAACAAATAACCTGAAGAGAGAAAGAGTAGCTACACATAAATGATATTTTTCGAAATAATTTTTCCGTACGTTAAGAAAAATAAGTATACACTTCTGTCGATGGTAAAATATAAGTTAGGTATTCCTTACATTAAAAACACTACAAACAAATTAAAATGTTGATAGTAAATAATTTTGGGGTCGTCATATTTTCATCACAAAAGTACGTCTATCAAATTATTTTTAATAACGACCAAAAGAAAAAAAGAACACACTTAAGAATTTATACACTTCAAAAACAACAAATTTTCTAACTAGATAAATTTTTAGCGTCGTGTTCAACGCTTTCTAACTTAACCCTCTCTCTAAGGAATGTTTAAGATGATAAAAATAAATAAACTCATGTACGGTCCCTCATGTTTAAAAAGTCGAGGTAACGATTAGAATGAACGTTATAAGAACGAGGAGAAAACTTTATAAACTATGGCAACCAAAATTTACAAATCAATAACAATAGATCTTAGGAACTAATCATATAATATGGGTAGAAAAATAAGAACATGGTCAACGGTAAACTTTACAATCATATGTCAAACGGGATATCAAATTTTCTTACAAAAATAGAGACGACCGCAAATACGCAGTCTTTAGGTACGATTAGAATAAAAGAAACTTGAATTTCAATTTAGGATCTTGAACATACGTTACACGGCCTATTGTTGTGTACATTATAATGATTGAGATAGGTCGGGAAGGCACAATCAAAAGAATAATAAATTAAATCGGCCGCTTCGAGGACGAACAGTGTGCGTAAAAGTTATGAACCCGCTAGTTATTCGATGTGTCCTCACTTTCTAGGTTGAGGATATCACTAAGCTACCAAAATAAACAACTGTGATGTGACGGACAAGGATTCTTTTCACATTGTATAATCAGAGCTAATGGAGAAAAAACCTAAAGAACGACTTTAATTTCACAAATTTTGAAGGTTCAATCTATAAAGTAAATAACTTAATTCAGATTTCCACGCTAATAAGTATAGAATTCACAAACGGTAATAAATATAACACTAGACTTTTTAAAAAAAATTTCTACGACACTGAGAATTTTTAAAATGACAGGCGTTGTGTAGATTACCCTTCTTCAGAAATCGTATCTTTCTCGATATTATCACTGATTTCGTTTTCCTCCTCTATCGGGTTCTGCTCTTTTTCGTCGTCGGAGGAATCGGACGAAGAACACGACGAATCAGAACCTGATCCCGATCCCGAACTCGAAGAAGACGACGATGATGACTCTGAATCTTCTGAATCGCTATCGTCCGATGCTACTTTTGATTCATTCAGCGTAGGAGTCGCAGTTTCTATACTTGGTGCTTCGATTTGTTCTTGGGTTCGATCCTCGTCTAAATTTTCACATTCTGCTCGTCCATCAGCCAGTTCTTCTTCAAGGTCTGGGTTTTCGTCAATCGCCGTTTGATCAACGTCATCCATTTCGACTTCGTCATCGGCATCATCCGACCCTTCATCATCTGAATCATACATTTCGAAACGATTAGCGCTGCTTTCAACATTTTCGTCTATAGCATCTTCGTCATTATCCACATGTTCCACGTCCTCTTCTTCGTCTACGTCTTCGGGGTCGTCTCCAACATCATCGTCCATCATTTTTAGATATTCTTCATCTTCTGCATCCACCTTTGTCTCATCTTCTGGTTCTAATGGTTCGTCTTTCACGGATGCGATTTCGGATTTTACGTCGGCTAGTTCGTCATCTTTCGAAGGCGTGCGACATGAGGTTGACGACAGCGCCGGGGATACGGATTTCGAAGGAGAATCGTAAACGGGTTTGGGTAGAACAGGAGAGGAGCAATTTGTTTCGTTATTCTCGGTGGGTGGTAGCTCGTCCTTGCACGGTGTAAACTCTTCGCCCGTGGTGACGTCTACATACATTTTCTTGAACTCGGATTCTTCCTCGTTGACGGTGACAGGCGGTTCGAAGCGATTTTCTTTTCTGCCTGAGTCCTTGAATATGCATACCTGAAACAAGATTTGAAAATTAGTCACTCATGAAAATGAAGAAACTTTTGTAGCTCATATTTCAGGATTCCTCTTTGGAGATTTAAAGCTTGACAGTTAAACGTCCTCCTTCTTTTGGAAGGTCTCCTCCCAATCAATAAATCTCGATGCTCGGAATTTCCCCAGAAAACCTATTCTATGAGAGAACATGGGAAAGGGGAGAATACAGCTCTAACCTACTGTCAGTCCCTGGAGGAACTTCGAACTACATTTTTCTTTCTTATTTCACTTTGTGCATCCTCATTTATCACTAAAAATATACTAACGATGTTAATACAAAAGATAAAAGACCAACCCACCTTTCCTTCTTCCGTTTCCATCCAAATCTCGAGTCGGTCGCATTTCATGTACGCTTCCGGTTTGATGCCTTTCATCGTACCGAAATGCAATTTCTGGTGTTCGCGCAGGAAGTGCGGTTGGGGTACGGTATAATTGCAGAACTCGCAAACGTACGACCCCTTAGGATTGAAATGACATCGCTCGTGATTCTCGACAGCGTCCTTCCGTTGATGACTGTACGGACAGTAATAACAACGATGCAGCTGATCGGTCACGTTGATACCGAAATCCGATATTTTCTCTTGCATCAGCACCACAGCCTGCTGGTCCGCTACCGAAATGTGTAAGGTTTTGGCGGCTTTGGGGGGCGTCGCCATCGGTGTGCCGTATGAAAATTTCTCCGGCGAGGTGACAGTGCTCGAGTACGACTCCGAAGCGCAATCGTCGTTCATTATTAGTCGGCTCAATAAACTGCCCGGAGCCGCGTAGTCGGCAACGATCTTTTCGTGACTCGATTCTTCCGAACCCGCTTTCGATTGCACACTAGCTCGCCGCTCCATCTGGAATCGTTCGTTCATCTCGTGTTTACGCATGTGTTGCGTGTAGTTGGCGAAGTATTTGACCGAATAATCGCACTTCTCGCAACGGAAACGCGACTTCGCCCCGTGCAGCGTACAATGCGTCTTATATTGTTCACGTTTTTCAAAAGCGGAGGGACACTTATGGCATTTGTAACGCTTCTCTTTCAGTTTGCCGTTCTTCACGGTCTGTGGGTAAATGAAGTCGGGCGAACCGTGCATGAAGATACCGAATTCTGGATCAACTGATAGGCCGGCTGCAGCAATGGCAGCCGATGATGGAGGTGTTGGTGTGAAGATAGGTGGACGCGGAGCTGTTGGTGTGCTCTCTGCCGATGTCGTTCGTTCTTTCAGCATTTGTTCAGACCTATGTTGGAATAGTTCAGTCCCCGAACATGGAATGGACGCGTTCATACCGCTACTCAGAGGTGGAATGGCACCAGCGCTAGTAAAATTAATTTTCTTACTCTTCAGCACTTTTGCTTTCAAGCGCGGTTCCAAACCGTGCACAGCCTCGTGTTTTATCAGATTTCCGTAAGTCTTGACACGGTAATCACAGCCACGACATTGATACTGATCTTTACCACCGTGCAGCGTCAAGTGGTGCTGTAAGGCAACACTCTTGAAAAACTGCGCAGGGCATTTATGACAAGCAAATTGTTTTGAGACTGTTTTCGCAGTTTTCACACCTGGTGGAGTTTCCTCCTTCTTCTGCGTAGGATGTACCACCACCCAGCCGAGTCCAGCGAAGCCAGGTTTTTCCGGAATATTCGCCGTTCTCGGACGAGGGAAGTCCTTCGATACCGGGTATAGTTGGCACATAGAATTGGTTTTCTCGTGGTATTCGTTAGAATGCACGCGTTTGTGAGCGAGTAGTTGAGCTTGCATAGGCGCGCTGTACGTGCACGAGCTGCACTTGAACATATGATGAATGCTGTGAAAGCGTGAATGTGATTCTAGATCTTTCAAAAAGAAGAATCGCGCGGGGCAAGTGCTACAGAAATGCATCATCTTATTTTCCGCCGAAGCAGTTTTATCTTGAGACAGCGGAATCGGCGGTGGTAGGACGGGTGTCGAATGTTCGACGGTTGCGGGTATGTCGACACCAGCTGATGGCGACGACGGAGAATCCACAGTAAGGGGCATCAGACGCTTTTCCAGACTTTCCGTCTTCGGAGGAACTTCTTTTTTGAATCGATCGTCTTCTTTGAAGAGGCGCGTTATTTCCCGAATCTGCGATTCGTCGCTACGACGAGAATCGGCTAGCGCGCATATCTGACCGAATGCACCTTGGTGTACTTTGGCGTGAGAAGCGAGCGCGCCCGCATTATTGCATACGTAATTACAATCGACGCAATGATGCGTCGATACTTGCCCGGTCGTGATGGTACCGTTCGGAGAGCGCTGAATACGGTCGAAGTGCATTTTTTCGTGCTCGTGGATGTTCGATTTGCGCAAATTAACGTGCGGACAATGACGACATTTGAACATTTTGGTAAGGACCCCGGCTTTATGCACCCAGACTAGTGGCACATCGGGCAAGTGCGCTGTATCGATGTCCGTATTCAACTTCATACCGTCCTCTTCGGCGGACTTATTCTCGACAGCCGCTTTTAGGCAGTTCTTAAATTGGGCCCGCTTCACGCCGTGTATTTTTAGGTGCTGGTGCAGAAGATGCCGTTTGGTCACATTGTACGAGCAGATGTTACATTTGAAAGGCGCATCACGGAGCCGATGGAATTGTTTGTGGTATAAATATTGGCTTTTGTTGTTCGTCACGTACGGACAGTTGGCGCACTTGAAACGTTTATAGATTTCCATCTGGAATAACGAACAGTAAAGAGCAGCTTTAATTAAAAGTTCTCGATTAGCAAAGTGTGAAGTTGGATAGACTGACTGAAGCGTGGCGATACTGGTGAAACGACGGTATGAAAACCAACCACTAGGTATGTTACCACCTACTACAAAAGTTTAAATTATCGTTTCTGTGAGGGGGAGGTATCGCAAAGGCCGTAGAAGTTGAAAAGCTCAACGACTTTACGCGGGCGCTTATAAACTATTCAACTCTTGGTATTACTGGATAGGGTCAGAGATGTATTACGAGTATGACAGAACAATAAGAACTCTATCACACGAATGTATCTGACCTCATCGCGTGGAGCTTCTGTGTGATCGAGTTCCCGGCAAAAATGCGATAAAAAACTCTGACGCAATTTATTTGCATACGATGGTATAGACCGATTCCCTATGAGTCAAATTCTTAAATTCTGGTTGAATGCTTGCTCTCTGCTGCTGGCTTTGGGGCAGCCATCAAACAATATCCCATAAGAATACATGGGGAACGTTTCGATCATTCATTGATACATGAAAACAAATAATAATAAAACAAGGAAACAAAGATACATTTTTGAATACTCAGAACTTCAAGATTCTGAATATGAATCTTTGGTTCCTTTTCCTTATTCATTTCTTATTTTGAGATATCAATGTGTGATCAAAACGTTCCCTGTTTATTCTATGGGAATCGATAAGGCAATTGAACAAATAATCGCAATATCGAATGATATCGAAAACATAAATGCCGGTATCCCTGCTCTAAAGTCGTTTACCCTGCTCTTTTCAAACACTTTGATTCCTGCTCGCTCACTCTAGGGATCACTGTTATCAGTGTCGTGACGTCACCAGGGGATCGGTTTAATGTGAAATTGAACTGTTTGACCTCGAGAATAGGACTGATCACTTTCAGCTGCAGTCAACTTCTTCAGATCGCAAAATAGGATTAGAAATGATCTGTGTAGGAGTTAACATGATTAATTTCGAAGATCGGAAATTGATAAAAACTTGTCAAAAAATTAAGCAGTCAATTTTCAGGATAGTGCAGAGAGGAATGAAAAACGAAAGTTTATCAAAAATAAACATCAAGAATACTTCGATAACCAGGAAAGGGAAATGCAATCTTTGGTCTTTGATTATAGCTTATCAAAAAAAAAACTAGGTATCCAATACAATAGTAAAACAATCGTATTATTTGAAGTAGCAATTTTGTAGAGCGATAAAATTGAAAGTACCCGGTACTCTTGATAGAGCCGATGATCGCGACACACCACTCATAGTTAAGTTACTACAAACTCGAACAGAGATTGTCGCGTCACACAAAAATTTCAAATATGTATCACGTGATGGCGGTATTCAAGTATTGGAAAATTCTTCATCGAAACAGATAAAATGTTACGAGATATACGCAAGACATGTCTGAATACTTTCAAAATGACCATTCGAAATGAAAACGACGATGTTATTCGATCTCTACATGACTTTTCTACAGGCCTAATTTCAACTTCGTAACATGAGATCATATTCGATACCTCATTCTCATTGTTCTACATTTCATTTTCATCTCGAAAGGGTACGTAAGTACATCATCGAATTTGCTCTTCAAACAAAATAAAATATTTTCGTTCATTCAAATCGTCAGCTACCAAAGTGGATGCAAAGAGATTATGCATTCGTTAACGAATCGTTGACCACCTGTCAACAAGAGATAAATTTAAAGTAAGTGATATGAAAGATCAATATTGAAGAATCGAGAATTGAATCAGTAACGCTCTCAGCTCTACTTATTTCAGTAAACGAAGTTCAAAAGTACGAAATTTATTATCAACTGAATGACACATACGCAACAAATTCAATGAAAATAGACTAGGCCAAATTATATTCTAGCAATGAACTGAAGTGAATCCTAAAGAATCAGAATTTCAATAAAACGCGATAGATTGACATGAAAAGTAGCTATTAGGAGAAAACACACACGATCTTCTACGTTCTATTCCTCCGTTTCTCCCTCGGTCTTCGGCCCTGAATCAAGTTTCTCGTTAATTTAGATCGTCTTCATTCAAGAATCGTGTCTAATATTTTAAAATTGGTAGAAAACAGACGAACCAACAAATCCTAACAATAAGTGTTGTCAAGTACTTGACGTAGGTTACATTCTATCAAATGAACTGTGATCAAACAAAGATGTGACATACCTGCTCATCAGAAAACGTAGCTAAAATACCCATGCATTACAATTACTAAGCCTATAAGATAGAAACGTTAAAAAATTGAATACCGTACGAGAAGCACTCTGAAATTGAAATGAATGCGCCTTCTTTATGACTAACAGTATACTTAGGTAGCAAAAAGCCGGTTCTACAATTTCTGATTTTAGGTCAAACGTACCTTGCCAAACTTTTCATATAAAAGTTGAATACTTACACCTCGGTTAAACACTCAATGCTGTTCAAAGAAAACCAATCGAAAACGAAAATCCATTCGAAAAAAAGGAAGAAGAATTGACGCTCGATTCAATATTAGGAAAATGTTACTGTATTGAAACAAAAAAACTGACAGCAAGCTAACGTGAGATAATATTACTTTACAAACAAATGATTCGCAGAGAACGACTGTCACAAAGATACGAATCTTCTTGTCAAGAAAATTTTTCCACAAACACGTAAAGCTGTTCAATGAAGTGTAGAAGATTTACCCAACTCAACATACATCGAAAATAGAACACCAGATTGACAGCTGAATAAATAGGTATTGTAAGTACTAAATCACCGAAATAACTTGAAACGAATAATTATATCTTATTTTTCAAACGCTCATGTCAATCAAACTCGCGTCAGCAAAAATATGGTCAAAGAGAATTTATCGCCATCCTGATCTATGGTTATGCCATTCAAAAAGCGTTCAACCTCCCGCCAAAACCTCATAATTGATCAACTAAGTATAATGTCACTGAAATCCCTCATCTTAAGTATGAAATAAATTTGATCAGGTGTTCTTAGAGAAGATATATATATTGAGCAACACAAGCACTCCGATAAACACAGAATTTGGAAAGGGTTTTCATTGTTTCTCAAAATTTATTTCCTGTGATTTATTAAAGCTGAGAGGAAATTGGAAAAAAGGTTCTTCGAGGATAAGTGGAGGATATTTTCTACTTTTTTTTTATTTTCGAGCTCACGGCAAAAATAGACTTTGAGATCATAATAATTGAGTTCAGTCAAAATTTTACCTAAATAAATCTAGAAAGACAACTGCTGCTTGCACCAATGAGCATAAAATGGAAAATTGTTGAAGTGACACGTCGCATCGAGAATAAATTTTAAAAATTCAATTTCACCACCACGTATCAAGAAAAGAAAAGAGGACTTCGCCACGCCTCATTTCGTAATGGGTTAAACATGAATCATTAGCAGCACGATGAAATCTAAAAAATAAAGATTATCTACCTCATCGCCAGCACCGGAATCTAATTTGCTATCACTCATTTCACCGGCAGCGAGTTCATCAGCGCTAGTTTCCGCTTTATCGTCTTCATCTTCCCTTCGGTAAGAATCTTCGTTATTCAACGCATTCAGCACCAGCTCTTCGGGATTATTCACGCCATGCGTCGATATGTGGTTTATCATGAACCTGAAATATATACGAAGAGAACTAGTTTATATACGAAATCATCGTAATGAGAGATGACAAGTAAACTTAAATATATTGGAACGATAGATTGTAGGACATTCTTCGAAATGGCCGCAGTACCCAAATAAGCTATCTAAAAGTATTTTTTATTATCAAGGAAATAATGGCGAACTTCGTAAAAACTTCAATTGTAGCACACCCAGAATTCAAATTGTTTATTCGTCTGTACCTTCGAAACATTAACTGGATTTAAAGAACCCAACAGGACAAGATAAGAACGAAGAGACCACACGCGATTCATCAAAATCATTTCACGCTACGGAACTCGGATAAAAAATACGACAGTTTTTTAAAGAGGTGATGAGGGGAGGCTGATTCATTTTTCACCTCTACAGAACTTCGTCTCGAGGAACTGATTGATGAACGATCAAGCAACGAGTATGGGTCACATGATAAAAAAACATGGGTTCTGGTCAAAAACTTTTACAAATCAACTTGAAGAGAACATCATTTAGCCTGAGTTAGGTATCTTATATTTCATCAGGAAGCACTAAAAAACGAGAGAAAATGTGCTACACGTAAATACACCCGTTTCAAGGTTTTTTTTTTTTTTCTTTTTTGGAATATTCATGCATTTTCTTCATTTCTTCAAAATTTGACGATTTTAATATTTTTGTCTCAGAATTTCCAAACCAATACCGAAATCTTAAGAGACTCATCATGCAGGTGTGAAAGTTTCTAAAAACTCAGTTCTACATCATTCTGGCACCGGAAAAACCTTGGTCCAAGATCTAAGTTGATTTTTATACCCTCTTGTGAAAGACAGGGCTCTTTCCACAATCAATTCTCTCGAAAATCTTTCCAATTCTTCCTTCCTGTGGCTGAAGGCTTGGATACCAGAAATCAAGATCCTCCCTCCTTTCCTCATACATGTAACTGTTCTAAGTTGAGATCCTTCTCGAAAGTTGAAATGTTTCACAGCTCCTCCCTCTTCCTCATGTGTACCAGAAAATTCTTCCAATTCCACCCCCTCCTTCTCAATATACAGCTCGAAAGTCTATATTTTTCACAATCTTTCTCCTCCACCGTTAACAACCACAAAAATCCCTCTCAGGAGCACAAACGTGGGCATTCTCTTTTCTTACAACAGCCATTTTTAAATTGATGTAAACAAGAATACAAAGAAACCCACGAAGTTCCAGATTCATCGTATAGACGTTACAACACAACTCACTGTTTATCGTTGGCGAAAAACGGACAAAAACAGCATTTAAAAGCGGCCGAAGGATCATCGACGTGGTGACTATTATGAATGCGGAATGTCGTTTGGTTATCGGTTTCGAAATTACATAAATTACATCGGATGATGCCATTGACCGACGTGTGATCTGAAGTAAAACACAATAAACCGATGTGTTTACATTTCGTTCATGTGTATCGAATAACTCTACAAACTAGGATACACAACTCGGTAACTCACTTTCACCGTTCATTGCATCAGTCGCATCCACATTCGACGGCGCTCTATCGGACGCAGAGAAATTATGAGAATTGTTTTGTGAATTGCTCGTGTAGTGCTCCTTCACGTGAGCTAGCACGACATTCCGATCGGTATTTCTGTAAACCACACGAGAAAGAAAAGTTGATCAGATTAGGCTACAGCAAAAAGATCCGCGAAGCCTCCTCTACCAACCTGAATTTGCACTTTTTACACTTCCACATCTTCTTCTCCCCAGACATTTTCTTCTTCGGCGTTTCTCCCTCGTCCGGATTCGACGATTCATGGGGTCGTTTTACCGCGACGCTCGGATTGGCCGGATGCAACTGCGGTAATGGCCGCATCATGATGTCCCCATCACCAGCGGAGTTATTCGCATTTCCAGCACTCGCAGCGTCTGCATCACCATTAATGGACGGAGCCGGCGTGAGTCTAGGAAGCACCGGTACCGTATTGGAAGGAGCTGGTGCGATCGTTGTTGGTTTGACTGTGGGCTGCGACAGGTCGAGACGCGGCTCGTGCACGCGCATGATAGTGAGGAATCGATTGTACTTGGTGTAGTTACGACGACCGGTCTCCACGTCGATGGTGCGCATTTCAGCGCGTTCGTGAGCCGGATCGCGTTCTCTCTTCAACTTGATATGCTTCGTCACGTCCCACTTCCACTTGGATTGGTACGGGCATACCGAGCAACCGAACGGTTTAACGTTCATATGACTGACAACGTGTACGTGGAATCGAGACGCCGTCGACGCCCAGAACGTGCAAGTAGGACACTTGAAGACCTGGTGATAAAAGTTTTGAAGTGAAAGAGTATTGCGTCAACTAAATGCTACAGAGATTGATGGAAAATAAGAATTTACTTTTTTCGTCGTAGTTTCGACATTATGTACATCGATGTTCATCTCTTTGAAACCGTCAGTTGCTTCTTCGTTCGTACTTGGCATTACCGAACCGATGCCGGGTGCGATTTCGTAGCCGACTAGACTCGACTCACTGGCTGGCGATTTACTACGGAAGTCTTCATCTGCGAAATCGTCGCCTCCGTCGTCCTTGTCCTGGAGGAAACTGTTCCACACGAAAACTTTGTTCGTTTGTTTGTCCATTTCTTGGTCTAGAAGTAAAGGAAGAGGATTAGATTGGCAAATCGATTGAGAATTATGGTTTCAAGGTTTTGCGATGGTACAAACGCCACTCGAGGTCTAGAGACAATCCGTTTCCTTTCATTCAGAAACCCGTAACAATTCCTTACATCAGCGAAGAAAGATCACTTCAAACAATCTGGAAGCTTTCCCTAATTTTCAATTCTCTTCTACAAGCTCAAAGGGCCAACTAGATACTATCCAAAAAATATTTCGTCGACAACTGAAAAGCAACTCGAAAAACAAAATGTGAAACTGACTTACTTTCAGCAAATTCTTCTAGATCAGCCGGCTCGTCGTCCATAGGTTCGTCGTCGACCGGCATATCATCCATATCGTTCATCGATGTCTCTACATCACCATTCTGTTGTTGAACATTCATCGGGTAACTATGGTGGCTTTCTTTCTTGTTCATTTCCGGACACGATTGCAGATGGGCAAACAAATCGGAACTAGTTTTACAACGCTGCCTACAATGCTGGCACCTGATTGACGAAAAAAAAATCGATTTTATTCTCCCGGGAAGATCGGACGCGAGTATTTTTCGTAAGCTATGGTTCAAAACCTAAAATAAATTACGATTTGTATGCAGCGGCGTCATTTTCGTTATCATCCTCGAGGGCGACTGACAAGAAATAAGGGGAACATACACGATAACTTTATTATGATAAATGAAGACAAGCAAAGCCGAATGCTGTAACTAATTATCGACTTATGGCTTCTGCATAAATCATAAATTTAGTGTCACCTCGACAATATTTACGACCGCGCAAATCTTTTCTTCACCTTCATATTCTCGACCCCACTGATTGTCGCTGCACGATACAAAACTTTTTAGAGCCGTGTAAGAAATAGTAATACTCATCCAGACGATGTCAAAATAGATTTTCAAGTCTGGAAAGTCACGATTTGCTAATGGAGAGGTTTCTAGCAAGTGTTCTGGAAGATGATGACAAACATTACCACTAACAGGTGGGGATCCAGGGAGAGGCTATTTTCTTACTCCAACATTCTGTCACTATCTGGAGAGGGGGGGGGGAGATGAAACTTGATACAGGTTCTTTACAAAACACTGGACTTGATGTCGTTCACTTTTTATTTCTTTTTCAAATCACTCCATTTTGGGCAGGAAATGGAGCCAAGTTCCCCGTCCCCTTCTCTTCCCGTAGATTGAACTTTGTCTGATGGGAGGCGGGCCAAAAGTATGAAATTATGGTAGGGCAAAACAAAATAGATGCGAAGGTGCGGCGAGAGCGTCTTCTTGATGAAGGTCTTGGACCTACCTCTATTCAGATCCGGTACTGTTAGCCTCCACACTAGCCGTAGGACAATTTTCATCATCCTGTTTCAAGCTATTTCCTTTTTTTAGACGAGGATATTTGAAGAAGTTAGTAAGCGTGTACTTCACATCAACGGCCAGGTATGATTTCAAGAAACTCTAGAAATTATCAGATACCATCCAGGTCCAGATTCAAGGTTCTTAGGCCCGGGGATGAATAGAAGACCTTGATTTATCAGGTACTTGAAGCGATCAGGTTTCATTAGGGTCATGAATCAGGACCGGCCACGCCACTGACTTGGACGCAGAAACTGAACAGATTAGTAGAACAAGGTACGTAACTCTATCCAAAAATAAAAAAGAATGACACCATCGATGGCGGGAGGAGTGAAAAGTGATTTTGTTCTCTATTAACGATGTCATGACTCAAATCATAATAAAGCGATTGAGGTAGGACTGGCGAGAGAGGAGAAAAGTACCTGCGATTTTCAGAGGGCCCGGATTCATTAGAGTACCAGGGGAGTATTACAGGAGAAGATTCCAGAGTGGACCTCATTTGACTCTTACCGGCCCTGATAGCGATAAATAGCTCATTATTTTCACGTGGAAAAATCTCAGACCGAAATTTGTTTGGGCGCGAGTCTAGGGAAGGATCATGTTTTTGCCTCGAGGTTTCTTCGATTATTTCAATTTCGAATGGAACATGAAAACCTTGATCTGAAGGCCTTTCTGACATCGACATACTTCACCAAAGCTGACCCTGAGGACTCAGACATCACACCTTTGGTGCCAAATACTTTTTGCCAAACATCTGAGTGTTTGAGCCAGCTGAAAGCCAAAAGTCAAATTCAGCGAGAGAAGCTAAACGCCAGTTCTTTTAAAGCTTTGTAAGCCAAAAGCTAGAATAAGCCAAATTTTTCCAGCTTCTGTTTAGCTTTCCCAATTCCCGCAAAATAAACAAACGCATTGTTTGAGCGTACAAATTTCACAAATTTTAAGTTCAACTGCTCTAGGCCAGACTGGCTTCGACACAGAATTAACAGAGTAAGAAAAATTGTTTTCAGTTCAATTCAGCTATTCAGCCATTCAGCATAGAAGCCTGTAGTGCAGTCGACCAATTCAAACCGGGCAGCGCTAGCGTTGCGTCGCAGCGGGGAGAAACTGTAAGAGGTATCAAAATATATGGGAGAAAAATTGAAATAACGCAAAAATTAAGAAGATTTGGTTTCTTGGCATCCCATAAAAGATGTCCACAAACGCACGTTCTACAAATTAGAAGAGATGATAAAACGTTCAATAATGCTTCATTCAAGAGATAATGCCAATTTTTCATTCTTCTCTCATGAACGGCCATACTTTTGATACCTGTTACAATTCTGGTAGAAGTACCACTACTGTTGAACAGATGGCGCGCGTTATTAGCGATCCTGGCGGATGCCCGGTTTGAATAAAGATGAATACAAACTAGAGAATGGGTATCCCGCACAAGTAGGAGGAAGACCCAATTCTCCTGATTGTTTTGGTAATACTGCGTTGACACGAGCGTCCAAGTCGCCGCGACTAGGGACATTTGGGACTTGAACGACCAGCGACTCGTGCAAACGATTTGCTAGAGTTGAAAGTGTCCATCTTTTGCGACTAATCGCTCGCGAGCTAGCGACTCTCAATTACGGCGACTTGGACGCTCATGTCAACGCCGCTTAAGACTCACATTTCTTCATACCAAGCGCCAAAAGCTAAAAGCCAAATTCAACGAGGAAAACTGAAAACGAGCTTCATTTAAAGCTTTGTAAGTTCAGCTTTTTTAGCTCTCCTAATTCTTGCCAAATATGAAAATGCACTGCTTGAGAGTTCAAGGGTCAAGTTCAACTGCTCCACTCACTAGGCCAAGGCTGGTTTTTCCAAAGAACTTGATAGTGATGGGCCACCTCCGGAGGTACTACCGGTTGTTTCTCACCTCTGGTAGTCAAATTACCGGTAGTTTAACCATTGATGGAAAAACCGGTATTATTGACATCCAACTGAAAAAACCGGTTTGAAGTTTTAGAAAAATCTGGAGACTTGGTGCTCATGTCACTTGATAATTCATCATTATTGATTGGATATAGTGCCCAGGCACACCCAAACTGATACTTGTAACTTATTGGACGCTTTTTGAAAGTGCTTAATATTGCCCAAGTTCAACTTTTGTTGAACAAATGTGACCAGTAACTAAATCTGACTATTCACTAATCAACATCAATGACTGTTCAACTTCTGCAGTTTAATTAGTCACCACCGGAGGTACAACCGGTACTATCGACAGTTTTTCAAATTCCGCGCCAAAATTTCCAAAATTTGGAATACAACCGGTACTATTGGTACTACCGATTATTTTTGCTAGTAACCCCTGGTCTACCGGTAGTAAAGCTTTTGCAACTACTGGTCTACCGGTTGTTTCAAACTACCGGTTTTCAGCCATTACTAGAACTTGGAAAGCTGTGGAAAATTGACTCCAGTTTAATCCAGTTCTTCAGCCGTTCAGCTTAGAAGCCTGTAAGACAGTCATTCATGAATACAAACTGGAGAATAGGTAGCCCAATTCTCCAGATTGTTTCATCTTATACCAGTGATCAGGCGGAAATCTGCTGAGTTAGGCCGGCTAAACCAAAAGGCCATTTTTTCAAGGTTCAAAATTCAAGCCGAAGATGAAATTTTTGGCTACAATACCCTGTCCAACATTACCAAAAACAAGGCACAATGACGTCAGTGAAATCCTGTTTGCATTATTCCTTAAAATGACCTTGTGAGTTCAGTAAGCGTTATTTCTTCAGGGTGTAAGGCGGATTAAATATGAAGAGAGCAAATGTTTTCTTCCTAGTAATCTTGATCTTCACCTACATTGTGGAATTTGGGAAATCGACCTGAGGAAAACACCTGGTCCCTTCTACAAGGAGCCCAATCAGTGCTTGCCAGATGATACTTTCAAAAGTCCGAATCCTCCATTTTTTGTACCCCTGAAAAAAAATCTCTAAAGAGTTTGACCGATTCATCAATAACGATCAGAAGAAAGGTATCTCTCATAAGGGTAACTGAGGTACTTTTCCTTTATTCGACTCAATGTTACAGGACACTGCCTTAAAAGTCTATAGCGACCAAGAGAAAAGTATCTATCATGTCAGCGTCTTATGCTCAAGAAATCCGTATCTTTTTCGATGACCAAAAATCGGTAGATCTGGCAGCACTGAGCCCAATTAGAAACGGACACAGGGGTTCAGAAATTGATACAAATTTAATTTAATTCTTCAAAATAAAAGTTTCATTACCTGGTAGACTTTAGATCAGCGCCACTAATCAGCGGTCCATTATTGAGCGACTTATCATTCTTCTCGGCGACGTTTTCTGAATGAGTTTTTTGATGCAAAACCGACTCGGAAAGGCACTTAGATTGATGTCCGCACCAGCAGGATAAATTATGAGATTCTCCGGCGCCGACCATCAACTTTTCCTTCAGTCTATCGAAAAACGACGCGTTCTTCTTCTTAAAAGAGTCCGGCAACTTTTTACTTTCTAACTGGGTATCAGGATCGATTGATGTTTTCGCCTCAACCGTTTCCGGAGCCTTTGTAGGTAGTTCTTTCTCCTCGAACTTCGTAGTCGACTCCTCGGTGCCGATCAACGAAGCGAAGTCTTTCAACGAGCTGGTCGCGCACGATTTCGAGTAAATCTCGTTCAAGTCTTTCTCCGTCAACGGTTTGTCGTATTCTAGATCGGGCAGAGTGAGGCCGCCGGCTAAAATGTTGCCATTCTTTAGCGGCGAAGATCCGGCCATTTTAGCCGCGTTCGACTTAGATTTACTGCTGGAAGGGCCCGTCGGAGTGGACGTAGCGCTACGACTAGGACTGGCAGCAGTGCTGCTGCATGCACTGTCACCATTATTAGAACCGCCGCCGGTCGAGTTTCCACCATTATTCTGTATGGGAATGAGATTTGGTATGGGGCGTGGTAACGGTTTCTTTTTAGCCGCCGCGGAATCGAGGCCGTGCACACGCACCTCGTGGCGGATCATCTCGCTTTCCCAGGCGGCTTTGTACTGGCAAACGCGACATTTGAATTTCTTAACGTACACGCTACCGTTCTTCGTCAATATCACATCTTCCGGCTTGAGGGTGCCGTTGAGGTAGGCGGCCGCTGTTGGATTTTTCAGGTTCAAGGTTTTGCCGCCGGTAGCGGGAGAGAGGTTTGGTTTAACCATGGTTACTTCGACTGCGGCCATCTGAAAATAAGAACAACCAACAAATGATTAGTCCAGGAGTCTTAATAACCCTTGTAAAGAAACAGAAAAAACGAAAGCAACAAATGCTCGGCGGACCTGTGTAATGGTCGACTAATTGACTGACGAAGCTACCCTCTCTTCTTCTCATAGAATGATTATAGAGCAAAAGAAGACAACTCAAGAACCTTCTTCAGAATATATGACCTTAGATTGATTTATATGTCTAAGATATCCATTCATTGGCAATTCCGACTCATTCAACGAAGCCCCTTCAAGACTTATGATCGTGAAACTCTTTTTTTTGTCTTCTAAATTAGACTTCGCTCCCATGTTTGCAACGCTACACCATAAATTACGCTATCAACACTTGGCGTCTTCACACAGATGACGACTTCGACGCCTAAGAATTTTGTAAACGCGTACCCACTTCACATAAATTACATCGTCTCTCGTTCTCTTAATCGTCTCTAATACCTCGTTAAAGACTTTTCTGTCCGAATGGTTTGTGTTCTCGAATATCCATCTCTCTGCCATCGTCGACTTGGAGTGAATATTTCGTCCGCGTCAATTAGGTTTATTAGATAAGAGAGACTGTAGCGAGCCTGCGACAATACTGATGACGTCATTCGGGTAAATGAACTTTTCGTTCGCTATACAGACACGCATCGTATCCATTTCCCTCCCGTCAAGTCCCTGGTGTACGATACTTAATCCTACCACCACACAGCGCATCTCGCGATTCCGCGAACAGTTCAAGAAAACCTGTAGATACCGTAGGTAGAGAACACCCGGCTCTTTCAACACCTGTATCAACTGTCATAATCATTATCTTTGGTTATAAACGACCCTTGAAAGCTTTCTATTCGCTACTTAATTGTTTCCTCCGCACGGTTGTAGCAGATTTCAATGCGCTACCGAAGCACATATTGCCAATTTGATGGGATCGTCCGCGTCATACGGTGTATGTACAATGAAAAGAAAATCTAATAACTCGATCGTCCTCCTCCTGTCGCAAAAATACATAAATTTACGAACACAAAAAAGAAGTCATCGCCGGATATTCGCCGTTTTGCCGATACATCATGAATAAATCCACACGATGACCTAATGACAAATGATGGGAAACTTCGGTTTTTCCTTCTCGTTTATTTTTTTCACACTTCGTTCGTCGTCACTTCTTCAGAATTTTACGCGATACACGCGTTCTAAACGTCCATCAGTTTCGTAGCGAACGAATCGATAAATAAAACTCGCGTCAAATTTACGAAAGCTTTCAAATCGACCATAATTCTTGAAAATAGTTTGAACTTCTATCGAGAAACTCGGATACACAATCAGATTACAACGAAGTCAACAACGTTTAAAGAGGGGAAAACGAACGACTGATTAGATCGACTCATTTTTTTGTCGATCCGTTACACGCTTGGTATTTCCAGCCAATAAATACTCCGAAGTCCTAGCGCGTGACGCGATTATTCAGTCAGGCTTACAATTTTAAAGCCGAGCGAGGGACGGTGATCGGCGAGGATAAAGATGTAAGTAATCGACGGGACGATTGAAAATTAAATTTTGTACGAAATTTTTCGACTGAAATTCTTTAGGCGACTTTGGCTCGGTAAAGCTCGACAATTTCGGTGTCAATGCAACATTCCTGAGGAAGGACGAGAGTCTGAAGTTCATTCATCAAGGTCAAGGTCGCTCATCAACCCATTTCCAAATATTGACAAATTCGCCAGATTAAATCGCTCCAAAAACAAAATGCCCAAACGACATTTTACCCGTATTTACGCCCCGAACGAGACCCGAAGAGAATTTACCAGACTCCGCTCGCGAACATCTACAGGGGAAATGCACTGGAATTACCGCAAAGTTAGCACGAGGAAGCGATGGAACGGTCACGCTCCTGAAGCGTCCAAATGAATTTCTGAGGAGACTGCTGCAGACGAAGTAACTACGTATGTAAAGGAAGGAGCTGCTGCGAACCTGGAAGAAACTACATCACAGATATTTGGTACGCAACTGACCAAGGTATGTCCTGGCGTTCTCATCTCATCCAGCCACTGTGGCGAGATACGACGCTCTTAAAGGGTCAAAATGAATCTCTGGGGAAGCTGCTTTAGAAGACTGTGAATGTAAAGGAAGGAGCTGCTGCGAATATGGAGAAAACTACATCACAGATATTTCGTACGCAACTGCTTAGGGTATGTCCTGACCTTCTTATCCAGCTACTGTAGCGAGATGCGCTCGCGAGGACTATTCGGTGGACGCGTAGCGCAGAAGTTTCTCTTATCTAGATCACAAGACCTATCTACGCGTCACAAGAATACTCCATCTGGTGGAGTGTTTCTGTCACATTATATACAGGCTTAGAGGAGAAAGATCTTGGCGAGGAAGAGGTTGACTTTTAAGAAGATGGGAATGACAGAAATGATAGAGTTTTAGCGTTTGGCACCGGGCGAAATATCGAACTGTCATACAAATAATCTGATTCCCCGACAGAACTTTCAAAGTGTCGCCAAGTATTTTCAGCCAGGTGTTTACTGCATTGGAATTGGTGCAGTGCCTTCAATTGACGCACTGTTAGCTGGTAAGAAAAGTGAGATAGATACAATAGGACTGAGAGTCATTATCTTATAAAGACCTGCACACCACTCAGAGTTTGAACTAGGAATAATGAAGGTGCGCAAAAGTATATCTTGGAATTCTAGTCACGTATATTTTTCAGTTAGGACAAGCCCTCTATCGGTAAGTGCAAGAGGAAAGCCCAGCCACGCAATACAACAACAAGAACCTGCTTTCTGAGAGGTTATTCGAGAAAAAAGTCAAATGTTCGCCGTCTTTCCAGGGATTGTATAATGGGGCACTTCGGGAAAATGATATCAAGAACGCGTGCAGGAACCCTTTGACCTACTTCGAGTATTCGGAAAAACTTTGGCCATTAAGCTTTGTACATTGGCAAGAGGACTCACAAGGCGACTCGGAAAGATTCTGACCTTGGTTCCGAGGAGGAGAGAGCGAGGAGAGTCCGGGAGAATCCACAACAACCGCTCTCAAGCTTTAAATCATATAAGGAGGAGGGAACTTGGAGAAATTTCGATTTTCGAGCTATAAACATCGAGAGTAGGAAGGAGGTAGGCGTAATTGGAAAAACTTCAGTTATGATATGAGAGATTCTAGTTCCGAGGGAAAGGGAAAGGGCAAGGGGGGGTGGAAGAGTGTCATTTGAATGCGACCTACATCAGGTGGGAGACTTGGAAGCATGTCGATCAAATCGAAATTGAAGTCGAAAGAAAAACCATCAAAGAGTTTTCTGCTCGCCTCCACCAACAAATTTAATGAAAGGGAGTCCATGCACAGCGAACAGGCCTGAGATTAGAAATAATTTTTTGCCCTGGCCCACACTTAGACGTCCCGAATATTTGGCTTGGCCCAGCCTGTCCTGAGCAAGGCTTCAAACTCTTTTACCCTGACCCCGGCTGGCCGGGTCAGGTCTCAATCTCAGGCCTGACAGCGAATGAAGCGATTCGTGAGTTTTTTCTGTACTTTTAGTAAATGTTGTATGGTAGGTTGTTGCAGACCGTGAGTTACAAACACCGCATTGCCATCGAAACGTCCCAAATTCTATTTTCAACTATGTACCTCGTGTATTGCTTGCCCATTTTCAACTGTTCCAATCTCAACATATTTGCTGTTGAGTGAACTCCGCCTATCCATTGAACTTCTTGTAAAAGATTTCGGAAGCTCCCTTGAACACACCTGCAATCTACTCCTATTTGACCTACCGAATCTGAGGTCACGCGCGGCTCGCGCGCCCTACCCTTAGACTGTTCCTTCACGCGTTGTTGGAATTCGACCAGATTTCTATCTTTACTCTTATTCTAAGATTGAATCGGAACCTTGCCCCGGTTGTCACAATCGTAAAACTTTCTGACCGCTTCCTCTCAACTACATCCGTATGATGTCGAGTCCCCTTCAGCCTTTCAACAGCACCCGGATAGCTACAGTTCAAGCAACAACGCAATTGTCCAGCTGCGTCTTCTTTCTCTGGACAAATTCAGTCCACCACCATTTCAACCGGTGTGACTACCCTCGACCTCAAATTTGTGCCTCAGAACCACTGGTACCCAACTCAGCCGGTACTTCGCCAATACCTGACCGGCTGGAGAGGTCACAGGCCTTGCCCTCAGGAGACTCCTTAATTGACGACGCTAGAAGTTTGACCTCACGAGTCTTGGACTTTGCACACGGCCGTCTGCGGACCAACCACAGACTAAACAGACCTCTAGAGCTGCAGTAAAACGTTCGGGAAGGATGTATTCATCTTGACCCGGGGTGGCGACAACTTCGTTCGTGTTCGGTTCGTTTCGTCGTGCTTTTGTGTGATTCGGCAGTAGAACAGGAAAAACAATTCTAATAACACTATTTTGAAACTGCACACAAAAGCACGCCGAAACGAACCGAACACAAACAAAGCTGTCGCTACCCTGGATCAGTTGAAGTACATCCTTTCCGACCGTGGTTGCATCATAACGTTCAAGAGCTAGAGGTCTGCTTACTCAGTGGGATCAACCAAGCATGTAATGTGAGTTTCCCTCCCCCCCCCCACCACTCAATAGCAACCTAAAGGCTACCTGCCGTGCTGTGTCCACTTTTTCTTGGAAAGATCATTCCACTACAACCTCAACCGGAAAAGCCACCCAATTTTCTTTCTTTTTTGTCGTCTTTCAAGACAGACGCCGACTTTGACATTCTACGTCCGTAATATTGGTGAGCAGGGACCAGAATGAATACTGGAGTCAACGACTATACGGTTGTGGGGCAGAACCACTGGCACTCAACACCTCGCCACTACCTAACTATCTGGTGCCAGTTTATTACTATCCTCGCCCTCAGAAGATTCCTAAAATAAGGACTCCCGTCCATACTGACTGTGAAGTATATCTCCGGAGTTTTAACGTCACGGATCCTAGCCTTCACAGGGGGCCGTCACTAAACAGACCGCAGCTTCAGCGATTGCCAAGAGAGCAGACAAGACTCGTATTACTCAACATACCCACGAGTCAGCACAGCCCATCGGCTATCCTAGGCCTTAACTAACTATTCAAGTCCTAACTCTTGAAGGTTCTAGCTATTCAAGACTTTGAAACTCGTCCAAGTTTCGCGATAGAGGAACATTAATGTGTAACTCATGAATATTTTCACGAACCTTTTCACTATCGCCGGAACGACCCAGCGGGGCAGACGACAGTGAAATTTGGAGAAGTTGACTTTAAATCAATCTCAATTTGAGGTCGTTCCAAAGTTCAGGTTTCGAAATTGACGTCGATTCAAGGTTGAAATAGAGTCGACTGGCTTACATTTTCAGAGCACTACAAATCGACATGAAGTCGACCCAAGAGAGCAGTGGATGCCAGGTCAAAAGAAAAATTTGGAAAAATCGACTCGAAATCGACTCCTTGAGATCAATATGATGTCAACTAGCATAAATCCCTCGAACACTGAAAGTCAACTGCTGATCGACCCAACAAAACAGTTGATTTCAGGTCAATGATGAAATTTGGAGTTGACTTGAGAATTGAAGTCGATTTAACGTTGAGTAGCGCGTGTTGTCAAAGAATTACTAATCAACTCGAAATTGACGTAGATTGGAGGTCGGAATAGAGCCGACAATCTTACATGTCCAGTGCACAGCAAATCGATTTGAAATCAACCCAACAGAGCAGTCAATGTCAAGTCGAGAAGAAAGTTCGACTCGAAATCGACTTTCATTTGAGGTCGATTCAAAGTCGACCAACGCACATTCCCTGGATACTGAATCGAATGTTGAGCGATCTAACAAGGCAGTCGATTTCGGGTCAATTCGAAGACGTCGACTCGAAATCATTTCTGACTTGAGGTCGATTCACAGTTGAGCAGCGTAATTAAAGGTCCGCGTAGTCGAATAAATAAAAAGTTTGAACAGTCTAGTCGAGACGAGATGTATTACGAGACTAAAGACACCTAGGTGTCTGTATACGAGACGAATACAGCACAGGTTACCGACTACCCTACACGGATCACGGTCGCGTGCGCGGTATGAGGTCCGAAAATTATAGAAAGAGGGTAGAATGAAGAGGAGAAGACGACGAGTGTGTAAAGGACCAGTTCAGGGAACGAGGAAAATGTCGCTAGCGTGATCCGCGAGAGAGACAGATAGAGAGAGAGAGCACCGCATACAAATCGACCTGGAATTCACGTGGCTAATAAGCCAACGTTGATTTCACCAATATATCAAGACAATTTCGACGAAGATTCTTGGTTGGTTAACGTCGATTATTGGCCGTTACTCGTACCTGACCTCAAATTGACAGTCGACCTTGTCCATCGGGGCACTTCGGGACTAAATCCTGACATTATTTTATCGTACACCCGGCACTTCGGAACGAAATTCCACTCAAAACTACAATCGAAAATTCAACTGAGACCCCAACTTCCCTTCAAATCCTGTTCCGTCTTAATCAGTCGTGCGCAACGCCCAACCCCAAAATGACGAAATACGCATCGAACAAATTCGAAGAAAGGAAAAGGCGAACACATGGGAAGTAAATTCACAGCCCACAAAGCACGTACACACGACCACTCCCGTACAATTTCAATAGATAATTACTCCAAACCCCATACGCGAATGTTTCGCTTTCCTCACCTCTGCCCAGACTGACTCGAGTGTCCACTAATTATTGGCGATTCGCGTTCATATACGGACGCGTTTTCTTTCCTTTTCTTAACGTGCACGCGCTCTCGTATAATCCGCGCGTACGAGATGGACACATATTTGTGTTACTTTACCACAAGGTCGAAAACGATGGACGGTCATTAGACACCATTAACGCATCGCAAGCATAGCGATAGTGTATACCGTAACACAAAACACAACCACGACCAGATTTACAAGTTCGATAGCGGTACTTCGTCTCTCCTTCTCATTCATCTACACTCTCGCGCTTCCTGTCTTTCGCTCGCTCAATCGATACCCAACCGTCAAAGCTTCCCATACGTGTATGCGAACATTTTCAACCCTGATGCGAAGCTGCTTCGAGCGTTGCCAACACATTCGACATCATCGTCGCCATCAACGTTGTTGCGCAAGCGATCGTTCTTACTTAAGGACGTCTTGGGTCTTTTGAAATACACAAATAAGTACTCCCGTGTTCATGCGAGCGAGAGGCAATCGAACGGGTTAATTCCTGGCAAAGTCGACAAACGAACTATTGTGAATACGCGCACAATGAGGCAGCATCGCGCTTACACAAACAGCACAGCTGCAGAATACAAAGAGCGTAAATACTGGTAGAAGGAATTTTACCACACAGCCAGCAGTAATATTCGGTAACCGCCCTAACTATGAAGACGCAACCCAGTACGCCTCTTTTCACGCGTGGTCGGTAGTGACAGCAACAAGGCTACGAGGACGTTGTCGCGCTGGCACATAGAACTACTTAGAGAGCAGCAACGAAGGCAACAATAATAACCGAAAGCTGAGAGCGAACATTAAAATAGTTCGGGTTCTGCTCTCAAGTCAGCATCTGTAGTTGCGTTATTCGTCGCCCAGTATCATCTATCCCTTCCTACAGAATGCTCGTAGCTAGCAACCTATTTTCGTTCGACGTCGAGTCGAACGTAACATAAGCTCGTTTCAAATTAAAGAGCCTGGCCTGATACTCGGTATCGAATCGCTCAACAGCGCGTCGTCACTCAGCCCGAAACAGGGAAAATCAACAAAACCGAATGAGGTCATCGGCAAGACCACGTCAGCAGTTAGTCTCTCCTTCGGCTGGCGGATCTACGAAGAACGTACGCGGCAACCACGACTACGTTGTGCTTTGTTGCTACATTTTGATAAACAACAAACACCATAAATAAGTTTGAGATAGAGCGGATGCGATCGCACACTCGTAAACAGGAGCTCCGCGTACGAAAATACGCCCCATCGACGTTCGATACACTCGTTTCTTCTTTCGTCCTTCCTTCTTGGCTCTTTCGACACGGCGGATGAGGAAATCAAAATACAATCGTGAAAAATTTTCGACGATACTACGAACGACTAGGACGAGGAAAATACAAATCGAACTCCCTGTCATCATTGAAGAAACTTCGTTTCATCGCTATAGCGAATTACGCTTCCGTATACAAAATCTTTGCACGTTTTACACTGTAACTACGGTAACATCTGATCCAACTCGGTTCATATTACTCTGCCACAAACGAGCAAGTACGTTCTAATACATAATTAATGCTGGAGTGTAAAATTCTTCTCTAACTCGACTGCTGATGCAGTAGAATGATTTCCGTTTCACAGGAAGATATTTCTACACTTGGCACTTCCGTTCCCACCCAGTATAAGTTTATTCTTCAGCTCTACAATCACTTCTTTCATCAATGACTGAGATAGAAAGAAGTTTGGAAAAAGTGGGCCGAGACGAAAATCACGTCTTGATGTTTCTGAACTAGACCCAAGGTCATACAAACACAAAATTATAGGATGAAATAGGACGAAAGAAAATATTGATCTTTCTTTTTTGGAAAACCCTATCAGTCAAACAGCTTGGCCAAGTCCCATCTCTGTTCTTGAGTTGAGATTTTTCACAGTTTGCTTCCTTTCGTCAAATCTTTTAGAGGGGTCACTGAACTATTCTCTCTTTTCAGTGTCGAAATTTGATATGTTTCGTGTCTATACTTCACGCCCTCCTCTCTTTTTAGGTTTGTGTCCTTGGTCGGGACTTGGAAAAATTTCACATTCGACCTACGAATAGGAAAGGTGATTCACTAAGCATCAATATCTATACAGAGGATTTGACCCACCGAAAAATATCCGTCAGTCCTCAGCTACGTCGGAGACTTGGAAGATCTTTACTCTGGATAAGAGTCTAAAATGACCTTGACCAACTCCAGGAACTTAATTGGCGTCCTTCTAATTTTCAGATCTGCTTACCTATGGGACAGAGGAGTGATCAGTCTCAGCCTCTCCAATGAGCCTGATGCCAGGACTCGGGGCATTTTGAAGCCTGACACCGTAGGACCAAATGATTAGGACCCCCCCTCCCTATTAAGGATTATTACGAGCTGTAAATTTGATTCTCCGGCCCCATAATCTCCGCCTACAGCAAAGATTTCGGAACATCGAAGTTTTAGAACACCCCTCCTCCTCTTACGATCAAACATAAGGAAAAGAGGCAGGAATTAGGTTCTAGTAGGCTCAATGGCCTCGAAGTATTTTATAGAAAGGCTTCAACAATTTTGAAGTCTGCTACTGAAGGATCAGCTAACTAGGAACCATCCTTCCCTGCCCCCGAAGATATGTTACGACCGTGAGTTTGTGCTTTGAGCTTCAAGACTTATGAGATTTAGAAGAAACAAAAATTTTGAGCAATCTGATATAATCCATACAAGAAGGAATAGGGAATTCTACCAGCCTTTCGACAACTGAGTCCAAGGGCATTGACCTGTTTTATAAAATAGGCCCCTAGAATTTCAAAATCTGTCTCTGAGAGATCAACTGACTAGGGACTCTGTTACAAGCTGTGAATTCGTCTTTTGAGCTTGATAATCCCAACCCAGCGTTGCCAACCTGAGAGACCAGAAATGTGTCACATTTGAGCACTCCAAAGATGCCACCAATGAAGCAACACCGATACGAGATAAAACATTTCCGAAGCAAAATAAATTAGCTCCGAAGGGGAATGGAGCAGCAAAAATGGTACTTTCTGAAACCCCCTTTCTATTGATTTTCTGTTAAATTAAGCCAATGCGCTGAAATGTGACTTCAATTTTCAATGTGCCACAGGAAATACCAGAAAAATTCAAGAGTACCAATTTTTGTCTCCTCCTGCTGTGGAAATTTCATGAGGACGTCTGACCCTAAAGCATCCCCCCCCCCTCAGAAAGAGAGGAGGGTGGTAGTCCTGAGTTCTCTAGTGAGCTCACAGGCCCGCGGGCTCCATAGAAATGACAGGACGGGTCGAGGGTAGTGAGGATTTTATCTTTGGCCAGGGAGAAGGAAGCTCGTGACACGTCTAGAGAGCTGAGTTCCATCTTTCCCTGCCCTGATTACAAGCCTGAGCGCTCAATGACCTTGACCTATTTTGTAAACATGGAATATTTTGGAGTCGGTCACCAAACAGGTCAAATGACCAGAGAACTAGCTCCCTTCTTCATTAAAGATGCATTACAAAGAGAGAAATAATTGGCTCTTGAGCTTCATGACCTCCACCTACTATGGAAAGTCGCCAAAACTAGAGATCGGGCAGCTAAGATTGCTCCAGTCTCAAACTTGAGTCTCAGTCTTGAGCCTCAGCCTCGAGTACCAGTCTCGAGCCTCAAGCTTGAGTCTTAGTTTTGAATCTCGATTCTCAAGCTCAAGTCGCAATCTCGAGTCTTGAGTTTCAAGCTCAGGTGTCAGTCTCGAGTCTCAATCAAACTCAAGTCTCAGTCTCGATTCTCAAGCTCAAGTCTCAATCTCAAGTCTCGGTCTCGAGTCTTAATCGTGAGTCTCAGTATCGAGTCTCAAGCTCAAGTGTCAGGCTCGAGTACCAGTCTCAAGCCTTAAGCTTGAGTCTTAGTCTTGAATCTCGTTTCTCAAGCTCAAGTCGCAATCTTTAGTCTCAGTCTCGAGTCTCAAGTCTCAAGCTCCAGTCTCAGTCTTGAGTCTCAATCAAACTCAAGTCTCGGGCTCAAGTGCCAGTTTCGAGTCTTAAGCGCGAGTCTTAGTCCTGAGTCTCAGTCTCGATTCTCAAGCTCAAGTCTCAATCTCAAGTCTAGGTCACGAGTCTCAATCGCGAGCCTCACACTCAAGTCTCAGGCTCGAGTGCCAGTCTAGGAGCCTCAAGCTTGATTCTTAGTCCTAAGTCTCAAACTCGAGTTTCAGTCTCGAGTCTCAAGCTCGAGTCTCAGTCTCGAGTATCAAGTTTCAAGTCTCGGTCTCTAGCCTCAAGCCTGAGTCTCAGGCTCGAGTAGCTCAACTAAAAATAGAAAGATTTGGAACGTCACTCTTCCTCTCAGCGGTATGGAAAAGGGAACGAGGTAGCCTCTGTCCTTCTATAGAGCCCATTGACCTTGACCTATTTTATGGACTTGAGAAATTTTGAAGTCTGTGACTGAAGGATGAAATGACTAGTGGAGCACCCCCCCCTCCCTCCCCGGTCACCGACTATACTTCATGAACAGCGACTTTGTCTGTTGAGCCTCACCTCCTGAATCTGAGGTAGAGATCTGAAAAACATAACGAGTTCTTACGCCCAAGGATAAAATTATTCAAAACCTTTTCTCCCTCTTTCATTCAGAAATACGTAGAAACGTTTCAATTTCAATACTTCAAATTGCAAACTTGACTCATATCTCCTAGTATGGGTGGCGGAGTAAATTTTTCCAAAGGAGGAGGGGGGACGTCATCAATGACCTTGACCGACTGAAGGGACTTGAAAAAAATTCAACTTCCAGTCGGAATGCTTTATGACGTCATCAATGACCTTGACCTGCTTTAGGGGCTTGGAAAAATTTCAATTTCCAGCCTTCATTATATCAGGCCTAGCATGCAGTATACTGTGAAGAGCCCAGCCAACTCATTTTCTGAGAGGGCATTTTCGCGATAACGTGATTGCGAGCGTGAGTTCCCCGCTGCCATTGCAAACCTGCAACAGCCTCCAATTTTTTTTCAGTCCTTTGCCCCCCCCCCGCCCCCTATTCCGTCACCCATGTCTCTTCGCATAATCAGCCCGATAGTGTTCCTAATGTTATTCTTACAGAGTCAGAAATAAGTAACAATCTTCAGCAGTGAAAATACAAGATGAGTAGGAGACCCGCTAAATTGAGTACAATTCGGGTCGGAGTTGAGGAAATAAATGGTGTCAATCGTGGCATGACAGAGGCGGCTTTTAGCCATCTGCCTAGGGCCGCAAAAAAGTACGCACCCTGCACCAAGTAGATAAAAATTTTTTGAAGACTCCTTTTGTAAATATCTGTAAACAAAGGGAGAGGAGGATTATGGAACGAGAAACGAGTAATTTCTGCTCAGCCACCAAAACTATTTTCGTTTCTTTCAAAATACAACCCTGATCGCATTCTTAAACTGTACGAAAAAAGTATATAAGGCTGTTCAGGGAGCGCAGTAAAGCCCTGAAGTGAGACCAAAAGTTCCGAATAGACACTGTGATTTAAAGGTTATGAGGCCATCAAGCTTCTCCGACCAAACCCAGAGAAAGGAAGAACCAGGAGCGGATTTAGGACGGAACCGAAGGGGTTTGTTGGCCCCGGGCTCCCGGTAATCGAATAACATACGGATTGCAGTACGTACATACTCCAAGATCCACCCTCGTCACGAGATCTACTGCATCAATTAAGTCCAGTAACCGAAGTTCGATCTTACATAAATCCATCGGTCCTCGACATTAGTAACCTTGTCCAATCGGTATTCTGTTTCTTAGAAAAAGCGTGATCACCCTCTTCGACCGTAGTAAGAAGTTCGAATTTGAGTATAGGCCAATCCTCAACCCAAGGAGAGCCGGAGGTGTCACTAAACCTAAAATTGCTACGGTAAAATTATTGAAGTTGAAGACCAGCATAGATTAGGCGATTCCTACATTGAATTTTGATGAGCTCCCATTCCCCTTTAGAACTTCATTTTTCTTCACTTATAATCCTTCTCATTAATGCATCTAGCACAGTCCAGAGTAGCTCATACCAAGATCCTAATCAGAAAGGAATGTATCCGGACCAACTTTACCACAAGAGTACAAACCAACAGTACAGAAAACAGAGAAAATATCCAAACCTACCGCGCAAAATCTAGACGACATCAAATGTTTCTTCAACTCAATTGCATTCGTTTTGAAGGAGAAGAAAAAATATTCCCACGGAACAAGAACCTAGACCGATACCCAAAAGAATGTAGGTATTTTGTAGACGATTTCCACGAAGTTTCACTTTTCCCAAATTCGCCGACTCTATTTCTACCAAATTTTCCAGAAACTGGCGACGAGCGAATAATGCGTACGATACAAAGTACAAGGTTCGCTTCAAAGCAAATGTTTGTAAACAGGTTATATTCGACAAAAAAATACTTAATCCCAGCTAAGTATTTGAAGCGGCGCAGAACTAGGACAATTTTCTTCAGTTCCTGAAAACAAGTCGCCGCGCCAAGTAATCACTTCGAACACGATTATACGAAACTACCAACCGAACTCATTCCTATCGGATTCCATTCTACGAGGGGAGACAGGAGACTATTCTCTCGTGCAGTCGTACATTAGCCGCAGGTAAAGCATGATGTCTGTGTAATCGATCGTTTCTTGACTGAATCACCCGTCGCACAGCGTTTCGGAAATAGAAAAATATACGCGACGGGAAGGTGTACGAAAGGATGACGTCACCTGCGAACCAAACCGCGCGATGAAGCACGCTTTTCATTCGTCGTTCAACAAATGAAATTTTATACTCGCCGGAATAAAGAAATTCGCGAAATAAAAGAGGATACCCGCGAGAGTCTGTAAAAGTTCTTCGATGCGAAAAATATTAAACACGAACACAAGTTTCAATCTGCGCAAGATTACCCGGGCCACGTTGGGCGGACTCGAGTTCTCTGGCGCGATAAAATTCCGTACCTGTGGCGTAATAAAACACTCTTGCCGGATTACTTTCTGCAATCGTCCGCAGTCGTGTGCTCATCACGCCTTCCACACTGGCCAACTTGCCTCATACCTTCTTGGAATAGGTAGTACGCAGAAACCTTGACACGCTGGTCAACAAGTAATTCCATCTCTATTCACGACGGTGAAATAATCTTCTACTCTTTTCATCATTTCGCTTTTTGGTAATGATCGTCACTCTCGGAACCACTATTGCACCTCTGTTGAAAGACGTACCAAGGGCACATCCACGAATTTTCAAAACTGTTGCATCACGCTGGTTAACGCTACGATTTACCTCTCAATTAAGGACACAGTTGCCATCTGCATTCATCGTGTTTAGGGAATGTCCTGAGACTGAATACTTTAACAGAAATATTCAAGAGTTGACGAGCGAAGCAATACGAATACAATAGGAAAATAAAAAGAGGTGAACAATACGGTCGAGCTAGTTGGGTAGGGAGAAGGGTCCTAAAACAGATGGAATCGCCTGACGAACGTTTCGTTGCACTTCCCTTCTCCTCGACCAACTGGTTCTGGTGAGTGTAACTTACAAAGTACCTCCATCGAAACAGAAAAACCAGTATTCACGCGCTGTCTTGTCTTGACTAGTGAGTGCCATGTCTTGCCGCGAACGAGCGTCAATGTGAAGTTTCAAAATCTGGCGAAGTCAACCTCGAGCGCGCAAATTGAAATACGAGACACAAAAACACCGCTCGTGACTTTCCACGAAGAAATAAATACCGTACCGACAGAAAAATATGTATATCGTTTATCTATTACACCAGAGATAAGCACTCCGTACACGAAAGGATTGTACTGCGCATCCACTTCAACGTGTACATTCACATGGGGAACGGGTAAAAATACGCAGATAAGCTACAGTTTGCTCATCAGTCACGTAAAATTGATGCTCGTTTGACAAACTTCAGGTTGGTGTACACATAGACGAGAGCTGTACGGTATATTTCAAGGATTTAACGTTCCTTTCGGTGCGGAGAGACCGCAGTATAGATGTACAGTTAAATTTAACGCTATGTATACTTGGGACTCGACACTAATGCTCGCAGTATTGCACAAGGTTAACGAGGTATCGCGAGCCGCTCATTTTTGCTCGCGAATAGCTTCTATAAAAACTTATCGTTGCTATTTCTGCTGTCGAATGTACGGTCAGCTCTACAACTTTCCTCGCAGAACTGACTTTGCCCTTCGAACTGGCCACCCTATTTTTGCGACCTTTAAGTCATCCACTCGAAAAGCTGCACTCGCTCGTTGTCGGCTTCAAGAAAATAACGTTTCCTACATACCTACGCTTACATACGACAGACAGGGTAACCGGAAATTAGAACGCGATAAAAATGTGAACACGGAATAGTATTTCCTGCTTACCGTATTTAAACCACAACACTCTTTCCGTTCGAACGTGGAAATATTACCATTCGGAACAGTGAAGTCTCTCTGTCAACTCCGATCGACGATATCAAACAGTAACCAGCTGAACCGAATTACGAGACATGAAGAGATACCTCATAGTTTTTAGTTTTACCTTCAGAATGTGAGGCACTGATCGATGAGGAGATAGCTCACGCAATAGAGGTGGCCCTAGCGCAGCTCTTGGATTGATAAGATCGAGAGAACTTGAAGTACACATACGTCCTCCTGTGTGCCCGAATAATTATGACAGATTCACTTCCCAAATATTCAATCCAAGCCATGAACAAACCAAACAGGCACGTATCTGAAGTCGATTTATTCTGAAGTTGTGGATTACAAAACAAGTAATTGAATCTTACCGATCGAATTGCGATGAAGTTTCATCATTGTACTTTGTGCCCTAATCTTGACGTAATTTTGGTGAATTTTAAATTCGCTAGTCAAGTGCACAACTATGCAGACTGAAAAATGGTAGGGATTCTTTGGAACAGGATAGGTGAAATTATGACTTGTGACTCATAAATTCAATCCTCAGCCATCGAGCATGTCATTGACCCTCAACAAAATATCACCTGCTGTTAGGAAGATGAGACAATGAGATTTGGCTCTCCATCCTTTGCTATGCCGAAAGCTTCCTGACCTCGAACTTCTTCAACTCCTTGCTGGAAAGGTAATTTGGTTTTTATGGTGATTAACGAGATTTTGACCAGCCTGGAAGAGAGGCTGTGGAGTGCTTGAAAAGACATGACTAGCAGCTCAAACAAAAATATATCTCCCTCCTTTGAAGTCCCATACATCAGCAGAATCCTCTTTTAAAAATCATCAAGAATCTGCACCGCTTTCTCCTCAAGGAATTTGCATAATTTTCGTTCAGAGTTATTCCAGGACAGCTTTACACGATCGACCTAGAGCTGTTTTAAAACCACATTAAAAATATTGGAAATGAAGCCTGTGAGGACTGCATCATATTCATATTTCTGTTTTTCGATGACGTCACTCTACGTTGACGACGTCATTCTATACCAAGAACGACTTCTACCGTTGTCCGCCCAGCAGATTGTGATTTCAAGAAAAGTGCAGGCTCTGACATTGTTCACGGACAGTGAAAATTCTTGAAAATGACCATAAGTATGGCAGACGGGGAACCCGCCGATCTAGTGAACAATTTTGAAGAAATTCTGACTCCCAATTATGGAAAGTAAGACTCAGTAGCGGATCAAGTCTTTTTAACGCCCACAGGCAAAGCAAAATTTAGAGCCCCGTTTCCTCCTTACTGATCAAATCCTGGTCAGCATTTTAATATCAGTCCATAAAATCTTTCTTTTTGAACTCCCATTTTTTCCAATTTCTCTACAAAATTTTGCGCCCTCTGAAAACTAGCACCCCTTGGCAAATGCTTAGTTTTCCTAGGCCTAAATACCTTTGGGACTTGAAAAAATTTTGTTGATGCCCAAGAGACCAACGGGACTTGAGAAGATTCCGAACTACCAAAAATTGTGGACCAAAGAAAGCCAGGATTCTCATCATATTTAGAGGCTTGAAGGTGGCCATAGATTGCCAAAATTTCAGCGTACGTTGAGGACTTCAAAAATTTTGAAGGCGACATGAAATTCTCAGGAGGGGAAGCTCCGATCTAGTTTCACTGCTTTCCCAGCAAATTGTAGTCCGAGGAGGGGGAGGGGCCACTAATTGAAGGCCTTGAAACAAAAGCTTGTTGGGCAAGATTGCCACAGTTGACTTGTTGATAGTTCAGTCTTAACAAGTGATTAGAGAGCCATGGAATAAGAAAGAAAGATTCACAAATTTGGGTCAAGGGTCTGCCCTCGAGTGGCAAAACAAATACTGCTCGCTGGTATGTGCTCTTTGGTTCAAAAGATGAAGATGTAAGAACAGCTCTGCTAAAACTCCGACATTGAACTCATCTGAGACATTTTTCTATATGAGACAATAATTAGGGCAGTAGAGTTGATTTTACAAGTATAACCTCTGAACACTACATTCAACTTTCAGTGCTAGGGTGATAAGTTGATGACCTAAACTTTGCACCAGCTCTTACATCATTTCATTGACTTCTCAGTGATTGAGGTCTGCTGCTAAGCAACTAGAAAATATTGAAGGGGAAAAAAGTGGAAGTACTGAAATTAGCCAAAAACAGCTCTGATAATCATTTATCCTGACGACCTCACAGCGTATTACAATTAGTAGAAACCCCGTCAATTGGGCCAAACAGGCTGTGAGACACCCGAAGGAAAGATCATCAGGTTATTCTTGATTGTAGCAAATATTCTAACTATCAAAAGTTTATTTGCAAATGCCAATGACCTTTTATGGTAGGAATCTACAATTTCAATCACTAAGAAATTTCTATTCCTCAGTTTTGTAACCCAGTGATCTCAAGCTCCCAATAATTTTTCACTTGGCCAAATCAACAAGGTTTCTGCCAAAGGAACTTGCTAAAACGTCACAGGAAAGAGGTCTATTACCTACACAATAAGCTGGCTGGCTGGCTTAAAAACTGATCAAGAAACGACTACTATCGCTTTTATGACCTTGAGTTGCTTAAACGTATCACCCTTATCAGTGCATCCCAGCTACCGCCTCCAGCGCTCTTACTGGGACTCCAAATTCTTAACAGTTATGGGAAAATTGTGCTATTGGTTTAGTCCCACAAAATAGAAGTAGGCTCCAGAGGCGCCGACTCTGGAGACATATTGGGGGGAGGGGGGATCCAACATAAAAACCAAATAACAAATTGAGAAAAAGAAAATTTATTTGAAATTCTGTGTATAACACCAATCCACAAATTGGTAACATTCATTTCTTTGCGTCAAATTATTGGAGGGGAAACAAGTGTCATCCCCCCTCCAAAGTCAGCGCCTAAGGTTGGCTCAAGTTCCAGTATGAATGTTTATTAAAAAAAGATAGGATATTTATTCATTACAAGGACTCCAGACAATGGCTTCAACTTGGCAGCCCTCATGAAAGGAATGTATGATGAACTGAACTAGAGCTGATAAAGATAAACGCATGTGCGAGTGAATGTCCTCAATTATCACCAACTACCTACTCCTAATAAAAAGTCAAACATGACACAGAATAAATAAGATTTTCTTTTACTGGAAATTTTTATTGTCAATTTAGAAGGAGAATCCAAACCTATAGTACATGCACAATTGCAACAACCGCCTCAAATAATACTGAGAGTTAGTTGCAGGGAAAGCCAACATTACCGCAACGCGTTTCAGCCAAGAAGGGGGCTGGTGCGGCAAAGCGATAAAGGGAGGGTCCTTTCAGTCAATGAACTGAAGGCCCTCTTCACCCTTGGCGCACCATTCATGTTGAACTAAAACACGCAGTAGGTGACCTCATATTTTTTCTGCGTGTACAATTGTTAGACTCCAAAGTAGCGCACACTTACACTAAAAACAGGTTCGGCAGTCGCCGGATGTGGAATTCACACACAGCATGTTCGAAAAATTCGTTCAACTCCATTCCATTCGAAGATATTACTCCAAACACAGCCACCAAAATCACTTATAAATACGCGAGACGAGACAGAAACCTGCAGCGATCGCGCGACAATAATTTATAACCAATATTCAGGGCTGTATGAGAAAGGATACGGCGAACACGCGCATGCACGCACTGTCGATATCTGCTGGCACAGTCACTGCCAGAACAGCCGCCGCTATAAGGCGAACGCGGTAAGAAAATACCGTACCTACACTAATTTCAAATATGGCCGCGCACTCTTGCACAGAAACGCACAACGACGGCAACAGAAAGAGCTCAGAAAAATAACAACAACGACGACAACGTCAACAGCAGCAACGAACGGAACACAGACAGACTAGTGACTACAACAACGAGAATGAACACGACAACCGGGCGCACCGTTTGCTTGCTACAGCGACTGCAAGATTAGCACCGGCACAGCACTTCTCGTTTGCTTACAGTATCTCCAAAACGGAAAGGAAGAAAATGTAAGAAGAATGAGAGAGAAGAATGAAAAGACCCGAAGAACCGATTAGGTAAACTTCCTTCCCAACGACAACACGGTCGGTCGAATAGAACAGAGCGAATAATGAAACTCGACTCGAATAAGGCAACAACTACCTGGCCGTACTGGTATCGTTTCTACTTCTGGATTCCGTTCTCCACCATCTGCTGCTAGGGGTATGGTCAGAACCCGCATCCGGGACCCACTCTTGTCCCTTTCCAGTTCCAGCAAGATCGATCTCTCACATAACTTCCTATTCCTCGAAGAAGGGAGGAATTCAACAACGTGGAAAAATAGTACGAAAGGAATCCTCATACGAATCACCGTATGCTCGCTCATCATAATTATTGAGCCGTGGAAATGTCTCGTTAAAATTTTATGAATGTTTGCATAATCACGCTTCGCTACAGTAGCAGTACAACCATCGAGGTTACACCGTGCACAAACACTGACGAACCTCGAATCGATTTTTACGACGACGTAGGCTCATATTCAATTCGTTCGCTGGCTGACTTCACTCTTAGACAAGTCTTCAATGCTGACGGCGTTTCCTCGCATTGAGACCATTTTTTATGAATACTGCGAAGAAGACGGAAAAAACAAATTATTCACCAATACCGCAAAAATATGCTACGTCTGTGGGAAGAGCTACGCGAACTAGAGCTCAGTCTTACGTTACATATTTCCCCATACGATTCTTGTAAAACGCGACAGCTAGCGTAGATCGTTCGACAGAAACAGAATATCAGTCAGGGGACTGAAAACTGGTGCTGACGTTCGAAACTTCCTGGTTGACGACTGTCAAACGGATCTCGATGTCCTCGTACGATTGCCAACCATTCTAGAACCGTCATGCAGTAATGAACGACAGAGCGGCAGAAAAATTGTAATTGTAAACTTCAAAGCGGCCACTCGCATCATTAGGAATGATGAGAATGAGAAGATGAAACAAAAACCTCTACGTCGTTCTCGGTAAATAATTAACGATCGTCTTCGGACCACAAAAACGAAAACGCTTCGAACAATACCATCATTTCAGGATAGAAATCGCTCTACACCCAGCTCAGTAAAATAATCTCCTACAGCCTAGTTGAGAATTCTTGAAAATAAAATTCTGCAACGGAGCTGCGGCAACTACACGCAATGCACGAGTGCTGAATATGTGGACATCGTTATCGTTAGAATAAAATAAGCAACGATATTCGGCGATTTGAACGATCATGATAATTTGATCAATCAAGTGAATTTGAATTCAATAACAGACTGACTTATGTTGAAACCACCAATCGTATCTGGGAAACATTCTCAATTCTGGTAACCGTAACATGATGCAATGAGATTAAAATAAGAGCACACGTGCATTTATTATCAATGTTTAACTTCGAATACATCACTATCGGTATCTAGAAACGAACATCGAATTCATTTCTCCCTGTAGGGATCTACCAGGCAGTTCATGAGAATTTAAGTTGATCGAATAACCTAATTGACAGGTAGAATTTTGACTTGACCAAATTAATTTTTGACACCGCACCGTATGAAATAACATCGAAAGGTAGGAGTATAATTTGTTGACATCAAAAATTTCATAAGGAAAAATGTAAGAATACCAAGATTCTAGCTAAACTCGCTTCATCTAGTCCAGGCTTAGGCCTACATCTCAGGCGGTGAAAATGTATCCAACTATTTCAGAGTAATAGGAGTAAGACCCTTCCCCTTATCATATTGCATACTTGTTTGCCTAATTCTTATCGTGATAGTTGGTCGTTTACATTGGTCTTATGGAAGGGGAATTGAATACGCAATAATAGCATATCTATTCCTCTGCCATAAAACCAATGTAAACAAAGAACCATCACGATAAGAATCAGGCAAAGAAGTATGCATTATGATATAGGGGAAGGACCCTATACCCGCCATTTTCATTAATCATAAATAGCTTTCTTAGCACTCGGAGCCTGTCCAATATTCTAATAAGAAGTACACCGTCCTACTTCTTTCAGTTCAAACAATGCATTTCAACCCATTAATGTTTTTAGATTGATCAACATGAGGCGGTCTGATACTCTGATCTTGCCTATTGAACTTTGCTTAGTAATGAAGGCACCATCATTGCATTATCAAATCTCTTATCAAATTGTTGAATTATACCACGGCTATACCACGGCCTACTTTGTACAAGGCCGTAATGCAGCGATGTCACAACATCGCACTCGAAAAGAAGTGGATACAGATTTACACGTACGCTTATGGGAAAAAATGAGAAAAAACAAAAGTTTTGATTTGTACGCAAATAAAACGCTGTTTTTCAAAAAAATGAAGAGAATATAACTTGAAGAGCAAACAATTCTCTATTGTTGAAGCCCTATTTCAGTAAAATTGGTGCAGTACAAGAGAAGTTATCATCGTTGTAAAATCAAAAACCGGATAGGGGACAAAGTGCGGTACAGTTTCATCATTTACACCACACCGATGAACGTGAACCGCCCCGAAATGTAACTGATGACAATCCAGTGCGCGCTGTTGTCATTTTCTACATTACGGCCTTGTATAAAGTAGACAAGGTCGTTAAAGTAGGCCGTGGCCTTACTGTGGGAAAATGATAATGAGATAAAAGTAATGCTTGAGAGACTTTTAAATAAAACAAATTCCATTACATCCCAAGCAGGTTGAAGAAAGTTATAGGAAAATTGTTGATCATTTAAATACCTAAACACAGACTTATCTCCATGTTGTTTTGTTGCAGCACTCCGCAGTTATAATTATAGTTTCTTATACGCAGTGAGCATTATCTTTGTTTCATACTTTGAATAATATCCAGCAGATATCAGCTAGATACTATACTGCCCAATGTTATACAGGAAACTCAAAATAGTGGGTAATTACCTTCTAAGTTACCTTTAAGGCTTTAAATAACTCTTTCAATGTTACTTTTTCTTTCAATTTGTTTTTTTTTTTTTTTTTCAGTTTATCAATTGAAGTTCAGTATTGGTAATTTGATCCAAACTCCAAGTTTTTGAACCAGGGCGCTTAATTTAGTTATCAAACATGGATTGTACATCAATCCCAACCAGGGTTGCAATGTTTTGAACAAGGGACATTTAAAACATGTTTTAAATGTGTTTTAAACACACAAAAAAACAACTTCTTTTTGGAAACAAAAATATGTGTTTTTTTTTTATTTTTGTTTTGAACGTGTTTTCTTCCTATTGCTTTAAAATCCTCTTCACCAACTAAATATTTAGAATTGGTATGGTAATCAACTATCAAGACGTTCATGAATGAAGATGATTATAAATATCTTCCAGGTGGAAAACAACGTTTTAAACGATGTTTTGAACATTGAAACCATGTTCAAACGGGAGGAAAAAAAAAGCATTTAAAATCTGTTTTAAACTGAAAAAAACATATTTTTGACTCTTCCAGGTGGGAAAAAACATTGTTTAACATTTAAAATATGTTTTAAACGGTAGAAGAAAACCCGCACTTGAAACCTGTTTTAAACATTGAATCTGTTTTAAACTTTAAAAAAACGTGTTTTTTGTTTTTTTTTAAACCGCTTTTCTTTGCAACCCTGATCCCAACTAAATCACACAAATAAGAGCGCAATTGTGTGAAATTCATTTCATTTACCAATCAATGGATTGAGGATTGGTCGGGTAGAAAATGAGCCCTACAGCATACAAAAGTAATTCTTGAGAAAAATTCATTTGAAAATTCAGTCTTACTGGAATTCCATAAAGAAAGACTCGAATGTCATGAAAATTGAAAGGATTGTGGAAGGATGTCCGATCTGCAAAATTACTAAATAGAACGCCCGAGTTCTCAATTATTGCTAGAGCGCGTCATATTCTGTGAAATGAGAGCCCTTCTTGCAATTATCAACTTTTCATGCTAGCAATTGTTTTACATCTTGACCAGAATGATAATGATGAATAAATGAATTTCAGAAAGCTAATACCTATCTTTCATTCTGCTAGCAAAACTGTTCTCAATTTTAGAAAAAAAAACACAATTACCGCCATTTTACATTTTCACAACTAGGCCTACCTACTGAGCGTTTAATCTTCAACACAGTTTTCTACACTCTATTGTCATTGAAAATTCTTACTAGATGAAGAGGAACAAGTGATCAACTCAAATATTCATTTCCAGGCTCTTCTGTCCCAAAGCAAACACTATCTGCTTCTCAAGCTTCTTACCTTTAGAAAAGAATCAAAAATTGCAGATGTCGTTCCTATCTTTACTTAACCCGACTCTAATTTCTGAATTTCCGTTTGCACAAGCTTACAGGGGTACATCTAGGCCTAGCTCTATCAGCTTAGCTCATTAGCCTTCTGGACACTTGACCTTGGTCTATAGGTACAGGGACTATCCTGATAACGTCATGGGCAAGACAATTATCCTATTAATAAGTATATGCTCGTCTACAAAGGTCATCCAAGGAGATGATGCGCCTCGCTCTCCGTAGTCTAATACATGTACAAGTTTGGTACCCCGCCCCTACTCATCGGGCATGTTTGATAAGTTTTATATCTTTGCTAGTTGCGTTGGGAAATCCGAAAACCTATCGTCGCAGACGTTTATTCTAGTTTGCACATTTGTCTTTTGAAGCATAAAAGTAAAATACCTGGTTTGTATGAGGTGGAGAGGAATCTTCCAAATCTCTCTCTTCCACAAAGCTACCATCACAAAAAGTTTGTAAGGACCGATGATGGGATAATTTGAACTAAAGTCTATTACGCTCAACTAGGATCGCCTGTACACTCTTTGAACGATTTACTGTTCAACTCACAGCCACATATCCTGAAGTCTTTCGTATCATTTCATAAGCATGCAAGGGCACTCGGCAGATACAATTTTTATGTACCAAAATCTGATCCCAGTGAAGTCACACTCTCAGTCAAATTCAAAAAGCGCGAATTTGAAGAGATGATACCATAAGCTTACCTGAGAAGTTTCATCGGAGGTAATGGATTCCTCTTCGGCATTATCATCCTCAGCAGATAATGGAGCTAAACTTTCTCTTTCCATTCGCAGCAATTCCAAGTCGTCGAGGTCTGCTTCCGTCGCCGAGGCTGTTTCTTGTTGAGACATAATATCCGATGCACCCACTCTGCAACGACGTTTCATAGGTAACGGCAAAGGCTGTCCATTAGCACCATTTTGGCTGATAGGTGGTACGTGATGATTCATTTCGTGAACAGTCAAACTTTGCTTGATATCGGCAGTAAAATTACACTGCGAACACTTGAAAGCTCCGTTGGCGAAGTGATTTTTATTATGACGATCCAGATTCCACTTGTACGGCGTTCGGAAGTCGCACATCTCGCATTTGATCATCGGCATTGAGTGGTACTTAACGTGCTTGGTGAAACGAGCTTTCATGTGCGTCATGTAATCACACTTGGTACAGCGATAAAATTTCTTTTTGAGATGGACTAGACGTTCGTGACGTGTGACTAGATTAGGATTACGACTAGAAAATGAACATTGAGAACACTTAAGGGGCTGATCATGATGAATTCCACCATCGACTTCGATACTCGCTTCGTTCCGTGCCTCCGTCCCGGACGAAGATGGTACATACATCGACGAGCTTTCGGGTTCAGCGTTCAATGACATCGTTGAAAAATTAGCCTCGTCGTCCATTTTAGGCTCTTCGATCGGTTCAAACGGGCCGAGATCATTGCTCTCGTTTGCGGACGTCTCCTTTTTCATAACAATCGCGTTAGTGTTCTTAGATGTTGCCGAGGTGGTTTTTGCCTTGATCAGCATCTTTCGTTTACCCATCACATGCACCATATGAATATGCCGTTGCAACTTCTGACTGTGTTTGGAAGCGTACAAACAATGAGGGCATTCGTAAATGCGAATTTTTTCTTTATGAACGTTCTTAAGGTGGTGTAGGTAATATCGAGGATTTTGAGTATAATAACTGCACGAAGAACAAGCGTAATTTCGTTTGACTTTGCATTGAGGTAGATCTTCATCTTGTTCTACCGGGTAATTTTCGATGTGAGTCGATTCGGTAACGTGATTTTCGTCTGGTACAGTTTCAACGTAGTTGCTGGCGTCCATTTCGTCTTCGTATTCCGACGTGCCAAATAGTTTGTTTCCGCTGACCACACTTCGGACGACTAGCTGATCGCCTGATTTGTGAACCATCGATGGTGGATACGACATCTTGTTGAGGGCGGATTTTGAAGTACAATGTTCTATTCAAGAATTTAGTGGTCCGTTAATGATGGTTTCTGCAACAATAAAAATTTTAAAAGGGTTAATATTGCGCCTTTATGAAGCACGTGGGTGGATTTTACAATTAGAGATTGTTTTTTGGAGGGCATTCCCCCACCATACAGGTAGAGGGTATCAAAATTATCACCTTGATTGTACTGATTTATGAACGTAGGGAGAGAGAGAGACAAAATTAATCAGCGATACAAAAAGAGAGAAAACTCTCTTCCAGTGAGGTGATCTTAAAATCTCAGAAAAATAAAGTTTTCGTAGCGTTACAGTGGAACCAAATATGTGAGCTATTTGGCCGTTTTATAACCCCTAGGGCCGCCGGGATCGGAGAGAGAATTCTTCCCTCATCGGATACAAGAGTTGGCAAATTTTGCGGGAAGAGAGCGGTTGACGGATTCCATAACTATTAAAATCGAAAAAAGACCAGTTATAAATCCAGCGGGTTAATCTTTCTAAACATCCATTCGGCGACCGGCGGGTATCCTCCCTTTCTCATGAGAACAATATATGTACGAGAAGGAATGTAGTCTCCCCGTAATGAGAGTTGTACATTTGCGCGTGTCCTCCGAACCCTTCCTCTCTCCCTCCAATCAATTCCTATTTGGTTAAAACCGTTCGTTCTAAAATCTCTCTCATCCATCTGACTCACGTCCCAATTACATGCAACCACTGATATGGACTTATTGCTTATAATCTCGTTATTTAAATCTCTGTACAGCTACAACGAGCACCGGTTACAACTTCGAAGAAGAAATGATTACAATTTGCCAAAAATTGATTTAGCAGGGCGCGGCTATCTCCGCCATGACGAAGAATTGCTACATTTGAAGGAGAAGAGAAAGAAAGAAACACTTTCGTGAAAAATGGCAGGTCTCGAAGCTGTCTTACGAATGCATGCTTTTGAAAGCTACAAGTTTTCCTGTACGAATTCCAACCGTATACAAAAGGACTCCCAGAACCAAACATTCTGTTGGAAAACAATAGAGAGAGAGAAAATGAATGGACTTCTGTTCACTTATAAGGCAAACTTCCATGCGTTTACTCCATCTATTAATGAACGTCATTTGTTTATTTGTGTTAAGGACACATTTGACGTCGCTTTTATTTCCCCATCTCGTATATTCTATCGTCGGATCGAAGTATTTACCTCGACCTCAGCTTACAGAGATCCTAACTACCCTCTATACCATTAGATTATTCTTCATCTTCCTCTTAAAATGGTACGACGTGATGTTCATTAGATACTCATGCACTGTAATTTACGTAGGATAAACTCGCAAACCGTGAAGACAACTTTCTGACCTAAACGTCGCATCGTCAATTACGCGAAGTACACCGGACTATAATTACAAAACGTAACTTATATTTTTCTTCTGTAGTTAGCAGATGACTGCAAAGTTCGCTCAATGTGATATCGAGTACGACACACCGCGACTGTATCGAATGTCAGACCTTAGCAGAACGGGCAGACCGGTTTACGAAAACGATCTTCGCATGGTACCATCATCATCGACGCAGCACTCCATCAAGGACGAACGAGCAGACGTACCGTTTGTCGTACATGCACGGGCCACCATACGGAGCAGATCGGTAAAAAAAGAAAGAGAGGCACAACAACGGTCGAGAAGTACCTATCAGTAGAACGCCATTGAAACCGAGGACTTCCAGCGGTTTATAATTCTGTCGCTTCGTGTGCTGCACAAATAGGAGGACAGGGCAACGTAGAGCGCCAGCTGAAAGTTGTCGATCGTTCGTTGTATAGGCTAGCGGATACACCGCAATATCGCCGAGCGGAGAACCTTTTTCGAAGTGGAACCTTGCCACGAAGGTGAATTATTACACGCGCCCGTTTATACAAATAGCTATGCTCGTTTATTTTTTCGCCATCAACTTTCATCAGCGCGCGAATTGTTAAAAGGTATTAAGCAATAACGCGTACGAAAGCAAATTCGACGCGGTCAACACGCGCCGGCTCGACAGACGCACATACACCCGAACTAAATTTAGACGCCCATCAATTTCTTCGATAAACGTTGCCCATCGTATCTAGGTAAAATCATCTCGAGAAAGTTTTGCCACCGAGTACGTCGAATGAGCGAGACGCGAGAATTGCGAAGGTCAGGATCAATATCGGAAGATGATCTAAACGGTGCACCTTCCGTATGATGAATGCAGCACCGTCCATTACATCAAAATTATGAGCCCCAATTACGAAATGGATACAAAAATAACCTCAGAAAGTGAGCTCTTACGATAGAATGGTCACACCGAAACACTGTAGGACAAGATGAAAATCGTGTATTGGGCGGAGCATTCGTCGTATGAAACGAACTCTTCTTTTAGCTGTGATGAAACTGTCACACACTGTTTTCTTAATTACAATATTCACACGAGTGAGGCATTTGTTGAGCCTAGTGAATTCTGTTATTGAAGAAGTCGTTTACCATTTGTAATTACGAGTAAGTTGACGATGTGAATAGTAAATCGGAATAATGAATCGCGTAAGTTCGAGGAACTTACGAGCCATGTTTTTGGGAAACAATCAAGCTTTGCTCACAGCGCAACTTGAACAGGCGTGCTGTCCATACTCTGGTCAATTATATCAAATAGCAAAGGAAATGACGAGAATCATTAAAAAACAACTTTCAGTTCTAAATGCACGAGTTCACTCGCTGGTTATAGAAAGGAGAGTAGAATTTTACAACCCAACCATACTGTGAGGAAGAATTAGGCGCAACGAGGACAAGGAGAAAGATTACATCAGAAAAATGGACTTTAGGGGGTATTGGATTTCTTGGCGCAGCCAAAAAGATAAAGATCATGTTACATTACTTTTCAGAATTTTGCCCGATCAGATATGTGGTGAATAATGCGAGACAAAAATATTTGAGAGTTCCCGTTTTCAAAGTGTCTTCTATGACATAAGCCTACTTTAGAATATTTTAGGCTAAGGCTTTAGAGCGGCACACTCGCTTGGTCTAGTATAAGTCTACTTTGGAATATTTCAGGCTAATGAGCCTCCTTGGTCTAGTGTAACTCCACTTCAGTATACTTCGGGCTGATGAGATTAGGGGGCCTCACTCGCACCGCTGGTTCGTCCCGCTTCTTGGTCTAGTACAAGTCTATTTCAGATGTTGTAAGTGGACCAGGACTCACGACTTATGTCGTCACCAACTGATGACATCACCGACCTATGACGTCACCAAGTTACAACATTACGGAATACAATATCACCGACTTATGACGTCACCGACTAATGATGTCACCAACCTATGACATCCTAGACCTATGACGTCACCAACTTATGACGTCACCGACTTATGACGTCACTGATTTATGACGTCACCAACTTACAACATTACCGACTTATGACACCGACTAATGACGTCACCAACCTATGACATCCCCGACCTATGACGTCACCAACTAATGACATCACCAACTAATGACATCCTCGACCTATGACGTCACTAACTTATGACACCAACTCAAGACGTCACCAACTGATGACGCCACCAATTTATGACATCTCCGACCTATGAGGTCACCAACTTATGACGTCACCAACTTATATCATTACCGACTTACAACATCACCGACTTATGACACCGACTAATGATATCACCCACTTATGACGTCACTGACATATGACGTCACCAACTTATGACATTACCGACCTATGACACCGACTAATGATGTCACCAACTTATGCCGTCATTGACTTGTGACGTCACTGATTTATGAAGTCACCAACTTACGACATTACCGACTTATGACACCGACTAATGATGTCACCAACTTATGCCGTCATTGACTTGTGATGTCACTGATTTATGACGACACCAACTTACGACATTACCGACTTATGACACCGACTAATGACGTCACCAACCTATGACGTAACCAATTGATGACATCCCCGACCTATGAGGTCACTAACTTATGACGTCACGAACTGATGACGTCACCAATTTATGACGTCACCAACTTACAACATTACCGACAAATGACACCAACTAATGATGTCACAAACCTATGACGTCATTGACTTGTGACGTCACTGATTTATGACGTCACCAACTTACAACATTACCAAATTGCAACATGACCGACTTATGACACCAACTTATGACGTCACAAGCTAATGACGTCGCCGACTCATGACTCTACCAACCACCACCAACTGATGACGCCACCAACTTGTAACATCCCTGACCTATGACGTCACTGACTTATGACACCAACTCATGGCGTCACCGACAAATAACGTCACCAACCTATGACGTCACCAACTTATGACATCATCAACCTATGACGTGACTGACTTATGACACCGACTCATGACGTCACCGAATAGTAATGTCACCAACCTATGACGTCATCAACTTATGACGTCACCGACTTAGACATCACCAACCTATGACGTCACAAGCTAATAGCTTCATAATGGCTCGCGGAGTTTTCTTAGCATAGAATAAATCTAGCCTACGCCTTTTTATTATATTAGGATAAGCTAGAAACTACAGAGGGGGGGGGGCTCGGATTCGCAGATTTGAGAATCACTGCCACAGTGAAGATTCCCATAAGGATGAGCCGTAGCCTTGGCATGAAGAGGAGGAGGTACGGAGTCAACAATTCCTCTTGAACTGAAAAATTTGCTTCAAAATACCATAAAAATCATAATAAATCGTCGAGTATTGTGAAAAATTTTATTCGAAACCCATCCTTGAAAATTTCTCGTCTACGCCACTGAAAGAAAGTACTAGAGACAAATTAAGGAGCGCCTAAACAAGAGGTGAGAGCGTAAGAAAAGAGATTAGAATAAGGTTCCAAGCTTTGACGACTTTGATTTCTCCCAACCGATCCATGGAACTCCGTTTTTTTTTTTTTGCAATGTGGGTGAGTTGAGCAAATAACGAAGTCTGAATTATCGTAACGACATTTGGCCACAGCAGTCAATCTTTTTTATTCTCAATGTCCTAAAATAGACAGTCCCCTTTCAGGAAGATATCACGCTTAGTTTATGGTTGAGAGTCAATCCCTTATTGACGAGACTACGATTCCACAAAATTTTTAAGATTTAATCAGTAGAAGGCCCGAAAAATAGAATCTTGATCCATTTCGGAACTCAACAAGATTAAGAAGGATAGTTGCAGAGTTGGTGAAGATTGAAGCTCTACGAAGCAATTTCTGCCAGGCAGGAGTGTTCCAAAAAGAAAATAATTGAGGGGGGTAAAAACAATATTTTGCCAAGTGACAAGGAGATTCAGTCTGCGCTCAAGAGAATTAGTGAAGTTTGAATATCAACATTTGCCGACTGACCCGAGAGCCTGAGGGGGAGGGGAGACACCTTCTCTAACCCCCTCCTTTCCATATCGGAACGCCTCCTCATCGATACGAGATTACTTCGCGATAGATGTTCTAATTCTCTCACCTCCTATAACTACTTAATTTGTTTTCCAAAGTGCCTCTGCGCAAACTAAGATTGGTTCTCATGACGTTAAGCAGCATTCTGAATTCAACCATTTCTAAGCGCAATCTCGCCATGAGTAATCCTTTAGATTCTGTAGCAGTCCCAATTGCAGCCATTTTTGAGCCAACCTTTGAGTAACTCCTTCTTTTTGGTGTAGCTCTAATTGAATCAAAGCCTTCTGAATCTCAGCCTTGACTCCTACTCTTGGCTTAGCTGATCCTGATGACGTTATTTTTTTGCTGATAACGCAAAATTCCAACCATCCCTCTCGCACGTCATTATCAATAGTTTGGCAGAGTGGATCCAAAGGCTGTGATAGAAAGACAACTAAAAACTTCAAACTTAACTCTTACCATGGGTGGCGGAAAGAGAGGGAGGGAAAAAAGGCACTTGATTTAGCAATACTATTGCAAAAAGTTCTTCTGAATTTTTTTTTTGAAAAATCTTTGCCTACTCCGCCACTTATGTTTCTTACCACAAATTGCGATACCTTCAAAGCTTAAAAATCACGCACAAAAAAGAGGTAGAGAGGGGGAGGGCTCGTTGCGAAGACATGAGGAATGAGAAGAAGTTTAGTACAGAAGACTCGAACCTTGTATCTCGAGGTTGAGTAGGGGCTTGAATTATGGGGCAGAGGTGGAGTCAGTAAAGACACGAAATTTAGAGAGGTCGGGATACCCCATCTCTCTCCAGAAAAAACCATGAAACATAAGCAAAGATAAAAAAAAATGTTCCGGTCGAGCTAAATAAAATAAGTTCATTTTGAATGTCTCTTTAAAGATATTCAAAATGATATGAACTTTTAGGTCAACGCCACACCCAGTCAACTTCTAGTCAATCTATGATACATTGATATATTGAATATAATCGATTTTACAGATCGACTGCATCGATACATCGAAAATATGATGGAATATAACCTCAATTTTACTAATAAATTGACGGTCGCTGGCTCACTCACTCCACTCGTTCACTCCCTTTCATAGAGCAGTCTGAGTCCAGTATAAACTGAATGGAAGCCGAGCCTAGAATGAGCCTAGTATAAAGCTAGTATGAACTAGTATCAGGTCTAAAAAGCTATAGTATAGGTCATAGGAGGAGGCATATGATAGCCCAGGAGACGGTATGTTGAGCCATAACCGCCTTGAAGGAAGGCCAGAATAGGCACAACACGTGTGAATTCACTAGTCTGTAAAAACGAGCCTACTACCATGGATTTATGCTCGTTTTAGTGTGCACAGAGAAACATCTTCAGGTGTTGCCAAATCTGCATATTCTGGCCTCCATGGTTAGGCTAGTACAATGAAAGTTTTTCAAAGTCCATATGACGTTATCAGATAGAGTGACACGTCATGGAAGAGGGGAAATTCGGACTGGTAGATTTCGAATAGTAAAAAGGTGTCAGCACAGGCAGTGAAGATGTCGAAACTGGCCCATAGAAAAATTTTCATTGACCCCTCCCTCTGAGTTACTGACAAAACCCCATCAAAAACGATTAAACAAAAAAAAAAAAAAGAAAGAAACTGACCCCTTTCCCCAACATTTTCACTAAAAATCGTTCCTCAAAACTGCATTGTTAAGAAAGACCTCATCAAAAATAACATCTCCAAATTGGAAAACAAGAACGAGCCACCCAATACACCGGGGCGAGAGGAAGTCGAGGGGGGGGGGAGATGCCAAACATTATCATACTTCCTTGTTGGAACTTATAAAGGCGAGTAAGATTTAAATGAGAGATTTGTTTGGAATTTCCTGTTGATGGAGAGTTTATTGTTGTTCAGTCTCGATAATTACGTTCGATACTCTTTTCCACAGGGGAAGGATGGAAGCCGAACTCTCATCTTCAAACAAGAGAATCCCGTAGAAAAAAAAATTGAAGCGACTTAAACCACATACGGTGCGCATGGTTCCTCATTTTTCCCTTTGCCCGTCTTTCATAATACTTTTTATACTTCACAGCATTTCCAACGATAGCTCTTCTTCCGAGATCGTATTCACCCGAACTTAAGATCAATAATTTCACGACCAACACAAAACTATATGTACCCGTCATTTACACTCCTCTACGGACCTCGCGAGAATACCGGAACATTCAATTATACAGTCGATCATCCATCGGAGGAAGAAAGATACAGGGACTACATTGTATACAAATTCAACAATAGACGGGAAAAGCAAGAAAAAAATTAAATAAATAAATCGATACATAAGAAACCGAGAGATCCTGTCAAAGAGGTTTTCTTTATGTCATACTCCACGTTCGTTCCTCTCAGCCTCTTTTGACCACCTGCGTGAACCGCGGTCTCGAACTGGATTATGTATAAGTCTACCATGTTTTTTTGCCTGCAATAGCTAGAGGTACACAACCAGCTGCGAGTCGTCGTCGAAATCGTTGGAGAGCAGATCCTTCGAGTGAGCATTCGTTTCAACAGATGAGGCGGGTCTTGAATATCCGAGTCCCCGAGACGAGTTTTATTTCACGTTCGTTCGTACAGTACTAATGCACTCGACATCGTTTGCCTGTCTGCCAAAATTATGTACAGTATACTTCTCTTCTTCCCTCTCTCTTTCTTTCCATCTATTCACGAATCTCCGAAACTAAACGTCGTCGCCAACGAAGCCACCGAAGAAGTACCACAAACGGAATCACAGTCTAGAGATACGGTTTGCCGGCTACACAATACGAAGGAATTACAAGCATCCGATACTTTGAGGAAGTTAGAATGTAAAAATGCGTTGGAGCAATATTCCCAAGTTCACGTTCTAATCAGCACGTATTCGTACCTACTGAAAAACAATCACTTCGAAATAATTACAATATTTCATTCGTTTAGATATTGCACAATTTACGACTCATAATCCGTTACGTACTTATTGTGATTCTACTGCAAGAAAATGAACACAAGTCCACCAGTTCTTTTACATTATTCATCCACTTGTAATTCCATCGAGTGTCACGCGGATGACGGGGAAGGAAGAATATTTCTTACGTTGGTACCACCTTGGGTGAAATTTATTAAACGAATTTTGATTTGCAATGAGTCAACCACACGTAATATCTCTTTCACAGGCCACCGTAGCTAAACTTTTCTCGACCGCTCATTCTTTAACAGATTTAAGGAAACCTTCAATTCACCCTTTGACAGGCTGACACCTCTTCCATTGGCCGGAAAGCTGTTTCATGGGAATTTTTCAAGTTTGACAATCGATTACGATCAATTATAGCGACGTGTTGAAATTTTTTCAAGTTACATCTATTGGTCGGAAATCAAAACAATTTGAAGTCTCTGAGCTGACTCAAGCCGCTCCGGGACTCAACTTTGATCCGAAGTCGACAATTTTTTTTACCTCCTTGCATACAGTGAGGTCGAACTTCTGACCCTCTCATAGCTAAAACTTCAAGGGCAAAATTCCTCCAAGTTTCTCTCCTCTTACATACAGCTCGAAGTGCAAAAAAGTGATGGATTTTCTGGCGTAGCCAAATAGATGGAGATCAAGTTTCATGTCTTTTATGGAATGCTCTGCTCGTTCACCCCCCCCCTCATGGTCTAATATGAGTCTACTTTAGAATATTTTAAGCTAAGGGTTTAGAGGGGCAGCCTCGCTTGGTCTAGTATAAGTCTACTTTATAATATTTCAGGCTAATGACTTTAAGGAAGCTCACTCGCTCTGTTCGTTCGCCCCGCTTTTTGGTCTAGTACGATTCTACTTTGGAATATATTAGGCTAATGGGGAACAAGCGGAGGGAGTGAGCCCTCCTCCTTGGTCTGCTATAAGTCTACTTTGGGGTCAAACTCCGTTAAACCAACCCGAATGAATTTCTTGAATGACTGAATTTTAAGCGCTCGAAATTGTGAACATTGTTTCGGATGTTGCAAAAGCCATCTTGACGGTCTGAAAACTATATTTCAAGTCAGTAAAAATATTCGCGTTGTGCGCACAGTGTTATGAATATAATTTACAAAGAAAGTTCAAATTGAGGGCAGATAGAAAATTATCTTTGTTGCGAATCATCAAAATTTGCTGATGACTGCTTGAAAATAAGAATCAGAACCTAACCTAACCTTACCAAAAGAGTGTGGGGGGGGGGAGAGAGGGTAGATACTCGCAGATTTCTAAATCACGTAACAAGTATAAAAATTTTTCAAGTCCATAATTCACGAGTAAGGGAGTGATACTAGCAGCGGGAGGGGGTGGTACAAGGTGTTACTAAAGACATGAAACATGTCAAAATCCAAGCTTTACGGCCACCACAAGCTCCAAAGGTCAGAGAAACCGATCAGACCCATCATTTGGGCCACATTCGTTCGAAGAAATCACCCAATTTAAACCTGAACGATCGGTTTCCAGCGCCTTGGATCTCCTCCAGCAACTGGAGGGTGAGAAGTTTCCGTCTTCTCGTGTCAGGCTCATGTACTTCGATGTCGTGTACCTCTCTCCTAACATTCCCGCACCGACTACCCAATACGCTCTCCTACAAATTTCGCAATTATAAATTTCCACCCTAGGATCATGAAAGAATCTCCTGAGGACATGCCTCTCCTCCAACTTTGGCCTCCATGACGGTGAACATTTCAAGTTTCCCGAGGACATTGGAGTTCATGTTCGCTCCTCTCTACGTTCCCTTCCGGGTGATAATAGCATGTACTTCTTGAAGGGAGAGGTCCTCAATGTTGAGCTCGCCCTTACTAGGCACGTCATCTATCTATGTTGATACGTCGACGACATGTTGGGTCTTCGGGGTAGTCCTGAAGACGCTTTGCGTGAGTTCCTCACGTACCTCAATGCCTTTCAACATTGTATCACCCCTGGGGAGGCAAAAAAACTCTCGGTTTCTTTAACGGAGTTAAATGAGGGGAAGCAAGGAACCTGTTTTAGGAGTCGTATGATGTTCGAAACGTTGTATATCTGGCTCATTGAAGGGGCTAGGCCAGTTGGTGAATAAGGTATTGCACATCTAGTTACTTGAAAAAACTATTTTAATCGGGTTCATTCCCCGAAAAGAATTGGGATTTTTCTACGGATTTTGCTTGGGCTCGAGGGAGAAGTACCGCTGTCGCTTGTACGAGAAATACTTTTCTCCGGGTCATTACAGGCTAATATCGCTCTTCTGTAATATCGAATCGTTCAAGGGAAAAGTACCTCACTTCAGAGTATGAGAGATACCATTTTTATGATCGTTTTTGAGAAATCATTCACCAAACTTGAACTAGGCTTGGACTCTTCCTTGTATTATACTAGCTTTATACTAGTATACAGGGTGCGCCAAAAAGATGTTAACAGTTGAACGGAAAACTCCGGGAGGACTCCGCGACATTTTCGTGGAGTTCTCCGGTTGACTGTTAACATCTTTTTGGCGCATCCTATATACGATAGGAGGCCGAGCTATTGGAGAGGGATTTAGAAAAAGGAAAGGGAAGTTGAGAAGAATTTGGACCTTCGAACTTAGGTAATAGGTGGGCGACTTGGAAGAATTGTGACCTTTGAACTATATGTGATAGTCCGAGCTACAGGTGATAAGAGAGGGACTTAGATCTTATAATTCTGCTTTACACCGCCTCGTGTACTTCTTCCTCCACCGCGACTCCTACCGCACCGAATTGTGCCTGACAAAGACCTTAGCCCGGCGGAATGGCATCACCTTCGATATCAATCTTATAGTTAGGGAGAGCCTTAGCCTCGAGGCAGATCCTCCTCCCTTCGAAAACTTCAAGTGGTTGCGTTTTCTTTACTTGGGTGGTTTTTAGAAAGACTTGCTTGAACGCAGCTATTATCGACTTTGCACTTTAGCTGCTCACTTGGGTTCGCCCAAAGACCACACCCTTTCGGGAAGGGCGGAGTTCGTAGATTATCTTGTCCTGATTGCTCGGCGCTCTACATGGTGGTGACTGAGCGAAGCTTCTCCGTACGCTTCGGTGGACATACGAAAACCAGAAAGTCCACCTTCGCAGAGCATCTGATTGAGGCCGATCATCAGTCGAGACATCAGCAAACGTCACCCAGTCCAGTTCGAGAAAAGGTTCCGCCGTGGGACAGCAAACGAGGGCTTTGAGATTTGGTGCCATTTGTCCAAGTATGAGGATTGCGTACTTATTTTGGGCTGTAACTTGCTTGGTGACAAGAGGAAAGCGTTGAATCTCAAGAAAAAGAAGAAGTTTTGGTGTAGCAGAATACGCGTGATCACCCCCCCCCCCCGACTGCGAGGACAATAAAAAAGAGGATCTTAGAAATTTCGCGCCGTTGTTTTGGCTTGGTTGCAAAGCGTCCATTATAAGATTTGTTAGCTTTTCCTGTCATTCAGTGTTTCATCGGCGTCCCTTGTCTAATCCAATTTGCTCTTATAATTGTGTGTGTGGGTGGGGGGGGGGGGGGATTTGAAAAAAATTACGGAGCGTCGAGGAAAAGTTTCGATCTCTGAGCTATTGGAGGAAGAAGCTGGGGGGAACTTGGAAAAATATGGACTTTTGAGCTTCAACTCTCAACGTGGTGAGGAACAAAGTTTAATTTTCATTAAGAAAAAGTAAGAAAAAAGAAATCCCCGTGAAACAGGTAGTCCGTTTTCCTCGTTTACGACAGCCAGTCAGCTGCGAGTTTTTATTTATTTCGGTGCCGGTTGTATTTTTTGTTTCATCGATAATGACCACTGCATCGAAAGTTCTCTAAAATATACTATTGTATAATGAATTTTGCGGTCAGGTAACTCTTCCTGTTAATACAACTCAATGATCCAAATTTTTCTAAGCCCACCCCTCTTCTCACTCATACAACACGAAGATTAAAATTCTGATCAATAAATTCTGTGGTCGAAATTTTCTCAAGCCTCCTCCCGAACTCATAATACACAGTTGGTCAAGAAACGTCAAAAAAAATGCGGAACCCTTTCGCCTACTCTTCCGCAAATGAGAGAGATACGAAATAGATCGATAAGTCGATGAAGACACCACTTCTTCCCGAGAGACGCGATTCTTGTATCACTAATTGATTACTACTCGGCATTCATTTCCTAAACTTGACCACCAACTGGTTCTCACGCCACGCATCCTGTAGATAATTTCAAACGCATATTATACATATAGGAACCCACACACGGAACGCAGTACGGGTTTCATCATAATTGGGTTGCTGACGAGTATCGTCGCTATTCTTCTTATCACGTACGATAGAGGGCACACCATGGGACATGACATAGATCCTGACGACACTTCTGGTTGTCGATAACCGCCTAACATCGTTGATAATTTTTCGGGTTATTTTTTTCCTATCTTTTTTTTTTTTCTTGTCTGAACTACAACGCATTCATCAACTCTTTCCAACAAAAATGAACAGATAATTCGTAACGACCGCATTAATCCGTACGGTTTCTTTCGACTACGATTTTATAGGCAGGCAGGATATATGTATAGCTGCGCATCCGAACCGAAGCATTACCATTATCAACAGAAAATGATGATAAATCATGATGAATTTTTTCTTCGAGACAGGAAAAACGCGAGCAAATAATAAAATAAAACAAATTGTAATGGGTCGTCAGCGATTCGAGATTATTCGTACACGTTATTCGCACGTCACTTATTACAAAGAGCACATGCACACATACGCCAACATATGTACACGAAGAAGGAACGATGCGAATTATTGCTGACTGATGACCTTCTCTTCGTTGAATATTGGTAGCACATAAAGACAAGCAAAATGAATAATATATCGAAGAAAAACGATATCTTTCTTTCTCGCTATAGGTATGCTGTTCTTCGTGCTATCGCCCATATGTGGAGCGAGGATCACCGCGCTATCAACAACGTCTGTACAAATAGAAGAATGGACCCGCTTACGTTATTCTCAACCACAATACATTTCTACGCTGAACGAAGTTCATAAACGCTTCATTACACCAGATTACGAGATGATAAGGATGTTGAACATGAACTAACAACACCACAGCTAAGGCCTACGTGGTATAAGAGTAGCAATAATTTCTTCTCGTATAGGCTTACTTAATAAAAAGATCGATGGTAAACGACTAAACCTCGAGAAAACGCGGGCAGAGTCGAACATGGAGGAGGCTATTAAGAAACAATGAGGGTTTTCAAATATCGCCGTCCCTTATTGGAAGAGTAATCGCCGAAGTTTGTCGAGTTGTTCTTTCTATGGCGAAGTATTTATTTGAAGAGCAAACGTGACCTATAATCATATTGTGAACACTTGAACATTGCGATTTGAGCACACAAGTGCTCCGATTCCACAGAAATTTGATAGATTTATGCGAAGACTAGTGAAATCATCACAAATCCATTCACTATTTCTAGTTCAAGAGAGATATTATAAGGAGAGAATGAATTTTCAACTAACGAACCTTGGATTCAAGTTCTTGTAGAGAAATTACGTCATCATAGCACAGAAACATGGTATCTTCATCTCAGGAGATGGATTAAAATGTCTATCAGCACATAGAAGCAACATTTCTACATTTTATTGATACCAATCTCCTCTATCTATAATTTCAATATAGTACACCCTTCTGCTACGCCCGGAATCGCTCGCACCAACATTTAAAACCATGCTATAGTGAATCGCTGATCAGATAACATAAAAAATTAGGTACGTTCTACGCCAAAAGATAAGCTAGGGGATTTGTAGACAAAAATTAGTTAAATAATGACGAGAAAAAATTTAAATAAAGACTACAGGTGAAAAATTCGTGCCTAAAATAAAACAACTGAGTGTGACATCACGATTGGAAAGAAAGAAAAAAAAACTTCACTTCACATATGTAGACGTATTCACACGCAACAACAAACGTAAAGTTCATCGATAATATGCGATAAAACTTATTATTATCTGTCATGATTCAGAACAATTCTCTTGTTTTCTTCTTTCGTGTAATATGAAATCCCAAAAGAATTTCTCTGTGAGCGCATAAAAATATCAGGACCTTCGAGTAATCGAATTTTCATGACACTCGGAGCTTAGAGAGGTCGAAAATTTCTCCAAGCCCCAGACTTGGTCAGAAAACGACACGTAGCTTTCTCGAGGTAGGGATCACCTCGAGTTCCTCTAGCTCACTAGAGAAGTGACAAGAAGCTGAGGGCCGAGAGTCAACAAGAACGACCAGAATGCGGAGATATGAGCTTGAGAATAAGGAAGTTGTAGTTCAGTGTACTCAAATGTCTTTGAAGTCCCACACTTTATGAGGAATTATTCAATGTACTCAAATGTCCTTGAAGTCCCAGACTTGATGAGAAATTGTTCAATGTAGGGATGAACGTTCAAGACATCATAATTCATCCTGAATGCCCTCAGCTTACAGCAGGAGAGACTAAAAATTGAACGCCCAGACTTTGAAAGTTAAGAAGATGATAAAAGTTTGAGAGCGTGAAACTCGGAGCTCAGAAAGCTAAAATGAAATCTCGGATTTCATGAAAAATTGTTCGATGTTCAGTACGTACTCTGGAACCAGTACTGCCAGATTTACGGATTTTTGTTCCTTGAAAAAGATACGGATTTTTCCACAGATTTTGTATAGAATGCGGAATGCTCGTGCTCAAGGAAAAAGTACCTCAAACACTCATTTGAGAGATACTTTTCTCCTAGTCGTTACGGGTTAATACCGCAGTCTGCTGTGGCATTGAGTCGATCAAGGAAAAAGTACCTCGAACACTCATTCGAGAGATACTTTTCTCCTGATCGTTACGGGATAATACCGCAGTTCCCCGCAACATTGAGTCGATCAAGAGAAAAGTACCTCAATTCCTCGTATCAGAGATACCAATCTCCTGATCGTTATTGATAAATTGCTGAAAGCTTGTAGAAATTCGTCTTTATAGGTCTTCGAAAAAATGGCGGATACAGATTTTTGGTAATAACATCTGGCAGCACTATTTGAAACTAGAGAAGGCTACATTTGTAATGTTGGATGTTCCCACTATACAAAATTCTTTGATCTATAATCTTGCCTTATATCACAACATAATAATTCATCTTGATTTCTTCTAGTATACAGGAGAGGTGACAAGAAGCTGGGAACCAAGAGTTTGGGAGGGCTAGCTATTTGTCTCCATGATCGAATCACAATACAATTGGGCGCCCCACACCTATCCAAAATTTTATATCAATAAAGAATCAAGGTAACTAGGACTGCGTTTTAGGGTTGATTCAGTCTACTCTATGTTAAATGTAGAGAGAATGAAGATTCAAAGAAGCTAAAGTCAGGGATTCGAACTTCAAATTCTGTGAGCTGGGAGCGAGAGCTATGTGCAGTGGCTCTTTCCTTGAGTTGCGGCAATCTTTGATGATAATTGATTCAGAAGGACCAACGTCTCTGTCACCGTTAAGACAATTCAGGAGGAGCCAGTAGGTACGCCAAGACACTACTGAAAGAACCAAAGTCACAACACTAAAATTTAATATGAATATTTTCTTGGGCTGAGCGGTTTTAGATGAAATTTGCGTCATGCTGAAAACACTGATAATTGTGACCCCTTGACCTTGACCAGCTCCGGTGACTTGGAACATTTTGATGTGTGCACTGTACAGGCCAATAGTCCAAACTTCCGTCATTGAAATGTGGTATCATTCGATTATAACCTTGTCAAGGGAAATAGGGAAAATAAGGTCCACAAAAAAAGAGGTGAGAGATGGTTGGACGCGGTATCAGCAGGACGCGGCAGTGCATGTCGACATTGAAAGATTTCTGAAAAAATTTGACTGACGGATGGTGAAGACTTCAATTTTCTATTGCATGGTAAACTCTCTGATGAGAAAATGAAATGAAACAAAAAATATCCTATCAATCAGCTGGCCAATAGCAGGAAATACAATTGCTTGCGTAGAATCAAGTCTGTAGCTGTCAGCTGCATTCTGCATCATTTTCCCATTTGTTGATGACGTCATTCAGGGCAAAAATACAGAACTTGAATGCCAGTGCAGCCATCAGCTGGAGACACAATTCCCCATAAGACAGGAGTCCGCTTACATCTGAAAGTCCCAACAGGAATAATGGAAATCTGTAGGAAAGAAATCTGATGAGTACAGTAATACTGAAAAGAAAATCCTGTCAGTTTAAAGACACAGAAAAGGAATTTACGTGAGTGCATCTTAATTCCATTGCATGTCTAGAAGAACAAAACTAGGCAGTTTTGACCTATTTCATGTCTTCACTCTGACATGACCCCTAATTTGAAATTTTCTGAGTGCCCTCACTTCACCCTACTTTGCGCGTCCCCCTCCCCTTCACTTTTGTTACTCCGTGGGTGATTCAGAAATTTGTGAGTTCACCCTGCGAGTTCACCTTGCCCACTTTATGTACAAGCTTTATACTAGCCTTATATGTATTAGGATTTTACCAGTCTTCAACTAGACTTATAACAGACAAAGATGACCCACCTTCTAGAATTTCACTACTCTGTACAGGCCCGGATTTACCACAAGGCAGAGTAGGCACGTGCCTAGAGCGGTAAATTTTCAGGGGCGGCACAAAATTGAATAAAAACATTGGCGGGTGGGGGTGGACTAAAAATCTGACGCTCGAGGGCGGCTAGTCACCAACTGCCTGCAGCGGTTGGTGAGTTAAATCCGAGCCTGACTCTGGAATTAGGCTCTTATTAGGGTGTAGGGCCCAGGTTATATACTAGGTTTATACTGGATTTTCGATAGCTTTATACTAGAATTTTAGCAGTCTTAGACTAGAATTATGATCAGGATTTCACTAGTCCTAAACTAGGCTTATAATACGAGTGTCCAGAGGCACACCCGAAATCTATTAGCTCTAAATATCCAGAAATAGACTTATACTAGATTTTTGCGAAATAGAAAGACATGGAACATGATCTTTATTCATTTGGCTACACCAGATTGACTCTTTTGCCGTAAATAGCCTTCATAATTATTCTTTAGATGAGCTCAACTTCAGTTTTTTGCAGAACATTCCTCACACCTTCACTATTTGACCAAATTGTACCGATCAGCAAAGGCAGATCCTTTGCCCAAATTTGTAAATTGGCGAGGGAAGCAACCGTTCAAAATACAACATCATAACGGGAGATACAATGGGACTCCTTCTTGTATAGAATTAAATCTACAGCTGATGGCTGCATTTGAATTCACTCATTTTTCTGTTCTTCGATGACGTCATCATATGCCAGGAATGCAGAATTTGACTGCCAGTGCAGCTATCGGCTGGTGACCTAATCCTGCAGACGATGGGGACCCATTATACCTCCTGCACGAGTGGGTCACCTGTGCTGCCCTCAGGCCAATGGACGCGCTGCGAAATAACACTGATGAGTGAAGGCACAGATATATGGAACACAAGTTAGTTTGATAAACACTAAGACAGCCGTATTCCCAAGTAGATAATATAATTTCAAAGGCACTTGATAATTCCAGGAAGCCCCCCAAAAAAACCTTGAGTAACCTCGCGAGGAATGTTTGTTTTTTGGTGGGAAAATTGCCATCTCATTTTTTGAGAAGGCATTTTCAGAAAACTTTCGGAAGCGTAAAACTTTCCGAAGCGTGTACGCGTCTAACTTTAATGATGTCATCAAGCGAAGTTAGGTCAAGTCTCGGGACTTGAAAAAAATGTTTATTCTGAAACTACCTATGCAGTTAGTAGAGGGAAAAATTCTGACTTCATAGGAGGGAAACTTGAGAAAAATTTCAACTTTTGAGCCATACAATGATAGGATTGGACTCGGAAAAATTTTCACTAGCGAGATATGATGACAGGAGACTCATTCATTGCTATTTGTTTTCTTCGTGGAAGGTACATCTTCAGAAAACGACAATGAGGACTTCATCAAATGGCGACATCATTAACCTAACTTAGGTCAAATTACCTTTGATAAAAAAAACGGCCTCGTCTATCGAACTGAATTAGAGTTATTACGTCGCTTGAAAGAATTGGTCTAGGCTAGATCATAAGAAAACTTATGTTAGCCAAAAAATGTAATAATTATACCTCTTAGAATATTTTTGTAGGCTTAGCATACGTTTCCAAGGAGGAAAACAAAATGAAGATGAAGTAGATCAAGAGTGTCTTCATAACGTGTAGTATATTTTGGAATTGAGGAGTTATCTGTCAGAAGGGCGTCCGTTCCATAAGAATTACATTGGTCGGACGCCCTTTTGACAGATTTAGAAACGTACATAAATTCATTGTCAGGGGACAGCGGAGCTTGCGGATTTCCCTTCTGAAGTTTTGATACGCTGCTGATTTTGATGCATTGTCAAATTATGATAACATCTTGAGACCTTCCAGTAAGAAAAGGCCCATGAGATGAAGATATTGTTTTTATAGAAAAAAATTTCCAAAAAATATTCTCGATGAGAGCATTACAAAATCAACTTTTGAAGAGAAAATATGAATGGATCGTACCTCAACCGTTTCGTCGTTGAAAACTAAATATCGAATCACATATTTTTGGATTTTCCAGGGATCCTATTTAGTTGGAGGGTCCATTCATTTATTTATTCTTATTCTGTCAAAAAATAACTCACTGATTCTTCAAACAACTTCGTAAAACTTGAATGGCTTTTCTTTCTTTTTTTTTTCTAAATAAATATCTCGTTGGTCAACTGCTTCAAGATTATGAAAGTTTCTGGACGGTACAAAGTTCTTTAGCGATCAATCATCAAACACTCTAGGCCAATTACTGCAAGAAAATCGCCTCTCACATAATATTCGCCAAGTAGAAGCGCCAACCAGTAATCTATAGATCGCGTAAACTAAAATCCCCACATTATACATATTCGGACATTGACCCTTCAACATCCAAAGTTTCGACAAAAAAGATGGCGGATCATGGTTCATAAACATATTGTTGCAAAATCGCTCTGTTCCCATCCCCTTTGCTTTTCGGACATAATTTCTAAGCAATATTATCACTTTGTTTCTCTTACAGACTTCTCGGCTTGAAAATGGGAAATTTTTCTGCGTAAAAGCAATACACGAAAAAAAAAATATCAGGCGCTCAAATAGTGCACGCATAGAAAGATGCTACGAACTTTTAACGTATTCCAGGAAATAGCACGTGATTTTAATACACCCCATTTTACGTTATGGCATTCAAGAAGCACACGTGAAACGCGTCACTACAGGCTCGCACACTCCACCCACCAGTCCACACGACGCCGGCACTAATTTTCATAACGATAACAGCAACATGCACACTCAACGCTCTTTCCCCCCATAAATACACCAATATCCCATCGGTCTTGTAAACCATATGTTTCCAAACCTTGCAATAATCCTCCGCAAAAAAATAACTCACCTATTGAACTTCTTCCGAGTTCGTTAAACCTTAATCCAAAAATTCGCGCACCACAAATCACAAAAATAGGTACACACACGCGCCGAGAAAAATTTCCGATCGACGAGAGAATTAACAACGCTGGCCAAGAATACTGGCGACGCGCACATTAAACTCTGATTGAACCGACGAAAAGCAGTCAGGATGGACAGACACAAATGGTAACAACTGAACAGCACACAAGCCCTTTGAACGGTACACCATCACGCACACAGCGTTCACACTTACGCATCACTTATACGCACAACGAGCAGCGGCGACGAGTAGTACATCAAAATCTCTCTTCAAGCTGACGAAGGACATGCGAACGAGCCGACCCAGAAAAATACGGAGAGTATCCGCATTAATTAGAAAGACGACCAACAACGAAGGGTGCTGTGCTTGAGAGACATGCACGCACACAAGCGCGCAAATACGCGAGATCGAAAATGACGTTATCGCGAACGGCGAGTGCGAGTGTGCCTTATTATTACCGCTAGGCGAACGATGATGCAGACGAGAAGAAGCCGGTGTGATACAACACGACGACCGTACCGTCGTACCGTATTCCACCCGGCCGTAAAGAGAGAGCAGTACACACAGCACAACCCTTCGAAGTACTCGAGTGTATTTCGATGGGGGGTTGTACACGGCGTGTAGGAGCGCCGCGATGGGTTGGCGTGGTTCTGCAAGTACGGTACCGACGTGCCTGGTTGTTTGTTACCCAAACGCAGAGAGGAAGCCATACAGTGCCTCGTGTGTCGGTTTCCTTACAGTTGCGCGTTGACCCTCGGCTTTCAGAGAAAATGTTGGCTGTCTGTCCTCGACATCCATTACGAGTGTTTAAAATCAATAGTTCTCTTTCCGATTCGATGGCATTCTACAGAAAGGAAGCTCTTTAAGTGCCTTCTTTTACTCTTTCCTCTTTCTCTCGTTCTCTCCTACTGTTCGTTTCGCATTTTTCTCTTTCCGGATCGCGATTTTCCGCAAACGAGAGCACAGCGTATGTCGGACTAGAGTGGAAAAAATTACGACTCGGAACGAAAAAGTTTGACAAAACTTACCCACGCCGCCGAAGACGTCATCCAAAATATGTACACACGATTTACAACAACATTGAGACGCATTCGAGATACTTTTTACACTTCCCGTACTAGGAAGAAATCATCCGAATTGAATTCACAATATTGCGCACGAAGTTTCATCAGGACTATACAATTTTTGAGGTCGACAACTAGAGAAAAAGTTTGTTTGTAGTCTGCGCATCGGTATCAGTTGTAGACTGTGGTGTACTATGGAAATCGTAATCTACGTTCCCTCTTCTCTTACGTTCGAGAAAGATTAACTTCTTTATTGAAAATCAAAGAATTCCTCTCCGTGACGTCGTAATTCGAGATAACTCCGTTTAACTCGTCGCAAAGCGCGGCCAGAGTATGGAGAGGGTGTATGTCGACGTACCACGGCAGAAAGACGAGGAAGTTGCGACGAATTGCGTCGTAATCTACGTATAGAATCGGCTTAGAAAAATTCGCAGCTCGCTACGTTAATCGAGTAATGCTGCTACCAACCTGTTTTGTGAATAAGATTTACGATGATGGACAAATAACTATTTTGATCGAGTATACTCGATGTCTTAATGCAGTGTAAATCTGACGATTAGTACAAAAAATCTAAAGAAACAAAAATCGGATCCTCGAGAATCCTTACTCTGCTTCAACCTTCCCAAGAAGATGCAAAAGTTTCATTTTTATGATAATTTGCTGTAACTTGCCAGGAGTGATGATTTCATGACGAAACTCCGTCTTCTCGGGACAAGCATTAGAAAAACTGTTCTATGAGGAATTAATCAATTTTGATAACGAGAATTAATTTGGTAATTGACTACGACTTCGTCAAGCAATTTCGATCGATCACTTGGGGAAGTCGAAATCTTTTCAAGTACTTTTGAAAATCTACCAAGCCTCATCCTTCTAACATTTTTCATTACCAAATCTCATGATGAATTATTATTAGACCTCTTCCAACCTCCTCTATATCTACTCGTAAATACACCTTCATCGGAAGCCGAGTCCCTCTTCTCGTTCTCGAAGAAACTTCTGAGGTCTCTCTATTTATACGTAAATGTTTACAGCCCGAAGATGGAGAATTTTTCAAGTTATTTTTACATCGGTTTAGGCCATCAGAGAAATTTTTCCAAGCAGACCCTCGAAGTTCCCCTTTGAGATAGCTACAGTTTTCTTCAAAAATAGTCGAAGTCTTCAAATTCAGTCGGAGCTCCAACGATTCGACGGAAACACAGTAGAAAACAAAGGCTTTTTTTCGGTACTTGATTGAACGAAATGCCGTATTAATAAAAACTATGCGGGAAAAGCCTTCGTTTTCTACTGTGTATCTATTCTCCTTGCACGTAAAAAAAATCGTTTCTTCGATTTTTCCAAATCTCTTTCCTTTTATACGTACATTGCTGGATATTTTTTCAAGTCTTTCATGAATTCTTAAACTAGGTCGGAGCTCTCCTTTCCATTGAAAGGGTACAGTCATCTCCGAAATTTCTTCGGAGTTCCAGCGGAATAGCAGTTAATCCCTCTGAATAGGTCATCATTGTTACTTTAAAGAATTTTTCCCACTTCCTCAAGTAGATCGGAACCCCTCACCCCTCAAACTCATGATGTCTTCAAATATTTCTCCAAGTCTCTGAACTGAGATGAAGGAATGATAGAAAAATATTGATATTCTCAAATTTCATCTCTTTAATATCCCTTGTAAACGTATCTTCCCCAAAGATTTTCCAAAACCAAGTCATAGGTCCTATGAGAGACCGATTTTCTTGTGACGTCATATCTATCGATGACACGCACATTTCAGCAAACGGAATATTGACTTCCATAATTAGATCAGAGCCCGGATTTTTCGGCATTAAAAATGAAAAATTTCCGCACTTCAATGTTGCATTTTCGGCATTTTTCGACATTTAAAAAAAAGTTGAAAAAATGCGCGTTTTCAGAGCTATTACAACTCACGACTAGAATCATTTAATTTCTGACCAACATTACGTGATTTTTTGACCAAAATAAACGAATTCTAGGGATAAAACTCATCAATCCAAAAATCCTAACAATTTTTCAATCAAATTTTTCAATTTTTTCGATCTGTTCTATATAAAGCTCCATTATTTTTCCACCAAAATTGAATAATTTTAGGCAAAATTCACCAATTTTTCGTTCAAAAATCCGTGATATTAGGCGATATTCCACAAATTGCTCATTTTCGGCGAAATAAAATTTCTTTCCTAGGCTTCACTACCCCTAAAACGAACTTCTATCTACTTTTCGAGCTTCCCGCCCTCAGCAAAATGACTCGACTAATGCCGAGGAATCCGGGCTCTGCATATGACTATTCATCACTACTACAAAAAGAAGAATAAAAAGTTGACATTTACGCTTGAGGAGTGACTTTTTGGCCCACACCCATCAAAACTGTGACGTCACGATAAAACGATGTACAGAAACGTTCTTCTAATCTGTAAATTAAAGCTCTCCTCTTGAGATATTTACAGTCACATTGGACAAGTTTTCCATGTCTCTGAGATCGAGGCTCTCTCCCAGTTATACGAGGTCCCTTATGAAGATTTTCTCAAGTCTTCAAACTGAACGCCATCACGATTGATTGTTGATAAGAGTGGTGTATTTACGCCTCCCCTCCTCAGAAGACCCCATAAAACTATTTTCAACTGACCAACAAGCTTTTTTTCTCTCCTTCGCGAGGATATTTTGTGCTCAAAAATTTTTGAACTTATTTCCGCCACAGAAAAATTTCTAAGTACCTCACTACTTAATATATCTTTGCAAATCTCTAGATTAGGTGAAAGTATCTTGCGTCCTCCTCTTTGAATCCTCATAGTGACGCTCAAAAATTCTATCAAGTCCCCGAAATGGCCCCCCTCCTCATAGAGGGAACATTTCATAACTTACCAGAGAGACGGAAGATTTTTTCCTCAAGGACTCTCCCTCCCCTCCCCCCATGAAACAGATTCCTTAAGGAAATGAAAGTAACTAAATCATTAGCGGAGAGCCCGCTATCTGTTCTCTTTGGAGGGGTCATTCTCGGAGTGATCGCCTCTACGTCAACGGCCAACTTTGATGAGTTTGGTCCTGCAGCTTCCTTCTTCTGGCTGGCTCAGGGCGTCAGCGGAAATGGAGTATACATACACCCAGTTCCTGCTTAGGATGAAGAGAAGGAATAACCTCTTGTGTAGATGTGATTAAGACCGCCCCTCTTCAAGACGTTTCACTGTTGGTATGGAGCGGGGACTTGTTCCGAAAACGCGGTTTCTGAGAGTTTTCTAGAGAGCAAGAATCAAGGAGGAAAAGGGCTAGATTAGGCTTTAATTAGGCGTAGCATATAACCTGATCCAGAAATTTACGAGTACGAAAGAGAAAAAGAGAGGAATATTGATGACGACTTTGACTAGTAACGTCACGGATGTTGATGAGGTCACGAACAGATTTGAGCTGATGACATTACAAACTGAAGACGTCATAAGGAGGCTTAGAAAAAAACTGAATTAGATTAGGTTATATGTTGTTTACAAAATTTGTCTAGGCTAGACGATAGGACAAAACTTTTCTCGCCAGATGGATTAAAAAGAAAATTAGGTTTGCCAAAAGATGTAACCTAAGTATTTCTAAAATATTTTTGTTGGCTCAGCAGTACGTTTCCGAGGAGAGAAACAGAAGAATGATGAGAAAAAAGTTTTCTTCATCCAAAAAAAGGTGTTACAATTTGTCTTCATAAAGTTCAGGGCACTTTGGGATCTTGAAATGGTGCGTAATTTTAGACTAGCCTTTTATCACGGGGCAGCGGAGCTTGCGGGTTACCCGCTGCCATTACAAGGTTTGCAGAGGCCTCTAATTTTTTTTTTTTCAAATCTGATAAGCATAGAAGTCTTGGCGACAGGGAAGAGGTTAAGAATTTCCCCCTTTTTAAGGGAAAAATGGAGTATAGAGTAATTTCTGGTAACCTATTTCTTATATTTCTAACCTTATTTGAAAACGATCCCGAAGCACGAACCCGTGTGGGCACCTCAGGCTTATCCACCTGGCGCAACGGTGACGCAAGTGACTAGAAAACTTCCTTTGCGTGAAGCCTCGGGATGCTTAACTGGAGTTAGATAAGCTATTTCCTTCATTGTATTCTCCAATCTAAATCTTTTCAAATTCCACTGGAGGCGTCCTGACTCTCGAGTTTTCTTGACGCCACGCCCTGATTTTTGTAAGTCCCTCCTCCGTGAAGATTTGAGCCAGAGATGATTGTCTGATGACGTCATTTCCTAATTTCAAAGCCTTCTTCAGCTAGTCCAAATTTGGCCAAAGTCATCGAGGACGTCTCATCCTCTAGTTTCTGATTCTTCTGTGACCATCCAAAATCCTCCTTTGATAATGTCAAGACTTCCTTCTCGAATCTATGTCATTCTATTCGCTATTTTGACCAAGTTCCGACCAATGTCGTCCGCAAATCCATCTAAAGTGACTGGCAGTCCACTGGAAACCGACCACTTCTTCTTATCCCCCCCCCCCTTCATTGTCGATTTCAAAATTGAGTCGACTCTCAGTATTATAGATTATTGTCTACCCGAGAACGACGTCGCGTCGCTTTCGGGTCGATTATACGTCATTAATCGGTAAATGACCTGCAATTGAAGTCAAAATCGCGTCTATTTCAAGTGCACGATCTTGTAAGGCTCCAGGGTCGACTTCTGGTCTCAGATTTCAATACTGACTGAAGATTTCGTCGACTTGTCCATTGCTAGACTGGCCAAGCCTAATTAATTGATATTTTTAATGGCCCTCATTTTTAATTACGATTGCATATTCTGTTTGCGAGTAGCGAAGTCACCAAACTCACAGAACGCTACAGACGGGTTACTGTAAATCGACTCGAGATCGACGACAATTTGAGGTCAATTTAAGTCGACCAACCTACTTTACCGAAAAATGTTCTGGCGGAGCCCATGTTTCATGTCTTTCTCTTTCTCAAAAGTCTAGTGTAAGTCTATTTCAGAATATTTCAAGCTAATAGCTTTCGAGTAGCTCACTTGCTCCGCTCGTTTGCCTCCTCCTTGTTCTTGCTAGTATAAACTGAGTTTCTAGTTTTGATGATTAGCCTACGCCCGGACACCCTATTTACACTGCTGCCAGACGATATTTTCAAAAATCCGTATCCGCCATTTTTCCCAAGACCTAAAAAAGTATTTCTGTGGGCTTGAAGTGATATAACAATGAAGATCAGGAGAAACGTATCTTTTATACAAGTGACTGAGGTACTTTTCACTTAATCGACTCAATTCACGAAAGACGGCGATTTCAGTCCATAACTACCAAGAGAAAGGTATCTCTCATACGAGTGACGAAGATACTTTTCCCTTGAGCGCAAAAAATACTCAAAATCCGTATTTTTTTGAGTACCGCAAATCCCTAGATCTGACAGCCCTGCTATTATAAGCCTAGCAAGACCCTAGTAAAATCCTAAGGGGGGGGGGGGGAGGAGTCTTCTTCGTCTGTTATTATTCTAGTTCAAGACTGCTAAAATCCTAGTTTAAAGCTATCAAAAATCTATTATAAACCTAGTATATAAACTGGTCACTACGCCCGGACACTCCATTATGAGCCTAGATTAAGACTAGTGAGGTCCTGGGGGAGGGTCTTCTTTGTCTATTATAAGTCTAGTTTAAGACTGGTACAAAGCTAGTTTAAAGCCATCGAAAGCTACTATAAACCTAGTATATAAACTGGTCAAGGTGAATTCGCAATTTTTTGAATCACCCACGGAGTAACGAGGGTGGAGGGGGAGGGGGCACGCGCGAAGTAGGGTGAAGGGGAACCGCTCGGAAAATTTCAAATTAGGGGTTAGGGGTGAGTGAAGACATGGAACATGTCAAAAACGAGACACAACCAAGCAGTCGATTTTAGATTGATAGAAAAGTTTGGAAAAATCAGCTCGAAATCTACTCCAGATCGACGTCGATTCCAGGTTGATTTAAAGTCGACCAACGCACATTACGAGAGAACTACAAATGAACTGAAAGTCGACCCAACAGAGCAGTCGAACGAACCTTTTAAAATCGACTCGTCTATAAAGCTCTCAGATGGTAATTTTTCCAAACTTGTTTTAAGTTCCTTGAGAAGTACACCTCACCGACAGGGATTTCTTTATACATCCCTCGAACATTAATTCAGAGATTGAACGTTATTGAAATCCGTCTGGTGCCCCACCCTGCCCAAATATAGAGCTCACTTCGTTTTTGTCAATCGAGAGTCGAAATGATCTGAAGTTCCACTCCTCATAAGTAGCTTAGAAATTGAAATTTCTTCTGAATACTCCTACCTAAGTATCAAAATTTATCTAGGCTGTAGAATGGGGTGAAAATTAGAAAATTCACTTCCAGTGGCTTCCCGGCGAAAACTTCTCGTTTATTCTTTCATCCCAACTACCATATTCAGTCTCGCTTCCTCCGTCTTGATGCTTCATCATAGTATCTAGCTTTACTCGTTACTTTCGTAAGAGCTTTCTGCGTTCTCCTGCTCAAGTTTGTAGAGAATCTATGAAAGGTATGAGAGAACACAGGAAACGAGGGCGAAATTGTAGAGTGAGAGTTTAAAATATCGAAATTGATTACAAACCTGACCCCGACCACTTTTCGTAAGGATTCTAAAAATGGGTCAATATCCTCTTGCGTTTCTCTCCCTTTCTTCTTTCTTCATCTCGTACTGAGTTTCTTGTCACTTCAATATGTTCACAGAGGCAATAAAATCTTTTTTTAATCAAAATATCTAAGAATTGACGAATGCTCCTCCCATGAGAGCAACTCGCCTCACAGCTAGAAAAATAAGCTGAGCCACCCAAAAGGGTACACTATGTAGAAGATCTAAAGAATGTATCACAGTACTGTGGAGTGTAAGCGTAAGCTGCTCGGCCTCGAGTATAATCGGGAAAGTGGAACAGTATAATACCACAAATCCGCGCTAAATGCGAACGTTTCTGTAATAATGTTACCAATTTTCTACCCTTCTGCCGGTGTATTCGGAAAATCGAATACGGATGAAAAGGCGTACCGGTATCTACAGAGGATAAGGCGACGACGGTGTCACGGCAACGTCATCATCGTCAGCAATCGAGTTTACGAGTTGATATGACTGCAAAAATGAGGATTCATCAACTCCTGGCGGTTTGCCCTAAGATTTAACGTTATAGATTTCGAAACGAGGGTGGACGTTTCGGGTTTACTCGTCGCATCAGCAGCAATACTCGGCCGCGTATACAAAACTGACAGAATATCCGAAGGTTACTATGGTAACGTACATCTGGAAGATACTGCCGCACTGGTGGAGGACTCGACGTTCCTCTTTTTTCCTCCGTTAGGCCGAATGTGGCAACGAGCGAGTGCGTAACAGCAAGCTACCATACCAACAACTGTGTGCGCTTCAAAGGAAGAAAAGGATAGAAAGAGAGAACAGAGAAAAGAAAAAAAGCGAACACGATTTTTCAGGATAAAACCTTCACGTATGTGTCTAAGTGTGCGTACCACAAAAGGCTTTCTCTCCTCTCCGACTCCATCGTCGTCGACGACGTAATACTTTTTTCTATTTAGGTCCGAAGTACAGCCGCGAAAAATATCGCATTCGTTAACCCAATGGTGACCAATGTCAGCGGTGGATTAGTTATAGCTTGAAGAACAATAACGCATTATTATTCAAGGCTAGACTTTATCCGGAGTTTTTCGATTCATTTCTTCGTATACTTCGGCCGCGACGAGCGAGTGAAGACCGTAAGAAAGAGAGAATAATAATTTTCGTTAACGAATTGTGTAACCGATCTTCTTTTCAAATGCAAAAGTTGGTTCGCTCGTCTTCGCTACGATGAAGGATCAGGTCGGAGCTTGTAATCGCAGGAAACGATCATCTCGCGTTCTCGCAGGTCCAATTGAAATAACATATAAGATGCTGTAGTGAACACAAGCCCCAATCATGGTGATGTAGTAAATTTCTTGTCGGGGGCCTACGCAAGGTAATATATGAGGTGTAACATTGCTCTATTAACCGTGACAAGGTGTAGAACGTGATACCGAGACTTGCGAATCTCATTTTAGCCCAGGACATCATCGCTCTGTAGCCCCTCGCGCTTTCAAATCGCCTAAGGTCTACTGTCGCGAGCAATCATCACTCTCTCCTTCCGTCGTTGTCATTATCAACGATGCGAGGGCTTCCTATTCTTACGCCGCGTTCACATGACACATATCTCATTACACAATGGGAGGAGGGTTACTAACGCATTATGCGAAGGGGATAAGTTGTCTAGTTCATGATTGTCGTCGCTCGTTCACTTGTGTTGAAGATTGCAACTCGGATTTTCAATTAAATTCGGGAAATCGGCAGGAAATAATTTCAGATTTCCTTCGAAGAAAGACAACGAAACTGAAACACGCCTCGAATTCGAGCGTTTTTCTTTACTCTTTTTGCACCACACATCTTAATAGGGATTCATTGTTAGATCGTTTCGTCGTTCAGCAGAATAGGTATGTTGTAAAGTTGTTTCAGGATGGTTTGGTATTGGTAAGAGGATAGAGCCTCGATCTCTGAAAAATTTCAAGACGTATTCTCCAGTTTCATGGAAACAAGATCAAGTTTTCTTGATAAGAAGAAAAAAATGTCAATCATGTTGAGAGAAGGCGATCTTCCGACCATAAGAAAAATTAAGATTTCATGTTTCATGCCTTTCCCAGACAATTTTTTCTTCTTCTTTATGATAAAGCTCTTGAAAGACTTCAAGAGTTTTAATCCTTGGGTCTTGGGTGGCAGACCTCCTAATTCATGAAACCTTTGCTGTAGGTCGAGGTCATCGGGTTCAGTGCATGACCTTGGGGGGGGGGGGGGGGAGAGAATCCAAATCGTCAGATCTTTTGGTAACGGACTTTAAAATTATTCCAGGTCATCAGGCTACTTGGACCTCTCCTAATAGTCGGACGTTCCCACGACCAAGGTGGTTCAATACCCTGGGTTTAACTCATCTATCGCACGTGCGAAACATGTTGAATTTTCTCTTTTTCTTTCTTTGTTATCTTTCAAAATTTTGTCTTCCTAGGTGCGTGTCCTTGTTGTCCATGCCTAAAGCCAACCCTAGGTTCACCCAGAGTATGTCTAGTTGACCTTCTGTTTGGAGCTCGTTATTCTAGCGTAAAAGTCATTTTCTCATGGATCATTTGGTGAAAGATTTTAGCAATCCACAGTCAGCTCACCAAAAAGCACAGGGCTTCAGAGAAATTTTCGGAGTTGACCATAGGCATCTTGAAGGGTTCTGACATGGTTTGGAAACTGGTGAAAATTTTTTGTTATAGTTACACGAGGAAGAGTTGAATATGTTCGTGCAAATCGAGAAAGTTGCTTTAATTCTTTACATTAGAACGGTGAAGAATTTTGACGTTCAAAAGCAAGACGTAGCAGGATCTTGAGCTAGTTTAAAAGCTTGGAAAAATTTCGACATCGGAACATGAACTACATTATGGACTCCGTGAATCATATGGACCGTCGATTTGAGGTCAGTTTTGAATTGTATGTCTGATGTCGACCGAAAATCAACTCAAAATGGACTTGGTGTCGGTAATCGTTATCAGGTCGACACACAGTCAAATTATGTCGACTCCCTGCCAACTCATTCGTCTCGTTGATTTCAAATCGATTTTAAACCCCTCATCTCGAAATTTTTTATCGTCCGGAAATAAACCACTGCAAGTTCATTAACATTCAATGTCAAAAGTTGTGGGAATGTATGCAGGTCAACATTCAATGGACCTCAAATTGAAATTGTCGATTCTTACATAGGGTCAACTGTACACCAGCGTCCTGAAGTTGGATTTGATGACTTGATTTTGGCTGACCAGTCACGGCAATCTGTGATCGATTTCAAGTCAACCTTTCCAAATGATTGATGAATTTCGAATTAATCAGTTGTTGATCGACGTCGAACTAACCTCGATATCTATTTCTCTAAAAATGTAAACTGGGCAAATATCTTTGAATTGATCTAAAATTGATTTCAAAATTCTCAATTCTCAATTTTAATTGATGTACGCCGCTGGTTATACAGACGACATGTGTCGAGCCGACTCCATTTCAAGTCATTTGTCGCGTCGATTCCCCTCCTTCCTCTTCCTAGTAGCATTACGTCTGTATTTGGGGCTTTGAAAGGTGATTCTGGGTGGGGAAACTGAAGAGTTTTTTGTAGCTTGACAAGCAAAAGACGAAGCTCTTTGTTTTAGGTTTTGGTGAGATTTCCTCGAGTCCCCCCCCCACCGGAAATCCACCACTGTATCCGTTTCTTGACTTCGTTACTTGCAGGATATAACGAGGCCCATTGAAAACCACAATCTCAGTCGAAGCACTTTTCACTCAGAATGAGTACGGTCCGCCCTCTGCAGATCAATCGATCAGGACGCGGAAACGTCGAATCCTCTCTTTCAATCCGTCAGCTTATAATTATTAAGGCTTCCCTCTTCGTCTGGATGAGGGAAAATTTGTTCGAGAATTACAAAAAATCGACCCTTAAGCTCAGGAATTGAACGTCTAATCTAATCAAAATTCTCAATTCCACAATTACAAGTAAAGAACGAAATAATCTAAAATTCAGTTTAGATGCGGATCCATTGAGTAGAAAGAGGGGGAATGCTTCTTTCCGAACACAAGAAATGAAGACAAAAATGTCAAATTCGAGGACTAAAAAAAAAGTCGGATTTTTCCTAAAAAATTCTTCTACCCAAATTTGGGAAAATAAGAAAAATGCACGCGCAGAATGATCCCACGGTCTCAATTACTTGCATCCCCCACCCCGAAAAATGGTCTCAATCCGCTCCTGGTCTGAGAGGCGCATAATTCTCATCCACCTCCTCCATGATATGAATAGCTAGAATAGTCGTCGCGACAAAGTCTACACTCCTCAGAAAAGCCTATAGTATTCGAACCTTCTCCTTGATAAAACTGAGAGACAAGAATCTTCTTGTCAGACAAACTTCTAAATGAAATTAAACGCAGGTATGAAATACCCTTGAGTTCTTGAAGTTGAGACTCAGAAATAATTCTATTTTCGTGAGACCCAAAGTCGAATTCGTCATTGGGTCAAAACAATACAAAAATGCCCTTGTCATACAAAATCTCTAGAGAAAGCTCAAATGTGCAGTCACAGACTTTTTTTACCTGTTTGGTTTGAATTTGAGCCTTGGAAATTAATCCATTTCCAGTTTTTTCCAGAATTTTTAGTCATAGCTCGAGACCCAAAGATGAATTCGGGATTGGGTTAAAGCAATACAAAAACGCCCTTGTCAGACAAAATCGCTGAAGAAAGCTCAAAAGTGCAAACACAGACTGCCTTCACCCTTGTGGTTTGAAGTTGAGCCTCAGCTAGTTTCTCAAGGGTTCACAGCTCGGTAGAATCTTGAGAATTCAAACACTGAGCCTCAGCAAAATATTAAGATCTTTTTGTGAGAAAAAAATGCTTAAGCAATATTCTTGGAAATCTGCAAGTTGTGATTCAGCGAGGAATTTCGGATTCTGAACTACAGAGCATCTCATCTCATGCTAATTCCCGTTGTGCTCGGTCCACAAAGTCAGACATGACGAGAGGAAAGAGCAACTGGGATTTTGTTCCCGGGCCCGGCTCTTTTAGGGGCCCATTTTACTACGGGAGGGGGTAATTTTCTTAGGAGGGGGGGGGGCGCCGGCCGTGTTTCTTGCCCTAGACCGGACTGGAGCTCTCGACGGGCCTGTCCTCGTCGATCCTTTGTATGATCTATCCATCAAAATTAGAAACTTTCTTCGTTTCTCTATTATCAAGTCATCGCGTCTACTACAAAATATTCGATTAAATCTTCTCCCGTTCGGTACTATTTCGTTAACTATACGGATACATACCTTCTTTGGATTCTGGTTCATTAATAAGATTGTCTATGTCAACAGATACACAGTCAGCTAACACGAGTGGAAGATTCTCTCTGTAAAACAAACAAAAGAATTCTTATGTAATGATGAAATTTTTTAAAAAGAAATTTGTTATTTTCACAAGGTTAAACAAGATATGATAAAGACAAGATCTGAAAATGTAGTCAACTACTGCGGAGAATTTTTGAAACAAAAAAATTCGAGTGTAAAACAGAGCTGAAGTTTTCCTAAACATAATATCATCGCGCTTTCTATTAAAATGAAAATTATGGAATTCATTTTCAGAATGAATGGATGCAACGGCCGCGAATACTCCTCATCATTCTCGTGTTCGCGGTCTACAACATTCTTCTCATCTTGACACACGCCGCACGCGCGTCTATCTTATTCCAAGTCCAAAAATATCGTCATGCATCGAGAGTCAATGTAATAAAAATTCTATGGCTGCCTACTCAGAGTCGTCGTAGACAATTGAAGTTATTTCAATCACCATCAGTATTGGAGCGAGTCGTTTTTAGTCCTATATTTGTCGATTTTGGGGTGCTGTGAGGGCTTTTTCATGAAGACGATTCTTCGTCATCGTCTTTGGGACATTGTTGCTCGTTATTCCGGCGCAAGGAAATGCAAACAGGTCTCATTTACATTTTGGTTCTTACCAGAGTAAGAAGTAATCTTGAAGTGAGTTTCAATCGTATGAAAATCGATCTGTGAGACAGACATTAGATGGTAAACATTTTCAGTACGTAGCTACACCCTTCCCCACCTACACTTCGAAGTTATTTTAGGTGCGCCGCGCCAAGGCTTAAAAGTGTATATCGCATTGTCTCGACGGAGGCCCTTGCTCGTTAACTACCAATTGAGCTTCTTGCCAATGGGAGAGCGGTGGTGTTCGGAGCGAAAAAGAGGACAACGACTTGGGTAAGGCAGGAGGCTAGGCGCTCTTTGCTTGAGAGATGGAAAGCAAGAATTGCTCAGAGTGAGCAAGGGAAACGGATAACCCTTACTGAGACCATGATTAGGTGAACTTTCCCCCGACGCAAGCATCAACAGTCATACGTCTGAACAAGTGCCTTTGGAACTCGGAAAATTTCAACTTCCAGCTTTCATTATATCAGTCCTAATCTTCGAGTATGAATAGTAATGGAAAGGCAGAAATAGTAGTGCAGGCGTGACAGAGGGCGCTGTTTCAATCATAGAAGAAGATTTAACACGCACCGCAATGGAAACAGTGCGCTCTGTTACGCCTGCCAAGGAACCTTCAAGAACGACGATTTTCGCCTCTCCATTACTATTCATACTCAAAGGACCTAGTACACAGTATACTGAGAAAAGTCCCGCCAAATCATTTGCTGAAGAGGCATTTTCGTGCCAACGTGATCGCGAACCCGTTCAAATCATTTTCGAGACTCGCAAACTAGGCTACATATGATAGGAGAAGGACCAGGGAGGTTGCGGGCTCCCCGCTACCATTGCAAACCTGCAATGGCCTCTAAATTTCGTTCCCCCTATATACGTATAGATTGGCATAATTTCATCTTGCGCACACATAAGAAATTCTCTGAGTCCGCCTTCGCCTGACACGGATTTGGCAGTGATTGATGAAATTATCGCACTATATGCCAACTCTATCGCAGGAATATCTTGCTCTCTCCTCAGTCTCTACACCTCCAGAGAATCTTCCAAAGCTAAAGTTAAGACGTTCCGAGGACGCGAATTAAATCAACAATTAGAGACGAGATTTCCTTCAACAACTTGGCCTGGAAAATATTGTTTTGCTGATCTATGCATGCGAAAATTTAACTCCAAGTCCATGCGTTTATCTCAAAACTAATCTCACAGTCGGTTACCATCCCAATCAGTAAGATTGCGGTTGACAAGTGCAGCAAGCTGCAATATTAGAACTCGCACAGAGAAATTTCATTCGCGCGGAATGTGCAGAATTCATTCCGGTACCTCGGTCCTGTCTGCATTTCCTAGTTTTATTATATTGCTTCGATCGAGAGCACGTTATCGACAATTAGCGCAACACATCGAAGTCGTTACAGCGTATTAAAAAACATCGAGGTTATATGGACGTTAAAATTTTATCGATGCGCATAGAATGCACCTATTAGAAATCGCAGTACAATGGTTTCGAGTACTGCTGCGTCCTGTACAAACGGAGTACCAACACCCCTCCATGACTGCCGCATCCAAGTTTGCATGCGTACACGAGTGCTCTTGCTTACGAACGCGTTACACACGATAGACCCAATTTACGTCAAGAAGTAACCTCAATGTTTATCACAATTGACGTCTCCTCTGCTGCAGTGGAATGACGCACTGAGTTAGAGGACTCACCAAGAAAACTCGAGCTCGTGAGCTCTCCCCTACAAAACCTGCTTCTTTTCGTTCGCACGAGCATTCAAATAACAATTTCCGAAAGATAATGAACGCGTTTTAAGGTTTTTAGCCTGGTTATTTGTAATTATCAACATACCCGGAATCGTCGGTGGTACATAAAAAAATAGACGACATGTATAACAACTCAAATAACACATACGATGTAATGGCTAATAAAAATGTCCTTCTTGTTTATACTAGCCCGTAACAACCTCATTATTTTGGTAATTTAGGCATCTAACCTAACGGTTGGAAAGAATTTCGAAAAGACCTTATCGCCTTTCGTCTTCTGACTTACTCGTGTATGCGGTTTTGCCAGGCTAATCGTGGTAACTTTATCACTTCGACAAAAACTTAATTCCTACATCGCGCAGAAATTTCGTAGGTACATCGAGTAAACGCGCAACGACAGAAAATAGTGGGTTTACGCGTTGGAGATAAGAACGGTTGGTATTTTCACAAAACTCGAACGACGAGAGACTAGGAGACGCAAGTTCGCATCGTTATCAATTTGCCAAGAACGCGAACATTTTCTAATATAGTGTATACTGTAATAGAGGTACACCGCAATAGAGATTCCACATTATTATTGAGAAGGTATGCGTATGGTAGCGATGCTCGGTGCGTCTCTCTTTATGGCAAATAGTCCTTGACCGCACCTCATTCCTATGAGATAAGGCAAACCAGCGTTCATCATAACAACTCCTCGTTACGCTGATAATGTTTGCATACTTACTACACATAAGAATTGTATCTCGAGCAGTATAAAACCTTTAGACCTATAGTCGTACGATCGCCATCCAGAATCGTGGCGTTAAGCGTGAAGGTTGTAAATAGGGTACCTAATGTCATACGGTAAGAAGGGGCCAGCAGACGAAAGAAGAACCCGAACGTCTTGAATAATACGGTATTCCTTCCTAGTTTTTGTGCTGCGGTTCAAAGGTCCTACGACTGATTGTCAATTCCGTATAATCAACCATCGTTATTTGTAAGCAGATAGATGAAAATGAGCATGTTAAGTAACTTCCTTCAACGACTTGGTAAACAGATAACTCAAATCGTTTGTAGAAGAATAAAAGAGACTATAATAACAAAGAACGATCGTTCTTATTTTTACGTATGCATGATGTTGATGTATTATATAGATCGATACACCGTTTCAAGTTCTGTACGCATCTAACGGCCTTCGTAACAATACTGTGTACACTTCTGCAGCCGAAAAACCAGATGCTACAATGGTTTATAAACAAGAATAATTAAGTCGCAGGATAGAATCGAAGCGACGAATTTTAAAGACGAGAAGAGTCTGAGACGTTTATTGAAAGAAAAATAAGATACGAGCTTTCAGGCCGCCGCGTCGAAGGCAGAAGTAAGTATTCGAGATTGTTTGTGAGAAAAATAAGATAACAAACATTTATTGTTTGAGGAAACGAGGTCTCAGTACGTCAGACAAATACAGCAAATGGTTTCTTCTCAAGAAGCGACTGATGATCGAATAAAAATTGACGCATCGTGTAAAAGTCTCAGAATTAGATTGCTAGCATCAAAACAATGAAGAATGCCTACTTAGAAAATTTAATTCTCTTACGTATCTTCCCAAGTTGAGAGAAGGACGCTAATTTAAAGGAATGCTTGACATCATCCTGGATGAGGATCTTGGAATTGGAAAAATTTCGAGTAAAGAGCAGATGTAGCACGTAACCTAGAACTTCAGCCAGGACTGCACTTCGCCGCCTTGAAGGTAACCTCACATCCACGCCCCCATCTTTCCGTTTTTCATTTTTCATCGACCCAAAATTTTGCCGCCTGAAGCTTCAGCTTCTTAGGACCGTCGATAAGGACGGCTCAGACCTCAGCTATCTATGAACTCATAACAAATTCGAAGCTTTTATTTAGATTGCAGAATAACTTAGTAAAAGAGGAACAAAGTTTCTTTGCTTTCATCGCGCATGTAACCAGGGAATTCGTGGGAGGCGGGCAAAAACAAAAACCGTGACCCAGCACAGGATTAATATGATTTTATTTTCTAAGTTAATGAAAACTGTAATTAGAAGTCAAACTATTCGAACTTGGCGAATTTGTCTTAAAATTTATTTAATGGTGAGGCGTGCGAGTATTTCATTTCTCTGAAACGTAAACTACTCAATCACGTACTCAATTTCTTAAAACTGAGCAGGGTTTGATGCAAGATTTCGACGAGCTTTCAATTTCTAAGCTATCGAGATTCAACTTGCTCAACGAACCATACATGGAGGAAAAAACCATCCCTGCTCTTCTTGAGAAATTCCTGCTCAGGAAAAACGTCAACCTACCTGTAAGTTTGATGAGCATAAGCAAAACAGTCATGCATGATATGCTTTTACTTTTCGGATGCGACCCGGTCGGAAATACGAGTATTGATGCATTCGATGATCAAGTTCTTTGGTTAGATTACAAATACCGTTATCGTCAGGAAATGTTTTACAAAAGTCACGTGACGAGTTTGAACTTGAGTTAACGAATTAACTGGCCGAATTTGGCCAGTTAAACTTGGTTTAGCACTAAACTCGCAATGGTAAAACCCGGCATTAGTAGTTGAGCCTAATTTGGCCTACCAGAGGATAACGTACAAAGCAGCACAGGTTGAAATTGTTCCAAGTACCCAAAGAGAGGCCAGGTATACTGTGTTTTAGCTCTAGTATAGAGAAATCTTAGTATATTGCGTAAAGTATGAGCTAGTTAAAACATACAGGATATTGCGTGTCAGGCTTAGTTTAAGGAAGGCGAGGGACACGGGTTTCAAAGTAGGAACGTTCCTAAAGTGGCTCAAGGTCACTGATGACGTCATCAATCGTTGCAAAGAACAATTTTTCCAGGAGTATAGTACCAGTCAAAAATTCACGGGTTCTTCAACAAAGTTGAATGAGAGGAGGCAGGGAACCTGTTTTATAGAGTATTTTGGATGGGCTTCTTATTGAGTCTCATCATGATTGAAGCGTTGCATCTGGCTAATTCAAGGGCCGTGTTTGAAGCATTGCATGTCTAGTTACTTGAAGGAGCTGTTTTGATCAGGCTACATACACCGACCTCCAAGCTATACATATGATAATAGGGGGACTTGAAATACAAGTATACTGGACTTAGACTAGGCTAGGACCCTTCCTTGTATTAAACTAGCTTTATACAGGGAGACTTGGAAAATTTTCAACCTCCGAGGTTTTGTTGGTTGGCCTGACTCCCCCCCCCCCCTCTTGATAAAACAGGTTTCCTGTTAAAACTCTTCAGGCTTTCCCTCCTGCTGTAGCTGAAAGGCTAAGGTTGCGCTTGCTGTTTTAACAGGGAACCTGTTTTATCAGGGGGTCTTTTTGGAAAAAGTGTCTGGCGTCTGGCGTCCGGCAGGCACTTTCCTTACCTAATTATGACCTTGGGACTTGGAAAATTTTTGAGCTCCCCCTTGTATCATCTATAGCTCACCTTAAGGTCATTTTTCTTCTCGAGTCCTTTCCTATTTAATTATATACTAGTATAAAGCTACTATACTACAAAGAGGGGTCCTAGCTTATATAGTCCGTTCAACTTAGGATTACAAATTCGACGTCCCCAATTATTCTGTAGTGTTCTAGTGTTGGTGCGTTATGAACATAAATGGAACACTACTGAATAATCGGTGACGTCAAATTTGTAACCCTAGGTTGAACCGACTATACTAATATCCCAGTTATATAGCCATAATCACCTATGACCTTGGGACTTGGACAATTTTTGAGCTCCCCTCCTATCATCTATAGCTCAAAGATTCCTGTTACACTAGTATGAAGCTAGTATAATAAAGGAGGACTTCTAGCTTATATTAAAGATAATACAGATTGCTAGGCATATTTTTTTAAAGTCCCCTCCTATTTATACTAGTATGAGACAAAAAACCGTGATAGTTTTCTCGGGATGGGTCCACTCAAGAACCTTTGGAAAACAGTCAAAAAACCGTCATAGTTTTCCATGGTGGTTTCTCGCAACGGTTTTCCAAGGGACCAATTATATAGGCATTTAAAATCGATATATCTCATTGAATCTTTATGAGACGTCATCAGTAATATTGACCTCAACAAGGAAGTGGGAAAAATTTCTTCTTCCAATCATTCATTGAGACGAGGGAGAAAGATGTGAGATTTAAGAAATTTGAAGTTGTGAACGTGTGTAGAGGTGAGAATCCTTAGGAACGTTGCTTTTGACTGTGCTAGCGCGTATAAAACGACCAAAGCGAGCGTACACAGATGTGAGAAGAATTGGCAACAAGCACGTGCATTCAAAATACACACCCCCAACCGCAAGCGTGGTATTCGCCACCTAAACCGAAAAGAGCGTAACACTAGATGTTGAGCCGTATTCTCTACCGCTCAATTTATTCAAAGAGTTAAGAATACACACGTCGCACCTCCCCTCCCAACCGCGAACGAGGTATTTGACTAAATTTTGAGCCGCATTTTCTACCGCTTGGGGCAGGCACATTCAATTTAGTCAAAGGTAGGCTCTGAAATACCGAGTCTTAAGCTTAACATAACCTACGTCCGCCCAGAGGAGCATTTTGAGCTAAAACTTCTCATGCTCAGACTAATTTCCAGCTGTAAGGGTTACATCCTCATTCGCCAGAAAACGTCCGCCTTCAACTTAATTACGTCATCAGTGGTTTTGACATCGTCTAAAATTTGAAGAAAGAGATTCTGCTTTTGATCCTGTATAGAGAGAGGGGGGCGGGGAAGGATTAGAAAAAATTTGGAGCTATGAACGTCTGCGAACTGTCCTGCGTCAAATTTCTTCTTTTGACATGAAAGATAGGCTTCAATTTAGGCCCAAAATTCTCAAATTAAGACTCTCTTCTCACCACAAACGAAGTTTGAGCTTGGTTAAATGATTGTCAAGACAAAATACAAGTTGAAGACGTAACGTCACCTATGTAGTGAAGTAGTTAGGAGAAAACAGGGAAAGGACTTGAAAAAAGTACAAGTAAGAGGGTATGGCATCATCGGGGCCGGATATCACTGAAAGTACCTAAAGACGAGGAAAGTACATGCAGCTGAGATTGTCACGTCATTACGAGATGATTTTCGGTCTAAATCGTCGTAGAGGAGGGACTTAGAGAAACGACCGCTTCCTTAACGATGTTGAACGAGGAACGTAAGGGAACGTGTCTTATGTGTCGAATTGGTTTTAGTATTGAGAATTTAAATGACGCCATCAGATCGTGACGTCACAGGTAGAAAGTTTAAACTTTGACAGGGAATTTGTTTTATCGTGGGGTATTTCCGGGAAAAACGTCCGCCGTCCGCCTGGCCTGATTAAAATAGCTACTTCAAGTAACTAGATAGGCAATGCTTCATACATCAATTGGTTTGTAGCCCCTTCAAAGAGCCAGATATGCAATTTTTCAAACATTGCCCATTGAATGGGCCAAAAATGCAGCGCTTAAAACACCATAAGACTCAGAAGGTCGTTCTAGAATATCTCATTCCCTTTTCTTTATTCATTCAACTCCGTTAAAGAACCCGTAAATCTTTTTTCAAATCCCACCTCCGAGCAACTTGGACTATTTTTGTCAAGGTCTAACTTGGACTATTTTGACATCATCAGGTCATGACGTCATAGGGCCGGAAGTTGAAATTTTTCCAAGCTCCAATATCGTGGCGAGGGAGTAGGAAAATCTCTGAAGTCATAAGATCGTGACGTCACAAGGTCGAAAATCGAAAATTTTCGAAATCCCATCGTTATAATGGATGTATAATATAGCCTAAAGGTCGAATTTTTTCAAGTCTCTTGCCACATAATAAATGATAAGAGGAGGACTTGGAAAATGTGCTCCGCCTGCCTATCGAGCATAATTGTTAGAAATACGAAATTTTTCCAAGTCTAGCCTGTGAGCTATGTATTTCGACAGACTAGATGATATTTATCAATACCGATCAGGAAAAAGGTATCTCTCGTAGGAGTAACTGAGGTACTCTTCCCTTGATCGACTCTATGTTTCAGAGACCGCAATATCAGCCTATAATGATCGGGAGAAGAGTATCTCTTATATAACTGCTCAAGGTACTTTTCTCTCGAGTGCAAGAAGTCCGTATGCGTATCTTTTTCAAGGACCAAAAATCCCCAGACCCGGCAGTACTGATATGAGTGTATGTGAACAAACCAACATCATATCGTCAATCAGAACTTTTACAGCTTCTCCAATAAAACTTCGCGGCTCACTGTGTAGTCCAAATCAGCCTGTAACGACCAGGAGACGAGTACCTCTCGTGAAACTGTTTAATGTACTTTTCCCTTGAGCGCAATTTTACGCAAAATCCTCACTTTTGAGGACCAAAAATCCATAGATCTGGCAGCACTGAAGGGTAGCATTTAAACTCCGTTTTCGCCCTCCTGGGAGGTTTGCGTTTTGTTGCTAGTTGCCCTTATCTTGGAGCAGGTCACACTAGGAAAAAGGCAATGTGTGGAAAAAAGTGGGACTTGGAAAAATTTTGACCTTTGAGCTATACGTGATGGGGGGGGGGGGACTTGAAAAAATTTCGAAGGGTGAGGAACAAAGTTCGTTCACGCTTTAACAGGCCGGCGCTGTCCGGCAGACTTGGGACTCAGAAAAAGGCACTGTCTGGCAGAAAGTAGGACTTCAAAAAATTTTGACCTTCGAGCTGTAAGTGATGGGGAGAAGGGGGGGGGGGTGGAAAAATTTTGAAGGGTAGTAAGGAACAAGTTCGAGCTTTATTACAAGATTAACCCTGCACGCTCATGACTTCCATAGCCTCAATTAACAACGTTAATGAAGGCAACCCCGAGCAGCTCAGTCGGTGGGATACGTTTTTTATAACCTCTCATAGAACAGGTTTTCCTTAAAAATGAGAGCACAGTGTGAAGAAAAATTATGATATTTACATGGTGCTGCCGTACGAAGTTGAACCGGTGTAAAAATTTCCATTATTGAGCTACATATAGGGAGAGAAGTGAGTGGGCGGCCCAATTTAGAAAGTTCGAATTTAAAATCGAGTAAAAAGATAGGAAAGCGACTTGAAAGAAATTTCATCACCCACCTAAATAAAGGGAGAGGACAAGGAGAAATTTTACTTTTGAAAAGACGGGGAATTCAAAAAATTTCGACCAGATAATCGTGAAAATTGAAAACTCGTTCAAAAGAAAAAATAGCTTTCCTGTTCGTCTTGATGAACGTAGCTGATGAAAGAGACCCTGCGAGCGGCAAACGAGCAGAGCTGCGAGTTTTTCTGAAAATCCTTTTCACAGCCATAACGTTTTGAAAACCAATAATTTTTGTAAAACCATCATACAATTGTTTTCTGGTTTTGAATCACTAAGTCTTCATGGCCGATGAATTGTCAGGAGTACACAGAAATTCGAATAGCGTCAAAAAACGCTTCATAAAACTAGGGACTTTGGTGTGCGAGGTTGATCTCAATTTTCACCAATGATATACAAAAAAAAAATGTTAAAAATTATTCAGCGCACTATTCTTCGTTCGATTATATTCCAACTTAATACTCGTATTATGCGTAAAATCGTGTCTTAAGCTTACAGAAGGGACGGACACGAAGAGCTGTAAAGGTAATATCGTTACCATGAAGAATCATTGAACAAATTCATAATGGTACGTGACGACAATATCATTAATTTGAATACTGCATAATGAAGAATGAATCATATTAAAGAGTTAGCATTCTGATAAGGCTACCAGAAAATATTGAGATCGCAAGAGGTACGAATAAAAAACTTTGGATCGTGTTCGTACGAACGCGTATATTTTTAGAAATTTTAAACAAGTTTTTGATGAATATCAAAAAATATCGGTTCGAAGACTTATTGACAGAGCTACTTTTCGAGTTCGATACCAAAAGAACAACGCAGAACCATGCAAATGAGCAACTTTGACTCAAGTTTTGACGTCTACTCTTGTCGCCTAACAGACGATAGTAATTGATTTGTCGTTTTTGTGTACATTTACGCAGTAGACCTAGTAGTACAGTCTGTATACATCAGGGTCTGTCTGTAGAAGCGCTTTCGAGAATATGTCGCCACTTTGAAATAGTTCTACGTAGATGACTGATAAATGAATCGATTATACATCGAGTGCTGTTTTTTTAATATCGAAGTCAAGGGGTTACGGTAGTTCTTTGAATTTGTTAGCTGGACAGCCAACTGAGTCAATCAGCGTTTTCTTCTTCGTTTTTCTTCTTCTTCTTCCTTCGATTCCAATTAAAAAGGTGAATGCCCTCTGCTTTTGGTCTTATAGCATACACAGTACGTAGATATCGAGTTATTCTTCATTTCGAAAAACTTTTGTATCGAAGGTGTCGTCATCGACCTGCGCACCATTGAAGGGAGACGAGAATTCCGAGCTGTCATTTGTTCGCGCGACGAGGGTTTGGATGAAAGAGAAATTGAAACGGATTATTATGAAGATGAAAAACTGTCTAGCATTCGTCTATTCTTTACGTGACGCGACGTAAGGTAATTCTTCTTGAAGGGTGCGATATTGTCAAGAGGTTATTAGTTGATAGTATCGCAAATTAGCTGGAACAACTATTTTGGAAGGATGGCTCAGACTTTCACCCTCATCCAAAAGGTTTCAAAAGTTTCGATTTTTCAACGTTGCGGAAACCAATCGAGAAGTGCAAAAGACTTGCTTAAACTACCTTCAAAGCGCTATCAAGGTCGAGAAATTTTGAAAAAATCCAATCAAAAATCGAAATGAGTTTGAAAATACGCATCCTTAAATTCCAGCCAATTTTTGAAATGAAGCTTTAAACATCATTCTATCTCTAATTTCTAAATTTGAATCTACGCGGGTATAAAGGCGCACAGGTTCTAGATGAAGCCTAGCTTCATTAGCGCGCGCATTCTGAGCTAGAGCGGAATGAGGACGTCCGTTTCCAAATTTCGATCAACCTCAGATCCTGATGAAGTCAAAGGCAACGACATCATTGACTAATCAAAGTGGTCGCTAGAAAGTATAGGCGCAGGATGAAGAGTAGGTCACTCCTCTCGAACTGACATCACGCCACTGATCCGAATTGCTGAACTTGACCTACAGAGGGATTATCCTGAAAATGGTATAGGCTCGGTTTTGTAGAGTTCGAATTTTTAACTTGCAAGTTATAAATATCGAGTGGAAAGATAGGAAAGCGACTTGAAAGAAATTCCATCACCCACCTAAATATAGGGAGAGGACAAGGAGAAAGTTTACTTTTGAAAAGACGGGGAATTCAAAAAATTTCGACCAGATAATCGTTAAAATTGAAAACTCGTTCAGAAGAAAAAATGCTGCCAGATTTACGGATTTTTGTTCCTAAAAAAAAAACAGATTTTGCCTCAAATACGAATTTCTTGCGCTCATGGGAAAAGCACCTTAGTCACTGTAATGATAGATACTTTTCTCCTGATCGATATAGGCTGATACCGCATTTTTTGTAACATCCAGTCGATCAAGGGAAAAGTCTTTTAGTCCCTCCTAAAAAAGATACCTTTTTCCTGATCGTTATTGATGAATTACCTAGTTGAAATCCGTAGCAATGCGTTTTCCAGGTCTTGGAAAAAATGACGGATACGGATTTTCGAATACAGTACATTATCTGGCAGCACTGAGCATATGCCACCTAAAAGGATAGGCCCCGCTTCCTTCTCTCAGCTAGTTAAACATATATTATGAGAAGTGTTGCCAGTTCCATGCCTTAAAAAGGTGCCTCATATCATCGGAGTGGCTCTCAGCCGTTCCGGAGTCCATACTGAGACCATTGCAAGACGTTGCGGAGCAGATTTCTAACGACTCTGCGCAAAATAACGGCTCGGAGTTAGCTCTGGAACGACTTTCGGTGACTACTCCGCCACACACTGTGCTAAGATAAGAACTTAAAGTGCTTCTGTGGCACACGGGTACAGGCAACACTATAATCAACACGACCCTGAGTAGGTTTCAAGCTGCAGAGAAGTCAAGAAGTAAAGCAGAGATAAATCCTTCTTCATCTTGTTTTACGTCACTCAGATACTCTCACTGAATGAACCCGTGATGTACCATGGTTCTCTTCATTTCATCAGATCATTAGTTCGACGATTTTACGTCTCAAAAGTTATGTTTCTACCTTTAGAGATGGATGGAGCATAATGAAGAGCTTGATTTTGAAAGGTTGTCCCAGAGATGGTGTGACTGTGTTATGGTTTTGCCTAGGGAGGAGGTTAGACTAGATGAAATGTTAAGGAAGGAACGGAGCGGAAAGAGGTGCGGACAGGAAGAGAGTTGGTCAGCCGACAGATTTTAAGCGAGGCAATCGGGCTGAGAGGATGTACGGGTTTAGCAAATATGGGAGTATTCTGAGGTAGGTCAGGATTAAAGTGAGGGATTTATTGTGAAAGCGTCAGAGTTGTTTTCAGGCGTGGTTGAATCGTATAAGAGGAGGATTGGCCACAGTCGAGGAGTTTCGGGAGTGTATAAGAGAGACAGTAAGAAGGAGGTGAGTAACTGAAGGAATTGAGAGAGGTATGAGAATGTCGTGGTCGATTTGGCGATGAAAACTGATAATAGACTGACGTATAGGTATGTGATGGGATTTTATACGGAGTCTGATACCGAGTAGCTACAGGAGGTTCTATGGTTTGATTTGAAGCTGTTCGTTACGCAATATTTTTGGTAAGCTGATTATAAGTGGAAGTTCCGAGAGGTTAAATCGGATGTCAGATTGTTGTAGGGTCCAGAGAGAAAGGGCCGAAGGAACGGTGAGGAGATTTAAGAATGAGGGATTTATTTAGAAAGAGTTTGAGTTGTTTCCGGGAGTGGTTAAATTGTACAACAGGGAGGTTGGAGATAGGCGTGTATTCTCGGGAACAGGGGAAATTCCTTCTGAACTCAAGAAAAAAAAACGAAAATTATCAAATCCTAATACAAAAATTTTGCAGGTTTTCAATGGCAGCGGGGAGCCCACAACCTCCCAATGATGACTAATAAGTTGAAGGTGCTCGCGATCACATTCGCGCAGAAATGCCCCCTCAGCAAATGATTGAGCGGGGCTCTTCTCAGTACACTGTATACTAAGCCTGATATAATGAAGGCTGGGAGTTGAAATTTTTCAAGTCCCTAAAGTAGGTCAAGGTCATTGATGGTGTCATGAAGCGTCACACGTCACGTCACGCAGTTCACAGAAACTCCCGGACGCAGACGTTTCCTGAGGATGTAACCCCCCTAACAAGATAGATAGCGGGTCCCCGCTGAAAAAAGGAAATGGATTTTCTGGCATGGCCTAAAATGTGACCTGTTTCAAGTTGAGGGCTATTAGCATCAAGTACCTGGTCCAGGAAAAGGGTAGCAATGAATCCAGATATTTTCAAAAATCCGTATTCGTCATTTTTCGTAGAACCTGAAAACAGATTTCGAAGGACTTCGACTAATTTATCAATACCGATCAGGAGAAATGTGTCTCTCATAGACGCAACTGAGGTACTTTTCCCTTGATCGACTCGATTTTTACGGGAAACTGCAGTATCAGCTCATCACGACCAGGAAAAAAGTATTCCTCATGTAGGTGTCTAGGGTACTTATCCTTTGAGCGCAAGAAATTTGTATTTTACGCAAAATCCTTACTTTTAATGACCAAAAATCCATAGATCTGGCAGCACTGAAGGGTAGCAATGAAACTCCGTTTTCGCTCTCCTGGAAGATTTGCGTTTTGCTGCTAGTTGCCCTTATCTTATAGAGCAGGTCACAAATGGAAATCATGTTTCATGTCTTTTATGGCGTGCTTCGCTCGTTCCTCTCACCCGCCTCATGGTCTGGTGTAAGTCTACTTTAGAATATTCTAGGCTAAGGCTTTAATGCGGCACACTCGCTTGGTCTAGTCTAAGTCTATTTTAGAATATTTTAGCCTAATTTTCCAAGTCCAATATAAGTATACTACCTCGCTGACTGCTTGGAAATAGAAATCAGAACCTAACCTAACCTCACCAAAAAAGTAGAGGGGGGTGATACTCGCAGATTTCTAGATCACCTAACAGGTGTAAAGATTTTTCGAAAAAGAAAAAAAAAAAAAAAAAAAAAAAAAAAAGTTCATTATTTGACTTGCAAAGGGGAAGGGAGGTACAAGGTGTGACAAAAGACATGAGATATGTCAAAAAAGTCGTACGGTTTCCTTTTTTCACAATTTCCACCATCCTTTTCAAAAACAAAAAACGTTCGCGCTCAAAAAGATTAGATTCCAGAAGTTTGTATTCCCTCATTTTTGAAATGATGTTGGATTTTAGGTTGTTGTAGGGACCAAAAAGGAAAGGCTATAGGTGTAAGTTGGTTCAAGAGATTGAGAGTGCGGATAGAATAAGAAGAAAGCGATCGAGTTGTTCTCGGGTTCGGTTAATTTGTAAAGGTTATAGGTGATGGGCACAAAATTAGCTCAAACAATGGGAGGAAAAATCGAGAGACTTCATTCAAGAAGTTGGGTATAAGAATAATCTCCTGACACAATGTTCTGGCAGACTTCACTTATTTCGCATATGCAACCGAATCTTAAATTTTCCATTAAAAAGCCGATTCCCTCAATGAGCAATTTTTATCTTTTGTATCAATTTTAAATAAACTTTTCACAATTTTGTCCATTTTTCTACATTTTATACCCATGGTGATTTCTATTCTGGAGTTATTCCTTCTGGCACTCCCAACCCATGAAGAAGATCTCTGGCTCCAACAATTCGAAAAGCTTTCATACTCCTCAAGAAGTTCAGGTATATTCATAATTCTCACGCTTCAACCTTCCTCTCTGTGTTTCTCATGCGCGAAGATTCGACACCTCAATACACAGTGTGTGAATCACAGCTCAACTGCAATCATTTGGGTACAAAATTATTGATTTCCACGATACATTAGAAAGAATGACGCTAGAATAAGCATCATCATCTATATAGACTGTTTTAAAAAATTAAAATTTGATTTTCCGTGTAAATTTAGAACGGAAAATTTAAATTTCCCGACCAGGATTTAGGAGGCGAACTCTAGGTTCCCTGCATGGAATTGATCGCGAAAAAAGGAAAGAAACGAAAAAACTTGAAGATTAAGATTTTTAAAGGAACGAGGCTATCAAAGGGGTACTAATTCGAACTCAGTGAGGGCTGCTATGGTGAAATAAGAGACCCACAGAAGGACAAAGGAGAAGGTGAAGGCTGGATGTAGACAGAAGAAGAAACTCCCTAACCCTGAATTAGGAGGCTAAAGCATCAAAGCGATAGATAAAAAGTGAGGAAATTACGTGAATATCGATTGCCAAATAATGACTGATCTTACAAATCTGAGAAACGAGGCATAGGCTGTTTTTTTCTGTAAGCTATGAGCATCCTTTCCACAAGAGATTCGTATGTAGAGTAATTGTGCAATATCGATCCTACTTTCAGATAGCTTTAGCGATGGCGCAGGGCATCAGAATAAAATACCTCTTCCATAAGCTCTTGCTTTGTGATCGATATACTAAGGTCAAAGAGTACACATACGTCGAGTTTTATATCGATTAGATAGTGAAATTATTCTTACAAAAACATCGACGAGATGATTCTGTATCTCTAAATGTTGTACACGTCAAAACTCTTATCGTAATAGAAACCCAATCCGATGTGGTCAGACACTTGTGTAATTTTCTTCTCGTCGTAGCGCTTTTCTGAGCACATCTATGAACACAGTGCTATCATTATAAGTAATAATGTCGATAAAAGTGTAAAGACGTGTTTAGCGCTAACATTTTGTCGGCTCGATTTTGGGTTTACGAGCCCCTCGCAACGGACTCGGCAGTATTCGAACCGCGGGCAGTGCGGGTCTTGGTGCTGGTGTTGACATTTTGATCTACGAGGAGAGGATCTCGCGAGATTCAGATTGGCTGTTGCGTAAGTGATGTACATCGTAATTCTTTTATTGTTCGTTCGATCCCAGTTTCTTAATTATTAAGTCCATATCGAGAGGATTGAGGCTGATGTTTTTCGCGACAACCGCGTCGGATAAGATGACCAAATTTGTAACGTGGTTCGTATTCACTATAGTAATCGAGATTCAACTTTTTAGAACATTTTGTAACGTATTTTCGAACACTGACAAAGAAGAGTAGTCGAAATCAACCAGTCCACTTTGAATCGGTCGGTTTGATTCGCTCCTGAATGTTAGGTTGACTGTAAAATCTAGTCAAGAAATCAATCAATATTGACCTAAAACAGGATCCAAGTGACCAAAAAAAGTGAACCGGTTGAATTTAACAATTTTTTTATTTGAAGTACAGTTATAGGTTTCGACTATGAAGTGAAAGAAGAGCCAACATTTAGACCGACATGCTGGTTGTGCATCGATGTGAATTACGTTCCTCTCCTCGTTTTAGATTGCATGAAAGCTCGGTAGAGGAGGAAGAGAGGAAGAAATTTTGTTCTTAACATTAAACTCTTTAGGCAATTTTTCGAAGTATCCTTCAAAAATCATCTTATTGGGTAAAGTTTGAACAAAAAAGTCAGCTTTTCAAGAGTAGACCACTCTGTTACGTCTCTTGATGCAATCCATATCTTCACTTATTCTCGTAATTTTTCACATTCGTTGTAAAATAATACGCACGATTGCTGTTGCAAGATAAGGCTTTATCTTCAAAGCGGACCGTTCGACATCCGATAGAAGTTCTTCGATCGACTTTCAAAGAACTCTCAGCAATTTCATCTCCGCGTGCCGCAACTAGAAGTTTTCTTTATCTTTTCATCAGATCAAGGGGCCCTGCAATTCCACTCATGGGTATGGACTTGAGCCCACATATTCAAATGAATGCGAGACTCTAAATTACGGCTATTCATGATGAGAAAGGGGTGATACTGTAACGAGTAACCCTGCGATTTTATAATTAGTTTCTCGTCGGAGTATCATCCATTTTTTATAGCACACATATTTAAGCGCAACTGGTTTTTGACCGATGTTTCGAGTGGTTTTAACCCGTCAATTTCTTAATAAGTAGCGCAGCTAATCACCGTAACCTTTTTTCATTCTATAAAAAAAAAAAAAAAATAGTATTTTTGATACTTCCATGTTGTTCTGGGAAATTTTCGGTAGTTCTATAAAAAAAAACCATTCTCTTGGAGTTAAAACTTTTGTTTGTCATTTTTCTCCCTCCATTTTAAGAATAGTCGGCGGGTAATCAAAAGAAAATGTCTTTTCTGGGAATCATATTCTTAGATCCTAGGTACTTGACGAAACATAACATTTTCGCAGTTCAAATAAAGTTGAGGAAAGTTTTTTTGCTTGATAAAGAACGGTAAGGCGTTCGAAACGTCAAAATAGAAAGATATTTTCGGTGAATTTAGCCTAAACTTAATTTGAACTCGAATTAATAATTCGCCGATAAAATTCAAACTCGATAACATTTTCAGCACCCCTGGTGATAGGTAACTGTACTGAAACAGTTTTTTGCGTTCTTCTCGAATCGCGTACAGGGGACAACAAGAATGTTAGTATGAGGGTTTTGGATAGCGAGTAAGGCTGAGAAAGAATGAGTTAGTATAAAGAATTTGCGAGGTGGAATAAAGCGATAGATGTAGAAGCGGAGTTTCTCATATTATGGAAAAAAACTGCACATCGAGTTTGACCCGTCAGTGAAGCAGAGAAGGCAGAAAGGAGGTTTTGAGAGTATGATTTTGTTCATGAGTTGCATAAACTTGGCTATTTACACAATTCCAGTAAGATCAAGGCGCATTTAGGGAGAAGGGTCAACCAAGAAAGAATGAACGAAAAAGTAGAAAATAAGGGTCCAAGTTCGAAATGAGTGCCCAGATGAGGTTGAAGCGACAAACACAATGAATCACGTTAGATGGAGGCATTTTAGAAAATGGGAAGATTTGGACACTAGGCTGTTCAGGTTGGAAAGTTAGCAGTGAGCGAAAAAGCGTCGCAACGAAGAGGAGGAAAATCTGCCTCATTAGTCGAAGCCGGGAAGATTGAATAGATCGTTGTAAAGAAAAAATTCGTGGTTACAGCCGGAACGAAGGTATTTGAGAACGTTCAAAGAATTCATGCATTTTGTTTTCGAGATTTTCATATCGAAGATCAAAGAGGTTTTGGAGTCGAAAGTGACATCAAGAAATAAAGTAGAGGATTGGATGGTAAATGTGTCAAAGATTCACGAACACTCTCGGTTATCATTCAGGCGGAGCTTGAATAGAAAGCTGTATGTGACGGGCAGAATGACCTAAAAAACAAGTGAAAATGAAAATTTTGGGAAACATCAGCGCTCGATTCCTGGGTAGGAGCGAATTCAAACGACGTGCGAGGCGCGTTAGGAGCAGAGTAATTTAAAACGAAGAAGAGTATCGGGCTCAATGGTGATAAGGCAGCAAAATTTTTTAGGACTCATTTCAACTTCCCGGAATCCTTACATCCGCAAGTTGAAATATCACCTTAAGCTGGAAGGTTAAAAATTCAATCCATACGTATCTTCACCTTCCGTCCCTCACGCAATAGCCGAAATTTCCGTGTAAAGAGAGAGGGAGGGAGGGAGGGAGAGGGACAGGTTCAGTCAAGATTCAAGGTCGTTTCATTGAAGGCTCTTATACATAGGTCAAAGTTTCTCTCGATGACGTCATCCAATAGAATGATAAGGTTGCCCGATTTCTCGTTCAAGAGAATAGCAAGTAATCGATTCGCGAAGACCTAAAATTCCATCGCTTCCACATTTCGCATCAGAATGCCTCATTAAGGAACCAAGATTACAAGAAAATTATCTGAGTTGAAGACTCAATTTTCCGAAGGAAATCTAGATATCGGTTTAGGAAGAGATCAGTCTCAACGTGGTATCGGGATATGGGCGTTAATTACTGTTGATATTCCACTCGATGACCTAACGGGTACACCGTCAGACCGAAGTTCACTTCACCCAACGAAGAGTGGTACTTATGATAGCTAAGCAATACTTAGTAATTACGTAAAGTTCTTGAATCGATACAGACCAGACGATCAGATATAATAGCTTTATCTAGATCTATGTCGAATGTGCGTAGCGTAGTTGTTGTTGTTGGTTGAGAGCTGCAAATATTGAGAATACGGTATAAAAACGCAACTGTATCGCTCAATACACAATAAATCTATAAAAGAAAGAATCTACCAACGGCGAAAGGAAACTTGTGGCAACCGAAAAAGGAAAATAAAGAGAAGAAAATTTGCTACGACACACACTTGAGATCATAATCGTCAGATTGCGGGCACAAACATTGCCAAGATCTGTTTAGGGTAAACCGTCAAGGAATATGCAGCGGATACGAGTACATATTTTATGAACTGTACATACAATAGTAACGAGCGGAAAAATAAATATTATGATCGTTAAGAAAGACAGAAATATTGTAAAAGAATGGAAGATGATGAAGGGAAAATGGAATATTCGAAAGAGAAAAGTGTGCTACATACCTCGAAAAATATCAGCGCGAAACTAATGCATCAGTCCCAACCCCCTTCCTCACAAAATACATTCCTCAGCCAATGAAGTTATGGAAAAACCTAATTAATTCCGTTTAACGTGATTGATAAATCATTTCTCCATGGGCAAGGGAGTGATGATTGGGATGAAAGGTACGATTTGATCAAAAATTGTTGGTTGAAAGCCCCAGGACAATCTGGCAGCCTTGGAAGAAGGACCCGAGGAAATTTTATAGCATCACATTTTATAGAAGTACATTCTCACGATTAGATGTGAGACCGCTCATAAGAGTGAGAGATTTAAGAATATTATTACCTAGTGACAATAAAAGAACTCAGACAGGGAACGACTATGGAAACTTTATACATGAAAAAAAGTTCAGAAAAGTTCCTCGTGGTGAGTTTTCCGCGGGATACTGTACAGGAGCTCCGCGAACGAAATTTTTACTTCGCGGATTTCTAGACTTGTTTCTTCAGGCGACCCTTTGCAAACACAGGAGCGAATGTCTCGAAGAGCCACATCGTATAGTAGATTTTTCGGTCAAAAATAGCTCACGAGATTTCATATTGCTCGAATTTTTCAGATACATCCATACGCACATTTTTATAATTTCTTTAGAGTAAGATGTTACAATAGGGTCAATAAAATATTAAGAGCTTTTTCTACGTATATCACTTTCTCCAATAACATACTTCAAACGGATAAATATTTTGTTGCAGCACTATGGCATACGAAATGCGGTAGACTGTAGCAAAATGCAATAATATTGTGTCTACGTCATAAAATATGAACCAAAACAATTTTATAGGCAGTCGCGTATATTGCTTTACATCTAAAATGAGTATTGGTTTCTGAGTAAGGCAGCCCCACAGCACACTCTTTCTAACGAGCATTTTCAGAAAAATCCTATACAATCTACAATTTAGCGAAAAAGTTGTTTACAAAACCTTCCTAGATGATGGAAAAAGTCGAGAACGAACCACACGACAGACTCTTTCTATTCCTCATGAACTTTAGCATCATTGACTTTTGAATCGGAGCAGGAAGAAAATATCATACCATACTCCTATCCGTTGCCTCTTCCGCCAGCCTAGAGGCTTTAAGAATATCAATTATGAGTCCAAGAGGCCAATGGGCACGCAGAAAGTTGTCGTTTCTCACCAAGACCATCTCCTTTTTCGATTTCTCCCTTTAGAAATCACCAATTTGAGTGTATACAAGTACGCGAAACTTCATCTTTTCCATAAGCTTCCAAGATTTTGAACAACGAGCACGCATTGGAGTGAGCTGAGAATTTGGTAACGAGCAAAAGCAGCCTGGAGTTGGTGCGTTGGGCTTATTAGGATCATTATATTCAAGTACTCAAGGACGAGAGCCTAATATGGCTTCGATTCGAGTTAGGGAAATGAAATATCAGGTTCAATCTTCCAGTCGCATCCTTTCTCTAATAGATTAATATTGTGAAACTTTAATGCCATGTTGTATGAAGAAGTCTTCAAACTTTTGGAGCTTTGATTCAGCACAATTGAATACCTCTTATGAAGTGATCTCATTAGGGATACTAGAGGTGGGCACGGATCACGGATCAAAAATCTGTGATCCGTGATCCGGAACTGGATCATTTTTTCCCAGATGATTCGTGATCCGAATTCGGATCAATTTTCATGCAGAGAAAAGGATCCGTGATCCGGATCATTCTGTATGATCCGCGCGAATCTTGTTCAAGTCATATTGTTTTCATTATGATTGTTTTTCAATAGACCCTTGCGTCTAGTACTATAGTCAGGCGCCCAATAGTCTAGTTGTATAGTTTCAACTTTTTAGGCTGAAAAATTTGTGACTTGTGATCCAGGATCTGGCGGACCAGTTTTCTGTGATCCGCGATTCGTGAACCGCCGGATCTCAATTTTAACTTGTTCTTCTATTACTGTCATGATCCGTGCCCATCTTTGAGGAATACCGCGTCGACTCATAAATCTTTCTAAGGATGCCATAAAATCATCAAAGCTTAGATCTGAAACTAACTCTAAAAACGATGTGACCACGATTAAGTTGATGTCTTCCAAGCTTTACAGAACCAAAGTAATCAACTCCTGGTACTTGGAGCACTTTGCTAGTTACTACTGTTGTTTTTGACAAAGCTGCCATCATCTGAGATCGTGTTGAAATCCATGAGGACAAGACTGAATGGTTATATTTTCCCGGATAATCCAAAATTTGCCGCGATTAGCGAAGCAATTAACAGTTCTCCATAGGAATTTTAGTGAGGGAACGAATTCGTATCATCTTTTAATCGAGGTGGAGGAAAGAGAAGTAAATATCTGTTCTCTTACCCTGTAATTCCAAAAATCTCGATTTCGTCAAGTTCATTATCATCATTTTTTAAGTTTTCTTTTAATTTTTCAAGAGAAGAAACATTGGGCGATAACCATGTCTCAAAATTTTAGGAAAGGTTGTTTTAGTCGGAAAAATTCTTGAAGAGGGAGGAAAAAATCTCGGGGAGTTCTGAGCGATAAATTCCACCGTGAGCTTGAAATCGAGAAGAGTATAAATATTTGAGAAAGAGACTTCGTTGGTTCATGAAAGGGAGTGGCTCTGGAAGAGTTTGAATACGTTTCCCAAAATAAACATGCTCCTCACCAAAGAAATTGTAAGTCAGGTCCGTCAATATCATATCAACTTTTCATTTTTTTTTTTTTTTTTTCATTTTAGAGCTATTTGACTACTCTTTGGGTCATCAGCTCGCAAAAAAGTATTGTAGGTTGTAAAAGGAGTGGGAAGTAGTAGGTAGAGCGTAAGTATTGGTGAGAGTTGGTAACTGTTCCTGAGTTGTTGCATAAGGAGGAGGATAAGGAGGTAGAGACGTTGAAGGTTAGTCGTTGGTTTTGTAGGGCTGGACATGAGAACAGGTGTTGTACTGTTAGGTTATCTGTTTGGAGGGAAGAGATTTAGTAGAAGGTGAGAATGAGTTAAGTCGAATGTGGCCGATTTTGAGGCGAGGGAGATTGATTTCTTCATGACGGGAATTTCTGTTTGTGAAGGACCAAGAGGTGGGTGAGGTTTTTATAGATCGGAGCTTGTTGTGCGGTAGAAGAGTCCAAAGATGATATCAGGCATTCAAAATTAGGGAACGGTAATAGTTTTTTAGATCGTGATGGCGAAGAAGATGGATCTGTAATCTTTGGTAGGTGGGTGGCTTCCTTGGCTGCACGGTCGACCTCGTCATGTCCAGGGAGAACAATATGGTCAGGGATCCGGATGAAAATTGTTGATTTGATGGTAGCAAGAGTTTCAAGAACAACGTGGAGGCGTTGAGTTGTAGGGTTTGTTGAATGGATGTCTTGTATTGTTGAAAGAAAAGAAAGAGAATCAGTTAGTAAGATTTAATTCTGTCGTAGGGATCGCTGCGTTAGTTGCGAAAGGTAGGAGTGGATAGCAGTAAGTTCAGCTGCGTTAAGGAGATGGAGTCGTGGTAGAGAATGCATAGGCCGTTTTGGATTGGGACGTAGAGCCATCAGTGTAGCAGATTCCATGATTTGGGAATTCTGCGATAAATTCTGAGATTAGTCTTTGGTAGGAATAATTGTTCAATTTCGGGGTATTTGCGAGGTCGAGTCTGATAGATGGAGGTGGGGGGGGGGGGGGGGTAAAAGCCACGGAGGCATCGATGATTTGATAGGGAAGAGAGGCGAGAGTTTAGGGAGTTATTGAAGATCGAATTTTAAAGAGGAGAGAAGGAAGTTACTAGGAGAAAGAATAGAAATATAGATTGGAAGGTCAAGAATTTGAGAAGACAAAGTGAGGAAGTTCGCAGTCAGTATGAGAAAGCGGAAGTGTAGGGGTGGTTCTTGCTGCTTCTCCACAAGGCTTAGATGGGGGAAGTTCGAAAAGTTCCGACAGCCAGGCATAGGGTTGATGCTTGAATAGTATCGAGGAGTTTGATTTTGTACTTACTGCATTGGCTGTAGATTGTAGCACCGTAATCGAGTTGGGAGCGAATAAGACTTTGGTAAAGTGGGAGCAGGAGTTTCCGGTTACATCCTTTCCGGGTGTGGGAGAGGTACTTGATGATATTGACAGTGTTCAGGCATTTAGGTTTGAGGAGGCATCCCGGAGAGTTTTTGATCGAAGGTCAAACCTAGGAATCTATCAGAGGAGAGGATGTTAATTGTGAAGCCTTGAAGAATTAGCGGATGAAAGAAGCTATAGGGCGTCGGTGTTTTCGAAAGATGATAGGACCTGTCCACAACTGACCTCAACGTGCAATGCTTCAAACATTCCACACAGATATATGAAACCTTTATCATCATTCTGCGTCCTCTGAAGATCCGATGTCTTTTTGAATCATAATAACTGGTCATATTTCGCAGTTTCATTTTAAGACAGTCTGAAAAATTATTTCACAAATTATCCAGAAGTATAGAATGCGGACGGAGGAAGTCGCATAATTCCGTCCAGGTTTCGGCCTAAATTCGATTGCCACCGAATTCATGGCCCTCATGGCAGATAGCTGAGGTCCGGCAAAGTATGGCGGTCACCCCACGACTTGTGCTTTCTAGGGCCTCGCGCAAATGCGAATTCACGTATGGGCTCAAGTTGAGCCCTCTTTCTTCATCATTGTAGACAGGGTGTTCCGGGGCCTTCAAATTCAGCCACAGGGGAGGTGGCGTTTCTTCTTTTAAGAAGCCTCGCTCTTCTACCATTGCCCTCGGCCTAGCAAATTGAAGGATACTCTTTATCATCGGTTCGAGTTCTCTACTCAAAATTCTTTCGCGAGTTCGTAAACAACTTCCATACCCACCAACAAATATTCATATCATAACCATCATCTATCGTCTGAAGCCGATTCCGCATTTTTCCAACTCGACTTTGGTACCTGGTAACATCGTCTGAGGAAGATAATATAGAAGGACAAGGAAAGGAGAAGAGGGTACACAAAATATTGAACATCGAGTTCCACGAAGTTATAGTCGATAAATTCATGTGATGTAGGGACTGAGTGTCATTTTCCCATCGGTTTTGATGTATTTATTGAAAAATAGCCCACAGTATCACCATCAGAATGTATTTGAAAAGACCATACGAAATAATTCAACGATACGTCCAATAGCACATGAGGCAGATACGTTTACCATAACTCAACATGAATTTCAGACCTGTGCAATCACCATTTTATGAGTTTGATCTCAAAGATTCTAAATCCAAGAAGAGATTACTCAATTCTGAAGAACTACTCCTCGATCAAAACCAGGAAGAGGAGATGAGGTCAATGTCAAGATGCCGTACCGAGATCACATTCCTCAACCCAAGCGGAGGAAGAAGATGAAATAATCTTCTCACCAAATAAATTAACAATACGTCTCAAAGCGTGCGAAGAAGATACCGATGCGATAACGCACACGTACACACCAACACATACACGCTATTTCCGTAAAACTACGAACAGCAAGCATCGACGAAGCGATTTGGAAATTAGGATAAATAAACCTCTCGTCTATTTCGGTTACAACTCGAAGTATACCACTGCAGATTCAACCGGTGCCAATTTAATTCCACCTAAATTACCGAGCTTGACGAGTGGGCATATCGGCGTATTGAAGTATGCACCGACTCGATCGCGGCAATTAGTTCACTTCGTCGTAAAATACCACCGCAAGTTCAGAACAAACAAACCACCTATACTAGAGAGGCAGCGGTATTTTCAGCGTAGAGAGCGCTTACACAGCCGAACCGGGCACAGGCACCACACCGTCACTGTCCATTTCGTCGCATTGCGGACACTCGTGCACACTTTCGGTTTCATATTATTGCTGTGAAAAATTCTAAAAGTTCGGCCGAGAAAGGGAAAAAAGAAAAATTTCTGATAAGACTAAAAATAACGCGTACGTACGTTAATTCCGCCAAAGGTCATCCATTTCAGAGTTGGCACTTATGCAACGACAGCAAAACGGAACGAAAATTCGCGCAGATACGGCTTACACAGCGAACGCAACATACACCGACAAACCAGTGAAAAAAACAATTCTTTCACTTCCACTATCCATAAACTTCTGAAAGCGCACCGTACACTAATGCCCTTACTACTGTTGTTTAATATAGCTGCAAAACGCAGCTGTTCCTTCTGAACGTAAAGAAAGCCACTCAAGCTCGCTTCCCCTCCTCCTCGCGTCTATACCAAAGTACGAGTACGAGCAAAGTTCGAGGGAAAAAGCCAGCCAAACCGTACTGGCACACACCGCCAACGACGGAAGGTTATAGCAGGCGAGCGTCGACGCTGCCGTTTTGGTACGGTTAGCGTACGACGACGACGACGACGTGCGAGTGTTCACCAATACTCATAGTCTCTAAAGCTGCATCGTCGTGTATCAGCGCGCTCTAATCGACCTGCCACGCGGAGTCGCGGAGATGACGGACGCAAAACCGATGCTCTCGTTCTCATAACTTTTTCTGTTCTGTTACGCCATCGTCATGAAGCCCGAGTAACGCTGTCGCAGCGACGTCGTCGTACAGCTTCGTCGACGTCGAATTTATTTGTAGAGAGAGAAAATAAAAGGCTTAGCGGAGGCGTGCTCTTGTGACGGGTCTTCGTAATGCTATCGGGAGTTCTACAACCTCACAAAGTTGGTAGAAAGAAATTGGACAGAGGAAGAGAAAACTTTGCTGCGCTCTTAATCCATCAAGTTACTCGCATGTTGAAAATTCTTCGGCTCCGATATGTTCCTTTCGTGTTTTTGCTCGTAAGATGATCGAATGTGCGTAGAATGGTATTTCCAGCGAAGGATGCATCATGGAAGTTTACCTTTTTGATCAGATTGGTGTTCTTCTACAGACGGGGTGAACGATATCTACGTGTTAGAACGTAAAACTTGCGCGATCTGTGAAACAATTTTGTTGGTGGGTTCGTTAATTTTACGAGAAATTATATCAAACAGAAATGAGAATGCGGTACTTGTGACCGCGTAATTGATAACTCCTCACCCCTCCTTTCTGAAGATGGAGAAAACCTACTCCAATGTAGGCTGAAGTATTCCTTTCCTCCGCTCTCTGAGAGAAATGTATAAAAAGATTTGGTATCCAAACCACCCCTCCCCTCCCTAGGGATGCAATTAACAAGATTACCGATGTTATCCAAACGACACCGCTCGATGAGAGGCAGGCTGATATCCTAAAGTCCATCAAGAAGAAGACAAAGGATGATGACAACATTGTTACCAAAGCCGACAAAGGTAACACTGTGATACTTCTGCCTCCCTTCCATCGGCGCCGTAGCGTTCAATTTCACGAATTACAACACTAAAGGCCGATCCAAGGTAAAAGATTGTGTGTACATCTTATACAAAGAATCCTTGAAGGAAGCCGTGTTGGCATCTAATTCCGCTCCCCCTCGCCTCTACGGCCTTTCGAAAGTTTCGATGCGCACTGTAGTTTCTTTTACCCCCCTCCCCTCCTATAGGCTAGCTAAATATTTGGTTTGAAGGTATATTTGGCTTCCAACCCCCATTTTCCGTGAAAAACTCTATCGAGTCGATATTATTATAAAGAAACCCCTCTACTTCAGGATGCAATCTAGTGTCGTTTGACGTGGTCGGTTCATTTCCTCACGTCCCGCTAGAGCCTCAATGTGAGCGCATTGGTGAACTACTCCATGAAGCTAATGTTCCTTTTCATATAATTTCCGAGTTCCAGTCCCTCTTGAAAGGTTGTCTTAGCCCTAACATATGCCAATTCAATATGTAATTGCATTTACAAATTCCCTCCCAACTTTTGCATCTCTATTGGATCGCCGTTAGGTTCCCACATTCCTGAGGTACCTATTGTATTCTTAACAGACAACAAGGAAACCGCGATCACTTTTGTTGGGGGAGAAATTTTTATAAAATTCTTGCGAGCAACTTTGATGACGTCATCAACCTATGCTAGGTTACGGAACTTGGAAGAATTTTGACCTTCGAGCCAAACATAATGATGAGAGGGGAACTTGGAAACATTTCGACTTCCAACCTCTATACGATAGAGACTTGAAAAATTTTCCACTTCCAACCGCTGCCATTGCAGTTTGCAATTGTCCGCCACTTCACCCAACTGGGAACTCGACTTCCGGGATATTGCTAAGAAGAAGGGTCTTGGAAAATTTAAAGATCACGAGGCTTGAGAAGATTCCGGTAACTCGGAAGGTTCCAACTTTCAAGCTTCTTTATCAGAGAAAGGAAACTTCAACAAATTTCGCCTCTTCAGCTATACCGAAGAAGAGGAGGCTGGGAAGAATTTCGACTTTCAAACCATAAATAAGGAAGGAGGGATGAGACTTGGAAAATTAGAGGACGAGATTTGGCAAAATTTAGATCATCACGCTTTGTGTACCCAGAGGGAAGGCTTCAAAACATTTCTACTATCGAGCTAGTCAGGTATAGAGGGGGAGATAGTTCAAAAATGTTGACCTCTGATATCCAAACAAATTTCGTCTTTCGAGGCGATTATCGAGCTATGAATCCATAACTCATACAATGAAAATTAAATAAAATTTATCGGTGAAAGTCCGTAATAAAGAAAGACACAGACTCAGCTTCTATCGCCTATTTTCATGCATAAAAATTCGTCGTTTCTAATAGGTATTTGACTGTTCTTTATCACGAAGATACTCTGAGTAACAAGAATAGTAAGTATAACGAAGCTGCGACGTAAACAAGATGAAACAACGCCGTGAATCATACATAATTTTTCATCAACGTAGAATAAAAGAGGTTTAGGTTACCACAATCGGTTTTAAAATTAACTGTCTTTTCATGTTTCATAATCTCAACCACCTCACGAATGATTCTTTTCCCGGTATTCTCTACATGAGCTAACACAGAAATATTCTTAAAATTGAATTTACGATGACATTTTTCGGAATGACAGGCAAGAGCAATACGGCCTTTGTGCTCTTCTTCATCATGTCTGTGTTGAGAGATCCTTTTCTCCAAGAGTTAAAAAGTCTCTCCCACATAGACACTGGGGCAATCTGAACAAACAGTCAACCGTTCGAAACGTCGAATTTTGATACCATTGAAGTTAGTGATAGAAGCTGAAACTGCGTTTCAACACAGGGAACCTGTTGTCCGCCGTCCGGGAGGCAACATGACTTTGGGGATTGAAAAATTTTCCAAGTCCCTTCCTATCACCTACAGCTCGGAGGTCGAAATTTTTCCAAGTCCCCCTCTTATCACCTATAGCTCGAAAGCTGAAAGTTTTCCAAGTCCCCACCTATCATATACATATCCGGCTGAGGTCGAAAATTCTTTGCAAGTCCCTCTCCTATCGTATATATACTAGCATAAAGGTAGGATAATGCAAGGAAGGGTTCTAGCCTAGTTCAAGTCTATAGTACACTGTATTTCACGTCCCCTTCCGATCATAGGTATAGCTTGGAAGTCGGTGAGTATGGCCTGATCGGCGAAGTCCTGCTCTCCCAAGTTACCTTTCTCCCACGCCTTTTTATGCTCGGCTACTCTAATTTGGAGCTGGCAGCCATTCATCCCTACTTACATTTCATGACAATAATCATGATGGGTGATTGTCACGAACTCACGAAAAGGCGATTTTACTTCATGGTAGTCATAGCGGGCGACGCTATATACGCCATTCCTCTCGGCCATAGGAACGGAGTTTTTCAATTCAACGAATCCGCCTATCGGAATCTAAAAGGGCGGAGGACACGACCCAACTGCGAGGAAAACTCGCCCAAAAAAGAAAGTATAATCCAACGCTTTCTTCTATCAAGGTGCGAATCCCGGAGAAGAGAAGTAGTGGAGTCGGGGTATTTTCTGATATGCAATGCTTCATACACCAATTTGCTTAGCCCCTTCAATGAGCCAGATATGCAATGTTTCAAACACTAAATTCCAAGTCCCCTTTGTATCATTTTGCAGCACTGATAGCCTGATTAAAATAGCTCCTTCAAGTAACTAGATATGCAATACTCCATACCTTGCGCCTTCAATGAGCCAGATATACAACGTTCCAAACACCATAAGACTCATAAAACAGGTTCCCTGCCTTCCGTCATCTAACTTCGTTAGAGAACCCGAGAATTTTTTCAAGATGATGGTTTTTAGGGAGCGGATGAGCGGTGCCGTAGTCCAGCTCAAGACTAGTGTGATCCTATGGAATCTTCCAAACTACGATCCATGTTTAGAAAGAAGTATAAAGCTAGAAAATGAAACTGGTACGACACGAGGGAGTCCTGGCCTATCAGTACACTGTATGTTTATGATAGAATAAGACTATTTCCTATGTACTAGTTTCCTAAATAGAGAACTCTTGCAACGGCAACGGAAACCCGCAAAGGTCCTTGCCCTGCGGAAAATAAGTGAATCAGAACTTGACTGACACAAGCTACGAAGAATTAATCTGTAAATGGGATAAAAAAAAAGTCCCGACGAGGCCTGATGTCAGTTAGGCGAGAATAATGGGACAAAAGCAACCAGAAGAGAAGGACTAAGAAATTGATACCAGTTGCCAACACAGTCGCCTGTCATCCTGGAATAATAAACCCTTCGAATATGATGATGACTGAGCTCGTTCATCAACTTGTAGCTGATCTACATCCCTTTTTTCTCTTCTCATCGTTCTATCATTATACTGTCGACTACTGTTCCAGAGCTTATTGAGTTATTATCTTCAAGAAAGCGACTCTAGATGGCCTCCAATGTCAAAAATCAAGTGACAATTAAATTTCAACTATTAAATGTACGCGCTTTCTAAGGAGGTCACGTCTATTCTTCCATTCAAATTTGAGCGTATTTCTGCTGTGGCCTGGAATCGAGAAGAAGTGGGAAAAAATAGCCATCAGAGCGTAAAGAACGCACGTGCATTACGATTATCATTGCTGCTCGTCGTCTGATACTATTGGCGTTCGAAGACTTATGTAATTCTTGACGCGTTTTATTTTGGATACGCTGCCGCGGCTTGCGGCCAAAATTATTCTCGACCAAAAACTTCATCTTTATCGTTAGCTTTCGCCTAACAAAAAAACAGAATGGATAGAGTTTTTGTGGCGCGCGCTCTCGTAATACGGCGTATACGTATTCTTTTCTTGGCGACAATACGATGGTCGGTCGACTATGCGCGTTCAATTGACTTTGTTTATTAATTTTCATGAATCGTTGCAGAAACGTATTCGTTATAGACAGCGAGGAAGAGGTTTATTGTTTTTGAAGGTTGTTTTGAGCAATTTATATACGAATATGCAATAATCTCGAGCGAGACCGATGTGCGACGCACCGCCGTACCCAGATTCTTACGTTTTGTATATATGATCTTAACAGGAAACCTGCGTCTTCGTAGAAAATATGGCCGGAATTTTTTGACCTTGAGATCGAGAAAAAATTTCGGTTTCCGAGTTCTACGAACGAGAGGTCGGTTTGTGAGGAAAATTTAACCGCAAAATACAGAACGTCCGAATAATGAATCTCGATGTGACGAATTTCATTTCCTTCAAGTTCGTCCCTCTTGCGATTCTTTTTGAATAATTTTTCTGCGGTAACAACGGGTGTACAGTAGTATTGACTGCTTCGACAATTTACCAGACTTGAAAAGTCAGATTTACAATACATCCTCAGATAAAGAACCTTTTACTCAGGAATGCTGGAAAGAATCCGGAAAGACGGGATGGTCCTCCAGCAAAGACAAAAATTTTACATTCTTTTGCTATTAAAAGAGTATTGGCGAGGTCAGAGGGGCATTAAGGGATCGAATACCGTTCCTTGACATCGTTTTCATCGAAATAACCGGAAGTAAAATTTACAAGAAAATAGCGCGGAAACAGAGCATTTATCCGTTCCCTTCCTCAAATCTAAAAAGATACAGAAACATTGCAGGTTTGCAATGGCACCGGGAAACTCGCAATCTCCCGCGCTCGCGATCATATTGAGGAGCTCGAGAGCAGGTAAAATCAACAACCATTTTGTTTGTAACTTACTACGAGCTGACGGCTTCTCCACTGATTTTATTGTGAGTAGTTGTGAGTAAGCAAACACTTACACAAACACTCGACGAGCTCGCAGTCAGTAGAGAAGCCGTCAGCTTGTAATAAGTAACAAACAAAATGGTTGTCGATATTACCTGCTCTCGAGATCCTTAATCACGTTGGCGTGAAAATGCCCCCTCAGAAAATGAGTTGGCTGGGCTCTTCTCAATATACTGTGTAATAGGCCTGATACAATGAAGGCTGGAAGTTGAAATTTTTTCAAGTCCCTAAAGTAGGTCAAGGTCAAGGTCATTGATGACGTCATAAAGCGCCACACGTCACGTCACGCAGTTCACAGAAACTCCCGGACGCGGACGTTTTCTGAGGATCTAATCCCCCTAAAAAAATGGATAGCGGGTTCCCCGCTAAAGACGTCGATATTCGCCGTCTTCCAAAGAAGGGAGTCTTTTAACAGGAAACCTGTCTTATGAGTGGTGAGGGGGAGGGGCGAAAGAAAATGACGGGCGCCGAGCACCGTCCGGCGGACTCGAGGCTCAGAAGAAGGCACTTTCTACCAGAAAGTGGGACTTGAAAAATCTTGATTTCCAAGCTATAATAGGTGATAGGAGAGGGACTTGAAAAAATTTCGACTTTTGAGCCATAGAGGATAGGGAGAGGTGGTTAGGAGAAGAAAGTTCAAGCTTCATTAAATGAAATTAACAAGTTTAACTCCGCACGCTCATTTGCTTCAACTAACAACGTTGCAGCCCCGAGCAACTCAGTCGGTGGGCTGCAAGTTTTTGACGTGGACCTTACCCATATTTGAAAATTTGCGTGCGCGCGTGCAGATGACCTAGCCACTCACGATTTTTTCCTCTCTGAGCCCTATCTTAATGTTGTTGAAAATGTGCGTGTTGGCGTGCTAGATTTCTCTTTGAGTGCAATAAAGTACTGGTATACTAAGCTTATACTAGCTTTATACTAGATCTAGGAATCCTGCATACTGCATCCCTTCACTAGACCAAGAAAAGAGGCGAACGAGCGGAGCAAGCTACATTAGAAAAGACATGAAACATGATCTTTATTCATCTCCTCTGCCCTCCCCACTGACCTCGCACCCCATTTTGAACGCTCATTTATAAACGTTGAATAAGAGAGAACACTTTCTTAAGGTGTCTACCGGTGCCCCCAGAAAAGTATCCCAGAGTTCAGCAGAGTCAACCGGAAAAATTTTTCCCTGAAAATAATGAGAATGAAAAAATTGTTCTAAAAAAATTGATTTAGTTTCCAATGGCCCGTGAGGAGTAAAAAGTGTCTTGGAAAGGTACGGAAAAATTTCTGGTCAAGTCCCCAAAAGATCCCGAAAAGTAACGGATTTTCATTTTCTGATTCTGGTAGACACTCTGTGCTTGACAAACTCTGCATCACTAAAGTTGTCCAACAAAATCAAAAACCACAGATGAGGAACGAAGACATTTTACAGTACCCAAGAAGATGGGCAGTACGGGTAGCAATTTTTTAGCGAAAAATTCACCATATTCTAAGGAATCGTTTGTGTTCAGCCGGCTAGAAAAAACAAGAGCTTCCTTAATGAGGTTAAACAGGGATCGTAGGAAACCTGTTCCACGGATGAAATTGGTTGTGGTATTGGGAATTCAAAGTCCCTTTCCCGTAATTTATTATGATTCGAAAGTCGTGTCCCCTTCCTATCATAATATATTGTGGCTGGAAAGTCGTAATAATCCAAAGTCCTCTTTCTATCATATACTATTGCTCGAAATTTTAAATTTTTCTGGTCCAAATCCTTCATCAGAGTGGATCAGTTTTTGCCGGACATCGCACGACGCACAGCTTACGGCAAATCTTTTGAAAAATGCCCCGTAGAACAGGAAATTACAAGGGGAAGAAAGGTTTGACATCAGGAACTGAAGTTATAGGAGGATGATTTTTGGTATATCAGGAAGTACCAAAAGCCAGGTCATGTTGTCGAGAACATTTACAAGCACGAGTAAGATGTGATATTATCGGAGAGTGACGTCATCAGTGGAAGCTGTGGAGGAAGGGAGATGCCTGATGTATTTTGTGGTATCTGAAGGAAGTCGTTCAAAGCGATACAGAGGGAGGGAATTTCAACTTGAGATCAGAGGATGCCATCTGATTTGATAAAGATGAGCGTATACGTTTTCTTCGTTGTGAATTGAAACCAGTCCCAAATAATTATAACATCATCATCAATCATCATGGTCAAAAGAAAAACTGTGCTCGACAATTTCGTATCGTACCTTCAATGGCAGTGCCATTTCTAATTCAATCTCTTCAAAACTTGATACTAAGAATGCCCTCTAAATTATTCTCTTGCCAGGGGCGTTCCAATAGGGGAGGGGGGGGGAGGTCTTAGTCAGTCGGCAAATGTTAACATTCAAACTATTACCAATTGTCTCGAGCGCAGACCGAAGTTCTTATAGTCACTTTGCAAAATATTGTTTTCACCCCCCTCAATAATTTCCTCTCGAAGCCTCTTTCTCTTGCTGAAGAGAAGCACAGTCTCGAATTGTTTCGCAATTGCAATGTCTGGAGCTACTCGTAAATAGGTCTCCAATCTTTTTACATTTCTTGTAGAAGAGAAAAGTTTTCATGTCCCATCTTACGGGAGATGTCGCACAGTTACGAGTATTTTTACAAAAAAAAAAAAAGATTCACACAATTCTTTGACTCGGATATTGATTCATCTAACCAAAAATTCTTATCGCTGAAAATTATAGAGTTGTACGTCGTTAGAGACGTGAATAATGACAAGTTTCGATAACGAATACGAAGTGAAAAAAATGACGATAAAATTGCTTCAGAAGACTAATGAAATGATATGAGTTTCATGCAGCTCGAACGCGTTTGATAAGAGCAAATTTTGAGATGAGCAATGCAGAAAAATTTGATTTAATTACAGGCTGGAGACCGGAGAAAATCATGAGAAAAAAATGTCGAAGTCCATATCAAATGATTATTAACGGTACGTCGATATTAAAGTCGAAACTAGTCCAGAAATCTGCGAGTTCGTTGGATCGCCATCGTGAGGCCGCCCCCAGTTTTTCTGCCCTCGCATACAGTATTATTAGGCTACTAGGCCTAGCAATATACCTATGCTAGGCTATACTAAACTAGCCTGTACCACGCTCACATTAGACTAAGTTATACACCCTCTCCCTGCAAGACCGCAATCGCACGCCGCTACTCCCAGAATATCGAAACCTCAACCCAATCCAGAAATCTGCAAGTCCGAGTTTGCGAGACTGAATTCAGCATACAGTATATGAGGCTATACTAGCAAACTATAGGCTTTTCCAACTAGACCTAACCTACGCTAGGCTAAAGTACACGTCATTTGACCTCATACTCCTTTGAGGGGTCTCGCACTTTGCTCTTGGAAAGAAGCGAGACTGACGAGGCTTAGGTGTTGCTAGTAGTTGCACACGAGGAAGAATCGGTCATCATTGTACAGAAGACGTCATCCAGAGATATGATGACGCCAATCTCTTCCAGAATATCCTCTAAGAGGAATTTTCCTTTTTTCTCCGGCTGTTTTTGGCCTAAGGAGAGAAACGCACGATGGGCAGTCTTGAATGAAAATTTCTTCGAGACAGTCTTGAACATCAATTGGGAGTCAAATTTCGAATCGGCGGACTGCAAATTCATTAGAAGCGACTGTATGCGGTCTAGGGTGGTGCGATCCTGTTTGATCATGGATACGCGCTCAGAAACTAACGTACTTTCTATTGCACGAGGATAGTCCGTTAGTTGGTTGTGATAAAACTGAGCCAATTTTACCGGATCACCAAAACGGCCACACAAATCTTTCACAACGTCGTCGTATTGATCGGGTGTGGCCGCGGCAAGATCAAATTGAATCTTGGCCTCGCCTTCGAGGGCTCTTGATGCCCTTGTTCTGGTCGACGTTGTGGACCGCCTGTTGGAAACGAGCCCACTAGGACGGCTGCTCTGAAGGTTTTCCGCTGAATGTGGGAATGTTTGGCTTGCTGATCCGATACATTGAGTTGAACTCCTTCAAATAATTCGAAGTAGAGTTGTTAGCTGATGAACCGTCGACAAATATGTTGCAGGCTTCGTGTAGGATTTTGATGTCCTCAAGGATTTCCTCGAAGTTGGATATCAGCGCCCTATCTTAGTCATTCGCTTCCACTGTTCGGAGTTCTTTAATCGTCGTTTTTAAACTCTGGATAAGAGAGTCGACAAGAGCTGCTACTTTGTCATCTCTGTGAGGTACCCTCGGAAGGTAGTGTACCTTCGCCTGTAGCATTGTTCTGTAATTTTCATAATGATGGAGTTAGTAGTGGCTAATAATAAAGTTTTTTAAAACGTGTATGCTGAGCCTATAATGAAACTTAAAATTCACTATAGCAACCTAGTATAGACAATCAAGATTGATACATCAGTTTCGAAAATATCGATAGGTCGACTTGGCTTAAACTAGCCTCAATTGAATTATACTAGCTTATGGTGTTGAGAATCGGGAAAAACGATAGTTTTGCAAAAAAAAAAAACGATAGCGATAGTATCGTCGATATAGTTTGAAAATTTTTCATCTTCTTATCAGAATCACAAGATTGGTGAAAATTTACTGATAACAACATTTGAAAGAAAGAGAAAGGAACTGGATCGTCGAATAGCGCCGTTTCGGCTTTTGGAAATTGGAAGTGAAAATTAAAAATATGCGCCACTTGAATGAATTAGGATCAGTCATGGGGTACCAGTTGTGCAATGGGTGTGGCACTGCGTTTTTATAGGTATTTTCTAGTCGCATCCATCGTTTGGTAACACTATAATACGTTCCTTAACCAACTTTTTAGGAGGAAATAACGATCAGGAGAAAGGTATTTTTTCTACGAGTAGTATAGGTACTCTTCTCCTGATCGACGTTTCTGAGCCAACTTATCGATAATATTGATAGGTTTAGGAAAAACCATCGGGACTATCAATAGAATGAAACTATCGACTATCGCCCATCATTACTAGCTTACCCTCCTCATTCATTGGAAATCTGCGAATTCAAGTCCGAGGAGATGAAGACCGAGCCGAAAGCTGGTTAGCTTATAATACTAGACCGAGAGTGAGTTCCCGAAAGCTACATTAGAATAGGGATGGGTCGGAGCGAGCGGAGACAGCCTAGTATACAATTGGTGTATCAATAAGATCGATATGGATCGAGCAACTCCAGAGAGACAGAGAGTGAACTTTTTTTTTTGGCTCCGTTGGAACATTTTACGGTATTCTTCTCATACAATAGTATTTGGACCGGACAGCGAAAACCTCGAAAGAAATTGATTATTAAATTTTAAGAAATACTTAAATAAACGAAAAATTGTATCAATGAATATTCTAGGTTTGCATTCATTCAGAAGGAAAAACTAGCAATCAAGGCAAAACTGGATGAAAGTTCGTAAACTATTTGTAAGAGGAGAGATAAAGAAAACTCGGAAGTTCAACTTCTCACAGAGGTCCAGCTCCTGGCTGGACAGAAGAAGAATCGTACCACATGAGGTAAAATTAGCAAAAGCTTTTTTCGGATACGACTCGACGGATAAATTTATCGCAAACTACGTTTTCCTCTCTTTTTCTACCTTAGACAGGATTAAACTCCGTCAAACAAATATCGTCCACTTATAAACCAAGTCAGGAACATTGGTCAGCTGGAATGAAACAATTCCATATTCGACTGCGTAATAAATCGAGTTGAGCAATTGTTTAAGACACGATAATAATTGTCTCGAAAAGAAAAGAAGGACATTTGTCGCAACTAGACTAATTTTACACCCTCTTCGTAGCATGACGAAAACTCGCGGACTAAAATGCCATTCCAGATACTACCACCTGGTGGTCATCTTGTGCGCGCTTGCCTGCTTAGCGAGTACGAGAAGAATTTCTTTTCTATACGATTGAAAAGGGGCGTCTTCTCTAGTCGTGCTACAGTTTAATATGCCTCTCCGCCACTAACACGAGCACACGTTCACCGCACAGCGTACGCTCTATATCGTACGATAGAGAAGTCTTCAGTCATTCGGATTACCAGTAGCTGCAGCTGGTCTATATTTGGACGAGTTGGCCTCCTCGTATTCCCAGCAGTGGCGAACTTTGGCTTTCTATCTGACAGTTGTAGTATCGATTTTCTGGCATCAGTCGTTATCCTCGGTACAGTCGTCGCCGTCGCTCTCGAAACGCCAAAATCTAGCAATACGCCCGCAGTCATCGTTTCGTCGGCACTATGTCATCGTGCGTACTTGGATGCTGTGTACAGCAGAGGATAGCGAAAAACAAAACGACCGTGATTGATGTAATTTGCTCGCCTTGTCGTTCTTACGTATTTTCGATCTTGAAAATATTTCCCTACGTACAGAAAAAAAAGTGGCCGCGTCGGCTCGACATCACGCAGATAACGACGACGAACTTTTTAATAACGTACAACATAACGCTCTCTTGTGATGCCCCTCTAGAGCAGAGGTCGCTAGACGTTCCGTTCAAAAATTATCGCATCGGTCATCGATGGAAACATTATACAGTTTTTTTTTTCTTTTTCTAATAATACGCGCATAACAGATGACGAATTTCCTCGTCGAAGAGACGAGGTGAAAGAGGTGACGACTGACGAACTTCGAGCCACGTCCTCTACTTTTATTTCATGTTCTGTACCACAAACGACTGTATCAGTAATACAGTGGAGCTTTAGTACATGCGAGGAGGCACTCGAGTTAATACATTCTCATAAATTAATATTTAATATACACACGCGCTGTACATTTTGTGTCGTTCAGCATTTGTCAAGATAGCGACGACGACGACGACGGCGGTGGTGGCGACAGCAACGGCAGCGACAACAGCCGCAAACGCTCCACGCAGACGACTCCATTAGCCTTGCAAATAATCTGGATGTGGAATTGGTATTAGACGCGCTAGAGCAGTTCACCGGTTTTTATTACCATGCATGCGTAAAGGTGTTCTACTCCGTTTTAGAATGAAACGTTGTATACTGTATTTATACCTATTGCCTGTGCTGCTGTCGTCGCGTTGCGTCGACGCTGACTCTATTCTTTCGTGGATATTTATGTTAATATTGTGAAAGCATGTATATATATATACGACCGTCAAATTATTTTGACAATATATGCGAGTATTTCTCGGCGCTACACATTGGGTACTGCAAAATCGAACTTATAATCGATATGTACGACTCACTCGTGTAAAAAGCTCTCGACGACGTATGGTGCATGCACTCGTTACGCACAGGTACGACCCAGGTGTTTCTCGTTCGTTAGTTCGGCTAAGTACTGTGTCGGTGAAATGAAAATCGAAGTTTTCGGGTGTGTTACGGTAGATATCCGTAGGGTTTGGTCACGTCAAGAAGGTATACATATAGAAATAGAGAACTTCGAATGGTTTTTGATTGCGGGGGAAGTGGGGAGAACTTGCTGATACTGCGAGACAGACGAACGATATTTACGTTGTCACTTCATCAAAGTTCATATTTGTAAGAAGAAACAGGAACGAAGAGATGAGAGGAGATGAGAAAGACGGTCGACAAAAATATCGAAACGACTTCGCGAAATTGCGTGAAGGAGAGTCGCCATGAACTGCACAATATGGTACCAGGCAATCAATAAGCTCTATTCAAGTCGAATAACGATGTGAAGTCGAAATTACAGACGCTCATAAAGGTACCATGGTTGAAAAGGGAAAAATTTGGACCAATGTCTGTGAACAAACGAAATTCCCGGATAGATTCGCCAGTCACTTTCTCTCTTCTCAAACTTTATATTCTGAGACGCTTCTTTCCTCCCTTTGTAGCAGAAGAAAGTACGTCATAGGAGTTGTAAAAAAATTTCCAACATCCGAATGAAATTTGATGGAACTGTAGATCTTCTACAAATTATAAAACTTAGGTAATTGCAAGTCACACAACTTTTGTACAATGTATTGTTCCCTTTCTAATATTACATCAATGTAGGTTCAAGTACATCATTATTGTTTCATTCTGGATAGTGCCAGATTATACAGTGTTGCCACAAATGGTTGAGCAAACTACCAACCGACATCAGAAAGGCTTTGACATCGATTGAAAACTTGGACGCTGACACATTAGCAAAATCATCGGATGAACTCCATGGTTCAACAACGATCTTCTGTGCACGCTATTCAAGACAGCAACCTAACCCAAACGCAAAACGTTCCAAACAATTTGTTATCTCAGACTCTAATCCAAATATCAAATCAACTGACAAAGTTACAGAACGACAATGAGAACACAAAACTCCAGATTAGCCAAATTTCTTGCAAATCAAGAGACAGAGAACCGAGCGAGGAAAGAGGATGGAAAAGAGAGAAAAGTCCATACCCACCTAGAAGAAATAACAATGCTATATATGATCAATTGATCAGTTATGTTGGTATCATTACAAATTTGGAGACCAGTCGACAAAATGTTATGGTCCATGTAAGATGAAGAACTATAGAGGTTGCAGCGGCGCAGCAATCATTCTTTCAAAAGACGCAAAGATTATTTATCACAGCAATTTTAATAGCTTTAACATTTCTAATCGACACAGGCTCGGATGTCAGCGACATTCCTGCCAATGAATCAGAACGAAAAAAGTGTATCAACTTCATTCTATACCTACGCTGCGAATGGAAACAAGATAAAAACCTATGGTACAAAAACCATTACATTTGGCCTAGGCCTATCGAAGAAATTCACTTGGACATTTATTATTGCGGATGTATCCACTCCAATACTAAGAGCAGATTTTTTATCGCATTTCAACCTTTTGCCTGACCTGAATAAAAAAAGATTGATCGACGGTACAACACTATGCAGTTCAAAATGCATCTTATTGTACTGGTTAATCAATTCGGACGCCTGATATGAAAATTGACACAGTAAGCCACAATATCAGCGTCCTACAGGAAGATGTCGGGAGAATTCACGATGAATTATCTGAGACAAGATAAATAGTAAACCACATTCAGAACAAGCTGATGGGCACAGCTGTGAACGCTATCAATTTCAATGCAAGTCACACAACTTTTGTACAATTTATTGTTCTCTTTCTAAATTACATCAATATAGGTTCAAGTAAATCATTATTGTTTCATTCTGGATAAAGACAGATTATACAGTGTTGCCACAGAACACTCGGACTATCGAGTCATACCTATGTTGACTAAGGAAGGGACTTCCAAAAATTTCGACTACGTCCAGAGGAACCTTCAAATCTATTAGTTGTTATCTATCTAGAGTGTAGACACGGGATCTAGAGGGAACTGAAGAAAATTTTGACAAAAAACTTATCGTTGTCCGCCGTCCTTTCGGTCAATTGTGGAGGAAGACAATAGCTCTGACTCATTAGGAATGGAAAATTGATCTACTTCCACCAAATTGCTCCAACTTCTTCCAATGAAACCCAGGCTTTGGCAACAAATAAGCAATAATCTTTACATCAGTTTTAGCAAGCGTAAGGAGTCAAATTAAAATAAAATGCTCAAAAACCCTTCAGAATCCACGAGAAAAAACATTAATAATCTGAAAACTCAAAATACTTTGCATTGAATCTTCAACCACAATTAGCTCAGCGCAGAATTCAAAGGAAATAATTGGCAATGGAATACTAGGCTAGAGCAAACTTGAGCTCAAAAATCTCCCGGTAAACAATCTGAAGCACCCTGAAGCACTCTGAAGCACTTGGGAATTACTACCCCTGTTTCTCCCTTTTGAAGCCTGCTTGACGCCCGCTTAAAGCACCAAGAAGCCCAGGTAAAGCCCTCTTGAAGCTTGCTTGAAGCACTGAGAAGCCCTGATCAGGGCTTCAACTGGGCTTCAATGGGAATTACTACCCTAGGTGCTTCAGACGAGATTAATGTTTACCGGGCTTTATTTTAACCATTATAGTGATAGGTACTGGATATTACTTCCACTTTTGCAATTAGGATCAATTCATCAAAATGATCTAAGGAATAAATAATCCAACGGACTCTTTAGAACGTTTATAGCTCATCAGAATCAAATCATGAATTATTGAGATGAATGACTTCGGGGCATATCTTGGCGCAGCTGTAATAATGAGCAGACCGACCTTGACCTGACCCCAAGGTACGACTTTACCCCAAGAATATCAATCACTGCTGCAAAGAAATGGGCCATCGTGCACTAGTATTGGAACTAGTAAGAAGCTGACGTTGTAGAAGCGCGCTGCAGTCGCCGAGAGATTGATCACACCAGATCACACGGAGGATTTGATTTTCATCCAAACACTAAAGAATAACCAATAGTAAAATTTCTAGAGTCATTCCTAATGATAATGGTGTTAATAGACTACTTGGTTTCAGGAATTGGCAAACGCAGAAATTATAGAGTTGAAGGTGTTGCTAGGATTTTGCTCAGAAATAGAAGAATTGGAGTTGTTTTTATGGCCAACCGCAGCATAGGAAAACCTACAAATCGAACAGCCCCAGGTGACGATGCATGGAAGCTTGGCCCGAGACGGTGATAGAGATATTGAATCCCAATACTTTCCTATGGCAAAAACTAAATTTCCGAACTCGAAAGAAATTCAAGTTTCCCATAGAATTAAGTAAAAAATCTTCAAAACATCTTAACGTAACCTTCTGCTACAAGGAATAAAACAATCTTCTAGCTTTTCAGAACTTATAACTCAAATTGATAACAAAGAAAACAAAAAAAGGGTGAACAATGGATTGCCGATTGCGGATCACGGATCAAAATTTTCGCAATCTGTAAGCCCAAGTGTTTAAAAAACGTTTTCTATTCCTCATTCGGATCACAAGAAACAATTTTCAGATCCGCGATTCGAATCATTTTTCTGAGATCGATACCTGAATAACCGCGTACAGTCGATCACAAATAAAGATAGGTACTTCTTCTCACGGTCACCAACTGTTATCAATTCTAGTAACGTCGGGAGAACGAGGCCCATAAATCATGTACATGAACAGGATAAGCCTCTTTACAAAATTAATGAAAGTTACAACCTGATATCGATCATCCAAAAGAAAATTCCTTATCATATAGGCTGCAGGGTAAAACATTTCATCTCTGGGCTGATAAGAATTGAGTACCTACTTACTATCAGACCGGTAATTCTTCAAAATTAAGGACGGGTTCAACTGTAGCGCGGAATTTCTGATTGTTTGGATGAGTTTTTGACAATAATGACGGCTGGGCTACAACAGATTACTGTACTATATTTACAAAATGGCGTGGAAAAACTCTAGGTTATTTCTGTTTCCTTACTGAATCATATCGATGCTGAGTCATGAGAAACAAGCTGCCTGTTTGGCAAGGGTTCCACAAAGTATACAATTCCTTTCTCCTCATTGCTAAAACACAGTGGACTTTTTTCAACAGTATACTATCAATACTTCTAGGTAACTCACCAGCAAAATAAGTATCATGTGTAGCGTAGGTACCAAGCTCGGGTTCAGGATTGAAATATTTAACTTCAGGTAACAAAATTCCAGAATTAGAATCGACTTCATGAAAAAACTTATCAAGGATAGTAACAGTAACACAGTACGCACTCACACAATGCACGACTCGTCACAATGCCTTCTAAGCAAGTCATAGATCCCATAGATCTGATAACACTCTAACCTAGATTCTATTTGCGTAAGGACGCAAAGTAGGCGCCCTCTATGAAAACTGTGGTGGCCATTTTTAGAAGCTGCCTGAAAAGGGGATGTTTCAGGATTGTTGAAATGACCGATTTTTTTCTTCTTAAGGTTATTTTATCTATGAAAATAATAAAGAAATGCGCTTACCACTTTTCTTCATTTTTCAATATTGAATTATTGACCAAGATACAGCCCATTTTAGTTTCATATATATTGTGTTTATGGCATTTTTGCCGCATTCCCTCTTTCAGGCATGACGCTAGTGCTGCCTACTTTTGTGTCCACATATGTGAATTTGGAGTGCAAACGCAAAAGATTTGCACTCTACAATTTCAATAATGTGAAAAAAGAAAGAACTGCTAATAAAGACGTAATCATTCTCCAAAAGTGTTTGAACCAAAATGAAAATGGTTTCATTTGATGATTTGAAAGATAATTTAAAGACCAATAAAATTTTTTCTCCTCAAATTTTCTAATTGAAGCTTTTGTTCTCGAGATATTTTGAAATTAGTTAACATGTACTTGAATGGGAAATTGCCCCCATTTTGGCTCTACGCCTGTTCACTACTTCACTTCATTGATCTGTGGCGACTCTCCAGCGCTTCAAATGAAAATTTCACAAGAGACCTTTCTTATGGAAAATTTGACGGGGAGCATTTTTTGTTCCATAACATTTTTCGAAATAACGCATAGAAAACGAGTTATTAGCAGAATATAAAAAATAATGACGTTCAGCCCCCTGTGGATCTCGACGCGGCAATCGGAGGGGAGGGGACATTTGGTATGTTCATCAGTACACCAAAAACAAACATCTCCAGCAAAAACTAGCTGGGCACCTTTTTTTTTTTTTTTTTTTTTCCAATATGCTTATTTGCCTGTACTCAGAGTTATTTCAAGTTTTTCATTTTTCTCTCATATACCGCCACAGTTTAGCTTTTGTTTTGGCGTTTTCGATTCCGGCAAAAATACCATTTTAGGTAAGCAAACCACGCGCATAATTAGCGATCCTAGCAGATGGCCGGCCTGAATTCAACTTGAGTAACATAAGTTAGAACGCCTTTATCACACTAACCAAGCCTGAGGAGCCAGTGATTTCTGGCTCCGGCTTCGGCTCCTGGCTTTTCGAAAATCCAAGAGCGGAGTGGAGCCAGGAGGCTGGACCTTCGGAGCGGAGCCAGAAGAAGAAAAAAGAGCTGGCTCCGGCTCCAGCTCCGGCTCCAGCTCCTGGCTCCAGTTTCTCAAAGAGTGGAGCGGAACCAGAGAGCTGGATTTTTGCAGCGGAGCTTCAAGGAGAAAAAAAAACAAGCAGAGCTAATATTATTATGAAAAAAAAAGAGGAAAAATTGAATTTTTCTTTTTTTTTTGTCATTTTGACTGAAGAGCAGCTCCTGAGCTCCTTGAAATGGGAAGAGCGGAGCAGCTCCCAAAGAGCTGAGGAGCTGACCAAAAGAGCAGAGTTTTTGGCTCTCAAATTATGGCTCCAGTTCCTAGCTCCGGCTTCCCGGGCTTGACACTACTAACTGATAAGAAGTCGGGCCCACGCTGTTATCAATTCAATGAAATCAATTTTTGAGCTGGACAGCTGAATGCTGATAAGAAAACAGGGCTAATTGATGAGCGGTGCTGGTAAAGAGCGGAAGATTTTTTATTGACTAAAATGATTTTCATTTTTTTATGAGGGGAGACAGTGTTCAAACGGGGAATTCCCGTTCCCCATTGCCGGGAATTGGCATTCCTGTTTCCGGCTCTGAAACATTCCCAGTTCCCAATTAGGATAAAAACATGTTTTTGTGAACAAAGAATTCGTTTTTCTGAAATGAAAATGTTTGTTTTTAGTTTTTACTGATCTTTTTACCTAATTTGTTTTAAATATGTTACAACATCGCCAAATTACTTCTACCAAATGAACAAGAGCGGGGCTTGGCCAAAAATAATAAGAAAACAACATAGAATGCAAATCCACTGTGAATTCCCAATGGGATTCCCATTCCCGCAAAATGGCCGGGAATTCCCAGTTTAAAATTGGATTCACGGGAACGTCCAAACACTGAGGGGAGATAATTTGTAGAAAATTTTACGCCTACAAATTTCATTCTCTTCACAGAACAAAGTGTTGTAAGTCATAAAATCCAGGAATGCTTATAGCCGATTCTATTGACTAAAAACTTGGCTATAAGCCAACCTTTCAAATTGATTGGCTTTGGCTATTAGCTAGTATTATTGGCTAGCTAGCTAATTTTATGCAAAACAGTATGGCTAACGGCTATAAAAGTTGAAGGCTCAAAGTAGGAAAGGAGGTCACTCTAATGTGACGGGGTGAGAATGAGTGAGGGAAAGAATTAGCCGTCAGCAGTTCCAATTTGAATAGCTAATGGCTAACGTGATTTCATTAGCCAACTGGCTAGTTAATTGTGGATGAAAATTGCTTGGCTACCCGTTAATGGCTAATGGCTTTATCTTAGCTGAGCAGCCCTGATAAAATATTCCGTACATTGCAACTAATTTGGACGTTTTGCTCATTCATAAGGAAAATCAACGACTGAGACTAGCGCTGTATGGTTCAACTATGAAATACTGTGAACCTAAGTTGACACTGCTATCACTCTTCTTAGCCCTAATTAACCTTTCAAACTTGCAACCTACAAAATTAAGAATTTGATCCATGGTTATGGGAATGATGTGAAGCGCCACAACAGATGCTGCTCAGTTGATAGAATAGCTGACCATTCTTAAAATGATTGGCTTGAGCTATATTGGCTGACAGCCAAGTGGGCTTATATTTGGAAAAATTTCAACAAAGAAGAAGGGGATTTGAGTGAAAGAGATATTTTTACCAATGTATACCTATAGTGATTCTGTTTTTCTTTTTCCAATTTCAAGATAGGTACAAAATTTTTGAACTCTTGATGAGTAGAGGGAGAAAGATTTTAGAAATTTTGAGGCTTAAGGTTTACTAGGAAAGGGAAAAGAGAAGAATTGTGGGTCTCCCTTTGGTTAAGAATCAACTCTTCATCTCCCTTGGAATTATCAGTGACAGATTAAAAAACCGTACAACAATTTCTCATGAAAAGTCCTATTATTCTTTAGCGTATAGCCTATATCGCCAATAATGATGTTGTCAGTCGATCTATGTAAAACTGCACAGAGAAAATTAAGTGGGTAAGCTAAAACAATGCTTTTCTTTGTGGTTTGACAAACTTCGATTGTGCTGTAACAATATGCGTTCTTTTTGCCTTCCTCATCAATCGTCAAGTCGATTGCACACTCAAATAAAAAACATTAAATTCTTGGATGATTCAGTCTCGACATTAATGTTGGAAATTTATGACAACGTTGTTTGCGAACGTTTCTCAGATTCAATTAGATTTCGACGTATTAATGCGAGTCCTCAACGCGACGAGTCTAACGAAATTCTCGAGGGAAGCAGCCGGGAACTTGAGACACCTCACCTCGGGTTTCAGCTAAGAGGTAATGCGGTATAGTCTTAATTATGAGAAATGAGAATAACTATGCAGGCAGAGAAGCGAGGGCGTGGTTTGTTCATTTAATTAGACTGGTTAATATTTATTTCCTCGCAGTTATGACGAGACTGATAACGCGTACAGGTGAACCGTACCAAAATAAGCAACTTTGGAGCGACCACTTCGGGTGGATCTTATAACTAAGGGACAGAGTTGAAGAAAATTTTTAAATTTTATAAATTCCGAATTTAGAAAAAGTGACTTACCCGAAAGAGAGAGGGAAAACTCACCGCAACGAAAATTTGCGAAACCGGGTTCAACACACGAAGACGTACGAAATTCACCGCATATTTGGGTAATGTAGAACCATCGAGTGCGCGACGAGCAAAATACTCAAGAAAATATACCAAATAGGCTAGGATGGAATCGAGCGCGAAGTTTGTATATGTGACGGCGGCGGCGGATTTTCGTTATCAGTTGACAGCGCTGGTGCGGCACATTGCCTACGAGGAAGAAACAGGGAAGGGCATATGCGATATGAGTGTATACAGCGCACATGTGGACGTCAGTTTGGCTTCTACAGCAATACTCGACAGCATAGTAGGATGGTCCCCCTTCGAAGGAAACTGAATCATCAAAAATATGAATCGCTACCGTTTACCGTCGACGCCAATTATCGGACGACGTCTATTTTTTACTTTGAAATCCATCCTAACGTTCGCATATAGTCACACGACTTCGAGAGGATCGTGTAATGGAACGTACGATGCGAAGATGGAATATCATCAACAAGAGATCGTCGTCATTTCGTTAAAAGCGTACCTACGCGACGTTCGGCATCTTCGAGTTATCGTTAAATAGAATTTCCGCTTCGGATAAATGGACGAAGGGATATACGAGTACTTGATTCTTGTTAAGCTTCTGGGCTGGAGGATGTGTCACATGTACTCAACAAAGAGATAATAATTATTGCGGATAGAATACTACCCGTATATTACAAATATAAAAGGCGTATAATATAATAAACCTACAAGTGATCTTATAATTCCTTCGATGGATACTTTACAAGACTGGGAGATGCGATACGTAATATTTTGCTGAGTTGGTGCTTCCTGTATCGTACGTCGTATGTAAACATTAAACATTCGAATTATCTATACTTAGTCAGACGAATGATGAAACCAATAAGGCATGACTTGGACTGCCGGATTCCTCGACAGTATGTATAATGTGAATAAATTATTGGAGTCGACGCCACGGAATAGAGGAATTAGAAAAATACTAATGAAATTATCAAGCTCGCAAAGACACTCTACTGACAATGAAGATAAAAAAGAATGGAAAACCTATTCAAGTTAGCCTCTAATTACAGAGGTTGAAAAAAACCTCAGCTTTCGCCATTCAAAATCCTCAACTTCAAAGGTAAAACTTATACGAGACGCAGTCAGACAAATCCAACCTTGAGTCGGAAAATTTTTTTATGCAAACTTCAACTTTCAAAGGCCCGTTCGACACGTTAGGAGCTTTTTTCAACGATTCAATAATAGTAGTATTTTCAACGAGATTTCCAATGAGCTTACTCATGAAGCGTCAAAGTCGAACAAACCTTCGGAAATTTAATGTTGCTTAGAAAAATTAGAAATCTTCCGACTTAAGGTTGGATTTGTCTGACTGCGTCTCGTATGAACATCTCGGATGTAAAATTTGATTCGGTAAAATTGCGGGACCTGTAAGGAAAAAGAAAAATTAGAGGCCATTGCAGGTTTGCAATGGCAGCGAGGAAGCCGCAACTTCCCGCGCTCGCGATGACGTTGGCGCGAAAATGCTCTCTCGGAAAATGAGTTGGCTGGGCTCTTCTCAGTATACTGCGTGCTAGGCCTGATATAATGAAGGCTGGAAATTAAAATTTTCTCAAGTCCTTAAACTAGTTCAAGGTCAATGTCATTGATGATGTCATAAAGTATCCCGGCTGGAAATTGCAATTTTTCCAAATCCCTAAAGTAGGTCAAGGTTATTAATGACGTCATAAAGCGCCACGCGTCATGTGTCGTCATGTCACGCACTTTACAGAAACTCCCGAGAAATTGAAATTTTTACAAGTCCCTTAATTAGGTCAAGGTCAAGGTCATTGACGTCATAAAACATCCCGGCTGGAAATTGAATTTTTTTCACGTCCTTTAAGTAGGTCAAGGTCATTGATGACATCATAAAAGCCACGCGTCACGTCACGTCACGCAGTTCACAGAAACTCTCGAGAAATTGAAATTTTTCCAAGTCCCTAAAAAGTTGGTCAAGGTCAAGGTCGAGGTCATTGACGACGTTATAAAGCATCCCAGTTGGAAGTTGAGTCCCTTAAGTACGTCAAGGTCATTGACGACGTGATAAAGCGTCACATGTCACATAACGTCATGCAGTTCACAGAAACTCCCGGACGCGGACGTTTTCTGAGGGTGCAATCCCCCTAACAAAATGGATAGTGAGCTTCCAGCTAAAAAAATTAGAAAAAATTTAGCCTCATCGTTTGAGAGGAGTATAGAAGAAAAAACTTTCAGGCTTTTGCTCAGGGAGCAAGAGTTGCGGGTGAACTGCGACTCATGGTGGAGGGTTCAAGATTTTTAGTTTACGTAGAAAGAATGTAAGCGTATAATTTATTTTCGAAGTAGGTTACAATTATTTATCTTTTCTTGGTTGTAAATACAGAAAAATATATAGAAGAGCTCGAAATTTTTCCAAGTCTCTATACTAGCTAATAGAGGGGGTATAGAAGGGCTCAAAATTTTCCAAGTCTTTATACTAGCCCTGGGACGTAACCTCAAGCCCTCGACGCATCATTTCTTTTCAGTCATCAAGATGCCAGCTGAAATTGTCGGAGCGTCTTTCTCTTGCGTCAACCCTCAAGTCTTCAAATTAAGTCAAGGTCGTTGATGACGTCTCCTGGAGGAGTTTCGGCGAAAAATCCTTTCCTGATGACGTCAAAACCTCATGGTCGTGATAAAGCTCGTAATTTCTCCGAGGTCGTTTCAAGGTCCGTAAGACTACCAAACCCGGAAGGACCCTAACGGTACTTTTCCATCATGAAGCTGGCGGTTAAATCTTTTTCACCAATTCTTCTCTCGACGTTAAGGTTCCTGATTCCCCTCCCCCTTTGAAAGGTTGGTATTTTAACAGGGATGCCAGCTGAAATTGTCGGAGTGTCTTTTTCTTGTGTCAAGCCTTGAGTCCTCAAATTAAGTCAAGTTCGTTGATGACGTCTCCTGGAGGACTTTTGGCAAAAAATCCTTTCCTGATGACGTCAAAACCTCATGGTTGTGATGAAGCTTGTAATGTTTCCGAGGTTATTTCAAGGTCAGAGGCGTATCTAGGGGGGGGGGGGGTGAATCCCCTTCGCGTACGTGTAGCGTATGTGCCGAGAGAAAACGAGAGAATTTTTTTTTCTTTTCTTTTATTCTTTTTCTTTTGACCTCCTATTTTCCCCCCTCAAGGAAATCCTGGATACGCCACAGTTCAAGGTCGGTAAGTCTACCGAACCCGGAAGGACGATAACGGTACTTTTCCATCATGAAGCTCGCGGTTAAATCTTTTTCACCAATTCTTCTCTCGACGTCAAGGTTCCTGATTTCCCTCCCACTTTGAAAGTTTAAGGCTTGGTATTTCTGGAGGAAACCTATTTTATTGGGAAGTCTTTCCAGAAAAAAACGCCCGCCGTCCGGCCGGCTGGCAAATTTCCGCGGTCGAAAATTTCCCAAGTCCCCTCCTGTCACATATAGCTCTGAGATTGAAAATTTCCCAAGTCCATCTCTTATCACATATACTAGTATAGAGCTAGTATAATTAAAGGAGGAGTCCTAGCCCAAGTCAAGTACAGCATACTGTATGTCTGCATTAGCTTATTATACAGTAAATTTTGATAGTATTATACGTTGTACAAGTTCCCTTCCCATCATATACATAGCTTGGTGGTCAGTGTATACCGGGTGTCACGCCTAAATCTGCTGTAGCGCAAAAACGTAAAACGATAGACGCATACTTCAAATCTACGAAATTTGCATCTCAATTTTATCTTGAATTTGCGCTCCTACCCAACTTTCTACGACTTTTCTGTGCTGAGTTATGGACCAAAATGTTCCAAAAATTGACTAATTTGCAATGATTTTCGAAGTAATTGAAGTTATTTAAATATTTTTATCGGAATCGGTGTCGAATTTCACTTTCAAATCAGATAAAATATGCAAGTTTGAACGCTTTTTAATTTTTGAGAATTTTGGCAAATTGATAAATTTTTGGCATATTTTGGTCTTTAACTCGGTTCAGAAGAGTCGTAGATGGCTGAGTAGGGGCGCAAATTTTAGATAGAAATGAGATACGAATTTCGTACATTTAAAGTACACTTCTAACGTTTTGCGTTAAAACAGATTTAGAGCAAACTCCCATTTAACTCTGGTAACATCATTTCTCCTCACCCTGTATAGCCTGATTGAAATAGCTCCTTCAAGTAACTGGATATACAATGCTTCATAAACCAATTGGTTTAGCCCCTCCAATGAGCCAGATATGCAATGCTTGAAACACTACAAGGCTCAGCAGGCCCTTTTAGATTACCCCATAAAACAGGTTCCCTGCCTCCCCTAATTCAACTCCGTTAAAGAACCCGTGAATTTTTCCTAGTCCCGTCTCTTTAGAAGTTCAGAGTTTGTAATTTTTGACTTCCCTCCAACACCGCCCCTCCCGAACACACAGCTCGAAAGTCAAAATTATCGCATGTCCCACCTTCCTAACTTTTAGCCGCCCCCTTGAAATGTACAGTTCAAAAGTTTAAATTCTTTTAGTACCCCTCTTCGCTATATTTCTTCAAGTTTGCTCCGGATAAAAGAAATTCTCTACTATAGAGAATGAAAAAGCTTTTTCTAGCCGGACGCGTACTTTTTAGAGGACGTACTCCCAACAGCGGAGTCAGTAAATATACAAAGAATACAAGCTGCTCCATGGTTAAGAATGAGAACTTGAACTTTGAAGTTTTTAGCAACGTAAAAATGAGTTTGATGAAAGGCTATCGGCGGGCCGAGGGAACGAAAAAGCGTCTACTATTAGAACGAGAGAGAAGAGTGGGATTGGAAAACATTCATTAAAATTTTGAATTAAAAAAATTTAGGCTTTCTGGTTTCATAATAATGAGCTCAACTTGGAAAAATTTGACACACTTCCTATAGTAAATTAAGTAATTTCGAAAATGATGATTCATCGATTTGGTGAGTTTTGAACTATTGATTGACACATACAGGGAAAGAATATTACAATTCATGCAATACACCTTTCTATTTCTTAGTTATTGATAAGTTTTATTCTCTCTCACCCTAAAAAGTTTCAAAAATTTTGAAGTAAGGGTAGAATGGATATAAAATTATGACATTAATTTTAATGTTCTACTTCCTTATTTTCGTAATCTTCCCCAAAACAGGCAGAAAACTCGGGATTATTCTATCCTCTACAGATATAACTCCTATTTTTCAATTAAAAAAAAAAAAAAAACAAGACTAATTATGCATGACTGATCTATAAATCGAGCTTATAATCTTTGGATGATTGTAGTTTATGGTTCATAAATAAGAAAGAAAAAAATAAAAATCAAAAATGAAGACGAGATTTGCACTATTACATTTTATATCAAGTTCCTCATCTAAAGAAAAAAAGAAAGAAAAGTAAAAAAAAGGACTAAAAAATTTTTCACACCTCTATCAAATGTTGACAATGTAAATTTTTTCAACTTCGAAAGTTATTCTAAGCTAAACTTCATCATTTTCCTCCACATGGTTTAATTGTTAATTTTTTTTTTCTTTTTTTCAAGAGAAAGAGATTGTACATGAGAACTTCTTTCTTTTGTCCAAAAAAACATCGAAGAAGTTCTAGTGCATTAGTTTTCTTTCTTTTTTACTTACCTACAGGATTTTGCGCGATCTGAAGATTTTTTTTTACGAAACAGAACTCTACAGAAAAAATATTGGGTTGAGAGGGTTAATTTTGACGATATTAACGATTACCAATTTACCTATCTCATTATTATTTATGAGTACCTAAGTACTTTCAGCAAAGAATTATGGATAGCGAAATGCAAAGAAGAACATTTTGTTTTTATCATTCAATAGCTTGAAAATGGAGGTTTAGGTACTTACATTAACTTTTTTTTTTTTTTTTGCGATTTCATGTGTTAATATTTACGTTTTACCGAAAAAGTTTAAGCACTACATATTTCAAAATCAAAAAAAAAAAAAAAAAAAAATGGGGGTAGACTATCATTCTCACTGTCCTACTTATGAAGCGGCATCGTTCTTTGAATTTCTAGGGAGTTCAGTTGAATTGTTTCGTAATTTTCTTCGTATTTGATGACTTCTCATTGGTTCACATCGAACTCTCACACAAGCGATAGGTGATTTGAATAATGGTCTCATGAATATATCAAAGCGAGATGTTCATGGAAATTGATAATAAAATTGTCCGTGTTGACAAAAATTTGTGTGCGAGACTTTTTCGTACCTGCAGACAATTCCGTAAAAGTTGAATCAAAGTCGAACAACCATACACCTCCTCGCAGCAACTCACGTCCTCTTGGATTAACATGATAAAACTCCACTCTATTCATTTCTGCATCTGTTCCTAATATTATGTAATGGATACTTGCCCATCACAGGATACGACAATTAAACGGGTGAAATGACGCTCGGATTTCCGAACATTGAAATTGAATGCTTCTGTCCTGAATACAACGTCAGCTTGCCAGTGCTTAAGCGACAGAAGATCAGACAGTTATGCGGTCATCAACAAGCTTATTATTTTAAGGCTACCGCGAGAAATCAAGTTTTAACCAAATCAGTTTTGAACTACCATTGATTTTCGTTATTTTTATATCTGAAGACTTCCCATTCTTTCTCCGGCGTTGAATTCTATTTACCAAGCTAAAATGATTGTTCATTTGACAAAAGCGTTCTACTTATTACCGGTATGCTTGGACGAATGCAATATTGCCAAATTTGACTCCCCCAACTTCATTTGAAATTCGCTAAAGTAGTAATGAATGCTCTGAAATACGAGCGCATAGCATTATCAAGGTTCTAAGTTCGAGTTCTTTGTGTATTTCAAGATTTTTTTTTCTTTTTCTTTCTCTCTCATGCATTACAACGCATCATCTAACGAGAAAGAGAGCGAATCAACACCATGGCTTAATGAGGGTACTAGCGAACGCATAACAATATCGGATTCATTTATACGATATGCGAGTAGTTGCTCACGAAACTAAGTTACCTCGGAAGAAAAACGCTAAACATTGAAAGAGCCAGACTTGTGTCAGAACTAAAACCAACAAAAATATTCGAAATCGTCTCTCTCGATAGGTGAAACGACACTGGTCTTACCCGGTAAATAATTTCACACCCGGTGGAAACCTGTAGAATACCCACCGGAAAAGGTACCCAAAATCGGGTATGGAATACCCTTGAAATCCCCTCATGAATTAATTATAGTCGGGAATAACCAAGAAGTCTTGACGGTAACTAAGTTTTAGAAAACAACGAATGAACATTGATAAACTTAGGTTCTTGTTCTTGAGTTGATTGAAGGAGAGGATTGAATATTATCGATTAGTAGAACTCACCGAATACCTACCACTTATTGGGAAGAAAATAAGGTTTACCGTCCGGAAGTACGAGTAGGAGGGGAGGAGAGGGTGGATTAGATTTTAAATTCGTCAAAATTGAGCGAAAGGAACCTGAAGTAAAGAATAATCAATCCAATGTTGTTGACATTAGAAACAAGGTTGGCATTTTTCTTCAACACTTCGTCGGACGTACAGAAGCTGCGTTCACATAATAATTTCAAAAAATGAAGAAAAACAATTTTCAAAACAAAAATAATACTTTATAACTACTTGATTTACTTCGTATATAGAAATTCAGTTTAAAGGAAACGAGTTACGAGTTTATATACGAGGATTAGTCGTTATTCGGTAATACGTGAACCTTATTAAAAATGATAAACTACGCTTGATATAAACTTGACTTTGGTAAGATTTCAATAGCGTAGAACTATATGAACATAAATGGCGTGACGTAGATTCACACGCCGCACAAACAATAATCAACCAATATCAATGCAAGAATGTCGCAACAAAGTAACTTAAAATTCGTGAATTCGTTCATACATCCGATAATGCGGGAACGGAATGGAATGCGATTAACTTTACTGCGTGGCGCACGGAATTCCTCTGCCAAAGTGGTCACTGTAGTCTGAGTAACCCTCTTCTTCGTCTTCGCTATAGGCTTCATGATGCCTCGAATGTGATCTCTGCTGACTTTCATCGAATTCGTGGAGATCGACTTCTTCGGTATCTTCTCCGACAGGCATGGTGAAAGGGGTTCGAGGTCCTAATATATCTTCGATTCCCTTGAAAGATACGAACAGTAAATTACTAAACCGAACTACCAGAAATTTACTTTACTTCCATCAACTGCCACTCACTTTGATTTGGTTTTCGTTGGCGAAATAGTTTTCGGGGAATTTCACTTTGAATTTAATGTATAAATTACCTTTATCGGTACTGTTAACGATAGGCATTCCTTCGCTGTAAACACCTTTGACTTGATCTGAAAAACAGCCCATTTCTTCAGCAAATCTGATTGCGTTGGCTAAAATGAAAATGCTTGTTTCTCACTTACCGGGTTGAATGCAAGCACCTGGTGGTTGCGTAACTCTCAAAACTCTTCCATCCAAATGGGTCAACGCGAAAGAGAATCCACACAAAGCCTCGGTCAGCGAAATCTCTTTCTCGACGAACAGATGATCTCCTTTACGTTTGAAAACGTCGTGCGGTTGTTCTTGAAGAATGACTACAATATTACCTGGCTCCATGTTTGGAGCCTGATCACCTTTACCGCGTAGAATGATTTTGTGATCATGCTTCGATCCTTTTTCGATCCAGAAATCGAGCCCTTTCTTCTCTACGCAAACTTGTTTACCGCGACAGTTGATACAACAATCCGCTTCTGGGATTACGTAACCTGAGACACAATTTTGAAGATACACTAGACTGCTTCTACGTGTACGTAATGCACTAGAAATGCTCGACAATTTTACCTGTTCCTCTGCACCCAGGACATTGAATTTGTTGCTGAACTAAAAACAGAAGTTGAGCATATTGCATTTGAGTACCACTTCCTCCGCAGTGATAACATATATGTCGTAATCCAGATTTCGTACCACAACTAGAAAAATATGTTTGAAATTAGTAGACTTCAGATAAGTGTGAAATACTCGAATGATTTCACAGCGACGATGTGGTCATCCAACGTCTGATGCACTGAGATCTTTCAGAGTGATTCTGCCCGAGGAGCCTTTAGAGTCTACAGACACTGAATGGATCATAATCGTTGTGAGCGGTATTTCTCAGGATAAGTATCCCACAAATCGTTTCCTCGACGCACATGACACGTGCTGGATACACGGAAACGATATCCAAACACATTTGAACCCTCTGGGTCGAATATAATGATTTAGGTGAATGTGATGGCAAGTATTGATCGTGTCAATTTCAAATATCACCCGAAGGTTCCCCCGTATAATAGGGAATACAAGAAAAGATAAACACGTGCAAGGCCAAATAAGATAAGATCTATGCCAAATAAACTCACCCTTTGCACTTATGACAAACAACGTTTCTACTGACAAATATGCGAACTGGCTTACTAGCATAGAGATCTTCTAACGAAACGCTAAAAATAAAGTACGAAAGACATGAAAATATTCAAGCTATTTTGAAGAATTCTTTGATAATATGAAACTCACTTGAGAGGATGAATGGTATCGTGGTTCTGACGACGAGCCGCGGGATGATTGTGAGATCGGCTGCCTCCCATGCCGAACATAAATGACAGAATATCATCATCCGGGTGTGGGAAGGACGATTCTCTGCGCCCTTTCTGCAATCCTTTGATGCCATATTGATCGTAAATAGCTCGTTTTTGCGGATCAGTCAAGACTTCGTGAGCGTACGAAATTTCTTTGAATTTATCACCAGCATTCGGGTTTTTATCAGGATGGAATTCTTTAGCCAATTTTTTGTACGCCTGTAATTATAAGGTCTCATGTTATTCCTCTGGATTTAGAAACTTCTCGTCCATGAAGACGAATTCAGTCGTACATCCCTTTCAAATTAGTAAAATCATTCAATTAATTCAACTTACTCGTTTTATCTCGGATACTGAAGCCTTACGAGAGACATTGAGAGTTTCGTAGAGATTGACATGAACGTTGTTCATGTTGGAAATTATTAAAAACAAAAGTTGAGTAAAAACAATTTCATAAAGACCAACAAGCTAGAGGGAATATGACACAAAAGTTTGGAGAAGAATAATTGCAAAAATTGTGAGCCGTTCACATGTTTCTCGTTCTCATAATTATCAAAAAGAAGAATGAGGTACCAACTGGGATGTGCATTATTGCATTTTACACAGGGCACAGGCATTACGTAAACCGTGAACGAGTCGTGGTCGTACACTCGTACGTGCAGCGTGCTCAAGGCTTACCGAAAATGAAGAGGGTGAGGAATAATTGTGACAGATGCCAGGAGAAAAGCGATAAGAGCTATATAAGAATGAAGGGACTGGGTGGAGCATTTCGCTGATTCAATTTTTGCCCAAATGCGACTTTTACCCATAACTATCGTAGTTCGTTGGAATGAGTCCTCATTGTAAAAATCTGGCTAACAACCAGTTTTGTGACAGTTTCTTTCGGAAATTATCTGGATAGTATTAATTACAATTTATGTTGTAGACAATTTTGTATTTAATTGATTATTCTGAAGCCCTTTGTATACTTAATGATAAATTTATAAGTATAATAAAACTGCAATAAAATCTTTCTTCTATTTGATTGCAGGTGTGTCTGTGTGTTGATGCCATGATGCCAGCCAAATTGTGAATTATCAATAGAGCCTCCACACTGTTCATAATTGAAACCTACGAATGAATTCAATGAATTCAATAAAAACCTAAAATCTTCAAGACCACTATCATCCTATATAAAATCCTAAATGAAGACAAGGTCCTCCTTTCCTCTCTCCATTATTTTCAATTTCTCTTCAAAATCCACATTTTTAGGGAATAAATTGAGATTGTTCTTGAATCCTCTTGTCATGGCGAAAATCATGTCTTCGTTTTAAATGAATTCTATCGGTTTTGTGAACGATAGGGTTTTACTGTGAATTAAAGATCATAAGCAGAAACCAAACTGAAATTACAGTGATCAAGAATTGGCGGTAAGGGACAGTAATAATAATTCACTTATAATTGCGTGGAGAAATCATGAGAAAACATCAACGTACAAAATTATTTATTAGCTACTGAAAATTATTTAAACTAAAATCTAATCGAATACGAAAAATGATTCATGAAGAATAGATGCCGCAGCTAAGCAATGAGTTAACTGTCTCTTTATAGCGCATCAGTAAATAGCATTGCGTTCTGCGTCGATAAAACACCTAATAACGATGAAAGAATGATATTTTATTCTCATACTTTCGTAAAAAATTTTCATTGAAGAAATTGAAGATTCAGGTAAATAAATATTTGTATCTTCAGAGTCTAAACTAAAATTTTTACAAATCCGAATTACGCTTAGATCTTATTAGAGGAGAAAAATTTTCCGTTCTCTAAATTCCCTTCTTTTAGAACTGAAATCTGAAAGTGGATTCTTGGATGTAATTTGAATTTGGGTCGATATGGAGGAAACACTGCAACTTATAGATTAGGTATATGACTCAAACTGATGAAAAAATACTCAAATTTTAAACGTCGTGACCATAGTCACCGAAGTAAATTCATCATTTAGAAGAATTATCTGAAAATCAATTTACCAAAGAAGTCAAAATTTTAAAGCTCATAAAATTGCACTGTCACGAGAGTGCTAACATAGTTCGTTTAATTAACATGACTTGGTCGGCCCACCGTTGTATCTAGTCATTCAAAAACGACTACGCAAATCTAAGAATTTTTTAATTAAAACGAAACTCTCCTCTGCATTCTGGGACGTCGAATCTTACAAGCATAGCACGGGCAACAATGAAAGATGATCAATTATTCATTTCTGTGTCGGTCAATAGGTCTTCCCAATTATTCCAAGGACAATTCAGTCCGACACAATGGAAAAAAAAATGAAAATGAATAAAATAATAGGAAAAAAGTCAAAAATAAAATACATTTTTAAAGATTTAATAAACCAATAGATATGTACAAGTCAACATAATGACACTTGAAGAATTCTGATTGAGTCATCATATCGTTGTAATTCTTCGGACCTAAAATATTGAGAAATTTTGTTTATTTCATGTACATCGCACTTACAAGAAATTAATACGAATATGGCACGTGCAGAAAATCTCTGCATACAAGATAAATAGGGAAATTCATTGATTTGATACTACTGTTCTTATGAACAAAAATGATACCGGTGATGATGTTTAACCACGATATGAAAAGAGGAATAAATAGTTATAATATTATAAAATTTTCTATTGCAAGGTAATTATTCGTAAAAACAATATTTTTTTGCATTCGGAATGTTTCATAAGTTCTGTATCCTTAAACTATTAACAAGAAAAAAGAAACAGTTATTATATCACAAGTTGTAAGGTGCCAGAATTTAGTACTGTTTTACAAATACAGGAAATATTTATTGATTATCTTCTAAACAGAACCAAATGTGAACAGCAAATAATGAGGATGTTCGCTATCTGAAAAAGGACATGAGTTTTATTATAATTTGATCGCGTGACAATAAGAGAAGTGATGAAACTTTTTCACTTTTGGAATACACTTTTCATCGTGTCGTACGATTACTTTTCAAAGATCTTACAACTACATAATAACAAGAAATAAATTCATTTTTACAATTATGAAAAAAACGAAGAACAAATAAATAAATGATTGCAAATCACGATTGTTTTAGGTACCTCAACTTGTAGAGGAAACACGTCCCCGTGGAATCTAGTATTCGTCTACCATTACATTTTACTATTTGATTGATCATCTCATGATTAAAGGTAAAAGAGTGAATAAGAAAAATATCACTAGTAAAGATTAAAACCGCTTTCTGAACAGGGACACACAAGTACGATTATCGTAATTTTGATACTTCCAATTTTCCTACATTTGGGACGTAGTATTTCGTTATCATAGAGCCCCTTCCTCCCCGACGAAATCGGTAATTAATAACGGAAATGTAAATTAATGCGAATACAGAGAGAAAAAACAAAAACAAAACAAAATTTTAAAAACATTCAAGTAAATCACGATTATCTGAAAAAATATTTCAATGTCTCTACAACAAAACACAACGCGATTTACGACTCTTACGATTACGTTTTACATGTTTCTCTTTTTCTCGGCGAATTTCCCGAACCAACGTATAAAATGCATCGTCGACACCCATTCTCGTTTTGGCAGAGGTTTCAATTAAAGGTAATCCGTGTTGACGAGCTAGCACACGAGCTTCATTCATCTGTACGGTCCATTGCTGTAGATCACATTTGTTGCCGACAAGTACCATAGGTACGTCCTCAGCGTCCTTTACGCGTTTAATTTGCTCTCTGTAAGTCGTTATGTCCTCGAAGGATTTCGCGTTGTTCACAGCAAAAACTAGGAGGAATCCTTCCCCCGTTCTCATATACTGGTCCCGCATGGCGCTATATTCTTCTTGCCCCGCTGTATCTAATATATCTAGAAGGCATGTTTCGCCGTCAATCACTACCTGCTTACGATACGAATCTTCGATTGTCGGGTCGTACTCGTCGACGAAATGATTTTGAATTAGCTGGATGGTCAATGCGCTCTTTCCTACGCCACCGGCACCCACAACGACCAATTTGTACTCGGTCATGTTTCAACAACTGGCAGTCTCTCTTCAGAATACTACGTCCATTAAGTAATAACTGAAATCAAGATAAATAAACTAATAAATTTCAGATGCCTAACAAATAGAATAAATAAAATAAAAGAATACGCTGAACTACGCAGCATTTACGAGATTCGCAGGAAGTGACTAATTCTGGATTATGATTCGATCATCCAGCGTTTATGCCATTCAAGTCTCTATTATTTGTGAATTAGCAGTGCAACAGAGCACCGCAAAATGCAGAATACACGAAATATATTGAATAAAGAATGAATGTGCCTCACCAAGAGTGGGCAATACTTACTTAACAGGTGCTTGATGAATTCAGCTTACCGGTGAGTTATCTCGATTTCATGAGAAATGAAAAGGATTCTGCTTCAATCACATAAAATAATGTACTATGTAAGTGAAGATGAAAAACAAAAATTATGAATCATATCTTCATTTAAAACACAGCATTACCTAGCACAGTGACTGCTCAAAGTTCACCGGAGTCCGACTTCACAGTTCACAATTACTGAGTACTACAATATAATACACACAATATACACTGTATTGCTACAAACACACACTACCTAAAATTCTTATCAATTTGGACTTACCACTTCGCGAAAACTTCTCTGAATCACAATCAGGAGACTTGGTATTCCAAACTTGTGAATAGAAGTACCAATTTTGTTGATTTCGGCCGTGATGGGAGTGAGGAGCTAGAAGTCGAGCTGGAAAAGTTTTCCCTGGTAGGCAAAAAAGCAGAAAGTTCAAAGTTTTCTAGAGTGAACTGCTCAGCTCAGGTTACCTCAAGTTAAAAGCGAGAGCTTTATACAGTCTTTCCTCCTTCCACCTACGTGTACAATGTTCAATTGACGTATCTGCATAACAACAATCAGCGGAATAAGATCATTCTAGTCGATGAAACCGGATATTGTCGGCCTTATTCTCCTGATCGTTGTTTTGCAGATTCGTCATTTCTTCTTTCATGGCGCAGTTTCTTACTCTGTCTTTGTCCTCTCTCATCGTCTCATCCTTGTCTACATCGAATTCAAATATTTACGAGCAAACATAATGAAGTGATAAGAGAAGAAACGAATAGCGAGCGAACAGCAAATACATCATCACAACAAAGTGAAAAAATGCAACGCATTACCAACACCAAAAACTTATGAAGAGATGTTGATGGAATCTATTCTATGAGCTGAAAGAATTCATCATACTTTGGTTGGCCCACAGAATCTAAGAGAGCTTGCCCTACGAAATGGAGGAAGCGGAAAGAAAGAGGTTATGGATTGGAAATCTGGACGAGAGAATAACCGAGTGAGTACTCTCATTTTTCCCGAGCTACTGGTAATTCTTGTGCACATCATTTCTTGAATTTCATCTTCAATCCTGTATGTTACCACAAAAATATCAAAATTATAGCAATCGAGCTTACTTTTTAATTTTGTGAATGCTAACTTCGTTTTTCTTCTTCTCTTTTATGGGTATCAACTATTGAAAATCGTGCGAAAATACGGCGACATCGAGAAGTTCGATTTGATGTTCCACCGCTCTGGACCATCAGCTGGTAAATCGCGTGGTTATGGTTTCATATCTTACAAGAACGAACGTGATGCTCTGAGAGCTTTGAATCATATGAATGGAATGATGATTGGATCTAAACGCGTGTACGTGAAATATGCCAATACTGTGTCGAAAGTAAGTATAGAAGAGAAGTGTGAGTGTCCTAGATCGAACCCTGTCGTCAATTAGGCTCCTGTGTAATTTTTGTACTGTATTTTGCAGAGCGAAGAAAGCTCCAAAGTAAACGGATTTTCTCAATTATCAGTATTATCGGGACCGAAGAAGATGTCTTCGTCAGAGTAATGATTCTATTCTCCCTTCAACGCCATCTTAAGTAGAAAATGTTTCATAGTCTTTCTTTGTTCTTGCAGTCAATCGTACAAAATACGTGCTATAGAAACGAAGCTCAAAATGATGCAGGAGACTGCGGATCTCGATCTAGAATTATCCCTGACTGAACCGGCTCGAAAAAAGCTGAAGTTACCCGAGAAAGACGGCAGAGGTTTTCGTAATTCATGAATACCAAGTTCGTACTATTTTGGCAACGTGTCAAGTTCCGATAAGTGTTGCAGAGTTCCTGAAAGCCATCCTTCCTTAAACTAATGAAGTTAATGTTATGAAGTTGAATGTACTTACAGTTTTCTTTTAAATAAGGTGTACAAGATCATGTTCATCAATAATAGTATTAACAATTCTCTTTCAATTTAAGACTATCTCTTCTCGGTCCTTGGCATAGGTACGTCTTCAGCGTCCTTTACGCGTTTAATTTGCTCTCTGTAAGTCGTTATGTCCTCGAAGGATTTTGCGTTGTTCACAGCAAAAACTAGAAGGAATCCTTCCCCCGTTCTCATATACTGGTCCCGCATGGCGCTATATTCTTCTTGCCCCGCTGTATCTAATATATCTAGAAGGCATGTTTTGCCGTCAATCACTACCTGCTTACGATACGAATCTTCGATTGTCGGGTCGTACTCGTCGACGAAATGATTCTGAATTAGCTGGATGGTCAATGCGCTCTGTTATCTTAAGTATATAATCTTGGGTCATCGCCTCAGATTTTGTTTACTTCTCAAACAGGTAGATCATCCGACCTAGTTTACCAAAGGATTCATTTTTAACAATTGGGTTGCGCGAAAAGATATTTAAAATGAATAATTTTTATTGTTATGTGTGCAGAGTCACCGCGTTGGCGATCATGGTTTTTTAAATTTTCTTTTTGAAGTGTTATTTTATGAGTCAGCGCATTTTATTTTAGTTTATATTTCAATAAATAGCATTGACTCTTTTCATTTGTGAGAACGGCGTTTCTTTGTTTCATGACATTCTGAATACATCTCATCGAGAACGAATCGAATCAATTTTGTTCCGCAATGATTGACTGTACGATCGTTAATCAATTCAAATCTCAGTTTAGGTACCTTTCCAACCAAAGATTGGAGTTCTGTACTTCAATCGTATAAAATGTTGAATAACAACCATGCTGATACGGCTTGAAAGTGAATTTCAAGGTAGGAATTAGAGAAGACTAACATTACTCGAGGTGCAATACCTTCGCGAATAATCTGCGGGAGGTTAGCCGAAGAACTTGATACTTATCCATTCCATTTTTTCAAGTTTGTCATATATTTTTCTGCAATACTCTCATTCGAGGAGAAAAGAATCTGATGGTGGTACAATTTTTCTCAATTCCCATGATTCCCTTTTTCGAAGAATGATTTTCCTTGACAAACTTGTATCATGAAAATCAGAACTTCGAGAAGTCAACTAAAACTAGGGAGTTTTGGGATATGAAAAAAGAAAGCAAGGAAGACTCAAAATACTCTGGATAGACAACTTCACTTCCCTTCTAACCCAGGAATTATTGCACCAAGTGGCACAGTCAACATTAGAGTAGAGAATGCTGAGAGTAGCTTCCACCTACAAGGGCAATAGGTATTCTTGATATGTGTAATAAATACTTCGGTATATTGAATTCTCGTAAATTGAAAGCTAAGTATAGCCTCGCCTCAGGGTAACTGCAAGCTGTTGAACGTGCTACTCTCCGAGACACAGGTTTCATTTAAACGATAGCAAACTTCATCCCAATTGAAATCGTCATAGCAGTGCAGCATTATGCATAGATGTAGACGGAAAGTCAAGAAGTCGATGGAACTTCAGGTAAGTGCACTTCAAGAGCGAAGTGTCCAAACGCTTCTTTCATCGGGAAATTTTCTCAAGTTGAGTTCCATAGTTAATACCGACAGGTGTGGTCCCTACGGGTGTATGTTTAAGAATCCCAGAAGTTTTTCGAAGTGTCACTAATCGTAGTTTCCATCACGAAATCAAAATTTAAATAGAAACTCGTGGTCAATGACCCTTTGCATTCATGATGATGATGTAACTATGGTGTGATGAGAGAACTTCAACGACCACTGAATGTTACAATTGCTCATGGTCCAAACGGCAGCTTCTCAAAGTCCGTCTGGTAACTTGCAATCGCAGTAAGGAGTGAACTTTCTTCTGTCCCTTGCCGTAGAAATTTAAATTTCTCAGCACACTTCTTTTTTGCAAATAAGGGAATGCTACCAAAACTAGCAAGCTAATACGTCATTTTGAAAGTGAAATAGGATACTCATAATTTATCATATTTTCCATCTGTTATTTTCAATAATACATATTTTTCTCACGAAATTTCTCTCCTTTATCTCTTCGTAAAGTTGAAAATTCGTGGATATCAGCGATACTCAGACAATAATCTCTCGAAAACTTTAAGAAATTTTATCTATTTCATGTGTTCTTTACATAATAGTAATTCTAGTTGTTTTTTTTTCAAAATTTTTTTTTTCATATAAACATAAATTTTTATTATGTGATAAATTTACATACAGGCATCATATAAGTATATACAATAAAACAGAAAAAAGGAAAAAAAAAAAAAAGAAATAAAAATGTGAAAAAATATTTTTACATCATTTCTAAAATACGGACTTCCTTACTTCCGTACATACGTATTGTATACAATTTTAATGATATAATACAAAAAAAAAAAAAAAAATCAATTTTCGTAATACATTAAAACGAATTGAGTGCGGCCTTCTTAATGGCCGCAATTGATTCATTACAACAAAATCCATAGTAACTTAAAAGAATACATTCGAAAGAAATACATACGCGTAATAAAAAAAAAAAGAAAAATCGCCAACACGAATATACATCTAAACAGGGGAGAAAAAAAATCACACTATAATTAAGACACCAAAATCTGAACGAAAAAAAAAGAAAGAAAAGAGTGGAAAGAGTCCACAAGAACAAAGCGAAAACGTTTTACACAAGTGTACAATCGTAATGTTTTTTTTTTTTTTCTTTTCCAATTTTTCTTCAATTAAATTTCTGTATATTTTTAAAAAGATGATCTTTCGAGTCAAACTAAAGTAGTATATTTACAAGGAGAGGAAAAAATACCAACAGAGAACAAAAAAAGTACGAAAATAAATAAAGAAGAGTTATCAGAATTAATGATAAAAATAAAACAAAAGAGAACATTAAGAAAAAATAATAATAATAAATCATCAGAATGATAAAAATGGAATAATGAAATCGAATAGCAGGTCGGCGACGCCACACGCGCAATTTCAATGACCATCGGATGGTCACCGATAAAAAACTTTTTGAGGTGATCGCGAACCAAAATGATTAGAGAGATCGCTACCCAGATCCAGAGGGTCTCCTTCAATTTGGTACAGTTTGATTAGCATTGATGACGAAGCGTCCAAGTTTTTTTTTGTATCCGTACCCTCGTCACTTCCTGCGATGAGTAAAGTGCTCAGCGATAGCAGTTGCGACGATGAATAGTAGAGCGGGTTCCTTCGATTAGTTCTCCACTCTCAGTAGAGCCAACGCACATGGACTTGAGTGTTGACGTCAAAGGTAAAATCACACGCCAATTTGTTTACCGTTGAAGTGCCAAACGATTGTGCCTCGGAAATCGTCGTTATCTGCCTGCCTCCGCGGATATGACCGAAAGGAAACGGAACAACAGGAACCAGCGAATTCGCACTTGTCCAAAATGATAAAGGAGATGGAGTGGCTGCAGCTCGAAATGAACAAACAGCGGAGGAAAACGGTGCGATAAGGTGTCAATGCTTCGCGAACAACCGGTGTAGTATCATACTGACAACAGAAAAAAGGCTGGGAGGAAAAAGAACTCTGGTGTCTCAAAGTTGGTAGAATTTGAAAAATTTTATCATCTAATATTCTTGAGCGAAGTTAACGGATTCATCATTGATAAAATTTTTTTGTTACAAATACTTTCACGTTTGGTACATGGAAACTTCGAAATTTTGATCAAAAACAAACTTATTAAATTTTTTGGGAAAAAAATAATAATTGATTCTCCTTTCCCGCTCTATCATGATGAAATCACAACTAGAGAACTCAAGCACGCATTCTTTGGTAGGCACTTCTAATATTTTTCTTCTCTGTACTTACAAACACATACTTGACCTTTCCTCTCATCTCTTCAATCTTTGCGTTCACACTCGCACAATGCATTCTCATCTACCCTCAAACTAAATCATTATACAAACACGAGTAAGATGATTCGGCATTTCAAAATACTACTGTAGATTATTAATATCAACAAGAATTTAAACATTATATCGAATTAAAGATTTCGATAGCATCAAACAAAATAAAATATTCACGAAGATGAACAAAAAAAAATCAAAATTGGTCAAGAAAAACGAGATTACTGCTACATAAATTTTGCATTAAAATACGATCTCAAATTCATGCTTTATTTAAGAACACAAATATTCGAAAAAATTGACTTCCGTTTTCAATTTTTACGAAAAAAATTTCGTACACGGGAGTCCATTTTATCGAATATTTTTCCAAACTCTTAATATTTCTGGTCGGACCTTCGATCACTGTTACACAGATAAACAGAGTTTGGTAGAAGTTTTCTTCGGAGTTCATCTCAGAAAAACATTTATCTACCGATAGATTTTTGATAAGCCTTGTCAGCGAAGTAACAAATAAAAACTCTCACTAATCAATGTCGAAAACGTTATCACTGTCAAGCCTAAATTGTCCCAATTATCATTACCTTCTATTATCTTCCCCTCATTCATGAGCTCTTCGGACACGAAAGACTCTCCAATTATTTAAAATGAAAAGAAAATAAGGAAGTACATAATATTAAACGATTCAAAAAAAATCAAAAGTATACAAAATTTCTCTCCTTCATACGTAATATTTTGATTCAGCTGACACAAGGAGTCAGCTCGTTCAAAAAAGGTCCGATAAATGCACTGAAAATTTTCATTCTACGTCTTTTCATCATTGAGATTAAGTATACGAATATTTATTAAAAAAATTTTGCGTATCGTTTCACTCCTCAACTATTTTCGGTTTCTCTTGTCAATATGATTCGTCCCAGTATCGTTTCAAAATTAATGCCTACATGAAAACTTCTCTCTTTTTTTAGCTGGTACAGGAAGAGGATGGCGGCGGCTTCGAATTTGATTGGCGTTGTGAACTACTCGTTGACGGGGAAGACGACGACGATAGGGTTGCGTTCGAGGACGTGACTAGCATTGAACGTCCACCACTACCACTGCCGCTTGTGCTGGTTTTGTGACGCGAAGTGGTCGTCGTATTAGCGCCGGACGACGACGAGATGCCCAAACCTCCGTTCAGTAAGGCTAGACTTTCGGAGGTGGGAGGTAACGAGCCAGGCGGTAACGAAAACGGACTCAATCCCGTTAGGCCGAGAGGCGAATACAATAAACTAGGATGTTGCAGGAAAAATGGCAGAGACGACGACAAACTATTGGCGGCCGAGGCGGACGACGTTTTAGAGCTGCCACCGCCGGAAGAGCCGCCTCCAGCGCCACTACTATTGCCTCCACCGCCACTGCTTTCCGTCTTGCTACGTTTCATAGATTTTGAATTGCCTGAACCGGAAGCGCCCGAATGATCACCGCCGCCAGAAAGCGACGAACCGTCCATACCTGCTAGCCCGGACATACCCAGACTGGCCAAGTTAGCGAACAGGTTCATGTTGCCGAGACCGCCAATACCGCTGAGCGCGTTCATATTCGGCATGCCAGCCGCGAATGGTAACAGCAGAGGATTCGTTTTCGGATCGAAATTACCCATCGAGAGACCGCTGAACAGCGACGACGGATTAATGCCACCGAGGCCGGCTGCAGAAGCTAACGTCGAGAACGGATTAGACGTGAGCGAGGTAGGTAACGAACTTGAGGTGGAGTTAAGCGCCGCTGCAGCAGCTGCCGCAGCCGCTGCTTGCGAAGTAGGCGGACTAGCGAGTATAGGTGGTCGACCGGGGCCTTTCTTCCGGTCCACCGAGGGTAGACGTTTTTGCAGATCGTGCGGCAAATTTCCACGCTCCTTAACGAGTTCCGCCCACTTCGGATCGACGTCGAATTGTGGATTTTCTTGTAACCAATTGGCTATGCGTTTTAATGGCGGAGCTTTGTTACCGGTCAGCTGGAACGAGAAAATAGCACAACATTGAGAAAATTGAAACGAGGATTGAAGAATATGGGAAAGTGATACCTTACCTTCTTGCCAGTATCTCGATTGATTACAGAAACATTCTCTTCGCCGGTCAACTTTTTCCAATCGAGTAGCGTAGGATCCACCCGAGGTCGCCGTCTCCTCGGCACAGACGATAAAAAGTCAGCGGGTAAAGCTTGCTGCTCCGGCATATGTTGTTCCGCCAACCATTTATTCACCTGGAACACAAAGTACACGCTCGATAAATCCTCTCAAGTTTTCTTGGCGATCTTCAGGAGCCAGAAACTTACCTTAGCATCGTGTGACGAATACGGACTATTTATTTTCGCCATACTGTCGTTAGACTTGTTGAAATCAGCCAGCAAAGCCTCGTACGTCTTCTGCCCTGGTAACGTGGACGCGCCAGACGTCAAAGGATTTTTCGAACTGGACTGCGATTGTTTGTGGTGTTGCTGCTGCTGTTGGTGTTGGAAAGCCAGTTGTTGTTGTTTCAGCAACATATTCGACTGCTCCATAAAGTTGAAGTAGGCGGACAGATCGAGCGATCCTTTGCCAGCAACCGAGCTTAGCGTTCGCGACAACAATTGAGATGAAGCAGCCGAAGCAGCCGCCTTCGATAAATTACTAGGAAAATTGGAGCTCGTTGACACGGGCGATTTCTTCGACGGCATATCCGACATATTCGAGGAACTTCGACCCTCTCCACTAGACATGTTACTACCACGCTCGCCTTCCGACTGTTGTAGCTTGCCCGCCGACAGGCCCATCACTATTTCGTCCAATTTACGTCGTTTTCTGCCGCCATCGGAGGGCTGCTATATTATTCAGAAGAAAGTTGTTATTATTTGATATATAAACACAAAACTTTGATAAAATAAGAAATTTTGGAATACGTACGCAATTCTTCTTCTGCAAAATTTTCAATGAAACGTCGTCGATTTTGCTCTTCGAAGATTGAGCGTTCAAAGCTTGCAGATGGTGTAAAGAGTTCGAATTCGACGAGTGTTGTGAACTGCTAGAATGGCTGTACTGATTGAGACGACTTTTACTCGGCATAGAGAAATCGTGTATTTCATTATTCATCGACGAATCGTTCGCGCTACTCTTCGAACTCGCACTTAAATCGATACCGACGTTATTTCGAGAGTCCGAGCTGCTGGATTTTGAAATGCTATTGAAGACGTACATATTGTCATTAGTGGGTACATTAATAGGTGTTACTTCGTGATGATAGTACTACATACCCTGCAGACAAGTCCATCGGAGATGAGCTGGAGGCGTTCGTCGCACTAGCCGCTGCCGTGGACATACTGAATTCCATAAGGTCGAATGGACGGTTAGCTATGAGAGGTGGTCTGATACTAGACTGCGAATGTTGATGCGCGGGTGGCGGTTGCATCATAGAGCCTTGAATAGGGGTGGACCGCCTGTACACAAGAACCAAAACATTAGGCTGATCGAAATATTCGATATCTTCGAAACAACTAGAATAGAACATACCTCGAGTCTTCAGACATAGAATCATCAGTCGGGTCCCACGCCGGTAGAGGAGACTGTTTAGCGCTGTGAGCAGCTTGAATGTTGTTGTTGAGCAAAGCATGTAGTTTTGCTGTAAACAAAAATTTTATCGAGAATTAAAGTGAGGAAGATTGCATTCACACACACAATTGCCCACTACGAGATGAAAATGGGAAAACTTTTACCCCAGTGCCAATTAGATTAAAGTGGGGTAGTTTTTGGGATTCAAAAATTCGAAACAGAGAATTGAATTCAAAATTAGGGTCTTCGAGAGGAGAAATACTTCTTAGCCTGTCACATAGAGCTCGATCTCATCATAAGTAGTACAGAAATCCACATCTACTCATACTAGCTCGATCCCACTTCCTATATCAGGAAGAACTTCCGGCGGAGCTGAATAGAAAAAGATCATGTTTCAAGTCAAGCCCAGTATAAAACTATATAATCAAGCAGCCTAGTTCGGGCATAATACCTGCTCATTCGCGATGGTCAAATTTCACGCAACTCATAGACTCTGAGTACAAACAAGAAATTATTACGTCTTCGGACGTTTGCAAGGTCGGAATTCCAAAGTTAAGGTCACTTATGTCAATCTCGATAACAACGATATATCAATCTCGACAATATTGATATATCAATCTCCATAGTATCGATCTATCAATTCCGATTACATCGATATATCAATCTCGATAATATCGATTCATCAATCTCGATGATATCAATATTTCAATCTCAATAATATCAATATATCAATCCCGGTTATATCGATTCATCAATCTTGATAATATCGATTCATCAATCTCGATAATATCGATTCATCAATCTCGATAATATCGATTCATCAATCTCGATAATATTGAGTCATCAATCTCGATTATATCAATTTATTATTCTCGATAATATCGATTTATCAATCTCGATAATATCAATGTATCAATCCCGGTTATATTGATATATCAATCTCGATAATATCGATTCATCTATTCCGGTTATATCGATATATCAATCCCGGTTATAGGTATCGATTTATCAATCTTGATAATATCGATATATCAATTCCGACTATATTGATTCATCAATTTCGATTCATCAATCCCGGTTATATTGATACCTATATGAATCCCGGTTATATCGATGTCTTGATAGTATTGATATATCAATCTCGATAGTATCGATTTATCAATCTCGATTATATCAATATTTCAATCTCAATAATATCAATATATCAATCTCGATAATATCGATTCATCAATCCCGGTTATATTGATATATCAATCTCGATAATATCGATTTATCAATTCCGACTATATCGATTTATCAATCTCGATTATATCGATATCGAAATATTGATTCTCTATTTAGTTTCAACAACTAGTATACTGCATATAAGGTCTAGTATAATAAAGACTCAGAGCTAGAGTATAGCGATCATAAAGCTAGTATAAACCTAGTATATGAACTGGGCAAGGTGAACTCGCGGGAGGTGGGGAAAAGAGAGATGAGAAGGTAGGGAGGAAAAAGTGGAAATTTTGACCAAACCGTTTTTGCTGGAGGTGAGACGCCCTGCCCTGTTTTCCAAAAACTCGATTTAAAATTTGAGTCCCGAGAAATCGAAATTTTGGCATACAAAGTTGATGGTAAGAATTGTTCCAAGTCTCCCACCCGTGGACTGCTCGATAACCGAAATTTTCTAAAATCCCACATGCGGTACCAAAGAAGCGAGAAAAAGAGAGAAAAGGAAGGAAAAAAGTGAGGAAATTTTCTCCAGCGCTCCATCAGATTAGGGTGGATAAGTTCTTGCCGCTGAAGGGGCACCGAATTTTCAACAGGTTCCCCTTTCGGAACTTTCGTTGAAATGTGTGAGATACCACGTCAACCCTTCAACAAAATTTATGATCTTCACTAAAAAAACATTTGCCTACCTCGTTCGGTCTCCACGTCGATGGCGATATGACGTTTACGTTTCAAATTAGGCGTTACGGTCGGCGTAATGGACAACGACGAATTGGCGTTGAACAGAGCCGGATTGAATGAAATCGCCGACGGGCGACCGCTACCCGGATGATCCGCGGTGATGGTGATCATATCAGAGCCATCCGGCAACGAACACGGAGTCGAGGAATCGCGTTTCGGCGTTCCCGAATCCCTCTCGAGGTCCATACCGCTTCCGCCGGGAATATTATACATGGAGAACATTCGACTGACCGGCCACTCGCCAGTCTCCACGCATTCGATGATACTCGTCAATCGAGCCACGATAGACTGCTCCTGAAAAACGACGCAACAGACAATTTGTACAATTCAAATAAATGATAATATAAGTTGAGGCGAGTTATTCAACCAACTCACTTTTGGCCACTTGATGGGATGCTGATAACTTTGAGCGATCAACTGGGCGAAAATCTTGTCCAGTCGAGGAGTTTTATTTTGTTTCTCCATCACGCACGGCATGGCAGTGTTTGACTCAGGATCAGTTCGCATTACCTCCAATTCGGGGCACATGGCTTTCAGTTTGTCGATTCCTTCGAGAGAAGATGCGGGCGCAACAGCACTTTCTCTCTTGGTTGGCGTAACGGACGGTTCAGGTATGGTTTCCTGCTCCGCGGATTTCTTTTCATCGCACGATTTCTCGGGGCTCTCATCAGCGTTCTCTTTCTCTTCAGCTGGCTTGACAGCCTCCGAGTCTTCCTCGGCGGAAACTGAAGTCTTGTCTTCTTCGGCATTGGTAGTTACTTCTGGTTTGGGCGATCCGACGGTCGATAGTTTTTCGCTATCGTTACCCTCGTCTTCGTGGGTGGACTCAGCTTTCGCCTCATCTTTGGACGGCAACTCTTCGCTGTCCACTTCCATTTTTTCACCCTCTTCGCTCTCAGGTAATTCTTCATTTTCTTTCAACGACTTGTCGACTTGCATGGACGTTTCATCATCAGTCGCTTCGGCAGTCGGATCTTCGACTTCCGACTTGTCGTCTTCGATTTTATTTTCGCTGCTTTGGTTTTCGTTGTCGACGTCGCCATCCAATTCCATTTTTTCAGCCTCCTCATTCTTGGAAGGTTCTTCGTTGTCACTCGCCGGTTTGTCTACTTGCATCGGCGTTTCGTCGTCGGTCGTTTCGTGAGTCTCGTCTTCTACTTCGGATTTCTCTCCACTTTTATTTACGTTGCTTTCCTGATGTTCGTTATTCGCATCAACATCTTCGTCACTTACATCACTATCCTTCTCCTCCGTTCGCTAAGAAAAATAAATACATACTATTAATCACCAATATCTCAACGATATAAAACCGTACTCGGGTATTGGATAGTTACCGTTTTTGCAGCTACGTCTTCTTTTCCGGTTTCTGTCTCCGTTTCTTCGCCCACTTCGGATTTATTATCCGCAACTTCGTCTTTCGGTTCTTCTTTCGGCTCTACACTCTTTTCCGCCGGTTCTTCTTCCGATTGCACAGCCGCTGAATTTTCCGCAACCGAAGTTGACACGATGGAGACAGCGTCTTCCGGTTCCGTCTTCACCAGAGCGATATCCACAGATACGGACTCATCGGCCACGGATTCCTTCTTCACCGCGCCGACTTTCTCAATCTGCAACGTTCCTTCTCCTTTCTCCAACTTCACGATAATCTGATTCTGATCAACGCGAACGATGTCGCTGTTCTCGACATTCTCCTGTTTCATCGGGTTGAGCATGAACTCTGATTTCAAGGAGTTTCCGCTCACTGCAGAGAGCACACTCTTATTCACTGTGTCTCTGAACGACAATTCCGGGTCATTCAAAATGTAGTAGTCCGTTCTACCAAGACCGTGTCTGCGAAAAATCATTCCCCACACTTAAATGAATACACGCGTTACGTTAAAAATAGAAAATAAAATAAACACAAGTGCTTACTTCGCTACACCGTAGAGCAGATCTTTATCGTGTTTACCCGGAATCCACCAATCGGGAAAATCGGGCGACCCTTGACACAACTTCAATCGTTCTTCGAGTAACGGATGCGGTAAAATTACTTCGCGTATTTTACTCAACAAGTTGATGCGTTCCAATGCCCGTCGAGCTTTCTCCTCCGTGATCAATTCGACGGGGAAGTCGGCATTTTCTGAATAAAATTAGGACACGATTATAGGACGAGTGCCTTGTATGTTTTGTTTACGTATGTCAAATAACTTACCCTCTTCTTCGGTGAGTTTTAACGCACACACTTTTTTGCATAATGCAATGAACGCTTTGTAATATTCGGTTATTGTTTCGTCGAACTTCTTATCCAATTTTGATATCGTTCTAAACTTACTCCAGTCATAACGATTACGAATTCTGCGCAAAAATATCGATACAGATAGAGAACAAGCGCTTGAGAGGATACTTTTAAAAGCCTATGATATCTGGTTCCTTTTATCTTTACACACCTGTCGAATTCCACACCGAAAGTGGATACAGTTTTGTAGAACTCTTGTTCCTCTTTCTTCGTCCATTTTCTTTGATTGCTCTCCAGTCGTTGACGTTCTTTTTCGCGAAAAATTTGCTCGATCTTCTCTTTACGTTCATATTTCTGTACAAATTGAATGGAAATGATGAGAGCGAAAACAAAACGACACAAAAAACAAAACAAAATGAAAAAAAAAAGGCAAAAATGAAAAAAAAAACAGAAATGAAAAGGAATAAGATTAGCGAAATGCTAACGTATTTTATTAGTTACAAATAATTAAAAGCGATGGAATGAAGTCATAATTAGTCGATACATTTTCTTAAATATAGCGAAAAAAAAAATTTTCTACGACACAGAAAATATACGTATTTTCTTTTTTCGCTTCTCTTTTTAAAAACAATCATTTCTAAATAAAAATAAGTATACGAAAACTGTGCATGCTCAAGATATAACAAAGTACACTTCGACCTAAAGTTGACAGCGTAATCAAGAAGATAACGAACTAATTCAAGGTCGTATAATAGGTTACGTAAAAAGTTGAGAAGAAAACGTAGGGTCCCGCGAAGTAAAAATAAGAGAGGATGGAATAGGGTTTGCTTCTTTGATTGCGCAGGAGGCAGTTCGCATTACCACCTGTTATAGATAGAATTTGCAGTATTCCAGTAATTTGAAGGCACGCGAGATGATTAGTGAACAACTAATAAAGATACACGGAGGGCAGGAAACGTTACAACAGAAGTTCAGAAAAATACAAAAAAAAAGAAATAAATTTGGAACAGAATTTAGGGGGTCTGGCGAGATAAATGTATACTCGGGACTCGAGCTATTTGCATAATCAAACAGCGAAAGAATCTCAAGAATTCATCATCGACCAGGGCGCGGAAGTGTGAGGGCAGAAATCTATAAATACTCTTTTAAGCCTTGCTTTAGCCTACCTTACAGATTTATAGTTTGTTCAAGTCCCCAAATGAGGCCAAAAACATTGATGACGGGTTTCCCGCTAAAAAAGCTTCCTTTTACTCTTCAGAATCAACTCCTTTCAGGTTTAGATCTTCCCCCTCTCACCCTTGGTAACTCCTCCTTCATTAAAACGGTAAAATATGATGACTTTCTCGAGTTTTGGTTGAGATATAATCACTTCTCAAGACTTTTATGGCAATCTCTGATAATCACCACTCTCAATGACATTCAAGGCCAATAAACACCTTGCTTGATGATTTTAGAGAAAATTTTGATGGCAGAACAAAAAAGCAGAGACAAGAATGACCAAACCGAACTTGAATGCAATTCTCTCACACAGCTAACCAGAATGCGGTTCACAAAATTTTCATTTTCACACTATTCTAAAAAGGTTTTCCTGCTCACCTCTCCTATCAATTTCACTCTTACTTTTCATTGACTTCACTTTCAACTTCTTGCAGCTGTTTGGAGACGAACATGAAAGGGAATGAGGTAGAAATGTTCTAGACCAACAGCGCTAGAATCGCTGACACACAACACTGGAAACCACATGATGCGATTTTGGATATAAACGGGCATCCCTTTGATAAATTTGAAAATTTCATATTTTTCAAACCTTGCTCATGTTTTTTGGATAATATCAGGAGGGAGTTTTCTCCTTCACCTGGGTTCTATTTTCGCAACTCAAGCAAACCTACCCGATGATGAATCGTGAATCTAAACTGTTTGCGCTAGGATCGCACTTATGAAGGAAAGCTATCTACACAACACACATTCAACTTCCCCTTTCTCACAGGACTAGAAAAGTTGAAAGAAAAAATTTCTCTTCCACTCGAACATCCGAAAGAAAGTTTTTTAAACTTCCACTTCCAACTTAAAACTCCTAACAACGAATGTTTGGCTGTGAGAGTGTGAGCTGATGGCTGATGTCCTGTGAAACAAAGAGAGGGAAACTCGAAAGACATAAATAGTGTAATTGACTAGTTCTGGTTGAGGGGATGGGGGAATCTGATTCCGGTGCAACACCTAAAATTTTCGGCCATTTACCCGCAGGCACGATTTTCCAAAACTTTCTTCAAAGGAGAAGAAATTGATACTTAGAAAGTTGATTTCCAAACACATTCCACTTTTAGCTTCTAACTTCCAATCATTCAACTTCTACTTTTGACTTTAAACTTCTGAGTCAGAGAAATTGAGTACTTTCAACATCCACTCCAGCCCTGCTTTCTTTTCTCACCTATTTCATTTAAAAAATTAACTATCACAGCGATCCTAGCGGTTGATTGGTCCAAATTATCAATTTTTAAGCATGGAATACAGTCTGGAATCCGTTAACAACGAGTAAAGATATTGAACAAGGGAAGGGTATTACTCAAATAATGTACACCTGATATAGGCCAGAGTTCATGCGACAAGACCAAGGGTGACCAAACTTTCTCTTTTATAATGACTCTTCTTCTATCTTCATCTGAACTTAGTTGGGTTCCTGAATTCTACTTCCCCTTTTTTCGTCGAATTCACTCCTCACTTCTTGCAGTTCTATTCCTCATAAAAGTTCAATCTTGGAGACAAAACTGGAAGGGCAAAAGATATCGCAGAAAACGCAACCGGGACAGAGCGCTAGCATCGCTGAAAACGCAACCGGATATGTAACAGATGATGCGGTTATAAATAAATCACAATTTTCAAACCTTGTTCTTCTGATTTCATCTAAAATCGCTCAGTTCTGAATCTGATGAAATTTTCAAGGGAAAGCTCCCCTTTGTCATGGTTCTATGCAACTACAGCAAACCAAACCTACTGGACATAGAGTTTCAATGGTTTCCGGAAACGTTCTTTTGCATCGACAAATTGTACACACCAACACTCCTATATTTATACCACGCACAATCATTCAATTTCCCTGGTTTTCTTTCTTATCAATTCATTTCATTAGTTTCCTTATCAATTTTATTGAAAACTATCGCAGCGATACTAGTGGCAGAGGTCCAAATTATCAATTTTTCAACTTTTTCCACTCCTGGCCCAGGGCTGCTTAGCCAATCAGATTGGCTAAAAGCTGAGCTAAGAACTAACGTTTTTGAGTTATCGGCTTCAACTAACAGCTAATGGCTAATCTGCTCTGATTGGCTACCTAACGGCTAGCTTTTTAACATGGGTATCATTTTGCAGCTTCTTCCAAACTGTTTTTAAATGAGATGTTACTTTTGGCCTTTTGGGCTAATTGCAATTCGCAATAGGGCTTTTCCAGTATTCCTAATTGCATACTTATTTTCCTACGTGTTATCAATTTGGTAGTGTTTTTAACATTGCTCTTATGGCAGACCGCTCCTGAACGAAAACGAATATGCTATCCAGCAACTCCCATAAGAGCAATGTTAGAAACACTACCAAATTGATAACACGTAGGAGAATAGAGTATGCAATTTGGAATACTAGAAAAGCCCTATAGAAAGAGAAAACGAGAATTTTCAACAGCGTACTGTTAAGTGGCGGGGCTCTCGGGTGTCAGGTCTGCAGTCTGCAGCCACGCTCATGCATTACCGCGCTCACTTTCACAGTTTCACAGACCACAGTTCACTTACTTTTAGATTTTTAGAGCAATCAAAGAGCAAAGAAGTATTGACTGGGCCCGCTGGCAGTGCTAGTGCTTTCTGATTTTGAAGAAAAAATTCAATGAAAATTAGCCGTTAGCTATTTCAATTCCAATGACTAAAGGCTAAGCTAATTGCTAATTTGATCTCATTAGCTAGCTAAAAACTAGCTAATTTTGAGCAAAATTCCTTGGCTAACGGCTAATGGCTAAAAGCTAACGGCTAGCTAAGCAGCCCAGGGTTGCAATATTATAAACAAGGGATGTTGAAAACATGTTTTAAACGTTTTTTTTTTTTTTGTTTAAAACGTGTTTTTTCTCGATCTCTATCAAGAACACTTGAAAATTAAAATTATGGCAATCAACTATCAAGACGTTCATAGATGAAATAATTATTAACATCTTCCAGGTGCAAAAAACATTAAAAACATGTTTCAAACTAAAAAGAAACATGTTTTCGACTCTTCCAGGTGAACAAAGAAATTGTTTTAAACGATTTCTAGAACATTCAAAACACGTTGGGGAAAAAACCCCGCATTCAAAACCAGTTACAAACATGTTTTAAACTTAAAAAAAACATGCTTCTTGTTTTTTGTTTTTTTTTTGCAACCCTGGGTCCCAGGGCGCCTCCTTCTATGAAATGAGAACTGAAGTTCGATGAACACGGGAAGAGATATTGGAGAAAGGCATTACCTGAATAATCTACAGCTGATATAAGCCAGAGTAAGACAAGACTAAGAATGACCAAATTCAACTTGAATGCGATACACTTACTCCCTCCGTCCCATACAACTAGTCAGATTACGATTACGGTTCACAAGCTTTTCTTATCCACATTCTTCTCGGATGATTTTCCTTCTATCACTCCCTAACCTTAGTTACTGTTTGGAATTATTCTTCTTCACTTTTCATCGAATTCGCTTCTCGCTCTTAATGGTTCTATTCCTCATAAAAATTCTGAAATGTTACGAAATACAAAACAGCGCTAGCATCGGGTCTACAAAAGATGATGCCAGTAAAGAGGAGAGTGGGCGGTCCTGTGATATGATTTAAGAATTTTATCATTTTCAAACCTTGTTCTTCAGTTTCTTCAGAAAATCGCTTGATTCTGATATTTCAAAGGCATCTTCTTCTTCGCCCCGGATAGAACCTACTGGATGTAGAGTTGCAATGGTATTCTCAAGTTTTCGGCTCGTTTCATTCGAGGAATAGGTACTAGAGTTTGTTAAGCGCGGACAGAACTATTGAAGAGAGGTATCACCTGAATAATCTGCAGCTGAGATAGGCCAGAGTTCATGCGACGATGAGAGGCAGTGTACGGTCATGGTGAGTTTTTGATTCGAGTAAGAGAATGTAGAGCCTGCGGCCGAGCAATTCTAGGGAGAGATGTTCGTTGAGTTACGCATTTACAAGACGTTTCACAGAGAAAAATACACGAAGTTCATTAGATGATGAAAAAAGCTTCTTTTCAACAGTGTTTCAAAAGAAACAAATCTCATCATAATTCACAACTAGTATTTTTTTCTGAAAAACGTCACACATGGTAACAGTTTCAGATAACATCTGACGTAAGCTCGTCGACAAAAGGAGGGGTTTTCTCCACAGCGAAATGCGTTCACAAGGAGCGCGTGGTTGAAATCACGCAACCGGTTACGATCACACCGATCTGTTTCAAATTGCCTGACTTCACCCATTCCATCAATATTGATTACACTGGACAGGAAGGACCACAGGAAATGAGGTCTCGCTCCGCAGGACCCTAATTTTTCGTTTTAACTTGATTAAATTTCTACCTGATGAAAATCGAACGAAGCACCCAGCTTTCTTCGGCATAAAATTTTGTAAGACCAATTTTTTTTTCTCAAAAAGCCGTCTTAACCGATAAGTGTTTCGTTTACGTTTTCATCTATCAAGATAGCGGTTAAAGAGCACGCGCGCACGCGCGCGCATTAAATATTGAGATTACTCAAAAATACAGACCCACAAGTACATGGCCAGCTGATTCCAATCCCATCCGGCGCCCACAAAGGAGGCCACGTCCACAGGAATAGTGGCCGTGCTCGTGCCAACTGAAACGTGCGAAGAGGCCGACCCCAGATTCGTAGATACGTTCGCATGCAAATCGGCCACGTAACTCAGCTGCTACACACAACAAAACAATAACAACCCCCGGTCCAAAGAAAGCAAACACTACACAGGTAAACCCGTGATGAAGTAAATACTGTACTTAGAAAATAAGTTAAATATTTTCCCTTCTTTTCTACTTTTTCTTCTCTTCCAAACGTATTAAACGGAAAAAAAAATTAAATAAAAATGAATAGGAAAGAGAGAGAGAGAATGATACAGAATGTAAAATAAAGTGAAGTAATAGAGAAAGACCAACTAAAGAAAATGAAATAAAAAAAAAAAAAGAAGAAGGAAAAATAAATTAAAAATTCTAACTACAGCGTAACGATTCGTTTATTTGTGCAGCTTGACGAATAAGTTTGTATTTTATGTTTTTTCGACTGAGTCAGAATTCGATGTCTTCGATGTACTCCTAATAAAGAGCACAACATATAAAATAGCATCCTCGATATTCATTTTCGAAACCACATGATTGTACGCCGACCCCCTCCTTCATTCACTAAAAGAAAATTCACCGTTGCACACTGCACTGTCCACAAAATCGTTACGAACCATAAATGAGGAATTAAAATAATTAATTTAGAGAACTTTTTCACGTACGTGCGGAAGTATTTTAAATTATCACACCCATTCTTTCTACAACGATATTATTAAATTTTACTAAACGTCTTCACCGCGAACACCTTCTAAATACAAACGTAAATTAAACTCAACTGCCACATATGCTCGTCTGCATTAGAAATTCTGTAACACCCCCTAGTAGAACGTCGACGTACTATTTACTCGATTTCAATAACCATTTTGTAAATTAATGGAGTCTATACGAAAAATAGAAACGCGAGAAAAAAATCGATACATTTTCCTTTTCCAGTTTTCATGTATAGACGTAAAGACAATTTTAATTCCTCATTATTGATTCAGTTGCTGTCTAATAAACCAAAAACACGCATACCGAAGTTTACTTGGTGTAGTAGCAGTACTAAGATAAATAAATAAAGAAATAAATATCCGTTAGAAGCGCTACATTCATTACGCAAAAATAAAAGAAATGAATACGATGGAAGTGTTTCCTTCAATAACTGAAAAAAACTCGGTTCACATACAGAATAATACTGCGACAAAATAATAAGAAAGAGCAAAGAAAGAGAGAGAGAGAGAAAAAAAAAGAGAAAAAAACTAAAAGAAATAATAAAAGAAAATAATACAGAATAACCTAACTACAATTTCCCTTTTAAGATTAGATAGACAATGATGTAAATAGTTACCTTCGCTTTCTGAGCCATTTTCAGTTCCTCTTTCTTAAAATTTCTTTGATACGAGGTTATCACACGACGAAGTCGATTATTTAGGTCACCAACGGACGGCCACGGAGCTTTACTCGGCTCCTCCTCCATAGGAGTCGGCGTCGTGGCGACAGTGGTCGTAGTCGGTGTGGTCGCTGCTGCCACTGGGGTAGCAGCTCGGGCAGCTTCATCAGCCATCGTCATAGGGGTAGAAGGTTGAGACGGGAATTCTTCGGACAATGCAGGCGGCTCAGAACCTCCTTCACCATCGTCGCTCAGCTTCTCCTTCTCTTCACTACAAGATGAAGTGAAGTTGAGTACACTGAAGTTAGAAAATCTGCCACAACAAACGTTATACTCACAGAACAGCGGGAGGAGGATTAGGCCCGCACCGTGCGAGGAAACACAGGGCTGGATCACTTCGCATCTGAACGTAAGCCTCGTAGCCATGCTTATACGTGCCGACCAAGAGAGAACGATCAGCCTCTTTATCCCACCATGCGGTAGGCGCTTGATCACAATGAGGCGGATTTATTGGTAACGTGCTGCACAACACAACGAAGTTAATCAGAACACAATTTTGAAAGATCGAGGGGAAAAATCGACGATAATACGCGCGAACCGAAACAGAAACGTCGTCGAAATAAGATGAGTGTAACAATCGATGAAAAAGCTCAACCTTCGGGAAACATTCTGAACTGAAAATTTTTCTTCTTCCTCAACATTCGATTGTAAAACTATCCTTCGTTTCGTACATAACTCAGTTGCGTCGCCGCTCAAAGTCATGCAATCCAATTTACACGCCATCTAAATAAATTATAATAGCGGTTTTCATAACCACGACGACCTAATTATCTGCGTTCCTGATTCTCGAACTTCTCACTGTTCTGTATTCGTACTTTTCGAATATGACCCGCGCGACATACACACAACAACGTTCGTCCGAGCGGCGCGAGTCAATCGCACTCTGCCTAGTTTTTAATATTAAAAATAATTGAAATTCGAACATACCTATAATATTTTCAATTTTCAGTAACAGGTGCTACGCGCCCACGGATGGCGACATCGGTCACGCTTTTCGAAAATTTCAGAAACGAGTGAAACGATGCATCGCGAGAATTTTATATTTGACGTAAAATTTCTAGCGCGGTCTCACACAAATTGAAGGCATACAACGAATATCTCGATACGTTTCGTTACGAGCGGAAGAAAGGAAAAAAAAGAAAAGCGACTATACAACGAGAAGTCGACGGAAATTAATTCAGTTTACCGAAATAATAAAGACTGATAAATACGAAGTTTTAATTTCTTGCATAATAGATTTCAGAAGTAAAACGAAATAATAATCGTAATTAATTCTTATTATCGTTCGTGATCCTTCAAGCTTTGAAAAAAACACGAACTAGCGTTACGAAAATTTCCATTTTTTCCCTCACCAATACTTCATACGATCGGACAATGATTTTTTTCACTTCTTTGTATAATTTGTTCATCCGGCCTAGGGTACGAGTGGACGAGAAGAGCAACGGGAGCAACTTCTAAGATATAACGTATTCGAGTGCGGTATTACGAGGCTAAACACTTACCTAGCCGATGCACCATCTAGAATCTGTTGAGCGAATTCTCCAATGACGCCGTGCTTCAAATAATCCAACATTCTTATCCTCAATAATACTCTGAAATTACAAATATACGACCGATATAGCTAAGAATCTCTCGCTCTGTTGCCAAGTTGTACTCGAATTTACGAGTGATAGGAGCCATCATGGGGTACGTTTTAACTTACTTGTTCGCATGACGAGCTAAATGCTTTCTATAACTGCTGTCTAAGAAGGCGTCGCTGTCATATTTGTCCGTTTTGCTCCAATGCTCGATATCCTCGGTGGGTAGGGTCTCCGGCGTTCTAACTTCTTTCACTTTCGGGACATTCATCTTCTTGTTTCGCTTCATTTGTCGACAGTAGATACTATCTGTAAAAGCAGGTACAAAAATACATTTTAACAAGTCCACTTTCAATTATCACTTTTTCTACCATCGAGAAATCGACGCTTACTTTCGTTCATACTATCTCTAGGAGGTCCGGACAGTTCGGGAGGTACATCTTCAGGCAGAACCACGTCCCACGCGAACAACCTGGTCTTTTCGTCGCCTTTATAGAACCGCAAACAATGCAGCACAATAATGCGAGCCAGCTCTTCGACGTCGGATTCTTTCCAGCCATCACGAAAATCATTCGTTTGAAGAATTTCAGACCACCGTCCCCATCTACGAAATACAAAAAAATTTTTCATTATACAGTTTGCACGAGTTTTAGCCGTTTAATGGTAAATTCAAGACCAACAACTTACCCGTAAGTCAATAGTCCTCGTTCGACCTTGAAGCACTCGGGACGACTCCAACAGCCGTAGACAATTTCACCTTCTTTCGGAACGTAGTCTTCTATCACATATTTATTTTTCGTCTTTTTCAGTTTATTTTTCGATCTGCGGCCTCGGCCACGACCCAAACCCAGCGCGTTTTCTTCGTCGGAGTCGCCACTAGTATCTTCGAGATCGGACATATCCATGACAGCTTCGTCGTGACCGTACCGTTTGATTTGAGTTCTTCTCCGCGGTTCGGATAGTACGAGTTCACTCTGCAATAAGGATGACAAAAGATCATAATTATGCTTAGGTCGTTCACTTGAGGAACTTTGCAATAGAAAAGATGAACGATGGAGAAATTACATAATAAAATAATTTTCGAGCAGCTGAAGAGGAAAAACGTTCTAGATTCTTACCATATCGTCTCTGTCATTGGGGTCAATCTCCGCCTTCTTCGCCCACTTCTTCCAGAAGTCTGGATCATCAATATCGATATCCTGTCGAATGCCACTAGAGGCGAAACTCGCCTTCGAAAAGGTCGAGCCTTTTTCGCTCTCCAATGTGATGACCTGCGTTCGTCTTTCTAAAATTTGATCGATATCTTCTTCGCAAAATTTGTCACCGGCATTATCTTCTTCCATGATGGCTCCGTAAGCACCTTCAAGCACGAATTTCAAATTCACAAAATACAGAAATACGACGGGAGTGAAAAAAAGAAATATCGTTCGCTATCTCACCTTTTTTGAGCAAGTCTTCAATTTCTTTTTTCGTCAATTGCTTGTTATTCAACTCTTTGCCTTGAACGGTATTCATACTCTGCAGGACGGCTTTATCGAGACCCAATTTGAGCGAAGCTTTATCGAACATTTCTCTTTCGTACGTATTGCGGCACAACAATCGATAAACTTTGACCATCTTCTGCTGGCCGATACGATGACATCTTGCTTGAGCCTAGAATTAAAAAAAGTACATCGTCAATTTCGAGCGATATTCTCAACATTTACGACTCAAATGGTCGAGCTTCCTCACTTGTAAATCGTTTTGGGGATTCCAGTCACTATCGTAAATGATGACCGTATCGGCGGCGGTTAGATTGATACCTAAACCACCGGCTTTGGTACACAACAAAAAGACGAATCGATCTGAATCAGGTTTGCAAAATCTATCAATAGCCGCCTGTCTCAAATTACCACGTATCCGACCGTCCAATCTTTCAAAAGGGTATCTATAAACACGGATCAACGAATTCGATAGATGAAAAATCAAATGTACTCCATAATAACTACGATAATTATCGCGTATCGGCACTCACTTTCGGAATACGAGATAATCTTCGATGATATCGAGACAGCGCACCATCTGGCTGAAAATCAGCACTCGATGGCCGTTGGTTTTCAATTTCGGTAGTAGTTTGTCGATCAGTACCATTTTACCCGACGACTGGATCAAGGCTTTGTAATACGCGTCCGGATCTTCGCCGTGAGTGATACGGTAGTCGAATTGTATTTGATCTTCGGCACCTGCATCGAATCAATTGTAAGTCGAAATTCTTGTTACAAGATCATTATTTGTGAAATAGTAATTCTTACCATTCAGTAAGTACGGATGGATACAACATTTTCTCAACTCCATCATCGTGTTCATCAAATTCGGTATATTGGCCGATGTCGTGCCTTTCGATAAGAAGGTGAAGTTGTGTTCCAAAATACCACGGTAGTATTTCTTTTGGATATTGGTTAATTCCACCTACGAGCAACAAACGAGTGATTAACAGGTAATACTTTTCAATATTTCATAAATCTTACTAGAAAAATAGGAAACTTGAAAACTTTTTGAAAGTAAAAAGTAAGCAAGAATGAAAAAAGAGGAGGCGTAGAAGCGGGTCAAATTTTTTCTCAGAAACGATTTGATTTTGTACACGTAGAAAAATGAATAGAATAATTTCACTGAAAATAGAGTGATCTCCGTTCTAATTTCAGGATGAAATCCAATTCTTAGGAGAATTTAGCCTGTATTGACGACTTCAAAAGTGTTCTCAACTGAAACTCGTAAACTGTTCATTGTATTTAGAACTGTGATTTTCCGGATAAGAATATAACTTCGCCAGAAGGTTCATTGACCCCTACCAGAATTTTTCCCAAAACACCTCATAAAAGTCACAAACATACACAAAAGACTTTTGCATTCAAGCTGCAGAGGCAGTTTGGAACATGATCCTTAGTTTATGAATACCCTCTTAGTACCAGATGACCAAACGATGAAATATCATTAAAAGAACCTAATATAGTGAATTTGAATGAAAGGTTGACAAAGTGGCGAAGAGCTCACGTCGGCACTAAAAAACGTGAAACCTATTTGAAATTCTCCTCAAATTGTAATTTGCGCACGATATGTTGAAGCTCTGACGACTTTACAACGTAGGTACGACAAAATTAAGTCTACCACATTAATTTTTGCTCAATTTGAAGTTAAGAATTGTTCGAAGTTATGAATAGCGTAATTTGTGCCGTTACCAAAATTAGTAACGACAAATTCATCCTTCTAACGAATTATTGTCCTCAAATAGGTGTGAAATCACTCCGGTTTTCAATGAAGATATCATAATTTTTCCGTGCTCGTGAGTCACAAGTTCTCTTTAAACGTCTCCAGAAGAATTCGAGCACGGTCCAGCAAGAATAATAACGAAAATATGTACCTCTACGACAGTTTCTTCTTTGGGAGCGATCGATTTCTCGACATCTTCCTTCAGTCTTCTCAACATCATCGGTTTTAGCAGCAGCTGTAATTTCTGCACCTCGACGTCCGTCTTCAATGCGCCGAATTCTTGCAAAAATGCTTCGCTACTGTTGAACTGAGTCGGTTCGAGGAAGTTGAGTAACGAAAACAGCTCGCTCACGTTATTTTGCAAAGGCGTACCCGAAAGTAGTAGTCGATGTTCCTGCACATATAAGACGTAAGAGTAATGAGCACACATTACACCTTATCCACGAACAATGTCCTCTGAACAAGAAGAACTCACCAAATCTAATAATCTCAATCCTTCCAACAATTTGCAATTCCGATTCTTCAATCGATGCGCCTCGTCGATAACGCAAATGCGCCAATTGAAATCTTTCAATTCCATGCAGTCGGATATGATTATTTCGAACGTGGTAATCAGCACGTTGAATTTGTTGATGTCCTTGATGGCGCCTTTTGTCGCATTCTTGAAATATAATTCGTACTCCTGAACCATGTTCTTACTCGCCGAACTGAAAAGTAGGAAGAGACATTACAATGTGTATTCGAGGTTCATTTCTAGCGAAAATGTTTAGACTCAAAGTTACCTTCCGTGGTACACGATTACGTTCAGATCGGTCCACGCTTCGAACTCCCGCTGCCAATTTGGAATCGTCGACAACGGTGCGATCACAAGAAACGGTCCTCGAATACCATACTCGTGCACAGCATTCACAAAAGCTATCGACTGAATCGTCTTTCCGAGACCCATCTCGTCTGCCAGAATACAGTTACGTCTGGGGACAAGTAATTCGAGAATTTAGGATTGTGTATCATTCTTAAGATCGAATAATTATGCTCAAAAAGGTGCTTACCCGTTGTACCACGAAAACAGTAACCAGTTCAGACCTTCTAACTGATATTCTCGTAGTGTGTTGTCGTTCTTGTAGACTGGTGAGTCGTCTAGTTTCACCCATTCGTTAGCATTCGGCTTCTTCTTAGGCTAGAAACAAATCAAAATTTAGCTTGAAACTTTGCTTTTTTTTTTTGCATAAATCAACGACCAATATCCAATTGTTATCAGACTTCTACGTTCCACTCAGCGAACTTTCAGTATTAGCATGGCTATGGTCATCATTTGAAAAACATTTTGCAAAAATCAACTACCAATATCAAATTGTCATCAGACTTCTACGTTCCACTCAGCGAACTTTCAGTATTAGCATGGCTATGGTCATCATTTGAAAAGCTTTTTGCATAAATCAACTAACAGTATCAAATTGTCATCAGACTTTTACGTTCCATTCAGCGAACTTTCAGTATTAGCATGGCTATGGTCATCATATGAAAAACACTTTGCTTTACACTTAATTAATACATAGATCAAGATCAAAATTTACCTTCCATTGATCTTTCGGAGGTATCTTATTGAATTTCTCGTACTGCTGTATTTTACATGGATCGATGTCCTCTTCGAGCTCCCATGTGCTGTCTTCGTAGGGTAAGGATCGCCATTTCACTAGATAGTGTTTGATGGTTTTGTTAGTGGCAGGGTCGACCTGTTCTACGAGATCGAGAACCCTATCCACTTCCACGTAGTCCGGGTTGAAGGGTTCATCCTCCAACTGAAAAAGAGAATTTCAAATAAGTAACTGAGAACACTTATCCCAATCTGTAAGATAACAAGACTCACATTTTCGAAAATATTGGTATTATGCGCCATCTTCTGCTTGAATCGTTTCAATTTCGCAGCGATGCGTTTGTCACCTTTGAATAATTCTTCTTCGGTTTTCCATTCGCAATGCAGATAAGAGAAGTTGCGATACTTGACGTAATATTCTTCGACCTCTTCCATATCTTCGTCGTTCTCGGGCTTCTCCTCCTCATTCTCTTGCTCGTTACTCTCGTCTTTGGCGTCTTTTTCGTCCTTCTTGTCGGGCAATTCATCGTCTTTAGTGTCGGGGTCATCTTTGGTGGCTTTAATCGCTTCTTCCTCCTCTTCGGTGGGAGTACTTTCTTCGTCTTTTGGTTTTTCTTCGCTAGGAGTGTCGTCGGTGGTTTTGTTCTCTTCACTCTCTTCGTTCGCATCTTTTTCAGCCTTTTCGGGTTGTTCGTCTTCTTGAGCAGCGGTTTTCTTTTTTCTGGTAACTGTTCTCGCAGCTAATATGTATTGCACAATTAGGGAATCTTCGTCCGTTGTGTTCTGCGTAAAAAAGAATAATACAAATCAATACCAACGTAAATTGATGACGAAGTTCGGCGACTATCAAATCAGCGTCTGTCAGCAATATTTCGCATGACTCATCAAAATGGCGGTAAACAATCAAATAACTTAGTTTTCATATTATTCATTATCATGAATTCGTATCGTTGTTTTTTTTTTTTTTTTCTTTATTTTTAAATACAATAGAGCGATTACTTACCACGTAGACGAAGTTTGGTTTCACAGCCGAATCTGAGAAATGAGAACCGGAACGTTCGGGCGTCACCGATTTAGTGTTATCCTTTGTAGGTTCCGGGGACGGAGATTTTCGAGAATCTTCATCCGATATAGACAGCATAATGTCGTCAACGTACTTCTTACGATGAGTATTCCTCGCGGAACGTCGTTTCTATAAAATTGAGAAGAATAAAAATCAGAATTTGTATTCTTAGTTCTTTTAAACCAATGGAAATATCGAACTTACATTTCCAGGATCTTCGTCATCTGCCGGCGAAAGGAGATTATTATCCATATCACCGTCTGATTCCTCATTATTGCCCAGTATACCAGGTCGTTTCCTCTTCTTCGAACTATTATTACTTGATCTAAGAGAAAAATCATTCGTTAACCTTCTAGAATCTCTACGAAATTGAAAAATCTCGTGATAGGACCTTACTTGGAATTTTTGGTGCGAGGAGTTTTCGACCGGCGTTTCGTTTTCGTACTCTGCGGCGTACTTTGAGCTGATTTTACTACCGTCGAATCACCATCATCGGTCGCAGCCGTATCTTCAGGCTTTTCGGCTTTCGCGGGGGCTGACGTATCTTCGACAACCGACGCGTCATCTTCGTCTTTCTCGATGGGTGAAGGTTCGTCGACTTTGTACTCGCTTTCGGATACAGCCTGTATCGTCGCATCGATACTAGATTTCAGATCTAGATCGACGGACTCGCTCTTCAACGCTGAGAGTGGAGTGTCCGACCAATCATCCGGTTCGGTTACATTGTTTGGTAGAGCAGGGCTATTTTCGTCTTCGGCCGCACTCAGGGCGTTCACAGATTCATTTGCTGCGAATGACTCGGTGAAGTCTTCTACCTCTTCTTCTAATTTCTTCCTGCTTCTACGACTGAAATCGAACGATTACAGCATTAAAATGGTGCTCAATCCGAAAATGGAGACAGTACTGAATTAAACTCACCTCTTCGTCTTTGGTTTTGAATCACTTTCTTCCAGCGGAAGCTCATCTTTAGATTTACGCTGCTTCGACGTCTTTGGTGTACGCTGTCTCCGCGGAGATTTTGATTTTGATTCTCGAGGCTCTTTAGGTTCTTTCGAAGCTTTTGGTTTCTTCGGAGTCTTCGGTTCCTTGGTTTTACGAGATTTCCTGCAACACGGATGAAAATCATAACTATTATAATCGAGAAACCATTTCTTGTTTATACGAGTGCTGATAAGACTCACCTTGACATTTTGATTTTTCTAGGAGATCCGTTCATCGACATATGTAAAGGAGGGGGTGGCTCTTCGTCTTCCGTAAAATTAAAAACGCTGGTATTCAGCGATTGCGTAGGTAATTCTGCGGTCAACATGGGCGGAGGTTCATCACTATTCGAGGAACATCTATCAGGAGAAGGAGGTTGTTCACCAATCGGTGATATCACAGCCGGCGAAGAAGGAACCATAGAATTACTGTCATGATCAGGTTCCGGTTCGTCTATGTCCGCATCTTCGATGTCCGCTTCCTCAGGCTCGCCGTAAGGATCCGAACCACGTTCATCTTTGTCCGAAAACTCTTTGCGGTCGAACTCGTTCTCTACCTCGACTTCGTCTTCAACCGGCGAAACGCTACGCGCTAGTTGCGGCGCTTCTGAGGGCGGCGCTGACTCAAAATCCGTCTCCATACGAGATTCTTGATTATGCGTTTCCTCTTGCGATTCGATTTCGGACAGTTGCGAATCTGCGTCCAGCTCGGGCGGAGGAATGTGAACCGGCGCGCTCGGCTCCGGTTCGATCGTCGGTTGCGGAGGTAGCGGACATTCCGGTTCTGGTATCATTGGTGGAATGATAGGAGGAGGTTCGTATTCCATACGTTTCGGAGATTCATTCGGTATATTCGTTTCCGGCTCCAACACCGGCGGAGGCGGAATTGAGGGAGGTTGTTGAAGAAGTTGTTGCTGCTGCTGCTGTTGTGGCGGCGGCTGTTGTTGTTGTTCGTGTAGCGCAGGAGGAGGAGGAGTGTGATGTAAATGCGGCGGAATAGGTTGCAAATGAGGCGCGGGCGGATAACCCGCGTCGAGCATATTTGACGTAGGAGGCGGCGGTAGCGGCCCGCTATTGTGCATTAAATTAGGAACAGGAGGATTCATATCGTGATGCGAATAACTGGGCGCCATATGAGACATTGGTAATATTGGTGGAGGTTGCTCGTGGTAAGGTGGATGACTTTCGGGTACAGGTAATACTGGAGGAGAGTAGGGTATTTGTTGTTCCCTCTCCATGACAGCTTTATTTCTACTCTTTCGAGGTCTTTGAGATGCTCTGCTTTCCCCGCGGCCACGACCTCTGCCCCGGCCTCTTCCACGACCACTAGTCGGCATCTACAACAAACATGAAAACACATGTTAACTTCCGTATCAAGAACAAATACACAAGTGAATTGAACGCTCAACTTACCATGTTCATCGAATTATCTATCATATTCATCTGGTACGACATAGGCGAAATGTACGGGCAATGGTTGGCACCCAAACATTGTTTCGAAGCGTCATGTTGCTGCAATCTACTAATTCGTTCTCTAAGATGATTTATCTGAAATGAAACGCATACGATTCAGTTGCAAGAACCATCATCACAAGAAAATACGATAATCAAACTGATACATACCCTCAAATCGTAATCGGGACCATTGGGAGGCATACAATACAACTCTTGTAACTGCTGATTAAGCGCCGCCATCTCTTGTTGGTGCATCACCATGGGACTGCTGCCTTGATACATCGCTGGATGCGGCTGATGTTGAGGATGAGCGTGTGGATCGTACATGACGCCCGATGGCTGCGATGCAGGTGGTAACTCTTCTCTGGTTCGGTCAGCGGTGTCCGCCGCTCCCGGAACCATACTATCAATTTTTGCACCATTTGTTTGAGGATACGACATGGCATCGTTGTACATCATATTGGAGGGCGCATACGGATTCATGGAACCGTGCATAGCGGAGCGTGATGGCGACGACTGTATGCCGGCTCGCACATCTGAGGAAGACTGCTGCTGCTGCGACGCCTGGTTCATCTGCTCCGGAGAGGGTCGCGTAACAGGAATGTGTGGTGACAGTTGCGGACCCACAGATTCAACCGACGGCGCGTATCGATTACTACTTTTCGCTGAATGTGGCTGATGTTGAGGATGAGCATGCGGATCGTACATAACGCCTGATGGCTGCGACACGGGCGGTAACTCTTCCCTGGCTCGGTCAGCGGCGTCTGCTGCTCCCGATACCAGACCGTCGATTTTTGGACCATTCGTTTGCGGATACGACATGGCTTCGTTATACATCGGGTACGGGTTCATAGAACCGTGCATGGCGGAATGTGACGGCGATGACTGTATGCCGGCCCGCACATCTGAGGGAGACTGTTGCTGCGATCCTTGATTCATCACGTCCGACGAAGGTCGCGTAACCGGAATGTGAGGTGACAGCTGCGGACCTACAGCCTCGACTGATGGAGCGTATCGATTACTAGTTTGAGATCCCGATTGAAAATCTATGTGATGGGTAGCGGAGACTCGCGACTGAGAATTTTGTTGAGTCATTGTACCGTAGCCACCGTAGCCCGGAGCATTCGAATAGAGAATATTTTGATAGCCGTGTCCTCCGACACCGGGTCCTTGTTGCTGCTGCTGCCGTTGCTGGTACGTCGACGCAGATGACGATGGAATGCTTTGATGCGGCGCCAACATGGAGTTCATCATACCAGGCTGGCTAGGATATTGCGTTTTGGACTGACTTTCGGCCGCCGAAGGAGGTTGCTGCTGCTGGTAATTCATATGCGTTTGCTGCCGCGGATATTGCGTTTTCGATTGACTTTCGGGGGCAGACGGAGGCTGTTGTTGCTGGTAATTCATATGCGATTGCTGTCGGTACGAATTTTGCGGTATCTGCGCGTAATGTCGCATACTGTCCGGATAGCTGTTCCACGCCTGCAGATTTTCCATACCGTGCCCACCGGCGCCGTACATCGCTTCGGGCGGACAATAAGGCGCGTACTGATTAGCCGGAGGTGGAGCGGCCGCCGGATGCGGGGCGACCGGATGCCTGGTCTGCGGCACTACCGGTCGTCCGTAATTGGAGTTCGCGCTACTGGGAACCATCGAGGAGCTTCGTGAAGCCGTATCGTACGCGCCCGCGTGGTTCGGATGGAACATACCCTGGCCGCCTTCCATGTGGTTGGGCGCGCTAGAGTAATCTCCGCCGAAGCTGGTGGCCAACTTCTGCAGAGGCGACTCCTGGTGCATGTCGGCCGCGCTCGGTGGAGCGTGACCGCCGATCTGGTGCGAGTACGCGGCCTGCGGCACGCCGTAACCGCCGGGTTGCGGCGGTCCGGTTGCGCCGCACGCAGCCGGATCGAAATTGTCGCCTCCCAAATCCGATAGTCCGTCCAACATAGTGCCGCTGACATCTTCGCCGAATAGGTCATACGAGTCCATCATTTAATACTAAACGCCAACGTAAACGCTGCTTGTTAGCAGATCGTCGCTCGAATCAGCTTCGGTCATTATTCGTCCACGAGGAGATTTCGAACCGAACGACTTTTAGAAGAACGAGCTCATCTGCAAATACGAACGAGAAAAAGGCGACGATTAGATTATTTTGGTAACGAAATATTACAGGAAAGCACGTGAACGAAAAACGCAACAGAAAATGATGAAATATCGAGAATCAGTATCACGAAGAGAACACCAGTGTCGGACCAAACTACTTAGTCGGGCAAAAGGTGCTACATTTGAAATTCTGAATGAATGCGAAACATGGAGGAGGAATGATAGCGAAGGAGAAATGTGTAGTAATCTATACATCGGTGGAGACTCTCGGTACGTCACCACGTCCCACCAAAAACTGTCAATACCTTTTAAACAATGAGACGAACAACGACTCGGTAAAAATATTCCTGTGGCTCCGGGACGCCATGTATAGAAACCCTCACGACGCGGGGTAATAAAATACATTAGGGTAACAATCGAAAATGCTGTAATACAGGACGATTCAATACACGAATGTCATTCTGAAGGAATTCTTATTCGTAGGTACGGCTGGCTATACGGTAATTAGGAGAATTCTTTATTTTTTTTTCTGTTTCCTTTTAAACCTCTCTCTCTCTCCTTCTTTTCATGTCTTGACGTTTTTTGCTCCAGCCAGTGGGTACACGCGAATCGTTCAGCCTAAAAGGATGATACAGAGAGACAGAGAGCGAGCGTGAAGAGAAGAAAAATACACTTCAATATTTCACAACAAAGAGTAGGTATAGGTATATTTCCTCGCTCGTTTCTGTACTCTCTCGTAATGTCTTTCTTCTTCCTCAACGCACGGATCACACATATATACACACACATTGTTTAATACATCCGCACTTTTTTATTATATTATATGCATATACATAAACTCACGAAGGACAATACAGGTAAACAGGTTTCTGGTGTGTAACAGATGAGATGGCAACGTCGCTAGAAAAGAGCGATTACAACCCTACCGTTCACTCAGTCCACTCGATTACGAAGCTACTGACAGCTGTTTCTCTTTAAAAACTCAATAAATACATTAACAATCCAATCAACTATGTGTAAGACGTCGATCGCGGAATCACGACGACGCTAGCACGATAAAATTTGCTCGAAACTTTAGCCGGACATCTTTCTTTTTCAGTCTTTACGAGATAGATGATAATTTCCCTCTCGCCTTTCTCCTCCTCTCAAGTCCTATCGATGATATCGCTGATTTCTCGATAAAAATACCTCGTACACGCAAAATAACAGAAAAAAACAAGTAAGAAACTGTCTTTGTTGCCCGCACGAATTAAGAACGTTCGGTAAAGATCATTAAACGAAAACGATGCGATGGTGAGACGGACGTATGGGCGACCCGATGTTGGTTAAATTGAGATTTTTTCGATATATTTTAAAAACCACTGCATCAAACTGTTCGACGCCACGTTGCCAAATAGGCCGTTGGCAAAGAAATACATAAAACTGCATAAACGATAATAATTACCCGCCGTTATATATATTGTGTGTGGTTCCTGTTATAATATTATATATTATGTTGACGCGGATTTCTACATATATAAATTCATACTACATACTCCTGCCCTATACGATCTTCTAGCAATATCATTATTATCCTCCTATAAAACTGAGCTCAACTCGCCGCCGCTCCCTACAGTAATTATGATGGATGACGTTGCTTTCGATACGTATTATTTTTACTCTGGTCGGTTGGTTCATTAAATCACAAACGTGTGCACGGTACAAAATATATAACAGTTCTTCCAATATCTCTTTTTCATAATCAACATTTCTACCGCAACTCGGACGAGCGAATAACTGCAGAGCGGGGGCGGAATTTTCTCCTAGGAAAATGGCTCTCATTCAAAAGTGAACACGATGACTTCCCTATTTTCCGGAGACAAACTCTCTATAATCCTGAACTCGCTCAATGACGTATGATGAAGCACAAAATTCGAGAAAGGAACTTCTCTGCAGTCAACCAATTTGTACCCGAATCGAGAGAATTATTTTCAAGAATTTGGAACCATTGACCTTGAAGGCTATCCTGGATTACCAACTCTCATATTTCTCCAAGAACTCGAAAATAACTTCGAAAGACTAACTTTATTCGCGAAAAATTCAACCACAAAATCTATCTCGAAGCCAGGACGTATCACCACCACAAAACTTTTCAATTTTTGTTTCGCCTCCAAGCTAGGAACTCTTTAATGACCTAGTTTCCGCGATCTTCTCAAATTCAAAGGCGTAAATGGGTGAAATTACAAACTATTTTGGACATCTTTCGATGAATGAAAGTCGAGACTCATTAATCAACGAAGATGAGATAAACAAGACTGAATTGATTGGCCGACATTTCTCACATTGGCCAGGCTCACACACCTGACTTTCATTGCAAACGAAATTTGATATCAATTTTTGCGTTGTGTCATGAAAATCTTCACAAGAAATGTCAGTTGAAACTTAACAATCAACAAAAATTCTTACACAAACAAGATCTTTCATCACTTCATCCAACCCTTTACGAAAGAACTTCTCGGCTACGTCAGAAGTGTACACGATGAACATCTTTTTTCGTCTTTACTTCATTCCCTCTCCTACTGATTCTTTACATTCACGTTTTCAGAATTCGTATTAAGCATCGTTCTTAGCTTTAAATGACCTTGACCTACATCAATGAAGGGAACGAAGGACGCACGAACGTCTACCCTGGAACCTTCTCGTGTACAAGCGGTCTCCGGAAATATGATTTTTTCTGTACGGAAAACCTCCTAGATTCTCCCACAGTTCGAAATCTGATAATGGAACTTGAGTCTTATGAGCCATTCCCACAAATTATAAACGGTATTTGAACCTGAGACTTCCCTGCGAACAAGTAGGCCAATTTTCAATTTTCTTGCACCGAGGGGAACATCAATTTTCCCTCAAAGAGAAACGGAAAAATTCTGACCTCGAAACTCGAACAATAGAAGGGGACTTAGAAGCTGAATTTGCGGAGTTACTCCAGTAAATTATTGATGAGGTCGTTCCCAGAATGAGATATCATGAAACATGATCTTTGCTTTTTTGCCTCCGCCCGGCCATCAAGCTTTGGTCATTTAAACGCGTACAAACTGTTGAAGCGAGGACGGGATGACAAATCAAGCACAACGGAGGGGGCAGCAGAGTGCGGCGATGCACCTCCACCCTTTTCAAGGCTTACAGCACTACCCTCCCCCAATTAAACTCACTTCTTATCACAAGGTGCATTCGCTCCAAGTTCAGTCTGTACTGGGTTTGATCCAAATTTTTACATCTCAGAGAAAATTTCATTAGAATTGAGATTTCTCACGAGAATCAGATACAAATCTAGAAAATAATCTTCCGAGGATGATTTTATCGAACTTCTTCATCGGAAATACGATTTGAGATCGTTCCATTACTTCCCATTTGACCCTCGCACTAAGATGAATATCTTCAACTAGAAAACTGCATTAATGGCAAATCATTTGGCACAAAATTCAAAAAATTCGAAACAGAGTGAGACTAGAAAATTTACAACATAGTAAACTACTTGGCTTCTAGATTATGCCAAATTCCTTTCAGAAAATTCCAACATTAAAAAGACTCTGAATATTTCACCTGAAGGGGGGGTTTATGGCTAGCCCGAGCACGACATATGACGAAGACAGAAGAAACGATTCGAAAGACCAAAAAGGGAAGGAATAAGTAACCAGAAGTTGACCTGTAATACTTCGAAATGCTTGTGCCGAACATGAAAAAATATATGATGGGACGATCCTGACAAAATTTGGTACGTAAAATTCAACTGAAAGGAAAAAATTGCGATTCAACGGAGGAGAAACTTTTTTTCAAAAATTTTGGTTAAAAAACTCGACAGCGGAATGAGATTTCAATATCAAGATAACAAGTCTATAGCTAGGTAGAAATTTTTCAAATTTACGATCCTTCTACTTATTTCACATTATACAACTCAAATTGAAAATCTTAAACGTCTACTTCTCCCAAAATGATCAAGAGTCTTCGAGCCAGAGACTAATGGAAAACATATTGATTCAGTTTCACAGTGATCTGATCGTCACTTGTTAAACATAGAACGATAGCGCCCACGATGTACTTGGCTCTAACAAGGTGATTAAAGAACTCAGTTTTAACAAATATTCAATAGTAGACCGGGATTTCATAGAAAAACGTTCGCCACTCCTCCAGAGATATGGGGTACATAAGGAGCAGGAGCTGTAACTTCCTATACAGACTTGAATTGACCACAAAAAAAACAAGGACCTGGGGAAGAAGGAGCAAGAAAGAAGAGTCTGAAATGATTGGTGTCGACTTCTGATTGATGTAGGGAATGTCTAGCCTAAGCAAAGAAGATTTAGAAAATTCCGAAATTTCGGTAAGGACTCTGAACTACTTCCGGATTGGGGGATATTTCCAAAAAGTTGACCCAGGACTCAACAAAGAATGAAGAACAAGGAAAAATGGTGGTAGAGGATTTGTAAACATTTCAACTTTTAATTCACACATGAGGAGGCAAGGGGACTGGGGAGAAAATTCGATGGACAGAAAGGCAGGGCGTAGAACTCTTCCAGGCTAGTTTGATCTTCTTCAACTTCGCTAATATAGACACGTCTACACTGAGAAGCTAGAAAAGCTTTTTCTACCTAACGATATTCGCCATCTTCACATTGGTGAGTTCAATACAGAGTTGGAGTCAAAAAAGATCTTCTGTAGTAACTTGTTGCCTTTTCTCCTTTCTCAACAGAATTAAAATAATGGTTAATCTGATGCTGTTCCAATAGAGAATTCTGAAGACATTTTTGCTGTTTTGTTCATTCAAAAGACGGAAATAGAAGATGGAATGTAAATACATGTTCAATTATGCCTCGTTGTTTCCTCCCTTGTTTTGACGTTTGACGGAACAGACACATTGGTTGATTATCAAATCAAGCTCATACCCAACACATTTTCCGTCATCTGAGCATTTTGGAGATGTCTCGGCAGATCCGTACATTTATAAAAGAAGGAAATGCAAGATGGAAAGTGAGTAATTACACTCAAATCTACGAGTATTTGTAGAGACTGACTGACACCAATAAATGTGCTTTCTATGACTGTTTACATTGTAGTAAGTCTGTTCATAACTATACTGACGGGAACCTTTCTCATTAGTCGTAAGAACCTGTAATTCATCAGATGAATGAGACGAACTTCCTGAAACATTAATTTCTGATAAGGCAGATCTAGAAGATGACGTTCCTGCAAAAGTTGTATCAGACCTATTATCAGTGTGTGACTTGTGTGTGACAAATGTTCGCCATGAGGAGATTTCACATCATTATTGGCGTGAGATACTTCAGGAATCAATGCTGCTGACACGAGACGTTTCATCCGTCGACACTTTCAACGGTTGAACATCATTGTTGTGGATGATATGACAATTGCGAAGTTGTGCACTACTCAACTAGTGTATCATCACTCCCATATAACTCATTTTTTGTGGTTTGAGCAATCGTGAAAAGTTCTGAACAGAATAGACGGAAATGCAAGATGGAAAGTCAGTAGTTACACTCAAGTCTACAAGTATTTGTGGAGATCAGCTGACACGTTAAATGAGCTTTCTATTTGAACCCAACAGCGTTACCGTTGCGTTGCATTTCTACTGAGCAAGGAAATATTGAAACCAGGAACTCAACTATGGCCGTATAGGGTGTCCACTAGATCAAAAAATTGAATTGCGTGACTTTTTAGTAACCTAAAATTTGTTCTCAGATTTTATGACTTTTCCAGAATTACAAAATTCCATCAATGGACTTTCCTTGACTTTCGATTTCAAGAAATGAGAACCCTTTTCCTGATGAAAATGCGTGACTTTTCGAGACTTGCGTGACCTACTTTCAAAATTCGTGACTTCGCGGGTTTTGCGTGACCGGTAGACACCCTGTAACATGAGAGAAAAATGGAAAAATCGAAATGGCACTTGAATGAAGCAGATTTGGCTCTCTGGCATCCCATAAATGTTGTTCACAAATAAAAGTTCGACAAGTTAGATGAGATGACAAGACCTAGTATTTGACTACATTCAAGCACTATTCCATACTTGGCCGGCTTGAATGACTTCTTACGTCAAAGCAAGTACAGACAGCTAGGAGACGTTTCTACTAAAGTAATATCAGACTTATCATCACAGTTTGGCCAACAAGTTCCATAAGACGCCTCAAGACGCCTCACATCTTATCAGGGTGAAGTATTTCAGGAATCGATTCCACTGCAGCAAGTGCTATGCAGCTGAGAGTAGATGTTGCACCCGTTGACACTTTCAACGGTTTGTAAAACATGACAGTTGTCAAGTGGTGCATTGCTAGTGCATCATCACTGAGAGGATATTGAAGTTTTTCCATTTTATATTTCATTTTACGAGCTCGTCCCTTCTTGATGGAAGATGAAATATCTAAGTTCATCTGCACTACCTCCCACCCTTTCTCGATCAATTGCTCTCACTATCTGACGTTTTAAAAGTGTAGTGGCTTTCTCCAGTAGACATTGAAGTCTGACAGTTTGAGGAACCTATCTCATGAGAATATGATTGGCTATGATTGACTCACGGAATGCTGAGAGGATGTACCGAGCAAAATTTTATACAACTCACGTTTTGGTACAAGAGTATTCTCTTCACGATTACCGTATTCTCTTTATACAATTGCTTCAGTATCTTTGCAGTTATGCCGTTTGCTACTTACCTAGAACAAAAAGAAAAGAAAATACGTTAGACAAATGCTACATTAAATACATTACTTCAAATAGTTACCCAAAATTCATCAAACTGTGCCTTCACCCGCGATATTGGGGAAGAGTTAACAACGTGGATTGAATATTATTCGTTTTGATCGGTGAATACAGGAAAGAAGAACTCCTCTCCATCTCAAAATCCCATCTAACCAGCGAACTCTGTTCTCCTCTTACTTCACGATTAAAACTATTCCATCCCAATTCACAAAATCTGTTTTTTTTTTTTGTTTTTTTTTTTTCTCATCAAATTGCCTTTTTATGGGGTCCAAGTCGTTCTTCCACCTTCTTGTTTTCTGGCTTGAACATTTGATTTCTTATCCATTCTTGTATTTCAATTTCAGGAATGAATAATGAGAACAACTAATCGATTGCCACCGTCGTGAAATCATTTAGGCACCATAAAAAAAAACAATTCTACCTCAATTTTCGCGTTAAATGCGAACTTCATCGCTTCTATTCTGGTATGAGGTTTAATCACAGTTGTAAAATTATTTTAACTCTCGCAGGACAACCCATGATCTTCCTAGTAATAATAACCCTTCCTCATTTTCGTTCGTCATTCACCCCTTTTCAAAATCACCTGCAAATAACAAACAAAATCACCCTGATTTATACGCAGACGATATAACCGTTTTTTTTCTCGTTCTCACTCTCTCTTCTACAGCCTGCTGGTTGAGGTCATCAAATCGACACGATCTTAGCAACGTTATGCAGAGTAAATTCTCGTCAACTGAAAAGAAATCTCATCGGATTGTCCTACTCTCGTTTCAGTACACTTGAAATGGGTCGTATGACAAATCGTTCTGTCCCACAATACGGATACGTTCGTATCGTGCGTCAACTCGTCGACATACAGTTTCGCATATTTACGTAAGAGAATAAGAAAAAATTAAAAATACACATCGTGACTGCATTCAGGGTGTCTAGTAGATGTATAATTCTTGATTTTCATGTTTGTCAAAAAGCCTCTCCGTATCAGTTGATCAATCAAACATAAGTGAGCAGAATTCATACTCCTCGAAGATTCTTGATTTTTTAAATGCTTTTCAAACTAGGTGGTTCCGGACAACAGACGAACAATGATAATTAAGCAATGGTGATAAACGACAGAAAAACTAGAGAGACGGTAACCTGAAAAAAAGTGCCAACGAAGCAGCAAGTTCGAAAATCACAATAATCAGCGATAAAAATATAACTCATGCAAAACGATCGAAAACACAAGACTGAGTCACCATGCGCCTCAACATCTATACTATTCTGCATGTAAGTATTAGTGGAATTCATCTTTTCGTTTTTTTCCGATGATAAGAACTAGAGAAATACGGTTCCTTTTCTCCTCCTGTCAAGATACAGAACGTAAAATAACTGGAGCCGAGGTCTGGAACTCAAAATACCCCGTTTAAGATCTGAAAGCCAAAGCTGAAATTTTCGGCTGCAACACTCTGATTCTGTTAATTTGGCTGTGGTGGAGGGAGGGGGTGAGACGGGAAGAAGGGAAGGAAGAAGGAGAGGAATGAAATGTTTTACAATCAAACCACACAGGTTCTTTGACGGAGTTGAATGAGAGGACGCAAGGAACCTGTTTTATTAATCTTATGGTGTTTGAAACATTGTATATCTGGCTGATGGAAGGGCCCAGGCCAATTGGTGTATGGAGTATTGCATATCTAGTTACTTGGAGGAGCCATTTTATACAGGCTATCAGTGCTGCCAGATCTACGGATTTTCAATATCTGAAAAATATATATTGGACTTGAACTAGGCTAGGACTCCCCTTGTAGTATACTCGCTTCATACTAGTACATAGGATGAGATTTCGAACGAGCTATAGGTGATAGATAAGATGGGCGACTTAGAAGAATTTCAACCTTCAAACTATAGGTGATAGTCCAATCTGTAGGTGATATGAAAGGACTTGGAAAAATTTCAACCTCCAAGCTACAAGCGATAGGACGAAAACAAAAAATTTTATAAGAGCCAAGGTCATGGTTCAGTTAGGTTAGGTTGCCTCCTGAACGGCGGACGTTTTTTTTTCAGGTCCCCTGTTGACAATTCGCGTCTTTTTCTACTCAGATCTGTAACCTGATAGGCTCGGCTCCTTTTTTCCATCAAGATCCGAAATCCAAAAGCATTCCTACGAAATAATCACTCGAAGGTTCTCAACTGTGCACTACATCAAGAAGATTTAACGAGAATAATAACGATAATAACAGCAATTAAAACGATATGAATAATATACGCAACAACCAAAGAAATTTATCACGACCAAAGACAAACAGCAGCCCAGAAAAGAAAACGTTTTCAAATACATCCTCGGGACACCTTTGCCAAAGACAGTGTGGACAAAATCAAAATGTGAAACAAAAACATAACCTTGGAAGAGACAGTGCGCGCATTTGAGTGACGTCACGAATACTCATCGGTAAGATAATCTCAATTTTTTATGCGGATGCATGGCGGCTATTATGGTGCCGGAGCAAGAGCCCTAAAGAAGGAAATTCCGACTGGACAGCGTTAGTATCCCCATTGATGGGCAGCGCGGTTGACGAGTGGAAAGTTTTTTCGAATCTATCTACATGATTTGTAGAAAACTTAACGCTCTACAAATTTCATTCGCTTCACTTTTCTCCAAAATGGCTTTGCTCCCACGTTATTTAGAGATCACTCACTGAATATTTTGATAGGAAAATTACGTAGCTCCCCCCCCCCCTTCTTCGGTCTATATATTTTTTTCTCAATGATAGATTGTATCAAGAAACTTGGTGAACCCAGCTGCTGATAGCGCTAATCCGAGCTTAAGTCTGTTTAATCGAAGCTTAACCTATCACGTGACTTCTACAGCGTCGCGTCGTGCGAGTAACTTCAGGCCTGAATGAAGCTAAATAAGTTTTCAGGAGTACGTCGAGAATGCGCTGTAAGCTTTTTTCCAAGGCCATGGAATCTTCCATAGAGAATTCAACATTGATGCTGAAGCCTTTTCCAAGAGCGACAATAGTATACGAAAAAAGAACAATATTTTCATTTTAGTCCTCTTCCTGTGATACACCTAATGAAATACACTTCATGAGTGATTCCGCCATTTTTGATGGAACAGAGCGAATGATTTGGACTACTGATTGCTCACATTAACGCAGACGTATTCTCAAACAGTGGTAGATGATTACCAGAAATATTTGTAAAATTTACCACCGAAACAGAGGCGAACAAGAAATCGGTTTTATGGAGAGATTCTTCTGTTTCGATAGTCAGTTAAAATCGATATGTTTCCGAGTCATCTTGTCTTGATGTCCAGGTCCCCCATCCTCAGACCGAAGGCTAAATGGTAATTACACAAGACAAAGTTCGAAATGTTTCCATGTCTGGGTAGATGTGTGGAATTTTTCAAATCTGTCCCTCACCTTCTCACCCCATGGCCAAAATTTCTCTCAGTCCCTTTCCTGATAGCTCGTTGATCAAAATTTTTCTAAATCTCCACCCTTACGTAAGTGAATGTTCAAAACAGTCGACAAATTCGAGTTCAAAAAGGAAATTTCTGCTAATTTTTTTCCAGATCTACACATCACGGAAAATTCCTTTCCTCTTCCCCAAATACAACGAAATAATCAACATTTTTTTGAAGTCCTTCTCCTGAGCGATGTCGGCAATATTGCTGATCTCGCCCGCCTCTTCAAATGCCACTCTGCGTACAAAAATTTTCCGTTGGCCGGAATTTTTTTCCGGGTTTCCCTCTCCTTTCATAAACATAACACGGTAGTCAACATAGTCTCCCTTTCCCTCCCTTCATATGAATACAGTTCAATGGTCGAGTTGTTTCTGAGTCTTCAAAGTAGGTGAGAGCCCTTGCCAGCCATTACGATCTCTTGAGAGGATGCTTTTTGACATGTTTCATGTCTTTACGCTGACCTGACCCCTGACCTCTAATTTGAAATTTCGCGAGTTCGCCCCTCCCCTTCACCCTCCCCCCTGGTTACTCCGTGGGTGATTCAAAAATTTGCGAGTTTACCCCGCGAGTTCACCTTGCTTAGTTTATATTCGAGCATTATACTAGCTTTCTGGTGCCTTTATACTAGCTATATGGTGGCTTTATACTAGCTTTATACTAAGATTTCTCAAGTCGTCTGACTCTTAGCGAAATCCTGGTTATACTAGACATATACACTTTATGAAGGCTTACATCTTCTGACTCCTAAAGAAGCTTCATAGTTCGCCTTGCCTAGTTTACATGCTAGTTTAAACTAGCTTTATACTAGGAATACCACAGGCTCATTCCAAATTAAGCTCCTTTATACCATAGGCTCATACAAAGGGGAAGTTTGTATCAGTCTCTACTAGCTAGGCTAGATCCTTCTTTGATGTGTGCAGTGAACTCACCGCGTTTGCGAGTACCACCTCGCCGTATGCAAATGACCTTGGGTCTCTGAAGCTTTCATTATACTAAGCCTGAATCAGTATGCTGTAGTAGGGGAATAGCCTACATTATAAAGGCCTAATATACATATTTTAGCATGAAATGTAAACTAGATTTATACTAGATCAAGCCAGATTCCTACCCTGAATTTGAAATTTGCTTGCGTACATCCGTGCGTCGGAAGCTTTCATTGTACTGAGCCTGAAGTAGAAGGAATACCCTTTATTGAAATACTGAAGTAGACTTATACTAGACCAAGAAGCAGGACGAACGAGCGGAGCGAGTGAGGCCCTATAATCTCATCAGCCTGAAATACTGAAGTAGACTTTTACTAGACCAAGAAGCGGGACGATCGAGCGGAGCAAGTGAGGCCCCCTAATCTCATCAGCCTGGAATATACTTAGATAGACTTGTACTAGACCAAGATGGGGCGAACGATCGGAGCATGCTACCTTATAGAAGACATGAAACATGATCTTTTTCTATTAGGCTCCACCAGAAGATTTCTTTTTGGATTACTTGAAGAAAATTTGAATGAAGAGCAGAGGTAGGAAACGGCCGAGTCATTTGAGGGAAATGAAATGGATATTCATATTGTAAGTAATTATAATGTGTTGCAGCGTTGAGCATCGCATTTGCGCTTCAAAGGTTTAAGCTTCATGCGATAGAAAATAACAATTGAACAGTATGAGCAGGAGTACTAATGGTTTAAAAAGACCAACTATTTTTTTTTCCAAATCAAATTCCGCGGAAAAACAACTAGCTAGAAAAAGAACGCAAGAAAGAACAGTTGGGAGTCGCTATACGAGAGGGTAGAGAAAGAGATTGGCTCTTCACACTTTTCATATTCTGAGGCACAGATTGAAGTTGTTTTCACCTAAGAACTTCACTGCTAATTAAATTAAGGACAATCACTAACGCCCTTCTCTAAAGCTTTGAAAGATAAGCTCGCCTACGCAATTGGTGAGTATATGACGCTTAGAAAAGGGCCCCTTTTGCGGTAGAACGAAATCAGAGTACGTCCTTAAAACTTCTCATAAATTTCTATAGAAAACTATTTCGCTTGGAGTAGGATAAACTCCGACGGGCTCATGAGAAATGACACACATTCCTTGTCCACGAATGTACGCACAACAAGTCAAGTAAGCAGAAATCTTGGTGATTTGGCCGAACGCACTCTCTAAAACACAAGGAGCTGAGATCATCAGAAATTTCTTAGCAATTGTATCAGTAGAGTCTTTAGCATTTGCAAATCACCTTTTGATGATTTTTGCTCCCTGTGTCATTCTTGAGGGAGTTGATAGTCCTTTTAGTTCATTCAACATGCTGTGACGTCACCAGATAAGAAGTCTATTGCTCACAGAGTCACACAAATTCTCATACGCACACATTCACATGTCCGTTACACTAAGAGGCTTATTTTTCTGAGTACGGGAAAATCCTCCCCTCTATTTTGTAAAGAGCCTTTCTAGGAATGTTTCTTGTACGAATTTCCTTCTAGATACGTACCCTGTTCAATGCTGAGGACGTGAACCTGAACTAAGTTGCCAGAGAGGGATTCTTCATTCCAACAAAGAACACTAGGCAGCGCTAGCGCTGTCCTCATATCATTTCATTCATTGGTTTGACAGAAATTCATGACCCATGATTTTTCTATGACCAGTACACACGATAGGAAATCTACAGCTAAGCAATCTAAGTAGCCCGAAAACGTTCGATTAACGTACTATAACATGACAGGTACCTGCATATGGTATGAAGTCTTGAAAATTTTACTTTACTAAAAACAGAAAACCACAAGAATATGCCGAATTTATACACACTCAAACAAAACTCTAGTACAGAAAAAAAAAATCGTACACGCACTGCAGCCATCACTATGTACACACATATTAATATACATAATACGAACGAAAAATTCGAGAAATATTTTCCTCTTTCCAACCTCTTCACGCTGCTAGAATTAATTCGTCATTAGAAGTGCTTATCCTAACTTATGTAATACCCCATTGCATGCTCCCGACATTACTGACAACCATTCGCTAGTGCGCACACAGATACAATAATATTATACACACCGAAAATAAAACCACACACTTTTAATATCACACACAACTTATTCGCATATTTTTCCTTCTCATTTTCTCGATAATATGAACGATATTTTTTCTTCTTACATCTTAAAGACCCTACGTGAATATAGAGTGTATGCGGTCTTGCCAAATCTCACACATCAAGAAGTAATCAAACGCGCACGTCTCTGCGTCGAATTTATAAATTATCGTTCAACTAACAATACTTCCTAAATTAAATACAAAAAATTTTTAATTATACATTCGCGTACAATTCTCTCTCGCGACTGAGCGATTCTCGCTTCCTCCTCCTCCACCACCTTCACCACCTCCTTCTTCTTCATTTTTTTTTTCACCGTGCTGCTCGAATGATTCTCGGTCTTCGGCGGATTCAGTAAGTGGCAAGGTACTCGGTACTGTTGTTCTTTCTTTCTAGATACAAAATACTTCACTTTCATATTACACCGGGATTACATATTATAGCAGCCATAGCAATAGCATACCATCCAACTAGTTTCTGATTCACATTTCAAGTTCGAATCAACTTGAAAAACGTGCACGCATCGTTCGCATTATAGATTTTTTACCTGATTTACGTGTCCGAAATTAGGAAAACAACGACCCGCGGCGTCGAGCACAAGAAAACTCGTTGACGTAAAGAAATTTCTCCTTCTCGCCCTCTCTTCTGCATATCAGAATTCACCGGACTCGAAATATGCGTATTGACGAGAAGCTATTTAAAGAAATTAGTTCGCCCACAAATTTCTCGACACGACAGAAGAAAGACGGTAGAAAAATGCGAAAATTTTTCGTGACTCGTCCTCGTTAAATGAATACTTCATAATTTAGTAATAGACTGCCACTTGTCAGCAGAAGGAGAATAAACGTTGGGGTGTGAGCGAGGTCCTATCTTGGAAATTCATTTCATTAGAATGGTAAATGAAGAGGTTCACGTGACTTCCGGCCGTATTTCCAGACGTTCTTCGTAAACGGCTAACCCCAAGGTTTTCTATACACGTCCTGAACGGTGAGAAACGTATTTTCATCCAGCTTCAATACCAACTAAATGGTCACACTATTGAACAGCTATCCAGAATGACAAGAAGGATAGGTCTATTCGTTATTAACCCAGATGAATCCGGCAAAGAGCGATCAGTCTCTGACTTTGGTAGTTGTTGTATATAAAGTTGGTAGGTTCCGGTTGTTTTCCTTTTCGGTTTCAGAGCTTCCCCGTTTTCTTCAGTGCCCACTCTCTTGTGAAGCTGATCCCTGAAGCGTTTATTCTGGCCTTCCGTTTGTTTCCTCTTCATATAGGGCAACATTTGGTAGTCTTTTATACATACAGTATACGTGGCCAAGCCACTTGAGCTGGTTCAAGTGGTGATCCTACTCATTCAATGACTTCAACTTTTCGAGTTCTTTGATTTGACATTGGTACAGGACCAGAAAATTCCTTTCCTTACAGAGCCGATGGCAAAAGAGCAGCCCTGAATACCGCGAGTCTGGTTGTGATGTTTTGTCTAAATTTTCACGGTCAAAGGGTCCTTTGCTTGAGACGGTCATATGTCCTCGTCGTACTGGTCATTCGTGCTCTGATTTTGTTCATTCAATGCGACATTATGGATCACAGTGCTTCCAAAGAAGCAGAACTTGTCGACTAATTATTCGTCAGTGGCTCAGATAACGTCCTCCGTGTCAGAGAGTTAGCCCGAGATAAGATTTTCATCAGCATTAGAACTATAAGACATTTTTGGAAAATTCTTACAAGATTTCCCTGGGACCTTGAGAGGAATGCTCTTCCCTTCATTTCCTCTCGGAATTCAGCAAAAGAAGCATTCAATCACATTTACAATTCATGGAGAAGACGCTATTGGAGTTATCTAAGCGGATTCTCCGATTCCTGTATGCGATTTTCCTGGGATCAGAATTTCAACATCATGGTTTTTTTCCAATAGCATACAACTCTAAAGAGCGCTGAAGTGAAATTAAATTACGAAAAGAAAGAAAAGACGAAGATTCTTGTTTTTCCAACTGTTCGAAAATAAGTGTTGGATTTCCTGGCTATTTACGAACTTCCTAACCTACTTCTCAGAATGTCTGCAGATATCACAATTTATATAGATTTTTGAGCTTTTACCCTCCCCCAACCTTTTCAAAATCAACATGTGTATCATGTTACATGCATCAAACACGTGTTTTCAACAAGAAAAGACCTAAGACGCTACCTGACTCCCCATAATGCCGATGATAACTTCTGATATACGATTATTACATACCATATGCCTTGAGAATACCCTGACTTTGCAAATTCCTGGCATTTTCTGAATTTGTTTGTTTTCATCATAGTAAATTGAAACAAAAACAGTTCGAAGACTCGACCCGAGTCATGTCATCATGGAGGAGGGGAAAGAGGAAGGTATGAAATGGACCCTTTTTAACCAAACCCAACCAAGCGACATGATAACAATCTGGAGAACAGGAGAAATGTTTACTCACTGTAAGTGGAGATTATCCTATTCCCCAGATCGTTATCATGTCGCTTGGTTGGGTTTGGCTAAAAAGGGTCCAAACATTTACAAGAGGTAAGATCCTTTATTTACACCAACTTTCGACTGACCTAAGTGAACTAGAAAACGTTCAAAAGGTGCTCTATTGTGGTCGTTTCAATTGATTTTGGTCGACTCTGGTGCTTTCTGCGGTTGATTTCCTACAACTTTTAGAATGCAACGTTCAGATGAAGAGTCTCGAGATATTCCAATCAAGTTGAAACAATACCAGCCTGACTCGAGCGTTTTTGTGATCCATAAACCAGTGAGTCGAAACAGTTCAAAAATCACGATTTGGAGGCTAACAAAAAACTTGGACGAGCTGAGGCTGATTATAAGTATGAATGACGTGCGAGAAAGACTTGACTCTTCCATCGTTCTCTTCTCACGCCACATGAATTGGAGTGACTCACGTCTTACAGGATTCATACGACTCTCCAGAGGTACAAGTCAAGAAACGATTTTCAGGAAAAATCGCGATTATGCTACATTTTCTAATTACTCATTCAAAAAATCGAAGTTTCATCTTCGTACCCACTCTGGCTACTATAGAAACCCGACAAGCGATTGATGATACACAAAGAAAAACTCGATATCAAGCCGAGCTGTCAAGTTTTGTGAGCAAGGACCGAAGCACACGTACAGCACCATTTCTCGGCCATTATTAGAGGTCAATAAATTGCAGATTAGATAATATAGCGTTCACCTGAAAACATCATTCCGCCAATATCTTATCTTCCCTTCGATATGGTAAATTAAACGGCGCATTTTGCAACCTACACCAACTAATTTTTCTCTCGCGAGATAAAACGATGGTTGGAGTTATGAACACCAATCAAATACATCACAATGCTACTTTTATTTTACGTCATTTCGACTATCTTCGTAAGTTTTGACATCCGCCAACACATTCGATGATCTTCCCACAAGTGCAAAATTAAACAGACTAAACTCACATCATGTATTTTGTTACTTTGCATACAGCACAAATCGAAGGGAGGATCGTGATCGGGTCCTTCCCTCTTCATCCATCGAAAAATTGAGGAGAGCAGGCATTGTCTCGTCAGCCACTAAAATATTTTATAATGTTTGAGAACGGCCAAAGTTTAAGGAGAGCGAATATTACAGATGGCAATCAGCATGCGAACAGGAGAAGCTTATAACAAAATTTTTCAACTGTAGTTGCATTCTGACTGGGAAAGAGAAAGATTCGTTTCCAGAGTTTCTCCGTCTCCTCTCGTCCATAGAAGAGCAGAGCAAAAAAAGAGTAACAGCCACAAATTCCAGAGTTTAGGGTCATAAAAGAGATAAAATGGGAATTATTTTTCAATAAAGTAACCACTCATTCTTACATTGTAATATACTACGTCGAAATCTCAATGCCAATTTTTAGACCATTCATCATTTTTTTGCACGATAATACTCGTATCACTAAGGAGAGAGGAGGTGAATTACAGGGTAAAAACAACATGAAATTGCTTACCTCGCGTTAGATGATGGCTAAATTTTTACTAATTTTATAAGAAATGAACAAAAAAGAGAACAATTTTCTGGAGCAACAACTCAGCAACACCGTTACCTCATTGGAACAATTATGAAATGAGTTCACACACGTCATTGCATTCAATCTATCCATTTTTTCTAGTCCCCTTTCAGAAATCGATATTCATGCGAAAAAGGAAAAAACCCACGGTCTGAAAAATTTCCTTCATAAAAAAATGAATTTGCTTACGAGTAGTAGACCATCCAAAGCATTCATACACAAGGCACAATCCGATTAACAGAAAAACTCTACTCCAAAGCATCCAAGGGGAAATGTGAAACGTATATCAAAACTCAGAATGGAAAAATGAAAATCGGACGAGTTTGACGTCATCGGGCGGTTCAATTTAGATTTCAAGGAAAGCACTTCGCAAGGAATGGGAAGTGAACCTCGCTGAGATTGAAAAACGGATCAGACAGACGATGGGTCGTGAAGCGGATCTAAAACCCTCGTCAGTTGCTCCCTCGTGCAGGTTGGGTGTCGAACGAGACTTTTCTATCGCAGAACGTCGATATAAAACGGACTTTGTTCTGCGGTATATATATAATGAGTGGAAAACGAAATTCTTCAAGTACTGAACTCAGGAAAGAGGAGGATGAAAAATATCAAAATGTGACCACAATCCATACGTATAATTGGAAAGCAATTTTCAATTCTGTTGCTTAGATATGTGCATAGCAGACGTGTTCAGTAATAAAGAGTATACAAGAACGACAATTTTTGCCATGGGGAGGGGAATCTAACAGTGCTAAGTGATATTTCAATGAAATTGCTTCAGTTTTTTTCCAGAACGAAAAAAAGTAAATGGAGCAGGAATCTATTTTCCTCAACAAATCGTATGTCCGCAGACTACGTACTTTTATACTGAGAAAAAAAACCTGTCTCTTTCATCATCCACGCGTTCACTGAGGGACAACAGGAAACTTTTCTTACGGAACAAATTTAAAACTTTCCATGTCACAGCTGAGAGAAATTTCACCAGTCTCCTCTTCTTATTCATCAAGCTTTGATGGACGAAAAGTATGATATGGAAAATTCCATTCCCATATTGCAGTAGAGCACTGGCCTTGGAAACGAAAGACTACAGGTTCGAATTACGCAAAGGCAAACCAAACGTTACGTACGTCATTCGGAGTTGACCAGAAGTCTTTACTTTAATTCGCATTACTGCAAAAAAAAAAAAAAAATCTTCCTCACTCCTAGATGATATAGGTTTAAACTTTCTGAGAAGTCCACCTTCTAATAGATAGAACTTGGTCGTCACATGTTCCTCCTCCTTTTGACATGTTTTATGTCTCTACTATAAAATTTTCCGAATCCCCCTCCCCCTCCCTTCACCTTCGTTACTCCGCGAGTGATTCAAAAATTTGCGAGTTCAACCCGCGAGTTCACCTTGCCCTGTTCATATACTAGCTTCAACCTAGCTTCATGATGGCTTCATACTAGGATTTTACCAGTCTTAAACTAGACTTATAATGGACAAAGAAGACCCCCCCCCCTCTTAGGATTCCATTACTCTTAAACTAGGCTCATAATAGGGTGTCCGGGAGCGTAGGCTAATCATTAAAATACAGTATAGTGTATAAATGGATCTAGTCACAGTGCTGCCAGATCTACAGATTTTTGTTTCTTAAAGTTTTTCATTGGATTTTGTGCAAAATACGGATTTCTTATGCTCGAAAGAAAAGTTCCTCAGTCACTCATATGAGAGATACTTTTCTCCTGGTTGTTATGGGCTGATACCGTGGTCCTCTGTAACATTGAGTCGATCAGGGGAAAAGTACCTGAGTTACACGGGTAAAAGATACTCTTCTCTTGATCGTTACTGATGGATTAGTAGAAATCAGCTCTCGGGTGTAAAATGGCGTCGATAACGATCAGAAGAAAGGTATCTCTCACAAGGGCAGGAGAGGTACTTTTCCCTTGATTGACTCAATGTAAATGCGGTATCTGGTTTCAACGATCAGGAGAAAAGTATCTTTCAAATGAGTTACTAAGGTGCTTTTTTGGGGGAGCGAAAATCCGTAGATCTGGCAGCACTGTAGTCACTTTATACTAGCAGGCGAAGGCATCCTATGTATTTGAAGATTCCCCCGAGTGAGCTACGCGAAAGCTATGAGTAGCTCAAAACACCCCAAGTCTATTAGCTTGGAATATCCTGAAATAGACTTATACTAGATTTTTGAGAAAGAGAAAGATATGGAACATGATCTTTTGGCTACGCCAGAACATATTTTTCGACCGATAACGTGTCGTCTTTCTATCCTGTGGCTCATAACGTTGCTACATTTGGTCAATCCTTTCAGTCAGTTCGCTTTCCATAATGAATTGATGACCACGAAACAATTGGCTCGGCTAGAAAGAATGAGATCAATGTGGACACGAGATACCTTGATTCTACTGCCACCCTCCCTCGTGAAAGGAGTCGTGGTACCAAGAAGCTTCGGATTAGGCATTTTTTTTGCCCTAGAGTTGGGCCTCGTCATTCGCCCAGCGTTCTATAGCCCTGTCACTGTCAAGGGATTGTTCCTCAGGCGGATAGATCCTGCTCCATTGGTTGAGAGGATCTTAGTGTGTAGGGTAGAATGTAGGGATTGTGAGAGGGCTAAGTCGCTAAGTGAAGATTAGAGTAGCCGAGCATACAGAAAGCTTAGGAATGAGACAACGTGGGAGAATTGCGCCGTTTGTAGACTATGAGAGGTCGGAAATGCTCCTCTATACCGAGATTTCGTAATTCGGACAAATCGCACTCGAGCATCTCGAACCATCGGAATACTGACGACGTTACTGTCCTAAATAGGTGCATTCTTGACGAGGGGTTCATTCTGGATGGTAATTCTAATGTTCTGTCTCGAATTCTCTGACCGTTCTGTCTGGTACGATGATGGTTGTTGAACCCAGGGTCGTGCATAGAATAAGCGGGCCCGGAGGAAAAATTTGTTTGAAGTCTCATACTGTGGAATTTTCCGAAAATAAGAAAAACTCATGAGTGAACATTCGGTATCGGTATTCAAACCGGGCTCATACCCCTTTTACCCCACCCTCCGATCGGCCAAGTTGAACCAAAAGCGCTCACCTATTGTGGCACTTTGATTGCTGCGGTATTCGCGAGCTATTTTCGTAATTTTTTGAATCTTTAGCTAGGCGGCGGACGTTTGTAGGAAAAATCCCGGGTCCCATTTCTGTGTAAGGTTCTGTACACGTAATTTTTTTTGGAAAAAGAAGCGCTATCGATTTTGAACGGGTCTAGTCTTCCAGAAAACTAACTTCACTGGTAGGCGAGGGAACGGGAGGACGTCATAGAAGAGAACCTTTCTCTTTAAAAACCATATAATTTCCGAGCGAGTAACTTTTTATTCCCCATTTCGTCGTTGATTACTGCGGGCAACATTTCTACACCGTTTCGCAGCCTTAGCCATTCACTCCATAAAAATTTTACATACAATGTACACAAATACTCGTGAAAAAAACCGTACAACAAAGGTAATAATTACATTAAATATCATGCCGAATGACAACGGTTGTATCTAAGCACAAACATGGTCGTCGAAAATTTTCAAGATTTTAACAGAGTACGTAAGACGATATCGTGGCGACGATCTATTTTGGCATTTCGTGCTTCGATTTCATATTGATTTAGCCGCTCAGGATGATAGAAAGAGTTCCGAGAAACATGGGTACGTCGAAAATCCACCACAAGGAGTATTAATAAGGTTAATTGATATTCGGAATGTACGATTAAAATATTGATCGACACCTTTCTGGCGCAACATGCGCGATGAAAAAGTATATTCGTAACAAGAGGAAAAACTACGGATTGTGATTTGCTATGGCAGACACACATACACACACTTACATTTACTCCAAAAAAACTCGAATACGAAAAAATCATGAAATACACACACACACACTCCCAATTTTAGGATATATTCGAATGTCGCCAGCTACAGAAGGCCAATAAAAAGGTTATCAATAATGGACTACTTTTTCGCGAACTGTACAATATTACACCGTGGATACTCGCCTCTCGTCGGAAAACATTGACTGAATGGTGATATACTGTAAGTTTTCCACTGTTCTCGTACTCTTTTTTTTCCTTTCATAAGAACGCTTAACAGATTACCTGCCTTGCCCTGCTTATATGTGCGCGTACGCGTGTGTCCGCGTGTGCAAGTGTAAAAGAGGTAACGAACGAATGTGGATCTGCGAAAATAGGAAATAACACAATAAAACGTACGTCGCGAAAATTCAGAGTATTTCAAAAGTATCTTTGCCCGTAACCACCCCTCTCATCCCTTCTTCGTTTTTCCAATTGCGTCACATTTATCGTGCATACTATATACAGGACGCGACGACGAGCACAGCATCGAAGCCGAAATCACCCTCTGCTCATCTGCCTTCCAACACTCCTCTCGTTCCACTCTCTCAATCACTTTGCAACCCCGCCGCCGACGAAGGTATGTACACATCGACATAATAATGAAGCCAACTTTAAGGAAACATTCATTAGGAAAATAATGATAGTATATGCGCGAACGCGCCCTACAAACGTCGACGAGATATAAAATTTTTTTTACTCCATCTCTCTCGGTAAATTTTACACAGCTCGTTCAGATTCGGCCGCGGCTGCTCGCGCGGATTCGAATACACCGAATAGGAAAACTAATTACGCGCATATACACATACACACCGGGTGAAGAGGGCATATCGAAATAAAACTAAGTTACAGTGATAGAAGAAATCGACGACGAGGGGAAGGAAAGGCTGGAACTCGGCGAGAGAAACAACAGCACGACGCATACGTACACACACACACTTACACACATACGTAACAAAAATCGAAATCGAAAAAGACAGACGGCTCACAGATGAATAATGCAACGTGTCGCTAAAAACACAAATCACGAAGGAAGCTCTAAACACGAAACTGGTTCTGTGCACACTGATGTATACTGTGCACATACACAGGTACACGCAGTGCACGTAAAAATATTATAGGTACACGCAAGAAACGAATTACGATTGCCAGCAGGCGATGAAGAACTCTTATTACCAGAAAATAGAACTCACAACATCCCAATTTCTGAAAAAGTATTGGCTAGATTATTCTACAATGTAGCGAGAGAAAGTAAGAGTTGTCTCTTGAAATCCTCAATACCGAGAAAATCTTGCCGATCTCCTGAAATAATTCTTTATTATGAACAAATCTACCGCTTTTTCAGGTTCTCACAAGGTACACTACTCTTGCATTTCGAATTCTGTGACACGGAATTTATGGTATCATTTTCAAATTTTCGGGCACGCATTGTAAGCCGGACAGCCCTCATATGGAACTATATCGACGGGTCGCGCAAAACAATCAAATTCAGTAACTTATTCAATTGGAAACATTGTTTTGATCCAGTTTTCAGTTTCAACGGTTGTAGCATTCCGCTTGGATAACCGACACAAACTTTCTTTTCACCAGAAATAAAATAGGCATATTACACGCGAGGTATTGTATCCAACAAAAAGCTAGCAGTATTTGTCAAACAATGCGCTCTAAAGCATCTTTCGAGGTTTCAAGTTCGAATCAAAAGCTAAGCTGTTTCATAAAAATAGCCAAAAATCAACTGCATTTCTCGCATTTTTACAGAGTCATTCTATATTGTTGTAAGTTTACACCGAAAGCTCTATCACACGACATGCCTTGGCGTGTCTCGAACGTGCGTAAACAGCTTGAAACTATGCCGTATGAACCATCAATTTTAGCACAGAAACGTTTGGTACATGCATAGCCAGCGAGAACTGCAGAGATCAAAGCACTTAAACTTTGGCTCAGGCTTAGACAGCCGAAGAAGTTCAACGGCTTAAAAGCAGCAGAAGTCGATTTTTGTTCGGTTTTTAAGCAGCCGATAGCCACCAGTTTGAAACCCATTGAGCCGATAAAATAACCAAAGAGGCCGAGGCCAATCGAGGATGACCTCAATAGCAACGAAAAACTTTGCAAAAATTTACAGGCTCTTTGCTCGGGGATCAATGGAAAGCTGAGTGTGTAGAAGAGCCCGAAATTTTTTCAAGTCCCAGCGTTATGCGTACGCGGACAGAATTCCTCTGAAGGCCACCAGTAACGAAACGGATGGCGGGTCTCCCGCCAAAATGAAAAACTTTTCTAAGCTGATGAAAACGGGGAAAAGCCGACCAGCAGCAGATCTTTGAAAAAAGTCAAGTTTGAGCCGTTTGTGATTGGCTTGTCAGAACTGCTTGTGGTCAATATTTGAAATTATGCTCATAAGAAGCGCAATAAACCGGCTCGAAACCAGCTCCAAAACTATACAAAGTGAAATAATCTAGCTTCAGAGCGCTATAAAGAGGCTTCGAAATGGTTTTTAAGAAAGAGCCAATAAGCGTTTTTTTACTGACTAGCTTTACGACCCCATGAAGCAGCGATTGACACGATTTTCCCAAAAGAGGCTCCGATAACCACAGCCACGCCACAACTCGTGTTTCACGTAACCCTAGTAACTTGTATCGCGAAATTCATCACAACCCACGGCACAGCAAGGACGATATAGAGCTAAAAGCGAGAGAAGCAAACTCCGGAGCATGCGAACACATTAAGTAAACCTTCTCTCTCGTGCGGTACTAGAATAGAAACTAAGGGAGGCATAACTCAAAAGAAGTTGTGCTTTCACTTCAACGGTTTCAAGGATGGGATCCCACAAATCACGTTGGCTAAAACGTTTGGGTTCACATGCTCGGACATGGATATTTGAGGAATCATGTGCCAAAAGGACACCCGATCAGTGTATTAAAAAACGGATACCCTTTTAACAGAAAGCTCCTCATCCACACTTCGTTTACTTTTAGTTTGCTCCACAGAACATATCAAGTCACGCTTTGATGTCATGTCGCGTGATATACAAGTCTGTCTTTTTCGTGGTACATATACGACTAATCACGTGATCCTTTTGGGATAATGTGAACTCGCCTCGCTGGTTATATACTTCTGCTGAATATCTCACTGATAACTCAAGAATCGCGAAAGAATATTCCTATGAAATGAGAAAATCACGCTCGGCAGCAAAAGACTCACCTTCCATCAATCCTCAAAACATCGAGTCATATCTTTATGCTACAGAAAAACTAAACTTTTTGCCAAGGAATACAACAAAGATGTTACCACAAGCAGGTAAATTACATACCTCGTATTCTTTGAAGCGGTAAAACTGATTGAACTTTTATCACCTATTATCTTGCAAGTTGCCCAACAAAATGTAATATAATTATGTACACTTCACATTTCGAGCGAGCTCGCTTATACAGAACAGTCGATTCAGACTGCCTAGAAAAACACATGTGAGACACAATACAGAAATAAAAAATAATGCTCCGAGAAAATATTCCCTCTTCTCGAGTTTTTTGTGTCGCAATCATATTCATGTCATGTTGGAATCATTAAAAACTAGACTACGGAGTGAGCTGTTGAATTTGGTGAACGGATGAATGGAATAGGAACCAGACTTGCTTGAGAAAATTTATAATAGTGTTCTCAAATATAGTGCGACAGATCAGATCACGTTTCAAGTGACGGGTAAACCAAGATGGCGAAGCAATCTATTCCTCAAAGTAAGACTATCACGGATTAACCCTAATCTCTAAAACATGTGAGGAGCCCGCTACTAGGAGATTTTTCTTATCTGATGGACGCAAGCTTGCGAATTTCTTTCCCCTCCTCCAGTGCTGCCAGATAATATCATCATAATCCGTATCCACCATTTTTTCTCAGACGTAAAGACAAATTTCTAAGGACTTTGACACATCTATCAATAACGAGCAGGAGAAAGGTATCTCTCATACACATAACTGAGATACTTTCTCTTCGATCGATTCGATGTTACGAGAGGCTGCGGTTTCAGATCATGGAAGCCAGGAGAAAAGTATTTCTCATGAGTGACTAAGGTAATCTTCCCTTGAACACAAGAAATCCGTATTTTACGAAAAATCCGTAGATCTGGCAACACTGCCCTCCTCTCCAATAGAGCGTGAATCTGAAACTTTTCCCGTGAGAGACAGTCGCCACCCCATTCTCAGGCTCAAATTTCCTTGGAAAGAAGCAGATTTCAAAATCCTCCCCTCCCCTCCCTACATCTAATATCAATGCAAACCTTCGTCGATCTTCTTCATAGATTTTTATTCTCGACCTTCTCAAGAGACTCCTCAGACTATTTTCGAGATACAACCATCATTTTTCAGTCAACTTACAAATCAATCTAACGATACTTGTTCGTGAAATGAAAATCTCAAAGATGAGCGTTACCATCCAGACTAAATTCTTACATCGTCAATAAAAAAAAAAAAAGTCAAAATTCTGGGATTCCTCACAAAACAATTCGTAAATGAATTCCGTTCTTTAAAAAATGAGGATGCTTACCATACTTGGAAATAGGACCATACACGTTACATCATAACGAGTCATAATCATCGGAAACTTACCTAGAACAAAAAAGGAAAAATAACCATTAAAAAAATGTCAATAACTACAGATAAAAATATATACACAACTATACGCAACAAGGTACTCGTATTAGGAAAATAGGTTTTCCTGAAACTGACTAAGTTGCGAACAAAAATATTTCAAGGTCCTTGAAGTCGGTCAGTAAAACTGAAATCCCTACATATGACCTTAAACGGAAAATCACGTTTTGAAAGATTAAATTCCCCCAAGTTTTACATTCCTCAAAAAAAGCAGAACCTGCATCTCTTCTCAGTATCATTCTTTAGTAAAACTTGGAGATCGGAATTCCTTCATCCGCGTGTTTGTTCATGGAACTGAATAAGTTTTTACTTCGGTGGTAGAGGGTATTGAGAACATGGATCGGCATCATACTCTCATCCTAAGGTAGTAATAAAGTAACGTGGATCCAGTTTGGTGCGAGCGGACAAGAAGTACTTCAATTTGTAAGCCCAGCTCGAACCTGGGTATATATAAAGGCTCTTTGTGTACGATGATGCGATACCGAGAATACATCAGTCGTCCCGTTCTCAAGTGACTGTACCATCGGGGATCATCCTCTTCAGGCTAAACTCCTAAGAATGAAATAGTTGACCGCCAAATACAAGACACACTTTCAATAGTATTCAAAACAGCTCACCAGACGCTATATTTGCACTGGTGCAAACCTCCCTCCACAGAAAAAGGACCAAAACCGTCAATACGGTTTACAACTTGGCTCGGACACGTCGAAAACTAACAAATCCAAAATCGACCCCATTACTCAGACAAAACTCGTCCAATCCGCGTCTCGTCAGGCCAACCACCATGACATCCTAAATGAACCATTGCGTATTTCATGCTAGCAGTTCTACTCTCCTACGAGTTCAGGACGTTCGCTGTAGAGGAAAGTCTTAATATTGAATTCTTAAAAGTTACAGTTTCATTTCGAGTTAGTTTCGACGTTTGATACTAATATTTCAAGGTCCTTCGAGCATGAAGACTGGCTCCAGAACTGAATATTGTTCACGATGAACTCGATTTACAAGGTTTGCATGATCTATAATTTTTACGACTCGAGTTCCCTGAATCCTCCACACGTTGATGTGACGCATTAGCGTAACATCCAACTTCAAAATTGTAGTAGCTCAACACTTCTAACAGATGTGCCGACTTCCGCTGGCCTCTGTTTTTCTTTCCAATATACATACTGGGTTTCGTCATCATTCGAATAAGTAGATCGTAAAATTATTTTTTGCCAAATGTGTAGCGTTAGAAACGAATACAAAATAAAATACTCACGTTTCTATACACAATATTTCCACGTGGAACGAATTTTAAAGATGGAATCAAGTCTCGACCCCAGTACAGATATGAGAATCAAAAAGAAGAGGGCGCCCTAAGCTCCGAGTCGACAATATCTTACTGAAAATAGTCAGGAAAAACTGAAGTATGCAGTACGATTTACTGCGATAGATTTCATAATTACACAGACCGTAAAAATGCTCTAAAATTCCGATTTTCGACGGGCTCGTAAGTGATGCCTCCCCCCTCCCCCCTCCACTCTCACAAACAATATAGCTACGGCGAAGAAAGAAAAAACTAGCCAAACACTCGTTAAGCTTACATTACAAATTAACTCGTGCTACGGTCTTCTATCATTACCTTATTCAAACAGAAACAACTATAGCGGTAAAGAGCGGAGTAAACCCGGCCCTATCGACTCCGCGAGACTAGAACTCGTAGTAGCAAAGACGAAGACCCCGACGAAAGGTCAGTCTACCCACCTTTCGCCCGCAAGGTGTGGAAATCGCAATCATGAAGGTGGTGCAATATCTGGGTATCTGGTTTTGATTCAAAGCTGAGCTTTGGGTATCATCTCCTGATGACAGCGCAAAGTGTGGGTAAGGTATTGACCTACTTTGGCCACTCGATGACAAACCCATGAAGGCTGAGAAAAGCAAGAAGAAGTACAGCAAGGTCGATCCTCCTATATGGTACGCCAGAATAGATAGCCTACAGAAGGGAGAAGATAGAAGAGTTTCAAAGAGCTGCGTTGAGGTGTGTAAAGGCTTACTGCACTGTCTTCACGAAGGTTCTTCGAGTATTAGCACCGCGTTTACCACTAATTGAGCTCCTTGCTGAGGAGAGCGGTGGTGTTCAAAGCAAAAAAGAAGACAACGACTGATCGAAAGGTACTAGTTCATGGGTCAAGCAGGAGACCAGAAGCACCAGAAGGAAAGTGGACGACCTTTGGGTCGACACGCGATCTTGGGAGCGGATGGTTGAAAACCATAGTAAGCTCAACTTTCACTTGACGCAGGTGTTGAGCGGTCGTGGCTGCTCCAACAAGTATACCTCTATGAGAAGTTGAGAAGAGTTGAATAAGTAACGTGTTTGCATTGCGACCAAGAGTGGGACGATGAACTACTGCGCACGTTATTTGAAAGTAAAACATGGAGGCAAGAGTGAGGCAAGCTTGAGCGGTCTTTGCAAACGACCGGGGTCGAAGAAGCGCTTAGATCGGGGTACAATTAATGATAATATGCATCTGATTAAGGATAGATGAAGAATAAGAGGGGGGAAGCATATTGAAAGGAATTAATGCGGACAGTAAGGTTTGTCTAGATATTATAGAGTGAAAGTTGGCAGAAGTAGGTATTGTACAGTACAACAAATGTTTTTGTTTTTGAGTGTTCAAGTATAGTTCGAGTGAAGAAAGAGGGTGTATCAGTGAAAGAAGTCAGGAGCAGTAGAAAAAATGGTCCAATATTGAATTGTCTCGTTAGCGTCAGGAGCAAGATGAAGGCGCTAGGATTAGGGGGTGTGTAATTTTCAAGTGGCCAATTCCTGGACGAGAAAGAATGACTTTATCTCACCTTGTGCTCCTGATGGAGGATGACTAGGAAACTGAGGTTTTGTCAATGCGAAGGAATTTGTCTTTTGATTGATTCTGCAAAAGTGTTCCATGATTGGGTGATGAGTGATCTAAAGTGATTTTTATTGTAGGGATGGTGCGGGGTAATTATCAGTAATTCAGTCCAGAGAGGTAGACTTTTCGTTTTGGGTTCCTACTGAAGGATGACAAGGATACGAGGATTTAGTTAATAAAAAGGAGAGCGTTGTATGATTGAGTGAACAGTAGTGATTTATATAGTCTCAAGATGGTACGGGGTTATTCTCCGTCATATGGTTGCGGGAGGCAGCTTATTTGGCGGCTTGATCAGCGTCATATCCAGGAAGGCCGGTGTGCCCGAGGATCCGGGAAAAAAAATGCGAATGCTCGGTATGTTTCAGTCAGAGTCGTATGCGTCTACCAGAAAGTGGAATGAAGAGAAAGAAAAAGAGTTGATGAGATGGAATTTGCCGTTTCAAGGTAGTTGGGAGAGGCAGGTGGATATGACTATTTCCAAAGGGGGGGGGGGATTGCATTCTTGTAGTACCATTAAGTAACCAAAAGCAATGGAAGCTTTCAAAAAAAGCGATACCATTTACAGCCCGAATTTGAAAATATTGCTTTCAAAGTCGAACTGAGATACAAAATGAAACGGTAATTTTGGCAGATTGGAGTGTGTCTCAAGACTATTTGGATCAATAGCGATATGTTCGGAGAAACCAAAATAACTGAGGATCCATATGAACATTATTTAGGAGTTGATTGAGTTTAGAGGGTGGAGGAGGGGAATGCGTTGTATGATTGGATCAGAGTTGTCTACATCTGTGCAGGGTTGCTTGGAACCGGAACCGAAAGGAAGCGGAACTGAAAAGAAGCGGATCCGGCGATTGCTGAGTGGAAGCAGAACTGAAAGGAAGCGGATCCCGCGATTGCTGAGTGGAAGCGGAACCAAAAGGAAGCGGATCCGGCTATTGCTGCTTGGAAGCGGGACCAAAAGGAAGCGGATCCGGCAATTGCTGAGTGGAAGTGGAACCGAAAGGAAGCGGATCTTGAAACCAGGCCAAAGAACTGTAACCAATATTTCATCTGTGAAAAATAGCGGATATCCCCTAAAAAATGGAGGATAACCGATATTCTTTGCCTTTTTCTAAAGGATAACCGTAATTTTTTGTTCAGTTCCTGAAAGATTCTTTTATCAAGATACAAAACCAAAAGGAAGCGGATCCAGCAATTGCTCCCTGGAAGCGGAACGGAAAGGAAGCGGATCTGGCAATTGCTCCCTGGAAGCGGAACCGAAAGGAAGCGGATCTGGCAATTGCTGTGTGGAAGCGGAACCGAAAGGAAACGGATCCGGCGGTTGCTGCTTGGAAGCGGAACCAATAGGAAGCGGATCCGGCGATTGCTGCTTGGAAGCGGATCCAGCAATTCAGTTGAAGAACAAGTGGAAGCGGAATCCTAAGAAAAAATAATAACGGTTCACACCCCTGCATCTATGAGGGCGTGAAGAGAGAGTTGGAGAGAATTTTTCGTTTGGTGGTAGTTGAAGAAAATGGGAGAGGTAGGGAGATATGATTACAAGTTCAGCTGTAAATATGGAAGTTATGTTGCGGATGCATCTTGAAACTTCCCATTTATAGAATACGCGTAAACAGCTTCATCAGATTCTTCAGACCGATCAGCAGACATGGACAGCCAATCGTCATTACCTCAGACTCAGCGGCAGGCTGAGACTTTTTCATCCAACTGGATACAAAGCGAAATTGACGTATCTCCAAGTCAACAATCCTAGAAACCAGGTCTCTTGTAAACTGTGCTAAAGCTACATTTCTTCAGATCGATATTTTGGAGATACGTCAATTTTGCTTTGTAGGGCAGTACTGTCTTAGTCGTATTCCGAAGGCTGCTTAATGGCTTCGTCTTTTAGCCAATCAGTCATGGATTTTCCTGCTACCTAAGCCATTATTATTGGCTTTTGCGCTTGAGATTGGGAAGCTAATGGTCATTACCACGAACTCTGCTGTTGGCTGGGACTTGTTCATTTGATTAGTCATTTGCTGAGCTATTGGCTTGGCAACATTCTGAAGGCTGTCTATCGGCTTAGTTTACTAGCCAATTGATCATGGCTTTTGCGATGGAAATCAGGAAGTCAATCCTCATTAGCATAAACTTGACTATTAGCTGAGACTTTATTGATACAATTGATTATTAGCTAAGCTGTTGGCCTAATGGGATTTCAAAAGCTGACTATTGGGTAACTTATTAATCATTCAACAAGGGCTTACGCTCCATTTCTACCCGTCAGGAAGATGAAGTGTGTTGTGAGGGTACTCCTGAAGTAAATTTCTGATATTTGGGGTATATTTTGTCACCCTTTATACAAAAACAGAGAGAATTATTTCCCCAAAAACAACTTGCATCCCTGTAGTACCATTCGATACTAATAAAAGCTCGCGCAAAGTTTTCAAAAAAAAAAGTATTCATAGTCCTAATTTGAAAATGTCGTTTCGAAACCGAACTGAGAAACGAAATGAAACGGTAATTTTGGCAGATTGACGAAGAAGTTCGAGAAAACAAGATGGAGTGTCGAACGTACTCGCAACAGTTTTCAACCCCTCGGTAATTTATTTTTTATCCTGACTTACGTGTGCGGTTGTCATCGTGTAACGTGTGCGACGACATTGTCGTCGCGAGAAATGAAAAATATCGCGTAAAAAGCTGAAAAGGAAAAATATTATGAAGAAAATTCGACGGAAAATACCAATAATGATAACAAAAAAAAAAATCAGAAACTTGTAGGTTAGTAGTAGAGTATCATTTTTTTTCCTCTCTGCGCCGCGAGTACACGAAAATGTTTCGCCATTTTGAGGAAAAACGTCGGGTCATTACTTTTGTGGCGTTCCCGGAGCACGTGCCTCGATACCATATATATATGTATACCCTTCTGAAAAATGTACAAAGCCGGGCCTGCATCACACACCGCGAGTGTGTCGTGCTGTTCTTCGGCAATATTATAAACCTCTCCCGTGTGTTGTAGTTGTAGTGGCGGCCTGCTCTCAGCTGCCAGCACGACGCTGTGTGTATTTACGAGTTACGTTTTTGGTTGTATGAATGATGTTGTAAACCTAGGTCATTGCGCCCTACCATCGGATACAATATGAGAGACTTTACAGTCATCTATCCCGGTAGTCTCAAGCCTAGTCTGCAAGAATGAAACGAATTTTTCCACTCTTTCTCTCGCTCCCTCTTCTCGTTTCTAGGTTAGAATGTAGGCGAAAAATTTTCATGAATGAGCACCCTTAAAGAGTCGCTCGCTCCGCTACAAGGTTACTTTTACGAAAAACAAAAAGTAAAACACTAGAATACCTACAGAATGTTGAAAATAAAAATAATATGGCCGATAGAGAATTGTACAGATAGATAAAAATGTGTACAAGAGGGTAATGCAAGTGTATAAACGCGAGTGTGTACGACATTGTTGCCGCCGCAGCGGAGTGAATATCGTATCGTACCGAGAGAGTAGCTGTTATTTTAAAGTCGAACTCTTGTATTCGGCGAAGAATTCACGTCCGTTTGTATAAATAATGGCTTTACACTACTTTATGGATTCGGAACGTTGCTTCGCGGTGCACGCATTATTAGGGAAGTGGGGAGCGGTGAAGCACGGGTGGCCTACGTGTATATCTTCTCTTCTTCTGTGTATGACTATGAGCCCACGTTTATCGATCGGACCTCGTCGGATTAATTTCGGTTTATTTTCTCTCCCGATTTAAGTGTATATAAAATGGTGTTCGAGAGACAGAGACAGCGCGCGAAGAAGCCAGAGCATTTTGACGAAATGAAAAGAGAATAATGTAATATAAATGTGTGAGTGTGTGTGTAGCGTGAGGCGCGTCTCTGTATGTGTGCGTGGTATGTGTCTCTGTGCGCGCCTGTTATGTACCGAACGTTTCGATTTTATGCTTTTGAACTCTGGTTTTGGTTCACAATGTATGCGCGGCAAATTAATATCTAATTAGAAAGGAGAAAAAAAAAGAAAAGGAAAAATCAATGAAATAGGGGATGAAAAGAAAGCCAAAATAAAATATACTAACAAGTGTGGAAACGTTTGCCTATCTTCTCTTCTCCACTTCACCTCTTTCAACCCTGTCCCGAGCACTCCATCCTTACCGTTTTTCCGATTCAGATAAAAAGAAAATCGAATCGCCTCGATGTTGGTAAGCTTGCTGCTGTTCGCCCTTTTTTCCTTCTTCCTTTTTTTTTAAAGGCGTGCGTGGTGGTAATATCGTTTTCATTTTTCGATGTTTATCTCGCCAACTAAATGAGAATTGTAGGAGCGGGACAAAAGCGAGATTTTCTTCAACTCGCGTTGCCGGACTTTTAGAACATTTTTACTTAGCTGCGTCGAATTTTGCGACATTCGGCGGGCTAAACTGTTCGCATTTTACCTCTTCTAACCGACCTGGAAGTATTGGCAATGATTCAGTCATTAGAGTGCGTGAGAAAGAATGAAAAAAGAGACAGGGAGAAAGAGCTGTCTATGTCTGAATACAAGAGAGAAAAAGAAACAGAAAAAACGAGGGAGACAGAGAAAGAGCGATAGTAAAAGATGGAACAACGAAGTGAAAATAACTCGCGAAGCTCTTCGCGGTTCTCTCGCTCTCCTGTATTTTAGTTTTCGCCGCTGTGCTCCAAATCGAGGTGAATTCTGTTCTACTGTCCCAAGTTCAGGGTCGAAACGTTGTTAACTCGAGCTTTTTCTCTCGTCCATCGTGAGTTCTCTTCAGAACGGCTCGCGTGATAAGGCGCTCGAAAACTTCAGAGCTTATCGGAAGAAATGGGGCATTAGTCAAAAGTTGGGTTCCCATTCAGTTTCAACGACAAAAACACTTACGCATTCATTCAGGGAATGCAGATGGTATTTCTTGACTGAGATTTGAAATGTGATGAGGGATTTTTAGACGAAGAAAGAGGACTGATCACTATTCCAATGGAAAATTTTTTTTCCACACTCCCCCCCCCCTCTGGGCATGAATTTTTTCCACGAACCTCCTCTGATAATCTTGAAACATCAATTAGCAAACTCATAGAGGTGTTCAGAACTCAGAATTTTTCCCAGTCTCTCAACCATAGGGCCTCAAAGCTCAAATTTCGCTCACATCTCATGTCAAGACCACCTCCTCAAACATGGGATACCTTGAAAGTGGAAGTTACTCAAATTCCCTCCTTATGCTTACAACTCAAGAATCAACATTTCAATTGAGAATTCAAAAAAACAAGAGAAGTAAATCGTGGTCTCTACGGAGCAGAGGCTGTGACCTACTTCTAGGACTGGAAGATATCGCCTAAAGTTTATAGTGGGTAACTGAGGACTAGGAGAAAAAGAAAAGATTAACATTGAGAAATGAAGGACTAGGAAAGAGTGGGCACGTGCAGTCATCTCGATACTACAACAACGTCCCCTTCACCAGTACTTCTGAGATTGAGTACGAATCCAATATTCTGCATGTTGGGCTGAGTAGCTGACGGGTTCATACTTGGCCCAGTTCAAGTCTAGTATAAGGTATGATAGACTGCCTAGCTCACTCGCTCCACATCTCCGCCTCAACAGCCTGGTACTACGCCCTGCCTCTCTCTTTCTGGTCCTCTATGACTATATATTAGGAGCATACTGAGTAACTATAAGCGACACTGAAAAGCTGTGAAGCAAGAAGTGTTCCCCGCGTCATAATGTCGAAGAAACCAAAAATCAAAGGTAAGGAAAGAAAAGAAAAAGAAAGCTGAGCTGAGTAATGAGGGTCGAAATTTTTTTAGGTCTCTCAACTTAAGTCTAGTGCACGGTTTGTTAGGTCTAATATAAAGAGATGAGAGACTAGTTGGTCTAACAGGTCTCTGTGACGTCATTGAAGACCTTGAAGAACCGTAACGGGAGTCTGCAGAAGGGGCCGGATGAGCTAGTTAGCCCAAAAAACAGTACTCATGAAGCCCCTGGTATATTGTATACAGAGCTAGTACATCCTAGACTGCGTGTTACGGCTAGTATAGTAAAGGTTGAGTACACAGGTTCCAACTAGCAAAGACCGAACCTAAAGTAGGTCAAGATCACTGATGACGTTACCAAGCGTGAAAGAAACCGCGACGGTTTTCCAGAAATAGTCTCAGCCAAAGACTCGTCGAAAACCCGAGACGGTTTTCGTGGTGCACAATTTCCAGCTCTTTCCTAGCGTGGTTTATACCTGGAACTTCCCTCATACGAGGCGATCGTCAAAACCAATCTGCCACTGAGATGAATGTCCCAGGTTCAAACCTCACACACAATGACCAGAGGGGGGGGATCCTGTTGCTTTATTATTATCCCCTTTCTCTATTTAGAGATATGAAAATGGGAGGAGACTTGGAGCAAAGTTGAGTTGACTTTCTAAAAAGACAAAACGAAATTGCAGTAATTCTAAAGTGATGTCGATACAAATTCTACTCTCCCATAAAAAAAAAAAAGGCATCTGCTCGTTTCAATGAACGCCATTTATGTGTTCCATCAAGAAAGTACCATTACTGAATCGAGTGTTTGGGACTGCACCAGGGAGGAGAGGGGGAAGCGGTCTTCGCATAATGTTTTTTTCAAAGGGGTGTTTGACATATTTACGAACACTTTCCAGACCGTTCTTATCAAAGGTTCAAGATTTTATACGGTGCGCACTGAATAACATTCAAGATAACGCTGAATCGCATTCTCTCAGAGCAGGCGACGTTTCAGACGATCTAAGCACGATCTATTCTAAGGGACGCCACTAGAATGTACGGTACGTCACTAGAATCAGGAAAAGAGTACCTCATCTACTTTGATCAGCCCATTGACCACGACACCGGATAACCTTGGCCTACATCAGGATGGAACACTCTATATATTCATTTAAACCGCAATGCATAGAACCTCGTCAACAAGAGGACTTGCAAATCACTGCGTCCGCTCCTCGAGGGGTCTCTTTCAGTATCAAGTCGTAGTGCAAAATAGCGTAACAACTGTGCAATAAGAGACTTGTGACCATGGCTTGTGATGTGACGGCAATCAGTCGTCCTGTACGGTCAGTTAGGTCCTCGTGTTGTCGAGATTACAATGAATAAATTTTCGACCGCAAATCCCGGCATAACAAAAAAAAATTGCCCTATCGATTGGCGAAAATGTGTTTTATGTCAAAAGGTTCGGAAAGAAAAGTTGTGAAATCTAGAGAAGAAAGAGAATCGGTAAGCAGTTCTTAATGGGTATATATATTGCTTGCGCGAAATTTAGAAACCGTTGAGGAAGCTGGATAGGTACCTTTTAATGTTGACTCAAGAACTTCGAACGTTGAAGGGGGTTGGGATGGTACAGACTCTGATTGAAAATCGCGCAGTGTGGCAGAAAAATTGCTATCAAGAGTGCGCTGCAGATAAATCGTGTAGTGCTCGAAAGAGAATTTTGAAGCGAATGATTTTCTTACCAGAAGTTGCCCCCTCTCTAATGAAGTACATCTCTTATGCAATGAACCGGGAACTGAAAGGTGAGAATCGAATAATTTCATCCATAGTTGAGAACATTTCCAACTTCAGCGCTTACGATTCACTCACCAAAAGTAAGACGACTGAAATTTCATCGGAGGTTTGCATATGTTAGGATGATTTGATCTCAGCACCAGAACTAAATATTTCGAATAACGTAATGATAGAGATCATAAACAAAGTTTGTGGAACAGTCGAAAGTCTATTTCGTCACTATTGCTCAAGAAATAACAAGATACTGTTAGAGAACACCAACAACCCCCCTCCTCTAGTATTTTTAGTAACTCGAGTACTGTTACTACTATTTCGATGCATTACTTTGAATTGTTGCAGATCGTTCAAGTGAATTTGGTATATTTTTGCCGAGTCAACTTTGAAAAAAATAAAGATGTCAGCACGCGATCCGAAAAATGATTTTTCTACGAGTTTTGTATGACGTCATTCATTTAGAGCTTGGAGAGCAAATTTCATCCTTATTCACAGGTCTTCAACCTTACAATTACAGTCATATCCACGTAAGTTAATCAAATCCTCGAGTATTCGGTCGAAATGATACTCGTCAGTAATTCACCCGTTGTAAGAGTAGGATCCTCAATTTTAACTCCATTTTCCGAGCACTAATTGCTTCTCATACAAGTCCTGAACAACTAGATCACTTTGGGCGAAGCTCTTGGAGGAGGCTGAAGAATAGCGATGTCCGCTCCAAAAATGTATGCAAAAATTCATGAAGACGATGTACCACAAAACGTGAGGTAAGGAGGTTTGTGTTTTTTCAAAAGTCAGGGTGACGTCATTCACATTCGAGGTTACTCATTTTGGACACTGGAAACGAATTACATCCCAAAGCTCAGCCTTCATCTTAGTATTTGGTATTCAAAGGTCTAGCACTCTCTCCATGAATGATTTTCTTCGTATCTAGAAAAGTTTACGACTTTCTGAAACTTCAAAAAGCTTTCTCGAATAGAAGTCTGTAATGCAGGCCACAAACTACCAATTTTGGGCCAATTACAGCGGTACTAATTCTCAAGTATGAGGTCCCATACAAGACGGAAAACTGAGATTTTGTAGGACTTAACGCAGGAAACATTGATTGAGCAAACTTGTTTCAAAATTGACCGACAACTGACCTCATTTCCCGATAATATCAGTCAGTGAAAACCTCCGATTGCGATTATTCGATCCTCTCAATCCGACTGATCTTGATCAAAAGCTATTGAAATTTCTTAATAATCTTCTAAGACAATTCTTCTGGCGTCTCGGTATGAAAGTATTTTCATTAATTGAGTGTAAATTATTTCACATGCAGTATGATACGTATTGTGCACCTAAATTACGTAATACGAGAATACATACGTAAAATCATTATATCACACTCGTATATCATAGTAAGACGATCGACATTTTACTGCGAAGAAAAATCCTCATCCGAGTTCGAGATTTCTGAGAAATACAATTAGGTAACATCGTCATCGTCGAACCTAAAAACTTCATTAAGGAATGAAAATCGTCCGGCCATTGACTTCGTGCAGTTTTCTCCGTTTCACCAGAAAATTATTACACCATTCGAAAGAGTGAAAAAATAGATTTACACTATTTGACGACGAGAGTCGTCGGTCGGACTTCGAATTCCGGAACATTCTCTTCCACCTTCTCTCCGCACTTCTAGCGTTGAACTTTAACCTGTTGCCGCTATACATCTCGACCGTTCCATTTCGATATATTCGAATGCTTAATTTCTTAAATACGACTGCCTATTATGAAATCTATATATACATATATATTGAAAAATCCTCTCAAAGGTATATGACAATCAGAAACCTCGTCGTGAGAGACCAGGTACACACCGGACTGTACCATACGAGGTTCCTGCGCGGAATTCCAAGTACATATAAAAACTTCTCATTACTGAACGCTTTATCATCATCGTACTATTCAGTTTCAGTACACCGATGATGTATACAGGTAAACGTCGTATTCGCTCGGTTATAATTCTTCTTCTTCCACCGAGCCGAGTTTGTAAAAGACCTAACACGGAAGACGTTCTTATTTTTTTACGGCTGTGCTATCCACATAGGAGGAGGAGGAGGTGGGTCGACGACGACGACGCGAAACTAGCGATCACGTGTTCTTTTCCAGCGGGTAGCGGTACACACCATCATCGCCAGCTAATCCCGGAGCACTCTGCAGCACTCCTCTTGTAGTTCGTACGCCGGACTCAACTATGTTTTAAAACTGACGACGACGACGTTCGAGAAAGCAACAACAACAGCAGCAGTTCAACAACAGTACAAAATGATAATGATGCTAAAAAAACCAGACACTGATGAAACGAGAAGTGCGACCGAGAATCACCTGTGCACAGCTCACCGTGAACCGAGAGCAGTCCAAGATCTGAGAGCCAGTGAAACATGAATTCAGACATTACCATTCGTGTACGTCTTTCTTTTTACCGAGCAACGATTATGAAGAAAGAATGAGAAGAAAAAAAAAATCGCTCGCCGAGTCTTATTATATGCCTCCGCTGCTGCGCGAATGGTCTCCATTTATATGAAACCGGGCAACAGCACACAATGTAACTGCATACGCGACCTGTAGCGAAGTGACACTCTTCTTATACCATTCTGTGCACATGCTAGGTAAGAATTAAGAAGAAATTCAGAGTTCAAATTCTACTTCGTAAAAAAAAATGTGAAAAATTTAACCTACGAAGATCCACCAACGAATGCACGAGAAATCCAACTATTCTTCCAAGGCATCCTTATCAGAAATATTCCACAGCAATCACCTAGTATTTTTTTCTTCTAATCGCTTGTGCAAATTGATGAATACGATTTTCTCGTTAACTACTGTATACCGAGCACACGGCGTCGTATTAATATTGTAAGACGTGTACGCTTTTTACGATTGACATTCTCGAATGTCATTTCTTACAACAGCTATCTTCGACGAATAATCGCGTTATAGTGAACTAAACCGATAAAAATTTTCGGAGAAATACTGTGCACACAGTATCCCGAGACGTACTTTGAAAACCACTCGATCGACCGATACAAATTTAAATTGAGCCAACGGCACGCCATTTATATTCAATTCGGTCAGAAATATTTTTAATCCAATGATTCGCAGACACGCTTCAAAACGAATCGAACGTCGTTAAGTATTCGAATGATTTATACGATTGAAACTTGACGGGCTTGCTACGCACAGGTGTATAAGGGGTATTGGAATGATTCACGAAATGGCGACAAAATTCGTCGGACGTTTCAGTTCATATAGGAAAAAAGATGAATAAGTTGACTAAATTAGGAAGTTACATTTATTAATGGCCTCCCAAAGAGAGGGAGTAAGCGAACTGAAACTTGGAATATTGCGATCCGAACAGGTCACGGTCTCGTGAAGGAATCGAAATGAACAAAAATATCCCATCTTGGTCAGTAGAAAAATTGTTGCATAAAACAGGTGGACGGCGCTAAGGAAACGCGCAATATTTTGGTGTTTAAATAGAAATATACAGTCGCAATTCACCCTCTTTTCTTAAGGAAGAAATTGCACTGGAAAAATTCGGCTCGCATAAGCGGTGGTTTTGACAATCCTCTCATTTTCAGTAACTCGTTCCAAATTAAACATCAATCAGAGTAGGACAAAATGAATCCATGGGACTCAATGATCTTCAAATCAAGAAAATTGCCGGCGTCCCTTTCAGCGACTCCCCAAAACATCATATGTGACCCTCCAACAAAAAAGAGACCTTCGGGTTAAAACAACTGTAGCACCACTCGGCAGATCACGTTGTGAAGCTAACGAGAGAATAATTTGTTTAGGTAGTTCAACACATGGTACATTATACTTCAAAATGAATGCCACCTCGAAAAATTGACATCATTTGAGCTAGTAAAGAATTCGCTTCCTTGTTATTTTTACAACGTGATCTGCCGAGGGGTGCTACAGTTGTTTTAACCCTCTAAGGTCCTTTTTCTGTTGGAAGGTCACATATCTACAACACGGGGCAATCTAGCCGAACCTTCCATACTTATTGATTGACGAGCTAGAACTAAGAAAAGGATAGATTAAACAGCTGTAATGAAGGAGGAGGAGGAGAGAGAGAGACAGAGAGCCAGAGAGAGGGAGGGAGGGAGGGGGAGGGAGAGATGAAAAAATTAAGTGTTTTTTCCCTTTGCTCTGCTTCGTACAAAAAAGTACCTCTCTTATTAGGCACGAGAGGGGTGTTTGTTCCTGGTCCATTAATTTACTCGAGATTTTCACTTTATCAACAACATTCTTTCTTTTACAAATTTTTGCTGGTTCAGAAGGTAGATCCGACCGAGATGCCAGTTCTCTCTACTGATTTGTACATCTATTGCTCCAAAAACTTTCACTCTTTACAGTACTCATAGGAGGGATCAAAACACAGACTCGTCTTTCTCACCTCAGTAGCGGTCGTTTACTGAAACTCTTCATCTTTTTCGGCATACTTTATTCTGTAAACATCACACAAAGTATCTTCCCATACAGGGAACAGCATGGTGTTGGTAGACTCCAGTTTAGTGGTGACCCAACAGCGATGACCTTTCAACCTTTGTCCCATATTTTACTTTGTTAATACCACCCATACAAAGTATCTTTTCTGAGCTCAAAGACCCTGTCTCAACAAAAAACAAATGTGGTGTTTGTAGGCTTTAGTGAAAAGGTAGCTCAGCAATTTAGATAAGTCAAACTGATCGGAATATGATCGAGGTATTCAACCGTGGTCCTATATGAGCCAGGATGATTCCCTTCCTCCATTTGTCGCTCATGTAGTGGCGCCTGGACATACTTCAGATAAGATAAAAGAGAAGGGAGATATAATGAGGAGCCATGTTGTTTAGAATTGAATCTTCAACTAATGGCTGCATTTGTACTCAAGCTCTGCGTTTTTGGCTTCGAATGACGTCATCGCAAAGAAAAGTGAATGTTATGCAGCCATCAGCAGGAGACTGAATTTCAGACCGCCTGGTTGTTCATTACATCTACCTTCTCTCGTATCTTACTTCAGACGAAATCACTGGCGTCCGTCTTTCGCAAGACGAGGATAGTAGAAAATCTTCTGGCGGAGCCAAATAGAAAAAGATCATGTTCCATGTTTGCTGTTCTTTCGTGAGGTTTTCACTCGTTTGTTTTCATTGTTAACCTGGTTTGCTTTCTCACGTGTTAGGTCTGAGGGCCAGTTTTGTACCAGTTAGGGTATTTCAAGCTCATAGCTTTTGGGTAGCTCACTCGCTCCGCTCGTTCGCCCCCTCCTTGGATTGGTAGAAACCTACTTTGAAGAATTTCAAGCTATAGTTGCTTTAGAAGAGTTTACTTCCTTGCTCTACTACGTGTCTAGTTTAGCATATTTTCGAACAATAGCTGTTGGGTGGCTCACTCGCTCTGCTCTTTCGCCCCGTTCTTGGTCTGGTATAAGTCTCTTTGAAATCCAAGCTAATAGCTTTTAGGGGGCTCCCTCGGCTCGTTCGCCGCGCTTCTTCTTCTGGTATAAGTCTACTTCAGAAAATTTTAGGCTATAATTGCTTTAGAGCGTCTCACTCGCGGTCTAGTATAATTCTAGTTTGGGACTAGTAAAATCCTAGGGTGGGAGGTCTTCTACATCTATTATAATTCTAGTTCAAGACTGCTAAAATCCTAGTAAGCGTATACCTAGTTTGAAGCCAGGTTGAGAAGAAGCCCAGTGCTCAAATCTACCACCTTCTTGATCTAGTTTACTGTACATTTAGGCCTATATAAAGATGGCTAAACTTAATACAGTAGCTAGTTGAGGTGTAGGATGCCTAGATCCGTTTATACGGTATACTGTATTTTTGATGTTTAGCCTACGCCCATAATTCTAGTTTAAGACCAATAAAATCCTTGGGCCTTAGGGGGGGGGTTCTTTTCCGTTCTATTATAGGTCTAGTTTAGGACTGGTAAAATCGTAGCATAAGGCTAGTATAAATCTAGTACATAAACTGGGCAAGGTGAACTCGCAAATTTTTGGATCACATAGAGAGTATCGAGGGTGAAGGAGGGGGGATCGGCCTGGGGAGGGGTCTTCTCCGTTAAATTATAAGTCTAGTTTAGGACTGGTATTCTAGCATATGGATAGTGTAAAGCTAGTATGTATAAAGCCACCATCTACTTTACAACAGGTTAAATCCTAGATTAAATCTAGTATATAAACCGGGCAAGGCGGGGGGGGGGGGGGCCACTCCCGAATTCGCAAATTTTCAAATTAGGTTCAGGAGGGGTCAGGTCAGAGTAAAGACATGAAACATGTCAAAAAGAAATGCATGGCACATAATAATTTCAATAACTTCCCCAATGTAGACGAAGACATCCCCGTTTTGACTTACGGTAATAAATGACGATGTTAATCATGCACAATTGACGTGTAGGACACTTCATTTTCGAACATGACGTATTTCAAACGATTTCTATATTTCAGTTGACAATGACGTCAATCAAGAGTGTTCATGACAGGTGATAGAATAGTTAACAAATTCAGCTGATCTCTTCTATTTTCGGCGATCTTGACTCTTATAATCTATATGTTCCTTTCTTCACCCAATTGAAGAGAATACACTTCACCTCTCCCCGGTGCAAGCTCGCAGCTTTCAGAATAGGAGTAGGGACGTATTCGTTTTAATAGGCTTCCATTACACTGGCTTCAATGTGCTGTATACTAGGTCAAGGAGGAGGGAATGAATTCGCAGATTCTAGAATTTGGGCAGAGGTCTCGAGGTCAAAATAGGGGGGGGGGGTGTCAAACTTGCAGATTTCGGAGTTCGGGTAGGGCCTCAGCAAAGACATGAAAAAAGTGAAGAACTCGAAGGATTCTGAGCGGTCACTAATCCAGAACCTTGTTTTGAAGACACGTCTGCAGGGCGAGTTGATGAATACACTAGGATTAAACCCTCTGTAAAGAAATCTAGGGACGTAGATAAATTTGAAGCATAGTCAGGCGGGTAGCAAAAATTTCATGTTCCTTAAGGACTCCTTTTTTTTCTTCATTCCTCATCATCGCTGTCATCTCTGCAAATCATAAGTAATTTCAAAACAGTTTTGAAGGACCGGCGTTCCTTCCTGACACGTAATTTTCACGATTTCGTTACACAACACTAAAACCATGGCTCTAAGGACGAGAAATATGTCAAAAGGAGAGAGTTCTGACGTGAAAATAGAATAACACTCACTCCAATTAGTCCGCGATTTCGTAAAGATCACCTTTACAGCAAATGTAACGAAAAATTTTCTTGATTTTATAATATTTTTATAAAACAGCCTTGGACATCTTCACCGGTAAACTTGACCAATTTTTCCCCTTCCCCGGCCGAGGTAATTACGCTAATTCTAATTTAAATTCCAATAACCGTTATTCGTACACGGAAGTCCCAACACAAAATTCACCAATGTGAAGGTCAAGGTAGCCGAATTTCGTCGTCGGAAGTCGCGTCTCATTTTCGAAGGTTGCGAAATTTCCGAGCTTTGCGCGACGACATCGCATTCGCCGCGAGAAAGAATCCCCGAAATACATAACCCAGAATGACACGCGGGGTCAATGTTCCCAACCTAGCCGAAATAAAAATCCGATACTCAATCGACGAGAAGACTCAAGAACGACGACCTGTTTTCCCGACGATTTTTCTATCATATCTTTACGATAAATCACTCGCACCCGACGATGGTGTGGCATTCGTTTTCGTCTCCACCTTCACCCGGATATCGAGTAAGCGCCGCGCGGTATACTCGTGCACAGAAAGCCTTTTTCACGGTCCCCGTCCCTTATACATTATTCCGCGAGACCTTTTGAAAACACGCGAACACGCTTTACGCGGCGTGCGAACGCTTTTTAATAACGCCGACGACAATTTCGAATTTTTTCCTCCACGTCTTCGCTATGCTTCGTCCTCACATTATACCGGAGAGAGAGTAAACAGCGAACCTGACGAAATTCAACCGACATAAACGTATCGATTGTTTCATTGCGCATCAAGCAAAATGCAAACAGTTTTACCGAAAAAGGAAAATGTCTGAAGAGCGAAGACCATTATGCTGCTACCGCACAATCTCGTATATTTTTTTTTGCCTTTCGTATCTATATGAGAAGAAGACGATAGGATAAACCATCAGTTCTTTCTGTTTAAAAGTAGACGGAATTACCGTACGATGAAAATTGCCGCTATACTCGACATCAAAAATCGCATCGAGCAGCGATACAATGAATGTGTTGAGTTGAAGAATTTTGCCGTATAAATTCACCAATTCTGAGGAAATGCGAGTAAATTAATATTATACGAATATTCTTCCTCTTGGATCTTGAAGGTATTATTCACGCTGCGAAGATAATGTATGATCTTTTTTGATTACTCACTTGCGTCAAATATCGGATAATCAATAACAGCACTTCGTTTTGAAACTTTCAAAGCTCAATATCTCATTCGATAAGGCAAAAAAAGTCAAGAAATAGTACTGTATCTCGAAGCATTATCCTAATTCTTCTGCAGAATGATTAGCGTGAGTTTTGCGACTTAATTCCAACAAATATTTGTTTAGCAATTGCGTAAAAGAATAAGAAATTAAAATCAGCATTGACGTACAAGAGAATGAATGAGAAATCCGCAAGAGAAAAGTTTGACCTGATTTCATATACAGGCGTGTTTTTTCCAAAATACTTTTCCCATATTTTCATATCCGACTGTCGATTGTCAATGGCATTCTGACCAAAATTTTCTTCATTTGTTGTGACGAACTGATTATGCAGATCGGTCAGAGCGTTCTGGTCGCAATAAGTAATACAGGAATGATTACAGGGGGTAGCACATCATGAAGCTCCAAAATTAAGAAACCATTGTCAGTAGTCGGTGAAATCCTCAAACTTACGCCAAGTCGATGGAAATGTTAAAAAAAAATAACTACAGGCATGATTTCTCGCTCTCGTTTTCTATAACATAGATATTCAGATTTTCTGAGCAGAAAAGCTTAAACAACGAAACGCGATTCATACGGCCAACGACGCGGCATTACTGGGAGGGGGGGGGGTTGATTTTTACCTTGATCATTTGACCAAAATTTCTTCGTCCTCTCCGATCATTCCTACAAGCAGGTACAGAGTTTCAAAGATTCTCATCAATGCTAATTCCGGTTGGTCAAATTTTTTCAAGTCTCAACGGTCATTCTTATGAGAATTTTTCCCTCTCCCTACTTCTCGAAGCCTTATTCCTGCATACATATAGCTTGAAAGTTAGAATTTTTTCGAGTTCCGGAAATCAAGTCCCTTAGATCACGGGATTTTTATGAATACCTACCGACCCCCTCTTTTATCGAGCTCGAAAGTCAGAACACAAGGTGTCTGATAAAGTGCACATCTTCAATTTCAAACAGGGTCCAACTAAAGCTGCCAGATCTACGGATTTTCGGTCCTCGAAATAGAATACGGATTTTTCTACGGGTTCTGAATAAAAGACGTATTATTTGGGGCTCAAGGGAAAAGTACCTTAGTCACTTGTACGAGAGATACTTTTCTCTTGATAGTTATGGGTTAATATCGCAGTCTTCTGTAACATTGAGTCGATCAAGGAAGAAGTACCTCAGTCACGAGTGTGAAAGATATTTTTCTCCTGATCGTTATTGTTAGATTACTCGAAGTCCACAAAAATCCGTTTTTAGGTCTTAGAAAAAATGGCGGGTACGGATTTTGAAAGTATTATCTGGCAGCCGCGGGTCAAACCCCTTCTTCCCCGTAGTGAAAAATAATTTGAACGAATCATGGTTAATGTATTTACTCGACGATTTTCTTCATACTTTTGCTTCTTTAAATAATCAAGAAAAATTGAATGAAGTGATTCAAATATAGGTCCATTGAGTCAAGACATTCAATAAAACGAAATCAGCCCCAAAAATAGTGGAATGGGAATTGGAAACCTTGGAAAATCAGAAGCTATCGACGACAAAATTTACTTTTTCGTTTTCATAGTATCAAATATAATAAGAAAAAAATGAGATTATTCAACAACATAAATGACCATGGAAGCCAATTTGAACACAGCTATTGCTTTCCGTAGTCATTTTTGAGTTCAGATATCAAGTTCCTGATATAAGGAATCGAAAATAGACTTTATAATTCACAAGTTCACTCACCTCGTCCTTGACACCATTAGCGAATTTCGCATTCGTTCAGCAAACTCTCTCTCTCTGTATCATGATCTTTATAATTTATTGGAGAAAGAAAAATTGAGATGAAAAACATTATATCATGAATGTCTTTCTTCAAGACTCCACAAGCTGGTCGTAGAAAAGGATTTAGCATACCGAGGCTTAACATATTATGAAGAAGGCTAAGAATACGGTCCCAAAGTAGCGAAGGTCGAAAATTCTCCAAGTCACATCATCAGATCATAGAAAGACCATCAACCTTGAGACACATCCATGTCACAAATCATTTTTCCTACAAAGCAGAGGATTTGTCGGGTCTTATTCATCAAATATATGGATCCAGACAGGTGGTTTTCCAGATTTCGATAATAGACAGATTATCAGGTCGAAATGTCTACAGGTTCTCTTCCAGAAGGGTATAAAAACATAGCTCGATGGTCGGAATTTTATCAAATCTACTGGATCGTATGTACATGTTGCTAGAAAGTATGAATTCCTCAGAGCCTCCCTCAGGAAGATTTCTTCCACGCCCTTCCCTCTCTCCATACATACACACCGGGAGACGCCGAAATATGTAACTGATTAAAACGAAAAGGATTGAATGTATTACTAAAAAATTACTCTTTTCTGAGCCGAGTAAGGGCACAAAAATCGGGGCAAAATTGACGTACTTGTCAACATGAAGGTAGAAGAACAATTATGACGAAAAAATCTCCTAGCCCAAGGACGAATCGAACCCACAACCTCTCGTTCTGATGCCTCAAGATCAGAACGTCACATCTCAGCTTCAGATGGAAGTTCTACTCCGTGAAATGAAAAGACCTAGAGAGCATTTGCAAACACACTAAAGCCTAAAGAAAAGAACCGCGAATCCCAGAGAGGGGAAGCCATTAAAGGAGGATGGTAATTGCGAAAGTTCGCACAAGGAATCACACGGAGTCATGACGCGAAAAACAGGTTCTTGAGGTACATTTTAGATCGCAACTCGGTGCAGACAGAACATATAAATAGACGGGTCTCGAATTATAAATTAAATTAAAATACAAACTTTGTACCCTCCTATCTAAATAGTAGCATAATTTTTCCGAACTCTATACAACTTGAGCGTGGGGTCTAAGTTGCCTTCCACAAACAAATCTCAACGGTCGAAATCTTTTCAGAAACCACAGCTCATAAGTCACAATTTCTCGAAGTCTCTATTTTCTCATTCTCAGCTCGACAGTCGACATGTTCGAGTCTCTTCATCCACATCTCGAATTTCGAAATTTCCCCCCCCCCCCTCCCGATTTTTCCATACATCTCGAAATTGTCAAAATTTGTCCCGGTCTCTAAATTTCGTCATCTCTAATTCTCGTGAACAGGGTGTCTAGTTTTTTCTCAAGTCAAGATGAAATTCCGTTCCAGACAATGATTTCCACTATAAAAAAAAAGGCAACAAAAAAAGAAAATGAGGAAAGACTTTCAGTTGAAACTGCAGAATTCCCTGACTTTCTTGGTTTTGACATGTACATGTCTTTGTTCTGGTCTTATCCTTATGGAAATTTTCATAGTGGCAGTGATTCTCAAATCTGCGAGTCCGAGAGTCCGAGGGCCCTCCCCCCCACCCCCTCTCGAAAGGCACTTAGAAAAATTTCGAGGTTTTCTCAGGGGAGTGATTCTGAAATCTGCGAGTCCGAGTTCGCGAGTCCGAAGTAGTAGTTTATCCTAATATAATGAATAGATTTATACTAGGCTAAGAAGAACTTGTGACGTCATAGGTCAGTGACTTCATGAGTCGGTGACGTCATAAGTCGTGAATTCTGGTCCCCTTACAACATCTGAAACATACTGTAGCGGGACAAATGAGCGGAGCAAGTGAGGCCCAGTAATCTCATCAGACTGAAATATAATAAAGTAAACTTACACTAGACCAAGAAGCGGGACGAACGAGCGGAGCGAGTGAGACCCAGTCATCTCATCAGCCTGAAATATACTAAAGTAGACTTATACAGGACCAAGAAGGCTCATTAGCCTAAAATATTACAAAGTAGACTTATACTAGATCAAGCGAGTGTGCCGCTCTAAAGCCTTAGTCCAGAACTCTCAAATATTTTTGTCTCGCATTATCCACTACAAATCAGATTGGGCAAAATTGCGAAAAGACATGGACATGATCTTCATCTTTTTGGCGGCGCGAAGAAATCCAATACCCAAAATATCTAGATTCCTGAATCCCTCTCCAATACCTCGGCCTCCTTTTCTATAGGTTCTTCAGAAACTGGCCACCCTGCTAAGGGAAGGCGGTCGTTCTCCCTCAATAACACCCCATAAAATAGCTTCCTGCTTCCAAGGACTACATCGTATTTTTGTCTTGAAGTCATTGATTTGTTTTTGTACTCGAAATATAATTAGCTGATTCTTCAGTCTTTAACGGACCACAATGATTCCAACGATCTATTACAGACACCTCATTTTTAGGTATCTCAGGACGCCGACCAAGATTCAAAATGTCGTAACTCTCAGTTTCGTGTTCTTCAGCGCGGTAAACTTGAGACTTGAGTACTTCTTCAGAATGTTCACAGAGTTCTTTCACACCCAGCTAGTAACACTCTTCTCCAAAATGAGTACATTTTTTTCCCCTCTTGTAGAGATAGTGTAGGCTGCTTTAGCAAATCTATGAAACGGAGTTATGACATTCTGACTCTTGGCCGACGAGAAGGTGTTCTCTTACTTCACACCCTGCTACACGTGAGACAAAACAAAAACTCATCAATATGTCTTCATATGCTCTGGATGACCGGTCGACACCACCCTGTAACACTCAAACGTGATGTCGATGGTTCCTACAAGACTTTCATGAGCGTCGAAAAAAATACTGATATTAAATGCAATTTTCCTCGAGACAGATACCTTAGGGAGATGAATTCTCGCGAACACATGCGCCTTCTTGCAAACCGATAAGGATTGTAGAAACCCTATAGACGAAAATTACATCAACGATGAATCATCATGTTAGACATCAGTTCAGAAAAATCGATGTCAGTTGTCCGGAATCCATTCGTCTTCCACATCCGTTTACGGTGAAAATTAACATATCAACAGGAGCGCTCTAAATGACGTCATTTTCACTGACGAAATACACCCATGTCAAGAAAATATTCCCAATCTCAAAAAAGAACTGAACGATATTGGAATATTCCAATGTCAAGGCGATGTAAGCACCCCAAGTATGAAACAGAGAATAGTTTTCCAGGGCAGCACATTACAATCTTACATTCCGCCTACGTATACACTAACTACAGTCGATGTCAGTCTCAGAAGCAGACACACAGATATTTTAATAAGAATAAAATAATTACGTACAGCAAGGCTTGTTCAAACCACTGCTCTCTCTGCGAATTTTCGCGGCCAGCTCGCAAAACTCGACAACACACATACATAGCAATGGCAACAACAGCAGCAGCTATAATATTATAAGAAAAAGTAGTAGGGACTCTTCTAAACAATATTATATTATTGTACGGCGTAGTACATCAAAATACACTGCAATCTGTACGCTCGGTGTATGTGTTAAGACTTTCGACGCACACACACGCATACATGCACACCTCTAAGCCGATCAATTTCTGCTAGCTGATACAATACGTTCGGAACGGCTTCAAATTGACAAAGTCGACTCGAATACAAGAAGTAAAGTAGTAGTGGTGGTCGGCGGTAGTAGTGGTTGTTGTTTGTACTCGTCGCGGTGTAGTATTCTCGTTGTCACCGATGATACCGAGCTGTTTTACGCAGATGTACGTGGAGACGTGAGTTTTAACGAAAAAACACCCGGTCAATAATTTCCTTCGGGACGAAATTTGCGGCGTTATATATTCGAAAACTGTAGTACTGTACTGTACCAGAAATTCTCATTCTCTTTCCTCGTTCTGGCGAATCCGCGTTTTTACACGCTCTCGCTTTTCCGAATACCGTAAGTACGAAGAGGACGCGTCGGCACGATGAGTGTCACTCAGCCTCAGGGTCTACGACCACACGAGGATCGACCTTCGCCGTCGACGACGACCATCAATGCTAGGGTTGAAAGGTAAATGCTCCCAAAAGAAAAATATCAATTATGTGTCAGCCTCCAACCATTCTTCTTCCAGGCTATTATATTATGGTATCGATAAATTATATCGTACAGTCAAAATACGATTTGTTTCTCAGTGGTCAACGAAAAGCACAACTATCACGCGCACACATGTGCACACATTTCATACGCGATATATGTATACAGACATAATAGGGTGACAAAACGATGAGGACTACGAAAAACGACGATATCTCGCTTCTCGATGTCGTCTCTCACCTCTACAGGAACTCGATACACGGCAACCTTGCACCCTTCTCACCACCGCTTAATATTTCGCGGCAACGCGGCTTTTTTTTCTCTCTCTCGTTTGAAAGATTACTACTCTTAAAGATCTGACGGCCGTTAGGGAAAGAAGAGTAGGAGAAGGTAATTTAAACGCGACCGCGGCATGCGTACATTACATCGTTACCTCTCGCTCTCTCTCTCTTTCTTTCTATTATATACGAACGAGACGAGTGTGCATGTGTGTGTGCACGTACGTGTTCGTCTTTACGCGCGTAAGAACGTTAAATGAGAGGCACACAAACATAAATAAAAAAATATATATACATACATACTGTGTATAGTACTTCACTTGGGAGGAGAACGGTAATGTAAAAAAACTACTTTTTGCTCTTCTTCTACTTTTTTTTTTTTTTTTTTCTTTCCAACATCAGTTCTAGAATCATCTCAAATATGTCCCGCGCAGATCTCCTCGTTTTCAGATCCGTGTTTTGTTTAAACGCGCTTTCGACATTTTATAAACCAACATTTTATTATTTTGCTCGGACTACGCCAGTATTACGGGAATCTTGTAACACGGTAATACCGTGTGTTTGTTTCGTGATGTGCACGAAAAGTACACTGAAAACGCTACCTGCTTTCCTTCCGTCGACGATAATTATTCTGGAAGAAGAAAAAATTATAAATCCAAAAACACAAGGCGAAGGACGCTCGATGGGCGAGAATAAAATACAATTTCTGCAGAATTGTGTGTAGAGAGACGCAGGCCGACTTTGTATTTTACAAGATCACGGACAAGAAAATTTCTCAACAGTGGAACCATCATGAAGCACTAACTTTGGATTTGTCACTGAACACGAGGGTTGTAAAAGCACGCTTAACGATCCTAGTCTTTCTGTATCAAAATAGCCTAGATAATAAAGATACGAGTAAAAAAGTTTACCCTAAAAACAAAAAAGATTCCATCAGGTCGAGCAGGGAGCGTCTATAAGTTATTTTGGTAATTTTCAAATCCTACCTCTCTTTCTAGTGAGATATTATAATATCTTTTCATGCAATCTCCTTTTACCATCCATATTAAGTGGAGAATTGAGGTACCCGTTGAAGGGAAGGTAAAATTTCTCCAGATATTTGAGAAAAGGGGAACAATTAGTTACATCGCTTGGAAGTCATAAATTTTCAAGGTCAAAGACTTAGCTCCCTTCGACATCACTTTTTGCCTAATGATCAAATTTATTTGAAATCCCTCCTTTGAATGAAAGGTAAGGGTATAGGGAAAGGAGGGAGAATATCCACACGAAGCGTGCTGGAGAATTAGATCTTTTGCACCCCTTAGACGAAACTATTTCTCTAACACGGTTTTTAGGAAATTCTCCCGTCTTCCATATCTCCTATACCCTTCAAATGTCAAAAAATTTCGAAAAATGCTGGAGTTTTTCATATTTTGTTCGTAGTGTGCTCCCCCTCCCCCCGATCACCAATTGATCCACATTGAAGAGATCAGAATGTACGATTCTACTATTTTAGTTAGCTTGCACGATTTCTTTCGGGTATAGACCTTTTTCTAGTAAAGTTACAAGTCACGCCTGCTAGCTGAAGCTGCGGTCTGAGTAAACCACGAGAGAATCTGCCGTACAAAGTTAAATTGGCGTACATAAAAAACAACGATCACCTCGACAGAAACTTCAGCGCAATTTGTATTAAATGTGTTAGTAAAGAAGTTCTGTAATCACGCACGTGCAGACAGCGGGGAGTAAGCAAAACTGCTCTTATCGTAACACAAGCTCTCTTCGGCGTTTTCCGGAACAACCGACTCATCTTGAAAACCATAAATTTCATGAAAAATTGGATAGAACAGAATTTTTTTTTCTTGAAATTTCCCATCTAGTAAGACTTGAATCGAAAAATGGGTCTTTCTCTACAGAAACAGAAGTCCAGTTCCCCCGATCTTCCTCCAAAATTGACGCTGTTGATGCGAAAAGGCATTTTCCTATGGTTACTTCTATGAGATGGAAAATAACAAGAAGTGTTCTGGCTCGAAAGATCAATAAAAGCCTCTAGATGATGAATCTAATTACCAAAATCTTTACAAAATCTACTATTTTCCAACCATCGATAGTCCAAACAACCTTTCTCATGGGAATTCACAAGCAAAATCCATTGTTTACAATTTGTTTATTCGCTCGGCTTGGAGCCAGGGAAAAGGAGAATTGCAGCAAGAGCAAGTCTGCAGTATTACGTGATGTCACTGGGAAAAAGGTCTATTACCTCATCATCAGTTGAATCGCTACTAAGGAAGAAGGTCTTGAAACTTCGACAGTCTAATAGGAACGGACCTGTGATCCAATAGGCTACAACAATACTGCGTCGTGATTGGTTTATCAGCCTCTGTGCTATATTTCTATTGGCTATCAGGTTTGCTAGGATCCTAATGGTCGGTTCTGTTCTTTTTATCTCGTTCGGCTGTGACCAATACTTGCGGAGACATTCATGAATGACATGGAAGACAAGATATCGAAATTATTGAAAATCACATTGAGTGGAAAGATTAAATTATTAATCAATCACCAATCAGTCAAACCTTCTTCGCTTCTCTACGCTCCGACCTCTTCTAACACAAGACAAAATACATTTATTCAAGCTTGGTTTACCCAAACTGACTCAAAGACTTCTCAAATCAACTCACTCGCAGAGTAAAAATCATCACCACTCGCCTCAAAGTCTGTCACCTTACACTCACACACACTTATCTCACCACTCATTATATACTTTTACATGAGTGGCCTAATTGCGAAACTGCTGCCCCCCCCCCATCGATTCAACTCTTCTTGTCCCGTTCTCAATTAATGTCACACAGCTCAAATTCAAGATGTTTTCCAAATCACTCTACACAGCTTGAAAATCAAAATTTTTACAAATGATACCCACAGTCTCCTTTCCTTTTCTATACATAACTCGGGAGTTGGAAATATTCCCAAATTTTTACCATGAATGTATCACTCAGTCCAAAAATGAAATTTTCATATCGAATGATTAGGAGCTAAGGAGAAAGCACTTTTCGGAATTGATAAACTGAAGAAAAACTCATTCTTCAAGTCTTCGAATCTCTCACCCGTTTAGAGTTAGCACTACATGTTTTTGTCAGGCAGTAGGGAACGACTTTCCCCGCCAGGTAGCCTTCACTCGAAAACCTCTTTATGGACTTGAACACTTTTTTGAATTGGTATCTTCACCTGATAACTCGGTGGCCAGTAAGTAGGTCAGAACCCTTGCCCTCCTCAACAAAGGATCTGTCGGAGGGACGACAAAGGTTCGTCTCAGATAACCCTCTAAAAAATAGGACCCTGTCAAGATATTCGAACAACCGAGATGAGAAAGATAGAAGAAAAGGTCTCTCACACGATCGTATACTAATCGTTTCTATTTCAAGATTTCCAAAGTAGCTTCAAATTAAGCAGTCTTGGCCTCTTTTGCTACAAATCTGACCTAATTCGAAATTCAAGTACACGCTTTGGTGAAATTCTCTACCGCAATCTCAATCTTCCAGCTCGAAATAAGACAACTATCCTTCACTATCGATGAAACATGACCACTACGAAGTCATCAACGAGACTACCATCTGTCAAAGGCAAAAGACCAGTCTAATATGTCAGTACAGATAATCGACCGAGAATCAATAACAAAAACGTAAAAAATTGAAGATACAGTAAAACCTGGCACCACCCTATCACCAAATTAGAATGATTCTTTGAAATCTTTTTAATTTTCAAGATTCTGCAAGAAAGTTCGAATCAGGTACATACCGTTTCACATCTTCTATCTCTATATTCTTTATGATATTATTATCTAGAAGAGCTTCCTCAAATATGACAATAAGGTGTAAAACACAAAGCAAAGTTGACCGGAACTAAGCAAAAACACTTATAAACAAACAAGTGTACACGAATACAACCTCTGTAACCGCTATATACGAGAAAAATTCACGCGTCTTTCACAATGAATGCCATATTATTATAATTTTTTGCATACCAAATCATACAAAGGTAATTAAAAGTATAAGAAGAGTCAAGAAGAGGTAAACTCGATAGTTTTTTTCTATGACACCTACGGGGAGAGTTCACCGATTAATTTTCGACTTGTTTCCGGCTTTGGTACTAACAAAGAGTAGAAAGTAAGCGGAGAGAATGCAATCTGTATAAAAATGCTTTCTTTCCAGTATACTTATCTCCAACATCAAAATCTACACATACATCATCTTCATCACGAAAACAATAAAAATTGAAAAAATTAATAGCGAGGAAAAAAACCCGAAGTTGAAATAGTACGAACTCCGTAGCTTACAGATCGGAGTTCTTCTGCTGAGAAACAATAATGTTTAAGAATAACCGATGATCTATTTTAAAAATTCAATCAGTTCTCAAATTAAGAACCTAAAGGAATTCCCATCACGTCAATCACAGGCTTGTTAGCACTTGAACCGTCAAGCAGTGAAGTGGTTCACTGGGTCCACCAACAAGTGACTCCATTTTACTACAGCTCATTCAGGACGATACCATTCCACACTTCAAAACACACAAGGGTCAACGTCCTTAGTCAAGACCTATCTCGTGCCTCAAATTTTGTTTAGCAGGAAGTTGGGAATTCATCTATCAATGTGCATTGAAATGTTCGTAATTTGGAGGATTCCCTACAGAATCATTGAAAAAGAAAAGGCAAATCGAAACGATATTGGAGTTTATTTTAAAATAATGCTAAATATGAAGAAATTTGGGGTAAATATTGATGCTGAAATTTTTCAGAAATACTTTGAGAAACGTGATACCGAACCAAGCGATTGGAATTCTCTTGGACCTTAAACTTTTTCTTACAGCTGATGAACAAACCAATCATTCAGAAGGCTATCGTTCCACTTTGGAGGAGAATTAGGACGGAAAATGAAACATAGGCTCTTGACACGTCTCAGTGGCCATAAAAATGAATTCTTCTGCTCTTTCTTCAAGATCTAACGAACAGTAACACAACCTCCAACGTGTTTTTAGTCACAAATTTGTGAAGATGCGAAGGAGTCACCGAAGTTCAATTATACAAACAGGAAGAATAATTTTCAAATCCTATTTTGTTCATCCGTTTGATGCATGCAAAGCAGGAGCAGAGGGTGCGAAGCTCGTGGTCTTTGATTAAAAATGTGGACCTTGCAATTCAAAGACCTGTTTGCTATCGAACTCATTCAGAACTTTTAAAACAAATTCGATGAGAATTGAAACAAACAAGAGTTGTCATTCTTCTTTCACTTTAATGGTGGTTATCAATTTCTTTCACCATTGAGACTTCGGCTCGATAATGTGCTTCAGCAGTATGCTTCAATACTGGCTGACAGAGATCTCATTGTGCTCCTACCTTCATGCGGGGTTTCCTTCAATACTCAGTGATAACTTACTTTCAAAAGGAATCGCTGAATATATCACGCTACAGAAATCGAACAAGTTGTACCTAAACTATTACAGACACGCAATTTTGAGTATCATATAGAATCAAATCGCCCGTCAAGGCACACACGCTATCGATAACGAAAAACAATTTTATGTTACGTGGAAATGATAAAATTCACGTGGTAATAACCATCACTCAATTTACACAACAAGATACAATAACGGTTACGAATTTCAGAATGCTTGATTTTCGAAATTCATTGCATCAACAGACTCAATACCTTCTCAGAATCATCAACCTGCGTACAAAATTTCTCGCACGTGAAGATTTCAACACGAGATACACACTTAGTCCTCAGAATCATCAACCTGACGTACAAAATTTCTCGCACGTGAAGACTTCAACACGAGATAAGGAAGAATTTCAGAGAGCTACCAGACACATGTACACGAGTCGCAGGTATACCATTACGCAGAAAAAGCTCTTATCAAGAAAAAAATGGTTCTAGATTGAAAAGATCGAGGGAAACTAAGATTTCGAAGAAGTCTAGTTCAAGGAAAAACTGGTTTACTTGAAGAAAGAAGCAAACTTTCACAGTTTCCTTTAGATCTATAGAATTAGAGGAGAATCCAGTGTAATAATTTGATTGAAAGAAAGTACGAAGTTTGAACCAAAACTTGATATTACAGGAAGATGGATGATTGAATTCGAAAACTAGAATAAATACCGATAGTAAATTTCGGAAAGATACACATCTGTGTCAACTTTCTTCAAAGATGAGATACTGCACAATAAGAATCACACAACCCTAAATTGTAAGATAGAACCTCTCACGAATACACGAAGCTCATTCACACTACTACCACTATCAAATTTGTACAAGGTCGACAGATGGCGATATTCTCTTTTTCACTTTTTAAGATAGGGGCCAACTAGGTTCGAATCGAATGTAGCTTACGAAGACGAGACGAAATGACGATTTGGTCATGAAAATAGGATTTCGAACTACTTCGAAATTAAAATATCATATACGATTACGAATCTAATGAACCATTCAGAATCATTTCGGATAGAAAGATGTTGCTCGACGGAGGCAGAGGAGCATATTGTTTTTTTGAAGGTCGTTAACCTTGCCGCAGTTGTTATTTCGATATAATTGCCACCATTTGTAAAATTCGTCACGAATGATATTTCAAAAAAACTTATACAACGGACTAAACAAACGATTAGATGTACAGGTCAAATCAGTGCACGGAAGTTGAATACACGCATCATCTGACGAAAGATTCTTTGCCTCATTTGAACAAAGTTTACATCCTTACTTTGCGTATTTTTACATCGACTTCGAATGCAGAGAAATTTGATCGGGTTTCACAATCAGTAAAGCCAGATGGATAGTGTGGGATCAAATCTTGGTAGATTACTTCAATCAGGGGATCTATCTTTGGACATTGAAACTTTACACTTTTTCAAGATTCTTTCCTCCGAGACCGATGAGAAAATTTTTGTAGTTTCATCAATTCTTGTACAGCCAATAAATTGCGCTTCCTGAGACAGTTTTTCAGGACTTCTGAAACGTTCTCACTCGACTCTTCCTGAATTTCAGTAAAACAAATCTAATTGTACGGGATCTTGTTCTCCAAAGCATAGAAAAATTGCTAATTTTCGGAAAGTTTTCTAGGGACATTCCGGCTGATTCGAGGGTATTCCAATAAACCAGGTCTTATCCAGAGGTCCGTAGTTATCCTAAGCCGGTAGACGCCCTGAATTAGAAGATGTCGTCAAGATTTCATAGAAAACTTCGTAGTCACGTTACATTCTCCCCCAAAAGAGCGACTGTCCCTAGTAACAGTCTTGTGAAGTAGATATGAAATATCTTGATCATAATTATTATCACTGATGAGTAAAATGTAAGTCAATCGTAAGTCTTCCGGCGAGGAATAAGTCAGGATTATTGCGTCCAGATATCCGCCAGCAATAGTCATCGAGATGAGACTAAAAGGCTGACATAGGAACATCTACCATACTCTTCGAAATATTAATTTAGGTATCTTGCCACCAACGTACCACAGTGCATACTGCAACAGTGATGAACCTATACAGAGCGCATAACAGCGAAGAGAACTTCGAGGCTTACAAGGGCTGAGGAAAGAGGAGAAAAATGTACTCGTGCTTCTATGCTGCACTTTCCTTGGAAGAAAGCAAGCAACCAAGCAGCGATAAATTGTTTGGTTAAATTATACTTTTGAGTCTAGAGATGCCCCCATTGTTAAGGTGCAATTTACTCTGGGTTGTGTCCTCAGATGGGAAATCGAGAATACAATTGGTAATAAGTCCCAAATATCTACATTACGTTATTTGTTTCTTGATTCCTGTATTGTGGTCATTGAAGAACCTTTCCAGACCGAGAGGCAATCAAAAATGGTCTCCAAGCCCCCTCGGCCAGTTTTATCAGATTATCTTACAAAATAAGGCAGTTACAGCAAATATACCCGAGTACAAAATTATTCTCCATCAAATTTCTAATGAAATGACGTAAAACTCAATCATCTCAACAGAATGAAAGGCCGTAGAGAGGAGGCGTCAAGTATAGAGCCCCCTAATCCAACATATTTTCACCAACATCATTGGAGATATGACAAATGCAGTGAAAATGATTGAGTGAAAAACTTTTCTGTATGCTTAATAAGTCTGAAAATTAAGTTGGAAGAAAATAAAGTTCTTGGTAATGAAAGGACGCTCAAGATAAACACGGTAGCAGTACGCCAAAATAAAGGAACAGATCGTGGCTTAAACTTATCAAGATATGACTATTTTCATTTAAATGATCGGTGAATGCCGACTCCTTGATTTCACCTTTCTCCAGACGTTTTTATTCTTGGCAACTCTTATTTGGAGTCGGCGGATAATCATCTCCATTCCACAAGCTACTCCATGCACGCCACTCTTCTCAGTCATCGCAGCTATGTCTTTCAATTTAACAAATACACTCTTGACTGTAATTGGATCGTAAAAAGCGGGCCAGAATCCAAAAGGTAGGACGCGGCCCAACTGCAAGGAAAACTTACGCAGAAGAGGGAGCCTGATGCATCATTTTTTACTGTAATGGTGCAAATCTCGGGAAAGGGAGGTTGTAGAGTCAAGGCAGTTTCTTGCAAGCCTTCTACCAATCATGATATCAATATTTAGGTTGACCTGATTGACTCTAGTTATAGGTGTTTTATCGTCATCAGTTTCATGTGAAAAGCAACCCGACTCAAAAAGATGTAAATCAGTCGATGGATTGAGTTGTTAAACGTTGCAATCTTGTGGGCAACAGGACAAAATGAGGACCCATGGATTACGATACGGTCGATGTATTTTTCCTGAATATCCCAACCCAAGGACGCCGTCTCTAACGGAGATGTTCAAGTCCAAGAAGTTTATTGAGGAACCATTACTAACTTCCTGAGAAATATTTTAGTCGAAGGCATTCATGACAGGATCTGGTAGTGAGCGTGACGTCAGCGGGGTTCATCAAAAGAAATTTCAAATTGGAGAAGGAAAGGCCAAAAAGGTTGACTAAAAGAGGACGTTACGTCAGCAAAGGACGTCTAGTACTGAAGTCGACATTCAAGCAATGAAGGAGGATGTTCAGGCTAAATAAGAGGAAAGTCGAGTGAAATTTAGAAAATTTTTTGACCTACATTAGGGATGTAGAAGATCGAAGCACATAAGTACGAATTGAATTTTGAAAAAGGTACACAAATAAGAACAAAAACATTTTTCAAACACGACCGGTTACGATAAGGTAAGGTGACCCATACGGTATTCTTAGCTTCATCAGGTGTCTACAGAGAATTTCCTACCAAACGATTATAATGGCTATTAATTGCCTCTTGAGAAATGCACTGTTGCCACAAAGTGGCCTTTGCAAAACACTAACTAATTGACTGTTGTGAGTTCCAACATTCTCAACTTTGAAACTCAGGCAGTTTCATCAATGAATGTGGCTGGGTAGGGCGCACACTTAATGCGATATTCAAACTTGGAAACATTGTATGAAAAATGAAAAAATAAGGGTATGCCTTGATGAAAGGATTGATGTGAAAGCCTGCCTCTATCTGGCATTTTAAGAGAGGAGGAAAGATTTTGAAATTTTCTTCAAATAATGTTCATCATCACTAATGCAAGTCTGACTTTAATTTTATTTTCTTCCAACTTAGTTTTCAGACTTATTTAGCATACAGAAAAGTTTTTCACTCAATCATTTTCACTGCATTTGTCATATTTCCTATGATGTCGGTGAAAATATGTTGGATTAGGGGGCTCTATACTTGACGCCTCCTCTCTACGGCCTTTCATTCTGTTGAGATGATTGAGTTTTACGTCATTTCATTAGAAATTTGATGGAGAATAATTTTGTACTCGGGTATATTTGCTGTAACTGCCTTATTTTGTAAGATAATCTGATAAAACTGGCCGAGGGGGCTTGGAGACCATTTTTGATTGCCTCTCGGTCTGGAAAGGTTCTTCAATGACCACAATACAGGAATCAAGAAACAAATAACGTAATGTAGATATTTGGGACTCATTACCAATTGTATTCTCGATTTCCCATTTCAGGATACAACCCAGAGTAAATTGCACCTTAACAATGGGGGCATCTCTAGACTCAAAAGTATAATTTAACCAAACAATTTTGTATGAAATTTTACGTAGAATAATTTTTGACTGAGGTATTTTCACTGTATCTATCGTATCTCTCATGATATAGGCCAAAATAAGGTTGATGAAGGGGGTTCTGACCTTTAAGCTACCCCTCTACAGTCCATCACTTGGTAAAGATACTCAAATAGCACATCATTTCATCGGAAATTTCAAGGAGAACAATTTTCTACTGAGGTATATTTGCTCTAACTGCCTTACTTTTCGATATATTTTGATAAAACTGATCTGGGGGGCTTGCATCCACCAAAAAGGCTCCGGGGGCGATTTTCGGTTGCCTCCCGGTTTAAAAACTTTCTTTATAGGCCAAAATACTAGAATCAAAAAACATATCACTTCTACAGTAATTCCCCGGACTAATAGATTTTACGTGAGGAAGGGGATCTGGATATAGTGTTTCTCCTTCTCCTTATACGTAATAACAACGAAAAGCGACTTCACGACATAAAAGAGAATCTTATTTCCTTCTCGAAACTTCCTTTCCAACACCCATCGCTGTTCCAATTTTTCTTTCACAGAAATCCTTGGGCACATCAGCCTCTACAATCAAACACTAAATAGCATTGCGCCTTATTATAATGTAATCAACAATATTATGATCATATTCCTATTTACGAACGTTTTACTGGTAAGTTGTAAAAATAGAACGAACGGCGAACATAACCTTCTAAATGATAAGTTTTCAAACTGTACGATAAGAAATACAAGAATAGAAATAATGGACTCGAAGATGGACGAACATGAGCGAAAAGCAATTAAAAACTTCACACCCGAGTTTTCAGGGGAAATTTTCAGAACCGAAGCAGATACGGTGCTAACAAGTTGAATTTAGGACAAGTTGTACAAGGGTGAATCTAGGTGAAATGTGCTCAAATAACACGAACTAGGATACTATCGGTCTCCCTTATCAATACGCGGCACTCTTTCGTGGCCAGGGCTTCATCCATCCAGACTCTTTATCATGACTTCATTCAACTCAGACATGCTTCCTTGGTAGACAAGACGGTCTTAAATAAGAAGGGACACTCTTCCCCATTCGCTTTTTCCATACACACTTCACCAAAGTTTACGATCGTTAAAATGGAACGACGGACATACATTATACGACTTCAATTTATAGTCGAGAGAATTTGGCAGGGAAAGAGACGCGAAATGACTTCGAAACGAAAACCAAAAATACGCACGAAGAGAAAACTGCCACTGATACAAAGTGATTGTCGATGTCGATTACCGAAAATTTTAAAGCAGTAAAACATGCGAACCGATGTTTGTTTTCAAGAAACTAATTTGAAAAAAACTAAAGGAATTTTCCTGAGCAAGGAACACATACTATGTGTATTGTGTGTTTCATATTATCGCATAATGAAATTAACAGAAAATGCGCATATGTTTTTCATTTTTTGTACACCATACTATCAATTAGGTGAACGAATACGAATTCGACTGTAAGTATAAGTAAGCCATTGTCGTCGGTATCGACATCGAAGAATGATACCAATTGTTAAAGATGTATAACATAATTTTAGTACATTCACGGGCGAAAAAACTTACACCTAAAAAGACAGGAAGGAGACAAAGTAAAGGGAACCCATAGGAGGTTTATCAAAAATTAAAACTGATAAAAACGATGACTCAGAAAGAAAAAATTAGTCAATCGCGTTGAATGTAACGCGAAGTTTGAACTTTTTCTTCTGCTGTCGCATTCCTCACCCCTTCCAATACAAAACGTACATATAGTTATCTACATAAGACAAATATTAGCTATAACTAATAAATAAATACCTGAACTAAAACTCACGAGTAGGACAAACGAAAAGGTAACGACAATATTACTGACTAGGAATTTTCCTAGCTCAACTAATAGCTCTTTAATAAGGCCTCCATTTTAAATAATAATAACGAATTATCATTTACGAACACATTAGAAATATCGGGCAGGTTCGCCTCAACGTCATCGGGAGGAAAGTTACAAATGATAATCACTATTATACGGTTATCTAATAACTGGCGTGAAAACTATGATAAGGTAATCCTGCCGATACTATTATTAATAATAATAAAAAATGGTAGTAAATTAAAAGATAGATAGGTATCGTGCTGCTGCATTGCCAGTAAACTGAAAAATATCCTAGGATAAACAGCCGAAAGGGGAAAAGCTATACGCTTATGAGATTAATACACGAAAACACAACCGTCATAACTTTCCCCGTTCGGACATTTACATAAAGCTGCGTCGCTGCATCGCTCGTTCCAGCGTTCGGATATTTCTTCTACGAGTGTAAATTGGAATCGGAAAAAAAATCAATAACTTATACAGCAGGTACGTATCAATACTGGCAAAAGAAGGAAAACAAAATGAAAAAAATAATACATAGATACACGGTGTGATGTACACGTCATACTGTTCGGTGCGAGTTAATTATAGCACGAATTTTCTAATTCGTTATCAAAGGGTGGGGTGAGCTATCGTACTAAATACAATAAAAGGTTTTAGTTAATGTATGGAATAAAATACAGGACAATTCTGGAATCAGTCGTATGGTATAATATCGTTTCAAACCGAAAGATCAAAACAGTATTTTTGCATCGATGGTCCGAACACTCGTCATCAAGTTCATAGAGAAATAGGAAAGTCCCACTCATACGTTTCGCCACCCTTCGTACAAACATGAAGTTTCCCTGAACATTTCGTCCTGTAATTTGTGTAATCAATGCTCGAAATTTCATGTAACTCTCTTCAATTCAGATCAAACTTCTTCCACTGAATTGGCGCACAACTCGAGGAAGATTTCTGCATAAATAATTTCCGAGGAAAAACCCCTTTTATGACTAAGAATTCAAAAGAATATGTTTCTGCACACCTCATGTGAACTTTCGTCCTTCGACAAGTATAATCTAAGCTCGGTATTCCAAAGAATTTCCTATTATCAAACGTGAACCTTTCCTTCTCCTAACAGGGTGGCCACAAAAATGATTTTTCCATAACTTCCAGTCGAACATTCTCAGGCAAAATTCTCAATTTTCTTTTATAGTTGGAGGCTTATCTTGGATACTAGTTACCCCAACTGTATGGTTTGACGAAATTTCCTGAATTTTATCGATTTTCTGAAAACTCCCGGTTTGTTCCCCAACTTCCAGTTTTTCCAGCAAAGTGGCCACTTCACCAGAGAACTGGAAAACCACGATTTTTCGGAACAGTTCCGGAGCCGAGTTAGACAGAATCAACTTTTAGACAGCTTCATACCCGATTCGGGCAAAATGTCGGCTCCAAAACGACTCTGGGCATGAGAAATCAATAAAATCCTGGCACAATCATCAACACTGCGGAAATTGAGAGCTAAGAGATCGGCGATTTAGCTGATTAGTCTTCCATTCTGGCTGAGTGACAAATCGTTACATCTCGAACAAGAAAGAAAGGTCAAGAGGAGGAAGAGAGGGGGGAACATTACCAACTTGAAAAAGAATTTTTTGCCACACCAAGGAAAATTTCAGTATGATCATAGTCTCGTATCATTCTCCGTCCAATAACTCCTTCCTACCGCACACTTGCAATTCGATCATACCCTTCCCCTCTGGTTCCACTTAACCTCTCATTTTCTCAAGTTTTCGGCGAACTTAACTACCCAAGATAAAGTCTAGGAGGAGAGAAAGAGAAGATACACAAAACGATGAGATGACTTGAAATATCTTGAGACTTTCCTTTCATCAAGACTCGATGCAACGATTATATAATACGTACATGAACAACGATCACACCTCCGAGGACCCATTAAATCAAAATTTGAACTAACAAGGTGTCTACACATTAGTGGGGATGATTCAATACTTAACTGATAGCTGAGGAGTGAAATGAAGGTAAATTATGGCGTGGTAATTCAAGACTGGTAACAAAATACGAATTACAACTACAATATTTTCGAAGGACACGAAAAAAAAAGTTGATATCATTGTTGGGAAAGACGACGATTTTGTATAGGTTTTATTGATGTTCATAAAACCTCTCGTGAATGATCGTTACACACCTCAGAATAGAAAGTAAAGGTTGAGACCACGACAAAGACAGCTGCTATCAACTGGCGCCTTTTCAATTCGCCTCACACGTTGCATCAATCGAAACGAGGGAAATTATTCGTAGTTCTAAAGAATACTTCAATCCTACAAAATCAGTTCGACCTGATACGAAGAATTTATTAGTTCCGAGTGTGCAAATTATAGGCAGCGGTAGTGTGCAGGTACTATTTCACCACTCTTCCCTTATCAGTCACCAATCACATTCTATAAATTTGTTTACTTCGTTGTTGTTTCTTGCCCGCTTCGAAATTTTTCGAGCTTCAAAGAAACAAAAAAACTGTATCAATACTCTGAGAATATAGATACCTCAATCAAAAGATTATTCATTCGTAAGTGATTTGAGGTGAGGATTGTATACTCCGAAAAAGGTCGACGACCCTAGCTTGAGATTCACACTTCTTGTTCTTTCAAAGCATGATACTACCGTAACTTCATAGTCTACTGACGATCGTGAACAGCGCCATCCAACGAGTTCAACAAAACTAGCGTCAGAACACGAGTATTCGATGTACAAGATCGAGATTTTTCGATTCTCAGAACACGAATTTTGGAATCAAATTCCGTTGCACACGATCTTACCTCACAAATATTCAAACAACGAACGAGATAGAAATCAACTTGTTTCATTCGAACAACAAACAATAATATGATCCTGATGATACTTTCAAAAATCAGTGAATTTGAAGTCAAAACTATTCCTACGAAGCATTCCTCTCGCAAGCAAAGAGTCTTTGGTCATGGTTCATTTTTAAAACAATTAGTAATCAAATTAGCAATTAAATTCGTCTTCGAAATCACTTTGTCCACTCCAGTAAACAGAATTTTTAAATTCTATTTGATCTGCAACAATTCATGAAGTTTTGGAAAGCTCAATATCACTCACGGCAGTTTTATCCATACGAAGATCGAACATCTCTTTTCAGATTCCTTGTGAACTTGATAGAACTTCATTCTAGTTATTCAAATACAATCTACGATTCGTATGATGAGCTTGACTGTTGAAAATGGTATTTTCGATCGATCTTTTCGAGTATCAAAACTGAGGGGATTGAAAAACACCAACATCAAAGGTATATAGTTCACCGATCTTCGATCAGTACTTCAAAAATCCACGACATCTAAATGAACGAATTCAAATATTTAATAAATGGAATTCGCAACCAAGTATGTTACTCGGCTTCTCATGTCGATCTGTCATCATTTGTATTCATTCTCTATTGACTCTGTACTTTCAGTGATTCAACGAACAAACAATTCGATAGAACGTAGGAAACTTCAATATGATGCAACAAATTTTCGAAAAGCAAGCTAATGATGATTACGAATGAAACTACCTTGATAGAGACTTGTTAATTACATTAAAACCATATTAATCTGCATTCCAAACTAATGCGAAGAATTCGAATAACAAAAATAATGCAACGAAGCCGAATTATTTCGTTTCCAAATCTTCAGTGGATAATGTTCAATTGAGCATTCGATTACAAACATAAAGACTTGGGAATCATTGCCATAAAACACTTTCCTGAAAAACTAGGTTACAAATTCATCAACAGCTTAACACCTTCGATGACATTACATTAAACCAAAACTCAACCTTTCAAAAAAGTTCGTATACGTTTACAGATCAGGTTTCGGGATCACAATATCATAGGCAATGAACGAAGTCTCAACACTTCAGTACAAGGCGAATGATATCTCGTCATGCGACGAATTCGCAGAAAAACTCTTCGAAAATAAACTCGTTCCAAGTATTCGCGAGCTGAAATCTCGAATAATGAATTAATAAATCCGTACACATCGATCGAGAAGAGAGATCGCAACGATGGAAGCCAAATTTATTTCAGCGTCACGTTTTCTCACAGTCATACAACAATGCTATCGCGAGTCTCGATGTCGGACGTCATTGTACAATTGTAACAAGACGAATGATGAACGACCCTGAAGAATTCTCAGTTAGCGCGATAGCAGCATTCGAATATTACAATAATAATACAATCGACAAAAATACTCACTTTGCAAGTCGCAGTCGAAGAGTTACACCGTAACCCAGAAAATTGATACGCTGAAAAACATGAATATAGCCACTGTGCATTTATTCGAATATATAACTTTGGAAAAAGAACTGGTCTATCATCAATCAGCAGTTTTTGATGTAAAAAACAAATCACACATAAACATACTCGCAGGTAGTTAAAAAAATATATGCAGCGACAATTCAACTAATTTACCTTCGCGAAACGATAACACACAACCGAGAATCGAAGCTATTTTTCGACTTATCTCCGATTTTTCACAATAAAAACGACGAATACGTACTGAAAAAAATAACGAAATGGCCGTATGTATGACAAATCGTCACAATTCAATAGTTACAGAAAAGCGTGCGGTGCCATCTACAGCTTATTACAATCAAACATTATATTGACCTGTTTAATTACAACAATCTTCCGTAGGTATTTGCACATTTACGGCGACAGAAAAATAAAAATCTCGTATTCATAAGACGATATTTTTCGCGATTTTAAAACAAACACCGCGTACGATTCGACACTTTATTAACACCACGATAGGATAACTTTTATATTAATTGCAATTACTCATTACCAACAACCGTAATTACACTATCAAAGAGAACAATGAACTTTTATGTACGCCATTTGATGTCCTCCTTTAGGTTCGCATTCGACACCACACGCAGATAAATGAAAAACAGAAAACATTTAACGATTCAAAATTAACACGATGTTGCACTATTTTTCTGATTTGATTACGAATTTACTTTAGTAAAATTTGAAGAAATGGTAACGCGTGTTTCAAAATATGTCACTTAAGGGCCATATACGAATTCATTTGGAAAATAATAACAATCACCGATTGTACTTCGTGTATACTTCACTACTATGATGTGAAACAATCTAAAAAGAAGGTAGCGTACAATTGGTGAAAGTAACTTCTTCTACTCGTCTCCCATCTGTTTCAGAAGCCGTGACAGCCAATGAGAAAAAACGTTCAGCGAATAATCCATGGCGTATCAAATCTGTACACCAATAAAAATTGTCCGACTGAAAACGACATATCGAAGGGAATTTTTGTTCTTTTCGGCAGTGTCTTTTACAATAATAAAGAATCGTTTGAATTCTTTTGCATCGGTTTTCGAATTTGTCGAACATTTACTCTTCAGAATCTTCAATTACCATATTAAAATTTCAATCCATTGCGAAATTAATTCAATAAAATGATTCATCTTTTGATTTTTATTAGTTTTTTCGTATCTTCAAGTACAACACTGTCAGATATCGATTCATTCATCAATGAATTGAATGTTTGATGAACTCTTCCCTTCAAGATACCGGCAAACTTGCGTAAATATTCGATATTTGGCAATAATTATTCGAGCGAATAATTGAAATTGTAGCAGATTAGCTTTAAAGTAGATAATTATCTGGAATTGGCAGTGAGCCTTCAAAATTTGCACGAGGAACTCGAAATAACGCGAGTACGCGACGCTTTCAAAATGGAATTGAAAACGCAGTGCAGGATAACTCGAGTACTTAGTTTTCTCTCTCGAATGTCTTTTACATTATTCTGGCTCGTCGAACACTGGTCATCGTGTATTCTTTGGCTTGAACCACAGATGTATACGGTATACAGGTATACATCTGTGGCTTGAACAGAATGATTTTTGATTTTTTGCCGTTCGGCTGGTGCGCTGGCGAATTGCTAAGCTCAGCTGTTCAATCTATTCGCAGACCGCCCATATGCGACTACATATACGGCACGAACTTCAGAGAGAAAATTTTGAAGCTTATTTTTTTAAATTGGCTTTTTTGCTCTCTCACACAGAGCAGAGTTCAAATTCCCAAATTTAGTAGGAAAAGAAAAATTTCTCAATATTATGATATTGCGTACTCCTATACTCGCTTGTATTTTCGCTCGCTTCAGGCCTCATGACGTTAATTTATACAGTTCAATTTATTCGTACATCTGTAATTAATTTTCAAGTTTTAGGCTACATTAATGATTGGGTTTACTGTTCTTCTGTATAATCCTAAAAAAGAGAAAATGATTAAAGTTGTAAAATTGTGAAAAACGTACCCCAACCCAACCATAAAGGAGAAACTTGAGATTTCGCTCACGGGCGCACAAACGTTACTACATTCAGGCCTGGGCTCTCTGATCTGCCCAGCCGTTTCACAACATTATAAAATTGATAAAAAAAAAAAAAAAAAAGTTCCATAGAAAGTAGGTTTGATAAGCTTATAGGTAGTAAAAAAAAAGAAAAAAAAGAAGTATCACTCTCTACGCTCCAAGACTAACAAGATTCAAGTAATTTTTCAACCAGGAAGACCATTGGCGAAGCAATTTAAGTTTATAATATATAAACTTTCGGATTAATAAAGTCTCGAGAGGTTGGGCGTTAATTAAAAACAATTGTTTTGGAGTGCAGATGGTACAATTAATTTCAGATGGAGGAAAAATAGCTTTTTTCTAATACATATTTTTTGTTCTTTCGTCAAGATTACCACAAACTTATTTTCATCTCTATTTTTTCCGTGTTTCAAAAGAACGAAGTGTTGAGTAAAATTGATCCATTGGATTGTCACTCAGACACTTTCACCCGACCTGACCGAATTATCGAACTCAAAAATTGATACCCGAACCCAAAGAAGTGAGTTTTCAACTTCGTTACCCAGCCAACAACTTCTTACAAAGTTTGGGCCGTGAAATAAAATAGGTTGCTCACTTCTGCATGATACAAAGGATACTTGTAAGTCAAATCTAAAAAAAATATAATTATTAACATGAGAAAAGGTTGGAGAAAGCGAGAGAGCAGTGCACAGCATGGGGTAGGTTTTTGCTTATCTATGAGTATATACCCTCTTTTCAGGTATAAAATTCGTACTCTCCTCTATCTTACGGCATTGTAGAAAGAACAACCCCATTTGGATGAAATGTATCATCTTTGAGACTTATTTGAACGATTGTGAACTTCGTCAATGTGAAAATTTGATTACAATTATGATCAGTTTTGATTCATTTAATTCATTTCAACAATTTTTCTGACATTCGATATGGACATTATTTAGCTTTCTGTAGATTTTATTGAAGAAATATTACTCGAATAAATAAGCCTACGTTTTGTCTTGGAAAAATATTTATTTATTTCGTTGTACCAATTAGTATACGTACCCATTAAAAACAGATTAAAACGTGAGCTACGGTACGCAAATAATGTCATTATAAACAAATTATTATTTAAAATTATTTTTCAACAACAATGCTACGACGTGACGGTCGTTGGAAAATGTTTTTAAATTATCTTGTTTTCAACGATCAAATATCGTAAAATCATCGTGATTTCTACCCGGAAACGAGATGTCCAATCAAAATATACAGGTATGTCTTATACTTACCCATACTTCGAGATTGTTGGGATTCAATGAGAACAAAAAATACCGAATTTTTAACCGAAAGTCTGCTTGTTGGTCAAGAAGCATTCTGGTTAACATGAAATTGACGTTAATAGTTTAGAAAAAAGAAAAAAAAACCGTTAGGTCTTTGTTATCGACAGACTATTAAGCACCTACTGCAAAACTGAATTTTTTATCTTACATGACATATTGAATACATTGTTAACGTAGACAAAAAAAAAAGTAAATGAACAATGATGATATTCCTATGAAAGTCGGAAATTATATTATTCGAATTTCTTGCACATTTTCGCTCATCTTAGCGCGTTATTAAGTGGAAAAGAGTAAATTTTGCTACTCGCAGTTGGAAAATTGCAGATGGAAATATTCTCAACTAATACAAACGAACAGTTTCGTCGACGGAGAACTATAAATAAGAATACGATTTAAGAAAATATTAATGAAAATGAAACAGTAGTTTGTTGTCCTTTAACCGAGACAGTTTTTCTTGAACAAACAGAATACTCACGAAATATCTCGATTTTAATAAATCAACTTTGATTTCAAATATAAAACCCAGTAAACAAAAGTAATCTTTAGTCATTCTGAATTTGTTTAAACATTAATTAAGCCTCAGCAACATTGCTAGGATTTTCAAAAGGAGAGGGACATTAATAATTGCTTTTCGGTTACAATTTTACTTTGGAGAAAAACCGAGCGAATAACTGAGAATAAGGCTCCCCGCCGAGAAATATTATTGCCATACCGTATGGCAGCCTGAATTTTATCCATTGGCTGCCAATTTCATAAGGCACGAATTAAAGAGATTGTCAGATGTTGCACTTTTTGTCAATTGTCTGTCAATGAGCTTTGACAGAAGCTCGTTATGTCGACCCATTTAAAAGCAATTATGGCGACTTTCTGGCAGCCAAATGGCAGACAGGTATTTTCCCAGTGGGTCCTATAATAATTTCCCGAACGATAATTATTTAATCCAATATCATGCGAGAGGTATTGTAAGCGACTTTGAGGGCGAAAATTTGTGGAATAGTAGACGAGAAAACCAACCGCACGAGTCAGTAAAATATGAGAACCCATACTCATACATTAATTGTTTCACCGTTAGAATATTTTTCTCAATTTACACAGGTAGATGAGTCGAGGTTTCAAAAGGCAAAAATTTAAATTTTAGTTCACTCGAGGAGGAAACATCCTTGATAATATTATTAGAATTTGAGGGGCTTGAGCCGAGCAGCCATCCGCTTCTTTTGGATTGATCATACTGCATAATTGAGCCAAATTAATCGAAGGGTGAGTTTTTGGCCAGGTTTCTGCATAGCGGAATTAATTTTCTAATGTAGCAATAGAAGATCAAAACAACACATAAATAGCTACGTATGGCATGTAAAATTTTTCATGGAATGATGAATGTTGGGTACCTATCTCTACCTATAGAAAATTCGAAATTAATAATATTTTAGTTACTTTCAAAACCTATTCGGTAATTTCATTCCACAGTCAGAATATGAAGATATGAATTACGAGTTCAAGATTTATATTTATAACTTACAGCATGATTTTTCTCGTGATTTGGTATGGAATATGAAGGAGGATGAGATTTACTTATAGCCTATAGAAAATGGTTTTTGGAAACAATAGAATAAAACTTCACTGGACGGAATATCAATAATTTGGAAGAATTGAAGGCACTGCCGTCTTCAATTCTTCCAAATTATAAAATGGTTTTAAAGTGAGTATAAATCGTTATTCTTGAGAGAGAGAGAGAGAGAGAGAGAGAGAGAGAGAGTGAGAGAGTGAAAAAGTGTACTAGGGATTATATGGAATAAGAGATATGATTTGCTCCTGTACCCATTTTCTATACGTATCTAAATTCTAATCCAAATAAACAAGATTAAAAAAAATGTAGCCTTTTGTCTTTGAAAGGTTGATGCTCTCAATAAAATTAATATTGTGGTTAGGTATTCATCTTTTAAAAATGGACTCGGTCTGTGAGCTATTTACACTTTTGAAAATGAAAACTCCAATACCCGTGATCGTGATTCACAGCAGCCTGCGCAGGCAGACACCAGACAGAAGCCATTAGCAGACCGAACATTGCCACGGATTTTGGGAACGTGGGGACGGGGTTGACTGAAACCACGTGGTTTTGTTGAATGTTGATAATGCAATCGTGCATCGAGAGATGGTTTTAAACTTCGCTCAACTTACAGCCGCTGAGCTCCTACATATTAATTTCTAGTCCAAAGTGAAGCAAAATTTTTCAGCACTATGAAGGGAAAGAACAATCGACTCACTTTTCGAGGAAGTAACTATTTTCGTCAACGTATCGCGTTATCAGTTCTGAGCGGAAAAGCGATTGAAATCGACGATATCAGAGCTGAATTCGATGAACCCGGCTTGAGAGGTAGTAAATTCTCGTTTAAGTACTATTTAATTGGCATTACCATTTACTTTTGTCATAACTTCAATACATTATCGTTCTATTTTAGAGTACGAAGTAAACCTACTTCGTCTGGTCGACAAATTGACGAATGGAATGACTTTGGATGTGAATGAAATAGGAACTCGGATTGTCTTTCAACCTGGCTTACTTACTGGTGGTATAATCGATCATGAATGCTGTAAAGAACGTGGAATTGGTTACTATCTGGAGATGTTATTCATGTTTGCTCCGTTCTTCAAGAAAGGTCTCAAAATCACTCTGCGAGGAGTTACAAATAACGAAGTTAGTTCTTAGATATTTCAGTTGTTGGAAAGGAAACTCAGTTTGCGTAGATACCATTTTTTTATCTGTTTGATGAATATCACTGTCGCACATGCGGACAGAATACTGATTCAGCATCCCGCTCACGAATTTTTCGATTATAACATTGTTTTCCATCTTTTCTAATCCTACAGAAAGATCCTTCAGTGGATGCTTTTAAATACGCGGCTATTCCTTTATTGAAGAAATTCATATTCATTGGAGATGATGTCGATATAATCATTAAGAAAAGAGCAGTAGAACCAAACGGCGGAGGAGAAATCGTATTTAATTGTCCAAATATAAAACAGTTGAAGCCTGTTCAAGTAATATTTTGGGGTTCATTTGTTGCTTGATTACAACCCATTGTTTTCTTCAATTTTTTTTTTCATTTAGTTTCTAGATTGCGGTCAAATTAAGAAAATCCGAGGCACTGTATTCTCTCTCAGAGTTTCACCGTCATTATCGAATCGCATAGTAGAGAAATCGAAAGGCGTATTTTTAAAATTCGTACATGATGTCTATTTGACTGTTGATCATGTGACTGGTCAACGAGCTGGAAAGAGCCCTGGTATGAGAGCTTGAATAATGGCGCGTATTTTAATAATCTAGGTTGAACCTAGCTTCACTTCATTAATTTTCGATTATTATGACGAGGCTATCGTCGAAATTTTGAAACATGATGATTACATCGAAGAGTTTTTGAAACCTACCTCTGGTTATGATCATAATGTACCGAATCCAATACGAATTAGTGAATCCTTTTTACAGGTTTTGGAGCTTGTATAGTTTCTGAAAGCACAACAGGAGTGGTGCTTACGACAGATGCTGTTTCTACCCCCGGATACGGAAATCGAACTGTTCCAGAAGATTTAGCCGAGAAAATAGCCTTCACAATGCTGGAAGAAATATGTCGTGGAGGTTGTGTTGATTCTTCATTTCAAAGTATTGCGTGTGTTTATATGGTTCTTCAATCTAAAGATTTATCTCAATGTTTATTTGGTCCTCTATCACCGTATACGTGAGTTCTTACTTCGATATTTACGTGCATAATTATCTGTCTGATAACTCTACTCTTATTTCGTTCACTATCCGATTTTCTCAATTTACAGAGTTCAGTTCCTACGCCATATAAGAGAATTTTTCGGAGTTACTTTCAAACTAGAACCGTACAGAGATTCAGATAGCGAGAAACAACATTTATTGAATAAAGTCGTCGTTACTTGTATGGGAATTGGATACAATAAATTGATGTAGTGTGAAGTATTGATATTGTATTTCGATCATCTGTGATAAAATATTTGTTTACGAAAAATTTTTAAAATTGTAAATATTTTTATTATCATGAAAACTGAACGATTATTATTGAATAATACTCGATAGCCTACTTGAGCCACGAAGTTTAACGAAATGATTTTGCGGCTGTTTTAAATCAAGTGGAAACTAGAAGTTAGAAAACTTGAAACTTCGAAAATGGAAGCTGAAGAAATGGAATAAAATTCAGCAGAATTATGAGTAGATTTCTATCAGAAGGAATGGATTAGTTAGCATCATAAATTCAACACTACTCGTTTCAGATCACTTCATTTATCCAGTTACTTGTGTCGAAGAAAATTTTGATCTAGCTTTTACTTTGTAGATAGATTCAAATACTTGGTAAAATCGGGAAAAACAAATCTGTGATAATTTTAGAATATTTCAAGATGGAAATGTAGCCACTGCAATATTGAAAGTCATTCACTTATTGAGCAATTGAGTCACGGGATGGAGAATTTTAAAATCTCCGAGCGACAAATTGACAATAGGTACGTTCTTGAGTCTCGAAGTCCAAAGTCGAGTTGACAAACACTTTTCACGGAGTGATGAGGTAAACAGAAAATTTTCCTCTATAATTCGTGAGTTGTAGGCAAAGCAATGAAAAATCGTTTTTTCAATCATCTCTGAGGAATGATCGTTATACACTAATTAGCCTACAATCGAGTCTTCCCTGATGTACCATGCCGATCATGATTATGAAAGTACGGAAAAGACTTGGAAAAGATTCAATTTTGGCGCCCTCTATCGATGAATTACGTAGTTATTCAATGATGCCCCGCCGAGATTTTTACCCTGACGTTCGCGTCCCTCATCTTTCATGTTTTTCTTGGATGATGGTCTTTGACTGGCGCTGTTTCCCGGCTGGTCGTTGCCTCATCGAATAAATGAGCTTTTCGAATTTAACTTGTTCATTAATATGTTTCGAAAACATGTGAATTTCTGAAGAAACTCCTGCTGATCGAATTCATGTTCAAGAAATTTGAAGGTAAATCGCTCTTTCTTTTTGTCGAACTTGACTGGTTTCTGTATGTAGTTGAAAGTGACCTGTAATTGCTCGCAACTGTTCTCCGGCTTGCTGCTTACGTATCAAAGATCATTGTTACGATTGAATTAATTGCAACACAGAATTCAGTAGAGTATGATTGCGAAAGTTCATGACCTTAATTCAAGTCACATTGTTTTACACTTTCACAGATATCATTTATTTAAAAAATGGAAGAAACTGATTTGAGCAATCTTCTTATCAACGCGGAGCAACTAGCTCTGAATCCCGAAGAAAATGTCGGCGAATTACCGAAAATCGATAGAACTTTGAAGCAGGTTTCCGATGCCACTGATGAGTTGTGGGCCAGACTCGCGAGTGAAACTTTGAAAGATGAACAAGCGTAAGTTGTTAATTTCAATAATCGATTCGAATACTTCATCTTCCTTTCACAACAGATTGAAATTTCTCTATCCAGGAATCTCTTATTGTCTACGAGAGGCATCGATCTCCCGCATTTATCTCAAAAGTTGGAACGTATTACAACTCGTCGTTCATTACAACCTCTTGATCCAACTCCGGTGACGAACATAAATTCATTTTTGAAAAATGAACTGGAGAATTCGATTTTAGGAATTGTGGAACACACCAGCGAAACAGTAAGGATTCATTTTGTAGAGGTACTTGCTGAAAGAAATTGATTGTTATCGAAGACGTACACATTTTTTCAGTTCGAGACAACGTACCAGAAACGCGCATACTTGGAAATGAAGAAAGTAGCGCAGATGCGAACGTCCGAGTTCCTGAACAGTTTACACGGGCTGGCTGAACTAGATCCAGAAACTGCTCTGGCTCGAAAAGTGAGGAAAACTTGATACGTACGATAAATAAGCTTCAGAACAATTCTTAGTTTCGGATAATTGACAGGTTTACCCTTTGAAAGAATTATACCTCAGTTCTGCGGGAAATCTGGATCAATATCAAATAGCGTACGCTGAAGCATTAATTGAGTACAACAAAGAAGTATTGAACGGTAAACCTCGAGTGGATTTATTAACGAGGTTCAGATCAGTAATTCCAGCCCATGATCAAGTATGTTGTTCGAAAACATTGTAAGAAGTTTTTTTTTTTTTTTTCATAATTCTCGCTAATTTTACTGCTTAACCTCAACAGAAAGTGTCAGAATTATGGAGAATCACATCTATTGTGAAAGACGTACCGCATTCCATTGATTCGCAAGAGACAGTTAAGCGATCAAGTCCTGCAGTACAAGATATTTTAATTCTCTCGGCAAGAACGTACCTGGAAGAAAGGTAAGGACATCATTTTTCATTTCTTTCAAATTTTTCACGGCGAGAATTAACGACTTCATTCTTCAATTTTAGGTATAAAAGTTTCATGGAGACAGTTGTTTCCAGCCATATGTTGAAAGCATGCAGAGGAGGTGAACCTGGTACCTACTCTCTTGTACGTAGTTTTGTGAAAGTTAGCAACTTATCGGAGTACTTGGGTATGGAGCAAGTATTCGTTGATGGTCTTCCATTTTGGCCAGTCATTTATTACTGTCTCAGATGTGGTGATTTGGATGCAGCCGCACATTGTGTTGGACAGATAGGGTTGGTATATTTGGCGTTCCGTCATCTAGTAATACTGCGTCTCATTTTTCAAGATTTTTAAACGAGAATCATTTATAGGAGCGATTTCAGAGGTGTATTAGACATAATCTACGAAATAAAAAATAATCCATCGCGTTGCGTCGCACCCGAAACTGAAAAAGAATTTTTGTTGGATTATAAACGGTTGGTTCGGAATACGCCGGATCCTTTCAAGAGGCAAGTCATGAAATTTTGAATTATAGATTTTCGTTCGGATATGTGACATATGATGTATAATGATTTTTCACAGGATTGTCTATTGCGCTCTTGGTGGTTGCGATCCGAACGAGAAGCATCCGGAAGTAATCAAAACAGCCGATGATTATTTATGGCTCAAGTTATGTCAAGTCAAGAAACCGACTTCAATTCAATCAAATCGTCTAACTTACGAACAGCTGCAATCGCAAATTCGTAACGAATACAGTGCGTACTTATGCGTCATTGGCTATCGACATGCGTTTTTGCAGGGATTAATATCTTGATCCACCGTTATTGCAGGTTTCTCACGTTTCTCACAATTAGAGGACCCTCATATGTACTTCCAAATGATGTTCCTGACTGGGCAATTTGAAGCAGCCATCGACGCGTTGTATGCTAGTTCCAAGTACGCCTTTCATGCGGTTCATATTGCTATCTCTTTGAATCAGCTTGGCCTCCTAGTCCTTCCTGATAATCTCAGTAGACCAATTCGTAAGTGTGCTAAAGTTTCCGTTTTTCATGAAATATTGTGGACGTAATACTGAAATTAGCGTTTTTACAGTAACACAAGATAACTGTATGGCACACGCTCTTAACTTATGTTCGATAATCAAAACGTACGTGAGTACTTTACCGGATGCCGATGTCGAGATTGCGATAAACTATTTGTTTTGCGCGAGGTAATTGTTTCTTTCATTTGGGTAAAAAGTTCTGAATATTGAGAGATTGAAGTCTATTTTGTCGATAAATTTATACTCTTTTTTTTCTAGAAATATTAAATATAAAATGCCGTTGGGGAAAAAACGATCGATGTTTACTCAACTATTATACGAATTTTTGAATAAAAACGAGAACTACGACAAAGTTCTTGGTTATTTTGAACCTGATGGATGTAAGGTTAAAGGACTTTACGATCAGTTCGCGATTTCGAAGGTAGAATCTTGATTTTCAATATCCTCACGCTGGTCAATTGATGAACGTATTTATAACGCTGAAACGTTTTTTCAGGATGAAGATATGATCTATCTTGTTGCCCTGCACAAGGAATCGACTGGAGACTATTTTAATGCTATCAAGTTGTATGAGCTCGGCGGAGTAAGTTTTGATCGCCATTCTAGAAGTTGAGATAGTGACAAAATGTGAAACGCTTTCGTAAATGAACTAATATGTGTGATGTTTTTTTTAGTACTACGAGAAAGTAATGCTCGAATGGAGTACTCAGATGAGTCGTCACCTCACCAAGTCCACCCCGGAGTCGGAAGAAATACGTAATAGTCTGTATGAATATGCCGAACAGTTTCTGAGACGAACTGATGATTCGAAGCTGTTGATACACGCCGATACCAAATTTATTTTCGATTCGTTATATCTACTATATAAATTCCTATCCTACTTCAGAAACAGAGACGAACAATCCGCATTATCGGTAAAATCTCGAATCGCTTGTGTATCGTTCTCGATGCAAGTTTGTCAGCTATGTTTCTGTACCGATTTGTTTTCAGATCATACAACAATCGAAATTCCTTCCCTTATCCAGCGAGGAAGTTGAAATGAAAGTGGAGGAATTCAAATCGGCTGATTATAGAATATTGCACGTGTTGGGAGGTGCGTTGGTCGCGTACATGCAGTTATTGAGTCACCAGTATACGAATATAAAGTAATAATTTTACTTAACCTACCGTAATTTCCTTAATGTTGAAATCGAGATAAACGTTTGATCATTTACGAATTTCTTGCAGGCGCGGCAAACCCAGTAATCTCATTGATGAATCGACCAACAGAGTAAGTCAATTTTACGTTCAAGTTCTTATTGTGTCACGAGTTTTTCATCGATTGTTTTAATTTCCAGGCGCTCGAAGCTATCCGTGAAAAAGCTCAGGCGATTATATCATTCGCTGGCAGATTACCTATTCAGTTCATGAGTGTCATTTACTCTAATTTAGTGAAAATGGAAGTCATGATGCGACGATAATTACCTATGTCTTACTCGAAAAATATGCTAATAAAATTTTCATAATTTTCTCCGAGTATTCATTCAGAAATGTAAGAACTACAGGCTCACTTTTCAGTATAATGTCTTTTGAAAGTAGGTGTTGCTCCAATTTTAAAGTTGAGACATTGCTAGGTAAATGAGTTATCTCGTTTCAGCTGTATTCAAATAACAAAGAAAAATTCGGTCAAGAGGAAACCTCGATGAATGTCCTAACTTATTATGAGAGATGGTTTGTCATTGCACAGGTCAAGCAAAAAAAGGCTGTTCTTGTGAAGTATCAATTGTGGAACCGCAAGCAAAGCAAATAGATCGGATTAAGACCATGGTGATGCAGTATTTATACGGCCCGACAGACAACGACGACCATCAGTATCAAAAACAGAGATACATCAATCCGAATAAATGGAAAAAGCCGGTGAATTTCCGACTGAACAAGACCCTGATACTACGACGCTACGTTACGATAGAAAAAATGCGTAAGATAAAAGTAGATCATAGGCATAAGAATAAACATCGTATCAACATGATGGTTGAACCAACATCGAGGAATCAGTCTCCTAACTATAGCAATTTATAGCTGTATGAAGTTGTGTTAAATAATACTCGAGGGGAAAGTAAAATGAAAACGCTGATTGAGTCCTCTTTGTGTTTTACTTATTTGTCTCGAGAAAATCCATCTATCACGAACGCGGAAACTTACATTGCTTCTCGCGGTACCCAATCAAAGGTGAATACTTCGCAATTATTCATGCGCGTCTGAATAGGTTTTCACTGTCTAAGTGTGCTCAGTATCACTAATTTTGACCTTGAGTTCATCCCATATGCTTTCATTGAGAGATCGTACGGTATTCACAGCTGTGAATCTGAATTTTCTATTCTTTTCGCATGTGGTTTTACAAAGATAGCGTCAATTGTCTGGTTCTTGAATACACTTGAGCAGGGGTCGACGATTTGAAAAATCTGATAAAGTGAAGTGTGCATATCATTATTATAACTAGATACCCCGTCTGGCAAGCCCGACAGCACCGACAGTATCGCACGGCCGATTGCCGAAAGGTACGGCAATTTGATAAGCTCCGCCCACTTTTAAGTTGAAAGTTTAATCAAGTGTCGTTCTTGTGCCGTCAAGTCACACTGATAAAAGTCAATTACATACTATTTTATACCTTATTCATCTCGTGAACCAATTGCACAACTGTTCACGCACTGCCCTTAGCATTGTTTTTTTTTTTGTCCGAATGCTGTCGGATGTCCGACACAGTTTCACAGATCGATCTTGTCGGAATTACCATTGACTATACATACTTTGTAAGTAGACGTACGAACCTATTAATAAAATATTGTCGGTTTTTGGACGCACGACGCACGTACCACAGATATGTATTAGGTTTATACGTATCTGTGGCACGTACAAACCTATTATTAAATTAATGTTGTCCGTTTTTGGACGCACGTTGGAATCGAATGACAGATCGCGCCAGGCGTCAAGATGTGGATGTAACAGAGAGGGATGTATCTTCTCTCTCTTTTGCACCAACAGGTAACACCCGTCGCACTCAGGTAACGGGTTCCAACGGAACGACACCTCTTTTAGCAAAAGGTTTGTACCCACCTCTGCTGCTTACAGATTACTGTCGACGTGAGTAGATTTCGACACAGACGGAGAATTGTAGGCGTTTGGCTGTGGTTCGCGTAATGTTGTGTATGTGAACCTTAGACCATATAGTACATAGACCGCCAATAGCCTATGTAATTGACGTTATCAGTCGTCGGAACCACGGTATAAGAAAAGGTCGGAACATAGGAGGTTGGCTGTAAGTCGGAAAGGTTTGGTATGGATGGTTCGGTGCATGCGACGTAAGGGGATGTGAACGATGCCACGCCCACTCCCATTAACGCCGTGAGACCTTACCGACTTACAGAGTCTCCTATGTTCCGACAAGCTTCTTATCATTATTAGCAGTCTATGTACTATATGGTCTAAGATGTGAACGTCTTCAAATCGACTTCTTCGTGATTCCAGTGTATTTCGTACCGAAAATCGTGCGTAGCCTACCTCAGTCGGAAGAAGGTCATAAACACAATGATAGTTGCGTTTTTTTTGTTTTCTGTCCTTGTTGTCTCCGTATGGGTATATTTAAAGTTATGTCACCAGTATTGGCAGCGTCGAGGCGTACCACATTTAAAACCGAAATTTTTCTTTGGAAACGCTGAAGACTTGTGCTTGGGTCGAAAATCAATCCTCGGTTATCAATGCGATCTGTATAATGCGTTGCAGGATACGAAATTGTTAGGCGTTTATATGTTCTACCGGCCAACTTTGTACATCGGTGACGTTAATTGGATCCAGGACATTTTACATCGAGATTTTCGTTATTTCGTCAATCGAGGAGTGAAATTTGACACGAAAAATGAACCGCTCACCAGACACGTGTTTCATCTTGAAGGCCAAGAATGGAAAGCCGTGCGTAGCAAAGTGATACCGGCTTTCAATGGTAATGGAACAAAATATATTTTTTTCCCAATGCTACTGCAAAACGTATTCAGATTGAAAACGCATTTTGACGGTTTATTGAAGAAAGAAACGGATCTCAATTTGAAGGATATTTTAAGCAGATACTCTGCCGATGTAATAGGGACGTGCGTTTACGGTGTAGATAGTGGAGCTTTGACGCGAGAAAGCACAGAATTTTACCGAATGAGTTTGAAAACGTGCGAGCCTCGGTTACGAACGCTCATTAAGCTCATACTACCACTACTTCCAAATTTCATCGTCGAACTTTTCGACATCAAGATGGTGGAAACTAAGCTGTCCAAGTATTTCTCCAACATAGTGAAGGGGGAGCTGAAAAAACGTAGACTACGTAGACTACAAGGGGACAATCTTCCAAATGATTTTACCGAATTCATGATGAATTTACAAAGAAATGCTAATTCTAGTAAGTGCCTTAATACAATTCAATTATTTAGGTGTGCTGCCGCCGTGTGCAAAATTTCTTTTTACGCTCCCCCTCCCAATCAAGAAAATTTGCAAAAAAAAAAATCATGAATGCATACTTGATACGCTACCTTGAAAAAATAAATACTTATAGTCAGTACTCATGATGTCGACAAAAAAAAAAAAAAAAAAAATGAAAAAAAATCTGCCGCCCTGTGCAACTGCACACACTGCCCACCCGGTACACCCTCCGCTGTGTAGAGGTAAACTTCTCTTCTAAAGAATTCAAGCATTAAAATTTATGTAAGCCTCAGCGCTCCAAATTGGCCCAATCCCTATAGAGTATTTTTTCGACATGAAAGGGAGCTGGAAATTTTTTTCAAGACCCTATATCCTGAAACTCATGAATCTTTCAGCGAGCCGCTAAAAATGAAGGAAAATGTGAATTCTATTGAATGTTTCATCTTGATTTCAGATGGGATTGAAATAACAGATGATTTAATAATGGCGCAGTGCTTCATGTTTTTCTTGGCTGGTTTTGAAAATGCGACGGGAAATTTGTGCGCTGCGTTAATTGAACTGGCGGACCATCCGGAAATTCAGGACAAGCTGTACAAAGAGATAAAGAGATACTGCGCAATGGATTCCGGAGATTTGGACATTACTTATGAGAAGCTTAATGAGATGAAATACTTGGATATGGTCGTGTGCGGTAAGAAAGACGTGTTTTTATTGTAAAATATAATTATATCAGCCGCGCCGGCTCTAGGCCCGGCAAAGTAGGGAGGTCACCCCAAATTTCAGAGACTTTTTTTTTGCGTATGAGCCAAAATTTGTGCTCACTTTTTGTCATCGTGGGCAGAGTGTTTTGAGGTGTTCTAAATTCAGCCGCAGGAGAGGTGGCGTTTCTTCTTTGTAAAAGCATTGCCTCAGACTTGGTAAATGAAAAAGTCGGCACAGATATCAGATGGATTCTGAAGAACGTTCATGATAGCTTTGGTCAAGGACGGATTTAGAGGCAGAAGGGGGGTGGACGAAGCCCCGGGCTCCTACACTGTATTTTCATGACAATTGAAAGTCGCGAAGAATATTCACAATTAGATGATCCTAATTGCGAGACATGAGCTATTATAGAGTAAATGAACTGAAAAATTCCACCTCCGAATGATCTTGACCTATTTAGAGCATGAAGTATCTAGAATAGGGGACTAAAGAGAATCCTCACTCAACAATTAAATATTTCCTAGGAAGATTCCAGATTGCAGTTGTGGCGTTATGTAGATATATACATAAAATACAGTAAACTAGGGCCAGAGAAAGGGAGAGTGGGACGTAGTATGATGTCATAGGCCTTTACTGAGCTGTTCAGATATAATGTAGTAGACTTATACTACGCCTAGAATGGAGGTCGATGAGAGGAGCGAGAGCGGGTTAGCCGCCAGCTAGTTGGCCTTAGAGATGAAAGCAGGCTCATAAAAAACTACACTGCGTATCTCTGGAGGCGATATGTTAGCCTCTGTCCTTTTCTAACGCGGGACCTGTTCTATGGGAGGTCTCTAAACAGGGATTCTGTAGTATCGGGAGGTTTTCAGAAAAAAATCTGCCTTCCGGCCGATAAAGCTCGGAGGTACTAAAATTTCAATAGGGAACCTGTTTTATCGTTTTTTTGGGGGGAAAATATCCGCCGTCCGGCCGGGCGTCAAAGCTCGGAGGTCAAAAATTTTCCAAGTCCCCTTCTTATCATGTATAGCTTGGAGGTCCCTTCAGTTAACTGTGCAATGTTTCATGCACCAGTTGGCTTAGCCCCCTCAATTAGCCAGACGTGCAACGCTTTAAATACCATAAGACTCAGAGCGCTCTTCTAAGGTACTCCATAAAACAGGTTCCCTGCCCTCCCTCGTTTAACTCTGTTAAAGAATCCGTGAATATTTGACAATTTTGGCGTCTTACCGTCCGTCGTGGGGTGTACGGCAAAGACTGACTTTTGACGTCTCCAAGGCGTTGAAATAAGCCATGACATATGATAGGAAAGGTACTTGGAAAATATTTCCACTTTTTAGCCACATTATATGACAGTAGAAGAGGACTTGGAAAAAGTCGGACTTTTGAGCCGTATCAGCTGACAGCTGAGGGACTCTGGGTAATTGATGCCCTTTTTCAAGCCATATTTTATGACAGCGGAGAGTTTTGGAAAAATTTTAACCTCCATGATCTATCATCTTCATGAAAGAGTTTGACTTGGAAGAATTTCGAATTCCTAGCTATTCGAGCCTCATTGTTAGATAGGATAGGGAGACTTGTGAAAATTTTAACTTCTGAACCATCATACAGTATATGATGGTAGGAAGACTTGGAAAAACTTTGACTTCCAAGCTATCATCCAAATAAAGAAGTTCAACTTGAAAGAATTCCAAATTTCGAGTTTCATGTGAATGATAGAATGTAGACTTGAAAAAATTTCGAAAAATTTCGGCTTCCAAGGAATTGAACTTGGAAGTCATTATAAAGAAGTTTAACTTGGAGAATTTAAAATTTCGAGCTACCTATATGTTTGTATGATAGGAAGTAGTGTTAGAAAAATTAAAAATCAATTCGACCCGTAGAACAAATTTTCTGCGCTCCTCGTTGAAAACGTCACTAAGAAAGCCGTGATTTTTGTACACGGAGCGTGAAAGGGAATCTCATCTGCCATGGAAGTTGAATCAGAAAATTTTTGAATTCAAGCCAAGAGCTTCATTCAGTGTTCTTCTCCTGTAAATAATTTTATTTCAAAAAACTCCCGGGTTCTTTAACGGAGTTGAATGAGGGGAGGCAGGGAACCTGTTGTATGAGTGTTATGGTGTTTGAAACGTTGCATATCTGGCTGTTTGAAGGGGCTAGGCCAATTGGTGTACGGAGTATTGCATATTTAGTTATTTGAAGGAGCTATTTAATCAGGCTATCAGTGCTGCCAGATCTACGGATTTTTGTTCCTCGAGAAAGATACAAATTTTTCTTCAGACTTTGCGTGAAATGCGGATTTCTTTTGCTCAAGAGAAAAGTACCTTAGTTGTTAGTGGTAAAAGTACTTTTCTCCTAATTCTTATTGATAGATCGGTGAAAACACGTAGAAATTTGATTTTAGATCTTGGAAAAATTGACGGATACGGATTTTTGATAATATTATTTGGCAGCAATGTACGAAGGGTACTAGGAACTTATTGAAGGGGGGGTGTTTGAAGCATTGCATATCTAGTTACTTGTAGGAGCTGTTTTGATTAGGCTATACTCATCGACTTCCAAGCTATACATGACAGGGTTTTTGTGATGATGATTCAGGGGCGACTTTTTTTCTTTTTTTGGTATTTCATGATGATATATGAGAATTTCGTAGCCTGGACAATATCATGTTGAAAAACCGAAAGTTGAATTTCTAATTTTCTCGCGCGGGGGGGGGGGGTCAGTGTTGCTATCAAAAATCCGTATCCGCCATTTTTTGTTAGACTGAAAAACAGATTTCTACAGATTTTGATTGATCTGTCGATAACAATCAGGAGAAAGGTATCTCTCACAAAAAGGACTAAGGTACTTTTCCCTTGATCGACTCTACGTTACGGGAGCAGTACCTAGCCTATAGCGAGCAGAAGAAAAGTATCTCTCATACTAAAGTCTAAGATACCTTTCCCTTGATCGCAAGAAATCCGTAGTGTACGTAAAATCTATAGAAAAAGAAAAACTCGTATCTTTTTTAACCACAAAAAATCCGTAGATCTTGCAGTACTGGGGGAGATATACATGATCCTTGGAGGGGGGGGGGGGTCCTCGGAAGCTCAAGAAGGGGGTCACCACACCCCTGACTGGACTTGAACTGGGCTAGAGCCTCTCCTTGCATTATTCTAACTTTGGACTAGTACATTTATTTGATAGGAGAGTGACTTGGAGAAAATTTTCGACCTCAGCCGGATACGTATATGGTAGAAGGGGACATGGAAAAATTTCGACTACCAAGCTATGGGTGATTGGAAGGGACGTGGAGAATTTTTGACCTCTGTCGGATATGATATGACAGGAGGGGAAGGTTATATTGCCTCCCGGACGGGGGGCATTTTTCCGGGAGACCCCTTGATAAAACAGGTCCCTAGCTATTAATATGCCTCGTTTACAATTGCTCTCTGCTTTGCAACAATAATCAAAAATTTTACATTGATCTTTCAAAACTTTCATCATCAAGAAACAGATAAAGAAACAATGATCAATATAGCCCAAGTATTACATTGCCGCTTTACCATTTCATGGCTGAAAAAAGAACATCCATCCAGAAGATATACTTGTCGTAAGATAATTTTTTTGCTGCCACGTCTGATTCAGTCTTTATGTGCAGATATTCAAAATTTTCCGACCCAAATGATTGCCAGATTTTCTTCTCTCCGTTAGGTTCACTAGCAGAAAGAAGTTTAAATGATAATCGCCGTCTGTAAAACAATTTTAGTCAGACAACGCGCTCACCCTTTTTCTATAAAATTCACCCAGAAGTTCACCATTCTTTTTTGAGACAGTGTAGTCAGAACCTTCTGTCACAGGTGGGAATATTCCGCGGAAGTGGAACAAACTCAGAAGATCGTCCACGTGACAAACGCCTAGAATGTAAAAATGATTTTTCCTATATATACTTCTCATTTGTGAAGATTTCAAATTCCTGCTTCATGAAGGTTATTTACCTGGGTCTTCCGTAAGATTGCCGAACAATTCATTGAATGAGTGTTCATTTCGATGATCGTACAAATAGAAGAATGTCTTGTTGCTGTGTCGTCGAGCTGCTTCCAAACTAGTCGTGGCGAAGTATCCATCTGTGAACATCTGCTCAAAAACGTCTATCAAGCATCTGTGCTGAAGATACCCGCCTTGTGTGTAAGAAACCGGAGAGCACAATCTTTGAGCGGCTCTCCTGATGTTGTTTACCCCCAAGGCGGGTATTTTCAGCACAGGTCACAAATATGAGGAAACGTAAATACTCACGTCCGATAAATTTTTCCCGGTCTTGAAGCTGATATCTGCGTCACCGAAGTAAAATTTCTTGATCAAATCCGTAATAATAGACGAATTTTTCAAGTCAGAGTGAGAGAATAGTAAGGGAAGCATTCGATCGTATCGCAACGTCCATTCATTCATAACGACGGGTAAAGAACGTATTCCTAAGCATGAAACAGAAGTTGGAAATGCATCGACGATGTCTACTTTCTCGTAAATTGTAAAGGGAATTACGTACGGGTCGATTTGACCCCTCCGTCATCTTTGGTAATGCCGACCAACCAGGGTACTTTGTTAACCACATTTTGATTCCACGGTTTCTCAATTAGAAACGCATTCTTTACACTCTTGAGCTCCACAACAGGACCGAACGAGACAGTTGGGTTAATATCGAAAACCTGAAGAGAGTGTTTAATGGTGAGGGACTGTCCGACCGAGCTTGCGATGCTAAAGCATTCAAAGAGCGACTCATTTATTCCTAAACATCTTTTTTCTTTTGCATTTTCCCGCTCTCATTCTAAAGCATTTGTTCAGTGCTTGTCGACTAATGGAACTACACTTACAAAAAATTTTATTTGAGTTTGAACCAGCTGCTCTGCTGGAACTTTTTTCAAGCACTCTTTTAATGCCCTTGTCTCTAGATCTGGGCAATCGGAAAGCACGCCCACAGCTCGAGCTCGTTCTCTGGCTACTCGCGATTTGATTGTAGCCCATGGTGCTAGAGCTGATCCACTGTGACTTATAGCACGATGAAATAATCCTACGACAAATAAACTACTAGAGAAGCTGGCAGTACACTAGTGAGATGATTCGTGATCTTATTTTACCTGTGCTTAGGGGAGAATGTAGATGAAGGTGCACGCTAGATCCTCCAGCGCTTTCACCCATGATGGTTACACGTTCAGGGTCTCCTCCGAAAACTCTAATATTCTTCTGAACCCACTTCAGTGCGGCTGTTTGATCCTTCATTCCGTAATTACCTGGCAGTATTTCATCAATCGCACTCAAAAATCCTGAAAAGTATTGTATCTTTATATTACTGGGAAGAATGGATCTTTTTACTTTGTAGGAAGATCGATCCTCCTCATAATGACTGTCTTATGAGTTATAAAAAACCTGTCTGTGTTCATACCTAAAATAGCGAGTCGGTACTGAATGGTCACGACAACAACCGGATGATCCATGAGATAATCTGGACCATAAATACCGCTATTACCATTGGAATATGCACCTCCATGAATATGAACCAGAACAGGAAACAGTGGTGACGAAGTGACCTGTACAAGCGTGTGTAGTAAAAACGCTAATTGCGAGTTGAGAAACACGAGATTTGGATGCTGCACTTGAGCTCTGGTCCGGAAAAATCTTGAAAATTAAGCTAATTTTGTGGAACTTTATGAAGGGAAAAAATATAGCAATCGACGTATCCATGACCAGCACCCGGTGTGGTTCCGTGCACAAAATGCAACCCACAATGAAGCGGCATTTCAAAGCGACCGGTGACGGGGTGAGCCCTCTGGGTGGGGAGTTAACTGAAAGAGAGCTAAGAGAGGCCGGCCCTGGACGTATCCTGAGATAACTTGTCTCTTCATAAGTCATTCTTTCGCATAAATTGAACTGACAGCAAGTTGAAAATAGGCCTGTATAGTGGGATGAGACATGAATAGGGTATGACTTCTTTCAAGCATAGCATCCAAATCATATACCTAGAGAGTGCGCTACTTACACTCGGTGTGAAAACATTCAAATATAAACAATCCTCTTGACCAACAATGACATTCCTCTTGGACTCGTGGAAATCATTTCTATCGTACTGAATGCAAGATGGAGGCAGTGTCTTCGCATCTCTCACTCCCTCCCAAGGTTGTGCATCTTGTGGCGGCTAAAATCGGCTAATTTGATTTCATTTTCATGAGACGGGAGATTGCCTACGAAAACTTACCTCAAATCGTAACTCTTCGATGGGTGGCTTGGCGAAGGGAATGCTGAAGAACGAATAAAAGGCAGTTCCATTCCGAGATTTGGATTCGCTTCCATCCAATATGCCTTGTTCAATTTTTAGTTGGATAGCTCTAGCAGATTTACTTAATAAAAGTGGGAAAATAAGCAGAATAAATGAACCCGACTTCATTTTAGATGACGGATAATTTATACTGCCATGTCGAAAATTAAGAGTTTCAAATTTAAATCTCTCATAAACCACTTGAATTTTATTGTTTATTTCGTCGTAGAATATTTCAAGTAATTTATCAGGCCCAAGGAGCGAGACTCTTCACGCTTGAGATCGACTCGCTTTATCAAGTAATTTACTGTTCTTCAATAAACTTGAAACAAGAGTCATGCGTTTTTTCTCGTAGTACATAATCACAAATAGCAATCGAAAAAATAGCTGCGAGAGTATAATACATATTTTGATTTTTTTAGAATCTCGCCGATGACGTTTCAAACTAATGATTGTAGAATTGAGAGAGATTAAAGAATCAACGTGAGAAGAATAGGACAAGATATGAGAAACATGGATGTAGATAAGGAGGGAGGGGAGATGAATGACGAAAAAATTTCTTAGCCCGATGACAAGTGCGATAAAACTAGATCTTCCTTGTGTCCGATTCTCACTCGAGTCAGGAGATTTCTCAGCTCGAAGTTTCTTCACGCCCTTCCCTTCTCAATTATATAGCAGATTTTTCCAACTCCAACTTCGTTTATGGACAATACAAAAGTCAAAATCTCTTCAAGTCTCCATTCTCTGATGCATAATAAATAGGATTTGAAAAAAACGACGGCTGCCTTAACTAAGTTGAACGAGGAACGCAGGAAACCTGGTCTTTGGGTGGATTGGTTTTAGAAGTGAGAATTGACATTGGAATCTTGAAGAATCTGAAATTTTTCTGAGTCCGTTGAATATGATAGGAGGAGGACTTGAGAATTTCGACCTTCCAAGCTTCGACTTCTGACCCGGTGACGTCACGTCTGATGACGTCATCAGAACCCAACCTTCGACCTCCTGAATGTATATGATAGGAGAGGGACTTGGGAGAAAAAGTCGACCTCCAAGCTTCCCCTTTGAATACATAGTAAAGCGGAAAATTTTCCTTTCAAGTTTTCGATTGGACGGCGCACGGCAGACGACATTTTGCCCCCGATAAAACAGTTCTCTGTTAATAAAATTTTTCACCTCAAATAAGAATTATATTTCAAGTCTCTGAAGATCTGTTTAGAAGAATCTTATTCTTTAGATTCTTAATTCAGATTTGTATCACTGAGTTAAAAGATGCTTAGAATGACTTGAGAATAACTGAGATGTATTGATCAGAATGAAGTTTATGAAAAAGATTCGAATAGAAAATGTACCGAGTCTCTCAATCTAAAGTAGTCTACTTTATTATTTCAGAAACGTTGAGGTTATACCCTCCGGCAACGGCGCTGATCCGCGAGGCTTCGCAAGATTATAAAATACCAGGAACTAATTTTACGATCGAGAAAGGCGTTCAAGTTGTGATGCCAATTTGCGGGATCCATCGGGACTCGAAATTCTATCCTTACGCAAAGGAATTCAATCCAGAAAACTTTTCGGACGAAGCTACTGCACAAAGGAGTAGAAGTGCCTACATTCCATTCGGAGATGGTCCAAGGCAGTGTCTGGGTTGGTATAAAGAATAGTAATTACTCGTAACCTCTATATCCGACATCATTTTGAATCCGATGATTTTGTCAGAATTGTATTTAAATCTATTCAGCGCCGAGTTCTTAGAATTTCTTCTCTTTACGTCTCTCGTATTTCTTTCGAAATAGCGCTTGAAAATATTCTATTCAAATCTATTCAGCGCTGAGTTCTTAGAATTTCTTCTCTTTAGCTACATTTTCTTTTTACGTCACACGTATTTACTTCGAAATAGCGCTTGAAAATATTCTAATGTGTCTTTCCTTTTTGTAGGTAAAAAATTTGGTATCATTCAAGTGAAGTTGGCGCTCGTCATGTTCGTCTATAATTACGTTTTCTATCCTTCACCGAAAATGCGGCGTCCGGTCGAGTTTAAGAAGAAACTCTTTATCCTAAGCATCGAGGGGGGTTCGTGGGTACGGGCTAAATTACGTACGTAGGAAACACGCGTTCATATCCTTTGAAACGTCACGGCGGAACTCTTATGAGAGAACAAGCTATCCAAGAAAGTATCGATCACTGTACATAGTGAAAAAGAGTGACTTTCCGATCCGAAAATAACCACACTTCTTGAAATTGTCATTGAAGTACGAGTATTATATCTTTGTTTATTTAGTCTAATTATACGAAATGTTGAAAGTATAATAATGTAATAAGAACTTCATATACTTGACAACTGAGTACCAGATGGTGTTTGAAATATTTTGGAACGAATCGTACCGTCTACTAATATTTGAACACGAAATAGACGCCAAAATGGAGTACGATCCAGAACCACCTGCAGAAAATAAAAGTAATTTTGTAAAAGAATAACTTTCATTCCGTTAGAAATTAGAGTTCGAGTTTCTTGGAGTCATTTCCTCGAATTTTCAAAAAAATGAGGTGCCGGTACCCAGCGAGAATTCGTAGACGGGAGGGAACGAATTATTTTTCCTCAATTTTTTGTCGTACAAATTTATTATCATGACTTGAAGGGGCAGGGCCGTTCTTCAACCTTTTGTCGCCCTGTGCAGAAAAAAAAAACAATTTTGCCTGTTCCCTTTGTAACTTTCTATTACATGAATATGATTTCCAAATTTGAGAAAAAAAATTCGGAAGAGGTAGGCCTATTAATCTGCTAGAAAATTAAAAGTGGAATTGAAGTTGTACACTTTTCGTTTCGCGGCCCTTGTTCTTGGCGCCCTGGGCAGTGGCCCAGTGGAGGGGGCTTGATTACTTTTCGCTAAATTGCGTGCACCATATAGGATTCACATGATGATTTTCAAAGTACTTTTCAGGTATTCAAAAATATGCAGCCAACTTGACTTCCCTCTCTGTTCTTGAATGCGGATTATTTCAAGTTCCTCACCTTTGCATAGCCTTTATCTATTCTCAATTGAAGACCCTTTTTGCGAACTGTGATAAGTCTCATCACGTTTTCGCGCCTTCTTGCTCTCGTATAAGCAAAATTTCTACCATAACTGTTTATATGACCAACCCACAAGTAAAGAAAAGATCTAAAATGTTTATCTTATGATAAAAAATGAGGAAATCGGTATTTTCGCTAAAATTACCTCCTCTGCCTCCCTCCCCGTTGAAGCTAAAATCTTGAAACTGATTTCTACTCGACTCATGTAATTTAAAGCTCAGAATTTTTTTGAATCCGAAAAAAGAAGCAAGTTTTCTTCCTCTACCTGCGGCGTCAGGTCTTTTGCAGCCCGTACTGTACAGAGGCAGCGAAAGATATTCCCACATTGCGGCCCATGTTCCAGCGAGGGATAGTCTGCCTTGCCGCTCATGAAGAAAAAATACTAAAAAAATGTTCTGGCTTTGTGAAATAAATGAAGACCATGTTTAGAGTCTATGTTAGTCCTTTGCAAACCGTTATTATTATTCGAGTTTACTGTAGGTCAAGTTAACCAGCTTCTGCATCCTCAGTCTTGTATACAAATAAATCTATTATAGGCTACTGTAAGCTATGCTGAATTTGCGAATGAAGGCAAAAGAGGCGCGCTCTACATTCACCATGACGGATATTTGCGGAAGCTGCTGTAAAGGTGATGATGATGAAAAAAGTCGTCCAAAAAGTCTGAAATTGAGCTCAACTGAAAGGAAATAAAGAGAGCTACAATTTTTGTTCTCTGCCATTTAAAAAAAAAAACAATATTTGGGAAGATGAAACTGATTTTTTGAGTACGCTGTGTTATGATGAAAAACGCCATGATCACCTTCTCGCGCACCTACAGAGCACTAGCTCTAAGACGCTCACTTGCTCTGCTCGTTTGCTCTCCTTCTCGGTCTAGTATAAGTCTAGTATAGAATATTTCTAGCCGATAGCTTTTGGAGACTCACTCGCTCCTTTCATTTGCCCCTTTTCAGTCCAGTCTAGCGTAGAATGTTTCTAGCTAATGACTCTCTTCTGGTTCTAGTGTATATGTCTTGTTTAGAATATTTCATGCTCACTTTCACCCCCTTCATGGTCTAGTATAAGTCTAGTTTAGAATATTTCAAGCTAATAGCTCCGCTACCAGATGGTATTTTCGAAAGTCCGTTTCCGCCATTTTTTCTATGACCTGAAAACAAACTTTTACGGACTTTCACCGATTCAACAATAACGATCAGGAGAAACGGATTTCTCGTATTAGTGACTGAGATACGTTTCCCTTGATCGAATCAATGCTACGGAGGATCGTTGTATGAGAGAAAAGTATCTTTCATACTGGTGACGAAGGTACTTTTCTCTTAATTAAGCAAAATCCGTGGAAAATCGAGGACCAAAAATCTGTAGATCTGACAGCTTTGGCTAATAGCTTTTGGAGGCTCATTCACATTGGTCCAGTATAAGCCTTGTATTCACTCGTTATTTTTGTAGAAGAAGAGTGGTGTACAGATGTACTCACAAATTCCTGTATTACATACAGATCTCTGAATCACCTACGGAGTATAAGAGGGGATGGTATACTCGCACAATTCTGAAACACCTACGAAGTATAAGAGGAGGAGGGTGTACTCACAGATTTCTGAATTACTTACCTACGGGGTGTAACTCGGAAGCTAACATTCTGTCCTGTAATTTCCTGGAAATTTTGTTCGGTAATAATTACTGGACAAAATTTCCCGGAAGAAGGAACACAAGTTTCTTTTCAGGTGTACTCGCAGATTTTTAAATTATCTACGGGAGGTAAGATTTTTCTTTCTTAAATTGGAGTAAGAAAGGCTAAAGATATGAAACATGTCAAAATAGGAGATAGTCTGTGTAGCAGTTTACAGCATCGCACCCGTGATGACAACCAAAATTGTTCATCGAAAACGTATCGGTCCCTACACACAAAAAGGTTATAGGACGATGATGTCTCCTACTCTCTCTACTTTCTTGAAATCTGTTTCACCAACGTGGCCACCCTTCTTCATTCGAAACCGGATTCATATGCCTGCCACGAGTACGACGCTGTCTTTGACTATATAAACTACCAGTGAATAGGAGTATTCACTGGTAGTTTATATAGTCAAAGGACGCTGTACACTGCACATTCACAACCCTTGACTCCTTCTCTAACTGTATATTATTCAGTCTAATAAACGCTTACGAACACGCAACAGTCTGCATTGTGGCCCACCAAGATACATGTGAATATAGACTTACGATTTTGCTCTACATTTGTATCCGTCACTATGCATAGAGCTTTTGAAGACAACCCTCGTCGAATGACCTTGAATAGTCTCTCAAAAATATCACCTGTCTTTCTTCTTTTACAGGCGTTTGCAACTTTTCGTCTCATCAAAATCGGCTCGATGATCATGTACTTTTTGTTCTTTCAGGATAACTTCACCTGTGTAAGCTTTATGGAGGTCATACAATTTGGACGTACATGCCCATCGTCGTACATCGTTCGCGAGAACTTCATGGAGACGAAATTCGCAAAGTTTTCGTCATGAGTACTGTTGAACTGAAAAATTATTCAATATTCTTCCGTACCAGCATGCACTAATTCATTCATCTGCATTATACTAAACCTAAAGTGGCTCTAGAGGGGGAGCGACCGATCTTTCTGTGACTCGTATGACACTTCTTACTAGTATAAAGCTAGTTTCCAAGTCCCCCTCCTATCAACTATTCAAGGCCCCTCCTATTTTATATTTTCAGTATAGAGCTAGAAGTCCTAGCCTAGTTAATCCAATATACTGTGTGTTGGCTCCTCCCCTTCAATGAGCCAGATATGTAACAATTCAAACACCATGTGACTCAGAAAAGGTACTTCCAAAATACCTCATAAAACAGGTTCCCTGGGATTTTACTAGTTAGACTTAAACTAGAGGGAGTAGGGGGATAAACTAACTAGGTCTCTCTTTGATCTATGCAGTAAACTAACCCACTAGCTTCATACTCGGTCTAGGAAGACTGTATACTGTATCCTTTCTTAAGCGTCCTTTATACTAGGCTACAGCTTAGCTTCTTACTGTAAACCTAGTATACAGTATATCAGGCCCAGTAAAATAAGAGCTTGAGAACAGACCAAGAGGTGGGCCCACCCCAGGCTGCTATAGTGAGTTCAGCTTCCATCATATTCACTTAGTATACAATAACAGTACTAAACCTAGGAAAGTGAGCTCGCCAGTACCCCAAAAGACCATGAAGGCTGTAAGTGAGCCCCTAAAAGCTATTGGTTTGAATTCTCATGGACACCCGACTTATAATAGACCGAGAAGGGGAGGCGAGTGAGCCCTCCAAAAGCCATTAGCTTAACATATTCTGAAGTAGACTTATACTAGACTAAGAAGCGGAGCGAGTGAGCGCCCCTAAAGTCATTAGCCTAAAATATTCTAATATAGATATTTATTAAGAGATCGAACAAAATAAAATAAAATAGTTCTAAAGTGCTTCCACAGAGATAAACGTTAAGTACATGAAACATGATCTTCATTTATTTGGTTCTCGTAGAAAATTTCTGCTTTGGCGTTTTTTTTAAAATTAAGTATTGACTTAATGTGACAACAAAAACGCGTAGTCTAGTATTGAAAGCGGAAAAATTAGCGAAAAAGAATTGCGATCTCTACGCCTAAAGAATGTGGAATCGAAAAAAGCAATATTTTGGATTTCTCATTGCAAGACCTCCGGTTTTAGACCACAACTTTTAGCGGCTTTGATAATAGGTATAGGCACCAGTAGTTAGCTTATCAGCTGGTGTCAACTGATGTCTTCATCATTCGTATAAAATTTTTATGAAGGAACATCACAAACTTCTCAAGCTTCGCTACCAGTACTCACTTCACGTTCATATTTTCCTGATTTCTATGTAATAGGTAACTATAAGTATTCTACGTACCGGTAAGTAAGATTGAATTTGAAGATAAAAAGTATAGGAAAGGTGTGCATATGTGTGTGTGTGTATTGATGACTCCTCGTCATTAGAACCAGTTTAGTTTTGCATCACATTACGAGTGATACGAATACGTTTTATATCATTTCGACGAAATCTCAGCATTGCGACTTGTTGCTCGGCTAGGACGTTATGGGTGGATGCGATAAAGATGTTGATCAAATTCGACTTCTCTACTCGATCTGTTCTTCACGCCGGCACTCTACAATGCGTCATATGACGTAATTTTTGGGTTCGCACGTTTATACGATAGCTGAGAATCATTTTTCAGTCGTTGATAAAGAAACACACCGTAAATCGTCGTACAAATACACTTGAATTGCACTTGTGTTGGTACCTACTTACCGTATACAGATGAATTAACGTTATTCGTATTGTATTGTGGTATTGTGGTTTGGTTTTGTTGTGTATTTTCACCGTCCTGACTGAAGTGAGTATATTCTCTTCAAGTACCTATTGTTGTTGAGTCAAATGTTATTGTGTAGGTTTTTGAACACTGTCACGAGCCTGATGATTGGCGTGGGTACCTTGGTACCAGAAAGGTAAATGAATCTCACTCGAGTAGGAGTACAGACGTGTACAGAATTCAATTTTTCTTGACACTATACGGTGGATTAATCGTTCTCTAAATAGCGACGAGTGTGTCTTTCATCTCTTTATAGGTATGCCTGCAAAAATTTATATTTTAAAAAATTTGAACTGCATGATAACGTTTCTTAACGATCATCGTTTATCACTACCCATGTTGACCTTTCTAATTCGAAGGAGAACGGACATACTCATACTGAAGCAAAATCTTGAAGTACTGCGAAATTTTAATACGTTATCATGAATTATGGTACCCAATAAGTTTCTGTGTGAGGAGAGATTTTGAAAAGACATATAGCAGAATTTCTTTTTTAGGGGCCTTCGATAAGGGGGGAGAGTGGAGACTAGCTCGAAAAAGTTAGATGTTGCGTATGAATCGAGTTCGGGAAGAAAATAATCATAGTTGAAAAAAAATGATTGCGATAACTTGTGTGTTATGTGTTACACAACGTTGTGCAAAGGTATCCTCAGCGAAGACTAGAGGCGCGCAACTGACCTGCGGTGCTCTCTCTCTCTCTATCTATCTCTCTCGCAGATCACGCTCGCGACATTTTCCTCGGCTCCTGAACTGGTCCTTTACACACTCGTCGTCTTCTTCTCGTAGTTCTACCCTCCTTCTATAATTCTCGGACCTCATACCGCGCACGCCGTATAGGGTAGTCGATAACCTGTACTGTACATAATTAGTCTCGTAATACATCTCGTCTCGACCGTTCAAACTCTTTATTTATTCGACTACGCGGACCTTCAAACTATCGCAGACCCAACGAAAAACGTAAACGCTGTTACCATCCTCAAGAATAATAAAACAACAGAGGGAAACTAATCATCGAGTTGTAAATAAATTCAATCATACCTTCCTCCGGTATAGGCTATGCCTGTTCAGTATAAAGACACCACCAGTATTCTTATGACGAATTATTTCAATATGCTCCAAGACGATGTGTTTAAAATACGAATTCTCCTCGTGGAGAAGCACTTCTGAACCCTCCAGGAAGTTATGCCTGTTAAGGAATGCTGAATCTCCCACCTTACTCTTCTCCCTGGGTGCTCACCGAGCTGGCAACCAGTCTCCCCGATGTAAACACCCTTACAATCTCAAAATTCTAACCTATACTCTCCACTCTTCTCATCTTCAGGAATTCGATCATTTCTGATTTCATTCTGTCCTCCTTCTGAACTTTCGGAGGAGATCCCGCACCGTATATTTTTGGAAATTGAGTATAAACTACTATTACGAGGATCCTTCGCTGGGCCGTAACGTATCGATCTCTCTACTCAAAGCACTACTAACAAAAGTTTAATGATAGTAATCTGAGAATTTTCTCTAATTTGCAGACTGCCTCAGTTATCCCTACAATATGAATGAAATTCTCTCTACGACGTTGATAATCCTGATCTCATGGTTAGCCTATTTCTTCTACCGCTACATTCGTATTTACTCGTATTGGAAAAAGCGTGGAGTACCCCATCCTACACCCGTGCCATTCTTCGGCAACACATTTTCCATCACTTGCGGAGACGAACCCCTGTACGAATTCCATACAAAGAATTACTTTCGATTCAACGATGCTAAACTCAGCGGCTACTACGATTTCGAGCGACCGGTATTGGTAGTTCGCGATCCGGACTTGATAAACTGCATCCTGACCAAGGATTTTGCGCATTTTCAAGATCGTGGTTTCCCATACGACGAAGCGAAGGAACCGTTGACGGCGAACCTTTTCAACATGGGTGGACAACGGTGGAAAAATGTGCGAGTTAAAACCACCTCCTGTTTCACCACTCAAAAGCGTAAATTGATGTTTGCGCTCATAGAGAATCTAGTCAAAGGTCTCAAAGACATAACAAACTCCGCCGTGGAGCAGAATGCCGAAATCGAGATTAAAGACATCCTTGCGAGGTATCTTCTTAACAGAAAATAGAAAATTGCCTTTTTATGAGTTTTTATTTACAGTTTGTTGATTCCAATTTCAGATTCAGTACCGACGTAATTACGGAGAGCGCATTCGGTATAAAAGCGAACACGTTGGAGAATCCGGAAGCCGAATTCCGTAAGATGGGCAGATCTTTGCTCGTTCCGAATAGTCGGATTCGACCGATATTTCTGCAAATTTGTCCTCAAATAATGCAATATTTCGGCGTACGTTTTCTCAGCAAGGAAATGAATGACTTCTTCGTCAAATTCGTGAAGGAAGCGATTGAATTTCGGAAGCATAACAAAGTAACGCGCAACGACTTTCTTAATTCGATGATCGAATTGATGGAGCAACAAAATACCGAGACTGGTGACGGCAAAAACGAAGGTGAGATTGTGGAAGCATATACGAGTGATGAACTGTTGGAAAACGTTCTGAAAAAGCCGTGGTTTTGAAGGGACGGGAGGTCACTTGGAAGAATCCATGGCTTACAGGAATGCAGGGAGTTTCCCCTTGATATATACAAGTCAATGGCCAAAACTATCCTGAGTCCCTCTCCCGTCCTTTATCACTCGAAATTTCCCTGAGACCTTCACCTAATAGATGTTGCTCGATACTCAAAAATATTCTCACTCCTTTTTTTCATGTCATCCCAAGGTCAACAGAACAAGAACGAAAAAATGGAGGGGGGGGGGGGTAAAGAGGAGAAAGACTTTTCCTCTGATGAAATTGAACGAGGAACGTAGGGAACCTGTTTTGTGGCTTACTGAGAAGTCTAAATTCCTTTGATTCCCCTCCTATCATGTATCTCTTAAGAGTCTAAAATTTTCCCAAGTTTTTCCTCTATATTTCCTTTGAATAAGATGATACATGTTAGGATGCAAACAGTAAAAAGTGATCCAAAATGACACGATCTTTGACATTATACCTTCAGATATCACGTACGCTTCCATAGCAGCCGAGTGTTGGTTCTTCTTCTTCGCTGGATTCGAAGCATCCGCGCTGGTAGTCAGCATGACGTTGTTTGAACTAGCCAGAAATCCTGATATTCAAAATAAACTGAGGGATGAGGTCGATAGAGTGCTGAAAAAGTTCGATGGCGAAATAACTTACGACGCGTTACAGGAGATGACATACATGGAAATGGTCGTTTATGGTGAGCGCAAGTACATGGGTTTTTCACCTTTGGTGCAAGTCGTTGTCACGAATAAAATATTGTGTTCTTGTTTCAGAAACGATTCGATTGTACCCCTCTCTTCCATTCCTTATTCGAAACTGCTACCAAAAGTATCAAATTCCGGATACAAACATAACCATTGATAAAGGCGTGTGCGTTATTATACCAGTGGCGGGTCTTCACCTCGATTCAAAATATTACGAGAATCCTGAAAAGTACAACCCTGACAACTTTTCAGAGGAGGCGAAAAGTTCGAGACATCATTGTACCTACCTACCTTTTGGAGAAGGTCCCAGGATTTGTTTAGGTAATTCTCCAGCTCATTTCGTACTGACATTCTCCCCTCTTCCCCTGTACCCATCAAATATGATTGAAAATATTTTTTGTAATTCAAATGAAAATTCGTGAGTATTGATTGGAATTTCGTTGCTATGTCTTGGTGAGATACAGTCTGGTTAGTTATAGTTTGAAGGAATAGCTATGCCTGACTCTTGAACGAAGTGAGGCAAGCCCCAGGAAAAGGCAAGATAGGCTAGACCTCTCGCTGACGCTGCATCAAGTTTAATCTTGATTAAATTATTTGTTTCAGCCTCTAGATTTAAGCAAGGTGCGCTAGACCATTTGCTAATGTTGCATCCGATATGAAATTGCTTAAATTTTTCTTTCAGCCTCTAGATTTGGGATGATGCAGATAAAGACGGGGCTCGCTACGATGATGCGAAATTTCGAATTTTCACCATCGCCGAAAACAAGAACGCCTCTGAAACTGACTCCGAGATTAATTCTTACCAACTGTGCCGAAGTTTGGCTCAAGTGTTCGAAACGTAAATTTGATGATTAAAATTTCGTAAAATTTGTATTCCTATACGCTTATCAAATGCTGTGCTAATTTTACGTCGTAATCGTGTTCAAATAAAAATATTGATAGTTTGTCGAACAAAATGTGCTCATTTATTTCTCGTATGTTGACCTATTATTTTTCTAGTTTTCAAATTGAAAAAACAGAAATTCAAAAAGAGAGTTCTATACCCTTTATAAATGCATAAAAATTAAATTATTCTTAATCCGTTACTGGGTCTCAAAACTGAAAACTTTTCTTTTACCTTCTCTGCGTTGTTGCACGATGAGAAATTCTTCAGATTTCTCTAAATTAGAAACTTTGTTGAAGTCGTTGAATATTTCTCCAAAGCTTCCTATTTTGAACTTCACCGTTACTTGTTTTCGAAAATACTCTGCAATTTTCTTCAAGCTCCCTTCACTGTCGAGAATTCTTCTGCGCCATATTACTTTGTGGCTCGGCAATGGACATTTTAATGAAAGAAATATTCCGGCAATAGTTTTATTCTGAAGAGCTTTCCTCAATTCAATGTCAACGTCAACTTAGTTGGCTAACACCATAAGTTCTCTAGCATCGATATAATGCGCACGTACTATTCCAAGAATCGCTAAAAATTTGACTTCCTCGGGTGCTCAAAAATGACGTATTCAAGCCTCTTGTATGAACTTTCGAAACGTGTAAAGGAATTTAAGTTGGTATACTTAGTTTACCACAATATTGAGAAGACCCTTACACCAGCGAATTTTCGGTCGACATGAATTCAACCTGATCACCTGGTCCTGAATACTTGGATTTGGATTTCGACCATATCACGCACTGAATCACGAAGTCACTTTATCCAGAATTTCGAAAATCGTAAACCTCTATCGATAAATTCCTGAAACATGAAATTAAAGATTTTTTGAAATTGAAAACTATCCAAAGATAGCCAAAGAAATATCATCTGGACCGTGGAAAATGATTTTTTCAAACGCGACCACGTACAACGATTAAAATTCAATCACTTAAAAGATGGGTGTGGAGGAAGAAGGGACGAGCTGGACAATTTGATCTTTAGCACTCCTTACAAAAAACCATTTCTCCAGCTCGTTTAGTTTGGACATTCCCCCTTCTTTGTCTCACTACTCCCCTCCCCCTGTCAAAAATACTTCAGACTCTTTCCCCTCCGAGAAAAAAATTGAATCATAAATATGTCTTTCTTTCAAATTCAAAATTTCTCGATGTACTTAAAATTGAAAAGGGACCAGATGAGGAGAATTTTAAATTGATCAATGGTAAGCACATGTACTACAGAAAGGAGCTTGAAATTTTCCAAGTCAAGGTCACCTACCACGCTACAACCTCCTTGGGCTGAACCGTTCAACCGAAATCGCTGGGGTCGTACCTCAGATATGTTGAAGCGAATAAAAAGTGTCCTTGAGCCTAGACCGCCAGAGTTTTAACTCAGCTCAAGTGTACAAGGTAGAGGAACTCGAAATCTTCTTTAGTTCCTAAAGTAGGTCAAACGTAATGACGTTATCAGCTCGTGATGTCATCAAACAACGTTATATTTCTTCGTGGCACCCAGTTGTAAGACGTATCCACCATGAAAAAACTTTGAGATGCCAATGGGAAACCCGCAAGCACCGCAGTCCTGTAAGAAATAGCTAGCCCTATTTTTGTTTCCTTCATATTCAGATGAATAGGCGTATAGTGGATCTGAACAGGAACGATTGGATTTCACCGGCGCGCTTGAAAGTAAAGAACCAATTGAAATTGCTTTGTATAATTTTGGAGGAAGAAAAACGTGAGGCCTAGCGAAAAAGTTCTTGTGAAGGAGGCGTCAGCTGTAAGAGTGAATATCGATGTGCTCAGCAATCTCTATTATATGTACGACAGCTCAGTTCATGCAAGAGAATATTTGTCATGTTGTACGACGAAACCGTAAAATGTATCTTAGAGCAACCTTAGAGCCTCTCTTTGAACTTGATCTAGCCTGATAATCTAACCTTGACAAGTTCTTACAATATCTAGCCTGGACAAATTCTCCCAACTTAGGTTGACGCCGTCATCGAAGTCGCATGCAGACGTATTTTGAGGATGTCCCCTTCTATGTAACGTAATCTAACCTAACGTGGGTTGATGACGTCATCAAAACCAAGAATCCCCGGAGATTTCTCCGAAAAGTTTGACGTTACAAAAGCCAGACCCAAATGCTTATTTTCTAAAGATCCCCCCCCCCCTCAATCTGAACATTAATTTTTCCTGGTCAAGGTCTCAATCCATTCCGTATCAAACACTGTGACAATCCTGATAAATGTTATTCTGTCCACAGGAACCTGTTTCATGAGGGAGGTAAATCGCAGGAGAATGGTGGGTGCCCATCCGGCAGACTTGGGACTCAGAGAAAGGCGGTGTCTAGCAGAAAGTGGGACTTGCAACCGAGCTACAGGTGATAGGAGGAGGACTTGGGAAAACTTCAAAGGGTGGTGAGGAACAAAGTTCAAGTTTTATTAAATAATGAGAGCAAAGATCACTAAATAAATAATCCAAAATGAGGAATCTGCTGAAGATCAGAGGTATGAATTTACAATAAAGAGGGCTCCTACAATATGCTACCAACTTGTAGTCATTGTTAGTTTATTTCAGTAACAGTGATTCACGGCGTGACGTCATCATCAAATCATTCTATGATCTTTTGGAGCTTTGATGACGTCATTTCACGCCAAAAACGCGAAACTTGAATACAAAAGCAACCATCAGTTGGACACAATTCTGGGAAAGAGGGTCAAGTTTGATTATACAACTCCTCTTATAGTGTCCTTATGAAAATTGAAAATTCCAATAACTCTACTTTTTGAACTTTGATGAATTTGAGTCGTTATGAGTTAGGTTCAGAACAGGTTCCCCGGCTGTCTGTCTTGCGCAATTAAAATAACTAATGCGGATCAGTTTTTCTTGAATTTTAGTGCACTACTTGTCTCAACTTTGTATTATTTTCCATTCTCTAATTGTGAGATTGTTTGTCATTCATTTGTACGAAGTATCCGACTTTGGCCATTCAAGATCAAATCTCCAAAGAAGATTGAATTAGTGAATCTACTCGAGTTCGAAAATTTTCAAATATTTAGGACAATTCTCCTCTTTGTTGTATCGGTCAAGGTCAAAAAATTTCCAGACAGACAGCGAATAGTAAGACACTATAATGGGACTCTGTCTTGTAAAGGGTTAACCCTGCACGCTCGTGACTCTCATAAAACATTAGGTTCCCTGCTTGTCTCAATTAGCAACGTTAATGAAGGCAACCTCGAGCAGTTCAGTCGGTGGGCTACGAGCTTTTTTGTGCATATTTTATCCAGTTTCCATAAGAGCACGTACTATTTTCGAACTTGAACTTGTTTTGGGGTGAATTTTTTGGAAAAAAGACCGTCATCCTGGCATATTCTTTTAATTGTTGAAATTCATTGTAGTTCTGATAGGAAAGGAGATCTGCCTACTCAAGGGACTTGGAAAAAATTTTTGAAAGTGACTGTAGCTTACCTGACCAAGTTCGAAGGCTTAGAAATGTATGAACAGTAAATGAAGACTCCGCAGGGGCAGAATATTTGACCTAGTTCAGGGACTTGGGAAGATTTTTGAAGATGATCAAAGAGCAAGCTCTCATTATTCAGTTTAAAGGCTCAGCAAAACATATTTATTATGAACATTAAGTTATGGTTCTAAAGAGGGTGGAGGTTCGGATCCATCCAACTATGAAAAGTTTTGAGAACAACCATAGCTATCCTCGAGAGCGGGCTACAACTTGGTAGAGAGTCTTCAAAGATTTTTGACTTCTGAGCTCTTAGAGGCTGCAAAAGAAGGGAGCTGCGAGGTTTTTGAAGTATGATAATCTTTTTCGTGAATCATTATGGTCATTTATGGTGTACCTAAACGTTTTTGATTTGAGATACTCTCACCTCATTAAGTTCACTGGAGAAACTTCGAACATTCCCGAACGCAGCTTCCGAACAGTTGTATGTTAAAGAGAGATTCCACGTCCCATGATTAAAAGTCTCGAAGTATGAGAGGGCTATTAGCTTGAGATCTGCTGAGAAAATTGATTTGATGTCCCTTGACTCTGATTCCTGGAGCGCTGGTATATCTCTCTTTTATTGTCGCCAGGAGGGAGCGTGAATTTACCTGTCAAATATCATCTCGAAAACATGTGTCGCAACCCCGATCCTCCTCAAATAGCTGAGATTCTTGCACATTTCCAGTTGGTAGTGATATAATTCTTTTTGGATGAGCGGATATCAAAAGACATTTTTACTTCAGTGAGACGTACTGTGTATGAACAGATTCCAATGTTTATTACTATATAGAGGTTTTCAGGGAGGCCGTAATCCCCTTGGTTCAATGAAGAAACCCCCCTCCAACTTCAATTCACATAGCTAAAAACAAAAAGAGAAATAATTTGTATGACCCCTCCTAAAACGAATACGATGAATCGTCTACATGAAAAATGGTCTCATTGCACCCCTGGAAGGCTTTTTGGTCAGAAATCCTGAAATATGAACAGTTATTTGCTTGGTAATGCCATAGTTTATTATTGCAAGTCTTGTCGTCTTCAGATATTTGCGATTACAATATCTCACAATAAACGGGCTGGAAACGGAAATAATCTGATTTGTTTGTGGTACTATATTGCATTCCTACAATACCTACCTACGTTTATTTTATCCGTGTGTGACCCTTATCTGTTTACAATTTTTCGTGAGTGAAACTAATCGAAGAAGTAGAAATCCATACGATCGCACTTTCAGCTCGCAATCGAGCTATGAATGAAAAATTACTTTGATTACACTGTTATTGCTCTCTCTAAGACGCCCGTTAAAGAGCTAACTCAACAAAAAAAGTATTCCGTGTTGCAGATAACATAAATTAAAGTCCTGGCTTGGACGTGTTCTATCACGAGAAAAATTTTACACGTCATTATTATCGTAGGGAATTGGAAAACGACAAGAAAAATAATAAATACATTATATTATTATATCAAATTTTTTCACAATCGAATGTATTACTCAGCAAAGGAGAACTTTTAAAATACTTTGTAGCATTCCACGTGCAGATTGGGCGATTTCCTACTTCCGAACCGCTAAGGTGATTAGTTAATAAATACTTAGTATAAAAATTGCGATGAACGTGCTCAGATCTGTCTCCGCAAATTGATTTCAGACGCGAATAGAAAGTACGATTTAAGCATAGTGAGAGGTATAAAATTTGAAATAAAATGTACTTACCCAGCTCACTCGTGATTGTTCATATACATTTGAAGATGATTTTCGAAGTTTTCTTTTCAATTCTGTGCCGTTTCGCGATTTCAATTTATCGTAAAGGAAGAGAAAGCTTACTAAAGCTTTCTATATCTTCTATTTACGATTTCATGATAATGCTCTTCTGCAGAGAGGTCCAGTGGACCTGTTTAAACAAATCGCGGTTTACGTTTTTCAAAGAACTTTACGACGATTTGCGGAAAAACTGGAAAGCTTTCGGAAAATATAAAGCAAATATTTTCGAATCGAAATTTGTAATCGCGAAGCCAGACTTGGTCGAAATAGTGAGCAGAAAAGGGTTCTCACATTTCGCCTTCCGGCCTCGGTCCACGTACTTGAAAAATGACCATTTGACCCATTCGATTTTCAATCTGGATGGAGAAATTTGGCAGAAAAAGAGAAGGCGTTTATCCGAAGCTTTTTCCACGGAAAAACTGAACAGAATGCTGTCGCAGATGAATAAAAGCGCTGAAGAAATACGTCGGATGCTGATCGACCATCTGAAAATGACTGACGTGATCAACGTTATTGATGTTTCTCGTACGTACGTGGCAACGGTTTTTCATTGTTGCGTTTTCGGGCAAGAGATGGCTCTCCAAACCTCAGATTCCGAATTCGCCAGAATGGCGAAATTATTGAGAAATTCGAATAGCCATAGATTTAAATTTTTCGATTTTCTTTCCTGCATCGTCCCTCGTTGGAGGCATATTTTTGGTGGACAAATCAATAACAGAGAAGCTTCCGCGTATTTCAGACGTTTGATTCGTGAGACTGTGGATAAGAAGAGGAAAAGCAGTGTCAAAGGAGACGATTTCCTAAATGTATTCATGGAGTTTATGGAGAAGTCCGAAAGTGACGAAGGTGAGTGTTTAAAAAAACGCTACAGTATTACAAAATTATCTGTGCTATGGAGGATGTTTTATCTGAGGGGGGAAAAATCCGAAAAATAATAAAATTAAGTCTTCATCGCAAAGAAAGAATTGAGTATTATGCTCCACTCCTCTCTAGGTATTTTGTAGAAGTTTACGTGTGTATTGTTGCTCATTCCACTTTTTTTTTCATTTACAGCCTTCATAATAATAATTTCCTTATTCAAAAAGCCTTGAAATCATGTATATAAACGCATTTTTTCCCTCACTCATCTTTAGTAAAATAAAACTTGGGACTCAGACATAAGATTTCGACTTTCTGCTGAACGTGAATTTTTCTCAGTATTGTGAGCGCTGCTGAGCAGTGAATTAGCAAGTATCAGAAAATTACAGCGTTTGTGGTTCCAAGTCGTAAGCAGAGAAAAAATGTCACTATCTCATAAAACAGGTTCCCTGCCTTCCCTCATTCAAATCCGTTGAAAAACCCGTGAATTTTTTGAGACGGGAAGGGGGTAAAGAAAAGACATGGAACATGTCAAAACAAAAGGCTTGAAAATCCTTATTAAAGCTACAGCCAGACTCCCCCCTCCATACCTTCTAAAAGTGCCGATGAATGTTTTTATGGAACTATGAGAACCTCGTGAATGAATGGAGAAAGTGGAGACGGTTTTTTTCTTGAAGAACGCTTTGCTTAGGAACTTTATTTGCTCGGAATAATGTTGGTTTTGGATTTACTCGTTTTTTCAGATCCATATAAGTGGGATATTGAAACGACGGAAGCTCATTGCATAGTTTTTCTTCTCGGAGGATTTACTGCAACTTCGTCAACAATCGCATTTACGCTGTACGAACTAGCAAAAAATATTGATGTACAAGCAAAAGTCTTGAAAGAATTGGAGGAACTTGGAATCTGTGAAGACGGATTATTGACTCCAGAGAAAATGAGAGAATGCTCTTACTTAGATAGAGTAATTAAAGGTAAATATCTCGGTGGTAGAGGTTTCTAATATTTTTTGATGATTTTCTTTCATCACAACGAAGAAATTAATGTCAAGTTACTCAAGTATGCAACTTCTTTCAGAGTCTTTGCGCATGTACCCCCCTTTCTCGGCAAACTTACGAATTTGCAGCAAGGAATTCAGATTTCCCGAAGAGAATTTGGTCATCCCTAAAGGAAAAACGATCGTCATTCCAGTATGTGGTTTGCAGAATGATCCTGCTTATTTCCCGGAACCAAATAAATTCGATCCTGAAAGATTTAATTCAGGAGCGACGCAGCGAGCTTTTACCTACCTACCATTTGGAATTGGCCGAAGAGCATGCATAGGTAATTCATACACACATACTGTGTAGACCTACAATATAAATATATTATGTAAAGAAAGAGGAAATAAGAGTAAAACGAAATAATAAGAGGATTGCGGGGAGTTGAACGGGAGTTGGTCCTCGTCTCTGAGTAAACTTTGAAAGTAGAGCTAATCTCTGTAAAAAGAGAGGAAAATGTTAGAATCGCGAAGGAAGAAATGACACTCACATTCTTATCTTTTTAGAGATGATGAGTTGTTTTTCCGCCTTGGAGGGGGGGGGGGGAGGGAGAAATATTTGAGAAATAGTAGCCGTGCCATAAGACTGAGGGAAAAAATAGGACTGACTGAGGTGGGTGTGACTGTCTCCAAAGTCTGAGAGGATGATTTCTTCAGGCCCGTTAGTGATGGATGTCAAAGAGACTGGATTAATCTCGATCTTTATGGGGATATGTTCTTTTCTAATCGTGTTGAAATGTGTGTAGTTCAGAATGGAAGTAATGCTTGAGATTGTATAGGCCTACAGGAGTAATTAAGATAGTTGGAAATTCTTAAGAGAGTGAAAAAGTTTTGGAGAGAAAAAGAAGAACTGTGGTATGAATCCTGTTGAAAAATGGCTAAATATCTTTGACAAATTGAATTCGTATCAGTCTTCGATCATTATTGAAAATCTTTCTTTGTTTTCATGTATTCAACAGGCGAACGGTATGCTATAATGATTATCAAAGTGGTCATTGCGAAAATGTTGATGAATTTCAAACTTTCGACAGAGAATTATACTTTACCGGATTTTTCACCACGAAAATTCACAACGACGGTTTCTAAACTTGAGTTGCATTGCGCTCACCGCGAGCGAAAGTGAGTGATTGACTACAGATTTTTGAATTTTATTGCAAACCGAAGTATTAACGTGTACTCATATTACTTTTATCATCCTCGAAGAAAAGATTCCAAATTAGATAGATTATTACCTAGTTCAAAAACTATTTTCTTTATTTCATAAGCGCACACATGAGAATGAAGTACCGGTATTTTCTGTTTCAACATTATTCAATGTACATTTATTTTTTATTGAAGGTTTGATTCAACATTTTTCCTTATAATTATTCGCTAAAATATTTTCCATAAAATTTGATACAGGTAATGCAATTTATACGATAAATGAACATAGAAAATTGTGATAGTTTCTCAGACGTAGAGAGAAACAGAGAATTTTTTTCGAGAAATATAAAATAAAGAATTTTAGTTGTATCGTACGTTTCAAAATTTTGATCATTATGTTTGATTTTTCAAATTTATTATATTTTAATTACAAAATTAATCATTTTCAACTTTTATATCAGACTTTTATGTTTTTCAAAGTATAAGACATTGCACTGTTTAAAGTACCTACCTTAGTAAACTATTGTTTCGATTTCAATTCCATCTACCAACAAATTATTCTACATACCTAACTTTATTCAAACTCTACATTAAGAAAAACAATTTTTGTCTTTGAATTGTATTCATCCTTCTTTGTGTATACCTGGTGTATGTATGACCAGCAAAATTGCGGATTCAGCAAATCGAAAGAATAATTTCTGCGGCTTAAAAAATGAAAATAAAATTATTTGAAATATGTTGACTTCATTTTGGTGCATTGACTTAGAATGAAATTATAAAAAACATTTCACTTTATTGAGTGTGGGTGATGTATTAATTATCAAAATTAATCTCAATAGACTCAACGATCCAAACTGACCGTTTCCTGTATGATAATTCAACTTTGATTATTTTGCCTAATTTATAAAGACCAATCTAGATATTACATTTGTAGAAAATCTTTCAAAACCGCAAGAAAGTCACTCGAAACGAAAAACGAGTTGATCTGCCAACAAAATAAGTAGATGAAATATAAGTGGGAGTGACTATAGATGTGACCGAACGCGCCACGTGTTTACACACTGACTAAAATGTTGCTAAAATATATTCGTGTCTATCTCCAGGTAAACCAGTTTCTAATACCTAGGTTCATTTGTAGTTATATATTATCTACTTAGTTTTTCGATTCATAATTTACGTAAAGGTGATAGTCCACGAGAACAGAATAGAAAATCGAAATACTTGAGTTATTTCTTCGCTTTTCATTTGTTCTTCAGTACAAATTTTGGAATTTTGCTTTGAAAGATCAACTACCTCTAAAGTTTATGACGTCATTTATACGATATCAATTTATTCGTTGTAAATAGGGAACTAGTATGTAAGTACGATACCTATTTAAACTTATTTAATATCAGTAACAAATTTATCGCACGTGCTGTACCTACTTTGATACCTACGTTTTCATTGACTTAATTACAATCTAGGTAAGCCTTTTCTAAAACTGTCAACAAAAGAATTTTATCGGGCGCGGTTGTTGTTCGAAATATTTATATAACTATGTAAGTAGGTGAATAAAACAAAAAACAGTGAAATATTTTCTCATTCTCCTTCAATCGTGTCTGAGACCTAAATGCATCTGATAAAAACACAATTGAAGCCAACGAAAGTCGTATTCACGATCATGAACAATAATTTGTAAAATAATATTGAAAGCAATTACAGGCGACTTAATTTCTAAATACCTAATTTTTGGAAGGTTTACCAGAAGACAAATGAACACTGATTGTTTTGGTCTTCAGGATAATTTATTTCTGGAGAACCCAAATCAAGTACCTATCCAAGTTTTCATAATAAATTGCGTTTTTTTTTTAAACTGAGATTTTCAATTTTTTACCTATAGATAATTTTTGCGATGCGTCTGAAAAATCTAGTGATCCAAATTGTTTTAACCAGCATCATTCTCCAACAATGCTTATAGGTACTAAAAAAAATCTGAATTTTTCGAATGTTTCAGTACATTATTTTCTGTAATTGAATACAAGTTTTCTTTTTCTCATTCAAAGGAACGATCCTTGGGTAGGCTTGCTAACAATACGCGGAATGTTTTTATTCACAGTTTGTAGAATGGGTGTTTGTTGCACAAAAAACTCAAATCTGCTTCAATCATACGTTGTTTTAAATTTTTCGTTTTCTATTTTCTGCATACAAGCGACGCTTGCGCTGCCCATCCCGAATGATTTGTCGATTAAAGATTAATTTTTATCTGTTTTTCAATTTTTTCGAAAGAAGAACCGCAAGTCCGAGTTAAACCGTTTCTGTCTTTATTTTTTTGTTTTCCGTTTTGTTTGTTTCTTTTTTTTTTTTCAATCATCATCATTAGTTTTGTACTGCTCCCTTAGTTTCAAGTTTCTACTATGTGTGGAGTGCACTTAAAACTGTTCCAGAATCATCACCTCGATAAACTTGAAGAAATATGTTGCTCTTTACATGCAGCATTCATAGGCCAAATTAGAAGAAAAAGAAAAAAAAATAGATCCATTAACGAATCATCAGTCCCTGTAGAGAAACTGACAAGAACCATTCTGGGTTTCGTCAAAAAAAGAAAAAAAAGAAAAAAAAAAAAAAAAAGGAAAAGGCAGAGGAGGAAGAAAATTTTCTGATGAAGATATCGTAGAGAATTTTTCTTTTGTTTTTAGGAATAGAGTGATCAGCGTTATAATTTCAGCCATCATTACTGCCCTTCTCAGCATTTTTGCGTGGATAAAGCAACGTCACAAGTATTGGGAGAATCTTCAGGTTCCTCACTTGAAGCCGAAGAGTTTAATTTTTGGCCACATCAGCGATGAAATCTGGGGAAAACTGTCAACAACGGAAAATGCATCGAGAATTTACAACGAGCTTAGTCCGCATCGATATGGTGGTGTTTACCATTTCCAGAAGCCTATGCTCTATGTACGCGATCCAGAATTGATAAAGAATATATTGATCAAAGATTTTCGATATTTCAGCGCTCGCAACTTTGATTTCGCTCAAAAAAGTGATTTTTTGACGTTACACCTATTTAACTTATACGGGGAAGAATGGAGGATATTGAGACAGAAATTATCACCCACGTTTACACCCGGTAAAATGAAGATTTTATTCGTTCTGATGAGAGAAAGCGCAGAAAAGATAAAAAACGTCGTTGATAAGAAAATGTCACTTGACGGGGTTGTCGAAGTGAAGGATCTCTCGGAAAGGTGAGATTATGATTAAGTTTTTTTATAGGACGCATTGACGCAAGAACTAAGAAGCTTGGCATTTCAAAAAGGACTAGGCCTAGTCCATCAATTTTATCAAAAACGAGTTATAAAGACGCCAGTCCTGCTGATGGATCGATCAAGGCAAAAATAATTGGAAGAGAAGCAGCTTCACAGTAATTGTCCTTAGCATAACAATAGGTTCTGATCGACTTGGGAGCAGTTTGACCATTCATCTTGGTATACTCGAAAAAGAGAATGAGATATAAGAATTAAAAATGCATTTTCATGAACAGGGAAGCTATAAAAGAGTACGTGTAAACGTCATCTTCTTTTCTCAACATTACCTACGGTATATTCTTTTTATGAAGTGCTCGCTAGGTACTGATGATTGAATGATCGGAAGGTTCCCGCGGGTGGCGGCCGTAGTTCAGTAGTTGGTCTAAGCCGTTCTAATCATAATCATCAAAAACTCTCAATGTCACAAACACAAAAAATTAGGAAGACAATGAGTGTTTGCTATTCCAAAAAGTATTTGGACTTTGGTATTTTTTTGATTCCTGAAAAATGTTGAAAAGGGAGGATTGAGTCCGTTTTCGCGACGTTCTTTTACGCCAAGAAGAGAAGTATTGAATGAGAAGGTACGAAATTCGCTCAGGTCGAGCTTCCTGACCAGATCGAGGGTTGCCCTAATGCCCTACCAAATAGAATGGACGTATCTACAAATCGCCGATCACGAGAAATATTGTTTTCTTTTTATAACAAGTTTAAGAAAGTTGAAATATGCTTAGCCTCAACTGATTTAGATTGATTCCCTGTGATGTCACATCACTGATACCTGTGGGCAAAAGTACCCAATGAGAAGTGTACCGGTTTCAGCCAGAGGTGTCAAGCAAATGCTGATTGACTTAAAACTAGCTTTTAGCTTCTCGCTTTACCAACGATTGGCTTAAAACTTGGCTATTGCTTTATTGTCATTTTATTGGCTACCAAACAATTCGCCAATTGCTTAACTCCGGAGCGGAATAAACCGTTCCGGAGCGAAATGAACCTTTTTGGAGCGATGCAATCCGATGCAATTGTCGATTTTGTATCAAATTGCATCGTGAAATCGCACTTCAAAATTGCTACTGTGAACAAGGCTTAAGGAATAACAGCTAATAAGGATGAATTGGTCCAAAACCGAAGTAAAAAAAAAAAAAATGAAAAGCAGCTGATCAGTATTTGCTTTTGATTGGCTAACGGCTGAATGAAAAAATCATTGACTGGCTTTTGATTGGCTGTTTCTGCTGCTTTAGCGATTAATGGCTTTTGCTTGACACCTCTGGTTTCAGCTATTCAGCTTTCAGCAGCTTCATTCGCGAATGGACGTTCCGCAAGGAGCGCTAGAGGTGTTGCACTAGAAGGTGATCACATGAAAATTTACATAAGAGCGTATGTTATTTCAACTCGCTGTATCTCTGTTAATACTGGAAAAAAAGTACCACTTGTAATGACCTTTTCTGTCTCTCTCGACTAGTAGAATAATATGAAACTCATAAAAATAAAAATTTCACCAATTATTTGGAACATCACCTTCTAGTTGCAGCTTCCACAAGTGGCCGCTATAGTTTAATGTAATTAGCGTCGACTCGCGAATAACTTTCTTAAGAATTTTACATAGGAACGTTTCAATCATTCATCATCGTCAGCATTTTGAAGTAATGTACGTAGGTATTACAATTCTGATTATAATGTCAATAATCTTGTATTGTCACCGCTCCTTTCAGATATATTGTGGACGTGATTAGTTCATGTGTGTTTGGTTTAGAAGCTGATGCTCTGCAGAATCCAGATTCGGAAATCATTCGTCGGGGACACGAAATAGTGGCACCTCCTCTCGTGTATCAATTGATAAATGTGTTGTATGCTTTGAATCCGGCCATTGTTCGTTCATTACATCTTCGAGTATTTCCAAAAAAATTGGCAGATTTTTTCGTGAAATTGGTGAACAACACAGTTGACTACCGGAAGAAAAACGGAGTTGTTAAAAACGATTTTTTAAACATTCTAATGAATCTCCAAAAAGATGAAATTGGAAAAAGAAAAAATTTCAGTTTGTTGATCGACTCTCCTCAATTAAACACCCAAGTAAATATAGAATGTTGAAGGATTAAACAAAGGAAATTCTGTTTCAGATTTCAGTAATGATCTTCTTATCGCTCAGTGTTTTGTCTTTTTTATTGCCGGATTTGAAACTACAGCGAACACTCTTACTTTCATTCTCTATAAATTAGCTGAACATCAGATTGTACAAAAGAAACTTCAGGAAGAAGTGGATTCAGTTTTGAAGAAATATGATGGTGAAATTACCTACGATGGTTTACAAGAAATGCATTATATGGATCAGGTGTTTAATGGTGGGTAAGCAAATTTAGCTCTCCGTGTGAAAATCTTGACCACAGACTTGACATCACTAGTAGAGGTCAAAAGCGATGCTGTAGAATGGAGAGCCCACATCGCATTATTCCGGTCGAGAAGAAAAAGCTTCAGGAAAATTGCGAGCTCGGTATAGTCTTCCAGTAGACAAATTCAATACCTCGCAATCACAAAGCAAAAAAGAGATTTGCTCTGATAATTGACGTCAGAATTTAAATAACTTAATTTTAGACTGTTTACTTCACAAAAAAAAGAAAGGAAAGAAAGAAATAAAGATTGCAAAATGGTAGACATTATGGAGGGGAGAAGACTGGAAGAGTACAAGTTTTCATTTCCTGTGCATGTCAAAAACTTCGTTTATATTCCTTAGAATTGAGTATATTTGTCAACACATATTATCCTCAAGCACTACTCATTAACTTCAGAATATTGTTACAGAAACTTCAAGGCTCTTCACAACTACGCCCCTTCTGTTCAGAACTTGCACCGAAAACTATCGTTTTCCAGGGAGTGATTATGTGATGAGGAAAGGAGAAGAATTGATCATTCCTCTTTGTGGATTACACAGAGATCCGAAATACTTTACAAACCCTGATGTCTTTGATCCTGAAAATTTTTCGGAAGAAGCTAAAGCTTCACGGCCGGTGTGTTCATTTTTACCATTTGGCGATGGCCCCAGAAATTGTATCGGTAAGAATTTTCCTATGATATGAGTGATCCAATTGGGACAAAAATCAGTTATGAAAGGACGGAGATGATTTTTTTTTTTTTTAATTTCCATTGATCGAGGCATTTCTTAATACCCTTCATTAGACTATTCAACATCCAGAGATCTTAATTAAAAATTTCGCTCGATTTTTTTTTTCAGGTATGCGATTCGGTATAATGAAAGTAAAGTTGGGATTATCAGCAATAATGAAAGAATTTACGATTACTAAATCTCCTGAAATGAAGACTCCTATAGAATTAATGCCCGGATTTACTACGAGCTCGAAGACAGAAATATTGTTAAATTTTAATAAACGTCAACTTGAATCTTCGTAAATGAAGTACACAATATTGAAATTTTTGGCTGCAATTTGTTTGTGGTTTTATTTCTCGCTACATTAGATTTTTTTTAGAAAAAGAAAGAAAGAAGTTAAATACTGAATATACGCATACATCATAAATGTACGATTTTCTTGAAGAAGAACGCGATACAATCGAGGAGGAAGCTTCAAAAGAACTTTCGTAGTCGGAAAGGGTTTAAAATCAGTCAAATTGAATTAATTTGTTGGACAAGGCATCAGTTGAATATCTCATTAATGGAGTAAAGTAAGAGAGGCAGAGTACCAAGTCTCATTGGTTTTATATTTAGGGGAGATGATTGACCTGTGAGAGAGCGAGGCGTTTCTAGGAAGTCACTCTGATGTCATGAGATTCTGATTAGAGAGCTGAAGAGGGGTAACTGAGTAGCTCTGAAGTAAAAATTTTTCTCCGTTCCTAAATTCATACTTCGTAGAAGCGTAGAAGAATTTTTGAAAAAGACTCCATCTATTTCATAATAATAATTCATAATGGAGATTAGGTTATTAATGCTTTGCTGGAATGGTTCCGACGACAAATATCCGCCTTGGTCTCCTTCATCCCGTTTTAGCCTCTAATAATTCAAGTCCCATTCTTAAACTCAGGTCCTCAAAGTACCGTAGATGGAAATTTCTCAGTGCAGGTCAAAGTCATTCGTGCTTCAGAGCTAATTTCATAATTTGGAGAGATTGGTGCAGTGTCTGAAAACTTGAAAGTATTAGGTACAAGCTGCTCGAAAGAAGGAGTCTCACTTCTCAGTCCCCCTGTGAATGCGCTACTGAGGCCTCATCGTCTCGAATATTTTTGTTAATTGAATGAAATTATAAAATTGCTTTACTCGCACAGTATACAAAAGTGTACATAAAATTTTTTTCGTTGACGTTTTGACGTTCTAGACGTCTTCTTCGGAACGAGATTTTATACTCATCTCGTTCCGAAGAAGACGTCTAGAACGTCAAAACGTCAACGAAAAAAATTTTATGTACACTTTTGTATACTGTGCGAGAAAAAGCAATTTTATAATTTCATTCAATTGGTAATCTCTGCACGAATAAAATTCATCTTATTGTGATTTTTGTTAATATTTAGAAGAAAAAACCACTGAGGTGAATAGTAGAAAATTTCTTACTGAATTATTCTTTTTTGGTGTAGTTTATGTGACCGGACGTTGGTGAATAACCTCATAGCCAATTTACGAAAAGATCAAAATATTTAGTGACGAAGAATGCACGTGTTCAGGAATTATGTACAATTTTTTTTTTTACAATCGGAATTTCTGTGGGTAGATAAGCTCAGTTCACGCGAACCAACATCTGTTTTCAAGGTGAATGCAAATCATACAGTATGAGATGAGTAATTTGTTTATTCCGTATTCAACTCTGATTAGTGTGATTATAAGTTAATGTTGAACGTTTGCAATTGAATTTCCTCGAGGTACGCCCCAACTGTCGAATGTCACTTTTTTTTTTTTTTTTTTCATTTTTGACACCATACCAAGTACGAATATTCTGAGAAATTGGTCAGGACCGACTTACTCGTCATGCTTTATTCATCTATCACGTACCGGTACGCGTGAAGATAACAATATTTCAAAAATTCGACGTAATATTGTGTTGCACATGATTGCGTTCTTCTGTGCATCGAATTATTCATCATGTTACAATCCTCGTACGCGTGATGCGTTTGGTTATAAATAGATTAGTCCGACTGACTTAAAGGATTCATCACGATAGGGAAGTAAAAATTAATTATATTTCTGCGGTGTCGTTTGTACTCAACATCCTTTCAACTGGCTTGATCGAGATTTTTTTTTCCGGTTATCATTTTCGGGTGACAATTGAAAGCACACCTACGACTGCAGTTTCCGGCAACACATCTTGCACAGGAATGGCCAACAATAACCTACCGTATGAGAAATAGACTTGGTAGTGCCATCGTTCGTTTTCATTCAGCAAGGGGAGAAAGGGTATCTTTAGACCAGCAGTTATGAAACACACAATGTACGCTTGAGTGTATAGTACAGAAACAAGTCCTAGACCGTGAATCCGAGTATGTTGTTCGCGCGATTATGACGTGTGTACGTGGTGTCGATAGAATAGTGTAGGTACATTTAAAACCTGATTTTACGTTTTGTGGAGGAAGATTTTCTGAATTAAATTTTGTGAACGAACAATAAGTCCGTGTAAGTGTCTATTGTTATATCAGAAATTTTAGAATATATACACTAGAATTACGAAATATTTTCGGACATTTTCACCAATTTCACCGGAGCAATTCTTGTTTCATCATTATCATTGTCACCACTTCTCATTAGTTCTATTGTTTTAGATATCTAATATTATTCGTGCCCAACTCTAGTTCACTAAGGGCACGCAGTGAAACGGGTACCTAGGCTATGGTTCGCCTATTTCGAGCAACAAAAAGTTTTTCCATCGAGTACCTACCTAATAAAATAATGGTCTAAGTGATTGGAACGATTGAGGGAAGTTCAAAGAGTATCGTAAAAATTTTAAAAGTGCTACTTAACGATAATATAAATCATTGTAATCACGATGGTACCCGCTCGCTGACCATTGTGCTCCTGATACCAAAAATTATCTGATGCTATATTAGCGTACAATATGAGTACAAGGAGCGACAATGATGAAACGTAGTACCAAAGTCGCCCTCCCTAAAATACAACATCCTCAATTTTGGAATTGATTCCTTAAAATATTGTGTCTACGGGCAAGAGTGACATAACTTGAGGCCTTTTAATGAAGAAACTATTCGGTGAAAATGTTTGCCGTCCGGTGTGCGGTTGATCATGCCGTTATCAGAGGACGAGGGCTTTGACCTCAGGACTTGCTAGGATATGTAATGTGCGTAAATAATAAGATCGGGAGAGGGGCTTCAAGAGATGTTTACTGTTTTGCAACATACAACGTAATCGTTGTTGTACCGTATGTACTGAGGTATAGTAAAAATAATACAGATTGCTAAGCCTATTAATATTCTCTCAAAGATGCTGTATATTCCATATTTACATGTGTATCTAGGAACCCCAGTCCATTGTAAAACTTGTGTAAATTTCAATTTTTGAGCTATGTATACGTGAAAAAGAAGAGAAGACTTGGAAAAATGTTGACTTAAGAGAATTCAGCTTCCTCGTTCCACCCTACACCACCATCGCATGCGGGAATCGTTTATTCTGTGTTGTTTATGTCCGTTTGTGCTGTAGGTACTTCTCTACCTCAAAATGGAAGAGAGCTTAAGAACCAGTGACTCTTTCGTATGGATTTTTGCACTATATTGTTTTGTCGATTGTGCATCTGTAAAAAATTTTGTTGCTCACTCCCTCCCACCTCCTCACCCCTCACTCGAATGGGGTGTATGGAAATAAAAGTGCCCTGTTCGATGAATTCACTTCCCAAAATTCTTCCTTATCGTTTCCTTTTAGAGCTACGCGAGGATTTGATTACACGAATAGAAGTAGTTATTACACCACCGTTATAACATTGATTACTAAAAAACGATTTCATACTCTTTATCAAACAATTAACGTCCGCTGATATTTTGTTTTGTATTCTAGCTTCCATTGTTCGTGTAGTTCCGAACTTTCGACCTTGATGGAGAATTTTTCTTCTTCACATACGCTTGCTATAATGAATATTTTTGACATGGTCTTGCACGTTATAATATTAATTCAAATACCGGTATTCGAAGATTCATTACCACAGACTCCTCAATTTTTCTTTTAAAATCAAAGTTAAATGGAGATTAGTGACGGTTATTTTAGACCACTTCTTCCCTAAACGGGATAGCCTTAATATATTGCTGTATTTCATGGGTAGGTTGTTCGTGATTTAATCAATTCGACGAGAGTTTATGGCTGTTGAAGATCACGTATCCATGTTGAAAACAAGGTACGGCCTGTTCGCTGGTCGCAACTGTAAGTTCTGAACTCCATGTAGTTTTGCGCATACCTACTTCGACGTACAAATGGACGGAGTGATTTGATAGCAACTTTACTTTTCATAATATGACAGTTGCTTCATGATAGTACGTTGAGCTAATTGCCAACGCATTTCTTATGTTTAAAATCTTCATTTGGCTCTTCTTTCTCGTCAGTAAGCCGTGCAAAGACGATCTGGTGAGAGTGTTTGACCTCAACATTTTTGCGAGTTGTATCTCATTAGTTTCAGTAGCCTCCTCCCCACTAGGCACTACCATATTAAAATTTCATTCCGGAACCAATTAATACCGCTACAGGAAACGATTCTCCCCCTGTATTTTCGGACTCAGCCAAATTCTGTAACCCGTATCATATAGGTTCGTTTGGGGTCTATAGGGCTTTCACAATGTTTACATTTTACTTCCTGCAAACTGATAGTACCATGAAAGCAAGAGAGGTAGAATGAGAATCACCCTATCATTCTATTTTTCTTGCTCTCATGGTATTCGTCCTGCAAACTGATAAAAAATGTGAACATTGTAAAAGCGCTATTATCTATAGTGTTTGCCGTTTGGCTTCACAATTGTGTGGTCATCGAATCAGAATCTATTCAACATTTGTGACCCGGTTTACAGAAACCCAACTTCAGCGTTATTAGTTACATATGAAAAGCGTGCGCTACTGATAACGCACTAAGCCTGGTACCTGGTTTCTGTAGACCAGGTCGACGGCCGTGCCAGGTCACATTTGATGTCCACATAAGACATAACAGAAATACTGTTTTTACGTCCCCATTCCTAATAACAGGGAATCTGTTTCATTGAGATGGGGGAAGGGGTATCATTTGAAAACAGACTTTCTGTCAAAGCCAAATAAATAAAGAACCGGCAGTTTTAATGGCTTTTTATATCTTTCAATCGGGCTATCTTGAAGTGGTGAGGCAATTTAAAGTCCGTATGATATCATCATAATATTGTGGCGTCAATGCCGACAAATTTAGGTCAACGCCCGGCCATACCTCTGTTTTACTGAGCTAGATAGGTATTGATACATCAATATTGATTTAACATATTATCAGTCATAATATTAATCATCAGCCATTATTTCTACCTACCGTGCATATCAACTTCTATTTTATGAGTAAATCGACGGGCTCACTCGCGTTCTTAGCTGTGTTCAAGAGTGTCGGTACTCCATTTTATTAAGTTAGTGGTTCACGGACTCATATTCTTAGCTCAATACCTATAAGTCTAGCATACTGTAAGTAAATTAAAGTGAGTGGTTCATAAAATTTTTCCGTATTGGTGTCTAATTGTATCGGCAGGTCTGACAGGTCCTTGGAAAGTGCACTACAATTTTTTTTTAAGAAACCTAGAAAAGATTTTTCGTTGAGTTTTTATCCGTTGAGCTGTAGGTAAGTCATAGGAGTGGACTCGTACAAATTTCAATTATTGAACGAGCCGAACCTGTGGGTACAAATTTCGATCATAAGCTAAGTATGACCGGAAGGGGACTTGGAAAAATTTTGACTTTGTAAGGACTCCATACTTTGAATTAGATTTTCAATATCGTAAGAAAATTCGTTCCTTAGAACAATGTTCCCGGAATTGTTCGTTGCAGGAAGCCGTCATTTTCCCTCAAAATAACGTCGAGTCTTCTCTCAAACGAAGCACCAGTTTCGTTCGTCGATCATATATTCATAACTATAATAACTTATCAAAATTTTCATTACTTCAGCTATAGATCTGTATGTGTTTGTTTTTTTTTTACTAGGCCCAAAATGCTGGACATCATCATTCTGACCCTGTTCACCATCTTCGTTTGCGGTTATCTATGGTTGAAGCAACAATACTTATTCTGGGAAAACCGTCGAGTGCCGTACTTGAAGCCCGACAGCTTGATTTTTGGCAACGCTTACGATGTGGTGACAGGACGTGTATCTGTCTCGGAGAACGTTCTCAAACATTATAACGGTTTGGCACCGCACAAATTCGGCGGCGTTTACAACTTTTACAAACCTCTGCTTTATATTCGCGATCCCGAATTGATAAAGCACGTATTGATCAAAGATTTTCATCACTTCTACGACCGTAGCTTCGTTTTCGCCCACAAAAAAGATCCGCTCTCCTTACATCTATTCAATCTCGTAGGCGAAGATTGGAAAATATTGAGACACAAATTATCCCCGACGTTTACGTCTGGTAAGATGAAAATGTTGTTCGTGCTGATGAAGGATTGTGTGGAAAAGTTGAGTAAAATTGTCGAGAAAAACGCATTTGACCACGAAACAGTGGATGTAAAGGACTTGATGGCGAGGTAAGTGTATTGTAGAGACACTACTTTTCTTACTTCGCATTATGTTGCTTATCAATTGTTCTCTTCAGATACACTACCGATGTAATAAGCTCGTGCGCATTCGGCCTTGAAGTTGATTCGTTACACAATCCTGATTCCGAATTTCGTATCAGGGGAAAGGAAGTCTTCGCTCCTACTCCGAGACAGCGTCTGAGAGAATTGCTATTCGCACTGAGTCCGGGTTTCGTTCGTTTTTTGGGTTTCAACTTTTTACCGGATCGTACGACCAATTTCTTCCTAAATCTAGTCAAAGACACCATTGAATACAGGAATGAAAATGGAATTGTGAGAAACGATTTCCTCAATTTATTGATGAATATTCAAAAAGAGGAGCCGACGGAGGAGACAAAACATTTTGGTAGGTGGCATTTCGTTATGATGAATGAGAGGGTATTGAGTATAAAAATGGCTGTCAGTCACTATGGGCTGTTTGGTATTTGTCCTGGGGAATTGGCGATATTCCAAGTCAACCCTTACTTTCATTTACAGCCCACTTGTATAGTGATCTGGAAGTATAGAGGCAGTTTCATTGTGGTTCGATCTCAAATGGTTGTCAAGATCCTCAAGTTTTTATTCCTTTTATTGCTCGACTGTTTTACTTGTGAAATGAGTTACTTATACTTATCGATATCTTTATTTTTATTACAGACTTTAGTATGAACTTGCTAGCCGCACAGTGTTTCGTTTTCTTCCTCGCTGGATTTGAAACATCCTCAAATGCTCTTACCTTCATTCTTTATGAACTTTCCGAACACCAAGACGTTCAAAAGAAACTTCAGGAAGAGATAGACCGCGTTCTGGAGAAACATGATGGTCAAATCACTTACGATGGTTTACAAGAGATGCATTACATGGATCAAGTTTTCAATGGTACTTTCTACATTAGATTTTATAATGGCCAAATAAGAATGAGTTGAGGCCACTTTTGGTGAAGATGAGAGAGAAAGGTTTTCCCCCTCCCCCTATTCAAGATGGTACTAATGATTGATCCTTTGAAAAGAATATATACCGTCGGATATTCGGACAAAAGATCTCCTTGTTTGATTGAGGACGAACTTGCAATGAAAACCACTGTAACTCAAACGTTGACTTAACTTTTTTCATTATTTTGTACGTGTAAATAATATTAACTAACTTATGAACCTGGTACCTATATTTCAGAGACTGAAAGATTATTTCCAGCAGTTCCGATTCTCCTTAGAATATGCACAGAAAATTATTGTATTCCGGACAGCGATTATGTCATAAAAAGAGGAGAAACACTATTCATTCCCATTTACGCTTTACACAGAGATCCTCAGTACTACCCAAATCCTGAAGTTTTCAATCCCGAAAATTTTTCTGAGGAAGCCAAAGCAACACGACCGACTAGTTGTTTTTTGCCATTTGGCGATGGACCCAGAAATTGTATCGGTACGTATGTATCATAAAATGAGATAAATGCAACAAATTGAAAAAAAAATAGGTCATAAACATCAGGTTTGTTTTGTATTGATAAAGAGCGAAAGTTTATTAGCACTTGATGGACTCATATTATATATTCTCACTTTCAATTTACGTCAAGAAATTATACTTTTTGAAACTAAAATGGGTCTTTAGAAATTCAAGTCTCAAAATTACACTTCAATGAACGTCCAATGATGCTCCTCAAATCGAGCTTTTCCTACGATTTGAACAACTATGAATTGTTTTTTTTTTTACAAAGTTTCTCTATTTTCAGGTTTGCGATTCGGTGTAATGCAGGTGAAATTGGCCTTGACGATGATATTGAGAAAACATACAGTCACTCTATCTCCCAAGATGAAACTACCAATTGAATTGATGCCGTTCACAATTCTTACCGCCTCTAAAAATGATATATTATTGAACTTTGATAAGAGAAATGACTTCTGAACGAACTTTTCTTTTACAAAGGTATTTTGATGCATTTATACAATTATAAAAATACAATTATGTATTTTAAGATTTAGAATAATTTATAGCTCATGGATTTTTATTGAATCTCTCTCTTTTTTATTTGGATTCTTGTAATTTAAGTATCTTCATTGAAATATTGTCATGATAAAGAAAAGTTCTTGATTTAGAATTTTTTCATTGATGGAAACGAATAGATACACATTTGGATTAACATCTCGTTGTAAATCCCTGACGCAGAAACGCCCGGATAACTCGGAATAACGTACCCACGATAAACGAATACGAGGAAAAAATTGATGAAAGTATTTAATATTTAAGGAGAACATTGAGCTGGAAGATAGTATCTTCCCCAGAATAACACAATTCAGAAATATAACATGATTGCTCTTCGAGAGAAAAATAAAAAGTAAATCAATACAACCCATAGCGCACTGTGATTGGTATCTAAATCAAAAACACCATTCTTTCGTCGCCCAGCATAATCAAATTTTCATCGGTCAGCTGCTTGATAGCCGCTGAGATTTCTCCCGCGGTGAATCTTCTTTCACCTTCGGGTAGGTCGCGACAAGCCTTCTCCACTATATTCTCCAGTTTCAAGTATTCCCCATTTGTTTGACTGAATGCGTTGCTCGTGCTTGTTTTGAAAGATTTGAATCTGAATAAGGAAACAAAATCGAACGATAATTGTGATGACGAAGCAGAGGGATATGAACTTTGAAAATGTTTCCACAGTTGTCGCATTGACCTTGCTAGATCTTAGCAGTAGAAAAACAAGTAATTCAACGCAACGATTTGTTTTAGAACGAAGTTTAGCTCAATTGTTTCAATAATTACTTTGATGAAGGTTTTTAAAAATCAGTGTAGCGAGAGAAGTTTTTGAAGGTTAAATTATGACTTTGAAACAAAATCAAGGAAGAAATGAATCTATGGAAGGTGGGGAAGCGAAGAAGGTTTTCTCAACTCGATAAGTTCCTAGAAAGATCATATCGTTTTTGATTAGATTTTCATTTTGTACGAACAAAATTTTCTCAACACGTATTGTCTCTAGACAATCAATTTTTTGCGAACTTCTAATTCATGAGGATAAACAAGAGAAATCTGGAAGAGAAATTTGAAAGAGGCTCCATCGATACTCCTCGATTTCTTGAAATAACATCCCCACTTCTCTTCGTTAATTAAATTCTTGCGGTCGGAAATGAAATCAGACGCTGAAGAACTTCAAGGGTAACACATTTGTTATAGATTTCGAGGACGATGATCTAACTCTCATACAGACTTCTTCTAACCGCACAAATGATTGACCAAGAAAGCGTGACTTCGATCTTAGGAACGGAAAACGAACACCAGTTAAGCATGAAGAAAATTTTTCTTCTACTTCGAAATTTCGCGTCGAATGCTTCTCTCATCTCTGAAATACTTGGACCTCAGCTGGATGAATTTCTGAACATATTTTTTTTAGAGATCAGAATTATTGAGATATTTGTAGTCAAAAACAATCATGAAGATTTTTATGTTTTCAAATCTAGTCCGGTTTCTTCAACATCTCCTTCCACTCAAGATCCTAATACTTCCTCAGAAAAAGTTGGGTAACAGAGGTAGGGAAAAATACTCCCTAAAACGTCTTCAAAGACAACGTGAAACCGTGTACCAAAATTTTCCGTAATGTTTCATTACCTCTCGGCAGTAATTGATGTTGGTGGAGGCAGGGGTGCGTTTCCGGCAAATCGTTGGCCAGAAGTTACGATTTCTTCGCTGGAAGGAGGGAGCCCTAAATCAACTTCTTGCGAATCCAAATTATTGCTGCCTTCTTCGAATTCGTACGGGTCATTATCCTGAAAGTAAAGGCAATCGTGAAAAATTCATTCGTCGCAGGATCTGCTTCGTAGAAAAGTTGAAAATTCAATATGTTTACCGTTCGAATTCTTTTTCGTGGTGCTCCTTCCGAAGCATCGGCCTCTACTTCAGGCTCGCTTTCTTCTCCTTCTTCTTCAGTAAACTCACCGTCCTCGTCATTACCTCTCTTCTTTTTCTTGGGTTTATTCAAGACCTGTAGAAAAAAAGTTATCAACTTGTAGTCCTATGACAAACTTTCTATACAGACACGAGAAAATCACTAGAGTAGAAAAAAAAATAAGGAAGATTCTTAATCAACCAGACAAATTTTCATAACAAGGACTTTTGTCAACATGGTGTTTAGATAGAAACCGAGTTCCTACCTCTTTGAATATCGCAAATTGTACTAATGATATAGCCAATTCAGCATCGACTTCTTCAATACGACGTGCCATACGAGCTTTTGCGTGCGCAGTGGATAAACGTATCAAGGTTTCCAAGGTACGAGCAGTGATTGGTTGCGTCTATTGAAGAAAAATTATCAATCATAGAATTATGGGAATAATAAAACCCATCGAATAGAATGAAAAAATATCGAATTACAAAGACATCTGTTCTTTAAGACCAACCAAACTCTCACGAACTAAAAAAATTATGCATGAAAACTAACCCTAGCGGTTCGCGTTTGTCCTGCATCCGCGCTCTCCATCAATTCCTTCGCTCGTAGTTTGCTGTACGCTTCGGAAATGAGGGCGCACGCTTCTTCCGTCAATACTGGTTTGACTTTTTTGGCAAGGTGTATGTACTTTCGCATAAATTGAACTGTCAATATTTTATCGCGCCTAGTTCTCGTATTTCCGTGCAACAAAGCGTCGTATTTTTCGTACATCGGAGCTGTTTGTTCTTCCGTCGATAAATCGGCCAGATTTCGCGTGCTCAGCATATCCACAGCAGATTCCGTACGCAAGACTTCACCGTCTTGTTCACCAGGTTTTCTGCAATTCGACGTACCTCTAATTACTCCTATTTTTACATTCTATAATTCATCAAAATTCAAAAATGACCAACCTGTACTTGTGCATACGAATTACGTGGTCCGATATCAAGCGATCACTTTCGGGATCGTGTTTATCCAGCAATACGAATAGCAAATCAAAACGCGATAACAACGAATCTTGTAGGCCAATATTCTCTACAGGAGTTCGATATTCGTCATACTGCGGAAATTCAATTTCATTTATCATCACCATTCTTACACCTCGTCAATAACCGCGTATCAAGGGTAATATCTACCTGTCCGTAGACGGGATTCGCAGCTGCTAAAACTGAACATCGAGCATTCAATCGGGCGTGGATTCCCGCTTTCGCGATGGTTACTCGTCCTTGCTCCATAACTTCGTGAATAGCTGTACGATCTATGTCCGACATTTTATCGAATTCGTCGATACACACGATACCACGATCTGCCAAAACCATAGCGCCAGCTTCCAAGCTGAAATCAATTCCTAAATTAATTTGTCGGCCTACCTAAATTCCGATTAATTCTTCGGAAGTATTCTCACCGTCTTTCGCCGGTTTCGTTGTCGGTAGTAACAGCTGCAGTTAAACCAACACCAGAGGAACCCCGACCGGTGGTAGTGATCGCTCTTGGCGCGGTGTATAAAACGTATCGTAATAATTGGGATTTCGCAACACTCGGATCTCCAATCAACAACAAGTTTATGTCACTGTAATCAAAGTTCTCGGTCAGACTGCGGTAGCAAGAACGAATGCCATTTTATACGGTAGTATTTACGTACCCTCTTAGTCTACTTCCATTCGCTAGAACTTTTTCTATACCGCCTAGAAGCATGCAGAGTATAGCCTTTTTAACGTGCTCGTGACCATGAATCGACGGAGCCAGAGATTTACTGAGTATTTCAAAGATATCTTTCCTTTTCGATATTTGTCTACAATGTTTCACATCCTCTGGAGTTAGGTTGACCGAATTATCCGCAGAATTCAACTGCGCGATATGGTTTGCGATCAAAATGGTTCTACACATTCAGAAAAAGGGTTATCAATTCATGACATGTACAGAGTTATTTCAACGAGAAAGAAAGTATACACTTGCCTGAACGATCCTGAAGTAAAACCTCCCTTTTTACTGGGCAGACATCTGTATGGTCCAACAATTTGAACTCGATCTCCCGGTTTACAAGAATCTACCAAGTCGCCATCGCAAACTATGTCTACTGAACGCGGTAGTTGACCTGAAAAGGGAGTAACGTCAGAAAATCGAACTAATGCACAACGAGAAATACTCTCAATTGTGGATGATCGAACCTGCGGGTGATTTTTCCGGCATTTCTTGAATTGTAAGCGTTTGATGGTCTTTGTACGTGCATTCGCCGTATTCCGTTTCTAGAACGTTACCCTCATCATCTTTGGTCGGATATACACTCGATGAAGGGAATGGATCGAATGAGGTCATATCAGTGTACCTTCGTTCCATCGTTCTTTTGGTAGCCGGGCAATAATGAACACTTTTCACAATTTTAGGATACACCATCGAGCCTGCAAAACGAAAAAGTAAGAAAGTTACCGAAGAAAAAAAACGTGAACAAGTTCGAGTACATTCATCAAAATACGTTTACATTTTGTAACGATGCCTTCTACGCAAACCATATTTCCCAGAAAGGTGGTAGTCAATGTTCTTGGCGTGACATGCTTGTTACCAAAACTACCCTCGAACGAGATATTGAATTCATCGTATTCGGCAGCATACGTTGGATCGATACTGCTTACACATTCTAATAGAGCTTTCTGAAACGCCATCTGTTCTTCGAACGCATTTTTGAGCAATCTAAAAAATGAAATAATTTAGTACGGAGATACGAATTAATGGTTTTAGCAACGGTTGATACGTACTCGATCGTTCTTTTCGGATTCTTAGCTCGCAAATCGTTTACGTTCACAGTAATCCTAGTTTTCTTATCATCGATCATTTGTTTGATTTTTTCATAGTAAATGCCCGCTTCTTCCTGAACGTATAATAAGACGTAAGAATTTTACAAAGAGGATATTGATAGAGATTTTAGATTTTCTCACTTTATCGTCCAGGAATTCGAGGTACTCTCGTTGAATTTCCCTCAATTTATGATCAACGTCAATTTCACCCATCTCGACTTTTTTCAATTTTTGATGACAGAAGAGTCAAACACGAATAATCACAAAACCGAAATAGAGCTAATAAAATTAAAGATCGATCAACGAATGAAGAAATCTAGAAACTTGACTACTTCCGAAAAACTTTAGGAAGGATGTTTAATAGTAGTAATTGCATTTGAGTTCGAGAAGCTGTTCCCACGTTCCGGGTTGTCGGTTCTTTCTTGTGTCCTTTCTTGATCTGAGTTATTTTACCGCCGTTTTACCGCGTAAAAAAAAAATAAACAAACATTGTAACTTACTGTTTGATAAGGATTTTTCATTTTCGAAATTTCTCCGCTAGGAGAGCTACTATCAATTGTAGCTGTATCGCATCATTTTGAACGGAATTTTGGAATTATCAGAATAGATGAACCCAGAACTTACTGATGATACCAAATTCTCAGGAGTTTGCATAGGGGAATGCCACTTCGTGATAACATGCAGGCCGCAAAAAGTATGCAAAACTGTTCTTATCAATTTTTGGGACACAAATAACACAGGCTCTTTTAGAGGTTTTCCAGAATAGACGACTTATCTTGAAAATCATCAAATTTCATGAACAATTGAGAGGAACTGAATTTATTTTTCTTGAAATTTCTCATTTGATGAGACCTACATCGAAAAATGGGTCTTTCTCAACAGAAACAAAGGTCCAGTTCTCCTGATATTCCTCCAAAATTGACGCTAATGACGCAAAGTGGACTTTCCTTGAATTTCTTGTTGAACTTCTTTAAAGAAGGCGTCGTTTTCTCCATATGCCTCCTTGTGGACACAAAGTCAGCTATTAGGGGTATGGTGTAGTTCTACCCCCTCTCTCCTCAAGTCTAATCTTCTTCTTCTCCATTTCATGCGCGCCATCACGGCCGTACGAACTCAAATTCAGGATTTAGGAGTAGGGCTGAGCATCTATAGGCATGAAACATTTACGAAAATTTTTGTCACCTCATTTTACAAAGGGGAAGATTAGAAAAAATATCGTTTTAGGGGTAATGGATTAAAATAGAAGGATTCTATCACAGAGGGAGCACGCAAAACCTCTTCTGCTGGCTATGAGTCCGACCTCAAATGAGCGAAGAGTCCCCGAGCACAGGTATAGAGCCAAAATGCCCCTGTTCTTCCCGAACAACTGGAAGAGCCTTCACATCACTACCTTATCTAAGGTTGACCGGCTCCAGCATCGGATTTGTGATTCAGCTCTTGGTATCATCCGGACTGGTATCCCATCTGTCTATTGACAGCCTCGCGAGGGTGACTGCAATGATCTGGAACCGTCCGCCCGCATTCTGTATCTAGTCGGGTATCATCAAGGAAATCATTCTCTGTGGTCAGCCCCGCGAGGACCCCGATTCCCAACTTCCCATCGGGAACCGTTCCAAATATTAACATCAAGAGATTTCTAGGTTATGTCATTCACTCTGGAGAAGGTAACACACTTCTTCTGGCAACCAATACTCCCTCCGGGAAATCTGACCCTGACTCGACCCTAAAACAAGACTCGTTCTCCGCTCAAACTCAATCTACAGGTGCGTACACTACGCCCAAAGGTCTGCCACATTGACCACTGTAGGAACCCACGGCGTCCCGATGACATTCCATTGTAATCCCTCCTTGAAACGGGAGTGAAATCCCTAGTCGGTAGGATTTAATACTTTCCGCGAGACAATAATATAACTGGAAGGTTGAAATTTTTCCAAGTTTAATGGTTCCTGCGTATTTTTTCAAACATCGCTTTCGCGATAAATTTACCCAAAGTCTCCTGATATAAATAGCTTAATGGTCAGAATTTTTCTTCCTCTCTCCTCGTTCATCGCTCGAAGAACAAAATTTTTCGAAATTACGTTTTATTATATAGCTCGATCATCAAAAACTCACCCACCCTGAATGAAAGGTTCGAAATTTTTGCGCATCCTGTACATGACCACCCAGGAATTCTCGAAACAATAGCACGTATCTGACACCGATTTCACCTATAGTATTCTGAAAATGTCGCTGCTCATCCGACAAACGTCCGGAGTGTTCGACAAGTTTAGAAGAGACGGAGTGGGTGCGCTCTCACTAAGTTTAGCCGCACCATCAAGATTCGTAGTCGTGTGATGAGGAATACACCATCTAAGATTATATTGGCAATAAAATGATTTTGGTGACAAAGAGGACGACCCTGATAAAATTACTAAACGTACGAGGGTAATACAACGCATGTTGTGCATGCTGGAATACGGTTTTGAGAAATTATCACGACCCCCTGCAGTTTCTAGCGAGCAAGCGAGAGAAAAATATTCCGTAGGATGAAAATATTATTCTTCAAGACTGCGATATTAAATCCAGTATTATCGCGATAGCCAGCGTAACTTCTTTTTCTGACTTAATTGAATTAAATTATCGTGTTTCTTTATTCGTATCAGATCGTAATATCAAACAGGCCGTATAGACTCGGTCCATTATCATTCACTCAGAATTTCGGAAAAGAAGTGCGGACGTATACCTATCTAACTATGCTTCGTTTTTTCGCAACGCTCATAGTAAGTGTGGTAATTTTATCACTCGGTCTATTCTATTTTGCGAGAAAATCATTCGCCCACTGGAAATGGAAAAAAGTGCCTTATTTGGAGCCAAAAAGTTTCATCTTCGGTCATTACTATGATGTCATCGTTGGGAAGACGACTCCAGGCGAATATTTCCGTTCAGCTTACGAGAAATCAGCTTCTGCTAAATTCATTGGTTTATTTGTCTTCTGGAAACCTATTCTGTTGATTCGAGATCCAGACATCGTGAAAGAAGTGCTAAGAAATACGGACTATTTTGACCGTAATCCTCACATGGTGAATCCGAGACGACCTTTAACGAGACATTTATTCAATATGAGTGGAGCTGAATGGAAGGTAATGAGAAACTCTCTTCGGCCCGCTTTTTCACCGTTCAAGATGAAGGAAGCGTTCGAATTGGTTGAAAAGTGTTCGGTCAAATTTGTTGACATTGCGGGCACTGAAATGGAGGAGAAAAATTTCGTGGATATTGTCGATCTTTCAGAAAGGTACGTTTGATTTAAGAGTAAAATTTTTGATCGAGTTTATTTTACGCTGCGAGTTTTTCAAGATGTCAGCCAAATATTTCGACCATGGCCTTTCTCCATTCTGCCCTTAGATTTTTCAAAAGGAGAAAATTTACTTCTCATCAAAGACCTTTGCTCGTAGCACAGGAATTATAAAGGCTGACAATAGGCAAAATATAAAAGAAGAAGAAAATCTGAATGAAAAAAATTCAAAATCAGAGGAAGGAGAGTTGGAATGACGAAATAATAGACAAATTTTCGATGAAAATAAATATTCAGACAATAGACAAATCGTTCGACATCTTAGGTAAGTAAGTATAAGATTGAAGAAGAACTAAAATTACAATTTAAAAGAAGAATGGAATAAAATTGAGAAACAAAAATGGAAATTAGGGAATACGTACGAGAAACAATAAAAAAACAAAACAGCAAGATTTAAAAAGTAGCTGACGTCAAGGAAGAAACAATTAAGACCGCAGGCAAGCTGGATGAATTTATAAGAAAACTTGAAGATATGCCATTTACTTCATACTCTAAAAAATGAGTTTTGAGGCTCGGTCCATACAATTACTTATTCTGACACGTCAACGTTTCGATCACATGGCGATCTTCAGCCGTACAACCTGTATAAAGATGAAATGAAGCCGGTATAGACAGGCTTGAAAATATAAATAGGTCAGAGCTTATCGATATCGCTTTTGAAATTGACTGAATTAGATTTCAATATTTCGCTTACTTCGCGTATTTTTCGCTAGTAATTATTTTCTGCGTTCGCTAGGATACGTAATTGAATTACTAAAACCAAAGCTGTGTTTATAAATTCTTTAGCCAGAGCTGTAGCATCTTCGCCGTTTCTTTCGTCCCATCTCTCATGCTGATTGATCCTCTTATTCATTTATTTCATTTATAAAAAAATTTGCAGTGCCGCTCCAGTCAGTTAGGCCATTTATGAGCGACACTCGCTCAGCCATCTGACAAAGAGAGCGAATAAAAACAAAGCCGGCTCGTTTAGACCCCCACCCTCAAAGTTTCCTTTCTGCTATTTTTGTAGATAGATATTATATGGTATCCCTCACGTATGGGTGAGAGGACAATATTAACACAAGAATTATTTCAGATTTTTTTTTCGCGGGTAGGGGATCTTTAATTTTAGTAAAAAGAGTGTGCGAGCAGAGCCTGAAATTCACTTCTTCCTCGCAATCCTCGCACAAAAACTCAAAGTAAATTTTGGAGAGTATTTGCCCACAAAATCCATTCACAGATATTCATTATGTACCTAGTTTTTCTCTACCTAACACATTTGTAATGACTGTAGCCTTTATAGGGCACAATTTTTCTTCCAGATATTGTATCGATATAATGACGTCATTTATATTCGGTTTACAAGCGGAAACATTACAAAATACGAAGTCTGTGTTCAGGCAAATGGCGACTCGACAAAATAAGCCAAATATTTTCACGGCGGTTATAAAAGAAGTTTGTCCTCAACTAATCAACATCCTGAATATATCTTCGATCGACGCATCTGTGGAGGAATTTTTCACCTCTCTCGTGCAGGAATCCATAAGGTTCAGGAAGGAGTCGACGCAAGCATTTCATCAAGATTTTATGACCATCATGTTGAAGCTGCAAAATGGAAAGCTCCAAAATCAAAAGCCCGAAGTTTCAGGTGAACACGATGACGGAGCCTTGAATTTTCACGACATTTTCAAAGGTTTGTTTGACAATAATGACTATTCTCCTGATTTAAGTTCATCTTATCTATGACGCACGTGCGCACAGAAGCACTCTGTAGCCTGTAGGAGTACCTAAATTAAGGAGTCTATTAGCACAATTTTACAGTATGAGTGTCTTGAAGAAATTCCGACTTTTGAGCCATAACATATAATCAGAGTCAGCTTCGAAAAATTTTTACTCCCAAGCTATTTACACTGCATGATAGAAGGGACTCGTAAAAATACTCTTGAAGATTTCAATTTCAATTGGAATTCTCTATACCAAAACCAATTCAACCCATGGAGCAGATTCCTGGAGTTTCTCGTTCAACTTCGTTAAGGAAGGCTGGGCTGCTCCCAATTTCAGGCCTGGTTGAATTCAGACAAAATAAGGTCTATTTTTCTAGATCCTGATTGCACTGAGGATTTTCTATTGACTCCTACCACAAACGCGTCAAAGAAAGGCTAGAGGAGTGGACTCGAGAGAAAATTAGTGAGAGTAAAGCAAACCATACTGAGTCAGGTTATGTTTTTGAAGATCTTATTTTAAAATTGCTGGAGTGTCAAACGCGATTTACGTAATTATTAGTCTTAAAAGTACGGAACATTGATTTCAGGATAGGTACAGCTCTATTTATTACAATATTGAAATCTCATCATTGCTTGTAACAAGATATCCTCATACGATTTGCTACAAAATATTATTTTCGAGCAAGTCTACATAACGAAACCGCCTGTTGGAAATCCCTGAACTAATTTTTTTCGTGTTTCATGCACGAACATGATGTACCTTCACAGATATGGACGTCGACCTCATGAGTGCGCAATGTTTTATCATGTTCATGGCTGGATTCAAACCAACTTCCTTTCTTATGAATTGTTTGTGGCTGGAAATAACGAAAGATAAACTCGTTCAAGAGAAATTACAAAAAGAAATAGATCTCATCCTTTCGAAGTACGACAACAAGATATATTGCGAGTCTCTTTACGAAATGACATATTTAGACCAAGTAATCTCAGGTAAGACACTGTATGACTCTTCAACAAGAAAGTTACGAGCCTAGCTATTGAGTCTTCGAAAGTGTGACTAGGAAATTTTAAGGGAGGGGGGGGGGGATCAAGTTCACCGGTCAGTATGAAGTTTGGGGTTGGAGATACGTAAAATTTTCTTTTTATGTATGAAAAAGAATTTGAACTTGTCTGGGAGGCATTCCAATCTTTCACTTTTGTCGCAACTGGCAATGCTTGGGGTTTCTTATTGTCGTATTAATCAGGGCATTTGAGCTTTGTTCTTGTTTCACTTTCGCAGAAGTTATACGACTACATCCGGTGTCGCCCATACTTTTCCGAACTTGCAAGAAAGACTATCCAATTCCGAATACCGATTTTGTCATAGAGAAAGGAACCGAGCTGGTCGTTCCTATTTATGGTATCCATCACGATCAAAAATACTATTCAACGCCTGAAAAATTCAACCCCGAACACTTCTCAAGGGATTCTCAAGCTCTCAGACCCAGTGGAGCTTTTATATCTTTTGGGGAAGGACCTCGACAATGTATAGGTAATATTGTTTTTAAAATGTATCTGTGTAGGGATTCAAATAATTTTGAAGAGAATGTAATTCTATGTTCTCTTTTGGAAAAATTTTAAAATCCACGTCTGGAACTTTAGAATAATTTAAGTAAGGAAGTTGAGTGTGATCTAACTGCCATTTATCCCTTCGTTTTTTCACAATACTGGCTCATCATCTCCCTCTATCCATTGGTAGAAACTTGATGAACCCCTATGGTACCTATTTCTTTTCAACTAAATGGCTGCCCTCTCTCAATCCGCCCGTTACATAAGCACTGGAAAGAAGTTTTGCTTTCTTCTCTCAAATGATGAAGCGTTTCCCGAAGTCAATGCAAAATCGCCTCCTTGACTCATTGGATTTAGGATATCCAAGCCATTAATGCAAGGGATTTCTAACTTGGTCACGAGTTTTAGTCTTATCTGAAAATTGTTTTCTATAGCTTGGATCGAAGTTTGAGTGACGAGTGAATTGCTGAATGCTATAGGAAAAATACTTAAACTTAAATAAATAGATCTGTGTCATATTTCTAAGGCCATAGAATCAACAATCAGTAAAACTTTATCGATAGAACGATACAATTCTAAATTGAACTTAAGTGTGCCATGAAATACTAACTAGCGACTAATCTGAAGTTTGAATATTTCAGCGATGCGACTTGCCTTGATGATGGTGAAATTAGCGTTGATCAAAGTGCTGCATTCGTACACAATAAGTTTGTCGCCTAAAATGTCACCTACGATACGCTTTTCCAAGTATTTGAAGGTCATGAGATTCAATAACCCCATTTTGTTGCATTTTACTCGAAGAGAATCGTTTTGTACAGCGTCGATATAAATAAATATTAAACTACTTATCATATATTGTTGTGTTACGTTAGTCGCTAGAATAATTAATTTGAACAGTCAGTCAGAAGACGGATAAAAATTCATTAATCTGAGTCTCCCTTCTATGGTAGACATTTGTCCAAGCTTCTTCCTCTCTTCAAGTTATTAATATTTTGGGTACAGCTTAAAAATCAAAGGAAAATGAAGCTTTACAGTTAGGGCTGGGTCGACGGGGGGGGGGTCGTTGGCTCGGGCTCCCGACTTTCAGGGGCCCCTGAAATTGTAGTTCAAGAAGCCTTAAAACAATAGAGGGAGAATCTGGATAAGACAACGACAGTATTTTCGGAAGATGACGAACTCTAATTTCACTCGAAGAGAATCAAAAGTCACGTTTGAAGCCCATGCATGATGAGATTTTATTCCACGTTTGTTGCAGCAGCCATCAAATCGGGTCAACGATCGTTAAACTGTATGAAATTCGTATATAGATTGAGAAAATATCGCTAATTTTTCGAGCCTGTTCTTCATTTACCCATTTGAGATACCGTGAATCAGAATATTGTCGGTAGCGCCGCGTCGAGGTTGTGACCGGTGTAAGTAATCTGCTGAGAGGATGCGAACTTCGTCGTTTCTCCAAATCTCGATCTAATCAGATCAAAGTAAAAAAATAACACGCGGTGGACAAATTGATAATGATTCCGACTAAGTTTAAAGCAAAGATGCTCTACGTTTTTCTTCTGTGAAAATCTGATGATTGTCTATAAAGAATGCAGAACTATATAATCTGGGCATTAGGTTGTGAGTTTCCAGTCTCGCACCGAATACGTGATTCGTAAGACCAGGGTTTATTCCCAACATATTTACGAGAAGAAAATTATCAAGCTTAACTACGGCTTGTGTTTGCTCACGTGGATGAAAAAAAAATAGGAAAAACTGGAGAAAGGGTGCCGTTCAAAGATGCGAACTTGTTGCTGATTTGTGATGCGAACACGATAACGGAAGTCGTCACATTGTTTTGTTCAGATTAGACACCTATTTGTGCAGGAAGTCAAGAAGTTAGTTAAGTAAGAGGATGTTTTTATAGAGAAGTAAGTTACGTATGAGAATAAACAAAACCCGGAATCGATTCAATTTCGCGATCTAACGCGTGCAGGCTACCTCCCTTCGTGAAGTCTTTGTAGATGCCGCATAATGCCGCTCACGTAAACAAATTACAAAGACGCGTTGCTATTCGACTCACTGATAAAGATGAGGAAACTTTATACTCTACATTTGAAAACAAATCGTCTTACTAAGTTTCGATATTAGTCTATCTTCGGTTATGGAATCTTATTGTTCTACACCTACATTGTACGCTGAGTGATGATTATCAAAATGCGTTCGGTCTTAATCTTCGTCGCGATTTCAACTTTCGTGTTGGGTACCTGCATTCAAGCTAACACAGCTCAGTCTTTTCAGTCGACGGCCTCTCAATCATTAGAATCATCGCGGCAAAAAAGAGATCGACTCCCCCGAGATACGGAATCAACCGAATCACCTCCCAAAAAGGATGACTGCGGGTACATTATTTCCGAGGTAAAACCCAGTGATTTGAGAAAGAATCCTTCGGCAGGGAAATCCAATATGTCGGATTTGATTTTCGGTATGCTCGACAAGTTTGGTTCGTATACCAGGAAAAAGCCTTCGGATGAAGGGGATATCGAAACTTTTCGGAACGTTTTAAAGATGGAACTTATTACCATTTCCACGAAGAATCATCTAGTTTTACCGATTTCTGATGGACAGACGGAAAGTGCTCTGTGCGAAAAAGTAAAATGGATTTTCAACGAATGGTTCGATATCACGCAAGCAGAAGAAGTCAATGACAAACTTATTACGCATTTGCAAGCTATAACTGATGGCTACCTCTCGTCGGGAGCCAATATAACAGTCGATATGATCAAGAATATTTTGGCGAGTTATCAAATGCCTTCTACTTTTGTTCATCCACTAATATTGATTTCACCTACACCTCCGCCGAACGTGTTCTTCCCTCTTGAAGATTTAATTGAAAAGAAGCCCATCACTGATGCAAGACTTGCTGAATGGTTGTTGAATTTCGATGTACGTAGGTTTTTCCTTCATGATCGGTTCTTATATCATACAAAGAAACCTACACACGCGCCAGTAATGACCGCTGGTTACGCGAAGTATTGGGATGAAAGGTATAACATGTTCCTACGGGTGATTTTGGAACGGGCCAAAACCCATAAGGATATGAGATGTATTTACAGGCGCGCGTTGAATGACTTTGCTCGATACTATTTTAGAGTGGACGATTACCCTGACAAAATGATGGAAGACTTTCAGAAGACTCTATTATGGAATATGTATAGTGCAGAACCGGGATTGATGAATGCTTTAGTGGCACAGGCAACAAAGGTAAGTACCCTATGAAGGCTGATATATTAATAGTACCTATCGTTTACTTAAACTATAAACATTATTTTTAAATAATTCTTTCGAAAATCAACGAAAAAGTTTCTTGATCAAAATATCTCTTATAATTGTCCATCTACCTAATTAGCTTTATTAGTTTGATGAGTATTGAAGAAAAGTGCGAACTTTTGCTTTCATGTGAGAGGATGCTCGGATACTGGACCAGCAAATTAATCCTCATTAAAAAGAATGAATTAGTCTAGAAAAAAAAGACTCATCTCATCGTACTGCTGTGGGGATTCATAAATTTCATGTTGCAGTATTTTAACCATGGCAAATTTTCATACAGGGAACTTGTTTTTGGAGTGGGTGGGGGCTTATACGCTTAAATCCTCCTGGCAATTTGAAAAAATCGATTGATTGAGTCCTCAGCTGTATGTATCTCAAGGAAGGGGAACTGTTATAGATGAGCCTCAAGAATTTACAAGTTTCAAAAATTTTGATTGAAAAACTTTGTAGGAGTGGAGAGGGTAGAGGAATTTGGCAACGGTGGTGGCTTTTCCGGAAGATGACGAGATCATTTTTGCTTAAGGAGAAGCGAGAGCCACGGTTTGAAGCCCATCGGATATTTTATCCAAAGTTTGTTGGAGGAGTCGCGTTGTTCGATGAGGGTCTGAAGATTGGAGAGAAATTCTTTATTAATCGGCGAGAAGGCATTGCGTGAGAGGGAAAGAGTTAACAGTTGCGATGTCATTAATACCTAACTAAAAAAGTGGGACATTCTAGACTTCTCTTGAGGGGACGCCGTTTGAGTTTGTCTTCGATTTCAAGTGCTATGAATCTGTCGCACGGGAAACTCTGTAAAAAATTTGGGAGGTTGCTTGTGAGACCAGGTTAAATATTGAACGGTTTCTTCTATTGCTTTGTTGAAAGACTTTTCTTTCATCTTTTGACCATTCAAAAAAATATATAGTCTTGATGCATCATGACCGGCTTTGATATTTTGCTAGCTTATAATATTAGTTACTAGGATACCCCGCCGCGTATCAATATTATTTTTTCGCGTAAAACTGACTCGAATATTCGATAATTAATCCTATTGTTTTTTTTGATTTATAGCTACAAGATGAAGAAATGCGGTACAGGTTTAACGCTGGACGATACAGTTCTTTAGGTGCAGCTTTCAATTGACTCGACCTTAACGACGAACCAATTTTGCTTCATAAATTCAGTTCTTTTTCAAGATTAAGTTGTGTCATATCGAGCTCGAATCATTACGTAGTATAGGTACCTAGGTATTTTAATAATATTAACTTACACGAGATAATCATTTTTAATAAACGTTTATTTTCAATTATTATAATATGATTAAGTTGTATTATGTACTGGAATTTTCTGAAATTATTTTCTACTTTTCAAATGATCAATAGATACACAGCAGAAATGTTTTCTTTATTGTTTTCAACTTTTCTCATTTTGTTAAAAGCTATAATTCTTTAAAAAAGAAAAATGTTTCACTTTATTTTATTTTATTATTAGACTAGCTTATTTTTGAAATCTGATCTTTGATCATGTAATTTTTGTTTGTGATAAAACCTGAAAATATGTTGAAGGCCGGCTTTTTACTTTTGCAATAGTTACACGACTCGTAACCCATCCCATGTTATCCGTTTAGTGTGTCGTAAACTTGAGAATGACGTAAATTACAGGCTTTTCAATCGGAAGCGCCCGACTTGTTTCGCAATTAATCTGATGATAATGTGTTGCAAAATTTGAGACTAGAATTTACATTTTATTCTATTCTTGTGTGCAGCCAGAAAGTCATAATTTTTCCAAATTCTCTCTCTTCATACGAAGCACGAATCTTAAAAATTTCTTCAACTCCCCACATCCATATGTAGCTTGAGATAAAAATTTTTCCAAATCCGCAATTCCGACACCTTGGAATTCGAAATTTTTCCGAGTACCTATTCAGGTCAAAATTGAAAGGACAGTCTACGGTGGATGAATTTCGTTCTTCACGAAAGATAATTTTCTTAATTTAGATTTTTATTCGCAGCTGACGTCTGGATGTACTGATGTGTGTCATGGTAAGTACGACTAAGTGGGACAAATTACGAAGGAGTTCCTGTAATTTACTGATAAAAAAGATGAAAACATTGAAATACACTCATATCAGCACAATATTAGGGCATACTCTATTTGATAACAAATCGTCTCACAAAGTATTGACGCTTATCGTGGTATACGTATTTGCATATTATGTGATCAAAATGCGTTACTTTTTCATCTACTGTATGATTTTGATATTCGTATTGGGCTCCATTCAACGTATCACAATTCAGTCATTCTATTGTACAGCCGCTAAATCAATCGAATCATCTTTACAAAAAAGACAATCTGCGAATTCAACGAGGCATGGAATGGTTCTATTTACTTTTCAGAAAAGCAATCGGAGTGAAAGAGATTGCAAGGGATGACTGCGAGACATAGTGGGGCGGGCCCAAGGAACAACCACCGGCAAATCCATAATATTCTTATTTCATTTTTCTTCTAAAATTGGAGGACCTATTCCTTAATTTTCCAAGAAGGCTCGAGGCCGCACTCGCACCTTTTGCCTCCCATTGAATCCGCCACTTCGAAGTAAAAACCGCTGATTTGAATGAGGATCCATCAGCAGGAATGTCATTCTCAATACGCTCCGCGAATTTCAAACATATATACTTCTATGACGTCATCAACCGGTGACATCATAACCTCTAATCTTTGTGATCACCATCCCTGATTTCAAGACAGATCAACACGGGGCGACACCACCAGCGTTACCCACTTCATACGAAAGGAACGTTTCCCGAACCCCCCCCCCCCCCCCTCAGAAGTGACATATCCACATCAAAATGCAGAGCTTGAACCCTGAGGAAAGAGGGATCTGAAACGAGTAATTCTGGAAAAATGATGTCTCTAAGAAAAAAACATAGAAGGAAAAACGATTCTTTGCATCAAGTGTGATGATTTGGCCTCAGACTATTCTCAAGTCGAGAGTTTTACAGATTTCTCTCCTTCGATTTGCTTTTGACTTGAGGTCGTTTTAAACGCTTCACACGGATCAGTGAATTTTCTCCCTCTAGATCAGTCAACTTTACCCCAGGTCAGCCATTTTGCTTCTCTTTCTAACCTCTTGCGATGATGTCAAGCTGTTGTCCTAATGACGTCACGCCCTTCCGATAAACCAGATCGACCATCACAATTTGGTCGATGTTGGTCGGATTTTGGTTGTACGACCAAAAATAAACCAAATATAGTGGTAGCATTAGAAAATGGTAGATTTCTAGTAAAAATGTGAGATCAATCGATTGAATTTTTTACTCTTTATTTGGTCGATTGTTGGTCGGACAGGTTTCCCCCTAAATTTCGACCATAATTTCTGGTCGGTTTCTTGTCATTGTCCGTGAAATATATCTTTGTATTTTTTTGGTCGTCATTCTCTCAATATAGATCGCAATTTTTGCTCTTTTTTTGGTCTAAAATGTACGTTTCAGTAATGACATTATGGTGACTACTTTTTGACCGAAATTTTCAGTCGAATACTGTAAAACATATTTTGGTTCGTTTTTAGTCGATTTTCTGTCAATATGTACCAATATTTTTACTTCCTTTTTGGTCTAAAATGAGAGCTCAAATGTAAGTTGTAAAGTTACTCAATTTTGACCAGATTTTCTAGTCGATTTCCGGGCTGATATGATTGAGACATGAAGAGTATTTTGATCTATTTTTAGTCGATTCTTCCAAAACATCTACCAATACTTTTACTCTTGGTTTGGTCTTTAATGTGTATTTTGGTGCGAAGTGCATAGTTACCAAATTATGACCAGAATTTTCTGTCGAATACTGAGCGGATATTCTAGGGACATATTTTGGTTCGTTTTTAGTCGGTTTTCTGTCAAAATGTACCAATATTTTCACTTCCTTTTTTGGTCTAAAATGAGGGCTCAAGTGTAAGTTGTAAAGTTACTCAATTGTGACCAGATTTTGTAGTCAATTTCCAGACTGATTACCAAATTATAACTGAATTTTTCAGTCGATTTCTGGGCTGATATTTTTGAGATATATCTTGGTCCATTTTCAGTCGATTTTTACCGAACGTCTACCAATATTTTCACCCTTTTTTTGGTCTATTTTTGTGCAAAGCGCACAGTCACTCAATTTTGACCGCAATTTCCAGTAGATTTCTTGGCAGATATTGGAATGAATCAACTGTCATGTTGCTTACAAACTTGCAGATAAAAATTGCACCCGCCTCAATATACCCCTATTAACAAGTCTACTATCTTCATTCGTCTGTTCTCTCACTTGAGAGAGGTTCAGACATAGACTGCTGGTTTTTCCCGTAAAAAGCAGTCTAAATATAGTGGTCTCTTGATAATACCCAACTAGAGATTGTCTTATGGCGTCTCTTTTGCCCTTAGTGGCTTTAGGAAATACCCCCCCCCCTCCCCCCTTGTCGCTAGGATAAGGAACTATTCAATAAAGGATGGCCAAAGGAGATAAAAATCGGATTCAAACTTGGACCTAAATACCTCAGAGGAGAACGTAGAGGAGAACTAAAGAACTCGAGGATATTCAGAAACAAATCAAAAAACTCACTCAGCTCTTCATGAAGAGCGTTCAATATTGGAAAGTTCACCCATCCGCTGCACAGTAAGAGCTCTGGGAATGTTAAGGCATAGGTCTACGTCTTTTTTAAGTTTAGTCGTTAGAGTATCCCCTTTTCATTATGAGTAGCCGTAAAGTGATAAGATTGTAGTATTTCGATTCTACGGTAACATTCCTTGCATCGTCTAAAACAACGTTCTCGGTGGAGTTATTAATGGAGAGATTAGAGTTCGGCTCATGAAATAAGAAATGACGTCTATACAGAAGCAGAAGTCGAACTAAACCAGAAATAATGCATATTATACCCATTTCCAGCCCTTGTGGCTCGAACTTACGTGGACGAAAGAATAGGAGAAACTGGTGAAGATGAGAGAGGACGGAAAGTAGTAATACGAAGGATGTGTACGAAGATGCGAACTACTTTGTAACATATGATGCTGGATTGCGAGTACGATGACGAAAATCGTCGCAAGTACTACGGAAGCTAATATTTTGAATTATTTATAGAATACTTGGTGTTATTCATTAATTATCAATGTTGACCTCCATTCACTGGAGAAAAATTTCAATATCTAGTAAGCATCTCAATGCGTGCCATTTTACGAGGTTAGGTATTAATGGGAGGATCTTGATACGACTGCCTAATTTGATTTTAAAAATTCCATCTTTTCTGGGGGTTTGGACGTTTCGGCGAGAGGTTTTTTCGACGCGAAATAGTCTAAGGACGTTTCGGCATGAAAAAAGATAGAATGAACTGAAGAAGCGAATGTGAAACGATGACAACGCTTCACCATCGCCTTTCCACGTTCAAGAGCATCATTTGCAGCTTTTTGGAAGACAAAGTAAGTCGACCTCCCCGATGAACGGTACCTGGAGTGGTTCTATGCACAAAATGCACCACACAACGAAGCGGCTTTTCAAAGCGACGGGGAAGAGATATGGAAGCTCGGGGCAGGGGGTTAACTAAAAGACAGCTGCGCACCACATGGGAAGGACAAAAGATGCCGGCCCTGGTAAGTAGTTGTCTAGTTACAGATTTTTTCGTATTGCAGCAAGGAAAGCTGTTACGAAAACTTCTGGTGGTTGGGGTTTCTCGAAATGTCATTGCTAAACCGTCTACCACCCAGTGCTAAACCAATCGATGCGCTTGTTTTAGAAAAGGCTTCTTGTGTAACAGTTGCTGTCGTGGTCAAAATACGTAAATAAAAAAAAATACCTATCTGATAAGGTTTTCAACTCGCTGCTTTTAACAACTATGACAATGTAAACAAGAAAAATCTCTGTTCAATCTTCAGTTATGATGATGCAATAACGAATTACGAGTGTGTTCTCCTGGCCGTGTCTCGCAATGCCTTCGTTACATAATTTGATCAATTTTAAAGGTTTCATGCAATGGCCAAAAAATTGGTCAGATATCGTAAAAAATCTCCGTTTCAGTATCTGACCACATTTCATAAAAAGCCAGGCTTTTTATGAATTCCGCTACGGTTTTATGAAATGAATTTTGGCGTTTCCAAAGTTTGCCTTTTTGCGATGTAGAAAAGAGAGCAACAAGGACACAGGTTACGATAAGGATGTAAACAGAATTCATTGAATCAATATTGTTTTAATTATGTTAGATAACTGCGCAGGAAGTTTATAGAAATAAGTTACGTGTGAGGATGTTTTGATCAGCTTAGGTATCTGTGTCGCATTTCGAGGAGTACCTAAGTTACGTATGAAGATAAACAAAACCCGGAATTGATTCAATTTCCTACTCTCATGCGTATAGGCCCTCTCACGTCTAACGTCTTTATAGATGCCGCAAAATGCCGCTCACGTACGTAAACAAATTACAAAGTCGCGTTGCTATTCGACTCACTGATAAAGATGAGGAAACTCTATACTCTACATTTGAAAACAAATCGTCTTACTATGTTTTGATATCAGTATATTTTCGGTTGTGGAATCTTATTGTTGTGCACCTGTTTTGCACTCTGAGTGATGGTCATCATAATGCGTTCGTTTTTGGTGTACTTCGCGACTTCAATGTTCATATTGGGTACCTGCATTCAACCCAGAACAGCTCAGTCATTTCAGTCGACAGCCTCTGAATCATTAAAATCATCGCTGCAAAAAATAAATCGACTCCCACGAGACACGGAATTAAAAAATGAAGACTGCGGGAGTACGTACGACGTAAAATCCAGCGATTTGAACGAGGATCCTTCGGCAGCGGAATCCTATATGTCGCAAGTGTTTCTCACTCTACTTCACAAATTTGGTTTCTATAGCAGAGATAACTTTTCGAGTCCAGAGGATTACAGAAATTTTCAGAGCGTTTTAAGGTTGGAATTAATGACGATCTTCACGGGGAATCATCTGGTTTTACCGATTTCGGATGAACAGACGGAAGGTGTACTGAGCGAAAAGGCCAAATTGTTTTTCAACAACTGGTTTGACATAACACAAGCAGAAGAATTCGATAACATACTTGACGCGTATATGGACACCATAGTTTATCGCTATCTCACGCCGGAAGATAATGTAACTGTCGATATAGGCCTAATAAAGGATTTCTTGGCAAGTTATAATGTTACTCCTAGTTTGATGGTTCCACGTGTACCTCCGCCGAAGGTGTACTTCCCTCTTGAAGATTTAATCGAAAAGAAACCCCTGACTGGTGCAAGATTTGCCGAATGGTTGCTGAATTTTGACATACGTAAATGCCTCCTTCACCGACGGTTTTTATATCACATCAAGAAACCTGTGCACGGTTTATTCCCGTCCGATGAGGACTCGAAGTATTGGGATTCAAGATATGATACCTTACTACGGGCGATTTTGGAACGTGCGAAAACCCGGAAGGAGATGAAATGTATTTATGAACGCACACTGAATGAATTTGTTCAATCCGATTTCAAGGCGAACGATTTCCCGAAAAAAATGGTGCAAGATTTCAAGGAAAGTCTGGTATATAATATCTTTATGGAAGATTCGGACTTGGCTGTTGATATAGTGGCACAGTCAAAAGCGGTAAGTACCTTGGAGACTGAGTTTTAAACGTTATTTCAGAATACTTAACTGATATTTTGTAAAAATGAAGGAAGAATTTTCTTGATCAAAATATTTCCAACACTGTTTATCCGAATGAGAAATATGAATGGAGAATGAAGGTGCAAACTTTTACTCGCATGGGAGAGGACTCTCTGAGGTTAGACTAGCCATAGTCGAGTATTTTAACGATGCCAAAATTTTTAGAGGGAATTAGTTTCATGTGGGATTTATTCAGATGAAATATCTACTATCGGCTGTCCTTCCAGAAATTGCGAATCCAAGGGGGTAGGGAGCTCCGATCTTTCTATGAATTTTGGAGAAAAATCGGACCATTTAGCTCTATATATTGCGAAGGAATCTTCAAAAAATTAAAAAACTCGACTTTTGAGAAACATGTACGTATAGGAGGGAAGGGAGGGGGGGGGGAGATTCAACATCTATGTATATTAAAGGACGGGATTTGGAAGAATACCAAACAAAAACCTTTGTAGATAAGGAAGAGGATCTATAAAGATTTTCGTAATAGGAGACGGACTTTGGTAGTTTCACTAACAGAGTTGATTGAGCAGTACCAGTGCAGTGCTGCAATGTGACCATATTCTTACATTTATACAGTCTAGCTAAAACTATTTTAAAATAATTTGTTTATCCATACATGACACATTGAACACTTGTTACTTTTATGAACGTCACTTCAATTGTTTGTATAATAAGTCATTTCCAGGGCCGACGAGGTACTTTTTTTCCGGGTCCGGATTTAGGTTAGGTTAGGTGCAGAAATACAATCCCAATCATGGATAATAAAGAAAGAAAAAAACACAGAGGGAGAGAGAGAGAAAAAACGCATTTTCCCCCGGGCCAGACTTGTTTCCCGGTGGCCCTCGCCATTCCTAATTATAATTTATGTAGTTTATTGATGTGATCGAGGACGTCAAAATTTTCTGGAATAAATTTCTTACATACAACACAAATATTGACGATCCCGATCCTCAAATTGTATAATATATGAGAGGGATGGGGGAGATCTTGGAAAAATACTGACCATCTATGAGGGGGAAATTCAGAAATATTCCTATTATGAGGTTGGAGGGGAAGTAATTGTGGTTCCATGGGAGTGGGTCCGTTACCTATTTTAGGTATTCCCAAAATTTCGCACATCGACCTATACATCAGGATAGGACATGGATAACTTTCAACTCTCAATTTATTCAGAAAGGAGACTTGGAGAAATTCCATTCATCGAGCTGAGAAATTATACATCATAGGAAGTAAGTCCAGAAAAAATTTCGACCAAATAATTGTTCCTAATTGATTATGGAGATTGCCTCAATGAACGTAGTTGATGCGGATTAAACATTGGGAGTATAGCTAATAAAAAGAGCTGTGAGTTTTTGTAGTTTTCCTTCACGAAAATTTCTTCCGAGTCTTTGTTGGCGTGTTGAAGCTTCGGCTCCGAAGATAATATCGCATATATACCTGTTTTCGAGTTAGAAATCTCCTCTTCCCCTTTGCGATAATTATGTGCTTTGGGAAGAAAAAACAAATTAAGTACCTTTGTATAGTCCAGTAGAATTTGCCTTTGTAATAGATAACAAATAGTTCAGAAGCAAAACTCAGGAAAATTGTTGGGAACCCTTTTGAGCGCGCGCGCGCGCGCGAGTTTTTTCCCAAGTTTTCCCAACATTCCGATTGGAGATTTTTCTCCCAGGGGAGTGCAAGGAAATAATTTTTTCGTTTTCTAGCGTCTACACATAAACAAACGATGTCACAGAGCAAAGTTGAAATAAAAACTATTTCTCGTGAAATTTTCTAAAAAAAAAACTCTCTACATATTATGTTTCCTATAAATGCACTATCGAGTCGATAGAAGTAAAACGTTAGGCGCAAATATTGATTATTATAGAGTAGTACACAATGCTTGCTTTTCACGCGCTACAGCCATGTAACAATGCATTGAAAAAAATTTTCGTGAAAAACAAATTTCATTCGAACATTTTTTCTTTACAACCGGTTTTCCACTAGTTGGAGCTTTCCATGATAATATTAAGACTTCTTTTCCGTTCCATTACTATGATATTTATATAATACTCATTTATAAACATTTGTCGAGCTCATAACCCATTACTGTAGTTGTATTGCTCGTTAAATGAATAAATAAAAAAAAAAAAAAATACAATAGTCGTCTCTTATCCATCAGTAAAACTTCTACAAAATATGTCAAGAGCATCAACCTGGATTAAAGTTTGGAGGTTTTGTCCTTCTTTTAGAAACAAAGTCACTTATTCGATGAATCTTTCTTCTTTCCCGGGGAGTAAATGAGGAAGTTAACCATCATACAAGGTACAAAAGTCGAAATTTTCACCCTCCAGTCATTATATTTAGCTTGAGAGTTGAAATTTTCCAAGTCCTCCTATTATGTAAAACTACTTCGTAAAATACTCGCAATTTACCCAAAGTCCCGTAACCTAACCTAACTTGAGTCGATGACGCCATCAAAGTCGGATACGTTCCGAAAGTTTCCTGGAAATGCCCTCCAATAAACGAGATAGTGAATTCCCCGCGAATATTTGGTCTTGACCGATTTTGATCAGCTTCAATGTTTTGCCAAGTTATACCAGATATGAGGATATCCCTGAATGGGCGTATACGGATTGAGTCCCGAAGTGTTGACGAAACTAAGTCTGACAAGATCTCCAAATTCGTTTATTTTTTTCGTCCTTTGCTGTAGACAACATTTGATGATTGATGTCCGCACCTAAATATGACTCCCTGTAACTCGGCACCATCCCAATGGGTTATCAGAAATGGAATTTGTGAAGCGCGTCTGTTTCAAGGTTTTTCCTCCACGAGTGAAAAAGTAATCGTGTACTCGTACAAGGAATATTTTCAAGCCCAATACTTTTTATGGGTATTAATGTGCTTCATCATAACCACGTCCTAATTCTTATATTTGATTGCACCGACGCTACGCGATGATGCATGTATCGGCAGTCCGAAGTCTGTTTAAGAGGGAATGAGAATGAGAATTATTCGTGACTCCGGGACTCAATTCGGTTGGGTACCGCCGACGCTCGAGATTCAATTCGAACATCGAATTTTTTTGCTCTGATGCTGCGGGAGTCTATTCGAATACTATTTTACGTAACTCCCGACACCTCGTAACTCAATTCAGAACCCCCCTCACCCCTTGATCGCATACTTATTGTTTGATATAAACGCCTATCATTTCTTTCCGTAATCCCGACTCGCATGTTACATAATACATATTAATTTTATTGTTTTTCTTGATTCACAGTTACAGGCGGAGGAATTGAAATTTAGAACAAAAACCGGACGATACAATTTTTCAAAAACCTACAGGACTTGAAGAAATGTTTTCTCAATTATTGTTTTTAACCGCTTTCCCATTTGTTTAAAAATTAGTTATTGAAAAAAAAAAGAAAAAAAAATGTTATTAGTTTTGATCTTTGACCACCCAGTGAGGGTGATTACATGTATTCGTTATAAAGAGAAAATCTCAATATTATATCTTCATGACGCAAATTACTGGCTTTTCACTGGGGAGCGCTGTCTTCGTTTCAAAATAGATATACGCCTCTCGCTACTCTTCAATCTGCTGATGGTGCGACGTAAATTTGAGAACAGAATTAATAATTCTCTTCTACTCTCGTATGAAGCTCAGAAGTCGAAATTTTTCCTAACCCTCTTCTCTTATAATATGAAGAACGGATCTCAAAATTTCTCCAAGCCCCGTGTCGGCGGCTGAAGAAGCATTTTTATGGAAAATTACTAGAGAAAAGAACTTCAAAATTTCGTGAGCTATCACGTGAACAAAAATTCAAATCACTGGTTAGAAAATTCGCTTTTGTACAACGTTGTGAAGAGTGACAGAACAAACGAACTCCTTACAATATAACTCATATATAGTCAGTGATATACCATCAACTTTCGATGGCCCGTTTGACACCTCTGTAACGTTTTTACGCATCAACAGTAATGTTCATTGGAAAGAGTTTCTTTGCTGTAATTTTCAAAGTCTCTTCCAGAAATATGAACCTAGTTCTGTAGAGGCCGGTCAAGCGTCAAGACAACAATTTGGAGGAAGAGATCTCTTGTAATTGTGCGATAGACCTTGTTCTAAGGATTGTTTGCTGGTCGCTTAACCGGCTTTTACAGAACTCAGTTCATACGTTCCTAAAACAGAAAATTTTATGGATAAAATAAGTGAGAGATGCTGCCTCTCTCCAAACACAATTTTCCACTCTCTCATATTACGTAACTCGACTAACAAAATTTTTCCAAATTTCCTCTCGACATAATTATTTCCATAACTTGATGTTGAGTAGATTTTTTCGACGTAGTTTAGGAGGCAGGGCTGAGAACCGGAACCAGGAACTCTAACAGGAACCGGTTTGAGAACCGTTATTCTTGTCTGAAGAACCGGAACCGTAAAGAACCGCATCTTGAGGTCTGGTCCAAGAACTGGAACTGAAAAGAACCAGATCCTGAAATGTGGACCAAGAACCGGAACTGTGAAGAACTGCATCTTGAGATCTGGTCCAAGAATTGGAATCGCAGAGAACCGGATCTTGAAATATGAGCCCAGAACCGGAACCGCAAAGAACAGGATCCTGAAATGTAAACCAAGAACCAGAACCGTCAAGAACAGCATCTTAAGATCTGGTCCAAGAATTGGAACCGCATAGAACCGGATCCCGAAATATGAGCCCAGAACCGGAACCGTGAAGAACCGCATCTTGAGATCTAGTCCAAGAACCGGAACAGTGGCGTTCTGAGCCGCCGGGACACCGGGAGAGTTCCCGGGGCCCTAGCGTTTTGGGGGACACCAAGCAAGTGGGAGAAGAAAAAAATTCAAGAAATTAAAAAGATTAAAAAGTAATAAAATTACGATAATTTGAAAACAAAAAATGAAGTAAAATTTCTCAAGGGCCCATGATGAGCAACATCCCGGTAGTAAATTTACTCTCAGAACGCCTCTGATGAACCGGAACCAGAAAGAACTGTTAAAAAAATTATAACGGTTCTCAGCCCTGTTTGGAGGTATGCAAAATAGCTCAAAGGTTTTTTTTTTAGGACTTTGTTCCCCTTTTTGTAAAATCCCTCCCCTCGCCCATTGCTTGACATTCGAAATTTTCCAAGACCCTAATCAGATTGAATAGGAGAGACACTCCTAAGTATTTTACAGGCGATTGGAACGCATAAAATAGTTTTATAAACATTTTGAGGTGCAAAACCGGAAATGATTGTAATTGGATGGATTCGGAGATTCGAGTACCTTATTGACCTTCCCGTCTCAGCAACTAGCGCTAAATTTTTTGTGGCGCGCTCTAGCCTCCCAAAATTAATTTTTCGCAAATAATGAGAAATATTGAGCTTTAAAATAGAAAAAATTTCAGACATAAAATGTTCCTTGTACAATTTGTTATGAAATAGTTCATTTGAAAACTCTTTGAAAGTTGACAGCTTCCGGGAAAAAATTATAATTTTTTGCAAATATCTTGAAAAATTAGGTTTTAATTAGAAAACGTTTCAATTTACGGCTACGGGATGATAGACAGACGTACAAGTCAAGACCTATGGGTTTGCATGATGGAATTTTAAGAAAAAAATTAATACTAATATGTATTTGAAGTTTTTTAAAATAAATTTGTACTTATAGTGCCAATAATTATATACTTAATTAAAATGATAAATTTAATGATAATTTACCTAAATTGAATTCATTTTCGTGGAAAATTGAGCAATAAAAAATGATATTATTTTCAGTTATATTTACAATATATTCACATTAGTATTTTACATAAGTCTGCCGACCTTGATCTATATTTACTTTTTATTTATAAAATTAACCTTAACCTTGTAGAAATACGAGTACATGAACAGCAAAATACAATAGACTACCTATTTGACATTAAGACAAAGAAAAAAAAAAAACAATACCAAATTTTTCTTTTTGTTTTTTTAGTACCTAGTAAATATAAATTAAGTTCAAGCCTCATACAAAATACGCCGACTAATGAAGAGAAAATCTATTGAATCAGCTAACGTCTACGTAATTACAAATTTTGCACAGAAACAGACAATTTCCTCATGTTCTTCAGGAGATTAATGATTTTTTTTTTCTGGAATTTTATTCAGTTTACAATATTCCTACATACATTCATTATTTATTTTGAAATATAGAGCTCAAAAAGTTCCTTATATAAGTTAAAACCAACGCGACAACAGTTGATATGTATGAAAACACACCTAGAACAAAGATGAAAGTTATGGTTTCTAGAAGTTTACTGAATAAAAACTAGAGGAGACATTCAACTTTCTGGCTTCACTGAAACACATAAAGCATGAACAAGAAACACGTAAAGATTTATTTTGAAAGAGCAATAAAAAAAAAAGAACGACATTATTTCAAGGTACAGTACCGCCGCAAAAAAAATTATTCGGAGGTACTGCATCATTTCATAAATCCTGTAATAGGAATAAGATTTCTTGACATCAATATCATCATCATGGAGTGGTGGAACAGAGTGGTCTTTTGATTCATGCTCCGTATCCTGCTTGTTTTGACCTATTTTTTTTTGTTCGGATACAAACTTTTAACTGGTCCTACATCTCACCATCTCCTCAGCTGTTTTCATTGGGTCCAAATACCCGTGGAATTGGTCTACGACATGGCTTGAAACAAGGCTAGCAGTGCTGAGACACACAGGAAATATAATGTTATATTTTTGTTGGCTGTCTAATCTTTGAACTCTGGCTGTGTGCTCCTCAGGTGGCAAATCTGCGCGAGGGACTGGGAGGGGTAGTGACAAGTGATCTTTATTCTTATGGAAGCGAAAGTGGCAAGAGTGAAAAAGAGACAAGTCAAAAAACAGGATAGTGATCATCCTCTGATTAGAAGAGAATGTGGCGACGAGGACATTGGTTCTGGCAATGAAATGTACATCAGCCAGGTTTTGTATGGATAGAAAAGTAGATCTTATTCTCTTCATTTTCACCAAATTTTTCAAGGGCTCATCGACAATGGACAGCTATCTTGTCCTAGTTGCAGCGCCTTCTGACTTTTATAGCACAGAATACCTAACCTACAACCAATATATATTCACGTTGGATCATGTAGTACAATATCTCCGAATAATTTCTTCTGCGGCGGTACCTACTGCACCTGCGAATAATCACTTCAAAAAAAAAAAAAATTGGAAAACTAAATTTACCCGCTACTCCAAGCAACGCACAGACACGTTCAAAATCATCTGGATAGTCTCGTGAGAAATTTTGCCGAGCCAGATCAAAGAAATACAGGCATATCGTGCTAAAAAAGAGCAGTTTCACAAGCTCAGACTCAGAAGTCTAGACGTACAATTTTCATGCGCTAATGCTCTATTTAAACATTCACAGAGCTGCAGTATTTGTACTCGTTTCGATTTCTAGCTACTGTTTGTATACGTGCAGTCAGTCAGCTTATCTTATAGAAGAAAGGAAAGCTTTCTAATGACTATTGCACCAATTGCTAAAGCAAGTAGGAGTCCACTTTCTGCAATTTTCCCTAGGTATTGAAAATTTTCACATCACGTTTATTTACTATTTTATCGGCTCTCAAAATACATTAGCTATCTTCCCCCTCTAGTGAGTTTTTCCAAGAAATCCCGATGACTTCATGCGCCAACAGATTCCTTTCTTCTATGAAGGATATTTTAACGTACGCGAAAGAAGTACTTATATTGATTTATCTGATAATTACTCAAGCAGCTCCATTTTTGTCGCATGTTGGATGATTTAAAGCTGTTTTCACAAAATTGATACATCTCGCGATAAATACAAGCAAACAAACACGTGAACAGAGTTACGTACAGTATACATTAACCGTGCATAAGCCAATTTCGCAGCAAATATTCGAAAGCGTAATGTATCCGAGTCAACAAATCGTTGAAAAAGGATCTGAAAATTGGTAATAACTGACCTACAGGGAGATAAAGAAGAAAAGTTTAGTCGTTGGATCTTTCCAAGTACTTACATACTTTCCTTAAAGATTTTGCAGAATTAGTGGTGGACTCACGTACACTTAGAGAGGATACAGAGATAATCACTTTTGTTAATCGATAAGGCTGAAAAATACACACCGTCACCAAAGCATCATTTTTAAATAGCTCTGTATTTTCAGATATAGGCATGCGGAATTTTGATAGTGCGAGAAAGAGTTTTTGTCTGGATATTTTTTTGGAGCAATAGTCTTGTTACCAAATCATTGAATCTACCATATCCTTCCACCTCTATTCCCACCACAAACATTTATTAATGAATCGCTGAATTTAGAAATTCAATGTTATTATTCCTATTTTTATTTTATTTTTGCGATTATTACCATCAAAGAAAAGAAAAATTAGAGGCCATTGCAGGTTTGCCATGGCAGCGGGGAACCCGCAACCTCCCGCGCATGCTCCCTCAGAAAATGAGTGGATGGCTGGCCTCTTTTCAGTATACTGCATGCTAGACCCGATATAATGAAGGCTGAAAATTGAAATTTTCTCAAGTCCCCAAAGTAGGTCAAGGTCAATGTCATTGATGACGTCATAAAGCATTGCGGCTGGAAAGTGGAATTTTTCCGTCCCTAAAGTAGGTCAAGTTCATTGATGACGTCATAAAGCGTCCCATGTGGCGTCACGTGACGTCACGCATTTCATAGAAACTCCCAGATGCGGATGCGGACATTTTCTGAGGATGTAATCCCCCTAACAAAATGAATAGCGGGTTCCCTGCTAAAAAAAGCTGGATAGGGGTGTTTTTTCTTCCCACCATTATTGTATTAGTTTGAGTTACTGTAGTGAATATTTTCATGATCTTCTTGGTGGAGGGAGGCTAGGCTACAACCTTAGCTTATCTATACAGAATTCTACAGTGACTTGTATACAACATTGCCACTCCACAAAGTTTCAGAGTCAAATTACTCGATATATGACCCACAATCAAGTTTTCTGACCTACTTGCTTTCTCTTTATAGGTGACGAAATTTGTCATCCAAATGGAGAGTGGGTGTTACTACCTTTACCTCACTATCAACTTGCTATTTAAAGAGATGTTGACTTTGAGGCTTAGGTATTCTATATTATTTTACATGCTTATCGACGGGAAAGAACGTGTGGTTGGGGCGTTTTTCTCTCGTGTTAACAATTCTTCGCTCTACTCTCAGATCTTACTCTGAACCTGCGGGAACAGTGCTTCTAATGGAAGAGCCAGAACATTGGATTCCATGCGTGAGAAAAAAAAGACATGATCTTCATTTTCAATTGTAAGAAGTGTATCAGCTCCATTTTATTCTAGATAATAGGCTCCTCCACTTTGAATGATTGACTTTGCAAAATTCATTTCATCGTATATGAGATACTACGAGGTAAATCAGTCTTGTCCTCCTCATCATTAAGTTTCACCCCCTCTTGCTAGATTACGCACCTCATCACAGAGACGCGTATTCCCACAAATAAAGCCACCTGACTGAACGGAAGAGAGCACCGATGTTGCATACCTTTGTAATGATAATCAAGATTACTAGAGTCCAAAAGAAGACAATTCGAACCTTCATTGTCACATGCTAGGTTTATGAATTTTCTTCATTCAGCGATTCCGAGATAAGAATCCAAACTATAGTTGTTACCTTGAGCTGACGAACTTTCCTCAGGAAGGCGTAAGTAATCGTACCAGCTGACCCACTCCCCACCGTATAGATCTGGATTTGCGCGTACATCCCTCGGTTTATTTCGAGGCGGTACCACTCGAGCTCTGTAGTGTTCGAATCTGTCCTTCATTTGTTGATAATATTGCGGGTACTGTTCGGCTAAATTGTATCGCTCGCAAGGATCTTGTTTCAAGTTGAACAGACACTCAGCAGTCACGTCGCAAAGTGGTGTAGTTTCCTCCATAAATGGGCACTTTACTTTGGCTCCTTCTTTGAGGTACTTTATTTTCTCCGCTGTCAACGGCTTTTCTGTAATTAAAAAAGGTATTATGAGTCCCGCACTTCCAATATGTCCGAGCGGCTTTCATATCTGAAGCCGTTCATGGCGTCACAGAAGACATTTTTATTTTCTCCACGCAATTTTTTGATCCTGAGATTTGGGAATGCACCAGCACAACTACTTTATGAGGTTTACGAAACCTACGAGAATTTTAAAATTCACGAGGTTTATAAATTAAAAAAAAATTACAGGAGTCGCGTGGAATCGAGTTTTCGATTAAAATATTTAAATCTGTTTGGAACCGGCAATTTTTTATCGTGAATTTCAAAAAATCTTCCAATCTGCGCATAAAAAATCCAAACAAATTTCAAAAAATAAAGCTTGCGAATTTAAGAATTCAAGGCTTCAAAATAAAAATTTATTATTGTACCTAACAGCTTGGGGAAATAAATTTAAATTGTGTAATACTACAATGGTTAGCATGCCGTTGCTCTCGCCCATTCCAGAGTATAGGCCGCTCCTATGAATGAAATTTAGGGAAGAAAAATGATGCAGAGACTGGGAAAATCACCCAGAAAATATAATCTGCATGTTCTAACTTTGTACGAATACTGAATAGCATAATTATAATACATAAAAATACAGGACCGGTTTCGTTCAAAGAACTTATTACGCCGTAGAGTACATGTATTAAAATTCTTGAAGCTAGTTTCGATGAATACTTTCGAGTCGAGTGACCACAAATACTACGTAATAATATTTCCTTCCACTCTTCTACGAATTATGTATAATTTTTTCGACTCCACTTTCTAACTTTTTTTTTTCTTTCAAATTTGAGAATTGATCAGTGCACATTGAACAACTTCCTGACCTATACCTATATTTTGAAACCAGTCCCACTCACCATTATCATTTGGTACCTAATTAATTAATTTATTCTTTTATCAACTGAGTGCCAGTGGTTGAGATTCTGGAAGTCAGCTTTGAATATAACTTATCAAAAAGATTGAAGTTTTAATTGAAATTATTTGAATGTTACGAGGACAACGCCTACGTGAGTTTGCGCGACACGGCTAGCTTTGTCGCCTGAAAATTTATACTTGAACTAATGTTACCGAAGAATATAACAAAGATTTTTTCCATTTTTCCATCTTGTGACGACCTGCCATAAGGCTCAGTGTTGATATTGCCACAAGTCTCTTCGGGTTGTCACAAAATGTCAAAATGAAAATCTTTGCATACCGGGCTCCTTGGTCATTCTTTTGACTTTCGTCTAGTACCCACGTCGCGTCGAGACTGCGCGCGCGCGAGAGAGAACGACAGAGAGAGCTGTCAGACAGTAGAGAAAATGAGAAAAATTAGCATGATTGAAAACTATACGAAATTGAAAAAAACTGAGCGTCTCGAAAGCTATTCAGTTCTTTGGATCGGGTCGTGTAACTACATTATCGCTAATTATCTTATTCGTCTTAAAAATGATCACTATATTTTTGGCTGCGCACTAATAGCTAACTATGTGTATAGTTAATCCAACAATTTTTCACGTTTTGGAGCTTCCGCGACGGAAAATATTATTCGGCTGGTGCACTTTTTTTTTACGTCAACTCAAAACTTCCTGGTGAAAGTGTCGCGGACTGCGGCATACAATTCTAAACAAACTTCATTTTCAAATATTTCTGCAATATCTAATTTATGTTCGCAAGGATTCATAAAGATGAGGATAGAAGAGAAATTATGACGAAAAAAGCTCCTGGCTTATGAGGTAATCGAACCCGCGACCTCTCGTTTTCATTACGAGTGCGATAACAACTACGCTACGACGCCTCCAGATTAGATCGTCATACTTCGTCTAAGGATGGAAATTCCACCTCGTATGAGTGAGAGGGCCGAAAGACCACAATACAGTGCAGTAGGCTGTTGCAAACGCACATTAAAGTCTGATTAAAGGAAGATATTAATTGCGGATGCTTACAAGGAATCATATAGATAAGGATAGAGAGGAATTATGACGAAAAAATCTCTCCTCTAAATTAAGTAAAAATCCTTGAAAGTCCTGTTTACGTCCACTTACCGCACTCCAATACATCCGCTTGATTGCTCAGTGACCTAATAGCAACATTGACGGTGGAAGTCAGCACAATTTCGTAATTTTCTGTAACATTCGGATAATCGGCGGTACCGTATTCGGTTCCCAACCAACCTTTCACCTCGTTATGTATGTTGTTGCCTAAAAATTGTAAATGATTGCATTACACCTGCAAAAAATCACCTCTACATGGTTAATTGTCAACGATACCTTTGTAATATTTCCATTCGCCCACACGAACCGCTCCGGATGAATTCATTTCTCCGTGCGGGTCAATGTTGTAAGGAAATTCAGTCCGCAACGAGTTCTCCGAACCAGTTCGTAACGCATCCCACATATTGATCCCGTCGATTGACTCAGAGGTATCAATTCCTGCAAGGAAAACACGTCGAAAGTTGTAAATTAATAGTTGGTTAGGGGAACATGATTGGGAAATTACCTGCTGCAGCACATAGAGTTGGAAGGACGTCCACCATATGCATCATTATATTACTAACTCGTTGATTGTGATTGATTAAGGGACTCCATATAGCCGCTGGTAATCGAGTACCACCCTCTAATTCGGTTGCTTTAATCTAAAATCAGAAAAACCGTTCTCACATGTAGAGTCGTTAACACATTTCCAGCTGAAAGAGACACTGCTCACCCCTCTGAAAGGATAATTGGAACCAGTGGTTGCATAAAGACCAACGGTAGGCGCTCCGTTATCCCCCATAAACATGATGATAGAATTCTGTAACATGTTTTTCTCACGTAGCGCCTGTACAACACGACCAACACTTTCATCAAGCTTAGAGACCATCGCTGTAAGAGACATACAAGATCGTGAGAGACTGTTTCCAACTTTTTAGAGAAATACAGGCGGCTTTTAGATCAATTTACCAGCGAATTTTCTCCTTAATGGGTCTTCAATGTATTGAAACTTGGCAATTTCTTCCTCCGGAGCCTGTAAACGATACGGATTCTCTTCACTGTGCGTGGCTAGATGAGAAAGTTGCAGATATAGAGGTCTGGATGGATCGTGTTTCTGAATTATGTCAACCGCTCGCGTCGTGAACAAATCAGTCCCGTAGATTCCATTCGGTTCGGAGTAGGACGAATCGTTCTCATGCAGGTCGTATCCATCGAAAGTGTCATGCTAATAAATATATTTCACTACGATTAGATGTATTCTATTGTGGACTTTTTAAAAAGTAAAATCTATTATCCTACCGACTCTTTTGCTCGATGAGTATAATAATCTTGGTGACCTTGCCAATAGCCAAAGAATGTATCAAATCCTCGATGGTTTGGCGTATATGTGCGATCGAAAAAACCTAAATGCCATTTGCCGACTAGATGGTTATCATATCCAACCTGCTTCAAATATTGTGGCAGAATCTTTAGTTCGAGTGGAAGACCCCAAGGTTCTGCATCAACGATTACATTATGTTGCATACCTAGGAATGTATCATAAACGTATATATTATTCATTAGCTTTGAAAAGAAGAAGGAAAAAGATGAGAGCATCTGATTTATCTGAGGGAGAAGAGAGGAAGTGGCAGCGTCAATTGAACTAGTGACGGATAGACTCTTCTTTCGGGCTCAGGCAAATAAGTACCAGAGGGGCGTTGTTTTCTCATTTCTTCAAGGGCGCTCCGGGAAATGCCCGAATACCCGATACGTGTACCCATTACTTGAGGATATATTCCTTTTTGACATGTTTCATGTTTTTTCTCTACCCACTGAATCTCGAAAATGCGTCTGGGCGTCCGAGCGTCCGCACGGATGACCTTGGGGCTTGTTATTTACTAGTTGGACTTACACTAGAGGAATAAGGGGGACAAACTAACTAGGTCTCTATTTGATCTTTGCAGTAAACTAACACACTAGCTTCAAGGAATCCTATATACTGTACCCTTTCTTAAGCCTCCTTTCTACTATAAACCTAGTATACAGTATATCAGGTCCAGTAAAATGAAAGCTTAAGAACAGACCAAGAAGTTGGCCCAGCTCAGGCTGCTATAATGGGTTCAGCTTTCATCGTACAGACTTAATATACAATAATTATACGGTACTAAACCAAGAAAAGTGAGCTCTTGGAAGCCAGTACCCCGAAAAATTGTGAACCACCCATGAAGGCCGTAAGTGAGATCCTAAAAGCTATTGGCTTGAATTCTAATGGACACCCGACTTACACTGGACCAAGAAGGGGGTAAACTAGTGAGGTAAGTGGGCCCTCCAAAAGCCATTAGCTTGACGTATCCCAAAGTAGACTTATACTAGACCAAGGAGGAGGGGGGGGGGCAAACGAGCGGAATGAGTGAGCCTTCCAAAAGCTAGTAGCTCTATATATTTTAAAGTAGACTTATACTAGACAAAGGAGGGGGGCGAAACGAGCGGAGTGAGTGAGCCCCCCAAAAGCCATTAGCCTAACTTAATTATTCTAAAGTAGACTTACACTAGACCAAGAAGGGAGGCAAACGGGCGAAGCATGCAAAATGATCTTTATTCATTTGGCTATACCAGAAAATCTTTCTCTTAATAACGTAAGTCTGAGAGCATTTATTCGCTATTACCTCACTAGACATGACACAAGACATGTCCAAAATTGAACGCGTTGAGATTCTCGACTGTGTTCGTATTACGAGTACCTTCTTATCTTATTGTATTTGTAAGTTTTCAGGCGTAGAGGTAGTCTGATTTTATATCAAGGTCATTCACTCTATTTTCAGTGATTAATAAACCGAAGCAAAGAAGAAATGTGACAAAGATGAAGAGCTTCTGACTATATCTAATTCATTTACTCTTTCAAATTGTCAATGTATTCTCGACTTTCAATTAAAATTGAAAAGTACAGTAAGTATTCACTTTGGTAAATTTTTCAATTTTACTCACCTGTGAATATTGAAAATTTACCGGTCATTAGCGCAGACCGTGAAGGTGTACAGAGAGAATTTGAATAAAATTCGTTAAGTATGACTCCGTTGTAAGCCAAAGCGTCAATGTTCGGCGTGGGAAACATTCTCGCATCGTGGAAGCCGACATCATTCCAGCCCTTGAATACAAATCACACAATTTCAGCGTCAAAACCGGAATTTTATGGTGGAATTTTCGATTGATTCCCGTTTTCTAGGCGGTATCGAAAGTAGTTTCCATGAAAAATTTATGAAGTACGTTCATAATGGAAGCATTTAATCAAGGGTTAGAGGAAGAATATAGGTATAAAGAGAGAAATATAAATCAGGAGATACATTTCTGGGCAGCCACCAGAAATGAATTGTGAAAAAATGTTGCAATATTTTATTTCTCTTCCTACTACCTGTACCGCTCTTCCACGTGATCCGTGCCTATATGTAAACTGATAAAAATGTTGCTCTATTTTCCAACAACTACACGCATGTATTCTTCTTATCATTCGAGATTCTTGTAATGTGACTCGTTTTATACCTTATCTACTTTCTAACCTTATTCTATGTTCAGGTCAAAGAATTTTAAACGGCGTACCCACAATTAGGGCCGTCGCTAAAATTTCAACCAAATTTTTTTTCTCCTTTCGGAGCAGTAATTCTCAAGAAATTTGCTTCAAAGCATTATCAAAATCATATTTGCATAGGTGCTGCGAAACTTGAGACGAGATTTCCTATTCTCCCTTCCGTATTCTTGGGAGAAATTACCGAAGTTGTTGACTTTTTTCGCAGCAGTTAAATCTACTTGTGAACAAACAATCTTATCAAAATTATCATATCAATGATACATGAACGTTTTACTTCATCCGCGTTATTAAAATTTCATACTTTCGTCTTTGATAAACTTACAAAATCGTCGGCCAAAATGATGACGATGTTAGGCTTCGAACTGGGTGCTCCCTCGGCAGATGTGCAGCTCACGTAAATGCAGAAGAATACGATACCGAATGTATGAAGATTCATTTTGAAAAAATAAGAGAAAAATTAGATAGCGTACCGGCAGGCACCGCGAGAAAAAATCAAGTCCTTCGAAAATTTAAGTCACAGTGCGCGAAGATAATGCTCTCATTGTTGTATGGTTTCTACGTAGCAGTGGACGTGCAAAACAAGTAATAACGTTAATAATAAATAGGTACGTACACTACGAAGAGATGCAGAACGCGGCGAGTGAATATTCGCCGATTAGAACGTGTGAAACACTACTATCTCAAAGTAAATGATACAAAGTAGTCGTGTTTGAAAACTTGGGAAGATCAAAAAGGTATAAATGATACCTGTACTATGTTTCAAAATCCTGAAGAAGCCTCACATAATCGAAGGAATAAACCGGTTGATTATGTTTACCTGGATATTGCGATAAATTTAAGAAATACGTACAATATTAGCAAAAGTTTTTATTTACCAGTACCGGCTAATTTCAGGGTCATCTTACATAAGATCATTTTATGAGAAAAACATCAATCTCTGTAGCATTAAATAATATGAATTAGTACCTATTTTAAAATTCAATACAGTAATATTAATTCTTGAGAAGCTCTCGTACTTTTAGGCCCGCGTTGTGCATCTATCAATCGCCAGCCGATAACACAAGAGACTGTCAACCGATCGTCGCCCGCCGTGTGGTCATCCGAACATTTCGGAACGCAAAATCTCTAGGGTGACAAGAATGATGAGTGTGGGTCATCTGAAAGAGTTTTGTACCTCATTAGATGATATTTCATCGCAAAACGTCGTCCAAAGGCTGGATTATCGTTTCGGATGGCGCTCCGTACGCAGACAAGCAGGTTAACGACAAGTAGTTGGTAGACTGATATCATCTCCCCCTTTTGGGAAGGGAATCGTATCAAACAAATGGTCAAGTCAGAAATTCACAATAGACGGTTTCTTCGGAAACCTAACTATGATATATACAGTATCCTCGACTAATACTGAGCTGAGCCCTGAGAGCCACTCAACCTCAACTTACCGCAAGTGAGCCCCGTAGGGTACTCAGCCTTGTACAGTACGTATTACACTTATACTAATATTACTAAGAATGAAGGCGACCAAGAAAAAATGAGTCTAGATCACTGAAGAATAATTTTCTGGCATAGCCAAATGATCATGTTTCATGTCTTTCTTTCAATATACAGGTATTTTGTTGTTGAATGTCAGTACGGCCGTGAAAATGGAAAATATAGAATGAATACTTATACACTTAGAAATCTGTATCATCTACCTCAGTACATGACAAGGTGGTTGTATTTCTCTTTTGGGCTAGTTTAATTCTAATTTACAATATTATTCTCAGCTAATGACTTTTTGAGGCTTCGTCTAGGCTCGTTCGCCCCTCTTCTTGGTCTAATATAAATCTACTTTAGAATATTTCAAGCTAATAGCTTTTGTGGAGCTCACTCGCGGCCTTCATGGTCTAGTATGGGAAATAGACGAAATTTCACGGGTTCCCGTTGAACATTTGTCCCCAAAATTTCCCCATGGGGACATCTTGCGTATTTTGGGGATATTTTACATACATACTGGGGATATGATACGAGTGTTTTTGGCAGGGGGACATCAAATGTTCAAAGGGTTGTTTAACGGAGAGGGTGTCATCATTGAATCTCATAGAGTTTGAAACGTTGCATATCTAGTCACGAGAAGGAGCTATTTTTATCAGGTTATATGAATCGACCAACAAGCTATTTATATGAGGAGGAGGAGGGGGGGTCTATCAAAAACAACAATACTATAATAAGCAAATGCCTAATATACAGTATACTACTTGGTTTCATGCATGCTACGCTCAACGGAGGTATGGAACCACACATCTACATTTGCCGCTAAGGTAATGAAGAATAAAATGATCGCGGAATGGGAGTGGCAGTCGTAGAGTCACATTGTGGCCCCTCAGATCTACGTGTACCATCCACCATGCTCAGGGCCGGATTTAGGATTTTCAGTAAGGGGGTACCAAGTAATGGGGAGGCCCCCCTCAACATTTCCCCAAATCAAAATTTCGACCCCACCCCCTCCTCTCTTAACAATTTTTGCTCACTTTAAAATTGGAAAGAAAAAAGTTGAAAGAAAGAAGTAGATAATTTTATTTGTGAAAGGAGACATTGAAATTTTGAAATGAGAGGAAGAATGTGGAGGCCTGGGTCCCTGGGCCCCCTGGGCCCCCCTAAATCCGGCCCTGCCCATGCTGCTGCTGCTGCTCAGAAAAGAGTGCCCGGGGTAAGAAGAAGAAAAAGGGGGGAAAAAATCAAACAAGAAAAAGCAGAGGAAAAGGAAGAAGAGTCCCTCGCCAGAGAAGCCAGGGTCGCGATGCGATATTGGTAAGCCCCTAGTGGGCTCTCAGTAGCGGATAAAAGCTTTGGTGGAGGAGTACATACGCACGTGTCCGTGGTACAGGACTGCCTGAATTCCAGGTTGAGTGCCGAGCACCCTCTCGGTCAGTAGGGTAAACCCCTGTTGTGGCCTCATTGACGGACATTGCACAGCGCGTGGAACGCAAGGAGAAAATGGAGCCAGGTCTCTCTCAATACGAGCCCTCCGGACTTCCGACGCAAGGCTCAAAAGGGTGAATTCCGGTTCTGGAGGTGCGGTTTTTCGGGGACCACTTCGGGCGTGCGTGCACGCTCATACGCCCTCGTTTCTTCTCAAAGGCGAATATACAGTATACTGGACTTGAACTAGGCTAGGACCCTTCTTGTACTATACTATAGCTTTACAGTTGTGTATATGATAGGAGGGGACTTGGAAAATTTTCGACAGCGGACGTTTTTTCCAGAAAGACGACCCCCCTCCCTCTCCGATAAATTCTTGACCCTCTTAACTCTTAACGCTCGGACTCAGAGAATTCCTGGCTCCTCTATAGCCCTCTATGGGACTTGGAAAAATTCGTGACCTCTATTTACTTCATATTTCCTACATATTCCTTTCATATTTCTTCATATTTTTTGTTCTTTTATATTCTTCTATGGAGACAGAGAAATTTTGAGGCTTTCTATATCCCTACATAAAAAATCTCTGGCTCTTCAATAGCCCTTTATGGCACTTAGATAAATTCCAAGTTCTTCAATACCCTGTATAGTGACTTGGAAAAATTTCGAGCTCCTCTATATTCCTGTACAGGGACTTTGGAAATTTCCTAGCTCTTCTATGGCCCTCTATGGGGTCCTGAACCTGATTTCTTCATATTTTTTCATAGGGACTTGTTAAAATTTTGGGTCCTCCTGTAACCCTACATAGAGACTTGGAAAAATTCCTGGCCCTTCTTTTAGCTCTCTATGGGACTTGAAAAAATTATGATTCTTACTTCCTTTATTTTTCTTAATATTTCCTTCATGTGACTTGCATCATATTTTTTTCAAAGTCATGGGACTTGGAAAAGTAGGAGCTACTCCGTTCAGTTTCTTCTCGCGTGTTATCAATTTATCCAACACTGAACTCAGCGATGATGAATTAACCTTCCTAAACAAGGGTCTGAAATTTGCTGTCCCTCCACTCAAGAATGACGTCGGCTTCAATAATCTTGTAACCGATCTCGAGACACAATTAAGTTTTAACTCTGACCTCGCAGAGAAATGTGCTTCCCTAGTCAGGTCCAATCCAATACCAACTTGTGATTCGAAAACCAAACATCTCATCAGTGCTCTCACCAAGAAGATACGTGACCAGGATCTTGTCATTACAAAAGCAGACAAAGGACAATCATTGATTATTCTCGATCGTACCATGTATAACTTCAAGCTTTCGGAATTTTTGAATGGTAGTGATGCACATATTGACGCTAATTTCAACTTTGCAGCTCACATCAAAACTGTCCGCGAAGCCATCAACAACAGTAGGTACTCACCTAATACAGACAGAATCCGAGAGGAAGAAAATTCTCGTCTCAAATCCAGTTCCTCCGCGCCTTTATGGCTTAGCGAAAATTCATAAAGAAGGGAACCCCATGAGACCTGTGGTGTCATTTATTTCTGCTCCAACCTACGAACTCTCGAAACACTTGGATTCCTGGATAAAGTCCACCATTAATCATCTGTCACCATTTGCTGTCCATAACACTCAACACTTAATCCATTCTATTGCCGATGTTCCAGTTCCTAATGGCTCCACACTCATTTCTCTCGATGTTACAGCGCTCTATCCAAATGTTCCTCATCAACCCACTCTCGATTTCTTTCATGAGAAACTTTTGGAAAACCATGTTCCCGATTTTATCATCACAGAGCTTCGTCATTTACTTGAGTTGTGCCTCAACCCAAACTTTTGTAAATTTAATGGACAATATTATCAGTTTCCGGATGGAATTGGAGTACCCATGGGGTCTCCCCTTGCTTCTACGTTCGCTGAGTTATTTATGCACAAATTTGAACTCGAATTTTTCGCTAATGGCCCTGAATTTATAGACCACATTGTATATTGGAAACGTTATGTAGATGATATTTTGCTCCTCTGGAACGGTCCTGCGGATTCCTTCAAAGATCTAGTCACAAAACTTAATAATATGTATCCTTCCATTAAATTCATCGTGGAGTATGGTGGAAAAGAAATACCTTTCTTGGACATCAAAGCCTCCATCACGGATAATACCCACACTTTTGGCATCTACAGGAAACCTACAACCTCTGATATTTTCATTGACCAAACCTCTTTTTGTCCACCTTCACACAAATACGCTGCCTTCCATTCTCTTATTCACCGTCTTATTACTATTCCTTTGACCAAAGATGAATTCGATAAAGAACTTTCTATTATCCGTCAATTAGCCTCCACCAACGGCTTACACAATCTTGATATCAATAAATTAATTCGGAAGAAGCTCATTAGGAAGGCCCTCGCTTCTACTAGTGTTCTCCCCCGCCAATCGCTTAGTTGCAAGAAGAAACGGTGGATCCGACTAACCTTTTTGGGTAGCCTTTCTTTTAAATTTTCCAAATTATTACAACCTTAAGGCTTCCGCCCAGCGTTTTATAACATCCACTCCACTCTGTCCCTTCTATGCAACCGTAAAGATCGAATTCCTCGCCAAGAAAAGAGTGGAGTATAATATCCTTCCGTGCCATGATTGCAATTCTGTCTATATAGGCGAGACAGGTAGACAATTGTCTATAAGGTTACACGAACACCTTGAACAAAAATCGTCCACCTCTCCTTTCTTGAAACATCTCACTACCCATAGGCATTGCTTCCGCGCCGGTACTGAGAGTCTTATTCATATAGAAAATTCCAAACGTAAACGCCTTGCCTTGGAGACCCTGGAATCCGCCAGATATACTAAGGCAGGCTTTACTGTCCTTAATTATTCTCAACCTAGTCAGGGTATTATTGATCGTCTTTTTCCCACTGATCCTATTTGATCCTCTTCTCTTGTGCTTTCTCCTTTTTCTTCTTCCTCCTTTATTTTATAATTTTTTGACTCCTAATTTTATGATTCCTTTTTGTCTCGTTTCTTAGATTATTTTTACTCTTTTGATATTTATTCCATTTTTCCTCTGTTTGAATTATTTTATCTACTTAATTTACCTTGCTTATACCGTTCATTTGTTAGTCACCTTTCTTATCGTTTTATAAGGTTCCTGTCTGATCTTGAATGCTACCTTTTTGGTAATCGCGCTGTCGTGCTGTCTCTCGGCTTTAGTTTATTAATGCTCGTCAATGGCTCACGCCGAAAGCGCTCGCGCTCTATAAAATATACGGTGACTGTAATTTTCGTTAACTCATTCCGTTTAGAACGTTTTTGTTGTCCAAGTGTAGATTTTCGATATCCAAGATGAATTGGTGAGAGTTGCGTACGTTTATTGTGTCATCCGCCATGCATGTGAGGATGCCGGCCGCATGCATTGAGAGAGACTATAAGTTGGAGCATTGGTAAAGGAAACGATCGGTCTGAGTGGATTTCCTGTTTCATGTATTTTGGGCCCACCATAAATTCTTGGGGAATTGCTGGTATATGTGGTGAGAAATTTCTTGTCTTGTAAATCAATCTTCATTTTCTTGGCCAATTTGTTGTTCTTTGTTTGGAGGATGGATGTGGGACCTTTCTTGAGTTTTTGTACATTGACTTGTCCTCCAACATAGAAAACATTTTTCTCCTGTACTCTTCCTTATCCATTATCGGCTCTAGCTACCACTATTTCGGGATTCTTTTGAGGAATGTTTTGATAATAATTATTGTTATCGTTAATTATGGTCTCTTTTTTGGTGGTGGTAGGATGTGCGGAAGATTTCTTGATTTTGGATAGTAAACAAGCCAACTTTTGTCGAGTTTCTATCATGGTTACTTCCGTTGTATTTGCTTCGTTGACAACATATTCTGCATCTATAATAAGTTTTTCAAGAGGTGGCTTCGAGGTCTTTATGGCGAATTTTTGGTCCAACTGTAGGATTCTTTCGACTTTATCTGGAATAGTTTTAGTGGTGAGATTCACGATTGATTTTTCGTTTGAGGATGTTTTTCCTCCTTCTTTTTTTTGTTGTGGCGATGTTTTTTTCAAACAGGTTTTAAAAAGTTTTTAATGAAACCATTTTTCTTTCTATGTATTTCACGGTTTCTGAGTTGTATTATAAAATCGTAGGCTAATTTAAAAATGCTGTCATCACTTACTTCTTTGGAAAAAATTTATTCAAGGTTGGACAATTATGCACGTGGTGATTAAACGTAGATTTGTAAAGAGTTGATTCAGTTTGTAGCTGAGCAAATAATGACGGATTTGTTCAACCAGAAGCTGAATTTTTGATGTCTCCCGGAAACCATCTTTGAAAGCAGTACCTACCTACCGAAAAAAATATCTTTTTCTCAAAGTACCAAATTAATTATCTTCAAGAACATTTACAATTAGAAATACAAAGTTTTTTTATCTGTAGTATCCTTCTCTTATAGCAGAAAATCGACTTAGAATAATTTCAATTGATTCATTTGATTGAATCGTGGTATTTTCTTGTATTAGCCTTTTATTTTTATTTTTTTCTTATCCTATACTTAATCAAATCTACTTACCTACTCATGTAAGAGCACTTAATAACTATATATAATAATAATAACAATTTTTCAATCATACCGTACCTGGGATGTTTTTTTTTTTTTTTTCCAAAATAATGCGAATAAAATTTATAACTAAGGATGCATCCTTTTTCCATTTCAAGTCAGATAGGTTTCGTATTCTCTTTTTACATGTCCTTGAAGTTCGCTACCTATTATATTATTACTCGGACTTCTCAAAATTGACATCTAAAGAGGTAATTTCATTATCAAACATGCCAGCTGCGAATTTTTTCAATAAACCGAGAATCCATTGCGGTTGGTCAGCAACAGCAATATGCCCAGCGTCTCGAATTAGAGCGTGAGTTAAATTCTTCCCTTGCTTGAAGTATCCAACCAACGTCTTGCCATAATAGAAAGGATATCTGTCATTCTCACGATAAGACTTGACTCCGCTCCAGCTCAAACGGTGGAATAGTTTTTCATTCAAATAATAGGAGCATATTATATCGAACTGTCCCGAAAATACCAGCACTTTGTAATCCTCTAAAACATTTTCAAAAGTGGCCTTGAACGATTTCAGAAGATCGGATCCAATTATCTTCTTCACGAACGGAGTGTTCGAGTCAAACACGTAGTCGCCCACGTGAAGAGCTTCCCTTACTTTCGGGACTTTCAAAAAATCAACATAAGGAGGCGGGGTCATTGCGTCCTTCAGCAGATCGTAATGGTTTTTAAGACTAGTTAGCCGGAAAAACAACGTCGATCCTTTCGTTTCTCCTTCGAAAAAAGTTTCCTCAAAAAGTTTCGTCGCTTCTGGCCAATTTTTCTCGTACATTAAAGTAAGAATGTCCTCTTCACGTCTGCGCAACGACTCTTGTGTCTTCAAATCTAATAATCCGCTCGCGTACAGAAATTCGTTGTAATGTGGTAGCATATGTTCAAAACTGATGAGGGGATTACCCACAAATATACCGTATACATTGATTTTCGGCTCTGTCGTCGATTTTTTTTCCTTAATCGTCATTGCCAGGGAGGATAAAAACTTTCCAGCGTATGATTGGCCACTTAATATCAACTGGTTATTTTGCAGTTCAGGAAACAGGATCAAAAATTGACGCAAGGTCTCGTGTAGATTTTCGCCCACCTGTGTCTGATTGCTCGAGTATCCCTCCTCGGATTCAGTAAAACTGAAACCCGTACCAACAGGACTGTCTATGTACAGAACGTTGAAATCATTAGTCCACGAATGCGTTCGATAGATTGGTAGGCCATCCATATTAAGAGTAAACGGCCCGTTTTCGGCGAAAAAAGCAAACATAGATGATAGACCCGGACCACCTTGTAGCCACACGATTAATGGTGCTGCGGTCCAATTTTCAGTTTTTCGACAGAACCAAAAGAACATGTGGGAACGATGTTTTTTGTCGACGGTGATGTATCCGGAATGACTCTCCACGTTTGGTAGAAATGGCTGCACGTAAGATAATTTTTGAGCCTCTTCAATTTTTCCATCCTCGATGTAGGGTGTAGCGAAGAAAGCTGTTGAATCATCTGAGTGTCGACTTGCTACGACGAAGTAGATGATCGATGAGAATAAAATTGAAAAAATCATGGTTTTTAAGCCTTTAAAATTGGATAAAATGGCAAAGTCGACAAATCGAGTTTTACGTTTGAACTGAATCAGATGAGAGAAATATTAAGTCGAAATTATGGTAGGTGGGTAAAGTACTCAAAACAAAGACGATGTGTAAAAAGAAAGACCTGAATGAAGAAATTTTTTGACGGTGAAACTTATATTTCACAGGTATCTTGCGATTTGTTCAGATTTCTGTATAAAATGAAAATCTGTTTCTCATGATTTAATTTCTACCGTTGGTGTCTATACTCATAATCAATCATTTTTTTTTTAAAACAAATATGACAGACAGCAATAACATTGCGTTTTCCATCTCCTAGCCTGTAAATATATCTCGTTCGACAGATTTTCATGTTTACCTATACCGATCTACTTAGTTTGCACAATTGTAAGGGCTAAATCTGAAAATCGTCGATATTCGTGAAAAATTTCTACCTTATATTTATTAAATCTGACGAATACCAATATAAGAAAACGAATCGAAAATTGAGTCGCTTTTGGAGGAAGCAGAGAAGGTGAAAGTGGAATGTGCATTGCACTAGAAGTGGAATACTGAGTGGTCTGTCAACTGCCTGAGGAAAGAAGGAAATAATTAAACACGATTAATCATGTATGCGAAAGAAGAAAGGAAATGACAGCGGCGAGCAAATGAAGCTAAGAGAGTGTGAATTACATCTACCCTCCACACTCATTTAGAAGCGAGAAGAAAAAAAGATGGAAGGGTTAACAAATCGCTAAATGATGTACCTACATAATTCAAGAATTACGAGTGGTTCAATTTTTTTGGTAGAGGTCCAAAACCTACGTCGATTTAGAATACTGAATTAAAAATTTTTTTAGAAATACGAAATTGTCGGATACGAACCTTATTTAACTTATACCGGTTTAGTTTCAAACACCAGGTCACCTACCTAAAAGGTTACATCATTTTTATTTTTATCGTAACGACTCCTATTATAATTGTGGTAACGTACGGTAGTTTTTAATGCCAGACGTCGATCCTCTGGTATGTTAAGGGGATCAAGAAAAGTGTCAGGGATAATTTTACAAGACGTGCCAGAGAGAAGATAAGATGGTGGAAAGGTGGCCACGGAATGAGAAGTGGAGTTGTACTGATCAACGCACTGCTCAGCAATAGCCACCCAGCTTTTCTTTTTTGGACGTTTGGAATCGTGCCTCTCATTCAAACCCGTAGAGAACGCACTGTCAATGGCATAAAAAGCATGACCGATTCTGGAAGAGGAACAAAATGAATGAAATTCATCTGAGGAGAGACGAGGGTATTGATCGGTCATCAGCGTGCCGATTTGGTGGCGCCGATGAACCGAATTAACCAATGAAATCATACCTCGGGTTGACTAGCTTTTGGAACAAAGGATGTACGCGTAGCGAGGAAGGTAATCCATGAGGAGATGTAAGTATTTCTTCTTTGTACTTTTATTATTTCCAAAACCACCGATGGCGGTATCCGTACTGGACCGAGAAAGGGTAACCTAGCAGAGCGACGACCGCGGCGCGTTCTTCTTGAATACATATTTTACAATTGCTACAAAAATATCGTATGAACGCAGTCATACCAGGAAAATAGGATTTCTTAGAAATAATCGCGAGTGCATGCTTTGAACCAACATGACCGAAACGTAAATGTATAATTTTGATAATGGCTTCACCAGAGTGTCTATCCAAGAGAATACGCCACCGTTTACGGAACTTACGATGAATAACGCCCTGTTTAACAATATCAGTATCTAACTTAACAATACTTGACTGGAAGGAAGTAATATCATCGAGAGAAAGAACATTAAAAGAGGGTAGGATGTGCTCAGGGATTTCGGACAAAGGTTCTAGGACAGGATTCCGAGAAAGATAATCAGCCTCCGAGTTTGATGAGCCAGGGCGATACAGGACTTGAAATTCAAACTGGAGGAGTTCGTGAGCGAGATTGCCTAGTTCCTCATCCGTATGTGATTTGAGGTTCAAGTATTGGAGTGGCTTATGGTCGGTGATGGCGGTAAAGCGCTGACCGACTAGCCAGAAGCGCCAATAGCGGATTGCTTTTGATGTAGTTACGGCTTTCCTTTTACTCTGGGACTGAGAGAGTTTCTTAGAAAAATGGGTGACGGGTTTTTCAGACCCGTCAGCCTGCTCCTGTTTGAGCACCGCCCCGATCTCTACTGTACTCGCGTCGGTATAAATGAAAACAGGCTTTATACGGTCGAAGACCGCTAAGATTGGTTCAGAAGTGAGTAAGCGCTTGACCTTGTCAAAGCTCAATTGACACAGAGGAGACCAGAAAAAGGGGACTCCCTTCCGGAGGAGCGAATGGAAAGGTTCAAGAAGTTCAGTCGAATTTCGAATGAATTTCCGATAAAAGTTGACCTTTCCTAAGAATTGGCGCACGTTCTCCCAGGAGCGTGGAGTCGGAAAAGCGTCAATGGTTGCAGCTTTCCACTCGTAAGGCCCGTTCTGAGTCACAAAAGCAGTCCTGTAACGATCGCAATTCCTAATTGGGATTGACCAAAAGGCCGCGTTGATGTGTTCACCGTGGCAAATTTCCCCCTAATATGAACAAACAAGCTGTTTTCTAGACGTTTTAAATCATGAGCTGAGATTGCTGATGCATTGGACCCAGGGTCATAAAGACCTTGGCCTTGAAATTTGCCGGAGTAAACGTCTAAAATGATGAACGGGGGCGTTATCCGTTTTTTGATTCCTTTATAATCTTGATTACAAAGTCATTAATCTTGAGATTATGGATAGCTTTTCTTTCACCTTGTCTATTCGTTACGTTAAGATTAGCTTCTTATTGATTATCCCTAGCTTTGGTGAGGTAATCTTTTTCGCTCGAAGCCTTTCTTCTTGCAATATGTAGGTACAAGGAGAGCGTTTGAGTGATGAAAAAGCCAATGAAGACGGTTTCGACGGATCAGAGATTTATGCGCGCGGGAGGATTAAAAGAAGTTACAGTACCGGTACCGGTAAATAACCTCTAAGATACCGGTACAGTACCGGTATATAACTTTCGAAATAAAGCGAATAAAATCCATTTCAAGTAAAGATAGGTTTCGTATCCTCTTTTTACATTTCCTTGAAGTTTTCTACCTATTATATTATTACTCGGACTTCTCAAAATTGACATCTAAAGAGGTAATTTCATTATCAAACATGCCAGCTGCGAATTTTTTCAATAAACCGAGAACCCATTGCGGTTGGTCAGCAACAGCAATATGCCCAGCGTCTCTAATTAGAGCGTGAGTGAAATTCTTCCCTTGCTTGAAGTATCCAACCAACGTCTTGCCATAATAGAAAGGATATCTGTCATTCTCACGATAAGACTTGACACCGCTCCAGCTCAAACGGTGGAATAGTTTTTCATTCAAATAATAGGAGCATATTATATCGAACTGTCCCGAAAATACCAGCACTCTGTACTCCTCTAAAACATTTTCAAAAGTGGCCTTGAACGATTTCAGAAGATCGGATCCAATTATCTTCTTCACGAACGGAGTGTTCGAGTCAAACACGTAGTCGCCCACGTGAAGAGCTTCCCTTACTTTCGGGACTTTCAAAAAATCAACATAAGGAGGCGGGGTCATTGCGTCCTTCAGCAGATCGTAATGGTTTTTAAGACTAGTTAGCCGGAAAAACAACGTGGATCCTTTCGTTTCTCCTTCGAAAAAAGTTTCCTCAAAAAGTTTCGTTGCTTCTGGCCAATTTTTCTCGTATATTAAAGTAAGAATGTCCTCTTCACGTCCGCGCAACGTTTCTTGTGTCTTCAAATCTAATAATCCGCTCGCGTACAGAAATTCGTTGTAATGTGGTAGCATATGTTCAAAACTGATGAGGGGATTGCCCACAAATATACCGTATACGTTAATTTTAGGCTCTGTGGTCGATTTTTTCTCCTTAATTGTCATTGCCAAGGAGGATAAAAACTTTCCAGCATAAGATTGGCCACTTAATATTAACTGGTTATTTTGCAGTTCAGGAAACAGGATCAAAAATTGACGTAAGATCTCGTGTAGATTTTCGCCCACCTGTGTCTGATTGCTCGAGTATCCGTCCTCAGATTCAGTAAAACTGAAACCCGTACCAACAGGACTGTCTATGTACAGAACGTTGAAATCATTTGTCCACGAATGAGTTCGATAGATTGGTAGGCCATCGTTATTAACAGTAAACGGCCCGTTTTCGGTGAAAAAAGCAAACATAGATGATAGACCCGGACCACCTTGTAGCCACACGATCAATGGTGCTGCGGTCCAATTTTCAGTTTTTCGACAGAACCAAAAAAACATGTGGGAACGGTTTTTTTTGTCGACGGTGATGTATCCGGAATGACTCTCCACGTTTGGTAGAAATGGCTGGACGTAAGATAATTTTTGAGCCTCTTCAATTTTTCCATCCTCGATGTAGGGTGTAGCGAAGAAAGTTGAATCCTCTGACTCCGGGTATCGACTCGCTACGACGAAGTAGATGATCGATGCGAATGAAATTGAAAAAATCATGGTTTTCGAGTCTTTAAAATTGGATAAAATGGTGGACTGACTCAGATGAGAGAAATATTAAGTCGAAATTATCGTAGGTGGGTAAAGTACTCAAAACAAAGACTATGTGTAAGAAGAGAGACCTGAATGAAGAAATTTTTTGAAGATGAAACTTATTTTTCACGGGTATCTTGCGATTTGTTCAGATTTCTATATAAAATGAAAATCTGTTTCTCATGATTTAATTTCTACCGTTGGTGTCTATACTCATAATCAATCATTTTTTTTTTTTTTTTTTTTTTTTTAACAAATATGACAGACTGCAATAACATTGCGTTTGTCATCTCCTAGCCTGTAAATTATTTTACATTGTACCTATCTGGTTCAACAGATTTTCAAGTTTACCTAAATCCATCTACTTAGTTTCAACAATTGTAAGGGGTAAATCTGAAAATTGTCGATATTCGTGAAAAATATTTATTAGATCCGACGAAAACCAATAAAAGCGAATGGAAAGAATGCGTGTATTAAAAGAAAACGAATTGAAAATTGAGTCGCTTTCGGAGGAAGCAGAGAAGGTGAAAGCGGAATGCGCACAGCACTAGAAGTGGAATACAGAGTGTTCTGTCAACTGCACCTAATCAATCGTGTATGCGAAAGAAGAAAGGAAATGGCAGCGGCGAGCAAATGAAGCTAAGAGAGTGTGAATTTCATCTACCCTCCCTACTCATTTAGGAGCGAGAGGAAAAAAAGATGAGGGCTAACAAATTGCTAAATAATGTACATGATTCAAGAATTACGAGTGGTATAATTTTCTTTGGAGGAGGTCCATGACCTACATCGATTTTGAATATTGAAACAGAAATTTTTTTAGAATTACGAAATGGTCCGCTACGAATCTTATCTAACTTATCCCGGTTCAGTTTCAAACACCAGGTCACCTACCTGAAAGTTTACAGATTTTTATTTTTATCGTAAACGTAGGGTATTTTGTACTGTGACACGTCGATCCTCTGCTATGTTAGGGGGATCAAGAGGAGTGTCAGGGATAATTTTACAAGACGTGCCAGAGAGAAGATAAGAAGGTGGAAAGGTGGCCACGGAATGAGAGGTGGAGTTGTACTGATCAACGCACTGCTCAGCAATAGCCACCCAGTTTTTCAATCGTCATTTTTGACGCAACGAATGCGGTTAACCAGGGTCTGATTGAGCCTCTCATTCAAACCCGTAGAGAACGCACTGTCAATGGCAGAAAAAACATGACCGATTCTGGAAGAGGAACAAAATGAATGAAATTCATCTGAGGAGAGACGAGGGTATTGATCGGTCATCAGTGTGCCGATTGGGTGGCGCCGATGAACCGAATTAACCAATGAAATCATAGCTCGGGTTGACTAGCTCTTGAAACAAAGGATGTACGCGTAGCGAGAAAGGTGATCCATGAGGAGATGTAAGTATTTCTTCTTTGTACTTTTATTATTTCCAAAACCACCGATGGTATCCATACTGGACCGAGAAAGGCTAACTTAGCAGAGCGAAGACCGCGGCGCGTTCTTCCTGAATACATATTTTACAATTGCTACAAAAATATTGTATGAACGCAGTCATACCAGGAAAATGGAATTTTTTAGAAATAATCGCGAGTGCATGCTTTGAACCAACATGACCGAAACGTAAATGTATAATTTTGATAATAGCTTCACCAGAGTGTCTATCCAAGAGAATACGCCACCGTTTACGGAACTTACGATAAATAACGCCCTGCTTAACAATATCAGTATTCAACTTGACAATACTTGACTGGAAGGAAGTAATATCATCGAGAGAAAGAACATTAAAAGAGGGTAGGATGTGCTCTGGGATTTCGGACAAAGGTTCTAGGACGGGATTCCGAGAAAGATAATCAGCCTCTGAGTTTGATGAGCCAGGACGCTACAGGACTTGAAAGTCAAACTGGAGGAGTTCGTGAGCGAGATCACCCAGTTCCTCATCCGTATGTGCTTTGAGGTTCAAGTATTGGAATGGCTTGTGGTCGGTGATGACGGTAAAGCGCTGACCGATTAGCCAGAAACGCCAATAGCGGATTGCTTCTCGAACGGCGAGGCTTTCGATGTAAATAGCTTTTCCTCTAGTCTCAGAGAGAGAGAGTTTCTTAGAAAAATAGGCGACGGGTTTTTCAGACCCGTCAGCCTGCTCCTGTTTGAGCACCGCCCCGATCCCTACTGCACTCGCGTCGCGTCGGTATAAATGAAAACAGGCTTTATACGGTCGAAGACCGCTAAGATCGGTTCAGAAGTGAGTAAGCGCTTGACCTTGTCAAAGCTCAATTGACACACAGGAGACTAGAAAAAGGGGATTCCCTTCCAGAGGAGCGAATGGAAAGGTTCAAGAAGTTCAGTCGAATTTCGAATGAATTTCCGATAAAAGTTAACCTTTCCTAAGAATTGGCGCACGTTCTCCCAGGAGCGTGGAGTCGGAAAAGCGTCAATAGCTGCAGCTTTCGACTCGTAAGGCCCGTTTTGAGTCACAAAAGCAGTCCTGTAACGATCGCAATTCCTAATTGGGATTGACCAAAAGGCCGCGTTGATGTCCAGGGTAGAGAACCACGTACAACCACGAAAGGTGGTGATGATCTCGTCGATCAAGGGAAATGGGTAACTTTCTGGGGTGACGCGGCTTTTCTGAGTTCACGGAAGTCGATACACATCCTTTTTTTGTTTTTGTACGTCTAGGCTAACTTTCTCAAATTGCATCGTCACCGGGGACGCAAACGGTGAGTTCGACTCCGTAATTAGTCCATGCTTTAAGAGTTTGGAAATCTTACTCTCAATTTTCTTGCTGACCTTGATAGGTGCAACAATAGGTTTTTTTTGGTGACGTAAATATCAGAGGAAAGAGGAATAGAACATTCATAATTTGTAACATTCCCGACATCGAAATGCATGTTTAGCACACACAATTACTATGCTCTTCCAAAAGGGATTTAATTAGGTTACTTGTAATGTCGTCGAGGTGAGAAATTTTCGCATGTAAATCATATTGATACGTATTGAAGGTGTGGAGTCAATGTTTACGTTAGATGCTTGAGAAATGTTTAACGAGTGATCGAGCGCTACTTCAAAAACGGAGATAAATCGAGATTACTAATAAAATCATGCTTACAAGATTTCAAATCTAGAACGTATACGATCACTTATTTTTTTAAATTGAAAATTTTAAGCGGAATAAAAGTAATTCCCAAAGTACGCCCCTCTCCGTTCACCGCGACAAATTTCCCCCTAATAGGAACAAACGAGCTGTTTTCTAGACGTTTTAAATCATGAGCTGAGATTGCTGATGCATTGGACCCAGGGTCATAAAGACCTTGGCCTTGAAATTTGCCGGAGTAAACGTCTAAAATGATAAACGGGGGCGTTATTCGTTTTTTGATTCCTTTATAATCTTGATTACAAAGTCATTAATCTTGAGATTATGGATAGCTTTTCTTTCACCTTGTTTATTCGTTACGTTAAGATTAGCTTCTTATTGATTATTCCTAGCTTTGGTGAGGTAATCTTTTTCGCTCGAAGCCTTTCTTCTTGCAATATGTAAGTACAAGGAGAGCGTTTGAGTGATGAAAAAGCCAATGAAGACGGTTTCGACAAATCAGAGATTTATGCGCGCGGGAGGATTAAAAGAAGTTACAGTACCGGTACCGGTAAATAACCTTTAAGATACCGGTACAGTACCGGTATATAACTTTCGAAATGAAGCGAATAAAATCCATTTCAAGTAAAGATAGGTTTCGTATCCTCTTTTTACATTTCCTTGAAGTTTGCTACCTATTATATTATTACTCGGACTTCTCAAAATTGACATCTAAAGAGGTAATTTCATTATCAAACATGCCGACAGCGAATTTTTTCAATAAACCAAGAACCCATTGCGGTTGGTCAGCAACAGCAATATGCCCAGCGTTTCGAATTAGGGCGTGAGTTAAATTCTTCCCTTGCTTAAAGTATCCAACCAACTTCTCGCCATAATAGAAATGATATCTGTCATTCTCACGATAAGACTTGACTCCGCTCCAGCTCAAACGGTGGAATAGTTTTTCATTCAAATAATAGGAGCATATTATATCGAACTGTCCCGAAAATACCAGCACTCTGTACTCCTCTAAAACATTTTCAAAAGTTGCCTTGAACGATTTCATAAGGTCGGATGCGATTATCTTCTTCACGAACAGAGTGTTCGAGTCAAACACGTAGTCGCCGACGTGAAGGGCTTCCCTTACTTTCGGGATTTTCAAAAAATCAGCACAAGGAGGAGGGGTAATTTTGTCCTTCAGTATATTGTACTGGTTTTTAAGACCGGTTAGCCGGAATAACAACGTCGATCCTTCCGTTCCTCCGTTGAAAAAAGTTTCCACAAACAGTGTTGTCGCTTCTGGCCAATTTTTCTCGTAAATTAAAGTAAGAATGTCTTCTTCACGTTTGCGCAACGTCTCTTGTGTCTTCAAATCTAATAATCCGCTCGCGTAGAGAAATTCGTTGTAATGTGGTAGCATATGTTCAAAACTGATGAGGGGATTACCCACAAATATACCGTACACATTGATTTTCGGCTCTGTCGTCGATTTTTTCTCCTTAATCGTCATGGCCAAGGAGGATAAAAACTTTCCAGCGTAAGATTGGCCACTTAATATCAACACTGGTTATTTTGCAGTTCAGGAAACAGGATCAAAAATTGACGTAAGGTCTCGTGTAGATTTTCGCCCACCTGTGTCTGATTGCTCGAGTATCCGTCATCGGATTCAGTAAAACTGAAACCCGTACCAACAGGACTGTCTATGTACAAAACGTTGAATTCATTAGTCCACGAATGTGTTCGATAAATTGGTTGGCCATCGTTATTAACAGTAAACGGCCCGTTTTCGGTGAAAAAAGCAAACATGGATGATATACCCGGACCACCTTGTAGCCACACGATTAATGGTGCTGCGGTCCAATTTTCAGTTTTTCGACAGAACCAAAAGAACATGTGGGAACGATGTTTTTTGTCGACGGTGATGTATCCGGAATGACTCTCCACGTTTGGTAGAAATGGCTGGACGTAAGATAATTTTTGAGCCTCTTCAATTTTTCCATCCTCGATGTAGGGTGTAGCGAAGAAAGTTGAATCATCTGACTCCGGGTATCGACTCGCTACGACGAAGTAGATGATCGATGCGAATGAAATTGAAAAAATCATGGTTTTCGAGTCTTTAAAATTGGATAAAATGGTGGACTGACTCAGATGAGAGAAATATTAAGTCGAAATTATCGTAGGTGGGTAAAGTACTCAAAACAAAGACTATGTGTAAGAAGAGAGACCTGAATGAAGAAATTTTTTGAAGATGAAACTTATTTTTCACGGGTATCTTGCGATTTGTTCAGATTTCTATATAAAATGAAAATCTGTTTCTCATGATTTAATTTCTACCGTTGGTGTCTATACTCATAATCAATCATTTTTTTTTTTTTTTTTTTTTTTTTAACAAATATGACAGACTGCAATAACATTGCGTTTGTCATCTCCTAGCCTGTAAATTATTTTACATTGTACCTATCTGGTTCAACAGATTTTCAAGTTTACCTAAATCCATCTACTTAGTTTCAACAATTGTAAGGGGTAAATCTGAAAATTGTCGATATTCGTGAAAAATATTTATTAGATCCGACGAAAACCAATAAAAGCGAATGGAAAGAATGCGTGTATTAAAAGAAAACGAATTGAAAATTGAGTCGCTTTCGGAGGAAGCAGAGAAGGTGAAAGCGGAATGCGCACAGCACTAGAAGTGGAATACAGAGTGTTCTGTCAACTGCCTGAAAAAAGAAGGAAATACCTAATCAATCGTGTATGCGAAAGAAGAAAGGAAATGGCAGCGGCGAGCAAATGAAGCTAAGAGAGTGTGAATTTCATCTACCCTCCCTACTCATTTAGGAGCGAGAGGAAAAAAAGATGAGGGCTAACAAATTGCTAAATAATGTACATGATTCAAGAATTACGAGTGGTATAATTTTCTTTGGAGGAGGTCCATGACCTACATCGATTTTGAATATTGAAACAGAAATTTTTTTAGAATTACGAAATGGTCCGCTACGAATCTTATCTAACTTATCCCGGTTCAGTTTCAAACACCAGGTCACCTACCTGAAAGTTTACAGATTTTTATTTTTATCGTAAACGTAGGGTATTTTGTACTGTGACACGTCGATCCTCTGCTATGTTAGGGGGATCAAGAGGAGTGTCAGGGATAATTTTACAAGACGTGCCAGAGAGAAGATAAGAAGGTGGAAAGGTGGCCACGGAATGAGAGGTGGAGTTGTACTGATCAACGCACTGCTCAGCAATAGCCACCCAGTTTTTCAATCGTCATTTTTGACGCAACGAATGCGGTTAACCAGGGTCTGATTGAGCCTCTCATTCAAACCCGTAGAGAACGCACTGTCAATGGCAGAAAAAACATGACCGATTCTGGAAGAGGAACAAAATGAATGAAATTCATCTGAGGAGAGACGAGGGTATTGATCGGTCATCAGTGTGCCGATTGGGTGGCGCCGATGAACCGAATTAACCAATGAAATCATAGCTCGGGTTGACTAGCTCTTGAAACAAAGGATGTACGCGTAGCGAGAAAGGTGATCCATGAGGAGATGTAAGTATTTCTTCTTTGTACTTTTATTATTTCCAAAACCACCGATGGTATCCATACTGGACCGAGAAAGGCTAACTTAGCAGAGCGAAGACCGCGGCGCGTTCTTCCTGAATACATATTTTACAATTGCTACAAAAATATTGTATGAACGCAGTCATACCAGGAAAATGGAATTTTTTAGAAATAATCGCGAGTGCATGCTTTGAACCAACATGACCGAAACGTAAATGTATAATTTTGATAATAGCTTCACCAGAGTGTCTATCCAAGAGAATACGCCACCGTTTACGGAACTTACGATAAATAACGCCCTGCTTAACAATATCAGTATTCAACTTGACAATACTTGACTGGAAGGAAGTAATATCATCGAGAGAAAGAACATTAAAAGAGGGTAGGATGTGCTCTGGGATTTCGGACAAAGGTTCTAGGACGGGATTCCGAGAAAGATAATCAGCCTCTGAGTTTGATGAGCCAGGACGCTACAGGACTTGAAAGTCAAACTGGAGGAGTTCGTGAGCGAGATCACCCAGTTCCTCATCCGTACGTGCTTTGAGGTTCAAGTATTGGAATGGCTTGTGGTCGGTGATGACGGTAAAGCGCTGACCGATTAGCCAGAAACGCCAATAGCGGATTGCTTCTCGAACGGCGAGGCTTTCGATGTAAATAGCTTTTCCTCTAGTCTCAGAGAGAGAGAGTTTCTTAGAAAAATAGGCGACGGGTTTTTCAGACCCGTCAGCCTGCTCCTGTTTGAGCACCGCCCCGATCCCTACTGCACTCGCGTCGCGTCGGTATAAATGAAAACAGGCTTTATACGGTCGAAGACCGCTAAGATCGGTTCAGAAGTGAGTAAGCGCTTGACCTTGTCAAAGCTCAATTGACACACAGGAGACTAGAAAAAGGGGATTCCCTTCCAGAGGAGCGAATGGAAAGGTTCAAGAAGTTCAGTCGAATTTCGAATGAATTTCCGATAAAAGTTAACCTTTCCTAAGAATTGGCGCACGTTCTCCCAGGAGCGTGGAGTCGGAAAAGCGTCAATAGCTGCAGCTTTCGACTCGTAAGGCCCGTTTTGAGTCACAAAAGCAGTCCTGTAACGATCGCAATTCCTAATTGGGATTGACCAAAAGGCCGCGTTGATGTCCAGGGTAGAGAACCACGTACAACCACGAAAGGTGGTGATGATCTCGTCGATCAAGGGAAATGGGTAACTTTCTGGGGTGACGCGGCTTTTCTGAGTTCACGGAAGTCGATACACATCCTTTTTTTGTTTTTGTACGTCTAGGCTAACTTTCTCAAATTGCATCGTCACCGGGGACGCAAACGGTGAGTTCGACTCCGTAATTAGTCCATGCTTTAAGAGTTTGGAAATCTTACTCTCAATTTTCTTGCTGACCTTGATAGGTGCAACAATAGGTTTTTTTTGGTGACGTAAATATCAGAGGAAAGAGGAATAGAACATTCATAATTTGTAACATTCCCGACATCGAAATGCATGTTTAGCACACACAATTACTATGCTCTTCCAAAAGGGATTTAATTAGGTTACTTGTAATGTCGTCGAGGTGAGAAATTTTCGCATGTAAATCATATTGATACGTATTGAAGGTGTGGAGTCAATGTTTACGTTAGATGCTTGAGAAATGTTTAACGAGTGATCGAGCGCTACTTCAAAAACGGAGATAAATCGAGATTACTAATAAAATCATGCTTACAAGATTTCAAATCTAGAACGTATACGATCACTTCTTTTTTTAAATTGAAAATTTTAAGCGGAATAAAAGTAATTCCCAAAGTACGCCCCTCTCCGTTCACCGCGACAAATTTCCCCCTAATAGGAACAAACGAGCTGTTTTCTAGACGTTTTAAATCATGAGCTGAGATTGCTGATGCATTGGACCCAGGGTCATAAAGACCTTGGCCTTGAAATTTGCCGGAGTAAACGTCTAAAATGATAAACGGGGGCGTTATTCGTTTTTTGATTCCTTTATAATCTTGATTACAAAGTCATTAATCTTGAGATTATGGATAGCTTTTCTTTCACCTTGTTTATTCGTTACGTTAAGATTAGCTTCTTATTGATTATTCCTAGCTTTGGTGAGGTAATCTTTTTCGCTCGAAGCCTTTCTTCTTGCAATATGTAAGTACAAGGAGAGCGTTTGAGTGATGAAAAAGCCAATGAAGACGGTTTCGACAAATCAGAGATTTATGCGCGCGGGAGGATTAAAAGAAGTTACAGTACCGGTACCGGTAAATAACCTTTAAGATACCGGTACAGTACCGGTATATAACTTTCGAAATGAAGCGAATAAAATCCATTTCAAGTAAAGATAGGTTTCGTATCCTCTTTTTACATTTCCTTGAAGTTTGCTACCTATTATATTATTACTCGGACTTCTCAAAATTGACATCTAAAGAGGTAATTTCATTATCAAACATGCCGACAGCGAATTTTTTCAATAAACCAAGAACCCATTGCGGTTGGTCAGCAACAGCAATATGCCCAGCGTTTCGAATTAGGGCGTGAGTTAAATTCTTCCCTTGCTTAAAGTATCCAACCAACTTCTCGCCATAATAGAAATGATATCTGTCATTCTCACGATAAGACTTGACTCCGCTCCAGCTCAAACGGTGGAATAGTTTTTCATTCAAATAATAGGAGCATATTATATCGAACTGTCCCGAAAATACCAGCACTCTGTACTCCTCTAAAACATTTTCAAAAGTTGCCTTGAACGATTTCATAAGGTCGGATGCGATTATCTTCTTCACGAACAGAGTGTTCGAGTCAAACACGTAGTCGCCGACGTGAAGGGCTTCCCTTACTTTCGGGATTTTCAAAAAATCAGCACAAGGAGGAGGGGTAATTTTGTCCTTCAGTATATTGTACTGGTTTTTAAGACCGGTTAGCCGGAATAACAACGTCGATCCTTCCGTTCCTCCGTTGAAAAAAGTTTCCACAAACAGTGTTGTCGCTTCTGGCCAATTTTTCTCGTAAATTAAAGTAAGAATGTCTTCTTCACGTTTGCGCAACGTCTCTTGTGTCTTCAAATCTAATAATCCGCTCGCGTAGAGAAATTCGTTGTAATGTGGTAGCATATGTTCAAAACTGATGAGGGGATTACCCACAAATATACCGTACACATTGATTTTCGGCTCTGTCGTCGATTTTTTCTCCTTAATCGTCATGGCCAAGGAGGATAAAAACTTTCCAGCGTAAGATTGGCCACTTAATATCAACACTGGTTATTTTGCAGTTCAGGAAACAGGATCAAAAATTGACGTAAGGTCTCGTGTAGATTTTCGCCCACCTGTGTCTGATTGCTCGAGTATCCGTCATCGGATTCAGTAAAACTGAAACCCGTACCAACAGGACTGTCTATGTACAAAACGTTGAATTCATTAGTCCACGAATGTGTTCGATAAATTGGTTGGCCATCGTTATTAACAGTAAACGGCCCGTTTTCGGTGAAAAAAGCAAACATGGATGATATACCCGGACCACCTTGTAGCCACACGATTAATGGTGCTGCGGTCCAATTTTCAGTTTTTCGACAGAACCAAAAGAACATGTGGGAACGATGTTTTTTGTCGACGGTGATGTATCCGGAATGACTCTCCACGTTTGGTAGAAATGGCTGGACGTAAGATAATTTTTGAGCCTCTTCAATTTTTCCATCCTCGATGTAGGGTGTAGCGAAGAAAGTTGAATCATCTGACTCCGGGTATCGACTCGCTACGACGAAGTAGATGATCGATGCGAATGAAATTGAAAAAATCATGGTTTTCGAGTCTTTAAAATTGGATAAAATGGTGGACTGACTCAGATGAGAGAAATATTAAGTCGAAATTATCGTAGGTGGGTAAAGTACTCAAAACGAAGACTATATGTGTAAGAAGAAAGATTCGAATGAAGAAATTTTTTAAAGATGAAACGTATTTGTTTACTGTATCTTGCGATTTGTTTGGATTTCTGTATGAAAAATGTGTTCCTCTTGATTTACCTTCGGTTGGTGTCTATACTCATAACACTACTCAACAATTTTTCGGTCATGTCGGGCAACAAAGACGACATAAAGTGTTTCTTAACGTATTTTCGATGCTGAACACGATGCCGTTTTCCGTTTTTCTTTTTTAATTTGATGTTTGAAAATCGCCTAAAACTGACACTTTTGGAAGACTGCATTATATTATAATAAACAGACACTCTGTAAAGAAGGATGTGAAAATTTGACTGGAAGGAAGTAATATCATCGAGAGAAAAAAAAGAGAGCATGATGTGCTCAGGGATTTCGTACGGGGCGCGGGAGGATTAAAAGTATTAATTTTAGAAATCAACTTGCCGATAGTCGGAGTTTCGGTAGTGTTCACACGCTCCTGAAGATGAAACCGCAAACGATTTGTGCCATGAGGATGAGGTCGTCTATTTTTGGGTTGAAACTGACGAAAAAGTTTATTTTGGTTTGAACGTAATCCGAAAGAGAGTCGGATATGTAACAGTATATAAGAAAACGCCGAACGTGCGCTAGACCCCTTTTTCTTGATTGAAACTATCGAGGATCAAACTTCTCCAATATTCCCATGAAGTGGACGTTGTGGTGAGCTTCGTCATGTTGTGCCATTCTTTAGCCGATTTTTCTATAAATAAACCGTATGACTTCCCAGTAGCGTCCTTCCGATACTACGAGACGAGAGCACTCGTATTCAAGAATTGTTAACCAGGATTCGCCATGGAGAGGTTTGGAACCACATTTTGGGAATGACAGATAAGCCTAGGTTGTTAGAAATACTTTCAGCATATCCTCATGCAGTGTGGAGATTGAATATATTCAATAACCTACGATCACATTGCATTTTAATCGCACCCATATTAAGTAAGGTTCCGAAAAAATTCGTTGAGTGATTGAACTTCTCAGGTTCATAGTTTACTAGTTTATGACTAAAATAACTGGAGTGAACTGCTTTAAAATTCTACTCATGTTAACATTCCCAGAATAATAACGCGTTTTCGCTCAGAAAATCATTTTTTCCAACCTTCAACTAAGTTCCTATTTGAAATCGTCAGTGCGCTAATCATAGTGAGAATCATTATTGCATAGCTCTACGAGATTCAGTTTGGCGGAATGTTTATGAATCGGACTAGGTAATTACTTTGTCTCGAATTTAAAACAAAAGGGGAAATAGAAGTCATTGTAACTTTATTTATTCCTAAGAAAACATTTCAAGATTAAGGTGTGGTTATAGTCGTTCACTTTCTTGAAAGGTTTGTATTCAATCGGATAAATGGTTTCCGGCGTTCTATCAAAGCGGAATTTTTGTAACGCGTACACAAGACCCAGCTTCACGGACACAAGAGCGAATCTAGAGCCTAGAACATGAGAGGATGCAACGAAGTTGAGATATTAATTGATAGTTCAGGAATATTTGACATAAATGTTGCATGTTAGAGGAATGATTATGAGGCAGAGATGAAAATTTGCGCAATTTATGGGGAGTACTCTCTAATGAATAGGTAACTGAAAAACCCCACCCTACGGCCGAAAAACCACAACAAAAACTGTTTTTTCGCTCTATATCTTCGTTGGAGTAGCTTTTTCGGTAAAAATACCACATATAAAAGTTGTAGGACATAAAATTACCTACAAAAATGATGTCCTTCATTTTAGGCCTAGGATCAATACTTCTTAAGGAAGTCGGGTGAGTAGTATACCATAATTATTATAATTAGGCTTATGTTATAGTATTAGTATAAGCGATAAATGACGTATAGAAACATTTTCGGTGCCATAAGACGATTATCATGAAAAATATCAGGCTAGGTGTCCGAAACAACGTATTAAAAATCACCGCCCCTGTGCTTACCTTTCTATAGCGCAATATAGCCTCGAAAAATCTTCTTTTTGTATGCCTGGGAGAAAATGTTTCAAACAAAAAATGTTTCTCGTAAAATTGCCGTATTTGAAGTTGAGCATAGACCATAATAGTTCGTCCTTGAAAGTGGCCAAATAAAACAGGATTTTGCAACTATTAAGAAATTTTGAGCTAGATTTCTTGTGCAATGTTCCATAGTGTGAAATAATTTCAACCCTGAAAGTGAGGATGGACTCATCAAAAAGTAAGCCCTCAAAATTGAAAAGAGAAAAATTGAGCCATTTTTTTCAAAAAGAGCGAAGCTGGCCCTCCGCCTTTTTTGGGAAGAATCCAAAATCTGATTCCTCGACCTTTTTCTATTAACCCTCGTATAAGTGAATTATGCCGTAAACACGCTCTAGTGAATTTTTTTTGAATTTATATTTACAAGCTACTAGCAGTCTGCCTTCGAGGTTATGAGCTCGGCAAAATTGTGTTCAGATGCGTGAGAGGACGTTGGTTTCATGTAGAAAGTTGAATACGTTGGGGATGGACGAGAAGTCGTCTGATAGTGCCTCTGTGTGATTTTGTGGGATGCCTAAGGAATGTGCTGAACATTATCAGATATTCTATCCTCGATAAAATCGTTTATTATTATCATTTTTTAATAGGTAACTGAAAAATTAAAATTACAATCACCGTATATTTTTACAGAAGAGGAGCCCGAGCGCTTCCGGCAAGAGCCATTGACTTGCGAAATAGATAATTTTCAGGGCATGAGAGAGGCATAAGTTGAGAGATGAGATGGGTAAGTGAGACGAGTGAGGACTATTTCTTCTCTGCGTATTGAAATCTTGGAATTTCAAAAATGTAGGTAGATTATGAGAGTAAAGATGTCGGTAAAGTTTGAAGATAAAGTTTTTCTAGTTACATCGAAGATTTTGCACTCATACATACGTAATTTTCTTTCCGAATGGTGAAATGTTTGTCAAATGGTTGAAAGATGATTCCAGCAACTGACAAGGTGCAAAACTTGTAGTTTTTTAAGAAGGGTGAGTCTCTCCAAGAAAGGCGAGTATGGACTCTTTGTTGGAGCGGTCTCATGGGATGGATATACCAGTGATGGTGGTTCCTGGTGACGTCAGTTGAAGTATACATATAGATACGTACCTTTCTACTGAATAAGTTATATCCTTAAATCCCTATGTGTGCACTCCCCGCGGGCGTTTTGTACTTTCAAACGCGTTTTTGCTCAAAACGCGTTTCCTTGATCTTCGCTCTTCTTGAAAAGAAGGGCTCAATTGATGAAAAGTTTGAAGCTGAGCTTCAAGGAAAAATAGTTAGTTACTCTCGCAAAATTCTTCTTCAATTTTATCCTTTCAAAGAAAAAACAGGCGTTCGAGTGTACCCTTGGGTTTAGTGGGTTGCAATATTTCAAACTTCCTTGTTGAGGCATGTGCTCTGCTTGTAGTTTCTCTATCCATAATTTCCGCTCTATGCAACAACTCCAAACCCTCTCTACTTCCCTCCACTACCTCCGTTCAACCAACTTTTTCAAACTCCTTTAATTATAAAACTTGATACTTGAAACAATATCAAGTATAATTATAATTGTACAAACAAATTGACACATGAGAAGTCCCTTAGCTCAATAAAAAAAATTTCTGATTTTTCAGTAGGAGAGGGGCAAACTCTTTGAGGGTTGAAATTATTTCACATTGTAATCTCGATAAACCAGATCGACCAAATAAATGAATTGATTATCAGTAAAAACGACCAAAAATCGATCAGAAGATTACAGTTATAAGTGACCAATAATAGACAAATTTTTCCAGTCGATTTACTTCCGCCCCTTTCGACCATATTTAGACTAGATTTCGACCATCTTTGACCAAAATTTGACTGATAAAATTAGTCGATTTCTAGGTGATGTAGATTTCATAAAATGGTTTATCCTTAGTAATAGACCAGATTTTGACCGTTGTTGACATGAAAAATCGGTCGATTTCTGGGCAATATAGAAGTATAAAATGGTCTTTCATAGTCGATATTTAAGCAACATACACGAATCACCATAATTAGACCACTTTTAACGAGAAAAATCGGTCGATTTTCTGGGCAATCAGTGGGGATTTTCTCTAGGAGGGGGGGGGGGGGGGGAGGTAGTTCCTAAAGCCACTGTGGGCAATAGAGACGCCATAAGACAGTCTCTAGTTGGATACTATCAAGAGACCACTGTATTTAGACCGCTTTTTACGGGAAAAACCAGCAGTCTATGTCTGAACCTCTCTCAAGTGAGAGAACAGACGAATGAAGATAGTAGACTTGTTAATAGGGTTATATTGATGCGGGTGCAATTTTTGTCCGCGAGTTTGTAAGCAACATGACAGTTGATTCATTCCAATATCTGCCAAGAAATCTACTGGAAATTACGGTCAAAATTGAGTGACTGTGCGGTTTGCACAAAAATAGACCAAAAAAAGGGTGAAAATATTGGTAGACGTTCGGTAAAAATCGACTGAAAATGGACCAAGATATATCTCAAAAATATCAGCCCAGAAATCGACTGAAAAATTCGGTCATAATTTGGTAATCACTCTGGGAATTGACTACAAAATCTGGTCACAATTGAGTAACTTTGAGCCCTCATTTTAGACCAAAAGGGAAGTAAAAATATTGGTACATATTGACAGAAAATCGACTAAAAACGAACCAAAATATGTTTTACAGTATTCGACTGAAAATTTTGGTCAAAAAGTAGTCACCATAATGTCATTACTGAAACGTACATTTTAGACCAAAAAAAGAGCAAAAATTGCGTTCTGGTATTGAGAGAATAACGACCAAAAAAATACCAAGATATATTTCACGGACAGACAAGAAACCGACCAGAAATTATGGTCGAAATTTAGTGGGAGACCTGTCCGACCAACAATCGACCAAATAAAGAGTAAAAAATTCAGTCGATTGATCTCACATTTTTACTAGAAATCTATACCATTTTCTAATGCTACACCTATATTTGGTCTATTTTTGGTCGTACAACCAAAAATCGACCAAATTGTGATGGTCGATCTGGTTTATCGGGAAAACACTGCACAAGAAATCTAATCCAAAATTTCATGATAGTTGTAAAATGCTGTATATAATTTATTAGAATTTAGTTATGTGGCCACTTGCGAGGACAATTGTGGGCCAACTATATGGCCTGCACCTCCATTTGGAGCATTTTTTGTTTGAAATATTTTCTCCCAGGCCTCCAACTTTTCGAGATATTCTCTAAGAATCGATTTTGGGGGGCTAGAGCGTGCCACAGAAAGGTGACCACAGCCTCTAGAGGCGATGGTTTTTAGTATGTTTTTTTAGGTCCATCTAGCTTTGACATTTTTTATGACAATCGGCTTTTGGCACCCAAAATGTTTCTATTTACTCATTTTGTGCAGATATTGCCTGTATTATTTGTAAAAAAATGGTTTTTTACGAGTAATTGAAACTGATTTTTCGGTGAAATATTTAGAGAGAAAGTTCTAGAGAATTTAATTCCCTATAGAAATGACACCTTTCATTTTAAAGCTACAGTCAGAGGTTATTCAAAAAAATCGCTAAAAAACGTGAAAATTTGAGATTATTGAAAGTGGCTCCTAACGTAATTATAATTTTGGTACATTTCCCACACGATCTCCTCAAAAAGTATCAATCCAAGGCCTCAACATGAAACATATAATTTTTGTGGGTAATTATTATTATGCTCTACAACTTTTATATGAGGTATTTTTACCGAAAAAGCTATTTCAACATAAATAGAGCAAGAAAACTGTTTTTGTGAAAGTTTTTTCGGCTGTAGGGAGCAACGCGTACACCAGAGGGGGGTTGAGTATGTTCACTAGGGAGTATTTACCATCAGTCGTACAAATTTTCATCTCTGCTCCAATATTCTTGCATTATGAAAACACCCGAAGATGCTATCGAAAACACTTGTACTACTCACCAATACAATTTCTTGGGCCCTCACCAAAAGGCAAATAAACAAATTTATGTCTAGCATTTATCGCGTCCGCGGTGAATCGCTCTGGATCGTATTTCTCCGGATCGGGAAAATAATTCGGATCGTGATGTAATCCTGCGGTGGATATTATGATCTCTGTGCCCTTATCAATTATTACGTTCGAGTCAGGAATATGGTACTCTTTTGTTGATATTCGCGAAAGAGCCGGTAATACAGGATATTTACGCATTGATTCTGCGGCGAAAGATGAGATTTGTAGTTAGAATTCATAAGCCTGAATACATACCCGATAAATGCTAGGCGTACTTTACCTTGAACTACTTTATGTAAGTACGGCATTTCTCTTATCATCTCGTACGAAATCTGGTTATTATATTTCTCAAGGAAGAGGTCTATTTCTACGTGTAATCTGCGTTGGATATCTTGATGCAAAGCTAGTTCTAGAAGTGTTGAGCACAATATCAACGATGTGGTGTCGTATCCAGCATTGAAGAATAAGAAACATTGAGCAGCCATCAATTCGTTCGTGAACTCTGAAAAAGGGAACGAGAATCACGATAATTGTGTGATGTTTCAAACTATTTTCATTTCGACTGCGTAGGATGGCCTACATAATAATGAAATGCTGTTGAGTAAACTTGACAATTTTATAATTCAATGAATTACAAAGGTTTACAAGAACCGTATTTTCTCATCTCTACTATTATGAATAAAGTATGCCTATAGTTATTTTTCATTAGATTTTCTGTAAGTAGTGACCTACCTTGAAGATATATTTCTATGATTTCAATAGTAAAGGCTATTTACATCATTTACCACGCAATCTCGTAGGTAGTCTCTTGACTCAAATAAACTCAGATGAGTATTAAATTCACGAGGAATTTTAACCAAATTAGATACGACCCGATACAATCATTACAATTATATTTAATCAGTGCGAATGCAGGTCTGCAGGTCTTATATTTACGTATAGATAAAAAAATCGTGGTCGCAATACATGTTTGTGTTGGTAAGTTTGATAAGGTGATTCGTATGATAAATTAAAGAGATGAGTTGTTATAGAATTTACCCTTACCCGTTTTCACTACTCGCATATAAAGTTCGTCGCGAGGGCAATAAGTACCATTTTATACCTAGCTCCTTCACTCAATACCCTCGTACTGTTTGTGATTTACTCGTGTACCGTACTGCAGTGATTTATATGTTCATTTCAGTGTTTTAAACGCAATTTTCATTGTGTAGTGTTTTATTTACTTCTATTCGCCAACAACATGCCTAGAATCAAGCAAGCACCGTCAAGACGAACCTCCGACGAGAGTGAATACGTTTGCCGAAACGGACTCGATTCGTTCAGACCAAGAAACCCGCTCGTCAATACTAAGAGGCCATATCGATATAAACCAGGAACTGTTGCTCTAAGGGAAATTAGAAAGTACCAGAAGACAACCGATTTACTGATTCCCAAACTAGCGTTTCAGCGATTGGTTCGCGAGATTGCGCAAGATTTTAAAACCGATTTGCGATTTCAGTCAGCCGCTCTTGGTGCCTTACAAGAAGCTTCGGAAGCACTTCTCGTCAACTTCATGGAAGATGCTAATTTATGCGCCATACACGCAAAGCGAGTTACCATACAGAAGAAGGATTTCGATTTCGTCAAAAAAACTTTCTGCAAAGATCTTCTTTCTCCGAAAAAGTCACCTAGAAAGCCTAGAAAGGAGTTTCATTGAACAAACTAGCAGAATTGTTAGCGCTGGACAAGCTGACCTCAGTGTTAGTGCTATTCGCACAAGACTCTATGGGTCACAATTTTATTTCTTAACGTTGCAGACTTGCTGTCTTTGATTGCTTACTTTGCCCGTCCCGTTGAACCATGTCGATTGTCGATTTAGGGTCGATTTCGAGTCATAGGCAATGTCGACTCCAAATCGACTCTAATTATACGTCAAATCGACATTGCGGTTGATTTTGACGGTAAATCGACTGCTTGACTACGTCGATTTAGAGTGGAAATATCGTCGACTAAGATAACATTTTGTCCAATATCATGTCGACTGTATTTCGACGTCGACTCTCAGGCTACAAAAAATGTGAACAATTTGTGCACCCGATGTCGACAGCAACAATTAGTCGATTTTCGGTCGACTACAATATTCTCATTGTTGAGTTGAAATTGACTTAGAATCGAAGTCGATTTTGAGTCAATTTAGTTTGGCCCTAATGTTGACCAAAAATCGACTGGAGGTAGACATCATTGTCGGCGTCGAAATTGAGTCGACTCCTGGTCGATAAAAAATTTGAAAAGGTCGACTCGAAATTGATGTCGATTTTTGGTCGACAAAAAATGTGAACTTTGTCAAATAACGTAGACTTGACGGTTAGCTCGGTCGATCACGGAACTGAGGAAGTTTACTCGGAATTGACTTAAAATCGACGTAAATTCTTGGTCTACAAAAAATTTGAGCTCCGTTTAATGATCTCGACTTGATTTCGACTCCATATCGACCTGTTTTTTTCTGGAACTTCACTACTCACAGATAAGTTATGCTGGCATTCATAATTACTTACGGAGGAATCAACCTACAATATTTTTAAGAAGCAAGCTATACCGGTTAAAACGATCAAGCAACAAAATCGACTTCATATCGACGTCGATTGCGGGTCGATTTTTAATCGTAGAAAGAGGCTCACCTCAAATCGACTTCATAACGACATCGATAGTGAGTCGATTTCGGGTCGAAGGCCACCGTCCACCTCAAATCGACTCAATAACGACGTCAATTTTCAACAGTATAGCAGACTGTCCGCCCAAAATCGATTTGATAACGACGTCGACTTCGAGTCATACATTGAAACCAACAAGTCGATTGCGGTCGATTTACGGTCGACATACTCCGGAACTATTTCGACTGGAAATCGACGTAGAATTTGTGTCGATTACTTATCAAAATAATGGGGTCGATTTAAGGTCGATTTGACGTCACATCGACGTCGATTTAGAGTCGACATGGTTCAACGGAGTATCCACACCCACTTCCTTCTACTCTCAATTGGATACACTTCTTCTATTAAGCTAGTTCTAGGACCACCACCTACCTTAGAACACGAACCATTAATCACCATCTACCTCCCGAACTACTGCCTCATCAATATAATTGTATCTTCGTATCTGAAATTGAAAACTCTCAGGGCCAGTCTTATATATTATCAATAGATCAAAAAATAAACCAGTGCTGGCCTAATGTGCTCTACTGTAGGAGACCATCGACAACAAAATGTATCATAATCTTTGCCACTGAACGTCAGGCCACATCTTACTTTATCGAGAGGTGAAAAATTATACATAACTTCTTAGACCAACAAGTCCAGAGCCCATCAATTCACTATATCATCTCCACAAGCGATCACGAGCTTTCATTCTCTACCTACCTCTGTCTCATTGACCCCGCAACAAAAAAATGGTTTCATATGGGTTTGTAGTACCTACAGTCGAACGCGCTGCTCGCCAAACTCTCTCTAAAAATTCCCTGAATTCCTTTCTTTTCTTCCTTACTTTACTTCTTTTGCTTGATCATGTGTGGCCAGGGGCGTTTAGAGAGGAAATTATTGAGGGGGGTGAAAACAATATTTTGCCAAGTGACTAAGAACTTCAGTCTGATGCGCTCAAGAGAATTGGTGAAGTTTGAATGTCAACATTTGTCGACTGACCTGAAAGCCTGGGGTTTGTCACACCTCCTACCTCCTATCGGAACCCCTGTGTGTGTGGCGTTGCTAAAAATTTCTCTAAAAGAGAGATAGTACGGAGATGAACGACGTCGGTCCAGAGGCCAAGACCAGCAATTTCTCTGCTCAACAGCACCGTAAATTCAGATTCTCAAGGAGGGGTTCGTTCCTCATCCTCATTGTTGTTCCTTACTCTTTCCCTACTTTGAAGACTGAACCATTAGTGAAATAAAAATATTGTAACAATGGGGACGTACCGAGTTTTTCTTCTTCGCATTCCTCAACTCGAGTATAAGATTCTGTAGAAGCTTCTTTCAGCGATATCAAAATTTGTAGGAAATCGTTCCTCGAAAGTTGATTTTTCTTCCGATAAGCTACTGTATCACCAACCATTCTTGAGAAGAAATCGCTAACTTCGCGGTTGTAAATACGGAGACGTAGGAACTTCTGTATGGAAGGGAACCAGTCGTGCACCATTAAGCGCATTCTAAAACTAAGTGTATCACGGAACATGTCCCTCGACTGTTGTTTGAATTCAGAATCGGAGTTCATCAAATGCGTCTTCAGACCAAATGCTGTCGAGCTAATAACTTCAATTGTGTAGTTAACGGTGTAATCTTTCACGTCAAAAGGTTTGCCCGTTGTAGCTTGCTTGAGAAAAGTTTCCTGATATTCTTCAGCGCATTCCTTTACCAAATCGAACATGTATTTAATTTTTCCGGACGTGAATGTGGGCGTTAATCGGACGCGCAACCCTGGAAACAAGTGACAGAAAAATCAATATGTTTAGAAGGAATCGTTTGTTTTTGGAATAAGTGCTAGCTGTAGAGAGATAGATTAAGAATAGAATCGAGAATTCATCATTCTCACGACCTGTACCCATCTTTCAATAGACTAAAGAAATCCCTAATAGAGCGTCAAGAAAATTCTTTCTTTTGTGCTCCAACTGTTCACAGGCTACCTCTCGAAAATTCCGGAACTTTTTAATGATTCCCGGGTCCCGTTCATATGGGCGCCGCCACCGTTTGAGTGCCGCCATTTGGGCGCAAATCCCCATAGAGCTCAATTGGGCGCCGACATTTGGACGCGAACTCCCTTAAAGTCTCAATTGGGTGCTGCCATTGGGTACAAAAGTGAAAAAGCATAAACAAAATGTAGAAAGCACTGTCACTCCTAAAGAATGTGAGCTTGTTAGCCTAAACCAGAAGACACATCGTGGAGGTCAGCTTACAACGTCTTCCATTCGCAAAACATGGAGCTTTGCTTCGTCAAAATTCATCCACAAAGCACACTCATTCAGAGGCGACTATTCAGGTAAATTGCGAGCAACCGCTCTCAGGTACTCTGAAGGCTCTTTTCGTCGTACTCAATTATCAAAGTATAGAGGCGCTCGTCACATGTTCGGTACTTCAACTCCTTAGCCTCAGGCTCTATACATCCCCTTCCAATAAGTTGCTAGTATTGCATATGATATAAAGAGAAGGCGAAAATATTTCGTAACAAAAACCCCTCTGGTGCCCAGATGAACCCCGTGCCCGAATGGCAGCGCCAATTTAAACTCGTCCCTGAGCCCCTTTTTCAAAAATTATAGTCCTTAAAATACACAATCAGGAAAACACTGAAACGATTTTCTCCTAGGCTGCGAATGTTCGTCCCGTCAAAAATAATTATTCCACGTTCATTGCCTCGAATAACTTGAAAATGCATTCTAATCACCACAATTATTCCAAATTGAGGGAACTAAGGAAATCATTGAAAATATTTCAACGTTTCTCCTCGTGGCACATAAATGATATCCAGATTCATTGAAGTGCCGCTCCTCCGGGTTAGTCTGAAGAATGAGAAGTGCAAGAGGGAATTTTGTCCCTGAGCAGGAGGTAACAGAGGCTCGATGGCCGGCTGAAAAAAATCAACCAGAAAATACAAAAAAGAAAACTTGTGGAATAAGAAAAATTGTTTACATGTTTAACACCAATTTTTTCCAGACTTGGCTTTGGCTCTGGATGGGCCTGTTTCCGGCTACGACCCTATTATAGAAATTAATTTTTCGAGTTCCGAAAATTTATAGCGAGGAAACCGTTTTAAAAATTTGTGTTATTCAAATCTGGGCTCTAAATAGCTCACATGGACTCGAAATCTGGATTTTTCTGGGAGGGCCAAAGCTGATATGAGTTTCCGCATAGAAAGAGAGAGTTTTTCATGAGGAGAGAAGGATCTTAAAATAGGAAAATTGCTTCATAAGAAAAAGTAGAACTTGCAAATTGATCGTATATTTAAATCTATTGTGTGCAGACTTCTACACAACAAGGTACTTAAAAAATTCATCTAATAAAGCATTGTACGATCGTCTGATGGTACAGAAAAAAAAGTAAGAAAGAAAGATTTTAAAAATATCTTTAGATTCAAGTATGAATAATTTTCAATGGTTGTTATTCTTTCATTTATCTCGGAAAGCCGGAACACTTGTTAAAAGGGAAATGAACATTGCAGCGTAGTAATTGCAAGAATATATAGATAGATTTCGCATCTCATAATTTCGGGAGAATGAAAGAATTTCTAAACTTATAATGTAAATTAGATGGCTTTCATTAGTTTCGGAATTTATGAATTTTTTAGCCATTTTTGTTCATTATACTGAAAATTACCATTCCTATGAATCTAAATCTCATTATTTTCTACGCTTCTTTGTATTACACGAGCTCTTAATGACTATCTTTTCTTCAGGCTCAAGGAAATATTGAACGTAAAGATTCTTCCTCCCTACTTCTATCTTTCTTTTTTCATTCATTTGATGCTCGATATGCCATTTGCCATGATGAAGTCACAGCTCGTAAAGACTAAAAAAGATTCCTTTTCTCTCCCAAATGAATCATGGATTTTTTGCCACTTGGAAGCATCATTTCTGGCCAGGATTTACGAAATCGAAAAACTGACAAAAAAAATGTATCGTTCATCTTCCGACTTGTACCCACAAATAATTCCTCTTTTACCTCGACTTCATTCGTTTCTATATCGCTATGGCCATAATCAAATAGAAATTTCCGTTCTGAAGTAAAACATTTCTTCACTCGGTATTGCATATTCCTATTTTTTTCATTTTTTGTCAAAATTTCTATAGTCTTCCCTACGGTATAAAACACATTTCTTCAGATTTCTAACCGTGCGTCTGCCTTATGCCAAAAAATATAAGTTCTAGCTCCAGTTTGTTCAAATAATAATAATAATAATAATAATAGCGTTTATTGGCTTGATAATATTTACATAATATTTTACATCTTATACATAGTTTATACCAGCCCGCCCTGCCATAGCCGGGCATACGTTTGTTCAAAAGGATAAATTAAATTCCAACCTTTTTTTTGAAAGGGGAGAGGGGTTCCATTTTTGAAAATTCGGTGTCTGAATAATATATGGCGTAAAGCTCATTCTCTCACCGAATGATCAATCTAAAGAGTGATGAATACTTCAGAAAAAGTTATTTTAAAAAAATAAACCATTAGAAAATGAGGGGGAAAAATTGTAAAATTATGAAAGTTGTTTGATGTTCTTTCATGGGCCTATTAAGTAAGGGATAGTGAAAAAATATAATGTGAGCGAATGACTCTTTTTGATTTTTCAATACTTCTTGGTCTTCACGAATAGAAATTTTCGTTACCAGTAGCCAATATTAGAAAAAGCTAGACCTAATTATTCTTTCCAATCAACATTCTTGATTTTCTTTTTTTCGCGGATTATACGTAAATGGAATAACTTATACATACTCACTTTTCCACAAACTACCTGGAGCACTGAATAATTGGTTCGCCAATGGATCATGTTCGACGTATCTCGTATTCCCTCTATTCCGGAAATAGTCGAAATCCGTACACAGGATTTTTTGAATCAAGTCAGGATCGCGAACGAAGAACTGCGGCTTGAACTCCTGAAAACGACCACCAAACGGCTGGCCGTTGAGTTCATCGTAAACTTTTCTATACCTATCCACGAAAGGTACGGAATCGTGAAATTTCGTTTTAAACTCTGTCCAAACATTTGAACTTATGAAGGGTACATTTTTCTTCTTCCAATAATCGAGTAAATCATTCAAGAACCCCCATAGCAGGATAACACAAAAAGTAAAAGTTGAAATTAAGAACATTTTTAAACGTTATTCGTTACACTCGCTTGCCACTCACAATGAGTAGAATGAATGAAATATCTATGTATCTCGAACTCGTAAAATTTACTTTTATTTGGTACCGTAGGTTAGGTATACCGGTACTCGTTTGTAAATGGAGACGTCTGATTGGTTCTCTTTAAGCGCGTGAGGAAGAAGTACGATTCGAACTGCTGTGAATGACAACCATAATCACACAATGTATTTATGATAATATACAAACCGTACAAAAACAGAATTTAGAATGACAGAATTTTAAATGAGGAAAAAAAAAAAAAAGACAAAAGAAAAATTAATAAAGGAGGAATTTGCCAAAAATAGAGTACACGAGCATAACGCGCTTTTCGGCTGAGAAGCCATTATCAAACTGACCAAAAGTTTAGACTGAGTGTAGGAAACTATAAAGAAACAAGACGCAATCCCCGGAAATTGAGATGAATCATAGTCATTGGGTGGAGAATAGAATTTCTCGATGAGATCATTGTCGGGATCAAACCGATTCAAAACTGAGACCCGACTTTTGTGCATGTGACGTACGACCTCGATGTGCTGAAGAGCCAACCGACGACGAAATGAACTTTCACAGTGGCGCATAACAGCCTGGTTCAGCTCGAAACTATGGCCGGATTCCGAAAGATGCTCAGCAAAGGCCGAACGTTATCGGGGGAGGATAGAAGAGACTTCATCAAGGTGTTTCTGGACCCTGATACAAAGCTGCCGACTTGTCTCTCCTATATAGACAGCCGGGCAGTCAGAACATTGAAGCTTGTAAACTCCACTTCTCTCAAATATAGGGATAGGATCCTTAAACCTACAAAATCAAGGATTATAAAATGCCGGAGGGAAACCGAGAGGTTTTAGGAGGTGACGGAAGTCAGAGGATACGCGAACCCATCTTTCTCTCCACCTCCCCAAGCCAACAGTCTCACAGGGAAGAGAGGTAGTGGAGTCTAAAGCTTCAGAAATGAGTTTCCTCCGGACCATACGATCAATGTCGATCTCAATGCCATTAGAATGGGCAAGGTGTTTGATAACACACAGCTCCTCAGAAAAACCCAGCGGAGAGCGGGGAAGAGAAACAAGGCGGTGGATAAAATTGTTTAAGGCGGCAAGCTTATGAAGAAAGGGGCAAGACGAGGAATTAAGGATAGAAATATCGGTCGAAGTGCTCCTTCGGAAGATGGAGAGATCAAGGAAGTTGATAGAGGCACCACCTACCTCAATAGCGAACTACATAAAGGGATAACAACTCTTGAAGAACAATAAGAAATTATCAAGATCACAACGAGAATCATTCCAAAGGCAAAGGACATCGTCCACATATCGGTGCCATAGACCACATGGTGAAGGAGGTGAAAACCAGATTGAAATACCTCCTTTTCAAACCATTTGAAAACACCTAGGAACCAAAGAACCGAGAGGGGAGCCGATAGGGACACCAATAGCTTTGAGGAATTCGTAAATGAGATACCGAAACTAGCAAAAGTTAGGGGAGAGGCACATCTCGAATAATGCCATGAAATCCTCGATAAGAGGATTGGGGACCTGCGCATCAGTTAATAAAGAACTGGCGTATTCGAGAATGGGGGCTTGGGGGATGCGCGGGGACATACTTTCAACATCAAAGGAAACACGGGAAGATACTTCTGGGGAAGAAACACAGGTGATTTTCCCCGCAAGCTCAGAAGAGTTATACTAACAGAGAAATGGTAATTTACCAATGACTTGAACCACTGATCAAGGAACTTGGATAATTTGAACGTGGGGAAAGAAATGAAGGACACCACCGGTCTGACGGGTATGTTTTCTTTATGTAACTTAGGAAGGCCATAAAGCCGAGGAGGTACAGGATTAGGGACAAGAACAGAAATAGGATTTTTGAGCAAAGTAGTAGACTTATGTTATGAACAAGTAGCCTAACATGGATCCACAGACGCGTACTTTGGTTGGAAATCTTGAGAAAACAATCCGCCACCACCGGCTTGTCGTCACCAAAGCGGACAAAGGCAGCGCCGTTGTAAGGTCCTGGAATTTCTGGAAAGTAGCAGCTGTATTGGAATTCAGGGATGTCGTGATCCCCTTGGTTCAATGGAGAAACCCTCCTCAAATTTTAATTTCTTGTAACTAAGAGAAAAAACTGTGCAAATGCTCCCCCCCCCCTCTAAAACAACAAAACCTAAGAATCGTCTTCATCAAAATGGCTTTACAACACCCCTGGAATTAAATGAATTTGTAATATGATGTTGACAGAAGGAAGTTTACAGTAGAGCTGGAAGAGAGCAGAGGAAGCTTGCGAGAATGATTTTCCGAAGTTTAGGAGGTATGGACAGAAGAAGAATAGTTCCCCTACATGACAATATTGGTATTCAAAATTTCAAGTCATAGGCAAAGAAGGAAGGATCACTGATTGAGGAAAAGAGCAGGGCGTGTTTTGCTGCTAGGTTCGCGGAAGGCCGTTGTAACCAGGAATCCAGAGAAAGGCAATCAAAGATAGAGAAGATGGAAAGGTGTGCAGGAGGATGAGGATGCGCTGAACGATAGAGTTGGAAGAGTGGTGGTCTTGCAGAATCAAAAATGAGGAGGAATTTACAAAGAAGGGACAGAAGGTCGAGGCGAAGGTGAACCTTTGGGAACGCCTAGGTAGAAGGAGCTTGAATTTGAGATGGTGGTTCAAATGGGATGTAATGAAGAAGTAAGTTTAAAAAGCGGAAGGAGTGTAAAAGATGGGGATCACCAGCCTCAGCGCATAGGCCGATCGTCGAACTGGTGCGCAGGCATCGAAGGCTAAACGTACCACTTACATCCCGTCATTTCAGGTAGAATTTGGTAGCCTTTCTGTTGATTGAGGACCCGTAGTCTAGTGTAGGTCTGAGAATTGTAATTGCAAATGTAGAGCAGATACAAATATTGTGACAGAGATTTTCTTCTTTTCCTTTCTTTTTAACCTGTGTCTCGTCTCAATTATCGGTTTGTCTTCGTTTTATTTACATTGAGGAAAATATTTACGAAGTGAAATGTAGGTAAGCTGATTAGCAATCACGTGTGAGGAAAATGATACGTCTCACGACGCATTTTTCGCTCGGGTAAACATCGATTACAATGTATCTTGTTAAAAACGGTAGAAATTTAAGTTCGGTAAAGACCTTCAGTCCACCTCTATACTATGCTATAAGGCGCGAATGGTACAAGATTCATCAGATGGTGTGAGATATTCCACAGAAAAAATATTAAAAATCAATGTTTCAAATTCAGCAAAAACAAAAAAAACTGAAATTCTGTTTTTTTTCTCGGAGAATCTATCATTTACCTGTTATAGAAGAGTTTGAAACATTTCCTCGTATGCCGATGAGCGGCGAAAGATTTTATTTTCAGACTCCGACGAATTAGATGCGAAAGTGATTATATCTGGGAATATATCTATGGTCTGCGAGTTATCAGCAAAGAATCTCCGGTATTTTGAGGAAGCGTGATCCAGAGATGAAGATGAATTTTGTATCCAGAATTTTTATTCAGAAATATTGGGTATAATTTATATCACGTCCGGTACATTGAAATTAATTTCCTAGCAGGTAGGTCATTGATGGGGTATAGGATGATATCATAAACGAGCGAGGTAGAACAATAGTCGCGCATACATACACTTCGCATTAAAAATTGAAGAGAAAGTTTTACGCGTCTCTCAGACTGCATTTCAGTAATAATTTATGACTGCAATCGTTGATCTTCTTCATGGGCTTGTATTTGATCGGGTAGATCGTCTCAGGTGTGGGTTCAAAATGATACTTCTGCAGTAGATGAACGATTCCTAGTTTTACTGACAATAAACCGAATCTTGAACCTAGAACAAAATCCAATATTTTCACTAAGAAATTATGAAAAACTAATTTTTATTTGATTCACGAATTCAAAAGAAAAAAAACATTCATTATAGAAAACTGAGGAAATTGCACTTCGCCATCATGTGTTAAGAGAAATATTCGAAAAAACTGTTGAACGCGAGCTTATGACCGGTTTTGGGCAGTCGTATTGCTCGTAAATAGAAAAAAAAAGGGAAAATTCTCTTTGCATTTTCAGTATGGTTTACTTTCTTCAGATAGTAGGTAAAACTTCAATAGTTCTACGATTTTTCCGAAGTTTCAAGCAGAATGTGAGAGAAGAAAAAAATTGAGGTAAAATTTAAAATGAGTATTCAAAAATCTTTCGGTAATTAGTGTAAAATAAGGGTATCATTGTTGAGGTATTTTGTATTATTTCCGAGAAAAATTAGCCTTAAGATTATAGTATGAATTTATACCTATGCAGTTTCGAGGACCTGCTCCAAACGGAAGGTACGTAAAATTGTGTCGTTTTCTCATTTCTTCGTCCGTAAATCGTTCGGGATCGAATTTTTCTGGATCCGGAAAATATGCCGGGTCATGGTGTAGTCCATTCAGAGAAATCACAATTTCGGTACCCTTCTGAATTGTGATTTTCGTGCCGGGTATTTCGTACGTTTTCGAAGCTACTCTAGATAGATGTGGTAGTACTGGATATTTCCGCATAGCCTCTGAAAAAAGTGGAAAAAGGTCATTACAACATGTAGATTCGGAATGGGCAAGTTGATTATACTCAACTTAATTTTTATATAAATGAATATTCTCAAGTTTGATAATAATACGAGTAATCTGTGGCCTGATAAATGTCTTCTGAAATTGACTGGAGAACGCAAGAAAGATGTGCCAAAATAGTGCCTAAGGACCATTAATGTATGTTGGTTATTATCAATGAGAGTTTCTCATATGAGCGGTATTTTTAAATACTGCTTGAAAAAATCATTCAGGGTCAGTTTTACTAAGTACAAGTCAGCTGCTAACTTCGGGTTAATGTAACTCTAACCACTCGAAATTGAGCGGTCAGGGAGAAGAGGTTTAGTTAACCCGAGACTAGCAATGAATTCGCGCTGACAAAGCTAGCTCTCAAAGTTCTCAATGGTCGTACTTGAACTAAACACATAGACGATTATGATGATGCACCAAATCCAGTGATACTAAAAAGTGGCCTAGACGGTACTAACCAGATCACCAACGGTGAGCTGCTAGGGTAACAAGTTAGCCGACCCACAGGTTTAGCCGACATAAAAAGGACCAAAGAAGAATTACTTTTTCTCAGCATTTTCTCAACTTCAATCCCACGTCTCTTCAACTTATTCTCGCCATTCTCTCATCATTTCCTCACTTTTCTTGTAGTCCATCTCATCCCTCATACACTTTTTTCTAGTTGCTACCTATTTGTCGACTCGCAGTTAATCAACTAGACGTGAATCTTCTTCCGGCAATACTGAAAATAAGCTGAGTAAACGCACAAATAACAAATTTTGTACTTCACGTCCTGGATTTCTAAAATATTTTACTCCACGAAAGATTGTGAAGTCTGGGAAAGGGGGTAGGAAGTATAACTCACAGCTCTCTGTTCTTCTTGAATTTGGTTTCAACATCTGCAATTATAATTATGAAGAAGCAGTAGGTAAGTGCGACAATAAGATGATTATCCTAATACGTGCAATCGCGGACAGGAATAAATCATCTTCATTAACCGAAATCTTCGGGGCTATAGAAAGGAGAAATATCTGTATTTATTACCTTGTACTACTTTATGCAAATATGGCATGGCTTTGATTATCTCGTAAGTAACTTTCTCGTCATTTTGCTGCAAATAGAGACTGATCTCTTCGTACAACTTATCCTGAACCTGTTGGTTGAGGGCTAATTCCAGTAAGGTTGTACTGAGAACTAAAGATGAAGTGTCAAAACCAGCCACAAAAAATAAAAAACACTGAGCGGTCATCAAGTCGTGCGTGAATTCTGAAAAGGAAACCCAAAAAGCATGAACAGTTTATAGTTACTTTACCAGCTGATGCAATCAAGATAGAGAATCTCACAAGCGATATCACTGTGGGGGAAGGAATAGGAATTACCACTCACCTAATTCCTCGTTTTTGTATTCCTTACTATTGTTGTTGTCGCCAATCGGCGTCTCACTAAGAGATATCAAAATCTGCAAAAAATCATTTCTGGATGAATTATTCTGTCTTCGATAAGTAATGGTATCTCGAACAGTGTTATGAAAAAAATCCGAAACGTGTCTATCGAGGAATGTGACACCGGGAAAAAACCTCTTTAAAGAAGGAAACCAGTTGTACATCATTACTCTGAACACCCCTCTCAGAGTAGGTGCGAATATTCGACGCGACATTTCTTTAAACTTCGACTCGGTGGTCATCGAATACGTCTTCAGACCAAAAGCTGTTGAGCTTATAACTTCAATGGTGTAGTTGACGCTGTAATCTTTCACATCAAAGGGTTCGCCCGTCACGCTCGGCTTCGAGAGGACTTGTTGATACTCCTGTGCACATTCTTCTATCAAGTTGAACATGTACTTCATCTTGCCCGACGTAAAAGTGGGTGTCAGTCGAATGCGGAGTTCTGAAAAGGAATGACAATTCAATTTGTAAATGAACAAGAGTTTGCACCTAATAAGTCAAAATGACTTCAAGTTTGTTAACCCAGTGAAATTAATCGATTAAAAATAGAATTGTTAACTAGTAGGAAAAGTCATAGATGAACTTCTTGCATCTTACGTGTGCCGCCGAATTTACTCCATCACGAAATCAATCAAATTGGTGATGAGATGAACGATTTTTATGACAGCCCTTCAACGAAGTCATCTCTTGTTCTCAGATTCGTAACGAAGAGGGGGGGAGGAGGGAGCGTAAAAGGCAGGCAGATACTTCAATTTTCGACTGGATTTCTGGATGGAGGACTTGGGTCTTATTGTAAGAACGATATGTACCCCTCTCTTTTGAATTCCCAGCTACGTGGAATCAGTCACTCAAGTTTGAGCGTTTTCTTCCGGAGGTCTAGGCAATTGGGAATCAACAAAAAAATGGACGAATCTTCAACTCATATTCTTACTTCTCCATAAATTGGCCGGTGCGCTAAAGAGATGATTTGTTATCGGTTCCTTTTCGTCGTAAAACGTGCTTCCACGATCGCGAAAGTTCTCGAAATCTGTGACCAGTATTCGTTGTATCAAATCTGGATCACGAACCATTAACTGTGGTCTAAATCCACGATAACAACCACCATATCCCGATCCAATAAGTGAGGTGTAAACATTCGTGTACTTGTCTACCAAGGGTACAGGATCATATAACTGCGATTTGATCTCTTTTCGCACATTCGAACTCACAAATGGAACCCCTTTTCGTTCCCAGTAATCGAGTAAATAGTTCAAGTACCACCAGAGAATAACGATTAGGAAAAGCACAACCAAAGTGAAAAACATGGCGAAACACGACTGATTTATAATTTTGGTTTACTCAAACACGTGAGGTATACAAGGCCTCTTAGCAAAATTCGATGTCACCATCTATTTTGAACGAATAGACGCAATTTTTGAATAATCGATGGGCTAAAAAACCTTCTCAACGATGCGATGCAAAGCACTTAACACGGAAGGTTTCTCCCATGAAAAAAGTTTCATGATGAGCTTCGCTTGCTTATGACGTTAATCGAGACGAGCGAGGTCGAGATCTTTTAACCGGTATTTTTCTGAAAAACAATGTTGATAAACGATAAATAGAACTTTATCAACGCATATCGAGTAAGTAGGTTATAAAAAAAACAAGTGTGAACCAATAAAGTCGATAATCACTGAACGACTGCGGCTGCCGTCACAGACATTCTTAAGGGAAAGCTCATATTACGAATAAAGTTCAACATAGAAAGAAAATTTTAAAATTCCAACGCCATGAGTAAATAAAAAGAATTTACATCTATTTCTCCACTGCGGGAGAAACCAATGAAAGTATTGGCTTTTACTATAGTAGCTAGTTGAGGTTCAGTTCAAAAGGGAATTCAAAAGAGAAATACAATACATGGGATGCCTCAGCCTGCTAGTATAAACTGACTAGATCCATATCCGTTTGTACAGTATAGTATAAATCTAGCATATAAACTGGGCACTACGCCCGGACATCCAATTATGAACCTCGCTTATGTCGCATGTGCAGCGCCGCCATGGTGGAGTGGGTGCGGGTTGCTTATGCATTTGATTTTGTTTCTTCCAGTACCCGAATCGACCCTTTCAGGTATAACTTCAGTGTTGGAAGAATCTCGCCAGCAAACCCCCAACTACAACATCACCTTAAGATATAGTAAAGTGCTGTTGGAGTTACAACATCACCTTAAGATATAGTAAAGTGCTGTTGGAGTTTCTTCATCTTCTTCTATCTTCAGGAAAAATCGTCGTCCTCTTCTTCCTGCAAATCTGGGTGTTGATGGTACACAGGTCTCGAGTAGGCCATAGCGTGGTTCTGCATTTGCCTGTTCCAATCCTGATCCATCTTCTTCTTCATGACGATGGCTGCAAATGCAGACATCTGGTTTCATGCTTCTTTGGAACTTAGCATGGTGGATACCAGGCTACTTGGGTCAAGCGCTCCATCTACCCCAATCTCTTGAAGAGACCAACTATGCGTGTCCTGCTCACGCCTCCACGCCTCGCACTTGCTATGGTCCGTCATCACGCCCTTGGTCGCAGTGCGAACACGTTGCCTGCTAAACTTTCCTTAACTTCTCATGAAGGTACTTGTTGAAGCAGCCATAACCACTTAGCACTTGCGTCAGGTGAAAGTTTAGTTGGCCATGGTGTCGGTTCATCCACTAATCAAGGTCGCGTATTAGCACACGGGTTGTTCACTTACCCAGCTCGCTCTGGGCAATTCTTGCTTTCCACTTGACAAGCAAGGAGCGCCTGGCCTCCTGCTTGACCCGTAAAGCTTCTTGGTTGGTCGTTGTCGTCTTTTTTGCTTTGAATACCACCGTTCTCTCCTCAGCAAGGAGCTCGATTGGTGGTGAACGTGCTAACACGCAAAGAGCCTCCGTCGAGACAGTGCGGTGGGCACTAACCCACCTCAGCAAAGCTCTTCGTTGGATCTTTACCATCTCGTCTTCTGTAGGATATCTTCATGGACTCGGCCCATATATGAGGATCGACAAGGCGGTGATGCTCATCATAATCTTTCTTCTTGCTTCTCTCGGTCCACCTAGGTTCCTCATCAGGTGGCTTAGGTATCCAACTACCTTGCCTGCCTTTTCCGCTGTCATCAGGAAATGGTGCCTGAAGCTCAGCGTCGAGTCAAACCAGATGCCCAGGTACTTTATCTTCTTCTTGGTCTTAATTTCCACACCTTGCAGGCGAAAGTTGGGTGGACTGAACTTCCGACGGGTCGTGAATAAAATGGCCTCCGTTTTACTAGCTGCAAGTTCGCGTCCAGCTGACTCGATTCAACGCGTCACTTCCTCTAGGGCCCGGTTTACCCTGCTCTCCACCGCTGCGGTTGTATCAGAGGTACATACTACCAGGATGTCATCCGCATTGCAGATAAGCTTGACACCCGGCGGCAGCTTCACCTTAAATATCCCGTTAAATGCAACGCACCACAGCGGCGGTTCAAGGACCGACCCCTGCGGTACCCCACAAGTAACCGGGCGCTTTACTGTACTAGCAGACGTTTCTGCTTGGATTTCACGACAGCTAAGATAGCTGCTGATCATCCTGAGTAGGTATGAGGGCACTTCTGCGTCCTTGAGGGCTTCCAAGATCCTCTTCCAAGGAATCGAATCGAACGCATTTCTTATGTTGAGGCTGACGGCTGCGCAAAACTGACGCGTAGCTATCGCTGACGTGGCTATCCTCTTCAGCCGGATCCCAGCATCTGATGTGCAGCGTCCAGTTTGAAAGCCGTACTGGCTACTAGAGATTATATCTCTTTCCTTCAGATAACTCTCCAGTCGATTGGCTATCACTCTTTCCAGGAGTTTCCCAACATTATCCAGCAGGCAAAGTGGACGATAAGAAGATGGTAGACCAGGTGGTTTATCCTTCATATCGATCAGCGCTAGCCTGGAGTGGCTTTTTTCCATCGCACAGAGAACACTCCCCCAACAACTGCCGCGTTGAATGCATCAGCAAGCAGTGCCGGGTCAACTGAGTGTATGGCGCTCCAGGCTGGATTTGGGATCTCATCCGGGCCTGGAGCTTTCCAATACTTACCCCGCAGTCTATTGACTGCTGCATCCACCTCCTCGGTACCTAGGAAGGTATACCATCCTCTTCTACTATTGGTAGCGCTACCATGGGTGGTGGCTGCTGTGGGAACAAGCCATCATTGATTTGAGCCACAACATCCGGCTCCATTTGGCTCATTGCTGAGAGGCCCTTTAGCTTCTTCAGCACTATTTTATAAGGCTTTCCAAATGGGTCTTATTAGAAACCTACTTCAAGAGTAGTGAAGTCCTGGGGGGTGATGTCTTCTTTGTCTATAATAAGTCTAGTTTAAGACTGGTAAAATCTTGAGTATAAATCTAGTATATAGGGTGCGCCAAAAAGATGTTAACAGTCAACCGGGGAACTCCACAAAATTGTTGCGGAGTCCTCCCGGAGTTTTTCGTTCAACTGTTAACATCTTTTTGGCGCACCCTGTGTAGACTGGGCAAAGTGAACTCGCGGGGAAAACTCGCAAAATTTCGAATCACCCACACCCCACGGAGTAATGAGAGTGAAGGGGGGAGGCACGCGCAAATTAGGGTGAAGGCGGGTCACTCGGAAAATTTCAAATCAGGGGTCAGGGCAGAGTAATGACATGAAACATACGTCAAAATTGAAATTTTTAAAGTCCCTACAAAGTTCTTGAGGCTAGACAAAGTTGCCTTAGACTTACTTAATTTAAAGGCACGTACTCTAGACCATGACTGTGGGAAGAGCAGGGAGGTGAGGCCTACCTAATAATCTCGACTGTTTTGAGAAAGAGGAAAAGTTCACGCTAAAACTCTAGACACTCGGGTAAAACACAAATTTCCACTGGGAAAAAACTTGTAGCTCTTTTATCAAGAATTTTACGATTTCAATTTCAGTATTTTCCCAAATTTTTTTCGACCCCCCCCCCCCCCTCGCCACTGATTTTCATACTTGGTCGAGGTCGAAAGTTGAGATGATTCCAAACACCTCCCCTCATATCTCTAGCCGGTTGATCGGAATTATATTTTAAAAAATGTGTCCAACATATTATTTTGATCATTATTCACAAATTATTTGTTAGACCTCTTCCAGTATTTTAAATTGTACACTGATTCTCATTAGTGTAACCAAGTTGGTAGTCTTTCTAACATAAAAAATGAGTATGAGATCCAGCAACACCCTTAAGATCAATGTTAGAAAGACAACCACCTTAGTAACAAATGAGGAGAACAAGGATGCAATTTGGAGCGCTGAAAAAGCCCTATTGGAAGTATCAGAGTTTTGGGAAGTATATGAAGTCTATTCAACTTCTTGTAGCCTAGCATAAGCGCATCGCATCGCGCTTCTAAAGAGCGGCTGTCCATAGTCTGCCCCTAGCTTATTAAAAGGTATCATACCTTTTTAGGTATCCTCTAAACTGTACTTTTAAATGTCTTATTACAATAGGATGGTGCGTCGCACGAAGAAAAATAAAAGAATACTTATTTACGTAGAATTTTATGACGCTCATATTTCTGATACTGATGTAGTTTTCTTCCATCTCTACTCGTGTTCAAGACGTGATTGAAAAACTGATTTTATGGTGTCATTCACCACCTTTCCGCTCCTCTAAGGGAAATTTTTCTTGGCCAGTCACTCTAAAATTTAGTCCGAAGAGATTAGAAATGGTACCATTACCAGTTACCGTACCGAGTAGTACCGACTACCGAGTTTCGTTTTCATGGCTCATTATTTTCATTAAACACTCTTTACTAGTAGGTACTAAATGTGGCAACACTGATTACTGATAATTCTCAGCTGATGCAATGATAATGGAAATGTTGTATTGTTGTGATGTACAGCCACAGGACCATATTACAGCTAATAATTGATGTTTTATTTCGATGATGACGGCGAACTCTACTTCTCAATATGGGATTCCCAATGAACTCAGATGAAATCATTTTCCCTTCAGTATCCTTGAGATATTTCTCCACGCGTTTTATTGTCTTAGCATCCTCCTGAAAGATACATTGTCTCTTTAGGTAAGTGGATCTACGAACGAAATCGTGTCCAGCAACCAAATCATTTATTGTATTTTTCTTCCGTCCTGTACTTTCTGAGTTGTTAACCAACAATAGTTACAGAATGAGTGATGTAAATCCAGAGGCTGACAAAAATGAAGAAAAATCGAAGTAAGTACTCCCTCTAGATTCAACATTTCTAAATCGCATTGATAGGTTAAATATGTTTCTTGGTTACAGGCTCGCATTGTTGGCGAAAAAAACGGGATCTACGATATTAGGTTGTCATTTATTCTTCTTCCTCCTCGTGCACAAGTATTCTTCGTGGTGGCGTCGGAATTTAATTTTTGCTCATTACAGTAAGGGTGTAATTATTTACTGCAATTTATCAGTATGACGTTGCTAAAAACGTTTTTGTGTAGTTCATTGGCCAAAGCCGTTTCAAATCGATTTCAACAAACCGGAATCATGTAACGTGAAGGGTATACGAAATTTTTACTTGGAATCGGAGGAAAACGTCAAGATTGGTGTTTGGTAAGTTCAGGTTGATCGTTGTACTTCGCCATTCCTCCTCGTTTCTCAAAATCGTGTTTACGAATGACTTCTTAAATTCTTCGCGCAGGCAGATTTTACCAAAATCGTCAATTTCGAGCGATGGAAACTCACCAGAATCGTTTGAAGAGTGTTTGAGCGATGGTAAACCAATTATCGTGTACGCCCATGGGAATTCGGCTGATCGAGGAAGCGCTCATCGAATCGAATTGTACAATCGACTGCAAGAAAATGATTTTCACGTTGTGTCATTTGATTATCGGAGTACGTACCGTTTCTTTCTGCAGAAGTTTCCGATTCTCTGTTCAACTTTGTACAACGCTGAATTTGAATAGGTTTTGGCGATTCTTCGCCTGTGCCTCCGGATGAAGAAGGTGTCGTAAGAGACGCGATCACAGTCATCAAATGGGTTCTACAACGTAAAGGATCATCGAAAGTTTTTGTTTGGGGTCATTCGCTCGGCACAGGGTTCGTACCAATTGATGTGGAAAAATTGAAGTATTCTCATTGAGCAGCAAAAACCGATTGCATATTCATAAATTTCTTGAGGGTTTGTCGATACCAGAATATGAGAAAGTGTCTAGAACGAGCACTTTTTTGTTCAGATGCCTTGGGTATCTAATCGAGAATACCTATTACAAAAAAAGCTTTTAATTCCTTAGTGCACTTGGACTTAATTATTCGTGCACGTGATTTAGGAAGATGTGATTAATAAGAAAATTCCAGTATGCTCCTCGAAAGTTTTTGAAAAGATGTGCAGAATATTTTTCCAGATTTTATCTACGGGCTAGGTCAAATTCAGATACTCATTTCTTTCTAGATGTACCCGTTTTCTATTATTTTCTTCGATACATTTTCCATTTTTGTATGCGAGTAACTCGGAACAGTTTTTTTCTTTTCTAACTACGCCCTATTATTTTGAACTAAATTGAATTATTCCGTGTCTAGACTCTCTGTGCCATGAAACAGGATACACGGAAGCTTATCTCACATTTTCTGTTCCAGGGTCGGATCTCGTGCTGTCAAAACGTTAGAAGAAGAAGGAATTTCCGTTGATGGATTGATATTAGAATCGCCGTTCAATAATCTGAAAGATGAGATTAGGAATCATCCTCTTGGCCTGGTAATCATTGAAATCGTATGGATAATTTCTCTTGAACGAGCCCGAAATAGTATATTACTGTACGAGCAGAGAAAGTGTGAATTATCGCAACGAGTTTGATCATAGCACCGCCAAGCTAATCGAACGAGTTGCAATATTTCTTATGTTGCTGCTCGTACTGTAAGATAGTTTTTTAAACAACATACGCCGAAAGCAATTTTCTAATGCTTAAATTATTCGATTTTCCAAAATTTCAAGTGTTTTATCAGGATTCAGGAATCCGTACGTCAAATAGAGTCGCTCTTTGAACGATAAAGTCTACGTTCAATCAGAATCATCGTTACTGAGTTTTTGCGCGACTGTTTTCATGTTCCTTATTGTTGATTGATAAACGCAGTTTTCGCTGTCTAAAATAAACCTACTGTCGGCGTTCGTGTTTACAAAATAATTTATTCGCAATTTACGAAAACAAATACGTGAAAATACTCCTAATACTTAGGTATTCACAAACTACGTTACCATGACCAACTAGCTCGTAAAGAAAATATTTTTTAGAACTTGATTTGCGATGTATTTCAATGAAGAAATAATATTACTTCAAAATTATCCTGCAGCTATCTTAAATTCAGAATACCAGTTTGATTTTGACGCGATTCTTCGTTTTTATTTCGCAGCCTTTGAAGCATATGATCGGCTTCAATTATCTATTCGTGCAACCTTTACTCGACAGCGGAATAAGTTTTCAAAGCGACGTATATTTATCTCAGTGCCGCGTACCTGTGCTAATTCTTCATGCTGATGATGATTGGATTGTTCCTGCAACTCTTGGTCGTCGGGTAAGTAAATTTCAAATGGTATTTTTCGCAAAATAAGGAATGAAACATTCCAATCTTAACAATAATACTGTGTTTTAGTTGTACGAATACGTGAAAAAACATCGTAAAGAAGGTGCAGAAACGGTCAATCATGTCAGATTGAAGAATAAGTATGGTCATAAGTGGATATGCAGGTGCCCTTCTTTGATGACGTTGATAAAGTAAGAAAAATGAATCTTGTTACGAATCGTTTCAACGACTGTCGATGTTAATATATTGAATCTCTTCTAGATCGTTTGTTGAACAGAAATACAACGAGATTCCGTCGTGTGTTGAAGATTGATTTCGTTTATGAAAAAGAAAAATACTCCAGTTTAATACTATTGGTGTTGGTATGAACTAAGTTGTTACCCAAAGGAACAGTTTTTGCGAAGCAAATATTTTTTTACCGCACGTATTTTGTGCATTTTCGTCTTTCAAGAGACACTTAATCAATTCTCACTTTTTCATCTTTTTACTTGTGTTGTCACTTTCTCACTTAATGAATCAGAAGAAGATACTTAATTAACACTCGGAATTGTTCAAAAAACGCACTCCAAGTTTCAGTTCCTTCATGATACTTCGACTTCCGAGGCTGTATTGTTGATTTGGCGTTTGATGGGAAACGAAAAATTGTTGAACACTCGTCGTTCTTATTTGTACATCCAAGTATTAATTGATTCACAATTATTAGCTAGTCAGCATGTTTATCAATCGAATTTTTGTATGAATTAAGGTGAATGATGATAATTAGATTAACCACTTTTCTATGAATTACTTATAATTCAAAACGTTTAATAAAAAAAAGTCTTCTGTAATCAAAATGTTTCCGCTGTTGTTATTCATAATTGTAGCAAGGAATACAACTTGTTGAGAGTTCAACATTCAATTTGATATTTTCTTAATGGATGTTAACCGAGAGTGAAGCTGATTTCCGACGCTTTCTCAGAATAATTCATCTAAAATCTATTTTCTGGATGAAAATTCCACTTCAGTATTCTCTGTATCGACAACGTTGAGTGTAGGTATCGTTGAAACCGTATGTCATGACTAGGTAGCTATTTATAACCTTTAGTTAGATTGATTCGATTGGGTTCAAACTTTGATTCCTATTTACTCGTAGATTGTCCATTACCTGCCCTCTGTTTTGAAAGATAACTGATATTTTCAGAGAATAAGACCAAGTACTTATAATGTAAGAACCTTGACAATTAGGAAATGTACACAATGTTGAACTGACCATTAAGAAATATCTTAATTTCAATTTGAGTTGCACATGTAAAAAAATGATAGAGAAAAGGAGTAGTGCGAGTCTATTTTGAAATTTCAATGTGGACAAGTAGGCAAATTGACGACAAAAAAGACATTCAACTCAATAAGGGTGGCTGATACTAAAAATATGATGTACATCACCAGGCACGTGTAACCCACCTGAAACAATATGAGACACGATTATTAATACCTGAGTAAAAGAATTCCTATTCATTTATATTACATTGTTCAACCTACTTTTTTATCCAGTCTAAATTTATTTATTGCAAAAGCGCCGTAAAGCAGTAACAACGTAGATAACAAAGTGAAGGCGCTATATTCTAAACCTCTAGAGTTGATACCGATGTAGTGATGACCTTTGCTTGTTGGCAACAATGAAGCTTTTATTAGCCACGGTAATCCGAGACATAACAGAATGTCGAATGTGTTAGAACCTAAAGAATTGCTTATGCCCATACTTCCATGGCCTAAACATTTCAAGTCCATTAATTTGTATTCACCTTCAAATACTTGGGTTTAGATTGTTAAAATGTTGTACTCTTCTATTTTTACCTTGTTTGGCGACTATGACGCTAGAAACTGCTTCCGGAACACTAGTTCCTGCGGCTAGGAATGTGATACCCATTACAGAATCGGGAATTTTCAATGTGTCTCCTGATATTATGCAAACAAAATAAATTCGAAAATATTAACAACGGATTGTAATTGAGATAGTGTACCTCAAATTTATAAAAGAATTATATTGGAATAATGTAAAATGGAGAGAATCAAGAAATTATTATTTTCCAGCAGAAGCATAGACACCTGAGATACGAAAAGTAGGAAAAAGAAGAAATATTAGGACTAAATTTTTCAACATTTTTTTGTCGCGCTTTTTTCTTCATTCTCTCTCTTCATGTGGTACAGAAAAAATTTGTTCTTTCTTTTTGGGATCGGAGTGTCGTATCACTTATTGACCTCTCTATTTCTCTTGAAGAGTTTTCCCAGGAACGCCTTTCCTCTTCATGAACCTGGTTTAGTCGGGTATTTAGATTTTTATCACGGGATGGATCTGGCAATGTTGTGCTTTTTGAGTAACTTTTTCATGTTTACAAATAACTGATACTTACTAATTGTACCTAAGATAATTCTAATCTTGTGCGACTTACCTACGACTGTAATCATCCAGGCTACGACGTACGAAAGACTGCCAATCCAAACTATGCACATAATAAAAGTTAGAGGAAACCAACGTTTGAACCTCTTTCTAGTACAGTCTGGTATGGTGAGAAGAAAAACTGTATATATTGGTAGTATAATAATCCATAGGCAATATTTGCATAAATCTCCTTTTACTGGAAAACTTAGTAAACCTAGAACTGAAAACAGGTAATTAAAATTTAGATATAGCCTATTGCTCAATGTTGTCACATTTTGCATAAAAAATATATAGGAGGAGAATGTTATGGGAAATATTTCTTGACTAGCGTTCTAAAATATTATTCCGCCATTTTTTATGTTAATTTTTGAAAAATCATTTTTTCAACCCTACTGTGATGATGAATTACCTCCATCATGTTCTGTTTCTTCTACTTCGCCTTCAGGAGAAACAATCAAGGTTCCATTCGATGGAGCATTTTCGTGGTTCGCATTTGGAGTTTTTAAATCTTTTTCGTCACTCTCTGCAAATATACACATAGATGATGACATAAATATTACCGAACAAGCTATCCGAAAATAATGATTCTACACTGACCTAGAATTACAAGTTCATTTTTTGTTTTTATTTCTTTTGACGAGGATTTGTCATCATTCTTTTCACCGCAAACGAAACGTTGTATTTGCTTGTCCCAGTACATAACTTGAAAAAGAGAGAAAAAAATCAATTTTTTTTTTATTGGAAAAATCTAAAATAGGAAAAGATTTAAAAGAATACCCGCAATGTATACCGCGTATAAAATCACAAGAAGCAATGCCTCGTACCAGTCCACTATCTCGTCATGTATGATACAGATTAAAATTATAACTGTTATTCCATAGGCTACACAATCTCTTGTCAAGGGCCACCAGTGTAACGGTATTACCTATTTGAATGAGAAAAAAAAAAAAAATGTTATGATAATATTGCGAGCATGGATACATGGTAGACAAGTTGGTGTTTACTTGATCCTTAAGCGTGTACAAAGCAAGTAGGTACTTTGATATACCGGAAAAAAATGAATCTTTGTTCAAGCCACAAAAATTTACGAATTATTAAAGAATTTGGATAATTTTTCATTCCGAGAAAACAATGTCCTTTTTTGACATGTTTCATATCTTTGCTCTAACCCTTGATTTTGAAATTTTCGTGCGTCCCTGCGTCCGTGCAAATGACCTTGGGACTTGGAAAATTTCTTACTGATTCCTAATCCCTACCCTGATTTTGAAATTTGGGTAGATCTATGGCAAGCTGAAGCCTTCATCATACTAGGGCTAATATATGTGACCTGCTCTGAGATAAGAGCAACTAGCAGCAAAACACAAATCTCCCAGGAGAGCGAAAACGTAGTTTTAGCCAGATCTGTGGATTTTTGGTCTTCAAAAGTTGGGATTTTGCGTAAAATACAAATTTTTTGCGCTCAAGGGAAAAGTACCCTAGACACTTATATGAGAGATACTTTTCTCCTGGTCGTTATGAGCTGACATTAAAGTCTTCCGTGAAAATCGAGTCGATCAAGGGAAAAGTACCTCAGTGACCTCTATGAGAGATACCTTTCTCCTGATCGGTATTGATAAATTAATCGAAATCCGTCAAAATCTGTTTTCAGGTCTTACGAAAAATTTGACCCGCTCCAAAATAAGGGCAACTAGCAGCAAAACACATATCTCCTAGGAGAGCGAAGATGGAGGAATGTATTCTAGTGTTACCAGATGATAGACGCGACTGAGAATTACCTCAAAAACGTGGCCCCACACTCGAAAAGCACATTATGTGGTCAAAAGTAAACGGTGAACTCGACTATTTGACATTCCAGTTCCTTTCTCTTTCTTTCAAATGTGTTATCAGTAAATTCCCACCAAATTTTGTGATTTTGATAAGAAATAGAGAAATTTTTGACCTATCGATAGTTTCTCAAACTATCGACGATCACAAAACTATCGTTTTTCCCGATAGTTCTTTCCAAAAACTATCGATAGTATTGATAGTCTATCGATAGTTCCCATCACTACAGTGCTGCAGAAATGACAATTTTGCCTAAAATACAAATTCCTGGCGCTCAAGGGAAAAGTACCTTAGACACTTGTATGAGAGATACTTTTCTCCTGGTCGTTATAGACTGATACCGCAATCTTCTGTAAATGATGACATCGAGTCGATCGAGGGAAAAGTACCTCAGTTACCCCTATTAGAGATACCTTTCTCCTGATCGGTATTGATGAATCAATCGAAGCCCGTCGAAATCTGTTTCCAAGTACGAAAAATGACGGAAACGGATTTTCGAAAATATCTGGCACCACTGCTACCCTTTCCCTGGAACAGGTCCTTAAAGCTAATACCCCTTATCTTGGAACAGGTCACACATGATGAATACAGATTTTTGAATATATCTGGAGGCGCTGCTACCTACCCTTTCCCTGGAACAGATACTTTATGCTAATAGCCCCTATCTTGGAACAGGTCACATATGCCGCATACTTATACTAGACTTTCTTGTGCTATATACTATTACTAGATTCATACTAGTTCCAAGTGCGATTCTACCCCCCCCCCCCCCGCTTACCCCCTCCCCACTACTGAAGCCTTCATTATACTAGGGCTAATATACATATACCGCAGACTTATACTAGACTATCTTATACTGTATACAATTATACTTGGTTGATAGAAGTTCCAGGTGCGATTACACCCCCCACCTTTACCCCTCCGCTTCGGCTTTCCTCTTCCCTTTACCGTTTTCTAAACTAGACTTATGCTAGACCAAGAAGGGGGCCGACCAGAAGCTATTAGCCAAGAACAGACTTATACAGTGAGCCCTTCAAAAGCCATTAGCCGAAAATATTCTGAAGTAGACTTATACTAGACCAAAAAGGATATAGAACGCGCGGAGCATACTACCTTATAGAAGAAATGAAATATGATCTTTATTTATTTGGCTATGCCAGAAAATTGATGTTTTTGTATAGGCCATGGTCGGGGGGCGAGTGGTAGAATAATGAAGGCTTAGCCATGCTGTATATTAGGAAACTGAGCTATATTGGTATAGACCTATAGTAAGCCACCCTTTATTAGTCAGGTTAATAATGAATTTCGTTTGCACGGACGGACGGACGCACGTACGCTAATTTCAAAATCAGGGTAGGATCGAGATTTCAAAATTGACATGTTAGAGGGAAACCCGCTATCCATTTCGTTAGGGGGATTATATCCTCAGAAAACGTCCGCATCCGGGAGTTTCTGTGAACTGCGTGACGTCATGTGTGACGCTCTATGACGTCATCAACGACCTTGACCTACTTTAGGGGCTTGAAAAAATTTCAATTTCCAGCCGAAATGCTTTATGACATCATCAATGACATTGACCTTGACCTACTTTCCGGAAAATTTCAATTTCCAGCTGGGATGATTTATGACGTCATTAATGACCTTGTGCTTGACCTATTTTAGGGACTTGAATTAATTTAAATTTCCAGCTGGGATGCTTTATGACGTCATCAGTGTCATTGACCTTGACCTACTTTAGGGACTTGGGAAAAGTTCAATTTCCAGCCTTCATTCTATCAGGTCTAGCATGCAGTATACTGAGAAGAGCCGAGCCAACTCATTTTCTGGGCGCGTCAACGTCATCGCGAGCGCGGGAGGTTGCGGGTTCCCCGCTGGCAGTGCAAACCTGCAATGGCCTTTGATTTTTTTTTTTTAATTTTTCTATATTACATGAACCTATATTAAACAAAAAATCCGATTACCGTGATCGCAGTCAATCCGCAGCACGCAGCAACGGCTAGTATATTGAAAACAGCGCTTCCAACAATGGTGCCGATTCCAATATCACCCTCAGTGATGAAAGTTCCAATTACATTTACGAATAGTTCAGGCGCAGACGTAGCAGCTGCCATAAATGTGGCACCAGCTACATCGTTTGACATGTTAAGAGCTAAAAGTTGGAAAAATATAGAATCCCACTCAGGAGAGTCTTACGAAAAATGTTATTCATAAACACTCAAGAATTTACCTTGACATATTTTCTCTACAGCAGGAACAAAGTATTTGTCGCATACTACAGCTAAGGCTACAAATAAGTAGAGTGATGTAGCGATATGGAATATGATGGCTCCTTTGAGCCTCTGTTCCGGAGTGAATATATCCTTCGGGAAGTCATCAATGGCAGGTTGAGTGCAGTTGCGAGTCCCATTTATAATGCTAGCTGTCACAAAGAAAAATCAGGTAAATGTTGACAATCGACACATTCAACAAGAAAAAATAGTCGTGAGGTCGAAAAAATCCTGAAGAGTAGAAATCAATGTGAAACTATACAAACTTTCTAACTCTTCGCCCTTTTATGGATATTTGCATGAGGATTCTCTCCGCCTTTCTTCTTACTGTTTTTTCCAAGTGCCCCTTCTATCATCTACATAGTTTGAGAGTTGAAATCCTTCAAAGTCCCACTCCTAACCTACAAAATAGCTCGAAAGATGACATTTTTCCAAGTTTTTGGTTGAACGGGACATAGCGGTTAGCGTCTTTTTCGACCCCCCCCCCTCTCTGATAAAACAGTTTCCTTGTTGAAAATTTTATCGTAGCATGTTTTGATCTCTTCAAGAATGAAAAACTCCGATCATCGAGCGGTATACCTACATGATTAGATTAGAAGGGGGACTTGTGAAAATATCGACTTTCGAGCAAGAGTGGACCACAGTGATGTCACCAGTTTTCCATTAGCTCTTATGGCAAAGTGGTAACATCATTGTGGCCCACCCTATATAATGAGGGTGAAGGCTTTGAATACTCTGGGGACTTGGAAAAAAATCAGACCATTGAATCACCTATTTAAGGGACTTCGAAAAATTTCGATCAACTGCTGAGGAGAGGGTGTTCTGGGGTTCGAATATGAAAAAAACTTTGAAAAATTCTTCTCATCTAGCTATTCACGTGGGAGACTAGTAAAAATGTTGACGAAATAATCGTCGAAATCAAATCTCCTTCATATAACGATCTCTCTGCTCGCCTCAATTGATGCAGTTGATGAAAGAAATCCCCGAGCAGCAAACAAAGTAAGTTGCGATTGTTTTTTCTTTTTTTTTTTTTCAATATTTGAAGGCGAAAGAAGATTAAATGACGTCAATGCTCAGGGATTTTATAACCTATCCAAAGAAATTATTTCAATTTAATATTTCTGTAACCTATTCATGACTTCTATCATCTGGTAGACATCCTGTGTAGTTGAATGGTTATTAATGATAACAAGCAGGAATTTCCTCTCTCTTTCTACGTTCATGATGATTCTAAGAAATTTTTCGACAATTTAGAGTTCGTTTTACATTATTTTTCAAGAGATAATATACAAGGAAAATACAAAGATTTAACGTTCAGTGGCTCAGAACTGTCAAGGTCGCGTTATTAGGTATACACCGCTACAAAAAAATGAACAACCCACGTTCTTATCAATCGTACGATGCGGAATTGAAGCTTTATACATTCACATAGGAAGACGTCACTTTTGAAAACGTAGCTTTCTTGTATGAGTTTTGCCTTACGGTTCGTACGTTTTTGCACTGTTGCCGAAAGAAGGTTCCTGAAACTTTTATGCTACAATTTCACGTTTGGTTAGGTCAGATCATTGAAAACCCTAAAGAATCCTGTAAAACCTCCCATCATGAAGGAAAATAGGAGGACTAAAACGATATCACTCATTTAGTTGAAAAATTGTAACTTGTATTTATGAAAGAAAACCCAATTCTATTGAGCGAAATTTTTAGGTGAACATGCAATACTCGGACCCACTCAAAAATATGAAAAACACATAAACGCACGCATAACTAGACTTTGTCTTATCATATAAGGTACCTATTCTAACTTTAAAACGTAGGTACCACAGGTGCGATAAGTTTGAGGACATCACGCCATCAAAACTCAACACTAAATTGCATTGTTCTTTATTCATAATAAGTAAATTTACTCCAAAGAAAAGCAAAACAAATAGAAGCCCTTCATTCTTTTTTTGGAATGATCATCATAAAGAAAATTGCTGAAAGACATTTTTAAGGGCTGATACATCGACAAACGCTGACAATAAGCTGCAGCACCTACTAAGGAAGTCAACCTTTTTTTGAGTTGTATGAAATAAACAGTAAAGCAGTATCTCCTCTACATCGGTAAGCCTAAAAGTACAGGTTGAAAGTTCTGCGTACAGTAATGATCGTATTTACCTTGGAAAACGCTATTCATATCTTAAACAATGGACATTTAATCAAATAATTAACGAATGAACGGTCATGAGCGGAGGATATCCGACGTGTCGTAATTTAATAGTTCACACCAGATGACTGCGAAACTGAAATCCATTTCACCATCGATGACATGATTGTTAGCCGGAGCTAATTCGCATCTCTATGAAGCACTCACTAATTGAAAAAAAATACCATCGTTGCAGCAGATCCTGCTAACCGACGGCCCGATAACTAGGAATCTCGTCAGCAACGAAACTTTTGCGACAAAACATGAACCCAGACCCAAATGAACACGACGAATCACACACGCACCATCGACAGCACACCGCGTTCAACTACACTCGTACCGGTAAATTGTCTGTTCATCTCTCTTTCTTACACCAGCGTCAATTATAGAGCTTTTCTGCTGCACATCGCTGTACGAATTGTTCATTAAATCTATTCGACGATTTAAATCAGTAATAATGGCGCGATAATTCGATGGTCTCATATTACGCGCGTGCGCCGATTTACAGCACATACAATATCGTCACTGGCACAATTCCTTTGATGGAGATTTTATTGCTTAGAGACGGTAGCCCTCAAATTCCGGTAAATTTGTCTTCCTTATTTAGTGGGTTGAAGATTCTTTTTATTCTAGCGAGAAATCAACAGGAGATTGGTACAAAAAATCTCATTTTAAAATGACTCAATGAATTGAGAGATTCACAGTTAGATACGTGGTTTACTAATTCTTATGCTTGCCTTGAGGCCCATCTGAAAGTGAGACTTGGGTAAAAAAAAGAAAAGAATTAATAAAGGTTAAGCCAATGAACGAAAACATCAAGTTTTTGGTGGAAAATATGGGCTGCTTTTAGAATGAAAGAAATACTCAGTGGTGGTTCTCAGTTCCGTCACCGGTGGCAAAATAGCGAAAAAATTTATAGAGAGGAATCTGCCAAACAATGAATCCACATAGGGTTACTAAAATCATGTTCTCTAATTGCTCCCTTGCGACGAATGGGTAGAACCGCCACTAAAAAACACAACCTATCAAGTGAAAAAACAATTCTAGTGCTTTGGACAACCAGCGTTGGTCTTTAGTTGAAGAGAAAAAAGTAAACAGGAATCACACTCAGAAGCAGCAGATCATAGAGTCTTTAGAATTCAAAATCTGAATTTTTCTTAAAAGTGTTAGCTTATTTTTGGAGAAGTATTTTGACATGGATAATATGTCTCCGAGTGAGGATATTGCCCGCCATATTCAGTCGCTACGTCATCATTCATCTTCAGACTTCCCTGTTTCTAAGACTGATGACAGTTTATAACAATTTGAAAATGATAAAAAAAATTAGAGGCCATTGCAGGGTCAAGGTCAAGGTCATTGATGACGTCATCGTCATAACGCATCTTGACTGGAAGTTGAAATTTTTCCAAGTCCCTAAAGTAGGTCAAGGTCATTTATGACGTCATGAAGCGTCACACGTCACGTCACGCAGTTCACAGAAACTCCCGGACGCGGACGTTTTCTGAGAATGTAATCCCCCTAACAAAATGGATAGCAGGTTCTCCGCTGAAACTACGAGAGTAAGTGCCGAAGAAAAATACAACACTCAGCGCTTTTAAGAGATGCAAATCAACTCTACTTATTGAACAAATTCTTCACCTAAATAGAGAACTTTAAAGATGAATGATTACGTAACGAATAAATATGGCGGCCCATGTCGTCACTCTCTTCAGTCTCGAAATGACATCATGTGACTTTGACTTACTTCAGGAACTTGGAAAAATGTCAACCTTTGCTACTATCATTTTACTAAGACTAGCATACAGTATGCTTAGCCTAATACACCATACCTAGGCTTTACTGTCATAGTCTTCATTATACTAGGCTAGGAAATGCTAATAGTAAAGTGATCTAAGACGATATATCGATCGATGTTGATACAATCGAAATTGATACATCGATTCCGACAAACCTAGTATGTTTCAATGCTTTCCCAAAATGGTGAATCATTACTCTCTCAACTCAATCGACTCCCAGGTCACCTTTGTGTGAATATCCGGGCACATCGGATTCCTCGAACACGATGCTGTAGACCGGGCTATCAAACAGGCCACACTCTCATGCGACCTGTTTACTTGTATCAGACTCTAAAAATCACTACCGTGCACTCATACTCTTTACATGACAAACCTGCTGGGAAAATCAACTGCATAATCATCTCCTCGACCGTATCAAGAAAATAACCACTCCCTGGAAATCCTCCCAGAGGACCTCAAGAAGAGAAGAAGTTATCCTGACCAGACTGAGACTGGGCCATACAAGGATCACCCACTCGTACCTACTAAATCCCTATGACCAATCCCCTCTCCCTGGCCCCCATTGCCAGGAAGGAAACTTGATGGTCGATTACTTCTCCTCCTGCGCACACCTTAGCTCACTGTGCATCACTGTGAACGTTCCATCCTCAATTCCTGAAGCCTTGCAAAATGACTCCGACTCTGTCTCCCTCTTTCTCCAATACCTGCGTCTCACAAAATTCTTCTCCTCTATATAAAGTGCAACTAATCTTACAAATTCTCAAAATGTACGATAGCCAATGATAAGTTAGCCACAATTCTGTAACGCCGAGTGAATAGCTCAAAGTGTAGCTGAAGCTCGTTAAAGTAAAATAGATGAATAAATAGGTAACTACTTTTGTTTTTTTTTTTTTTCATCAAAGTGACTACCCGTGACCGTAGGTACAATACCTGTGGCTAAAATGCTATTTGTAGGTACAGTACCTGAGGCTAAAGAGCTATTTCTAGATACAGGGTAGAAATTTAAGCTTGATAGCGTGAATCAGAAGATATCACGTAGAGGTCAGCTTACAACGTCTTCCATCCCAAAACTTAGAGCTTTGTTTTGTCAAAATTCATCCACGTGGACGACCGAAATGTGCAGACCGACAGCTATGCTCCTTCAACAAATCAAAGACAGATCAAAGCAAGCCTGTGAAACGAAAAAAATATTGAGGTTTTTAAACGCACAGGACGAAACGCAAAATGGAAGAGAGTTGGAGTCGTTGGACCTCTTTTGTGCCACGTGTGCGCCACCAGTATCAATTACGACGAAGAATTTGTAACTTCCACGCCATGTTGCTCGACCTTTGTTCATGCCGATTGCTAAATTTATTTGACGGGTGCCCAAAATGCTTGTGATTAACATCTCTCCTATTTCCAATGTAAGCTGACCTCCACATAGTGTCTTCTGGTTCACGCTAACAAGCTTACATTTCTACACTGTACCTACAAATAGCTCTTTAGCCATAGGTATTGTACCTACGGATAGCGCCGACCTTTTTTAATTGAAACTTGGGCTCTCAGCCATGTTTGGTCCTGAAAACGATGAGATACGTTTTTATTTTCGGAAACAGCTCGACGATCTAGGTATGTAAACTTCTGACATTTTTCATGGCTTAACTACACCTTCCATCTCTAGCGCTTTAATTTGCGTCTGCATGGTCGTCGTGGCGTACGAGCGTGAATATTTTAGCCTAAGTCGAGCTTTATCAACCCAACTCTCCAATTTAGGCAGATCAGGCTAGTGCCAAAGAGAGAGGCCGTTAGGCGTAATCCTCCCTAACGCTCCTGGTCCCGATTGATTATGGTCTGCATTGTGACTACCTTAATGATATCATAGGCTGAGCAGAAGTTTCATTCTATCTGCGGTCAATTCAGTAGGAGTGGGAGGCTGCGTCCTCAGAAATACACTTGTGGTGCTTCAAAATTGATTTCTCTGTCGAATGATCGTTTTCTTGCTCTTAAGGCTCTCTCGTAACTTAATAATAATAGAGGAGTTGCCAAATTTGCAAAAGCTCGTAATGTTTGAACCCACAGATTTGGATTTGAAAACGAAAAATTGAAACCCAAAAATTTTAATTATCGAAACAAACACAATGAGTTACACTTAGTGAGGCCTTTCGACGGTAACCGTCATCATCGGACAAAGTACAAAACTTAACTAAATAAACGACGGTAGCATAAACGAGACGCTGGCAGACGCTGGCGAGAAAAATACGACGGCAGGAAAACTCGGGAATAGAAGATTACACATCGGTGGAGATGTAGTCGGGAGATTGCGAGTAAACTTTTTCGATGATTTCATCTTCAACTATCGCGCGATTTATTATTTGGTAGGCGTGGTGATTTTTCTTCTTAGCAATTTCTATTTTCTCCAATGCTTTCCGGCGGCGGAAGTTGGTCTCCAGGTGTAGTGTGGCTTCATCTCCACCTAGATGTGACTTTTCCAGGAGGTGTTTAGCGAAGGCTGATTTAATTGGGTTGCTATTTTCATAGGCCACAACGTGGTCAGTTATCCTCACGCTGAACGACCTCCCGGTCTCGCCGACGTAGGTCGCAGGACAGCCTCTACAACGGAGCAAGTACACACCGCTCTTAGATAAGGGGGGAATTCGATCCTTCCCATTTGGGAACATCCTCCCAATCTTAGAGAGAGGATAGTACAAAGGAACCCTATTAATGGTTCGGAGTACAGCTCCAATCTGAGAAGTAAGATTGGGGAGGTAGGGCATAAGGACGACTTTTTTCTTGGTTGTCCGGGATGAGGGAGGGAAAGTAGTGGTCCGCTGGAGAGCGGCTTTCACCTCCTTCTTACGTATAAGGCCGTCAACATCAATTTTGATCATGTTGGTGTGGGCCAAATACTTGAGGATGGAGACCTCTTTAGCATAGGCTTGAGGTTGAGGGGGAGCGACACTAAGCGGTGGATGAAAGAGTTGAAAGCTGCCATTTTATGGGGGAAGGGGCTGTAGGACGACCCGTTGACAAGAATGTCAGTGGTCGTATTCTTCCTATAGATCCCTATTTCAGGACTACCACTAAGAAGAGAGATAGTGATATCAAGAAAATTTATCTGAGGGCCTCCGATCTCGATCGTAAATTGGATGGAAGGGTAAAGATCGTTCATGAAAGTGAGGAGGTCCTGTAGATTTTGGGTGGGTCCAGTCCAGACACACAGTATGTCATCGGCATACCGGCGCCAGAGGAAGATGTGGTTGAGGAGAGGGAGCCCAGATTGGAAAATATCATCTTCCAACCTAGACATGAAGACTTCGGAGATAAGAGACCCCTATGGTGATCCAATAGGGATACCTATGTCAGGAGGAAGTTTGAAAATGGAGTTGTTAAACTGACATATGTTGGGGCTGAGGCAGCACTGAAGGAGGGTTTTAAATTCCGAGATCATGGAAAGTGGGACTACTGCCTCGAGAAGTAACTCCTCAATGCGCTCACGGGTAGGTTCGAGAGGGACGTGTGGAAACAAAACAACAACTTCAAAGGAAAGTCAGTCACATTAACCTAATTCACCAAAGCTCAAATTTCGCTCGGTACTCAGTAGAAAAAAAGATGTTCACATTAATTCAGCATTTAATTCGATTACTTTCTCCATGATACCTTTTTGTATGATTCTTTCTATTTCATTTGTTGCATGGAGAGGGGAGGGGGAATCTTTCCAGAAAAAAATTAGAGGCCACGGCAGCGGGGAATCCGCAACCTCCCGCGCTCACGATCACGTTGGCGTGAAAATGCCCCCTCAGAAAATGAGTTGGCTGGGCTCTTTTCAGTATACTGTATACTAGGCCTGATATAATGATGGCTGGAAGTTGAAATTTTTTGAAGTCCCTAAAGTAGGTCAAGGTCATTTATGACGTCATGAAGCGTCACCCGTCACGTCACGTCACGCAGTTCACAGAAACTCCCGGACGCGGACGTTTTCTGAGAATGTAATACCCCTAACAAAATGGATAGCGGGCTCCCCGCTAAAAACGGTCGCCGTCCGGTGTCCGATATCCGCATCCGGCCAGCCGGCAAACCTCACCGGACAAAAATTTTCCTTCCTTCTATCGTATATATTACCTAGTATAAAGCTAGTATAATACAAGGAGAGGTCCTAGCCTAGTTCAAGTCCAATAAACTGTATACTAGGCATTTGGCTTATTATATTGGTAGTATTATACGTTTTTTAAGGTTCCCTATTATAATGCTTTGTGTTCGTTGTATGTAGCTCAATTAAGATAGCTCCTCCAAGTAACTAGGTATGCAATGCTCCTAAAATCGCCCTTTAATTTAGCCAAATATGCAACGCTTCAAACACTACGGGACTGAATGAAAGGCCCTTCCAAAATACACCATAAAAGAGGTTCCCTGCCTCCCCTCATTCAAAAAAAAGTGAATCTTCTGGAGGTATAGATTAATTTACATTTTTTTTTTTTTTTTTCAAGAAAGAAACTCTACGTTGATCGTCGTCTCAGTTGTTTCGCAATCGATTGGAAATTTTATTGTTCAACTTCTGACTAATACATCTCCTTCTTATCTCATACATGTTGAGTTTTTTTTTTTTCTTCGAAGAATCAAAGTAGGTATACATACCTGCTTATCAAACGACGTGGTTTATACGATTTTATTTGTGATGTTTTCTGTGGAGCAGTACAGCTAAGTTGAATAAGAGTAAATTTTTATTAAAATTGCCATTACTGAGAATACCTATTGTATAAGTATTCACCTCGTAATTTTACCTCAATAAATCCACAATGTAAGTTTGTGCTTCATGTTGCATAAAATGTTCAAAACTCTTCGCTACAATATTTTCATAATTATTATTATGATAAATCTAGGCATCTAAACTGGAAATAAGGATTCAGGTATGTCAAGATTTTATTCTTCCGCGTTCTATGCACGTTACTCTTACCTGCATAATTTATTGTATCCCAGTTATCGACAAGATTGCTTATGTATTTATCTTATCAATATTTTTCCGTGATCAAGTTTGTGATAGGCTGATTTTACTGTGTATTCTGTGAAACTTGTATTCCGCTATCACGGTGTGAAGTCTCAACCTAGTTCCTTTCAGTTGCTTCATAACCTCGATCGAAGAACTTTCTGTCTAAATGTGTGCTGTTTACTTTTTCTTGAATTCTCTGATTCATTTTGCTTAATCGTTATTATCGGTAAATTGTCGTTGATGATAAAGAAAATGAGATTTCCACCAGAAAACCCTCAGAATTAAAAGTTTTCGAGTTTCGGGTTCCGGATAGATACCTATATGTTCGAATTGTATGACGAAATACCTGCAAAAAAACAAACCAACTTGTTACCGATTGAAATTTTTAATTAAATCGGTTATTGAAATTCGAGAATCTTCGACAAACAATTGCGGGTGTCACGATAGAGGAGACCAGCACAGGAATTCGAATATGATTCAACCTTGCGCATCAGTAAGTTGGACTTCAGAACTCGTTTGTTAAGTTAAATTTTTTTAGATAGGCCTATGCAGCTTAGAAAAATCACTAGTTGTGAAAAATACTCTAAATTTAGAGTTATCAAATCGCAACGTCATGGTTTGTTTTGATAATTTGGGCCTAGTTGTTCGGACGCGAAGACTTCTTGTTTTTTCGTCATCCTAGCTTTGGCCAAATTGTTTAGAAGTCTCCTACAATGAATGAATTATAGGCTAAGCAACGGAGAATCTGATATTCGAGGAAATTTTGTTTCCGTTGCCCAAATCCTAATCAACGTTTCACAGTGATGATAGAAACACACTAATAGAAAGTGGCAATCTAATCACTGATTTGCCCGTTGCTTGTTGTTCGTTTTGTTTATTGTAGGAGATACTATTATGTCATTCAAATTTTAGTGAAGAAGTTATAAACTAGGTACAGCGTTTATTATGCTCTTTTCTGATACCGCACCATCTATGGATATTGCTCGGATCTTCCTGGTTTCCCCGCCACTCCTAATTGAGGTACATATTCTTAATTTTATTTGACTTTTTCTTTCTGATTAGATTTGACGTAATGTGAAGAATTACTATGAGCAAGACTATACTCGGTTCACGTTAAGGAAGAGCTCAGGAAGGACACTCCTACAGTAGATATCAATTTTTCTCTATACCCATTGTTTGGCGAATGAACATATTTACTCCCAAGAGCAAAATAGGCTACGAGGAGTAAAGTTCATGGTAGTCGAATGACTCTCGGAAAGTCAAAGGAATAACTAGCTAACGAATATAAATATTGTAATCAGAACGGTTCTAGCATTCAATTTCTAGAAGTTTGAGTTAGATATAGCTCGAATTTACTTTCGTATTCTCTGAAACAATGCCTCTGGATTAAGAATTCCCACAGTACCTATAAATGTATGCCGTATTTTCCTCTCCCCGGTTGCCCAGTTGAAGCCATCATCAGGGCTTCAAGAGAGCTTCAAAAGGAAAAAATATGAGTAGTTTTCCTAAGTGCATCAAATTGTTCACCGAGTTAGATATTCTTTAAATTCTTCCATTCTGGAAATAATCATCGTTCCAACTTACATCATGTGAACAACTATTGGTGACCCATACTATACTCTGCAAAATTTCCAACTACCGAGAGACCTAGGGCGGGGGTTATTTGACTCAGTTTTAACCGGAAAAACGCGCAGGAACCCTCTGACCTACTTTTTAGAATTTGGGAAAATTTCGATCTTCGAGCCATTTCTAGGTGAGGAGAGGAGAAGAAAAGGGTTTTAGAAAATACCGAACAATAGACTGCATAATATGTTCCTAAAACTTGAAAGAATTACCGGAGATGAGATCATGAATAGCTTTACCATGCAATAAAAATGAACTTGAAAAAATCATAAATACCTACCTAGTTTGCAATAATAATGTGTAGGTATTGATAATCTAGATTCTTATTTTAGAAACAAACAACCGAAAGAGAGATAAGACGTCATCATGGGAGTTCCCCGTGTATAGCCCATTTAAAAGTGAAGATAAGAAAAGTTACAAAATTAATAATAGTCTGTGCAAACACGATTAATTTATGTAGCTACGTATAATCTTCGATTCTTTTCTTGAAGTGAAATCAGAAACTACCAAACAAATGATTTTTTAAAACGGAAAATTTCCCGATCAAATTGACGCATTATAGCTGTTACAAACTTACCTGACAAAACCTAAAACACTCAGATTCTCTAGAGGTTGACAGAGAAAATTTCGTACCTATTCTTCTTATTTCGCTTGCGCTGTGGAGTCTTACAAGAGTGTAGGCCTATTTTTACCATATTCGATGAGAGCAAGCTATATTAGACCTTGTTTCCTGCAGTCTCTCTTCCTTTGTAAGTCGTTTCCTGAATAGAAAACCAGAAAGTCCTGATGAAATCATTTTTTTTTTTTGTCTTCAACAGATTGTTCAGTATGAGTAAATTTGTGTCAAGATGCGGAGCTGGACATCGTTTGCCCGTCGCTCTACTCGTTTCGAAACAACTATACCTCTATTTGACGATTTTGACAATTCTAGCCAGTTCCGAGGGCAAAAAACTCGAAAACGTGGTTCACAAGACGACGACCACCGAAGACTATCCAGAAATATCCTCAGTGAACGTGACATCTGCCGATAGCAGTGAGTATAAGCGAAAATGTTCCGAGTACCTACGTAGGTATTTGTTTATAGATGTCTGTATAATGGTTATATTTGTGATTGGACGTAAGGCTTATTTACGCGATCCGAAGCATCGGGTCAATAACATTTTTCCTTATTAAGAAAGAAAAACACGTTGATTTGGAAATGCGAGAAGCGGCGTAATTTAAATTACCGACGATGATTTGGCCGTACGCATCGAACTCGCGGTAATATAATATTGTAATAGGTACCTACTCGTAGGAAGAACTGAAAGAATTAACTTTAATTCGGAACAATCAGTCGGTCGGAGGGGAGAGAAGTGAACGTTTTCATGCAGGGTCAGGTCAAAATCATAGACGAATGTATTTCCAATTGAACTCGTGTCAAGTCATGTAACGGGCCGACCTATTCAGTTTAAATTCGATGATTAACCAAAATCTTGAAATACCTATTCTCATTACAGAGAGTTCCAGCCGAATTAAACCGGAGACAAGCACGACATTATAATAAACAATGAATAAATTTTAGAATATTGAATTTGATTGTCGGTCAAACGCTGTGTGGCAATTTAGTGGATCTCACAATATTAATTCTGCAAAATTTAATCATGAAAAAAAGAGTCTGAAACTTTAAAAAATAATAGTAATTGATTATCATTAAACAGTAAGAAAAAGACCTCAGTGGACCAAAATTCGAATTTCCAGTTCATGATCAATTCTTCTTCACATGGTCTGGTCAGGAAAGAAATCGATTTTTTTTTTGCTCGCTAAGGTCCCTTTCTTCAGCCTCGGTTAATGACAACTGATTAAATTGTGAGAGTTTAAACGAGAATTTGCTTACTTATTTCATAATTATCCCACCATCAGCACAATTTCTCCATTCCTCATTATACTTACTTCCCATCGGAGAAATATTTTCAAGTTTTTTTTATAGGTATCTTGAACTTACTTCCCATCGGAGAAATATTTTCAAGTTTTTTTTATAGGTATCTTGAAAATCAAACTTTTTCTCAAAGTCAGAAAACAATGGATATACGACAAAAAAAAAAAAAAAAAAGAGGAAAAAAAGGAATAAATTTCTTCTGGAAATACACGTAGGCCATATTTTACTGATTTGCAACAGTAAAGTTACTAGTAGGTATCCGCGAAAGCTCGTTTAAAACTTAGAAGGTAGAATTAGTCATTTTCATTACCTATTATTTCATTGAACTAAATTAGAATTGTATAGCTTTTTATTAAATCTTAAATCATATCCCATTATTTTGAGAAGAAATTTTGAACGAATTCTAATTGTGTTTCAAGACTTACACAAGAATCTCGAATCATTGAGCGCTATTTTTTGCTCTTAAATCAGCTTATTTGTCGGTGATTTTCTTCTGAAATCTAGCTTTTTCTTATTTCATTTCATCTTATTATTTATTTTTCATTTTTCATTCTTTATATGTTGTACCGGTAGTTCTAAATTTTCCAAGATTATTTTCATGATTAAATTTAGTTTATTTCCCAATCAAAAATCTAATCAATTACCCAGTTTTAGAATATTTCACCTCGTGCTCTCCTTCTTAGCACACTTTCATTCATGATCGCAGTGAAATAAAGTAGATCTTGTTTAGATAAATCGAAAATTTACGGCTTGAACAACTATCTGAATATCGAATAATTTTAAGATGTCCAAACTATTTTATTTATTCATTCATTTTTCTTCTTTTACTGTTCAGAAATAAAATATTCAACAGAAAAGCAAAAAAAAAAAAAAAAGAGGAAAACATCTTCTCAACCTTAAAAGTTTCTTTTTTTTATTTTTCAAATTTGAGGGGCTGTCAGAACTTATCAAATACTAATCGACTTCCGGTTTTGTGATGGAACTTTTGCTTTCCTTAAATTTAACTCATTTCTCGAACGCGAGGAACAGGAAAAAAATAAATAAAAAATTAGCAAAACTTGAAATAGAAACTATCCCAGCTAAAATGTGTTACTTCACACAAGAGAAATAATATCAATACCTGAATCACAGCCATTTTCATTGTAATAAATATCTTCTTTTTTTTTTTTTAACCAGCGCATTTATTTGTTTTCAACTTTTATACTTAGAGCTTGGAAATAAATACTGCTAGAAAGAAAAATTTTTAGTCTCGATACTTGGCTAAAATTTCAACAAGAAGATGCTTTAAACGAACGGAAGATATAAGAAGGAACTCTCCTTAGGGAAAAAAAGTATTTTTGACGTTGCGAAGAGGTTCGAAGGTTCTTTTTCTATTTTCCAGTTTCTTATTTATTTATTTATGATATTTCAGATGAGACGTTCAGTATCTCGTTCAAGGAAGGAGACCATTTTCCTACAGTGGTCTTTCCATTTGGAGAAATCGGTGCCTGGTTGTTCCCTGTTCTCTTTACCGCTTATATGCTCTTCTGTCTAACCATAGTGTGCGATTTTTTTCTAGTCCCATGCATTCATCTAATATCTGCTAGTAAGACATTGCCTCAAGTAATGAATGAAATTCAATTAGTACCTTAGCTAAATTAGTATTTATTTTGTTTCGCAGGACTAGAATGGAGTTTGGACATAGCTGGTGCGACACTGATGGCAGCCGCATCCTCGTCCCCAGAGATGTTCGTGAACATTTTGGCGACATTTCTTACCAAGAGTGACATTGGTGTCGGCACTGTGCTCGGCACTGGACTTTACGCTTTACTTTTAGTTCCTGCACTATGTATTTTATTGAACTCAAGCAAGGTACCGTACTTAATTTCAGATTTTGAAGTACCTTTCGTTCTTGTGGTCCAACACATTTCTCGGCACTCAAATATCACTAGTTTTGTTGTCCCTGCAGTGTAACTTATTGTGCGAATTCTGATGACTCCTTCTTAAAGGAAAATAAATCTTGGATTTTTTACCACGGATATTTTTATCATATTTCTTTCTCTCCTCTTCTACCCGGTAAACATTTTTCCTGGTTGAAGCCCAGTTGAAACCCTGATCAAAGCTTCAAGAGGGCTCCAAAGGGGCTTCAAATGGAAAAACAGGGCTTCAGCTGAGCTAGTTTTTCCCTAGCAGGAAACTAATGGTTTATTTTGTCGGGAGATATTTTCAGAAAATGTCCCCGTCCGATCTTTGTGACGTTGTCAATGACCTTGATCTACTTGAGAGACTGAGAGAAATTTCAACCCTCAATGCTCGGGTCCTAAATCCTTAGCCCTCCTCATGCTGACCCCAACATACAATGTATTAGGCTATACATACGTACTATGGTCGCCATTTTTTTCCCAGTATTCCTGATCCCTTGAAGATTGATAGTTTATTTTCGAGGTTTTACTGGACAGATGCCCAGTACCTAATATTTGTAATATAATGTTTAGATTTTTGATGATAATTTTTCAGACTTTAAAAGTGAATTCCTGGCCCGTAATAAGAGATTCAATCGCATATCTTGTATCGATGATAACGTTAGTCATTATTCTCATGGACAATGTAATATTCTGGTATGAAGCGGCCACTTTAATATTTATTTATTTCGTATACTTGCTGGGTAATTTTCTTATCATAAATTCCGGAGTTTGCTGATGATCCTATGCGTAAACTTTTTCACTTATTGTGTTATATATTTTTTTAGCGTTATATTTTAGTGACAGTCTCCGCACCAAATTTGAATCTCTGCTTCGTAAATTAAACAGAAGTGAAGATGGACGAATGAGAGATCCTCTGTTACCTCTGCCAACTGCAGGTACGTTGCACTTTTCTAGGGAATTATTTTTGTATTAGAAAAATTAATAATAAGTACCTTTGTTATCAGGACACCTATCGGTATCTATGAGCGTTCAAAATATATTCAATGTTCTCGAAGATCATACTCCAGGTAAGCTGTTGAGATTTTTTTTTCGCAAATCTGCAAAGTATTTACACAAAATTAAATCGTTGTAGAATTTTGTACTATCTCTCGGTGGTCCAAGGATCGAAGTTTCTGGGCCAAAGTAGAATGGGTTTTCATGTGGCCTATAATTACAATATTCAGGATGACTATACCCACATTTTGGAAATCCAGATATCCATCATTGTGCGTCATTACTTTCACCATGTGCGTTGCGTGGATCGGAGTGCTGTGTTACGGTATTTCATGGATGATTTCTATAATTGGTGAGCATCATATTATGGACCTCATGATAATTTTATGATGAATTATTTTTTGACGATTCATTGCCTTGTCGGTATTTACAGGCAACACGTTCTCATTACCTGAAACGGTTATGGGTTTGACATTAATTGCTGCTGGGATGAGTATACCGGAAACGATATCCGGAGTTATAGTTGCTAATCAAGGCAAGTTATGATGGATTTATTTTTCTATTATTTTGACGAGGATATAGAAAAGGAGGTTTTTTATGAGTTAATCTGACGATAAACAAAAGATTCATTTTTGCAGGGCCGTAGTCAGCGTGCGGGCAATACGGGCCGCGCCCGTCCTAATAAAGTCGTTCGCCCAATCCTGAAGAATTCGGTCATTTGTACTCATTAAACAGAATTTTCATTTCAGTAGAAACATTATTATTTTGCACAAAAAGTACCATGAAATTTTCTGCTTGCCCCACCAGAAATCTTGTGGGCTCCTTCTGAGCTCAAAGGCTGGCTATGGCCCTGAAGTAGGTAAAAATCTCAATTTAAAGTTCATATAGGTACTGACAAAATATTGTGGTCGATCATCTTTATCACCCTTTATGTCCTGTTCTCACTTTTTCTTTCATTAGAACCCCATCTAGACAAGCCCCTTCTCCCTCTCTACTCATCCACCTCGTCCTGGATATCCGCGAGACCTCATATTCACTTGATCCGGCCAACTTCCTGAAACTCTTCAACATAATCTACGTTAGACTTTTCGAAGTCATTATTGCTATTGAGTTTTCCTCTCGCAACCTGTGCTCTGCAGATGGATTCGAATCTGGTTTCAAATCTTGCTACGTTCTCTCAATCAATTGATAGATTTTGCTCTTCCGTATAAAGAACTCGGTTTCGATATACTTCTGCCGGCCCTCTCTCCCCTCTCCGTAAATTCCTCGCCCTGTCCGACTCTCTTTTCTCTCTCCAAGTCATGCAAAACCCCTACTCTTCTAACCCTATCGAGCAGCGTATTTTCATCCTCTTGCTCATCTTAATACCTTCTCTATCGTCAATTGCCTTCCTTTGAATTTCTGATCATATCGACTTTCCGGAACACGACGCAGTGAACCTGCTGCCAAGCAAGCCCTGCTCTCTTCCTCAATAAGTGATCCCTCCCCTTCTCCGGTCTATGGCTTGAAATCTTTCTCCTATTCTCTATTCAACTCAACACGGTACATCATTTGGTCCTCTCAACCTTATAATCTACTTCGTTCATCTAAAAAATCCTTAATCGCCAGGTTCTCTCCAAATCTTTTCTCACGCCACGAAAAAATAGCCATAGAACGACCGAGGATTTGGTTATCACTGCGCCTATCCCTCTTTCTCCTTGGGTTCTCCGCTTTACTCTCATGCAATGCTGCTATGCTGAAGAATTATCCATCTCCCACTTTTTCACCTGTCTATACCTCCGAAACCTTGGAAAACCATTCACTCAAGCCTCCTCTGTCCTCTCCAATAACTCAGAATCCACTCCTCATACTCTGAACTTCATCCGGTCCACGCACTATTACGAACCTATTTTCTTCTCGAGCTGATAAACCCTGATGCGTTGATTACTGGGTCATGAAAAAATATCCACATGGTCGTCATCGTTATTGCTCAATGTGACAAAGAAGTCTAAGGAAATGACTTCTCATCCTTTGAGATCCGGATCAGAGAATTGTATAAATGATTGATTTTTTTATTCTTCCAGGTTATGGAACAATGGCCCTATGTAACGCTTTAGGATCGAATACTTTCGCTATTTTGATGTGTTTGGGGATTCCTTGGCTCATTAATATTCTAGTGTTCTCACAACCGGCTGGACATATGATTATCAATTCCGTTGGTCTCGCTTACAGCGCTATTCTAGTAGTCATCGCTCTCATCCTGTTTTTCTTTATATTTGTATTCAATCGATTCAGATTAAAACGAAGAGTAAGTGAACCACAAACATATTTTTTCTAGTATTTTGTACCAAAATCAAAACCTGCCACTGCCCTGTCATTTCATGAAATACAATCATCTGGGTATTAGTAGTTTTTTTATCCTTTCCGCTACCCCCCCCCCCCCTTAAAAGAAGAAAGAAAAAATAACACCATTTGAAGAAAAGGAGGAGGGAAGCCATTGAAGTCACGAAACGCTGCTGGGTTCAAAGTGGACTTCCAGTGATGACTAAAACAGACGTGTCTCCATGGTATACTAGGCTATTAAAAGGCCCAAGTTGAGTGTCAAGGGTACCCTTGGTCAGTAAGTTAGACGTCTTCAGAGAGCCTCATTGACGGCGGACCAGAGATCAGAGGAGCAAATGGAGTCAGACTGCTCTTCATCCGAGCCCTCTGACTATTAACGCAAGGTTGGATCCGGTGCCAGAAGTTGTAGTTTGTTGAGGACCTTCTTCCATAGGCTTCCTTCTTGGCAATTATTAATTATTATTTTATAGCCGTTACTATTCTTTAAAATTTTTCCTCCTATTTTTTTTTTTTTTTTTTGCAGAGTGGGTGGCTATTGGTGTTACTCTACTTGCTGTTTGTCACTGCAGGCGTTTATACCGAATTCCAATTTTTCTGGCAAAGTAAATGATACCTCACCAAAAACATGATAAACAAAATCATCGTTTTTAATATTCTAGTCTTGTTAATCGATTTGTTTCAATGACTCATCAGAATTTAAATATTACGGTATTCTATCCTGTATCGATGTGATAAAAAAACAATATTATTTGCAAAATGGAAACAAGCTAGAAACTACACTGTAACTATAATCTTTTAACACTTTAAAACTTTTCGTATTGTATGGATTTTATACTCACCTATTTCAATAAGATTTGTTCTTCGCACACTGTGTTGAATAATTCATAGATTTTATAATTATCTTTCCTCAAAATTAAAGTAAAGACGAATTTTTCACTGGCCATAGGCTCGCATTTATTATAGGTAAAGTGAAAATCATTGTTCTAGCTCATGATTTTCAGTTCACAGCCTAATTTACTGAACGATATAAGAACCTGAGATTGATAATGATTAGAAAATAATGATCTCATAGGTCTATGTGTTATTGGCCCGTGTGATTATATTTTAGATACCTAATAATATTTTAAAATTTGCACGTACACCATTGTTCCCTGTGCATTTTAATGTGAATGAGATCAACAATATTGTCAACCTGTTTTATTTACTGTGATTATCTTTTCTTTTTTGTACGATATTCGTAATGAAATAAACTCTTGTAAATTTCGTGACTCGATGTCTATTGCTCTGCGCAAAAAATGTTTTTAATCAGCCCAGATTTTTTCGAACGTTTTTTTTTTTTCTCAATCAATGGCGAGCACTTTAGCTGTAATTGTAATTCTTAAGACTTCAGAGGAAACTCTTTGGGGAGGCAGGTCCCATAGAGGTCTCAAGGAAGCG